>OX463228.1:13419407-15819407 GCA_949820135.1 Sylvilagus floridanus | reverse complement strand
CCGGTTGCCCCTCTTCCAGGCCAGCTCTCTGCTATGGCCCGGAGTGCAGTGGAGGATGGCCCAAGTCCTTGGGTCCTGCACCCGCATGGGAGACCAGGAAAAGCACCTGGCTCCTGGCTTTGGATCAGCGCAGTGCGGCGGCCATTGGAGGGTGAACCAACAGCAAAAGGAAGACCTTTCTCTCTGTCTCTCTCTCTCACTGTCCACTCTGCCTGTCAAAAAAAAAAAAAAAAAAAAAAGGCAAGGAGATAGAGACATACAGAAATCTTTTATCTGCTAATTCACTCCCCAAATGCCTGCAAACAGCCAGGGCTGGGCCAGGCCAAAGCCAGAAGCCTGGACCTCAATGCAAGTCTCCTCTACGGGTGGCAGGGACCCACGTAATTCGGCCACCACCAGCTGCTCCTCAAGGGCACGTTAGCAGGAAGCTAGGGTGGGCAACACAGTTAGAACTCAAACCCAAGAACATCTTCATAGGATGCAGGTGTCCCAAGCAGTGTTTTAACTACAGCACCAAACACCCACCTTTCTTTCTATTTTAAAAATGGTGTCTTTTGGGGCCAGTGCTATGGTGCAGTGGGTTAAAGCCCTGGCCTGCAGTGCAGGCATCCCATCTGGGCACCGGTTCAAGTCCCAGCTGCTTCACTTCCGATCCAGCTCCCTGCTAATGTGCCTGGGAAAGCAACAGAGGATGGTCCAAGTCCTTAGGTCCCTAGACCCATAGGGGAGACCCAGAAGAAGCCCCAGGCTCCTAGCTTTGGATCAGCTCAGCTCTGGCCATTGTGGCCATTTGGGGAGTGAACCAGTGAATGGAAGACCTCTCTATCTCTGTATTTACCTCTCTCTGTAACTCTTTTGAATAAATAAAGTAAATCTTTAAAAAAAAAGTTGCCTTTTTTTTTTTGAGGAATATGTAAATGGGAATATCCAAAAAGCAGGTGAATATGTGGAAGAAAGTTGTGGACTGAGAGTGTTCAACACACAAGAGAAAGGATCTCAAGATGTTCATGGAAAGTGGAATTAAAAGATAAGTTTATTTTGGTGCAAAAAGTATTTGATAGCTAGAATTTCTATCATGGTACTTACTTGCCTTGCAGGCAATTGTCACCTGCCTACATCCTGCACCAGCCCGAGAGATCCTTAAAATGTAAAACCTCTGTTCATTTTCCCAGGGCCCACTCACTTCCTGACATAGAGTAGGGGCTGCATACTGTCTGTTTATTTAATGCGTAAGTACTAAGCATTATTTTCAGATGATATTAATTGGTGGATCCATCTTTACCATAAAACTGAACTCAATCAATCTGGGTAGTACCCGATCTGAATTACTGGATTTTCATTAATCGACACAGTTTTATTGCCTTCATGCTAGTCATAATACAAATGGGCAGCAATAAGTTGCTCTAGTTGTTAAGCCATTTACTGAGTAGATAAGAATAATTAGAAATCATTGCTTTTGTATATACAAGCATACTGCCAAATGAACTGAAGATAGCAAGTTTATTTAAATGGGCTAAACATTCCCCTGACTCCCTCAATCATGGCTGCACAATGAATTTCCCTGGAAGTTCTCTGCAGAGTTAGCCTCAGCCAGGGGTCTTTATTACCAACTCTGAGCCAAGGCTGAAAATATTGGAAGTCACGCACAGGGCACTGCGCAGTGTAGAGCCAGGTCTGAGAGTTAGGGATCTTGTGCCTTGCTTCTGTCAGCAGGGTGAGGGGCCGTGTTTGGTTCCGGGGCCTATACTAGTGTATGTGTGGGATGCTGCCGAATCTGTGGTTGGGAGGGAAGGAATGTAGTGAGTGACAGCTTCAATTTGTCCTCTCTCTTCTGGTGGTTGAGAATTCATCAAAAACGTTTCCTTCTGCTTCTTTAACCAGGTTGACCCTGGTTAAAATGCCTGTGGCCCATATCAGAGCACCTGTCTTCAGTTTCCACCTCTGGCTCCTGTGTCCAGCAACCTCCTCATGCAGACCCTGGGAGGCAGCAGTGATGGTTCAAGTGATTGAGTTCCGGCCACCAACATGGAAGAACTGAACTGAGTTCCTGACTCCTAACTTCTGTCTGGCTCAGCCCCCGTTGTTGCAGGCTTTTGGGGAATGAACCAATGATTGGAAATTCTGTCTGTCTCCCTTTCTCTCTCTCAAATAAATAGTTCTTATATTTAAAGAGAAATGGAAGTGGTAGTGAGGATGTGGGTAGTGAGTCCCTGTTATCTTACAAAACTTAAATTTTAGAAAAAACTTAATTTTACACACACACAGAATTCAAACATATATATTTTTTTCACATATGTATTTCAAAAAGTTAAAGGAAAATGTGTATTTTTAAAAAAAACTGTGCATAGATTTTGAAACTTTTTTGGGCCAAAATAAATTTATCTTTTAGCTTATTTTCACAACATTTTGAAGTACCTTCTGTGTATGTATAAGTATATATATATATATATATATTCATTTCTCTAAACACACATTCACATACACAGAGTTGTCACAAACCACATAATGCAGATCAGAAGAAAGAAAAACAATGAAATTAAATCATTGCTAATTCCACTATATAGAGGCAACTGCCTCTGACAATTTGAAATACGTATGCTTAAACAGACTGCTCTGTTTTTTCCATGCAAAAATGTGTCATGAACAACCCTCCATGTCAGCAATAGTTGTACTTTTGGTAGTTGTAGGAAATTCTTTTTCGTGAAATAATCATAATTTTTTTAACAAATCTCCTGCTGAGTGACATTTATATCACCATTGCATTCATATGATGAACAAACAGCAACTGATTTTTTTCAAAGATTTATTTATTTCAAAGGCAGAGTTACAGAGAGGCAGAGGCAGAGAGAGAGAAAGGTCCTGCATCTGCTGGTTCACTCCCCAGTTAGCTGCAACAGCCGGAGCTGCGCCAGTCCGAAGCCAGGAGCCAGGAGCTTCCTCCGGGTCTCCCACACCAGTGCAGGGGCCCAAGGATTTGGGCCATCTTTTACTGCTTTCCCAGGCCATAGCAGAGAGCTGGATCAAAAGTGGAACTCAAACCGGCGCCCATATGGGATGCCGGCACTGCAGGCAGCAGCTTTACCTGCTTCGCCACAGTACCAGCCTCACAACTGATTTTCAAAAGTGTCTCTTCAAGGGCTTGTAACAAGACATTTGGGGGCAGGCTGTAGGAAGGGTGGAACAGGAATCTGAAGGAGACCAAGAAAGAGATATCCTTTCTGAACTGGTATTGTTCTTGCAGGGTGAGGGAGGGCTAGTGTTCAGTGGGAGATAGAGAGGATGAAATGACAGGCTTCAGGCTTAGAGAGAGACGATGGGCTAAAGAGAGAAAGTCTGACAACAGCTCAGGATACCGGCAAAGGGAGAGAGCATGTGACCCAAATAAACAGAAAATCAAATGATCATGCTGGTTACTTTAAATGACAGTAGCATGTCTGCCATTCAAAAGTGATAGCTCACAGAATGAATGGACAGGGCAGTTTCTCTATTAGACAAGCTGCCCAAGACCCAAGAGGGGATTTGTAGATAAGGAGTAACTTCTAAAAACTCTGACACAATGGAAAAAATAAAGGAACCTTGTCCCACCTCACTTAGCACACACACTAACGTTCCTACATTGAGCACTATCTTTAAGAATGTACAGAAAGGGACCAGCGCTGTGGGGTAGTTGATAAAACTGCTGCAGGTGACGCCGGCATCCAATCTAGGCTCCGGTTCTGAGACCTGGCTGCTCCACTTCCGATCCAGCTCCCTGCTGATGCACCTGTGAAAGTAGCGGAAGAAGTGCTGAGGCCCCTGCACCCACGTGGGAGATCTGGAAGAAACTCCTGCCTCCTGGCTTCCATCTGGTATGGATGGAAGATCTCTCTCTCTCTCTCTCTCTTTCTCCCTCTCTCTGTAACTCTGCCTTTCAAATAAAAAATAAATGCATCTTTTTTAAAGAGAAGAAAATAATAATTTTTTTAAAAAGTACATAGAAAGTTTTCTTTAACTCTGGTCTCTGATACCTTGAATTCTATGTTCTCTTCAAGGTGATTGAGGTACAAAAGTTTTACCCCCATGCTTCGCATCACAGCCCCAGAGAAAATGAAAGGGGAAGGAATTAGCTTCCCCTTTCCCCTGCTGCTCAGTCTGCTTCCTGTTTTAGAAACATTAAAATAAGGTATGAGCCACCACTTTCTCTAGAACATCATTCTATCTTCCGGTAGGAGAGGTTGTGTGGGTAGATGACCTCTGTTAGAAAGTTTCCTATGTAGATTTCCTATAAACAGTGGGGAAAGATGAAAATGACTTGTATGATAAAATCACTTATATACATATTACAGTGCATTCACATTTTAAAAGAAATCACATCTAAAGAAAAAAAAAAACCAATCCTGACTCATCTCAACAAGAAACTGTTGAGGTACAAATGAAATTACCAGTGTAAAAGTGGGCAACTCGAAAAATCTGCACAAGTTCAAGGTCTTTTATTTTAACCACGGATTTCTTCTTTTTATAAATGGACTGAGTTTTATTTTATTTTTAGCTGACATGTAAAAGTTGTGCATATTTTTGGCATGCATGTACCTGTACACCATAAGTGGTAGACAATCAAGGTAAACATTTATCTCTTCCAACATTTAATGTTTCTTTATGGTGAAAATATTCAACATCCTTTATTCTACTTTGCTTTTGTTTTTTAGAGAAATATATATTATGTGGCCATTATCTATAGTGCCCCTAGGAGGTTTGTATAGTTGCTAGGACTTTCTTGTACTTTGACTTTTGTAGAACTTGTTCAAAGACAGACACTGCTCCTTTCCTACACCTGGCGGTAATGCGGACGACATGTTCACAAACAGCCTTGGCCTTTGTTCTCTCCCATTCCTTGCTCTTGCACAGAATGAAAAATTAGGAAAATGCCTTTTCCTCTGGAAATCGACAAGAAGTGATTGGGTTCCCCTTCTCTTAATTGAACACACAATGCAATTTAAAAAATATAGACAAAAACCTAGTCAAGGCTGGCTCATATTCACAACATCCTGTGTGGAACCCTGCCCTGTGTCACTGACACTTAACACACAGAGCAAAGAAGGGAGAGGGTGGGTCACTGCTGTGAAATCCTCCTAAGGGCACTTTAATTAAAGCACTAATGCTACATGCCCAGCAAGCTTAGCATGACTCAGCAAGGTGACTCGCTTAACTCTCTCCAGCCCAGGAGTGGGTGAGCATGTCCCAACCATACAACCACGCGACCTAGAACAGGGAATAGCAAACCAGACTCCATTTACCTGAGCCATGCTCTTAGGTCAGTCCTGTTACTGAACAGTCAGAGAGGCTCACAACCAGGGCAGGATGGATCACTGTTCATCCTCTTCATGACTTTGCACTGTGGTGTTACCTTCTGTCTAACTGAGTATGTGCCAACCACCTCCAAAAGTGTGCCCAGTTAAATCTCCCCAGACAGACTCTGATCTATATCTTCTGTGTGCATAGGTTTCTCTTTGTTGCATTAGGGATGGATGGACTCATTTCACACACAAAGGAATCCAAAGTATCATGTTATATTACTTATTTATTTGAGGGGCAGAGAGACAAAGAGAAAGACATCCTATAACAGGGAGAGGGAGAGGGAGAGGGAGAGGGAGAGGGAGAGGGAGAGGGAGAGGGAGAGGGAGAGGGAGAGGGCATGAGGAAGCCAGCTGGTTTACTATCCAAATGCCTGAAACAGCTGGGGCAGGGCCAGGGCCAAAGCTAGGAGCCAGGAACTCAATCCAGGTCTCCCCTAAGGGTGACAAGAACCCACATACTTGAGCTGTCACCACTGCCTCCCAGGGTACAGTCAGCAGGAAGCTGGAGTCAAGAGTTAGGACTGGTGTTCAAACCCAGATACTGTGTGATGGGGGCATCTTAATGGCCAGACTAAATGCCTGATCCTATTTTGTTGGTTTTTTTTTTTCCACAAAACATTACAGATATTTATTGCTGAACCAACCTACTAGTGCAAAACCTAGAAACAAAGAGAAAGAAAATCATATCTCCAGTAAGACTTGATCAAGCGTCCAGAGAGGGTGAATTTTTCAGGTTGATACAGTGAGATGACGGTAACCTCAATACAGCCCCTGTGCGCTTCCCTTAGAGGCCTGGCTTGTTCCTTCTCCAACATCTCCTCTTCAACCTGATAATCATTGCCGGTTTTCATACAAATCTGTTGGGAAATGGGGGACTGTTGCTTTTATTCTCTGGCCAGTAATCTCGAGATCCTGAAAGTCTCATGAGAAGACATAGTGAGGAAAGAAATCAGGCCCACTCATACAATGGGGAGAACAGGAGAGCCCCAAAGTCTATATATATTTTTTTGTTTGTTTTAAAGCTTTTATTTATTTATTTGAGAGGCACATTTACAGAAAGAGAGAGGGAGAGACAGAGAGAAAGAGAGCAAGATCTTCCATCCTCTGGTTCACTCCCCAGATGGCTGCAATGGCCAGAGCTGGGCTGATCCAAAGGCAGGAGCCAGGAGCTCCCTCCAGGTCCCCAACACAGGTGCAGGGGCCCAAGGCCTTGGGCCATCTTCCACTGCTTTCCCAGGCCATCAGCAGAGAGCTGGATTGGAAGTGGAGCAGCCAGGACTAGAACTGGCACCTATATGGGATACCGTGCCACAGGCAGAGACTTAGCCTACTACGCCACAGCACAGGGCGGGGGGCCTCCTCCCCCAAATTATTTTAGATGCAAAAAAGATCCAGGCTTCACCATCCCCAGCTACAGCCTCCCTTATCTTTTTTTTTGTTGTTGTTCTAATATCTGCATGTGCTTTAGGACCTTCTGAGCATTCTGTTCTGAAAGTGCACATGCTCTATGTGTAATTTGCTTACTTTGTCATTCTGAAATCATTCATGCATATGGTTCAGACATCCTGTCTGTTCAATACAAACAATGCCAATTTATTTACTGTTATAAATGCACTTCTTTATTCTTCTGGGGGGAAAGGAACATTAAATATAAAAAAAAAAGCCCTCATAGTTGAGCTGTTCCAACATCTAATAGGATGCCGCTGAAATACTCCAACAGTGTTAGGGGATTCCAGAGTCCTCTTTGCTTTCCAGCTTTGTTTTTATATGCACACATATATGTTGCTACAGTCCAAAGGAGAAGAACATGTTTTAGTGTCTGACAGCTACACAGTCTCTTCCTGGGAAGATTTTGTTTATTATTTTAAACACTTATTTATTTGAAAGGCAGAGTTACAGAGAGGCAGAGAGTGAGAGGTCTTCGATCTGCTGGTTCATTCCCCAGACGGCCACAACAGCTGGAGCTGGGCTGATCCGAAGTCAGGAGCCAGGAGCTTCCTCCGGGTCTCCCAAGTAGGTGCAGGGGCCCAAGGACTTGGACCATCTCCTACTGCTTTCCCAGGCCACAGCAGAGAACTGGATCAAAAGCAGAGCAGCCGGAACTCGAACTGGTGCCCATATGGGATGCCGGCACTGCACGTGGCTGCTTTACCTGCTATGCCACAGCGTTGGCCCTCCTTGGGAAGTTTCAACAATCCCCAGGGAACTGGTGTTTGGTGCAGCAGTTAGGATGCAACTAGGCAAGCTCCCGTCCCATTTCAGAGTGCCTAGGTCTGAGTCCCTGCTTCACTCTCAATTTCAGCTTCTTGCCAAAGTGCCCTCTGGAAAGCAGCTGGTGACAGTTCCTTCCATGCACATGGGAGAACTGGATTAAGTCCCTGACTCCTGCTTCAGCTTGACCCAGCTCAAGCCTTTGAGGGCATTTGGGGAGTGAACCAGTGGATGGGCATGTGCTCATCTCAAATAAATAAATAATTGTTAAAATAGATTAATTGGCCTATTCTGATAGTGAGAGGCTTTAAAAGGATCCATGTGTCAAGTGTGGTTTTGTGACTCAGCTTTGTGTTTCGGTGATGTTACAGCATCAGATTTTTAAAAATAATATCTGCAACTGTTCCAGCAATTCTGGCATATAAAATTCATTTTTCATAACTTGCATGTTACTCATGTTTATGTGTGGGTTCAGCTTTGGACATGGAAAGGGTGCTAGCTGACATAAATATTCTTTCATTTGCTTCCAGAGTTTTTGTATTCATCTCAAAAATCACTCATGTCTGTTGCTTTGGGCTCTCCTTTTGTATTTCTACCTGTTTTTCAGTAAACTTCTTGGATGTTTTTGAATGTCCTGGGTACAAATTCATTCTCCTATGTAGCAGAGAGATCTTGCCTCTTCCCACCCCCTTCCAAAGAGCTTACCAGTTTTGACCGTGACACAGCGAGATGTGTCTAGATGTGCTAGACAGCATCTGCAGTATCATTTATAGCTTGATTTCTGACTCTTTAGAAAATGTTGTCCGGGCCAGCACTGTGACTCAGCGGATTGAAGCCCCAGCCTGCAGCACCAGCATCCCATATGGGCCCCAATTGGAATCCCGGCTGCTCCACTTTCAATCCAGCTTCCTCTAGTGTGCCTGGGAAAGTAGTGGAAGATGGCCCAAGTACCTGGGTCCCTGCTATCCACATGGGAGACTTGGAGGAAGCTCCTGGCTCCTGGCTTCAGCCTGACCCAACCCCAGCCATTGCAACCATTTGGGGAGTGAACCAGCAGATGGAAGACCTCTCTCTCTCTTTCTCTCTGCCTTTCTGTAACTCTGCTTTTCAAATAAATCAAATAAACCTTTAAAAAGGAGAGAAAATGTTGTCCTGGAGTAGTCCACACAAGATTTCAAATGCAAACTAGTTTCACATTTACCATAGTTTCCTTTGAAGTTGTTATTAGGAAATCGTTTGGAGAACTAGTCCAGTCATCACTATATCCTGATACCACCAGGATGATAAATTACTTCCTGTAAATTTCGACACTTCTCCTCCACCCACAGCAGTTTTTATATTACCCAGTTGTCTTCTAAGTAAATGACTTCTGTGAAGGTAGCTTTGAGGAATCCAATTTGAAATGTATTCACAAGTGTTTGCCCAAGTACAAAGACATATACTATTTACAAATAAATTAGCAAACAACCCTATCTCCCTTTCAGTGTCAATTATAAAGATTTCTATAGCATCTGGACTTCGAAAAAGCCCCAGAAATCCACCTAATTCATTCCCAGACATATGGACAGATTAGCTGGCACCATGCTGGTCCTCCACAAAGGTAGCCAAGGCTTCTTGTGATAGTTTTGCTTTATTTCTTTTTATTTGTTTTCTCTCTCTCTTTCAGTTGAATATACCTCAGTTTGAATACAGCTGATTCCAAGTATTGGGTCAGTGAAAGATCCCACAGGCAGAATAGAAAAGAGCAAGTTTTGCCAGGAAGATTTACAGGAATAATCACTGTATTTTAATTTAGCAATTCTTCATGCAAATTATGAAATAACAGTCACTCTACACACACATTCTAATGGTTCCATCTCCCGATCCTTGTTCTCTCTGTTTTTCCAGAACAATAGCTGAGAAATGCAGCTCTCACAACCCCCTTCTCACAACCTTGCCTTGATCTCAGTTAAAAAATAACCCAACAGGATGCATGTCACAATGACCCAAAGAGAGTGCAGGTTTTAGGAGTGGGAAAGGCAAGTCATTTAAAATAGAGCAGTGTTTTTTAACCCTTCTCTGGGTCAGCAAGTTGGGCATGCTTATGGCTGCACCAGACCTATATGTTCTTATCACATATAATTTCTTGTCGTCTGAGTCCTTTCGTAGATTTCCAACATTCACATGTAAGTTAGCACTTCCCTACACTTGGGCTCTGAGGAAAAGCTTGTCTTTTGTGCTTGTGGTTTTCTGAAATCTCGTCACTTGGTCATTCAGAAAACCTTTTACACGTTTCATCCAGATATCCTATGTATTTAGTACCCATTTCTTTGCTTTGGTAATATTTGTTGTTGACACTGTTTTTGTTGTAAAAAGCAGTGTGTTTTTATCCTAAAAGGAATCAATTTAACCTATTCCTCTCTTTTTAAAAAACTTGTTTATTTATTAAAAAAGAGAGAGAGAGCTCTTCCATCTACTGGCTCACTCCCCAAACGGTTGTAAATGACTTTTTACTGTTTATGTTCTCTGGAAGAAGAAAATTGTAACTGAGCACAGTTATTCAAGTGCAGACACAGACTCACGACTGCCAAGTTTAACGGTCTGACGTGACCCACTCAAGTTTAAATATTTTGCTTCTTCTTTTTTGGTGGTTCTTAGAAGAGTGAGTCTGGAAAAGCTGCCCCTACTTTTCAAGCAGGAGAAAATCCTACTTGTACTAGATTTCAACTCTTTCACAAAATGTTGATACAAGTTTAGTAATCAGAGGAGGAGTCCAGAACTCATTTAAGTTACTGGCTTGGTGTTTGAAAGCCCTGTGACAATACCAAGGTATTTCAAAAAGTTTGTGGAAAAATAGAGCTAAAAAAATGAGTTTAGGGATGGGCGTTTAGCCTAGCAGGTAAGCTGATGGTTAGAATGTCTGCATCCCACATTCAGAGTACCTGGGTTCAAGTCCTGGCTCTGGCTCCTTGGTTCCAGCTTCCTGCTAATGCAGACCCTGGGAGGCAGTGGTGATGGCGCAAGTATTTGGGCTCTTGCCACCCACATGGGAAACCTGGATTGGGTTCCCAGCTCCCAGCTTCAACCTTGGTTCAGTCCTAGTCGTGGGATTTTGAGGAGTGAACCAATGGATGGGACCACTATTTCACTCTCCCTCTCTGCCTCTCAAATAAATAAATACATTTTAAAACAAAGATATTTATTTTGGCACAAAGTATTTTGAACCCATGCATACAACAAATCGTCAAAAAATTTGCGAAGATATGTATTATGAAAAAACTGTGCATGGGTTTCAAAAGTTTTTTACACCAAAATAAACTTATATATTAATTTCATTTTTCCAACAACTCTTTGAGGTCCCCACATACATGTAAGGTGAAAGAAAAAAGGCACGAACTAAAAATCAGAAGGACTCAGGCTCCAGTCTGAACCCTCAACCACCCCAGTCTCTGTTAACCTTGAGGACTTTATTCTGTTTCTCTGGGCTCAGTTTTTTCAACCTCAAAATGAGAGGAAGGGACCAGCATTGTGGCACATCGTATTAAGCTGCCACCTGTGACACTGTCATCCCATAACAGAGCCCTGGTTCAAGTCCTGGCTGCTGTGTTTCCAAACCAGCTCCCTGCTAACATTCCTGGGAAAGCAGCAGAAGATAGGCCAAGTGCTTGCTTGGGAACCAGGAACCAGGTAGCATGAAACAGCCGTTGCCCTTGGATGTGGGAGTAGCACTGATTAGTGCATCTGGGTGTATGTATACCTAGATAAACGAGGTAGACACCGTCTCAGAAAACAGAGACAACAGGACTCTGATGGGTTTGGACCTATCTTGAGGGAGTTCAGGTGCAGAGGGGGTGGGCTAGAACCAAGTTTCTGGATCTCAGCCATCTGTCAACACCTTGAGATTTTTGCCATTCCTGATTATACATCATGTATTCATTATGTTATATTTTTCTTCAAGTTGGTTTGATTTCTTAAAAAATATTTATTTATTTGAAAATCAGAGTTAGAGAGAGAGATCTTCCATTCACTGATTCACTCCCCAGATGGCTGCAATGGCCAGGGCTGAGCCAGGCTGAAGCCAGGAGCCGGGAGTTTCCTCCAAGTCTCTCACTTGGGTAGTAGGGGCCCAAACTCTTGGGCCATCTTCTGCTGCTTTTTCCCAGGCCTTTAACAAGGATCGGAAACAGAGCAACTGGGACACAAACCGGCACTCATATGGGATGCTGGTGTTGCAGGTGGTGGTTTTACCTGTTGCACCACAGCGCCAGCCCCTGACTTGATTTTAGTTAATTTAAAACTTAAATATTGGGACTGGTGGTGTGGTATAGCATGTTAAAACCCTGGCCTGAAGCACCGGCATCGCATATGGGTGCCAGTTCTAGTCCCAGCTGTTCCTCTTCCAGTCCAACTCCCTGCTATGGCCTGGGAAAGCATTAGAAGATGGCCCAAGGCCTTGGGCCCCTGCACCCACGTGGGAGACCCGGAAGAAGCTCCTGGCTCCTGGCTTCAGATCAGCTCAGCTCTGACTGTTGCAGCCATTTGGGGAGTGAACCAGCGAATAGATCTCCCTCTTTCTCTCTCTCTCTACCTAACTCTGTGTAACTCTTTCAAATAAAAATCAATCTTAAAAAAAAAAAACTTAAATATGACTATTTGCAAAGAAATCTTTATCACTTCTAGAAATGGGAAGCCAGCATCATTTGCCATAGTTATTGTGAAAATAAAGAAAATATAAACCAAACAATGACATTGTATTTTAGTTAAACAGCAGCACTTCGGAACTCCGTGATTCTCAGATTTTATCTTTTTGCTGAAAGGTTGAGCAGCAAAGAGCAGTGTCATCTGTGTGCTAACATCCAATGGAGACCATTTGCTGGAGACAATGGGCAGGATGGAAAAACACAGTGGCAAAGTGAGAACTTGTCTTTTCAGTGGCCCCCACCCCTCTGCCTGTACCACTCCAGACTACCTCCTGCCTCCCTGTACCACTCCAGGCTAGCTCCGGTCCTCCCCACAGCATGCTGGGCTAGCTCCAGACCTTTTACCTCTGAGCTCCCTCTATGCTGTGCCTTAGCACTTACTGCTCCCTTCCACTAGGGAGGATTTCCCCCAGATCTTTACATCGCTCCGTCTGTCTCTTACTGCCCTCTAGGCAAACACTGGCTTTTCAGGAAGTCTTCCCTGACGGCCCAAACAGCAAAACAGCCCCTCATCCATTCTTTGTGAATTAACTTCTGTCGCAATCTAGCCAGCTAGCTTCCTACCATATCTGACCTTGTTCCTGTCCGAACGATTGGGGTCTCTTTCTTTCTTTCTTTTTTTTTTTATAAATCTTATTTTATTTAAAAAAATTCCATTTTAGTTGTACATATTTATGGTGCACAGTGTGATGATTTAACGCGTGTGTTTGCTGATGATCAAAGTACCATAGCTAGCATCTCCACCTCCTTAAACGTCAATTTTCTGTTTGGTAATTTTACTGTTTATGAGTTACTATGTGATGTTTCAACAAATGTATAGGTCTACTAATCAAATTAGAGTCCTTAACTTCCCTCTCTCTCCAAACTCCTCTCTTCTATTTGCTCATCAAATGGGCTATTGTGAGCAGCAGTCCCCTCGCCGTGCTGTTGCAGGCTAGAACTTATTCCTTTTAATTAACCTTGTTTGGATAAGCTGGTTCTCTCTGTTAAGCAAATAACCAAAAAGTAGGATTTATTCTCCTACTGTTGGTTAAATAATATGGTTCATATATAAACAATACATGTATATTTGCCAAGTATACAGAAGAATAAACAAAGTATATTAACTGCTTAATCTCTACGTGGTGGGAGTTGTGATTTTTATTTTGTTTTATTTTATTTATGCTTTCCTGTGTTGGCTGATTACATTCCCAGTAAAAAGTTAAAATTTTTATTAACTATTAAAAATTATCATTTATTTATTTACTATTAAAAAACTTCTTATAATCAGTGAAAGTAATCATGCTGATTCCATGTGGAAAAGTTAGTATTGTTTAAAATAAATCCTCAACACTTTATAACAAGGAATCTCTAAGAAGAAAGCATTGCTTAGGTGAGTAAATTTGGTGAGAGAAAATATAGTTCACAAATTTACGACTTAAATCCTTAACTTCAGCGATGGGATGCCTGGGTTTGAGTCCCACCTCCACTTCCAATCCAGCTTCCTATCTGATGTGCACTGTGCACCCTGGGAGATAGCAGGTGATGGCCCAAGTACTTGCTCCTACTTGGGAGACCCAGATGGAGTTGCTGGCTCCAGGCTTCTGCCTGTTGTGGGCATTTGGAAAGTGATGTAGCGATGGAAAGATCTCTCTCTCTCTCTCTCTCTCTCTCTCTCTCTCTCTGTTTTGTGCTATCGTGTTAGAGAAATAAATCAGGGCTTCTGTCTGACTGGCGGTGGGTCAGATGTCCCTCACCATTGCCCCCTGCCACGCCCCACGCAGGAGACAAGACCATTTTACTTGCTGACAAGCTTGTCACATCAGCAGTGGTGAGTCCTTCCCCACTGCTTGTCTCACTCCCCACGTGTTCTGCTTGAAGTATGACACTGCAGACTAATGCTCCAAGCAACATTAGGATCTTTTAAACTAACAATTCTGTTTTCCCAGTTAAGAACTTATTTTGCTATATAGCCCTGTGCATATTTTTAATACAGGAAAATATTAGTGAAGCAAATTTGCCACCTTCATTTATGTATTTTGGACAAAGACCTGTTTATACTCCCTAAATGGTAGCTTTTCTGGTCATTTTTCCTTTTCCCAGCAAAGAAAGCTTAATCTCCTTTCTGAAAATGATTCTATTTGGGCAGCAAATCCTACGCTAAAAATTGTTCCAGATCTCAAGTTATGTAACAGCACAGATGGCGTTCGCCTGGCTTTGACATGACGGACGGCAGTCGTAGGACACGCTGAGGAACAAGCTCAATAGCCTGCAGGTGGACGAGCGAGCAGGCAGATCCCATGAGTGGGCAGCACTGGTGGCTGTGGGATCTGGGGCAGGGCTGCTCTCTGACTCAGCAGCTCATGGTCATGACTGGGAGCAAATGCCTCGGGGTCTTGAAAGAGGTACAAATAGTCCTTGAGAAACTAGTGGCAAATTTCATTGAATCATAAAACAAACACATTTCTGTGGGAGCAAACAGAATCTCTCTGGTATGTTCTATGAGAAGAGTTACTTAGTTTATGGTCATAGTTGGAAGGTGGCAGGGAGGGGAGATGGACATTGAAATGTTCTAATTGCACTTTGTGCTTAGAACACAAAGGAGCAGAAATGAAAAAAAAATTCCTGTCTTTTCAGAGCTTCTGATTTAGTGGTGTGAAAATTTATTTTATTTTTTTAAGATTTACTTATTTATTTGACAGGCAGGGTTACAGAGGGAGAGAGGGAAAGAAAGAAAAATCTTCCATCCCCTAGTTCACTCCCCAAATGGCCGTAAGCGCTGAGGATGGGCTAGGCTGAAGGCAGGAGCCCAGAACACCATTCATGTCTCCAATGTGCATGGCAGGAGCCAAGCACTCGGGTCGTCTTCTGCTTTCCCAGGCGCACTAGCAGGGAGCTGGATCAGAAGAGGAGCAACTGGGACTTGAACCAGCACTCATATGGGAATGTTGGTGTTTCTGGTGGCGGTCTAACCCACTACACCACAAACCTGCCCCAGTGGTATGAAAGTTTAGATAGAATTCTTCTCTCCTGCTTTTTAAAAAATTTTTTATTTTTTGACAGGCTGAGTGGACAGTGAGAGAGAGAGACAGAGAGAAAGGTCTTCCTTTTTTCCATTGGTTCACCCCCCCCCCCATGGCCGCTGCGGCCAGCACACTGTGGCTGGCGCACCGCACTGATCCGTAGCCAGGAGCCAGGTGTTTCTCCTGGTTTCCCTTGTGGGTGCAGGGCCCAAGCACTTGGGCCATCCTCTACTGCACTCCCTGGCCATAGCAGAGAGCTGGAAGAGGAGCAACCAGGACAGAATCCGGTGCACCGACCGGGACTAGAACCCGGGGTGCCAGCGCCGCAGGTGGAGGATTAGCCTATTGAGCCGCTGCGCTGGCCCTCTCCTGCTTTTTATGAAATATTAATTAATTTATTTATTTGAAGGGCAGAGTTACAGAGAGAGAGGGAAATAGACAAAGCAGTCTTCCGTTGCTGGTTCACTCCCCAACCGGCTACAAAGGCCAGAGCTAGGCCAGCCCAAAGCCAGGAGCCAAGAGCTTCATCTGGGTCTCCTACAAGGGTGCAGGAACCCAAGCACTTGGGCCATCTTCTGCTGCTTTTCCAGGTGTATTATCATGGATCTGTATTGGAAGTGGAGCAGCTGGGATTTGAACAGGTGCCCATATGGGATGCTGGCAGTGCAGGCAATGGCTTTACCCTTTACGCCACAGCGCTAGCCCCAGAAGTCTTCTCTTTAAAAGAAACAGCATATGCCTAAAGACATGGAGAAAATGAGAGCGCCAAGCGTGTACCTATCAGAGAAAGAGCCTTCTGGAGAGAAGACACCCCAAGTGCTACTGCCTGAGTCAGGGGATACGCCTGCTGAGTCCAAGGAACCACAGGAAGCGCAGACAGAGCACACCGGTGAGGGTCGGGCAGGATGAGAGCGCATTGGGACAGCAGGTCAGCTTTGAAGTTCCTGGTTTGGAATTTGCCTGTGTTTCTGGGTGAGATGGGAACTATCAGGAGGGTTTTGCGTGAGTGACACTATCTGAAATACTGCTTACTAGGATAGGCTGTGGGGTAACAAGGGCAGAGATAGGGGACAGGGGAGTGAGGCACGGGTAACAAGCCCTTTGGAGGCTATTGAAATAACCCAGGTGAGAGAGAACGGGGGTTTGAACCAGGATGACAGCAGTACAGGTGGTCAGAAGTAGATAAATTCTGGGTGTATTTTGAAGCTAGAATCAAACTATTATGCTCAGTGGGTTAGGTATAGTGGGGGAAAAAGAGGATTTGGGGCTATACAACTGGAAAGTTGGAGTAGAGCTAGGAGCTTAATGAGAGGGAGAATATGGGGGGAAAGGGCTTGGGAGCAAGCAGGGGGTGGGTGTGGGCTGTATTACAGTGGCGAGGTTTATTTGATATGCAGATGGAGATGTTGAGTGGGCAATGTACAAGTCTGGCAAGCCAAGAAGAGATTTGGGCTAAAGATATGAATTTGGGAGTCAGCAGCATGTACCTGGTATTTAAAGCCATGAGGTCTTGTGAGCTCACCTAGAGAGAGAGAGAGAGAGAGAGAGAGAGAGAGAATGATACACCGCAGGGAACACTGCTGATAAGCAAAGTGAGACAAGCCAGCCGTTGGACATAACCATGGACAGGTCATCATTGGTCTTCCTCAGAGCTGCTGTGTATGCTGGTTCAAGTCCTGGCTGCTCCTCTTCTGATCCCGCTCTCTAGCTGTTTGCTATGACCTGGGAAAGCAACGGAAGATGGCCCCAGCCCTTGAGCCCCTGCACCCATGTGGGAGACTTGGAAGAGGCCCCAGGCTCCTGGCTTGGGATCGGCCCAGCTCTGGCTGTGTTTTGCGGCCATTTGGGGAGTGCACCAGAGGATGGAAGACCTCTCTCCCTCTCTGCTTCTGCCTCTGCCTCTGTAACTCTGCCTTTCAAATAAAAAACAAACAAACAAGCAAAAAACCTGCCATGTAGAATCTGGGGCAAAAGCCTTGCTGGATTTGGGTCACTAGAGAGTATAGATATTGGACACAGTGAGCAAGGACAATTCTTCCAAAAACATTTGCTTTAATGGAAGGACAGGGTCAGGCTGCTAGCTGGACAGGGAGATAGGATCAAGAGGATTTTTTTAAAATATATTTATTTATTTATTGAAAGGCAGAGTTACAGAGACAGAGGCAAAAGGAGAGAGAGAAGTCTTTCACCCACTGGTTCACTCCCCATATGGCTGCAACAGTCGGAGCTGGGCTGATCAGAAGCCAGGAGCCAGGGGCTTCCTCCAGGTCTCCCACGTGGGCGCAGGGGCCTTTTTCAACTGCTTGGGCCATCTTCTACTGTTTTCCCAGGCCATAGTAGAGAGCTGGATAGGGAGTGGAGCAGCCAGGACCTGAACCAGTGCCCATGTGGGATGCTGGCACTGCAGGCAGCGGCTTTACCTGCTAAGCCACAGTACTGGCCCCTTAAGAGGATTTTTTTAAACACTTTATTAAAAATGACTCCAAAGTTTCTTTTAGCCTTGATGCCTGGGAAGAATCAGGAATCTAGCATTTCAGTATACTTTCATCTCTGGATGCCATAAGGATCCTGAAATAAAGTTCAGCCATGGATAACAACAGGCAAAAGGAAAGCAACCCGTAATCCTTTCTTAAAGTTCAGCGTTGGCACCTCAAGAATTGTGTTTGTAGAGTTCTGTCATTTAACCATTAACTATGGAAAACGTTATTTAAAAAAAAAAAAAAACTCTGTTCCCAAGATCTTGGTTTTCTCATTATATTGTTGAAAATGTCTTTGAAAGTTTAAATAAAAATTGTGTTTTTCAATGCTAAATCCTTTATTGAAGTATAATATGTATGAAAAATGCATGTTTCTTAAGTGTGCACCTCCATAACTTTCCCAGCTTAACACAACAAAGTAACTAGTACTTATTTCAAGAAAAATAAGGTTAGTAGCCGCCAAGAAGTCTCCGGCGGGCTCCCTCCAAGTCACTGCCCCTACCCAACAACTATTCTGAGCTGGCTTCTAAAATCATGGACTCACTTAGCTTGCTTTTATGTTCTTCGTCAATGGAATCATTCATTTTGAGTGTTGTTGTTTTTTTTAATCTGGCTTCTTTGGCTCTAAATTTTGTTTACAAAAACATTCCTCTGTATTGTTGCCTGTAGTTATGGCTTGACCATTTCTATTATGGAATAATAATCCATTGTGTAAGTATACTGAGATTATTTATCCATTCTGTTGTTGCTGGCCAGTGAATACTTTCCAATTAAGGCTGCTGTGAACATTCTAGTATGTGTCTTTTGGTGAGCATTTGTATACTTTTTGGGGACACATTTCCATGAATGGAGTTGCTGGGGAATAGAGTATATATATGCTCAGTTTAGTTTACCAAAATAATTATAAGGCTTGGTAATACTAAAGAAATTTGAATAAAATATGGACTTGAGTTAAATATGCCATTCTAATATAAAATATTCACATAGAAGAAACTAGGTATAGAGTATATGGGAACTCTTTGGTCATCATAATTTTTATGGAAATCTAAAACTGCTCATGCATTTTTAAAATACTTATGTATTATTTGAAAGGCGGAGACCGAGAGAGAAAGAGAGAAGGAAAGAGAAAAAGAGATAACGTCCATCTGCTGGTTCATTTCCCAACTGGCTGCAACGGCTGGGGTGGGGCTGGGGCTGGGTCAAGCTGAAGCCAGGCGCCAGGAGCTTCTTCTGGGTCTCTCACATGGGTGCAGGAGCCCAAGCGCTTGGACCATCCTCTGCTGCTTTCCCAGCTGCATTAGCAGGGAGCTGGATCAGAAATGAAGGAGCTGGATCAGAAATGAAGCAGCTGGGACTTGAACCAGTGCCCGTATGGGATGTTGGCACTGCAGGCAGAGGCTTTACCCACTACGCCACAACACCGTTTATCATAATGCAAATTTCTCATGATCTTTGTGAAGATCTCTCCTATGTACACATTTCAAAGCTTTTTGCACTAAGATAGACAAATTTTTAGATTGTATTTCCATGAATTTTTAAATTTTTAAGATTTTATTTGAGAGGAAGAGAGATACAGAGAGGAGAGAGAAAGAGACAGAGAGAGACACAGAGAGAGAGACCTCTCATACTCTGGTTCACTCCTCAAATACCCACAATGGCCTGGACTGGGTCAGGCTGAAGCTGGTAGCCAGGAACTCAATCCAAATCTTCCACATAGGAGACAGGGACCCAACTGCTTGAGCCATCACTTTCTGCCTCTCAGGGTGTACATTAGCAGAAGGTTGGAATTGGAGGTAGAGCTGAGACTCAAACCCAGGCATTGCGATATGGGGTGTTGGTGTCCCCTGTGGCATCTTAACCACTCACCCAAATGCCTGCCCTCAACGGACTTTTTGAAAGACTTTCCCTTGTTAACTGTTGCTCTGGTTTTGTACTCACCCCCGAAGACCTGCCTGCAGGCTGAGATGGAAGTAGAGCAGTGATAACTGCATGTGCCCTCTCCTCCAACTCACACCCATCAATCTTGCTGCATAGGAACAGAGAGAGTGTGACAATTCAGGATGCTGTACTGCCATCTTACAGTGTCAAGAAGCTCACATAACCTTCTCCATAACTTCCCTGCTTTCTTCTGTTAGACCAAGCATTTCATGAGGTCTCTGAAGGGAGGAACAGCAATGCCCTCGCTGTGTTAGATTTCATTGTGAATCATCTGAAAACCATCTGTAGGAATAGGATACTCTAACCTTGTCTTGAACTTCTAATTGCTGTCACCCTAAGGAGAGCTAGTTTAGTTATATAGCTGGATGTAGCTCCTTTCCTTGGCAACTATCTGGGGATATTTATTGTTTATTTAGCCAATAAATTAAATATTAAAGTACTTCATAAAGTTCATAGAAAAGTGGAATTATAAGTGTAAGAATATTTTGGTACAAAAAATTTTCAAGTTGATTCATACAAGGGGTCTTCAAAGAGTTCATGAAGGTGTACATTATGTAAAAGTGCATTAATTTCAAAATAATTTGTAGCAAAAGAAACAACTTTCATTTCCATTTTTCTATGAACTTTGAAAAGTACCTCTGTATATATCTGTAAATTTAAAAATCCCTTTCCTAGTATCTATATTCATTTAAAAGGATTATATGTGACTACAATCATCATTACATCTAAGGAGATATATTGGTTTTTACCAGAATGCGTTTCCTTACATGATTTATCTGCATACTGAAACATAATTTAAGAGCTTGTGAGATGCTCAGAAATGTTATCTTTTAGGTGAAACCAAAATCTTCTATTTTTTACAGTAACATGATACATTTCTTATCACTAATATTAACATACTTTATTCATATTTCCTTAGTATTCACATAATGTCTATTTCTACCCCAGCATTCATCCAGGTTACATTACATCTACAAGTTATGTCTCCTTAGTCTTCTCTTGGCTGTGTCAATTCCTCTGACTTACCCTGTTTTTGAGGAAGAGGGATCAAATTTTTAAATTTTTTATTTATTTATTTGAGTGAGAAAAGAAGGAGAGAGAGTGCACACTCACTCCCATGCATTTGTTCACTCCCCAAATGTCCACAATGGCCAGGGCTGAGCCTGGACTGAAGCTAAGAGCTAGGAACACAATCCAAGACTCTCCTACGTGGATGCCAGGAATCTAGTTACTTGAGCCATTGCCACTGCGCCCTGTTTTCTGCATTTGCAGGAAGCTGGAGTCAGGAGTAGGAGCCAGACATTGAACCCAGGCATTTCAACATGGGTCATGTGCATCCCAACTGGCATCTTGACCTCCAGACCGAACACCCGCCCCATGCTTCTTAATTGGGATTCAGGATTTGGGAGGAAGATTACCAAGATAAAGAACCATTTTCATTACTTCATATCAAAGTTGTATTCTATTAACATGACTTATTACTATTGATGTTGACCTTGGTCACCTAGCAGAGGTAATTTGTCTTGTTTCTCTACCATAAAGTTAAATCATTTTCATACAGTACTCTGTGCCTCCATTGATTTTTCAATCATTTATTTATATTAGTATGAACTCATAGGTGTTTATCTTATAATTTGGACTATAGTCTAACACTACATTATCCTGTTATTCAACTTGTTCCAGATTTGGACATCAGGAGCTTTTCCTGTTGGGTGTAGTCCTTTGTCATGTCCCTGTCATTATGTGTGTGTGTGTGTATGTGTGTATGTGTGTATGTGTGAGTTAATGAGTGTGTTTGTAAACAATTCCTTACTTTTTGACATTATGCAATGTTCCAGAATCATCTTCTGTGCAGAGATACACTAAAAACCTCATGGAAAATGGAATTAAAAGCTAAATTTGTTTTGGTGCAAAAATTTTGAAATGCATATATAGTTTTATTATAATATGTTTTGAAATGCATACATAGTTTTATCACAATATGTATTTTCTGTTAAACTGTTAAAGTCCCTTTTATGCTGGATTTCAAAATTTTTGCACCAAAATAAACTTTTCTTTTAGTTCCATTTTTCCCCCACAAACTTTTTGTACTCCTGTGTGGTAACCCAGGCCTAGAATCAGTGATTTCCCCAAGGAACTGATTCCTTTTACTGGAGAATGTTATCAGAACCAACAGGCAGGCCTACGGGGTTCTCCTGGCTGGTGAGATATCTTTGCTTTCTAGACTCTCAGCTGACACAACAAGGAAATATACATTTATATATATTTTTAGAAGTAAATGTACATTTATTTTCCTCTATTCCCAATACTTTTAAAAAATGTATTTATTTATTTGAGAGAAAGAGAGAGATCTTAAATCTTTGGTTCTCTCCCAAGATGGTCACAACAGCTGGGGCTGAACCAGGCTGAAACCGGGGGTTGAACTTTATTTGGGTCTCCCATGTGCATGGAAGGAAGTCATCATCCACTGCTTCCCAGGTGCATTAACAGGGAGCTGGATCAGAAGCAGAATAGCTTGGATTTAAATCTGATATGGGACATGAGCTCTCGAATGATTGCTTAACCTACTGTGACACAATACTCACTCCTATATGTGTATATTAACCTCTGTATATACACATACCATAAACATTTCTGTATATAACTACATATATATGTGTATGTTAAGTTAAATGTGATTCATACTGGCAGCTCCAAATTTAATTCATTACCACATAAACC
The DNA here is from genome assembly GCA_949820135.1 of Sylvilagus floridanus. Classification (NCBI taxonomy): domain Eukaryota; kingdom Metazoa; phylum Chordata; class Mammalia; order Lagomorpha; family Leporidae; genus Sylvilagus; species Sylvilagus floridanus. The sequence continues at coordinate 15,797,046 of OX463228.1, read as the reverse complement.
CATTTAGCCAATTCCCATTGCTTATCCATGAACTCCCACTCTACCGCCATTTACTTTATCATTCAACTCCAATGTGCCTGAATGGCAGTACTGAACCTGTTAGTGTAAAATCCCATGGGAAACAATTCTTTCAACTAGAGTACAATTTACACACATTTTCATTTGCCTTTTGCCTTACAAACTATTCATTTCTCAAATTACTTAGGTCAACACCTTGTCCTCCGACTTCCTTCACTGAAGTTGTTTTATACATTTTTAATATAGTGAGATGGCTTTGTCACTTCTTGTATTCCATCCTAGGATCCCTTGACCTTCTAAATGACTTTTTAAATTCGTCTACATTTTGAAGTTCACTCTTTGTGCTGTAACATCCTAGGGGTTTTGATGCATGCACAGTATCATGTATCCACCGATTATAGTTTTGTGCAAAATAGTTTCACCACTCTAAGAAATTCCTCATGCTTAATCTATTTAGAGTTTCCTCCCCTCTCTCTGAGCCCCAGGAAATCACTGATATTCCAGAATGTCATATAATTGGAACCATACAATATGAAGTCTTTCAGACTGGCTTCGTTCACTTAGAACTATGCACATTTATGCCTTGATAACTCATTTGCTTTAATTGTTGAATCATACCATCACCTGTATGTGCCAGTGTGTTATCCACTTACTACTGAAGAACATGTTGGTTGCTTCTGGTTTTTTGGCAATTATAAATACTGCTGCAATAATTATTCATCTGTGAGCTTTTGCATGGAGATAAATTCTCAAATCAGTTGGGTAAATGTGTAAGAGTTCAATTGCTAAATCATTTGATGAGACTGTGGCTAACTCACCTGGCCTATTTTTTTTTAAAGAGTAAGTGATTTATTGATAAACCAAAGTGACATTGAGAGAGAGAGAGAGAGAGGGGCCCTCCATCTGTTGGTTCACTCCCCAACTAGCCACAATGGCCAGGGATAGAGTCAGGCTGAAGATAGGAGTCTGAAACTCCATCTGTTTCTCCCACAGAGGTGACAGGGGCCCAAGAACCCAAGTATCATCATTTGCTGTTTTCTTAGGTGCATTAGCAGGGAGCTGGATTGGAATCAGGGCATCGAGGCTTGAATGAGCACTTCTATGCAGGATTCTGGCCCCTCCCTGCCTTATTAACCAGCGTGTACTTCTCAGAATCAGGTGCCGACAGCCCCTACAATCATTGACAGCCACCACCATCAGTTATTTCACCATTTCTTCTATCCTTATTCCAATTTTAAGCACATATTTGTATCTTCTGGGTGTCTTCTTACATAGCAATATTTTTCAAAATTCTTTCACATGCATTAAAATCACTCTAAAATAGCAGTGGACGAGCCAACCTGTACAAAGGACAACGCTGGCTCTGGTCCTAACCTATAGTCTGAACCTGGGGAAGTATTTAAGTCTTTTGGCTGGTATAAGGGGTCCTACCAGCCCCTGTTTCAGCTTTACCTCCAGGTGTTGTAAGGATCAAGTGAGTACTTCAAGGGTGTCCTTCTTGACCAAGCCACACTGCTATTTGAAGCCTCAGCCAAGATTAGAATGTGAATCTTTTGATTCCTAATCCTACGATTCACCCACTAGAGATGAGATTATACCCTGACCTCATTTCCCTGCTGCCTAAGCCAATATGTGGGCCTCGTTGACATAGAAGCAATTGATCTAACCAGTCAATTTAGGAAAGGCTCTGGTAATTTTTGTGCATATGCACGACAGGGTACAGATCTGTTTTTAGTCAAAAAGGATGATCAGATCCGCAGAAACAGTCAGTCTTTTCTCATCTTTAACCAGAATAAAAGAAGAACAGATTTGATTTTAACAGTAGGCTCTTGGATCAATGAAGGAGCCAACCACCGAAATAGTTTAATGACCCATGAACTGAACTGCACGAACATGAACTAGTGCATTAAAACTCTATGGGCATAAAATGGATCTGCTCAAAAACAAGTTTGGGCAGTTCACATCTGGTACACAGTGTTTTCAGAGTAAGGTTTAATTATTTTAGGAGGTTTTAGAACTCTGTATTCCAGCCAGAGAATGCTTATCTGCTTTATGCTAGTTTTTACCTGCAGAGTTTTGGTCTCTGTGACATCATGTATTTGCTGCTGTATTTTTAAATGCATTGCACAATGGTGGGAACTGGTGTAAGAAGGTTAATCATACGCTGGCAATCTCTGAGCATGCTGACAGTTACCAAGAAAATTTCAATGAGGATGCTGTTTCAGGATACACTAGGACTGCTCCTATATGCTCAAGTTGACTTCCAATGGCCATTCGGTTGCTTATCGCAAATAGTGAAAATGCAAAACTCCAAGAGCACTGACAGGCAAAATTAAATTGTGCTAGACAAATAAGTAAATATTTAAAAATCCACATTGCGTTCACACACACACACATGCACATTCACAAGCATACACAAACACACTTTTGCTGCACCCTGTCTAGCTGTGTGTGCGACGTGACTGGGACTATCAGTGAGGATCATCAACTTTTCAAATGACTTGCAGTGGTGAATATCAGCCATCAAATTGCTGAATTAGTCCATGCATCAAGGGCACAGTCTAGTTTAGAAACCACTTATAAATAAAATTGCATTCTAGACACAACAAAGAAGCTTAAGGACAAAGTATCTTCATAAAGATAAAAACATTTCAACTAATTCCTAATTATGACTAAGCTGTTAGAGGGAGGAAAAATGATCAAGTTTATGCACTGTTCTACTTGCAAATTATAATGTGAAGTGTGACTCTCAGTTGGGTGGGTCAAATGTTTGTGCCGTGAATACAGCTGTCAGAACTTAGAAGCATTTACTGATGTATATACTCCTATTGGGAGAAACAGGAGGTGTATTGTTTATTTGTTCATTCATTAACTTAGCTCATTTTTACAAATATTCAACATTTATTGTTTAATTGGCTTTGGATTTGGCACTGGATAACAGACAACCCGATGGCATTTAGAGAACTGAAACAATTATCAAGCAAGTACTCTGGTAGATTTCATGTTTTTATTTAAAGTTGCAGACTCCAGCGAATTAAAACAACCGAATAATTTTGATCAGTTTTACCTGTGCACATCACTATATTCCATGCTCACTTTCCACTAAACCTATTTGGCAACCTTGCCTACTTTTAAACCAGTGCATATTAGCTATGAGGATACATCGAAAGATTTACAGGAGACTGGAATTAAAAGATAAGTTTATTGTGGTGCAAAAAAATTTGAAATCCATGTGTATTTTTCTTATAATACTCATTCTCGTGAACTTTTTGAAGGTTGTTCATGTACATAGGTTTCAACATTTTTTGGCACAAAAACAAATTAATGTTTTAATTCTGTTCTCCATGAACTTTTTGAAATATTTTCTTGTATAACTCCAACAAAAATATTAGCTATAACTGACCAATTTAATAATATATAAAGGGAAACAATCTTAAACCATTCACCTCAACTACACTTTAAGTGCAATGTGAGCCAAATAAATGCATGATTGTTTAAAAAGATTTATTTTATTAATTTGAAAGGCAGAATTACAGAGATAGTTGCAGACAGAGAGAGAGAGAGAGAGCTCCCATCTGCTAATTCACTCCCTAAGTGGGTATAAGGACCTGGGCTGGGACAGGTAGAAGCCAGGAGCCAGGAGCTTCATCCGGATCTCCCACATGGGTGCAGGGGCCCTAGCAGTTGGGCCGTCTTCTGCTGCTTTCCTATGGGCATTAATAGGGAGCTGGATAGGAAGAACAGCAGCCTGGACACAAACTGCTGACCATATGGAATGCTGGCATTTCAGGCAGGGGCTTGACTTTTGCTATGCCACGATGCCAGCCCTTAAATGTGTGATTTTAAAGTGAAGTATGAGGTTTTAAATTTTTATTGAAAAATATGAGGCCAGCATTGTGGCACAGTGGGTTAAGTCACCACCTATAATACTGGCATCCCATTTGGGCAACGGTTGGAGTCCCAGCTGTTCCACTTCTGATCTAGTTTCCTGCTAATGCTTCTGGCAAAGCAGTGGACCTGGATGAAGTTCCTAGCTCCTGGCTTTGGCCTGGCCCAGGCCTGGTCATTATGACCATCTGGGGAGTGAACCAGTGGATGGAAGATCTCTCTCTCTCTCTCTCTGTAACTCTGCCTTTCAAATAAATAAAATAAATCTTTTTTAAAAGAAAACAAACATCAAAACTGAACTCAGAAATTATGACAACAGAGATAAAAAGACATTCCTTAGAATCTCTTTTTACTACTTCCTGGTACTACTTTCCTATAGCTTATTTCTTCATTCCTTAAACTATAGATGACGACTTAGTATGCTTAATTCCTGTGCAATTAGATTTGTAGAACATATTATTTCATTTTAATGAAAAGAGTTTTGAATCACATCCAAAATGCTATGGGACACACAGATTTTGTTTTCTTACAATTTCATTAGTAAAGAATGAGGATACCAATATTGAAATGTCACAAATATGGAATTTTAAGTCAAACATCTGTGTTCCCTTGCAGGACAATATCCTTTCTGAAGCTTGAGAGAGTCCATTAGTGAACAATTTAGGAAGAAATTACATTCATCTTGAAAGAAAATTCTCATTAGATTAGTTGAATGTAGCTTTTTGCTTAATTGTGGATTTAATGTATTATTTAGAAAAAATGCATAGCATTATAGATAATAAGAAAAACATCATTTCTGGCTCCACCATGCAAATTATGCTGTGTTTTGTGCTTCACTGAACACATAATGGACCCGAGCACCCAAGAAGATGGTTCTTTTCCCCGGCTTGACGGAGCATCTGTTTCTCACAGATGCCACAAAAGATACCCAGGCCCTTGGGTTGCTGGGGCTCATTTCTAGCCATTGCACTGCTGTCAGCACAGAGTCAATCATGTGTTCTCTTAGTAAGATAATGGAGGCTATCAGTGGTTGTGTTGAGACTACATTGACTTCTGTGTACACTCTTGTATCAAAAAGCAAAATTCATGGCCCAGAGTTGCACAAACAACAAGGAACACCATGGCTAATACCGCAAAACAGCAAATGGGAGGGGTACCTGTTCGTTGCATTCCTGGGAATTACTATGTCGAACAACTTTCCGAGACTCTGATAAGCTGGAAGGTGGGTGCACATCTGTTTTTGTTTGTTTTCCCACTACTGAGTACATGGCCCTGGATGGAGCACTCCTGGACACTCACAAACGTGTGTCAAATCAATGAAAAGAGGACAACTAGAACAGCAGTGGAATTCTGAAATAGGACCAAACAGACCATGGGGTTAAAGGGAATGAAGACAGCCAGGGAGGAGGAGATCCAAGGGGTACAATGGATCTCTTCAAAGTGTCTGAAGGAGGCTTTGGTGCAGAGGAAGACTTAGATCCAATCCAGTGACTCTAGGGAACAAAATAAGTGATTATATAAAGAGGAACTTATAATTAGAGCTGCCCCAAATGGAAGAGTAACCATTATAACAACTGTTGTTAAGTTTCTACCATTGTCATTCCTAACTAATTCCCTACATCTTTTTGTTACTGAAATTCCTCAGTCATATATCCATTCATTCAAAACCACACATTTACAAGAAAGCACATGATCCCTAAAAACATCAAATTGTATGCATTGAACACGTACAACTTTTTGTGTGCCAATTGTACCTTAATAAAGTAGATTAAAAACCAGTGATGTGGGATGTCCGACACTGACATCCCGTATCAGAGTGCCAATTCAGATCCTAGATGCTCCACTTCTGATCCAGTGCTCTGCTGATGAGCACGGGAACTCAGCAGAGGGTAACCCAAGTACTTGGGCCTCTGCCTCACACAAGGAGATTGGGATCCTGGCTTTAGCTTGGCCTAACCTTAGCCATTGCAGTCATCTGGGAAGTGAACCAACGGAAGGAAGATCTCTCTCTCTCTCTCTCTCTCTCTCTCTCTCTCTCTCTCTCTTTCTCTCTGCCTTTCAAGTGAATAAACAAGTAAATCTTCAGAAAAAAAACAAGAACAGTCAAAAACCTACACATACACATAAGTACTGAGCATCTTCAACATACAAGGCACTCTATGTGGACAAGGCACTCTATGTGGACAAGGCACTCTATGTGGTTCTGGGAATTACAGTGGACCCAGCAGCAACCCTCTTCTCTCATTTCATTATTGCAAAGGAAACAGGTAACATGGGCACTTTTAGAAGGTGGCAGAGAGATCCTGAATCCCGTGTAAGAGCTGAACAGAACAACTTCCGTAGACCTTCCATCTGATTCCTGAGATATTACACTTCCTCGCAGATTTCCATCTCAGTCAGTGACCCCATGATGGTAACTGGTTACCATATGCTCATCTTCACCCTCCTCTACTGTCAATGAGTCTTGACCATGTTCATTCTAGTCCCAACAACCCCATCATAAGGTCATCCTCGTGGTAGCTGACACCTCCTAACCAGGTCTACAAGGCTAGTCCGGTAGATGATAGTGTGCAGCAGCCCATGAGACCCTCACGCAGCTGGTATCCTGCTCATGGGTTGAGAAAAAAGATTCTCCTGTTTCTTCTGTGCAGTGGGTAGGGTGGTGGCCCCCCCAAAGCTACACCTATGTCCAAATTCCTGAAACCTGTGAACACTACCTTGTTTGGAAGAAGAGTCTGTGTGATGTAATCAAGGATCTTGAGATAAGATCACCCCAGATTCCTTGGGTCGATCCTAAATGCAATTCAAAGCATCCTTAAAGGATGTAGAAGAGCAGACAGACAAGAGAAGGCGTTAGGAAGATGGAGGTAGAGATTGGAGGGATGTGGCCATAAGCCAAGGAAGCCAGGAGTAGCCAACATCCCTCAGAGCTGGAAGGGGCAAGGAAGGCATCTCCCTGGGGCCTCGGCGGTTGCACAGCCCTGCTGACACCTGCATTTCAGACTGCCAGCTCCCATAACTGTGAGAGAATAAACTTCTGTTGTTCCCAGCCACTGAGTTTGTGGTAATTTCTGTCAGCAGCCGTAGGAAATGAATACATCATCATGCCTCCCACTATTTAACGTGAACAAATCTTCATCACACCATCTGGGAGACCTTGCTGAATGCAAATCTGGCCCTCTCACAGCCTGCTTTAAACTCATTGTGGTCTCTCTGTAGCTATTAGAAGCACCTATTCTGCTGGCTTTGTCACCACAAAACACTGTTCACTTGAGGGGCACTCCCCCAGGGAGCACCCCGATGATGCCCAACTCTCAACATGATGGATAGTGCCGCTGTGCCTCCAATGCAAGCACTTGTATCAGAATGGAACTGAGATGAAGCTTTATAGAGATAGATGTTCTAATTTAATTAGTAAGTAAAACACAAGCAGAAAAGAAACCGCTTTATTTATTTGCAAGGTGAAGAGACAGAGAAAGACAGAGACAGACCAAGAAAGAGTTCTCATATAGGGGTTCACTCCCCAAATGCCTACAACAGCCAGGGCTGTACCAGAAGCCAGGAGCCTAGAACTCAATTCAGTTCTCTCACAAAGGTGGCAGGTACCCAACTGTTTGAGCCATCACCTGTTGCCTCCCCGGGTGGTCGTGAGGAGGGAGCTGGAATCAGAGGCTGAGACATGTACTTTGGGTGTGTTACCAAATGCCAACCCCAAGGAAACGTTCTGAGCGTGTCACATGCTGTTAGATGACTGGGGTTGTCCCCGCTGGTCTTCCCTTGCTGACTGCCCGGCATCACCTGCTGCTCCAGCTCCTCCCTGAGAGTGCTACGCCTCAGCAGCACTGACTCACTGCAGTTCCCGAGACACAGCTTGCAGCTTTGGGCAGCTTTGGCTTCATTTTTGTGTATCCTGTTCCCATGGCTTGGAGTGCTTCTCCCACACTTTGTCCCATCGTAACCTCCTCTGCATCTTGTAAAGCCAAGTTCATATTCCTTTTACTACAGGAAGCTGTTGTGTCCACTGAAGTTTTGGGTTATTTAAATTTTTATTTTATTTATTTTCATTTTATTTGAAAGGGAGAGGGAGGGCAGGAGGAGGAAAAAGAGAGAAAGAGAGAGAGACAGACAGACAGACATTGTCCATCACTGGTTTATTCCCCGAATGCTTACAACAGCCAGGTCTGGTTCAAGCTGGAAACTCAATCCAGAGCTCCCACATGGGTGTCAGAGACCCAAGTACTTGAGCCAACACCTGCTGCCTCCTTGGGTGCACATTGGCAAGAAGCTGGAATTGAAAGCAGAGCCAAGACTTGAACCCAGGCACTCTGAAATGGGATGTGGTTATCCCACATGACCTCTCAACTGCTACATCAATGCCCACTTCCTCCATTCCCTTTCTTATGCAATGACCTAACCATTTATAGTATAATGACCTAACCATTTATAATATGAGGGTATTTCAAAAAGATCATAGAAAATGGAATTAAGAGTTTAGTTTGGTGCACAGAAGTTTGAGCATAGGAGGAGTGTTATTTTTCTTATTGCACCATGTTTCTCATTATACTGTGTTTATGCCTCCCTATCTTGAAGGGCATTTCAAATTCCTCTTAGAATTCTGAGCGCCTCATACACAGGAGAAACTCTGTGTCACTCTGTTGAATTCTATCAACTCCAAACTTAGGCTCTAGAATTGGTGATCCTTTCTGAGGGTTATGATACTTCTGTTGCAATGAAAACAGCAGGACCGCAGTACTTAATGGAATTTTTTCATGGTTTCAAGAGAGAGGTGGTGAGATGTTGATAGAGTGAAGAAAATGCATTTATTCCTTTGGGAACTCAAATGTAGGCAACCACATTGGATTTCACAGACTCAATTTGAAAACTGAGAACATGACAATCTACTTTCCTCAGGCCTAGAGATAAAATCGAAAGGGGGTATTTGTATTCTCCGCATGGACAAAGAAAATTCGTTGGGAGAGGGGGGCAGCTCTCCCTTGTGTCTGCCATGCAGGTTTCTTTCAGATCCTGGTCCCTCTAAGTTGTCATCTGCCTGGCCCTTCAACAAGCTTCCTCAGCCCTGCCAGAAAAGCCCCGTCTTCCCCAGTGACAATGAAGGGCACTGCGGCTCAGGGTTCCTTTGGGAGTGGATGTTTGGAAAAAATAACACCACCACACCAGTACCACTTCCACAAGTCCTCCAATGGCTGCGAAGGAGCGGCCTGGTGATAGCAGCATCTCCCTCTCTGTGCTGCAGCCAGGAGCTGCCTGTGCTATTTTCAGCCTGGTTTCCAGTTGTTGCTGGCCAGTGGCAGGATTTCACACTCGCTGCCACTTCTCATCACTGCCCACTGCGGCCTCTTCCAGGATAGGCGTCTCCTCCCAGGCTGACACCCGGAGGCAGGCGGATGAAGCAGCCTCTGCCCGGCTCTGGCTGGGAGGATGCTGCGGGCAGTCTGGCTTGCTGGTGTTTGGCAAGGCAGGGCCTACCCCTCACCTTCTAGAAAGACAGCCACTTCTGCCTCAAGGTCAAGAGCACAAGACAGCGAACCATCTTCTGAGGAAGTTGTAGTGAGAAATAGAGCCCAGTGGATACCAGCATAGCCAATCTGTCCACCCCACTCTGCCCTGTGAAACTGGGGACTTCAAAAAGTCTGTGGAATATGGAATTAAAAGAGAAACTTAGGCTGGCGCCACGACTCAATATGCTAATCCTCTGCCTGTGGCGCTGGCACACTGAATTCTAGTCCTGGTTGGGGTGCCAGATTCTGTCCTGGTTGTTCCTCTTCCAGGCCAGCTCTCTGCTGTGGCCAGGGAGTGCAGTGAAGGGTGGCCCAAGTCCTTGGGCCCTGCACCCCACGGGAGACCAGGAGAAGCACCTGGCTCCTGGCTTCAGATTGGTGTGGTGTGCTGGCCACAGTGGCCATTGGAGGGTGAACCAACAGCAAAGGAAGACCTTTCTCTCTGTCTCTCTCTCTCTCTCACTGTCCACTCTGCCTGTCGAGAGAGAGAGAGAGAGAGAGAGAGAGAGAGAGAGAGAGAGAAGCTTATCCTAGTGTGAAATCCATGAAGTTTCCTGATAATGCACATTCTCCATGAACATTTTGAATAGGATCCCTTGTATGCATGGATTTAAACATTTTTTGTATCAAAATAAACTTGTCTTTTAATTTCATTTTTATATGAACTTTTAAAAAAGATTTACTTATTATTTGAAAAGCAGAGCTGTAGAGAGAGAGAGAGGGAGAGACAGACAATGAAATCTTCCATCTGCTGCTTCACTCTCCAGATGACTGCAATGACCAGGGCTAAGCCAGAGCCAGGAGCATCCTTGGGTCTCCCACATGGGTAGCAGGGGCCCAGACACTTGGACCGTCCTCTATTGCTTTTCCCAAGTGCATTACCTGGGTGCTGGTGGAAGTGGAGCAGGCATAACATGAACCAGCACCCACATGGGACGCCACTGCTGCAGGTGGTGGCTTAACCCTCTATGCCACAGTGCTGGCCCCTCTATGAAACTTTTGAAGTTCCTGTGTATGGACACATCAGTCGTCTTCCTTGAACTCTGTGGCTTCTGAGGGCCTCAGCCAATGAGGAGCCCTAGGAGGACTCTGGAGGGAGGATATTGTGGTCAGGATGGATTTCCCCTAACCCTTCCCAGTAAGGTTGCCTTAGGCTGACTGTGTTCCCTGAACTAAGTCATTGCCCCTACTCTAGGCATTTCTCTGCATGAGATGCTTCCTTCCCTATACAGCCTTGCAGGCTCAGGTATGGTAAACCAGTTAATTCTCCTGGGCTACTGTACTACCCCCTTGCAGCACCACTCTATCTCACTCACATTTCTGCAAACTGTTACTATAAACCTTCAAGTTGTCGAAGTTGAGTTTGCATCTACATATTTGCTGTAGGGGCCCTTACTGATACAGTCACCTGGACAGGAGTTGCACTATGAATTTTTTTTTTTTTAATATTTATTTGTTTGTTTGGGAGTCAGAATTACAGACAAAGAGAAGGAAAGACAGAGAGAGAGGTCTTCCATCCGCTGGTTCACTCCCCAGATGGCTGCAATGGCTGGAGCTGAGATGATCTGAAACCAGGAGTAAGGAGCTTCCTCAGGGTCTCCCACGTGGGTGCAGGGGCCCAAGCACTCGGGCCATCTTCTACTGCTTTCCCAGGCCATAGCAGAGAGCTAGATTGGATGTGAAGCAGCTAGGACTTGAACTGGTATCCATATGGGATGCCAGTCCCTCAGGCAGAGGCTTAACCTACAATGCCACAGGGCCAGTCCCTGCCCTGCACTACAAGATTAAATAACTGGCATCTATAGATTTTGGTGAATTATGGCGTGTCAAGGAACAGAGACCCACTCAGAATTTTATGAGAAGAGAAAGGATACAAGGGAATGAAAACACAAATGAAGGCCAATGAGGGCAAGCCATTCCCCCTGAGAACTGGAAAGTCTATGGCTCGTGGTCTCAGACCTTGCAGTTTCTAGCCTCCGCCATCCATTCTGTTTTCTTTACAGAGCAGGTTCCTCTGTTTTCTTTGATTGCTCCTTCACGCCTCCATCTCTGAGTCTCAGCCTGGGCATGATTCTGGCTCGCAAGATACTGACATCATTCTTCACCTCTGATCTGGCAGTTGTTCCTAGTAATTCAGTAGAAATTACTGGGGCATGAGGCAAATTAATAAGCAAACTGACAAGATTGTAGTTATCAATGAAGAGATGAAAGTGAATTGAAATGCTTTTTTGGAAAAGACAGAACACAAATGATGTAAGGTTGTAAAGTTACAAGTGATGGAAGGTTGAGTTGGTTAAGATAGGCACCTACTTGATTCTAAGGAATTATAGGTGGTCACATACGTCTCTTTTTGTACTTGTATTTCTCAGAAGTGAAAGTCAAGTCTTACAGGCAGTTGAGAACAATGCTGTACTCAGATGTGATGCTTGGGGAAAACCTGAAATGAGAAGCCTGAGTTGTTTTGGGATTTTTAAAAATTTATCTCAGAGACAGAAAACCAGATGCTGGTTTCTGGTTCACTCCCCAAATGCCAGTAATGACTGGAACCAGGCCAACCTGAAGTTGGGAGCCAAAAATTCAACCCAGGTCTCCCATGTGGGTGGCAAGAACTGAATAACTTGAGCCAGTGCCATTGCCTCCCAGGATTCACATCAGCAGGAAGCTGGAGTCAGGAGCTGGCGCTGGGACGTGAACCCAGGCACAGCAATGGGGGATGTGGGCCTCTTAACTCCCTGGCCAAACACCCACCACAAGCCTGAGGTTTTGATACACAGCAGTGAGTGGCTATGTCTCCCTCAAGTGGTTTGCAGGTCTCAGAGAGCTCAGGACATGCTTGTTTGAAACATAAAATGGTGGTAAAGAATCCACAGTAGATTCATAATGGTTGAGTTAATTTGACTACAAAAGATGCCTTGAGTAGACTCAATTTCACCTCTGCAGGCCTTCCTTCTATAGTGCCCAGGCCTTAGAATGAACATACTGACCAGACTTCATTTGCTCAGAGAAGTCTGGCCCATAGAGGGTGAATTAGAGAAAAATACAGAGATCTAAAACTGGTTTCATTTCAACCAACATAACATTCAAATTAAAAAGATCTGTTACTTTAATGCCCCTGTGTTGCTCAGGAAACTGAGGCATGGGAAATTTAAGTGACCCACTCCTAGTCACATAGACAGCTGATGAATAACTACCCCACTGCTCTTCTTTAGGATTACCTGCATATGAAAAGTGTTTTAAGTTCTGAGATGATGAGGATAGAGGCAGGTTTTGGTGTCCATGAAAGCCCTTGGAAGAGCAACTTCCACAGAAGTCATGAGAAATGAAGGTAACCGTGTATGTTGTTGTCCAATGGGGACCACTGTGAGAGTGAAAATGGGTGATGTTGGTAACTGAGCCAGAACCTCAGGTATAATTTAGGAGTGTCTCCCTAAATAAGAGACTGTTGCACAGAGCAGTGAAGAGGAACCTCTGTAGTAGCTCAGGAACCCAGGGAGGCTGGAGAACAGGTGTCTATGTGCCCAGGCCTTCGTCAATGATGTTTGCCAAGATCCTGAGTCTCTGCCCACTGAAATACATAGAAGATGGACTCATCTGAACCACAGAGCCTCAGGCTGAGGTTCTTTATATAATTGGGGGTTTATGGTTCCCTTTGATGGGAAATGGGAAACATTTATCTCTCAAATTATAGACCACTGGATTTTTGGACAGCTCTCAGAAACACACATGCCTTCCCAAATTATGGGGTCAAGTTTTTCAGTCAAGTACTTCTATGAGGAACAAAGAAGTTATGGTTTCAATCTTGACTTTTCTTTATTCTTTTTATTTCATAAAAAAAATTAGGTAAAAGTAAAGAAAGTCCTTTTACAATACAGGTCAACTCCATTACCCACGTCAGACCTTAAACACGGGACCAAATTATGGAATCTGGTTCCAGTCAGTGGTCATGACTGCTGCTTCTGCTTCTGTGTCATGGCACCACCGCCAACGTCTTGTGTTAATTGAAGCTCCGACCTTTTCCAGGAAAAACTGGGGTGTGAGAACCTACCACCAAAGATGGAAGGTGCTGAGAGATCAAGGAAAGAGGTAGACAAATCTAAAATTACACTGAGTGAAATTTATCAGGGATTGACAGACAGCCACACATCTTGGGGGGCAGCAAGACTAGCGGGTGCTCTGCAACCCAAGGCAGCAGAAGAAGGGTTTACATGCTAAACTCCACGGAGGTGGCCCTTGGCCAACTGGATATAGCCGACTTTCTCACGAAATATCAACATTTCAAATCCAGGTAAGAGACATGCCAGGAAAAGTTCATCAGATAATCTAATGACTTTGTTTATCCCATACACTTTGGGATGACTTCTAGGGTCACCTAGAGGGCAAGATGGCAGGTGCAACCAAGAAGACTAAGGCCATGTCCGCTCGATTTCCACAGTCTTAAAATGTAGACAATATGGCTGTGTTTCAGTCTCCGTCTCTTCTTTCCAATATAGAATTAAGTAATCTGTTCCCATTATGCAAAAGAATAAAATCCATGCCTCCAAAGCTGAGCAAAAGGAAGACAAGTTGTTTTTTTTTTTCTGAAATCTTGGTTTTATTTTTCAAAATTGAAGCAAATGAATTTACTAATAATTTCCAGAAAGAATATTATAGCTGAAGAATAATAAAGCTAAAACTTCTCCATTGAGAGACACTCTTCCCAAATTAAGTGAAACATGAGGGACTGGCGCTGCAGCATAGTGGGTAAAGCCGCCACCTGCAGTGCCGGCATCCCATATAGGAGCCGGTTCAAGTCCTGGTTGCTCCACTTCTGACCCAGCTCTGTGCTATGGCCTGGGAAAGCAATGGAAGATGGCCCTTGGACCTACATGGGAGACCTGGAAGAAGCTCCAGGCTCTTGGCTTTGAAAGTGTAGCTCCAGCCATTGTAGCTCCAGCCAGTGGATGGTTCATCTGGAGAGTGAACCAGTGGATGGAAGACCTCTCTCTTTCTCTCTCTCTCTCTGTGCCTGTCTGTAACTCTGCCTTTCAATTAAATAATAATAATAAATAAATCTTTAAAAAATAAGTGAAACATGAAACAACTTTACCAAGCAAATATTTACTCATTCACCTGTTCTATCTTAAGTTCCTTTGGTATGGCCCTGAGGTTGAACCCAGGCATTAGGTTAATTTATCATGTCAACTTTGGGTACACTTTCCTTTTAATCCACTCTCTCTAATCTATCAAGGAATAATGTTATGGAAAACTAAATATTTTTCAGTTTTAATTAAGCATTTTCATGATCAAGGCAGTCAATTTTGTTGCAGGTTTTTGTTTTGTTTTGTTTTAGATGCATTTATTTATTTGAAATGCAGAGAGGGATAGAGAGACACAAAAAGAGGTATCTTCCACCCACTCTCCGAAATGGCCACAACAGCCAGCGCTAGGCCAAGCTGAAGTCATCCATCTGTCGGAGGCCAGGGCTCAAATACTCAGGCCGTCTTCTGCTGCTTTCCCAGGTGGCTTAGCAGGGAGCTGGACTGAAAACAGAGCAGCTGGGATGCCCACACCATAGGCAGTTTAACACTTGCTGCACCACAGTGCCAGCCGCAAGGCAGCTGGTTGTTAACATCTATCTTTAGTATTTTTTTCATGTACAAATCATATTTTCCACATTGACACAGAAGTCTGCACTGTCAACCAAGTCCTGGTGTCCATGCACAGGTAGATGAAAAGTTTCTCTTTTGAAAGGCAACCAAGCATTTTTATGACTTAGGCCAACATTGGAGAGGAATACCTTTCTCTTTGGCCAACTCTCAGTGATACTTCTACTTCTCTTATTTGTCCTTTTCCAAGTGCCTGGCTAGGTCTCCTTTGAGTGAAAATTGGTGCCTCCATACTTTTCTGTGTCAGAAAATGTCCTTTGATATTTTCCAAGGCTTCCCTGAGGTGCTGATGTCCAGAGGATAGCCTCTGGTTATTCTAGGTCCTGCATATTCCCCCCTTTGTGTTGAGCCAAAGCAGCTTCTCAACCACAGTGTCAACATACACCAATGAGCCCTTCGGGAACCGCTCAGAAGTATATAAGCTAGAAGGCATTCTATTTTCAATGACCTTATTTAATGATCTATGCTGTACCTATACAGAAAGAATTGACTATTCACCTACGAAATTATATTGATGACTATTTTGTATCTTCTATGTGATAAAATGAGTCATTTTTCTGTCATTTGCTTTTCTACTCAAGGAAAGGGCTTTATCTCCCAGGTCTACAAAAGGTCAGGTATTTTTATATGACACCATTGAGAAAATATCAGAAAGGAGGAACTCTTAGGGAAGTTGTGAATTTAGAATTTTTTATTTGAATAATATGGGGTAAACTGAAATATTTCTGAGCCATTCTTCCCACTCCTTCTGGGTATGAGGAAACGGAGGCAATTGTTGGATCAGTCTTTATGCCTTAACCTATGCAAGATCCCAATAAGAGATTCTACGAAACCATCATCTGCTATTAACTCTACTGCAAATAGAGGATCAGGTAAAGTATAAGATAAGAATAGAATCAAGATAGAAAGTCACTTGGAAGAAATATTTTTCTACTTCATTTTATGAAAGAAAGTTTGCACTAAGGAATTAAATAGCTAATATTTTTGAACCTCATTTATATGTAATAGAACATTCTGTTTAGTATATATATATATATATATACTACTAAACTATAAACTTATATATATATATAAGTTTTATATATATAAACTATATATATTTAAGTTTTATATATATAAACTATATATATTTGACAGGCAGAGTGGACAGTGAGAGAGAGAGAGAGACAGAGAGAAAGATCTTCCTTTGCCGTTGGTTCACCCCCCAATGGCTGCCGCGGCTGGCGCACTGCGCTGATCCGAAGCCAGGAGCCAAGTGCTTCTCCTGGTCTCCCATGGGGTGCAGGGCCCAAGGACTTGGGCCAGCCTCCACTGCACTCCTGGGCCACAGCAGAGAGCTGGCCTGGAAGAGGGGCAACCAGGACAGAATCCAGCGCCCCAACTGGGACTAGAACCCGGTGTGCCGGCGCCATGGCTCAATAGGCTAATCCTTTGCCTGTGGCGCCGGCCCTGTTTAGTATATATTTATCACCTAAAAATAAAACACAGGGGAGCAGGTATCTGACCTTGAGGTTGAGGTGCCTCTTGGGACACCCATATTCCATATCAGAGTTCCTGGGTTTGTATGCTGGCTCCACTCCTGATTCCAGCTTCTTGCCAATCTGCACCTTGGAGGTAGAAGGTTATGTCTCAAAGTAATTTGGTCACTGATACACACATGAAAGACCTAGGTTGAGTTCCCAGCTGCTTTGGCCTGGCCTCACCTGTCTCTCTGATTCTCAAATGAATTAATTAAATATAAATTTTTAAAATTAAACAGAGTCTTTAAGTAATTCAGTATTTAAGTTGAGCTGGATCATGGAAAAGGAAGACAGGAGAAGGACCATTTTGGAAAAGAGCTCATGTTGCATATAATTTGACATTAATACAAATTAGACAGTGGAACTTGGTCAAATTTACCTTCTTTTCTTAATTAAAGCAGATTATGCCCATAGTAATGTTCTTTTAATTTGCATTCGGATGTACTTTTTTTGAATGGGAGAGAAAGAGAAGAAAGGAGATGTGGAAGGAATTAATTACCCATAACTGTGGAAGTTTCATTGCCTTTGTTACACTTGTGAGCATATTTGAACACATGTACATCTGCTTTAGCAGAACCACAGAATTAGATGATCAAGTAACAAATTTCCTACATAATCTCATGTAGTATTTCCAATACAATGCCTTTACTGAATTACAATTTAATTTTATGTCTTCAGGCTTTCTGTAGGGTCATTACAGGAAAAGTTCTCTAGAACACTTTCATCGTGTTATCAAATTATAATAGAAACCATTGCTTTCTGTTTTCTAAAGGCAATGTAGCAATTATCCCTAAATTCAAGTTAAACCTTTTTTATTTTAGAAAAATTTTGTTTGCTTTCTTTTATCAGACAAGTACAATATAGCTTTACATATAGCCCAATATAATTCTAATTTTGTCAAAGCTACAAAAGAACTACAAATTATGTTCATTGCCTGGCTGTAGCAATTCATTTCATTCAAGTACCTAACTATTTTTATTTAACTTATTTCAAAAACTGAGCATTTATTTTTTAAAGTGGCAGCTTATATTGATCATATTGAAATAAAAGAGATACAAATATGAAATACATGAAGGCAGACATGTATGTACATAAGTTCTATTTGGTTTCTTTTTTTAAAAAAATCCTGATTATCCAAGAATTATTTGTTTTGTTTTGTGTTTGACAACATGCATATTACTTGTAAGACTGAACTATAGGCCCGCGCCGTGGCTCAACAGGCTAATCCTCCGCCTTGCGGTGCCGGTACACCGGGTTCTAGTCCCGGTTGGGGCGCCAGATTCTGTCCCGGTTGCCCCTCTTCTAGGCCAGCTCTCTGCTGTGGCCCAGGAGTGCAGTGGAGGCTGGCCCAAGTCCTTGGGCCCTGCACCCCATGGGAGACCAGGAGAAGCCAGGAGAACCTGGCTCCTGGCTCCTGCCATCGGATGAGCGCGGTGCGCCGGCCATTGGAGGGTGAACCAATGGCAAAAAGGAAGACCTTTCTCTCTGTCTGTCTCTCTCACTGTCCACTCTGCCTGTCAAAAAAAAAAAAAAAAAAAGACTGAACTACAACCTCAGTGATATGTAAGCAGAAGTGATTCTAAACAGCAAGGTTGTAAGAAAGATATACATTTTTCTCATAACAGTTACTGCAGCTAATCATAAAAGTAATTCATACTTATTTATCAAACTGGCTGACAGTGAAGAATAAATATTGCCTGCTTTGTTCATATGTTTATTTTCAGGTCTTTACCAATATAATCTGCATGGCCATTGTTCTCAGAAATAACTATGGTTATACAAGGGTGCTCAAAAAGTTCATGGAACCATAGAATTAAAAGATAATTTCTGGTGCAAATTTTTTTTAATTTATTTTTTTTTGACAGGCAGAGTGGACAGTGAGAGAGAGAGACAGAGAGAAAGGTCTTCCTTTTTTCCGTTGGTTCACCCTCTAATGGCCGCCACGGCTGCGGCTGACGTGCTGCAGCCGGCGCACCGCACTGATCCAAGTCAGGAGCCAGGTGCTTCTCCTGGTCTCCCATGGGGTGCAGGGCCCAAGAACCTGGGCCATCCTCCATCGCACTCTCGAGCCACAGTAGAGAGTTGGACCGGAAGAGGAGCAACTGGGACAGAATCCGGTGCCCCGACCGGGACTAGAACCCAGTGTGCTGGCGCTGCAGGTAGAGGATTAGGCTATTGAGTCACGACGCCGGCCTCTGGTGCAAAATTTTTAAAATCTATGCATAGCTTTTCATTTTCTCTGAACTTTTTAAAGAGCCCTTATAGATTCTGTTCAACACTTCAGAGTTCACCTTGGTAAATGGATATATTCTTTTTTTTTAACCATGTCTTGATGGAAAAAGGAATATATTTAAATGAAGTAAATAGCATATTGCCTGAGGAGAGATGAGCTTTGGCTGAAAAGATGAAATTAAATTTATGTGACAGCAGCTGTTCTGCAATATGTGTGGCAATATCAACCAATTTCGATCCTTGGATAAGTACATCCATATTTCCTCCTGACTTCCAACCAAAGTTATACTTAGGTAGAGAGGAAAGTTCATTAGGATACGCACTTCATCAATTTAGATATAATAATTGCAACTAATATATATGATAGAAATATAAACAAATGGATAAGTAAATAAACAAAAATGTTGCCAAATTCTGCATCACTTAGGATTAAATTTGGCTGCCTAGACAAGAATAATAAAAGAAAACACACAGAAACATACAAATATAAAAATAACATCAGCTGAAACAAGTGGAAGAGTGGTTCTTTCTTAGCCTAAGATCTGAGATAGGTGTGTATGTGTTCATGTAACGGCTCTCCTGTTGCTAAATCATCCTTACTGAGTCACTTTGTGGTTCACAAAAGCTACCTGCCCTCACAGCCTTCATTCATGTCTGCATTCCAATCAGACAAAGAGGGGACCTACCTCCCTCAAGACTCTCAGCAGCTCTACCACTGAGCAGTTCCATTCATATGTATTAGTCAGGACTCAGTCACGTGATCACATCCAACTGTAGGGACATACTGGGAACAGTATCATTTAGCTGAGCACATAGCTCCCCCACAAAATGCAGGTTCTGTTGGTAAGGAGGAGGGAAGAATGGGTATTGTGCCAGGCATTGTGTGGCCCACGGATCTTGTAACAGTTAAAGCCAAAGCAATTGCTCAGTTAACACCCTGCATTCCAACTGAACAAAAAAGTCTTTTCTAACTAAAGCTACTGCATGAAGAAGTAAGAACCATTACAGCAGATGTGTAGGCGTCAATGTAGGAATACGGGAAACATAACGATCAAGGAAGCATGACACCTTCAAAAGAATACTTCAGAAATTAGGTCCTGATTTGAAGGAAATCTATGCAATGCCTGCAAAAGAATTCAAAATAATGACTGTAAGAAAACTCAGTGAGAAGTAATAGAATACAGATAGACAATTGAAAGAAATGAGAGAAACATTGCATGCTATGAGTGAGAAATTCAAAGAGAAATAAAAAGAATCAATCAGATACTTTGGAGCAGAATATTTCAATCAATGAAATAAAAAATACATCTCAACAGCATAGACCAAAAAGAAGAAAGAATTTCTAGTGTTGAGGATAAGACTTTTGAAATGCAAAAAAAAAACATAAAAGATGTAAAAAGAATTAAGAAAGCTTGGAGATCTATGAGACCTCCTTAAGCAAATATTTGCATCATATGGATACTTGAAGAAGAGAAGAAACAAGGCATTGGGAACTTATTTAGTAAAATAATAGTTGAAACTTCCTAGGTCTTGAAAGAGAATGGACGTCCAGATACAGGAACCTGAAATGACCTCAATCAGACTCAACTCAAAAAGACTTTCCTCAAGGCATATTAAAGTCAAATTGTCAAAAGTTAAGGACAGAGAGAGATGCCTGAAGACAGTGAGAGAAAGCTTCAAGTTACATATAAAGGAAAAACCCTTCTCAGCAGAAATCCTACAGGTCAGAAGAGACTGGGATAATTATTGAAGGTCTTGAAAGAAAAAGAAGAAGGAAAAAAAAAAGTCCAACAGAGAATACTATTTCCAATGAAGCTATCCTTTAGAAGTGAAGGAGAAATAAACAACTTCCCAAACAGAAACTGGGAGAATTCATCACCAACAGATCAGCTCTATAAGAAATCCTGAACAGAGTCGTACATTAGAAGTTAAAGGATGATAGCAATGACCATGAAAATATGTGACAGAAAAAAAAATTCACTAACAGACAAGACACACCCACACACAAAAAGAATTCAAACTTATCATGACAGATAGCTACCAAAACACAAAGATTAAATAATAAGAGAGGCAGAAAGAAATAAAGAATAGATAAAGCAATCAGTAAGCAATCAATGAAATGATGGGAGTTAGTTCTTATCTGTAATGTAAATTCTTACCTTGAATGTAAATGGATTAAATACCCCAGTCAGAAGATAGAGGTTGGTCAAATGGATTTGAAAGAAAGAAAGAAAGAAAGAAAGAAAGAAAGAAAGAAAGAAAGAAAGAAAGAACAAAAGACATGGGACCAGCACTGTGGCACAGAGAGTTAAGCCACTGTCTGCAGTGCTGGCCTCCCTTATAGGCACAGGTTCGAGTTCCTGGGTTCTCAACCCTGTTAGAATAGCTATTATTATAAAGACAGAAAACAGTAAATGCTAGCAAGGTTGAAGAGAAAGGAGAACTCTTTTTTTTTTTTGACAGGCAGAGTGGACAGTGAGAGAGAGAGACAGAGACAAAGGTCTTCCTTTGCCGTTGGTTCACCCTCCAATGGCTGCCGCGGATGGCGCGCTGCGGCCGGCGCACCGCGCTCATCCGATGGCAGGAGCCAGGTGCTAGGTGCTTCTCCTGGTCTCCCATGGGGTGCAGGGCCCAAGGACTTGGGCCATCCTCCACTGTACTCCTGGGCCACAGCAGAGGGCTGGCCTGGAAGAGGGGCAACCGGGACAGAATCCGGCGCCCCGACCGGGACTAGAACCCGGTGTGCCGGCGCTGCAAGGTGGAGGATTAGCCTGTTGAGTCACGGCGCCTGCCGGGGAATTCTTATATACTAGTGGGAATGTAAATTGGTACAGCTACTGTGGAAAACAGCATGGAGATTTCTTTGAAAGCTAGAAACAGAACAGCTGTATGATCCAGCAATCCCACTGCTGGGTTATACCCCAAAGATATGAACTCATTGTGTCAAAGAGACACTTGCTCTACCATGTTTATTGTAGCTTTGTTCACGATTATTGAGATATGGAATCAACCAAAGTGTCTATCATCAGATGAATGGATAAAAAAAATGTAGTCCATATACATAATGGAATACTATTCAGTCACAAAAAGAATGAAATCCTGTCATTTTCAGCAAAGTGGATAGAACTGGAGGACATCATGCTAAGTGAAGTAACTTAGACACAGAAATAAAAATACCATGTGGTCTCCCTCATGTGTGGAAGCTAAAAAGAGCTCAGTCTGAACCCAGTGATTAGTAGAAGCAGGAGGGGTGGGAGGATAGGGGGAGTCAGGATAACGGGGACCAAATCAGAGTGAGGGTGAAGGTGTAAATTCCTAGTGCTACACAGCATGGTGTGCAAAATATAGTCACCATAAGCTTATAGTTATTGTTCAGCAAATGGAAGAGAAGCTCCACGCCTCCAGTGATAAAGCAAAATGCTAATTACCTTGTTTTGAGAAGCACACATTGTATATATGCGTTGAAATGTCACAGCGAAGTCCATAAATACACAAAATCAAGCTTAATAATTTTTTAAAAAATATAAAGCACTTAATATAGTGTCCAACACAGAAATGATCAGTGATAGCTATGCATGTGCTTCCTATGCCTATTGTCTCAATGAGTCTTCCCAACAACTCTGTATCCTTCTTTTCAGATGAGGAATCTGAAAGGAATAGAAATGAAGTATTTCCTCTCTGAGCATTTAACCAGCAAATGGCAAAGACTAGAACAGAGCCCACGTCCTTTGACTAAGCTGTTTCATTTCTAGGTGTCTGTTGTAGGATAGCTTAGTCATGGTTTTCCAGACAGCAAATCCCAAGGTGAAATCTGGGCACCGCTTGATTTTAAGTGTAACTGTTTCCTTAATTCTCAAGACTGCCTTATGCAAAATTCAATGACAAGGGCCAGCAATATGGTGTAGTGGGTAAAGCCACTGCCTGCAGCGCCAGCATCCCATATGGGCACCGATTCACGTCCCGACTGCTCCACTTCTGATCCAGCTCCCTGCTAATGCACCTGGGAAAGCAGTGGAGACTGGCCCAAGTTCTTGGGCCCCTGCACCCACACGGGAAATCTGGAAGAAGCTCCTGGCTCCTGGCTTCAGCCTGGCCTAGCCCTGGCTGTTGCAGGCATTTAGGGGAGTGAGCCAGCAGATGGAAAGAGTCTTTCTCTGTTTCTCTCTGTCTCTGTCTCTCTATCACTGTCTCTCTCTCTCTCTCCCTCTCTCTCCCTCTCTAACTCTTTCAGACATAAAATAAATCTTAAAATAAATCCAGTGACACACTGCATCTCAGTACAGCCTGCACTGGGGGAGGAAGAGAAAAATCTGTACCCAACAGCTTCTGTCTTCCATTGAGGAAAATTTTGTCCCACATATGGGCAGCAAGTGGGTCTCACAGTATCGTGTTCCAGCCCCATAAGAAAGCTCAGGGTGGAAGATGAGATGTATGTATTATGAGTCCAAACCGTGGCTTTGTCAGGTTGTTCCTGAGCAAAACTGATTGGAACCCATACAGAGCTGGTGCTAGAGGAAGCTCAGAAGTAGAAACAGCGTCCATGGGCCCCAGGGAGAGATGAGGCCATGAGGATATGGGGAGTGCATCAGAAATGTTCGACAAATATGGCAACTGATACTCCCTGAATAAATCTTTTATAGCTCCTAGCTTGTAGTCAGGTCAAGCAGCATATTGTCTAAAGTGATTGTCTAGTTTATGCTTGCCCTTTCAGGTTAAAAGCAACTGATGACTAAGGCACCATGTAGCTGGGGTTGCCAGCCAACAGAGAGCATGCCCAGTTCAACTTGAAGTTCAGGAAAATGATGTATAAATAGTATCTGAAATATTTCATAGGCGTCATGTTAAACTTGAATTTCAGGTAAACAATGAATAATTATCTTAGAATAAATATGTTCCAAATTCTGCATGGGACTCATTTATATTTATAAGGTTGTTCACTGGTTATCCAAAATTCAAATCGAGGGGCCAGCACTGTGGCGTAGTGGGTAAAGCCGCCACCTGCAGTGCCGGCATCCCATATGGTTTGAGATCTGGCTGCTCCTCTTCCAGTCCAGCTCTCTGCTATGGCCTGGGAAAGCAGTAGAAGATGGCCCAAGTCCTTGGGCCCCTGAACCCACATGGGAAGACCTGGAAGAAGCTCCTGGCTTCGGATTGGTGTGGCACTGGCTATTGCAGCCAATTGGGAAGTGAACCAGTGAATGGAAGATATCTCTCTCTCTCTCTCTCTCTCTCTCTCTCTCTCTCTGTCTCTCTGCCTCTCCTTCTCTCTCTGTGTAACTCTGACTTTCAAATAAATAAATAAATCTTTAAAAAAATTCAAATTGAACTGAGTGTCCTTTGCTTTTTCGCCTCAATCTGGCAACTGTAATGTTGAAATTTAAATCCTAGCTAGGAACTCAGGACTGAGTCCACACCACACACAAGGAAGCAAACATATCATCAATGTGCCTGAAGGTGGTAATAGACATTTTCAACTTAAAAGTCTTCCCCATGAATGTGCAGTATAAGTGCTGACATTTCTACCATTGGAATCATTTATTTGCATTATGATGTTTGTCTACAGAGGTTTCAATTGAAATGCAAATAAAGGGACTTCGAAGGGTTCTTCTGATCTCCTATTGAGTCAGAATGGCTTAGTTACTATCCTCCAGCTGTCCTCCCTGGCACACATGGGCTTTTTGGGTGCCAGCAGAGGATGAGGCACTGGGGAGCTGTGTGCTGGGCCTGTACCACTCCACATTTCATCAGCTAGAACAAGTTAGGTGGCCTCACCCAGGAAGGCTAAATATTGCACTCTTCCTGCATATTTTTGATCAGGGAGAATATTAGTAACAATACTAACAAGGTTTTACATCCTACAGCTCCCTAATTTGTAATATCTCATTTGAGCATTGTAAAATCCTAGTCCCATTTTACAGGTTGAAAGTCTGAAACTGGAAGAACAGGTGACTTGCCCAAGGTCACAAAGCTGGTGAGAAACATGACAGAGGCTGAATATGTACTTTGTGACTCGGTAGGTTCTAACACTTTCTATATTGGTGAAGCTCCAATGTATTCCAGTGACAGAGCCTCTAAGTGTTAGGGGGTTCCTTGTGGAACATCTGCTTAATTCATAAGACTACATTGTACGTATATAATATAAAAACTAGCACATTGTGACAAAAGATGTCTGCTAAAATAAAAACAATGGATGTGTAGGTTTTCCCATCAAAATCCATATCGTAACTAATAAGAAATTTAGGGGCCAGCACTGTGGATATAGAGGGCGAATCCGCCATCTGCAGTGTCAGCATCCCAAATGGGCGCCAGTTTGAGTCCCAGCTGCTCCACTTCCTATCCAGCTTTCTGCTATGGCCTGGGAAAGCAGTGGAAGACAGCAAATATCCTTGGGCCCTGCTCCTGTGTCAGAGACCTGGAAGAAGCTCCTGGCTTCAGATTGGCACAGCTCCAGCCACTGTGGCCAACTGGGGAGTGAACCAGCAGATGGAAGACCCCTCTCTCTCTCTCTCTCTCTCTCTCTGCCTCTGCCTCTCTGTAATTTTGCCTTTCAAATAAATGAATAAATATTAAAAAGAAACAAAATTATCACAACCTAAAAAACAGGTCTTCCTTTAACCCTCATTTTATAGACAGTGAAAGGGAATAGAGAAGTAAAGTAGCTGGTCCAGTGTCAGACGGCAAGTGGGGACGTGAGGCTCCACTCCAGGCCCTCTGACTGCACAGTCATATTCTTTAAGCATTCTGCCATCATTTTGTCACCAACAAGGAAGAACAAAAGTGTAAGAGAAATTCAGGAAGGAAACAGAAGACTTAGGAAATCAGGAAGAATGCAATAGGTTGATATGGTCCTTGTCTTGGGAAAATCTCCATCCCCTAGCACAGTGTTCACTGTCCAGAAGGCGCCTGCCTTGAGCATTTCTGCATTATAGACTCACAGCAAAAGGCATCTGATGGAGTCTGGCTACAGAGAGAAACAGGAGTGTGCTGGCACCTGTGGCAACAGGGTCCTGTCGTCAAATGGACTCCACCACCAGTGTGGCCTAAGCCTGTTCCCCAGCTCTGAGAAGGAAGCAAACTCTACAGACCTGATTCAGGATATAAGTATCAAAAGGCCAGAGGCCAAGTGACAGATACCATTTTGTTTAGCAAATGATGGATGGACTTTCATGGGTTAGCCAAAAGTCACTTGCCTCCAACTTGCATCCCCCATCTTTTTATTTTATTGAGCACTGGCTATGTTGAAAGCCTATGCCCAGACGATCTCTGCACGCTGGAAGGCTGCTGGAAACTGAATTGGAGTCTAGATGCAAGAAAGATCAAGTGGCTTCCTACAGGTGATCAGCCTTAAGTTAAGAGAATCAAGATGCTTGATCCAGGGGCTGGCGCCATGGCATAGTGGGTAAAGCTGCTGGCTGCAGTGCCAGTATCCCATATGGGTACCAGTTCAAGTCCTGGCTGCTCCATTTCCAATCCAGCTCCCTGCTATGGCCTGGGAAAGCAGTAAAGGATGGCTCAAGTCTTTGGGCTCCTGCATTCACATGGGAGACCTGGAAGAAGCTCCTGGCTCCTGGCTTTGGACCAGCACAGCTCCAGCCATTGCAGCCAATTGGGGAGTGAACCAGCAGATGGGAGATCTCTCTTTCTCTCTCTCTCTCTCTCTCTCTCTCTCTCTCTCTCTCACTCTAATTCTGCCTCTGCCTCTTTGTAACTCTGCCTTTCAAATAAATAAATAAATTTTTTAAAAAAGAAAAAAGATGCTTGTTCCAAGGACAATGTGTCATGGCCAAAGGACAGTGAGTCGTGATCCAAGGACAAGATGTGAATGTGATGAAATCTCTTGGTGCTTGGTTGAATCCTAGGGAGAGAATGTGGTAATAAACTTTCAGGTTAAGAATAACACAAAGATGAGTTATGTCACAAGAACCTTTTAAGAAAACCAGGAGTCCAAGGCAGCCTGTTTTGTGAGCCCGTTATCACAAGTAGTGTTAAGAGGGCATCTTCCCCAACTTCACGTGGTACATTTAGAAGTAGAGACCAAGACATCCTGGCCAAGAGAAGACATTACACCAACACACCAGGGTCAGGGAGCTCAAGTGAATGCTGGAGGGAGGAAGAAGTTTCCTACCATTCAGCTGTCACTATCAGGATGGGCGGGCGCCTACGTGGGAACCACAAACAGGTTGATAACTTGGTGGCTCTTCAGATTGCTATCATATGGGTAGCAGTTCCAGGAGAGAGAAAATCGGGTGGTAAGGGGAAAGGCCTTCACAAGTGAGTCTGCAGGGAAATTTCAGACTTTCTATTTTCCCTTCGAAGAAGAACCAAACTGCAGCTCTAACTTGGCAAAACGCATTCAGCCAAGCAAGTTCACCCTACTCACTCCCCCTGGGAGCTGGTGTGCTGACCATATTATTATCATGCATGGCTCTTGAAGAAGATGGGACTCTCTCTCTCTCTCTCTCACCCACCTTCCATCCCACATCAAATAATACACAGCGGGGCCGGCACTGTGGCGCAGTAGGTTAATCCTCTGCCTGCAGTGCCGACATCCCATAAAGGCGCCAGTTCTAGTCCCAGCTGCTCCTCTTCCGATTCAGCTCCCTCCTATGGCCTGGGAAAGCAGTAGAAGATGGCCCAAGTCCTTGGGTCCTGCACTCGCATGGGAGACCCGGAAGAAACTCCTGGCTCATGGCTTCGGATCTGCACAGCTCTGGCAGTTGTAGCCATGTGGTGAGTGAACCAGCGGATGGAAGACCTCTCTCTGCCTCTACCTCTCTCTGTAACTCTGTCTTGCAAATAAAATGCATGCATAGGTTTTAAAAATAAATAAATAACTTTTAAAAATTAAAATAAAATAAATAACACCCAGCAATATTTCTGCCAAGTGCATGGCATTCCCCCTGTGGTGATTTCTCGGTCATGTTGCTTTCCCTGTCTTGCTGCATTTTCTGCCATGTTTTATTAGCTTGGTCAGTTTTAAAAATCCAAAATACATGTATGGAGATGGCTTCCCCCTCATGTTGATTCACGGAGCTTTTAGTACTGCTTCCTCCTGAAGGAAGATCTTTCTGGAACCCTTTCTTTTCCTCCCCTAGGCTGGCCCAGGACAGTGCAGCAACCAACACACAGCACTACTGTTTGTGGCTGGCTAAAGACCGTGGTGATCGCATAGCCTCCTGGGAATTTCACATCCATGAAGCAGGGACTGGGGCTCTGCACAGGTGCTTCTCCATCTCTTTCCTCTTCTGGAGATGGGGAGAGGGGATTGTTCTCGCGGGGAAGTCATCACAGCCAGCAAGCCTCTAGTGGTGGTTTAATACGCCTTAGAGAACGGCAGCTTTAACCAGGGAGGTCTCAGTTCTTCCTGGATGATTGAGAACATATTTTGGTATGAGAGAGGGAGACAAGGCGGGGGAAAGGGGAGAGAGAGAGAGAGAGAGCAAACTTCTCTCTGCCGTTGAGCACTCCAAAATACTTTCCTGTTACTGTAATTGAGACCTTTTGATTCCTGCAAGTGTTTTGATGAAAAGTGAGCGTTGTGGGTGATGGTATAAATAGATTAATGCTTTTTGCCATCTCTCTAAACAGCCCAGGCAGATGTATTTGCTAGGGTCCCCGCAGGAAACAGTGGCACTCAAATTGGATGATTGGGAGAGTTTAGTCCAGGGAATACATACATACAGGGCGGAGGGTAAGGCTGAAGGAAGCTAAGAGGGGATCGTGAAACCCCCATATGCCAGCAACAACAGTGAGTGCAGCATACCCACCGTAACCTCTAGGCTTAAGAGGCAAGAGGAGGGAGAGATTACAGGAACACTGGACAGGAATTGTGGCATTTGGTTGAGGAAGGCAGACACTGTCAAACCACAGCCTGGCAGGGAAGAAACCACCCCTATACCTTCCCTCCTGACCTTTTTGCTGGTGACTTGCACAAACCCAACCAGAAACCCAAAAATCAGTCAATGCACCCCCTGAGGTCAGTCTCTGGGGACACAGAGCAAAGTCCTGGAGAGTAGAGAATAGGTATGATTCGCACAAATGAAGACGACTCAGCATGGCACGGGCTGCCAAAACTGATTACCACGTTTCAGAAATGGCTGACTCTGCCCTCATTAGGTTAAACATGGTGTGTACGCTGAGCTTAGCAATTACAGCTGGATCTAAGGTGGATGACATGATCAAAGTCATCCTCTTGTCCATACACATGGCAGACACATTCTATAAAATTTATGAATTCATCTTTTCAGAAGAACTATACTTTGTACACAAATTCCTGAGAGGAATAATTGCCACATGAAAATACTACAGTTTACTAAAGGCTATAATTAATTTGGGGCAATTTATAGACTTTGAAAGGCCAAAGTCTCTGCCATTTTCTTGACGGAAATGTGCCAAAGAGGCAAGAAAGGAATGGTGTTGTGGATTAATAGTTGTCCATATAGCATGACTCAGCAGCTTCTGGAAAGTGCCTGCCCACTGGACTCCGAGATGGTACAACAGATAATTAGAAAGTCCCTTCTGTGGCTTAATGGGTTTGTTTTATTTTGCTAAAATGCAAATACTCTAAGAATTAGAACATCATTCATTCAACTCTTCTTCCACCGACATTGTTGTTGCTATTAGGAGTTTATTGGAGTGAAACATGAAGAAGTCAGTCCTTGTCCCCACAGTGCTCACAGTCTGATGGAGATCAGGCAAAATCGTCAAGGGCTCCAGAGCTGCTTGGCATGTGCAATGGTAGAGTATGTTCAAGATACTGTGCAGTATATCTAATATTTTCTTAGAGGATAGGGGAAGGGGAGGAAGAAGGTGACAATAAAGAAAGAGTATTGGTGAAGTGGGCATATTGCATGGTGATTAAAGTGCCAATGCCCAACTGGAATCTCTGCCCCTGGCTCCTGACTCGAACCTCCTGCTAATGAGACCATAGGAAGCAGCAGCAATTGTTCAAGGAGTTGGATTCCTGCCACCCATGTGGGAGCCCAGGATTGGGCTCCTGGCTCCTGGCTTCGGCCTAGCTCAGCCCCAGCCATTGCAGGCATTTGAAGAGTGAAGTAGCAGATGGACGCTCTCTCTCTCTCTCCCTCCCTCCCTCTTTCTCTCTCAAAATAAATAAATAAATAAAACTTAAAAACAGAAAGGCTATTCACAGCTGAAATAATATCTGAATTTAAGATAAATGCAGTGCACTAGGTGGATAAAATACAGCGAGTATAGAAATTACACTTGGCAAGAAAATTGGGCTCTTCATCATCTGACCCAAGACAATTGGAAGCTAGACGAGTATTCTGAAGTCAAATGACAAAGAGGCTTGAATGTGAAAGTGTATCAATTGCAAAACCATGCTCGGCAACCTCTGAAATATTTTTTAGAATGCCTCCATCCTGTCTCCTTTCACTGCCACTTCATCAGCTCACACCTTCTCGTTTTTGCTAAAACCATTGCAGATTCCTCCTAACTGATTCATTTTCTAGTCTTGCTTCCTTTTTCCAGTCCTGTGCATTACTTGAAAGACAGTTTTCCTAATTCTTCTGTAAGTCAAATCTTGTAGGACCTTTCCTCATTTAATCCTTCATTGATCCCTTTTGTTGCAAAATTTCCAAATCCATGCAAAATTATTCCATAATATGCATTTTCCATGAATTTTTGAAGACCCCTCATAAGATTGAATTTAAAATTATTTTGCACCAAAATAATCTTATTATTTTATTCCATTTCCCACAAACTTTTAATTTATTTGAAAGACAAAGCAAATGAGAGAGAGAAAGAGGGAGGAAGAAGAGAGAGAGATTTTCTGTCTACTGGTTCAATCCCCAAATGACCATGACATCCAGGGCTAGACCAGGCTGAAGCCAGGAGCCAGGAAGTCCATTTGGGTCTCCCAGTGTCCCAATGTGAATGTCCAGGGCTCAAGTATTAAACCCTCACCTGCTGAGTCCCAGAGTGTTCATTAGTGGGAAGCTGGAGACCAGTCAACTAGACTTGATGCAAAGTACTCCGATGTGGGATGCAGCAGCTCAGCAGTGGCTTAATCTGCTGTGTCAAAATCCCATCCCTGTTTTCTACAGACTTTCTGAGTACCACCTTTTGGGCATAAGCAAAGAAGAGATTTGTTTTTGGATAATCCTTTGGAAAGTACCTTTTCTGAAAAGGATTGAGGGACATAGTGTCACATTCCATTGAAGAGTAGTTTATAGCCTTGTTCTCTGTATTCCTCAGCCCATTGCAATCAGTGCTACTCTGTAACTCAGAGTACATAGAAGGGAGCTAGAAATTTAAGGGAACAGTGGTCTGCAATTTTAAAATACTGCAGAGAAAGGTGGTATTGATTGGGGGTACAGTTGGCTGCAGGTAGCATAATAAAAGACTTAGGCATTATAAATGACTTAATAAGAAGTCTGAGGTAGGTGGTCTCTCGGTGAGTTCCATGACCCAGAAATGTCTGGATGGCTTTCCATCCCTGGGCTCTGCCGCCTTCAATGTGTCAAAAATTCCTCCTTCAGGGTCACAGACTGGACACTCCAGGCAAAGGGTTTGCATCTGAGAGCACTCCATGCAGAAACCCAGGGGACTTGAAACAAAATGCCTTGCTCCTTGTGCACTTCACTCTTTCTCAAGGAGACAAACCTTGCCCAGGGCCCTCCTTCACACTCCCCCTTCCTTATGTGGTCTTGACCAAGGCTCATTCCCATTTCTAGATCCATGGCTGGACATGAAAGTGGTGGCCAAGAGTGGCTTAGATCAATCCTGAGTCATCCCCGAGGGCTGGGCAAACCAAAGGGGCAACCGGTAAGCAAGAATGTGAAAACAGCAATCTTCTGGGTCTCTCTCCTGGAGGAGTCTGGGAAGTACAGGACGGAGGCGTGTCCATTTGATTTGGCCATTGGGGGTGTATTGGTGGCCTCCAGCAGAGAGGTTTCTCTCAGTAGGGGCTGAGTTGTGAAGTGGCACTGAAACCAGATGTCAGTGGCTTCGTGGAAGCAGGGGGTAGCTGCCTCTTAGGCTGAAAATGAATATGTTTCTCAATGCTTCTCTGAAAGCAGAGTTTGCTGAGTGGAGAGATGGCACCGAAAATCTCAGGGCTCAAGGAGAGAGAAACCAAGCAAGAAGTCGAGACCAGCAAGACAACTGCCTGATCCATCGGCTGAAAGACACTCTCTCATCGCAAGGATCACTGCCTCGACATTCCTCTAAATGTGAATGTCTCCTCCTTGCTAGGCTTAGCCACAGGCTGCAATTTTTAGAAATCTGAGTCAGCAACAAGGAGAGGTTGCTTTAGATTCCAAAAAGAGCCTTACTATTCCTCGGTTGTGTACAATCGGGCAGGGAATGGGTTGGAAAGATTTCTACAAAGCACTTACATTAAATTAGTTCGGGAGAGATTCAATTCTGAACTCCTTCCAGCATGCTGGAGAGATTGTATATTTCATTTAAAAAAATAAGGATAAGGCAGAAGGTGTGCGATACACATCACTGAGTAAGAGCATGGGCTTTCCTGTCAAAGCCATGCTCTGCAGCTTCGCCTCTGGTGCCTCTGTGTGGGCCTCTGTCAGCCTCAAAGTGCACCATGCCCCTGCCGGTGGGCACCGAGTTGAATGGAGACAGTGGCCTTTCCACATCACTGTGCTCCCGATGGACATAATCAGCTAATCGCTGGCCACGATGAGTTGTCTCCCAGGTAGCTCCGGTCAGCAGAACCTCAGCTTTTGAACTTAAGAAAATACAAAGTGGGAGGAGAAAGGTTGTGGCTCACAGATAAGTTTAGTGATCAGCGTAAACAGAAAACAATGGATGGCCTCTTTTCCTGGTTGCACTGTACCATGTCCAAGCATGCATTTTTGGGAGAGTCGTGACCCAGAGAAGTTAAATACAGGGTGATTCAGTCTGACTCTATCTGGCTGGCGCCTATTTTTTGAGCTGCTTTTACTCAATTTGGAACAGACTTTGCTTTGGGCTTTTCCAATTTAGAAGCATAGGGAATCAGAGATGAAGGACTTAAGCAATGCTTTGATTAAGATGGGAAAGTAAAGATCTAGTAATCACTGTTGTATTCAGAATCAGATCAGAAGCTGCAGCCTTTGCTCCACTAGACCTGGGGTCTCACTCTCACCATCTCATTACATTAAGTGAAAACTCGAAACAATCTTAGAATTTAGATTGATCTCATGCTCTTTTTCATTTCCAGGCACTTAAAATAGCTTAAAGCCCATATGTTAACCCTGCAGCTCTCATCTGAGGCTGTGACAAGCAGCCAGCCCAGAAATGCTTTAGAGCAATGGACTTTAAAAAGTTCATAGACAATAGACTGAAAAGGTAAACTTATTTTTGGTGAAAAGAACACCTTTGCAATCCATACATGTGAGGAGTCATTAAACAGTTTGTGAATGGGAAGAGGCACTTAGCCTAGCAATGGATACCTGGGTTCAATCCCTGGCTCCTGCTCCTGACTCCAGTTTCCTGCTAACGCAGACCTCCTGGGAGGCAGTGATGGTGGCTCTGATGAGCAGGTGCCTGCCACCCACACGGGAGACCTGGATTGAGTTCCTAGCTCCTGGCTTTGGCCCTGTCTTGTCTTGGCCATTGCAGGGACTTGGGGGAGTGAACCAGCAAATAGGAACTCCCTCTCTATTTATCTCTTTCTGTATCTCGGTGCCTCTCAAATAAGTAAAAATTAATTAAACATTTTTTAAGTTCATGAAAATGCCTATTATGAAAAAATTGTGCACGAGTTTCATTTTTCACACCAAAATAAGCATCTTTTTAAAAAATGGCGATTTATTATTTATTTTCATTTCATTTGAAATGCAGAGACAGAGACAGAGATCTTCATCTACTGTTCACTCCCAAATGCCTACAATAGCTGGAGCTGTGCCAGGCCAAAGCCAGGACCCTCAGAACCCAATTCGGATCCCCATGTGGGTGGCATCATCCTGCCATCATCCTGCCTCCCAGGGCGAGCATTGTCAGGAAGCTGGAATTGGAAGTGGTACCGAGACTCTAACATAGGCAGGCACTCTGATGTGGAGTGAGATTGTCCCAAGGAGCACTTCAACTGCTGGGCCGAGCACTTGCTTCCAAATAAACTTGTCTTTTAATTCCGTCTTGTCGCAAACTTTTGCAAATGACCTCATTTGAGTGGAATTGCTGAAGGAAGGTTCAACTGTGATTTGCTTTATTTATCCAGCCCCTTGGATTTCTTTTTTTGTAGGATTTTATGTATTTGTTTATTTGGAACGCAGAGTGACAGAGAGAGAGAAAGAGGAGAGAGGTCTTCCATCTGCTGGGTCTCCCACTTGGTTGGCAGGGGCCCAAGGAATTGGGCCATTTTCTGCAGCCTTCCCAGGTGCATTAACAGGAAGCTGGATCAGAACAGCTGAGACTTGTACCAGCGCTCTTATATGGGACTCCCACATCACAAGCTGCGCCACAACACTGGCTCCTGAATTTCTTTTCTTTTAATTGGAGTTCCAGAATATTTAGTCTAGTTCTCAGACTATTTTGCAATAACAGGCCAAACTCTAGGCATTGTACCAGTCAGGGTTTCTGGCCGCAAGGAACAGATTTGAAATTGGAATTTAATATAAGACTATGGGATAGTTCTCCAGGAAGGGGTAGAAATCAGGTTGAGATCCACAGTGAAATAGTGGGATTACGAGCCTGCACTGTTGCTTCTGGGTGATAGACATTGCAGATGGCATTCCCAGCACTGCAGCTATTGGATGTGGGTGTCACGGCTCTCTCTGCTGATACTGGAAATTGACTGTAGCTGCCATTCCTGCCACAATCCACTGCTAGAAAGGGTTCAGTTCAGTCCCCTCTTTTTGATTCTAGTTTCCATTCTGAAGTCCAGAGCAAGGGCATCCGTTTGGCAGGATCTTGGTCGTGGGCCAATGGTATAGCAGCAAAGGAGGCAGGAAAATCAAGTTTGTCAGCTTCTACAGTGCAAGGCTGAATTCCCCCTCACGAGAGGACTGTTTCGGATGCTGAGCAGTGAAAAAGAAGGACACTGCTCGCTATGGACACCTGTCTTTCACAGAGATTTTATTCCATTTTTTTTTTTTTTGCTATTATTTGTTGTTTTAAGTAGGTGAGATACAGAAGTCAAAAGAGAAAAAAAAGATCTACAGTAAGAAATTAATCTTCCTCTCTCCTGGCTCCCACCCACCCACTAACCTCCCTTGAGTGATAGATTGTTTGCTGTCACCAATATTCCCCACCCCCAGCTTTGTAGTCAGGTTGGGCTGTGGAGTGGGTGTTGGTCAATGAAATGTAAGACTGAGCAGCCATGGAGTTGTGACATAGCTACCAGCATCCTGTGTGGGCACTGGTTTGAGTCTAGGCTGCTCCACTTCCAATCCAGTTCCCTGCAAACGGCCTGGGAAAACAGAAGATGGCCCAAGTCCCTGGGCCCCTGCACCCATGTGGGAGACCTGGAAGAAGCTCCTGGCTCTTGGCTTCCACCTGGCCCAGCCCGGGCCATTGAGGCCATTTGGTGACCCAGAGGAAGAAAGATCTCTCTCTGTCCCTCCATCTCTCTCTCTGTAACTCTGACTTTCAAATAAATAGATAAATCTTAAAAAGAAAGACTGAGTGGCTACATTATTTCTGGGCAGATTTGAAAGTCAGTTTGTGTTTTGCCACATTTTCTTTCCTTCTACCACGTTGAGTGGCAATGTTTTAAATAGTGCTATCCTCGGTTCCAGCATATTCTAGACATTCTATATTTGTCCCTTCAGAGTCCACCCTTTTCACAGTGCCTTGTGCCCTGGGAAGCTGTTTTATGGACTACACAAGGTATGTCAGAAAGTTTATAGACAATGGAATTAAATGATACAGATATAGGAGCCAGTGCATGGCGTAGTGGGCTAAGCTTTGGCCTGCAGTGCCGGCATCCCATATGAGCACCAGTGTGAGTCCCAGCTGCTCCACTTCTGATCCAGCTCTCCGCCATGGCCTGGGAAAGCAGTAGAAGATGGCCCGAGTGCTTGTGCCCCCTGCACCAGCATGGGAGACCTGGAAGAAGCTCCAGGCTCCTGGCTTTGGACTGGCTCAGCTTTGGCCATTGCGGCCATTTGGGGGAATGAACCAGTGGATGTAAGACCTCTTTCTCTGTCTCTCCCTCTTTCTGTCTGTAACTCCATCTCTCGAGTAAATAAATAAAATCTTTTTTTTTTAAAGATATAGGTATAGATATATTCACCCAGGGGTACTGTGCCATCTTTGTTGAGTTCTCACATACCCACCATTGCCTTTGCAGACAGTCCCTTTATTAAGCTCTCCTTAACAACTTATTTGTGCATGTCATGTTTCATACCAAGACTCTAATACACAGAGCCAAGGACAATCAATGATCAACCAGCACCAGTGGCAGAACGTGGACACTGAGATCTCCAAGCCGTTCGTTTGCTGGCACAGAACAACTTTGCCCATTCTAATGCGCAGTATTTCCAGTTTCTTATAATGCAGTTATCTTTTAACCAGGAATTGATGTCCCAATCAGAATGGGGCTTAATAAAAATACCCATGCTCTGTATTTATTCCTGGAGAACCTAATGTAGCAAGTCTGGGGTGGAGACTAGGCTCCAAATCATTGCTTCTGAGATTGCTCAGGATTAAGGGTGTTTCTCATATCGGTTGTGTGTTTGCAGATGTGTTCCATGACTTGTAGAATTTGGGGGTGAGTCAGGGTTGTTCCAAGAAACAGAACGAAAAGCATGCATACTCAGATGCTTCTCCATTTACAGTGGACTTACGTCCCATGTACCCTTAGTAAGTTGCAAATATCCTAAGCTGAACATTTTTTTAAAGATTTATTTTATTTATTTGAAAGAGTTACACACAGAGAGAAGGAGAGGCAGAGAGGGAGAGACAGGTCTTCCATCCTCTGGTTCCCTCCCCAGTTGGCCACAATGGCAGGAGTTGGTCCAATCTGAAGCCAGGAGCCAGGAGCTTCTTCCAGGTCTCCCACATGGCTGCAAGGGCTCAAGTACTTGGACCATCTTCCACTGCTTTCCCAGGCCATAGCAGAGAGCTGGATTGGAAGTAGAGCAGCCGGGACTCAGACCGGTGCTCATACAGAATGCTGGCACTGCAGGTGGCAACTTTACCCACTACGCCACATGCCGATCCCTGAAAATGTCTTTAATGCACCTACCTACCAAGCATTGTAGCTTAGCCACACAGCACACTGTAGAGGGTTGGTTATTGTGGGACTGACTGGAAGCTGCGTTCATTACCATGGCCCACTAGCTCAGGGAAAGACCACAATTCAAAATTCAACGTCTATGTTAGACTGAATGTATATCACTTTCATACCATTGTGAAGTCCAAAAACCATAAGCTGAATCATTGTAAATTGGGGACTATCTTTCTATCTATCTATTGAGAAAAGATGGCAGTGCAGCTCATCTCTGACACGTGTGCACCAGGAGAGGGTTCCTGGAAGTCAGGTGGGGTCAGATCCACAAGTCTTAAGCCTGGAAACAGTCTCAGATTCAGCGTAGCTGCAGGAATGTGTTGGCAAGGAACCCATCTCTCCTTCAACAAAGTGCAAGTGACTCATCCCTAATTAGCAAACAAGACTCATCCTTAAAGACCTTAACAAGAAAATGAGAAGGAAGTGTGTTGGCAGGTAAAGTCTACACATATTGTCTCACCTTTCAGCAATCAAAACTGTGGTGTATTACGTATATCTCATTTCCTACTTGTTTGCAAACTGGAGAAAATGGATGTTTAAACTTGGGTTTAACACAAAAAAAAGGGCAGGGAGATGAATCGTGTAGCTAAGTGACAGGGGGGCGGGAGGAGGAGGAAGACAGAGAGAAAGAAAGAGAGGGAAAGAAAAAAAAATCTTCCGTCTGCTGGTTCACTCTAAATCACCATAATGGCTGGAGCTGGGCCAGGCAAAACCAGGAGCCTGGAACTCCACCAGGTCTCCCCATGGGTGCAGAGGGTCCAAGCAGTTGGGCCATCTTCTGCTGTCTTCCTAGGAACATTAGCAGGGAGCAGCTGGATTAGGAGAGCAGTCGAGACCGGAACTGGTGCTCATGTACTGGGTCAGCACTGCAGGTGACAGCTTAACCTCCTGTGCCACAATGCTGGCACTCAATCTTGTAGAATTTTTGGACAGAGGTCACCAGAGCTAATCTGTGCTCACCTGGATCATGTTCTTGACCTCTGCCTCATATAGTTTAGTTATTTGCAACATTCATTTCTTAGGGGAAGATTCACATATTCAGAACATTACTCTAGGGTGGTCTTTTTTTAAATGGATTTAATCCCATATTGCTGAAAAGATGGTAAACCCAAAATAGCAGTCTCGAAACTTTTGGGGTCAAATGCCACAGCTTCCTACAGTGCTCTGTGAGTGTTTCTCCTTTTGCTAATGCTCTTACTTACTGCAGTGTGATTTGTTGTGTTGATTACCTAGTTCCAAGGATGTCAACAGCAAAAGCTTCTAGTGAGAGCAACCCTGGAAGTTTTTCTTTGTAAATTTTTTATAAAGATTTTTATTTATTTGACAGATAGAGTTTCAGACAGTGAGAGAGAGAGAGAGAGAGAGAGAGAGAGAGAGAGAGAGAGAAAGGTCTTCCTTCCATTGGTTCACTCCCTAATGGCCGCCACGGCTGGAGCTACGCCGATCCGAAGCCAGGAGCCAGGGGCTTCTTCCTGGTCACCCACGCGGGTACAGGCACCCAAGCACTTGGGCCATCCTCCACTGCCCTCCTGGGCCACAGCAGAGAGCTGGACTGGAAGAGGAGCAACCAGGACTAGAACCCAGCGCCCATATGGGATGCTGGCGCCGCAGGTGGAGGATTAACCTAGTACGCCACTGTGCCAGCCCCTGTAAATTTTTTTAAAGATTTATTTATTTGAAAGAGTTGCACATAGAAAGAAGGAGAGACAGAGAGAGAGAGAGATCTTCCATCCACTGTTTCCCCAATTGGCTGCAATGGCTGTAGCTGTGCCAATCCAAAGCCAGGAACCAGGAGCTTCTTTTGGGTCTCCCACGCAGGTGCAGGGGACCAAAGACTTGGGCCATATTCCACTGCTTTCCTAGGCAACGGCAGAGAACTGGATCAGAACAGGAGCAGCTGGGACCCGAACTGATACCCATATGGCCCTGCAGGAGGCAGCTTTACCAGCTATGCCACAGGACCAGCCCTCTGTAATTTTTATCTATGAATTTGAGATGGCAGTTTGGAACAGGTTGTCTATAGAGAGAATATTCTCATCTCCTGGCTCAGTCCCAAGTGTTCAAAACAGCCAGGTGTAGAACCAGGGCCAAAGCTAAGAGCTGGAAACTCAGTCCAAGTCTCCAACATGGATGGCAAGAACCCAAGTACTTGAGCCATCACTGCTGCTTCCCGGGGTCTGCACTGGCTGGAAGCTGCAACCAGGAGCCAGATTTGGGAATCAAACCCAACTGCTCTGATGTGGGACACAGACATCTTAAGCCCTACGCTAAACGCCCACTCCTGTGCCTTGAATCTTCTGAGTGTCTTGAATTTTCTAAATGCACACACAAAAACAGAAGGTTTTTCATAATCACTCCCATTTACACTCTCAAAAGTAAAAACACAAAACAACGATCACAAGAATTTAGTGCAAGAGAATATCAGCTGGGTGGAATAGTCCACAGTTATGCAATATTCTATCATGCTTTCAGAAGGTAATTGATTATAGCTTTGAGGGAAACTTCTAGAAGCACCAACACTCCAAGTTTGCTTTTAACATTCCCAAGGGTCTTTCTTCTGATGCTCTTTCTTTCCCTCAGCACCCATTCCTTCAGCAAAGACGATGTGGCCTAGGAGAGGAAAGGCTGGTGGGAAAGTCAGGAAGGCAGGGAGAGTGGTGGGAGCCAGATCTCATCAGCCTCAAGGCCTAGCACCTGCACTCTCTCTGGTGCGCTCTGTGAGACACAGTAGAGTAGGACTGGATCTCCCCTAAGTCTGGCCAGCCCTGGGTCTATGCACTCCTCGATGCATACACGCCGGGGTGGTATCCTCTTCAAATGAGGACACGCCAGGGTTACGTGAAGTGCCACTGCTTCCAAGGTTTAGGCTCCCTTCAGTGGGACATTTGTCCCTGTTTTGAAGAACTGAGTGCTTACTGGTATTTTATTTTATTTTTCTCTCTCTAACTCTGTCTTTCAAATAAATAAATCTTCCAATAAAATTAAAATAAATAAATTTAAAACTGAATATAAAATAATCTTTAAAGCAATTGATATACCACTGGTGAATATGTTACACGGTTATTTTTTCTTTGTACCTAATTGCAGTAAAAAGCATATAATGCAAAATTTATCATCTCAATCATTTTAAGTGTGCAGTTCAGATGTGTTAAGTACATTCACTTGGCTGTGAAACAAATCACCAGAAAGTGTTCATCTTACCAAACGGAAACCCTATCACCATTAAACAAAACTTTTCCCCTTCTCTGAGATCCTGCACAACCACCGTTCAACTTGGTTTCTATTAATGTGATTGCGTTTTAGCATTTTCCAGTATTTATCCTTTCTGTGATTGGCTTATTTCCTGCAACATAACTTCTTCAAGGTTCATCCATGCCGTAGCATGTGCCAGGGTTCCTTCCTTTTGAAGGCTGAATAGTATTCCATTGTTGAGATACACCACATTGTTTATCCATTCATCCACTATGGAAATTTGGGTTGCTTCCATCTCTTGACTATTGTGATGTCCCTGTTGTATTAAAATATTGAAATGTAATTTAGCTGTTATCTTCTGCTCCTCTCTGCTGAGTTTGATGAGCACATTATCATCCATAAGGCCCCTATTACAGTAGTAGAGAGTATGCAACGTAAGATGAGTGTCGAAGGCAGAGCCCTGGGGGAACCAGCCCTCCAAGATGCCAGTAGATGAAGAAGAAGGAACAGAGATGGAAGGTTCAGCAGGAAAGATGCAGTCCACAGGATGAGAGTGTTTCCTGTAGACGAACACCAAAGACAATGGGGAGGCCAACAGGGCTTTAGTAAAAACTAGGCTGCCTATTTTGTGTGTGATTTCAGAAGAGGCGAGGGGTTGATGAAAGTGGCTGGAGGAGCCGAGGGAGGTGAAAGTGTGGGAATCTGTTGACAACCCCTCAAGCAGCATCACTGTGAATGAGTGGCAGCGGGAGGAGCACCTAGCGTTGTGTTGTTACCTAGCGTTGTGTTGTTACCTAGCGTTGTGTTGTTACCTAGCATTGTGTTGTTACCTAGCGTAGTGTTGTCACTGTTGCTTCTCAGGCTGAGACACTAGAGAATCCTTAAATGTTTGTCTCGGTTTAACAACGGTTACATCGAAGACCAAAAGGCTTATAAATGTTCTTTTTGTGGGTCACAAGTTCCAGAAGGGATGCGTGAGGCAGTCTTGTTTCATCCATGGGGTGCCAGTGGCAGGGGCGGGGACTGGAGGGTCTGCTTCCCAGGTGGTGGTCTCACCTGTGCACCTGCCCTCCAGGGCTTCTCACTGGTGGGCAGTCTGGTGACAGTCACACTCATTGCATGGCAAGCTGCTTCCAACTCACATGGGAGCAGCGAGCTTTCTCTAGACTTAGATTTGAAACTCAGAGAATGTCACCTAGGCGGGTTTCTTAGGTCACACACATCCTCAGGCCAGCTCAGATCCCAGAGCAGGGAGGTACAGTGGCTTCCTCTTGCCATTAGGAGGGAGGAGGTGAGGGCATCCTCCTGGAGACAAGTGCCACGAGAGAGAAGGGGATTGAGTTACACAGGGACTGGAGGCGGCAGAGGAGAATTTTGAGATGTAAAATCACAGGTGTGGGGCCAGCATTGTGGTGTAACGGGTGAAGCTTCTGCCAGAGGCACCTGCATCCATGTGGGCGCCACTTCGTGTCCCAGCCGCTCTGCTGTCAATCTAGCTCCCTTCTAATGGCCTGGAAAAAGCAGGGGAAGATGGTCGGCCCGAGTACTTGGGGCTCTGCCGCCCACTTGGTAGACCTGGAAGAAGCTCCTGGCTCCTGGCTTTGGTCTGGCCTATCTTTGGCCATTGCAACCATCGGGGGAAGGAACTAGTGGATGGAATATCTCTCTTCTCTTCTCTTCTCTTCTCTTCTCTTCTCTTCTCTTCTCTTCTCTCTCTCTCTCTCTCTCTCTCTCCCCCTTTCTCTCTGTAACTCTGACTTTCAAGTAAATAAATACATTTCTAAAAACAGAAACCAGGAGCCAGTGCTGTATTTTAGCGGGTAAAGCCACCTCTTGCAATGCTGGCATCTCATATGGGTGCCAGTTCGTGTCCTGGCTGCTCCTCTTCTGAGCCAGCTCTCTGCTTATGGCCTGGAAAAGCAATAGAAAATGGCCCAAGAGCTTGGGCCTCTGCACTCATGTGGCAGACCCAGAAGAAGCTCCTGGCTCCTGGCTTCGGATTGGCCCAGCTGTGGCCATTGCAGCCATTTGGAAAGTGAACCAGGGGATGAAAGATCTCTCTCTCTCTCTCTCTCTCTCTCTCTCTCTCTCTCTGCTTCTCTGTAACTTTTTCAAATAAAATAACTAAAATTTTTAAAAAGATTTATTTATTTATTTGAAAGTCAGAGTTACACAGAAAGAGAAGGAGAGGCAGAGAGAGAGAGAGAGAGAGGGAGAGAGAGAGAGAGGTCTTCCATCCAATTGTTCACTCCCCAATTGGCCGCAACGGCCGGAACTGCCAGAACGGCCGAAACTGTGCCGTTCCGAAGCCAGGAGCCAGGAGCTTCTTCCAGGTCTCCCAAGTGGGTGCAGGGGACCAAGGACTTGAGCCATCTTCTACTGCTTTCCCAGGCCATAGCAGAGAGCTGGATCAGAAGTGGAGCAGCCGGGTCTCGAACCAGCGCCCATATGGGATGCCAGCAATTGAGGCCAGGGCATTAACCCACTGTGGCACAGTGCTGGCCCCATAATAACTAAATCTTAAAGAGAGAGAGAGAGAGAGAGAGAGAGAGAGAGAGAGAGAGAGAAGGGCCAGAAATTTTGAGATCCATGTACACACAGGGCCTTCAAAAAAGTTTGTGGAAAATGGATATCATGACAAAAACTAAACATGGATTTCAAAATGTTTTGCACAAAAATAAACACCAAAGATTATTTCCTTTCCTTTTTTAATGTTGAGAAGTTGTTAAACTTTCAGTGGAGAGGCAGAAAGATATGCAGAAATAGATAGAGTGAGTTCCCATCTGCTGGTTCTCTCCCCAAATGCCCACAACACCCTCTTAGCCCCAGCATGGACCCAAAATAGAAACTGGAATTGGAAAGTGAACCCAGGCACTCTGCCGATGTGAGACATAGGCATCTTAATGGCTAAGGCAAACAACCACCCCTAAACTTACATTTGAATTCCATTGACCATGAACTTTTTGAAGTGCCCATAGGCCCCTGGAGTTAAGCTAACTACCCCCAAACCACTCCCTCTTCCAGCTATGTGACCTTAGGGCAAATTATTTGAACTAAGCAATGGTTTTCTCATCTATAAAAATGGGCACCAATAAC
This sequence comes from Sylvilagus floridanus, assembly GCA_949820135.1. NCBI lineage: Eukaryota > Metazoa > Chordata > Mammalia > Lagomorpha > Leporidae > Sylvilagus > Sylvilagus floridanus. The sequence goes on along the minus strand of OX463228.1, from coordinate 15,753,740 downwards.
CTCAAAGGGTTGTAGTGAGAACGAAATAATTCATGTAATGTGGCAATTAGTAAGCCCTCAATAAAATGTAGGTATTTTAGGATAAAACTATCTTCACATGAGCACCTCAGTTTTGTCTCTGAGCGGGAAGCACAAGTTTAGACCATCTCCATCCAGCCAAGCTGGAAACCGTCATGACTCACTCCCCACAAGTGCTGCACTTAGCACAGGAGTGGAATTTTACCTTGTGTGCCGCAAAAGCTTTACAAGCTTCTCCAAAGGTTGGTTTACAAGGAGAAAGTATCTTGGGCACTTATATAATAAAGCTCACTGAATCAGAAGGGGAAGAAGGAGACTTTCAGCATCCATCCAGTGTGCTATGGCCTTACCATCCACACCTGGGAGGATTTGCCATTGTGCAAACAGCCCGTGGGTCTTCACCGGTCCTACTCCAGCCCCCTCCTCTCCCAGCCTGCCCTGCCCTCCCTGGACCCAGCAAGCTCCCAGAGCCCAGCCTGGCCTGGGTTAGAGCCCGGGGGCCTCCTTCTTGCCTGGGAGCAAAGTTGGAACAATGGCTTTTATCAATTCTTTGCCTTATTTGAAAATGAGAGATGACAAGGAGCACTTTGATTAGTATTTTGATAAATACCATAAAAGAGAGGCTTCCTTGGGCCAGTGTCAAGAATTTGGGGCATTGTGCTGCTGAGCAATGATGCAGAACTGACTTGATCTCTTTGTTTTGGCTGCCAAATACCCATGGTTGGTTATAGCCATCTTCTGGGTCCGCAGCACGCCCCTCCCCCTCCACCATGCTCAGCCTCTTGCAGGGAGGGTCATTTTTGCACAGGACTCTCTGAGCATGCCCATAACCAGCCATTGCCCTCTGGAATCCAGACTAAATATAGCCTGTCCTCAGAGCTTCACCCATCGCCTGCTCTCGTCTCGTGCCCTTGGCCGTGAGAGGCCAGGGACGTGGGTGTTGCCTGGCCATCTCGCCTGCAGCCCGTGCACGACAAAGGCCTCCTCCTCCTCCTTCCCCTGTTAGGAAGCCTTCCGTCAGGGAAGATCCTCATTCTCAGTGCTTCCCAGAGCACTTGTCTCTTTCCACTGAACTCACACTCATCACAACTGTGTCTCTGCGCACCCCGAGTGGGTTTTAATGACTGAGCTTCTCTGTGCAAGGGCACTGCAGAAAGTGTATGGAAAAATGGCATTAAAAGATCAGTTTATTTTGGTGCCAAAAAGTTGTTTTCAAATCCATGCATAAAGTGGGGTCTTCAAATGTTCATGGAAAATGCACATTATAAAAAAACGACTATGCACAAATTTCAAAAAATGTTGGCACCAAAATAAACTTATCTTTTAATGTCATTTTTTTTGACAAACTTTTTGAAAAGGAGTAATTTCTTTGCCCCCATCCCCAGGCCTGGTGTAACTGGTTTTCACTTCTTGGGGGGCTTCACCCTTCCTGCTGAGAGTGTTCCTCCCTGAATCAAACCAAGACAAGGCAGGCAGTGCAAGTGATGACGAAAAAGCTGGCAGGGAGACGCAAAAGGAGTCAGGGAAGGGAAGGAATCCAGGCAGGTGGAGTTCAGTCGAGCTCCGGTGCGCTGGGAGCAGGTGGATCACCCACCTCCAGGACCCCTCACCTGAGGGTATGCACCCAGCCACTCTCTCATCAGTCATCAGTTGAGGGTGGCTCCCGGAGGACGTTCCTTCTCCAGTCATTTTATTTTTGTTCTTGCTTGGGCAGAACTGGCTCTGGAAGACAGAGAAAGCCCTTGGGCAGTCCTGGGTGCTGGCAGCAGTCTTAGGTGCTAGTTCAGATATACAAAATGATAAGTGCTGGGGGCACTGACATTTCCAACATTATTTGTTATTTTTCCTTCTATTGCATGTTCCCAGGACATGCTATTTTTACATCTTTGTAACCACAGTGGAGGTATTTTGAACCCTCCTTGGAAGTGCATTTTCAGGTTGATACAGTTACAATGACAGCTTCTAAAGGCTGCACAATGTTGCCTCATATGCACTTGCCACACTTCTCAAACTACAGCCCTGTTGCTAAACACTTGGTTTATTCCCATTTTTTGCCATTCTAATAAATAAATGGCTAGAAAGCAAACCTGTAAGGCATGAATTCAAATACAGCTAACAACAGTCATCTTTAAGTTTTATTGTGAAATTGGCTAGGTTCAGTAGTACCCAGATGTTCCTCAGACGCTAATGTAGGTATTGCTGTGGAGGTGTTTTGAAGGTAGGATTCAGTCAACTTGCAGTATTGGAGATAATCTCCCTCATCTGCGTTGACCTGGCCCACTCAACAGAGCTAAAGCTTACATGGAGAGGAGGAATGTTGCCTTGGACTGAAGCCTCAGAACTGCCTGAGTTTCCAGCCTGCCCTTCCTGGTGGCCTGCCCTGGACTTTGGATTTGACCAGTCAGCTCTCACAACTGCAGGAGCCAATTTCTTGCAACAACTTTATAAGTGAGAGTGCTTCAAAATTTGTGTTGAGGGGCCGGAGCTGTGGCATGGTGGATAAAGCTGCAGCCTGCAGTGCTGGCATCCCATATGGGTGCTGGTTTGAGTCCTGGCTGCTCCACTTCTGATCTAACTTCCTGCTGTGGTCTGGGAAAGCAGTAGAAGATGGCCCAAATCCTGGGGCCCCTGAACTCCCATGGGAGACCTGGAGGAAACTCCTGGCTTCAGATCAGCTCAGTTCTGGCCGTTGTGGCCACTTCGGGAGTGAACCAGTGGATAGAAGACCTCTCTCTCTCTCTCTCTCTCTCCCTCTGACTTTTTGTAACTATGCCTTTCAAGTAAATAAATAAATAATCTTCAAGAAAATTTGTCAAAATAGAATTAAACAAGTTTATTTTGATGCAAACACAAAACTGAAATCCTAAATGCAAGTATATATTCTCTGGTGGAAACTTAATGACCTAGCAAAACATTCCCCTGCCAAAAGGCACTGTAAAAAACATTTTAAGGCATGGAGATTTGTTTTCTTATTTCGTACTTTTCTCCTTTCCAAGATTGAGATTCCTGGATGTGGCACACACATATTTAACTTACATGTACACTCTTTATTATGAACCCCAAGCAAGTGGTCTAGGGAATCCAGAGGGTAAGTCTCAGAGGGTGAGCGAGAGGGTCTCCAATCTAAGGTGGGCCTTGAAACACCTCTGAAAATACAAGACAATGGAGAAAATTGTCTTCACCAGGAGCCTGCTCAGGGAAGAGTACTGTATGTGATTAGAAGGGGTAATTCGGTACATGGCTTGGGCAGGAGCAAGACTTGCAGAGCCAGTGCTTAAGGACAGCTGACAGTGCCTACACTGGTATTAAAACAAAATTATGTATTTGAAAGGCAGAGTTGTAGAGAGGCAGAAGCAGAGAGAGACAGAGAGGGAGAGAGAGAGAGAGGACTTCCATCCGTTGGATCACTCCCAGATGGCTGCAATGGCTGGAGCTGGGCTGATCTGAAGTCAGGAGCCATGTGGGTGCAGGAATCCAAGGACTTGGACCATCTTCTACTGCTTTCCCATGCTACAGCAGGGATCTGGATCAGAAGTGCAGCAGCCAGGACTCAAACCAGCGCCCATATGAGATGCCGGCACTGCAGGTGGCAGCTTTACCCGCTATGCCACAGCACCGGCCCCTATACTGTTCTTTAAAAGCAAATCTAAATCTAAATAAAATCTAAACAAATGTCTGTTGAATAGAGCTTTCAAATATTAATCTGTGAGCATTGCTCACTTATCTAGGCCTACCCTTCTGGACCTCAAGTTGACAACTGAACTAAGTTTATTAACCACACGCCGTCTACCTGGACCACCTCTGAACAATATGGAGATCTCACCACCTCTTTGGGGGTTGGAGTAGAGATAGGTTGCACGGTGGTAGGGATACGAGCAGCCTGGATCCCAAAAGGCTCCCTAAAAGATGTGGTGTTCCAGGAGCTCTTTTCTAGTTACCCCAGCAATGTATTTGAGGCAGCAGGCGCTACACTCAGGGCCACGGGTACAGAAGTGGGAGAGGCGCATGGACTCTCCCCCTGGTGGAGTCTGAGGGAAAACAGAACGGAATGGTACAGCGATCACAAGACCCCGTAGCAAGGACGAGAAAGGGAACACACCTGCCGTCACGAGGGCACACACTGGCAGAGGCAGCTTTGCGGAAGCAAAAGGCACTTTGGAGGAAGTGATGGTGAAGTTGCTTCTTGCAGCTGTACCTGACTCCCAGAATTAGAGTTGAGTGTGTGTGTTTGTGGTGGGAGGGAGAACAGATAAGAGACTGGTTGAGGAAGTTGCTACTTCGGGCTTTTCATCTCATCTCCTCTCAGCAAAGGAGCAGAAGGAATAGACAACAAATATATATATATATATATATGAATGAGTAGGTTTGTCACACCTCAAATAGTCCTTGGTCCTCAGCAGGTGCTTAGCAGGTGCTAAAGACTAAGTGAGGGGAAAATCTCCCTGATGCTGTATCAGGTGCCAGGCACTGGATGAGGGGCTATCAAAAAGTTCATGATAAATGGAGGTAAAAGAAGCTTCTTTTGGAGCAAAAAAAAAAAAAGTTTGAGACCCTTGCATATGAGTCTTCAAAATGTCATGGAAAAGGTGCATTTTTTTTTTTTACATTTTCTTCCCTTGATAATGCCACCATCCCTATAGAAGCATAAGGAGATCTCCGCCTAGGGGTGTTGAAGAACTCACTCCAGGTCATAGAACCTTCTGTGGCTATAGCCACGATGGAGATAAGAATGGGACCAGAGAGGACCATTCTGGGAGTGCATAGTCTGAACTCTCACACTGAATGCTTCTTACTCCTCTGGGGTGTGCTGAATTACTGCGTATCTGCAGCTTCTTGGTAATCTTCTTATTCCCCAAGAGAGTTCGGAGTAAGGAATTAGCAAGAATTAATGGGTGCAGGGGACATTTTTAACTTGGCTTCCAGGCCTTTAATGGCAAGTTACCTTCTGTTTCTTTATTCTAATTTTTTTTCATGAACCACAATTCTTACTAGGGGCTTTTTTAAACTGCTAATATATTTTACATGGAGCAAACTCTATGAAAAGCCTTCTCATCAAGCAAATCCTCTGGTTTCCGTCTCCCTGGATCTATCACTATCTGGCCAGGGTGCTCAGGGATCGGCTAGCGTAGGCTTGGACATTTCTGGTGAGCGCTACATTTTAGGGATCCTGTTTATCTGTGGCACACAATTATCATGGGCTACTACATTCATCCTCAAAGTAGTCCTCTGAATTAGGAATACTAGGCGCATTCCTGGATGCAAACGACAGACACTGACTCTGGTTAACTCCACTGGAAAGGTATCTGGGAGCTCACCCTGAGATCGGACTTCAAGAACAGAAACCAAGGGCATGGACTGACAACCAGAATCACAGGATGGGAAGGGTCTGGCCAAACACCAGATACCTCGCCCACACCAGCTCCGCTCCCATAGAGTAGATTGCCAGACGGCCCTGCATCTTTGAGCCACTTGTTACAGACTCAAAATTCCAGATGGAGTGGGCATGATGGTAAGGGGTTACACTGCCACCTGCAAGGTCCATATCCCATATTAGAGTGCCGGTTCAAGTCCCAGCTACTCCATTTCTCATCCAGCTCCAGCTCCTTGCTAATGCACCTAGGAAAGCAGCAACAGATGATGGTTCAAGTCCTCGAGTCCCTGGCACCCGTGTGGGAGACTGGATGGAGTTTCTGGCTCCTGGATTCAGCATGCCTCAGCCCCAGCTATTGCAGGCACTTGGGGAGTGAACCAGCAGATTGATATATCTCTCTCTCCCTCTCCCTCCCCCGCATCCCCCTCTCCCTCTCCCTCTGCCTCCCCCATCCCCTTTCCCTTTCCCTCTCCCTCCCCCCTCCCTCTCTCTCAAATAAATGAATATGCCTTTAAAGAAAACAACACAAAATTCCAGGTGGAATTCTGCTTCCTTGGGGAGGGCACAGCACTGGCAGCTATGGCTCAGAGAGAGTACACCTACAGCACACTTCAAACATTTCACGGGTCCACCTGGAACTCAAAGCCACATTTATTTTGTTGCAACATTTTTCTTGAAATCCATGAATTCTTTTTCCACATCACGCATTTTTCTACAACTATTCTGAAGGTTTTTGTAGGCACAGATTTCACAATATATTCTTGCAGCAAAAATAAAAGTACCTTTTAATTCTGCTTTTCATGAAGTTTTTGAGGCACTGACAAATCACCTATCCAAAAGACGGATCAAGATAAAATGAGATGGCTTTTTTAGGGGTGTCTTAGCCCAGGATCTTTCTTATGCTGAAGCCCAGGGCTGTGAGCCTGGTTCATTGTCCTCCCTCAGCACTGGCCAGCTGCCCCAGAAACGAGTGCCCCTGGCCATCCGGCAGCAGGGGCAGGAGAAGCATCAGGACAGTTCACGTTCATGGCCACAGTGAGGAAGACCAGAGAAAACACACAGTCTGCCTGTGATGTGTCCTCATCTCCGAAAGATGGGACACTGCTGATTACAATCCGATTCCTTCCATCAAGCAGATCTTCCGCTAATTAGGCGCATTAGCTCTGTGCACGGTCGGGTGTAAAACAACTCACACTTCACTCACTCCAAAAGACAGGGCTCACGAGGGCGAGAGGATGTGCCCCACATAACGAGAGCTATTGTTGGGTTCTCCACGGGGGCGTTCAATGTGCAAGGTGGTGAGACTTTTGCAGGTGCAGTCATCCCCCCAAAGACAACTGGCTAAGCAGCGTTTCTGTGTTTTGCCTTTTCAGCCTCTTTGGGAGACACTAGATTTCCCTAACTCTAACCCCCAGATTACTAGACATAACGAATTCCCAGACACACAGACTTGGCAGCGACTGCTTCACCCCTGAGAGGTTGCTTTGCACTAAGTGCTTCTGACACTAATGTTCATGCTTAAGCAAACACATTACAGAGAAAGAAGAATGGCTCTCTCAGCCTGCCTGGGCTGCTGGGCACTGTGGGAGCTGCAGCTGCCCAGGGTCTCATTAAAGCGGGAGCAGGGAGACCCAGTCCTGCAGTCCCACACAGGCACCATCACCCACACACAATCCCATCACACACAATCACCATCAGAGAGCTGACTTCAAGACGCGCCTGCGGACAGAAAGAGGATCGCACTGGGTATCCACAAGCTGGAAACACGGGCATTGCTGCCTTCTTTGCCACTCTGCTCTGCCTCCTTCCCCTCTGTACATGAAAACCTCCACACTTGCCCCCCACGGCCGGCTGGAGAACTGGACGATTTCTAGAGACGCCTGTATTTGGGGCCATTTCTTAATTTTTTCCACTGGAGCTGGTACCTTGGAGTGTCTTTGTTCACAGTAGTGCCTCTGTCTGGGGCTATGAATTACGTTGTCGAAAGGAGTTTCAAACAAGGTTTGTTACCTGGATACCCGCAAATATGCTTGGTCTGTTTGTATAAATCTGAAAACCCTGTCTTGTCCTTAGGAAACCAGGCCATTCTGCATATTAGGAAAGGGACAGTGAGTGCAGGTTCCCATTGGTGCTCTGGGCGTCAGGGGCACAGTGCCTGGATAAATAGGCAGGAGGAAGCCGCTCCTCACCGGGGAGGCTTTATTCCATTCACAAGGAGGTAGACATCTCTCTCGCCGGATGCACAGGGAAGAGTGTGCCATCCGATGTCCCAAAGGCAAGCCTGAGTCCTGGTCCCATCTGCCTGCAGTCACTATTAAAAATCTCCTCCACATGGTGCACAATATGCCACAAAACAGCCCAGCTGTTGACGCACAGGCTAGAAGGAGGGACGACAGGAGACAAGGGCAAAGCAGACGCTGGAGGAATGACAGAATCCTCTGGCTCGAATCTGGGACAGCCCGCACCGCATGCTGCACGCAGGAGCCCACCGCCACCGCTGGGAGAGAGTTCAGCCACTCTCTCATCAGGGAAGCCTGCAGCATTTGCATCTGACAATGTCCCACATGTGTCACTCTCACTCTCTTCACAGCCCTCATCCCCCACCCTCAGACCAAGCTCAGGACCTCTGGGGGCGCCACACTCGGTAGCATCTTTATCTTTGTGGAGAAGGTGCCACTGCCGGGGGGAGGGGGGGCTTCCTATCCACTGATGCACTTCCCAGATGGTGGCTGTCAATTCCATCACCAGAGTCCTCCGGGCCGAGCCCGCTGAGATGGGCTCGCCAAAAGGGAGGGGAAGACTGGCAGCCAATGCTGGCGGGGCAGCTCCTTAACTGTCACTCTTTTGCTGCTGGTCCTGGGCAGATGTTCAGCTGCCTTCGCGTTTTGCATTTCCTGCAGCTCCCTTGCTAGCTTGGTTTCACCCACTTCATGGTGTCTCAGGTGTAGCCAAAGGGCCACTGACAAGAAAAGCATCCATGGTGCATGTTTGGAATGCAGGTTCACTGAGGCTGGCATTGTGGTGTAGTGGGTAAAGCTGCCGCCTTCAACACTAGCATCCCATATGGGTGCCGGTTTGAGTCCCGGCTCCTTTATTTCCAATCCAGCTCTCTGCTATGGCCTGGGAAAGCAGTAGAAGTTGGCCCAGGTCCTTGGGCCTCTGCACCCACATGGGAGACCTGGAAGAAGCTCCTGGCTCCTGGCTTTGGATCAGGCCAGCTCCAGCCATTGCAGCCATTTGGGGAGTGAACCAGTGGATGGAAGACCTCTCTCTCTCTCTCTCTCTCTCTCTCTCTCTCTCTGCCTCTGCCTCTCTGTAACTCTGCTTTTCAAATAAATAAAATCTTTAAAAAAAAAAACTTGAGGAAATGTGTATTAACAAAAAACGGTGTGAATTTCAAAACTATTTTGCAGCAAAATAGACATTTTAATACTAGTTTTCCACAAACTTTTTGAGGTTCCCTTGGATTAATTTCTCTGCCAAGAGATAAACTTGGGCACTTAAATTTTAGAGTATTTAAAGAGACTACAACTCACAAATTGAACAACTCCAGATCATTCTGGGGGATTTGGGACTCCCCAAAAAGGGACTGTGGGGAAGACTTTTTCAAAAGGTGAATGTAGAAAGCAAAGGGAAGTAGCTGATGGGTTAAAACCGAACAATAACCTCATGAGACCATTCCAATGAAGCGTCCCAATTAGAGGCGAGTTGGTAGTTTCTGATTGGTCAAGTGGTGAGCTGGTAGTTTCTGATTGGTCAAGTGGTGATCCGGTAGTTTCTGATTGGTCAAGTGGTGATCTGGTAGTTTCTGATTGGTCAAGTGGTGAGCTGGTAGTTTCTGATTGGTCAAGTGGTGAGTTGGTAGTTTCTGATTGGTCAAGTGGTGAGTTGGTAGTTTCTGATTGGTCAGTGGTGACCTGGTAGTTTCCGATTGGTCAAGCTCAAGTTCCATCGTACTGTTTCCATGAGCTGACTTTGGTTTGCTCGTGCAGGAACCCAGGGCCCTGGAGCTGGCTCTGACTAACTGGCTACCAGTCAATTATTTTAACGCCATTTTACAAACAAGGAAATTTGAGGCTCAAATAAGAATAGTACTTTAGGCCGGCGCCGTGGCTCAACAGGCTAATCCTCCACCTTGCGGCGCCAGCACACCAGGTTCTAGTCCCGGTCGGGGCACCGGATTCTGTCCCGGTTGCCCCTCTTCCAGGCCAGCTCTCTGCTGTGGCCAGGGAGTACAGTGGAGGATGGCCCAAGTGCTTGGGCTCTGCACCCCATGGGAGACCAGGAAAAGCACCTGGCACCTGGCTCCTGCCATCGGATGAGCGTGGTGCGCCGGCCGCGGCAGCCATTGGAGGGTGAACCAACAGCAAAGGAAGACCTTTCTCTCTGTCTCTCTCTCACTGTCCACTCTGCCTGTCAAAAATAAAAAAAAAAAAAAAAAAAAAAAAAGAATAGTACTTCATCCAAGGTCACAAAGTTAACAAGTGGCTGACATTGAATTTGAAACCAGTGTGATTTTAGAGCCTGCATGCTTTAACCAGGACAGAGGTGAGCAAAATGCACAGATAACCTTACAGGGCTTCCTGGAGGAGGAAAAGAATTCTAGAAAGAAAAGACCATGTAACACCTCCTGGGAAAGGTAACAGTGAATTTCATTTGTCCATCAATGTTGTTCATCTTTTCCTTTTTATATATGAAAATACTTCAGAAAGTTCACAGAAAATGGATTTTAAAAGTTCATTTGGGCACTAAAAATGTTTTGGAATTCATGCATTTTTAAATTTTTTCCAACTTAATACCTTGTTTATTATTTTTGAGATAACTTTTTTAAATACTTATTTGTTTGACAAGCAGAGTTATAGAGAGAAAAGGAGATTCAGAGAAAGAAAGAGAGAGAGAGAGAGAGAGAGAGAGAGAGAGAGAGAGAGAGAGAGAGACTCCATCTGCTGGTTCACTCCCCAAATGGCCATATTGATGAGGGCTGGGCCAGACCAAAGCCAGGAGCCAGGAACTCCATCCAGGTCTCCCATGTGGGTAGCGTGGTCCAGGTACTTTGACCATCCTCCACTGCTTTCGTGTGTTAGCAGGGAACTGGATCAGAAGTGGAGCAGCCGGGGCTTGAACTGGCACTCACAGGCATTCCAGCATCATGGGCAGTGGCCCAACGCTCTGAGCCACAATGCCAGCCCTGAGACAACATATTTTTAATTTATATTATAGTGAAAGTGTAATGCTCCAGGTGAGGGCTTTTAGTAAAAATCAAATGCAAAGATGTTCAACTTCACTCATATAGTGAAGTTTAAAGTAGCCACAGTATGTGATAGTATATGGTAGTATATAATTCTTAACAATTTAATTGACAAAGCTGTAAAACAAAGTTTGACCAAAAAAAAAAAAAAACTATTTGCAGCAAAACTGATCTACACAGGCATTTCTCTCTTTTTCTTTCTTTCTTTTTTTTTTTTAATTTTAGCACACACAAATAAGAGAGAACATGTAGTATTTGTCTTTCTATGTCTGGCTTACTTCAAACTCAATGTGATGTCCTTTAGTTCCAACCATTTTACTGCAAGTGCTAGAATTTCATGATTTTATATAGCTGAATAACATTTCACAGTATATATAAATATCACATTATCCATTCATCTGAAGATGGACACCTTGGTTGATTCTATATTTGGGCTGTTGTGAACAGTGCTGCTAGGAACATGGTGCAGGTATCTCCTTGATACAATGTGTTTATGTCTTTGGGGTGTACACCACTAGTGAGATTGCTGGATGATCTGGGCATTTTTTTTAAGATACTTATTTATTTATTTGAAAGGCAGAACCAAAGTGAGGAGAGACAGAGACAGCAAGGTCTTCCATCTGCTGGTTCACTCCCCAAATAGCTATAATGACCAGGACAGGGCCATGCTGAAGCCAGGAGCTTCTTCAGGGTCTCCCACATGGGTGCAGGAGCCCAAGGACTTGAGACATCCTACACTGCTTTCCTACACTGCAGGGAGTTGGATGAGAAGTGGAACAGCTGAGACTTGAACCGGTATCCATATGGGATGATGGCGCTGCAGGCTATGGTTAAACCCACTGTGCCACAGCACCAGCCCCTAAAGCAGCTTTTTAAAATGGTTTATTTATTTTATTTGAAAGGCAGAGTTACGGGGGGGGGGGGGGGTGTAGAAACCTTCCATCTGCTAGTCACTCCCCAAATGCTTGCAATGGCTGGGGCTGTGCCAAATTGAAGCCAGGAGCCAGGAGTTTCTTCTGGATGTCTCATGTGGGTGCAGGGGCCCAAGCCCTTGGGTCATCTACTGCTGCTTTTCCAGGTGCAATAGCAGGGAGCTGGATCAGAAGTGGAGCAACCAGGATTCCAACTGGCGCCCATAGGGGATACTGGTACCGCAGGCAGTGGCTTAACCCGGTACGCCACAGCGGGCCTCACCACCTCCTTTTTAAAAGCCCTTCTCTGAAGAGCCTCAGAATGTCTTTAGGTGCTCCCTGGCCTTCCAGAAGCTTCCACCCAGTCTTGCTTTCTCTGGCTCCTCAGCAGTGTCCACCAGACCCCACCCTACAAGCTTGCGCTTGGGTGCGAAGCCTCCTGTCCCCATGCTGAGGACAACAGTGACTGCCAAGCCCGCTTTTCGCCGTCTCTTCCCTCACCAGTGCCTGAAGCCCTTCCTGCTCTCCTTTCCCTGGCAGCTCTCAGCTTCCCTCAGACAGACAATGCAGGTAAGTTACTGGGCATTTCTAATTATTCTAGGTGCAAGCGATGGCAGCACTCCCAGCCACCTGGAAGAGGAAGCGTTGAGATGGGACGCGTGGGCAGACTGGAATGCAGCAGGTGCGATGCTCGAGAGCGCGCCTGTGGTCTCACTGTCATCACCTGCGCTGTTTTCTCCCCCTTACCTTCAACCTCGCTGATCTCCCTGTATCGCTGACCTCTCCTCTGGGACAGTCCATTCCTCGTCTTTCCTCTTGCCCGTACTTCTCCTGGGTCTCTCTCCTAGCTGCTCCTTCCCACTTTTCCCTATTGGTGAAATAGGACGATACTGCAAAAAAAAGTCAGAGAAAGGGGTGGCCATTTAGTGTAGCAGTTAGGACACTCACCAGGGAAACTAACTGGGCCTGATTCCTGGCTCCAGCCCCGGACTCCAGCTTCCTGCTAATTCAGACTCCAGGAGGCAACAAATGAGGTCCCAAGCAACTGAGGTCCTGCCACCCACGTGGGAGGCCTGGACTGAGTTCCCAGCTCCTGACTTGGCCTAACCCAGACCCGCCTCAAAGGCATTCATGGAGTGAGTCAGCAGATGGAAGCTGGTGTGGGCTCTCAGTCACTTGGTCTCTCTCTCTCTCTCTCTCTCACACACACACACACACACACACACACACACGTTTATGGAAACTGGAATTAAAACTTTTTTGGTACCAAAAATATATTTTTTCATAATACATCAGAAATGCATGCTATGAAAAAACTATGCATGGATTTCAAAGATATTTTTGCAGGGTGGGCATTGTGGTGCAGTAGGTGAAGCCACTGCTTAGGACTCCCACATCCCTATCAGAGTGCCACCTCCACTTCCAATCTAGCTTCCTGCTAAGGCACCTGGGAGTCAACAGGTGCTGGCCCAAGTACTTGGGTTCCTGCCACACACATGTGATACCCAGATGGAGTTCCTTGCTCCTGGCTTTGGCCTGGCCCAGCCCCCAGCTCCTGTGGGCATTTGGGGAAATGAAATAGCAGATTGAGAGAACTCTCTCTCTTCCTCTGATTTTCCCTCATCCTCGTTTTCAAATAATAAATAAATAAAGCTTAAAAAAATTGGCACCAAAACTCCTATCTCACACTGATAGCCACCAAGGGGTACCAGCCAGGATGGGAGGAACTTGCCATCTCTTCTTAAGAGACAGACAGGCTACAAATCCTCTTCACAAGCAGGAGGAATACCTTTCCAGAAATGCTGATGCTGGGAATGTCAGCGATCTATCTAGGGGCAAACTGATCTACAGAGACCAACACTTTAAAAGCCAAGAAGAGAGAGAAATGAAGGGAAGAAAATCATGAAAATGTGATTTCACAATGATGATAAGAGACTTAAAAGTCATTTTAAGATGATGAAGATTTTGAGGGCAGTTGTTGGGAGTGGAAAAGTTTTGTTGTACATTATATGAACACTTTAAAATATATATATTATACAGACAATATTTCAAATGAGTAAGGAAGGAAAGATTACTTAGTAAATAGTGTTGGAGATAACTGGTTGGCTATCTGCAGAAAAATTAATATTACAGCCAGACCTAAGGCTTTAAACTAGGATAAATTTCAGATGGAGCAGATTTAAAGGTAAACAATAAACCAGAAATGTGTGAAAAGGAAGCCATATATATATATATATATATATTTATTTATTTATTTATAATTTTAGACTGGCAAAGTCCTGATTGAAAACCCAGAAGCTGCAAAATAAAAGGATTTCTAAACCACCAGTGGGAAAATGAAAGGCCAAGCAACAAACTGGGGGAAACACGTGCAATGAAAGTCACAGATTAATCCTTAATACCCCTACTGCAGAAAGAGCTCCTACAAATCCATAATAAAAAAGACCAGTATCACACTAAACAGACCAGTGGATCATTGCACAGGCAACTGCCCCAAACACAGGAAGAGATTCTCACTCTCACTCATGGTACCAGCAACACACATTGAAACCACACTGAAAGGCCATCATCAGAACAGCAAAGATCTGTAAAACGGTTGGTGACACTTTATTAGCAAAGGTGTGAGGAAATGGGCACTCTGCGCTACTGAGAGTGCTTTCAATGGGTAGATTCTCAAAGAGGGGAAATCTACCCATTTCTGTCCAAATTATGGGTATGCGTGGGTTTTGAAAGTTATTTGCAGCAAAATAAATTTATCTTTTAATCGCATTTTCTGTGGACCTGTTGAAGTACCCTTGTACAAATGCTGACATCCTTATATTGCATATTTCCCATTTTAGAACCCATTAAAAGGTTAAGAATATCTTTTATTTATTTCACACACACACAGAGAGAGAGAGGGAGAGAGAGAGAGAAAGAAAGAGAGAGACAGAAAGGTCTTCTATCCAATGCTTCACTTCCCAAATGGCCACAACAGTCTGCCCCAGGCCACAGCCAGGAGCTGGGAACTCCCTCTATGCAGGTAGTACCTGGTCACCACTGCTGCCTCCTGGGGCGTGCCTTGGCAGGAAGCTAGAATCAGAATACTTGAACCCAGTTCCTCCAGTACGGGATGTGGGTAACCCAAGCAGCATCTTTTTTTTTTTTTTTTTAAAGATTTACTTTCATTTATTTGAAAGACAGAGTTACAGAGAAAGGTAGAACCAGAGAGAGAGAAAGGTCTTCCATCCGTTGGTTCACTACCCCAAATTACCACAACAGCCAGAGCTGAGCAAAATCCGAAACCAGGAGCCAAGGGCTGCTTCTGAGTCTCCCACATGGATGCAGGGGCCCAAGCACTTGGGACATCTTCCACTGCTTTCCCAGGCCGGAGCAGAGAGCTGGATTAGAAGTACAGCAGCCGGGACTCAAACCGTCATCCATATGAGGCATTGGCACCGCAGGCTGGGGCTTTAACCCACTGTACCACAGCACTGACCCCACCCAAGCATCATCTGCAATGAACACCTGCCCCGGGCTTTGTTCTTGCTATAAATTTGCTGATATGCAAAATAACATATTCATTGTAACATTGTTGTAATGACAAAAACTGGAAAAACATAAATGTCCATCTATAGAGGAACTGATAAATAAGGCATGCTGCACTCAAATAGCCAAGCATAACGCATTTAACAAATAGTAAGGTAGTTCTTTATGCATACAGGATGCCCTCAAGATATAGTTTTATTTTTTTTTATTTGAGAGAGAGCACGCGCGAGAAAGAGAGAGAGAGCGAGAGAGAGAGCGCCATCCCATCTGCTAGTTCACTCCCCAGATTCCCACTAACAGCGGAGGCTGGGCCATGGTCAGAGCCGGGAGCATGAATGCATTCCAGGTCTCTCCCACGCTGCCTCCCAGGCCGTGCATTAGCAGGAAGACCAGTCAGGGCACAGAGGCAGGACTCGAACCCAGGTCCTCTGGTGCGCAGCACGAGCATCTTAACGGCCAGGCTTGCTGCCCACTCCGAGCTGTACAAGCAGAAACACCAGGACGCGACGCGGTGTACGCAGTATGGTACCCTCTGCGTAAGCGCGTTCACAAAAGCACATCACGTGGAAGGAGAGACTGCAGGCTGGAAGGCAACTCTGCAAGAGCATCCGGAAGACTGGACCCCGAGTCCCTGCGACGGGGAGTCCGGTTCCTGAGCGGGGAGGGGCTTGCTCACCATACCTCCTGTTGTACCTCTGAGATTTTAAACGACATAACGGGATTTCATACTAAAAAAAAAAAAAAAAAAAAAAGCTACAAAGTATTTTTAGGAAACGAAACCTTGGTGTCCCAGGATGTCAGGTCGCTGGCTAGAGGCTGGCTGTCCCAAGATAAGGCCAGCCCCAGGAGGCTCTCAAAGAAGCAGGGCCAGAGCTTCCCCAACAGAGCGAAGCAGCTGCCAGCCACGTGGGCAGGTCTCCCCGGGGTTATCAGTGTTTCCTCCCAGGCCCGGCTATAAAAAGCTTCCCCCTTTGCCGCCACCGCCGCCACTGTCTCGGCCTCAGCTGTCTGTGCCCGGTGACGTCGGCGACCTGCCTAGAGCAGCCGGGCCCATGGCCCTGGGAGACACACCGGAAACTCAGACATGCGCGTGCGCACTGGGCGACCTTCCTTTCCCGGAGCAGCCGGGCCAGGGCCCAGGGGAGACACACCGGAAACTCAGACATGCGCGTGCGCACTGGGCGACCGTCCCTTCCCGGAGCAGCCGGGGCCAGGGCCCAGGGGAGACACACCGGAAACTCGGACATGCGCATGCGCACTCGCTGTGGTGAAGGCCCGCCATTGTTCCTTCTCAGCTCCCCGAAGACTCTTTCGGGTTAAGGGCTCCTCTGCATTTAACTCCCCGCTCAAATTGCTGCTCCTGAAACTTCTCATTTCCCCAAAAGCTTGTAGGTATGTATTTAGTTGGTTAGTTTTGTGGTATGACTTTTAAATACGGACGGTTTTACTCGTCCGCATCTATGGGGTACAGTGTGATGAGTTGATGCATATATTCAATGTGTGATTCTCTGGAAGTTTTTAGATCCTGGCCAGCGCACGGAGGGTCGTCCTTTGATTAATGCTGCTTTCGCTGCCCTTGATGAACTCTCGCTTTAACCATCTTCAGACAGCAGGGTTGTAGTAGAATATACTTTGGTTCTCATCTTCTTTGCAAACTAGCTTTGGGTCTAGTCTTGGCTCTGCTTGGCTAGTTAGTTAACCATGAACACGAATCAACTGATTTAAAGATTTCAAAAGGTTTCTTTATTGGGCAGGTAGTGTTTTGCAGTGGGTTAAGCTGACTCTGGGGATGCCCACAAGCCACATCAGAGTCCCTAGTTCAAGTCCCGGATACTCCACCTGGAGTCACATTTTCTGCTAACGCACCTGGGAGGAAGAAGATGATGGCCCAAGTGCTTGAGTCCCTGCCACACACACGGGAGCCCCAGATGGAGTTCCTGGCTCCTGGCTCTGGACTGGCCCAGCTTTGGATGTTGCCAGTGTTTGAGGAGTGAACCAACAGATGGAAGATAGAGCTCTTCTTTCTTACCATGCCATCTTTCAAATAAATAAATAAATCTTTTAAAAACTTATTTATTTGAGAAGACGAGAGAGAGAGAGAGAGGGAGAGAAACAGGAACAGGGCTTCATTCCCAAATGCTCACAACCGCTGAAGGAACCAACACTGGGAGGTGGGAGTTCAATCCAGGTTTTCCACATGAGTTGCTAGAACCCAATTACTTGAGCCATCACTGAAGCAGAAGTCAAGAGCCCAAACCAGGTGTGGAGGCATTTTGAGGGGAATGTGGGCATTGTAAACAAAGTCTCAACCACCAGGCTAAACACACACTCCTCAATACTTCTCACAGTCACCTGTAAAACTAGAGGATTGGAAGACAAGTCTTTGGGTCTTTCTCCTTATGAAACTGTATGACTCCAAGGAAAAATTTCTTCTACCACACCTCCAAAAGAAATAAATTGTTTCTGTTACAAGTGGCAGCTGTTATTCTAAAATCTTGAGCTGTCTGTTGATAGGAACTTTTAATGTGGATGGTTTAAATAATGGATAATTCTTTTTTTAAAAAAAAATATTTACTTGAGAGGCAGAGTTACAGAGAGAGGGAGAGACAGAGAGGTCTTCCATCGTTGGTTCTTTCCCCAAATGGCCACAATGGCTGGAGCTGAGCTGATTCAGGACCAGGAGCCAGAAGCCAGGAGCTTATTCCGGGACCAGTTCTAGTCCCGGCTGCCTCCATTTCGACCATTCCCTGCTCATGCACAAGGGAAAGCAGTGGAAGATGGCCCAAGACCCTGGGCCCATACCAACCACAAGGGAGACCAGAAAGAAGCTCCTGGCTCCTGGCTTCAGCCTGACTCAACCCCAGTCGTTGAGGCCATCTGGGGAGTGAACTAGTGGATGGAAGAGCTCTCTCTGTCTTTCTCTTTGTGGCTTTGCCTTTCAAATAAAATAAATACATCTTTAAAAAAATTAGAGGGAAAAGTAGAGTTCTTATCTCACAAGAGTAGGGGAAAAGTTAGAGTTCCTAATTAACAGCACACTTAAAATAATAATTCAAGTAGTTTAAAATTTTCAGTATTAAAGACAAAACATTATAGGGGCCGGTGCTGTGATACAGCGGGTTAACACCCTGACCTGAAACGCCAACATCCCATATGAGCGCCGGTTCAAGTCCTGGCTGCTCCTCTTCTGATCCAGCTCTCTGCTATGGCCTGAGAAAGCACTAGAAGATGCCCCAAGTCCTTGGGCCCCTGCACCCACTTAGGAGATCTAGAAGAAGCTCCTGGCTCCTGGCTTCGGATCTGCGCAGCTCCGGCCATTGCAGCCACCTTGGGAGTGAACTAGTGGATGGAAGACCTCTCTCTCTGTCTCTACCTCTCTCTATAACTGTATTTCAAATAAATAAAATAAATATTTAATAAAACATAGAAAAAAAGATAAAACTATATAATTTTAGAATGAGGAATACCTTTCTAAGCATGATTTCAGTAGTTAAGAAACACTAAGATAACAATATGTTGGTCTCTTGAAGCTTCTATTATGTCTAAACCACATACTACTTGTAGTTATGAAAATCTGAAAAAGCAATTTGTAGCATGAATTAACAAAGGGTTAATCATTTTTAGTTATGAAGAACTCTCAGAAATCAAAGAAAAGTTCAAATAGATTTGAAACACAGTCAGTCAAATTACACACAAAAAAAGTGCAAATGTCCAATAAACATGAAAGATATTTTACCTGTGTAGTCATAAATGAAATGCCAATTAAAGTAAAAGATGACAATACCTTTAACCTATAACACTGGAAATGTTTAGAAAGTCTTATAATAATTAGTGTTGATGCAGGTGTGAGGTAAAAGGCACTTTGACACACTTTAAAGGGAATGTCAGTTGATGCCCACTTTCTGGAGAAAAATTGGGCATATTGATACAGAATTTTTAAATGTACATACTCACATTTCAGGTTTCCCATCTAAGAATTTATCCTAAGGAAATCACAAAATGCCTGTACCAGCATGTTCTTTGGTGTGTCATTTATCATAAGAACACACTGGAAAAGCTAAATATTTGTCAAAGGGGAATGAAGAGCTATGCAATAATTTAAAAGGTGGACGAAGATGTTCTCCACATGGTAATTGAAATAAAAAATTAAGCAATGGATTACCAGTTTCATTATATATTTTTTCTGTGTGCTTGTATAAGAATCTGAACATCAAATATGACTATCATCTCTGGATGTTTTGTATAGTAGGCAATCTTGACTTTCTTATTTATGTTCATTTGTATCTTCTTATTAAAAATGATAAGCATATATCATTTTTACTATTATAAGAAATAATAAAATCGTAGCCAGCCACCCTTCCAAAACTCATAAAAATGATCTCTAGAGATGAAAAGAAAACAGCTGTAGATGAGTAATGCAAATAGTTCCATGACAGTGTTTGTTGCCATGGTAAAGAGAACCCAGGAGTTATGTCCAAGACCGAGCTACGATGCCTGTCAAACGTCCCAGCCAGATTTGCTTCCTCTCTTGCAGATGGAAAGCTGAATTTTCCATTGAACTTCCCACAAGTTGCCACTTCACCAGGGGGTTCCAGCAACAATATTTAGAACAAGATCTGTCATGGAAATAGTCTTTGATTTCCATTTTCCACAGAGAAAATATGTTCAAGGCAGAAGTAGACATGCCTCAGAAATAATGCAGATTTGGTTCCAGATCATTGGCAATGAAGCAAATGCCTCAGTCAAGCAAGTCACATGGATTTTTTGGTTTCCCAGTGCCTATAAAAGTAATGTTTACATGATACCATAGGTCATTTAGTTCGCAATAGTATTATGTCTAAAAAGCAGTGTACATACCTTAGCTGAAAAATATTTCACAGCTAAAATGTGCCAGTGACCATCTGAGCCTGCAGTGAGTGGTAATCTTTTTGCTGGTCAAGGTCTCACTCCGATATTGATAATTGTTGACTGACCAGGGTGGTGGTTGCTGAAGTCTGAGGAAGCTGGGACAATTTCTTTTTTTTTTTTTAAAGATTTTATTTATTTATTTGAGAGGTAGAGTTACAGACAGTGAGAGGAGAGAACAGAGAGAGAGGTCTTCCATCCGCTGGTTCACTCCCCAAATGGCTGCAATGGCTAAAGCTGGGCCAATCTGAAGTTAGGAGTCAGGAGCCTCTTCCAGGTCTCCCACACAGGTGCAGGGGCCCAAACGCTTAGGCCACCTTCTACTGCTTTCCCAGGCCACAGCAGAGAGCTGGATCAGAAAAGGAGCAGCACCCAAATGGGATGCCAGCACCGAAGGCAGAGGATTAACCTACGCCACAGTGCTGGTCGACAATTTGTTAAAATAAGACAACAAGGGGAGCCAGCATTGTGGTGTAGCAGGTAAAGCCACCCCCTGAGGCACTGGCATTCCATATGGGCGCCAGTTTGAGATCTGACTGCTCCACTTTCAATCCAGCTCCCTGTTAGTGCACCTGGGAGAGCAGTGGAGGATGACCCAAGTCACTGGGCTCCTGTACCCACTCAAGAGATCCAGAAGAAGCTCCTGGCTCCTGGCTTTGGACCAGCTCAGCTCTGGCTGTTACAGGCATACGCGAAGTGAATCAGTGGATAGAACATTCTCCCTGTCTGTCTCTGTCTCTCTCTATCCCTCTCTCTCCTTCTTTCCCTCTCTCTATAAATTGTCTTTAAAATAAATGAAAGATTCCTCTGTAGCAATGATGCTATCTCCTAGCATTTCACCCACAGTGTGACTTCTTTGCAAATAGGAGTTAAATCTCTCAAATCCTGCCACTGCTTTATTAACCAAGTGTATATAACAGTCTGAATCCTTTAAGTTTCCCAGCAGTGTTGACAGCTTCCCCACCAGGAGTAGGTTCCGTCTCAAGACCTCTTTGCTCATCCATAAGAAGCAACTCCTCATCTCTTAAAGATGAGACAGCAGTAATTCATTCCCATTTTCAGGCTCCATCCCTCATTCTAGCTCTCTTGCTATTTCCACCACATCTGCAGTTACTTCCTCTACTCCTGGCCTTGAACTCTCCAAGTCATCCATGAGGGTTGGAATTGACTCCTTGTAAACAATTAATGTTGCTAATTTGACCTGTGTCTGCAATTCATGTACTCTTACTGGCACCTAGAATGGTGAGTTCTTTCCAGAAGGTTTTCAAGGTTTGCCCAGATCCATCAGAGGATCTATGGCAGCAGCAGTCTTACAAAATGTATTTCTTAAGTGATTAAGACTTGAAGGTCTAAACTACTCCATGATTTATGGGCTGCAAAATGAGCATTGTACTGTCAAAATTAATCTCGTTGTACATCTTCATCAGAGTTCTCAGGTTACCAGGTGCATTGTTAATGAACAGTGATGTTTGGAAAGGATTTTTTTTCTTCCTGAGCAGTAGTCTCAACAGTGGGCTTAAAATAGTCACTAAACCGTGTTGTAAGTAGACGAGCTGTCATCCAGCCTTTGTTGTTCCATTTATAGAGGCAGGTCAAGTAGATTTAATCTAATTCTTAAGGGCCCTCGGATTTTCTGAATGGCAAATGAGCATTAGGCTCAACTTAAAGTCACCAGCTGCATTAGCCACTAGCAAGAGAGTCAGCCTGTCCTTTGACACTTTGAAGTCTGCATTTGACTTCTCTCTAGTTAGGAAAATTCTACATGGTGTCTCCTTCCTGTAGAAGGCTGCTTTGTCTGTACTGAAAATCTGCTGGTTATGGAAGCCATGTTTGTCCGTGATCTCAGCCAGAGCTTTTAGATAACTTGCTGCAGCCCCGACATCAGTACTTGCTGTTGCACCTTGCATTTTTGGGTTTTGGAAACTGCTTCTTCCCTTAAACCTATGAGTCAGCCTCCGCTAGCTTCCAGGTTTTCTTCTGCAGCTTCCTCACTTCTCTCAGCCTTCCTGGAATTAAAGAGAATGAGAACCTTGCTCTGGGGTAGGTTTTGGCTTAAGGGAATGTTGTAGATGGTTTGTTCTTCTATCCAGATCACTAAAATTTTCTCCATATCAGTAATAAGGCCGTTTTGCTTTCTTATTATTTGTGTGTTCCCTAGTGTAGCACTTTTCATTTCTCTCAAGAATTTTTACTTTGCATTCACACCTTGGCTAACTGGCACAAGACAGCTAACTTTCAACCTCTCTCCACTATTTGGCATGCCTTCCTCGCTAAGCTTAATCATATCTAGCTTTTGAGTTAAAATGAGAGATGTGGGACTCTTATTTTCACTTGAACACTTATAGGACACAGTAGGGTTATTAATTGGCCTAATTTCAATATTGTTGTGTTGCAGGGAGTGGGAAGGCCTGAGAAGGAGAGGGATAGGAAGTGGCCAGTGAATGGAGCTGTCAAAACACACACATTCATAGATTAAGGTAACCGTTTTTG
Organism: Sylvilagus floridanus; assembly: GCA_949820135.1. Classification (NCBI taxonomy): domain Eukaryota; kingdom Metazoa; phylum Chordata; class Mammalia; order Lagomorpha; family Leporidae; genus Sylvilagus; species Sylvilagus floridanus. Next base: position 15,731,269 of record OX463228.1, on the reverse strand, counting down.
TTTTTTAAGATTTATTTATTTATTTGAAAGGCAGTTACAGAGAGGGAAAGACAGAGGCAGAGAGGGAGAAGTCTTCCATCCTCTAGTTCACTCCCCAAATGGCCACAATGACCAGAGCTGGGCTAATCTGAAGCCAGGAGCCAGGAGCTTCATCTGGGTCTTCATGTGGGTTCAGAGGTCCAAGCCTTTGGGCCCTCCTCCACTGTAATCTTAGGCACATTAGCAGGAAACTAGATCAGAAGTAGAGCAGCCGAGACTGGCACCAGCATCCATGTGGGATGCCAGCACTGCAGGCGGAAGTTAGACCTGCTGCGCCACAGTGCCGGTCTCAAGTTCACCGTCTTACATGGATGTGGTTTGTGATGCTCCAAAACAATTACAGTAGTAACATCAAGGTTACCTGATCATAGATCACCATAGCAGATATCACAATAAGGAAAAACTGGGAAATACCGTAACAGTTACCAAAATGTGACCCAAAGACATGAAGCAAGCCCATGCTACTGGAAAAATGGCATGTGTGGGCTCGCTCAGCACAGAGTTGCCACAACCCTTCAATTTGGGGGAAAAATTAAAAAGCAGAATCTGAGCGGAAGGCATTGTGGCTTAGCAGGCTAAGCTGCTGCTTGGGGTGCACACACCCCAGATCAGAGCTATGGTTTGAGTCCTGGCTCTGTGCTTCTGATCCAGCTCCCACAAGCAGTGGATGATGGCTCAAGCACTTCAGTTCCTGCCACCCATGTGGGAGACCTGAATGGAGTTCCCAGCTCTTGGCATTGGCCTAACTCAGCCCTGGCTGTTATGGCTATTTGGGAAGTGAACCAGTACATGGAAGATCTCTCTCTCTCTCCCCTTCCCTGCCTTTAGAATATATATATATATATATATATATATATATATATATATATATATATTTGACAGGTAGAGTGGATAGAGAGAGAAAGAGAGAGAGAAAGGTCTTCCTTTGCTGTTGGTTCACCCTCCAATGGCTGCTGCAGCCGGCGCACCACGCTGATCCAATGGCAGGAGCCAGGTGCTTCTCCTGGTCTCCCATGGGGTGCAGGGCCCAAGGACTTGGGCCATCCTCCACTGCACTCCCGGGCCACAGCAGAGAGCTGGCCTGGAAGAGGAGCAACCAGGACAGAATCGGTGCCCCGACCGGGACTAGAACCTGGTGTGCCAGTGCCGCAAGGCAGAGGATTAGCCTGTTGAGCCACGGCACCGGCTGTGATTTTTTTAATAGAGTATAATTTTTAAAAAACGAAGTGTTTTGGGATAACTTTTGACCTAGTGGTTAAGATACTGGTTAAGATGCCCGAATCCCATATCAGTGTCTGGGTTCAGTTCTCAGCTTAGTCTCCTGACGCTGTGGAGCCTGGCAAATAACTGTGACAGCTCAAGTGCTTGAGTTCCTGTCACCTGAGTGAGAGGCCTGGAGTGAATTCCTGGCTCCCGGTTTCAGTTCCTCAGAACACTGTGGGCACTTGGGGAGCAAACCAGTGAGCGGGAACTCTCTGCGTCTCTCAGATAAATAAATAAAAATTTAAAAGTAAAGTGTTTCAACACTGCCGTTGCTGAATTACTGGCACACTTTTATGCACGTTTTCCAAGCTCTTGAAAAGTACTCTCTGGAACTCTGGTCTAGTAGGAGTGAGGAGACACCACAGATGAAATTATTTCTCTCTGATTCATTCACCTCCAGATTGTATTCTTGTTTTATAACCGCCAAGCTCTGAGACTCGCAGGAGTTGAGTGTGTGTGTGTGTGTGTGTGTGTGTGTGTGTACACACATGTGCATGTTGTATAGTGTGCAGAGGATGTAGTATGGATACATGGTGTATATGAGAGAGTTTAAAAAAGTATACAGATTTTTTCCCTCATGTTGTAAAAAAAAAACTGCAAGAACTTGAAATTTTTTTTTTGCATCAAAATCAAGTTTTTTAAACTCCATTTTTAAGCTCCATTTCCCATGATATTTTTGTATTTATTTATTTATTTATTTGAGAGGCAGAGACAGAGACAGGTCTTCCATCTGCTGGTTCACTCCCCGAGTGGCTGCAATGGCTGGAACTGGGCCAATGCAAAGCCAAGGTCCAGGAGCTTCAGGAGAAGGGTCTCCCACGTGGTGCAGGGGCCCAAGCACGTGGGCCATCTTCCACTGCTTTTCCAGGCTGTAAGCAGAGAGCTGGAGCAGAAGAGGAGTAGCCGGGACGTGAACTGGCACCCAGATGGGATGCCAGCACCGCAGGCAGAGGCTTAACCTGCTATGCCACCTCCCATGAACTTTTTAGGTCTCCTCTTATGTGTGTGTAAAGCAGGTGTGAGGTCTACATGCATGGATCTGCATGTGGTGTGGATGTGGAGCATGTGTGATCTATGTGCATGTGTGGTATATGCTGAGGACCTGTGTATGTAGCATGTGTGGTGAGTGTGGGTGGATAACCACATGTGGCTAGGTACACGGGTGAGATGTGTGGTACATATGTACATGGTATGTGTGATGTGTGGGGGTCATGAGGGAACTGGCAGAGACTGGCCAGGTTCTCTAACCTACAGATTGACTGTGAATGTGGACCTTTGTCTCATAGCCTCAAGCTGATTGCCATCAGAAGGTGTGTTCGGGCCGGCGCTGTGGCTCAACAGGCTAATCCTCCGCCTTGTGGCACCGGCACACCGGGTTCTAGTCCTGGTTGGGGCGCCGGATTCTGTCCCGGTTGCCCCTCTTCCAGGCCAGCTCTCTGCTGTGGCCCAGGAGTGCAGTGGAGGATGGCCCAAGTGCTTGGGCCCTGCACCCCATGGGAGACCAGGAAAAAGCACCTGGCACCTGGCTCCTGCCATCGGATTAGCACGGTGTGCCAGCCGCAGCGCGCCGACTGCGGCGGCCATTGGAGGGTGAACCAACGGAAAAAAGGAAGACCTTTCTCTCTGTCTCTCTCTCTCACTGTCCACTCTGCCTGTCAAAAAAAAAAAAAAAAGAAGGTGTGTTCGATGCTTTTTTTGTTTGTTTGTTTGACAGGCAGAGTGGACAGTGGGAGAGAGAGAGAGACAGAGAGAAAGGTTTTCCTTTGCCGTTGGTTCACCCTCCAATGGCTGCTGTGGCTGGCGCGCTGCGCACCACGCTGATCCAAAGCCAGGACCCAAGTGCTTCTCCTGGTCTCCCATGCGGGTGTAGGGCCCAAGCACTTGGGCCATCTCCCACTGCACTCCTGCGCCATAGCAGAGAGCTGGACTGGAAGAGGGGCAACCGGGACAGAATCTAGCGCCCCAGCCAAGACTAGAACCCGGGGTGCTGGCGCTGAAGGCGGAGGATTAGCCTAGTGAGCGCGGCGATGGCCTCGATGCTTTCTTGACACCAGCAGGGAGAAATAGCCGTGTGACTGATAGGCATATGAGAGGCCCCATGATTAATAATGTCAGCCTCCTCGTCTTGCCTGCACCTGCCATGCAAGGGGAGGCCTGGACATTTGTGTTCCTAGAAGAAGCCCAAAGGGACTTCCAGAGATCCACGGCTGGAAAGTCCCAGAGAGTGTCCAGCTGGTGCTGGTCAACCTGAGGACTTCGGATTTTAGTGGGTGGTAAGATATGTTTCCAGGTTACAAAGAGCTTTTTTGATGTATAGAATAGAAAATGGCGTTCATTCCAAGAGAAGCCTTAGTATAGACTGTTAGAACTTTCATTTCAATTCTATGTGCACCTTTGTGTGTGTGTGTGTGCACATGCGTGTTGCTATGAGGTAGGATGAACTTGTCAGCATTAGTTGTAGTCCTTTACATTTTTATTTTGCAGCTAGAAAACAGAGGGTACCTAAGGTAAAATGGTCTGCCTTCCAAGGTCACAGCAAATTAGTGACGGGACAGCATCTTTCAGTTACAGCACTGGTGCTAACAGCCAAGGGTGAGTCACAAGGCGCAGCCACACTAATGGCTTCTCTCTTCCCTCAGTGGAAAATCACACTTTCAGTCCTTTTTGGAAATATTCTGCTTCTCAAAATATTCAAGTGCCCTGCAGTTGCCAGCGGATAGAGCTGAGCAAGTTGACGGAAGTTAAAGTGCCCCCCTCAACTTTGAGGATGCTAGGGTTCTGTGATTCGTTTAAGGGGACCAAAGACAGTGAGAAAGGTGACTCAGCTGTGGCCCGTGGGGGGAACCATTTTTATCTGGAACCAAGGAGTCCCCCTGTCACCGTGGCCCTGGGGCAAGTCACCATTTTCCCACTGTCTGGAGGCTCTCCCTATTCCACAGCTGCTCTGTGGGAATCCAGTGTGCCCCTGGGTGTGAGGTGCCTGGGAAAGCAGCAGAGAGAGGCGTGAGCTGCTCTTGGTGACCTCCCATGGTACCAATCTGGTCTTTGCGTCCCCTCTGGAAGCGTCTTTACAGGGCCAGGTATGGAGGCCCAGGACCAACCTGAGCATGCTAAATGTCCTCCACAAGGTGATTGAATGTGCTTTTCACCCTGTGGGAAGCATGTTGATCATTTACTATATATTGAAAGAACTTTCAGGCTACAAATATGCAATGATAGGATTCTCCAAGGAACCTTAAAATCGTAACGGAAACCTTGAACTGGGGGAAACATCATGCCCTGACCTGGTTAGTCCCGTGCCTGGCCACACTGTGACCTGTGTGGTCAGAATTCCCTGCCCGCCTCGCCAGTATCCCAGCCACTGTCCGTCCCTTCCAGAGCCCAGACTCACTGGCCACCTCTTGGAACGTTCCATGCTTCGTCTTTGCCTTTGCACATGCTGTTCAGGGCCTGGAAGGCTGTGCCCTTAAATATACCTGCTCAGCCTTCAGAGCTCAGCTGTTTCTTTTCATTGGTCAAGTTCAGGCCCCGTGGCGAGCTCCCATAGCACCACAAACCTTGACTTGAGGAATTTCAGCTATAATTTTAGATTCATGTGTGGGTTGTTGGGAGTGTTTGATTTATGTTCACCTTCTCAACTAGACAATAAGCTTCTCGAGGACAGGGAAGTCTGCCTTCTGCTGTGTCTGTCCCCAGCACCAAGGATGGCTTCTAGCACATAATTGGAAGCCATATGCTGAGAAATGAATGAATAAGATCTGTGGCTCTGCAGATATTTCCTGCCCATTTCTTCCAACTGCTATGCACATGACTATGTAGTAGAGTGTGAAAAAATCAACAGAGTGGTTCGTGAGCAATGTATTTTAATGTCTTATTATTTTTATTATTTGACAGGTAGAGTTATAGACAGTGAGAGAGAGAGACAGAGAGAAAGGTCTTCCTTCTGTTGGTTCACTCCCCAAATGGCCACTATGGCCAGTGCTGTGCTGATCTGAAGCCAGGAGCCAGGAGCTTCTTCCAGGTCTCCCATGTGGGTGCAGGGGCCCAAGGACTTGGACCATCCTCCACTGCCCTCCCAGGCCACAGCAGAGAGCTGGACTGGAAGAGGAGCAGCCGGGACAGAATCCGGTGCCCATATGGGATGCCGGCGGAGGATTAACCAAGTGAGCCACTGCACCAGCCCCTTTAATGTCTTAAATATGACCAGAGATGATGCTACAAAACAAAGTCAGCCTCTACCTAAACCTCTCCACTGCAGGAAGCTACTGTATTCTCAACAGATCTAGTTTCCATTTTTCATTGTAAAATTTGGCTGTGTATGGGGCTGGCGCTGTGGCATAGTGGGCTAAGCTTCTGCCCGTGGTGCCGGCATCTCCTATGGGCACCAGTTCGAGTCCTGGCTGCTCCACTTCTGATCCAACTCTCTGCCAATGGCCTTAGAATGCAGTGGAAGATGGCCCAAGTGCTTGGGCCCCTGCACCCGTGTGGAAGACCTGGAAGAAGTTCCTGGCTCCTGGGTTTGGATCAGCCCAGCTCCAGCCATTATGGCCAGTTAGGGAGTGAACCAGGGATGAAAGACCTTTCTCTTTGTCTCTCCCCCTCTCTGTGACTCTACCTCTTAAATAGATAATATATTTTTAAAAATTTAGCTATGTATTTCTTTAATTTATTTGAAAGACAGAGAGAGAGGGAGAGAATGTCACATCTCCTAGTTCACTCCTCAGATGCTTCTAACACCCAGGGCCATGGACAACCAGCAGCAGTCTTTCATTTTTCTGAATAACCATGTTAGATGCTATGAGTCCTTCTTGCTGCCCTTTGCCCCTCAGTAGCTAAGGAGGGAAGGAATGGGAGAGGCCCCTTGTTTACTACCTCCTTTGTGTGTGTGTGTTCCACTTACTGCAAACACTGGAGATTCAAAGCCTGTTGGCTGAGGTCTGGTAGGCATCCCCTGTGGCTTAGAGAGGTTGTGCATCTATCCAGTAAGGAGAACTTAGACACCCGCCTATGGAATGCTTCACAAGGAACATTTGGGCACCATTTCACACATTATCCCTGCTTGTGTTACCTATTTTAACCCCCTGACACTTTGGTGAGAAAGTTAACATCTTCGGAATTTTATACACAGTGAAACGCCAAGACTTGAAGCTGCTTGTCCCAGGTCACACTGCAGATGTTTCAGAGAGCAGGATCCAGCTTGGCTGTTTCAGCTTCACTGGTCTATGTTAGGAGATAACAGCCCTTTGGGGCTCCTGTCTCACAGGCTTCATAAGCGTCATTATTATCCCTCAGGTTTTATGACACTTATTTTTCCAAGTATGCTGCATCAACTTATGGATAAAATTACTTCTGAGGTAGGTGAAGCAAGTATTCATTCACTTTCACAGGTAAATAAGTGACTCCCTGTGGTTAAACAGCACTTCTAAGGGCTGGCACTGTGGTTCAGGGGGTTAAAGCCCAGGCCTGCAGCGCCAGCATCACATATGGGTGCCGGTTCCAGTCCCTGCTGCTCCACTTTCCCAGCTAATGCACCTGGGAAAGCAGTGGAGGATGGCCCAACTCCTTGGGCCCCTGCACCAACATGGGAGACCCAAAAGAAGGTCCTGGCTCCTGGCTTCCGCCTGGCGCAGCCCTGGTCATTGGGGCCATTTGGAGACTGAACCAGCAGTTGGAAGACCTCTCTCTCTGTCTTTACTTTTCTCTCTAGCTCTGCCTTTCATAATAAGTAAAATAAATATTTGTAAGAACCCAAAACATAAAAAAAACACACATCTAATTAGTTTAATGGCTTGGGACACACTTGAGTTCTCACTCTCCATGTGACCCCCCATGGTAGAACGGCTCCTGGCCGGTACCCAAGTCTCAATCCCCAAACCCATGACTGTGTGGCCTTATATCCATGAAAAAGGTCTTTACAGCTACATTAATTTATAAACCCTGAGATAGGGAGACTATCCTGAATTACTTGTGTGGGCCCAAAGTGATTACAAAGCTCAGAGTTAGAGAATGAGGTAAGATGATGGAAGCACAGGTCAGAGACAGCCTGATGGATTGACTTGGAGATGGACAGCTGGCAGCTTTTTTGTTTTCTTTTCTTTTTCTTAAGATTTTATTTTATTTGACAGAGTTACAGACAGTGAGAGGGAGAGACAGAGACAAAGGTCTTCTATCTGCTAGCTTACTCCTCAAAGGGCCACAACAGCTGGAGCTGAACTGATCCAAAGCCAGGAGCCAGAAGCTTCTTCCTGGTCTCCCACGCAGGTGCAGGAGCTCAAGCATTTGGGCCATCTTCCACTGCTTTTCCAGGCCATTACAGAGAGCTGGATCAGAAGTGGAGCATCCGGGACTCGAACTGGCGCCCATATGGGATGCCGGTGCCACAGGAGGGGGATTAACCCACTGCACCACAGTGTTGGCCCCAGGCTGACAACTTTGAGGACAGAGAAGGTCCCACAAGCCTAGGTGGCCTCTGGAGGCAGGGACAGGTGAAGAAGCAGACACCTCCAGGGTGTGCAGCCCTCCAACACCTTGATGTCAGGGTTTCTGACCTACAGCGCCGCCAGGGAACAGATGTGTGCTGGCTTAAGCTCCTGTGTTGTGCTCATTTGTTGTAGCGGTTCTAGGATGCTAATAATCCATTCCTGGCAATGATTGGTCTCAGTAAGTGAGGAGAAAATCAGACTACTTCTGGTGTACCTAAGACCCAGGCCTAGGAATCTGAGAGGGGACAGCAGGCTGCAAGCCTCTGCCATCCCAGAGAGATGCCTATTCCCACTCAGGTCTTCCGTTGGCCTCCCGGGACACTGGGATATTGCAGACTCACCGCCCGCTGTGACCTCCTCCGTCCATTTCTCCTTCCTGGCACTGCAGGTGGACTCACTAGAAGCCCTGGCACTTCCTACTTCCTCTGCTTGGAAGTTCTCTCCCTGTGGAGCCCCCCTCGGCATTGACCTGACCACCTCCCCCAAGCGCCCCCTAGCGACCATTCTCTCCTGTGTCAATGACTTCTGTTTTCTCTGGAACACCTGGAGCTTTCTGAGACCCCCTTCTGTGGTGTGCACTCATATTGTCTGCATCCCTCCCTAAAATGCACCCTCCACTGACATGGGCGTGGGTGTGTCCATTGCAGTCCAGCCATGGTCTGTGGGGTGGGGTGGCAGGGTGAGGGGGTGGGAGGAAGGAAGAGAGAGTTTCCCCCAATGTTGGCCTCTTTAATGAGGTACGGGGTGGTGCCAGCGTGCAAAAATCCCCACCTTTAGATTCTGGATGAAGCAGGTGCATCCCAGAAAGGGGCCATTTTGATGGACAGGTAGAAGGATGGCATTGCATTGAGAGTTCGCAGGGCCTTCCAGCTCACACAGACCTCAACCAGCCGCCGAGTTAGAGCACATCACCACGAGGATGGTCTAGCTCACAGCTCCCCAGGGCCTGGGCGTGTCAGTCAGCCATTTAAGAAGCACCGGCTGACTTGCGCACAGACTGGGGGTGGCCTCAGAACAGACACACCTGGCCTTGTCTGGCCCTCCAGGCCTCCAGCAAACCTTCAGGGTCTTTTCTCTGCAGGATTCCTGGCTGCCTTCAGTGTGTTATGAGAAAGAGCGAAGCTGCCCTGAGGGCCAGCCTCTAGGCTGGCACTCACATCCAGGCCCTGGCATGTTCCTCTGGTACAGAAGTATGTCCCTAGAACACCAGCCTCAGACAAGGCCGCCATGCCGGGACCGAGATGCAGCCAAACAAAAGATTACGCCAGAGCCGTGTCTGGAGCCAGGCAAAAATAACACCGTCCAAACACCAGAAACATCCAAAGAGGTCCCTTCCCCTGCTCTTCTGAGAGACGTCTGTTTCTTTATTAGTTATGGCTTTAGTCTCATTTTATTCCTCCTGCCTTCTAAGTGAGAATCATTAGGATGTCCAGTTTTGTGAGGGGCTGTAAAAAAAAAAGTTCATGGAAAATTAGATAAGTTCATTTTGCTGCCAAAAAAATCTGAAATCCATGCATTTGCAGGGTCTTTCAAAAGTGTGAAAAATGCACATTTTGAACAAACTGTATGGATTTCAGAATTGTTTCTGCACCAAAGTAAACGTGTCTTTTATCTCCATTTTCCATGAAAATTTTTTGATTTTTGTTTATTTTCATTTTATTGGAGAGGGAAACAGAGAGAGAGAGAGAGAGAGAGAGAGAGAGAGAGAGAACTTGCATCTGTTGATCTACTCCCAAAATGACCACAACAGGCAGTGCGGGACCAGGCCGAAGCCAGGAGCTCGGAACGCAAGGCAGTTCTCCGAGTAAGTGGCAGGGGTCTAAGTAGTTGAGCCATCATCTGCTGCCCCGAAGGTAAGCATTAGCAGGAAGCTGGAAACCGGTGCTGAGCCAGGGTTCAAACCAGGCACTCCGATAGAGAATGCAGGCATCCCGGGTGGCATCTTAACCCCTGCACCAAATGCCTACCTCCATGAACTTCTTGGAGAACTATACCCTTGTATTATTACTCCTGTTTCCTGATAATGGCCAACCCAGTGCAACATCTCACTCCCTAGTGTCACCCAAGCACAGATCCCACAGTCACTTCCTGACCATATCCTGCTGCTGCTGAGAGCCCCAAGCTCCCCATGGGCCTGCAACTCCCTCGTTTCCCAACACTGTCTGACCCCGTGATCCTCCTGTCTCAGGCTCAGGGGTACTAACACGTGGTCTGGAAGCCAGGCCCAGCTTTTTAATGCCATCTTGGCGGGAAGCATTCTAGTTGAGCCAACTAGACGGCTAGAAAATCCTGAACCACTTTGCCAGTGAAACTGTACTGGCTGCATGTTACCCAATCTGTCTCAGGGGCTGGGGAGTTCCCTGGGGGAGTTGCAGGGGCCCAGCAGGTGCAGCTAGGGACTGCCTGGCTTACCCCCAGGGGTGCCTCTGCCCCAAAGCACTGACTGCTCCCTGCTGCTAATCTGTCCCAGCCAATCTCCTCTTCCATCCTTTCCCACGCTTCTTGCATTCCACCGGAACTCTCCTTCCGACCTGAATTAATCCCCTTGCTGATTTCTTCCACCACACAGCCTGCACCTCTGCCCCAGGTCTGTACCCCTGGGGCCAGTTGCACCCTGGCCTCTGGGCCTCCTTCCTCCTTTTAAAGCCCTGCCTGATGACTGACTCACATCCTCCCCAGAGTCTTCCTGGTGGAGCCGGTCGGCTGCCCATGCTGATAGCAGCTGCCTGGTTGTTGAGGGGGCTGGGGAGTATTTTTGATTGTGGTGAGAATGAGGCTTCTATCATTTATCTCCCCATCTAACATCTACCCCTCCAGGGGCAGAGGCCACACCTGTGGGTGTGTTTTGTTTTGTTTTTTACCACTTCCTCTCCAATACCTGGAAACTGGGTACAGAACAGTGAGTGCTTCCAATGGCCAACCAAAAACCTGCTTTTCTGTGGGATTGTGGAGCAATCCCCGCTTCTCAGGCGGCCTCCCCACCCCTCCCCCAAGGGCAGCAACAGTACCTGCAGCTGTCAGGAAGGTGACCAGGGGTCATCTTCAGAGGTCCTACTCTGAGCTTCATGGAGTGGCAACACTGATCCCAGAATATTTTTCTTTCTAGAACTGGACCCCTGTCAGTTTGCCTGCTCCATCTGACTATTCCAGTACTGCAGCGGGAGGGCCACTGCGGTTAATCTCTGCTGTCCTCATCAACCACCACAGGCGAACACCTGAGGGCTCCTTACTAAGCAAAGGTCAAGGTTACATCCGGCACTGGAGAAAGGGGATGGGGGAGGGGCACAAGGCTGGTCTGCCCCCTTAAATAGAAACAAGTAAATATGCACAAATGCAGGGAACTGTCCAAGATAGGATGTTAAGTGAAAAAAAAAAAAAGGTTGCAAAATAGTATATACAAGCTTGCTTCAAAAAGTTTGTGAGATAATGGGATTAAAAGATGTTTACTTTGATAAAACATTTTTGAAATACATGCATATTAAGGAGCCTTCAGAAAGTTATGAAAAATGTGTATGACACAAAAACTGCATGGATTTCAGTTTTTTTGCACTAAAAGAAGCTTGTTTTTTTTTTATAAGATTTTATTTATTTGATAGACAGTTACAGAGAGAGGTAGACAGAGAGAGAGAGAGAGGGGTCTTTCATCTGCTGATTCACTCCCCAAGGGCCATAGCAACCAGAGTTGAACTGATCTGAAGCCAGGAGCCAGGAGCTTCTTCCGGGTTTCCCATGTGGGTGCAGGGCCCCAAGGACTTGGGCCATCTTCTACTGCTTTCCCAGGCACATTAGCTGGGAGCTGGATCAGAAATAGAGCAGCTGGGACTCAAACCAGCACCCATATGGGATGCCGGTGCTGTAGGCCGGGGCTTTAACCCACTGCACCACAGCACTGGCCCCCAAGCTTGTCTTTTAATGCTATTTTTCTATGGAATTTCTGAGGTAGCCTGGTATCTCATGAACTCATTGTGATGATCCTATGTATTTAATGTGGTTTCTATGGGTATAAAGCGTTAAAAAAATATTTACCAAGCTATTCTATAGTGGGAGTTATGAGAGGACCTGGGCCAGTCAACCTTTCTGAATGGATTCAGTTATTTACAAAGTTATATTGGTTATTTTTCTAACCAGTAAAACTCCTACTTAATTAAATGAGGCTCTAGGTCCAGTTCTTTAAGTTTTTAATCTGTTGTTTCCAAAATGTTCTTTTCTTCCTCTTGGTGTTTCAAAACTCTTCAGGTTCTCAGAGGGCTCATCTTGAGGCTGGCGTGGAGAAATCTGGGAGGGAGGGACCGTCTGAAGCCCGCAGGCACACGGTTCCCTGGGGAAACGAATGAGCCGACATTACCCAGGGGCAGGAGTGCACAGGGCTGTGTGCTGGATCCTGGGGCCAAAGAGTTGCCAGGAAGGGGATTAGAATTTCAAGTTATTCGGCTGTCCTGGAACCGCAGGCTTGCCCCAACATTGTAAGGTTGTGGGTGCAAATGTGGGTTAGGGAGTAGCTCCCAGCACCACGTACTGACAGCCTCAGGCCCTTATGGCAGCAGCGAGATGCAAAAAACAATAGCCAGAAATAACACAGGCTCAAGGAAGAGGAGTTGCTTTCCTTTCATTCAACCAAACAAGACTGGAGGCAGGCGGTCCAGGGCTGGTACTGCAGGCCGGGGCCACCATGGACCCGCTCTGCCCTTCTGCTGCCATCTGCACCTCATGGCTTCCCGTCTCAAGGTCACGGGCAGGCGTGTGCTGGAGCCTTAGCCACCTGTCTTTGCTCCAGACAAGGAGCAGGACGCGGGAAGGAGGGGAAACAGCAAGAAAAACCCCATGGGCGCAGCCTCTGGGCAAGTCTAACCCAACAACTTCTGCTCCCACGCATGGGCCAGAGCTGCCTACTAGGGAGAACAGAGGATACAGACTTGGCGCTGGCTCCGGGGCCCCACCAGAGAAAGTCAATAAGTAAGAAGACAACCGTTCCGTATGGTGGGCGTCCGGCGGCCCCCGCCCCACTGGGTGACACTGCCCACCTCATCAAGAGCTAGGATTTCGTGAACTCTCAGATCTTCCTAGGCCAAGTGAATCCTGGTTTGCTGAGGGCTCTGAGGCACGTTTTTCATACCTAAATCCTAACACCTGGTGGGGGCTTATTGCCATTGTTTCTGTTTACCACACTCCCCCCCCCCCCCAAGCCTTGTTCTCCTTTGCATCCAGAATATCAACATGCAGTAGACTCCCTAACTGATCGTTGTCAAATAAATGAGTTTCCTCCTCCTCCTGTCTTTAAATCACATCCTGAACCAACTTCGCTTCCAAATCCAATCTCCCTCCAAGTGGAATTAATCCGAACACACCTACTGACCTGTGACAAGTCTCCTTCCGGCTGTCGTTTGCTCGGGCCCAGGACACAGCGGGAGAGAGCAGACAGGACAAGCTTCAGATGTCTGCTTTGTCCCTTATCTGTTGTGTGACAGCAGGAAAATTGCTTAACCTCTCTGAGTTCTTGTTCCTTTCCCTGGGAAGTGGGAATAAGGTTAGAGACCATCAGCTCTTGGAGGAGGTTAGCACCCTGGGTCTTCCCTGTTTGTGCTAGCCTAGCAGAGCTAGCCCAGGCCAGTAAACAACAGCTAACAATGCACAGGTGTGTAGTGCAGTGGTGGCGATGCCTTGGGACATCCCATACCAGAGTGCCTGGGTTCGAGTCCCAGTTCCACATCCGATTCCAGCTCCCTGCCCAAGTGCATCCTGGGAAGGAACAGTGATGGCTCACCTCTCTCTCTCGTGCTAGACGTGGGTTGAGCTGCTGGCTCCTGACGTCAGCCTGGCTCAGCCTCAGCACTTGTGGGCATTAGGGAGTGAACCAGCAAAGGGAAGATCTTGTCTCTGTCTCTTTGCCTTTCAAATAACTTGTAAAATAAACGATTTTTTAAAGATGGCTAATGCTTTTCCAGTAATTATTATGTGCCCATTGCTCATCCTCACTTAGCCCTCACAATAACCCTAAGGTTGGTGCTATTGTCAACACCCCATTCTACAGATGAGGATACTGAGGCTTCAGGAATCACCCAGCAGAGCCACAGAGCGCATGCTTCTAACCGCCACATCACCATGCCGGCCACGCTGCCCTCGGCAGTCTGCACGCTCTTCCGCTGTCCACTCATGGACAACGTCTCTGGGTGCCCCTGTTGGGGTGGGCTGGGAGGAGTCAGGTAGGGACACCCACGGGGATGCTTTTCTGGGTTGAAAATCCCCACGGCACCAGGCAGCTACTCACAGGCCTCGGAAAACATCACGCACAGCCTGGTTTGGGAGTGTGAGGACAGCTGCGGTCGTGAGGAGAGGCAGCAGCCTGTGACAACCTCTGCCTTATAAGAAAGACCAGAGTTGGTATGGGAGAGGCTGCTGTGCACTGCACCAAGATAATTCCCTGCACCAAATGACTCACCCCAGGCCGCCTTTATTTAGCAGTCTTGTGCACTTACAATGACAATCCCATTTATAGGAAACTAAGTAGGGACTGTGCAGTGAGAGACACCCCAACAACCCCACGATCCTCTTACTAGGAACTTGCTACACATGCTGCCCGAACAGACCCTTCCCTTGGATTTTTCTCTTCCAAATCGTCCTTTCAGTAAGACAAGCCTCTCTGCACAGGTACCACAATAGAAAGCAGTCGATTCCAGCTGCGCGAGGCGCTCCCACCAACCCTGCCATGCTTTTCCCAGCGCTGGAAAAGTACAGAGTTTCTCTCCGGAGCGTTTTAATACATGCAGCCATCTGGGACGCAGCCAGGGCAGAATGCTAATGACATCACGGAACTCCGAGGCCAGGGAAGGAAGCCACGGCTGGGCTCTTGGAGTTGCCTCCCAGGGCTGGCCTTGGCCGCTGCCGGGGCAAGCTGTCCCAAGGGACAGGCATTAATGATGTGCCTGTCTGACCAGGCTGCCAGCGAGGGGACGGAAAACATTGACAAGAAAGGGCAGAAATCAGAGAGGAGGGGGAGGAGGAGTGAGGGTGAGAACCCACAAACGAGCGAAACCTAACACTCTCCTTGCGTTTGGCTGAAATATAAACCCATGCATGAGTGGGAACCAGAACCTATAGGAGGCCAGGGATTAGGAGCTACTCAAACGTCACCAGCCTCGCTGAGAAAACTGGTTCCCAAGCCTTTTTGAATGTTTACGAGAGGCCGTCTACAGGAAACCGGAGCCTGCTGCGAGTTTACATTTCAGCAAAGCCTGGCCTGATAAAGCCTGTCCTGACTCACGCCTATGGGCCGGAGTTCATGTTCACTGCTGGGACAAGTTGACATTTCCTTCTAAAGGAAAAATACGGCAGCGACCCAAGGCTGCTCAGGCGTCCCCTGCAAGCTCCCCTTCACAACCTGAACCAACCTGGGTCGTCTTTGTTCTTTCTTCCCTTTTTTTTTTTTTTTTTTTAATTTATTAGAGAGGCAGAGATCTATCTGCTGATGCGCTCCCTGAATGGTGCCAACAGCCAGAGCTGGCCTGATCCGAAGCCAGGAGCCGGGAGCTTCCTCCAGGTCTCCCACACGGGTGCAGGAGCCCAAGCACTTGGAGCATCTGTTCTGCTTTCTCAGGCCATTAGCAGGGAGCTGGATTGGAAGCGGAGCAGCTGGGATTCCAGCTGGCACCCAAATGGGAGTGGGATGCCGGCACCTCGGGAGGAGGCTTAACCCACTACACCATGGTGCCAGCCACCAACCTGGGTCTTCTAACAGAGCCGAATAGGGTGAAGCCAGGCAGGTACAGATTTAAAGATGCGCTCCCTCTTAGGGCCATGCAAGCGCAGAGTTGACTTCTGAGAGTGAGCGCCTTCTTTAATCTTGTGCCCTTGACACCTGCTCCACCTTTTGGGCCCTTGTCTTTCCGTTCTGAAAATTCCCTCAATTCTAAGTTTCTTGGTTGGGGAAGAGGTATAGGCAATTTCCAAAGCTCCTCAGATGATTCTAATGTGTAGCTTGATGGAGAAACACTGCTTTAAATGAACACGGGTCGGTGGCAAATTGAAGGGATGAATTCAACCGAATGCCAATACTTAATATTTATTTTTTCTTTTCTAGTCTGCACTAATAACAGAGGAAAATTACAATCTAATTTGTTTTGATTCAGTCTGTTCACTATATTAGAATACTTCAAAAAATTCATGGAAAATAGAATTAAAACTAAATTTATTTGGGGGCCTGGCATTGTGGCCTAGTAGGTTAAGCCACATCCGGTGAAGCCAGCATCCCACATTGCAGTGCCAGTTGGAGTCCCAGTTCCTTGGCTTCCAATCCGGCTCCCTATTAATGCCCCTGGGAAAGCAGCAGAAGATGGCCCAAGTACCTGGCACTTTCCACCCATGTGAGAATCCCAGATGCAGTTCCAGGCTCCTAATTTCAGCCTGACTCAGCCCCAGCCTTTTTGGCCATTTAGGGAATGAGGCAGCAGATAGAAAATCTCTTTATCTCTGTTTCTGCCTTTCTCTGTGTGTCACTCAGCCCTTCAAGTAAATAAAATAAGCCTTTTTTTCCTTTTAAACAAAAATCAAGGGGCCAGTGCTGTGCAGTGGGCTAAGTCTCTGCCTCTGCCTATGGCACCAGCATCCCATATGGGTACCAGTTAGAGTCCCAGCTGATCTTCTTCCAATCCAGCTCTCTGCTAATGGCCTGGGATAGCAGTGGAGGATGGCCCAAGTAATTGGGCCCCTGCACCTATGTGGAAGACCTGGAGGAAGCTCCTGGCTCCTGGCTTCAGATCAGCCCAGCGCTGGCCATTGCAGCCATCTGGGGAGTGAGCCAGAGGATGGGAGACCTTTCTCTCTGTCTCTCCCTCTCTCTGTAACTCTGCCTCTCAAATAAATAAATAAATAAAGCAAGTTTATTTTAGTGCAAAAACATGCAATCCATGGATAGTTTTTTAAAAATAATACACACTTTCTATGAACTTTTTGAAGATTCCTTATAATTCACAAAAGATTCTCTAGAGGGTTGCCAGATAAAATACAGGGTGCCTCGTTGAATTTGGATTCCAGATAAACAACACACATTTTTGCAGCGTACAGTGCCATGTCTCAAAACACATACACAGTGTAAAAGAGCAAACCAGGAAACTTGCATTTCTGCTCTTTTATCTTTTGTGTTTGGAGCCTCCCAGTTCATGTCTTCCACTTTAAAAAAAAAGTATTTATTTATTTATTTGAAATGTTGAAATGCAGTAAAGGAGAGAGAGGGAGAGAGAGAGGGAGAAGAGAGAGAGAAATCTATCTGCTGGTTCACTCCCCAAATGGCCACAACATCCAGAGCTGGGCTGATCTGAAACCAGGAGCCAAGAGCTTCTTCTTGGGTCTTGCAAGGACCCAAGGACTTGGGCCACGTTCTACTGCCCTCCCAGACGTATTAGCAGGGAGCTAGATCAGAAGTAGAGCAGCTGGGTCTCGAACTGGTGCCCATGTGGGATGCTGGCACTGCAGGCGGCAGCTTTACCTGCTACCCCACAGTGCCAGCCCCATCTTCCACTTCTTTATACAGTATGTAATACAGTTCTGTGCTGTTCCAATTTTAGTATATGTGCTGCCGAAGCGAGCACTAATACAGTTCTGTGAACTACAGTCTTCCCTGAGCTGTGGAACACTAGAACTTAGTACTTTTATCTGTGTTTTGGCACCCATTATCCAACCTCCTTCTATCTTCCCCTCTCCTCACCCTTCCATAAGGAACCCAGCTATCCCACTTCCAGGTGTATATCCAAAGGAAATGAAATCAGCATATCAAAGAGAAACGTGTGGTCCCATGTTCACAATCGTCAAGACATGGAATCAACCCAGGTGTCCATGGGTGGATGAGAGGATAAAAAACATGGTACACACACATGATGGAATATTAATCAGTCCTAGAAAAGGATGGCACTTGCAGCAAAATGGATGAAACTGGAGGCCATCATGATAAATGGGAAAAACTAGACGCAGAAAGACAAAAGTCATGTGTTCTCTCCTATGTGGCAGTTAGAAGCTCCAGTCTGAGGGGGCCGAGACTGGAAGCCCAGAGCTGAGATAGGAGGTTGCACTTCAGAAAGTTCATGGAAATAGGGAATTAAAGATAAGTTGACTGTACTGTCAACAGTATTGAAGTTCGTGCATAAGAGGGGTCTTTGGGGCCAGCACTGTGGTGTAGCTGATTAAGCCGCTGCTTGCAGTGCCAGCATTCCATATGGGCGCTGGTTCAAGTCCCAGCTGCTCCACTTCCAATCCAGCGCCATGCTAATAGCCTTGGAATAGCAATGGAAGATGATCCAAGTGCTTGGGCTTTTGCACCCACATGGGAGACTCAGATGAAGCTCCTGGCTCCTGGCTCCAGTCTGGCCTATCCCTGGCTGTTGCGGCCTTATTGGGAGTGAGCCCACAGGTGGAAGACCCCTCTCTCTCTCCCTCCCTCTCTTTCTTTCTCTAACTCTGTCTTTCAAATAAACAAATATATCTTTTTTAAAAAAGGATTTTCAAAAAGTTATGGAAATACATACTGTGAAAAAAATGATGCATGAATTTCAAATTTCTTCACACCCAAACATCTTTTAATTTAATTTTCCCATAAACTTTTTGAAGCACCTGCATATTATTTTGCAAGGGTTGCCTAACAGTACCACAGAGTGGGCTGCTTATACAGCAGAAATAAATTTGCCCAGCATTCTGGAGGCTGGAAATCCAAGATCCAGGTGCCAGAAGGGCTGGCTTCATTCTGGAGCCTCTCTCTTAGGTTTGTACATAACTGCCTTCCTCCTGTGCACACCTGCATCCTAATCCCCTCTTCCTATGGGACACCAGTCACGCCAGATCGGGGCCCTCCAGTGTGAGCTCACTGTACCGTAATTACCTCTTGGAAGACTCTGTCTCCAGAAACAGCCACGTCCTGAGTTAGAAGGGGTTAGGAACCCAGCATAGCGATGTTCGGGGAACACAATTCAGCCTGTAACAGGGGCTACTACAGTCGTCCTCCTGAAAGATAATGAGGTTGGGAGTGAACGTGGTAGCCGTGGGAATGGGGACAAGAGACTGGCTCCTAGGAACAGTAAGCGGCTGGATCGAGGGGCAAAGGAAGTGACTTGACGTGGCGATTGAGCCAAAGCAAAGCAGATAGCCCTCCTATGTCTCTATCCTGCTTCATGAGAGACAATAACATCTTTCAGGTAACACACGTGAATCTTCATGATGCTGGACTAAATTCATCTCAGGGCCAGTGCACGAACCACACAGTTACTAAATATCTCCTGAATTTTTGCAAATACCCACGAGTTCTAGTATTTGTCATGGGGTTGACTGACTCATCTCTGTATCACGTCTCTGGACTCTGGGAGACAGATATTGAGCACTATGGGAACACTTGCTTTACCTGTGCCACCCTGTTCTGCACCAGTGGGTGGAGGAGTTCTGGTCGTTTCCAAGGAGAACAAAGGCTGGTGAGGAGCCTCACCCAGGAGCGATGGTTTGCACTGACCTGGCTCCCTCGGGGGCTGTGGTCCTCAGGCCCTTTAAAAAGCCACATTGAAGGGGCCAGTGCTGTGGCATAGCGGGTAAAGCCACTGCCTGCAGTACCGGCATCCCATATGAGCACCAGTTTGAGACCTGGTTACTCTACTTCCGATCCAGCTCTCTGCTATGGCCTGGGAAAGCAGTAGAAGATGGCCCAAGTCCTTGGGTCCCTGCACCTGCATAACAGACCCGGAAGAGGCTCCCAGCTCCTGGCTTCGGATTGGCCCAGCTCCGGTTATTGTAGCCAATTAGGGAGTGAACCAGCGGAAGACCTCTCTCTCTCTTTCTCCTTCCAAATAAATAAATAAACTTGTTTTTAAAGCCACATTGAAGATTAGTTCTAGTCCCTGCTTTCAATCTAGCAGTTAGCTAGAACAGCTTAACTTTTGGGAACGGAAATCCTAGTCAATTTTTGATACTATTAAAAAAAAAATCATGGGACTGGTGTTTTGACACAGTGCTTTAAGTCAGACCACTTGTGATGCTGGCATCCCATATGGGTGCTGGTTCAAGTCCCAGCTGCTCCACTTCCACTTCAGCTCCATGCGAATGTTCTTGGGAAGTCAGCAGAAGACAGTCCAAGCACGTGGGAGACCTGGATGGAGTTGCAGTCTTCTGGCTTTGGCCTACCTTTTGGGAGCTATTTGGGACCTGAGCCAGCAGATGTAAGATCGCTTTCTCTGTCTCTACCTCTCTCTGTCTCTGTGCCTTTCAAATAAATAAATACATCTTTTAAAAAAAATTGGGGGCTGGCGCTGTGGCACAGTGGGTTAACGCCCTGGCCTCAAGTACCAGCATCCCCAATGGGCACTGATTCTAGTCCCAGCTGCTCCTCTTCCGATCCAGCTCTCTGCTATGGCCTGGGAAAGCAGTGGAAGATGGCCCAAGTGCTTGGGCTCCTGCACCCGCATGGGAGACCCGGAAGAAGCTCCTGGCTCCTGGCTTCAGATGGGCACAGCTCAGGCCGTTGCGGCCATCTGGGGAGTGAACCAGCAGATGGAAGACTTCTCTCTCTCTCTCTCTCTCTCAATCTCTCTCTGTCTCTCTGTCTCTCTCTCTCAATCTCTGTCTCTCTCTCTCTCTCTCTGCATAACTCTGACTTTCAAATAAAAAATACATCTTAAAAAAAAAATTGGGTGATTTAGACATAAGAAAAAGTGGCCAAAGGATTTTTTTTAAACAAAACTGTTTTTTTCATGTTTGTTTATTTGTTTGAGAGACAGAGATCTCCATCAGCTAGTTCACTCTCCAGATGCCTGCAACAGTTGGAACAGGGAGTGGGAGGCTGGAACTGGGTCAAGGTCTCCCACATGGGCATCAGGAACCTTACCACTTGAGCTTCACCACTGCCTGTGGGAGTCTACATTAGCAGGAAGCTGGAGACAGGAGCCAGGCACTCCCGTGCAGACACGGGCATCTTACTGACCAGGCGAAACATCAGCTCTCACAGGATGTTTTGAGCCCCTCACAGGATGTTTTGAGCAGTGGCCTTTGGTCCTACAGAATCTTTTTTTTTTTTTTTCTGAAATTGTTTTCCTTTTTTTTTTTTTTTTTTTTTTTACAGGCAGAGTGGACAGTGAGAGAGAGAGAGAGAAAGGTCTTCCTTTTCCGTTGGTTCATCCCCCAATGGCTGCTGTGGCCGGCGCACCACGCTGATATAAAGCCAGGAGCCAGGTGCTTCTCCTGGTCTCCCATGCGGGTGCAGGACCCAAGGACTTTGGGCCATCCTCCATTGCACTCCTGGGCCACAGCAGAGAACTGGACTGGAAGAGGAGCAACCGGGACAGAATCCGGGGTGCCAGTGCAGCAGGCAGAGGATTAGCCTATTGAGCCACGGGGCTGGCCCCTGCCTATCTCCATGCACACAAAAACCTTTTGGGAATGGTGGAGCTGGGACAAAAGACTCACAGTTGGAAACACCCTCCAGGAGCCACCCTCCAAGTTCTCTTTCGGACCTCACTTGGCCTGGGTTTTGGGACGTCGACAGCTGGACAGCCATGGAGTGAAGAGTGTGCTGCTCACACCCTGAAAATCTGCCAAGACTACCACAAGCTAGCACCTATCTTTGCTGACGTGTGCAGAATTCTTGTTGATGCAAATGTTCTTCCCTTTAAAAGCAACAAATTCCTTCTGGTTTAACTAAAAAAATTCAGTTGGGAGAACATGGTTCCTTTTTCCTTTTGTCTCCTGAGGATTGATGCATTTCTCAGCCTTTTGGCCTCTTTCCTAATTAAATAAGGATTCTGGCCAAAGTGTAACCACTGCCCGTAATCCCTGTCTCTTCTGGGTTTTTAAGCTTGTGTGGCTGCTTGTCTTAGGCTACGCTTGAAGTCTACCTCTTTCCAAAGATTTTCCCTTGACCAATCATCACGTAGGACCACATCTGTCTACACCTTGTAGCAGAGCTGGAGGCCCGCCCTGAACTCATGCAGGTGGTAGCTCCCTGGGAGGCAGGAAGGGCCTCTGTCACTCTCTCAGAGCTCCCAGCACACACTTGGACTGTGGAGGAGAGAACTGAAAGGTCTCCAGTCCGATACAGAGTTTCTGCTCCAGCTGCACCCGGTCTTATTATTTTTGTAAGATTTATTTATCTATTTATTTGAAAGGCAGAGTTACACACACACACACACACACACACACACAGAGAGAGAGGGGGGGGGGGGGAGAGGGAGAGGGAGAGAGAGGGAAGGAGAGACAGAGAGAGGTCTTCCATCCACTGGTTCACTCCCCAAATGGCCACAATGGCCAGAGATGGGCCAATCTGAAGCCAGGAGCCAGGAGCTTCTTCTGAGTCTCCCACGTGGGTGCAAGGGCCCAAGCAGGCGCAGTAGCAGGGAATTGGATCAGAAGGGGAGCAGCCGGGACTCGAACCTGTACCCATATGGGATGCTGGCACTGCAGGCTGGGGCTTATTTAACCTGTTTTGCATAGTACTTGCCCTGACCTGGTCTTAAAAATTTCCTCCTGTCTATGGAGCACTTCACATTTTTGAATGTGCTTTAAAAATGATATATTTTCTTCGTATATACAATTTAAATGCATCCTAGACCACTTCATACACCACTTACATTTCATACTTCATCCCCAAATCATCCCCTTCCTTGTATTCATGCCTCTTTGCAATGTTGGTTTTCTAGCAACTCCCATCAAAAGATATATCTGTTTCCCCATCTCTTGAATCTCAGTTGACCATATTATATTTATTTATTTATTTATTTATTTATTTATTTATTTATTTATTTCAGAGGGAGAATTACAGAGAGAGAGGAAGAGAGACAGAGAGAGAGGTCTTCCATCCGCTGGTTCACTCCCCAGATGGCTGCAACGGCTGGAGCTGTGCCGATCTGAAGCCAGGAGCCGGGAGCTTCTTCCGGGTCTCCCACATGGGTGCAAGTCTTTGGGCCATCTTCCACTGCTTCCCCAGGCCATAGCAGAGAGCTGGATTGGAAGTGGAGCAGCTGGGACTAGAACTGGCGCCCATATGGGATGCTGGCACTGCAGGTGGCAGCTTTACCCACTGTGCCATAATGCCGGCCCATATTTCCTATTTTGATCAGTAAGTAGCAGCAGAGGTGAGATTATATCATTTCCAAGACCAAGTTTTAAAAGATCTTGAGAGTTTGCATTCTCTCTCTCTCTGCTCAGATGTCAAGAGAACAAGCTTGAGCGATCTGCTAGGACCACAAGACCAAGTCAATCCTATCACCTGTTGCCTTGGCTACAGCAGCAGATAGCACCTGTCGCTAACCTCAGATGCACAAACCAATCCAGAAGACCAGAAGAATGCCCCGCTGACCTGCCCTAAATTGCAGGCTTGTAGAATCCTGAGTCAAATAAATACATGGCTGCTGTTTCCAGCCCGCGAGTGTGGGGGTTGTTTGTTCCATAGATATAGTTAATTAACACAACATGTAAGGAGCTTCCTCCTTAAATTCATGCTGTGAAATAATTTTGGTGCCCTAAATTCATGGTGACAAAAACAAACAAAAGCGGTATAGTTGGCTCATGGCTAACCAGCTCTACAAACCAGAACTCTGCTCTAGGACCGAGAGCAGGGAGGGGCCAGGGGAGTTTGGTCTTCCAAAGCCAAGGGAATGAGAGGGTTCCACCCGAGACAGATCCCGAGATGATCCCAGCAGAGGTGCCAGGGCTGGCCGCCTCCTCCAGGAAGAACAAAAGCACAGGTGGAGAGCTGCATTTTGAGCGAAGTGACCCAGGGAGAGCAAGGAGGAGATGGGAACCTGGTAAAACTCAGATACCTGGGGCTTACGTAGAGAGAGGCGGGAAGCCAATCAGCAGCTGGCCTGGCTCGCTGGCCGGGAGGACTCCTTACTGCAGAGGACAGGGGAATGGGGCAGTCCTAGCAGAGCTCATCCCTGCAGACACGGGCAGCCCTGGCTGGGAGAGACTTCCAGCGCCATCACACACTCGATCCCAGTTGCACATGCACGCAGCTTTGTTTCAGAGAAGGAGCTCACACTGCCCGCTCCCTAAACCTCAGAGCGCTGGCTACTGCCACCTGGCACCCTCGTAAGGTACGGGGCCACTGCTGGAATTCATACGGCTCCAGGGGAAGCTTGTGCATCTCCCCATTCCTGGGCACCTGCAAACATCCCAGCACACTAGCACAGAGCGCTGTGGCTTTACACCCTCCACCAGACCCAGCAGTCCAACTGTGCCTCCAGTACCCAAGTCTGTGCACTGCTCTGTGCAGGAAGATACAATGATTGTAAACATAAGCACCTAATGCTAGAGCACTCAGTGTTGCAAAACAAACATTCGATCGAAAGGGAGAGATGCATTTCCGTGCAATAGTAGTGGAGAGCTTCAACATCCTGCTCATCAACAGACAGATCATCCAGACCCTCCCCAAATAATCAACAAAGAAACATCAGAGTTGGGGCCGGTACTGTGGCGTAGTGGGTACAGCTGCCCCACTGTGCAGTGCCGGCATCCCATGTGGATACTGGTTCTGGTCCCAGCTACTCCACTTCCAATCCAGCTCTCTGCTATGGCCTGGGAAAGCAGTAGAAGATGGCCCAAGTCCTTGGGCCCCTATACCCATGTGGGAGACCTGGAAGAAGCTCCTGGCTCCTGGCTTCAGATAGGTACAACTCCAGCCATTGCGGCCACTTGGGGAGTGAACCAGCAGATGGAAGACCTCTTTCTCCCTCTCTGCCTCTCCTTCTCTCTCTGTGTAACTTTGACTTTCAAATAAATAATCTTAAAAAAAAATAGGAAACATCATAGTTAAACTATACTATACACCGAAGGACCCCAATAGATACTTACAGACCATTTCACCCAACAGCTGCAGAATATACATGTTTCTTATCATCTCATGGAACGTATTCTAGAACAGACTGTATATTAGGCCACAAAACAAGTTTTAACACATTTTTAAAAAGTAAAAATCATAACATGTATATTTTCTGACCACATGGAATAAGACTAGAAATCAACAAAAGAACTTTAGAAAAGTCAAAAGGAAAATTTAAAATTTTCTCGAAACAAATAAAAGTGGATACACAACCCACATCAAAACTCGAGGGATACAACAAAAGCAACACTGAGAGGGAAGTTTACAGCAATGGGCACCAACATCCAAAGAAGAAGGGGGAGGAGGAGGAGCAAGAAGATTTCAAAGAAGAAAACCTAGCAATGCATCTTCTAAAAAATATTTATTTATTTATTTATTTGAAAGAGTTATAGAGAAAAAGGGAGAGAAAAAGAGATCTTCCATCCACTGTTTCACTCCCTAGATGGCTGCAACAGTTAGGGCTGGGCCAGGCTGAAGCCAGGAGCCAGGAGCTTCTTCTGGGTCTCCCACATGGGAGGCAGGAGCCCAAACACTTGGGCCATCTTTTGTTGCTTTCCCAGGCCTTTAATAAAGAGTTAGGTGGGAAGTGGAGCAGCTGGGATGCAAACCGCACCCAAATGGGATGCCAGTGTCTCAGGTGTCAGCTTTATCCTCTATACCACAACTCTGGCCCCTAACAATGCATCTTAAGGAACTAGAAAAGCAAGGAGAAAAAATGTGTAGGAGGAAAAAAAAATAACAAAGATCAGAGCATAAATAAGCAAATAGGTTCTAAAACTAAGATAAATGAAACAAAGACCTGACTTTTTGAAAAGATGAATAAAATCATCTTAGGGACTATTAGGAACATGAATATGCCAATTAAATGGAAAGCCTTGAAGAAATGGATTGAACCATAAAGACAGAGAAAATCCAAACAGGCCAATAATGGGTAACGAGATGGAATCACTAATGAAAGTCTCCCAGAAAAGCCAAGCTCAGGGCCAGATGGCTGCACTGTGGAATTCTACCAAACCTTAAAGGAAGAATGAGCATCAGTCCTTCCCAAACTGTTCCAAAAACTTGAAAGGGAAAGAATTCTTCCAACTTCATTCCACAGGGCTAGCAATTTCCTGATGTCAAAACCAGATAATGATGCAACAAAAGAAAAAGAAAACTAGCTCAATAACCATGACGAATATAAACGCACAACTTCTTGATAAAATACTAGCAAACCAAACCCAACAGCATATCGAAAAGAATCATTCTCCATTGCTCAAGCGGGATTTATGCCCAGGGACACAAGGATAATTCAATACACACTAGTTAATAAATGCAATACCTAACATCAACAGAATGAAGTGCAAAAACTGTATGATTATCTCAATAGATGCAGAACAAGCATTCAGTAAAATTCATAATTTCATGATAAAAAAACAAAGCAAAAACAAAAGCTGTAGCCAACATCATACTGAAAGCTCAAAGCATTTCCTCCAAGATCAGGAGCCAGAGAGGATGTCCACTCTTTTTTTTTTTTTTTTTTTGACAGGCAGAGTGGACAGTGAGAGAGAGGGACAGAGAGAAAGGTCTTCCTTTGCCGTTGGTTCACCCTCCAATGGCTGCCGCTGATGGCGCGCTGTGGCTGGCGCACCGCACTCATCTGATGGCAGGAGCCAGGTGCTAGGTGCTTTTCCTGGTCTCCCATGGGGTGCAGGGCCCAAGCACCTGCGCCATCCTCCACTGCACTCCCGGGCCACAGCAGAGAGCTGGCCTGGAAGAGGGGCAACCCGGACAGAATCCGGAGCCCTGACCGGGACTAGAACCTGGTGTGCCGGCGCCGCAAGGCGGAGGATTAGCCTATTGAGCTGCGGCGCCTGCCAAGGATGTCCACTCTTACCACTTTCATTCAATATGGTAGTGGAAGTGTAAGCCAGACAATTAGGCAAGAGAAAGGAATAAAAGCGTACAATTAGGAGAGGAGGAAGTCAAATTATCCCTGTTTACAGATGTTTCTGTTTGCATATATAGAAAAACCTAGGGGCCAGCGCCGTGTCTCAATTGATTAATCCTCCGCTTACGACGCCAGTGTCCCATATGGGCACCGGGTTCTAGTCCCGGTTGCTTCTCTTCTGGTACAGCTCTCTGCTGTGGCCTGGGAGGGTAGTGGAGGATGGCCCGAGTGCTTGGGCCCCTCCTGCCATGTGGGAGACCAGGAAGAAGCACCTGGCTCCTGGCTTCGGATTGGTGCAATGCCAGCTGTGGCGGCCATTAGGGGAGTGAACCAATGGAAGGAAGACCTTTCTGTCTTTCTCTCTCACTGTCTATAACTCTACCTGTCCAAAAAAAAAAAAAAAAAACCTAAAGACTCTGCCTATCAGAACTGACAGAACTGATAAGTGAGCTCAATCAATCAAGGACAGAAACCAGTAGGACTTTAATAGATCAATAACAAACTCTCTGAGAAATCATGAAAATAATCTCATTTACCACAGCTTCCCAAAAAATTACCTGGGAATAAATATAACCAAGGAAGTAAAAGACCTTTACAGTGAAAATTACAAAACACACAAATTGAAAGACATTCCAGATTCATGGATTGGAAGAATTAATATTGTGAAAATGTGCATCCTGTTCAAAGGGATTTACAGATTCAATGCAATATCTGTCAAAATACCAATAACATTCTTTAAGAACTAGAAAAAAATTTAAAAATTCATATGGAGTATATTCACCAGGGAAGCACAAATCATAATCAAAAGGAGCTATTATCTCACTTCAGTTAGGATGGCTATATTCAAAAGAACAAAATAGATAAATACTAGCAAGGATGAGGAGAAAAGGAACTCTTACACATTGTTGGTGGGAATGTATAGCCATTATGGAAGACAAAATGGAGATTACTCAAAAAAACAAAAACTGGTCTACCATACGATCTCACTATCCCAATTTTGGATATATATCCAAAATAATTTAGCTCAGTATATGAAAGAAATACCTGCATCCCCATGTTTATTGCAATGTTATTCAAAATAGCCAAAATATAGTATCAACCTAGGTATCCTAGGTGGAAGAATCTATAAGGAAAATATGATCCATATAAACATAATAGAATGTTCTTCAGCCATAAAATATGAAATATTTTATTTTATTTTTTAAAGATTATTTATTTGAAAGTCAGAGTTATACAGACAGGAGAGGCAGAGAGGAGAGAGAGAGAGAGAGAGAGAGAGAGAGAGAGAGAGAGAGAGAGAGGTCTTCCATCCGCTGGTTCACTCCCCAGTTGGCTGCAACCGCTGGAGCTGTGCTGATCTGAAGCTAGCAGCCAGGAGCTTCTTCTGGGTCTCCCACACCAGTGCAGGAGCCTAAGGATTTGGGCCATTTTCCACTGTTTTCCCAGGCCATAACAGAGAGCCAGATCGGAAGTGGAGAGCCGGGGCTCGAACCGGCACCCATATAGGATGCAACACTGTAGGCAGCAGCTTTACCCCTTGGGCCACAGCGTCAGCCCCTCAAAAATACTGAAATATTGTCATTTGCAGCAAAATGGATAGCAGTGGAAAACATTATGTTAAAATAAATACGCCAGACACAGAAAGATAAATACCTTATAGTCTCTCTTTTATGTGGAATCTAAAAAAAAAAAAAATATGTTGATCTGAACTTAAAATAGTGATTGCAAGAGGCTGAAAGAGTTTGTGTGTGGGAGGGGCTGTAGAGGGTAGCTGGGTAACAGCTACCAAAACACGGCTATATAGAAGAAATGAGCCCTAGAAATAAGTCCACCACACAGGAGGATGACCACAGTTACTAGTAACCCATTATATACTTACGAAGAACTAGAAGATGAGAGCTGAAAGGCTCCAGTAATAAAGAAATGATAAGGATGGATGGGTGTTACGGTGCAGTGGGTCAAGCTGCATAGCATCACATATTGGTGCGCTGGTTTGAGTCCCAGCTGCTCCACTTTTGATCCAGTTCTCTACTAACACGCCTGGAAAGAGGAAGACAATGGCTCAAGTCCTTGAGTTCCTGCTACCCATGTGGGAGATACGGATGGAGCTCTTGGCGCCAGTCTTAGCTGTGGCAGTTGTTTGCAATGTGAACCAGCGGATGGAAGATTCTCTCTCCCCCTCTGCCTTTCTACAAAGAAAAGTGAGCCCAAAGCATGAAATATTTTTTAAATGAGGACTACAGAAATTGATGACATTTAGCAGTAAATTTAATTAATTTTGACATAAGGACATACCTATTTTCTTTCTATTGAATAACTTCTTTTATGTATGTATATATATATATTTTTTTAAGAAGAATAAAATTACATTTCTACACAACAAAAAGATTGAGGGAAAGAAGTGCTTTTTAAAAAAAAAAAAAAAGATTTATTTATTTGAAAGTCAGAGTTACGCAGAGAGAGAGGAGAGAGGTCTTCCATCCGCTGGTTCACTCCCCAAGTGGCCGCAATGGCTGGAGCTGTGCTGATCAGAAGCCAGGAGCCAGGAGCTTCTTCCAGGTCTCTCATGTGGGTGCAGGGGCCCAAGGACTTGGGCCATCTTCTACTGCTTTCCCAGGCCACAGCAGAGAGATGGATTGGAAGAGGAGCAGCTGGGACTAGAACTGGTGCCCATATGGGATGCCAGAGCTGCAGGCAGAGGATTAACCTACTGTGCCATGGTGCCGGCCCCAAGAAGTGCTATGTTAAATTTCTATCAGGGATGTGCAACAAAAATTTTTTTTAAAGGGAAGGATAGAAATTTTAAATAAATTTAGACAAGTTTATAATTAACGATATGTGTTTAAAAATTAAGGGAAATTACAGAAATAAAAATAAATTGATATTTATTAAAATACGATAAGTATATGGACACTTTATTCATGCAGTGTAAAGCAGAAAAGGAGAAATTTACAATGTCAGAAAAATTATAGGAAGGAGAAAATTTTAAAATAAGAAGGCAGAAGGTCAAATACATTATAATAAATATAAGGATGTTACATTTCTCTACTGAGAAATGGTTATCAGAGTGGATTTTGGGAGGCATCCATCTACACACTTCTTATAGAAACAAAATTAAAACAAGACTGAAAAGGAATCGTGACCATAAAGGAATAAAAAGAGGTGCCGGGGTTGGTGCTTTGGTGTAGCAGGTAAAGCCACTGCCTACAGTGTCAGCATCCCATGTGGATGCCGGTTTGAGTCCCAGCTGCCCCACTTCTGATCCAGCTCTCTGCTATGGCCTGGGAAAGGAGTAGAAGATGGCCCGAGTGCATGGGCCCCTGTGCCCACGTGGGAGACCCAGAAGAAGCTCCTGGCTCCTGGCTTCAGATCAGTGCAGCTCTGGCCATTGCAGCCATCTGGGAATTGAACCAGTGGATAGAAGACCTCTTTCTCTCTCTCTCTCTCTCTCTCTCTCTCTCTCTCTCTCTCTCTCTCTCTGCCTCTGCCTTTCAAATA
Source organism: Sylvilagus floridanus (assembly GCA_949820135.1). Lineage (NCBI taxonomy): Eukaryota > Metazoa > Chordata > Mammalia > Lagomorpha > Leporidae > Sylvilagus > Sylvilagus floridanus. Next base: position 15,701,220 of record OX463228.1, on the reverse strand, counting down.
AATAAAGAAATAAATCTTTTAAAAAAAGAAAGAGATACCTTGTAAATAGTAATGATAAAAAGAAACCTCATATTGCAACATTTATGTCAGGCTAATCAGTATTTAAGGTAAAAAGCATTATATCATAGTAGAAGGAACAATCCATCAAAATGTAGCTGTCATAAACTTGTATTTACTAACAACATAACTGTGAAAATTATAAGGCCATGGGGCTGGTGCGGTGCCATGGCTCACTTGGTTAATCCTCCGCCTGCGGCACCGGCATCCCATATGGGCGCCAGGTTCTAGTCCTGGTTGCTCCTCTTCCAGTCCAGCTCTCTGCTGTGGCCCAGGAAGGCAGTGGAGGATGGCCCAAGTCCTTAGGCCCTGCACCCACATGGGAGACCAGGAGGAAGCACCTGGCTCCTGGCTTCAGATCGGTGCAGTGCCAGCCGTAGCGGCCATTTTGGGGGTGAACCAACGGAAGGAAGACCTTTCTCTCTGTCTCTCTCTCTCACTGTCTATAACTCTACCTGAAAAATAAAAACCAAAAAAAAAAAAAAAAAAAAAAAAAACTATAAGGCCAAAGCTGAGAGATTCATAAGGAGATGTTAACAAATCATAGTGCAGACAACCAAGATAGAGTAAAATGACGCTTTAGCAAAAAGTGAGAGGTTTGAACAACAAATCTACGAGTTACATAGAAAAAGATGTCCTTACACCCAACAGTAGACTCACACACTTATTTACATAGTCTTACCTCCCACTTAAATCACAGAGGAGGTCTTGTAAGTGTGCAGGATGTCATAAAAACCATATTAATTAAGTGTAACTAATTTACATATAATTAAATTTTAATCAACCATGAAAAGGACTTAAAAACAATAATAATTACAACGTTTTTGGTATAAAACAACTTTCTAAATAACTCATGAGCTAAAGAGGAACTCACAATGGAGATGATAAAATATTTTGAAGTAAATGACAAGGAAAGTGCCTCATATCACAACGTGTGGGGGTTTTGCCCAGAAAAAAAATGTGCTGGTAAGGGCATTTCACTGGGTGAAATGTGGGCGAGAAACTGCCTGTTCTGCACATCGCAGAGCTGACCATGATACCTGTAGTGCAGCTATGAGCCAGTGTCTCCTGGTTGCCAGCACCATTTGTAGGCATTGCCTTGGGGATAAACACAGCCCAGTGACTAAACAATGATGTCACGCCATTGTTTTTAATAAAGGAAGCAAAAAGGCAACTTGTGCCACATTCCAACTAGGTCATAAAACCGTATTTCAGGAGCTTTGGTCCTGTGATTTCTCTAAGCCCTTTGCAATGCTTTGTTTGAGTGTCTCTCTCCATATGCCATAATTCAAAACAGAGAAACTTAATCTCCTCGTAAGCGTTTCCTGAGAAATCTGCCTCTTGACTTCAGAAGAGTGCTTCAGTGTCCACACATTACTGCCAGATTGCTGTCAGACAGCCTGGCATCACGCAGGAAGGGCTTGGGAACGAACACAGAGAGGGACAGTGGGATGCCTGAGCAGCGAGAGGGAGGATGGGGGAAGGAGCGGAGAGACGAGAAGAGACACGATCAGCAGGTGGTTTCGAGAAGAGTTTTACGGCTAGGCTCTGAGACGTCTACCAGCCCCTACATGTTGACCATGTCTCTCCATCGGCAGCTAACCTGTTTTGGTGACTAAAGAGGCAGGCATGGGTTGGTGGGTACCTGCTGGAGACAAAAGAAGAGAACACAGGCTCTAGGTGTGTGGGGCTCCTGCTTTCTCATGCCTCCATAGGCTGCAGGGTGCAGGATGGGGTAAGTCAGGTGCACTGTTCGGTGACCTTACCCGTTCTGCAGCAAGCTCGTTCAGGGGGCTCCCCTGGGACATGATCTCCCTCCAGCCTCAGTCTCAGTCTTGCATCACCTGGCAAAGTAGCAGCAAACTTTGGGTTCGTGGCACTCACACCCATGTTGATTGCTGGGAGACAAGCAAATGATGCCACTTCCGGAAGACAGCACCATTTAAGGTTTTGACAAGTTCCCCATTGCTTCCATTTATGTTGAAGTCTATCTGTTTTAATTAAAGCTACAGTAGTCCTTTCTTAACTGCAGGACAAATGTCCCAAGATTCCCAGGGAATGCCTGAAACCACGGATAGTAACATCCTATATATATATACTATGTGCTTTCTTATACATACAAACCTATGATAAAGTCTTACTTACAAACTAGGCACAGTAAGAGATTAACAATAGAGCAACTATAACAAATAGAGCACTTCAAAAAGTCCATGAGGGGGCAGGCACTTGGCCTGGTGGGTAACGTGCTGATTGAGAGGCCCACACCCCATATTGGAGTGCCTGGGTTCAAATCCTGGTTCTGTTCACAGTCCCAGCCCCCTGATGACAAAGCACCTTGAAGGTAGCAGTGATGGCTCAAGTATTTGGGTCGCTGCCTCCACGTGGGAGGCCTGCACTGGCCCAGTCCCAGCCATTGATGTCATTTGGGGAGTGAACCAGTGAATGGAAGCTCTGTCTCTCTCTCTCCAAAACAAATAAATATATTTTCATCTCTATGAAAAATGAAACTAAAAAAAAGCTTATTTGGGTGCAAAAATGTTTGAAACTCATTTTTTTAAGGTTTATTTATTTGAAAGAGTTACAGAGAGGCAGAGGCAGAGAGAAAGAGAGAGAGAGAAAGAGAGAGAGACAGTCTTCCATACGCTGGTTCACTCCCCAAATGGCCACAACATCCGGAGCTGGGATGATCCAAAGCCAAGAGCCAGGAGCTCCATCCGGGTCTCCCACATGGGTGCAGAGGCCCAAGGACCTGAGCCATCTTCTACTGCTTTCCCAGGCCATAGCAGAGAGCTGGATTAGAAGTGGAGCAGCCAGGACTCGAACCAATGCCCATAAGGGATGCCAGCACTGCAGATGGCAGCTTTACCAACTGTGCCGTAGCATTGGCCACATGTGTAGCTTTTTTTTTAATCACACACATTTTCCGTGAACTTTTGAAGACCCTGTGTACACAGGGATTTCAGAAATGTTTACATCAAAGCAAACTCCACTTTTAATTCCATTTCCCATGAACTTTTCAAAGTATGCTCCTAGACTATAATAAAATTGTGTGAATGTGGTCTCTGTGTCAAAATATCTTAGTGTACTGTACTTGCCCTTCTGGTGATAATGTGAGCCGATATGGTGCCTGCACCAGTGGGTGATGGGAGGCGAGTGATGTAGGCAGTGTCACTAATGACCTTCTGATGGAAGGGCAGGACGAGGCTCACTGAGCCCCACTGGTGCCTGCCGACCGTGGGAACCGAAGCTGTGGCCAGCAAGACCTCAGATAAGGGGGAGCTGCTATTCTGAGGAAAATGGGACATAGGACCAGTCCGGAAGCATGCATTTCATCATGGCAGGTACAGCAGCTCAGGAGCCACCTGAAAATTCTTTTTTTAGATTTATTTTATTTATTTGAAAGGCAGAAAGAGAGAGAGATCGGTCGGTCTTCCATCCTCTGGTTCATTCCCCAAATGTCCGCAATGGCCAGGGCTGGGCCAATCCAAAGCCAGGAGCCAGGAGCTTCTTCCAGACCTCCCACGTGGGTGCAGGGGCCCAAGGACTTGGGCTGTCTTCCATTGCTTTCCCAGGTGCATTAGTGGGACTTGAACCGGCACTCATATGGTGCCGGAGAGCCACAACACTGGCTCTCCACCTGCATATTTCTGAGCCCTGCCTGTGATGGCTTGGGAGCTGACCATCCTGGGAAGGCCTGCACCCCATGTGGGTGCCCCTCTCACCTCACCAAACCCCTCTCATTGTAGCTTCCTCCAGAAAACCTTTCCTGACTAGAAGGGCCAAGGGGAGCCTTCTTGATCTACCACACACCCGTGTGATCACTTCTTTCTAACCACGTTTTTTCCACAATCATTAGCTTTGTGGGAAAAAGAAGAAAAGTCTGGCCCGGTGAGTATCAGTATCTCACAGGAGCAATCAGAGAGGCCTCTGATGGAATTTTCTATTACCTTGAGCTTGATCAAGATGCCCAAATGCTACATAATAAGAGCCAAGCCCATCTCTGCTCCTCCCCCAACCAAAGGATTCCCCTGCACACTGAAAACCTCCAGCTTGGGGAAATGAGGCCCGGAGAAACTGAGAAGCACCTCCTAAGCCATGCCAACTCGCTGATGCCAGCCCTGGGACACAGTCCTTCCGCCCACGGAAGCACTAACTCATTGCCGGCAAGTCACTGCATCATGAACAAGGACTGGCAGGGCCTGGTCGCCGCCCCCAGGAGTTTTTCAGTGTAAGTGAGGTGCGGTCAGGGTCAGAGCACCCACAAAAATGTACTCTCAAGCCCTCTGAAAACGGGCAACCGGGCTAAAACTCTTTATGTTAAAATGCATGAGACTCCGCCTCCTGGGATGGGTGTGACCACTCCGCCAGCCTCAGCGCCAAGGGCAGATGTTGGAGCAGGTTTGAGGGAGCAGCCACAGGCAGAGGTGCAGCAGGTGAACCCAAGGATGGGCTTGGCCACAGCGCCAGCCTCCTCCACGCCAGCTCAGACTGAAATTAGGCCTGCTTGGTGTGGTATGAATTTTATTTTGTTTATTTGTTTTTCCAGGGAGAATTAGAGCGAATGGGCAGGAAAACACCATTTCGCCTAATTATATGGTTGTATTTTTATACGACTTCAGAACTGCACACAGTTCACCCACACACAGCATTCTAAGTACGTGTCACAATGACTGTGAGAGCATAGGAGTTGATTTATTCTTGGTCTACAAAGGAGAGTGAAGACAGACAGGTCTGCTGGATCATCCAAGGCCACCCCGTCATCAGCTGCTGACGGAGTGGTCAGTGATTAGATGATGTTCAAGATTCTAGATTATGTTCAAGGTTGGCCTTGCAGGGACCACGCCCACAGATCCCAACAGAGGGACTGTTGTACTTTGGAGGAACAGAGAAGACAGTGCAATCGTGTGTGGGTCACAAAGAAGACTGCATAGCAAGGTGACTGTAATAGTAATGGATTCTATATTTCAAAACTGCTCAAAGAAATCATCTTTAAGAAACCACAAATTGGGGCTGGCGCTGTGGCATAGTGGCCTAAGTTTCCACCTATGGTGCTGGCATCCCATATGGGCACCGGTTCAAGTCCTGGCTGCTCTTCATCTGATCCAACTTCCTGCTGTGGCCTGGGAAGGCAGCAGAAGATGGCCCAAGTGCTTGGACCCCTGTACTCATGTGGGAAACCCGGAGGAAGCTCCTGGCTCCTGGCTTTGGATCAGCACAGCTCCTGCCATTGTGGCCATCTGCGGAGTGAACCAGCGGATAGAAGACCTCTCTCTCTGTCTCTCTCTCACTGTCTGTAACTCTACTTCTCAAATAAATAAAAATAAATTAATTGAAAAAAAGAAACTACAAATTACCAATATGTGACCTAATGGCTATGCTAATTAGCCTCCTACTATCCCACAGTATATACATGGATGGCAAACTATCCCATTGTACTGCATAAATATACACAATTACTATTTGTTAATTTAAAGCAACATTGTGCTTATAGAAGACTACATAGGGGCCAGTGCTGTGGCACAGCGGGTTAAAGCCCTGGTCTGAAGTGCCGGCATCCCATATGGGCACTGATTCTAGTCCTGGCTGCTCCACTTTCAAACCAGCTTTCTGCTATGGCCTGGGAAAACAGTAGAAGATGGCCCAAGTCCTTGGGCCCTTGCACCCATGTGGTAGACCCAGAAGAAGCTCCTGGCTCCTGGCTTTGGTTCGGCGCAACTCCAGCTGTTGCGGCCGTCTGGGGAGTAAACCAGCAGATGGAAGACCTCTCTCTGTCTCTCTCTCTCTCTGTAACTCTGTCTTTCAAATAAATAAGATAAATCTTAAAAAAAAAAAAAAAAGACAACTACAGAATGATGCTGACAGAGACAGCAGGATGGCGTCTAACGTGTTCTACAGAATTGCTAGAGGTTGCTTATGGCCAGATATGGATTTGCATTTGTTGGTCTTGGCATCATCCGCTTCTATCTTCATTGCTGGTTGAAACTGTTTTTCCCCCGGAAGCATTTAGAGGCGTTTTCTTTCACCCCTTAAGTAAGACTGAACAGTGAAAGGAAAGATTCGTGGGAGTGCTGAGCCAGCCCCAGGAACAGGACGACGATGGGGCAGCTGTCAGACCAGATCAGGGCACAGGCTGACAAGTGGGTTGAAGGGAGGGAGTGCTGTTGCCAGGACAAAGCGGGGCACAGGGGATCCAATCTTTTCAAGTTCTCAGCTCCCAGGGAGCCACTGAGCCTGGCAGGCGCGGTCCCCTGGTCTGGAGGAGGTAGACGCTGCCGTTGGCACGGGAGCCAGCTCGGAGTTCAGCTGCAGAACCGCCCAGGCGCAGACGTCCTCGGCTAACTCAGCAGCTAGCCTGCGTGCTCCTGGAATGTCTTTCAAATGCAGGAGCCTGAGTAGCCCTGGCTCTGCACAGGCTCAGGGAGCCTCTGCCCCGGCTGCCCGCAGTGCCAAACGTGTAAATCAACTCAAACGATAAGCCATTTCCTCTGGGAACAAAGCCTGTCGAGGATTAAGCTGTCTTTCTGGCAACGCGGCCGGTGTGCCTCTCTGCCCGTTTCCGGTGTACCCGGAGCTTCGGAGAAACAGCTAGGCTCGACAGTCCGCACATCCACAAAGGATGCTTCGTGGCTCAGAAGAACCAAACTTGGTTACAAATGTGTTCCGCATAAGGCATAGCGCGAAGAGAGGTTCTGACCACCTCCCCGCCCCCATCCAGAAGGTGCTCACCAAAGAACAAGTTCAGGTATTTGGGGACCATGAACCTCTTTCTTCCTTTCTTTTATTAAGCGCCCCATCTTAGAAGCCCCTCGCAACAACCTCCAGGAGCTCATCCGGCCGGCGTTCAGGGGCTACATGGCCGTCCGGTGTGTAGCCACTGACTTTGGGCTAATCATTTAATTTGGGATGATCAGCAGTTCACAGGCAAAGCTGTGATTGGGATCAGGCAGCATGGAGCCTGCCTGGGCATGGGCACTCGTGGGTTATAATTTTAAGGATTGCTTCCCTGGGAGCGGAGGCAAAGTGCTGATGGAATCAAGCAGCTCCCTTTTTCAATGCCTGAGCAATGAGCGGTTCCTGGGGCCCCCCCACCTTTCAACAGGCCTCACCTACTTTGGCTCAGAGGAGCAAGAGCTCAGCAGCAAGAGCTGCTGGGTGGTTAATTAGACTACACAATGAGAGAGTCTGAACGTGCCCCCATTGTCTCAGCAGATTGAGCTTCGGGAAGCAGATTTAAGGTCCTCACCCCCCTGCCCACAATGGTTTCCCATTGTTCTAAAAGAAAAGCCAAAGTCCTCAACCTTGCTCCCCCAGGGACTCAGGCCCCGCCCACTCCCAGGTCCTAGTTTGCATCCGCCTTTAAATCCTGCTTCCAGGACCTTATCTCAGCCCCTCCAGTGACCAAGCTGATCAGGGTTGACAGTCCTGTACTTACTTATCGGATTAATTCCAGTTTCCCCCACTTAGCACTTGCCATTAAGTCTAATGTCTACCACAGTGCCCGGTGCACAACAGGCACAAATTACCATGGGTGAATGAATGAATGAATGAATGATCTCAGCTGTCTCACGTGGATGAAGATGATGTGAAGGGGAAGATAGCAGCCTTCCTCCATAGACTCAGGATGCGGCTCTCATTCATACCTGCAGGCCTTTCTGCTGAGTGGCCACTGGCCTGCCAGGTAGCAGAGTTACAGAGAAGGAGGGCAGAGCCAGCGGCAGAGGGAAATCTCCCATTTGCTGATTCACTCCCCAGATGGCCCCAAATGGGCCAGGCTGAAGCCAGGAGCCAGGAGCTTCTTCCGGGTTTCTTATGTGGGTGCAGAGGCCCAAGGATTTGGGCCATTTTTACCTGCTTTTCCCAGGGAGCTGGATCAGAACTGGAGCACTGGGACTTGAATCAGCACTCCCACGGGATGCCAACCCACTACGTCACAGTGCTGGCCCCAGTAAATCTTAAAAAAAAAAAAAAAAAAGACCGTGGCTGAACACAGTCTACCACCTGTTGCATCTCTAGGAATTGCACCAGGAAAAGTAGGGGAGACCATGTGTGAGGATGCTGGCTTAATAGTGGGATCCAACACAAGCAGATGCTTAAGAAATATGCCGACAGTGGAGTTTTGTCTCCTCAATGCACTGGAGACAAAAATCCCCTGCTTTTAAAAACAAAGCATTCAAACAGAGCCAGGAATGCCCCAATGAATAGTCCCAACATTTTTGCAGGAGGTCTTGTGTCTCAGATGCATGAGCCAACCTGACACTTAGAGACTCCTGCCTAGGTCTACCACACTGGCTTTGGTCAAACATCTCCTGTGTATGTGCCGAACAAGTTGGCTAATGGTCCACCTGCGTAGGTCAACAAGAATAAAGCAATTAGAGGCAAATCCCAGGATTACTTTGGAAGTAATGTGTGATAACATGTTAGACCATTGCTAAGTAGTGAGTCTACTCTGTCTGAAGAATGGGATCCCTTTGAGCTGGGATCATCTCAGAAAGGCTTCCTGGATTAGACCAAGTTGAGTTTACAGAAAATAAAAAAAAAATAGAAGAATTTGAATCAGCCAAGAGTTCTGAGTTGGGAGCATCTGGGCACGTGGTAAGCGTTTGGAGTTGAGGGTTGTATCTGAGAAGTTGAGATCTGAGATGCCTGTAATTCATCATTTTGGTGAAAAGAAATCCCTTTCTAGCATTAGTAATAAACTACTCAAGAGTCAGGTACTGAGGGTATGAGGTGCGGATTCAGTGCCCCTTTGATTTTCTCAGGATTCCAGGGGATCATTACTTTGCTCCTTCCAAGTCTTACACCTGTACGTGCAATTTTGCTTATGCAAGTCTTCCCTGTTGTCTGAATCCGTCTCCATGGAAACCGAAGCCTACTGAATTGTCACCAGTTGTGTCCACTTAGCCGCAGCTTATCTAGGTAAAGATGCAAGAATGAAAAGGCACAGGGCATATGGCTGTATTTCCAAAATGTCATGGAAAATGGAATTCAAAGATAAGTCTATTTTGGTGCAAACATTTTTTGAGATCCATGCATAAGAGGGATCTTCAAAAGACTCATGGAAAATGCATATTATGGAAACATATGCACAGATTTTAATTTTCTTGGCACCAAAATAAACTTGTCTTTTAATTGTATTTTTTTCCATGAACTATTGGAAGTGGTCTCATACATGCCAGAGCAGCAATTCTCTCCCAAGGCATCAGAGATTGGAAGTGAAGCTAAAACATCCACACCTATAATAGCGTGTCTTTCAAGGCAAGCCATTTCCCCCAGGGAGAGTTGGCAGCGCTGCGCAAAGGTGGGACAATAAAAGATCAAGGATGTCTCTCTCAGGCTGCACACGGAGCGGCTCACACCTTGAGGCTGGTCTGCTTCTGACCCCTTGAAAAGCCAGGACAGCAACAAGGTGCCCACAATTATGTTCCCTATAAACTGGCCAAGCGTCTCTTCCCTTGAACCACACAGCCCCCAGGATGTGTAGCAAACTGGTAGGGAGGGCTGTCCTGCCTAGGCAGGAATTGATCCTGCTTGTCTTCCCCTGGGGAGTTTTCTGCGCCCTTCCTCCACCTCTCCCTGTCTGTCCCCCTCTGGAAGCCACTCGCCTGCACTCTCCGCACCTCCTGCGGTTTCTGCACCCTCATTTCCAAAGGCAAGTGAAACCAGCGCCAGGCTGTGCCCACGGGCAGCTCGGGGGCCTTCCCCTCCTCCTCTGTCCCCTAAGCCTGGAACTGGTTCCAGCCTGCACGTTGGTCAGAGATGTTGCTGAAACTCAAACCAAAATGCATTCTGTTCAGAACAGTGTCCCTGGAAGAGCTCTGTCTTCCCATTAACCCAAGGTGGGTGACTGGGCAAACAGCTGGTACGGTCTCCAGTAGTTGAGTGCTGGGGTGTCTGGGGGTAGGAGAGCCCCTTGGTGAGCATGGCCACAGTCTCCTGGGAGCAGAGCTTGGAAGAATTTGATCCACCTCTAGTGAGTTTCGGGGAGTGGGAGGAGGGGCCAGTACCCTGGCTATTATTAGCAGGCTGGGCCTTAGTCTACCCAGTATTTAACAGGCATGCAGACTCTCTCCCAGTGGTGTGAAAACACAGATCTTTTGCGAAAGGCCTGCATTGCTCTCAGGCTCCCGCTGAGGTTCCTGCCTTTGGTCCCAGGCACAGGTGGAGGAGCAGGGGGTTAGGTTTCTATTTCCTGCCTTCCTATTCCCAGCTGGGTTCTGTCATTTTATCAAAACAATGTGGTAGGAGCCAGGGCCAATTACAGGCCTCTTCAGTCAGCCATTGTCAGCGGTTGTTTCTCCTAGGTACACTGAAAAAGCCCTTCCCCAGAGTTCCCCGTTGTGCAAGAAGACACCTTGGGCAAGCCAAGCCGCTCTTGCCCCTGGCCACGTGGCTGTGGCTTCTGTGATGGTGGTGACCCTGCTGAGTGTGCAGTGAGTGCCGAGAGCTCAGCTGAAGCTGCCTCAGACAAGCCAAGGAGCAGGGAGGGGACAGGTGAAACCCATGGTGCACGAGGACCGGGAGGTGGGGCACACACCCCAGAAGGCTTGCAGAGCAGGACCGGAGGGCAGGTGTTAAACTGGAGGCCTGTGGCTTCCCCTCCTTGCAGCTGTGAGCGATGTTTGGCCAAGGTGCTAACTTTCCTAGGGTCCGTCCTATGCCAAAGGTGCGTCAGCACCATGTGCAAGCCGGATCATCTCCCAGGCCCAAGCGGATGTGCGTTATGCGGGGCTTCTTGATGCAGCAGGCATCAAACGCAGGCGACGGCATTAGCACGGACAGGGCAGCCACTTAGAATCATTTTCCACCAAAGGCTTAAAGAGCTCAGCCATCAACAACCCCCATTCTACAGGGGGAAAGCCGCGCTGGAGCCGACCCCGGTGACTTCCCGCTCCACCCCTCCAAACCACGGAGGTTAGAGGTAACCCAGGCCTCCCGCACCACCGAGGGCAGGTCTGCACATGAGGCATTGCCCCTGTGGTCTAGCAGTTGTCTGCAAAGGGCAAGACATCTGCAGCCCCAGAGCTAGGAGCCCCGCTGATTATTTCTAGCTTGCTGAATGTCAAAACTCCGGGCTGGCTTCTCACAGCAGCCTCCGCTTGTCAGATCCAATTAAGGCATCAGCGCATCAAGCAGGAGAATCAGCTGCCCCCAGCACGGGCCTCGAGGATCCAGCGCAGTGCACCTGACCCGGCCCCCCTTCCCCAGGGGCACTTGACCAGGTGCGCCTGCGCAGCCGGCCTGCGAGCTCCGCCCACGCACCATGGGAGCAGTGACACAGGCAGCTCCAGCGTCTCTCCCAAGGGCAGTCAGGGGCCTTCGTTCACCTGCGCGCCCGCTCCTGGGCGTTCCCCATGCAGGAGTCGGCTTGGCAGCGTGCCTTGACCCGGCCTGACCCTTGGAGCTGGTCTCCCACTTGGCGCTCAGCCTTCCCTCGGGCTCTCTTGAAATCTCCCAGTTTTACTCGCTTTTCTCCTTGGTAGACTCCCAGGGAGCCTCAGCCCTAATTCCTCTCTAGATCCAATGCAATGGGTTTATTATGTTCCCTACAGAATCAATAGGGTCCTATAGGAACCAGAAAAACTCCGGTCCCCAGTGGCCTGGTGTTGGTTTTCTGTCCCATCTTCCCTTCATTTAACAAATATTGGAACACCTACCGGCTTAGAGTTTGGGTACAACAGACCTTGACCTTCAGGGATCTGAGTGTCCCCAGGGCAAGAGAAGATGAAGTTTGAGGAGGGCTTTCTGGCTAGGGGGGTTAAGTCCCAGCTGCTCTACTTCTGATCCAGCTCCCTGCTAATGCCCCTGAAGATGGCCCAAGTACTTGGGTTCCTGCCTCATGGGGAGACCAGGTTGGCATTCCTGGCTCCTGGCTTCAGCCTAGCCCAGCCCTGGCCATTGTGGCCATTTGAGGAGTGAACCAGTAGATGGAAGAACCATCTCTGTCTCTCTCTCTCTCTCTCTCTCTCTCTCTCTCTCTCTCTTTCTCTCTCTGTGTTTTCTCTTTCACTCTGCCTTTCAAATAAAACAAAATTTTAAAATATAAGGCTGCTGTTTTGAAGCTGTGATTTGATGGCTGCACAGGAGAAACCAGGGGCCAGGTGCAAGGCGGGAGGACGCAGGGCGAGGAGGGGGTGAGCGTTACAAGCAGGGGAACATGGCACCTGGGCAGACCTGGGAGAAGGCAGAGTGGCCGGTGCTGGTAAAGAGCTGGGGACAAGGAGCAGCTGATGAGCTGGGGAGAAGGCAGACAGGAACTTGTGAGTCAGAGGAAGAAGTGTGCACTCTATCCTGAGGGCAGTGCAGGGCCTTGGAGGGCTAAAGAGGGAAGTGCCCGATTAGATTTGCTTCTGCAGATGGCACTGGAGAAGGAAGTCCGGGAAGTCCCAACGAGGAGCAATGACGTCATGAAGGGAGCAGCATATTCAAGGATGAGAGCCGTGTTCTCCTAGGTGTGGCTGCAGTCACCCTGTGTCCAGGTCACCGCACCACTGCCGCTCTGGGACTGCCTTGACCTTCTGCATCCCACTGGCCCTGGCCTTTAGGTAAGATGCTGGATGGACCGTACTTCCACTCCACCACCCTGTTTTCAATCACTCATGTGCTCACTGACTCAATGTAGTAAGCAATTATGTTTACTGGAAGAGGAGAGATTGTATGCAAGTGTTTCAAAAAAGTTCATGGAAAGGAGGATTAAAAGATAATTCCTTTAGGGGCTGAGCCAGGTTGAAACGCAACATTCAAAAATGACTGTCGTCCAAGTTTCCCACATGGATGGCAGGGACCTAGCTGCCAGATTCACCTCCTGCTGTCTCCCAGGGAAGCTAGAATCCAGGGCAGAGCAGGAGCGTGAACCCGGCACTCCAATAGGGAACGCAGGTATCGCAAGCAGGGTCTTGCCTGCTGTGCCAAATGCCTGCCTAACGTAAGTTTTAATTCTATTTTCCCATGAGTTTTTCAAGGTACCCTAGTATGTTCCGAAATCTCAAAGTCCTTAGTGTTTGTCGGGGGTTCCCAAACTTCCCCATGCATCAGAACCATCTGTAAAGTCCTTTAAAAACACAGCCGATTGCACTTCACCCCAGACTGAATCTGAATGTTTGCAAGAAGTTCCAGGAAGCTGCATTATTAAAACTCCTCCAGGTAATTTTGCTGAGCAGTCAGAACCACTGATCCTTAGAGGAACTTGGCTGGACTGGAATTTCTCTGGTGGCTTTTCCTCTGCATAGCTAATGGGGAGAACAAATTCAGAGGCTGGCTCCTGGCCAAAAGACAGAGATCATGGAGAGGAGCCAGGGACAAGCCCTGCGCTGCTGAGCTGGGAACCTGGGACCGGCTCACTTGCCTTCCAAGAAGCGGGAGAGGCAGCTGGGCCGGGGACAGTAAGACATATTGGGATGGTGGACCAAGTTGTACCTGCCTGGGGCGGAAGGTAGCTCTTTCCCTATGTCCCTTTTATAAATGACCCGGTTACTCACTTGGCTAATCCTCTGCCTGTGGCGCCGGCACCCCAGGTTCTAGTCCCGGTTGGGGCGCTGGTTCTGTCCCGGTTGCTCCTCTTCCAGGCCAGCTCTCTGCTGTGGCCCAGGAAGGCAGTGGAGGATGGCCCAAGTGCTTGGGCCCTGCACTCCATGGGAGACCAGGAAGAAGCACCTGGCTCCTGGCTTTGGATCGGCCATTTTGGGGGTAAACCAACAGAAAAGGAAGACCTTTCTCTTTGTCTCTCTCTCTCTATAAAAAAGAAAAAAAAAATAATAAATGACCCGGTTAGAAACAAGGAGACCAACTCTTTGTCGAGTCCAACACTGTTCTCAGCACCACCTTGATTACCATGGTCAAGCCGTGGCCAGTTTCACATGATGAGTAATTAAGAAACAATCACTAATCACAAACCCATACGTTTTTGCCAGGTAAGTCTGAGTACTGGGCAAACCAAAGCAAAGGGGGTGTCTGGAAGCTCCCTGGATTTAAGCATGCCCTGTGTGCCCTCTGCCACCCTTTGAGGGATCCAGGACGTGGTATTCCTGTTGGGTCATGCGTGGAACAGCACACCCTACAGGGCAGGTCTTCATGCGAAAGGGAACTGAGACAGTTCACGTTCTATCTCTTGGTGAGGTATGTTCCCTGAAATCTAATTAAGTGTCTAATTGTTGAGAGCTAACAATGGGCCAAGTGTGTGACGCCATGAATACAAGGGGACTTCAAAATGTTCATGGAAAATGTGTGTCTACCTCCCTCTCTCCCTCCCTCACCTCTTTTTCAATTTGAGAATCAGAGAGATGAAGAGAACAAGATATCTCCCAGCAGCTGTCCCACTCCCCAAATGCCCCTCATGGGCAATGTCAGGAATTCAATCCATGTCTCCCTCAGGGGTGGCAGGGACCAAACCTTCTGCCTGCCAGGCTCTGCATAAGTAGGACTCCGGAACCAGGAGCAGAGCTGGAGTTCGAACCCTGGCACCCTGATAGAGGATGTGGATGTCCCAAGAGATGGCTTAGCTGCTAGGAGAGGACCAGCCCATGCATTGTCTTTTTATTTCTCCAGGGCCATTCTAAAGTACTTTGTATATTAACAGTCTGTCTTAGAAGATAGGACACAATTATGTGTAAAAGTAAATAGATACAAGGCTTAACTCTCCCGTATCACATCAGGAGAGATGGTTTTATAGTCGTCCAAGGTCTGTCTTTGAACGCTTATCTGAATAGGGTGAGCTACTTGAGAGCAAAGCACTCTGGGTGATGGACAGATATGCAAGGCTGAGCCGTTGTCCTCAAGGAGGAAGACTAAGACCTACAAGTGTGAAATTCAACACAGAATTAGCATAGGCTGGGACGAGTGATCAATTCAGCTGTTGCGTAAGCCTAATGGGATTTACACTAAAATGTTTGCACACAGATCTGGACAGTTTTAGGAAGGCAGCTCTGATCTATAGCAATTGATCCATGCTCACCTTCAGGAAAGGGGTAAGGAGAGAGCCTCCAGTCCTCAATAATTTCCCAAGGAGACCCATGGCCTACACTGGCAGGACCCAAGGACTTGGAGCCGAGGCATTTGGGTGACGAGTACTTTCTACCTGGGAAAGACCCTGTGTCTCTGTGCAGAGGCAGGTGCCCGCTCCCCACCCCAAAGCCAGAGGAGGAGGCTCAGAAGAGGTAAGGGAGAGGTGGAGTTTCCAACCCATGTGTGATGTTTCAGATCTGATCAAGGGCTCCAAAGTCCAGCCTGGCAAGCAGCAGGCACAGGGAAGCCATGCGGCCCCCAGCGCACCCAGGGCATGGCCAGCGCACAGCGCCTCTGGGGAAAGCCTGGTCAAGGTCCCAGGCCCCACGCACTCTTCATATGCACACTCCCAGTCTGTTAGCCTCAGAGTCTCCGCCAGGTGCTCCTGCCAAGGCCTGCTGGGGGGAGGAGGAGGAAACCTGGAAGGCACTCCCCTCTCCAGTACCTCTCCTCTCCAAGCCCTCCCTCACCCACCCCACCCACCCCACCCACCCACCCCGCCCTCCACCCCAGGGTGCAGATAACAGCCTTTTATTTGGGGCTCCCTCAACAGGAGCACTCCCCAACCCGACCCTGAACGCTGTGTTGTGGTGTGGAACAGGGGGAGTTTCTGTTTTCTCTGAGTTTAGACTCCTGCTCATCCCACAACAGTAAGCTTAGTCTTTCATTTTAAGCTTGCAGCTTTAACTGGCTACTCTGCAACCTCGTAGTTTAGTTTCTCCCCCCACTTCTCTCTCTCTCTCCCTCCCCCCACCCCTCTCTTCCCCAGTTCAGCCAAGCTGCACACAAGAAGAACTGTGTCTTCCACCTGCAAACACTCAGAGGATGGCCCCGCTGCTGGGAGATGAGGGCTCCTCCTGTATCTGTTTCTATTTCGTTTCTGGATTCCAGTCTCTCTGTGTGTCACACACACATAACCAGTAGCTGAGAGAGGAGCTGGAGAAGCCCAAGGCTTCCTGTCTGGCTGGACAGAGGCAGCCAGAAGGAGGGGGAATGAAACTGATCAGACCTCAGAGGATGATCAAGCCTCAGAGACCCTACGCGCAGGAGGAAAGTGACTTGGCTGGGAGCCCCCAGCTGGACCCGGGTTCAAGCCCCTGGGCCAGAGATAGGCTCGTTACCAGGTGCCTCTTTAAATTTCTGCTCTACTTGCCTGGTACAGCTGCTGCAAAGAGCTCTCTCCCACCCCCACCTGGTGTCCTCACCGAGCCTGTAGCCCAACTGGGAAGAGAGATGGAGCCGGGTTCTCAAAGTTGACTTTGCATTGGAATCCACCGGAGGGCTGAAGGGATTAGCGTGCATCGGGGATTGGCTGTCCTGGTGTAGGGCCTGGGAGCCTGGATTTCTGACTAGTCTCCCTGTGTGCCTGTTGAGAACTGCTGGACTGGACTGGACTGGAAAGCACCCGGGAAAGATTGGGAGCTGAGCAAGGGTGGGCAGCCAGGGTCGGGTCCGGGGTGACGTTGCTCTTTAGGGCTGGAAATGAACTTTAAGGAAAGCCCCTCTCCCTGCTACCCACATTTCATAGCAGCGTGGAAATTCCCTTCTCTGCCAGGGGGGGCTCTGAGCCACACGTGAGGCCACACCTGCCACCTGTAGGGGGTCTTAGAGCCCACAGTGCTCCCTCTCCCCATGCTTATGGTCGCTGCCATCCCGTTCAGATCCTAGCAGGCTGCAGGGCTGTCTCCCATGGGGCTTAACAGCCTTGGAGGTGTAGGGTCTTGGGGAGTGGCCGTGTGGATTTCACTTGCTTCTCTCTGGCGCCTCCTTTGTGCACTCCCGCAGGCACTTCGGACCCTGACACCCAGGGCAAGGTGAGGGAGTGTGCCCATGACAATGGCATGGGGGAGGAAGGATCAAAAACCACAGCACAGACACATTGACTCAGCTCATCTTTCAAGACTGCAGTTCTGAATCACCAGTGAACATGAGCTCGCTTTCACCATCATCAGAGCTGCATGTGGGTCACTGAGGTAAGAGCATGAAAGTGAGCCAGAGAGAGAAAGAGAGAGAGAGAGAAGAAATTCAGTGCTCTCTCTCTTTCTCTCTCCCTCTCTCTCCTATCTAGTGCCCAATCTGAAATGATCCACTTCTCCAAATCTGTTCACAGTTCAATGCCATTTTGCTGTGGGGACATCAAGGCACACATGCTAATGTCCAGTGTCCCGAAGCTCCCCTGGGGGCAGTGACAAGCTCAGGGGGTTGGCCAGAGATTGGCCTGTGGAGGGCAGAAAACAGGAACTTGAACTCTATTCCCAGGCTTCGGGCCCGGAGGGCCAAGAGGGCAGCCTAAGCTACGGGCTTGCTGCTTCTCCCTAAGACTCTTCCAGCTGCTAAGTGACCCACTGAGGCAGTACCTTGACCTTAAGTGCCCGTGTCCCTGACCACAGCCTTCCGTGGGCTTCTCTGTCCCGGCGGGCTCTGCAGGTAAAACACTGACATCCCATTGTGGATCATGCCATCCAGCATGGAGAACTCTCTGCCTAGTTTTCCTGCTGTGAACTCCAGACATTTGTGTGCCTGATGTTCTGTATCAAAAGCCTGAAACTATGGGGCTGGCATGACAATATTGTGGCGTAGAGGGTTAATCCCTCACCCTGTGATGCCAGCATCCCCTGTAGGCGCTAGTTCCAGTCCTGGCTGCTCTGCTTCCGATCCAGCTCCCTGTTAATGCACCTGGGAAAGCAGTGGAAGATGGTCCAAGGGTTTGGGCCCCTGCACCCACGTGGGAGACCCAGATGGTGTCTCAGACTCCTGGTTTCAGCTGGGGAGGTTTCGGATGTTTGGGGAGTAAATCAGTGGAGGGAAGATCTCTCTCTGTCTCTGTCTCTGTCTCTGTCTCTGCCTCTCTCTGTAATTGAACCTTTCAAATAAATAAATGATTTTTTTTTAAGCCTGAAAATATTTCCAAGAGACCTGGGGGAGTCCTCTTGTCTCCTCCCTTTTTCTGAACCCATGCTTGGGGGTGGGATGGAGAATCCACTATGGGATCCCTCCTACTCCCCAAGTCCCTTCCAGAAGAATCTGCGAGTGGCTGATGGGTGTTTCTCTCCTTGCAGAGGGGGTGGGAGAGGCGCTGGATGAGCTTCCCAAAGCCACAGGGCGGGCGGGCGGGCGGAGGCAGCTGACTCACCCCAGCTGCTTCCTGGAACTGCCGTGCCTGCCGCCGGTGGTGAGCCGTACTTTTCCAAGGTGATCCAGGGTTGCTGCCACATTCCTGCTCTCCCCCACCAGACCTTCCTGTAAGTGCAACCAGAAAGTTACCCAAACCACGCATTCCTGGGCAGCCAGGCGCACGGCTCCAGCAGGCCTCGAGAGCCCCCGGGGACCCAGGGTACGTCACCCCAGAGCCTCTGCACTTCCTCAGCTGGGACACGTGCTTCCCTGGCTGGCTGTGGAGTCATGTGGAAGGCGGCGTGGGACTCCACGTCAGCCAGGAAGCACCAGCCTGGCTGGATTCCCCTTTGGGGACAGTCAGCTGAGAACGGTGTCCCGACATCCTGCAATTCACAAAGACACTTTTTCTGGTCTGGCCCTGTGCAGCCCGGGCTGAGAGCATGCCTCACGCTGAATCAGTCTCGGGTTTGTTGGTTTTTTTTTTCTGAAACAGGGCTCTGGATTGGAAGTGCCCCTGCTGGACCACAGCGTCTGCTTCTCTCTCTCTGCTGCTTTGCAGAATGGAAACACAAATGGGGTAGCAGGGACTGTGCAGAGAGGGGTGAGGAGAGAGAGGGGCCTCTCAGATAGAGTATGGTGGGAAACATACATGACACAGACCCTCTGTTCCATTCTCCTCATTCCTTCCTGGCAAACAGAGCGCTAAGGAGGGTGGGGAGTCGGGAATAAAACAGGAGGCTTAACTGGAGCCCATTCTCTTCTAGAATGAGCTGGAAAATGAGTCTTTGCCCTCCTTTCTGGCTTGACTGATATAGGCTATGGGGTCAATCCCAGCTATGTGGTCTCTACTTTTAAAACTAAGTCCTGGGCCAGCGCTGTGGCGTAGCGGGTAAAGCCACCACCTGCAGTGCCAGCATCCCATTTAGTCGCTGGTTCAAGTCCAGGCTGCTCCACTTCTGATCCAGCTTCCTGGTATGGCCTGGGAAAACAGTAGAAGATGGCCCAAGACTTTGGGCCCCTACACCTGTGTGGGAGACCTGGAAGAGGCTCCTGGATCCTGGCTTCGGATCAGCTCAGCTCTGGCCATTGCGGCCATTTGGGGAGTGAACCAGTGGATGGAAGATCTCTCTGTGTCTCTCTGCCTCTGCATCTCTGTAGCTCTGCCTTTCAAATAAATAAATAAAAGTAAGTCTTCAGGTTAAATAAGATTGTCATTTGCGTTGAGAGTTAGGAATGCACAAGGTACCTTTTTTATTCTTGCCACAGTCTTAGGAGATGGGCATTATTATTATCATTTTTTAAAAATCCGGGATTCAGGAGTGTTCTGTTTTCCTGTCTATGGAGTGAGTTGTCTGCACCTGCCCCAAGGGAAGGATCTTCATTTAGGATTGCATCCCATCCTCATGCCACCCTCTGACATAGCTGACATTTCTGTTATTAGCTCCATTTTACAGATGAGAAAACTAAGGCTCACAGACGTTTCAAATCCTCCCACCCCCCTCCAATGACAATAGCTTGTTCAGCAGAGCCTGGGGGGGACTCCACTCCTGGCTGGTGCCAAACACCATGATTTTCTCACTATTTTGCTAATTCCAGGGGTGTGCTGGAAGCCTGTCTGCCCTCCTCCTCCTCCTCCACATCCTCATCATCAGCCCTGATTTCTAGCACTTGCCGATTCCCATAGTGTAAATACTCCTGTCAGAAGCAGTTCTACACTTCTACAGCGAGCTCACTGGATACTAACGCGGGAAGAGACGTGCACAATCTCTTGTGAGCAAGTGGGAGGCAGCTCGGGCGAACCGATGGAGACTGGAACATATGCTCATGTACAGGGGTGTCCCCCCAACCCCAGTCCAGCGCGTGGCCCTAACACGCGTCTTCTCAGACCAGACCTCATCCTAGAGCTCTGCATTGGCAGGAAGGAGGCTCCGCTGTGGTTCCTAGAACGCAGACTAACCATGCAGCAGGAGCAACCGACGGGGCTGAACTTCTTGGGTTTCCTTATGCCTCTCGGGCACTGCCGATGCCAAAGGACAATTCGTCATTCTACAAGGTGATAGTTCCGTAGCATCATTCTGCATGGCCGAGAGAGAGCCTTTACCATTTGTCCACTCTCTTGGCTATCAGAGCTGCTGTGCAATTGTGCTCGCTTGCTGAGCCCTTTGGCGAGGCTGAGCGCAGATTCCCGGCTGCGTGGTGCAACAAGGGCAGCAGGGGTCTGGGCACGAGGCTAGCGGAAACACTGACCTGCCCCGGTGGGCGGTGGGGAGCAGCACTGTTGTCCTGTGCGCTTGCTAAGCCCCTTTGCAGACTGTGGCACTCTGGCCTCTCAGGGCTGTAAGAGGCCACCTGCTCACTGTCTCCACCAAGCATTGTAGACCTCTTGAACAAGGCCAGTGATGGTGAACTGAAGCTGAAGGAAGCCCACTGCACATTTGGGTATCATGTGAAAAGTTGATTAAAAAATAAAAAGATTCCTTTATTTATTTTGAAAGTCAGAGCTACACAGACAGAGGCACAGAGCTGGGTGCAACGTAGGGTGCATTTGTATGGGATAGACCCCGTTGTAATTGGAGGAGCACCTCAGTTGAAAGTGGTTTTGATATCATGCTGCTGGTCTTCTGAGGCCAGCCCCCAGGGACCTCCTCACTGTGTTTATGGTGTTAATGCTTTCTGCTCCCGTCCCCAACTAGTTTGCTCTCCTGTGAACCTGACCAAACCGTGTACCTCTCCAGGGTACTGTGTAGAGCACATGCAGTTTTCCAGGCTCAGTCCCACCAGGCCAGCGTTCCATGGGGCTCACCGGTCCCCTTGCCTGGGACACTGCACCTGTAGGTCTGGAGCCCACGATGGCATCTGTGCAGGTGTTGGCAGCCATGGCACCACTGCTGTCTATTCAGAAGCCTCTCAGCTCTGAGATGGTGGGAACCATCACTGGCTGACTCTTGTTGTGTCCCAATCACTTGGAGAAAGTTTGATAAATCCTAATAAATGTTTGATGGATCCGTAACTATGAGGAGGGGTGCTGCAAAAATTCACCGAAAAGTAGAATTAAAAGATGAGTTTATTTTGGTGCAAAAAAATTTTGAAATCCAAGAATACTTTTTTCAAAATAATTATTTCTTATTTATTATGATAAAAAAGTTTCTGCACCAAAATAAACTCATACTTTTAATTCCATTTTCCCACGGACTTTTGGAAGTCCCCATATATTGAATTTATTCTCTTTGCCTCTGCCTAGTTTTTCCCTCTGGTTATCCAGTCCTAGTGCTTTGATCTTGTCCTGATATACTTAGCTCTCTCCAACCCAAGCTTATTACATTTGTTCCAGTGTAGAACTGTCCAAGTATACTATCATCTTTTGTATTTGACACCCAGTTCTGATTGTATTCTTCAACACATGTTGCTTAAGTACCTATGACACTACTAGGTACTATGGGGTTTTAAAAATATTCACTTATTTACTTTTCATCCATAGGAAAGGCAGAGTGACCCACATAGAGAGTAAGAGATCTTTCATCTGCTGGTTCACTCCTCTAAATGCTTGAAACAACCAGAGCTAAGGAAGGCAGTAACCAGGAGCCCGGCACTCTGGCCAGGTTGCCCATGCGGACAGGGATTCAAGCACTCGAGCCATCTTCCCCTACCTCCCAGGATGCGTCAGCAGGAAGCTGGATCAGAAGCGAGTGGATGGGACTTGAACAGGCACTCCAGCATAGGCTGCAGAGTCCCAAGTGGTGGCTTGACTTGCTGCTGTAGATACAAGTGTCTGCACGACACCCACCCACATACACACAGCTTTGACGAAGACGATCACCAGGCTGCCTTGGCTTTCGAGTTCCTTCGGGCAAACCTAACAGACATCTCCAGATTTGGATATAAGTTTCAAGAATGCAGGGGCTGTTGGGTGCTTTCTGATCAGTCTCGTTTTCCAAGCAACCGACCAAAACATGACTGGAATATAGTGTGTGCTCTAAAAATATTAGTTTCATGAGTGGGTGACTATCTGCGTTTATGTGTTCTTTTTCATTAGAATTGCCCAAGAGAGCATGTGTAATTTGAAAACAAAACAACATTTATTCCCACTGCCTGATTTTTTTGTGTTTAGTCATGACGTTGATGGTTTCAAATCTCAAGTATGATTAAAGGAGGCCTTGAAAGTTTGTCTGTTAATCCAAGGAGACCAGGGGTTACCCAAGGTTGCAGAACCATGGGTCCAGATTGATCCCAATCTATGAATCACTATACTTTAGGTACCATTGTTTCTTGAACCCACACTGGCCACAGGAGACAAGGTAAGAGTCATAGATGTCGCAGCAGTTTGGCTATGTAAAACTTCTTACCCATCCTTGATCAGCATCAGTAGTAACCACCTTGCAGATTAAATGCCAGGCCCAGTCCTTCCCAAGCCCTGCACAGTCTAATGCTCATCACCACTTCCAGTGCTCCTAAGTCAGCGCCTCAATAATTCTGCCCGGCAATTTGCCTGTATTCACCTGAATGCGTTTTCTCATCTCTTCATCTAGCTTGGGCTACCATTCAGGTTATCAGTGAGCATTGTCTCCTTTTCATCTGGAGATTCGTTCTGTTTGAGAAAACAAAGAGCAGAGGTGAGAAATCCTACTCTCTCTTTCATCCTCAAGTGCTCTATTACAGCCATAGAAACTTCTCGAGCTGATGTTAACTTTAGAGAGCTAGGAACAAACGTGGGAAGTAGGAAAGACAGTCCGATGGGAGAGATTACTGAGTGTGTGATGTTAGGGTCAAGTGATTTGTGTGAGTGCAGTGTGCTAGTGGGTGCAGCTGCACAGATGGACAGCAAGGAAATTTGTGGAGATTTGGTGTCTGACACTAGTAAGCTGGGGTTGGTGTCCAGGGGTGGAGGCCGATGGACCATAAGCCCCTGCTCCCTTTGAGTCATCCGAACGCAAGGCCGGAAGAACTTGAGAGGTCATCCGGGTTATTTCTGGCACTGTCAGGTTCAACAACTCCTGAGCTGTGCCTGGTTTCTAATTTGAAATGTCTCCAAAGAAGATTCCTCTCTCACCCTCTGCAACCCACTTGAATGTTTGGCCACACTCAATGCCTACACAATCTTCCCTTTGTCTGGCTTAAATTCTCCCAACTGTGGTCCAAGCCCTTAGAAGAATGAGGCCTGTGTGGGATGTGAACTGCCTTGGTGGCATAGACAGGCGGCCTTGGGTGATCCAACAGGGCCGTTGCAAGGGGCCGGGTGGGGGGGTGGGGGAGCGCGGTTTAGTCTCCGGTAGGAACGCACAGGAATATGGGAATTCTTGTTTTACTAGAAACCTTCTTCACAGATGGGTTCTTTATTTCAGATACAGAGAGGGAGAGAGAAACAGACAGAGAGCTCCTATCCACCACCACCACCACCCCGAGCGCCCTCAATGGCTGGGGCTGGGCCAAGCTGACGCCGAGAGGCAGGAGCTCAACCCACGTCTCCCACGTGACACGCATGGCAGGGACCCGGCTGCTTGCACCATCACCACTGTCGCCCGGGGTTTGAGTCATTGGCTTCCAACCCTTAGGCAGGCCAGGATGCCCGAGCTTCCTGTACACCTGTCCAGCAGGCTGAGTGTCTAGGGGGTGCCCAGTGGGCTCCAAAGCTGGGGTACAGCCCCTGTGCTGTGTGGTCAGAAGTGAATTAAATGTACGAGGGGACTTGAAAATGTTTGTGAAAAAAAAAAAATGGAATTAAAAAATGAGTTCAGGGGCCGGCGCTGTGGTGCAGTGGGTTAACGCCCTGGCCTGAAGCACCAGCATCCCATATGTGTGCTGGTTCGAGACCTGGCTGCTCCTCTTCCATTCCAGCTCTCTGCTATGGTCTGGAAAGCAG
Organism: Sylvilagus floridanus; assembly: GCA_949820135.1. NCBI lineage: Eukaryota > Metazoa > Chordata > Mammalia > Lagomorpha > Leporidae > Sylvilagus > Sylvilagus floridanus. Next base: position 15,677,192 of record OX463228.1, on the reverse strand, counting down.
TGGAAGATGGCCCAAGTGCTTGGGACCCTGCACCCACATGGGAGACCTGGAAGAAGCTCCTGGCTCCTGGCTTTGGATCAGCTCAGCTTTGGCCATTGTGGTCAGTTGGGGAATGAACCAGCGGATGGAAGACCTTTCTCTCTCTCTCTCTCTTTCTCTCTCTCTCTGTGTAACTCTGACTTTCAAATAAATAAATAAATCTTAAAAAAAATATGAGTTTATTTTGGAGAGACAGATTTTGAAAAAGCCATTTCTGAAAACCATGGAGTTCTCGGCCTCTCTTTTTTTCAAGGCTAGAGCGGGTGTTTCGAACTTAGACTGAACCTGAACGCCAACCAGGGCAGGGTGGACTCAAGTCACTGTAGGAGACGTCTTGAGAAGCTCTCTTGGGGAAGGTCTGTGGCTAACTAGTTAGAAAGGCTAACTCCCTTCCACTCGGAGCTGGCCCAGCCGCCACACCGGAGGACATGGGTAGCAGGAGGCATGGGTGTCCACTCCATCCATTTGCTGGTGGACACCACAAGCAATGTTCCCATGGTCTCTGTGGGATAGCTGACAATCACAGTAGCCCATAAGGACTGAGGATTTCCCCATGTCCCAGCCCTGTGGAAAATACTTGGCACATATTATCATAGTTAACGCGGCAGGGGTCCCACAAGGCAGCCAGGTTCTGTTTTTCTTTGTGTGTGTGAAGATTTATTTATTTATTTGAAAGTCAAAGTTGCAGAGGGAGGGAGAGAGGGAGGGAGGGAGAGAGAGAGGTCTTCCATCTGCTGGTTCACTCCCTAGATGGCCACAACAGCCAGAGCTGTGCCAATCTGAAGCCAGGAGCCAGGAGATTCCTCTGGGTCTCCCACATGGGTGCAGGGGCCCAAGGACTTTTATCATCTTCTGCTGCTTTCCCAGGCCACAGCAGAGAGCTGGATCGGAAGAGGAGCAGCCGGGAATTGAACCAGCATCCATATGGGATGCCGGCACTGCAGGCGGCGACTTCACCCGCTATGCCACAGTGCCGGTGCTGTTCTCACTCTCCTCTCACAACAAGAACCTTGAGGTCGGGGAAGTGACTGCCTGTCCTGGGGAACACGCCGTTAACTGTGGATTCAGCATGCAGATCTGCACCTGCCTCAAGCCTGCGCCCTTCGCCGAGTGCTGTTTTGCCTCCTAGAACCGTGGCGTCTGGGTGTGCAGTTGCTACCCTGGGCAGCCTACACGATGAAAAGAGCAGACCCAGAACAATGCCCTCAGCTCAGGAACCCATGGGACATTGGTACAGCCATCATGGAGAACAGCATCCTACAGGAGACAGAAAACGAGACAGGGTAGACACTGTGGCACAGTCAGTTAACCTGCCGGCATCCGGTGTTGGAGTGCCAGTCGAGTCCTGGCTGTGCCGATTCAGATCCAGCTCCCTGCTAACTTAGAATAGTGATCATTAGAGGCTGGAAAGGGTGGGGGTGGGGGCATACAGGGAGGTTGGATAACAGGCACCAAATGATTTAGAAATTTTGCACCAGGGGTCTGCACTGTGGTGTAGTGTGTAAAGCCGCTACCTTGGTGCCTGCATCCCATATGGGCATTGGTTGGAATCCCAGCTGCTCCATGTCCAACCCAGCTCCCTGCTTATGGCCTGAGAAAGCAACATAGAAGATGGCCCAAGTCCTTGGGCCCCTGTGCCCGTATGGGAGACCTGGAGGAAGCTCCTGGCTTTGGCCTGGCCCAGCCCCAGCCATTGCAGCCACTTGGGGAGTGAACCAGCAGATGGAAGACCTCTTTCTCTCTGTCTCTCCCTCTGTCTGTAACTCTGCCTCCCAAATAAATAAATAGAACCTTAAAAAACAAACACACACACGTGGGGAAAGTGATTACCATTTCTGGGTCCTAACAGAGTCTACTCATGTAAAATCAATAAGCAAATCATGACTTCTTGCCATCTTGGACACTGGTTCTGAAAATCAAGGGATAGAGGGAAAGGGAACGGAGCCCACTCACTATACTGGGGAGTAAAGAGTGAGGAAGCGGGCAGTGACAAGGTGGGGAAGCCGAGGGGCACCTGGGCTTTGCTTCTGGTTCAATGCAGGAAGGAAGGGAGACTTAATGCTGTGTTTATGGCCGTGTGCCTGCTGGCTCGCTGGGTCTGGCCTGCGACTGGGTTCAGAGGACCGAGGTCCCTTGGGCTCATTTCCATTGCGACTCAAACAATGGGATGAGAGGGACCCAGTGTGCTTTGAGTCAGGGCCACTGCATGGGCTGTCTGGTCCTTTTAAGTCAACGCTGTCACATGGGGCGAGCAGGATGGCCCAGCCTGGGATCACGGAAGAACACCCTGTGGGTTTGGCCCGTGCTGTGACCAAGGCCAGATCTGTCGCTGAAATGTGGTAACAGGCACCTCGTGAAGATCGGTACATAACATACGGGGCTGTTTTCACTTTTGCTCCATTATTTTTTTTTTCCATCAAATTAACATCAGCTGCACATCTGTAAACCTGCCAAGGTGGGCGGCTGTGTCCACCCGAGGAGGGGGTGGGACAGAGAAGACTGGAAACTCCGCTGAGGCTCAGAGGTTAACCTCAGGGGTTCAGATGGGGTTCACAGGACCCAGCGTGATCCAGATGACTTCCTCTTCCTTAGAGGTTGAAGTCCCAATTGCATCACCTGGGCCTGCCTTAGTTCCTTGAAACAGGGTTAAGAGCTGCAGGCCCTTGATCTGCAGATCATACCATGCACTGGCACCGTCACCACTGATAAAGTCCTGCAGAGGCGATGACCCCTCTCCTGCCCCACTTATCTTGTGCTCCCTGCTAACCCCGGTTTACACTCAAAAATCCACCAAGATGGAAAAAAGCAGAGTTGACTTTCACAGAAGAACCCAACTAAACTGGGCTACAAGTAGAGACTCAGGAGTGCAACCGCCGACTGCTTTGTGTGCATGTGTGTGTGACTTTTGAGGAGTTATTGCATCGCCCTGTGCCTCAGTTTCCCTATCTGAACAATGGAGGTGACGGCACTCACCCCACGTGGTGCTGAAAAATCCATGCGTTGGAAGAATCTAGAACAGCATCGTGCACTGAATACATGACCGCCATTGTTGCTAAGGAAAAAGATCTTTTGTGGTCCAGGGCTGATGCCCATGTCAAAGCGAAGGCTTGGAAGCCGAGCCCCCTTTCAGATACCAACGGCTCCGTGTGATGAAGGCAGTGAGTGTGGGATGGGGTGGAGAGTAGGGGCAGGTAAGAACAGGAAGGCTGCGGAGGCCCAAGGAGGGATGTCTCAAGACTTTATCCCAGACGCAAGGCGGCCCAGAGGGAGCGAAGGGTGACAGTGTGACCCCGTCCTGACCTAGGCCCTGCCCCAGAGCTCAGGGTCCAGCAGCCCAGCAGACTCAGCAACTGCTGACCGAATGGCCCGCAGCCAGCTGGCCCCGCGCCTGTGCCAGGAAGTGCGGGGGACAGCCTTGTGATCCTCAGAAACACATGCAGTGCCAGGCTTGGGAGGAGTGAAGAAAGAGGCGAGACTCGTGGAGTTCCACATAAATGCCCTGCCGTCCTCTCTCTCCTCATGCATACAAGAGGGCTGAGGACAAAGGACCAGAAACCTCGTCCTAGCAAAATCCTTCCCTGGCGGATGGTCGGGCTCACAGGTCTGGAAGGATCATAAAAGCTTGGGCTTCACCCAGACCGGGGAACCCGGGTAGCAGGTGCGGGAACAGCCTGGGGAGATGGGAGTCGCAGTTGATTACACAGACTCACTATGAACCGGAGCCCCCAAACAGTGCCATGGGTGCACCTGCTCGTGGCCATCAGGCCTGGGTCTTCCACACCGCCTCGCTCAGCTTCACTCAGTGAATTGAGGGAGAGGCATCGTCAGGACAAGCTAGACTCATCACCGCTTCTCCCACGGATAACAACTTGATGGCCAGTGTTGCCTTGAAGGGTTTTGCTTGGGGGAATTCCAGGTCCAGGGCAGAAGCTAACCACCATCTGCTTGTGACCCCCAGGCTGACTGGGGCCCAGAAGGCTCCCCTCCCAATTCCCTGAACCGTACAGCATTCCCGACCAACCAGGAACCTGGACTGGAGCTGAATGTGTAACCAGACCAGAGAACCACTGGGACTCCAACCAGCGCCTTATCTGTGGGCTGGAGGCCAACACGCAGCTGCCCCACCCTCTGTTCCCCTTATTTCTGAGCCCCAAATCTCCAGAGCGCCCTCATTCCGCTGGGTGGAATTCTTGAGACTCGAGGTCTGCTACTTCCCCATCTGTCGAAAGATTAAACTTTGCCGCTCCCTTTCCTTTGTTATCCTGATACGGCACCTGGAAGGGAGACTGAGTTTTTGGGAACAACCACAGAGAAGGTTTGGGGTCCTCGGCAGGGCTGTGATGATGAAATTTTTGTAACAAAAGCAGGAAGTTGTTTTTATTTTTCGTGTTTCTCTACTGGAGCAGAGTGAATCACAAGAAGTAAATCAATCCCACACAGCCGGGGAAGACAGAAGCTGCCAAGCGGCCGTAAAAATCCCGAAGTCAGAAGGCTCCCTCCTTTCCCAGAAACCAGTTGGATCAGAACTTCAAAGATTTAGACCCGAGGTCTGGATACACGCCTTGTCAGGACTGCACCCTGTGGGGAGCCACCAACTCAACTTCTCCAAGCCTCCTACGTATAAAATGTACCGCTGTGTTCACACTGCCCTTAGTGGGAACCGTGGGAGAAGGACCCGCCAGTCTCACACGGCCGTCATGAAGATCCCATGAAATCGCGTCGGCAGGAACGCCTATGAACTGCCAACTGCCAAGTCAATTTCAAGGGCGGCTCCTGGCTGCTCCACTCATTCAAACAGGAAAGCACCCAGGACAGGGGCTTTGGTTTCCTCGTCCACCCTGTATGGGGCCACCAGGAAGCCACACGCTGTCAAGGCAAGGATGGGAAGTGGGGACACACGTCCCTGTTAGGAAAGGACGTGATGCAGCGAGCACCTCCTCTCTCTTTCTCTCTCTCTCCTCCCTGGCTCTGACCACTTTGCCGGCTACAATTTCCAGATGGCACAGTTATAAATGCGGCGGGCCATTGCACTTACGCTCCGTGGGAAGGAGAAATAAACATGCTGTCTCGCCAGGACATGTGGAGGGTGCGGTCTGCTGCAACCAGTGCTCAGATTCAGAACAGAAACACTGGGCAACGAGAGACCGCCACGTCCAGTCTAGGGAGACACGGAAAGAAGCTTCTGTCACTCTCCCAGGCAACTGCTTTCAGCCAAGGGTTCCGTCCACTGCGCACGGAGATTTTCTTTTGATGAGGAATCTATTGTCCTGGCTGGGTGGGGGGATGGGTGGTGGTGTCCCAAAACATAAGAAAGATCCTTTTAGACAATTCTTTTTGTTACAAAATGTATTTATTTTCAGCCAGATAAAACTCTCCAACTGCACATGTGGTTACATATTATAAGGCCTGCCTCTGATGCAGGTCCTGTTTACAAGCCCTGTTTCTAATTATTAAAGTGTATATCAAACAAACTTCTCTGTCTCTTACAACATAACTTAAATAAACGGCTAACGTGTACGTTGTCAGTCTTGGTCACGGACAGGAGGGGTGTGCAATTCTTCACTGCTGAGTCCCGGAGCGCCGTGAATGTGAACCTGATGGGACACGCCAGGGGGACAGGTGGCACAAACCCACGGCTCACCTGTGGGTGGTGCAGCGGCGGCAGTGACCCTTCTGTGAAAAAACGCGTTCCGTGTGGAGAGAGAAGACAGTCACCCTGTGCAGGGGCGTTTCACAGAAGGCAAACACCACTCAGGTAAATTCACGGACCCCAGAAAGCGAGCAAGCTTCAGGAAGGCAAATCTATGGGGTACACTACTGGGGCCTGTGGCACCTGTTCCCTGGACGCTCAATAAATATCGATTCACTGAAAGCCAGGATAGGAGAGTCACGTCAGGGCAGGTGCCTTGGAGCCCAAGTAAGTTGTGACGCTTCAGAGCAAACCATTCCATCTGGAAAGCCATGCACGGCCCTAGAGAGGCCTTGGGATTCTTCACGAGCGATTCGAGGCTTCTTGCAGATGGCAGGCAGTAAGGGGTCTCGGCCTGAAGAACACAGAGTGGTCCACAGGGGTACTGATTTGTCTCTCGAAATAAAAAGCCCGCTTGGCTCAGAATTCCTGGGCGCTAGGATCTCTGTCCTTTTGCCTCCTGTTAACATCCCAAAGCCCGAGAAAGCCACGGAACCTCCTAGGTGAACAGCGTCCACTGGCTGTCGCCTAGGTCGTGTCAGCACCATGGCTCCGCCTGGCCTTGACCGGGTCGCTCTCCTGAAGCCCCGCCCTTCAGAGTTCTCCGTGTGCCCCTGGGCAGTGAGGTTGCTGGTTCGGGGGGCTGAGGCTGCGGAAGCTCCCTGCGGGGTCTCCCTCCACACCTACGGCTGCAGTTCTGGAGATACGTAGGAGAAGTTTCGGAACTCATCCTGGTTAATCATCGGGAGATGCCCCTCATCGATCGGAGTTAACACTGGCTCCTCCTTTATGAAGTCAGGGTCAAAATTACTGACATCTTCTCGGGATTTCTGCGAGAAAAGGGGACAAGGGTCAGGTTGGATTCCCGGCAGGCTGGCCCGTGCTGCACGGAACACGGGCCCCTGCCGGCGAGCTGCCAGCCGGCTCTGCAGCTGTCCGGCAGCATTATTTACAGCTTCGATCACTGGGAGTCAACAGTGCTTTGCAGCAATCCCACTGTGCTCAGTATTATTACGGCAACCACAGTTCACTAAGCCTGTGGAAATCTTGCTGAGCAGGCCGGCCTTACGACACTGCAAGCCTAAGGAATTCATCTGGCCACGCAAACCAGCCCGGGCACTCACACTTTCTTGTCTCCCTCCAGCAGGCCTCACCAAGCAGCACATGAGCTCATGTTTCTCAACACAGGCGGAGAAGGCTCATGTGGTCCCCCTCGTTCATGCCCAGTTCCACGCAGGCAAAGAGATGCTTGGGACGACAAGCTTAGGGAATAACCTCCTGTCATCTTAACTCAGCACGCAGAGGTGCTGAGCCCTGCTGGGCCCCTGCTGGACTGTAGAATCCACCCTCTGAACACAAGGCTTCCCTGCTCACCAATCCCAGAGGGGCTGGCACGGGTACCCAATGAAGGAAATGGTTTTTTTTTTAAAAAAATAATTAATTAGAGAGTAGAGAGTGCATCAGAGAGGTAGAAAGAGCTCGGGTCCTCTGGTTCACTCCCCAAATGTCTGTCACAGCTGGGCGGGGCCAAGGTCAAAACCAGTGGACAGGAACTCAAGGCAGGTGTCCCACATGGGTGGCAGGGATCCAGCTGCTGAGGCTGTTACTGCTGCCTCCCTAGGTCTACACCAGCAGGAAGCTGGACTTGGGAGTGGAGCCAGGAACTGAACCCACTCTGATACGGGATATGAGCATTTTAAGAGCTATGCCAAATACCCACTGGTGTTTAAGGCCTAGGGGGCTGTAACAAATTAAGCCCACTCTTTTTAAAAGCTGTGTATTTTGGGGCCGGTGATGTGGTGTAGCGGGTTAAAGCCCCGGCTTGCAGCAGCACTGGCGTTCCATACGGGCACTGGTTCGAGTCCCGGCTGCTCCTCTTCCGCTCCAGCTCTCTGCTATCACCAGGGAAAGTAGTGAAAGATGGCCCAAGTGCTTGGGCCCCTGCACCCACATGAGAGACCCGGAGGAAGCTTCTGGCTCCTGGCTTTGGACCAATTCAGCTCTGGCCAGTGCAGTCATTTGGGGAGTAAACCATTGGATGGAAGATCTCTCTCTCTAGCTCTACCTCTCTCTGTAACTGTCTTTCAAGAAATAAAATAAATCTTTTTTTTTTTTTTGACAGGCAGAGTGGACAGTGAGAGAGAGAGAGACAGAGAGAAAGGTCTTCCTTTTTGCCGTTGGTTCACCCTCCAATGGCCGCCGCGGTCAGCGTGCTGCGGCCGGCGCACCGTGCTCGTCCGATGGCAGGAGCCAGGAGCCAGGTGCTTTTCCTGGTCTCCCCATGGGGTGCAGGGCCCAAGCACCTGGGCCATCCTCCACTGCACTCCCGGGCCACAGCAGAGGGCTGGCCTGGAAGAGGGGCAACCGGGACAGAATCCGGTGCCCCGACCGGGACTAGAACCTGGTGTGCCGGCGCCGCAAGGCGGAGGATTAGCCTGTTGAGCCACGGCGCCGGCCTAAAATAAATCTTTAAAAAAAAAAAAGGCCCTGCCACTCCCAGGGGCCTGGCCTCCTCCTCCAGCTTGAGTTCTGAGCTGCAGTGGCTCCGGCAGACGCTGGCTGTCCAAGCCAAGAAGCCGGGCTGAGAGAAGTGAGTGGCCTCTCGGGCTCTCCCTATTTTCTTGGGAGCTGAGAGAGGCACGGGGCGCACAGAGTGAAGAATGACTTTTGAATTGGACAGAAGCTTCTAGGGAGATCTGGAAAGTTTCCGTCCTCTTAGATCCTAGGAGATCTTAATTCCATTAAGGGAGGAAGGAGGCAGGACAGCAGGGAGGTGAAACCTTGTGAGACTTGACTCGGGCACACAGAGATGGTGTCTGGGGGGCAAGGACCAGCCCCACCCCCACCCCCACCTCCAGGTGAGGCTCCCCTGCGTCAGCCTGAACCTCTGGTCCGCCCGACGGATTGGAGTGGACTCTGCACGGCAGGGCCTGGTGCACTTACAATTCTGGGTCTGAAGGGGGGCTCGAGCTGGCGGTGGTTCAGCTGGGCCCAGTCGATTTCCTTAAAGAAAGGATGTCTCAGGATGGCACGCTCACCTCCCTGCGTCGGGCTGCCCAAGCGCAAGGTGGGGTTCTTGGTCATGAACTGAGGGAGAGAGGGGGGGAGAGAGTCGGTCACTCATTCATCCGCCACGGGGCTGTCCCGAGACGGCAGGCAGGCAGCGGCCCTGGCACCCGGGCCTGTGGGGAGCTCGCGAGCTGGATTTTCCGTCGCGGGCAGCCCAGCCGGTGTGAATCACACCTCACAGGCGCAGCTGCTGATGTGGCGTCACAGCCTTGCCCACTTCCACGCAGGCACGGCCACGGCCCGAAGCTGAAGGGGCCACTTTTCTCCTCTGTAAACACCGCGTGTTTTTCTTTGCTGTTTCGGGAAAAGCAGCCCTTTATGACAGAATGCACCTTTCTCCTCCACTGTGGCAGCGGACAGCAGGCATCTTGTGAGCGGGCTACGCTGGGGAACAGCTGTGCCATTTTTCAAAGAGACCTGACCAGCTGGCCCGGATTCCCGCTTCTCAGTCGAGACCAGACTCTGTCTACTTTTTTTTTTTTTTCTGGTCTCGTCAGAGAGCGGGAAAAGAGAGTCATTATTTCTTTAGAGCTGTGTGAAGCAGCAGCAGCAAGGGTAAAGACTTCAGGATTCTGTGCTCTGGGATGTTTCTTTCTGCAGCAAAAGTATTCATGCTATAGGCAAAGGTCTATCTCAGCATGCCCTCTTCCTCATTCAAAAATCATCCATTCATTCATTCATTCATTCGAGAGGCGGAGAGAGACAGAAAGCAAAATACACAGAGCTCTCCCATCTATGGGTTTGCTTCCTAAACAAGAACCATGGCTGGGACTGGGCCAGGCTGAAGCTGGGAGCCAGGAACTCAATCCTGGTCTCCCACGTGGGTGGCAGAGACCTGATCACTTGAGCCATCCCCTACTGCCTACCAGGAAGCTGGAATTGGGAGTGGACCTGGGACTCTAACCCAGGGATTCCGATTTGGGATGTGGCATTTAACTGCTGTGCCAAACACTCACCCCTCCCTGTCCCCCCTCCCTTTGTTTCTGCTTCATTTTTTTGTTGTTGTTGTTTAAAGATTTGAGGGGCCAGCACTGTGGCGTAGCAGGTAAAGCTGCTGCCTGCAGTGCCAGCATCCCATATGGGCACCAGTTTGAGTCCCAGCTGCTCCACTTCCAATCCATCTCTCTACTGTGGCCTGGGAAAGCAGTGGAAGATGGCCTAAGTCCCTGGGTCCCTGCACCTGCATGGGAGACCTGGAAGAAGCTCCTGGCTCCTGGCTTTGGATCAGCACAGCTCCAGCTGTTGCAGCCAACTGGGGAGTGAACCAGTGGATGGAAGACCTCTCTCTCTCTGCCTTTCCTTCTCTCTCTGTGTAACTCTTTCAAATACATAAATAAATCTTTAAAACAAAACAAACAAAAAGATTTATTTGAAAGGCAGACTTATGGGGTAGGCAGAGAGGAGGGAGAGGGAGTGGAAGGAGGAGGGGAAGAGGAAGAGGGAGAAGGGGGGGGAAGGGAGAGAGAGAGTCTCTTCCTTCTGCCGGTTCTTTTACTCCCCCAATGGCAGCAACAGCTGGGGCTGGGCTGATCTGAAACCAGGAGCCAGGAGTGTCTTCCAGGTCTCCCAAGTGGACAGGGGCCCAAGCACTTGGGCCATCCTCTGCTGCTTTCCCAGGCGCTTTAGCAGGGAGCTGGATCGGAAGCAGAGCAGCCAGGACCCACATGGGATGCGGGTGTGGCAGGTGGTGGCTTAACCAGCTGCGCCAAAATGCGGGCCCTTCCCCCATTTTGAAATAGGTCCAGTGACTAGGAATTTGTTTCTGCATAGACCGAAAAGAACAAGAAGCATTGCCACACACTTGAGCAATGTGTGAATATAAACCTCTGTATTTATATCGATTGGGAAACTTCCTCAGTGCTAAGCTCCTAATGAGATGTTTTGGGCTAAATCTGCATTTACAAAATGCCCACGTGTTTTGAGCACATCCTGACCAAGGACAAGGATGCGACATCACTTCTCATGGTCAGAATGTGGTTCTCTAGGTCAAAAACACACAGGCGAGTTGCATGCCCATCTCAACAAAAAATTGTCAGGATAAAAAGTTTTATTTCTGGAGCTGGCACTGTGGTGTAGTGGGTAAAGCCACAGGCTGCAGTGCCGACATCCCATATGGGTGCCGGTTCGAGTCCTAGCTGCTCCACTTCCAGTCCAGCTCTCTGCTATGGCCTGGGAAAGTAGTAGAAGATGGCCCAAGTCCTTGGACCCCTGCACCCACGTGGGAGACTGGGATGAAGCTCATGGCTCCTGGCTTTGGATCAGCACAGCTCCAGCTGTTGCAGCCAATTAGGGAGTGAACCAGTGGATGGAAGACTGCTCTCCCTCTCTCTCTCTCTCTCTCTCTCTGTAACTCTGACTTTCAAATAAATAATAAATAAATACATCTTTTAAAAAAAGCTTCATTTCTGTTTTTATTGAAATAAGTTATCTTCAAGCAGACGTAGGAGAACTTATGATGGCCCCCACGCATGTCTCTCCAGGTTGGATTTATGAATGACACAAAAGCAATCCAGTGTTTACAGAAGTGGCTTCGAAGCAGAATTTCCGGAGTTGATAAAAAGCAAACCTTGTGGATGGCGCAGCCAAGCAAAGGTCGAGGTGGAGGTGGCCACCCCCGCCGTGCCAGGTGGCCCAAGCTAAAGCCTCTGGTGTTGATTGATCGCAAGGAGAAGGACAATGGGGAGGGAGGGGCTGCAGAGATTTCTCAGTTATCTGCCAGGATCTGCCTTGCACAATGCTCCCCAACTTCAAAGGGCAGCTAATAAAAAACAAGGAGACTGACAGCTTGGGCTTAACGGCTTCTCCTCTCTCCCAGTGCCAGGACGTCAACGGCCACACGTGTGCTGCACTGGAGCTGAGCCCCAACAGTAAAGCAGCATTCAGAGGCACACAGGGGCAGGCCCAGCATGGTGCTTCCAGTGGGCAACAGGGGTTTAGAAAATGCATCCGTCTGTGAGTAGCAAGCATCACGCCTTGCGGTGAAGACACTGGCTGGGACAGCCAGAGCCCACGTCATAGTACCTAGCTCCTAACTCCAGCTTCTGGCTATCGCACACTCTGGGAGGCAGCAATGCTAGTGCAAATAACTGGGTTCCTGCCACCTGAAAGGGAGACCTGGATGGAGTTCCTGGCTCCCAGAGCTTCAGCCCCACCCAGGGTGTCTCGCTGGCATTTGGGATGAGAGTTCTCTGCTTCTTTGTCTCTCCAAAGACATACCTTTAAAAACACGTTTGTGGGGGCAGGCAGTTAAGCCACTGCCTGCAACACCTGCATCCCATATGGGTGCCAATTCGAGTCCTGACTGCTCCACTTCCAGTTCTGCTCCCTGCTAATGCACCTGGGAAGGCAGCAGAGGCTGGCCTAAGCTTGGGCCCCCTCACCCATGTGGGAGACCCAAAGAGAGTCCCTGGCTCTCGGCTTCAGCCTGGCTCAGCCCTGACCATTGCTGCCATTTGCAGTGGATCAGCAGATGGAAGATCTCTTTCCTTGTGTCACTCTGCCCTTCAGTGACATCTTTCTCTCTGTCACTACACACACACACACACACACACATACATACATGTTTGTGGAAAACTGGAATTACACACTCATTTTGGTGCAAAATATTTTGAAATTCATGCAGTTTTTCCATAAAATGCATTTTCATGAACTTTGTGAAGACCCCATTATCATCCTAGTAACTCAGCTCTCTAAGAACCAGGAGTTCCTACTGCTTGGGCTCTCTCCCTGGCTAAACCTGTGTGACTTAGGAAGAAATAAGGAGACGTCCCTGTGAGAAAGAAGTGAGTAGATTCTCTCCTTAGGAAAGGCAGTGGTAACAGCGCTGAAGGCAGAGCAGGTGCTGCCCTAAGAGCTAATCAACAGCAACAGCAACAACCACAATGTTGCAAAAACCTCCAGAGACAAGGGTGGCAGAGCAGACCCAGAGGGCTTGTGGGAAATCTCCAGGCTGGCCAGTGATGAGCGAAGAGGATGCTTGTGGATGTGCGGGCACCACTTGTTCTTCTGGGGGGAGGAACAATGCAGGACTCTGTCCGAGACACCTGTCCGTCCTGCCCTGGCCCTGGCATGGAACCCAAGCTTCCATGGAGTGTCTTGGAAAAGGCACTGATTGAGGATGGCCAGACCAAACGCTAGCCTTCGCTTCTCTAAAAACTGCATCGCTGGTGTGGAGCACAGGCAATCCTGCCCTTTCACTAGGTCGATATCTCCTCTTGGGGGCTCTGACAAGGCCTTGGGGATAACCAAGCAGTTTCCTTTTGAGTCTTACTTGAGCCCTTTAACTGCAGCCATTCTCCACTTAAAAATATCTTCAGGGGTGGGCGTTTGGCCTTATGGCTAAGGTGCTAGTTGGGGCATCTGCAGCCCATGTTGCATTCTGCAGCCTGCATTCATGTTCCCGTTTCACTCCCAATTCCTGATTTCTGCTAACGCACACCCTGGGAGGCAGCAGGTGATGGCTCAAGTCCTTGGGTCCCTGCCACCCACACGGGAAACCTGGATTGACTTCAGTCTGGGCTCCTAGCCCTGACTCTCAGTTTTGGCTGTAGTGGACATTTGGGGGAATGAAGCAGCACATGAGAGCTCTTTGCTGGTCTCTCTCTCTCTGTGCCTTTAAATAATAAATATGTAAAATTCTTTAAAAAAAAAATCTGAGGCTGGTGCTGTGGTGCTGTGGCACTGTGGGTTAAAACCCCAGCCTGTACTGTTGGCATCCCACATGGGCACCAGTTTAAGTCCCGGCTGTTCCACTTCCAATCCAGCTCCCTGCTAATGCACCTGAGAAAGCAGCAGAAGATGGCCCAAGTGCTTGGGCCCTTGTGCCCACATGGGAGACCTGGAAGAAGCTCCTGGCTTCAGTCTGGCCCAGTTCTGACCGTGGCAGCCATTAGGGGAGTGAACCAGAGGATGGAAGACCTCTCTCTCTCCCTGTAACTCCATCTCTCAAATAAATAAATAAATCTTTAAAAAAGCAAAAAAAAAAAAAATATGTTTATTTGGGTGCAAAGACAAGTTTGCATGTACGTGAGAGGTCTTTACAAAGTTCACAGAGAATGTATATTCTGAAAACATTACACACAGATTTCAAATTTGTTTTCCCCAAAGTAAACTTATCTTTTAATTCAATTTCTTACAATAAAGAAGACATTAGTTATTTGCTTGTTTGAGGGGCAGGCAGACAGAGATCTCTTCTGCCATTTCATTCCCCTAATGGCCAGGGCTGGGCCCACGTCAGGAGTCAGGAATTCAACCCAAGTCTCCCACATACGCTGTAGGAACCCAACCATTTGAGCCATCACCACTGCCTCCCCAGTGTTTTCAGTAGCAGGGAGCTGGAGTCAGGAGCTGGTGCGAGAAGTTGAATCCGGGTGCTTTGATGGGAGGGCGTGGTTATCTCAACCGCTAGGCTAAATGCCTGCTCCCCACAGATGCTCTCAAGTGCCCCTGGGGGCCAGTGCTGTGGCGTACAGGGTAAAGCTGCCGCCTCCAGTGCCGGCATCCCATATGGGCGCCAGCTCAAGTCCCGGCTGCTCCACTTCCGATCCAGCTCTCTGCTGTGGCCTGGGAAAGCAGTAGAAGATGGTTCAAGTCCTTGGGACCCTGCACCCACATGGGAGACCTGGAAGAAGCTCCTGGCTCCTGGCTTCGGATTGGCACAGTTCCGGACGTTGTGGCCATCTGGGGAGTGAAGCAGCAGATGGAAGACCTCTCTCTCTCTCTCTGCCTCTCCTTTCCTCTCTGTGTAACTCTTTCAAATAAACAAATAAATCTTTAAAAAAAAAAAAAAGTGCCCCTGTGAGCCCACTAACGAGAACAACCTGCCAGCACCACAACCTTGCGCAAGAAGTACTTCTGCAGGGTCGTGTGCCCGACAGCCGCCTGCCCAAGCTGTGGCTGGCGTCACCGTTGCTACCGAGCCCTATAGCTGAGCACTGGCTCCTCTTTCTGCCTTTAAAAACATCCTCTTGCCTCAACCTCTGTGAATACGCACACCATTTACTCCAGCATGCCGATTCCACTGCAACGCCCATTCCCCAGTAAACCTGCCAACTCTTGGAGAATCTCTCTCTGCCATTTGGGTAGACAAGGCCTTACAATGCCCAATCTGGGAGGCTGGGCGCCCGGTTCTGCAGGCATCACTCTGGGGTACAGGCCAGCGTGAGAGACCTAACTCTCAGAAACACTGACGTCGGGCGGGGGGAGGGGGCAGCGTGACAGCAGGTGTTTGGAGGGCAGGCAAGGCTGTTGGGAGAGAGAGTACAGCGCCAAGTTCAGCCCCAAGCCTCAGATACGCTTTATTTGCTCCTAAAATGTGTTTTGGAAATAATTTTAGTCCCTTCTGGAGCATTTCAATCCTAGGAAATGTCCAGCACACAACAGTCAGGTTTCCCAGCTTCTCTTAGAAATTGGAACATTCTGGAATGCTGGGCCTGCACTCCTTCAAGGCAATGGCCGGTATCCGGGCAGTGGCTGTCTCCTCAGAGAGGTGCAGGATGCCCGCTGGGCCCCCGGCCTCCCACAAACACGGACTCAGCTGACTGCCCTCACCCAAGTCTCTCCCAGCTCCTCCCACCTCTGGTACTAGGAGCCAGGAGCCAGGCTGCATGCAGGAGCCAGGGAGGCTGAACACGGTGACAGGGACACCAGGACAGGAGCAAGTCGCACGAGGAGGAGGGGCGATGAGGGTGTGGAAGGTCTGGGGGGCTTGCCGCCCCCCTGTGAGCACCCCTCTCCAAGTCTGCAGTGATGGGAGCACTTAGAGTCGGCTTCAGGTCTGAAGTCTGCCATGCTCCACCCTGGAGCAGGCAGGTGCTGAGCTGGAGACACAGGACCCCCCGAGTGTCCCATTTCTGCTGTTGGGACCGGTGCCAGCCTAACCCCTTTGCAGGAAAAATGTCCTTTCTCTGCTGATGTCCCTAAGGGAACCCAAAAGTCAGAGCAGCTCACACTACTGTCGAGAGCGTGATCCCTCTGGTGTAAGCCTGAGGCCCTACTTCAGACGTAGCTCACCTCAGCTGACCCTCTCCCAGCCCAAGGGCCACGCGGCAAAGCCAGCCAGAAAGGAAAACAGCGTGAGCGCAGGGAAGACTCTGGGCACATTTGCTAAAGGAAGCAGGAGGTTTTCCAGAACCAATAAAAGCGCCTTACAAGCTGCGGAGAGTGAGTGAGGGCCCAGGGTGGAAAATCTGATTCCACCTGGAATGTATGTCTCACGCTGGGGAGCGGGCCAAGGCCCGGGGGGAGGGGGTGGGAGGTCCCCGGCGGCCCCTGCCTCTGGGGTCCTCATCAGAGTGGTCTGCGCTTGGAGGCTACTCCGGGAATCAGAGGACACCTGGCCCTGTGCTCAGGCGACTGAACAGCTCCGTGCAGCCCACAGAGGTGTGCCCACCGCCCTGCCCCCTTCCGAGGCGCTGCTAAAGGGAAATGCATGGGGCGAGGCCAGGTTTCTACAAGAGGTTCCTGGCAGGCGAGGGTCTTCAGGGAGTGTGTGGGGGGGGGCGGCTTCAAACCCTTTGTTGATGGCAAATTGGGATGAAGAGGCAAGTTTGTTGCAGCGCAAAACAACTCAGAAATCCATGCCAAGTTTTCTCACACTACTCATTTTCTGTCAATGTTTTGAAGACTGCTCCTGTGCATGGATTTTAAAAACTTGTGCCCCACAATAAACTTTTCTTTTAATTCCATTTTCCGTGAACTTTTTGAAGCCCCCTTGCGTACAGGGTCTAAGATCGCCTCTGTTATCAAGGGCCCGGAGTTTAACAGATGAGAGTGCTACAGTTCTACCACCTGTGTTTGCGAACCAGTTCCAGCATGGAGGAGCTGTGTGACCTTGGACAACTGTACTAACTTCTCTGGGCCTCAGAGTTCTCAGTTATACTACAGAGATTTTCCTGTTCTTTACAGAGTTAGGATAAGTAAATGCCATCAACACGGCAAAGCGCTTGGAAAAAGGAAGCCCTCCAGAAACAGTGCTATGCCTGAGTACCTTGTCAAACCGCCTGGAGGTCCACCCTGCTCTACGTAAAGGCAGAGGCATGGGTTGGAGGCCTCTGAGAGGCTAAACTCTGAGGTCAGCCCTGACCCCGAGGCCCAGCTGGTCTCCCAGTCATTCCTCTGTACAGCCGGGAGAGGCAGAATAAGGTTGGTCTCTGTGTCCACAGTCCCAGGTTCCAATGGTGACATGGCAGCAAGGGTCCTTGGAAAACCGCAGATCTTCTCTAAGGGTCTTAAGACACTAGCACAAACAATACTGAGGTTTTCAGTGCAGTTGTATCTGTGTGAAAACAGAAGGGGGATACTGTGTGCAGAAAGGGGGGTGCGATCCAGCGACTTGCAGTCGTCACGGGTTCCGGTGACAGAGTTTAAGTCCGATCCTGTGTAAGTCTTGAGACAACAGGACTTTGAAACTCATCAAAATGTAAGTGATGGCTGACATATCTTTTCCTTTCCCAAAATCTGATTTCGTAGAAAGAGAACTATCTGTATAGACAGAGCAATGAGACATTTAATAAGATTTTTTTCCGGGAGCCAGAGAACAGTGCATTTCCTTCCTAATAGCTGGCTTTCGCTGTTGGGCAAAGAAAATAACCTTGCCCTTTCATTCAATTCAGACATTAAACAAAGGACAGAGCTGGCACTGGCGAGCCAGGAGGGGAGGAAACCAGGCCACGGGACATTCCCGATTCCATCAATATTCCAGGGAGAGCTGCTGAATGACAAGAAGGCATTTATGGCTCTCAGCAGAGTCCTGGGGAAGGCAGAGTAGAGAAAGGGCACAGGGCACAGAACAGAGTGTGGCTCACGGCTGGGGTAGCCAACCCCACCACCAGAGCACAGCCTGGCCGCCCCTGGGGGCTGACCAAGTGCCTGCCCGGGAGCGAGCTGCAGGCACGTGCGGGTCTTTTGCTCTTGGGTAGGGAGAGTCTGACCTGGTTAGGAAGCCCATTGCCGGCCCCTCTTGTCTCACACCCCTTCGGGCGGGCTCCAGGACAGGGCTGGGCATGTGAGTGAGGCATGGGGCAGCCTGGGTCAGGAAGAGTCAGCAGGGCTTTGAGCTGGCATTGCTGAGTCACTTTTCCAGAGGAAAAGCCAGAGCCACACAACCTCGCTTGGGCTGCGCGGTCAAAGACAATCTGCTGGGGGGTGGGGGGTCTGGAAGGGGCTTGGCAGGGCAGAAAGGGGGCAGCTCGGCGGAGATGAGCCGATTCTTCCCAAGCACAGCTCCGAGGCAGAGCGGGGCTGCTCTGGAACACGGGAAGCACAAAAGAAGGGGAGTTGCTCTAACCTGCTCAGATTCAACCGGGATGGAATTTGCCAGGGTGGGCAGGACTGGGGAATCCGCATACTCTCCACAAAAAGGCCACCCTGCCCGATGTCACTCAGCACTGGATTGGAAAAGGCAGTTGCAGGGGAGTGGTGAGGGTGGAGGAAACAATGAAACCATTTTTGGGGAAGTTATAGCTTAGTAAGCCCCGGCCATTAGTGCGCTTGGAGGGTATCTCAGAAAGTGCATGCACACGACTGAAAAGATTGATCTTGGTGCAAACCCATGCACACAAGGCGTCTCCCAGAAATGAAGGAACAATGTGTCCAGCTAGGATGCCTGCATCCCATTTCGAAGCTCCTATGCCTGACCCCTAGCTCCAGACTCCTGTCTCCTGCCAGTGCAGACTGGGAGGTAGCAGCGACGGCTGAAGTGACTTGTGTGTCCCTGCCACCCACACGGGAGACGTGGATTGAATTCGAGGCTCCTAGCTTGGGCCCTGGCCCAGCCAGGGCTGTTGTGGGCAGTTAGGGAGTGAATCCGTGGATGCAACATTGTCTCTGTCTTGCAAACAAATAAATAAACATTGTAAAGAACACAATTCAATGCCTTAAAATAATGGGAGGCATACAAGAGCTTCCCTGGAAATGTCCCCAGCAGAACCTGATGGACTTGTTTGAAACGGTGGGAGGAGAGACCAGTGCCCACGGTCTATGTCAATATCAGGAGACTATAATTGAGGCTTTCTTCTCTTTTTCGATTTATCATCAATATTCTGGGAGAATAAAGCTGACATCCTGAAATGACCGTCCCTCCCTCCATCATAGATGCCACAGACTCCTTGGGTCCAAAGCGAACCTGTCTTTATAAAAAGAATGAAAGGAAATAACGCCTGCTCGGGTGCTCTCCCTGAGCTGGTTACCGGCGTGGGCATCTGAGGATGCGGGTGTGTGAGAACCCCAGGGGCTCCGTGCCCTCCCTGGCAGGCGTCAGAGACCTCCATCTGTGAGACCTCAGAGACACTCCGTACTGCATTTCTTCCTAACGAAACCCCGCACAAAAAACGCCCTGTGGTGCTCCTCAGCCTGCAGTGGGGCAGGAGCCGCACAGAAACCAGCAGTGGGATTGTTGGCTGTGTTTTCCAAGCTGTCTGTGATTAGAATCTAGCAGCTGGGGCCAGCACTGTGGTGTGGCGGGTAAAGCTGCCGCCTGCAGTGCCGGCATCCCATATGGGTGCCAGTTCAAGTGTTGGCTGCTCCTCTTCCAATCCAGCTCTCTGCTGTGGCCTGGGAAAGCAGCAGAAAATGGCCCAGGTCCTTGGGCCACTGCACCCAAGTGGGAGACCCAGAAGCAGCTCCTGGCTCCTGGCTTTGGATGGGTGCAGCTCCGGCCATTGCGGCCATTTGGGGAGTGAACCAACAGATGGAAGACCTCTCTCTCTCTGCCTCTCCTCTCTCTGTATAACTCTTTCAAATAAATCTTTTTTAAAAAAGCTAGCAATTTCTTATGGACTACTCAATTCCTTTTCTTTTCTTTCTTTCTTTCTTTCTTTTTTTTTTTTTTTTTGACAGGCAGAGTGGACAGTGAGAGAGAGAGAGAGACAGAGAGAAAGGTCTTCCTTTTGCCATTGGTTCACCCCCCCCCACCATGGCCGTTGTGGCTGGCGTGCCGCGGCTAGCACACCGTGCTGATCCGAAGCCTGGATCCAGGTGCTTCTCCTGGTCTCCCATGGGGTGCAGGGCCCAAGCACTTGGGCCATCTTCCACTGCACTCCCGGGCCACAGCAGAGAGCTGGGCAAGAAGAAGAGAGACCGGGACAGAATCCGGCGTCCTGACTGGGACTAGAACCCGGTGTGCCAGCGTGCAGGCAGAGGATTAGCCTAGTGAGCCATGGCGCCGGCCTCAATTCCTTTTCAATGCTCCCCACACTCGACTTTTCCTTCATGAAAATGACTGTGTCCCAGGAATCCCAAGTCATCTCAGGAGTTCCTTCAGCTCACGTGATGATGTTGCTTAAAGACAGACAAGGGTCAGAGCAAGTTCCAGAGATGCAAGCCTGAGGTCACGCACTGTGCCAACACCGACATTGTTAGCCAGTTTGGTTCTTTCCCTGGCAAACCAGGCTGCAGCCGCTCTGACGCAGGTCTGAGTTTCGTGGCTTCCCAGTGGTAACGGAAGAGGAAGCTCTACACCCCCAGTGGCACAAGCTAGGAGGACTGCAAGAAATTTGTGCAAAATGGAATCAAAGTATAAGTTTTTGAAATCAGTGCATATTTTTAAAAGATTTTATTTATTTACTTGAGAGGTAGAATTACAGACAGTGAGAGAGACAGAGAGAAAGGTCTTCAATCCATTGGGTCACTCCCCAGATGACCGCAATGGCTGGAGCTGCGCTGATCTGAAGCCAGGAGCCATGAGCTTCTTCCTGGTCTCCCATGCGGATACAAGGGCTCCAAGGACTTGGGCCACCTTCCACTGCCTTCCCAGGCCGCAGCAGAGAGCTGGACTGGAAGAGGGGAAGCCAGGACTCGAACCGGCACCCATATGGGATGCCAGCGCCACAGGTGGAGGATCAACCTACTGCGCCATGGCGCTGGCCCCTGCATACTTTTTTTTAAGAGGGTGCATTTTCCCATGAACTTTTTGAGGACCCCTCATTTTGAGCTGATTTTGAATATTCTTGCACCAAAATAAACATCTTCTATTTCTATTTCTCCATGAACTTTGGAAGTCACTTCATATTTCTTACCAGGTGCTGGCTCCCACATTTAGATGTGAGAAGAACTGAGTGCTAAGGAGGATTCTCCAGAGACACATTAGAGGATATTCGTTATTTCCAAGCCTGATTAATAGCCTTCTTTATCCTGGATACACATTATCTTTGTATTAAGTGCTGGGGTGGCTGTTTAGTGGTTAAGATGCCCACACACTGCATCAGAGCGCCTGGGGATGACTCCCGATCTGGCTCCTGTCTCCAGCTTCCTGCCAGTGCACTGGGAAGCACTGGTGATGGCTCAAGGGGTTGGGTTTCTGCCACCCCTGCGGGAGACCTGGGCTGGGTTCAGCTCAGCTCCGCATTGGCCATCGTGGCCATTTGTGGAGTGGATCAGAAGGTGGGCATCCTTTCTGTCCTCCTTTCAAATAAATCAATTTTAAAGTTAAAAAATATATAATCTATATATTTAATACATAATCAATCGTTAAAAAGGATTAGTCTTTGGTAGTTGACAAAGATAAATGAAATGCCACTTCTCATAAAAATTCTTCTAACTTAAAAACAAAAAGCTCTTGTGACACAGACATAAGTCCGCAAATCGCCACATCGAGAAAGTCTCCACGCTCATTTGACAAAACTGGAACTTCTTTATGCTTCTGGCACAGATGGAGATGAAAGAGATGTGTGCTACAAATACTGCATTAAAGACAGAAAAACCAGGGCTGGCACTGTGGCATAGCAGGTAAAGCTGCCTCCTGCAACGCTTGTATCCCACATGGGTGCAGGTTCAAGTCCTGGCTGCTCCACTTCTGATCCCGCTCCCTGCTAATGGCCTGGGAAAGCAGTGGAAGATGGCCCAAGTGTTTGGGCCCTACCACGCATGTGGGAGACTTCCTGGATTTGGCCTGGCTCCGCCCCAGCTGTTGTGGCCATCTGCAGAGTGACAGCAGATGGAAGACTTCTTTGTCCCTCTCTTTCTGTAACTCTGCCTTTCAACTCAATAATTAAATCTTCAAAAACAGAGAAACCCATCACACTGCTACCTACACATAAAATATCACAACCTCCGGTCTTAGGAAACTTACAATCTAATGAGGGGAGAGGACGTCAAGGGCCATCACGTTAATAAAATTGCATGATGCAAAAAGCACCAAATTCACAGTCCATGGTTTTCTGTTGTCTGCCTACACACGCCATGGTCTCTGAGTAAATGTTCATTTCTGGAAGGCGTTCACGCCACTATGAAGTCCTGGTAGGAGCCTGAGGTCAGCTCCATGCCTTCTGGGAGCCCCAGTCCTGGCACAGGGCTGCCTGAGGGCCCCTCAACCCAGGCTCTGGGTTCTGGAGTGGGCCCTCTGCATTGCTCCAGCCCCATGCTTACCTCCTCTTCCTCACTCCCTTGTGGCTCATTCTCTTGAGAAACCATCCTCCACCAGGGTGGGAGGAGAGAGGGTAACAGCAAAGCCCTTTGACCTGGTTGCCCGGTGATAGACGTAGGGCACACTCGTGGCTCAGCATGTGGTTCCCTTGCTGTGTGTGTGCAGGCAAGTGGGAGTCCCGCCCACAAAGCCTGGACGGGTCTGATGACCGCTGAACCCACAGGCGTGCACACACTTTAATTCCTATAAAGCCTGGGAACAAAAGCACGTTGTGCTCAGCTTCTGTGGGTAGGTTTACGAGGCCTCCAGAAGTGACAAAGGTCTCCACGGAGTGCACTCAGGTAACCTCGCCGCCTGTGTGCGCTGAGACATTCGCCTGAGTCAGCGCTGAGCCACGAGACTCCTCACGGAGGCCTGACCTCTGACCCCGGCATCAGCGGCGCAGTTCGTGCCACTCGCCAAGGCCCTTCCCCTTGCCTTTCTGGAACTGGACAAGGGCAAAGCCCGGCCAAGCCTCAGAAGCGCTAAGGAAACACATACTTTCCTCGCAGACACAA
Source organism: Sylvilagus floridanus (assembly GCA_949820135.1). NCBI lineage: Eukaryota > Metazoa > Chordata > Mammalia > Lagomorpha > Leporidae > Sylvilagus > Sylvilagus floridanus. Next base: position 15,654,478 of record OX463228.1, on the reverse strand, counting down.
TTATCAGCATTTGGGGATCACTCAAGGTGCTAGCCCCGGAAACTCGGTAACACACTAACAACAGAAAACATGTAGCGTTTGTTCCAGAACATTAAAAAAATCCTCCAGGTCAGCAAGCTGGAATGCTTGTATCTATTCTTTACCCAAGAGTGTATCTTTGTATATATTTTGTTAACCTCTGAGGACACTGCCGATTTAATAATCTATTCTCTGAGCTCTCTGAGCGTAGACTGTGGGCCCGTTTTTCATTTGAAGCCTATATTCAAAGCTTACTTCAAAAAGTTCATGAAACATGGAATTAAAAGGGGCTGGAGAGGGCCTGTGCTGTGGTATAGCGGATAAAACTGCCACCTGTGGTGCCGGCATCCCATATGGACGCTGGTTCGAAACCTGGCTGCTCCCCTTTCAATCCAGCTCTCTGCTATGGTCTGAGAAAGCAGTAGAAGATGGCCCAAGTCCTTGGGCCCTTGCACCCACGTGGGAGACCCAGAGTCCCAGGTTCCTGGCTTCGGTCCTGACCGACCTCAGCTGCTGCAGGCATTGGGAGAGTGAACTGGAGGAGGGGAGCTCTTGCTCTCTGTCACTCTGCCTTTCAGGTGAGACTGGGGAGGTGGCAGGGATGGAGCGGGGAGTGGCGAAGGGGATACTGGCAAGGACCAGCGTAGGAAAGTGACGTTGCCTTCAGAGTCTGATCACGGATGAGAAGGAGCTTGTCCTGTAACTGCTGAGCTCTGGAGGAGGGCTGGGCACAAACACCCCTGGCCCCAGGTCTTGAACACCTACAGGGAACCTCAGAAAGTGCAAGGTGGACATCCAGCCTCGCAGTTAAGATGCAAGCGAGGGTAGCAAGCCTCCCATCAGAGTGCTTCCACTGGAGCCCCAGCTTGGCTCCTGATTCCCTGCTTTATGCTAATATGCACCCTGGGGGGGGGCAGCAATGATGGCTTAAGTAGTTGAGGTCCTCCACCCACAAAGAAGATCTGGATCAAGATGGAGTTCCTGTCTCTCAGCTTCAGCCCTGATCCAGCCCTGGCTGTTGTGGGCATTTTGGGGGAGTGAACCAGCAAACTGGCACACACTGTGTCTTTCACTCCCCTCCCAAAAAAAAAAAAACACAAAAAAAACCAAGGTAAAATGGAATTAAGAGATAATTTATCTTGGCAAAAACATTTGGAAATCTAGGCATAGTTTTTCACTACAAATATTTTCCCTTGAGCTTTTTGAAGATCCGTTTACACGTGTGGATCTCCAGGACCGGCGTGGCTGCCTGAAACCACGGATAATACAGAACCTTGTACATTACTGTTTTTTCCTACCCTACACACCATAACAGAGATAACTTTGCAGAGTGTATGAGATTAACAACAAAAGCCAATAATATAGTAGAACAATTATAACAATACACTGTCAATCTAAAACTTAGGAATTATTTCTGGAATCTTCATTTATATTTCTGGACTGCGACTGACTGTATATAAATGCAACTTTGGAAGGCAGAGCCACAGATGAGGGGAACTAGTGTACCAGTGGCTGGGTGTCTTCCCAACTCGTCAGCGTTCACACGTTTTAAACCCGTCTTCACCGCACCCATCACTCCAATGGTACAGAGCCCGAGACCGCAGTGCTTGGATCATACCTGGTTAATAACTGTGTCTGATACTGCAGTGTTACTCAAAGGCACCATCTGTAGACACCCCTGTAAGTGACCGGCCTCAGAAACGCCGGGTCTATTTTATGGCTGTGAACTTGGGGAGAGCAGATGCCTGGGGGTGAGAGCACACGGCACCCTTGCAGCTTCCTCCTGCAGCTAACGTTCCTGGTACAACAGGAAAGTGTCCCATCGGGGAGTGGGCTGCATGCTAGAAAGGTGAGGCTCTAAGAGGAAAAGTTGCTTCCCAAGAGGAAGCAGGAGGAAAGCGGGGCGTGGCCGGACCAGGGCAGGCAGGAGTCAGGAAGCCTGACGTGTTCCTGTCTCCCCCGTCCTCCAGGACGGTTTCCTGTGTTTTCAGCGCAGTTCTGTGGCAGCAAGTCCACTCACACTGCTGTACCACCAGCAGTTTCTGGAACTTTCTCTTTCCAGTTCTGGAACTTTCTCTGCTTCCCAAACTGAAACCCCATGCCCATTAAACACAAACAGAACCTCCCCATCTTCCTGCAGCTCCTCGAACCAGTCTACTCTGTCTCTGACTGTGAGTGCCCCACTTACACGGAATCGCATTTATCCTTTGAAGATGGCCCAAGTCCTTAGGCCCCTGCACCCGCGTGGGAGACCTGGAGGAAGCTCCTGGCTCCTGGCTTCAGATCGGCACAGCTCCGGCCGTTGGGGCCATCTGGGGAATGAACTGGCAGATGGAAGACCTCTCTCTCTCTCTGCCTTTCAAATAAATAAATCTTAAAAAAAAAAAAAAAGCCTTCCTTTTTATGGCTGAATCATATCCAATTGTCCAGAAATATCACATTCTGTTTATCCACTCATCCATCAGTGATCACTATTTTTTTTTTTTTTTCATGTCACAGCTGCAAACATGGATGCACAAATATCAGTGTGAGTCTCTGCTCTTCAATCCTTTTGGGCACATACCCAGGCACGGAGTTGGTGGATCACACACCACTTCCACACTGGCAGCCCTATTGTACGTCCTCCTTGGCCACGCACAAGGACTCCCATTTTTTTTTTGTTTTTTTTGCTTCAGTTAGGTACTGAACAGCCTTGGATGCATCACGACTTCTCATGCCTGAGTTTTCGCATCTATAAAACGAGGGGGTGGAGTGGACGCTCTCTACAGTTCCTTCTGGCAGGGAAAGAGCTACATTGTCCTAACAAAGCCCAGTTGCTCTGAGAGCCACTTGAGGAGCTTGTACAGCGTGAGATGGAACTTTGAACCCTCCTCCACAGGGCCAAGCTTGGCCCGCAGCTCTCCGCGGTGACACACCACTCTGTTCCATCCCTGCTCCCAGCGTCCCTCACACACAGTCTTGGGGCATGCATGCAGGCACCTGCAGGGCTGGATGCCCCAACTGCACAGGTGACGGAAATGATGCATGGCCACATTACTCCACACATCCAAGGTTGCACAGCCACGAGCCGAGAGCTAAGGTCTGCCCGTGGCCAGCGCTGCACTCAAGCCAGGGTCTTGAACACCCCGATTCTGACAATTTCCCCTGCCCAGGGTTTCTCCCAAGTCTGCTTCCCCGCTCACGTTTCCTTTTCAATGTCTCAGCCCTTGGCAATGAGCAGCAGCATGCCCTCATCTGCAGCATTCACACATCCGAGGATACACCCAGATCGAGAAGCCCTCTCGCTGGACACCATTTTCCAGTGGTTTTCTCTGACAACTTCCAAGTGTTTCCAGACAATTACATGGAAGACAAATTTCCTCGCAGGAGGAAGAAACTGGGAGGTTTGCATCAGTCATGGTTTGTGTCACAGCTGAGCTGTCCCCCAGAGGCCCACAAACGCGGCTTGGTCCCTGGTCTTATGCTAACATTGAATAAATTCACATTAGTGGGGCCTTTGGGAAGCGACTGGACTGGGTTAGTTGCCTGGGCAGAGGCTCCAACATAAGATCACCATGGCTTTACAAGGAGAAATCACACAGACACGGAGCAGTTCCCTGTCACACAGAGCAGTTCCCTGTCTCTGCTTCCTGGCTCACCGTGTGATGCTCCTCACACACCCATTCTACCATGCTGCCCTTACTAGCTGCCAGGGCAATGGGGAGGCCCGATTCTAGAAATTAAGTTGAGAAGAAGACAGACAACAGATCAACCCACTGTCACTCCCCAAATGCCTGCGAGGGCCTGGGTTGTTCTGGGGCAGGAGCTGGGAGCTGGGATCCCCATCCAGGTCTCCCATGTGGGTGGCAGGAACCCAATTATGAAGCCACCACTGCCGCCTGCCAGGGTCTACATGAGCAGGATGCTGGAGTCAGGAACTCGAGCCTGGAATCAAACCCAGGCACTATGATATGGGATGTGGATATTTTTACCACTAGGCTGCCAATCATGGACTGTGCACCTGCAAAACTGGGCTGAACCAAATATTCTTCTCCCAAGTTAGCCTCTCTCAGGGATGTTAGCTAATACAACATCTATTACTTCATTTCATCTTTTTTTTTTTTTTAAAGATTATTTATTTATTTATTTATTTGAGAGGTAGAGTTATAGACAGTGAGAGGGAGAGACAGAGAGAAAGGTCTTCCATCTGCTGGTTGACTCCCCAAATGGCCGCAATGGCCAGAGCTGCACCGATCTGAAGCCAGGAGCCAGGAGCTTCTTTTGAGTCTCCCATGTGGGTGCAGGGGCCCAAGCACTTGAGCCATCCTCCACTGCTATCCCAGGCCACAGCAGAGAGCTGGATCAGAAGTGGAGCAGCCAGGACTGGAACCAGCACCCATGTGGGATGCCAGTGCCACAGGTGGAGGATTAACCTACTACACCATGGTGCCGGCCCCTCATTTAATCTTGACAACAATCCATGGCATGGATTTTATTACTTCTATTTCGGCAGCAAAGATTCAGAGAGGCAAAGCAGCTCACCAGGGTCACATGGGGTGAGAGCCTGTTGCTCCTGCTCCTTGCTATGGGGAAGACCCCCTCCCCCTGCAACTCTGCCCCTGGGCCCCTGCCCGGCCCTGGCCAGAACATGGAGTGCCCTTCAGGAAGATCAGTACCAGGTAAATGCCATGGAGCAGTGCCGGCATCCCATATGGGCACCAGTTCTAGTCCCAGCTGCTCCACTTCCGATCCCGCTCTTTGCTATGGCCTGGGATAACAGTAGAGGATGGCCCAAGTCCTTGGGCCCCTGCACCTATGTGGGAGACCTGGAAGAAGCTCCTGGCTCCTGGCTTTGGATTGGCGCAGCTCCAGCCGTTGCGATCAATTGAGGAGTGAACTAGCGGATGGGAGACCTCTCTCTTTCTCTCTCTGCCTCTCCTCTCTCTATGTAATTCTTTCAAATAAACAAATCTTTAAAAAAAAATCCAATGAATCTGCAGCCAGCTAATTTTTAAGTTGATAATTGTGTACGGTCCACAGAAGATGTTATTAACTATCCAGATGGCCCTTGGCAAAAAAGAAAAAAAAAACCCCAAAAACCAGTTTCCCCACCCCTGATTTATATAAAAGAAGCAGCTAAAGTGATCAAGTTTATCTGGTGCAGGAGAAACAGTGTTAAAAATTCCAAGTAAGTGTCCACCTGCCTAGGCTGCCTGAGCCAGGGGCTGGGGAAGACTGGCTCCAAGGGGTGAGTCTCCGTTAGCGGGGACGAGGTCTCTCCGGAGGTCTCAGAGTCACTGCCATGGGATTGAGGACTTCCATCAAAAATACATAGAGAAAATTCCAGGGAAGCTGACGGGAGGGGACAGCCCCGTCCTGCAGGTGACAGGACCTCTGAAGACTGCTACTACACCCGCGGCTCACAAGAGATGAGGAATTCATCAGAGAACATCAGGCAAGGCAGCTAAGTAAGCCCTGAACAGAGGCCGGTACGGTTTCTCAAACCTCCACCGGCTTTATTTCCCACCCTTTTTGGTACCAAGCACGGACACTTTTACACACCACGGCTAACGAGGGAGATCGCCCCATGGCTAGAGCTAGTGTTCTCACGTCAATGGGAAACTCCGGGGTCCTTGTCTCCCACATGAAAAATGCTAACAACGCACCTGCCCCATATAAACCTGTTACTACCACCCAGTAACTGCTGTCGCACAGCTCCGGAATCACAAAGAGCCAGATTTGGGGACACAGAACTGGGAAGAGGCGGCCCGAGGGCAGCGCGTTGGGACTGTGCCATGGCAGGCTACGTTATCAAGGTCAGCGTGGGAGACGTCTTCCAGGAAGCTAAGAAACTTCCTGCACAAATCCACAGAGGGAAGTTCGACTCCACTTTCCACTCAAGAAAATTATCCCGGCCTCACGCTTGCTTCCCTCCGTCTAAGATTTCTACTGAATCATACCAACGTGAAAGAGTTTCAGAACCAACTGGGGGAACCGGGGTTAAAAGACGAATTTTTTTTGGCACAAAAGCTTTTAAGATCCAGGCTCAGTTTTCCCATGATACATAGTTTCCATGCACTTTTTGAAGACTTCTTGTAAAGTGTTCTTATAAAAAACACCCTGGACAGGAGACATTTGGTTGTACTCCAAAGTATCTTTTTTTTTTTTTTTTCTCTGTGTGAGGGTAATGCTTTCTGGACTTCAGGAAAGTTCCAGTTCCTGAGCCTGAGACCAAGTTATGAATTGTGATTCACTCTGGCAATATTTGCCCGAGAACAATTTCTGTGATTATTTCTCTTTTAGGCACACAGAGAATTCTCAGGACAATAATGCCTTCAGTCCCGGGAAACAGTGACCCGCATACAAACGCTCGCCAGATGGCACTGAGTGTAAGACCGGAGGTTTTTAAGGAGAGGCGAGTCTTTCAACAAGACAGCTAATATTCCTCTGGAAGGGAGAGAACTGAGGAAAGTAATTCTTCCTCCCACAGATACTACTCAACAGAGAACGCACTGTTCCGGGGTTTCCTACTTGAAGAATGCACCTGCTATCCGTCTTTATACCCTCACTGCAGAGAGCAGGTGAAAAACACATGCGTTCTGAAGTCTGCTGACGTGGTTACAGAATTGACCCAAATTACAGGTGCTTTTGTGTTTTCACCACAAAGACCTCAAATCTGTTTCTTTCTCCCTTCAAAGTAAGGTGTTTGGCATAATGCCTTGAGTGCACCCCGAGAGGACGCCGTATTACGACACTGCACCTGAGCAGCAGGCTTGGCATCTGGCTTGCGTAAGGCTAGCACGGAGGCCAAAGAGATCTGCAGAGGTTTGGGAAAACCTCCTCCAGCCCTCAGGGAAAGGCCCCTCCATCCTCTTCCTCGGATGTTGCTGACGGAGGCACAACTGGCATCAGGACAAACTGGGAATGGCATTCAGTCGCCCCAACACCCTGGTGCCCCCTGACCACAGGAAAAGGGAGCATCGATTCACCTCAAGTCACAAGTGCTAGAAATACTCAATAGGCGGGCACCTCAGGAAGTTCGTGGAAAATGGAATTAAAAGTTTATTCCGGTGCAAACAAACCCTGGAGACCCACGCAGAATTTGTTCACAGTAAACAGTTTTCAAAAACTTTCTGAAGAACCCCTTATACGTGGGATTTCAACATTTTTTTTCACACCCAAATAAATTTATCTTTTAATCCTATATTCCATGAAGTTTTGTTAATACCCCTGTCCTGAGCAATCAACTGCTATTTTGGCTGGTCCAGAAGTAACACTCGCATACGAGAGGAAGAAAGCCGGTCAGAGGCTGGTTGTTTGACTCTTATTTTTAGATAACGCAAACTTTTGTTAGCGCTAGTGGCTTACTGGCGGGGATGGGGGGGTTTCTAAACAAGACACAGGAAGCACAAGCTGGTTAGCAGCAGGGTGGGGGTGGGAGGCAGACTCACAGATCTGAGGATCCCCGTGGCGTCCTCATGCAGCCAGGTCGGGTAGACGACTTCATCGTTCAAGATGGCCTCAAAGAGGTCGTCCTCATTCTCGGCCTCGAAGGGGGCGTGGCCGCACAGCATCTCATAGAGCAGAACGCCCATGGCCCACCAGTCCACCGCAGGCCCATACAGCATCTCCTGGAGGATCTGTGCGGGGTGGGGTGGGAGGAGTGGGAGAGGGGCCTCATGTGTCTGAGCAACGGATGCTGATGCCCGATGGGAACAGACACACCCAGGTATGAGGAGGAAGCCTCCTCCTGTGGCGGCCCCCTTCTCTCACCCCATCCCTACAGAGGGTCTGCTCTCCCTGTAGCCAATCAGGGGGACTTCACTTTAGGGCCTGCTTAGGCCAAGGTGATGGCAAAAACAGATCCAGTTAGATTAGAGTGTTCTGGACATACGAGGGGACTTCAAATACTTGTGGAAAATGGACTTAAAAGATAAATTTCAGGGCAGGAGTGTGCTCTAATGGTTAACACGCCTGCATCCCGTAACAGGGTGCCTGGGTTTGGGCCCGGCTCTGGTTCCTGACTCCAGCTTCCTGCCAGTGCAGACTCTGAGAGGCACTGGTGATGGCCCAAACAGCTGGGTCCTTGCTAGCATGTGCGAGACCTGGGTGGAGGTCCTGGCTCCTGGTTTCGGCATGGCCCACCCTGGTCATTGTTGGCATTGGGGGGTGAACCAGCGGATAGAAGCACTCTCTCTCTCCTTACGAAACTGGGAATGACATTCAGTTGCCCCAACAGCCTGGTGAATCCTGACTACAGGAAAAGAGAGAGCCCTCACTCTCTCTCCTTACCAAATTAAAAAATAATAACAAAAGATTAGCTTGTTTTGGTACAAAAATATTTTGAAATCCATGCATACAAGGGATCCAACAGTTCTTGAAAAATGAGTATTACAAAAAGACTGTGCATGGATTTCAACATTTTTCGGCACCAAAAACACACTTATCTTTAAACTTTGTGCTCCTACAGACTTTTTGAAACGCCCATGTATGGCAACATAGAAGGAGGAGGAGTCCGGGCTCACGCCCACATGGGGGAAAGATTCGGGAGCTTTTCTGTGGCTCTGTTCAAGGAGACCGGAATTAAATTTCCAAGGAGAGACAAAGAAGAAAAAAAAACCAGTGAAACAGCTATGAGCCCAGCACACACTGTCCTCACTGAACGGCCGAGACCTAAGCCGCCACGAGGTTTCCAGAAGGCTCTATGTGTGTGTGTGTGCGCACGTGTGAACTAAGGCTCTTGTTTAGGGGAGCCAGGAAATGTCCAGCCGCTCTTCACCCAGTGAGCCCTGAGTGAGTCTGGAGGCGGTGCCCCCGGGGCTCAGGCACACAAAAGCAGCAGGTGGCGTTTCTGGTCAGGTGACAGCAGAGCCCAGCTTCCAAAAGCCGCACTCACCTCGGGGGCGATGTAGTCGGGCGTGCCACAGAACGTGGCCGTGGTGACCCCGTCACAGACCCCCTCCTTGCACATCCCAAAGTCGGCCAGCTTACAGTGACCCTCGTGGTCCAGGAGCACATTGTCCAGCTTCAGATCCCTGAAAGAAAACAGCAGCAGTGTGTGACAGTGCAGCAGGGCTTGGGGCCAAGCCATCCCTGCAGGACGGGCCCACGGCACAGGCAACCGGACCACGGTGTGGCCGCACGTGGCCGCGTGAGCCTTCTGCACGAACTTCAAAAGGAACGCGCCTCTCTGGGCTACCTCGGTGAAAACTTCAGTTAAGCCTCAGCTCCTGCCTCGTGGTCCCTGGAGGATGGGTCTCAACAATGGTTTAACCACCCATAAAACTGAGGGCAGAATGCTGCTTTTCACCCATGAGAAATCCTCCCAAGCCACGCCCCGTCCTCCACTCTAGCACCCATGTCTGCCCGCCAGAGTTCACCAGCAAGAAGCCCACTTGCCACAGACTGCAAGTACAGGCGATCTTTGTCCAAAAGGTTACAGCTACAATAGGGAGACACGAGTGAGGGTACTTTAAAAAGTCCATAGAGAGTGCGATTAAAAGGTAAGTCTATTTTAGTGCAAAAACTCTGGAATCTACACATAGGAGGGGGTCTTCAAAGGGTGCACAAAAAATGCGTAAGAAACTGTGTGGGAATAGGTAGTTGGGTTAGGATGGCTATGTTACACATCAGAGCACCTGGGCTCAATTCCTGCTGCAGCTCCTGTCTCCAGCTTCCTGCTATTGCACAACCCAGCAGGCACAGGTGATGGCTCAAGTAACTAGTTAACTAGTTCCTACCACCCATGTGGGTGATCTGGGGTAGGTTCCTGGCACCGAGCTTTGCCCTTAGCCTTGGCCTGGCCCTGGTCATTGTGGGCATTTGGGGACTGAACTAGTAAATTAGAGCTTGTCCTCCCATTCTCCCTCTGACATAAATTTTTTTTTAAAAAAACTATGCAAGGACTTAACCATTTTTTTTTTGCACCTAAATAAACCGATCTTTTAACACCACTTTCCATAAAGTTTTCAAAGTCCCCTCGTGTTTGCTAGACTGTAAGCTCCACGAAGGTAGGGAACAGGTTGATGTGGTTTCAACATTAAGTCTGACACAACAGCTATGGGTTCCACAACCACGGATCAAAACTATTGAGGGGCAAAAACTGCACGTGTACTGAGCACAGACATGTGTCTCTCTGTAAACAGCAAGCATGACAGCTATTTGCATAGCAGTTAGTTGCACTGGGGATTCTAAGTAGGAGGCCTGCAGGATCATATGCAAATATTGCCATGCTTTATACAAGGGACTTGGGTATCCCACGATTTCGGCATCCACGGGTTCCTGGAAGCAATCCGACACCAAGAGACGACCGTGGTACCTGTTTTATAGAGAGACAGAGGCAGAGGAAGAGGGCGGGGCTTGTACCAACTGCTGCATGATACAAATGACACCGTGCAAACCACCTGCTGTGTGGACAAACGTAAGAGGGATCGGTCATTCCTCCCTGTGGCATTCGAGGGCGGCAGCCTTGGCAGAAGCAGAACCGAGCCAGGTTTAAGAGCACCAGGCAGAGTCTTGGGACCAGCGCTGTGGCTCACTTGGTTAATCCCCTGCCTGCGGCGCCAGCATCCCATATGGACGCCGGGTTCTAGTCCCGGTTGCTCTTCTTCCAGTCCAGCTCTCTGCTGTGGCCCGGGAGTGCAGTGGAGGATGGCCCAGGTGCTTGGGCCCTGCACCCCATGGGAGACCAGGAGAAGCACCTGGCTCCTGGCTTCAGATCAGCGCAGTTCCAGCCGTAGCAGCCATTTGGGGGGGTGCACCAACAGAAGGAAGACCTTTCTCTCTCTCTCTTACTGTCTAACTCTGCCTGTCAAATAAATAATAATAATAAAAAGAGCACCAGGCAGAGTCTCCTGCACACAGAAGGGGTCTAAGGAGACAGCTGTGGGGAGATGCCTGGGGTGGGCCCAGGGAACTGTGTATGGAGTGAGGTTGGAGAGGGGCTTGGCACAAGAGTATAGGGTCCTGAAAAAAAACCTCAGGTTCTTACTACAGAGGGAGGTGAGGACCTTGGAACTGTGTGATGAGCCCTGACTGCCGTGCTAGGGAATTTTGATGTTTAAATATCAGACAAAGGGGCCCCAGCAAAGTCCCCTACCGAAGGGAGTGAGGGGTTCCCGGCTGAAGAGGCACACAGCAGCCAGGGTGGGTGAGGTGGCCCGGGGCAGACCGGACAAGGCCTGAGCTAGGCGGTGAGGAGGGAACAGAACGCGGGGCTCAGAGGGGAACTCGGGCAGAGCTTCCCCGAATGCAGAACCAGGCTGAGAGGTAGCAGCCATGCAGAGGAGGGCAGGGTGAGCCTGGAGGTTGGCTTCCTGCCTCAGGTGCGGCAGGTTGGTAGGGCTTGTTCACAGCCAGGAGAGGGAACATGGGGGGGGGGGGACACAGGGCTTGTCTGGGCAAGCCCAGGTCCCTGGGAGGCCCAGACACAGGCAGCCCAGGACCAAGGCCTGCCCCACCCATCTCCCAGCCCCGAAGGAGACACCCCATGTGAACTGTCAGCGGTGGACTGCGGAGGAAAGCCCTCACTGTAGGGGTGGGCTCTCGGCTGCCCAAAGTGTGCAAGAGAAACAGCGCGCTGGTTGTATACGGCCTCCCAGCACTGGGTTCTCCCATCACCCTCAGCGCTGTAACAGAGGGTGGCCAGTGGCCTGGGCAGGCTGGGCCAGAGTCCTGCAAACCCACATGGCTGCGGGCCTCCACGGCACAGCTTGAGGGGACGAGAGGAGCAGCCTGGTGACGCACAGCCACTTGGCTTCATAAAGGAACAGTGTGCTGCGAGGCAAGCCACGTGGGCTTCTCGGTGAGCAGGATGGACGCCAGGTGACTGTGGGGTCTCCCTGAGCTGCAGCCCTGCAGCCAGCGCCGTGCTGTGGCCACACGGGCTACATAGCCAGGAGCCACAGCAACCCCCGTGTGCTGTGACACCTGCACAGTGGTTCATGTGGCACACTCACGGTTCCACTTCCCTGCCTAGGTCTGCTGAGCTGCCTGGCCCCGGGGAAAGGCTGGTCTCCGTGCAGCCCCCCACTCTCCAGCGGGCCTGGGAGGTGGGTGATGACAAGACATGTGTCACTGGTTCCCACACTGAGCCCTGGAAGGTGACTGAGAGGCAGTGGTATGACCCTGCAGGCCCTGCAACCTGGGGGTCCCTGGAAAACACCAAGCGACGCACAGCAAGTCCAGTTCTCCAGGAGGCCCTGACAGGTGCAGGGGAAGGCATAAGAGCTTTCCTGACACAGGGAAACACACTGAAACACAATGGGGTCCTTCTGCCGGCTCTGCTGTGCTGCGGCGGCCCCAGGGCCTCGGGGGAATAAGGCACAGGTGTGCCGACTACCTGTGTGCCCACTTGGGCACAGCAACCCTTCTCCAACCTGAATCCAAACCACCTGGCCCCCAGCTCAGCCTCTGCCCGTTCTCCATGCAGGACACCCCTCCCTCATGGTGACCTTTCGCAAGGGGGCTGGGGTTTATGGAAGCCACACACATAGGGACACACACATGCATGCTCACACACTCATTCACACATTCATATACACACATACACACTCACACTTGTGCACACACACATATGAGCAGCAGATATTTAACCCACAGGAAGTGGCCTCGCAGGTGCACAGGTCAGGGTGGGGGTGGGGCTGAGGGCGGTGGCAGCCGTGTCAGGTAAGGGAGCCACTTCAGGCTGCGCAGGTGCGTCGCCTGCTCTTCCTCCTTGACGTGGTTTCTGACTCAGGAGGCCCAATTAGCCCTGATCACCTGGATCCTCTGGTGGCAAACATCAGGGAGGTGGCAGGCTGCAGCGAGACCCAAAAGTGTGTGGCCCCAGGAGCCAGCAAGGCGGTAGGGAGCTGAGCCTGCGAGGCCGAGGCCCGGCGCTCCCGGCCTGTGTGGGCCTGAGCCCAGAGCACTCTCACCCACATTGAGGTTCTAGCTGCTCCTGAGGCTGTTGGGCCTGCTGAGGTCTCGGAAATGTCTCCTTGGGCAAGAGAGACAAGCGCGGACAGAGACCTGCACCGGACTCGGGGCTGCTGGCGATTGCACAAGAAAGCCCGTGACTAAGAGCCCAGGTAGGAGCCGGCTGGCCTGCCCTGGGCCGCGGCAACAGCTTGGCATGAGAAAAGTGCTGTGCCATCTCTTCTGTCAGTCACCGTCACACCCCCTCTGCAAGGGGACTTCCTGGGGCACAGACACACCTGGGCGGCCCAGGGAGGGGTGGTGGTGGAGGTGTGACTCAGCCCGGTCACAGCACGCCAGGGCCACCAAGGCAGGTTACACACCCTAAACCTGACTTCTCAGTCTAATTTTAGACATTCTCAGAGCCAGAGGGGCTTCACACCCGAGCTACCCAGCAGGACAAAACTCACAAACTGGGAGCCCCAGAGTAGAATCTAATCCCAGGCTCCCAGGTCTGTGCACAGCCCCAGTTTCCACACCTCCCCTGGGAAGTCTGCCCTGATGTCCCCACACAAGACCCGCGGAGCCAGTCCTACCCTGCGTACAGGCTAAGCCTTACTCCTTCCCAGCTCCAGCTCAGTCCTGCTGCCCCCGGAGATGAAGTGGAAGGAGCAGAGCTGTCCTGGCCAACCCAGAGCTTGCCTGATTTTTAGGAGAAGGAAGGAAGTCCCCCAAACCCTTTGGGACCCTTTTTCCAGAGCAGTGAAACCTACAGAAACCACATGCAGTCCCCCTTCAAGGATTCCAGAGGGAACAGGAGGGATCTGAGACATGAGTTCAAATTCTCCACTAGGAAAGCAAGAACCAGGAAACTGAGCCAGGAAGAGTGGAGACAGGCAAGCAGCACCCTCTCCCTGTGCTGGCTGCATCCAAACGCAAGAGCCAAACGTGGACAAGGTTAGTGGGACACAGTCATGGTCAACTTCCACCCTGAGGGTCCATTATACCTCCACTCTTTAAACAACAACAACAAAAAAGCAAAAGCAAAAAAAAAAAAAATCCACAAAAAAGTCACCGTCCAGCTCCTGACTTCGATTTGCAATGTGCACAGGTCAGTTTTTGGCCTCGGATGCCAACGTGTAACTCAGCAGCTAAACTTAACAAGGCCACACAATGCAGACTGCAAGTTCATACAGCACAAAGGCTCAGATCCTGAAACACCAAACGCACAATTACAGGCTCAGCATTCATGAGCTCACTGGGCAGCGGGATTTAATAGCTGCGGCTTTTGTGCTGCACGCACGGGAGGGGTGGACATGTTACTTTATCCTCGCCGCCCGCCTGAAAGGTATATTGTTCTTGCCAGGTAATCGGGGTTACTTAAAATGCCCACAGTAGTTTCAGAGAGAATTCCCAAGTGGTTGCAGACAAAGAAGATTCAGAAATGGGATTTATTTTGTTTCCACCCCGAGCTTTCCTGAGAGTAATGAGACAGAGCGGGCCCGAGTCTCTGTGCTTAGATCACTGGATTCGGCTACTCCTCCAAAAGAAACATAGGAAAGCGAGTTGAGAGGCGGGCCCTGGAGCCAGAATGAGCCAGAATGAGCCGGAATGAGGCAAGAAGGCTGGTCACTCTCCGCAGCTATTTTTAACCTATTTCCCAACTTTTTATCATGGAACACTGCAGACACAGATGGAAGTACAGAGCAGAGCACGCTTCCTGGAATGAGAGCGCAGCTTCCGCAGCTATTAATTCCCACCCGGTCTTGCTTCAGGTGTAAAGGAGCCTTCAAAAAGTTCATGGAAAATTCGTATTATCTTTCAATCCCACTTTTTTCTTTTCTTTTTTTTTAACCCTTAAGATTTATTTATTATTATTTAATTGAAAGGCAAAGATACAGAGAGGGGGAGAGACAGAGAAAGGGAGAGGGAGAGAGACAGGGAGAGGGAGAGGGGGAGGGGGGAGTGGGAAGGAGAGGGGGAGGGGGAGATCTTCTGGTTCACTCTCCCAATGGCTGCAACAGCCGGCACTGAGCCGATCCGAAGCCAGGAGCCAGGTGCTTCCTCCTGGTTTCCCATGTGGGTGCAGGGCCCAAGCACTTGGGCCATCCTCCACTGCACTCCTGGGCCATAGCAGAGAGCTGGACTGGAAGAGGAGCAACCGGGACTAGAACCCAGCGCCCATATGGGATGCCAGCGCTACAGGCGGAGGATTAACCAAGTGAACCACAGCACCGGCCCCAAATAACCATCTTTTAACTCCATTTTCCTATGAACACTTTGAAATACCTTCACATTATCTTATTTTGTGCTCCAAGCAGCCCAGAGATGCTACCCCGAGATACCATGGCTGTGGCGGCGCAGGTCAACATCTGACTCCAAGGTCAACATCTGACTCCTAGGTCTGCCTCCCAGGTGGTGCTGCCCCTGGCCAGTCCCTGTCGTGGCCTGTTCCCGGAGGGGAGATGACTTTCCATCTGAGAGGAACAGTGACTATTCCAAGACAGCACAATGACAAAGGGACATTTACATTCATCACTGTGAAATCCATAACCAAACCCTGCAAGAAAAACTTGCTTCTTCCCTCTACTCTGGTTCTTGGCTTGTGCGTGGAAAGTAACAGTGAAGCCTACAAAGTCCTGGGTGAGAACACAGCACAGCTCCTTAGGGGTCAAACATACAGAGGATAACCTGCTGCCCTCGTCTAAGGAGCAGAGGCCGGCATGTGGTCAGGACTGGAAGGTGGGATTACCAAGACAGTGAATTTGGGTTACAACCCGAGTCTCAATACCAAATCATTTAGGCTTGGCTTGTACTTGAAATTCCTTGAAAGGGAAGACTGACAGTGTCACATTGTTAAAAGAATTCTGGGAAAATCAATGAAATAGCAAGAAGCCTAACATTTGTTGTTTTTTCTTTTTTCCCCAGGGGTACCATTCATATAGCATGTAACAAGATATTCAAAACAAAGTCTGCAGCTATGACTTGTGATGCGTGCAATGTAGAGAAAATGTGGCAGTATGTGATGGGACAGCCTGAGCCGGCACTGGGGGAAGACTCCCCAAGAAAGTGACATTCCAGCTGAGCCGGGAAGATGACGGGGGAAGCGGAGGTGGGGTGCATGTGGCTCGACGAGGGGCTGGAGGTGGACAGCAGGAGCCACATGAGGCCAGGGTCCGGTGGGGCCTTCAGTCTTCTGTCCCAGAGGAAAGCGAAGCCATTGCCAAGTCTTACCCGGGGCAGGGATGGCATTAGATTTGTGACTTCGCGAGACTCCAGCTCCAGCACAGACAAGGGGCTGGACAGACTGAGCGAACATAATGCGACAGGTTGGGGAGCTTTTTGGAGAGTCCAGGAAGTAAGCAGCGGTGGCTGGACGAAGGGGGAGCGGTGAGGTGAGGTGAAGAGAAATGAATGGATGCAGAACCGGGGAGGAAGGGTAGTGGGATTTAGTCAGCGGGGAGGCGGGGTCAGCAGGCTCCTGGCATTTATTTTGGACGCACTGAGCTATTTTTCAGACATCCAAGTGGAGAAGTTTAACTACACACAGCTGGAAGCCAGAGGAAAGACTGGGCCAGAGATAGCAATCTGAGAGTCCTTCCCTGGGTGTGGACCGGTTCTCCTGGGGAGAAGGAGTGGAGAGGGAGGGAGAGGGCCCGGGGCTGCGCCTTGGGCTGGGCGGCTCCTGAGGATATGATACCAGTGTTCTCACTCTGAGGCTACACACACCAGTGATCAGCTGAGTGGGGGACAGAGCTGAGGGCCAGGGCGGTGGACCCAGCTCCCCTGCCTCGGGTGCAGCCCAACATCAAACTCACACAAGGGCACTTCAAAAAGCACATGGAGAATGTGTGTTATGAAAAAACTACATGGATTTCCGACTTTTTTTGCACTCAAATAAACAATAAAACCTCCCCCTTTCCTCTCTGCCTCAATCTCAACTATGGTTCACTCTCTGTTTTTTAAAAATATATTTACTTATTTATTTTGAAAGAGTTGCAGGGACAGAGAGACAGAGAGAGATTCTCCATCAGTTGGTTTATAGTCACCCCCAAGATGGCCGCAATGGTCAGCACTGGGACAGGCTGAGTCAAGAGCCAAGAGTTTCGTCTGTCCAGTGGCAGGGTCCCAACCCCTGGGCCATCTTCTGCTGCTTTTCCCCAGGCCATTAGGAGGGAGCCGGATTGAAGTGGAGCAGCCAGGACACAAACGCACGCCTACACACAATGCCAGCATTGCAGGCAGTGGCTTTACCTGCTATGCCACAACACCAGCCCCCTGTTCACTCTCTAAATGCCCACCACAGCCAGGGCTGGGTCAGGACAAAGCCAAGAGCCAGGAACTCAATCCAGGTCTTCCATGTGGGGGCAGGGACCCAACTACTTGAGCCATCACTTGGATGGCTCATCACAGGGCGAGCTTTAGCATCAAGATAGAAGTGGCAGCTGGGGTTGAGAACAGAACTGGACCCGGGTTCTGCTGACAGGAGAAGCAGGCATCCTAACAGGTGTCTCAAAACTGGGCTAATCGCTTGCCCCAACATACTATTAAGGACATTGTCCATGCAGTTTTTCCAGTACTCCTGTACATTCACAGTCCCTTAAAGGATTCTAAGTTAAACTCTCAAACTCTGCTGAACGATGCGACAGATGTGCTCCAGAGTGTAAACCTAAGTATTTTATTCTAAAAGATATTTGTGGCTGCTTCATCCTTAAAATTAAGAGTAGAATGGCGACATAAACTGTGGGACATCTATGCCAATTTTGTAAAAGACAAAAAAAGTAGGAAAATGTTTATATTAAAATTTATGCCACTAGAAATTATTTTCTAATTACTAGAGGGTATTTTCATCATAAAATTCAATCGTTCCTGAAGAAATTATGGGGAGAAAGATGATGGGTTCATATTCTTTCAATCTTTCCCTTTCCATGCCATGGTATTTTTAAGTAACTTTTTTTTCCACTTAGCTAATGTTTTGGGTGTAGTTACATACTCCATAAATTTGCCTCACTTTCTGTACTGATTACATGCAAATCCATTATGAAGAGCACCATAATTTAACTCATCCCCATCAACATGACCATTTCAGCAATTTTTTTGCAATTTCAAACAATAAATTTTTAAAAGATTTATTTATTTGAAAGGCAGATTTACAGAGAGGCAGAGGCAGAGAGAGAGAGAGAGGTCTTCCATTCTCTGGTTCACTCCCCAGATGGCCACAATGGCTGGAGCTGTGCTGATCTGAAGCCAGGAGCCAGGAGCCTCTTCCAGGTCTTCCACAAGGGTGCAGGGGCCCAAGGACTTGGGTCATCTTCTGCTGCTTTCCCAGGCCATAGCATAGAGCTTGACTGGAAGTGGAACAGCCGGGACTCGAACTGGCACCCATATGGGATGCCAGCACTGCAGGTGGCGGCTTTATCTGCTATGCCACAGCACCAGCTCCCAAACAATAAATCTTATGGAAGGGACCTGTGCTGTTGGCTTAGCGGGTAAAGCTGCCATCTGCAGTGCCGGTATCCCATGTGGACGCTGGTTCTGGTCCCAGCTGCTCCAGTTCTGATCCAGCTCTCTGCTATAGCCTGGGAAAACAGTTGAAGATGACCCAAGTCCTTGGGCCCCTGCACCCATATGGGAGACCCGGAAGAAGCTCCTGGCTCTTGGCTTCCAATCAACTCAGCTTCAGCTATTGCAGCCATTTGGGGAGTGAACCAGCAGATGGAAGACCTCTCTCTCTGTGTCTCCCTCTCTCTGTCTGTAATTCTCCCTCTGAAATAAATAAATAAAATCTTTAAAAACAATTAAAAAAATCTTATGGAGGTGCCAATGCTTTGCCAAAGTATAAACAGACATGGAGAAAGAGCTCTCTACAAAGGTTTTACCAATCTGTAATCCCGCCAACAGTGAATGGTCTTTGCTACTTTATTCAGCCTCCATGTACTCAACCCTTGCCCTTAGTGAAAATGAGCTTGCTGTTCTGACTTCACGTCTTGATTATTAGCGATATGAAGCTTTAAGGAAAGTACAGATTTCATGGTCATTCCTGTTTTTCTTGCCTATTTCTATGTTTAAGTCATTTAAAACTTGTCTGTCTTCTTTATCCTGTTAAGCAGCTCTCTGCATAGGATACAGAGAAATCATTTGTTCTATTACTGGGAAATATTATTGCCTTTTCTTTTTGCATGCTGTTTGTGGTGATATTTTGTATTTCTATGCAGTCCAACCTATCAGTGTTTTCTTTATAGCTTCTGGGTCTCCTGACGTCTTTATTGCAGATTGATGTAAGGCTGAGTGGAGGAACAGGAGAGCGAATCACATTTGTGACATTCTCTTAATTCTAACTATTAGGGAGGGGGATAATGGAAGGAGAAGAAGAAAGGGGAAAGAGAGAGAAGGGAAAGATAAGAGAGAGAGGTTAAAAGTCCAGGGCCGGCGCTGTGGTGTAGCAGGTAAGGCTGCCACCTGCAGTGCCGGCATCCCATATTGGCGCCAGTTCGAGTCTTGGCTGCTGCACTTCCGATCCAGCTCTCCGCTATGGCCTGGGAAAGCAGATAGTCCAAGTGATTGGGCCCCTGCACCCATGTGGGAGACCTGAAAGAAGCTCCTGGCTCCTGGCTTCGGATCAGCTCAGCTCCAGCTGTTGCAGCCATCTGGGGAGTGAACCAACGGATGGAAGACTCTCTCTCTCTGCCTCTGCCTCTCTGTAACTGCCTTTCAAGCAAATAAATCTTAAAAAAAAAAAAAAAGAAAGAAAAAGAAAAAGGTTAACAGTCCACCTCTGGGTGTTCTGTTTCTGTGTGGATTTTCTTTTTTTCTGGTATTTTCTCAATTTTTCACTTGACTCGTGCATTATTTTCACAACCAGAAAAAAGTTATCGGCTGGCGCCGTGGCTCAACAGGCTAATCCTCCGCCTTGCGGCGCCGGCACACCGGGTTCTAGTCCCAGTCGGGGCACCGGATTCTGTCCCGGTTGCCCCTCTTCCAGGCCAGCCCTCTGCTGTGGCCCAGGAGTGCAGTGGAGGATGGCCCAGGTGCTTGGGCCCTGCACCCCATGGGGAGACCAGGAAAAGCACCTGGCTCCTGGCTCCTGCCATCGGACGAGCGCGGTGCGCCGGCCGCAGCGCGCCGACCGCGGCAGCCATTGGAGGGTGAACCAACGGCAAAGGAAGACCTTTCTCTCTGTCTCTCTCTCTCACTGTCCACTCTGCCTGTAAAAAAAAAAAAAAAAGTTATCAAACCCACGTCTAGATATTCTAGCTGTAACCCTGTGGCCTGGTTTCTGTACCATTTAAGGCTGTAGTTCTTGAGGAAGGCATGTCGAGAGAATGATCCATCGGCCATGGAATTTCTTTCCCAACCGAGAGGCTGGCAGTGAGAGCGTTCCTGGCTTGGGCAGTCCTCACGGTGGTGGGTTTGGAATTCTGAGCCTGGTGCTGTGCGAGTTCCCTCCTCACCATGGCAGCTGCCTACAGGGAGGGCTGCGTGTGGAACTCCTCGTGGATGATATCCGCATCTCCCCTCGGCATGCTGATCTTGTCTGTAGGCTGAGCCAAAGAAGTAGGGCACTGCGGCCCCGCTATGGGAGGCGACCTTTCTACCCGCTCTCTGTGGTCCTGCGCCTCTGCTCCTCAGAGCTGACGCTTTGTCTGTGTTTGTGAGGCTGAGCTGTTGGAACGCCTGCTCACAAAGAAGTCTATGAGCCACCAGTGCAAAGGAAGTCAGCCCCCAGGCTAACCAACCCTCCTCCCTCCTCCTTACAGGGCCATGGGGTAGCGACCAATGGCAAGGACTTCTGTTGCGAGTCTGTTTGCTACTTCCCTGTTAGCACAGGGCCAAGGGCTCACAAAGTCATCCCCAGGGGCCCAGGACTTGGTCTGCACGCAGCCATGATGTCTGAGCCTCAGAGGTAGGCAGTATGCTCCCACTCCACCGCAGAGGAGACACCGGGAGATCTCCCCTGGCGTCGGCTCACGGTAGGGAGAGACGGACAGAAAGGCATCTCACGGATCATAGGGGGAAACGCGCTTGGCTGACTCGCACAGAGGACTCGTGGCTCATCCCCTTTGAACCACCAAACTGCCAGTTGAGCCTCAAATAGGGTATTTTGATTCCATGCCCCGCCCCACTCGCCTCTCCCCCTGGAGGGCTGAATTTGTTGGCTAAGGCAGTACATGTTGATTGAGCGGTTCCTTACAATACTTTAATTTTGTAATTGCCATGAAAACCTCTCTGTCCCTGACTCTCCTTGGGAAAAAAAATGCTTCCTATGTGATACCTGGCAGCATTCTGTCCCCAGCTGTACTCAGCAAACAGGAGGAGGGAGGCAGGACAGAGGGATGCAGAAAGACACCAGGAGACCACAGAGCCTTGGGCCCCACTGGGACAACACAGACAGGATGCTGGGGCCAACGGCGTGTTGAACCTGCTGGTCACAGGAACAAAGTGGCCAAGCAGGTGAACTCCTTAGGCTCCCCCCGTGCCAGGTGCCAAGTGCAAGTGACCCACAGGAAGATGACCTGCTAGGTGGCTCTGAATCTTGGCTGCAGAAACCCAAAAGGAAATTGAGATTTTCTGACAGCCAGAGCCTCAAGGTAAGGCCACAGAGCCATGGGCTGGGGTGGAGTTGTAGTGCAGTTGGTTAAGTCACACCTGTGACACCCTATTGGAGGGCTGGTTCAAGTCCTGGCTGCTCTGTTTCAGATCCAGCTCCCTGCTAACACACCTGGGAAAGCAGCAGAGAGATAGCCCAAGCGCTTGGGCCCCTGCACCTGCGTGGAAGACTTGGAAGAAGCTCTGGGCTCCTGGCTTTGGTCTGGCCCAGCCACGGCTGCTGCAGCCATTTGGGGTGTGAACCAATGGATGGAAGACCTCCCTCCCTCCCTCCCTTCCTCCCTCTCTTTCTTCCTGTCTCTCTGTGTCTCTCTTCTCCTTTCTGTCACTCTGCCTTTCAAATACATAAAGTAAACCTTAAAAATAAAATAAAATAAAAGAGGCATGGGGGATGCTGTGAGCTACAGGTCAGGGACAGGAGAGGTGCGATGGGCCGCCTTAGGGGCTCGGTGCTACTGGGCACGGGCGGGACCATGACGGAGGAACGACTTCCAGTGAGGAGGAACTAGAGCGGGTTTCCTGTTTAGCAATAAGACTTTCATCACAACCAGGAGTCGCTGTGGATGGGACATCGGGCTCCTACCAGGCTTATGCTGGACACACGGCACCAATACCAACAAACAGGTTCCTAGAGTGAAACACGATTGAACCCTGGGGCACACAGGCTCCCCGTGGATGCTGGCCACTGGCAGATTGATAGAAATATCAGGCGGACCAATGCTGGGGCTGTCGTCCTCAGAAAGATAAGCCAGATGCTCCGGCTGTTAACGCCAACAGAGTGAAGAAGGCTACAGGGCCTGTGTGCCATGGCTGGTCCCCTCTCAGGGTAACACAGGGGCAGAGACCCTAGCGGCACCCAGGGCAGCTCCCTGCAGAGGCTGTTTGACAGGCAACGGTAATGCCTGCTCTGCTGGGACTAGAACTTTCCCACTGGCTTGGGACAAGCAAGTAGCAACAATCGCAGCCCCCTGTGGTCAGCACAGGTGGTCTTCTGTGGTGGGATGTGGTGGGAGGGGAGAGGGGAAGGCCTCAGGGCAGACCAGCTTCCGCAGGGGCTGTGCAGGCTGCTTGTGGCTGAACATGAGCCTTTGGCAGCACTAACAAACCCTCATCAGAGGGCCCAGGACGTGGTGGCCACTGCAGCAGATCTCACTCACCTGGTCATCTGCAGCCTCAGCCAAGGCCAACCCTGAGCCACTTAAACAGGAGCGTTCAGTGTTCACACATCTCTGAAGACCCCAGAGAAGAATGTATGAAAGACAGAATTTTCTCTCGGGGAATGCCCTCTGGGAGAACACTTCCTGAACATTCACTCTTTTTTTCCAGCATTTGGTTTTGCAACTAAAGGGCTGATCTTGCCCCAAACACCATTTAGTTGTTCATTCTTTAAATATTTGAGCACTTCTACGCCAAATGAGCAATGCTTCCAATTTTGTTGTGGTGTGTTCTCCTTAATAAGAGGCATCTATTATCAAGCTTCACGTGTGAGTCACTGTTAACTTCCTAAGATCCTAGGAGGACACAGCATTCACAAATCCAGGGGAAGGTCACGCTCCAGCTCATGTGTCTACCTGCCAGCCAAGGAAGCTGACGAAGAGATCTTCTGATAGACAACCAAGGTTCCTCTTGCCTAAACTCTGGGATAATAAACAAAGCTAATTGAGTTTCTCTGTTAGAACATCAGGGTTGCAAGGTGAGAGACCGTAGTCTGAAGAGCCATCAGCCGTGGCATTCATTCTTGAATAAGAAGGGACTTGGAAAAGTTTATGGAAAAAAATGGACTAAAAAGATGAGTTTAGTTTGGTACAAACACTTTTGAAATCCATGACATGCACTTCTCATGAACTTCTTGAAGACCCTCTAAACACATGGGTTCCAAATTCTTTTTCACCACAATCAGTTTATCTTGCAGTTCCTTCTTCCACCAACTTTTGCAAGGGAGCACATATGTCCATAGGTACGTTATAGATGGAATTAAAGACCTTCCCACAGACACGTGGCTCCTTATGGCAATAATGACGGGTGAGAGTTTACATTTCCTAGGAAACCAGAGCCCACGGTGGTGATCTTGTCTGGTAACAAATCCAGAGTGCCCAGTTCTGGACACAGAGCAAATCCAGGTTCATGGCCAAGAATGCAGTTCTGTGCAACACAGACTGATGCAGGGCGAATTCCCAGCTGTGTTCCTAAGAAGCAAAAGCTCTGGTCTGCTTCCTCCAGTCTGCGACTTTTCCCCACTCCCAAGAGCCCCTGGGGAAGTAACTCAACCCACTTCGCTGTCTGTCTGTGTCAGGTTATGGGCACAAATTCTGGACCCAGACTGCCTGGGACTGAGTTTTGGCTCCGCTTTTTATTGGCTGCATGATCTCAGGCAACTTACTGAAACACGCTGTGTTTCTTTCCTCATCAAGGAATGTAGATAACAACCAATCTTGCTTCATAGGAATTCTGACTCATTTAAAGTGAATTGCTTAGACTAGTGCCTGGAATATGTGAAATGTTATCGATGCCTTTCAACAAAAACCCAGCTAACACCACATGGCCTAGTGCTAGGATTTTTATGAAGAGTCAAAATTGATCCAGAGTACAAACAGGGTCGGTACCAACAGTAGATTAAGCCACTACCTGCAATGCCAGCCTCCCATGTGGGTGCTGGTTCAAGTCCTGGCTGCTCCTCTTCTGATCCAGCTTCCTGCTATGGCCTGGGAAAGGCAGTGGAAGATGGCCCAAGTGCTTGGGACCCTGCCACCCACGTGGGAGAGCCAGAGGAAGCTCCTGGCTTTGCCTAGCCCAGCCCTGGCTGCTGCAGCCATCCAGAGAGTGAACCAGCAGATGGAAGATCGATCTCTCTTTCTATCTCTGTCTCTCCCTCTCTCTGTAACTCTGAGTTTCAAATAAATAAATAAATCTTTAATTAAAAAAAATACAAATTTTATAAATTCTAGATCAATATTGTAAGTTTTGAGTCTGGGGCAAGTAGGCCATGATAGCATTAAGTGACACACCTGGCTTATATTCTGCACTCTGGGTAGCAGGGCCAGGATCCTGGTGCCAGTGCTTTGGGCAATGAGCAAGATGTCTCCAGAACTGGTTAAACCCCAGCAGACAATACCTTTGTCTGCTTCATCCATCTTTGCTGAGGTCAAATTCTGAATAGAGAGGAATTAAGACTCTATTTGGTATCAATGGCCCAGATTGGTACCAGATTTAAGCTGGTTTAAGCTGTGGTCCGTCCAGTTCACCCTGAACTACCAAACACTGGTCAGTTCACCACCCATGACCCATTCTTCTGGGAGGAATAAGTCGAAGGAGGACGAACGAAGTCCCTGACTCCTGCTGATACCCACAAGACCCCTGGGGCTGGAGAACTTTATTTCCATTCTAGAGAAATAACGTTCTCCAGAAATACAACACAACATCTCCAGCAAGTAAAAGACCATCTGTATTTCAAAAGGCAACCAAATCAACTCAACTGTCCACCCAGCCTTTGGTCCCCCCACCTGTTCCCTGTGGAATTATTTAGGACCTAAACCCAACAGTGGATGACAGGTTCATTCACCCAGCCAGGCAAGGCCACCTCTGAGAGATGCTGCTCTCTGTTCTTCACTTTATGAATAACACTGTAACAAGCGAAGGCATCTTTCTAACTTATCCAAATATATTTTTTTAAATATTTAGAAAAAGCATTTGAGAGGCACAGAGAGACGGAGAGGGAGGTGGAGAGATATGGAGAGAGGAGAAAGGGAAGGGGAGGGTAGAGAGAGAGAGACAGAGAGAGAGGGAGAGAGGCCACACTCCTCCATCTGCTGGTTCACTCCCCAAATGCCCAGGGCAGCCAGGAATGCAATCCAACTGCTTGAGGCATTATTGCTTCACTACTGCCCCCAGGGGTCTACACTGCCATGAAGCTGGAGTCAGGAGCCAGAGTTGGGTATTAAACCCAGACACTCCAATGTGGTATCCGGGCATCTTCCTAAGCGGTGTAACCACTGGGCCAAGTGCCTGCCCCTATTAACGTCTTTATCATGTGTTTTCACGAATGAGCCACCAATGCCAAGTACCCTGTCCACATTTAAGATTCCTATCAATGCCATGGGAGGCCACTGAAGATCATGGGGGTCAAGGAGGGGGACAGGTGTACAGCAGATTCTGAGACACTGTCTTGGCTGGTATTTGATCTCCATGACAGGCGGTACCTCATTTTTCCATCTCTCTTTCTCCATCCTTCAAAGAGTTCATGGAAAATGAAATTGAGAGATAAGTTTATTTTGGTGCCAAAGTTTATAATATGCATTTTCCATGAACTTTTTGAAGACCCCTTGTATTCTGGGGTTCCCTTTGGTGTCTAGCGTAATGTTTTACACATAGTAGGGCCCCAGTAAGTGGCTGAACAGCAACACCCTCTCTGACCACATGAAATTGGTTTGTTCTGAGATTCTCATGGGGCTGGATTGGGGAGGCTGTTGGGGGGGTAGTGTCATTAGGAAGTTGGGTGGATTCTGGTTTGTGTTGGGACCCTGGACCCATGGGAGACCTCCAGAGCCAACAAGGCTGCCAGTGCATGCTGGGGTCCTCTGTCTTGGGGTTACTTAAGGCCAGAATAGCACCCCAGGAACCCCCTTGGCTCTAAACACTATCATGTCTACTCAGCAGCTAATGTCAAACCTTCCAGATGAGTGTAGAAGCAAACTCATTTCAAGAGACAGAAGACAGGAAAATCTGCCTTCCTTGGAGACCTCCTGCTCTGCTCACAGGTGAGAGCAAGCTTTGCTGCTGTGAGGGAAAGGTATTAAAATTCCACTGACTGCCTACACAGGATCTACGTGGGTCTAACTGGATGCGACAGGACACAATGAACCCCTGCAGTGGTCTCCGTAATGTCAGCCAGGCTGGCGTCCCGGTGTGCCCTGCACCTTCCAACAGCCACTTCCCCTTCCTGATCACTCCCCATCCTGGGAGGGTGCCCAGGTTGGGGCAGGAGTGGTCACGCTGGGATGCTGGCGGCACCTGGGGGCGCCGTCCCCAGCCAGAAAGCTGAGGGTGTGGCCTCTGCCCCATCGCCTCTCTGGGCTGCAGCTTCCGAAGCTGTTGAATGACAGAGGGGGCCACCCTCACCTGGGGAATCACTCAGAAGTGACACTTGGTCCTGGGGGAATTCACAACCAGAAAGACGCCTTCTCTCCAGCACACCGCCAAGGCCTCTGTTCAAGCCCCACCATTCCCCACACCTCCACACCTCTGCAGGTCTCGGTGATCCTGAGCCTGGAATGTCTGCGGCTCTGAGTGGCTCCACCTGGCCCCAGCACCCAGAGCATCCAATCCGGGGCCTCGGCTCATGCCTTACCCCGTTCCTCCCAGCGCACAGCCGCCTCGTGCCCTCACAGTGGACGGTGTGCACAGCGGACCACTGCCCCGCTGCAACCCACTGCCGTGGAAGCACTGAGAATCCAGAAACTTTCCTAACTGTCAGACAGTAATCTTACATCTGTGGAGCCTAATCATGAAAATCTGGGTTTCTGTTTTCTGCGTCTTTTGGAGATGTCACTTTCCTAGTAGTTTATCTCTCATTGTACAAGAGTCCATAAAACAGCTCATGGAAAATAGAAGCAAAAGATATGTTTATGCTGGTGCAAAAAAAATTTTTTTAAAAGTCCGTGCCTTTTTTTTTTTTTTTTTTTTTGGATAATGCACACTGCTCAGGGATTTTTCTTTGAAGATCCCTCATATTTTAGAAAAATGTTGATCCCAAGGGGATTGGGAGATTAAAAAGCCCAAGTGTACCACTGGTTACCACTACAGACAGCGGGAGGGGCTCCAGCTGCAACCTTTCTCCTGCTTCTCACCCAGGCTGCAGTTACTCCATCACCTCCTGCAGCTCCCCAGGGACAAGTCCGTGCCCCTCCCGGGTGTCCGGGAGTGTGTGGCATGCCCCTCTATTGACAGCAGGTACTGTCCTTGTCGGTTTCCCAGTAAGTCTCTCCCATGCTTATTTCAGCACTCTAATGCAAGAACAGCGTGATAGGAACCGCGTTGAGTCGTCAATGAAGCACCCGCTGAACTGAACTCACCCTATGTTCCTTAAGTGTTGGTTCCATTCTCTTTGCCCCATGGACCCCCGAGAGTAAAATACCCTGGGTGCGTGTCTCTCCCTCCAACACCTGGAAGATGCTGCTCTGTGCACAGCGGAGTGGATGCCGGGGGAATGAGGAAGAAATCAGAACTGTTTTCTGCATGCGGGAGTAGATCTCTGCTTCCCACGCAACCACACCACCTCTCTCTAGCTCTCAATCAGGTCGTACGGTTAATATAAGAACACTGGGCTGGGAACCTACAAGGACCAGTGACTAATGTGTGTGCCTGGTGATTAACCACCCTTAAAACACCGTGGTATTAGAAACCAGACAAGACAAATCAGCCCCGCATGCCTTGTGTAAAATCAAAAGGTCAGTCTGAGAAGAAAAGGAATGACTATTCCTAAAGCCCTTCATCAAGTTGAAAAGCTCATTTTTTAAGATGTTTCATGGAAAACTCCAGAGACGGAAGGCATGGAATATTACACAGGAGACAATTGAGATGCTCAGAGAATATGGTTCTCATCCAACAAAACTAATTTCTTTTTGGAAGTTGACACATCAAACATTTTACTGGGAGTCAGTGGGTTCTTTGCATTTTCCCAAGGCTATCTGGGGACACAGTTCTAGAGGCCCAGTCTCTTGGCTGCTAACCCAGATTTTCTTACTTGGGGCACTGGGAAAAAGTTCTCTTCCTCTCTCTTTGGAGATCATCATTTTTCAATTTTTTTTTTTTTACAATTTTTATTTGAAATTCATAGAGAGAAAAAGACAGACAGCTTCTACCCATTGGTTCACTACCCAGATGCAATGGCCTGTGATGGCCAGGGACAAAGCCGGGAACTAGGGGCAGGGGACCCAATCCAAGTCCCCCATGGGGTGACAGAAGCCCAAGCATTTGAGCCATCACCACTGCCTCCCACTGCCTCCCAGGGTGCACACTAGCAGACAGCTAGAGTCAGGGGCTGCATGGAGAATGGAACCCAGGATTCTGGCATGATTGGTGGGCGTCGAGCCCCTGGCCTAAAGGTTTGTTCCGGAGTTGTCTCTCTCTCTCCTTTTTTTTTTTGACAGGCAGAGTGGACAGTGAGAGAGAGAGAGCAAGACAGAGAGAAAGGTCTTCCTTTTTGCCGTTGGTTCACCCTCCAATGGCCGCTGCGGCCAGCGCATCACATTGATCCGAAACGAGGAGCCAGGTGCTTCTCCTGGTCTCCCACGGGGTACAGGGCCCAAGCACTTGGGCCATCCTCCACTGCACTCCCGGGCCACAGTAGAGAGCTGGCTTGGAAGAGGGGCATCCGGGACAGAATCCGGCGCCCTGACTGGGACTAGAACCCAGAGTGCTGGCACCGCAGGTGGAGGATTAGCCTATTGAGCCACGGCGCTGGCTTGGAGCTGTCTCTTGCAAAGAGGCTGTGCAATCCTCTGCCCATCACAGGATAAGCATATGAAAGGGCTCCCAAGGGCTCTGACCCAAGGAGTCGGGGCGCCTAATGCTGACATCTGGCTAAGTAAGAACAAGCAGGCCCCAGAGACAGGGCGAGTGGTGCTTTGCCCCATCAGAGGAGAGACTGTATTCTTCATTCAAACGAAGAAGCGGAGGATCAAATGATGATAAAAAAAAAAAATCCTTGGAATTTAAGATCTGAAGAGGGTGAACTGTTTCAACAGCAAAACTTTTCCACTGACTGATCCAGGAAAGGTACAAACACTCACGTTCCACAAGCTCTGGTGAGCCCCAGTCGCACGCTGAGTTTTAAAGCCGGCGTTCCCTGGATCCCACCGACACAAAAATCAAAGTGGAATTTTTGACGTGGGTGACACGACACCTGCCCGGCCAGGAAGGTGCTGCTGCCTGTGTTCCTGTAACTTTCCACGCACAAAAACGAGATGCAAGCGTCAGGAGGCAGCAGCGACAGGCCTGTGTGGGCAGTGACTCACGTCCAAGGCTCCCTATCACCTCCACGGCACGTTGGTGGGCGGAGGGCAGTAAGCCTTGTGGTTTGTGCCACCAAGAGCCAATACAGCTGCCATGGCCTTGTTCTGGCCTTCTCTTTCTCATGTGGTTCAGGAAGCTGGAAGCTTCCCCAGCCCTGCCAGGCCCTCCGAGGTTGGGACAAGGAGCCCCTCCGAGAGGTTCTGCCTGTGCTGGGTGGGGAGTTGCCCCAGACTGCCTCTTGGCTGCAGCCAGGTGTGTGCAGCCGGAGGGGGTGCCCTTCCTGGAGACGGGGACCACGGCTTTGCACTCCTGGGAGCCCACGGGGCAGGCTGCGCAGAAGGCATTCTGGAGCAGAAAGCCATGGGCCCTGGACTTTGCTTACCTGCCCAGGGAGCAGAGCCGTAGGTCTGGGGTTCCTTAGCCAAGTGGGGGCAGGAGACTGCCCCGTGTGCTGGTGTCAGGGCAAACACAGGGGGTATGGGACGGGAGACAACGGAGGGGTGATGCAAGCGGATGCTCTCTGCCTGACTCACGAGGCCATGACAAACAGGTCACCGTGGAGGACTGTCTGCAGGGAGATCCAGGGCCAGGCTGACTTCCGTCCCTGCCCCCTGAGGGTCCGCTTTGTAAGCTGGTCCTCCCCCTCCCTCCTTACCAGGGCGGCAGGTGCCCAAGGTTCTGTTCTGACCCTAGCCTAGGTTTGTTTCCAGCACTCCTGCCACACCAGCTGGTGCCTTCGTGCAAAGGAGACAGCAAATGTGGGCTCTTCCCGGCACCCTGCAGGGTGCCACGTGCCCAAGTGTGCAGTCGGCCTGTCTGGGGTCGAATCCCGAGAGGCCCAGAGGTTCAGGCAGTGCCCCGGGGAGATGGCCCCTCCCTCGGGAGAGCCGCACCTGTGTCTCTCACTGCTGCTGGGGGTGTTTGAACCTCACAGTCCCAGAAAGGCGGGCACTGAGCTGCAGTCTTCTCCTAAAGGAACAGCTTTAGAGACCTTAGCTGGAAACGTCGGCGTCACCTGCAGTGCCTGCTCCAGGGCCATTAATAGAACCCTCTGAGGTTCCCAGGCTAGGTCCCTCCCATCCTCTTCTCCTTCCTGTTTCTGCCATTGCTGGCTTGCCTTGGGCTGTGACTGTCTTGCCTGAGCTGCGATAAACCCTTCTCCCTGAACTGCTGGCTTCCGGGCTGGCTCCCAAGCACCCTAACACACAACATTCATTTTCTCTAGCATAGTGCTCTCCCCCGCCTGCATTCGGACTCTGCTGTCCACTTGGCCCGTAGGAAGGAAAGGGCTTCAGACTGGTAGGAAATGGAATTAAAAGATAAGTTGTGGTGATGCAAGAAACTCTCCACGCACATGACAGGTCTTTATGGGAAATCCGTATTATGGAAAAACAATGCATGCATTTCAAAATATTTTTGCACCAAAATAAACTTAGTGTGTCTCTTTTTCTGTGGTCTCTCCAAAGTACCGTCTCATGTCTGCCTATTTCACTATTAATTGAAAATGTACATGTCCTTTGCGGTGGCTTAGTCACGATCTCTTCTCCAAGGCCTCCCTCGAAGTTAACGGCTGCTCTCCCTATACTCTGTGTACGTCTTGCTTTGAGCACCCCGACCCACTGTCTTACATGGTCAGTTATGTGCGCCTGGGTTCACCAAGAGACCAAAGCCCTGAGGCTAAGGGTACTGCTTTACTTTAGATTTTCAGAGGCAAACATGGCACAAAGCAGGTACTTGGGACCTGCTGAACCCGGGTCCTGAATGGCCGAGAACTTTCCTCCACGGTCAACCAGAGCCCATGGGTGACTTTACCATGGTCTGCTCTGAGCCTGCCTGTTTGCAAAGCACCAGGCACCTGCCTGCCCGGAGTGCAGGAGGCCAAGGCCACTGTCCAAAGAGTACAGGTTGGAAACACAAATGTGTATTCATGCTGTCACTCACAAATGCCAGCCCTGGCACCCTGGACGAGAGACAGCCAGGCTCAGGAGTTTGTCTGGAGGCCACCTGTGGCCCTGCCCCACCACCTGTGCTGATGGCACACCACAGAATCTGAGCACTCCTCAGGGAAACACCTGGGGGAAGGCAAGAGCCGGGAACTGAGTGAGGACACGTAGGATGCCTGCAAACCTACTCAGCACACTGCAGAAGACGACGAAAAGGCCTTCCCGGTGTGCAACAGTGTCCTCAAGCTTCCTACTCCCAGACACGTTTGCAGAGACAAGAAAGCCAGGAAGAAAGAGCCTCAGCCGCAAGATAAACCCAGTGACCTCATCAGCGTTTGCATCTGCACCTTGCGTAATACTGGGCCATCCAAATGCACTCCTATCTGAAACCAGATTCCCCAGTTTCTGGGGAAAATATGACCAAGAGCACACAGCTGCCAAAGATGGAAACTGGGGAGGGGTGGGCTGACTTTGCTTTGCTGGCGGTGCAAAATGCTGGTGTCAACAAGTCCCGAAACCCTGTCTGCTTCCTCTTCCCGCAGGAGAGCGGCCAGCTCAGGGTGCACTTCGCTGACCATCTTGCTTTGGCCTCCCTTTCTCCTCTGCTGCCACCAGGATCATCTTAATACCACTGGAGGGGCCAGCACTGTGGCACAATGGGTTAAGCCCGGGCCTGAAGTGTCAGCATCCCATATGGGCGCCAGTTTGAGTCCCGGCTGCTCCACATCCAATCCAGCTCTCTGCTATGGCCTGGGAAAGCAGTGGAAGATGGCCCGAGTGCTTGGGCCCCTGCACCCATGTGGGAGACCTGGAGGAAGCTCCTGGCTCCTGGCTTCGGGTCGGCGCAGCCCTGGCCATTGCGGCCATCTGGGAAGTGAACGAGAAGATGTAAGACCTCTCTCTCTATGTCTCCATCTCTCTGTAACTCTGTCTTTCAAATAAATAAAATAAATCTTTAAAAAAAATACCATTGGAAACCTGGCCACCCCCAGTCACTGTGCCTGGAGGGGACTATTTCTCTCTAACCTTACCTAGGAAGGAAAAAAGCCCTGACCCCTAAATGAGGGGGTCTCCAAAAAACTCATGGAAAATGTCCATACGAAAAAAACTAAGCATGGATTTTTTAAAAACATGCCAGAATAAAGCTTATCTTTTAATTTTATTTTTCTATCAACTTTTTGAGTCCCTTGATTCTAAGATTCCTTCCCTTTAATCCTTGTGAACCAGAGAAGTTTCTCAAAACGAGTGAGCAAAAAAAAAAAAAAGACAGTTTCTGGAACTGCTGTTTTCATCAAATCAAGAATCATCAGTATTTTGTGATCCATGGTTTCTTAGAATCAAGAAAATACAATAATAGCTTTCGAAACAACACATTCCTTTGCCAATCGCTGTGTTAAAGGTTGAGGACTGGTGCCGGCTGGGATGCCTGGATCCACCCTGGAAGACCTGGTGGGATTCCAGGCTCCGGCTCCTGACTCCAGCTGCCTGCTCATGCAGTCCCTGGGAGGCAGTGGTGATGGCTCAAAGGCTGGTTTCCTGGCACCCACCTGGGAGACCTGGACCGAGTTCCCAGCTTTGGCTTGGCTCAGACCCAGCCACTGTGGGTATCTGGGGAGTGACCCAGTAGACAAGAGCATTCCTCTCTCTCTCTTCCTCTGTACGATTTAAGTTAACCAAAAGGCTGGCAACCAAAGGGAAGATTTTTTCCCTTGTAATCTGCCTTATCAGGGTATGAGTGATACACACTAAGCTGTAGATATTTAATGTGTGCAACTTGATGCATTGGGAGGTATGCACTGTGGAATCATGACAGTCAATGCAAAAAACTCACCCATCATCTCCAGTGATTTCTTCTTGCTCTCTTGTTTTCCTTATTTATTTACTTTTTTTTTTTTTAAATATTGATTGATTTGAAAGGTAGAGTGACAAAGAGGGAGAGAGAGAAAGAGAGGGCTTCCATCCAGTGGTTTACTCCCCAAATGATAACAATAGCTGGAGTGGGCCAGGCCAAAGCCAGGAGCCAAAAACTCCATCCAGATCTCCTATGTGGGTAGCAGGAACTCTTGAGCCGCCACCTACCACTTCCCAGGTGCATGAGCAGGGAGCTGGATCAGAAGCAGAGTAGTGGGAACTCAAACTGGCACTCCGACATTGAAGTGGCGGCTTAACTTGCGTTGCCCCAATCTCCTTTTCTCCTTTAGTGGTAAGAGCCCTTCACGTAAGAGTAACCCTCTGAGGACACAACACGGTATTATTAAGTATGCCACGCTGTATTGGTCTCTGTGCACAACAGATTTCCTGACTTTTATCATACACAACTGAAACTGTACCCATTAATCAACCCCCATCCTCCCAGCCCCTGGCAATCCCTGCTCTGCTCTCTGCTTCTGTGCGCTTGACCATTTCAGCTTTTCTGCATATGGACTGCCCTGTAGTACTTGTCCTCCTGGTCTTTAGCATCATATCGTCCATGTCATCTACATTCTCCTGAGTGACAGGATATCCTTCTATTTGAAGGCAAATTTTCTTAATGCTCCTGTCAATGGACAGATTGTGTGCTCTTCTTGGCTATTAGGAACCATGAAGCCATGAACATGGACCTATGGGTGTTTCTTCAAGACCACAATGCAGGGGCCAGCACTGTGGCCTAGGGGGTTAAGCCACTGTCTGTGACACCAGCATCCCATACAGGCACTGCTTTGAATTCCAGCTGCTCCACTTACAATCGGGATCCCTGATAATGTGCCTGAGAAAGACCGGAGATGGCCCAAGTGCTTGGGCCGCTGTACCCACATGGGAGACCCAGATAAAGCTTCTGGCTTTGGCCTGGTGCAGCCCCAGCTCTTGTAGCCATTTGGGGAGTGAACCAGTGGATGGAAGATCTCTCTCTGTCTCTTCTTCTCTAACTCTGCCTTGCAAATAAACAAATAAATCTTTTTAAAAAAGAAGGGGAGGGGCCAGCGCTGTGGTGTAGTGGGTAAAGCTGCCACCTGCAGTGCCAGCATCCCATATGGGCGCCGGTTCGAGTCCCGGCTGCTCCACGTCTGAACCAGCTCTCTGCTATGGCCTGGGATGGCAGTAGAAGATGGCCCAAGTCCTTGGGCCCCTGCAACTGCGTGTGAGACCCTGAAGAAGCTCCTGGCTCCTGGCTTTGGATAGGCTCAGCTCTGGCCATTGCGGCCAATTGGGGAGTGAATCAGCAGATGGAAGACATCTCTCTTTCTCTCTCTCTCTCTCTCTCTGTAACTCTTTCATATAAATAAATAAATCTTTAAAAAAAAAAAAAAAAACAGAAGGGGAGAATGGCTTTCCAGAGAGAGCTCCCCTATGAGTCCAGGGAGCTCAAATCTAGCTCAGGTGGTTGGCACTGCCCTCCAGAAAGAGCCACATCCCTGGACTGGTGAGGCCAGCGACACTACTCTCTCCCTCTCTCTCACACACACACCCTGCTGGAGGCCTGGGCACAGCATGCTGCAGCTGCTCCTGCTGACTCACATGCAGCCTCGCGGCCCTGTGGAGAAATTCCATGACAAATGACGATCCCCCCCGCATCACAGCAAGCACTCACATTTTCCAGCAGATTTCCATGAGCCCGGTCATTCAGTTCTCCACACTGCAGTGTTTCCAAAGTGGGTTGGAAAAACCCACTGTGGCTGTAAATCCTGATGCTGCCCTCGTGTCCTCTGAGGGACCCATAAGGGACCCACTGCTGTGCAAGACTGGCCCAGGCCCCGCGGGCATCGGGGACTCAGGACCACAGCCAATGCCACCTGTGGTCACTCTCTGCTCGTCTGGCCTCATGCTCCTTGTCTTTCTTTCCTTAACTGAACTTCAACTGCACGGACATGAGTTCTACCTGGGTAGCACTGTGGGACGGGAGGGTCCCCCTGGGTCCCCACTGGGGAAGGAGTTGAGTTTGAGACCCCAGGCTGAATGTTCACACCCCCCTGCCACGTCATGTGTTGAAGCCTACTTCTCAATCAGGTATTTGGAGGTGGGTCATTGGGTGATCAGATCACAAGGGTGACCTCCTCATGAGTGGGATCAAGACTCCAGAGAACGACCTTGCACGGCCACCATCTGAGGTCACAGCAGGAGGCGGTCTATGAACCTGGAAGCAGGTCCTCTCCAGCATGGGACTTGCTGGTGTCTTTTCTTAAAAAAAAAATGTATTTGATGGAGGGAAGCAGAAAGGAGGGTGTAAAAGGGAGGGGGAAGAAACTACTATAACTTTTTATGGGGGTTGGCACTGTGGTATAATGGGTAAAGCCACCACCCTGCAGTACCTGCATCCCATATGGGTGCCGGTTCGAGTCCTAGCTGCTCCACTTCCAGTCCAGCTCTCTGCTATGGCCTGGGAAAGCAGCAGAAGATGGCCCAAGTCCTTGGACCCCTGCACCTGCATGGGAGACCCGGAGGAGGCTCCTGGCTTCAGATTGGCGCAGCTCCGGCCGTTGTGGCCATCTGGGGAGTGAACCAGCAGATGGAAGACATCTCTCTCTCTCTCTCTCTCTCTCTCTCTCTCTCTCTCTCTGCCTTTCCTTCTCCCTCTCTGTAACTCTGAATTTCAAATGAATAAATAAATCTTTAAAAAAATAACTTTTTATGTTTATACTAAGACACAAGGCTTCCTGTGGACAGGGTGTTGGCCTGTTTTGGTCACTTCTACATCCCCAGGCAAAAAATCAGTCTCAATAAATACTGGTATAAATTACTGAATGGATAAAGGGATACATGAATGAATATAGACCCATATGAAATTATGAGACCTCACATAGATAGATACACAAGGGTACTTCAAGACATTTGTGGACAGTGGGAAAAAAAGATAAGTTGACTCTGGTACAAAAACATTTGGCATCCATGTGTAGTTCGGCCATGGCACATTTTTTTCATGAACTTTCTGCAGGCCCCTCACATGCATGGATCTCAAAGTTGAAAAAGTTTTGTGCCAAGATCAACTTCGACTCTGTCTTCCATGAACTTCTGGAAGTCCCCACGGTTTAAAGGATGCTGTAAAGCTAATGAAACGTGGGGCATGGGAAAAGGCAGCTCCGCCATGCTCCCCACCCTGTGGCTCTTTGAAACCAAGGATTCTTCTTACCTTGAACCTCTGTTGACCATTTATCCTGAGAACTGATTCTCAGGTATCTTGAGCTTCCTGGGAAGTTTTTAGTCTCTCATTAACTCCTTTTTTAAAAAAATTTATTTATTTATTTGAAGGAGTTACACAGAGAGAGGAGAGGCAGAGAGGCAGAGAGAGAGAGAGAGAGAGAGAGAGAGGCAGAGAGAGAGAGAGAGAGGGAGAGAGAGAGAGAGAGAGAGAGGCAGAGAGAGAGAGAGAGAGGGAGAGAGAGAGAGAGAGAGAGAGAGAGAGGCAGAGAGAGAGAGAGAGAGGTCTTCCATCCGTTGGTTCACTCCCCAGATGGCTGCAACAGCCGGAGCTGCACCAATCTGAAGCCAGGGGCCAGGAGCTTCTTTCAGGTCTCCCACACAGGTGCAGGGGCCCAAGCACTTGGGCCAACTTCCACTGCTTTCCTAGGCCATAGCAGAGCTGGTTCAGAAGTGGAACGGCCAGGACTTGAACTGGTGCCCATATGGGATGCCGGCACTGCAGGCGGTGGCTTTACCTGCTACACCACAGCACCGGCCCCTCTCCCATTAAGTCTCACAGCACAATATGTAACTAAGTGATGGAGAACAGTCTTCCAGGGCAATCTCCTGAGTGAGACACTGGGGAAATACTCGCACAGTAAGCCCTGCACGCCACCTCCGTCCTGGTAGGACCATGGGATACAGAGAGGCACAAGGGCTGTAGACAGTGGAGCAGACACCGGCGAGTCCCAGAGGTGCAGCACTTTGGGACAGATCTGCTCTCACCAGCAGTGCCACAGCACAAAGGTTACGCTCAACCTTGCTGCCCACAAAAAAATCTTCAGTTTTCCCTGATCCCTGCTGCCAAAGCTTGAAACGGTGAGCAGTGCCGGGAACCTGGCCTGGGATTAAGAACACACTTCATATTTCATGTCCTGAAGCCCCAAGGAACTCGCCGCTGAGAAGAGACTCCTGTTTCTCCCTCGGCGCAGGCTCCACGGAGCGGCTGCATGGGCACAAAGCCCCCACACAGCTGTCCGGCCTGCGGGCACCTTCCTGGCACACCTCGGCTCACTTTTCTCACTATTTCTGCTTCGTAATTTTGTAACCTTCAGAGTGATTCAACAAGACTCTTACAGGAAAAGAAACTCGCTAGCGCACATATAAATCTGTCCCAAGGAAACCCAGTGACAGCCTCTGACGGGTTTCAACCTGTCTGTCTGCAAGGAGAGAACAGAGCTCCAGTGTTCGGGAGGCCAAACTGTCTCTGGCTCCTTGGCGCTTCGGGAAAGTGGGCAGCAGCTTGGCATTCAGACTTCGGGCTCATTTTGGCTAAGATTTACTAATTCCCAGGGTGCTTTTCTGAATTACTCTTCTTTTATTTTTTAGGATTTATTGATTATTAGAAAGTCAGTTACAGAGAGAAAGAGGGAGGAAGAGAGGGAGAGAGAGAGAGAGAGAAGAGAGAGATAGAGGGAGAGAGGGAGAGAGAGGGAGTCTTCCATCCACTGGTTCACTCTGCAAATGGCCACAACAGCCCTCGCTGGGCCAGGCCAAGGCAGGTGCCAGCAGCTTCATCCGGGTCTCCCACGTGGATGGCAGGGGTCCAAGCACTTGGGCCATCTTCCACCGCTTTTCCCAGGCCATTGGCAGGGATTGGATTGGAAGGGGAACAGCCAGGACTCAAACCAGTGCCCATATGGGATCACTGGCAGGGGCTTTTCCTGCTACACCAGTGCCGGCCCGTGTTTTTCTGAATTCCATCCACAAAGTCAGAGATTAATAAAAAGGCCTGCCTTTATGTTCCTTCCTACCCTACATTCTTCTCCTTTTCCTTTCCTTCCTCCCCCCCTCAACACAAGATCCATGCCATACCCGGGCAGGGCTCCGCCAGCACCTGTTTCTCTAAGGGTGAATTTTCAGGATTCAGTGTCGTTTGCCTTCCTCTATCGCTCAGCCCATTTCTTTGCCAAAGAGATGTTAAAATCCTCACTGGTTGGCCGGCGCCGCAGCTCAATAGGCTAATCCTCTGCCTGCGGCACCGGCACACCGGGCTCTAGTCCCAGTAGGGGCGCAGGATTCTGTCCCGGTTGCCCCTTTTCCAGTCCAGCTCTCTGCTGTGGCCCGGGAGAGCAGTGGAGGATGCCCAAGTGCTTGGGCCCTGCACCCCATGGGAGACCAGGAGAAGCACCTGGCTCCTGGCTTCGGATCAGCGCGGTGCGTCAGCCACAGTGTGCCGGCCGTGGTGGCCATTGGAGGGTGAACCAACAGCAAAAAGGAAGACCTTTCTCTCTTTCTCTCTGTCCCTCTCACTCACTGTCCACTCTGCCTGTCCAAAAAAAAAAAAAAAAAATCCTCACTGGCTGAGTAGGGACGGCTTAGATTCAGCTGAGATATCATACGCCCTTGACTGGCAAGACACGGAGCTGTGGCTGCTGCTCCTGTTTCCAGAGGACAAGCATCCCCTGGGATCTCTTCTCTGCTCCAGAGTATTTGTAGAGAAAGGTGTGGGGAACCTCCCTGGATGGTCCGCTAGCCGCTGGTGCAGGAACAAGCACTCTGCAGTCATGGAGGAGCACACGTGGCTGCTGGCTGCGGGGCCAGCACTGTGGTGCAGCAGGTAAAGCTGCCGCCTGTGACACTGGCATCCCATTTGGGCACTGGTTCAAGTCCCGGCTGCTCCACTTCTGATCCAGCTCCCTGCGAATGGCGTAACGAAAGCAGTGGAATATCCCCTGCTACCCACATGGGAGACCCAGATGAAGCTCCTGGCTCCTAGGTTTGGCCTGGCCCAGCCCTGGGTGTTGTGGCTGTCTAGGGAGTGAACCATCGAATGGAAGATCTCATTCTGTCCTGTTTCTCTGTAACTCTTTCAAATAAATAAAATAAATCTTTGAAGAAAAAAAAAAACTGCTTGCCGTGTGCTGCTGGAAACAAATAGCTCTGTGGCTATATAACAGCAAGGAATTAAAAACAAAAACAAAAACAAGTGCGGTTGGCACTGTGGTATAGCGGGTAAAGCCACCGCCTGCAGTGCCAGCATCCCATATGGGTGCTGGTTCGAGTCTCAACTGCTCCACTTCCGATCCAGCTCTCTGCTATGGCCTGGGAAACCAGAGAAGATGGCCCAAGTCCCTGGGCTCCTGTACCTGCGTGGGAGACCTGGAAGATGCACCTGGCTCCTGGCTTTGGATGAGCACAGCTCTAGCCGCCGCGGCCCACTGGGGAGTGAACTGGCGGATGGAAGACCGACCTCCCTCTCTCTTCTCTCTGTGTAATTCTGACCTTCAAATAAATGAATAAATAAATCTAAAAAAAAAAGTTTATTTGAGAGAGAGAGAACAAGCTTGCTTCCCAAACGCCTAGAGCCAAAGCTGGGAGCCAGGAACTCAGTCTAGGTCTCCAGTATCGGTGACAGGAAACCTATTTATTTGGGTTATCATTGCTGCCTCTCA
The DNA here is from genome assembly GCA_949820135.1 of Sylvilagus floridanus. Lineage (NCBI taxonomy): Eukaryota > Metazoa > Chordata > Mammalia > Lagomorpha > Leporidae > Sylvilagus > Sylvilagus floridanus. The sequence continues at coordinate 15,614,475 of OX463228.1, read as the reverse complement.
GGGTGCACATTAGCAGGAATGCTGAAATCAGGAGCTGGAGCTGGGAATTGAACCCCGGGAGTCTGATGTGGGACCCACCTGCCCTGCAGTAAACTTTCATAAGCCTGTTGTAAGATCTGGAAACAAAAACAAAACCCCTGTAGCTGCGTGCTCAATAAGAAAGAACAGAATTCTTGACAGTCTCACCCGCAGACCCCTCTGAGAAAACAAAAGGTGACTCACCTCCTATCACTGCTGATAAGGGGCTTAGCTCTCGCTGGAGAACCCTGGCTGTTCCGCTTGTATCCAGCTCCCTGCTAATGCACCTGGGAAGGCAGCAGAAGCTGGTGCCACTACATGGGGAACCCAGATGGAGCTCTGAGCTCCTGGCTTCGACCTGGCCCAGTCCCCAGCCACTGTGGCCATTTGGGGATTGAACCAGTGGATGGAAGACTTCTCTTTGTCTTTCCCTCTCTCTGTCTGTAACTCTGCTTCTCAAGTAAATAAAGAAATCTTAAAAAAAAAAAAAAAAACAATTAAAATGAGCATATACACTACTATTCAATGAATTTCTCTTTACTTATTTATCTACCAGGGTCGAACTACCTGAATCAATGTGTAGATTTATTCTTTGTTTTAATAAATGTATAATGTACATTTTAAGAAAAATCAGCTATATAACACTCCAAGTGGGGGTGCCGTAACTTCTGCAGCCATTTCTTATTGGAACTATCTACCTTTTAACAGGATGTATTGTTCAAGTCCTCCCCTGGGTCCCTTTTTTCCTTAATAATTGAGAATGCATATGAAGCATTGGCTGAAGTCAGACACCAGGACACATAAGGGACTCACAACAGCCCCACAGTATAGGAAGCACTGTTATCCTGTGCTGCAGGTTAGGGAACCGGGACATGGAGGAATTGAGGAGTTCATACAACATTGCAGAACTAGCACTGTGGAGGGTAAGCTTCAAACCCAAGTTTGATTCCAAAGCCTCATTCGGCCTCCTTTTCACGTTGTCCCATGAACCAGGCAATCAACCTAAAGGCTACACTCTTCCACATCAGTCTGGCATGTCCAACTTGGAGACAGGTCACTGGACTAGGACACAACCACCTCGCAGATCCAGGGGAGGCTTCCTTGTCCCCCACACCCCTGCACTCTGCCTTAACCAATTGCTACTTAAGACAGCCCTGATGTTAGATGAGACGAAGGTAATAAATATTGAGGATATTGACTCGATATCCATCCAGGTATGTAGTAGGAATATCTTACTTTACTCAAAGGAGGCAGGAGGACGCTCCATCACTGGTTCACTCCCCAAGTGCCCACGGACAGCCAGGGCTGCTCCAGGAAAAGGTTGGGAGCTAAGGCCTCAGCACAGGCCTCACACCCGAGTGGCAGGAGCCCGGCTACCTGAACCATTACCTGCAGCCTCTGGTTGATGATGGTTCAGAAGCCAGTGATGGTGCAAAGACAGGCAGAATGAACAGCACCAGGCTAATGGTATTCCTTCTTTGACTGGTAAACCAGATTGCTTCCAAATACCCAAAACGCTTCCTGGTAGAAAATGGTTTGCATTTGTTCCCAGGCCACTCCTTACAGGTGGTCCAGGACCAGTGAGTGGAAGCTTCTGGAAGACACTGTCTGGTCAACACAAAGCAAAATCCCCCAAAGCCACGGGGGCCTGGAAGTGGAGGAAATAAGTTCCTTCTGGCTTGACGGTGTTTAAATACAGAAAAAAATGACTGCTCGGCAGGATGTCACCTATTCATGCTTTGGAAGAGGAGAAGCAGGTAACTTTGAACTCCCTCTTGCCCTTGAGATTCTAGAATTTGTGTGTGTGTGTGTGTGCAAAATGTTGAACCCTTTACTTAGTGTAGAGTTGGTCTTCTGTAATATAAAGTTAATTGAGAATGGGTCTTAGTGGAGAATGTGACTGGGAATGGGAGAGGGAGGAGGAGGAGGAGGGGCATGGTGGGAAGAATCACTATATTCCTAAAGTTGTACTTATGAAATGCATGAAATTTGTATTCCTTAAATAAAAGGTCTCTTTGGGGAAAAAATAAATATACATTTTAAAAAAAAGAGAGATTCTAGAGTGTTATCAGTGGGACAAAGTACATTTTGATGGAAGGCCCAAGAACGAGGTAGAACAGTGACTGCGCATGGGGAGGCAGAGGTGTGGGTGGCACCCTGGAGTCTGCGGGAGATAGAAAGGGGGGGTGTCAAGGTATTACCCTCCCACACACATCTGGCACCTGACCACCCCCCCTCAGGACACTGTTCTCCAGGGGCAGCTTGCCCGTCTGGCTTCACTAACTTCTCCTTGCACCTGAACCTAGAAATCATCAAGTATGGGCATTTTTGCCCAGCTAGGCAGTTTGCACCAATTTATATATGCTTCCCTTGGAAAATTTTCTGAAAAGTAAGACTTAACATTAGCGAGACAAAGGAAACCTTCCACCTTGAGGCATGGGCTGCTACCTATTTACCTAATGGTAAACAATAACCCACCTTCCACGCAGCCACCCAGCCGTTTCTCCTGCTGGGCTTAAGCCCTAGGATCTGAGAGAGGGATTTGGTCTTTGTCCCCAAACACCTGAAAAACATCAATCCCAGACTAACATACCTGGCCCAGTGAGCCTAAAGGTATGAGCACACCTTGGTCTAATCCTTGTGTGTTCAGCTCCACCACCTGCTATTCTGAGGGCAAAGGTAGTTTCTGTGTAGACTTTGAACTACCAAACCAATACTGGAACAGAATATTTCAAAAGTTTGTGGAAAATGGAATTAAAAGATGCATTTATTTTGGTGCAAAAAAACTTTGAAAACTTGTGGTTGTAAAGTAAATTGGAAGTATGTTATTGCAAAAATAATTTACAAAAACAAGAAAGAAAAAAGAGGAGAGTGGGAAGTATCACTTGTTCTTTTTTATTTTTCTTTAAAGATTTATTTTATTTATTTGAAAGGGAGAGTTACAGAGAGAGATAGAGACAGAGAGAGAGAGAGGGGTTTGCAACTGTTGGTTCACTCCTCAAATGGTCGTAATGGCTAGAGCTGAGCTGATCTGAAGCTAGGAGCCAGGCGCTTCTTCCAGGTCTCCCACGTGGGTGCAGAGGACAAGGACTTGGGCCATCTTCTACTGCTTGCCCAGTCCATAGCAGAGAGCTGGATAGGAAGTGGAGCAGCTGGGACTCGAATCAGCACCCATATGGGATGCTGGCACTGCAGGCCAGAGCTTTAACCTACTGCGCCACAGCACCAGCCCCTCATTTGTTCTTAAAACTGTATATAGGCTAATCCTCTGCCTTGCGGCGCCAGCACACCGGGTTCTAGTCCTGGTCGGGGTGCTGGATTCTGTCCTGGTTGCTCCTCTTCCAGGCCAGCTCTCTGCTGTGGCCTGGGAGTGCAGTAGAGGATGGCCTAAGCCCTTGAGCCCTGCACCCCATGGGAGACCAGGAGAAGCACCTGGCTCCTGCCATTGGATCAGCACGGTGCGCCGGCCGTGGCGGCCATTGGAGGTTGAACCAACGGCAAAAAGGAAGACCTTTCTCTCTGTCTCTCTCTCTCTCACTGTCTACTCTGCCTGTCAAAAATAAATAAATAAATAAAAACTGTATATACATGAAATCTGTTCTCTTTAGATACATAAATAAAAAAATGCATGCATATGAGAGGTCTTCAAAAGGTTCATGAAAAATGCATACTCTGAAAAATTATGTATGGACTTCAAAATTTTTTTTGCAGCAAAACAAACTCATCTTTTAATTATATGTCCATGAATTTGTTGAATGAGTGACTGTTATAGACTGTTTGTATCCCACCCAAATTCTTTTGTGCAAGTCCTTACTTCGAACTTGAAGGTATCCGGAGGTGGCCCTTGGAAGACAATGAAAGTTGATGGGGTCCTGGGGGGCGGGGATCTGTGCCCCTGGCAGAAGGGACACCAGATAGCTGATTCTCTCCTGGCCACAAGGTTAGGACAAGCAGTGGACAAGCCAGGAAGAGGACTCTCGGCAGGAACCGACTCAGTGAGCATCTTGCATTTCTGCTCCCCAATTCCAAGAATCAAATTTCTGCTGTTTAAAGCACCACTCTATGGTGTTTGCTGCGGCAGCCCAGCAGACTGAGACCATGCGTTTAGGACTTCTGTGGAACTTGAACTCACAGACAAGGTGTGGCCACAGCTCGAAGGTCTCCACCTGACAGAGCTTCACCGACTGCGGCAGCTGTGTGTCACCCGTCTCTGAAGTCACCACGTGGAAAACACAGTATCACGTATGACATTTCTGAAACAGCATTTTCAGGGATGGCACTGTGGCATGGTAGGTTAAGCAAACGCCTGTGACGCCAGCATCTCATATGGGTGCCGGTTCGAATCCCGGCTGCTCCACTTCTGATCCAGCTCTCTGCTGTGGCCTGGGAAAGCAATAGAAGATGGCCCAAGTCCTGGGGCCCCTGCACCTGCGTGGGAGACCCAGAAGAAGCTCCTGGCTTCAGATCAGCGCAGCTCTGGCCGCTGCGGCCATTTGGGGAGTGAACCAGTGGACGGAAAACCTCTCTCTCTCAGCCTCTCCCTCTCTCTGTCTGTAACTCTGCCTCTCAAACAAATCAATAAATCTTTAAAATGAAATAGCATTTTCAATTATTAATAGCAACATTCATTATGAAAAAAAACTTCCTTCAATATGGAACAGTTCAAAAGCACTAAGAGGGGACTACAATCCACCTCCATTCCCCAGACGCCCGCTGTTGATGTGCCTGTGCACATCCTCCTGAGACAGGGTCCTTCTGGGGGTGACTTCAGATCTGGACCATACCCCGCACACCATCAATGAAATAGGTAAGAACTCCTGCCGAAGGAGTTTATCCTCACGAGATAAACGATTTACACGGTGCCCGGGCATCTCCCACCATGCCGCCCCAGCCCCTGCTGGCTTTGTCCTGCCTTGAACAACTGCACTGGGTACTCCCCTGTCCCACCCCTCCCTGACACCCACGGGGAGCCGGCGCCTCCCACGCTGAGGCCTCTGCACAGCTGTTCCAGGTCCCTCATCAGAGAAGCCTGTCTCCATCTTCTAAGTAAAACAGTAAATCTCTTAGTGAATTTTATCTTCCCTTTGCCAAGCTGGTCCTCCACAGCACGGATCACCCAACATTCAGTAGCCTTACTTCTCTTGTTTGGGTACCTGTGCAAGAATTTAAGCTCCTTGTGCTAGGACTTCTTGTCTGTTTTATTTTCTGTGCTTTCCCAGAGCTTACAGCACTGTCTGGCACACAGTAGGTGCTCAACAAATATTGGTGAAAGGCCTGGGCAAACACCGGAAGGTTGAGGACAGGGGTCTGTCTTTATTGCCCTTTAACCCCCAGGAGTCTGACGTGAAACTCAGCATTGGGTAGGCCGTTTATAAACATTTATTCAACGGTACAGTTCAGCCACTTTTGTACAAACGGCTGTGTTCATCTAATACACAAAGCTCAACTGACTGAGTTTTTATTGCTTAGCAAATAGTTCCAAGAATGCCTATAATTCCAACGAAGCCATAGACTGCTTGGCCAATTTGGTGGGGAGAAGGGCAGAACTGGCATCCGATTTCATCAGTCAGGGAACTCCATTAGCACAGTTTTCAATTAGTTCCAAATAACTGCAGCTTTCATTGATGCAAAAGGCAAACAGTGACCAGTGTTCTCCCCCCCAAACATGAGAGACAGCTGGAATTCAGACAAAATGCAAGAATAGAGCCTCAGGATGTACCACATCCTCTGCACTTGCAATGAAAATTATCTAAAGGCCTGATGACAAGTACACGCAATGGGTACTGATCACACATAATTTCAAAATGTTGCTGAAATACAAAAAACGATATCATTCGAAAGAACAGCATGAATAGATACTGTTTATGTAAAGAGACTGGTATCCAAAGGGTCGATTTTTACAAGCTAAATTCTAATTTCTGTGAGCAGCCTCTTACCACATCATTTCAGCTTAAGCCTAGGCTACAAACAAAGCCCAAAAGAGCTGACAGCGTGTCCGGAGAAACATGATCTCTAATACAGACTAGGCATGTTTCAGATAGCATGTGTGTATATTCATGTCCATCTGACTTCAGCGTCACCAACACTCGGCAGGGACACCCCCACTACAGTGCCCCACTGTACAGATGGGCAAACCAGCTCAGAGCCTTCATCAGCCACCTGCCGGCATCCCCAGGACCACAGGGCTGGGTCTACCACCCCGGAATTCTTTCAGTAGAAAAATGTAATGAGATATACAGGAAGAATGTAAGTCTGAGGGTTTGCCCTGCAAACTTAACTTTAAAATAAGTGATCTTTTTCTAATTTTTTGATAGCAAGATGTGTTTCAAGGAATGGCACGTTGGGAACATGGACTCTAAATGACTGAGTCTATCAGTTGTTTCGTAGCCCTGGAGCCAAATGTAGGCAAATCTCTTAAGGGCCCCCTTCCCAGGGTTCTGCCCTGGCCCTTATTTATTGCATGAGATGCCTGCACCCTACATATCTGAGTTTCTGGCTCTGACTCCTGACTCCAACTCCCTGCCAATGTAGACCTGGGGAGGCAGAGGCGATGGCTCAATTTATCACATCCCTACCACACAGGTGGGAGACCCGGATTCGCTTCCTGCAGTCCTGGCCACGGCGGGCATTTAGGAAGTGGACCAGCAGGTGCACTGGGCTCTGTTTCTGTCTCTTAATTAATTTTACATATGGTACTCCTTTCAGGTGATCTCACTCAGTCTTGGGGTCTGAGCTACCAGCTGTATCCTGAAGATACAAATGTGAGTGTATTTTTAAAGGCTCATGGAAGGGGCTGGCACTGTGGTGTAGCGGGTGAAGTCGCCGCCTGCAGTGCGGGCATGCCATGTGAGTGATGGTTCATGTCCTGGTTGCTCCACGTGTGATCCAGCTCCCTGATAGCAGCTGGGAAAAGCAGCAGAAGAGGGCCCAGGTACTTGGGGAATGAACCAGTGGATGGAAGCACTCGCTTGCTGTCTCTCTCTCCCTCCTTCCTTCTTGCTCCTTCTATAATGTTGACTTTCAAATATATAAATTAAATGTTACTTTAAAAAGTGTATGGAGGGGCCAGTGCTGTGGCGTCGCCTGCAGTGCCGGCATCCCATATGGGCGCCGGTTCGAGACCTGGCTGTTCCACTTCCGATCCAGCTCTCTGCTGTGGCCTGGGAAAGCAGTGAAAGATGGTCCAAGTCCTTGGGCCCCTGTACCCGTGTGGGAGACCCGAAAAAAGCTCCTGGCTTCGGATCGGCTCAGCTCTGGCCTTTGTAGTCATTTGGGGAGTGAACCAGTGGATGGAAGACCTCTCTTTCTCTCCCTCTCTCTCTCGTTCTACCTCTCTCTGTAACTCTGTCTTTCAAATAAATAAAATAAATCTTAAAGAAAAAAAAGACACCACATGGGATGCTTGGATGCAAGTCTTGGCTCTGCTCCTGATTCCAGCTTCCTGTGAATGTACATCCTGGGAGTCTGCAGTGACAGTTCAAGTATTAGAGTCTGGGCCACCCCTGTGGGAGACCTGGATTGAATTCCTGGCTCCCAACTTTAGCCTGGCTCAGCCCCAGCCATTGCAAAGAATTTGGGGGAGTGAATTGTCAGATGGGAGTTTGCTCTCTCTCCCTTCAAATAAACAGATACATCAACAAATAGATGGAATAAACAGGCATAAATGCCTCAAATTGTCATTATTAGCTCTTTAGCTGAAGATGGTAAGAAAGCTTTCTAATCCCATTTTTATTTTCCTGGAGATGGAAACCAAATGGCCGATAAGTCATCCTAAGAGACCATCTACTACAAGAAGTTTTACTCTTTGGATGTTCAGACCTGAATGCCCTTGTCTGACAAAGAGGCACTAGGTGCGCTCTTCGGTCTCCTGGGGCTCTATTATTTTCTAATTCCATTGTGCAGCATGAAGGCATCAGCCTGGACACAAGGAGCTCGCTGTGAGTGCAGCTCCTCCAGGGACTGGCAACGTGGCCACCCTCACCTGACTTTTAAATCAATTATTCACAAGGAGTGTCTCATAAAATTTGGAGGGCACCAGATGATAACTGGACACTCTAGGATCATGAGATGCTGAAAGTGGGGAGATACGAAGACACTTTGCACACTTCATGGAAAATGGAATTTAAAAACAAGTCTCCTGGGACGCAAACAATTTTTTTTGAGATCTAGGCAGATAAGAGGTATTTGAAAAGTTTGTGGAAAATGCACGCTATGAAAAATTATGAATGAATCTCAACTTTTTGCACCCAAATAGACTTATCTTTTAGTTCCAACTTCTACAAATTTTTGAAAGTACCACAGTGTTTTCAGATACATTCCCCACTTTGTCAACAACAGCAAGTCAGATGTGTGCTGGCTGATGTCTGGAGTTTGAGGTTGAAACGTCAATGCCGGCTGACTTCTCCTCTGAGGCAGTTTGTGAAACAGGACAGAAAACAGTGTCTGCAAGGCGGCTGAATGGGATGCGTGCCTCTTTGTTTCCCTAACTTTTCTGTACAGCTTGGCTCTGCAAAAGTCACTGCCAAGTGTAAATAATTCAAGAGTGCTCTCGGGGCTGCCCGTCAGCCAGCAGGCCCAGCAGGAAGCAATGAATGGCGTTTTCTTCCCTTGGCAAAGCCACCTGGTTGACTGCCTCCTTCTCAGCCCATTCTCCTTGGTTTCTGGGCCACGGCATGATCCGGACCTTCCGCTCAAAGGCAGAAGGCAGACCCTGCGCTTGCAGACCCCGGGGCCCGTGTGCCTCCACCAGAACGCAAATGAACTCATCAGAGCATCAGGGGCCGAACACAAGCTGAAAAGCAAGTTAAGTGTAGCTGGCCTGGCTTCTCTCTCAAAGCACAGCTGGCTACAAAAGAGAAGAAAGTCCCAACAGAGGGAGCCTGAGGAAGTACCTTTGAAAATCCAGGGTTTTTTTTTTTTAAAGATTTATTTATTTATTTTAAATTCTGTGTTACACAGAGAGAGAAGGAGAGGCAGAGAGAGAGAGAGAGAGAGAGAGAGAGAGAGAGAGAGAGGTCCTCCATCCACTGGTTCACTCCCCAGTTGCAGCCAGGAGCTTCTTCCGGGTCTCCCATGTGGGTGCAGGAGTCCAAGGACTTGGGCCATCTTTCACTGCTTTCCCAGGCCACAGCAGAGAGCTGGATTGGAAGTGGGAGCAGGTCTTGAACCAGTGCCCATATGGGATGCTGGCATTGCAGGCATAGGCTTAACCTGCTATGCCACAGCGCCATCCCCGAAAATCCAATTTAACAATGACTTGCACATGGCACCATCTTTGCAACTTGTTGGAAAATTACTCTCCACCCCCCCCCCCAAAAAAAAAAAAAAAAGAAGAAGAAGACGAAGAAGAAAAATCCCAAAATAAACAAATACCAATTCTACTTGAATAGGCTTGAATAGGTGCAGCATCATTTCATACCAGTTCGGCACTGATAGGCTAAAGGCTATCTTGGGACACGCAAGACAAACACGGCTGTTTGATGTTCCCAAGTTTCTCCTGGGCTCCTGTATCCAACCCACACCTTCCGTGACCCAGAGGCGCCTTTTACTATGTGTGAATTCCTGGAACTTTGCCTTTCAGAGCCTCTGAATGGAATTAAATCATCCTGTGAAATAAATCCACAGGACAGAAATAGCATGTGCATCCATCCTAATTCAATGCGTTCCCTTGAAAGTCAACCATTATCAGTTCTTCCCTGCACAGGAGATTCAAGTCCAAGAGTAAAATTAGCTCTCAAAATGGAACCCTGGGTACCAAGAATGGCAGTAACTTCTCAAGATGTGTGTTGATGCTACTTCTCTCAAAACTGTACCAGGTGCAGGCTCCATCCTCCGTGTTTCAAGAGCACCAAGAGACAGGGACACCCGACACGGGGCAGCAGGCCTGCTGTCTGGGGTCCATGCTGCCTGGTTCTTCAGTAAAGCCCCTGGCTGTTCTCAAAAACTTGACGTTAGACCTTCTGGCTTTTCCCCTTCCTGCCTTCTTTTCATGGATTAACACTGTCCTGAATAAGAAGCCAGCTCTTTAGGGGCTCCCTGAACTTCCAGGTCTGTCCCCCAGGAGATGGTGCAGTCCAGAGGCTACACATGGTCTGAATTGCAGCTTCATTACCAGTTAGTTAGCCTGGTTATTAAGCCTTTCTAGTTATTCACCTGTAGAGTGCAAATAATATAATCGTACTTCAAAAAATTCAAAGGAAATAGGATTTAAAGATAAGCTGGTTTCGGTGCAAAATTTTTTGAAATCCATATATACACAAGGGGTTTGCCAAAAGTTCATAAGAAGCAGTCAGGGCCAGCACTGTGGTATAGCCAGTTAAGGCAACTGCCTCTAGTGCCAGTATCCCATATGGGTGCCGGTTCCAGTCCCGGCTGCTCCACTTCCCATCCAGCTCTCTGCTACAGCCTGGGAAAGCAGTGCAGGATGGCCCAAGTCCTTGGGACCCTGCTCCTGCATGGGAGACCTGGAGGAAGCTCCTGACTCCTGGCTTTGGATCAGTGCAACTCCTGCTGTTGTGGTCAGTATGCCTCCAGCCCACATGGAGTGCTTGGGTTTGATGCCTGGCCCTGGCTCCTGCTGACACAGACTTGGCAGGCAGCAGTCAGAGCTCAAGTAATTGGGTTCCTGCCACCCACAACCCAAATTTGGATTGTATTCCTAGCCCTTAGCTTTAGCCTGGTCTAGCTTCAGCCACTGTAGACACTGGGGATGAGATCTCTCTCTCTCTATGTGTGTGTATTTCTCAAATTTAAAAAAAATAAGTTCATGAAAAATGTGTATTATGAACTGTGCGTAGGCTTCCATTTTTTTACACCAGAATAAGTTTCATTTTTTCCATGAACTTTTTGAAGTACCCTCATTATATTGCTGTATACATAATAATGTTACAAGTATTTAAGGAGAAACACAGGTAAAGTGTTAGTCCTATAGCAAGTGCTCCGATTGGCTCTTGCTATTGTTGCTAATATTATTACAATAGAAGTCCCTGCCAAGTAGGGACGTCACCATTCTTAAACAATAAATGTGGAGGTGGGGGGGGCTGTCTTTGAAGTCAGCAGGGAGGGAATGGATGAATAAGCCAGACAGAGGGCAGCAAAGGTAGACTTCGGTGCCCGGGGTCGGACACCACCCACCACGAGATATCGCACCAGCAACCTGTGCAAATCACACGCTGGGCAGAAAGTGGACACAGGAAAAACTCCATGACAGAGCCACCAGCAGCACTGCACAGCATGGCCAGAGCGGCCCAAAGCCCAGGCCATCTCAGGCTACCTGCAGCCGGCCCAGGGCTCAGGAAGGAGGACCGCCTGCGAGATGATGACGCCCACTGCTGCTCTCCAGGCCTGCTCCCCAGCGCCCGAGCCCTGCGCCCTTCACGGCGTCCTGGGTCTCTGATGTTGCTTCATTTGGTCGAGGTCTGGGGACTCTGCACGGGAACCAGTGAGCAGAAATTTCTGCCCAGTGCCTGCCCTAGCTCATCTGCTTCCCCACTTCTATTGGGCCCAATCTTCGCCAGTCTCGTCATCTACTCTCTCTTCCTGTCTTTCAGGAAGACACTCAGGGTATTCAAGAATATCCACTGGGGTGGGTGTTTGGCTCAGCACTAAGAATGCCACGTGAGACACCCACATCCCATCCCCGAGTGCCTGGTTTTCAGTTCTGGTTCTGGCTCTGGCTCTTGAGTCCAGATTCCTGCTGTTGCCATCACCGGGAGGCACCAGCTGAAGACTCACGTGCTGGGTCACTGTCACCCACATGGGAGACCTGGACTGAATCCCCAGCTCGTGGCTTCAGCCTTGTCCAGTCCTAGTGGTTGCGTGCTTTTTGGGGGTGAACCAGCAGATGGGCACTCTATCCATCTGACTCCCTGTCTCTCCATTGTTCAAAATTTAAAAAAGACTATTGACTGCTTTTAAAGCTCTGACACTTTAATAATGACATCAATACTGCCACGACCTCACAAAAGGAACAGCATTTAGCAAGGCTAACAAGAAGCAAATTTCAATCATTAATCATTCATGTTCTTCTATAAAAGAATTTTCCCCAAAGGAAAGCAACAACAGAAGAAAAAGCATACGTGTGGCACCTAGTTATGATGTGATTTACACAATAGGAGGGAACTGACAAGAGGAAACAAAGGAAGGTTTAAGAACAGAACTGTCTGACATTCATGATATTATATTCCCAATCACCCCAACATGCTCTCTTTGACTAAAGTTCCATTCGATACTGGTTGAGTTCTAACATCCGCCAGATTTTGAGCCCATTCAAAGTATGCTATATGTATGCTATACATTATGCTATATGATGATCAATAGATTAAGTCTTGGGACATGGAATCAAGTAATATCAAGGGGGCCAGCATTGTGGCATAGCGGGTGAAGCCAATGCCTATGACACAGGCATTCTACCTGGGTGCCAGTTGAAGTCCTGGCTCCTCCACTTCCAGTCCAGCTCCCTGATAATGGTCTGGGAAAAGCAGTGGAAGATGGCCCAAGTGCTTGGGGCCCTGCACCCACGTGGGAGACCCAGAAGAAGCTCCTGGCTTCTGGCTGCTGTAGCCATCTAAGGAGTCAACCAGAACACAGGCAATCTCTCTCTCTCTCTCTTCTCTATCTCCATAACTACTTCCAATAAATAAATAAACCTTTAAAAATTAATAATAATATCTTGGCGAGGGGTACAAATGATAAGTGTCACCAAGCAGGGCCCGGTTGTCAGCAGCAGGTTCACCTCTGCAGCCCTCGTGCCATCTATGGTTCTTACAGCAGCCGAGAGGCGCAGTTCTCCATGCTCCTCAGCATAGCTCTGCACTTCCAGAACACAGCGGATCCATGGCTAACCAACTCCCTTCAAACGTTCAAGTGAAACAAGAAAGGGAGGGAGAGGGAGAGAGAACTACGTATTCAGCACCCTGCAGGGCTTGGCCATCTCAAGCCTTGGCAAACTCTGGGGACACTGATTCACGAGCAGTCTCTCCCCAGCCTCTGGGCTGATTCTATGAACATCAGCTACGATGAGTTTTAGTTTGCTGGCAGAGCTCATCACCGCATCATTCATTTATTCTAACACACGTAGAACCGGCGTAAATTCAATTCCAAAAAGACTTGAATCGCTCACCAGGGGAAATGAGGATGGGACCAGCCAGGCGAGGGGGCAGGGGATGACTCGGGGGGCGGGTGCCCACAAGCAGAGCTCACCGATAGATGATTCCTTTCTCGTGCAGGAACATGAGCGCCGAGATGATCTCCGCGGCGTAGAACCGGGCTCGGGCTTCGTCGAACCGGCGAGACTTCTGGATGTGGAACATCAAGTCGCCCCCATTCACAAACTCCATCACAAAAAACAGTCGATCCTGCACAACAGACACGGGTGCAGCCGTTAGCCGAGAGTTCCGTTGGTGCCCTGGACCCTCGGGTGCGACGGGGGAGAAGAGATTGCAAGGGGAGGCGTCCAGGACACTGAGGGGGTAGGGGGCAAGAACGCCCAAGACTCCTTCAGCTAACTCCCCACAGCCTTGGGTTTCTACACAAAATAAAAAGCTGTTGGTTCTAGTTCTGGCTCTGCACCTAAAAGGCCATGAGATTAGAAGGCGGAGATATAAATCAAAAGGTGAATAAATGACTTTCACCGGGGCTAATTACAGAAAGTGCGAACAGGTGCTTGTTCGTCCTTGGGAGTGGGCGGAGAACACTCACAGATTAAGGGAAACCCTTGACACAAACCAGCCAAGCGGAAGTCTAAGGGAAGCCTCAGAGTGGCCTCTGTGCATTCCACACTGTCCATCAAAACACGTGGAGTCAGGACAGGGAAACTAACGTGAGCAGATGCCGCCTCCACCCTTGCAGACTCTCACAGCAGGAGAAAGGAACCCTTCACAAATGTCACGGGGCAGGCGTGTGGCCTAGGGGTTCAGACACTGCCGAAGATGCTCACATGCCACATCAAAGTCCTTGGGTTCAACTCCCAGCTCTGGCTCCTGCTAATGCGCACCCCGGGGGACAGCACTGATGGATGAAGTAGCTGGTTCTCTGCTATTCATAGGGCATGGGTGGATGGAGTTCCTGGATCCCAGTGATGGCCTAGCCCAGTCCTGGTGGTTGGGAGCATTTGGGAAGTGCACTGGTGAATGGGAGCTTTCTGCACAGTGTCCAAAGGGTGTGAAGAAAGTGCTGTGGATGGGGCCAGCGCTGCGGCATAGTGGGCAAAACCACTGCATGCAGTGCCAGCATCCCATATGGACGCCGGTTCAGGACCTGGCTGCTCCAGTTCTGATTCAGCTCTCTGCTATGGCCTGGGAAAGCAGTACAAGATGGCCCAAGTCCTTGGGCCCCTGCATCCACATGGGAGACCCAGAGGAAGCTCCTGGCTCCTGGCTTTGGATTGGCGCAGCTCTGACCATTATGGCCAATTGGGGAGTGAAGCAGCAGATGGAAGACCTCTTTCTCTCTCTCTCTCTCTGTGTGTGTGTGTAACTCTTTCAAATAAATAAATAAATCTTAAAAAAAAAGAAAGTGCTGTGGAAATGAGGACTGCTTATTGAAAGAAACAATTAAAAAGTGCTGTCTCTGAGAACTTTTTTTTTTTTAAGAACCTCTAACGTGTATGAGAAGTTCCTGGCTAGCTAATTCAATGTTTAAAACCTAAGTCAATATTTAAAAAAAAAAAAAATTAAGTGCTCGGGACCCAGCAGAGTATAACGAGCCATAAAGAGTCTGGTGTAGAAATATACTTCTTTTTTATTTTTTTGGAAGATTTATTTATTTATTTGAAAGTCAGAGTTACACAGAGAGAGAAGGAGAGGCAAAGCCTGCGAAGAGAAAGTGCAGGAAGCAATGACATCTGGTTACCTGTTGGGTGCAGATGCCCTGTGGTCTGTAAGTGACCCGTGGGCCAGCCAAGGCCGGCAGCATGAGCACCGTCCACTCCGGGCCAGGCCTCCGTTTTGTGGGGTGGGAGGGCAAGAGGCCACTTTGTCGAAAAGCAGGCATTTCCCCCAGAGGATGTGTGCTGCGCCTGGGCTTCGGAGTGCCACGGATCACGCACGGCCTGTTTCCACACACAGGAGCCGGGCTAGGGCGGAGAGCCCTGCGTGCTCTGGCTCACCTCCCCCTGCAGCTCGGGGCGAGCCTGCAGATCCCTATCAGGAGGCGGCAGGGTTTATGGCTTCCCGGTCTCTATTTTAAGGCATACCTTAATTATGGAGGAGAAAAAAAGGGCCCATGTCTATTAAACACACCTCTCTTGCTGCTAACGCTTTGCAAGGATTTAAGAGTGAAGAGGGAATGGCCAAAGACAACACCAGCAGCCGCGGCCAGGTAGCCTTCAGGTGGGCGTGCAGAAGCCGACTGGGAAATTATATAAACAGAGCAAGCGTCTGAGTAAGCCAGGGGCCTGCACTTGGGTGTGACTGCCAAGGGCACATGTAGACCGGGTGGGACGTGCTGTGATGAGCAATGAATGCGGAGGACCCGGACCCGGGGGAGCAAAGGGTGGGGTGCAGGAGAAGCAGGTGCAGGAAACACCTCTCAAAGGTGCACTTGTGTAGAAACTCTGCCTCCCCCCAGCGCTGTGTTCCTTTGGGGGGTGTGGGGGGGCACAGGAGGACCTGGCAAAGGCTGCCTTGGTCAGTTTTCTATGCCGTTACAAGTGCCCGAGGCTGGGTAACCTTTACAGGAAAAAGGTTGCTTTAGCTCTCGGTGGTGGGCATGGCACTGGTGAGGGTCGTGTGGCGGACAGCGTCATCACGGGAGAGATCACATGGCAAGACGGAAAGCCAGAGGGACAGCGAGGGGCCATTCTCACTCTTTCTAGAACCAACTGGGCTCCCTCCAATCTGCTCCAACACTGCTACATTGGGGATCAGGCCTCCCCAGACAGGAGCCCCTGGGGAGCACCCTTCAGCCACATCCGGAAGGTAGCCAACGCTAAGGTGACCAAGCCACCCCACAGCTGCCCGCGACAACGAGGTCCGTCTGGTCCGTTTCTGTTGAGCAGCCTGTACGCCTTTTTTGTGGATGTGAATTCCAGTTGCTCTAAACACCTGGTTAACCAGAACTGGGTCAGTAGGCTCACAGCCATTCCCTAGCGTGCTTGGCAAGAGTTTCAAAAGCAGAAGGCATCCATCCACAAGACAAGGGCATTATAAACAAAATTCCACCCATTTCTAGCATTCACACACACACACACACACACACACACACAGACAGACACCAACAACTGCTCCCATCTAAAGTCGAAAAAGCCAGACCTTGGGACAAATTCCAGATCTGGGGGTGGAAAATTAAACACTGCCCTCCGGTCTGGCTGGCTCTCCTCTATCTCGCCCTGCCCTCCGCCCTGGAGGCTGATTCTCAGATACCACTCGGAATCCTGCACGCTCAGCAACGGGAGAAGCAGTCACAAGCTTCAGAATTGCGAAAAAATACACGTCCCATCACACTTGTTTCTTTTCCTTCCGTCTCCTTGCTGACCTTCTGTCTGGAACCACACGGAACAGAGCATACAGTCCGTAGCCTTTGGACCACAGCAACTCTAGAAGGGGAGATAATGGCCAAAGACACAAGGACAACTTAATGAGAAGTAATGGTCTGTCCTCAAGTCGCATTGCCAGGCGGTAAAAGCAAAACATGTTTATCAAGTAGCAAAGAGCTTCTGCTGCAAGCAAGCCCTCTGTGTGCCTGCTTCGCTCTTTCCTCTGTTTTGAAATGTCTGTTGAGGACGTGGGGGAAAGACCTGGCGGCAATCTCTACTCCAAGATTACTGCCGTGCCGGCATCCCACATGGGCGCTGGTTCAAGTCCCAGCTGCACCACTTCCGATCCAGCTCTCTGCTATGGCCTGGGAAAGCAATAGAAGATGGCCCAAGTCCTTGGGCCCCTGCACCCGCATGGGAGACCTGGAAGAAGCTCCTGGCTCCTGGCTTTGGATCAGCACAGCTCTGGTTGTTGCAGCCATCTGGGCAGTGA
Source organism: Sylvilagus floridanus (assembly GCA_949820135.1). Lineage (NCBI taxonomy): Eukaryota > Metazoa > Chordata > Mammalia > Lagomorpha > Leporidae > Sylvilagus > Sylvilagus floridanus. Next base: position 15,597,490 of record OX463228.1, on the reverse strand, counting down.
ACCAGCAGATGAAAGATCTCTCTCTCTCTCTCTCTGCCTTTGCCTCTCTGTAACTCTGCCTTTCAAATAAATAAATAAGAACAAAAAAATAAAATAAAAAAGGAGATAAATGCCACAAGTCTCTGGTGTTGAGTCCACTGGTCATGAGGTGGGGACCGAATCTTTATCACAAACAAAACCCTTGTAGCAAGGGTGCAATGAGCAGTAGCTGCTGCTGCTGCTAGAGTGGCTCTCGTGGAGACAGCAGTTAAAACCGGGTCACAAATGTGCCTGTGCCCAGGGATTTCCATTACAAGCAAAGGGGCAGAGAGGCGCAGCCACGTCTATACTTGGGGGCAGAAGCTAGCTTCCGGCTGTGCGATCTGGGAAGACGCCCATTTCTGTATACTTCCCAGGAAGCTCTCAAGGTTGCTGTGATGGTTTTATAAATCAGAAGCAAATGAAAGTGCAGGTGCTTCCTCCATACTGTTGTTCTTTTCATCGGAAAGATGAAAGATTTTGGGAAAGTGCAGTGCGGGGCTGGCTTGGAGCGCTGTTATTTAGGCAGTGGGAGAGGTAGACTCAGCACATCACTGCAGGCGGGTATGAGCAGTGGAAGGTGCAGAGGGTGCCTGGGGGCCACCAAGGACACTGGGGCATCCAGGAGGCTTGGGCTGGGATTTGGGGAAGAGCTTCCACAAGGAATCAGGTCCCTAGCTTTGAAGGATGAGGATGCAACTGTTGGGTTAGAGTGGGGATGAATGAGCATGTTGTTCACGTGCATTAACCACGCTGCTTTGTCCATAGTTGAGTGTTTGCAGAGAAAGCCAAATGCTAATTGGTGGGGCTCTGTTTCACCCCACCCATAAGAGCCAACTGCAGGGGAGGGCTGGAGTGGGGTGGGAGCACAGCTGCTATTAATAAGCAGGATCACTCACTTCCTGCTCCCTCTGTTAGAATTATAAGCCCAGGGGCTGGCTCAGCAGGTTAACGCCCTGCCCTGCAGTGCCAGCATCCCATATGAGCGATGGGTTCGAGAACCCGGCTGCTCCACTTCTGATCCAGCCAGCTCTCTGCTATGGCCTGGGAAAGCAGTGGAAGATGGCCCAAGTCCTTGGTCCCCTGTACCCACACGGGAGACCCAGAGGAAGCTAGCTCCTGGCTTCAGATTGGTGCAGCTCCAGCCGTTGCAGCCAATGGGGGAATGAATCATTGATGGGAGACCTCTCTTTCTCTTTCTCTCTCTCTCCTCTCTCTGTATAACTCTTTCAAGTAAGTAAATAAATCTTTAAAAAAAAAAAAAAAAAGAATTATAAGCCCAGCCCCTAGGTCAAAACAGGTGGCAACCCGAATGGAATTGGCTTGCAAAAGACCCCAGGAGAGCCTTGGCTAATGAACAGAACAGCATGAGCTACAAGCAAACTCCCCCAGCAGGACTTCACTCCCTTGGAAGGAGCTCCTTCACCCTGTGGGGATGCTTTCACCTTGAACGAATGCCTGCGACCAAACAGACCCCTGTAAGGGGGCAGAAATCCAGCTCTCGCCCACAACGGCGTCCTCAGTTTGTGCTGCTGCAAAACCCAGCATCAGGGATGGCCGGGCTGACACTCAATCATGCCTCACACACTCAACTGGGAAGCGACCGGATGAAGCATCTTTGGGGGGAATCCTGCATTTAGGGAGGTGCTGCTGATGGATTAAGGTGGCTGTGAGTCACTTTTGGGCCAGAGAAGAATTTCCAAAGCCTATCCTAGGCATAGATGGCAAAACAAAAAACCTAAATCTAACCTATCACTACTTCAGGTTTTCTAAAGTTTAGTTTCCTAGAAACTGGGGCTGAACATCTGCCCGGCTTGACTTGAGGCTTTCGGTTCCTGTGTGGTAAATTCTGCCCTGATGTGTGCAGCAGGAAACCTGAGGCCCAGGAAACGGGCTTGACCTCAGTTCTGAGTGGCCACACCCTGGGCAGAACCCTCTCCTCTCTTGCCCTGGATTCAACCCACCACAAATGCAAGTCATTAACACGGGTGCAGTGAACACCTGGGGGAATAAAAGTAACTCACAGATCCCTCCATCCCCACACCCAGGCGCCCAGGTCACCAGGCTGGTGCCTGGTAATAATAGGATTCCTGTCGCCACCTGCCCAGGTTCCATTAACGCACTGCAGCTTGGCCAACTCTGCCCAGGCCAAAGCGGATAAAAATAGCTTCAGATGCACTCATGGCTGTCAGCAAAAGCAGTGTGCATTCTCAAAAACCTCCACCCACGGCTGTTCTTCAGGAGGTAAAACCCAAGGACAGCTACTTGAAGAAAAGTTAAAGAGATAAAATCCCCGGGCAGGTGACTGTGCTACACCAAGACTGTACGAGTAGCAAGATGACACTTCCTTAGGAGGGTGACTGCATGGTGAGCAGGGACCAGGGACCAGATCCTGTAGGGTCTCTGTGGCAGCCACCTTTGGAGGTGGCTGATCAGCTCCTGGGGCGCTCTTTCTCAGAGAACTGCCCCATCCTGGTCATGTGGATATATGTTGAGTTGAGCTTGCAGTGTACAAACAGACGGACCCAGCCAGGCCTCCCTAGAGTCTCTTTCCTTGAAAATTGGAACTGAGCTATAGAGGATTGAATTTAGTCTGGGATGTATGTGCGTGAATTAGGGAGCTGAGGCTTCCTTGTGGTGGGAACATGTGAAATGCCTTAGAACAGAATGGTGAAAGCCTGGATGAGTGGGTGGATGGATGGATGGAAGATTGATGGATGAGTGGAGAGATGGACAGATGGATGGATGGAAAGATGGACAGGTGGAAGATGGATGGATTGATGGGCAAAGAGATGGAGGGATGTATGAACAGAAGGAGGATGGAGAGATGGACAGACAGAGGGAGAGATGGACAGACAGATGGAGGAGAGAGAATAATAAATCAGAAACATAAAATGATGCAGAGACCAGCAATCAGAGAGGGTGAGTGGGTCCCTATGTTTTTCTGGTTTCAAGCCCTACCTACCCCTACTGGAGTCCTGGCTAATTTCTTAATTTCTGCCTCTGAGTTCCATGAAACTTGTACTTCTGAATCTTAATTTTCAGTTTTCCTTTTTTTTTTTTTTTTTTTACATAAGTTTGGGTAAGTCTTCTGTTGCTACCCGAAGGATTTAAGTTAAAACACAGGGCCAGCACTGTGGCATAGTGGGTTGGGCCACTGCCTTTGGTGCTGGTATCCCATTTGGGCATTGGTACAAATCCCAGCTGCTCCACTTCTGAACCAGCTCCCTACTAATGCACCTGGGAAAGCAGTGGAAGATGGCCTAAGTGCTTAGGTTCCTCCCTGCACCCAAGTGGGAGATCCAGAAAAAGCTCTTGGCTCCTGACTTCGGATTGGCCCAGCTCCAGCCATTGTGGCCAACTGGGGAGTGAACCAGAGATGGGAGATTGCTCTCTCTCTCTCTCTCCCTCTCTGTAATTCTGCCTTTCAAAGAAAAGATTTTTAAAAAGGTGCTGGTATTCTTTAAACACACACACACACACACACACACACACACACACACACACACCAATTTTAAAGGGCAAGAAGTTTCCTTAGTTATAAATCTAGGGTTATAACACCTACAACCGCAGTGCTGGTGTGAAGATTAAATCAGAAGCAAAGTGCCTCACACAGCGCTAGGCTCAGAAAAGCATCTCAACACACAGAGGCTTCTGGCATTCCTACGTCACACGCAGAGGCTACGGTAAAAGCTAGAAGACCCTGCACAGTGCTGAAGGCCCTGACGTTACTGAGAGGCGGTAAGCGCAGCCGACATCTGGGTTTAACAGCCAGGAAGCTCGAGATGCAAAAGCAGCTCCCGCTGGGCTGTATTTATTTTCTGTCTTGCCAAAGTCGCTTCTGTAAAATGGATAATCTGACAACTGAACTCAAGTTTGTGAGGATTACATGAGTCCCACCATGAGCTCCAAGTAGTGTCTGACACACAGTAACTGCTTGTATGAAGCAGGGTTTTTTTTTTGTGACTACAACAAAATTCCTGAGGCAACTGACTTTATAAAGAAAAAGGGGTTATTTAGCTCTTGGCTCTGCAAGTTCAAGTCCAGGGTTGGAATGCATCAGTGGAATTGTCATCGCTGCAGCCTCTCCCCTGACCCTCAGTGAGGGGCAGGGATCGGCAGGGCTCTAAAGAGTTGGAGGTTGCCCTGCCCCCTCGCCCAGCCTCTGGGGCTCAGGGACATTTATTGATGCCACACAGAGATGACCCTGATTTGGTGAGAGCTGTTCTTGCTGGGAAGTGCTTGCTAAGCAAGGGGTTACAAAACCAGATTTCACAACCAAAACGCATTAAGCAAGGCTTAGATTCTGATGGGTTATCTAATTTTATATCATCTCTATTATTTTCTATTTTGAAGACTTTATAATAACCATCAATATCATTAGTACTGCAAAGCAAACGTGTACCCCTTTGGACTGCACATGGATCGTAAGTAGGACTTTTTTTACAGTGGCTTTTTTCTCTGTCTACAAAGTTGGCTCATTCTTATACCCAGAGAAAGAGTCTTCTGTTTAAATCAGGAATCTGCCATCCCTACGATGTGCAGGTGTAAATATCATTTGAAGATGGATCGTTCTGGAAACCACAGCCATAAGAAAAAGTCACTGTGTTCAGGATTACACTGACGATGCAGATGGCCTTTTGGAAATAATTCAAAGAACAGAAATAACACTCGAAGTGATGAATAATTTACACAATGCTTTAAGGCACGGTGAAACTGGGAGTCACATCCATCTAAGGGCACTTTAAAAAGTTCAAGGAAAAACAGAATTCAAAGATAAGTTTATTTTGATGCAAAAAACAGATTTTGACTTTAATTCTCTTGCCAGCTCCATGGTATAGTTTGGATGAGAAATTTTTAAAAATTCGGTTGGCATGTTTGGCTTTTTTTCTGTCATATTGCCATTTTCAAATTTGGGGGGCGGGGAATGACACCAAAATTAACTGATTTTTAAAAAATCCATTCTTCCATATCATACCTACTTGCCCAGGTTCTTAAGAGCCTGGACTATTCCTACGTGAGTAACAAGGCCACCCTGTGCCAGAAGCCGCAGCTGCTACTGTCAGCTGTGGGCCAGGAGAAGGCGCTCTCCAGGAATGGACAGCACTGGGCTGAGCTTCCCCTAAGTGCCACGGCTTTTTTATGTTCTCTGCCCTAGTCATCTATGGGGGAATAGAGAGTGCAAATCAACAGGAAACAGTTACTGACGTCAAGGAGGTCACGACGGAAAAGCACCCCCATGAGGAAATCGGATTGCGCCACGTCTGAACTGGAAGCAGCTTCTACTTAACCACATTAAGAACGATTGCAAACGCCACAAGGAAGAAACAATGAGGGAGAGACTCTAATGGCTTCATTTTTTAAAAACTTACTTTGCACTGCTCCTGAGATGTCAGAAGTTAATTGAATCACACACAACCACTCCCCTACCCGCTACCCGGCCACCAGACAAGCCCATGGGCAAAACCAGTCTGAGCACACAGACTAGTGTCTCGGCAGGTGAAATATGTTTCCAATAGAAGAAACCCTCAGGGACTTGCATTTCCAACCTGGAGGGATGCACAGTTCCATGCTGAGCCCCAGTGTCTCCTGGTCACCTGGGTGCATTATAAGGTTCTCTCGTAACGAGAGCCAACCAGGCTGGCCGACATATATGCCACAGCAAAGCAGCAAGGAGGGACTCCAGTCTTTAAAGTGTAAATAGGCGGTAAGACCTCGGTAGAGCAGGTTCAAGGTGTGACCTACCTTCCCGGAAAAAACAAAATTCAAAGTTTCAGAGCCAAAACGAACAAACAAACAAACAAACAAACAAAAAACACCCTGAATTCCGTGTAATTTTTTCATAATAAGCATTTTTCATGAATATCTGAAGATCCCTGATACTCATGGATTTCAAGATGTTACAAGCTTAGCTTTGAATTCCACTTTCCACCAACTCTGTGAAACACCCTCACAGACCACAGCGCACCGGAAAGTGCCAAGCAGAGGCCAGATGCTAACTGATACATTTTCAAGGGCACCATGCACAGGCGTGGCCTGCAGTGGGAGAGGGGAGTCAGAGGTGCTGGGGGGACTGACATAGGAGAATTCTCTGTTTTCCCTGATGAAACTGAAACTACGACTTCGGAAAAGCTAGAGCAAACTGCCGAGATGAGTTCTACTCAGCTGTTTCATCTAATGAAGTGTCGAACACTGAATCACTAGTCCATCACTCGATAGACAGCAAAGCCAGGTGTGCAGAAGCCACTCCATTTCCCTTTACAAAGCTGCACATTTCCTGTGTGTGAGAGCAATTGCATACCCACAGTTACATAGAAAGTAAATACAAGGAAAATCGAGGGGAAAAGTAAATAAAAATGAAAACGAAGACACCCACAATCCTGGCAGCCCAAGACAGAAGTCTACTCGTACAGAGAAAAAGATCTCGAAAAAAGTAGATTTTAGAGTGAAGAAGAGATGTGTATGGTAATTTTAACCAGATTTAATTCTTTACAATCTCATTATACTTCACAGTTCACTACATGGTACAGAAAGAGAAAGGAGAAAACATATCCACCCCATTCCCTTATATTATGTATCTCCTGATGCAATTAACCATCTTGATATGACTGGTAACAGTTGCACCCCATTCCCAAAGCCTTTTGTGTCTCCCTATGATTAGCCGGACCTCTAATTAGGTCGTGGAAATTGGAGGACATGGTATTACTAGTATGGTCTCTACATCATGACACGACCATTTTTATTAGGCTGGGGATGTGAGCATCTCCGGGAGGAGGAGGGTTCCCGGGGTGTGGTGCTTTGATCACTTGGACACCACTAACCTTTGCTGCTGCCCCTAGTGGTTGAGAAGAGCATGGGATCAATGCCCCTGAACAAAAATGTCCCCCTACAAAAAACACTAAACTCATATCCAGAAAACAGGCTGTCTTAGATGTTCCCTAAGGTCTAGTCTCGTGACAGAGGCATGCACTACATTATTCTTTTAAATCCTTATTTTACATAGCACAATCCTCTTCATAAGAACTTTGGTTTAAGTATCAAATGGGAGCCAGCCTTATGGAAGATATTTATGGGCTTGGTTTGTACTGGGTTATGGAATAAGTAGTAAATATAAAATTACGTTTACTTAGATCATTTTTCATGACAGAGATGCCAAAACTTTGCAGAAAGTCACGGGGCTGGCGCTGTGGTGTAGTGGGTAAAGCCACTGCCTGCAGTGCCAGCATCCCATATGGGCACAGGTTCAAGCCCCAGCTGCTGCACTTCCGATCCAGCTCTCTGCTATGGCCTGGGAAAGCAGTAGAAGATGGCCCAAGTCCTTGGACCCCTGCACCCACATGGGAGACCCAGATGAAGCTCCTGGCTCCTGGCTTTGGATCAAGGTAGCTCCGGCCATGGCAGCCAGTTGGGGAGTGGGCTAGCGGATGGAAGACCACTCTCTCTTTCTCTCCCTGCCTCTCCTTCTCTCTCTGTATTCAAGTAAATAAATAAATCTTAAAAAAAAAAAAAGCCATGGCTTTGATTTCATCCTCTGATCTGTGGCTGGATTAGACATTTTTGGTCTCCTGGAAGGAAACTGAAATTCCAGGTTACAGTTGTCGGATGAGACATTTTGCCCAGTTATAGAGAGGTAGAGAACATGGCCAAGAATATTTCCCATCTGCCTCATGGTGATGTCTGGGAGCCCACGCACCCTGTCCTGCCCTGCCCTGCAGAGTGGGTGCTCCCACTCAAGCACATCCCATGCACCACTGCGAGTTTGCTTCCTCCATGACAGCCAGGGCCTGCTCCTCTCTGGCCCTCTGGCTGGAAACCACAAAGCTGTTCAAGCAAACGGCTCATCCCATTTCTGCAACTGAGCTAAATGCCCATTGTCCCTTGGCCACTGAGGGAGAAAACGCAGCCCTTAACTTAATGGAGACTAACGTGAAGGAAGCATGGCTCTAATAAGAAGAGGGGAAAGTCACCAGGGGCCGCACAGGGGAGCGGGCGTCATGCTCGCCTTGCAGGGACACCCCAAGGAGAGCAGACACGGCGACACCAACCATCTCACGCCAGCCCCGGTGGCGTCCTTCCAGGAACTGATTTCGTTCTAGCACTTGGTTTCTCCTCCAGCAAAACCACTTCCTTCAGTCTCTTCTTCTGGTCTCCTTGTGATGCTAGCCTCTCCTCTCCTAACCTCCACAAGGACCAACTCCAACTTCCTGCTCTCTCCCGCACAGCATCTACCACACCCCCTCTATCCTGACCACGAGCAGTTGAAGGGCGGACCCACATTCTGCCTTTTTACCTCTACAGTGTGTGCTCTGGGAGCATGCACTGAATTAAATTAAAAATGCAAGACAGCTGCAATATTTCCATTAGCTATAGAGACAGCTCAGGTCTCCAACAACCAGGGCCTACTTTGAATATCTAGAGATCACTCAGTATTGATGGCAGCATTCAAATTTCTCTTTATTACACTGAAATGGCATTTCCTTATACGGGAAATAAGCAAACAAAAATGAATGCAGCAGCAGGTTCATCCCCCTGACACACACACACACACACACACACACACACTCCCAGGCTGCTTGGAAATGTCTCTGGAAGCTCTGATTATCTCTGTTTGTGAAACCCAGCTGCATGCATGCATCACACACAGGATAGGAATCCGACCCTCCGACGGGGCCCCTGCACATTCAGGCCGGAGGGGATGGTTTACACCAAATGCCAGGGATTCGATGTCTTGTTAGTAAAGAGAAAATGTGATCATTAAATGCCAAGACAAAAGAAGCTGCATTCTTCCTCTACCCTGCTTTAGACCGTAACTCATTTTATTGCAAGCTCAGTGAGCTCATCTTTGGCTCTCCCCTGATGCCCTGGGCTCAGAGAATTCTGCCTTATCGTGCAGTAGCCTCCCAGGTTGAGAAATGCCAGCAGCCTGCTAGGTCTTGCTCACTTTCAGCAGACCCTGCACAGTCCCACTGTCTCCCAACACAGCTCAGGTCTACCCCACACTCCCCTACCTGCACCAAGGCCACATGCAGCCACCAGCAGCTATAACAAGCCCCCAGCAGGAACTCTGCCTGTCTACAAACTCAGGGGAAAAAATGCTAATGCTTACACCTTTGCAAGGGAGATGTAACACACTTGGCTTTGGCCAAGTGAAAGGAACAGGGAAACTGCTGACTCCTGCTATCAAGCCCAGGCAACCTGGCAGTGGTGGAAGGCAGTGGTATCCAGCCAGAAGAGATCCTTGCTCCACCCTGGGAACATATGGCAGGGTCTGGAGCCAGTTCTGGGTGCCACACACAGGCAAGTCTGCAGAGGGGAGGCCAGGAATGACAAGGACAGTCCCTCCAACAAAGGATTATCCAGCCCAAATGTAAGCAGTGTGCAACTGACATCACTCTATACAAACAGGGGGGCATTTCTTACTGTAAATGCTGAAAATCCACCAGCTACTGCATTGTTAAAACTGTCTGACTCGGGACTGGGGTTGTGCAGCAGGTTAAGCCATCCCCTGCAATGCCAACATCCCATACGAGGGCCAGGTCAAGTCCTGGCTGTTACACTTCTGATCCAGCTCCCTGCTGGTGCGCCTGGGGAAGCAGTGGAGATGGCCCAAGTGCTCATGGGAGACCTGGATGGAGCAGGCTCCTAGCTTCTGCCTAGCTGAGCCTGGGCTGCTCCAGCTATTTGGGGAGTGAACCAGCAGATGGAAGATCTCTCTCTCTCTCTCTCTCTCTCTCTCTCTCTCTCTCTCTCTCTCTGTGATTCTGCCTTTCAAACAACAACAACAACAAAAAATACATCTTACATAAAAAGACCTGAGCAACACGGAAGGGAACTTTCTATTACACACCTGTTCTGAAGCCCAAGTGCACACACAGGCCCTCAATTCTACAGGCTTCCAGGAGAGACACGTCAACCGGTCTCCATGTTAACTCTGCCTTATTCGCTCCTGCTTTTCTTGGACATGTCTAATGCATCTAAAGTCGCCTTTCAGCACCGGTAGACAGATGCCAGTGTAGGAGGGGGCTTGTGGCGAGTTCGAGCTAATTCTCAGGGCAGAGTGGCTCTGCCCCCTGGGGAGTGGGAAGACAGAGCCAGGAGGACAAAGAGGCAGGCCCTCCCCATGGCCCTCTGCACAGGAAGAGAAACCCACACAGAGAAGAGGCGAGAAGGCTGGCTGGAAGGGCTCTAGCTCGTTTGGGTTCAGAGTTAAGAGCATCATTTTGATGTTTGCAAATATCATACTCCACTAGAATGAAATTAAGAGATTCGGGGAAGGGTTCCAAGTCCTCTTGGAGAACACCTAAGCCATAAATCACAAGGGACCAGAAGTGGATTCAAAAACAAAGCAGGATTTTTTTTCTTTGCTGTGCAAATTCACTGGGCACTGGAAGCCTCTCAAACAGAAAGGAAAGAACTCGCTGGGTGGCCTCAAAGGGAAGCCTGTGCATGCCAGAGCCCCAGGGCAAAAAGACCAGGAGCCCAGGAGCTGGCTTCTAGCAGAAGGCAGAAAGGAAGCTTGGAGAGGAAGCCTTGATCATCGTGGTGACAAATGGAGAAAAACGTGAGGGTGGAGGATGTGGTCAGAGGGTCCCCTCGGCCTGCAGCAGGTGCTGTCCATGAAGACACCCTTGCAAGGAGATTTTGCAAAGAGCCAGAGAAGTCACTGCGGGGCCGGGGGCGGGGCAGCTCCCCTTGCCCCTGTGTCCTCTGCCTGGACATGGAACCCAACAATGCCAAGGGCTGGAGCCACCCCTCCACACAATCATCTCCATCAGGTCCCAAATTCACTACTCCTGCTGTGAAAGTGAGGGCCCTGGCACTCCAAAGCAACTTCAGGGGCAAGTCCCCTGGACTCGCTTCTAAGCTAGGGCTGCTCTGAGCCTGTCCTGAATGGGAATCCAAAGCCCAGCCCTCTCCATGGAGCCCCCATACAAGCAGCTTGCTCGTGAGCAGCAGAACACAAACTCCCCATGCAGAAGGTCAGTTTCCTGAGAGCAGGAGTCCTCTCTCCTTTGCTCCCATGGCGTCCTCAGGGTTTAAAGCCAAGTTCTGCACCTTGTGGGCTTGTCAGTGCTACACAGGGGCCTTCAACAAGTTCATGGAAAATGGAATTAAAAGGTATTTATTTTGGTGCTGAAAAATTTGAAATCCATGTACGGAGAAGTCTTCAAAAAGTTTCTAAAAATATGTATTATGTAAAAAAATTTGCAGCGACATAAACATATCTTTCAATTTCATTTTTCCATAGATTTTGTTAAAAAGATTTATTTATTTATTTGAAAGGCAGAGAGAGAGAGAGAAAGAGAGAGAGAGAGAGAGAGAGAGAGAGAGGTCTGCCATCTGCAGGTTCGCTCCCCAGATGGTGGCAACATTTGGAGCTGGGTTGATCCAAATCCAGGAGCCTGGAGTTATGTCCAGGTCTCCCATGTGGATGCAGGGGCCCAAGTCCTTGGGCCCTCTTGCACTGCTTTCCCAGGCTATAGCAGAGAGCTGGAACAGAAGTGGAGCAGCCAGGATGTGAACTGGCACCCATATGGGATGCCGGCGCTGCAGGTGGCAGCTTTATCCACAGCACCAGCCCCCCATGAATGTTTTGATTGCTGAATGAATGAACGCTTCTGATGCTACCCGCCTGGCTGCCAGTCAGAAGCTCTCTGACTTAGCCCTGGCAGGGCTGTTTCTACTCAGAGACGGCCTGCAGAGTTTGGGGGCCCTAGAACAGACAGACATAGCTGGGTGCTTCCCAATGATGAAGTCATTACAAACAAACAAACAGACAAACAAAACCAAGTATTTCAAAACCACAACACCTTATGGCCAATAGCTCCTGTCCAAAGCAGTTGTGTTTTTATGCCACAGGATTCTCCCTTCGGGATGGTGTGGACACACTCCAGGCACTCGCAGGTGTGGCTTCTGGGCCTGCCTGGGCATCCGAGTCTCTCATGGCAGCCACCAGCCTAGCTTCCTGGGAAGCTCCTGCAGGCCACAGTGGAGGTGGCTGGGGTTGGTCCTGGAGCCCTCGGACTGTCCCTCAGTGGCACGGAGGAAAGCAAGCCCCAGAACGCCGCCTACCACCTGCTCTGTGCTGCCCACTCTTTCAGTGTGCGGCTCTTTTCTCTGCACTGGGCTGAGGCCTAAAATGTTCCTTTTGACTTGCACTCCATCACAGTGATCCTAAACTGTCTGATTTTTTTTCACTGAACTATAAACTAAGAGAGAACTTCAAAAAGTTTATGAAAACATGGACTTAAAACCCAAGTTTATTTGAGTACCCTAAATTCTAAAAATCCATGCATCATTTTTTTCATTATATGCATGATCATGAATTTTTGAAGATCCTTTGTATGCACAATTTTCAATGTTTTTGCACCAAAATAAACCTATGTTTTAATTTCATTTTCCACACACTTCTGGAAGGCCTCCTTTCATCTCTGGAGCCATCCTGACACTTGGTGTTCCTACACAGGGCCCTGTGGATACCAGAGTATCTGTAACCCGGCAAGTTGAGGGCTTCCAGGCATAGCCAGCGAAAAACACAGCGATGCAAGCACCACCCTCCAGGCTGTCAGCTACCAGGAAGCACAGGAACAAAGTCTGACCCTGGTCGGACCTGGGTTACGTCAAAGGAAATGACACAGAACGCCACCAGCCATCTCTCCAAAAGGGGAAGTGGCGGGTCTGCCCAGCCTCTGGGGTACCAAGGATGATGTCGCAGGTGACAAGGCCAGTCAGAACCCAGCGACCGCAACAGAAAACAGGCCACTGCTTCAGACCCTTTTGTGACACCCGATACCTTGGCAGTCCTACCCGGAGACACAGAGCCAAAGGAACAGCTTGGCCTGCAGCTTCTCTCCTCTCCCATTCATTCTCCTGGCCTTTTTTAGCCAAAGAAAGTTGGAAGCCTGGTGGCCCGAGAGGACAGGAGCAAGGGTCCCAAGGAACGGCCCCTTCCTCCTGCAGGTGCAGAGCCTGGGACTGGTCTCAGCACGCTGCACCCTCAGGGTCGGCAGTGGACAGGAGGGTGGGTCACGCTTCCTGGCCCCACAGTGTCAAACCGAGAACTCCAAAAAGGCTTACGGAGAGAGGAAATTCAAAGATACGTTTATTTTGGTGCAAAACGTTTTTGGAATGCATGCATACTTTTTTTTTAAAATACACATTTCCGTGGACTTTTTGAAGACTGCCTCATACACTCACAATAAATGATGGGAAAACAAAGATGAATAGGATTTAATAAGCTGGGAACATGCAGAGAACAGAGAACGCCGCGCTCTGGCTTACTTTCTATTTTGATCTGAGCCCGAGGCAAACGGCAGCCAATGACCCACAAGCAGAGCAAATCCTGTCTGTGGCCGCTCAGGGAAAGGAGAAAACCTAGTTCCAGACGGATCGGAGGAAACAGCCTTCGGTTTTTCATAAAAGGCCAAAGGTTCCACGTTGCGGAGAAGCGCCTTTATCCCTGGCCACTGACGCCATGCTTTCCCACTGCACACCGCAGTGACAAGAGCTCCCCATTTATGGCATAACAGAAATGACAGGGATATCAGCAGGCTGGACAACCTGCCCAAAAGACGCTCACTGACCTGGCTTTGCCGTGGGATCTGGGGCACGTGGGGGGTACCTCTCTGGACCTAAGCAGCCAGAAATTGACAGTGAGGAGGGGAGCATTGACCCCCCTCCCACCCTGCTTTCTGGCTTGCTTTGGGGATTCAATGAAGTACACCCTGTGAGATACAAGGTGCGGTGTTAGAGGCGTTGGCAGTGAGGGTGAGCACTGGGAACCCACGCCAGGGCCTCAGGGAGCTGCGATTCCATCCCTGGCCCACCCCTGCGGCAGAGCTGGCACCGCGCAGCCTGCGATACTCAACCAGCTGTCTGGACACTGGCCTCGCAGCGCCCCGGTCTCTGTGGAGGGAGAGTCTCCCAGCTTTCCGGCTGCACTTCCCCCCACCTCTCCTAACCCGTAGTCATACGGTCTCTTCCCCAGGAAGTCACAGCAAACTCAGGAGCTTCGGGGGAAGCAGCGCTCCGGGGGCCGCCTCCTCCTCCTCCTCCCCCATCCGCCGTTGGCAGCAGCTCAGTGCACAAACCCGGCCTGGCCCCGTGCCAGGCGCCCTGTGACCACGTGCGGAGAGGACACGCAAGCTGAGGGGGCTAGGAAGTGGTCAGGGCCCTGAGTAACACAGGGCAGGCTGCGGCCTTCCCGGGCCAAAGAGCACTTCCATAGGGACTCCTGCCAATGGGCTGCGAGGCAACAGTTTTTATTTATGTATTCTCATTTTCTTGAGAGAGAGAGAGAGAGAGAAATCTATCCACTGGTTCACTTGCCAAATGCCCACCATAGCCAGGGTGGAGCCAGGCCAAAGCCAGGAGCATGGAACCCAATCTGGGTCTCCCATGTGGGGGGCAGGAACATAAGCACTTGAACCATAGCTGCTGCCTCCCAAGGTCTGCATTAACAGGAAGCTGGAATGGAGAGGACAGCCAGGACTTGAACCCAGACCCTCTGATATGGGATACAAACATCCCAAGTAGCATTTTTTTTTTTAAGGAAAAAAAAAGTATTTATTTGAAAGGCAGAATTATAGAGACAAAGTAGGGGCTACAGAGAGATCTTCCATCTACTGGCTTATTCCCCAAATGGCTACAGAGGCCAAGACTGGGCTGGATCAAAGCCAGGAGCTAGGAACTCCACCGGGGTTTCCCACATGGGTGGCAGGGAGCCAAGTCCCTGTGATAACTTCTGCTGCTTTCCCAAGTGCTTTAGCAGGGAGCTGGATGGGAAGTGGAGCAGCCGGGACTCAAATTGGCACCCATGTGGCATTCAGGGGTCACCACCAGCCATGGCTTAAACCACAGAGTCGTAATACCCCTACCCCCCAACATAAATGGCATCTTAACCCCTAGACCAAGCGCCCAGCTCAGAACACAGATTTAGGTGGAGGCCCTTACCCGGAGAAAACAAAGGGCAGGTGGCCCTCAAGAAAGAACTAGAAGCCAGCTAAGAACTAGAACCAATGCCCGAGTGCTACCAGCCGTGGGCACCTGATTGATGAGTGTGAGATTCATTCCTGGGCCACACGATGTCATAAGGGGAGACGCCCTGTCCCATGCTGCCAGTGACTCTCCTCCCATCCCTGAAGTCTACTGAAATCATCCTGCAGCACCTGGGGCTCCTGATGCCCGAACCTTCACACACTGCATGGCTGGCAGGTGACATCTCGGGAGAGGCATCCGGTGCAAAGCCCCGGCCCCGCCAGGATCCACCCCTGGGGCTGATCTGTGAAGATGCCAAGTCAGGAGCCGGGAGAGAGAGAGAGAGAGAGAGAGAGAGAGAGAGCAATGAGCGGAGGGGACCCCTGGGCCTCTGGCCCTGCATAGACGGGTCTGCGTGTCCTGGGCCCACTGGGACGCACCAGATGTGCACAGACAAGCCCTGTCCCAGGTGAGGAGCTGCTTCCCTTGGCTCAGCTCCCTGGGCTCCCAATCCCTTGTGGCACTTGCTGAGCTTTCCCAAGGGCCTGGGGTGACAGCCAGCTCTTGGGCACCTGCCACAGAGTGTCCAGCACTTTCCAAAGAGAAACCTTTGCTCCAATAAACTGGACTAAAGCCTGGGACCAGTGTTCACTGTGCCACACCCCCTTCCCACCACTGCCGGCTCTGGCTGTCTTTGTTCTCACCTCACCTCCTCCTCCGCCCGTCTGTCTGTCTGTCTGTCCCTCTCTATATACCTCCTCCCACTGCCACTCAGCTGACGGCTCCATGAAGATCCAAGTGGGGGCTGGGAGACCCGGATTCCAGGCCACAAATGCCAGGAGGCCCAGCTGCTGACAGATGAAGTTCTGAGTGTGCAGTGAAGGTGGCCTGGGAAGAGTGCGGGAGGCAGCACCCACAGGCCTGTCCCCCAGGTCCTGAGAGACCACAGGCTCTCCCCTAGTTATCATGGCTTAGTTCTCCCATCCTCCCCCGGGTTAAGGAAATATCAGAGGCACCTGTTTGGTGAACAGAAAAGAGAAGGAAAAAACCATGCATAATTTTATGGCCCGAGGACAGTGGCTGCTGGTTCCTTGCTGTGATTTCCTGCCAGCCTTTTCGCTGGGGGCGGGGAGGGGGGCAGGTTTGCCAGTTCACTGTCCTGGTAGAACCTGCTCGTCGTTATAAACTCCGGGTGATTTCCTGGGCTCCAGCCTCCTAGTTCCACCCTTGGCTGTGTTGGATTTTGGGCAAATGATTCAACCCTTCTGTGTTTCACTTCACCATTTGATCAAATGAAGATACTAGTTGCACCTATTTTAAAGAATTTCAGGCAGTAAATAATGCACGATACAATATTTTCTAATATACACTATTCAACTGCTTTTAATATACTCTTTAAATATCTTTCTACTAGCAGAAAATCTGCATCAAATAGTATACTATTTATGTACACCCAGGGGCCAGTGCTGTGGCATAGTGGGTAAAGCCATAGGTGCCAGTTTGAGTCCTGGCTGCTGCACTTCCGATCCAGCTCTCTGCTATGGCCTGGGAAAGCAGTAAAGACAGCCCAAGTGCTTGGGCCCCTGCACCCACGTGGGAGATCTGGAAGAAGCTTCTGGCTCCTGGCTTCGGATCAGCGCAGCTCTGGCCATTGCTGCCATTTGGGGAGTGAACCAGCAGATGGAAGGACCCCCCCCCATCTCTGCCTTTACCTCTCTGTAACTCTACCTTTCAAATAACTAAGAAATTAATATTAAAAACGATAATGTGCAGAAACCAAAACAACCTTGAACAAATAGAACAAGGCTGGAGACATCACACTCTACTAGATTTCAAAATTCATTACAAAGCTGTGTATGGTACTGGCATAAAAACAGACACACGAACCAACAAAACGGAGAACCAGAAATAAACGCACTTCTTTGTGGCCCATTCGTTTTCAGCAACGTTGCCAAGAACACATGAGGGAAGGACAGCTTCTCCAACAAATGGGGCAACTGGAAATCCACTTGCAGAGGGATGAGATCAGACCCTCACCCCAACCACCTTCCAAACTCAACACACAATGCATCAACGACTTAAACACGTGACCTGGAACCACCAACCCACCAAGAAAAAGAAAACAAACAAAGGAAAGCTGTCAAGTGGGTGTGGGCAAGGATGTTTTGGCTCTTACCCCAAAAGCACAGGTAAAACAGTGAAAACAGGCAGGATTACATCAAACTAATACGCTTCTGTGTACACGCAAGGGGAACAACAAAGTGGAACTATTTGCAAACGACGTATTCGATAAGGTGTTACTATCCTAAACATACAAGGAACACAAATGACTCCACAGTAAGAAAAGAGATGATCCAGTTTTAAAAAGATGGGCAGAGGACCTGAGCAGACTTCTCCAAAAATCTCCAAATGGGGGCCAGCGCTGTGGCTTAGTGGGTAAAGCCGCCACCATGATGCTGGCATCCCCATGGGCACCAAAGTTTGAGTCCCAACTGCTCCACTTCCCATCCAGCTCCCTATTAATGGCATGGGAAAAACAGCAGAAGATGGCCCAAGTCCTTGGCACGCTGCCACCCACGTGGGAGACCTGGAAGAAGCTCTTGGCTCCTGGCCCAGCCCTGGCTTTGGTGGCCATCTGGTGAGTAAACCAGTGGATGGAAGATTTCTTTCTGTCTCTCCTTCTCTCTGTGTAACTTTCAAATAAACAAACCTTAAAAAAAATCTCCAAATGGCCAACAAATGTATGAATAAATGTTCAGCATCTCCAATTACCATGGAAGTACAAATCAAAGGCACAGTGGGACGCACGTCACACCCGTTGGAACAGCTGTTACCAAGAACACAAAGGATACGTGTGCTGGTGAGGATGGAGAGAAGAGCTGGGAATGTCGATGTGTACACTCATTATGGAAGCCAGTGTGATCACTCCTCCAGAAATTAAAACTGGAACTAACATACGATTTGGAGTGTCTATTGCCAGGTGGATATCCCAAGGACATGAAATCAGAAAGTCTACGAGACATTTGCACTCCCACACTCACTGCAGTGTTATTCACAACAGCCAAGCAATGGAATCGATCTAAGTGCTCGACAGTGGCTGAACGGATCAAGAGAGTGTGGGATCTGAGCTACAGGCATAGTGCAAAACTACTCAGCCTTAATAAAGGAGATCCTGTCACGTGCGGCAAGCAGGAGGAACCTGGAGAGCATTGTGTTAAGTGAAATTAGCCAGGTAGAAAAACCACAACCACTGCATGATCTCACTCACACCTGGGATCTCAAACGCCAACCTCAGGAAGCCGAGTAGACAGGTGGTGATCAGAGGCTGGTGGGGGCAGAGAGCTGGGGGGGAGGGGGGCTGGGGCAAGGTGGTGTGCCAGAAACAAATACAGGAAATAAATTCACAAATTAATAAAACATTAACATATAACATCTACTCATGTACTGTTTTGCTAGGCTACATTGTTACAAATAAAATCTAAAGAACCAAGCGCATAAGCATTCCTAATGACTTTTGATACAGACGATTAAATTACTCACAAACTACTGAGGTTTACAAAGCTATCAGAAATCTATGAGGCTGTTACTTCGGCTACATGCTTGCATGCAGCATTTAATATGAAAAAATTAGGGAGAATGATTTATGGGCTTATAAATTTGATAAAGTATCTAATATTTGAAATTTGCTTATTGTTTTCTTTTTGCCAAGAACAAGAGAACCCCCACCCCCAACCAGTTCCTACTTTTTGAGAGTTTACTGTCCCCACGATGTGGGTGTTGGTGCTGGCCACTGTGATACCAAAGGACATTTTTCTTTTTTGAAATTTTTGTTTATTTGAAAAGTAGACACACACACACACACACACACACACACACAGACAAGAAGTCATCAGTCCACTGGATAACTCCCCAGATGCCTGCAACAGCTGAGGCTGGACCAGGCTGAAGCCAGGAGCTGAGGACTCACACCAGGCGGGAACCCAAGGACTTGAGCCATTACATGATACCTCCCAGGATGCTGGAACTGGAGGCAGGGCCAGGACTGGAACCCAGGCTCTCCTGTATGGGATGGGGGTATCCCGAGTGGTGCCTTGGCTGCCACTCCAAAGGGCTGTCCTCCCTACAGGGAGGGATATAGTCCCCATCATCACCACAATGCGCTCACATTGGAGCAGCATTTCACGGGGCCCCTTACCTGCCTTCTCTCGTTTGGCCCTCCTGCCTACCCTGCACTCATTCTAACAATGAGAACTTTAATGCTCAATGGAATTTTAGGACAACAAAGCTAGCACAGAACTCAGGTGGTCTGTTCCCAAGGGCAGCTGGCGTTCACTTGGGCAGACAGCAAGTAGAAGCTGATCAAAGGCACAGACAGGCCAGGATCAGCCTGACCTAAACTTAAACCTGCTCTCCACCACGTCCAGCCCAAGCGACCCTTAGCAAACCATGCTCCTCCTTGGGGCCTAGGAGATCCTTACCCCACAGGGCTGGGGATACAGGGAACTCCACTCTGCAACAGCTGGATCATTGGCTCCCTGCTGGATTCCTCAGGGGGGCACCACACCCTGATTGCCGTGGCCTGCAGAGCCAGGTGCCCAACAGGAGTTAACAGATCCACTGGACTTTCTCCCAGCAGCGAATGCGGACAGCCACTGAGGATGTCTGATGGGGGTCATGCACAGAGAGCCAACACCAGGAATACTGTGCAGCCTGGCATCCCATAAACCCCAAGAAGGCACAAAACACAGCACAATGCACACTGTACAAGCTCCCCTCAGATCCACGGGGGACCCTCCTGGTCTCCCCTTCACCTCCCAATCAGGGCACCAAGAGCTGCCCGTGAGTAAAGTGGTATTTGCACAGCACCAACAAAACCTCCCGTCAACTTCAAATCATCTTTAGACGGCTTTACCTAATGCAACGTGAATGCTATATAAACGGTCATTGTATTGTTTAGGGGAAAAGTCACCTGATAAAAAGCCTGTACATGTTTAGTACAGACAGAATATACTTTTTTAAAAAATATATTTTTATTTATTTATTTGAGAGAGAGAGAGGGAGAGGTCTTCCATCTGCTGGTTCACTCCCCAGATGGCTACAACAGACGGAGCTGGGCCAGGCAGAACCCAGGAGCCAGGAGCTTCTTTCAGGTCTCCCACGTGGATGCAGGGGCCTTGGGCCATCTTCTACTGCTTTCCCAGGCCAGAGCAGAGAGCTGGATCGGAAGTGGAGCAGCCAGGACTCGAACTGGTGCCCATATGGGATGCTGGCACTGCAGGTAGAGGCTCAGCTTACTAAGCCACATGCTGACCCCATAGTATACTTTTTTATTTATTTATTTATTTATTTATTTATTTATTTATATTTTTGACAGGCAGAGTGGACAGTGAGAGAGAGACAGACCGAGAGAAAGGTCTTCCTTTGCCGTTGGTTCACCCTCCAATGGCCGCCACGGCTGGCGCACTGCGGCCAGCGCACCGCGCTCATCCGATGGCAGGAGCCAGGAGCCAGGTGCTTCTCCTGGTCTCCCATGGGGTGCAGGGCCCAAGCACTTGGGCCATCCTCCACTGCACTCCCGGGCCACAGCAGAGAGCTGGCCTGGAAGAGGGGCAACCGGGACAGAATCCGGCACCCCAACCAGGACTAGAACCCGGTGTGCCGGCGCCGCAAGGCGGAGGATTAGCCTGTTGAGCCACGGCACCAGCCCCCATAGTATACTTTTAAAAGACACTTTTGATCCGTAGTAGACTGATCTGAAACCCAGGAGGCACCACACCCTGAGGACTGCCAGTCTCTCAGCATGAGAAGAACACACTGATTCTTTTAAGTTGGTTCCTCCCCACTTGCTTATCACCCAAATCTAAGGCAAGGGAAAATTCCTCTCACCATTTCCTTTGGAGACAGCCACTGAAATAGATACATTTTAACCCCAGTAGCAGTTCCTGTGTTTTATTTCTCTGGAGAGAAACAAAAATCATTTTGCAGTAACGACTGCCACCTACTGGCCAAACATAAATTTTTCACTAGAAAAAGACCACACCATTGCTAAACAGACTTCAGTGGCCAAACACTGGGAACACCACGTGGCTGCTGAATTTTTGGTATAGGGCATTATTATATACATTTCTGGAAAACCATGCATTCCATATGCTTTATCCAATAGGCTCCCAATATGTTCCAGGTTAATTTCTTGTTCCACCTACCATAGCATGGTCTAACTGCTGGGGAAATGTTTGCTTATATGGATTCCCAGGGATTTCCTTTTGTAGGTAAAATTTCTTTGGAGCGGGGCCTAAGACACGGCTATGTTGACTCCATCAGCAGTAACCAGCAACCACGGCGGCTGTGGGAGCTGACTGTCCCGCACAAGGCTTATCACCCTGTTCCGATCCTCAGTCTTTGGCTGGAGCCCTAGGAAGCAATCTGAGCAGTATCCTGGCCCTTTCGGTGGATTCCTGATGCTCCTGGTGCTATCCTGGGGGCCTGCATGCACAACTCAGCAGGGGACTCATGGTGTCACTCTCAGTCACCCTCTCTGGCTCTGGGCTGTAACCCCTCCTCCTCCAAGACAACGGCCGGAAAACGGGGTGAAGGGCAGGCAACCGCAAAGCGGGGAGCTCGGGAAACGTTTCAAGGAGCCTGCAGGTCAGGGCAGGACAGGGGGAACCGGAGCTCCAGAGGAACCAAGGGAAACAGAGAATTAGGGGCCACCGAGGACCGAGGAGGAGGTGGGGGTGGGGGTATCCTCAACAAGCCGGGACCACAGGGGAGACCCTGAGCTCCCTCCTGCAGGGGCCTGGACCACACCATGCGTGCCCGCTAACACACCCTCCAGTCTCTCTGCCTCCCATCTTCCTGCCCCGCCCACGCTCCAGGTCACAGCCCTCCCAGCACAGGTGTGAACCCAAGTGGCCCTCAAACATGGGAGAACCCCAGCCTCCCAGGCAGAGAAACGCCAGCCAGAACGTCACAGACAGCATCTTTTCAAATCTCTCAGATCATCAACTTGATGGGGAGCAAAGAGAAAGTATAGGCTGCTTCAAACAGCTTGTGAAAAAAAATGGAACTCACATGTACGTTTATTTTGGTGCAAAAAAATTGTTGAAAGCCACACAAAGTTTTTTTTTTTAATAATATATTTTTCATGGATTTTTTTGAGGACCTCTTATGCACATAGATAAAATTTTTTACACCAAAATAAACTTATCTCTCAATTCCATGGTTCTGAGAACTTCTTAAAAATTATTTGTTCATTTGAGAGACAGAGAGAGTGCCTCCTATCTGCTGGTTCACTCCTCCAGTGCCCCAGTGGGAGGGGCTAGGCCAGGCTGAAGGCAGGAGCTAGGAATGGGATCCAGGCCTCCAATAGGAGGGGCGACAGCTTGATCCATCACCACTGCCTCCCAGGGTTCACATTAGCAGGAAGCAGGATTCAGAGTCTGAGCCAGGGACTCCAAGAACTCCAATATGGGATGGCGGTGGCCTAACCAGCGTTTTAACCGCTAGACCTCACGCTCGGTGGCCCACAAACCTGCGGAAGGACCCTCCTAGGCCTTCTCACTCACGCTCCAAGGGTTGTGAATTTATGGATGCAGCACAGGAAGTGTGTAATGGCCTGCTCACCCTCTGCCATCAGACTGTGCAGAATTCACTCTACTGGGCAGGGTCCAGGTGAGCCAGAAGCTCCAGTGACGACACCCATGTGAACAGCGACACCTGCACCCACCTTTCTAGGAGCCCCAGAAGTTACCCAGCACCGCACCCCAACAAGCCTCAGGAGCTTCCGGGAGCCACGGCCTCACCTGCAGAGCAAAATAAGCCGCCAGACACCAACCACCCAGGCTCTGAAACGGACAAACGCTGGGATGCAGATTTCAAAATAGCTGTTGTAGATCAACTCCAGGAAATTCAACAGAAGCATGATGCAGTATTCCAACAGAGAGATTTGGCAGAGAAACGGAAGTTACAGTGAAATAAAATGAAGCAGAAATCCTTCAACTGAAAAATACACTAAACGAAATTTTAAAAGGTGATAAAAGGGATCAATAGCAGAACAGATCAAACAAAAGAAAGAATCAGTGAGCTCAAAACACACAGTTGGAGGAGAAAAAAGAACCAAGAGGATTGATCAAAGATTACAAGAAATATGAGACAGCGTGGAAAAGAGCAAATCTTGCAGTGTTTGGATTTCAAGAGGGACTTGGGAGGCCCAAAGAGGCACAAAGAATATTCAAAGGGACGACGACAGAAAACTTCCCAAACCTGGAGAAAGAAACAACTGCCAGGTACAGGAAGGCCAAAGGTCACCAGGCAGATCCCACTCAACCAAAGCTACCCCAGGACATACTGTAATCAGGCTCTCCAAGGTTACAGGTAGAGAGAGAATTCTCAAAGAAAAGAAGCAAATAACACATACATGGGTCCCGGATCACCGGGCTACAGACTTGTGACAGAAACCAAACAGGCCAGGAGGGAGTGGGATGAGACTTCGACAACATTAAAGAATAAAAACCTGTCAGTCCAGAACTTCATATCTGGCAAAGCTCTTCTTTAGGTAAGAGGGAGAGAGAAAGACATTCACAGACAGACTAAGGCTGAGAACGGAGAACATCACCACCAGACCTGTATTACAAGAAAATGCTAGCAGAAGATAGAAACAACCAACAAATTCAGGCTGCTCTGATACCATAAACCTGGTGTGTAAAACATCTGGACCCTTACTGTGAACACTAAAACAGTGTAACCACTGCACTAAAATGTGATATGGAGAGAAGTCAGATGTAACATAAACAAGTCAAAATGTTGGGGGAGGTAGAATGCCTATTAGGAGTTCTTATCTCTTTTCCTATTTCGATAACCAATGCTGTTATCATTTCAAGATAGCTTGTTAGAGCCAAAATAAATTCTCGGTAAGCCCCAAGGTAACCAGAAAGCAAAATCTATGGAGATTTACAAAAAATAAGGAGCAAGGAATCGAAGTGCACAGCAGAGAAAATCACTGAATCACAAGTGAAAATTGTGAGTTAGGGACAAAGAAAGAAGGGAACTACAATAAATAAATAAATAAAACAAGTATTAAATCGACAGCAGTAAGATCCCACCTAACAATAATTACCTTGAATATCAATGGATTAAATTCTCCAATTAAAAGACACAGGATGATCAAATGGATTAAAAAACAGGTCCCAGCTATACACTGCTTATAAGAAGCTCACTTCACACAGACTGAAAGTGAAGGGTGGAACAGGGTATTTCATAGAACTAGAACCCAAAAGAAATCAAGAATGGCTTATGTTTCTGTCAGATAAACATACTTTAAACCAGGAAAGTCATTCTATAACGATAAAGGGTTCAATCCAGCAAGAGGAAATGATATTTGTAAACACATAGGCACTCACTATTGGAGCACCTAAATACATAAAGCAAATATTAACAGACCTAAAAGGAGAGACACACTCCAGTACAACAGCAGGGGACTTTAACACCCCACTTTTAGAAATGGACAGATTCTCTAGGCAGAAAATCAGCACAGAAACAGCAGAGTTAATGGCTCCTGAGATCAACCGGACCTCAGAACATCCATGAAACAGAGAGATGGGGGTGGGGCCAATTGGTGCCAATCAGGATTGCACCTGCTCTCCCATTCTGATTCCACCGCCCTGATGCTACTGAGTCTTCTTCATTCATCAGCACCATGAGACTGTAAAGACGAAAGCACCAGGGGCCTCACTCAACACTGACTGAACTTGAAGACCAGGTACACTCAAGACACAGCAATGAGGAGTGAAGTAATCTGTGGCCTGTTCTTTAAAATTAAATACTATGCAGCCATTTAAAGAAATGAAGTATCTGGATTTACACAATGATGGAGCAATCAAGACACACTATTATGGTTTTGTTTAAAAAGACAAAACCAAGGCACAGAATCCTGGGGGAAATATACTGTCACTTATATTTTTTAAAAGCAAATATGGGAGCTGGTGCTGTGGCATAGCAGATAAAGCCGCTGCCTGCAGTGCCAGCATCCCATATGGGTGCCGGTTCGAGTCCCGGCTGCTCCACTTCCCAGTCTCTGCTATGGCCTGGGAAAGCAGTAGAATACAGCTCAAGTCCTTGGGCCCCTGCACCCATGTAGGAGACCCGTAACAAGTTCCTGGCTCCTGGCTTTGGATGGGTGCAGCTCCAGCCGTTGCAGCCATCTGGGGACTGAAACAGTGGATGGAAGACCTCTCTCCCTCTCTCTCCCTCCCTTTCTGCCTCTCCTTCTCTTTCTGTGTAGTATAAATAAATAAATCTTTTTTAAAAAAAAAAAAGCAAACATATGATGTGCATATATGGTTTTATACATAAAACATTCTGTAAAAGGCGACATATAAAATAACAATAACTGCTTCTTTCAGAGAAAGATATCGATATTTGGAAGGTGTTTATTATTCTCTATTACTAACCACTAAAAATGCGATCTGATCCATCATTCCCTGCTTCATTTCCATCCATGGCTTTCAGGACAGAAATCCACGGCCTGGCCCCAGCCGACCTGCGCAATCTCACACTGCGAGGCGCTCAGCCTTGTTCACTCCTGGTTTCCATCTCCCACCAGCAGGGGGCGCACTGCTCACCCTCTGTGCACATCCACCTTCATTCTCTTGGCCCAGCCAACTCCAACTCGCTCTATCTTGCAGCTCAGCTGCGAGCTCCCCAAAACACGTGCAGCCCGCATCCCTGCCTGGGTGAGATGCCCCAACCTGCTCCCACGGCAGCCCCTTCTTCTCCATTGGTAGTGCAGAATTCACTCACCCAGCATGCCTCTGGCAGGGCTGCCCCTCCCACCGTCTTCTGAGGAAGCAGCTTCCTCGTCATGGATAATGGGAGCAGAGGAGTGCCCCGGCTGGGGGGCGTGACTCACGGCTGGTGTCGGCCCATCACGAAAGGCTCTCCTGGCTAGACACCTGCTCTTCCAGCCTCACCTGATGCTAAGAGCAGCTGACCCAAGTCTAGGAAAAAGCTTTGCTCCCTGATTAAAAGAGAGTGGCCCACGTCACCCTGCAGCCTCTGCCCCTGCGCTTCCAGCCTCAGATGTGGCCGTGAGGACAGATGACATCTGGGGCGGCAGCAAACGCCTTGAGATGCCAAGCGGCAGAGCTATCGCTGTGCAAAGAACCCAATCCTGGCATTGTTAATAGCAGACCTCTCACCATGGAAAGTAACAAGGACAAAGTTTGTACTGATGAACTAGAACTCCAGCCTTTCTAAATTGTTCACAGCCCTGTTAGCCAGGGGTTCCGTTAACTGCAACCGAAACCATTCCTAACAGTGGACCATCCTAGGACAGACTAGCACCCCAACATCAGTCCCTGGTGCCCTGAGGGCACAATCAAGGAAGGCCCTGCGGTCTCCCAGTCTAAAGTCCCCTTTCTGGATCCTCACAACTCTGGTGCTTGGTCATTGGCAGTCGAGAATCTAGGAGCAGAGTCAAGGCCAAGTTCACTAAGCGATTCTGCCCATGACACTGCCTCTGTTCTCACATGCCCACCGCTTTCACTGTGGCAGAGAAGAATGAGGTATGAAGACCTGGCCAATTGTAGGATGCGAGAGCCTCCAGGGGTCCCTGCCCCAGGGCAGCAGGAAGGAAAGGACGGGGTCATTAAATTCCATTTTTCATCAGGAGCCATCAGTACTTTCATACAAGGGTGTTTCAAACAGTTTGGGGAAAACAGAATTAAAAAGGAAGTTTATTGAGGCCGGCGCTGTGGCGTAGCGGGTAAAGCCGCCACCTGTAGTGTCGGCATCCCATATAGGGGATGGTTCGAGTCCTGGCTGCTCCACTTCCTATCCAGCTCTCTCCTATGGCCTGGGAAAGCAGTGGAAGATGGCCCAAGTCCTTGGGCCCCTGCACCCACATGGGAGACCTGGAAGAAGCTCTTGGCTTCCAGCTTTGGATCTGCGCAGCTCCAGCCATTGCGGCCAATTAGTAAACCAGCGGATGGAAGACCTCTCTCTCTCTCTCTCTCTCTCTCTCTCTCTCTCTCTCTCTCCTCTCTCTCTGTGTAACTCTAACTTTCAAATAAATAAATAAATCTTTAAAAAAAGAGGAAAAAAACCTAAGCCAAAAGTAAGCTTATTATGTTACTAAAGAAATCTGAAATCCATACATATTAGGGATCTTCAAAAAGTTTACCAAAAATGAATATTATGAAAAAAAAATTTACATGGATTTCAAAAATTTCTTGTACCAAAGTAAACTTTTAATTCCATTTTTTCCCATGAACACTTTGAAGTCCTTTTGTATGGTTGTACTGTGGGAGCCAAGCCCCACAAAATTTCTGATACTTAACTTTATGAAATCTTGAACATCTTTTCCAAAATGTATGTATTTGGGGCTGACGTTGTGGTGCAGGTGGGTTAAGTCTCTGCCAGCGACACTGGCATCCCCTTTGGG
This sequence comes from Sylvilagus floridanus, assembly GCA_949820135.1. Classification (NCBI taxonomy): domain Eukaryota; kingdom Metazoa; phylum Chordata; class Mammalia; order Lagomorpha; family Leporidae; genus Sylvilagus; species Sylvilagus floridanus. Next base: position 15,570,057 of record OX463228.1, on the reverse strand, counting down.
GACTGCTTCAAGTTCTGGCTGTTCCACTTCCAATCCAGCTCCCTGCTAATGCGCCTGGGAAAGCCCAGGAGGATGGCCCAAGTGCTTGGGCCCCTGTCACTCACACGAGAGACCTGGATGGAGTTCCATGCTCTTGGCTTCAGCCTGGCCCAACCATGGCTTTTGTGGCCATGTGGGGAGTGAACCAGCAGATGTAATATCTCTCTGTGTCTCTCTCCGGCTTCTGAATAAATAAATAATTTAGAAACTGTATGTATTTGCTGGGGAGAGAGAGAGAAAGAGGGCCCACCCACTGTTTTGTTCCCCAGATGCCCACAGTAGCCCATCTGGGCCAAAGCCAGGAGCGGGGCCTACAATCCAGGTCTCCCACCTGGTGGCAGGGACCCATTTGTTTTGAGCCACTGTCTGCTGCCTGCTCAGCTCTGCATCAGCAGGGAGTCAGGTGCACAGCTGGCTCGTGACCCAGGTCCTCCAGCAGGGGACACGGGCGTCCACCGCTAGACCAACAGTGCTATCTTCAGCCTCTCCCCACCCTGGCTCTCGGAGACGAGGCCACGGGGGCGGTGGAGGGCAGTCAGACTCACCGGGGTCTGGAAGCAGCAGAATAACTGCGTGAGAAAGGGGTGATTGCGGGCCAGCGCCAGGATCCGCTTCTCGGTCATGGTGCACTCCACGTCGTCGTCCTGCAGGATCACGTCTTTTTTCAGCACCTTCACGGCGTACAGGTCCCCCGTCTCCTTTATCCTCGCCAGCATCACCTGCGGCAGAGCAGCAGCAGGGCGCGTGAGGGGGTTCCTCCCGCAGGTGCCGGGGCGTGGGCACACGAGAAGCGCGAGTGTGTACGAGACTCACCTTCCCAAAGCTCCCCTTCCCCAGCACGCGGATGAACTCGAAGTTGTCGATCCCCAGCCGGTTATCGGAGTGCACCCCGACCCCGTTGCCTTCCTTGATGCCCTCCTTTCCCTGTCGTCTTAGTGTCGACCTGGACACAAGTTTCTGCAGAGAGACAGGAAATCGCGGGGTCAGATGGAGGAGGCCTCGCTGGCCGGGGAGCAGGCTCACCCTCACTCAGCAGGGCACGTAGGGCGAGAGCAGGCCGGGCCCTGCGGCTCCCAGCTGTATCTGCATCAGCTTCTGCTCTGTGCATCTAAGCATGGAGTTGCAGACTGGGCTCACGTGGAGCAGCCAGATTCCAAGAGCGCCACCTAGCGTCCACTCCACTTCTTGCAAAGAGTAGCTTGCTTGCTTTTTTTTTTTTTTTTTTTTTTTTTTTTTTGACAGGCAGAGTTAGTGAGAGACAGAGAAAGGTCTCCCTTCTGTTGGTTCGCTCCCCAAATGGCCTCCACGGCCGGCGCTGCGCCGATCCGAAGCCAGGAGCCAGGTGCTTCCTCCTGGTCTCCCATGCGGGTGCAGGGCCCAAGCACTTGGGCCATCCTCCGCTGCTTTCCCAGGCCACAGCAGAAAGCTGGACTGGAAGAGGAGCAGCCGGGACTAGAACCAGTGCCCATATGGGATGCGGGCACTGCAGGTGGAGAATTAACCAAATGAGCCACGGCGCCGGCCCCAAAGAGTAGCTTTAAAAGTAGCTTAGAGAACCGAGTCCCATTTAGCACCAGGACACAAATAAATGACACAACTTTTTTTTATACAGTATTTTAAATTATATAAGAAATAAAAATTAATTGTAGGTGTTGAGGGTTTCAGCCAGCAATGAAGATGCTATTTGGGACACCATGTCCCATGTTAGAAGGCCGAGGCTTGAGTTTCTGCTGTGTTCTTGATTCCAGCTTCCTGCTAACATGCAACCTGGGAGATGTGATGGCTCAAGTATTCAGGTCCCTGCTGCCCATGTAGGAGGCTCAGACAGTTCCTGGCTCTGGGCTTCAGCCTAGTCCAGCCCTAGCTGCTGTGGTCATTTGGGAAGGAATCCAGCAGATACAAGATCTCTCTTTCTCTCTCTCTCTCTTTCTCTCTCTCTCTCTCTCTCTCTCTCTCTCTCTCTCTCTCTCTCCTTCTCTCTCTGCCTCTCCAATAATTAATTTTTAAAATGTCACTGTGGGGCTGGTGCTTGCAATGCCAGCACCCCAGATCAGTGCCAGGTCCATGTCCCAGCTGCTCTGATTCCAATCCAGCTCCCTGCTAATGTGCTTGGGAAAGCAGCAGAAAATGGCCCAAGTACTTGGCCCTGCCACCCACATAGGAGGCCCAGATGGAGTTCCAGGCTCCAGGCTTCAGCCGGGCTCAGCCTGGGTGTTGCAGCCATTCTGGGAATGAATCGGTAGATGGAAGATCTCTTTCTCTCTCTGTCTCTCCCCCACTCTCCGTCACTTTGCCTTTCAAATATATAAATAAAATTTTTTTAAATGTTAAAATTAATTGTAAAAATTGGAACCAAAAATATGAAGGATAAAATTTAAAGACTTAAATTCTCATCAGGCTCCCCTCAAAACACAATGGCTATTCCAAAAACATTTGTGGAAAATGTTCTGGGGGCTGGTACTGTGGCTTAGCAGGAAAAGCCGCCACCTGCAGCCCTGGCATCCCATATGGGCACCGGTTCGAGTCCCGGCCGCTCCACTTCCAATCCAGCTCTATGCTGTGGCCTGGGAAAGCAATAGAAGATGGCTCAAGTCCCTGGGCCCCTCCACCTGCGTAAGAGACCCAGAGGAAGCTTCTGGCTCCTAGCTTTGAATCAGCTCAGCTCCAGCCGTTGCGGCCATCTGGGGAGTGAACCAGCAGATAGAAGATCTCTCTCTCTCTCTCTCTCTCTCTCTCTCTCTCTCTCTCCTTCTCTCTCTGTGTAATTCTGACTTTCAAATAAATAAATATATCTCTTAAAAAAAAAAGATATGCTTCTTTTGGTGCAATAAAGTTTTAAAAATCCATGCATAGTTTTTTCATAATATACCTTTCCATGAATTTTCTGAAGAGCTCTTGGATGTATGGATTCCAAATTCGAGGGCACCAAATAAATGTCTCTTAACCACATTTTCCACAAACTGAAGTCCCCTTGCAAACCCGGGCCATGCAGTCATGATCATCATGGAAGACTTCTCAGGGTAATCTTCTGGAGATGGAACTCCTTGGGCCAAGGTGTTAACGCTGAAGACTTCTGGTAGGATGTGCCCCTGCCCCGCCAAAGGCCAACCTGCACTCCCACCAGCATACGGAGAGTGCCGGTGTCACCACCGAGACAGGAAGTACACGTGGCCGCCTCGTCGGCTGGGGCGCTCACCCCTTTACGCTACCGATGTCCACGTGGGGACACATATATGGCAAGCTACCGCCTGGTACAGATCAGAAGTCTGACATCCTGGAGCTTTTGACCTATTTAGCTAAAAACAGCTTAACTGGGGCAACGTCTGAGTGACGTTTGCAGTAAACCAACAGTTCAACAGCCGCAAACTACAAGGAGGCTACTTTCTTAACCCAGTGAAACCGCGCCACCAAGATTAATAATAGATCAGCTAAAAATCCAGGGCTTGAAAGAGCTTCTCCTCTAGACCTCGCATCATACATTTTTCAAAGACAGGAAAGTGGTGCCAGTTAGAAGTTCACTTCCCCCACTGACACACATCCCCTGGCCGGGCTGGCGCTGGCTACAAAACTGCAAGGCAGTCTTGCTCCATCGTCCCTTCAATTCATCCTCCTCTCTCGACAGAGCTCAGATTCTCCCCTCTTAAGGTTGTGCTGTCAAACAAAAGGCAATCTTGGTTTTCCCACTATGAAACATTATTACACACTTGTCGCAAATGACACGTGGCACTGCCCATTCCTCCAAGTTTTGCTACACAGGTAATGTGCTCTGCCCCATATTTCAGAAGCCTTGGCTTGGGCTGATATCCCATGAATTGTAAATTCCCCTCCTTGGGGATAGGCAGCTGGCCTAGCAGCTAAGATGCCAGTTGTACAAGTCTCAGCTCTGTTCCCAACTCCAGCTTTCTGCTAATGTGCACCCCGGGAGGCAGCAGGTGTAATAGCTCATGAGGCTGGCTTCCTGCCACCCAAGGCCTGGACCTAGGCCACTGTGGTCATCTGGAGAGTGACCCAGCAGATGGGAGCGCTCTGCCTCTCTTTCTCTGTCTCTTTCAGGGCAAAAAGAGAAAGAAAGAAAGAAATCCCTCTCGCCCCATCAGTATCCTGCCTGCCAACCCACAAGTCAGGCAGATTCGATGGATCTGTCCAGTGCTTTCTGGAAATCAAGAACCACACTACAGCTGTAAGTCCCCGAGGTGCTAACTAGACAGGAGACTCGCGGTAAAACGGGTTCGTGCTGAGGTTTTCTGAGTTTCCAAGAACCTCTCAGAACAGCACTTCCCTTCCCTAGTGCCCAGAGGTTACTGAGCAGGTGACCTAAAATGCCCCCAGAACTGAACACCACAAGCCATCTCGCAGGTCTCAGGGACGGAGCTGTTGCTATGTCTCAGTTCTCTGCAGACGCTGGCTGGCTGGCAAGGCCAGTGGCCGGCACTCCAGGCTGAGGACAAAACCCATCCCGGGACATGACAGTACCCAGAGGAAGGAACACGGATGATAAATCCATAGCCCTTAAACATGCACTGCAGAACTGCTGGCTTCCAGAACTGGGCAGAGCCATGGGGGTTGCAGATTCCAGCCTTTAGAAGAAAGAAAGCTGATGCCCACAGTGACAGTCAACTGTCCCACCTGGTCCCACCCAGGAGCACAGCCCGGTCTCTGGGCTCCAGGCTCCAGGCTTTTCAGCAGATCAGACCAGGAGCTGATTTTTTAAGCATGAAGGCATGGTGGGTGGCACTGTGGCACTGTGGTGCAGTAGGTTAATCCTCCACTTTGTGGCGCCAGTGGTGCCAGCATCCCATATGGACTGGTTCGAGTCCCAGCTGCTCCTCTTCCGATCCAGCTCTCTGCTATGGCCTGGAGAGCAGAAGAAGATGGCCCAGATGCTTGGGCCCCTGCACCTGAGTGGATGGCCTGGAAGAAGCTCCTGGCTCCTGGCTTTGCATCAGCCCAACTCTGGCCATTACAACCATTTCAGGAGTGAACCAGCGGATCGAAGATCTCTGTCTCTCTCTGCCTCTCACTGTCTGTAACTCTACCTTTCAAATAAAAAAAGTCTTTCAAAAAAGAACGAAGAGGGTAGGGATGGGGTGTGGGGGAAACCTTTGTCCCGCTTCCTGCTAAGTCTTCATGCTCCTTATTTTTCTTTCTTTCTTTCTTTTTTTTTTTTAAGATTTATTTATTTATTTTGAAAGTCAGAGAGAGAAAGAGTGCTTCCATTTGCTGATTCACCCCCAGATGGCCATAACAGCCAGGGCTGGGCCAGGTTGAAGCCAGGAGCTTCTCCAGGGTCTCCCACGTGGGTGGCAGGGACCCAATTACTTGGACCATCTTCTGCTGCTTTTCCCAGGTGCATTAGCAGGGAGCTGGATCAGAAACGGAATCCCAGGACCCCACAGGAACCCATACGGGATGCTGGCATCGCAGGCGGCGGCTTTGCCCGCTACGACGCAGGTCCCACTGCTCACTTCTCACCCTTTTACTGCGCGTAGAATTTTATTGATGGAACAAAATACAGTTGAAAATGCAGCAACTCGGATGACGGCACCGGCTGAGATCAGGGTATGCCACGCGCTCCCACCTGGCCTCACCACACCCAAGCAACTTCTAAATCGTGACACTCGCCAAGCAGTGGCTTCTCACCGAGGTTGGCGAAATATTTCCAGGCTGGAGCCCCATGCCGGCCAGGGTCTTGGCGAGCTCCACGGCGTTTACCCCACAGTTGGGGGCCACATTCGCTTGACATCGGATGTGCACGTTCATTTTACATACTGCAAGGAAGAGGAAAGAGAACCCACGTTCAGGAAGGAACCGAATCAGCGCAGGACCGACAGCTGATGAAACGGATCAGACAAGCTGCGTGGAACAGTCGCGGCTGACTTAAAGGCATGAGCCGGTACCAAGATTAAAACGTCCGTTACAGTGACAGCGTACAGCCAGCGAAATCACAAGGCTTGTGTCCACTGACTACTTTCTTTGCTTTCTGTCTCTCCACAGTGCAATGCAAGGCAGTGGTCTCAACACAATAGATAAGCCACTGCTCAAGCTGGGGATGGGTCGGGTTTCTAGGTCCAGCTTGCTTTCTGAGCACTGCTGTGGTCAGCCAGCCCCGGCAGCACAGGGCAGGTGTCCTGTGGGGCTGTGGGTCCCCGGGTTTGCAGCCTGTGGTTGTTATTGCTTTGGGGAGGGGCAGGGAGCAGACGACACTGTCTGGCACTGTGTAAGGATCAGGTAAATGGGGGCTGGAACAGGCGAGCAAAGCTCCCGGTGTTGAGGAAGCTGGTTTGGATGACGAAGGACCTGAGGTTTTCCTTTTTTAAAAAATTTACTTATTTAATTTATTTGAAAGGCAGAGAGACAGAGAAAGAAATCCCCCATCTGCTGGTTCACTCTCCAGGAGCCTGCAACAGCCAGAGCTGGGCCAGGCTGAAGCCTGAACTTAATCCAGGTCTCCCACATGGGTGGCAGGGGTCCGAAAACCTGAGCCGGCAGGAAGCTGACATCGGAAGTGAGGCCAAGCATGGCGATAGGGTTGCAGATGTTACAAGTGGTGGTTTTGCTGCTGCACGGAATGCATGTCCTACAGCTCAGGTTTAATCAGCAAAAATAAATTCAGATGCGGGTTCTTGTGTGCACCCCGCTGAGGGCAGGTAGAACTGAACGTACCCAACCACTCCTATTTTCTGGAGCCAATCTGTTTCTCAAAACATACAGACCCAGGTTTTGTGGGGTCTGATTTTATATAATTTAGGAGATCCCTTGGGAAATGCCCTTGCAAGACCTGAGCCCCCAGTGTAAGCTGCATCTCTCAGGAAGACTGGGACGGAGACACGGGAGCCAGCAGTGGCCCCTCCATCCCGCCACGCAACAGTGAAAGCAGAGCCTCCAAAAGTTCATGGCGTATATGTGTGTGTGTGGTGGGGGAGGTAGCAGCGGGTGGACATCCGGCCGAGCAGTTAAGACACCGCTCGGGATGCCTCCATCCCATATCGGAGTATTGGGTTTGAGTTCCGACTCCACTCCTGATTCCGGCTTCCGGCTAATGCGCACCCTGGGAGGCAGCAGGTGATGGCACCAGCGCTTGGGTTCCTGCCACTCCTATGGAACACCAGACTGAGTCCCAGGCTCCCTGCTTAACCTTAGCCTAGCTCTGACCATTCCAAGCATTTGGGGGAGTGAACCAGTGGATGATTTCTGTCTGTTTCTTTCCCTCTCTCTTTGCCTTTAGAATAAATAATAAATAAGCATTTTTCAAAGTTCATGGAAAAATAGGATTAAAAAATGTTTATTTTGGTGCAAGGGGTTTTGAAATCCATGGCATAGCTTCTTCAACATGTTTTGCTCCAAAGTAAACATCTTTTAATTCCATTTGCCACACACTTCTTAAAGGATCCTCATATTTTATTAAGTATTTGAGAGAGGAAAAACGGAAGACGGTAGGAAGTGAGAGGGTCCCAGGAGAAACGGCGTTCTGAGTAAGAACAGGCAGAGAGCAGGTCTGCTGTTGTCACGGCACGAGCCGGCAGCCTTGAACCTGGCGTCTGCTCAGCAGTGACACAGGACAACCAGTTGGCTCACTGGATTTAACATGTGACTTAACCGTTCGATAGTTAGTGTTTGGGATCAGAGGCTTGACAAGTGATTATATACAAATATGTATCAATCTACTAGGATGTGCACTGACGACATATCTAAAACCACCAGTCCCAGGTCAAGTTCTGAGCCTCGGGGACCCCCAGCAGCTCGCCGCACGGTGTCCCCTAGGGAGGCGGGTACCCGGCACGCAGCGTCTCACTTTTACACTGAAGCCCTTGTCGCATTATGCCCCAGAGCAGGGAGCCGCAGTGATCGCAGAAGGTGGGCACTTTGTAGTTGTGGATGCTGAACTTGTGCGGGATGTTGATGCCAAACCTCTGCTCAGCAATCTGTGGAGAGGAAACAGGAGGGCAAGAGCTCAGCTCCCAGCGCCACGGCCTCTGTGAACACTGGTAACGGGAGCCCAGCGCCAGCCCAGTGTTGCTGGGCATCTCTCTGTCCGGTACTCAGCCTTGAACCAGACCAAGTGCATTTTCCACTGCCCAAGACAAGATAGAAACAAAGCAAGATAGATTGTCCACTGTTTGGGAAGACCAATGCAAATGAAGACTGTTATCCTGTCTACTGTGCCTGGCACCTATGTGCTCTTACGCTCAGGTGCACCGGCGATTAGAGCAGTAACTGCTCTGGCCACACGCTCTGCAGCCCACGGCACACCTGCACAGTGGCGCAGATCCACTCACCCCCAGGGGTGGGTCAGTTATCGGCCTCTTTCTCCTAAGAGCTATGGTTCCTAGCTCTGTGCATACTCCTTGGCAATCCTGTACGTATCCAGATCCAGCAGGTTCCGGTGAGACCTCCCTCAGTGTCTGCAAACCCACTGCGCACCAACCCAGCAGCGCCTCATCTGCTTTCTCCCTCCTGAATTTAAAATGTGTGAGTCTGGGCATTGAATCCAAGGCGAGGGGAAGAGGACGAAGCCCAGGTTCATAGGGATGGACCCACGAGGGTACTTTCTTAAAAGTTCACAAAAAATACAAAAGCAGGATGTTTATTGTTGATGCCAAAAATAATTCAAACCTAGTTTTTTTTCAGAATGCACATTTTCAAGTTCAAGTTGTCGGGTACCAGGCAGAGGGCTCCTTTTACTCCACCCAAACTGGTGCAGAATTAGGAGAACTGAGAGCCCTGGGGTTCCCACCCAGGTGGCCACTCATGGGGCCAGGAGAGGCCGTGCTACCCAAGTACTCCAAAGCCACGTAACACAACCAGAGAGAGGACAGTCAATCCCAATACCACCCTGGCTGTCAAGGACAGTGGGAGGGGAGCAGGGCAGGGCAAGAGAACAGGGAGAAGAAGAAAGGGAGAGGGGGGCAGGGAGATCACAGCCCCCCCCCACGTACATGCACGCACACATGCACACGCACGCACGTGTGCCTGTGGGTGCTCCGTCCACCAGCTGCCACCCCCATACCTTGGAGTCCACTTTGTTCACGTTGTTTTGGCAGGTGCAGGCCGTCACGATCAGATGATGGCAGCGTTTATGGACGACGCAGGTGCACACTAGGAAAGGCAATGCCACAATGACTGGTCAGGGCAGTATGGTCTGCAGGGCTGTGCCAAGCCCATGTCGCCTGGCCTGCATGTCCGGCCCACGAGGTGACAGCCGGCGCTCCCACCCTCCCAACCTTCTCTGCCACTGTCCCACAAAGACTTGAGCTTGTGCTCCAGTGCTCCACCAAGACAGCCTGAACTTACTTCCTCCTTCCCGACTCTACGGCATCCTGCACCTGCCGCCGGAAGACTCTGCCCAGGACGGGAAATCTTCCATGGCACCTCACTGCCAACTCACTCCGATTTCCCAGCCAGACCCCACGCCCTCCCAGAGGCTACCTGTCCCCTCTCTTCTGTGATCTGGTTGTTCTCAGATCTAAACCTGGAACAATGCTCACCCGCCCCTGCACACTGTTGCCCTCTGCTGTCCCTGGGACGTCCTCTTTACCTCCTGACCAATGGAACCTGAACTTCAGGACGCGAAGCAACTCCAAAACGTATCTTCTGTGGAAATATCCCGCCCATGGCCCCTTTCTCTGGACTCAAACCATCTCTCCCTCCTGCATTCCCCTCAGCCCGCCGCCGGCCTCTCTCTTCACACCGTCAGCACCCAGCCATCACCTGCTCTCAGAATTCCCAGCCTGGGCCTGCAGCAGAGCTGGCCTTAGGGACGCCCATTTGCTGAGTGGCTCAATTAACTGCTCTCCTATTCAGAACTTTCTGGATAACATGATCTATCCCATCTCATCTAGAAAACTGACAGTGCAGATGGAGGCAAGCTTGTCATGACAAGATGAACGTAAACAATGAAGCAGTAGGAAAATATGTGGTGTTTGAAGGTCTTTGGAGACACAGGGAAGGTTTGGGATTAAGTATATAAAGTGATGGGGCCAGCGCTGTGGTGTATCGGGTAAAGCCGCTGCCTGCAGTGCTGGCATCCCATATGGGAGCCGGTTCGAGTCCCAGCTGCTCCACTTCTGATCCAGCTCTCTGGTGTGGCCTGGGGAAGCAGTAGAAGATGGCCCAAGTGCCTGGGCCCCTGCTCCTGGCTCCTGGCTTCAGATCGGCACAGCTCCACCCATTGTGGCCAATTGGGGAGTGAACCAGTAGATGGAAGACCTCTCTCTCTCTCTCTCTGTCTCTGTCTCTCCTCTCTCTGTGTAACTCTTTCAAATAAATAAATAAATTTTTTAAAAAAGTATATGAAGTGACACATCAGCAAACGTCACTATACCTTAAAAGAAACCCAGCTGTCACCAGGGTGCATTCCCAGGAGCACCCAATGGCAAGGGCCCAGAAAACTGGCCCATTTCTCTGGGAGAACCTCACACCCATCCGGTCTCACACACAAGGACCTGAGTTTTCGAGGCATTTGGTTTGGTCTGGATTAGCTGGGCTAGACTTTGTGTTATTAACATTTGCAAATCCTCTGCTGCTCCCAACGGTTCTGCACCACAGTTGATTCTTCTCCTGGTTCACCTTAGGCTCTCATTTCTCTTCTTTCTCTAGATTTCCAATGTGGACATCTGATTACTGATTTTTTAAAAGTTTTATTTATTTGAAAGTCAGAGTTACACACACAGAGAGAGAGAGAGAGAGAGAGAGAGAGAGGTCTTCCATCTGTTGGTTTACTCCCCAATTGGCCACAATGGCTGGAGCTGTGTCAATCCAAAGCCAGGAGCATCTTCCTGGTCTCCCACATGGGTGCAGGGGCCCAAGGTCTTGGGCCATCTTCTACTGCTTCCCCAGGCCATAGCAGAGAGCTGGATCAGAAGTGGAGCAGCTGGGACTCGAACCAGCACCCATATGGGATGCCGGCACTGCAGGCGGCAGCTTTACCCGCTACGCCACAGCGCCGGCCCCTGAATTATTGATTCTGATCTTTCTTCTAATGGACGCAGTGAGTGCTATGGGTTTCCATCCGAGTACTGCTTTTACTGCATTCTGCTTCATTTGATCAATTATATTTTCATTTGGTTCAAAATATTTTTTGTGGCTGGCGCCGCGGCTCAATAGGCTAATCCTCCGCCTTGCGGCGCCAGCACACCAGGTTCTAGTCCCGGTTGGGGAGCCGGATTCTGTCCCGGTTGCCCCTCTTCCAGGCCAGCTCTCTGCTGTGGCCAGGGAGTGCAGTGGAGGATGGCCCAAGTGCTTGGGCCCTGCATCCCATGGGAGACCAGGAGAAGCACCTGGCTCCTGGCTTCGGATCAGTGTGATGCGCCAGTCACAGCACGCTGGCCACGGCGGCCATTGGAGGGTGAACCAATGGCAAGGGAAGACCTTTCTCTCTGTCTCTCTCTCTCACTGTCCACTCTGCCTGTCAATAAATAAATAAATAAATAAAAATAAATAAATAAAAGAAAATATTTTTTGTGTTCTCTTGAGTCTTCTTTGACCCATCAACGGAGAATGCATGGTTTATGCTTCAAGTACAGGGGAGTTCCCCAGTGCCTTTTCTGTGACCGATTTCCAGTTTGATTCCACTGTGGTCTGACTTCCTGTCTTTCATATTTGGGAATATGTGTGTGTTACGGCCCAGAAGGGGGTCCCTGTTGGTGAATGTTCTTTGAGAGCATCAGAAGAATGTGGATTCTGTGTTGAGGGGCAGAGTGAGCTGTAGGCGTCAGGCTGTGGCTGTGCAATTTAGGTCAACTATACCCGGCTGGCTGCCCGCCCGCTGGGCCCATCTGTTGCAGAGTTACTGAAGTCCCCAGCTCCACCAGCTGTTGCATCTGTTTGTCCTTGTAGTTTTTTCAGCTTCTGTCTGGCGTGTTTTGATGTCAGGCTCTCCCGTGTCAGGGATGGTTGTGTCTCTTTGAAAAACTGACGCCAGGGCCGGCGCTGTGGCGTAGTGGGTAACGTCATAGCCTGTAGTGCCAGCACCCCATATGGCCACCGGTTTGAGTCCTGGCTGTCCATTTCTGATCCAGCTCTCTGCTATGGCCTGGGAAAGCAGTAGAAGATGGCCCAAGTGCTTGGGCCCCTGCACCTGCGTGGGAGACCCAGAAGAAGCTCCTGGCTCCTGGCTTTGGATCAGTGCAGCTCTGGCTGTTGTGGCCAACTGGGGAGTGAACCAGTGGATGGACGACCTCTCTCTCTCTGTCTCTATCTCTCTCTGTATAACTCTTGACTTTCAAATAATAAGTAAATAATAATAATAATAATAAACCCTTTGCTTTTTCAAAATGTCCCTCGGACAGATGGCATCGCTTGCTCTGAAGTTTGTTTTGTCTGAAACACCTACTCCGGGGTCGTGAGCTCCTGAATCATGTCACATGGGAGACGTCTCTCCCACTGGCATTTTGTCTTAAATACTCCTGACTACGGCTCTTGTCTGCTCTTTAAACAGTGGGCCCCTCCTCCCCCAACCCCCACCTGATAAAAATCAGGCCACCAGGTTTCCTGGCACCACAGGCCAAAGAGCAGAAGAAACGAATCCAGATACCGAGAGACATATCACAGATCACGTATTTTAAACTCTAAAATTCTAATCTTGTCTCTCCAGAGCTTCTCCACTTCACTGGATATGTGGAAGATGATCAGACTAGACTGTAGTGCATATCCCTGTAGCTGGAGGCCCAGGCGAAAAATCAACATTAATTCGGCTGCCGAACTATCTTCTCATTTAGGGCTGAAATAACAGCAGAGGTCTATGATTGCCATTCTGTTGGGGATATATCTATTTTTTCCATATCTTTAAGAACTCGGTAGAATGATGCATACATATTAAAGTCACAGTAGATCCAAGAGTAGCACCGACTTGTTGGTTCTAAGTGAAATGTTTATACCCCACCTGCTGCAGAGAAGGTGGGATTCCCTTATTCATGTGTGGGCCATCACTGGCAGAGTAAAAATCAACATAACAGGTGTTTAAGTACAAGCAAATAAAGGGATCACCCGATCCAGCCGGGGTAAACCACCAGGAAGGGGTCTTATCACTCCTCCCACTTCACTGCATCCCAATGGTGCCACAAAGCCAGTAAATCGGTCCTATCTTAGAATTATGAGAATCAGAAGAGTCTAATGTGTAATAACGTAAAAAATCATCCACAGCATTATCTTCAGCATCTCTTGCGTTTTTGTTAAATCAGAAAATTTAAAAAAAAAAAACCAACTTGGATAATAGTTTCTGTTTCCTATTTGAGCAAATGGAAAACAGCATTGTGAGGGCAGGGATTTGGCCTAGCAGCCGGGACACCTGTGTCCCACACCAGGGTGGGGTGGGGGTGGGGCATCTGCATTTGACTCCCAGCTCTGACTTCTAACTCCAGCTTCGGGCCAAGGCAGACCCTGGGAGGCAGCAGTGATGGCTCAAGTAATTCAGTTCCTGCCACTCACATGGGACAGCTGGATTGGGTTTCCAGTTCATGGCTTCAGCCTTGGTTCCACCCTAGCCACTGTAGGCATTTGAGCAGTTAACCAGCAGATGAGAACTCTCTCTCTTTCTCTCTCTCTCTGCTTCTCAAATAAAGTAAAAAAAAATTTTTGAAAATCAAAAAGGAACAGCACTGTGCTACTCCACACACCTACTGACAATGGGCATGTAAAAATACCAGTTTAACTCTGAGATTCAAGGGTATGGCTCATAAAATGCCATTACCTTTCGGCGCATTCATGTTATTGCCGAGACAAAACCCTCCACAATGAAGCATTAGTAGATAGCTTGGCTTCAGAGATAAAATATCCCATCTGTGCTAAGATGCAGCCAAGATCCAACCCAAACTAAAGACTGTATCACTTGGGGGTCTCCTCTGACCTCCAGAGAGTTGTGCACCAATCACAACCTGAATGGACTGTTTTTTTCTTGGTATAATCATCATTTTTTTCTTAACACAGGAGTAAGATTGAAAACAGTTTTTAAAAAGTTTTCTTACCTTGGCATTGATAACCCTGTTTTCCAAACACTCCCCTGTTCAAGACAACAAAGAAAAAAATTGCCATCAGTCAAGTTACTTGTGCAATAACCCTCCTATAATGACAGTTGCTTAAGGAAAACAAATTTCACACTCTGATCCTTTGTGAGAAAAAGCACAATTGCAGGGAAAGGCACAGATGATGTGTGCTTTGAGCCTTGTTTGTCGCCAGGAGACACAAAAGAAACGAAGGGGCAGAATACTGCAGGGAGCAGAAGTGGGTGGGCACCAAGGAAGGGCCCAGTTCACCCAGCTCCCTGGCACCTCCGAGGACGCCCAGAAAAAGGACCCTTGTTGTGCGTGTGCCTGAGCCTTAGACTGAAGGGTGCGTCCACCCCCTCCGCTTCCTGATGCTCACAGAGATGGACACACACTGAAATACACACCCACGGACACACACACACATAGGAGAGTGGAGCCCACAGCAGCTGTGCGGCCCCAGCACCTCCCCAGTGGCCACATCACCCCCAAGTGCTGCCAGGCTAAGTCCTCTGTGCTCACAGCTGCAATCTCTCTCTCCCAAGCACATTCTATGGGTGATGGTGATACCATTCTCATTCTCGTTAGCCAGCCCACAGGACGAGCCACACGTGGCCAGGAGTCTGCCGAATGCTGTCCCGTTTGATCCAGACACAAGCCACGGGAGACAGCACACACAGCAAGGTGGTGACATGCGCAGAGGCCAGCCTGATGGTGTGACATGGGGCACACTGCCTGCTTCTTTTTGCCATACCCACCTGCTGATGAGATCCACACTGTTCAAGGGACTTCAAACCTCCATGGAAAGTGTGTATGATGAAAAGCTATCTTTTTATCCCAGTTTCCATGAAGTTTCTAAAGTACCCTTGTAGATGTCATACACACACCTAGATTGTGTGTGTGTGTGAGAGTGTAGGTGCAAGTCAGAGTTAAAGGCCTTCTTGGGTGGGGTTAGCACTTCCTTGGTGGAAAAAAAAAATTCAGCGCCATTATCAAAGAAGTTTCCATCACAAACGTTCTCGCTGAGGTCAAAGTCTCACCACAAACGCCCCCAGGGCCTGAAGAGATCACAGCGTGGTGGGGGCAGAATGGGGTGGGGTGACACACATGGGTGCAGGGCAGCCAGCCTACAGGGCCGGGGAGCCAGGTCTGCGGCTGCAGCGCGTGCACGGCCCACGGGTGCACAGCCCATGGGTGCACGGCCCACGGGTGCACGGCCACGGAGCTGCAGCTTCCGCTGCAGAAATCGTAGGCGGGGTCTCCTCCTGCCCCGACGTGCAGGCTTCCCTCCCAGCGGCCAGCGGAGGCCTCTCCAGGCTCCATTCTCGGTTTCAAAGGCCAGAAACCTTGTCTCAGCCTGGGCTCTGACGGCTCAGATTTGACGGTGCCAAAGCGGTCGCTAAAAAAGTCAGTGTTCAGTATCAGGCTGCCCTGAACCAAGCGCCCCTTTGTTTAACAAAAGGAGGAACGCTGCAAGAAAACCATGAATCTCCTTTCAAGCTGCTAAGCCGTGTTTTCTCCAACTACCATGGGTGTAAGTGTGCATGTGTGTGTGTGGGTGTACACATGTGTTGGGTCTCTACTCGAAGATAACTATCACTTAGCTTCATTTTACATTACATATTTGCCATTGAGAATTAAGCATATTGTATGTCTAGTAAGATTTTTTTCTTTTTTTAAGATTTATTTATTTATTTGAAAGGCAGAGTTACAGAGAGAGAAGGCGAACCAGAAAGTCCATCTGCTTCACTCCCCAAATGGCCACAATGACAGGGGTTGGGCCAGGCCAAAGCCTGGAGCCAGGTGCTTCCTCTGGGCTTCCCAGGTGGGTGCAGGGGCCCCAAAACGTGGGCCATCTTTGGCTGCTTTCCCAGGCTCATTAGCAAGAAGCTGGATTGGAAGTGGAGCAGCCAGGACACAAACCAGCACCCATATGGGATCCCGGGGCTGCAGGCTGCAGGTTAACCAGCTATGCCACAGCGCCGGCCCCTCTATAGTAAGATCTTAAATCTCTAGAATTTCTCAACTCTCAATCACCTGGGCTCCTAGTCACCTGGGGTTAGCCTGTGGTGTCCAGTCACTGAGGTTCAGTACTGTCAGTGCCATAGTACTGTGTGTTTAGTGACCCCCCATAACTCATCACGTGACTCACGCCTTCTTACAACTATTCTAGTGTTTCTTCCTCGGGCTCATTATCCACTCTGTTGATTACTTATTTATTCACTGTTTAGTTTCTCTCTTGGATTTATGCTTTTTGCCCATTGACCAAAATGAAAAAATAATAATTAAAACTTGGATATGCACTGTATTTATTTAACTTGCAGTGGGGATTAAAACTATTGGGTCAACATTACGAGGGTATTTCAAAAAGTTCATGGATGGGTAGACATTTGGCACAGCAGTTAAGACACTGCTTGTGATGTCTACATCCCAAGTGCCTGGGTTCAAATCCCAACTCTGCTTCTGACTGTAGTTCTGGCTAGTCCACACTCTGGGAGGCACCAGGTGTGGGTTCAAGTACTTGGGACCCTACCACCCACCTGGAAGACCAGGATAAAGACCTTAGCTCCTGGTTTCAGAGTGACCCAGCCTAAGCCACTATAGGTATTTGGGGAAATGAACCAGTGGGCAGATTACTTTATATCTGTCTCTCTCTTTGCCTTTCAAAAAAAATGAAAACTAATTTTTTTAAAGCTTGAGAAAAAAAAAAAACAGAATTAAAAGTAAGTTTATTTGAGAGGCCGGCGCTGTGGCGTAGCAGGTGAAGCCAACGACTGCAGTGCTGGCATCCCATATGGGCACAGGTTCGAGTCCCGGCTGCTCCGGCCTGGGAAAGCTGTAGAAAATGGCCCAGGTCCTTGGGCTCCTGCACCTGCATGTAGACGAGGAAGAAGCTCCTGGCTCCTGGCTTCAGATCAGCAAAGCTCCAGCCACTGTGGACATCTGGGGAGTGAACCAGTGGATGGAACCTCCCTCTCTCCCTCTCTCTCTCTCTCTCTCTGTCTGTCTCTCTCTGCCTCTGCCTCTCAAACAAATAAAGAAATCTTAAAAACAAAACCACTTTGAAATCTATGCACAGAATTTCCATAATACACAGTTTCCATGAACTTTTAGAAGGCCCTTAATATGCATGGATTTCGAATCTTTTTTGTACCAAGATAAACTTATCTTCTTTTTTTTTTTTTTTTTTTTTTTTTTTTACAGGCAGAGTGGACAGTGAGAGAGAGAGACAGAGAGAAAGGTCTTCCGTTGCCGTTGGTTCACCCTCCAATGGCCGCCGCGGTCGGCGCGCTGCGGCCGGCGCACCGCGCTCGTCCGATGGCAGGAGCCAGGAGCCAGGTGCTTTTCCTGGTCTCCCCATGGGGTGCAGGGCCCAAGCACCTGGGCCATCCTCCACTGCACTCCAGGGCCACAGCAGAGGGCTGGCCTGGAAGAGGGGCAACCGGGACAGAATCCGGCGCCCCGACCGGGACTAGAACCCGGTGTGCCGGCGCCGCAAGGCGGAGGATTAGCCTGTTGAGCCACGGCGCCGGCCAAACTTATCTTCTAATTCTACTTGCTGCACACTTCCTCCCGAAATCACACATTAAGCAGAGCAAGCCTGCATTGCAGGGAAGCTCTGAGGAGGGGACATTGGGAGCTGCTTACCAGATGAACTCCCGGCAGTGAGAGCAGTAAGTGGGCTGTCTGAGGTACGTGGCCATGAACTTGTGTCCATTGATCTGGTGGACTCGCCTTCGCATCGCCCGCTGGCGCTTCCTCGTAAAATGTTTGAAGATTCGGTCTCTCTGGAGAGTAGCTGTAGGTTACAAGAAAGAAAGAAAGAAAATGTGTAAATGTGTCTAGCCACACCCAAAATGTGAGAAAGTTTAATAGTTCACATACTCTGGGGCAGGTGCGTGGCCTAGCAGGCAACGTGACAGTTACGAAGCCCGTGTTCCACATCACAGAGCCTGGGTTGGCTCCTGCCCCGAGCTTCCTACTCAGCAGACCCCGGCGGAGGCAGAAGGGATGGTTCAAGTAAGTGGATTCCTTCCACCCACCTCGGAGTTGTGGACTGAGGCCCCAGCTCCCAGCTCTGGCTGCAGCCCAGTCTTAGCCATCGTGGGCATTTGGGGAGTGAACCAGCAGATGGGGGAGATCTCTCTCTCTCTCTGCCTAATTATTTTTTTAAAAAATATGAGCAAGTAGCATTTTAAAAAAGAACCAAATGCCCTCCACATTTTTTCTTTCTTTAAGACCTGAAACACTCTGAAAAATCATCAACACTTTCCTGATGACTTCAGGACTCTACTTGTTAAATGTTTGACCTACATGAACTCCTGAGACACTCACAACCGGGGTTGCCATGGGGTACCCTGGGTCAGTCCCCCAGTACTGTCCACAAGTCCCCCAGGGCTCCCACCCCCGAGATGTGACGCCAACATGGTCTCCTAGCCCTGGCTGCCTGGCTGGGGCCTCAGGTCCACATACGGGATGCAAACGCTGGCCCATGAGATAGGCCTTGTCATTCGTCCCCTTTAATTCCAGTGTGCCCTCATTGTGAATGAGGGAACTGCCCACAAGGAGTCACACAGAACCACTGTGAACCTGGAATGGGTGGAAATGAACTTGGAAGAGCTGCAGGGGTCCTTTCCTAAACTCACCTCGTTAAGAGTGTGGCTCCCGATTGGGACATGCTGAAAACTGTGCACTACCTAAACATAGTAAATACGTCTGCCACATACTAGAATTTTCCAACGTACTCAGAGACTTGTGGGGAATACATAAAGCTTACTTTCCTAACAGTGCTTTTAAATTAACCACTTATGCAGAGGAAATTTAAGAAATCATGCAAAAACAATTTGGTAAAAGCCTAGAAAAAATAAAAAATTTTTCTTCTCAAACTCGCAGATAATAAATTGTACATCTTCACTCAGTACAGGGTGATTTTTGGCACTTCTTTTTTAAAGGTTTATTTATTTATTTGAAAGTCAGAGTTACACAGAGAGACAAAGAGAGAAGCCTTCCATCTGCTGGTTCACTCCCCAGATGGGTGCAATGGCTGGATGTGCACCGATCCAGAGCCAGGAGCTTCTTCCGGGTCTCCCATGCAGGTGCAGGGGCCCGAGGACCTGGGCCATCCTCCACTGCTTTCCCAGGTCACAGCAGAGAGCTACATTGGAAATGGAGCAGCTTGGACTCAAACTGGCACCCATATGGGATGCCAGCACTGTAGACAGCGACGTTACCCGCTACGCCACAGCGCCGGCCCCTCATTACTTTCATATGTTGTGTATTGATCAATGTAGGATGCCTAGGTAATCCACCGCCTCAAACACGCTCATTTCTTTGTGATAAGAACATTCAATATCCTCTCTTGGAGCTATTTCGAGTTAAACAATCCGATATTGTGAATGATCATCACCATCTATATACAGGTACCAACATGTATCCCTCCATTTGGCTGTGCCTTTGTAGCCTGTTTCCACAAGAATTTCAAATACACGTTAAAGAGGAAATTATAGGAACACAAGAAGGTACAGAAAAATACGGCGGTCCAAATGAGATAAGGAACAGAACTCTGCAGTCATGCAAGGTTCAGACTTGTAACGGAGGAACTTAAAGCTGCTGTTTGGCAACAGTCACAAAACACAAAGTGGGAGCAAAGCGGGGAGGGATTTCTGTCACCTGACAAGGGGTTACCACTTAGAATGTGCAGAAATCAGTAAAAGGTCGGACGATCTAGCAAAGATGGGCCCCCCGAACACCTGCAGAGGCCCAACTTGTTTTTCCTGATCTAAAACACGCGTGCCTTTAATGCACAAACAGACAATGGGTCTTAACCAATTTGAAAGGAAAGCCAAATTCAGGTGTAGGAAGGTATTTTCCCAAATGACTCTTTTTTTTCAGATTTGTTCCCATCGTAGTCCCAGGTCAGTGACTCCTTCCGGGTCGGGTCGAGGGGAGCAGCCTCAGCAGGGGCTCAACAAATGCGGGACCACCACCGCCCCTCAGCCTGAAGAACTCTGGAAGGGGCCAGCTCTGTGGCATAGGAGTAAAGCCGCTGTTTGCAGTGCCGGCATCCCATATGGGTGCCGGTTCCAGTCCCGGCTGCTCCACTTCCAATCTAGCTCTCTGCTATGGCCTGGGAAAGCAGAAGATGGCCCAAGTCCTTAGGCCCCTGTACCTTAATGGGAGACCCAGAAGAGGCTCCTGGCTCCTGGCTTCAGGATCGGTGCAGCTCTAGCCATTGCAGTCATTTGGAGAGTGAACGAGCAGATAGAAGACCTCCCTGCCCCCGCCTCTCCTCTCTCTGTGTAACTCTGACTTTCAGATAAACACATCTTAAAAAAAAAAAAAAAAAACTTTAGAAAGTTCCAAAATTTGGGGAATGCACACCAGGGCGGGGCTCTGATTTCCAATTTCTGAAAGCTACACTTTAAGTAAACAATTTCTGCTCTCTAAGTTTTCACTTATCAAAACGTACGCTACAATTTAAATCACGCTATGGTCTCAAAAGGAAAAGAAAAAACTAATAGTGTTTCATAGGAGTCTCCCGCCCCCCTTTTTTGGTGTCTTACATGCCAACAGTCACAGACACTGCCTTTCCCTCACTGTAGACCTACTGCTGACTGTCACTACCGTGGCCTCCCATCCCTGAGGGTGACAAGGACAATTCTCCCCACCCCGCTAAGCTAACCACTACCCGAAACTCCTTTGATGACCATTAAGGACTTTCACAAAGCACAGACTCAAAAGGCTGCTCACTCCAAAGCTGACAGAGAGAATACAAATCAGGTCCTAGAGTTTCTACTTCCCTTGTTGGAGGGGCTCCACGGTCCCAGCTTCTGTCACATAACCAAGCGTGCCCATTGCACAAAGTCCAGAGCAACTCTGCCTTCTGCTCCTCAAACTGGACTCTAACATCTTCCCCTCCCTGCTGCAAGATTCCAGACGTCCAATTCTACCCGAGATGGACGCGTGAGAACCAGAGGTGCCCCACGTTCTAACTCTTCTGCTAGCCAATACTCAAAAGGCTTGCTAAAGTGCCCATTTTGACCAGGTTGGGTGCAGTGGGCTCCAGCACTGTTACAATTCTGCCTGCTTCCATCTGGGTCTGGGGTACGTTTAATCTTCAGCAAGTAGCCTACTTACTTCCATTCTCGGGTTTCCTATCTTTCTCTTTTTTTTTTTTTTACAGGCAGAGTGGACAGTGAGAGAGAGAGAGACAGAGAGAAAGGTCTTCCTTTGCCGTTGGTTCACCCTCCAATGGCCGCCGCGGACGGCGCGCTGCAGCCGGCGCACCGCACTCGTCCGATGGCAGGAGCCAGGAGCCAGGTGCTTTTCCTGGTCTCCCCATGGGGTGCAGGGCCCAAGCACCTGGGCCATCCTCCACTGCACTCCAGGGCCACAGCAGAGGGCTGGCCTGGAAGAGGGGCAACCGGGACAGAATCCGGCGCCCCAACCGGGACTAGAACCCGGTGTGCCGGCACCGCAAGGCGGAGGATTAGCCTGTTGAGCCACGGCGCCGGCCCTCCTATCTTTCTCAAGAAGACGGGACAGGCGAGTGTTTCAAAAAGTTTGTGAAAGATGGAATTAAAAGACAGGTTCATTTCGTGCAAAAAAAAAATGCATCCTTGCATAATTTTTTCATAATATGCATTTGCCACAAACTTTTAAAAACTTATTTCAGTTGTCTGTTAATTTATGTATTTGAATATTCTTGGTGGGCAGATGAGAACCCTATGCTGATGGCATCCCCCAGTACCTAGCCTGCGCTACCAGCCTGAGACCCAGCTCTGCACAACCAGAGCCAAACTGTATAGAATTACTAAACACTTCTCATACCCAGATGCAAATTAAACTCTCCCTGGGGGTCTAATTACCAAGAATTGACTTAATCCCTCAATACTGCCAAGAGTGGGCAAAAGGTCAGCTCAGCTGCATTCTTAATGTTTCATGAACTGAATCCCTTTTTTCCTCCCTCAGCAGCTATTGCCATAGCAGTAGCAGCTGATCTCTCCCGGTCTCAGGGGCTTAGGAAGAAGCCACTTAGAGCTGTCCCCCACCCAGTCCTATCTTGAGCCTTCGGCCCTTCCTGGAACATGCTTTCCTCTCTTTGCCCTGCTAGTTAACAAACACTTCTATCTGCCTGCACGCCTGAGGAACACAATCGCATCCCCTCCCGATTCTCCAACATCCCAACACCCTGTGGGCTGTGTCTCTTTCACCTCTGTCCAGGTACCTCCAGGTCCCTCACCCATGGCCGTGGACTCTAACTGAACTTAGCCTTTCTCTTTCCTGGATTAGTTTGCATGCAAGTCTCCTTGTTTACAAAGCAGACACATGGTCATACGCACCTGGGGCCTTGCAAAGAAAACGGGGACCCCTGTGGCTTCCAGTGGCCTCACTGTCACCACTGTGTATGGACGGCACCAACTTGCACTACAGACTCGGAACCCACTTCACAACTGAGAGTGGAGGGCGCTTCCTCATGTTTGCAGCAGCCTCTTGTCTCCTTAGAACTGACTCTACAGCACTAAACGGACGATTTAATCTCAGACCTTACACCGTTCAGATCCCATTTCAACGGGAAGCTTCAGGCCGCCCCAGCAACCTCTGCAGCCCACACTTGCACACGGCTTCTGTTTGGCTCCTAAACCACTGCCCCATGCCCCTCAGTACCCTGGAATCTGGCTCTGTGCCTCAGCAGGGAAATCCTCATTCCAACCTCAGCAGGGGTTGGGGCAGTGGCCCAAAACCCTGACTTGTCTCACAGGAAAATTCTGCCATCCCATCGTGTGCTCATTTTAAGAACCTCAGACTTGGGGCCCGCACTGTGGCACAGTGGGTAAAGCCGCCGCCTGCAGTACTGGCATCCCACATGGGTGCCAGTTCAAGTCCCAGCTGCTCCACTTCCGATCCAGCTCTCTGCTATGGCCTGGGAAAGCAGTGGAAGATGGCCCAGGTCCTTGGGCCCCTGCACCCACATGGAAGATCTGGAAGAAGCTCCTGGCTTCGGAATGACACACTCTGGCTCCGACTTTCAAATAAATAAATAAATCTGGGAACGTTGTTCATTTGTAAACAGCCCTGCTGCACTGAAACCTGTGAGACTGTGTGCAGGGAAAGTCTTTTCATGAGGCCGCTGGAAAACCACTGCTGCTTTATCTCAAAAACAGCAAAGACTTCACCCTCCTTAGCCTCTCCCTATACCTAAGGAACTGAACGCTCTCTACTCCAGCAGCAAGAACATGGACTCAAAGGTGCTTCTGAAACATTCCAGTGCGGGGCAGAAGCAACTTTCAAATGACTGCAAGCAAATGAAATCAGAGAGAGAAAATCCGTGGCATGGTATTTTTAAATTTCCAGGGTTACTGTTAAAAATGCATACAGGAAGTGAGTCTGATTCAATGTAAATACAATTTAACATTTAAAAAAAAAGATTTATTTCTTTATTTGAAAATCAGAGCTACAGAGAGAGGCGGGGAGACAGAGATCTTCCATCTGCTTTTTTACTTCCCAGATGTCTGCAACACCCAGAGCGGGGCCAGGCTGAAGCCAGGAACCAGGGGCTTGCTCTGGGTCTTCCACATGGTTGGCAGGGGCCCAAGCACTTGGACCATCTTCTGCTGCTTTTCCCAGGCCATTAGCAGGGAACTGGATCAGAAGTGGAGCAGCCGGGACTTGAACCGGCACCCATATGGGATGCTGGCGTTGAAGGTGGTGGCTTTACCCGCTGTACCACAGCCTCTGGCCCCACGATGCAACCTGTAACTTGAATTTGCCTAACAGCAAACGCATGGTGATTTACTGAGCTCTGTGGCTTGTCTTCAAGGGACTATGCTGAGGAGGCTGAGCAAGCTTCCCACAGGCTGGGCAGGGGAGCATGGTGCAGTGGGTAGAGTGTGGAGTCTGGAGCTCTGCTGTGAACCCCACATGTCCCCTGACCTTCAGCAAGTCATCCGAACTCCTCTGCCTCAACTGCAGAACAAAGTCTGTTCCCCGAAGTTCTGCCCCGAGGACTCAGTAAGTTAGCACAGTGGGTTAGTCTGTGCAGCATAATTACCAAAGTTCCAGAAGTAAAAAAGATCTTTAATTCAACTGTCTGATGTTCTAGAAGAAGAGAGAACACCTAGAAAGTTGCGATCTAGGGGACAGTGCTATGGTGTGGCAGGTAAAGCCGCCGCCGCCTGCAGGGCCGGCATCCCATATGGATGCCGATTCGAGTTCCGGCTGCTCCACTTCCGATACGGCTCTCTGCTATGGACTGGGAAAGCAGTAGAAGAAGCTCCTGGCTCCTGGCTTCAGATCGGCGTAGCTCCGGCTGTTGTGTCCATTTGGGGAGTGAACCAGTGGATGGAAGATACTTCTCTCTCTCCCTCTCTCTATATAACTCTGCCTTTCAAATAAATCTTAAAGAAAATTGATATCTAGAAAAGTTAGCCAATGTGCCCAAAATTTGTCTGGCTAGCCAATAGCAGGACTATCTCCAGAATCTTCCACTCCTGATCGTCTCCCAGGCTTTATGCCACCAGGCCCTTTACAAAACACCAGGTCTCCCTGGTATCCCTGGAAAGTGATAGATTTTCTGGAAAGAACCAGAGGCTCCCAGGAAGGTTAAGCGAGGTCAAGCAGCCAGGGACAGAGTGGGGACTCCAGAACCCATGCTCTTGTTGAGCTACCAAGGAACACTATCAAATGTTTTTTCTTCCTGAGATACCAGCTTTATCAGCCATGCACGTGGGAAGGAGCAACTGTGAGAAAAACAGGAAAGCCTTAGTCAACACAAGTTCCTAGTCAAGAAAGAACCAGGAAACGGGACACTGTGTACGTCTCCCAATTCCATCCCTAGAAGACCGTGCGTGAGACAACGCCGCATGAGAACTGCGCTGAACGCTATCACACACATTGAGTAAGCAGCCATCAGAATCATATGCGTGGAGAATGATGCGTGAAATGTAAACACAGACGGTCCTGTCTGAGGCAGTAACGGTCCAGAGAGAGATCAGGACATTAACCCCAGTCCAGCGAGGCTCTGCAGCCAGCGAGGGCCACCAGTGAGTGGCAGAGGGCATTGGGCGGGCGCTGAGTGAAGCCTGCATCCCTGGAGTCTCTCATCCAGTCCTCTGATTAATGAAGGAAGATTTTATAAAGGGGCTGAGATGAACAGCGGTTTGGAAAAGAGGAAGGTTAGGGTTAGGGTTCCCGACAACTGTGCCAGCACCACAGACAAAGGCTGCGGCAAAAGGTTTGGTGTTCAGAAATGGGGGGGGGGGGGCGTGGGGTGTAGCAGGTACAGCCATCGTCTGCAGTGCCGGCATCCCATATGGGTGCTGTTTCGAGTTATGCCTGCTCTGTTTCCAATCTGCTGTGGCCTGGGAAAGCAGAAGATGGCCCAAGTGCTTGGGCACCTGCACCCATGTGGGAGACCCAGAAGAAGCTCCTGGCTTTGGATAGGTGCAGCTCCATCCGTTGTGGCCAATTGAGAAGTGAACCAGCGGATGGAAGCGCTCCCCACCCCCCACCTCTCCTTCTCTCTCTGTGTAACTCTGACTTTCAAATAAATAAATAAATCTAAAAGAAAGAGAGAGAGAGAGAAAGGAAGGAAGAAAGAAAGGAAGGAAGGAAGGAAGGAAGGAAGGAAGGAAGGAAGGAAGGAAGGAAGAAAGAAAGAAAGAAAGAAAGAAAGAAAGAAAGAAAGAAAGAAAGAAAGAAAGAAAGAAAGAAAGAAAGAAAGAAAGAAAGAAAAGGAGGGAAAAGCCCCTAGCGTGGCACCAAGGAGTACAGACACTTTTGTGCTTGTTGAGACACAGAACTTAATGAAATGACTCATGGCACTTTGCAGATTCAGAGAGAGTGGTCAGACGTGAGGGCTTGAGCGGTCACACGCTATGGGGGGGCAGCACGGAGTTTCTCGGAGATGTGGCTCCCTTGGAGAAGCCCAGCCGACATGGACGCCTCCCACCTACAGACTAAGGGTCAGGCATCCTGAGCCAGGTGGGCAGTGGGAACAATGTCGCCAGGGTGACTCCTGAACACCCAAGAGAGTGGAGCCCACTCACCCATTCGCAGCCTTCACTCCGGCCAGAAAGGAGATCAGAACAGCGCCCCTGGAGGTGATCCTGTGAACCATGCGCTCTGACCACCCACACCCGCCCACCCCCATCATCTTTTCCCCTTCTGCATCTCTGGGGTCTGGAGAAGCTCTCCCTTTCTCAGCACGAGAGGGGTCCTGGCCCACCAACAGCACTGGGCTCCCCCCAGACCTGAAGCCTGTGCCCCTGCTGAAGTTTCGTGCACAACACCCTTGGGGTCTTTCTGGTGGTTCATTCATCTCCTCCTGACTTCCAACAATGGCTTGGAGACAGAGGGATCCCAAATAGAAAACTCTACAGGGCTTCCAGCTGCTAAACTTCTTCCCTCCTTTCTTTCTTTTCTCTTCTTTCTTTATAAGGTATATTTCTTTATTTGAAAGTTAGAGTTACAGAGAGAGAAGGAGACACACACACAGATCTTCTATCTACTGGTTCACTCCCCAAATGGCCACAAGAGCCAGGGCTGGGCCAGACCGAAGCCAGGAGCCAGGAGCTTCTTCAGGGTCCCCCATGTGGGTGCAGGGGCCCCAAGCACTTGGGCTATCCCCCACTGCTTTCCCAGGCACATTAGCAGGGAGATGGATTGGAAGTGGAGAAGCCGAGACTTGAACCAGTGCCCACATGGGATGCCAATGTCACAGGTAGAGGCTTTACCTGTTACACTACAGCACTGGCTCCTAAACCTATTTCCAAGAAGTTTCTCAGCATCCGCCTGAGATATCCTCAGGTACCTAAACCTCGCCACTTGTCCCGCTCAACCCTCTTTCCCATGAGAGAACAGCATGAACAACTACCCCTGGGGCCACCCAGACACAAACCCCAGAGATGCCTTGAGATCCTTCTCTCACGGTTCGCTTGCTCCTGTCCATTCTGTCCACACCTGTCCTCATCTGGATTTCCCTAGGAGTAGAGCCTGAGCAAGGACTTAAGTTGCAAGCAATCCCCAATAGTGTGGAAGCAGAACAGGGAAGGAAACTCACAGGAGGTGCAGGACTCCAGTGTGGGAGGGCGCCCCATGCCCCTCAGAGGCTCTCAGGAGCTGGTGGGACTCCTCCAGGGCTTGGGGCAGGCGTGGGGTCTGGGGTATTTACCCTACAGCTCTCATCTGTTTTTCATCAGCTGATGGCTGCTTCTGGGGAAAGAGGCCATGAACTCCCCGGCATTTTCCACCTTATTCTTTAGGCCAACAAAAAAAGAGGTAGGGCATCCAGCGCTGCTATTTGTGTAAGATGAGGATTCAAAGAGTTGGTGGAAAACTTGAATACAAGGTACATTTAGTTGTCCAGTGTCATGGAAGAGCGGGTAAAGCTGCTGCCTGCGGCACCAGCATCCCATGTGGGTGCTCCACTTCTGATCCAGCTCCCTGCTAATGCACCTGGGAAAGCAGTGGAGGATGGCCCAAGTGCTTGGGCCCTGCATCCACATGGGAGACCCGGAAGAAGCTCCTGGCTCCTGGCTTTGGATTGGCGCAGCTCCAGCTGTTGTGGCCAATTGGGGAGTGAACCAGTGGACGGAAGACCTCTCTCTCTCTCTCTCTCTCTCTCTGTGTGTGTGTGTAACTCTGACTTTCAAATAAA
Organism: Sylvilagus floridanus; assembly: GCA_949820135.1. Classification (NCBI taxonomy): domain Eukaryota; kingdom Metazoa; phylum Chordata; class Mammalia; order Lagomorpha; family Leporidae; genus Sylvilagus; species Sylvilagus floridanus. The sequence goes on along the minus strand of OX463228.1, from coordinate 15,542,382 downwards.
TAAATGAATCTTTAAAAAAAACCTACAGATTTAACTTTTCCATTATTGTCATTCAGGACTCAACTTTATAAACAGAAACCTTTTGAGAAGTTTTATATCACAGGAGATGAAACAGAAATAGGCATTGCTTCATGGGCTCAAACTTGTATAAATTAAAATGAAGTAATTAGAAATCTTTTTTTTTTTATCCCAGAACTGTACAGTGAAATAAATGACAAAAGGATCCAATAAAGCAACATTTTCATTACTTTTGGATTCTTGGTTACTTTCAGGATCCAAACGAAGAATCTCAATGGTCAGACTTCTGCTGCTGTATTTTATATTTATGTATCTGCCTAGCAACATTCTGAGTCAAGCTAGTTGGCCAAAATTGTCTATTTACTTCAGTACTTAGCTTCATAAATAAGGATGTTCTATCTACACATACTCCCATGAAAGAATTGACATCACAATGCTGATGAAATCCACTGCTTCCTTCTTTGCAATAATATCCACAGGTTACCCCTAGGGTAAGTCACACAGATACCCCAACATTGTAACAGTTACACACACTTCACTAAAGTATAATGTTGCTTTTCTCCATCTAAAACTCAACCAATGAAATACAACTTGTCTTGCAGGGCAGCCCCAACAACAGCCTGGCCACCTGCCCCTGCTTCCCAAGGGAGTCACTTTGAGCTCGGGGGTGGTGCGAGGGACGGGGGAGCTCCAGCCAGGAGGAAGACTCTTGGAGGGGCCACCACAGTGACTTCCACAGTCACCTATGCCACTCTTTCCAGGTGCGGGGTGGGGTCTGAGGACACGCGGGGCACATGTGTCCCAGGCAGGGGCACTCGGGCCCTGGGAGCCCTGGCCTTACACAGATTGAGTTTGCCACTTCAGCCAGGACACAAAGGGAGCAGGTGCATCCTGCAGCCTTGCTCAGAGCTGCTGGAAAGAAGGGAGACCTGCTGACCATCAAGTGGTTTTTGAAACTTCCACCTGCAGAGAGAACATGTGCCATTTGTCTTTTCGTGTCTGGCTTATGTCACTTAATGTAATATAATGATCTCCAGTTCCATCCATGTTACTGCAAGTCAGAGCATTCGTTCTTTTTCATGGCTAGATAACATTCCACTGGGTGCCTCCACACCCACCACATTTTCTCTATCCGTCCCTTCATCGATGAGCACCGAGTGGATTCCGTTATCTCCGCTACTGTGAACAGTGCTGTGGTGAGCGCGCGAGTGCAGGTGTCGCCCTCACAGGCTGATGTCACTTCCGTCAGCTCTACCTGGAAGTGGGACCGCGAGGAGGTCCGGCAGATCTACTGCTTGTTGTGTGAGGAGCCTCCATAGTGCCCTCCACAATGGCTGCGGTCAGTCCACAGGTATCTTCTAGAAGCTTCCCCAAGCTCTTTGTGGAAGGAGGTCTTAGGGAGAAAAATTTTACAAAAATAATCTTCAACTACCATCATGTCACTCCTTTCTGCACATAACCAATGACAGAAAATTCCCTCCCACCTCCTATTTTCAGTTAATCTGGCTCGGGAGAAGATGTCCAGCCCGTGGGGTCCTGTCCTGCTGGCAACCTTTGAATTGCCACAGAAGTGGACAAAGAGCCCCCACGTGGCCTCAGCTGTGGGAGCAGAGGCAGATGGGAGACTCTCTCCTCACTCTTCTGTGGTGGCCTTGTTTACAAAGATAAAATATGAGAGTACTGCAAAAAATTCTTGGAAATTGGAATTAAAAGGTAAGTTTATTTAGGTGCAAAAACATTTGAAATCCATGCACGCAGAGTCTTTAAAAAGTCTATGGAAAGACCTACTATGGAAAGTATACAAGGGCCGGCGCTGTGGCACAGTGGGAAAGTCGCTGCCTGCAGTGCCGGCATCCCATATGAGGGCCGGTTCGAGCCCCGGCTACTCCACTTCCAATCCAGCTCTCTGCTATGACCTGGGAAAGCAGTAGAGGATGGCCCAGGTGCCCTGTACCCACATGGGAGACCTGGAGGAAGCTCCTCGTTCCTGGTTGCTGGCTTTGAACTGGTGCAGCTCTGGCTATTGCAGCCAATTGGGGAGTGAACCAGCGTATGGAAGACCTCTCTCTCTCTCTGCCTCTCCTTCTCTTTCTGTGTAATTCTGACTTTCAAATAAAGTAAATAAATCTTTAAAATTTTTTTTCTAAAAAAAACCCTATACAACAAATTCAAATTGTCCTTGCACCAAAATATATTTCTCTTTTAATCTCGTTTGACCAAGAGCTTTCTGTAGCACCCTCATACATACCTATGGCAAAGGTGGATTTATAATGTAGGCCAGGTAAGTCAGAAACAATAACAATTAATAATAAAATAGACCAATTAAAGCAGCAAACTGATAAAAGTGACGTGAACGTGAACCCTCTCTCTATTGACAGTCAAGACCAACATCCCTATTTTCAGATCGCAGGTTACCGAAATCACAGCAGGCAGAACCATGGACCCTGGACCACACAGATGATCACAGATCTTGGTGGCTGAGGGGAGCACGCAGACACCTGCCTCAGGCTCTATGGCTGCTTTGCAAACACTTTCACCAAAAACACCTCCGAGTCCCCTTTCTTTAATCACTACTTTTCCTAAAAGCAAGCTAAGGGTGCCAGCAACACCCCGCTGTGAACGCCTGGCCTCTCTGTTGTGAAATCTCTGGGTTTTTTTCCCCAGGCACTGAAAGCTCAGGGACCCTCGCCCCACCCCCATCCCGGCCTGGTCTTCCTTCCTCACAAAAAAAGATTCTAGACAAACAACCTGTCCAACCAAAATCTTTTCCAGATAAACACGTGCTTCCTGCTGAGAACTAAAGGAATCCAGCCCTTGAGTTTGGCTTATCCCATTTCCTTTTCAGCTTTTTGTTTTGTTTTTCTCTTTCCCACTTCTGAGGTCCCAAGTGCTGGGTTGAGGATTTTATAAAAACATTACAGAATGTTAGCCTTGAGAGTCTCCTCACTTCTTTCTCCAACTGCATCTCTGGAATGGAAGCGTGGCGGACTCCACGGGGCTTTTAAAACTGTGGTCCTGATGCTCATTATACACCGACTCATTCCAAACAAATACCTTTATCACACAACCAGATTTCTTGCAACACTAACAAGGGGGCTTCCGATCTGTTACCCCTTTTTTTGATTGCTGGGTGGAGGGAGGAACATAGAGAGCTTGCTTTAAACAAAAGGAACTCCAAAAAAATTCATGCAAAGTTGAAATTAAAAAAAATGCTTTGGTGCAAAAATTTTTGAAATCCATGCATGCTGGGGCCGGTGCTGTGGCACTGGTTCAAGTCCTCGCTGCCCCACTTCTGATCCAGCTCCCTGCTAAAGTGCCTGGGAGGACAGCAGAGGATGGCTCAAATGCTTGGACCCCTGCACCCATGTGGGAGACTCGAGAGAAGCTCCTGGCTCCTGGCTTCAGTCTGGTCCAGCCCCGGTCGCTGCAGCCATTTGGGGATTGAACCAGAGAATGGAAGACTTCTCTCTGCCTCTGTCTTGACCTCTTTCTGTAACTCTAACTTTCAAATAAATTTTTTAAAAAATCTTTAAAAAAAACACACAAGAAATCTATGCATATGATAGGACCTCAAAACATTGAGGAAAATGTACATTATGAAAAAGCCATGCAGGGATTTCAAAATTTTTTTGTGTGTCAAAATAAATTTACCTTTTAATCTCATTTTTCCATGAACTTTTTGCAGTCCCCTTGTGCATCCTTGTCAGAAGTTAACAACCTAGAAACATATCTATTGGTTGCCATGCTGGGGTTTTTGTTTGTTTTTTAACAATTACATTATGTATTAAATTAATTAGAAACAAGATAAAATTTTAAAAAGGTGAAGAAATTAAACAACTTAATTTTTTTTGGAACAATGTAAACAGAGGATTGGTTGCGACAGGAGTTGAAGTGTAGATTTTTGGTTCTGTAAAGAATTCCCTTCCCTATGGCCCGGTGTTCTTACTCCTCTGCTCCCAGAGACTGCTCCATTAGTCTAGGATAGCAATACAGATCATAAAGTTTTGAAATCCATGCACAATTTTTTCATAATACACATTTTCCATGAACTTTCTGAAGTACTTATTTTCTCTCTCTCTCTCTCTCTAGATGAAGAATTACAGATAGAAAAGAAAGGAAAAGAGAGAAAGAGATCTTCCATCCACTGGTTCACTCCCCAAGTGGCCACAACGGCTGGAGCTGGGCCAATCCAAAGCCAGGAGCTGGACTTGGGCCATCTTCCACTGCTTTCTCAGCCATAGCAGAGAGCTGGATCGGAACTGGAGCAGCTGAGACTGGAACCGGCACCCATATGAGATGCTGGCACCGCAGGTGGAGGCTTAGCCCAGTACACCTCAGCACCAACCCCTGTACTCTCTTTTCTTAAAGTCCATTCAACAGGCTCTGCCTTTATTACCATAATAACCCAGTCTTTATCTCTGAGTGACAGTTAGTACTTTTCTGGGAAAACTAAAGATGTATATATATATATATATATATGAATATTCCAAATAGCTGGATAAGAAGTGAGAAGTACATTCACCTTTGGGAGTATTTGGCACCAGCTCAATGTATCAAATTAACAGAGGTCTGGTTTTCTTAGTTTGAATTCAAGAGTGCATCATAATACAGTGAGCACAGTCTAAAACCTAACAGTTCAACAAGCTGCAACACTTCCTGCTAAAATGAAGAGCAAAAGAATCTCAAGGTGCCATTCATTTCAGACATCATTTCTGGAGAAGGAGGTATCTGGTCTCATCTGGACCACTAAATGGCAGAAAAATCTCTTATTGATTTATTTTCCTTGAGAGACAAAGGGACCAAGAAAGAGCTCCAACCTGCCAGTTCACCTCCCGGTGCCTGGGAGCGGGCATCCACAGCCAGGTCTCCCACATCAGGGGCAGCTTCACAACTACTAGAGCCATCCCCATGGCCTCCCACAGCATATAGCAGCAGAAAATGGGACTTGGGAGCAGAGCCAGGATTTGAACCCAGGCACTCTGATATGAGACCCAAGCATCCCAGGCAGCATCTTAACCACTGCTTCAAATGCCCGCCCTGGACGGACCATCTTTTGCTAATGACATGCACTTCCCTCTCCATCATAAGCTAATTCAGAAGAAGCTTCTGAACATGTACATTAAGTTCTGTACTGGGTCATGGGAAACAGGGGTAGAACGGTGAACAAGATACAGTAACGCCTTCAACAACTAAAGCCTAGTGTTGGAGACACACTGTACGTGGCTAGGACCAAGCATGGTAGGCATTTACAAGGGAATGCGGAAGAGTGGGCGCCTTAACCAGTCATGGGGGCATCTCAGGGCAGTTTCTCGGAAGATGGACATTAGCCATACCCTAGTGTAGGTTTCGTAAGAAGTGAAAGTGAGATGGAGCAGGAAGAACGGAGAACGGTGTTGCAAGGAGTAAACACAAAGAATATAAGGATCAAGGAATCTCCGGTATTCACCTTCCGACCTTGCCACTGAACATCATATTAGCCAATGTCTACGGCTTACTGGGGCCAACACCAACCAGTAAGGGGAGGAGTATGCTCGGGGGTCAAGCAGTATGCAGGGGGCAGGAAGAAACTACTGAATCTCTCGTTTCTTTGTTTCTCATCTTCTTGATCTCAATTCTGCAGCATTAATATATTCAGTAGGCCAGGTGGACCAGTGTGTTGGGGAATAACTAGAAAACCGGCTCCCCTAACACAAAGTGTTCCCATAGGTCCCAGGACAGCAGTGGGGGTCCTGGGAAAAGGAGCTGCATGGAAGCAGGACGGGCATCTTCAGTACCACCCTGTGGGCAGCAGGGTGTCTGTTTCTTCCGTGCCCAGCGGCAGGTCTTCTCTGCAGATGGGAAACAGCTTAACAGCCAGGGAGGCTGCGCCTAACTCTGAAGAGTCCTTGTGAGCCAGGAAAGGGAAACTTCGAGAATGACGCCGAAATCAAGATACTCCAGAAAACTGAGCTCGCTCACCACCAAATGTCTTCACCAAATAATCTCAAAGGAGACACCGTAAGAAGGAAAATGTGGGGCTGGCACTGTGGCACAGCAGGTTAATGCCCTGGACTGCAGTGTCAGCATCCCATATAGGTGCTGGTTAAAGCCCCAGCTGCTCCACTTCCGATCCAGCTCTCTGCTGTGGCCTGGGAAAGCAGTAGAAGATGGCCCAAGTCCTTGGGCCCCTGCACCCGCATGGGAGACCTGGAAGAAGCTTTTGGTTCTTGGCTTCAGATGAGCTCAGCTCCGGCCGTTGTGGCCAACTGGGGAGTGAACCAGCGGATGGAAGACCTCTCTCTCTCTCTCTCTCTCTCTCTCTGCCTGTCCTTCTCTCTGTGTATAATTCTGACTTTCAAATAAAACAAATAAATCTTTTTTAAAAAAATTTAAAAACTATACAAGAAATTCAAATAAATAAAGCTTAAAAGAAAGGAAAATGATCCCCAGAAGACCTGAGCCATGCAAGAAAATGATGAGTTTATAAATGTAAACAGACAATGATGGAATAAGCTAAAAATCTATCAGTGGAGTTTCAAAAGAAAAAAATTTAAGAAGACAGCTAAACTTACCAAACAATTGCACATAAACCAGAAGGGAAATGATTAGAGTTTAAAGCATTTCTAAGATTGTTAACATTGCTCAACTGGACCATAAAATAGGGGCTAACTTTCGACTTCATGACACCAGGCATGTTAAAATTCCAAGTATAACCACTTAAAAAAGAAAAAAAGGCTACAGCGTTCAAACCAGTAGAGATGGGGAAATGGGGTTGGCAGAGATGGTGATGAGGTAAAGCCCGATCCACTTTCAGAAAAGGAAACCTGGGGGTGGTCTTTTTGGCATGGCGTTCAATATGCCACTTGGGACACCCTACCCCACCTGGGAGAGCCTGGGTTCGAGTCGCAGCTCCACTTTCCCTTCCAGCTTCCTGCTAATGTGCAGGCAGTGATGGCTCAAGCAGGTGGGTCCCCACCACCTCTAGTGGGAGACCCGAACTGAGTTCTAGGTTCTGGGCTTTTGCCTGGCCCAGCCCCAGCCACTGCAGACATTTGGTGAGTGAAGCAGCAGTTATCTCTCTCCATGTCTGTCTCTCAAGTCAATAAAAGAAAAAGGCAATCTGACAAGTTATTTTGAAGACACAAACCTGAAACAGGTAGGGGAAAAAAAAAAAGGAGAAAATAAAATAATAAAAGATGTGAGGCAAATACCAAACGCAGTGGAGTGCAGGCACGTGAAGGCCAGGTAAAATACACTGTGAGACAAAGAGTGTCACTGGGAATGGAAAAGCAGCACTAGACTATAACTGTGTTATATGAGGGCACTTCAAAAAGCTCATGGAAATTGAATGCAAAATAAGTTTATTTTGGTGCAAAAAATGTCGAAATCCATGCATCATTGTTTTCCTGTAATATACACTTTCGATGAACTCTTGGAAAACCCTCATATTTGCATATACTTAATAGTCTGGCTTTAAAGCTCACACGTAGCAGTTACTCATCGTGGAAACAGTGTTCACAGTAGACAGAGCTACTGGCGGTAAGAATGCATTCCCCTCTCTGTGTGTCCACTCTGCAGCACTCGAAGAAAAAGATTCCAAACCATCAGCTCCAAACACATCCTCTCTCCTTTTATTCATTAGCTGTTCAAAACCACGCCATGCTTGGCAGCTGCCTTCCGTTCAAGGAGCCGATGCTTTCATTCCTCTTGGGCAAATACAGAGAACTGGTGGGCCACGGTATCAATGGGTATTCGGCCCTGTAATGAACAGCCAGATCATTTTCCAGTGCGATTGTACCATTCTGCACGCTCCCCAGTAACACGAGAATGTTCCACAGTCTAACCGACAGTTAGTCATTCTGCTGGTATCTCGTTGTGGGCTTCACGTGCATTTCCCTAATGCCTGGCAGTGCTGAGCATGTTTGCCTGGGTTTATTGGCCATTCGTATTTCTTCTTTTGAGCAAATGCTCAAATCTTTTGCCGTTAAAAAAAATTGGGGGCCAGCGCCGCAGCTCACTAGGCTAATCCTCTGCCTGCGGCGCCGGCACCCCAGGTTCTAGTCCCGGTTGGGGCGTCAGGTACTAGTCCTGGCTGCTCCTCTTCCAGTCCAGCTCTCTGCTGTGGCCTGGGAGTGCAGTGGAGGATGGCCCAAGTGCTTGGGCCCTGCACCCCATGGGAGACCAGGAGAAGCACCTGGCTCCTGGCTTCGGATGGGCGCAATGATCCGCTGGAGTGAACCAACGGAAAGGAAGACCTTTCTCTCTGTCTCTCTTTCTCACTGTCTAACTCTGCCTGGCAAAAAAAAAAAAAAAAAATTGGGTTGTCTTTCATGTGAGCCATGACTATTTTTTTTAAATAATGCTACCCTTCTCACTTCATCTTTAACTTTTATTTGAGCGGCAGAAAGAGGCACAAACAGAGCTCCCAGCTGCTGCTGGTACATTCCTACATTCCTCAAATGCTGCCACAGCCAGAGCTGCGTCGGGGCCAGGCACAGGAACTGCGCTTGCAATCCCAATGCCTCGTGCACGGAGCCATCACCCCGCCTCCCATTATCTGCATTGGCAGGAAACTCAAGCCAGGAACTGGGCCCAGGCATTGCACCCAGGCACTCCAATACGAGACGTGGCATCATAACTACTGGAACCCAAACCATGACTTTCTCACACAGTTATTTAACTGGGGGAGAATTTAGCAACTGTTCTTCCTATTGAGAGAGGAAGCAGGCGACCCTACCGTGAGTTCCATGAAATGCACCGGGGAACTCTCTACCCAGGACTGTGTCCAGACTGAAAGACTGAAGAGGTAGAAGGTTCCAGATAGGTCAGGCTTCATAACTGCCTTTTACACATACACTGGGTCTTCAGAAAGTTGATGGAAAATGTGTATTATGGTGGAAAAATGCATGCGTTTCAAAATTTTTGCACTTAAATAAATTTTAATTGCATTTTTACATAAATGTTGTACATATTGGGAGTTGGGGACACTGCGCTGTGGCATAGCTGGTAAAGCTGCCACCTGCAGACCCGGCATCCCATATCAGTGCAGGTTTGAGTCCCGGCTGCTCCACTTCCAGTCCAGCTCTCTGCTATGGCCTGAGAAAGTAGTAGAAGATGGCTCAAGTCCTTGGGCCCCTGCACCTGCATGGGAGACCGGGAGGAAGCTCCTGGCTCCCGGCTTCAGATTGGCGCAGTTCTGGCTGTTGTGGCCATCTGGGGAGTAAACCAACGAATGGAAGACATCTCTCTATCTCTGCCTCTCCTCTCTCTGTACAACTCTAACTTCAAAATAAATAAATAAATCTAAAAAAAAAAAAGAAATCCTATGTATATATTATTCCGGCTAGTATACAGGGAAAAATCAGACTTCTGCCAAGTTTTTTATACCATCTCTAGCTGAATAACATAATTCCATGAAATTTTACTAAGACAAAAATTAATTTGACTTGCTCTCTTTCCACATGTCCTAGCACACCTGCCCGCATGCACACAGATCTTGAACTTCCCTGGCCTCTTTACAGCCAGTCTTGTTCACTTCTTCATCAAGTTCTTTATTGACTGAGGCAGATCTGACTTCAGCACCCACCCCTGTAAGTAGCCACCTCCCGAGCCTGGTCGGAGGGACACCCCTTCTAGGATCCCCTGGGGCGCTGCAGGCGGGAACACTGGGCGTGATGACTGCTTCTCTGGTTTGGAAACAGCACAGTTAGCCAACGTGCAAACTCTGATTTACGGGGAAAAAAAAATATTCTTCAAATCCATCTTTGCTCACAAAGATCAAAGACAGTGGGTGAGCTCGTGCCCGCTAACTGTGAAGTATTAACGACCTTCATAGCTGCCCTCGAGACATGGGGTGGACCGGGTCCTATGGGTTTCTATGTGAGCTGTTGCCCAGCCTGGATCCTCAGCAGGCTCTTTCTGGCCTTTGGGTCTGCTTTTTCTGTTTCACGTTTGCAGGAATGAAAGCGAGCAGGAGCCGGTTTCACCGGATTTGTAAAGAATGAAGCTTTTCCAGCTCCCCTCTCTTCTCTGGATCAACTAGAAACTCACGTTAGACTGTGGAGGAGTCGCGGACACAACTCGGAGATTATCCCCTCCTGCTTTAATTTCACTTCCTTTAAGAACTTATTTTTAACCTTTGGCCTTGAACGTGGAACACCAAATAATGGTGGGATGTGAGCCACGGCTCTCAGAACTAAGCAGTCAGCTCTCCTGAAACCCTGGAAGCGAACATGGAAAAAGCTACCCTGACCGAGAGTTTGCTCCGCTCCTTCCTCCAAAAAGGACATTTTAAAGAGACACACAAAAAGCTATCTAGAAAATCTTTAAAAAACATTTATGTGCAATGATTGAATTTCTGCATCGAACCAGCAGGGGATGTTTTCTAGGATTAATAGGTGCAGACATTTTTCATTCTCCCAAAAATAGGAGCTCCCAGTTAAGGGCCTAGGAGTGAAGGGCCACGTGGATGCTCCTCCCAGAAAAGAAATAAAGTTCAATACATAAATTATCGAACAATGTATTTCAGCAAGGGCCTAGAGCAAACAGCTTCCAGTGAGTGTGTGTGTGTGTGTGTGTGTGTGTGTGTGTGTGTGCATGCGGGGTGGCTGTTCTGTGCATCTGGTATAGACGGGTAGTGAGGTGGCACTGAGAAAGCAAAGTGTCCCCCACATTCAGCCACAGCCATCTCCTTGCCATCAGACTGTCTAAGGCACTTGGGCAAACCACATTCCCGAAGCAGTAACTCATGAGACTAAAGAGCTGCATTTCTTCTGACAAAACTTTCTACTTGTTCTTGTACTTGTGTGAGCGAATTCCTCAGTGAACACAAGGCCAGGGTAGTTAGCTTCCCACTGTTATTAGAGGTGAAAGATTCTGAACAGAATCCATTTCGAAGTAAGCCACAGCCTTCCACTTACAACTATAGGAGGGGCCAGCACTATGGTGTAGTGGGTAAGCCTGCAGTGCCGACATCCCATATGGGTGCCGGTTAAAGTCCCGGCTGCTCCACTTCCTATCCAGCTCTCTGCTGTGGCCTGGGAAAGCAGTAGAAGATGGTCCAAGTCCTTGGGTTCCTGCACCCATGTGGGAGACCCAGAAGAAGCTCCTGGTGCAGCCCTGGCTGTTGCGGCTAACTAGGGAGTGAACCAGCAGATAGAAGACCTCTCTCTCTCTCTCTCTCTCTCTCTCTCTCTCTCTCTCTCTGCCTCCCCTTCTCTCTCTGTGTAACTCTGACTTTCATATAAATACATAAATCTTTAAAAATAGGAGAACGATCAAAAAGTTCACAGAAAATGGAATTTAAACGGATTATTTATTTGGATGCAAAACAGTTTTGAATCCACACAGTTTTTCATAGTACATATTTTTCATGTATTATGGAAAAAAACTTTCACATGTGAAAAATTCACACGTAAGATTCATTATTTATTTGAAAGGCAAGAGTTACAGAGACAGGGAGAGATAGAAAAATTCATACTTTTAATTGCATTTTTCCATGAATTTTTTGAAGGATCCCCATATAAATAACAGACTTTCTAGCAGTGGTGACAAACTATACAAAAAAAACAGTCTCCACCTGGGACTTCCTGGGGCAAAATTGCCATCCACGACTACAGAGAACTGATCCTGGCTCAAGGAGTCATTAAGAAGTGACGGCTCTGACGAAGACATCCTTAGGCAGGCTGTTTGCCCAGACTTGTGTCTTGTTTCAGTGACGACGGCGGCAGAGAGAACTGAAGCTTCATTCGAGATTAGGTGTCTGGTGCCCTGGGCACTGTGTTTTGGATTCATAACTGAGGAAATCGTGGTTCTGCCTTTCCTGCTGTCATTGAAGACACTGGAAAATGCCCTGCACAACGGGGAGGTGACAGTTTCACAGCGCGTGCAGGCCACAGGCAGGGGCAGCTCAACACTCCTCTGTATGCGAAAGCTGAATGAAACTGTCCCGGGTGGCAGCTTGGGTTGCCTTCCACTGGGCTGGCAGTCAAGCGTGGCTGGGACTCGCCAGAGGGAGAAGCACTTGGTTACGATCTTGGATTAAAAATGCATGACCTTGTTAAGAACATGATTGGATCTGGGGTCGGGGACAACAGACTTTTAAATTGCTAACTGCACCACGTGCCTCCGACCGTATCACACTCCAGTCTTTCATTTAAGGCCCATCCAAACCTGGCCCAGCATCGCCTCCTGGATAACAACCATCACTCCCTACACAAACTATGTTCTGGTCCAACGGATGTCCTTGTCACTCACTCACAGCCCTGTCTCCTGCCAGGTCTCTGTGCGTGTTCCTCTCTCGCCTCGAATGGCTTCTCTCCTTCCCAAAGTCAAACTCAGGCAAAGGTGTCCCCAGCCAAAGGCATCTCCAGACCACGCCAGCAAACAAAGCTCCCTTCCTTCTCCCTCACTCTCTGCATGCCTGAATGCTCTCCCAGGCACAGTGTTTCATGGATCCATCACTGTCTTGCACACTCATTCGATTCCCTGCATGGTTTTGCTTTTTTTTTTTTTTTTTTTTTAGCCTTGAAGTAGACCAAAGATTTCGTGGAGATCAGAGGTAGGTTTTTACAGTTTTGGATTCTCCTACAATTTGTCACAATGAATGTCTAACACCCATTAGTGCCACCCTTACTGATGTGCCAGATAAAGATCTGGTCCCCAGGTAAAGATCTCTGGTCCCCAGGATGGACCACCTGGTTTCCAAATCCAATTCAATATGGCAACTCTGCTGCTGCTGCAAAAAGGCCTGGCCCTGGCATCACCTGTGAGCTTGAATTTAGGTTCCCACGGAGCTTCACAGAAAAACATAGGCAAATTCGAAGTTTCTGAGTTCAATACCCAGCTCTGACTCCTGACTCCAGCATCCGGCTAAGGAAGACCCTGGCATGCAGAAGTGACGGCTCCAGCGATCAGGTTCCTGACACCCATGTAGGAGACCTGGATTGAGTTCCTGGCTCCTGGCTTTGGCTCTGGCTCATCCCAGGTTGTTGCAGGCATTTAGGGAGTGAACTACTGGATGGGAGCGCTTATTCTCCCTCCCTCTCTCTCAGAGTGTGTGTGTGTGTGTGTGTGTGTGTGTGTCTCAGAGAGAGAGAAAGGGGCACACACACACACACAGAGCTTCTCAAATAAGTAACTGCTTTTTAAAAATGGGGCCGTATTCTTCATTTAATAGGATATATATAACATGTCGGATGTGTACCAGGTATTTTGTTGAAAGATAAATTTTTGGTGTGAAAAAATTATAAGTCAAGATTTATAGATCATAGTAGGCATTTTTCATGAGCTTTTTGAAGACCCCTCTCCCATATGCTTGGATTTCAAAATTTTTTGCACCAAAATAAACTTTGAATTCCATTTTCCAGGACGTTTACATAAAAATGAGGCTTTCAACAAGTTCACACACAGCCTATTGCAATGTTTACGTTTGTTAAGTGTAGACTCCCAGACTAGATCTCAGACTGAGGCAGAGCAGGAACCAAGAATCTGCATTTCAAACCCTGAGAGCCAGTGGTCCAGGAGAAAGGACCCACAAGGAAGGAACATTTAAAACACAAACTGCAGTGGCTGCCTTTTCTCCAGTGTGTGCATCCAGGAAGCCTTGGGGACAGCGGAGCCTCAAAGGCCTCCAGGCAAGAGCCAAGACTCCCGAGCTGAATGAAAGTCGGTGCAGCACTGAGTATCAGGGGGAGGATCAGAGAATCCTGATATTCCCCGGAAAAGTCTTCTCCGGCACTCTGCACCCGACTGTCTTCCTACTCAAGATCTGTCGAATGGCAAAGTCCTTACAACCACGCAGTTGCTGCTGGCCCTGCCCACCACCGAAACCGCATCACTCACCCATCCTGCCCGGCCTGGAGCCCACCCCTGCCCCAGTCTCCACCTTCCTTTCCTCTTCTGTCTCTCCCTCTCTACCGCCCACTAAAATGCTCTACTTTCAGGGCCGGCGCCATGGTGTAACGGATAAACGCTGCCTGCCGTGTCGGCACCCCCTATGGGCTGTTCCACTTCCGATCCAGCTCCCTGCTAATGCGCCTGGGAAGGCAGCACAGGATGGCTCCCTGCACCCACGTGGAGACCTGGAAGAAGCTCCTGGCTCCTGGCTCCTGGCTTGGTATTGGCCCAGCTCAGGCCATTGCAGCCAATAGTAGAGTGAACCAGCGGATGGAAAGTCTCTCTGTCTCTCCATCCCCCTCTCTGTAACTCTGCCTTTCAAATAAAATAAATCATGAAAAAAATTTTTAAAAAGTTCTACCTTGGAATTGTCTTACTGGAGAAGCCTCCCCAATCCCTCAGGCCAGGGTTTGCTTCTCCGTGAACTGCATGGCATCGCCTCTGCCTTATTAAGACTCACAACGGTGGGTGAAAGATGGATGCCCAGTGCCTGGCAGGCAAGCAGCAGTGAGTGAATGAATGGATGACTTTATGCTTGCATTATAAAACAGCTCGCCACATTCAAGCACCTATAAGCAGTTTACAACTGCTGGAGCTACAGTGCGTGCAGAGGACTAATGGGAGACAAGATTTATTTTTTTAAAAAAAGATTTATTTATTTATTTGAAAGGCAGAGTTACACAGAGAGAGGAGAGGCAGAGAGAGAGAGAGGTCTTCCATCTGATGGTTCACTCCCCAATTGGCTGCAACGGCTGGAACTGTGTCGATCTGAAACCAGGAGCCAGGAGCTTCTTCCGGGTCTCCCACGTGGGTGCAGGGGCCCAAGGAGACATGGGCCATCTTCTACTGCTATCCCAGGCCATAGCAGAGAGCTGGATTAGAAGTAGAGCAGCTGGGTCTTGAACTGGCGCCCTTGTGGGATGCCAGCACTTCAGGCCAGGGTGTTAACCTGCTGCGCCACAGCGCCGGCCCCAAGACGAGATTTATGAAAAAGATCACAAACAGCCCATGCTGGGGGGGAGCGTGGGCCTCACAGGAGGCAGGAGGCACTGACAGCTGTGCCACAGGGCTGCAGGATTAGCACAGTCCTTGAGAGCCCTCCAGATCAGGCCCAGCGGCAGCCCCATCACAAGATGATTTGGGAGCGTTAAGCGAGAGAAGGAACGTAAGACAAATTTGTGTTATAAAGTTAGGTCTAAATAAGTGTAGGAATATTTCCTGCAACTCACAGTTATTAAACTCCTCAATCTTACAGGGGTTAGTTTTCATAGTCCTACCAGGATTACCTAAGAGGAGCACTATTAAAATGATGAAAAGAGGTTGCCGGTGCCAGGGCCCAGTAGGTTAATCCTCCGCCTGGGGTGCAGGCATCCCAAGTGGGCACCAGTTTGAGTCCCAGCTGCTCCTCTTCTGATCCAGCTCTCTGCTATGGCCTGGGAAAGCAGTGGAAGATGCCCAAGATGATGGGACCAGGAGAGGCCTGGGAATGGAAAGCCAGAGCTCCAAGGCAGGAGACAGGGGATCCTAACTACCAGGACCAATGCTCACTCCCAGAGTTAGCTTGTTTTCAAAGAAGAGTGAAGTTCCCAGGTTGCTTCTCTCCCCAGTGGTTCCCCGATTTGTGGCTATGTTTCCTAAACCCTGTGCTTTCGTCTCTTTTCATCATTTCTTTTTTAAGATTTTACTTATTTTATTTGAGAGGTAGAGTTACAGACAGTGAGAATGCACATCCTGAGAGGAGGCAGAGGGAGGCCCAAGTCGTGTCACCTGCATGAGAGACTGGATTGATGTCCTTGCCTTCTGGTGCTGACCCAGGCCCAGCCCTAGCCACTGTGGGCATTTGGTGAGTGAACCAGAGAGTAGGGGAGTGTGCTACTCCCTCCATCCTCTTCAAAGAAATAATTAAAAAAAAAAAAAAAACTTGGGGATTGGTGGTGTGTGGCATAACAGCCACACTGGCATCCCATATGGGCCCTGGTTCACGTCCCAGCTGCTCCACTTCTGATCCAGCTCCCTGCTAATGGCCTGGAAAAAGCAGCAGAAGGTGGGTTACATGCTTGGGCCCTGCTACCTCTGTGGAAGACCCAGATGAGGCTCCTGGCTCCTGGCTTCGGCCAGGCTCAGTCTTGGCCAGGGCGGCCACTTGGGGGAGTGAATCAGCAGATGGAAGATCTCTCTCCCTCTCTCTCTCTAACTCTGCCTTTAAAATAAATAAATAAATCTTTTAAAAAAACTAATTATATAACACCACCCACTAAATAATGTGCATTGTAAACTAACATTACCAGGGGCATCCTTGGTGGAGCTTCTGTTTCGGTACAATGATTTGTGCACTTAGTCACAATCCAGAGACCTAAGTGAATCAAACTGATTTCAAATCATACATAAGGTTTTGTTTTATTTTATTTTTTTAAGATTCACTTATTTCTTTGAAAGACAGAGTTAGAGAGGAAAAGATACACAGAAAGAGAGAGAGGGAGAGAGAGAGGTCTTCCATCTGTTGGTTCACTTCCTAAATAGTCGTAATAGCCATGGCTGGGCCAAGTCAAAGCCAGGAGCCAGGAGCTTCTTTTGGGTCTCTCACATGGGTACAGGGGCCCAAGGACCTGGGCCATCCTCTGATGCTTTCCCAGGCTATAGCAGAGAGCTGGATAGGAAGTGGAACAGGGGCCGGCACTGTCCCATAGCAGGTGAAGCCGTCATCTGCAGTGCCACATCCCATATGGGCACCGGTTCGAGTCCCAACTGCTCCACTTCCAATCCAGATCTCTGTTACTGCCTGGGAAAGCAGTGGAAGATGGCCCAACAGCTTGGGCCCCTGTACCTGCATGGGAGACCCGGAAGAAGCCCTTGGCTCCTAGCTTTGGATAGGTGCAGCTCCGGCTGTTGTGACCAATTGGGGAGTGAACCAGCAGATGGAAGACCTGGAAGACCTCTCTCTCTCTCTCTGCCTCTCCTCTTTGTGTAACTCCAACTTTCAAATAAATAAATTTTTTTTTTTAAAAAATGGAAGTAGAACATCCAGAACTTGAACTGGCACCCATATGGGATGCTGGTGCCGCAGGCGTAGGATTAAGTGAGCCATGGTTTTTTGAAAGACTCCTTATATGTATAATCTCGAAGTTTTTTGCATTCAAACTTTTCATTCCAATTTCCAGCAGCTTTTTGAAGAACCCCGGTACAAACACATACAATGTTTAATGTGCACATACATGAGTTCAAAAATACCAACACATCTACTTTTAGCTTTCCTGGTCAGTTTATAAGAAACTCTCTGTATTCCAGGTTTTAAAAGTTGCAACTCAGCCCTCCCAAACGGTGCACCAGCACAGAATACAGCTCCATGCACACAGCTCCATGCTGGTCCCCCCCGTACCCCCAGTGTTTACAGACGGGATCGCATTGCTTCATAGGCTGGATCATACTGCTCTGCAAGTGATGGGGAGGAGGAGCCATTGTCACCTCCCAGGGGCCACTTGGCAACATCTGGAGACATCTTTGGTTGTCACAGCTGGAAGAGGGGATGCTACTGTGACAGCCACAGGGCAGAGGCCAGGGCTGTGGCCGAACATCCCTCCAGGGCAGCCCACAGCTATGCCGTCTCTGCCTCCAATACCAGGCATGATGAGACTGAGACGTCCTACAGTATTGGGACAGTACATTGTTGTTTCAAAATAAGTGGAGACCTCTGTTCTAGGACACACCTGCCCCAGGCCCGAATTAGTCAACAAAGCCATGGTCTTTTGTGTTGCACGTCAAGGTCTGCAAATGGCACCGATTTCGCCCTCAGACATTTGCTCGCACATTCCCATAAGTCTACTGCAGAACCACTATGCAGAGCTAACGGGGGCGGGTGGGAACCAAGGGTCCTGCAGCCACCTCGTAGGACAAAACAGCAGACCTCCTACTGCGTTGCAGAATCCAAGTAACCTCCCCGGGGTGGTGTGTGTGTGTGTGATCGCACAGGGGGCAGAGTGTTTGTCCTCAAGGGAAGCCACGGGTGTTGGTCTCATAGAGATCAGCTCTCCATCCGTCAGGCAGGGAGCCAGGCCTTAAACGTATTACTTCTTCGAGGAAGGAAGGTGAACAATGGCCTCTTCATTTGAAATCACAATGGGACTCTAGGAAGGGGCAGAGCGTAATCCCCAGGATGGAAAATGGTCCAGGCTTCAGGGTTAATATCCTGGCTCTCATGGGACAGACTCCAAGAGATTTTCCAATCGGAGCCGGAGAACTCTCTAATCACGAATTGCAGTGGAAAACCCAGGGACTAACTGGCACCTTCTGACGCCAGGCAAAGTAAGAATTCTTCTCTGGGGCCAAGGCTATCACAAAGGCTTGGGCTGCTCTGAGGTTCTCTGAGACATCTCTCAGCAAAAGAAATCAACACGGACCCCGGGCTTGCGCTAACCCTTGCAGAGGTAGACAGGTTTCCACCACCAGTCACGCCAAGCCCGCTTCCTGCTCCATCCCAGCCCTCCTTCCTCCAGGAGCCCCTCCCCCCACGGATCACCACGCGTCATGCAGAACTGTCTTTCGACAGCTCTTTCCGCTCCAGACTGCGAACTTTCAGGAAAATAGGAATCCAAAAGCTGCTGCAAAAACTTTGCGAAAACGAGATGGAAAGATAAGTTGATTACTGCAGTGCAAAAAGTGTTGAAATCCATGCATACCAGAAATTGTCAAAGAAGTTTGTAGAAAAAAACCATGTATGAATTTCAAAAGACTTTTTTTGGGCCAAAACAAATATATTTTAATTCCATCTTTCCACAAATGTTTTGGAGTGCTCATTCTGTCACACTGACCCTTTTATCACCAGGACGCAGGCTACCGACTGGTCCATGAGAAACTTAATATTGAAGGAATGAGCTTGGCCTGTCAAACGCAACAACATGCTTCCACGTAGGATCCACCGCAACTCTGCACTGGGGACCAAATCCTCACCAAGCTGTATGTGCGTCTGCAGCGTTAGACGCAAACACAAAACCCATTCCAGTAAACGCAGTCCGAGAGCAGGCTAGAGCTGCGCACGTGTTAGATCTTTCTCCAGGAACCATTCCCTATGGGAAACAATTGCAGGGTGGAGCAATTCAATAAACAGCTGCCCTTTGAGGTGGCAAGATCACACTCTCCCATTTCAAGTTCAATCAGTGGGTCAGATGACCTTCTACCCTTTCAGGAGAAAAGTCGCCTTGGAGTGGCTTCCTCATCGGTCCCTAAAAGCATCCACAGGGGGCCGGCGCTGTGGTGCAGCAGGTAAAGCTGCCACCTGCAGTGCTGGCATCCCATATGGGTGCGCTGGTTCGAGTCCCTGTTGCTCCACTTCCTATCCAGCTCTCTGCTATGGCCTGGGAAAGCAGTAAAAGATGACCCACGTCTCCTTGGGCTCCTGCCACCCGCATGGGAGACCCGGAAGAAGCTCCTGGCTCCTGGCTTCAGATCAACACAGCTCCAGCCATTGCAGCCAATTGGAGAGTGAACCAGTGGATGGAAGATCTCTCTCTCTCTCTCTCTCTCTCTCTCTCTCTCTCTCTCTGCCACTCCTTCTCTCTGCATAACTCTGAATTTCAAATGAATAAATAAATCTTAAAAAAAATTAAAAGCATCCACAGAGGTGGGCACTAAGCATAGCAGTAAAGATAAATTAAAACGCCATGGTAGGGGCCGGCACCATGGCACAGTATGTTAATCCTCCGCCTGTGGTGCCAGCATCCCATATGGGCATTGGTTGGAGACCCAGCTGTTCCTCTTCCAATCCAGCTCTCTGCTATGGCTTGGGAAAGCAGTGAAAGATGGCTCAAGTCCTTGGGCCCCCCAGGAAAAAGCACCTGGCTCCCGGCTTCGGATCGGCTAAGCTCCAGCCATTGTAGCCATTGGAGAGTGAACCAATGGACAGAGGATCATTCTCTGTCTCTCCCTCTCACTGTCTGTAACTACCTCTCAAATAAATAAATAAATAAATAAATAAATCTTAAAAAAAAATACACCATGGTAGCACCTTGGTTTGATTCTCAGCTCCAGCTTCCTGGTAATACAGATCCTGGAAGGCCCAGTGGGAGACCGCACATATTGAAGACTTGGACTGAGTTCCTGGATCCCAGCTTCAGCCCCCTGGCAGTTGTGACTACTTGGGGCGTGAACTGATAGATGAAAGCTCTCTCACTGTGTGTGTGGATGTCAAATAGAAACAATAGGCACTCACAAAATCCTTCGTACATAAACAAACTACAAAAGCAAACACACTTTCAACCTAGAGGCTTTCACTCAGACTCCTAAGTTTTATAAACTAACAATCCAATCACTCTGCAGGTTGTTTTCTTCTCCCTTCCCTTCTTTTTAAGAAAACAGCCTTATGGGATCAAGTTCTGGGTCCAGAATTTCTGGGCCAGGGGGAGGATTCCTTATAAGCGACCATGAACCCACAACGCCCAAGCACTGTCTCAGATGGAAAAATAAGCCCCACGTATGAGCAACTAGTATTTAGACACTTTTGTAAATTAAAAAAGAATCCAATTAAATGCTTTACTGAATTCTGTCATTAAGTGTATGAAAGTACTTCAAAAATTGCAAGAAAAATGGAATTAAAAGATAAGTTTATTTGGAGACAAAATTGTCATGAAACATTCACAGTTTTTTTATAGAGCCTATTTTCTATGAAGTTTTGGAAGATCTTGCATATTATTAGTCAAGAGCTGCAAAGTACAACACTTAGGCGAGGATCAACCACAAAGCCCATTTAAAGTTTTCTTTGCTAGGAGGTTGGCATTGTGGCACAGCAGGTAAAGCTGTTGCTGGAGATGCCGGCATCCCACATGGGCACTGGTTTGAGTCCCAGCTGCTCCACTTCTGATCCAGCCCCCTGCTAATGACCTGGGAAAAGCAGTGGAAGATGGCCCAAGTGCTTGGGCCCTGCACCCACGTGAAAGATGGGAGATGAAGATGCTGGCTTTGGTCTGGCCCAGCCTGGGCTGTTGCATCCATCTGGGGAGTGAACCAGTGCACAGAAGATCTCTCTCTCTCTCTCTCTCTCTCTCTCTCTAACTCTGACTTTCAAATAACTAAAATCTTTAAAAAATAAAAAATAAAGCTTCCTCTGCTGGGTTGTAACAACAGCCTTAGAAATAAGGCACTTTTAGTTAAATTGAATGCTGTGGTTTGAGTGTGTTCACCCACAGCCCTTGGGTTGGAAACAACTCTCAGTACATCAGGGTTGAGAGTGGGGCTGTTTAGAGATATTAGGTCCTGAAGGCCCTGCCCTCTGGAACAGATTAAGACCACCTTGGGGCCGTGGGTGAGTTAGCAGGGGCCTGAGTTCCTGGTAGAAGGATGAGCTCTGTGCTCTCCTTGTCTCCGATGCTCTCCTGCCTTTATTGAGCAGCAAGAAGGCCTTCAGCAGGTGCAGCTGCTGGATCCTGGCCTTCCCTGGCTCCAGATAAATTCATGAGCCCAATGAACTCGTGTTGTTTATGACTGACCCAGTCGGAGGTATTCTGGTACAGCAATGCAAAATCAGGAAAGACTGTCAAAAAGGGAGACTGTCCTTAGGGTCCTATTAAGTAAAATCTGGGATGCAGACAACCAGAGGAGCCCTTTCAGAGATGTCTACCCATAGGCAGCAATCTTGCCTCTGGAAACAATGAAGTCACATGCTGTGATTAACGCAGGGACCTTAAACCCCCAACTCCCACTGGACTCCGACCCCTGCTCTTTCCAGTGGGATCCAGTATGAAGGATGCTGAAGGAGAAAGATGGGGTGAAGACAGAAGTTCAAGGCCCCTCTGTGCGCACAGAACTGGGTTCCCTTGGATTTCTGAGCGTAACTGGACGTTGGGTGGGAATTTTCCTGTTATCTTAGAATTTCAGCTGAGCACAAAAGGCACTCAGTACCCCACAAGCTCAGTGCTGAGGGCCCCGCCCGCGGAGGCTTCCTGGAACTCTGCATCAGTTCCTGGAAGTCAGGAAGCAGCTGAGGAAGGAAGCCGCTGTCAGCCTGTGAGGTGGGTGCGGTGTTTCGGAAGAAAGCTTATTCCATCTCCAAACTGAAGCTAAGCAGAGTGGGGGGCTCCAGGGAAAAAAGAGGACAGGGAAGACACGAAGAAGACCAGAGGAGAGGCCTTGCCCTTCCTCCATCCCAACCCTCCCCCCTCCCTCTTTCTCCCCAGTCCCAGCACCTGGGCCACAACAGGGAAAGGAGAGACACCAAGGTCTCAATTGAGTATGAGAACGAAGTTTTCAAAAGGAACAGGATTCTGGGATGGGTGTTCAGTGCAGCGGTCATACCTGGTGCAGTTTTCTGGATCAAATGGAAAACAAAGCCACCTGCTTGGAATGAAGGCACAGGATACATGAGGGTCTTGAAAACAAGGATGAAGCGTGGGCCAGCACTGAAGGCTAGGGGTACAGCTAGGGGCACTGAGGACCCCCCTTCAGGACAAAGCCTGCAGGACAGTAAACAGAACTGAATGTGTTGCAGCTACCGCATGGTGCGAGATCGCTGAGAAACGAAGGGCGATTTTGCACTCAGGTATCTGGGCTTGAGAGAAGCAGAGGCTAAGAAGGATGTGGGTGGTGGGAACATAGAGTTGGCCACAAAAAGGGGGGAAGGACATAGGACAGCAGCTGAGGATGCCAGAACCCAGTGAAGAGTTCTCTTCCACCTCCACCACTGAAGCAAAGGCAACCAAAGGAGAGTGAGAAAGTGAGTAACCGTGGTAGGAGCAAATGAAATGAACAAGTAAGAATGTGTCCAGAGGCTGGGAGGATGCTGTGCCGGGGAGAAGGTGCTGCACCGTGAGGAAAGAGGCTTCTGTGGGAACAGCAGGAAGGAAGAGACGGCCATATGGAGAGACAGTGGATGCGTGAGGACAGAAATCATTGCAAGACGTTCTCGAGAGAGTAAAAGCACCAGAATTTGGGGGAAAACAAAAGAGAAAGGTGCAGGGTGCAAATGTTTTAGAATGGCTGAGAAAGCAACAGAAGGATGAGTGCATTTCTGCTGGGTGTCTGGTTCAACTCTGAGAATTCATACCCCGATGAGCCAGCAGAACTCAGAGGCAGCGCTGGAGGGTGACTGCTCAGGGCAGGCAGGAACGAGGTTAGAAGGTGGAGTGAGCCCTGGGAATCACTTGGTTAACACTACAGTGGTGACCCCACAGTCTAGGCTACAGAGAGCACTGAATGGACCACACGAGGTTTGGGAATCAGATAAATTAGTGGAAGCCAGTGTTGGATGATATGGGTTTGGTAGAAGTAACATAAAAACTCAACCACAGAAAGGCATCTCATGTTTGGGATCCAGTTTGTGCCATTAAAATTTTTTTTCATGTTTATACTTAACTACTGGAACATATGGTATGCAGTTATCCTGTTTTTGTTAATGTTGTTGTCTAATAATTCCAATCCCTGTGCTAGTTCTGGTAAACTTCCCGTGATGGATTTACTCCGTGTCTGGTAATTTTTGACTGGATGTGAGACATTGTGAACTCTGCCTACTGAGTGCCAGATGGTTTTGGATTCCTGTAAATGGTCCTCAGCTCTACTCTGGGACACAGTTATCTGGAAAGCGCTTGGTCCTGTCGGACTCAATCTGGCCTGGCCATTTCCCAGTGGGGAGGCAACACCTTTCCGCATACTCTCTTCTGCTTGATACTCTGTGACTCCCGAGGTTTTCCAGTGGTAGAAAGCATTATTCCTGGCCCCACAGAGCCCCTGGGTGCTCTCATGCTCTGAGGGCGTTTCTCCACATGGGTCACACTCACAGGAAGCCTCTGAAAATCTCCAGAGTTCTCCCTGCTTGCATTTCTCTCCTCCTCTCCCTACAATCGCTAGTGGCCTTCATCTCCCTGGACTCTCTGATTCATCTCCTCAACTCAGGAAGTCTTCTGGGCCCTGCCTGGTTCCCTCCCTGTCCCATGGCCTAGAAACTCTCCCAAGGCAGCTTCAAGAGCCTCATGTCTGACTCCCTCGTTTCCCATCTCCCGGGTATCTCCCGGGTATTCCCATCTCCTTCGCTGCCTGATGACAAGCATCTTATACGCTGTCATTTTATAGATTTTTATCTGTATTGTGTTTCTTGTTTTTCAGGATAAATCCAATTCCTGCTTTGGCATCTTGGCCTAAAGGGAAGTCACCCTACAGATGTTAAACTGAAAAACCCAAGAACAATCTCACCAGCTTAAAGGCCTGATGAATATATATGTGGCTGAGTGGAACAGGGGTCCCAAACTATTACCTGTGCTGTGTCCACTATTTCTTTTGAAACAAGTGACTCAGATAGGTTTTGTTTGTCTGTCTGTGTTAATGCAAAGTCACTCCAGCTCTTGCCACAAATATCCATCAACACCACTGCTCCCTTGGCCACTGAAGACAACACAGGACTGGGACATGAGCTAAAGAGGCTTGTGCGAAGCCTGGGCACAAAGGTGGCAGTCTCTGAGGTGGCTCCAAGCTCTGCCCAGTGAAGGCACCCCTCCATCTCTTGGAGATTGCTGAAGTTTATCCTTGCTGACTTCTAGTGCACTTTCTCCACAACACTTGGGAGTCCTGACATCTAAACGACTGGAGAGAGAGGGAAGGCGGCACCCACGACATCTCATTCCCTCTCACTCACACTTCATTTTCAAAATTCATCTGGGCATAGCCCTTCCCAGCAGGCTTCACATCCCTTCCTGGCAGGTATCGTACAATGGTTTGGAATGAGCCAGGCACCCTGGTCAGTGCCACACGTGCAAGGTGATGACAGCAGTCAGCACTATGAGGGTCAGAGGGGGTTTATCTGCAATGGCAGGAAGGCCGGCTGCACTGACCACAGGTGACTGTTCTTAAAAGCACTCAAGGAAGCTCTGAGGAAGGGAAAGAGAGAACAACCAAGAATACACTAGGGACTGCAGAGGCGTAACTTGGCCTCAACAGCTTCCTCCGTCACACGCCGCAGGCCAGAAACAGTGCTGGAAGTCGAAGACAACAGCCAGAGCTGCACTCTGCTGATCCTCACAGGCAACAGCTCTCCCACACACCCTGGTAGAAAGTAGCCTTACACACACACACACAGTAGCCTTACACACACCCCAAGCGCTCACACCATCAGATTTACAAGGGTCTTGGAAATGCATAGTATGAAAAATACATGCATGGCTTTCAAATTTTTTGCGTCAAAACTTAGATTTTTGCACAAACCTTTTGAAATGGCCTCATGTCATCACCCCTAGAAGCAGGCAACACGGAGCTGAGTGAAAAGATTACCGCAAATCCACTTAAAAGTTAGCCAAGTGTCAGCTCATGTTTCCCCTTCACACGCAACAAAATTGTAATTCTGCCTCCAAAACGCACAAGAGATATTTTCATCAATAACCAACTTGTGGTTTCAAAATTGGATTTTCACTTTAACATAGCGCCACCACATTTAATTCAAGAAGGAACTGGGTAGTAGTTAAGCCCTAAACAAAACAAGCCAGCAAGCAAACTCGGGCAAGAGATGCTAGCTGGGAACTCAAAGACAACCAAGTCTGTAAAGTGAAAACCACAAAAGTCAACACACACTTTAACTCACAAACAAGAGACCAATTTAATAAACCAAGGCAAATATTTGGGGAGAGGCCAAAAGCTATTAAAAATACCCACATGGGGTGAACCAACTCCTTATTTGTGAATAAACAAAGCAGGAGTGAGTGTTTAGCTTAGTGGTCAAGATGGCTATGTCACACGTGAGTGTACTTGGGTTCAATTCCTGGCTCTGGCTCTGGCTCTGGCTCCTGACTCCAGCTTCCCGCCAATGCAGACTCTGGGCAGCAGGTGCTGATGGATCAGGCAGTTGGGTTCCTGCCACCCCCATGGGAGACCTGGACTAAGTTCCTGGCTCTGACCTAAGCCTGGTCTGCCCATTGCGGGTATCTGGGGAGTGAACCAGCAGATGAGCGTTCTGTTTCCCTCCCTCTCTCCCTCCCTCTTGAATAAATAAACAAAATTTAGATAAAGCAGACACTCACAGCCACTCCAGGTTGATGGACAGCACTTGCTCAGGTCATCAGGCTGGTGACCCAACCTAGCAAGACCCTGTGCAGGAGGAAAGGCTAGAGAGAGCACAGGGACCAATGCTGCCTGACAAGGTACATTCAATCCTCTAGCAACAAGAAAACCAGGAGCATGGGGCCGGCGCTGTGGCACAGTGGGTTAAAGCCCCAGCCTGCAGTACTGGCATCCCATATGGGCACCGGTTCGAATCCCAGCTGCTCCTTTTCTGATCCAGCTCTCTGCTATGGCCTGAGAAAGCAGTGGAAGATGGCCCAAGTCCTTGGGTGCCTGCACCCACGTGGGAGACCCGGAAGAAGTTCCTGGCTCCTGGCTTCGAATCAGCTCAGCTCTGGCCATTGTGGTCATTTGGGGAGTGGAATGGAAGACCTCTCTTCCTCTCTCTTTCTCTCTCTCTCTCTCTCTGGTTCTACCTATCTCTCTAACTCTGTCTTTCAAATAAATAAAAATAACTCTTTTTAAAAAAAGAAACCTAGGAGCAAGGAGTACACGTTCTTCTTTCTCAGACCTCAAAGTCATGCAAATACGAACTCATTCGTCTTAGCAGAACCACAAGGTCAAAACTATCCACTGTGTCTCTGTATCTGTGCGAAGAGAACCAGCCAGCATGAGGGCTGATTCCAAAACACCAGCTCCCTGGGCCCACGGCTCTCCGGGCTATGCTAACCAGAGGAGCAGGGACCCAATTCCTGTTCTGCCTCCCAGCATCGCTGTAGAGCACTCACGAAGGCCCAGGAGCGGGGCCGCTTGCACACACCTGGGCCAAGGTCAGTCCTCACTTGGGAAAAGCAGTTCCAGCGGCATCATTCCCTGGAGCCGGAAAAGGTGCGGCAATGGCGGCTGCGCTGGTGGGTAGACAGAAACAGGGGTAGCGTATGCTCCCTGTGGCCCAGGGAGACGGAGCCAGGCAAGGCACAGAGCTCTTCCCACAGGTAGTGAATCTTCCCCACCCCACCAGGAGCACTTCCCTTCCACATCCAGCGTCACCCACAGCAGCTCCCGCCACGGGCCACCAGGCGTGCCACGCCCTCTAGGCTCCGACACCTGTCCTGTGGCACTCAGTTGCTCTCTAGACTTAAAACAATGGCTGAGACAGGCAGCTTGGCTCATGGCATTTTTCCCCCAGTGCCTGTTAAATGATTCACCACCAAGCACACAGAAGTAAATAGGGCACAAATTTCCTTCCACAGAGGGTGGGTACCTGATGGGCATTGGCCCTGTTACAACACCTTGTGGGTGTGTGCTTGTGTGCACGATCTCATGTTACCTTCATGGCAATCCTGGGGGTGACAGCATCACCCACACATTCTATGCATAAGGCAACCAATGCCCACAGTCACTCAGCCGTTAAGGACGGAGGGGTGGGGAGAACCGGGTCCAGCTGATGACCTGAACTCTTAGTGCTGCCCTATGCCACCACAAAGAAGGAAGAACCTTTCCGCTTGACTCCAGCAAAGCCGCGATCCTTCTCACTAAAATCTCCTTAGAGTGCCCCCACGGCCAAGAAACAGGGGTAGCGTACGCTCAGGAACACTGCTCAGGAACACACACAACAAATGCTCAGAGTTACAAGGACATGCCGGGGCCAGGCCCGCAGGCACAGAGATCACGGGGAATTGGGACCACAAGGGGACTCTAGGGACACAGGACATGGGAGAACCTGACTGTGTCTGCAGGGTTCACACTGGAAACTTAGCAAAACCAGCCAGCCAGCCGACGGCCACATCGGCAGTCCCTGGTGTGACAGAGAGGCACGGGGCCAGACAGACGTGGCCAACAGCAGACAGTATTCTATGTATGAGTCAGAAGTCGCCACAAAGGCGGTACCGAGAGTGACATTTGCACACTCATGGAGGCAGAGACCAAGAACGTGGGGATTAGGTAGGACAGGCAACACATGAGGGAGAGGTGCAGAAAAAGCGTAAAAGTTCACACACTGGAGCAGGACCTTGAGGGTGGCTGAGTGTTCCCACCAGGAGGGCCTGGAAGGAGACAGTAGAGTCCTATTGAGTTACCACTTACTAGTATGTTTAAGAAAATCCACAGGGCTCCTCCCTGAGCTAAGCTTTGTTCAGGAACCCTTCCCAAGACCCAAGTTAGACAGCAGTCGGCCAGGCAGTGTCCTGGTCTCCTTGGTGTGGGTGGGGCCTAGGTAACCCTGAGATAAGGTTGGGGCACCTGCTATGCAGTCAGTGTCTCCCAGAGAATGGCATTTACATGCTACTGACTCACAAGGGAAGTTTGTGGAAATGGACTTAAAACACAGGCTTATGGAGCCAGTGCTGTGGTATAGTGGGTAAACGCCCTTAAGTGCCAGCATCCCATATGGGTGCCAGTTCGAGACCCAGTTGCTCCACTTCTGATCCAGCTCTCTGCTGTAGCCTGGGATAGCAGTAGAAGATGGCCCAAGACCTTGGGTCCCTGCACCCACGTGGGAGACTCAGAAGAAGCTCCTGGCTCTTGGTTTTAGATCGGTGCAGTTCCGGCTGTTGCGGCCAATTGGGGAGAAAACCAGTGGATGGAAGACCTCTCTCTCTCTCTCTCTCTCTCTCTGCCTCTCCTCTCTCTGTGTAACTCTGACTTTCAAATAAATAAATAAATCTTTAAAAAAAGAAAACATAGGCTTATTCTTGTGCCCAAAAAAGCCACTTTGAATTCCATGCAGGTTTGCCATGAAATTGGTAAAGACTCCTGTTACATAAATTAATGCACTTTCCCTAAGAAATAAGTTGCGAGATTTATATAAGCAAACTAGATGGTCAGAGCATGAAAGCAGTCACCGAGGGACAGACTGTCGCTCTCGTGGCCCCCTCCTCCCCGTGGAAACTGCCCACATAAATGAGGTGCTTCTCCCTGAGCAGCAGACACATCCCACAATTCATCCACACAAGAAGAATCAGCTCCAGATGGAAACGTAAGATCTTGTAGTCCGAGCAGGAGGCCGTGAGATTGACTGACAAGTCGCTCCAATCACAGCAAAGCCCTAACAAAGTCCACACGGGACCTCAGGCCCGTCACCAACAGAAAAGACAGGTTCAACATGGCTGGAGCCACCTGGCTATTGGAAAAACTGATGATGTCTTCCAAAAGTTTTACAAAAATAGCCTCTTTGGGACAGTGCTGAGGAAGCCAGCATGAAGCGGAGATGTTATCCGGCAGCCACAGATGTGCACTCTGAGTTATCTGACCCGTTCTTGATTCTAAGAATTCGCACCCAAGGTGCTACTGTATCCTGGGCACTAATAGACAGAAGATGAAAATTTCACGTTCACAATTCTTGTCATCAATTTTAAAGGCAGAGGACTTGCCAAATCTTTTAAAAAATATGTGATGATGTTAAAAAAAAAAAAGAATAAATATGTGGCTCCCATTTTAAGTGGAATCATTTTAAATTGCCTTGTCGTGGTCCCAGGCCCCACGGGAAAGGGAAATGCCTGCAATCTGCCTGCAGCCTAACAGCTGAGAGCAGCAAAGCCAACATGCCCATCCTGACCTCATCCCTGCCAGGGCTGGGCTGAGTCTCCCACCAGCAGCGTCAGTACTGAGTGTTGGTAGACGTGAACAAGGCCCTTCTCCTCCTGATAATGTCAAAACTGCAACTCAAACTACGTCACAGCACTTTTCAAGGAATGCATTTCAGGTTTTCTCACCTCTTAAAAGCCTATATCAGGGGCCAGCGCTGTGGCACAGCAGGTTAAACCACGGCCTGCTGAGCCAGCATCCCATATGGGTGTCAGTTCGAATCCCAGCTGCTCCACTTCTGATCCAGCTCTCTGCTATGGCCTGGGAAAGCAACAGAAGATGGCCCAAGTCCTTGGGCCCTTGCACCCATATGGGAGACCTGGAAGAAGCTCCTGGCTCCTGGATTCTGCCTGGCCCAGTCCCAGCTGTTGTGGCCATTTGGGGAGTGAATCAGTGGATGGAAGATCTCTCTCTCTCTCTCTCTCTCCCTCTCTCTCTATAACTCTGCCTCTCACATAAATAAATAAATCTTAATTTTTTTACAAAAGATTTTATCTATTTATGTGAGAGGTAGAATTACAGACAGTGAGAGGGAGAGACAGAAATGTCTTCCATCCATTGGTTCACTCCCCAAATGGCTGCAACAGCCGGAGCTGTGCCGATCTGAAGCCAGGAGCCAGGTGCTTCCTCCTGGTCTCCCATGCGGGTGCAGGGGCCCAAGCACTTGGGCTATCTTCTACTGCTTTCCCAGGCCATAGCAGAGAGCTGGATTGGAAGAGGGGCAGCCGGGACTAGAACTGGCACCCATATGGGATGCTGTCACCGCAGGCGGAAAATTAACCCACTGTGCCACGGTGCCGGCCCCAATAAATAAATCTTTTTTTTTTAATTGTACACCAAAGTATAGTACTCCCCTATACTTTTTTGCTGTGTTTCTTTTAATTATTTATTTTATTTGAAAGTCAGAGTAACACAGAGAGAAAAGGAGAGGCAGAGAGAGAGAGAGAGAGGTCTTCATGCTCTGGTTCATTCCCCAAATGGCTGCAATGGCCGGAGCTGTGCCAATTTGAGGCCAGGAGCCAGGAGCTTCCTCCGGGTCTTCCATGCGGGTGAGGAGCCCAAGAACTTGGGCTTTCTTCCACTGCTTTCCCAGGCTACAGCAGGAAGCTGGATCAGACATGGAACAGCTGGGAATCAAACCGACACCCTTATGGGATGCCAGCACTGCAGGCGGCGGTTTTACCTGCTGTGCCACAGCACCAGCCTCGCTCTATTTCTTAAAATAGCAAACCTCCCAGTCATTAAAACTTTCCATTAATCAAATTAGATATGATTTAGATTACAACAAAAGTGTCCAAATGTGGCCAAGCATTAGGATCAGCCAAAATGCTTATTAAGAATCTGTTTCTGTAGCTGGCATTGTGGTACAGCAGGTTAAGCCGCCACCCGCGACACCAGCATCCCGTATCAGAGCACTGGTTTTATTCCCAGCTGCTGTACTTCCCACCCAGCTTCCTGCCAACACACCTGGAAAGCAGCAGAAGATGGACGGAGTGCTTGAGACCCTGCCACCCACGTGGGACACTTGGATGCAGTTCTGGGCTCCTGGTTTCAACCTGCCCCAGTCTCAGCAGTTGCAGGCAATTAGGGAGTGAACCAGTGGATGGAAAAGATCTCTTTCTCTCTCTGTGTGTCTTTCCCTCTTTCTATGTCACTCTGCCTTTAGAATAAGAGAATAAGAAAGTAATTAAGTAAGTAAATAAATCCTAAAAAAAAAAAATCTGTTTCCAGGGTCTCCTCCCCCAGAGATGCTGAGTCAGGCTGGGACCTGAGACTCTGCATTCGTCCAAGTTCTCGAGAGCTCTCAAGTGACTCCACTGCTCTAGCCTTGTCTTGCCGTCTCATATTCTGAAGCCCCTGTTCTCAGCACATGGTAAATCCCAAATCTAATGATGCAAATCAGTGCCGTTAAAATTCAGTAAGAATTAGCCTTCAGAGAGGTGTATGTGGGTACTTTAAAAAGTTCATGAAAAAATGGAGCTAAAAGATAAGTTTATTTTGGTGTGAACAATTTTTAAATCCATGCACATAAGGGTTCTTTCAAAGGATTATGAGAAATGTGTGTTATGAAAGAATTACACATGGATTTAAAAAAAAACTTTTGCACCAAAATAAACTTAATTCTATGTTCCATGAAACTTTTTGAAACTTCCTCATATTTACCTCTCCAGTGTTCAGTGTCACTGACGTTTATCAAAACTGCACAGCAAATGACCCACATTAAGCTCACATCAAGGTCAAGAACAGAAAAATGCAGCAGGGCCTAAAGCTGCTCACTGTATTTGAGATGGGAGAGGTGCGCAAACAGGAGTCATTGCTTAATAGCCCACAACCAGAACTGAATTACAGCTAATTATATTTAGCGGTGGTGCACAAACTTGTTCTCCAACTCCAGACAGTCAGCTGGAACTCCTGAAGTGTAGTAAGCTGTGTAATGGCCCCTAATTTACGTTAGAGCAAGGAGCAACCATGCTGGATTCACAGAACTTGAGAAAGTCTTCAGAGCTCACTTAGAACAGCAGCGTTTGCCATGTCCATTAAGTCGTTATACATGGGTGTGATGCTGTGCTCTTGGGCCCCTAGCAAAGGGGAGACGATGTGTTCAACCAGCCAAATGGTAAGGCAACACTACATGCGCGTGGGCTTCACTTCACTGACAAGGCATGTTCCTGAAACCGGAAGTGACGTCAACAGCATGCTGCCCTTGTGCCAACAACCATGCGTGCCGGGCACCTCCCTGGACCTCCCAGCTCAGCCATGCTTGCCTTTGGACTTCCTGTTCCCCTTCCCCAGCCCATGGCTTGAGGTCCACCCTCTCCCATCCCTCAGAGCCCGGCTCACGGGGCCTTCCCTAGTCACTGAAGTTGCATGAACAGCACTGGAAACACAAGCCCCAGCTCTGTCCCCTGCCTGTGCCTTACTTCCCAGTAGCACTGTCCTCCGGCACTTTAATTTGTCTAGATGTGTCTCCAGCCACACACAATGCTGAGTTCTGGGAGAATAAACAGGTCTTCCCATCTTCTGCCTGCTCTGTGACACAGGCTTTTTTTTTTTTTTTAAGATTTATTTATTTATTTGAAAGTCAGAGTTACACAGAGAGAGGAGAGGCAGAAAGAGAGAGAGAGAGAGAAGTCTTCCATCTGCTGGTTCACTCCCCAGTTGGCTACAACAGCCAGAGTTGTGCCAATCCAAAGCCAGGAGCTTCTTCCGGGTCTCCCACGCAGGTACAGGGGCCCAAGAACTTGGGCCATCTTCTACTGCTTTCCCAGGCCATAGCAGAGAGCTGGATCGGAAGTGGAGCAGCGGGGACTCAAACCAACGCCCATATGGGATGCCGGCACTGCAGACAGCAGCTTTACCCACTATGCCGTCACGCTGGCCCCAACATGGGCTTTTATAGATACATACATGTGTGAATACATATGTTCGTGACGTAATTTTTTTTTTTTTTTTTGGACAGAGTGGACAGTGAGAGAGACAGAGAGAAAGGTTTTCCTTTACCATTGGTCCACCCCCCAATGGCTGCTGCGGCCAGCAGGAGCCAGGTGCCTCTCCTGGTCTCCCATGCGGGTGCAGGGCCCAAGGACCTGGGCCATCCTCCACTGCCTTCCCGGGCCACAGCAGAGGGCTGGCCTGGAAGAGGGGCAACCGGGACAGAATCTGGCACCCCGACCGGGACTAGAACCCGGTATGCTGGCGCCGCAGGCGGAGGATTAGCCTATTGAGCTGCGGCGCCAGCCATGACATAATTTCATAGGTAGCTACCTTGTATGTGGGTAGAGGGATGGCTAAAGATAGACAGAAATTTCAAAAAGTTCATAGAAAACAGAATTAAAAGATAAATTTACTTGGCTGCAAAAATTGAAATTTATAGTAGTTTCATAACACAGATTTTCCATGAACTTTCTGAGGATCATTCATAAGCATGGATTTCAAAAGCTTTTACACCAAAAAAAAACTTGTTCAATCCCATTTTCCATGAACTTTTGGAAGTATCCAATGATCAACCAATAGAGAGAGACAGACATAAGTAGATGGAAAGAAAAAGCAATTTCTTAATCTGTTGGACCAAAGTGGCAATGATTTAGAAATATCATTCAAGGCAGCTATTAAATTCACAGTGGCAGCAACTGATTATCTCCAGAATAAGGTGATAACTCAGCTGTGACTTACAATAATACCTAAGGCTACTTCTGACATACATAGAAAGAATGCCTGTGCCACTCCCCCCCCCCCCCCCCCCACTGCGTACAGGGGGCCACCTGCACTAACTTGGGCTTCTGAACAGAAATCCCAGATACCAGGAGGATCCAATACTGCTGAAGTCAAGGTTTCGAAACTTCCCACTCCCACCTACCCTCTGCCACAGCACTTTCCTGCAGAAAATGTTGGGAAAGGGCTGTCCATCTAACTAGCCTGGGAAACAGAAACTCTGCTGTCTTTTTCATGTGTAACAAAAAAAGAGAGAAAGATAAGGGGTTCCTGGAAATAAAATTGAAGTCTCAGAGAAACAGAGGTTGGAACAATTAATTTTCTTATTACAAAATTAAATCATTTCTGTTTTGCAGAGAAAATATCACATCAATGTCATTTTAATGAAAAAAAAAGAATGGAGTCTGAACAAAATTAAGAAACTTAGGTTTGACTGCATTTTGCAAGAACCACGATTTCAAGGGAGCACGGTCCTTCCGACATGGGGGCCGCAGGAAGCGAGTGTCCCTGGTGCCTCCGTGCACAGGTCGCTGAGGAGTGTCTGAGGTCTGGCTTGGGCAATACAGCTCTGAGCGCTTGCTCCAAAGTCTTGGGACTGCCTTGTTCTGCCCGATGCGAGCAAAGGCAAGGCTTTGGCATGAAGCTGCCCACCTGGAACAGGCGTCTCTAAAGTTAGAAACCAGCCCAGGCGTCTGGCTTGAGCTGAGTGTCACTTCCTGGCCTTATTTTTAGGAGAACAGGCTTAGACCAGAAACGGCCTCCAAACAACACTGCACAGTAAAAATAATTAGAAAAACAAATTTCATTGTAATAAATGGCCACTAGGTCTGTCACCTGTATCACCTGTCACTAATACCAGCTCCCAATCTGACACACACAATTATCTGTGCCTTCTCCAACAGTCACTGACATGTGAGAGAGAGAGGTCTTCCATCCACTGTTTCACTCCCCAAGTTGGCTGCAATGGCTGCAGCTGCGCCGATCTGAAGTCAAGAGCCAGGAGTTTTTCCTCCAAGTCTCCCATGTGGGTGCAGGAGCCCAAGAATTTGGAACATCTTCTACTGTTTTCCCAGGCCACAGCCGAGAGCTGGATCAGAAGTGGAGCAGCCGGGACTCGAACCAGAGCCCATGCCGGCTTTACCCACTGCAGCACAACACCAGCCCCTCTAAAATGTTTTAGACCTCTTGGACATTTGAAAATATTTATGCATTTATTTAAAACAACAACAGGTGTGACTATTGGGCCTACCCATTTAGATGGCATTTAAGATGCTCACTGTCTATATCAGCGCACTGGCACTCAACACTCAACCCCAGCTCTGACCACAGCTTCCTGCTGATGCAGACCGTGGGAGGCAGGAGCGATGGCTCCCAGCCACAGCCTCGACCGGCACCGACTTCCTGGTCAGCTCCATTTGGGGACGCTGCAGGCATTTCAAAGATGAACCAGCAGAGGGGAATTCTCTCTCTCTCTCTCTGTCCCTTTGTCTCTCAAATATACACATAGAAATTTTTTTTTTTTTTAATTTGGGATATCTGGTTAAATCGCCTATAGGAGAAGAACAACTAAAAAAAAAAAAAAAACAAAAACAAGTCACTTGCATATTAACATAAATAACATTTTAAGAATATATATTTTCCAGAAAAGAATGGCATTGTTTTACACTTTACAAATCTCTAATTTCTGACTTAGAAGAAGCCGGCAGGAGTCTCACAGCTGTTTCTGTATTCAATCCATTGCAACGTGGTTCTGGTTGGAGTATGAATGCAATCCAGTCTCACACAGAGAACAGTTTAAAAGGGGGCATTTTAACAGCTTTTTCAAATAATGGCGCACAGTTTTCTTTATCAAAACTCAACAAGCAGTGACATATTCATTGCCAGACAGAATATGAAACCAAGTCCATGAATTACTTTTACATTAAAACCCACTAATCTAGCACATTTGCAGTGCATACTTGACCCACACATGGCTTGGATCCTCATGTGTGGGTCATTTTCAACATACATGTTTACTGAGCCATACAGATCTTCCAAAAGCTGACACGCTTCATTATACAATTTTTAAAAATCGCAATGAGTATCAACAGGAAACTTAGGAGAAAAGGCACACACTTTTCCAAAAGCCTCATCACGGTTTGAAGGCTTTGGGTTTATCATTGGCATCAAATACTTGTGGCTGTTTTTGAAGAAACCTGCATACTTTGTTTATTTATTTTTATAAGATGTCTTTATTATATTTGACAGGCAGAGTTAGAGAGGGGAGAGGGGAGAGGTTTTCCATCCATTGGTTCACTCCCCAAATGGCCACAACAGCCAGACTTGGGCTGCTTCGAAGCCAGAAGCCATAGGTACATAGGCCCAAGGACGTGGACCATCTTCCAGTGCTTTCCCAGACACATTAGCCGGATAGGAAAAATGGAGCAGCCAGACACAAACCGGTGCCCATATGGAATGCCAGTGCTGCAGGCAGCGGCTTTACCAGCTACACTACAGTGCCGGTCCCCACTGAGTTCATTTTCAAGAAAGTATCTGAAAAATTCCCAAGTGCCAAAACTAGAATTTGGCTGTCATTCCTTCAAAGCAAAAAACCGGCTTCGGTGCACAAAGTGGCTACCTCTGTTAACACCTGAATCACACAACTGCTTTCGGAATCACACAACTGCTTTCGTTTGCAATACAACAGTATTTCAATTTGTAGCAGAAATACTTCTGCATATTTCCTGTTATGTCACACTGAATAAGACAAAGATATATATAGTCAAGGGTTGAGCTTTGGGGAAAGCGAATCAGCAGATGGAATATCTCTCTCCCTCTCTCTGCCTTTCAAACTAACCAATGAATTAATTAATATAATAATATGAATAATGCTTACTGCTTCATCATCTAGCATTTTCTCCCCAGCAGTCGTGTGCCAATGAAGGACCGCTGAGGGCCCCAACCTGTGCTCACAGGCCAGCCGTTTTACCCTCTGTAAGTGCCAACGCATTAAGTCAAGAGCATCTAAGTGCTACAAGGAAGACACCCAGAAGTCTGCAGTGTCACGCTTTGAGAACCAACTTAAAAGTTCTCCCCCAAACCACCCCTTGGGTTTCATCTTTCATAACTGAAAGTGAGACAAGCAGAGAGGTGAGGCCAACCTTAGATTCCATCTGCCCAGAGCTCCTGTCCTGTGCCCGATGTCTGAGAAGGCGGCACCATTTCCAGGGGAACATCCATCTTCAGGTTTAGGAAGAAAAAGGAACCGAAGAGAAGCCTTGTAAAAAGACACCATCCCAAAAGAGGACAAGCTCCTGGGGAGGTGGCAATACGCCACGCTGGGGACAGCTTCCATCTGCGACTCTGCACTGCCTCCCCACGCAGCCGCACGCTCTGCAGACTCCAGGTCTGCAGAGGCCAGCTGGAACCCGTGCCCAGCGCTCCGCGTCCGGGACACCGTGCAAAGTGGTGTCTCTGAGCCTGGTTCGCTATCTGCCTGCCCACTGGGGAATCACACCAGCCTCAGGTGTTCGTTGTGGGGAGCAAATGAAGTCCTGGACGGGATGGCAGGGGCACTACCCGACCACGAGGCCCTTCTGCTACCAGAAAGAAAATAAGACGAGCACTGCTGGTGCTACCCGCTGGAGCACGGGTGTAACGTGGGGTCTGGTCATCAGCTGCAGGCCACGACCAGAAGCCACGAGCCCGAGTCCTTTACAAGAGAGCCCCTGCGCTTTCCCTATTCCCTCAGTGCCCCCGCAGCGGTCACTTGCCCCAGCAAAGAGCTGCTTAGACCAGCCAGAAAACGCCAAGCGGTTGCTCACTTCTCAGGCCAAGATGCTCAGGGGATGATGTTGTTCACACTTAATATTTGGAAAAGCAGATGAACAAGTTGGCACTTGAAATAGGAGAAAGCAATGCCATCAATCAACTGCCAGTAGAGGTAACGATTTTACCTTTTAAAATGATGCCAAAAAAGGCCTGGGAAAATGGAGTTGAAAGATTTGCCGAGCGGACAGCACTGTGGTGCAGCGGGTTAAAGCCCTGGCCTGCTGCACCGGCATCCCATATGGGCGCCAGTTCAAGTCCCCACTGCTCCACTTTCAACAGCTCTCTGCTATGGCCTGGGAAGGCAGTGGAGGATGGCCCAAGTCCTTTAATCCTAGGAGGCAACAGATGATGGCTCAAGTACTTGGGTCCCTGTCACTCATGTGAGTGGAGCAACCCAAGTGGAGGTCCTGGTTACTGACTCCAGTGTGGTCCAGTCCTGGCTGCTGTGAGGTTTGGGGCAGTGAACCAGCAGATGGAAGATCCCTCTCCCTCTGTCTCTCTCACTCTGCCTTTCCAGCAAATTAAAATTAAACTTTTTTTAAAAGTATATTTTGGTACAAAGAGTTTTACAATGTATATACAGTTATTTTTTATAATATGCCTTTCTGAAGAACTGCTTGAAGACTTCTCGCATGCATGAATTTCAAAAATTTGGGGGATGGCGTGTGGCACAGTGGGTTCAACTGCCACTTAAGACACTGGCATCCATATTGTGGCGCCGGTTCAAGTCCCGGCTGCTCTGCTTCTGATCCAGCTCCCTGCTAATGCACCTGGGAAGGCAGCAGAGGATGATCCGAGTACTTGGGCCCCTGCCACTCACGTGAGAGACCTGGATAGAGCATCGGGCTCCTGCCTTCAGCCTGGTCCAGCCCCAGCCATTGTGGCCAGCTGGGGAGTGAACCGGCTAATGCAAGAATTCTCCCTCTATCTCTCTCTTTCTCTGTGTGTGTGTGTCACTCTTTCAAATAAATAAATCTAAGGGAAAAAATGGGGTGTGTGTGCTGTCGTATCAGATACGGTGAGACTGCAGCTTCAGGGCAGGAACACCTGGTGCACCTGTCTTGTTGATCCATTTCTCCACAGTGATGTGGCAGAGGACATAATTATCTGTAAACCAGTGGCCTGACACAGGAAATCGGAGCCCAAAGCTGAGGCAATGGAACAAAAAGAAAACAGCAAGAATCTCACCCAGTGCTGCCTGATGGAATAAGCAGGTCCCCAAGTCCAAGTGCCTGTTCCATCCTCCCTGGGGAATATCAATCATTTCCAAGTGACGTAATCAGAGTCAGAGAAGATGGAGTCAAAAGCAAAAGATCTTTTGTTCTACACAAGTTTAAAAATCCACAAATGATAAAGTGCTTTGTCAGAGTTGCTTTTTTTTTTTTTTTTTTTAAATTTGAGAGGGGTGGTGGGGTGGTGTTGGGGGTGAGGGGTGGGAGCTCCCATCTGCTGGTTCACTCCCCAAATGGCAGGCTAATGCCAGGAACTCAATCCAGGAACCCAATCATTGGAGCCATCACCACTGACTCCCAGAGCCAGCACTAATAGGAAGCTGGAATCAGGAGTTGGATCCAGGTATCAAACCCAGGCCCTCCAAAGTGCGAAACAGGTGTCCCAACCAGCATCTCAACATTGGGTCATACGCCCAGCCTGTGTGTTCCCTTTTTTAAAAAAAAAATATTTTAATTATTTATTTGAGAGGTAGAGTTATAGACGGTGAGAGGGAGAGACAGAGAGAAAGGTCTTCCTTCCGTTGGTTCACTCCCCAAATGGCCACAACGGCTGGAGCTGTGCCGATCCGAAGCCAGGAGCCAGGAGCTTCCTCTGGGTCTCCCACATGGGTGCAGGGGCCCAAGGACTTGGGCCATCTGCTACTGCTTTCCCAGGCTATAGCAAAGAGCTAGATTAGAAGAGGAGCAGCCAGGACTAGAACCGGCGCCCATATGGGATGCCAGCGCCACAGGTGGAGAATTAACCTACTGCGCCATGGCGCCGGCCTCTGTGTTTGCTTTTTAAGAGCTGCTTTACCCCCAGAATCAGCACAGAACAGAACCCCTTCATGCCACTTTGGTGAGACCGGGAGGAAGTAAGTGCACTCACAGAACCTTTTTTTCTCACCGTCTTTATAAAGATTCTCCTGCCATGAACTCTTAATTTTTCTTTACACTTTTAGGAAACTCTTTAAATTCAACTTTGCAGCTGTGAACTGTTATGCAACTGTTAGTAGGAGACGACCTGCCTGTCATTCCTCATGAGAACTTAGTGATGGAACAAAGGGAATTATCTTACCTCTTCCTACTTCAGTTCCTGACGCACGGCTGAGTATCTAGTTAGCACCACTTACATTTTTCTGGAGTATTCTTGTCATTGGAAATTAACATACCTTCTCATAATATATGAAAACTGACGATTGCAGGTAAAATGCATGCATGCAAAAAAAAAAAAAACCTGCAGCTTTCCTTTATTTATACAAGGAGACATATTCCAGTTAAAACATCGTTTTGATGTTGCAAGGGCAACCTGGGTTCTGGTTTTTGTTATTCCATGTGTCATTTTGCCTTCTACATTAGTGGGTAATGACAGTTTTGAACAGTGCCATAAACACACATGCAATATGATCGTCAACCAGCTTCCACAGCCTAGCCTCCTTTAAATCCCCCCGCTCACCTCTGCACTATTCTGAAATAAACCCTAGCGGCTGCATAATTTCATCAGTAAATATTTCGAAGCCTATTTCTGGTAGATTTTTTTTTTTTAAACAACCACTAGACCACAATTGCACCTAAATAACTTCAACAACCCCTTAAAGTCATCACGTCTCCAGTTATATTCCCACTCTTCTGTCTCCGGGGAGCTACTGTTTCTTCTACAGTTTGGGAGAAGCCATGGGTCACACACTGCAACTGACTGAGAGGTCTCTCTTTGGCTCTTTTGCTTC
The DNA here is from genome assembly GCA_949820135.1 of Sylvilagus floridanus. NCBI lineage: Eukaryota > Metazoa > Chordata > Mammalia > Lagomorpha > Leporidae > Sylvilagus > Sylvilagus floridanus. Next base: position 15,501,980 of record OX463228.1, on the reverse strand, counting down.
TTCCTCGTCCTCCTCTTTTCTTTTTGCTTCCCATGTGGGGGTCAAAGAAACCACATCTCTCCTTGTGCGAAAATTTCCCACAGTCTGGCTTTTGCTGGTCACATGCCACGGTGTCATTTAAAACACTGCTCTGTCCCCTGGATGTTCTCTAAGCTGATGGTTGGGGTGGAAGCTATATCAGATGCAGCTTGGTTTTGGAGTTTTGGGTCTTACCTTGCAGGCAATGTTTCCTGCTTCTGTTGGAAGGCATGTCACGTCTGGTTTTCACGCTGTGGGCCACTGTACTTGAGTATAAGGTACCCTGAGTCTGAGAAAACTTCACTTATGCAAACCACATTCTCTGCAAATCCTAAGCTTTTACCCTGTTTTCTTAACAGCTTATCAACACAGCAGTGTCTTTGTGATCTGTTCCCAGATGAGGGGAAATCGCACTTCAACTTAATTATAGCAGGTATGAATTTAGTTTGACACATTTACATAGGTTTCTTTTATTCCAACATTTTCCTTTTCTTTGCCACTCTGCTTTTCCAGGTAAAAACTAGTCTAATCCGGTGACAGTTACAGACATGGCCACAAGGACAGCATCCAAAGGCAGCATTAAAAACCTGGGCCTGTTTCATCAAGGTGATAAATTTCCGTTTGATTAGATGACAGAGCCGGCTGAAGGCTTAGTCAGAATGAAATCAAGATTGACATTAGACAGCTTTTTCAAAATAAATCACTCCAACGGTGTCTACTGCTCCAGTGTTGGGGGAGTTCTGCCTGCTATCAAGCTGACAACACCTTTTTTGCAGGATGAACCGTGGGAGGGGTTTCTGGCCCCTGTGTGTGATGACAGTCGGAGTTTTCTGGATGCTAGGCCAACAGAGAGCCTTCACTGTGGGTTTTTGAGCAGGTTCATCTGTTTCTCTACCCCAGCATTGCACACAGATCTGCACATTGCACGCGGCCTCACTGAGCTCTGATGACCCGGTGCTAACTGCCCCAAGCCTTCTATGTTCTGTTCTTTCCTCATTGTCCAGCAGGTTGATGCCAATTTGGAAGAGGCTGAAGCATCTGATGAAATATCTCTGGCATCCAGGAAGCACTCAAGTATTATTGCATGAGTAATGGAAATATCGGCAGGATGAGTGTTCGTTAAGTAAGCCAACGCAATTCGGGTTAATCTGACAAGTTGTCAGCTATGAGCTGAAATCCTTAAATGCTGGTGGACCACAGAGTTATAACACCCATCAGCCCTGATCTCTAAGTCTGCTCACACACTTGTCTTCCACCTGCCACCTACAGCCACAGGAGGATACTTCAAGAAAGTTCACGGAAAAATGAAACTACAATATAAATTTGGGTGCAAAGAATTTGAAATCTATGAATAGTTTTTTTCATAATATGCAGTTTTCAGAAACTGATGACTCTTCAATGCATGAGTTTCAAACAATTTCTGAAACAAAGTGAATTTAGCTTTTAATGGCCATTGCCACAACTTTTCAGAAGTATCTTTGTATCTCAACCCAGCATCTTGCCAAACTCCCGACTTTATTCCCAGTTCTCTTGAGACATCTCTGCTTGGATGTCCCACAAGCACCCCAAACTCCACTTATCCAACACCGAATTCATCATCTCCCATCTCCATGTCTGTCCCCGGTGAATGACCATATGACACCACCTAAATACCATCTGAGGCTCCCCCTTCTTCACCCCATCATCCGAAGGATTGCCACTTCCTGTCGATTTTACTGCCTACACCTCTCTCAAAGCTGTCCCCTCCTCTCTGTCCCTGCATACTCCAACTCGGCTTGGACCCTAAAATAATCTCTCCCTTGTGCAACTTGCATAGTCTTTCAATGGCTCCCTCCTCACCGGTCTTGTCTCATGACCTAACACCCTTCCTTGCCCTTGAACCTCCTGCGACCAGATCTTCTTCCTCTCTGTGTGAGACCCTTCACCAAGGTTATTGGGTACAGGGGTGCAGTTGGACAGGAGGAAAAACCTGCAATGTTCCTCCGCATAGCATGATAACTATGGTTGACAACCACTAATTGACTATTTCAAAATAGCACAAAGAGGGCCAGAGCTGTGGTGCAGCGGGTTAAAGCCCCAGCCTGCAGCGCTGGCATCCCAAATGGGTGCTGGTTTGAGTCCCAGCTACTTCACTTCTGAGCCAGCTCCCTGATAATGCACCTGGGAAAGCAGCAGAGGATGGCCCAAGACTTTGGGCCCCTGCACTCACTTGGGAGACCCGGTAGAAGCAGCTGGCTCTTGGTTTCAGATTGGCTGTTGCGGCCATTTGAGGAGTGAACCAGCAGATGGAAGATCTCTCTCTCTCTGTGTCTACCTCTCTCTGTAACTCTTTCAAATAAAAAAATCTTAAAAATAAATATAATGAAGAGAGATCGCTGAATGTTCCCCACACAAAGCAATGGTGCGTGTTTGAGGTGAAAGATATGCCAGTTACCCTGATCTGATCCTTAGACATTGCACACATATGTTAAAATCTCATATTGCACCCCATAAATATGTATAATTGTTACATGTCAATTTTAAAGTATGTATCTTTAAAAATAAAAATTTTAAAGACACATATATAAAAAAACACCCCTTCGCCAGCACCCCAAATCTTCTCCTAGCTCAGATGTAGAGTGGCATGCAATTTAGGGTGTGAACCTGCCACCGTTCTGGGAGTGACAGGTGGCCCTGCTAATGGTTACAGCGGCCCAGCCATCAAACCCCCACACCAGGCTCCTGCTTGAGCTCCAGCCTCTGCTCTCTCACACCCCCCTGCTACCTTCAGCACCTGCACACTACTCATTTCCGGCACCTGTCAAAGTTCTCTCACCTCCATGCCCCGCACAAGCTGTCTGCCCCTCCTGGCATATCCCTCATTGTCATTCAAACGTACTTCAGACGTCACCTCCCCTGCAAAGAGTTCTCCAAGACCTTCTGGCTGACTAGATTCCCACCCCCCCACCATGCCCACTTGGGGCCTTGGGCTCATTCCTTCCCCTGGGACCTGGCCCCCAGCAGTGCACCCAGGATACCTCTGCAGAGTGCCTTCAGGACAAAGTCTCTCACTCCTACAAGTTTATCTCCCCAGAATCTACAGTGAGATCACAGATATGCACCTAACAGGTATTTCTCATGTTATTTCTCATTCGTATCTTCCATTTAATATTTTTTCTGCTAATTCAGCATCGTTGATGGAAAAGAAGAACATGAGATGGGATGAGCATTAGTAATCCCTAGCGCCAGTCCTGTCCGTCACAGGTGTCATCCTCACGTGTGACACTCTTTTCAAAGGCCAGCTTTCCGACGGCAGCATCTGAGCTACTTGGCAGAACTTGTATGGGAGGCCACGAAAGGAAAACAGGCAGACAGAGCCAGCTCCAAGCTGTGAAATGTCTGTCTGATTCTTGAGGCTTCCAGCATAAAATAAAGTGAGTGATGAGAAAACAAACCTGCTGAGCGCAGGAGAAGCCCGAGGCAGGGGTGGGGGTGGGGGCTGACGGGAGCTGGCTGCTATGAGGCCAGGAGCCAGGATCGCCGCGGGGTTGAGACTCCTGCTAGCATCCCTCAAACACGCCCCAGAGAAGCACGCCCCACACGTCGCGGGACCCGCGGGACAAGTGGCATCGGAAGCGCAGCCAACGTTCTGAGCTTTGGCGATTTCTTGAGCCTGCCAGGCCCACGTCCCTCTCTGTGTCCCAGCCACCCCCAGGCGGCCCTGACCTTCTGCGGCTTGTCTGTGGGAAGCCTTCAGCAAGCATCCTAAAAGGGAACCAGAGTCCCAGCTGCTGCTCGAGCCAACTTGTCACTTTACAACCAGGGATAATTTAGGGCGGCTGCCAGGGATGCGGCCAAGCCGGGGGCAGGCTCTAAGTGCCAGGCCCAGGCTGCTGCCATAGCACCTGGGCGGCTCCTTCTCCTGTGAAACACAGAGGCGCCACATCCCGGCCTCCGCACTCAACAAAGCACCTGCACTTCGCAACCTCAAGCTGAGCCCCCAGTCAAGGAGCCAAGCGGAAGGGACAGTGCACCCACAAGGCCAGCGAGAACAGACACCGTAACTGCTGAATCTGCAACATTACAAGTCTGTTTCTTGTGGATAATAAAGTAGCTCTCCCGACATCTTGTAAATACCCAAACCCCGTAAAGAGGGGTAGAGTATTAAAACCCCAAGCTGGGTAAAGCAGCTGCCTGCAGTGCCGGCATCCCATACGGGCGCTAGTTTGAGTCCCGGCTGCTCCATTTCCAAACCAGATCTCTGCTGTGGCCTGGGAAAGTAGTAGAAGATGGCCCTAGGCCTTGGGCCCCTGCACCTGTGTGGGAGACCTGGAAGAAGCTCCTGACTCCTAGCTTCGGATAGGCACAGCTTCGGCCATTGCGACCAATTAGAGAATGAACCAGTAAATGGAAGACCCCCCCCCCCCGCCTCTCCTTCTCTCTGTAAATATGCCTTTCAAATAAATAAACCTTTAAAAAAAAAAAAAAAACACCCCAGTGCTGTCACTTCAGTGGGAATCTTCCCATGAATTCCCTGTTTGCCTCATCTGCGAACATTCCAGGGCTCCAGAGATCTCTGGGCGTCTTGCTGGAATGAAAGAGAAAGGAGTAGCTAAGACCTTTCTCTCTCTCTCTGTCTCTCCCTCTCTCTGACCATAACTCTACCTCTCAAATAAATAAATAATCTTTATTAAGAATAAAGAAAAAGGAGGTGGAGTTACCCAAGAGGAGCTCATACTATTGTGCAATTTCACTCAGGGTCAGCTCTGAAAGGAACACAATCGCAATGACCTCATAAAAACTCACTCCAAAAATGCGTTCCCGTTTTGTCCTTCTTATCACTGAAACTAAGAAACAAACACAGTGAGAACGCCCAGGTGTGTCCCAGGGTCAGCGTTCTGATGTTCCAAAGAACAATTGAGGAAGATACAACTTCAGTAAGAGTTTCCTCCTAGAGAGAGGGCACAGCTTTACAGATCGAAGTCACGTGACAGACAGCAGCACCAACAGACCTGGTCTAACACCCCCACGGCCTCATTTCACTGCTCCTGGTAACTGCATGCAGAGAAGGGATCAGCATGCAGGGAATCTCAGCACTCCTCATTCTGGCCTCTTTGCTCTTTGCATTTCTTCCTACCTCAGCTGACTGTGTTTCCTTGTGCGTTGTGAGACTCTTGGGTCAATGCTGACCCTAATGCTACACTAATCTTATTCTACTGTACTAGGAGCAAACCCATTTGCTCTCATGCATATCCCAGAAACCAAGTGAAATAAAAAGACATGAGAACAGGCAGCCAGCCCCCCACATTGCAACCTGGACAATTTTTTTCCTGTTAAAGCATGCTGGGTTTCTAGCAGTTTCAACATTGCCCAAGAAGGCAAGAATTAACATCGGAGACAATTCGCCCCACAGGGAGGCGAGTGGTTGGCTGACAGGAGCAGAGAAAATTGTTTCCCGAAGAAAGTGTAGTAATTTGCAAAATGTCAACATGAAAACATGCAAACCATTAAGGTACATGCTTAAAAATCATCACAGGGTGGGGGGCATTTAGCCTAGCGCTCAAGACAACCTGCTCAATCATTGAGTGCAGAGTCGGTCTTCTGTGTATAAAGTTAATTGAAAACGGATCTTAGTGGAGAATGAGACTGGGAGTGGGAGAGGTAGAAGGAAGGGGAAGGGGAGTGTGGGTGGGTGGGCGGGGATGCTGGGAAGAATCACTCTATTCCTGAAGCTGTACTTAGCAAATGCATGAAGTTTGTGTTCCTTAAACAAAAGGTGTCCTGGGCGGGGCAGGGGGGAGGGGAGGCACCCTGTTCCCACATCAGTGCCTGGGTGAGAGTCCCAGGTCTGGCTCCTGACTTGGATTTCCAGCAGGCACACACTGGGAGGCAGCACTGACAGCTCAAGTGCTTGGCTCAGCACTGCTACTCGTGGGGACCTGGACTGTGTTCCTAGCTCCTGGCTCTGGCCCCAGTCCTGCCATAGATACTGTGGGCATCAGGGGAGTGAACCAGCAGATGAGAGCTCTCTGTCACTCTTTCTCTCTGCCTTTCAAATAAATAAAAACAAAAAAGTTAAAATACTCATGAGATTCATTAATGGAGGGATAGCTTATGATGCACTAATTCTCCTTAAACTATCTGAAAAACATTTTTTAAAAAATTTTTATTTATTTATTTGAGAGGTAGAGTTATAGACAGAGAGAAAGACAGAGAGAAAGGTCTTGCATATGCTGATTCACTCCCCAAATGGCCACAGCAGCCAGGGCTGGGCAGATCTGAAGCCAGAAGCCAGGAGATTCCTCCTCCTCCCATGTGGGTGCAGGGGCCCAAGCACTTGGGCCATCTTCTGCTGCTTTCCCAGGCCATAGCCGAGAACTGGATGGGACGTGGAGCAGCGGGACTCGAACTGGCGCCTGTATGAGATGCCAGAGTTGCAGGCAGTGTTTTTACCCACTACGCCAGAGCTCTGGCCCCTGGAAAATACATTTTAAAACAACTGGTTGGAGACACTGGAGAGAGAGCGACAAAAAACAGGCACAGGCTAGAGGGAGCTGGACATTTGAAAGAGAGGAGCTGCCCGGGGTAAGAGCTGACTTACAGGGCGTCCCCCAGGGTACTTCCCGGGCTGCACAGGGTTGGGGGACAGGACTTCAGTAGGAAGTCGCCGTCTGCTTGGCTTGAGCACTGAAATAGCAAGCTTCAGGACGACCGGGTGACTGCTCACTACGGAAAGAAATCCTGGAAAGGATGAAGCCGCAGGGGAAAAACCCTCCGAATGCAAGGGCTCTTCAAAACACGCATGGAAATGGAACAAAAAAGGTTCAGCTTTTTTTTCCCCCACAATATGTATTTTCATGGACTTTTGGGAGACTCCTTGTACACATGAATTTTGGATTTTTTGCACCAAAATAAACACATTTTTTTATTTAAGTGACAGAAATACAGAGAGAGAGAGCGTACGCAGCCATCCCCTTGCCTACATCCTAAATGCCCCCCATAGCTGGGGCTTGGCCTGGCCAGTGCAGTCAAGGTCTCCCACCTGGGTGTCAGGGTACCTGAGCCATCGCCTGCTGTCTCCCAGGGTCTGTTCACTGAGAGGCAGCTGGGATCAGGAGCTAGAGCCGGGACTCAAACCCACGTACTCCAATATGGCACCCAACCAGCACCCTAACCACCGAGCTAAATGCCCATCCTGTTCACCTCTTAATTCCACGTCTCCATAAGCTTCGAGAAGTAGCCTCGCACGGCAGTCCTCCAATCCTCACTTCCACCTAAACTGCACGAGCAAGGGAGAGTCCCAGAGGCCCAGGAAAAAGCAAAAGCTAGAACTGCTGGGAAACAGGAGTTGAGATTTCAGCTGTTTCCCCACCGTGGAGGGGGACGGGGGCAGATTTGAAGACTGAGTCTCACAAAATTCAAAAGAACTTAAGACACCCTGGGGTTTCCACTTTCCAGATTAGCTACACCTCCTATCTCAGGACTACAGAATCTACCCCGGCACTAAAGAAAACAGTGAATTAGCCCCACCCTTAGAGCCCCCACAAACTCAAGGTGATCCACCAGTAATTTAACTACCGGCAAACAAGAGAAAGGAGCCATCTGATCATCTCAGGAGACGACAGGGGATGGCGCTGTGATGCAGCAGTGCCAGCATCCCATGTGGGCACCGGTTCCAGACCCAGCTGCTCCACTTCTGATCCAGCTCTCTGCTATGGCCTGGGAAAGCAGTAGAAGATGGCCCTAGGCCTTGGGCCCTTGCACTCACGTGAGAGACCTGGAGGAAGCTCTTAGCCCCTGACTTCAGACTGGCCCAGCTCCAGCCGTCACGGCCATCTGGGGAGTGAACCAGCAGATGGAAGACCTCTCTCTCTCTCTCTCTCTCTCTCTCTCTGCCTCTGCCTTTCCCTCTCTGTAACTCTGCCTTTTATATAAATAAATAAATCTTTAAAAAAAGACAAAAAAGGCTTTCGCCAAAATGCAACCGTCATTCAAATAAATCTATACAATGCAGACAGCTCACATCAGCCCTCTTGAGACTGAGTATCAGACAAGGAACTCCGCGTGTATTAGGTCATGAAAAAGCAAAAGAAGAAAACATAAACATTAGAAAATATAAACTGTCTTTATTCAGACTTCAAAGACAATATGATTGTATCTTAAGACAGCTACAAAAAAGTCTACTAGAGGGGCCGGCACTGTGGTGTAGTGGGTAAAGCTGCTGCCTGCAGTGCCGGCATCCCATATGGGCACAGATTCAAGGCCTGGCTGATCCACTTCCCATCCAGGTCTCTGCTATGGCCTGGGAAAGCAGTGGAGGATGGTCCAAGTCCTTGGGCCCCTGCATCTGCATAGGAGACCTTGAAGAAGCTCCTGGCTCCTGGCTTCAGATCATCCCAGCTCTGGCTGTTGCAGCCATTTGGGGAGTGAATCACCAGGTGAAAGACCTGTGTCTTTTCCACTCTGACTATAGCTCTACCTCTCAAATAAATAAATAAATTTTAAAAATTTTGATGTTTATTATTTTTATTCATTCAAGAGGCAAAGAGACAGAGACAAAGACAGAAAGAGTGATGGAGACAGCTCCCAGCTGCTGGGTTACTCCCCCAAATATCTGCAATGGCTGAGGTTGGGCCAGGACAAAGCTGGGAATTCAGTCCAAGTAGGAAGCTGGGACCCAACTACTTGAGCTGCACCTGCTGTCTCCCAGGGTCTGCATTAGCAGGACTTGAGAGCAGAATTGTGACTTGGACCTAGGCACTCCAAGTGGAATCTGTCTTAACTGGCATCTTAACGGCTATGTCAAAAGGCCACCCCAACTAAATGAATCTAGTAAGTGCACAGGATACAATAGCAATACACAAAATCAATTTCATTTCTACATGCCAACAACAAGCAATTTCAAAATGAAGTTTCAACACCATTTATAACAGCATCAAAAAAGACTCAAAATACTTAGGATGTAAAAGATGTGCAAAATGCTTACATTGGAAATGAAATAGTATTGGTAAGTGTAAACATTGATGAGCATTACTAAAGATCATTAATGATTGGAGAGATACACCATGTCATGGATTTTTAAGATGCTCATAACCGCTAGGATGATGCCAATTCTCCACAAACTGATATACAGATCCGACACATTTTCAACTCAGAATCTAGCTGGCTTTTGTGTGGAAATAGGTAAGCTGACTCTAAAACTGATGTTAAGGTCAGTGCGTTAAGCCACCAACTGCAACACTGCATCTCATAGGAGCATCAGTTCAAGTACCAGAAACTCCACTTCTGATCCAGCTCCCTGCTAATGAGCCTGGGAGACCATGAAAGATGGCCCAAGTACTTGAATCTCTGCCACCCACATTGGAGACCTGGATGGAGTTTCTGGCTCCTGGCCCACTCCTGACCACTGCAGCCAATTTGGGAGTAAACCAGCAGATGGGAGATCAGTCTCTCTTTTTCCTCTCTCTCTCTCACTTTGCCTTTCAAACAAATATTTATAAATAAATAATATAACTGATGTTAAAACTCTAAATCCTAGGAATAGCTAACCTTAGACAAACAAAAAACATTTGGAGAACTGAAATTACTTAACCTTAAGAGTCACTATAAAGAGGCACTAGTGAAGACACTGTGGTATTGACCTCGGGATGGACAAAGAGATCAACAGAACAGACGAGATAGTCCACAGGCTCACAAACATAGCAAGATGCTTTTCAACAAAGGCTCCAAGGTGATTAAACAGCGAGGGGAAAAAGTCTTTCAACAAATAGTGCTAGAGTATAGAAAAATGTCAGTTCCTGCATCACATCACACACAAACATTAATTTAAAAGAGAACATAGACCTAAACATAAAAACTAAAACTATAGGCTTCTAAAAGAAAACAGGAGATCATCTCTATGACTCTCTAGTAGACAGATTTTATAGACAGGACACAAAGTGTACAAACTATGAAAGAAGCAGTTGATGATGGGACTTCATAGAAATGTCTTCTCAAAGATTCTATCCAGAAAAATGAAAAGTGAAGCTACAGAATGGGAGAATGTCAGACATGACAAATATATGTCCAGAAAACATAAAGAATATATATATATACACACATATAGATATACATATATATATATTAATTTAAAAACCCCAATTTTAAATTACAGGCAAAATACTTGCACTGACCTTAGTCAAACAAAAAAAATCAGAAATACCAATAAGGAACATGAGAAAGTGCTCAACATCAGTGAGATGCAATATAAATCCACTGGCTACAGCTGGAATGTCTCAATTAAAAAGAATGACCATATCAACTGTTGGTGAGGATGTGGAGCATTGGAAACTCTCATACACTGCTGGTGGGAGTATAAATAATACAACCACTTTAGAAAACCATTTTGGAGATTTTTTAAATCAAGTTAAATATACCCACTCTGTTACCTAGCAATTCCACTCCTATGTACTTACCCAAGAGAAATGAAAGTGTATGTCCACAAAAATGTATGCACACAGAATACTCATAGAAGCATCACTGTTAATAGATAACAAACGAGAAGAACCCCAAAAGCCCACCCAAAGGAGGATGGGTAAATAAGCAATGTTCCATTTATACAGTGGGATACTATTCAGAAATAAAAAGAATAACATACTGATATATACAGTGATACGAATGACTGTTCCAAGAAATGTTGAGTGAAAGAAAGTAGGCACAAGAGAGAACATCCTGCATGATTCCATTTATACAAACTTCTAGAATACACAGAGCTAATCCACGGGCAAAGGCAGTGAGAGCAGGGACCCTGCAGCAGGACTGACTGCGACCCGGTGCAGGGGGCTGTCGGAGGAATGAGACGGTCTGGATCTTGGACTGGGGTGCTGGCTACGCACTGTAGGCATTCATCAAAATTCAAACTGTGCACTTCTGAGCTTTCATGTGACCACGTATGGACTTCACCTTCATTCTAAACACTCACAGGGGCAGGGAAGTGTGGCAGCAGCAACTCACAGGATGAGAAGGAGACCGAGATGCCAGAGAAGAGAACATGCTCCTGAAGTTCTTTCACAGACATTCAGAGGCAAAGGAAAGGGTTGGCACACAACTCAACACCTGAAGGACAGCTGAATAGACATGAACCCAAGAACAAAACCCCATTCAGCTACGAGGGTAACAAACACTCAGTGAGATCTTCAACAGACAATGCCTTTGGCAAATTTAATCTGGCAATGGAAATAAGTCACTACTAGGCAACAAAACAGCAGTCAGCCCAACTGAAGACTGATTCTCTCTCTCTCTCTCTCTCTCTCTCTCTCACACACACACACACACACACACACACATACATCTTCCACCTGCTGATTCACTCCCCAAATGCCCACAACAGCCAGAGCTGGGCCAAGCCAAAGCCAGGAGCCAGGAGCTCCATCTGGGTCTGTCACATAGGCGGCAGGGCCCCAGGGACTTTGGCCGTCACCTACTGCCTCCCAGCATGCGCTCGAAGGAAGCTGGATAGGAAAGAGAGCAGCCAGGACTCAGACTGGTGATCTGGTAGGAGATGCGAGCATCCCCAGTGGCAGCTTCATTCATGCCGCAATGCCCACTCCCAAAATACATTTTTAACATTTCTACAATAGAAATTCCTATTATGTGACATATATCAGAAACTACCCAGAACTTATTCTTACCTTCAGTGAAACTTCCCGTTAGGGTTATCACCACAAACACTTTCCCCTCTGGTTCCAGATCCACCTACAAAGAAGAAAAAAAATTGTGTTTTAATATGAAAGCACTTTGTGTGGGCCTTAATTAATTCCTTCAATAGAAGCCTAGATGTGTAAGTTATAGTCATAAAGCAACTCTATGCCTCCCATTAAACAGCAGACGCACAAGGAAATAAGTGAAAAACTCAAGAAAGTGTAAAGATTGAAAAGCAAATCTAAAAGAAACCACATTTTTTTTTCAGAGCTTCAAAATTTTATTCTCTTCCAATTTTGGCTCTTGATGATAACAGAGAAGCACTAATATATTTGGGCAATTGCTTTAGAAACACCCATAGTTTATGCACACCACTTAGAAGAGCAGCATTTTATCAGATCACGTGGCAAGAAAATGAAATAGAGAAATGAGGGCAACACGCCAGGCCATGAGCACATGCGGCATAGTCAACTGCCAATCTTTACTCTGATGGAATAAAACGTAGCATCTCTTCCTATGCATTTCCACCAAAGTTGTCATCCTTAAGGCACCACCAGGGAAGGAGCCTTAGGAGGCTGCATCCCCTACTCTTACTCCTAGTGAGCATCTCAACACCTTCTGAGATACCATGCCATTCACTCTGCAAAAGAGGCAACCTCAAGTCCTTACACACACACACACACACACACACACACACACCCCAAGCCCTCAACACAGCATGGCGCCAGGAAGGCACAGCCCCCTGCTGATCCCACCAGCAGGGCGGGCACCTTCTGCTTAAAACGTGACTGCTTAAAAACTTGACTACCTGGCCGGCACCGCAGCTCACTAGGCTAATCCTCTGCCTTGAGGCGCCGGCACACCAGGTTCTAGTCCCGGTTGCCCCTCTTCCAGGCCAGCTCTCTGCTGTGGCCCGGGAGTGCAGTGGAGGATGGCCCAAGTGCTTGGGCCCTGCACCCCATGGGAGACCAGGAGAAGCACCTGGCTCCTGCCATCGGATCAGCGCGGTGCGCTGGCCATAGCACGCCGGCCGCAGCAGCCATTGGAGGGTGAACCAACGGCAAAGGAAGACCTTTCTCTCTGTCTCTCTCTCTCACTGTCCACTCTGCCTGTCAAAAAAAAAAAAAAAAAAAAACCACTTGACTACCCATGAATACCTCAAAGCCTTGCCACGAGTTCTGTGGACTCAAATACATGAATTTACAACTGCCCTGAATGCAATCAGCCAGCTGTGCCCATAGCTTCATGGGTCCAAAGAGGAGGGTCAAAGCTGAGTCTAGACCAGGATGGTCATTTTGCACAGCCTGGTCAGTGTAAATAAGAAAGCTCTTGTACCAGGCCAGTCTGACTCTGCACTTGGCTACGACCTGGGCAAGGTCCTTTCCACCCCGCCCCCCGCCAACGGTCTCATCAGCAAGTGTGTGGTATCATGACTCAGCATTTCTGACGCGGCTTCCATCATGTGATCTTCACCACCCTGAGCAGTACTATTTGCTGTTTAAATTGCACCCATAGGTGAGCAAAGCCCCCCACCCCGTGCGCCCCAACCAAATGCCTTTGTCTTATCCTGGGTCATCACCCTTGACTTTTTATTTTATCATCCCTTGATTATATACTTTTTCGGCTCAAGGTACCTGTTTTGTAGACTATGAAAGCTCTCCGTGCACAGCAGCCTCTCTCTGCATATACCCCATTTCCTAATGTGCTGCCCCATTTCCTCTGTGTTCAAAGCAGCGGCCTGCACCACCACTTTGCTCACTTACAATGTCCCCTCCACAGCCTGAACACCACTCGGGAACCTTGCTGGAACCCATCTCCACACAGAGCTCTCAGACGAGATGACTAAACAGGATCTCGGTCTCTAATTGTCTCCACTCTGCCTGGACTTGCTTCCAGTCCCAAATACGTTATTTTTAAAAGCCACTCCCTCACCTTCGGTATAAAGGCCTGGCAGAGAACACACACAGACACACACATTTGACCTCACAACATCACCCGCTGCTGGCACAGGAGCAACCGCAGGGAGCCTGTGGGCAGACAGACTGAGGGTGGCGGGGGCCGCCTCCATCATCCTGAAGCCCAACTCCAGCATAATGTCCCTTCGGCACCGCCCCACCATCTGCAGGGATAATCCCAGACCCAAGGGTCAGCACCGCCCCACGGCCTGCAGGGATATTCGCCTTCGACCTGAGGGTCAGCAGCTGCCTGGACTGCATCACGTGGCATCCACATCCGTTACAGGTACAAGAGGCCACTCTCACTTTCCACCCACGCCACCAGGGTGCTGGGGAAGTGAGATTCAAATGCCAGCTTCAAGCCCTGTCCTTCCAGGGAAGGGAGCATGCGCTAAGACATGGAACCTCCACACAGGATCTTCCAAACATCAGCTGGAGACTCATTAGAGGGACCTGGAAACAATTTGGTGGGTTGCACACAATAGGGATTTTTTTTTTTTTTTTAAGAAAAAGGCAACAGAAAATATGACACACCAAGGTGAGATGCAAAAGCACTATTTCATGAAACTTCTATTTGTGGTTTTATATGCATGTATAAGGGTTTTATTTAGTTTTTCTTTTTTTTTCCAGAGAGAGAGAGAGAGAGATATCTTCCATCTACTGGCTCACTCCCCAAATGACTACAACAGCCAGGACTAGGCTTGGCCAAAGTCAGGAGCTGGGAACTCAACCCAGGTCCCAAAAGTAATCGGGACCCAATTACTTGAGCCACCATTGCTGCTTCCCAGGGTGTACACTAAGAGGAAGCTGGAGCTGGGTACTAGAACCAAGACTCAAACTCAAGCACCCCAATGTGGGACCTTGGACAACCTAACCAGAGGCTTAGCCACCAGCTCAAACCCCTGCCCGTGGATCAGGTTTTAATGTAAAAGTATATTCTTTACTGTGTCACAGAGAAACAGCTCAGAAAAACATGTGGTGTTAGACGTTTCCTATTTAATCTACAAAATGCTGGTGGGTTGTTGTCATGTATCCACAGTAGGTTCTCGGATACCCTCAATGACGGCCAACTCACTCGCTCAACACTCCTGTCCTCCACAGAAAGATCCTCATGAGCAGAAATGCGACAAGATCAGTAGTTTCCACTCCTTGACCCTAGTTCCGTCCTCCAGAGCTCTGCTGGACACTATGTGTCTAGCCAGGACACCCACTGCAGTTTCTGGAACAGCACCTGAGCTTCCTGTAGCACCACCTCTCCCTCTTGGAAGCCCACACGGCCCCGCTGGGATTCTGCTCCTGGCTGCCCAGTGTACGGGTTACCCAGGCCTAGCCACTCAGAGCCGTGAATTCCCCCCTTGCTGGATGTCTCCACTGGAGCTGGCACATTCCCTGTATCTGGCTCTCCGAGTCATTGCAACTCCCCACCCTCAGTTCATTCAGGATTGGGTACAGAATCCAAGGAGATCCAACGGGCAACACTGGATCTAAAAGAGAGCGATGAGACCTTACTTGGGCTAAACTTCAATTCGGAAGGCATAAAAGTGGAATTGTTATCAGCACACTGGGCTAGAGAGTCACGCCAATGAAGAGCCGGGGACTCATTCAGGCCTCCCACATTGAGGAGCGGGGACCCGACTACTTGAGCCATCATCGCCTGCCGAATCCTACGCTGCACCTTAGCAGGAAACCACGGGCAAGGTGGAGCTGAGACTGGGAATCCAGGCGCTACTTCACGGGGTTCAGGAATCCCAAGCTGTGGCCTAACTGCTCCACCCCACTCCGGACCCTCCATGAGCTTCTCGGCAGGCCCCTCGTGTGTAGTTTTGGGAGATAGGGGTCTGTGCTCAAGACCTACGAGAGCTGAGAGACAGAGACCAGGTTTTGATGATGTTTCAACGGAGCGCTTGGAGTCTCCCTAGATTCGGCTGCACGTTGCACATCCAACTTGAGCAGGGTTTTCTTTTTTCTGTTCTTGCTTTTTTATTATCATATTAGGAAATATACACAGTAAAATGTGCAAATACATGTACAGCTCAAAAAGATTTACACGCACACACACACACACACACATACACCCATTTGACCACTTCTCATATCAAGATACATAACATTTCTAATATCCCAGCAGATCCCCAGTCAAGACTCACCCACAAAGGTTACTAGCATTTTGACCTCTATCACAATAGGAAGTTTTGGCTTAAAAACATCATACTCTTTTGAGCAGGGTTTTCTATCACGTGCGCCCCAAGTGTCAGCTGAAGTGGGGCACTCATGACTGCATCCCCCAGCCATGCTTCCCACCCCCACACTGCGATCCCACTCTCTGCTTCCCTCCAGCGCCGAGACAACCCTGTCACTCTCACATCTCCTCCTACCATCAACTCCAAGCACCTGCCTGTGTCCGTCTCAGCTGAGCTCTGCAGCACGTGACCTGCTTAGCAGCGCCTTCTGCCTGAACCTCTCTCCCCCTTGCCTCCGGGACACCCCTCGTTGTGGCCCTTCTCCCTCCTCCCTTCTCTCTCTCGGCCTCCCTCCTTTCCATTCCCTGACAGCCTTACATCTTGCTGCCCCCAGTCCTCTTTGACTTCCGCTGGGAAGATCCAGACTTGTGATTTCAAACTTAGTCTGAGTTCTTTCAACTCTGGGATAGGACTGGGAGGAAGGAATATCATGGGATTTTCAACAAGAGGGGGTGGTCTCTAGACAGGGGTGGAGTCAGACTCATATCCTGTCTGGAACACAGACCTCCCGATCCCATACAAGAAAGCATTGCAAAATACTCATGGAGAGTCCGGCGGCCGACAGCACTTAAGCCACTGCTTGGGATGCCCACATCATGGAGGAGTGCCTGGGGTCACGCTCCAGCTCTGCTCTCCATTCCAGGTTCCTGCTGAAGTGCATTAGCAGGTAACAGCTCCAGTACTTGGCTCCCTGCCACCCACCTGGGAGACCCAGGCCTGAATTGTGCTCCTGGCTCCTGGCTTTGGTCTGGCCCAATCTTGGTTGTTGGCACCTCTGGGGATTCTGTCTCTCTCTCTGCCTTTCAAATAAGCAGAATTAATATAAATTCTTCAAAATTTTTAGTTTATGAGCAATAGAATTAAAACATATTTTGGTACAAAAAAATTGGAAGCCACACACGAGTGGTCTTCATGAAGCTCATGAAAAATGTGTATTATGAAAATTTAGACACAGATCAGGAAACTTTCGTACCAAGATACAATCATCTTCTATTCCATTTTCCAGGACCTTTGGCAAGTACCCTGGTGAGGCCAACACTGTGGCGTAGTGAGCTAGGCCTCTACTTGCGGCAGTGGCTTCCCCTATGGGCGCCGGTTGGCATCCCAGCTGCTCCTTTTCTAATCCAGCTCCCTGCTGACGGCCTGCTGATGGCCCAAGTGCCTGGCCCCTGCACCCAGGTGGGAGACCTGGAAGAAGCTCCTGGCTTCAGATCGGCTCAGCTCCGGCCACTGCAGCCATTTAGGGAGTGAACCAGCAGGTGGAAGGCTGGCCTCTCTGTCTCTTCCTCTCTCTCTCTCTAACTCGACCTCTCAAATAAATAAAATTTTTTTGAAAATAAAAATTTTAAAAGCACCTTGTCATGCACTGTCTCTGAAAATCTCCGTCCCACATTACCAGGCCCCACCTGTCTACACTCCTGCCCCAGCGGTCCACGCCAGGAGCCGGGGGTCCCTGAATGTACCATAACTGCACCCTTCAGTCCATTTCCCAAGTCTCTGCACCCCTACTGCCGTGTGTCACCTGGCCTCTGGCAACGGCCTTCCATCTGGTTGCTCTATCCCTAGTTCTATTTCTGTCCTCTGCTGCCAATGACAGTTTTCAAATATTAAAATCTGGCCACCTGTCCTCCCAACACCTTCAACCCGCCCTCTCCCTTCTACAATGCCCAAATTCCTTCGCCCTGGACACAATGGCCCTTCCTGTCTTTATGCTTTCCCCACCACTGCAAAGACAAACAATCTGTATTGCAGCCTCTGTGAATCCTTGTCCGTTCTCCATGAAGGCATGGCATTTCATTTATTCTGACAGAGTGACAAGATGTGTTACGGGTCAGGCAGCACACCGGGAAATGTCGTCAAAATGATGGGAGTCACACATCACCTGTCTGAAGCTCTCTGCTTGCTGCTCTGGGGCAGGCCGTCTTTCTGGCTGGAGAATCCTTTCCCTTTTTGACTGTCTGGACTCCCACCTGTCCATCAGGACTCAACTCAAGCCTCATCTTTCCAGGGAGACCTCACAGACCTCTTGCGCGCACTATGGAGACCAGGCTAGAACCCACACCACACCACAGTCATCAGCTCCTGTCGCTGAGAACCGGGCTGTGCATGCAAGAGGACTGAAAATGGTTTGTGGAGTGAATCGATAAAGTCACAACTATAGATATCCCAGCTTCCTTCCGTAGCTTCATATAGAACATGGTTTCCTCCTGACACGCCCTGGTATTTTCATATCCCTACCAAAAAGAGTAACTAAGGATAAATGTAGGGTGCAGAGGTTAAGACACTGCTTAGGATGCTGGGTTTGAATCCCAGCTCTGTGCTTCCAATTCCAGCATGTTTTTAGAAAAGTCATTAGTTAATTGTTATTTCCTGAAAGGCATAGAGACAAAGACAGAAAGAGATCTTCTATCCATTGGTTCACTCCTCAAATGCCCATGACAGCCAGGACAAAGACAGGAGTCTGGAACTCCATCCTGTTCTCCCGCA
This sequence comes from Sylvilagus floridanus, assembly GCA_949820135.1. Lineage (NCBI taxonomy): Eukaryota > Metazoa > Chordata > Mammalia > Lagomorpha > Leporidae > Sylvilagus > Sylvilagus floridanus. Next base: position 15,483,622 of record OX463228.1, on the reverse strand, counting down.
TGGGTGACAGAGGCCTAAGTATTTGAGCAGGTGTGCGTTAGCAGAAAGCTGGAATCAGAAGTGGAACGAGGACTCAAATCTAGGCACTCTGATAAGGGATACAGGAATCTCTTCTAACGTGTACTTTGGGAAGCAGCACGTAGTTGAGTCCCTGTTACCCATGTGAAAGATCTAGAATTGAGTTCTTGACTTCAGCCTGGCCCAGCCCTGTCAGTGGCAGGCACATGGTGAGTAAACCAATGGACAGTAGGTCTCTGTCTCTCTACCTTCCCCCCACCTTTCAAATTCAATAAATAAATAAATTTAAAAATACTATCAGCCTGTGGGTGTGACCTGACCCTCACAGGGGAGAGCAAGATGATCCCCAGCCTTTACGGCTGCAGCTGGACACGAGGGGCACACAGAGAAGCCCCGGTGCCCCCAAGCTGAGTGTGCCACCAGCTGAAGCTTTTACACCTTCACCATGTACTCTGGGCCTTGCTTCCCACGTCCTGTGCGACACAGTGCAGAGGCCCAAACCCCTTCATAAAACCTAAACCACTTCCTCTCTTCTCTCTGTACAGTTTTGTTTTTCCATACCTCTGTTTTTCATGGTATTTGGAATACAAAGAGAGAGAAAGAGACAAATGGACAGAGATGTTCTCCCATTGGCTGGTTCGCTCCCCAGATGTCCACAGTGGCAAGGGTTGGGCCAAGCCGAAGCCAGAAGCTGGGACTTGACCCTGGTCTCCCACGTGAGTGGCAGGGTCCTAGTTCTTGAACCATGATCTGCTGCCTCTTGGGGTCTTCACTCACAGGAACCTACTAGCAAGTGGAGCCAGGAGTGTAGACCCAGGTGCACCACACGGTGTCTCAAGCACTGTGCCAAATTCTCGCCCCTCTGTAGAATTTTAGATTGTTCTTCCAGGCCCCAAGGTTTGCTGGTTCTCAAATCCAGTGAGTTCACTCACTCTCCTTCTGAGCTTCAGGATTTCCCAACTCAGCGCCTCAGGTGAGCTACGGCATCATTGAAGGCATAGGCAGGAAGTCGAACAGACCTGAGGGAAGCCAGAACCTAGCATGCCCGCACAGCCATGCAGAGAGCAACAAATACACCAGCCCCACTCAGCTACGGCCCACTCCTGTCGGTCAGAAAGGCAGCTCCGGGCCCTTGCAGAGACCCAGAAACCCATGGCCTTTTTTTAAAAAAACAGCATTCTTACAAACAAACCGATCAACAAACAGAAGGAGAGAATGAAGAGCAAGAACATGGTGCCCAAACAACCAGAAATCTACATGCAAAATAATAACCTCCAACCTCTGTGCTGTAACTTACACCTAAATTAACTCACGCTGATGCACAGATGTAAACTAAAACCTAAAAGCTTCTAAAAAAATATACATAAGAGAATATCTTTGGGACCTTGAGGTAGGCAAATATTTCTTAGTTACAACGCCAAAAAACACTATCCATAATACAGCAAATTGGGCTTCATGGAAATCGGAAGTTCTGCTTTGATTTTCTGATTGGCAGAAAATATTTGTAAATCATATACTTGTATGCTTTAGCACCTGTGTCCGGGATATGTAAAGAACTCACAGCACTCAATAATAAGAAAACAGCTTCATGTTTTAAAATGGATTTCATGACACAGGCATTCAGCCTGGCGATGAAGACGCCAGTTTAGGGGCCCATGGCCCATTTCGAAGTACCTGGGTTCCATAGCCAGCTCCAGCTTCCTGCCAGTGTAGACCCTGGGAGGAAGTGATGATGGCTCAAGTGACTGGATTCCTACCACCCTCACAGGAGACCTGGATTGACTTCCTGGCTCCTGTCCTTGGCCTTGGCCCTGGCCCAGCCCCAGCTGTTGCAGGCATTTGGGGAGTGAACCAGCAGATGGGAGCTCTCTGTGTCTCTCACTCCCCACTTCTCCAACTCTTTGTATCTTGCAAATAATTTTTTTAAAGACTTACTTTATTTACCTGAAAGGCAGAATTATAGAAAGAGAGAGGGAGAGACAGAAAAGAGAACAATCTTCCATCTGCTAGTTCACCCCCCAAATGGCCACAAGGGCCAGGGCTGGTCCAGGCTGAAGCCAGCAACCAGGAGCTTCATCTGGGTCTCCCACATAGGAGCAGGGACCCAAGCACTTGTGCTATCTTCCACTGCTGTCCCAGGTGGATTAGCAGGGAGCTGGATCAGAAGAGGTTCCCGGCTCCTGGCTTCAGAGCGATCCAGCTCCAGCCATTGCGGCCATTTGGGGAGTGACCCAGCAGATGGAAGACTTCTCTCTCTGTCTCTCCCTCTCTCTGCAACTCCATCTCTCAAATAAACAAAATCTTTTTAAAAATGGTTTTAATAAATGATCATGGGAACTTTACTAATAATAGCTAAAAAGTAGAAGTAAAATGTCCATTAGCTAATTAATGTGTCTTATGATATGTTACATCCCCTATAATAGAACAGTATTCAACAATGAAAAGAAGTGAACTATTGATGCATACAACAACACGGGAGAATCTAAAATACTAAATGAGAAAAGCCAGACAAGAAGAGTATTTTCTATAGGATTCTATTTCTATAAACTCTAGAAAAAGCAATCTAAACCAAAGCGAGTGACAGAGAACACACCGGTGGTTGCCTGGAGACAGTGGTTAGAACAGCAACAGGAGTGGCAGGGAGGGGATGAGACGGGCACTAGAGACCAAGAGGATCAAAACGGAAAGGAATCCTTCTTAACAAATGGTACCAGGACAACAGGCAAACATCCATGCACAAAAGGATGAAGTTGGACCCATACCTCCTAACATCTGGAAGCATAACTTTGTCAAAATGGTTCACAGCCCTAAATGTTAGGACTCATAAACTCTCAGAAGAAAACAGGAATAAATTCTCCTGACTTTGGACTAGGCAACGAAAGGGTCAGTTACCAAAAGTATAAGTGATCCCCTCCCTATGGAGGTAAAAAAATACCAGACAAACCCACAGAACTGGAGGGAACATTCAAAAATCGTATGTCTGTTGAAAGGCTTATATCCAGAATAGGAAGGCACATTTATTTTGGTGCCAGAATGTTTTTAACATATAAGCATAGTTTTTCTATAATACGCATTTCCATGAACTTTTTGAAGACATCCACTGCATGGATTTCACATTTTTGTTTTTAAGATTTATTTATTTCCATGAAAGGCAGAGTTACAGAGAGTCAGAGGTGAAGAGAGAGAGAGAGAGAGAGAGAGAGAGAGAGAGAGAGGGAGAGAGAGACAGAGAGTGAAAGAGAGAGAGAGAGAGGGAGAGAGAGAGAGAGAGACAGGTCTTCCATCTGCTAGTTCACTCCCCAAATGGCTGCAATGGCCAGAGCTGTGCCATTCCGAAACCAGGAGCCAGGAGCTTTTTCCAGGTTTCCCATGAGGGTGCAGGGGCTCAAAGACTTGGGCCATCATCTGCTTTCCCAGGCCATAGCAGAGAGCTGGATCAGAAGTGGAACTGCCAAGACTCAAACCAGTGCCCATATGGGATGCCAGCACTGCAGGTGGCAGCTTTACCCACTATGCCACAGCACCAACCCCAGATTTCACATTCTTTGCACCAGAAGAAACATACTTTTAATTCCATTTTCCATACACTTTTTGAAGTACCCTCATATATTTAAAAAAAAAAAAAAGCTCAACAAGTCAACAATAAACACAGAACCCAATTTTTAAAATAAGCAAAGATTTTGAATTGACACTGTACAAAGAAGATAGACAAGTAATAAGTATGTGAAAATATGTTCGTTATCATTAGCCGCAAGGGAAATGCAAATCAAAACCCACAAGGAGGTAGTTCTTCTCACCGACAAAGTGGCTGTAACGAAAAAGCAGACAGGGATGAGTGTTAGAAAAGCCCTTGGAAGCTTGCACACTGTGGAGGCTTTAAAGCCATCCCTGCAGACAAAAATCTGGTAGCCTCTTAAAAGCTTATGTGCAAAGTTAGCACACAACCCAGCAAGGCCATGCCTAGGCTGGCTCAGCAGAACCAAAAAGACACAGAAACTTCTACCAAACATTCACGGCAGCACTGTTCACACTGGCCAGGAACAGCCAAGAGCCTAAACACGAACATATGGGCTACAGGGCACACCGCGATGTATCCACACAGTGAGCAGTTCTAGGCAATCGCAGCAAAGTACTGGCACAGGACAATACAGGACGGGTCCCGAGAACCCCCCAGACGTGAAGGAAGCCAATCACAAGCGGCCACGCATGGCACAACTGCGCAGATGTGAAACGTTCAGGTCGGGCGAATCCACAGATGGAGAGAGATTAGTGGCTGCTCAGGGATGGAGGAGAATGTGGATTAGCTGTCAGTGGCCCTCCTTTCAGAGGGGAAGAAAGTGTTCAAAATATTCTTTTTTTAATGTTCATTTATTTTCATCTACTTGAAAGGCAAAGCAAGAAAGAGAGAGAGAGAGAGAAATCTTCTATTCACTGGTTCACTCCCCAAATGACTGCAACAACCGGGGCTGGGCCAGGCCAAGGCCAGGAGCCCCTAGATTTCCATTTTTGAAATGTGTCATTTAATGTGCATTAATAATACCTCCATAGGAGCTGGCGTTGGGGCACAGCCGCTGTTTGGAAGACCAGCATCCCAAGCAGGAGTGCTGGTTGGAGTCCCAGCTGCTTTGCTTCCAATCCAGCTCCTTGTTAACACGCTTGGGAACGCAGTGGAAGATGGCCTAAGTCCTTGGGCCCCAGCCACCCACGTAGCTTCAGCCTGCTCAGCCTGGGTCCTTGTGACCATCTGGGGAGTAAACCAACAGACTGAAGATTCTCTCTCTCGTTGTCTGTGTGTATGTGTGTGTGTGTGTGTGTTGCCCTGCCTCTCAAATAAACAAATAAATCCATAACAATAAATAAATAATAAAGTGATCCCTCCATTTAAAAAGAAAGAAAAGAAAAAAGCTCTCTGTAGTCTGCCTGATGGGGTAACCCGTCTCAGTCTTTCCCTAACTAAAGCAATCCCCTCCAGAGTGGCCTGGGACTCCCCTTTCTTTGGCCTCCTCCCCCAGAACCACTGTCCATTTGCACGGCTTCAGCCCCAGGGTTCCTTGGACTCCGTTTCTACTCTGCTGCACCCTGGGACCCTGAAGATCCACAGATCTACCAGTTCCTGGTTTGCAGAAGACCCTGGGGAAAGCAGGCCTGGACGGCACGGCTCCCTGCATGTGCCTGCAGGGTAATCTCGCCTCTGGGTCTGGTCCCAGAAGTCAGTGCTGCACCCATGCAAATCAAATGCCGCATCCCCCATCTGAACTTGTCCTGTGTGTGTGGCCAGTCAGCAGCAACGCTAGAGAAGACCCAGGTTCTCCTGCTAACTGTCCCATCTAGCCTGTGACCCTGGGCAAGCCATTCAAGTGCTGTGAGCCATTTGATTTCAAATACGGGGAGGATGGGGCTGGCGCTGTGGCGCAGTGGGTTATCGCCCCAGCCTAAAGTACTGGTATCCCATATGGACTAGTCCCGGCTGTTCCTCTTCCGATCCAGCTCTTTACTATGGCCTGAGAAAGCAGTAGAAGATGGCCCAAGTCCTTGGGCCCCTACACCTGCGTGGGAAACCCAGAAGAAGCTCCTGGTTCCTGGCTTCGGATTGGCTCAGCTTTGCTGTTGTGGCCAACTAGGGAGTGAACCAGCAAATGGACGACATCTCTCTCTTTCTCTCTGCCTCTCCTTCTTTCTCTGTGTAATGCTGACTTTCAAATAAATAAATCTTAAAAAAAAAAAAAAAAAGTCCCTGCATGTTTTCCTCCCAAAGTATCTGGGGATCACTGAAACCAGCATTCTCTAGGTCCCAGGGTCAAAGCTGGGGCGTTCCAGCTCAGTGCACGCCTCTGGAGGCTGTCTTTCCTCCCCATCGCCTCTGTCCCTCCCCTGCTCATCTTCTTTCTGCAGTCATGCCTCCACAGAAACCAAACAAGAAAAAGGTGTCTACACCTGCGGTACCTTCTGAAGTGTCACTGCCCCCAACTTCCCCCCAACAGTGCCTTCAGAATGAAGGGCGCCGGCTTCCACCCGGCTCTGAGGGCCATCTGGCCTCGATGTGCAACTGATCAAACTGCCTTTTCCAAACTCCAACCCGTGAACCTGCTCTGCAGGTCAGGCCCTGTCTCCTCTTCCGTCACACGGCTCTCGGCTTGCAAAGCCTTCCTCAACTCACTTAAGCTACCTCGTGCATTCGTTCAAACTTTCACTGAACGACTCCCAGGGTCGGGACCATCGCCAGGCATTCGGGACTTCCCAGAGCAACTCCCTAGGGCCCCATGCAGGCGCTGGGCTAGCAGGGAAACTGTACACCTGGAGACAATGATGCAGCTGCAGGAGCAGACGGAAGGGACCGTTGTCGGAAACATGTCTTTTCTTTCGAAGGCAGAGTTACAGAGCAAGAGGGAGAGACAGAAAGAGAGAAAGACAGAGAGAGAGAGAGAAAGAGGTCTTCTATCATTCATTCCCTAAATGGCCACAGAGGCCAGGGCTGGGCCAGGAACTGGAGCTTCATTCAAGTCTCCCCTGTAGGTGGCAGGGGTGCCAAGCTCTTGGGCCATCCTCTGCTGCTTTCCCAGGTGCATCAGCAGGGAGCTGGATGGGAAGTGGAGCAATTAGGACTCAAACGGCGCTCACACACTCACACGTCTTGCCGGCGTTGCAGGCTGCCTCAGCTTAACCTGCTGACCACAGCGCCGGCCCCTGCCAGAATGATGTTGACATTGACACTGATCTCTGTAGTCTCACAAACCCAATCTCATCTTTTATCTAAACACCTACCCACACCCTCAAATAACTAGTTATGTTTTCATTTACAAGGAGACTCCAAGACATTTGCACAAAGTAGAATTTAAAAAATGCTTATTGTGGTACCGAAAATCCTGAAACTGACACACACAAGGAGTCGTCAAAAAAAAAAAAAGAACACACAAAAAACACGTGTTTTTTAAAAAAAAATACATATTTTGAGACAACTATGCATGGATTTCAACTGACCGTTCCGTTCCATTTAACTTTTTCAATTACCACTCACACCACTGGGCGTACTGCCTATGAAACGAATAAACAAAGGCACTCCAGGTGGCTCCTGGGAATCCCAGCTAGCCAGGGTTAGCTCCCTGCACCCACCATTGGCAGCGCTGCCACACCGCATCGTTGGCCAGCGAGCACGTAGCCTTGGAAGCATCTGCAGAAGCTGGGCTCGGCCTGGCTGTCCACGAAACAGCGCATTTTCTAAAAACCTTTCTGGTTTTCATGTTCCCTGATTCTAAACAGGCTTGGATAAAAGCCTGCACACACGACTCCAGGGAAACACTCATTTAATTAACTGGTAATAATTTACAACCATTTCCCTTCTCAAAAGGCATTAGAATTGATCATGGACAGGAAACTTCTGGCTACTCAATATTCATCTCAGCCTGGAATCAGCAGAGGGACCTAGTGTGTTAGAGACAAAAACAACAGCTCCTTCTGTGAGTGGAAGGAGAGGGCCCACCTAGCTTGAGCCCTGTGATGCAGAAGTGAACCAAAATGAAATTTGGTTTTGCTTGGCTCCGTGGTGATTCCTAAGTCTAGGGATAAATAATACAAGAATCTATAAATGTGACCAACCACTTCAGGATTCTTCTCCAGCTGAAACTATCAGGCATCAAAATGAGAACTCAAATTCCTACAGGAAAAAAAAAAAAAAACTTACAGGATTGTAGCAAGAACCTAGAAGGACATGTGCTGTCATGTTCTTTCATAATAAAAACAACAGCTTCTTCTTAGGCTCCCGTGTGCCGGGGCTTTGCTGGGTGCTCGTCCTATGTTATCTCTCACTGTCGCCACCTGAAAGGTGCCATCATGACACAGATGGGGAAAGTGGGAGCTTGGTGAGATTACATAACCAGTCAAGGTCACACACACAGCAGCGCGCGCACATACAGTGGAGGCCCAGCTGACATTCAGATGCTGAAAAGATCCTGGGCTGGGGAGGCCCCAGCTTCCCCCTAAGCAGCTGTAGCAGCAGCTGCTGCAGGTCTGTTTGGCTGCCTTTTGTTCAGCCCGGAGCCAGGTGGCCCTGGGTTCTGGCACATGAGGTCATCCCACCATCCATCACCCTGGGAGCCAGAGCTTGACAGCCACCGCCAGCCCCTGAGGGTGCCCCCACCAGCTACCTGCTAACAGCGTGCCAGCCTCTCCTCCCCACTGCCAAGGCCAGCGGGATGGCACAAGCCTGACATAATGCTCAGGTAGGAGGTGGGAAACGCTCACCCCGGCCGAGCCTTGGACTGGGGCTGGCGAGACGTGGCAGGCAGTTCCTGGGCCAGGAGTCAGTGCCCAGAGAGCTCCCCCGGCAGTTTCCTGTGGGCAGGCTCACAACGCCCCCACCAGCGGCAAGAGTTTTAAAGAGAAAAGGGGCAGGGCAGCAAATCCTGCGCCCCTGCTGGTTTTGGAAAAATTTTGCATGTATTCGGATTTTTTTTCCTGCACCAAAATAAACATATCTTTAAAAAAAAAGACTTATTTATTTATTTAAAAGGTAGAGTTACAGGGAGACAGACAGACACACACATACACACAGAGAGAGACAGAGAGAGAGAGAGAGGTCCTCCATCCACTGGTTCACTCCCCAGATGGCCACAATGGCTGGAGTTGTACCAGTCCAAAGCCAGGAGCCAGGAGCTTCCTCCAGGTCTCCCACGCAGGTGCAGGGGCCCAAGGACATGGGCCATCTTCTACTGCTTTCCCAGGCCATAGCAGAGAGCTGGATCAGAACTGGAACAGCCAGGACTTGAACCAGCACCCATATGGGATGCCGGCACTAAGGTGGTGTCTTTAGCCACTACGACACAGCGCCAGCCCCTAAACTTATCCTTTAATTCCATTTTTCCATGAACCTTTGTGAAGTACCCTCATTTCACAGATTAAAAACTACCAAGAAGCGAAGCTTACAAAATGTGACTGGTTAAGGTGAGGAGAGATACTATCATGATGTCAGCAACTCAATCCTTGTTCCATCCTGTGTCCTGCTAACCATGGACCAGAGAGCAGGCTGCAGGCACAGCCCTGGCACCGCCACCTGCCACTGGAACAGCTCATCCAGCCTCCACACCTCGAGAACGTGCGGTGGACAAAGCCTCTACGTCCTTTCCAAATCTAACATCCTACGACCGACTGCAAGCTAGAAGCAGCTTCTGGACCCACAGAGCACGTGAAGAGGCTGAGAGACTCCCGAGGAGTCTGTACAATGCATCTCACAGTACCTCCTCCCCACTCCCAGCTCAGCACACCCACGATAGCACCGTCAAGTCAAATTTAGAATTATTTCAACTCAGAACCCGCACCCATGTTCTAGCATGAAAAGTACATCTTCTGATAACAGTATAAGTCTTTTCCATCAAAACTGTTCTTTCAAAGTTCCTCTGCCCATGATGAAAAATCAGTAATAAAAAAATAGATTGGATACCTTTGGCAACAAAAACACCTTTTGTTTGCCAAGGCACTCTGGTTTGGATGTGGTTTGTTCCCCTAGGGTTCGTGTTGGCAGCCGAACCTCGGCAGGGCAACGCCAGGTGGTGGCGGAGCCTTTAAGGGGAGGGGGCTTACGCCCCTGCCCAGGACGCCTGCACCCCATAGGGGGTGCCTATGGTGGAGGCTCACCCCCACTTCCGGCCCAGCTTGTGTGTCTTATGCACCCTGGAGGCAGCAGATGATGGCTCAAGTACTTGGGTACTTGCTACGCACGTGGGAGACCCAAATGGGGCTCCTGGCTCCCAGCTTCAGCCTGCCCCAGCCCTGGCTACTGCAGGCATTTGGAAAGTAAACCAGCAGAAAGAAGATTCATTTTCATTCTCATTCTCCCCCCTCCCTTGCCCCTATCCCCATCTCCCTCCCCCCACTCCACCTTTCAAATAAAACTTAAAAAGCTGTAGGAGGGGCTGGCGCTGTGGCACAGCGGGTTAAAGCCCTGATCTGCAGAGCCAGCATCCCATATGGGTGCTGGTTCGAGTCCCGGCTGCTCCACTTCTGATCCAGCTCTCTGCTATGGTCTGGGAAAGCAGTGGAAGATGGCTCAAGTTCTTGGGCACCTGCACTCACGTGGGAGACTTGGAAGAAGCTCCTGGCTCCAGGCTTTGGATCAGCACAGCTCCCAGCCATTGCAGCCATCTAGGGAGTGAACCAGCAGATGGAAGACAACTCTCTCTCTCTCTCTGTCTCTCCTTCTCACTCTGTGTAACTCTGACTTTAAAAATAAATAAATAAATCTTAAAAAAAAAAAAGTTTTGGATACCACAAGAAAGAGGCAGGGATCAGAACAAGGTCAGTAGGTCACTGGGGACTGCGCTTGGTCATTCTTGCAAGACCCAGAGAGGTCCCACAAGACAGGGTGGCTGTACGACTGGCCCCTCCCCCACTCTGGCATCCTGTCTCTCCTTCTCAAATAGGCTCGCAGCCACAGTGCACCTGCCGTGATGTGATCAGCCAGGGGGCCCTCACCAGGGCTGGCATCATGATTGGGTGTTCAGCTTCCAAAATCGTGAGCAAAGCCAACCTGGTTTCTTCACCAAGTGCCCAGTCTCAGGTACTCCGCTACAGCCACGGAAATGGACTGACACACAAGGAGAGGGCCGAGGGGAGAAATGTCTACTGCAGGCTGTGGTGCTGTGTGTGTGTGTGTGCATGCATGCATGTGCACGCGTGTCTTGGCCTCTGATTCCAATATCTGAGGAACTGAAACTATACATTTAATGCAGGATGCATTAGGCTCTTCAAACTGCCCCACTAAAATGACGGTCCCTTCACCCTCCAAGATGACCTCTGCCTAGGAAGGCTTACTAACACCTCCCTGTGCTTCTGCTGCTCCTGACAGGCGAAAAAGGGTGGGCCAAGTTCTTCTGAAGAAGTCAAATGCTCACCCTCAAAACCCACTGAGGTGCTGGAGTAGCACTGAGCCACTAGGCTAGTTCTGCACCCCCAAATCAAGGAGCCAATTTCCTCCTCCTCCAATAAGGTACCCTGAAGAACCTCAAAGCAGCAGAAGATGGCCCAAGTGCATGGACTCCTGCCATCCACGTGGGAGACCTGGATGAAGCTCTTGACTCCTAGCTCTGGCCTGGTCCCAGCCCTGGCCATTGTGGCCACCAGGGGAGTGAACCAGTGAGTGGAAGATCTCTCTGTGTAAATTCTTTGCCTTTCAAATAAATAAATCTTTAAAAAACATCAGATGGAGAGGGAGGAATTCCTCAAGACACAAATTACAACCCAATGTTGTCTCATCAAAAGCACCATTCAGTCGGGGTGTGCAGTGGTTAAGACGGCTACGTCCCATATCAGAATGTCTCGGTTCCATTCCCAACTCCCTGCTCCAGCTTCCTGCCGACACAGACCCTGAGACACAGCAGGTGATGGAGAAAATAACTGGGCTCGTGCCACCCACGTGGGAGACCTGGATTGCTCCCAGTTCTTGCCAGCATTTGAAAAAGGAGCCAGCCTCTCTCCCTCTGTCTCTCAGTCTCTTACATAAAAAGAAAAAAGAAAAAAAAAAAAAAAAAAAAGCACTGTTCTGATCAGACAAGGAGCAATCTGGGCCCAGGCAAAGCTTTCCCTGGGAAAGGCAGGGCCTGAGCTGGAAACCAAAGGGAAGTTTCAGAAAGGAGAGAGTATTGAGAGTCGGGAGCGCCTGGTGGGAAGACAGGGCCAATGTGGGAGCACCTGCAGCAGGGTTGGGGGAGGAGTGCGCACCCGGAGGCCAAACTGCAGATCATGAAGCCAGCCCAGCGCAGTCACCAGGGCGCTGTGGCTCTGCAAAGTGACAGCGAGCACCATGCAAAAGCAAGAGACAGATGTGGCTTGGAAAGATGAAATGTTCTCCAAGGCTGAAGTTGGTGGAAATTCAAAAGCACACGGACAAAGCAAACCATGGGGTTCAGAAAAGCCAGAGGAGCACTGAGTTTGGGGGCCTGGTGACCTGGAAGGGCGGTCAGCAAAGGGTGACCCCAGACGCCAGTGTCAGCTAACTGCTTCTGTAAGCCAGGTTCTATCGCAACACATCCGTTTGCATCTACACATTCTCTCTGGCCGCTTCTGTCCCACAGAGGCCAAGATGGGGAACTCGGATAGAGACCTTACGGCCCACAGGCCAAAAATACTTATTCTCTGGCCCTTCACAGCAAAGAGATCAGCCAAACCCTCTTAGGAGTAATCAGCCAGAGAAATCTGGCCAGGGGGGTGGGGTGGGTGGGGGAGAAGGCACTTTAGGAGGAAGGAAGTGAGTTTAAATTTGGACACAAAGGTACCCAAATAGAAACATGCATTTGACAACAAGTGGGGAATAAAGGTTGTGGAGCAGGGATGATGGCTGGGACTCTTTCTCCAAACATGGTCAGTACCAGCTGTGAAACTTTTTAAGAAATGCAAAGGAAAAGGAGAAAAGGAAAATCAATTTGGAACAATAGAAGTACCAGGGAGGAGGCAAGTGTCGGGGACATGGAGGTGGGGCGGGGGGGGGGGGGCTTCCTCAAAGTGCAGAAACCAAATCTCGAAACAGTGGAGGAAGATGAGGACTGCCAAGGGGCTCCTAGGCCTGGGAACTGGGAGGTGGGCACCTGCCCACGTCCCTGTAACCACCACCCACAAGGTCAAGGTCAAGGCCACCTCTCAAACGGATCCTGGCAAGACGGGGAAAGGGGAGATTGAGAGGAGGGCACAGGGGCAGCAAGGAGCATGGAGTTTAATTAAACTACACTCAACACAGTCTGGTTGAATCCGTGGTGAAACCAGAAACGCAAAGTTGGGCACAACGCTTTGGGGGCCAACTGAAGAAGTGAAGCTTAGTTTCAAAAAGATTAGACCAGTGACAGTCCTCAAACAGCAGGCTGGAAGGCGAGCCGGCATATGGGCTGGGCTGGGCTGGGGGCTTGTGGGAGCGATGAGAGGCCACTTGGATGGTACAGGTGACACAGGTGAACGAACCAGGAATCTCAGCAGGACCCCAGTGAAAAGCCCAACAGGGACCCCAGGAGCTGGCTGGAAGACGTCCTGGGAATCCAGAGGGTCAGCAAGTCTGGGATGACTCTGGTTTTTAAAAATATTGATTTGGAGGCCGGTGGTGTGGCAGTGTAGATTAATGCCCCGACCTGCAGCGCCGGCATCCCATATGGGCACCAGTTCAAGTCTCAGCTGCTCCACTTCCAATCCACCTCCCTGCTAATGCTCCTGGGAAAGCAGCGGAAGATGGCCCAAGTCCTTGGGCCCCTGCACCCATGAGGGAGACTCGGAAGAAGCTCCCTCCTGGCTTTGGATCAGCCCAGCTCCAGCTGTTGCGGCCATTTGGGGAATAAGGATGGAAGACTTTCTCTCTCTCTCTCTCTCTCTCTGCCTCTGCCTTTCTAATAAATAAATAAATCTTTTTTAAAAAACATTGATTTTGGAAAGAGATATTGATTTGACACAGGCAGATGGAGCCTCACAAATGGGTGGGCTGGAGGCACAGGTACAGCAGTCATACACCAAATACCCGAACCACACAGGTGACCCCTAAGGAAATACTGTCCCATTCAAAGAACAAGGAGTTAGGACCAAGGAGAGCCATGTTAAGAGAATGGGAGAAAGCAGAATGAGCAAAAGTCAATGAATATCTGGAAAGGCGTTATACAAGGGAATTTCATGGAAAATGCTTATTATTAAAAAAAAAAAAACTACGCATAGATTCCAAAATAATTTTGCACCAAAATACATTTATCTTTCAACTCTATTTTCCATGAAGTTTTTGAAGTACTCTCCTTTCCACCGTGGGTACCCCAAGCAGCTGCACACATTTTTTTCTCATTTGTCTTCACACCCACTGTCCCTCATTGTATCATACACTCCTCTGGAAGTAAGTGGGTTAATAAGTTGGTCAAAGGTTGCACTGGGTTTGGATTCTAGGGCCTTGAGTACCGTTCCCATCGCCCTGGAATAGTCTCTGAACGCATTTCTGGCTGTTGAGTAAACTTGAGTAATTAATACTTGCCACACAAGAAGGTTTCATCAAGTTCACCTGTCTCCTCCTCGCACTTATTACTAAATGAGCACTTGTCTCTTCTTGGAAACTGGTTTCACCACCTCATCTGCAACCCGGCCAGTGCTGCAGCCAGGGCACAGCCTGACAGCAGACCAGACTGAAATTCAAACGAGAGCTGGTCTTGGATGCAGATGGCTGGCAGGACCCTTGAAGGGACCGTAGCGCCAAGTGGGGGAGTGGAGGTCATTAGCACCAGGGCAAGGAAACTCTTCTGTATGGTACCGTGAGGACAGGAATGGAAAACTAGCATTCGTTAAAACCCACAGGACTTTACAGCACAGTGAACCTGAATGGTGTGCAACTAAAAGCGCAGGGCATCCTAGGAGGCTGAGACGGAACACGGATGCAGGAGGGCGTTGGGCCCAGTGGTTGAGATGTCCTTGGTCCATGTCAGAGTGCATGGCTCCAGCTCTCACCCCGACAGTGCAGACCCTGGGAGGCAGCAGAGGTGGATCAAGTGATAGGGTTCCTGGCACCCACCTGAGAAACCTGGACTGCGTTCTAGTCTCAGCTTGTCTGGCCCAGGCCTAGGCAGTGCAGGCACTTGACAATGAACCAGAAGATGGGAGTTCTCTCCTCTCTCTCTCTCTCTCTCTCCTTTCCTTCCTCTCGCACTCAAATAATAAAATAAAATGTTTGAAAGAACTTCACTGAAGGGAGAGAACAGGTTCTGGAAATGAGTGGAAACTCTAAAGCAAAAGGAACTTCCCATAAGCACTGAACTCCAGATGATAAAGTTCTTTACAAGGGGGCTCCAGGGAACACCTCTGAAACCACGTATGTGCAAGTGAGCAGATGGGATGCTCTTCACTGTCAGAGCGAAAGTTTGCAAACACATAAGGGGCCAGGGGTGAAGGTGAGAACTATCCAGGTTAGCAACATCACTGTGAAAGGAACTCAAGACGGATACATATAGAAACATGTGTGTGGACACTCATAGGTACAAGGGGTAGTATACACATACACATCTACCTCCTTGGTGTATGGGATAACAGGACCTAACAGCAGTGACACCCCAGTAGCCACAAGGACACTCAGTGCTCAGAACTTGGTTTCTAACACCATTTTTCGATAAAAAGAACCAGAACTCCTTAGACACGTGGCTGGTTCTAGGGGTGGGCGCCTGGAGCCTGGAGTCCGGAAAGAATAAGAAAGTGCTCGCAAAACAAAACAAACAAAGAAACGCAGCAAAACAGCCGCAGGAGGATGGGTGTCAGAGGGACCCAGGAGACAAAGGCAAGAGCTCCCAGAGCCACACACCATGAGAGTTTGAGTGAAGGGGCTAATGTGGTGTTGCTAATGTGGTGGTGCAGCGGGTAAAGCCACCACCTGCAATGCCAAAATCCCATAAGGGAGCCGGTTCCTGTCCCGGCTACTTTCACTTCTGATCCAGCTCCCTGCTAATGTGCCTGGGAAAGCAGCGGAAGATGGCCCAAGTGCTTGGGTCCCTGAACCTGTGTGGGAGAGTGGATGAAGCTCCTGGCTCCTGGCTTCAGGCTGGCCAGCCCTGGCCGTTGTGGTCATTTGGAGAATGAACCAGCAAATGGAAGATCTCTATTTATCTGTCGCTTGTTCTCTCTCTGTATCTCTGCCTTTCAAATAAAATAAATAAACCTTAAGAAAAAAAAAGTATGAGTGACAACATAATATGGATTTGGAATACAACCTGCAGCATAAAATACAAGGATGCTTCAAGACATTTGTGAGAAAAATGGAGTTAAAAGACAGGTTTATTTTAGTGCATAAAGTTTTGAACCATGCACTTTACATGAAATTTCTGAAGATCCCACTCTTAAGTACCCACGAGACCCATATCAATATAAATGACTGGAAACATAAGCAAAGGAGAGAGGACTTTCAAGTAATTCATATACACGGTCCTCCTACCCCACCCCGCAGGAAGTAAACCCCAACTGCACAACTGCAGTGTGGCAGGTGCTCGAGGACTTTCTTCCCCATTGCATCATGGGAAGAGAAGGGTGAGTGGCTTTCTGAGAGAAGCTGGCCACAGGATCTAAGCCATGTGACAGAGGCTCACATGCACTGGGACACAGACAGTTGCTGGAATGTGTCGGGGATGGGAGGGCTGGTGATGTAAGAGTGTGGCACTTGACCTCCCTCCTCAAGACCCGACAACCCTTGTCAAACCACCAGAGGCAAGTCCAAATTGAAAGGCATTGTATACAGAAGACCCACCTAGCATTCCTCAGAGGGTTGGGCAGGAAACTATCACAGACCAGGCATAACACAGATGCCAACACACCATGGTGTCCTGGACAGAGCTCGACACAGAGAGGGGACAGCAGGCAAAAAGTGCAGGAACCTGGTATCCATGGTAACCTGGTATGATATGCCATTATCGGCTCATTAGCTGGAACAAATGCACCATCCCCACATAAGATACTAATAACATGGGGCCAGCGCTGTGGCATAGTGGGTAAAGCCTCTGCCTGCAGTGCCGGTATCTCATGTGGGCACTGGTTCAGGTCCCAGCTGCTCCACTTCCGATCCAGCTCTCTGCTATGGCCTGGGAAAGCAGTGGAAGATGGCCCAAGTGCTTGGGCCTGTGCACCTGCGTGGGAGACCGGAGCGAGGGGCACTGGTGGGGAGTGCTCCTGGCTCCTGGCTTTGGATCAGCACAGCTCTGGCCATTGCAGCCAGTTGGAGAGTGAACAAGCAGATAGAAGACCTCTCTCTGCCTCTCCTCTCTGTGTGTAACTCTTTCAAATAAATGAATAAATCTTAAAAAAAAAAAAAAAAGATATTAATAGCAGGATACTGGGTGTGGGTATATGGGAGCTCTCTCTACTGACTTCACAATTTTTCTGTAATTCTAAAACTCTCCTAAAGTAAAACGTTTAATTAAGAAGAGTGGCTTTTAAGTGGAAATGGCCTCTGCAGAGGCCTAAATCCAGGTAACTCTCGGAGAAATTAAATCTGAATTAGTCAGTGATTACTACAGGTGATAAATCTGATTCTTTCACTACATGGATGAAGAGAGAGCCGGAGGCAGCAAGCGCTGACGTAAATGGACACCTGACCTTTCTAGCCTGTGTAAGTGGCACCCCCCTGTTAATGCCAAGGCGGCCCCCAGCCCAGGCCACCCCAGCTGGCGCCGTGGCAGCCCCGCCCAGCCCGAGCCAAGCCTCACGCCACAGCGGGCAGAGCTGCCCCACACTTCTGCACAAGGCCTACAGTGAGAGCCACGGGACCTTCTGTTTTTAAGTATTCATTTCTCTAAATTGTTTTCAGGCTAGGTGTTGGTGAAGCATCTTCCCTTAAGCTAAAATGGGAGTAAAGATAAAAAGAGAGGCGTACAGAGAGAGGGGAAAGAGAAAAGTGTGTGTGTGTGTGTGTGTGTGAGAGAGAGAGAGAGAGAGAGAGAGAGAGAGAGAGAGAGGAGCTCCACACGACTAACATAACGAGTACTGCAGGCAGCTGAGGCTGAGTAATGTGAATGATATCATGCCCATTACACTATCTGATTTCAGAAAAAGCTGCAGAAAAGCTGATCAGGACTTATCCAAAAATGAATAGACTTGGGAGCAGGTTTTCATGACAGCCCCAGCACTTTTCACTTTTTTATTTTTTTTAAAGATTTATTTATTTGAGAGGTAGGATTAGAGAGAGAGAGAGAGAGAGAGGTCTTCCATTGGCTGGTTCACTGCCCAAATGGCTGCAATGGCTGGGGGCTGGACAGATCCAAAGCCGGGAGCCGGGAGTTTCTTCCGAGTATCCATGTGAGTACAGGGACCCAAGGGCTATCTTGGGGATGGGACTCAAGTCTCAACATGAAAGTCACTGATGTTTCACAGACACCGTACACACAGAGCAGAAGGCAATCTTCTACATATTTGTAGTGCCCTCGTGTTCTGACTGTGACCCATCACATGAGGTCAGGCATGGACTTTTCCATCTGAGGCATCATGCTTGTCTTTAAAAACTTTGGGATTTGGGAACATTTCAGATTTTTCAGACAAAGGACACTCGACCTGCAAATATGCACACGTACACACTTACTAACACAGCTGCTTGTAGGCCTGCTTCTGTGTGTGCTAGTTTTTTGGTTTTTGTTTTGTTTTGTTTTTTTTCCAAAAAAGAGCATTTTGTCTCTCATCTTTCCAACTTTTTATATTCAATCCTTTGTGTAGTTGCTATTAATAATCAAAGGGTCTGGGGCCCGTGTTGTGGCGCAGCTGGTGAAGCCACAGTTTACGACATAGGCAACTCATGTCAAAGTGCCAGTTTGAGTCCTGTCTGCCCCGCTTCTGATCCAGCTCCCCACTAATGCACCCAGAAAGGAAGTTGATGATGGCCCAAGTGCTTGGGCTCCGGCCACTCACGTGGCAGGTCCTGGCTCCCAGCTTCAGCCTGGCCCAGCACCAGCTGTTGAGGCCATTTGGAGAGTGAACCAGTGAATGGAAAATCTCTCTCTCTCTCTCTGTCTCTCTGCCTTACAAATAAATACATACATATATCTTTAAAACATACTCCAAGGTTGTGGGAAAATACTCCCATTGTTAAGACGTTAAATAATTCAAAACATATGCCAGTTGAGAGCTGATCTGGAAGCCAAGTGCCCAAGACCACTGACTGCAATCATATTTATCAATAAATACCATATTACTCAAAATGCAGTCCATTTGTAGAAATGTATATAATAAAGCTGAAACAGATGAACAGGTGGAAGGAAAAGGATATCAAGTGCGGGACAAAGTCAAACGGAACCTGTTTAAGTTGTACGACAGTGGAGCTATAAACTGGAACCCCCGAAGCAAAGCAAACCAGGAACTAGACTCTCCTTGGCTCTCGTCACCTGGAATGAAACCACACCATGTGGATTTCTCAGAACAGGGCTGAAGCAGGGGGTGGGGAAGCTTTTTTTTTTCCACCCAGGGCCATTTGAATATTTGTAATATCATTTGCAGGACATACAAAATTATATCTGCTATAGGTTTATTGAGTTTCCAGTCCTGCCTGAGGTTGCCTTGGCAGGGCCAGAGTAAATGAGTTCATGGGCCTTATAAGGCCCACGGGCCAGGCATGTCTCCAAGGCAGTGGCTCTTGGCAGCCTCAGCAGCACCTGGGAACTCAGGGACGCAGTGAGGCCCTGCCCTAACAGGTGCATCAGAAACCCGGGTGCGGGGCCCAGCAGCTGAGTCTGATGCAGGCTACGCTCCCTCCCAGAACCAGCCCTCTGGAGTGTGTCTTCACAGCACATGCCAAAAGTGGTTTCCAAACCTGCTCCAAAAGATCCCACCCATGTTTTTGGAAGCAAATTCCAGCAGCGTTCTTCAGAGGAAAGCGGGCAAAGCAACCCAATGAGGAAGCTGGTCAGCACTGCCCAGTGCCTGGCACACACCAGGGGCCTTCAAAGTGTTTGTGGCTGGGAACGGCACTGTGGCATAGTGGGTAAAGCTGCCATCTGCGGTGCCGGCATCCCATATGGGCCCTGGTTCAGGTCCCGGCTGCTCCACTTCCGATCTAGCTCTCTGCTGTGGCCTGAGAAAGCAGTAGAAGATGGCCCAAGTCCTTGGGCCCCTGGACCCATGTGGAAGACCTGGAGGAAGCTCCTGGCTCCTGGCTTCGAATTGGCGTGGCTCTGGCCGTTGTGGCCAATTGGGAAGTGAACCAGTGGATGGAAGACCTCTCTCTCTCTTTCTCTCTCTCTCTCTCTCTCTCTCTCTCTGCCTCTCCTCTCTCTGTGTGTAACTCTGACTTTCAAAATAAATAAATAAATCTTTTTGAAAAAAGCACTCGTGGAAAATGCAGATTATGAAAGAGACTATGCATGAATTCCAACTTTTTGTACTAAAATATATCTGCCTTTTAATTCCATGTTTTCCATGAATGTCGACATACCTGCATATTAGACAGATCCTGCACGCTGTTTGAATAAATGAAGAATGAATATATGTGTGCATGAATGATCATCCGCTCAGCCGTTCCCCATTAACACCAATTATGGTTAACAGGGCTTGGGGTGCCTGTAATGTGACATTCAGAGGCTGCTGCCAACAGTTTGGATGCATTCCGCTGAGGAGGGAATCACCATGTGAGATCAAACATCTTTCCGTCTTAAATTCAAAAAAGAAAATTAGCACAGACATTCAAACTTCTGCAGCACGCTCCTGTGCCTGCCCATCTGGCACCACAGTCTGGAAAGAGCAGACACTCAGCCGAGGTTTCCCCACGGGCGAGTCCCAGGAGTTGCCAAAAGGCACACTGGGCCTCTGACCCCTGACCTACTCCTCCTCTGACATTTCGTAAATATCAGTGCCCGATGAGCAATGGCTTAGAGTCGGTTCTTCCTCTAAAGAGTTCCCTGAAAGCTCAGACCGGGGGACCAGCGAGAGGCCCCAGCGCGAAGCAGCCGGCAAGCAGGAGACAGCATTGCCTTCTCCCCATCAGGAAACAAACAAGTCCAAGGGCAGGACCGGCGTGGAGGCGCATTTCCCTTCTGTTCAGAACTAGGGGTGATTCAGGGAAGTGCTGGCAATGACCGGGGCGAGGCTGGGGGTGACCGTGACCCTCAGGAGTCTACAGCAGATGCGGGAATTGGGTCCATGGGCATCGCAGGAGCACCGATGGGGACAAAGCAGTGATTCTCAGCCACACCGGGCCACTGGCGCCTCTCTCTCCCTGGAAGCTTTGCAGCCCGTTTCATGAGCCTCATGGACACCTGGAAGCTTCTCAGGACCCCAGATTAACAGCCCATTACTACCCAGGTAGCATTTTTTTTTTTTTTGGACAGGCAGAGTGGACAGTGAGAGAGATAGAAAGAAAGGTCTTCCTTTTGCCATTGGTTCACCCCCACAATGGCCACTGCGGCTGGAGTGCTGAAGCCAGGAGCCAGGTGCTTCTCCTGGTCTCCCAGGCTGGTGCAGGGCCCAAGGACTTGGGCCATCCTCCACTGCACTCCCGGGCCACAGCAGAGAGCTGGACTGGAAGAGGAGCAACCGGGACAGAATCTGGTGCCCCGACTGGGATTAGAACCTGGTGTGCTGGCGCCGCAGGCAGGATTAGCCTATTGAGCTGCGGTGCCAGCCCCCCGGGTAGCACATTATTTGTAGTTGCTACAAGAAAGTCACCAGCAGGACAAATGTGCTCTGGGCGGTCTCACTCCTTATAGAATGATCCCAGGTCCCAAAGCCACAGCAGGGGCCAGTGTCAGGGAGCTGGCCCCAGCACTCAGCAATCATTCAGTTATTCACTCGACAAACATGTATAGAGCACCTGCTGTGTGCCAGGCACCACACCAGGTACTGAAAGTAGGGAAGGCACGGGGCAGAGCAGCACCCAGGGGGCAGATGGGACGTGCCTTCTGCTCTGTGACCTCACCCAGGCTGGCCTCACTCCAGTGACTTCGGGGGCAGTGACATCAGGGCCGACTTCTCTCTCACACACACACACAAGCCCGCGTGTTGGCCACGCCCGAGTAACATCATCCCCCAGTTTTCAGGCTGTGTCCTCTGAGGACACTGAGTCAGATGTTCAGATCGGGCGAGGGGTGGGCATGGTTCCGCTGGAGCACCACTGGCCTCCTCTGCAGCTAAAGTCCACCCTTTCTTCTCCCGCCTGTCTCTCTCCTTTCTTACCACTCCCCGTCCTACCTTCTGCCTCCGCTTTGATCTGAGTTCCCCATCTGCCAGCGGAGGGACAAACCCTGCCATGACCCTAGGTCACCACTTCTAGAAGCAACAGAATATGCAGGAAAGTGCGTGCATTTAGGAAAATAGATTTTCTTATTCCAAATATTTGTTTCATGTGTAGTGCATCTCCTTTATTAATATTATTTGAAACGGAGAGAGATCTTTCATTTGCTGGTTCACTCCCCCAAATGCCTACAATAGCTGGTGCTGGCCCAGGTCAAAGGCAGGAGCCCAGAACTCCATCTGGGTCTCCAGCGTCGGTGGCAGGAACCCAAGCACTTGAGCCATCTGCCTCCAGGATATATTAGCAGGAAGCTGGATCCCAAGCGGAGCCAAGACTCAAACCCAGGCAGTCTCTTAACCACTAAGCCAAACGTCCACCCCGATTTATTAGTGCATCCTGATGCTACCTTAGAGAATGGTGGAAGCCATAGAAAGAACTACCTGGCCAGGATATAAAATCAACACAGAAAAATCAATAGCCTTTGTATGCGCAGATAATGTCACGGCTAAGAAAGAACTCTTAAGATCAGTCCCATTCGCAATAGCTCCAAAAAGAATCAAATATCTTGGAATAAATTTAACCAAGATGTTGAAGATCTTCATGATGAAAATTACAAAACATTAAAGAAAGAGCTAGAAGAAGACATTAAAAATGGAAAACTCTTCCATGTTCATGAGTTGGAAGAATCAACATCATCAAAATGTCCATATTACCAAAAGCAAAAGCAAGTTATAGATGCAATGCGATCCCAATCAAAATACCAATGATCTAGAGAAAACTATGCTGAAATTCATATGGAAACATAAGAGACCCTGAATAGCTAAAGCAATCTTATACAACAAAAACAGAGAGAGCAGCAAGATGGCGGAATAGGAAGGGAGCACACTGATAGTCTGGGGAGAGACAGTTTAATAAAAGTGGAGATACTGCAGGTTCAAGGAAGAGTAGGGGAAGAAACAGCAGAGGAAACCCTTCTGGAACTGGTGATTCACAGTGGACCTGCGTGGAGAGCGTGGGAGCCCGCAGTTTGGGACACCAGCAGCAGATTCAACACACCAGCGCTGGAATGCCAGGTGAGTTGAACCTCAATAGCCCGAGATACCAGAAGGGAAGCGGAAAGAGGAGACTAGAGTGAACAAGGCTTGAAACCCTGCGGGGAAAAGTTCACCAGGCTAACTAGAAGAGAGAGAGAGAGAGAGGGAAAAAAAAAAGTGACCCATACGGACACGAGTTTCTCTTTCCACTCACCTCTCAAAGGTGAGCAAGACAAAGAGCAGGCGCCATTTTGGAATACGTCATAAGCAGGGCGACCTCGGGTTGGCACCGGCCCCGAGCCTAGCAGAAAAACCTGACTCTGGGTGGGAGGGGTGAAATAACGGGCGATTAGAACCTAATCAATGTGTGGTGCTAATGAACTGAGACTGTGAAAAAAGAGACGGTGGGGGAGAGAACTCACGGAAATCACGAATTCATGTGAATACTCTCCAGAGATGCTACAGTTCAGTAGCCTTGGCAGCCCAGTGGGAGACTACAGGACAATCTGAGCCCACACGAAGGGCCGCAAAGATTCCCTCTCTGGTCCTTGGGAAAGAGCTTCCGATCTCTGGCTCCTGTGGGTATATCATTCTCCTGCTAACCACCCCCAATTCCATTCAGCTGTATGGAATTACTTCCCTTTTGAACCACAAAAAAAAAAAAAAGTAACAGAGAGAGATTTACCACGCCTAACCTGGGAGTGTCTCCTTTGACACACCCTCAACCCTGAGGAACCAAACAGAGCTCTCAGGCCACACCCATCTCAAGCCTCTAAGGCTCCATCAAAAGCAGACAGTCCACTTAATCTAGAGTCATAGTATAACAAGAAAAAAACACCACAGTGAAGAAACCAATATGCCAAACAACAAACGCAAAAACCGAGGTAATAAGAACAAGGAAGACACTAGGGCATCCCCAAATGAAAAAGACACCCCAATTCAAGATTACGAAGATGAAGAGATAGAAGAAATGCAAGAAGCAGATCTCAAAAAATTGATAAGAACACTAAGAAATACTCAAAAACAAATTCTTGAACTACAGAAATCCTTAATGGACAAGGTAGAAAATCTCTCGTGAAAATGAAATATTAAGGAGGAATCAAGCTGAAATGAAACAACTAGTAGAACACGAAACTGTGATAGTGATGAGAAATCATAATGAAGTGAAGAATTCAATAGATCAAATGAAAAACACATTAGAGAGCCTTACAAACAGAATGGGTGAGGCAGAAGAGAGAATATCAGACTTAGAAGACAGAGCACAGGAAAATATACAGTCAAACCAAAGAAAAGAAGAGGAAATTAGAAATCTAAAAAATATTGTTGGGAAGCTACAGGATACTATTAAAAAACCCAACATTCGAGTTCTAGGAGTTCCTGAAGGCTTGGAGAGGGAGAAAGGATTAGAAGGCCTTTTTAATGAGATAATAGCAGAAAATTCCCCAGTTTTGGAGAAGGACAGAGACATCCTAGTACAGGAAGCTCATAGAACCCCTAGGAAACATGACCAAAAGAGATCCTCATCACGACACATTGTAATTAAACTCACCACAGTGAAACAGAAAGAAAAGATCCTAAAATGTGCAAGAGAGAAACATCAGATTACTCTCAGAGGATCTCCAATTAGACTCACAGCAGACTTCTCATCAGAAACCCTACAAGCTAGAAGGGAATGGCGAGACATAGCCCAGGTACTAAGAGAGAAAAACTGCCAGCCCAGAATATTATATCCTGCCAAGCTCTCATTTGTGAATGAAGGTAAAATAAAGACCTTTCATTGCAAACAGAAATTGAAAGAATTTGTTGCCACTCGTCCAGCCCTGCAAAAGATGCTTAAAGATGTGTTACACACAGAAACACAGAAACACGGCCATCAACATGAAAGAAGGTAAACGAAGGGAACCTCACAGCAAAAGATCACAGGGAATTCAAAGCATACATTTGGATAAAGAAATTATGGGACATGTACTCTATAGAATACTATACAGCAGTCAAAAACAATGAAATCTGGTCATTTGCAAAAAGATGGAGGAATCTGGAAAACATCATTCTGAGTGTATTAAGCCAGTCCCAAAGGGACAAATATCGTATGTTCTCCCTGATCGGTGACAACTAATTGAGCACCAAAGGTGAAACCTATTGAAGTGAAATGGACACTATGAGAAACAGTAACTTGATCAGCTCTTGTGCTGACTATTGTTGCACAATGTAATACTTTATCCATTTTAGTATTTTTTGTATTCTAGTACTATTGGTTGAACTCTGTAATTAACAAACAATTATTCTTAGGTGTTTAAATTTTAACTGAAAAGTGATCCCTGTGAAATATAAGAATGGGAATAAGAGAGGGAGGAGATGTACAATTTGGGACATGCTCAATCAGTGGTGCCACAAATGATGGAGTTAGAATCATGCCAGGGAATTCCAATACAATCCCATCAAGGTGGCATGTACCAAGGCCATCTCACTAGTCCAAGTGATCAATTTCAGTTCACAATTAATCACACTGATAGGTCTAAGAGTCAAAGAGATCACACAAACAAGACTAGTGTCCACTAATACTAACTGATAGAATCAAAAAGGGAAAGAATGATCCAACATGGGAAGCGAGATACACAGCAGACTCATAGAATGGCAGATGTCCTAAATAGCACTCTGGCCTCACAATCAGCCCTTAATGCATTCAGATCTGGCTCAAGAGCCCATGAGAATATTCTAGGCATGGAAAGCCAAGACACTCTGGAAAAAAAAAGAAGACCTAAATGAAAGATCTCTGCGAGTGAGATCCCAGTGGAACGAATGGGGCCATCAAAGAAGGAGGTACCTTTCTCTGAAGGGAGGAGAGAACCTCCACTTTGACTATGACCCTGTCAGAATAAGATTGAAGCTGGCGAACCCTAAAGGCTACCATAGCCTCGGCAACTCATGACTAGAGCCTAGGGAGATTACTGAGGCCATAAACAAGAGTGTCAAATTGTTAAATCAACTTCAGGAGTCACTGTGTACTTACGTCTCATGTGGGATCTGTCCTTAATGTGTTGTCCAATGTGAAGTAATGCTATAACTAGCACTGAAACAGTATTTTACACTTTGTGTTTCTGTGTGGGTGCAAACTGATGAAATCTTTACTTAGTATATACTGAATCAATCTTCTGTATATAGATAATTAAAAATGAAAAAAAATCTTGGTGTTAAATTGGAAATTGCATAGAAAATTAATCAATTTAAAAAATATATATCATGTAGGATCTCTGTCCTTAATGTGCTATACATTGTGAATTAATACTATAACTAGTACTCCAACAGTATTTTTCACTTTGTGTTGCTATGCGAGGGCAAACTGTTGAAATCTTTACTTAATATATGCTAAACGGATCTTCTGTATATAAAGAGAATTGAAAATGAATCTTGATGTGAAGCAAGGGGAGAGGGAGTGGGAAAGGGGAGGGTTGCGGGTGGGAGGGAAGCTATGGGGGGGAAGCCATTGTAATCTACAAGCTGTATTTTGGAAATTTATATTCTTTAAATAAAAGCGTTATAAAAAAAAAAAAACACAAAAACAAAGCAGGAGGCATCACAGTACCAGATTTCAAGACATACTACAGGGCAGTTGTAATCAAAATAGCCTGGTACTGGCACAAAAACAGACTTGTAGACCAATGGAACAGAATAGAAACTCCAGAAATCAATCCACGCATCTACAGCCAACTCATCTCTGATAAAGGAGCTAAAATCAATGCCTAAAGCAAGGACAGTCTCTTCAACAAATGGTGCTGGGCAATTGGATCTCCGTGTGCAGAAGCTACACCCTACGCTACACCTTACACAAAAATCCGCTCAAAATGGATCAAAGGCCTAACTCTACAGCCTGATACCATCCAATCACTAGAGAACATTGGGGGAAACTCTGCAAGACATTGGCATAGGCAAAGACTTCTTGGAAAAGGCTCCAGAAGCACAGGGAATCAAATCCAAAATTGACAAATGGGATTCCATTCTTCTGCACTGCAAAAGAAACACTCAGCAAAGTGAAGACACAACTGACAGAATGGGAGAAAATATTTGCAAACTACACAAGTGATAAAGGGTTAAGATGCAGAATATATAAAGAGCTCAAGAATACAATGACAACAAAACAAAGAATCCAGTAAAGAAACGGGCAAAGGACTTGAACAAGCATTTTTCAAGACAGGAAATTCAAATGGCCAACAGACATTTGCAAAAATGCTCAGGGTCACTAGCCATCAGGAAAATGCAAATCAAAACCACCAGGAGGTTTCACCTCACTCCAGTTAGAATGGCTTTTATACAGAAATCAACAAACAACAAATGCTGGTGAGGATGTTGGGGAAAAGTTGATCCACTGCTGGTGGGAATGTAAACTGGTGTAACCACTGTGGAAGACAGTATGGAGATACCTCAGAAATCTGAATATAGACAGTTCTACCTTATTAACAGCCATCTCACTCTTGGGAATTTACTCAAACCAAAAGAAATCAGTATATGAAAGAGTTATCTGTACCCCCATATTCATTGCAGCTCAATTCACAACAGCTAAGATATAGAATCAACAGAGATGTCCATCAACTGTTGACTGGATAAAGAAACTATGGTATAAATACACTTTGGATGGGGCTGGCCCTGTGGTGTAGAGGTTAAAGCCGCCGCCTGCAGTGCCAGCATCCCATATGGGTGCCAATTCAAGTCCTGGCTGCTCCTCTTCTGATCCAGCTCTCTGATATGGCCTAGGAAAGCAGTAGAAGATGGCCCAAGTCTTTGGGCCCCTGCACCCATGTGAGAGAACTGGAGGAAGCTCCTGGCTCCAGGCTTCAGATCGGCGCAGCTCCGGCCAGTCAATTGGGAAGTGAACCAGCGGATGGAAGACCTCTCTCTCCCTCTCCCCCTCCCTCTCCCTCTCCCTCTCTCTCTCTCTGACTCGCCATCTCTGTGTAACTCTGATTTTCAAATAAATAAATTAATTTAAAAAAAAATACACTGTGGAGTACTACTCAGCTGTTAAAAAGAAAGAAAGAAATTCTGTCTTTTGCAACAAGATGGTTGCAACTGGAAACCATTATACTTAGTGATATAAGCCAGTCCCCAAAAGACGGATATCATGTGTTTTCCCTGATCCAATGTAACTATTACAATACCTGAAATGTAATGTATTGCAGTGAAATAGACATTTTGAGAATAGATGATTGCTTATAGTCCTTGTCTCTTGCATTGAAGAATAATTTTTTAGTTTGTTTTATTTTCTTTCTCTTCATACTATTTGTTGAACTCCTTTACTTACAGTAGGGTTAACTATACGATTATTAAGTATACTGAAAATAGATCATTGTAAAAATTAAGAGTGGGGATCTGAGAGGGAGCGGGAGGAAGGTGTGGGCGGGAGGGAAGATGGGGGGGAAGTCCCACTGTGTTCCTAAATCTATATATATGAAATATATGAAACTTATAGTATAACTTAAATAAAATTTAAAAAGAAAGAAATGAAGGAAGGAAGGAAGGAAGGACCTACCCACTCAGGCAGAGGGCCACCCACTGAATTTGAGGCTGGGAGCCTTGAACTTCTTAGGTCTGATTTTTGTCACCATTACAGATAGAGCCCCAGGAACCCCAAATACCTGAAAGTCATTGGCAAGGGAGCCAAGTACAAATATACACACAAACATGGAATATGAGGAGGCTTCAAATAGTTATGGAAGAGTGAAATTAAGACAAGTGTAAGGGCTGGCACTGTGGCACAGCAGGTTAAGCCACAGTCTGCAGTACTGGCATCCCATACAGGTACCGGTTTAAGTCTGGCTGCTCCACTTCTGAACCAGCTCCCTGCTAAAGCACCTGGGAAAGCAGCAGAGAATGGCCCAAGTGATTGGGCCCCTGCACCCATGTGAGAGACCCAGAAGAATCACCAGCCATTGTGGTCATCTGGGGAGTGAATCAGCAGATGGACAATTTCTCCATGTGTGTCTCCCCTCTCTCTCTGTAACTCTCACTTTCAAATAAATAAACAAATCTTAAAAAAAAAAAAAAGACAAGTGTTTTGGGTACAAAAATCGTTGCCATCCATGCAGTTTTACAACATACACATTTTCCATGAACTTTCTGAAGACCCTTGTGTGGAGATAGTGAAGAACCCACAGGGTCTGGGTACAAGCCTCCTTGCCTAATGAATAGCAGTCATATTCCCAAAGCAATTAACAGGAGAGTTAATTGCCCAACACCCGCTTCCTTGTACCTAGGAAACCCACAGACTCTGAGGCCAAAATGCCAGGTGCCCAGCTGGGCCCCCGGAGTGGCCTTAGCAACCTGTCATGTCCCCTGGCCCCCTGCGGGAGGCGGGTTTACAGGTGAACCTATAGACTTTTCCTCCTAAGTTTGGACCTGTCTCCCCTCAGCTTCTGCTTCCTTGTTAATCACTATCTTTTGCTTGCAATAACTTCCTTGGTGTTTCCTGTCTCTCTCCTGGGCTGAGGGGTCTCGGTGACCGAGGCAGGGCAGGTGGCAGAGCCAGACCGGCTGCCATGTGCTACATCGCTTCCTCCTGCTTGGTACATCTAGACCATGACGGTGATACCGAGTCACCCTGGACTGCACATAACTTGCAAAGGTGTGCAGTGTTTCCCTCCTACGTGCCACGGTGGAAGGACCAGCCTCATCGGTGATGCGCTCTGCAGTCACCACCTCCTCATCGCTGCCTCGTTGGGAAATGGAGACAAAAGGTAAGGTAGGAGCTGTCGAACGAGGCTTCCATAATTCCCGAGTCTCAGTTCCTCTCCGTGAGCCTCCCCTTCTGTTTAAGTCACTTCACCCCGCCTATCCCCAACAGCCTAGAACGGCCTCTTTCTTCCGACCTTTGGCAAACATCTGGCCATGGCTCCCATCTTGTCCCGCCATTTAAATCCTGCCTAATGATCTCACTTGTCCTGTGTTTATGTCCTGTTGGTTGGGCTAACCTGGGAGCTCTCTGAGCACCGGATTCAAGCCTCATGCATTCTTGGGGTCTCTCACCCGCTGGCACATAGCAGGAGCCATGAGAATGCACAGTAACGTGATTTGGTTTGATTTTGTCTTCTTCTAGGAGACACAGATGCCAGCAGTTAAAAAATATATCAAATACCAAATTACATAAAGTTGGAAGGGAGATCTTAGATGGGAACACATAAAAGTGCGCATGATTGAGCATCAATATATTGCTTCCATCAGCACTGGGAAATGCTTAAGTTGCTGCAGTTTTTTTGGTTCTTTTTATTAATAATCCATTCTCTTACTCAGTGAAATGTGGAATGCATTTCTCTTAACCCTTTCTACAGACACTAAAACTTGACTTTAAATAGCTACCCAGAGCCACCAAAGGTAAATTGAAAAGCAAACCACAATCAGCGACTTTGAAAGGTTAAGGATACGTGTATAACGCATGCACTGTCCACGCCTGCCCTATGTTCCTGTTTTTTTTTTTTTTAAAGATTTATTTTATTTATTTGAAGGAGATACAGAAAGAGATAGAGACAGACAGAAAGAGAGAGAATCTTCCATCTGCTGGTTCACTCCCTAAATGGCCACAACAGCAGGAACTGAGCCCATCCGAAGCCAGGAGCCAGGAGCTTTCTCTGGGTCTCCTACGTGGGTGCTGGGGACCAAGGACTTGGGCCATCCTCTGCTGCTTTCCCAGGCTCATTAGCAGGGAGCTAGATCGGAAGTGGAGCAGCAGAACTTGAACTGGCACCCATATGGGATGCTGGTGCTGCAGGCCGGGGCTTTAACCCACTATGCCACAGAGCTGGCCCCTCCTTTCTGTCTCTTTAAAGAGACAGAAACTCAGACTTTCCCCCACACCTTAAATAATTGACAATAGAATCACAAAGAGTCTCTGTCAACACTGTCCTATGCCTGTCCAAAACATGTAGCACACATGCCTACCTACTGTGTACTTAAACACCCAAATAGAGCTGGGCTTTAAAATGTTATTTATTGTATTTATTTCAAAGACAGAGAGAGAGAGAGAGACAGACAGACAGACAGACAGACATAGACAGGGATCTCTCATTCTCTTGTTCACTCTGCAAATGTCCACAACAGCTGGGGGGTGGACCAGGAGCCAGGAACTCCACCCGGGTCTCCCACACGGGTGGCAAGGACCCAGCTACTTGAGCCTCTCAGTGTGCACATTGGAAGAATCTGGAGTCAGAGGCAGAGCTGGGACTCGAACCTCAAGGCACTGCAATATGGAACACTGGCATCCTAAGTGGGAAATTACCCACCAAACCAAAACCCCCTACACACCCAGTCTCATAATTCAATGTGAGCTCAAAGAGGAATAAAAGTCCGATTTCTAACCGATTTTGCCCATAAGCTGCCCTCCACTCCAGCCACCAACACTCACGGCCCTGGGACTGCTCTGTCCTGAACTCTGTACCCACGGCCTCCCGCCCCTCTCCTGTGACATCCGCTTTGGACCGCACGGACACCCCCAGGCCCATGAGCTGTCTCCTTGCTCCCCTAGGGCCCATCCCAGCCACATTTCCTTCCCAGCTCCCCCGCACACCTGCGAACCCTGCTCCTCCACCACCTCTGACAGAGGACACCCACACGGGCAGACGTCATCACTTCCGCACAGAGACTCTAGGCTCACGATCTCACTCTCCTCCGCCACCTCCTCTCCTTCTCTTCAGCTTCTAGAACACTCCAATTCATCTCCATTCTCTTCACACTCCCCCCACCCCCGGCCCCCGCCTTCCCTGCTACTCCACTGAACACAAGAGGGAGCTGGGGTCAGCTATCTCAAATACGATCCTCATCAGGCTCCCCTCCCAGCTGCTGGCCATCTCCTGGATCTTTCTAGAAACATCTTCTCCCACCCATCCCTCCACTTCTGCCTGAGAACACCATCCTCTGTCCAGTCCTCTCTGTTCCCAGCGCCCCTGGGGCATCCAAATGCCTCCATGGTTCTAACCACCAGGGTGACTCCTACACGTTTATCTCCACCATCCACCCTCCCAGGGTGTCAGACTCGCACTCAATCACCCAGCGAGCACTTCAACATCAGTAAACCCCCATGGTCCTCATACCCTTCTTCCCCCTGCATTCCCTACGTCCACAATGAAGCAGAACTTCCATTCTTGTCTCTTCACCCTCATCCCTTCCTCATGGCCAACTGACCAGAGCCTTCTCTACTCACACCTTGGGCACTTCTCAAACCCCGCTTCTCTGCAGGGCTGACTCCCCGCTTTGGGGCATGTGTGCGTTCCCTCCCATCTGACTCATCACAGAGCTTCCAACAGACCAGCCTCAAATCTGTGACCCACTGAGCCGCTACAGAAACACATCCAGAAGGCAAATCTGACCATCCACCCCCCGGGAGAAAAAGCCTCGATGTCTCCCCATCGGCTACTGCATCGGCGTGTCCTCTAGACCCTTCCAGAACGCACCTGGCTCTTGGTGAGCTGGGCTCCAGCTGCACCACCCCCTTCACAGTCCATCGCTGCTCCCATCGAGCTCTGCACTCGTCTATTAACACTGAAAGACTTGCACTCGCAAGCACACACAGGCAGTTGGATGCATTCATGCTCATGCGGCTCTTGGTCTACAAAGCTCTTCTCTCTCACCCCTCCCTGTGTAAGCCCCATGCATGATTCAAGACGCAGCCTGGTCTAGCACTCAAGGCACCTGCATCCCATATCAGAGTGCCCGGGTTCAATACCTGGCTCCAGCTGCCAATGCCAGCTTCCTGCTAACACAGACCACAGGAAGCAGTAGGTGGGGGCTCAAGTAGTTAAGTGTCTCTGCCACCCATGTGGGAGATCTGCATTGAGCTCTCAGCTCCTAGCTTCTGCCTAGACTAGCCTTGGTCATTGCAGGCATTTGGGGAGTCTCTCTCTCTCTCTCTCTCTCTCTCTCTCTCTCTGGCTCTCTCCCTGCGTGCCAAATTTAAAAAGATACAGTCCAAGAGACTCCTCCAGGAAGCCTTGTCCTGACCTCCCTTCTGACACGGGGCAAGTGGCTGCATTCTGCGACCCCCAGCTCCCTTTCATGGCACTGATATCACCTGTGCTGTCCACATCCTCTCCTGGGGGACCTGTATCCAAGGTGAGACCAGCCCTTGCTCATCCCTGTCCCCTAGGCCTTATCCCTGTAATGGCATCGGAGGCATGCAGAGAGGGCCATCAGCACATCGTGTGACTGCAGCAGAACGTGCATCCCCGGGGGAGGCCGGCCCAACCAAGACGCGCACTGAGAAAAAGGGAGCTTCCTTTGCTTCTGCAACCATCGCTGCACCGTGTTCAGTCCAGGAACATTTGACTATCCCAGCTGTGTCAGAGTCACAGGAAACCTGACTCTTACAAGACTGTAACGACGCTTGTGAACAACCAACACCGAGCAGCCTCTCCCCTGAAACTCTCGGGGAGATGGATTTTGTTATTTCTCTTGGGCTGGGCTGAAATTAGTAAATGACAGTACTGTAAACAGCAAAGCGTGGCCGGCGCCGTGGCTCACTACGCTAATCCTCCACCTGCGGCCCTGGCACCCTGGGTTCTAGTCCCGGTCAGGGCGCTGGATTCTGTCCCGGCTGCTCCTCTTCCAGGCCAGCTCTCTGCTGTGGCCCGGGAGTGCAGTGGAGGATGGCCCAAGTGCTTGGGCCCTGCACCCGCATGGGAGACCAGGAGAAGCGCTGGGCTCCTGGCTTCAGATCGGCGCAGCGTGCTGGCCGTGGTGGCCATTTAGGAGGTGAACCAACAGAAGGAAGACCTTTGTCTCTGTCTCTCTCACTGTCTAACTCTGCCTGTCAAAAACAAACAAACAAACAAAAAAAATAGCAAAGCATACAAAAACCAAGAGCTTTGTTGTCTGTTAGCGTCCCAGCTCCTTCACCTCCCGTGACTCGCTCATTTTCCTGTAGGTGATACAGCAGTGTGGCTTCTACAGGGTTTTGCTATTGAAACACACCCTTCAGGTCACATTCCATTCTGTTTTCTGATTCATCCCCTAAAAGCACAAACTCTGAGGTTGTTTCATGACTTTCCCAGAGTTCTTCCTCCTTAGAGTCGTTTTCCACTCTGTAAATATGCACAGTACAGCTTAAATATGAGGGTGCTTCAAAAAGTTCATGGAAAAGTGGAATGGAATGAAAAGATCAGCTTATATTGGCGAAAAAAAATTTGAAAGCCACACACAGAGGGAACTTCAAAAAGCTCATAGGTACCGGCACTGTGGCACAGTGGGTATAAAGCTACTGCCTGCAGTGCTGGCATCCCATAGTGGTGCCGGTTTGAGACCTGATTGCCCCACTTCCGATCCAGTTCTCTGTTATGGCCTGAGAAAGCAGTGGAGGATGGCCCAAGTGCTTGGTGCTCTGCACCCGCGGTGGGTACCCGGAGGAAGCTCCTGGCTCCTGGCTTCAGATGGGCACAGCTCCGGCTGTTGCAGCCAATTGGGTAGTGAATCATCGGATGGAAGACCTCCCTCTCTCTTCCTCTCCTTCTCTCTCTGTGTAACTCTTTCAAATAAATAAATAAAAATCTGTAAAAAAAAATTATAGAAAAACCACGTATAGATTTCAAAATAAATCCTGCACCAAAATAAACATCTTTTCTTTCCATTTTCCATGAACTTTCTGCAGTACCCTCATCGATAACCAGGTGTCACAAAAAAATGGTAAAGAAAATGGCCTCTGAATTTGTAAACATTTTTCTGAAAATTAGCCAGCCTGCCTTGATTTTTCTATTCCACCCATGGAAACTGTCCCTCTCTTGCCTGTGAGGTAGGCACTCCCATTCCCATTTTACAAGTTGTAAAGTAGGGCTGCCGCTGTGGTAGAGCAGGTAAAGCCCCTGCCTCCAGTGCCAGCATCCTGTATGGGCACCAGTTGGGAGTCCCAGCTGCTCCACTTCTGGTCCCGCTCCCTTCTAATGGCCTGAGAAAAACAGAGGCAGATGGCCTGAGTACTTGGGCCCCTGCCATGCATGGGGGAGACCTGGATGAAGCTCCTGGCTCCTGGCTTCCATCTGGCTCAGCCCTGTCCATTGCAGGCATCTGGGAAGTGAACCAGTAGATGGAAGACATCTCTCTACCTCCGTCTCTCTATAACTGATTTTCAAAATAAATAAATAAATCTTTTTTAAAAAATAAAGTTCAGAAATTTAAACAACTTATCCTAGCAGGGAGCATGAGTTTTGATCCCTGGTCTCTCTGATTCAAAGCCCAAGTTCAAGTCCCAGCTGCTCCACTTCCCATCCAGCTCCTGCTAATGCACCTGAGAAAGCAGCAGAAGATGGCCCCAATGCTTGGGCTCCTCCCACATGGAAGACCCAGATGGAGTTCCTGTCTCCTGGCTTTGGCCTGGCCCAGCTCCAGCTGTTACAGTCATTTGGAGAATGAACCAATGGATGGAAGATTATTCTCTCTCTTTCCTACTCTCTGTGTTACTCTGCCTTTCAAATAAATAAATATTTTTAAAAGCAGTTCCACAGCACTAATGATAGAACTTTCTAGCATAGTTCCAGCTGAACTAACCCTAGGCTTACATCAATCCCTCAGGTCACCAGAAGCCAGGTAGAAAAGCCAAAGGGGAAGAAAAGAAAGGAAACTAGACCTTGCCTTCTTCTAATTTTAATTTCTACTGTGTTTTATTATCTAATGATACACATCATTTCTTTTGGTAGTTAAAGAAAACATGGACGACTTTCTTGAAGAAATGTCATTATTTAGTTCCAAGATCCATTTCAGCCTCTGAGTTTCTATGATAATAGGAAGCAGAGAAAAACAATTCCATGTCTTTCTCTTCTCACCTTCCCACCTCCTCCATTGAGTCGTACGAGAAAGCATTTCCAGAGAGACAACAGAAGATGATTTGGGGTCTGAATAATGCTGTTGTCCCTTCTCCCTGAAGGTACAAATATGCTCAAATTAGGTGATATGCTGCTATACATACTACATAAGATAACACAGTACTTCCAGTAGGAATGCTTACGTCACAGCTGCGCAAAGCCCCACCAGAGGTTAAGTGGCTTGGGTACCACCCTCCAACAGCCCTGAGCGGTAGCACGCTGCGACACAAGGAATGCTCTGTTCCCTGTGGGGCGGCCGCCAGCACAAGTGGCCATTGAGGGCTTGGCATGTGGCTAATGAGACTTAAGGGACACAGTTGTTCATCTCATGTCATTCCAATTCAGACTGAAGTAGTAGCCACATGTGGCTGGTGGCCACTGCTTTGGACAACAAAGTTCTAAAAGAACCCAAGCTTTTTCACGTTCAGTCGTCATCTTTTTTAGGGTAGAAAATTCGGATTCGGGCAGCTTCTCAGGAGGTCAGATTGCTTTACACCTCCAGGAAGACCTGCTCCAGAGAATACACCTTCCCAGGCCTCCATATCTGTGTGTTCCGCACCTGTGGATCGACCAAACACAGACTGAAAATATTTGGGGGAAAAATCGCACCTGTACTGAACACAGACAGACCTTGTTAATGATACTATTCCCTAGAGAATAACAATTATTTTTATAGAATGTATGTTTTATTAGGTATGATAAGTCATTGAGAGAGAATATAAATCATGCATGACAGGGGCTGTGGCACAGTGGGTTAATACCCTGGCCTAAAGTGCCAGCATCCCATATGGGCGCCAGTTCAAGACCCTGCTGCTCCACTTCCGATACAGCTCTCTGCTGTGGCCTAGGAAAGCAGTGGAAGATGGCCCAATTCCTTGGGCCCCTGCACCCACATGAGAGACCCGGAAGAAGCTCCTGGCTCCTGGCTTTGGATCGGCTCCAGTAGTTGCAGCCAACTGGGGAGTGAACCAGCAGATGGAAGACTCTTTCTTCTCTCTGCTTCTCCTCTCTCTGTGTAACTCTTTCAAATAAATAAATAATGCTTTAAAAAAAAAAATCATGCAGAAGGAAAGGACTTGAGCATCCTCAGATTTTGGTGTTGGTCCCACCGTGGTGTCACACCCCTCAGACAAATGTACAGCTGTAGCATCTCCTGTCAGAGAACTTCTTATGCAACCGAAGTGTCAGCGTGACCAAGGGCTGTAAAACATGAACATGGCAAAATAAGAATGAAGCCTGCAGCATGAAATACTTTATTTTATTCCTGGCAAGAATCATCGTAGGCTGACGCTGATACCCCAGGCGGACGGTCTCACTCCGGGAGCTAGGATTGGAGACCCGAGAGGAGGGATTCAGGATTTCTACCTCAGCTATAGCCACCCCAGCCCAGGCTTGAATTGCTCGCTCCCAGCCCCAACCCAGATCACGTAGTCCATGGCAGCAGCAGGCCAAGGTCGACCTCAGATCTTGAACTCAGGCATTCACTCGACAAACATTCCATGAACACCAACTCTCTGTTGTTCATCAGGCTAGGCACAAAAATGTAAAGCTGAATGACAGTTCCTGCCCTTGGGGACTTAGGCTACAAGGAAAGAGATAATGATCCAGCATGGTACGTGCATGATGAGTCCAGAGAATGAGTCTACGGAAGGTGACCTGGCCTGTCCTGGGAGGGTCAGGGAAGACATCCTGGGGGAGGGGACACTGGGACTGGATTTCCAGAATGAGGAATTGGTAAAGCCAAGTCAGGAAGTGAGCATTCCAAGCGATGTGGCCTCAAGAACACAGTATGATGGGGCAGGCGCTGTGGCACAGCGGGTTAACGCTCTGGCCTGAGATGCCAGCATCCCATATGGGCGCCAGTTCGAGTCCCGGCTGCTCTACTTCCAATCCAGCTCTCTGCTATGGCCTGGGAAAGCAGTAGAAGATGGCCCAAGTCATTGGGCCCCTGCACCTGTGTGGGAGATCCAGCGGAAATTCCTGGCTCCTGGCTCCTGATTGGCACAGCTCCGGCCATTGTGGCCAACTGGGAAGTGAATCAGCAGATGAAAGACCTCTCTCTCTCTCTCTGTCTCTGTCTCTGTCTCTGTCTCTACCTCTCTCTGTAACTCTTTCAAATAAATAAATAAATCTTAAAAAAAAAAAAAAAGACATGCACAGAGAACCAGCATAAAGATGGATGCAGAGAGTGGTGAGAAAAGAAGCTACAACGGCTCTGCGAGGCAGGGGCAGAGCCAGGCCCCCCATGTGAAAGAGTGGGGTCTTCCTTCACACTTGACAGTGCACAGGGTGTCACC
Organism: Sylvilagus floridanus; assembly: GCA_949820135.1. Taxonomy (NCBI): domain Eukaryota; kingdom Metazoa; phylum Chordata; class Mammalia; order Lagomorpha; family Leporidae; genus Sylvilagus; species Sylvilagus floridanus. The sequence continues at coordinate 15,445,758 of OX463228.1, read as the reverse complement.
AGAGGGCTTCGATGAGAGCAGAGACTCATCAGACAGCGAGAGGCTGCCTGGTACACACTGGAGGGAGGGTCTACTGGAGCGCAAAGCCGGCAGCAGGCTGTGGTTGGTCTTGGAGAGCAACGGCAAGGCCTGCACACAGGCCGTGGAGACGGAAATCAGGAGAAGCCAGAACTCAGAAGTTCCCGGACAAGGGAATAAACAGTAATTAGAAATCGGCCGCACTGGGTGATGGGCTGGGTATGGGAGCTGCAGAGAGCAGGCACCAAGGGTGACTCCCAGGCTTCTGGCATGGGTGACTCAGGGAAGGAGGGGAGCCGGCAGCTGATCTTCACTCCACTCTTCTGAGCCGGCACTGCTGGAACATTAGGGCTCATCTCCCAAGAACCTTCTGGGACACGTACTACTTGTATCCCTCGTTTTAAAACGAAAGACAGTCAGACTTGGGAACCAAATGGCTTGTTCAAGAACAAAACTTCAAGGAAGTGTGTCAGAACCACAGTTCGAATCCAGTTCCACCTGATTCCAAAGCCCAAGTGTTAACCACTGTGCAGCATGGTCTCCAAGCACAGGGTATTGAATAGGGAGGCCGAGGAGGAAGGCGGGACGTTCGATCCCTGGAGAGAAAGGCGCTCTGTAGACACTCCCGTGATAATCAGCAGATGGCTGCACGGCCAGGCAGACACGGAGACCATCGGCACACGGTGGTGATGAAAGCCCAAGACACAGCATACGAGAACAGCGACAGTCCCAGAAATAAGCTCCAACAGTAACTAGCGAGCAAGGGAAGAGAAGCCAACCAAGGAGGCACAGGACAGATGAGCAGCAAGAAAATAGAAAAGCACAGGCCTCTGCCTTAGCCAAAGACACTACGAGAGAAGACGACAGAGCAACTGCATCGAACGCATTAAGGAGCTCCAGAAGGACAAGGTCTACAGCACATCCACAAGTCCATGGAGAGGCGGGCATTTGGCACAGCGGTGAAGCCATCACTCAGGACACCCACATCTCCCACTAAAGGACCTGGGTTCAAGTCCTAGCTGTGCTTTCAGGTCCAGCTTCCTGCTAATGTATATTCAGGGAGGCTGCAGGTTACAGCTCAAATGGTTGGGTCCTTGGGGCCGGCGCTGTGGCGTAGTGGATAAAGCCACCACCTATAGTTGCACTGGTTCAAGACCTGGCTGCTCCACTTCCTATCCAGCTCTCTGCTATGGCCTGGGAAAGCAGTGGGCCCCTGAACCCACATGTGAGACCCAGAAGAGACTCCCGTCGCCTGGCTTCAGACTAGCAGAGCTCTGGCCATTGTGGCCAGCTGGGGGAGTGAACTAGAGGATGGAAGACCTCTCTCTCTCTCTCTCTCTCTCTCTCTCTCTCTGTCTCATCTCTCTGTGTAACTCTGACTTTCAAGTAAATAAATAAACTTTAAAAAAATAGTTGGGTCCTTGCCACCCATGTGGAAGACTGGATTGAGTTCCTGGCTCCTGGGCATTTGGGGAGTGAACCAGCAGATGACAACGCTCTCGCTCACTCTCTCTCTCTCTTTGCTTCTCAAATAAAATGCGTATTTTTAAAAAAAAATTCATGGAAACAATGGAATTAAAAGCTAAGTTTACTTTAGTGCAAAATATTTTGAAATTCTTGTATTCGAGGAATCTTCAATGAGTTCATGGAAATGCATATTTTTATATGAAAACTATGCATACATTTCAGAATTTCTTTGCACCAGAATAATGAATCTAATTCTGATCTCTCCAAAAGTTTTTCTGGAGTACCCTCCAAGGTAGGTTATCCGTACCCATGGCAAATGCAAAAATAGGAGACACTGAGCACATCTCAGTTCCAAGGGGAAAGAGACAGTAGAGATACAAACGCTGCACGCCAGAGAGAAGAAGGGGCAGAGACTAACAGAACAAGGCTTAGAAGAAAACAGGAAGGGCCAGCGCTGTGGCACAGTGGGTTAGAGCCCTGGCCTGCAGCACTGGCATCCCATATGGGTGCTGGTTCTAGTCCCAGCTGCTCCACTTCCAATACAGCTCTCTTCTATGCCCTGGAAAAGCAGTGGAAGATGGCCCAATTCCTTGGGCCCCTGCACCCATATGGGAGACCTGGAAGAAGATCCTGGATCCTGGCTTCGGATCAGTGCAGCTCTGTCTGTTGCGGCCATCTGGGGAATGAACCAGTGGATGGAAGACCTCTGTCTCTGTCTCTACCTCTCTCTGTAACTGTCTTTCAAATAAATAAAATAAATCTTTAAAAAAAGAAGAAAAGAGGAGCATGCAGGATACACCTGGAGAAAGCCCACTGAAGGTAACCGTGACTCCATATGAGTTTGCAGGTCTCAGGACAGGACATGGGTGGAGATCATTCTAGAACATCTCAAGCCTCCTAAGGAAGTGGGAGAGAAAGTCATGTGTGAAGAGTGGAGCAGGCAGAGAGGCCTCAGGAGACCGCAACTGCGTGGGGGACAAATGGGCGGCATCACCCTGCCAGGCACCGCTTGGGAGCTCGGGCACAGGTATGGACAAGGTGGGCACACATCTGGAGCACTGCTGGCCAAGGATGGCAGACATTCGCATCTGCCACAGGGCTGGAGGTACTGACTGGAGTCTGGATGACCCAGCACTCTAGAAAGCCTACTCACCACTCATCATCTCCATTCCACTCCTGGGAGGGTTCCAAGCCAAAAGAACTCTCCTTTCCCAAAAGTCTCCCAGGACGACTCGTAATAAACTATCAGAGCAGCGCACTGCTGCAGTCCAATCTCTGGGCTCCTACTATTTAAGCCTAACAACAGTCACTGAACGCCCAAACCATGCCAGTGGCCAAGCCAGAAACAGCCTGTAAAAACCTCCATCCGGTCCACTGGCTTTTGGATGCCACCGAAATTTGGCCTAGGAGATTCCCAGCTCTTAAAATGAAATAGTCAGGAGAGCCCAGGGCTAAGTGGGAAGGAGGCACCAGGACCACAAAGATTCTGGATCATGAAACAGTGCCAGGACAATACAGCTCCGAGTTCTCTTGCTTCCCAAAACAGCACAGGACATCCACTTTGGATGGCAACAATAGGCGTGCATGGTCCCAGTTCCTCCCCAGCCCCCACCCCAGACAACTGCACAAGACCAGGCAGCCCACAAAACAAGGGAAACTTAAGGTCACCCTCCTGCTCCATGCAACTGTCCCCACCCCCCAACTTCCTCTTTCACCCTGGATGAGTTGTTGTCTTTCCGTGCAAGAATGCCAAGTGTTCCGTCAGTCTGACTGGCAGTTCCTGCTCATCAGGTTCTCTGGATGCTTCAAAAGGGTGGCTATGCGGGACCGGAAAGACTGCCCTCCTCGGCTGGCTGCTGTCCAGGCTTCCACCCCTGGTGAGTCACTGGCCAGTTTCTATCATGTGTAAGGAGATCTGTGATTAAAGGAGACTTCACGGAGCGGCTCCCTGCAAGGGACACTTCTGAGTTCAGCCGGGACTAACCGTGTGCTTCGGTGGATTTCTTCCAGATTCTGGCTTGGCTAGCCTGTGCAGGCAGCACAGAACAAAACCATGATGCAGCAGTACTGACAACCACGGCCCTGAGCGAGTAACGTTCCAAGAAATGAGTTCTGAAGGCACCCAGGGAGCGAGTTGAGGCATTTGTAGGCATGGCATCTCAAACTTGACCAAAAGACTATAACACCTTCCCTTAAAATTATTTAGCAGGGGCCAGCGCTATGGCGTAGTGGGTAAAGCTACCACCTGCTAGCGCCAGCATCCCATATGGGTGCCAGTTCGAATCCCAGCTGCTCCACTTCCAATCCAGCTCTCTGTTATGGCCTGGGATAGCAGTAGAAGACGACTCAAGTGCTTGGGGCCCTGCACCCATGTGGGAGACCCAGAAGAAGCTCCTGGCTTCAGATCAGTGCAGCTCAAGTCACTGGGGCCATCTGGGGAGTGAACCAGAGGATGGAAGACCTCTTTCTCTCTCTCTCTATGCCTCTGCCTCTCTCTAACTCTGCCTTTCAAATAAATAAATAAATCTTTTAAAAATAATTCGGTGGATTTTTAGTAAAAATATAAGAAGATAGGGGCCAGTGCTGTGACATAGTGGGTTAATGCCCTGGCCTGAGGCACCAGTATCCCATGTGGGCACTGGTTCTAGTCCCGGCTGCTCCTCTTCTGGTCCAGCTCTCTGCTATGGCGTGGGAAGGTGGTGGAAGATGGCCCAGGTCCTTGGGCCCTTGCATCTACGTGGGGGACCTAGAGGAAGCTCCTGGCTCCTGGCTTCAGATCAGCGCAGCTCCGGCCATTGCAGTCAATTGGGGAGTGAACCATTGAATGGAATACCTCTCTCTCTCTCTGCCTCTCCTCTCTCTGTGTAACTCTGACTTTATATATATATATATATATATATATATATATATGAAGATAAATTTTGTTGAAATTACTTAAATGTTTACTTTTAGACCATTCTTTTTAGAAAACAGAAAAAGAATCCCCCATTTGATGCATGATAAATTATACACAAGAAAATGCATGTTCTAAAGTCTCCTACATGAGCTTCATTACCCACCCTGCACCACAGCCTATGGGACAATGGTAATGTAAGGTCACCTTCCACAATCAACTACTGGCCACTCCGCTTGTTCCCCACGCACAAAGACCAAAGCTCCTTCTGTTTTTAAGGAAATCATTCCCGCCAACTTTCAGAAAAATTCAGAACAACTCCACTCCTTCCACGCCCCTTAAAATTACACTACTTCACTATCACCCTATATTGGCTGTATGGCCTTGCGTTTTCACAAAGTGTTCTCCAGATGTTATATTGTGGCTTTCATCACTTGCTTCTTCCACATGACTCTGAATATTTAACAGGCCAGTGTAATGTGCTGTATAAAACATCAGGCAAGACGCACATCTGGGCTTTCCACATGCTAAAGGACTTAAATCTCTCTGTGAGGTGTTTGATTACTGCCACATATTCAGAAACACAATCACATAAAAAAGTCTGGATAAGTGAGGCTGGCATTGTGGCACAGCAGGGTAAGCTACCACCTGGGATGCCAGGATCCCACACAGGCAATGGTTCGAGTCTGGGCTGCTCCACTTCCAATCCAGCTCCCTGCTAATGGCCTGAGAAAAACAGCAGAAGATGGTCCAAGTGTTTGGGCTCCTGACTCCCACGTGGGAGACCTGGATGAAGTTCCTATAGCTCCTGGCTTTGGCCTGGCTCAGCCCTGGCTGTTGTGGCCACCTGGGAAATGAACCAGTGGATGGAAGATCAGGCTCTCTCTTGCTCTCTGTAACTCTTTCAAATAAATAAATAAATCTTTTTTAAAAAAAGATTTATTTAAAAAAAGATTTATTTATTTATTTGAAAGACAGTTACAGAGAGAGGTTTTCCATCCACTGGTTCACTCCCCAGCTGGCTGCAACGGCCGCAGCTGGACCAATCTGAAGCCAGGAGCCAGCAGCTTCTTCCAGGTCTCCCATGCAGGTGCAGGGGCCCAAGCACTTGGGCCATCTTCTACTGCTTTCCCAGGCCACAGCAGAGAGCTGGATCGGAAGTAGAGCAGCTGGGACTTGAACCGGCACCCATATGGGATGCTGGTGCTTCAGGCCAGGGCGTTAACCCACTGTGCCACAGCGCCGGCCCCAATAAATAAATCTTTAAAAAAAAAAAAAGTCTGAATAATTCAGAAAAAATAGCTTCAATGTCCTAACATGAACACTGCTAGAGATTGGCTAAGTGTATTTTCAGCTAGTTTATATGCAAGTATTAAATCTTTTTCCTTGATTATAAAATTATACATTGGGAAAAAAAATAACTTAGAAAAGGCAAACCTCCAACAATCTCAGTCTACCTCTCCACCCAAGAAAGCTACACCTAAGGGTTTGATGCGTACTCTTCCAGATTTTCCCCCTTTGGCTATAAGCATACAGTGTCTTATTCAAAATCCTAAACAAATGTTTATAGCACTTGTCAAAATCTGACCTACGGTGATATAATTTGCAACCTTCATTTTTACCACTGGGTGTGAATATTCATGTTTCGCTGCAGGAATGTTGGGTTACGTATTTATTTGAGCAGCAAAGAAACAGACAGCACCCATCTTCTGTTTTGTTGTTAAAGATCTATTTGTTTACCTGAAAGGCAGAGATATAGAGAGGTAGGGACAGACAGAGAGAGAGAGAGCTTCCATCTGCTGATTGGCTCCCCAAAGGCCACAATGGCACCCGCTATGCCACAACACCACCCCTCCCTCTCTTTTTTAAAGTTTTCTGTATTTCTTGTTTGAAAGGGAGAGTGAGAGAGAGACACAGACCCATCTTCCATCTACTGCTTCACTCCCCAAATGGCCACAACAGTGAGGTTGGGCCAGGCGGAAGCCAGGAGCCAGGAATTCTATCCTCATCTCTCTGTCTCTCTCTCTCTCTTTTTAAGATTAATTTATTTATTTGAAAGACACAGCTTACAGAGAGAGAGAGGGAGGGAGAGAAGAGAGAGAGAGAGAGAGACAGAGACAGAGAGATCTTCCATCCGCTGGCTCGATCCTCGAATGGCCTCAGGAGCAGGGGCTGGCCCGGTCCAAAGCCAGGAGCCAGGAGCTTCTTGTGGGCCTCCCACGTGGGTGGCAGGGGCTCAAGGACGTGGGCCATAGCAGAGAGCGGCAGAGGAGGAACCAGGACACACTCCAGCACTCTGATACGGGATGCCAGGAGGCGGATGCGCATGCGTCACACATCCCAGCCGACTCACACATCCACGAGCCACCATTCAACCATTCAGGCCACACAAGCCCCGAGAGAAGGGCAGCCGAAGTCAGCCTGCGGTCCCGCGGCCGGAAAAGCCAGCTGGGAGAATGACGACTTCTCCACTCGTCCACCCAGCACGCTGTGTCCCTCACCCACGCCAGAGACGGGGGAATAAACCAGGACCCTGCAGCTCTCTGCGCGTGCGTGGCACGACCGCCCCATCAACGACCTGGGAGATGAGCACCTAGCCCAAAGCTTTATAACAGATGTGGTTCGCGGCGTCTCTGTGGTCCTCAGGGAGCCCTGCTCGTGAGCTGACGGAGAGAGGGAAGCCCAGGCACCTGTGCGCCCTGGAATCCTAAGTGCCAGGCAGGGTGGTGCTTCGTCAAAGGGCTGGGGCAAGGAGGAAGCAGCCGACGTGTTTCCTTGGTTGAGGCCATGTGAGGCAGACTGGCTCTCCCAGGAAAGGTGGAAAAATAACCTCAAATCCCTCAACAGAAATGCCTGGGCGCCCCCCGCCCCGGGCACCGGAAGATGGAAGTCAGGGCAGTTTGTTGGCCACCTGCGTGCAAAGACGCTCCAAGGAGACAGAAGGCCTTTCGTGGGCTTGGCAGGCAGCTTCCATGGCCCCGCCAGTGCCAATGGTCAGCAAGAAGTCTGAGAAAATGCATGTTATGAAAAAAAAGCAATGCATGGGTCTTGAAAAATTTTTTGCCAAAATCAACCTTTCCTTTAATTTGATTTTGTCATGAGCCTTTACAAGAGCCCTCATACGCCCTATTTCTTCTCTGAAGCTGCTCAGTCCAGGGTTGCAAAACACCCTGGGCTCCCAGGTATGGGCGGATCTGAGGACCCCCGTGGGACAGGGAGACAGACCTGTTGCTGATCCATGACCGGCCTGGGACACTGACAGGGATGGGAGACACACACTGGCTCTCTGCTGTTTCTAATCTCGGTTTCTGATATGATTCTGAGGTTATCAGAGACTCGTCTGCACACCAGCAAACAGTGAGCACACAGGGCATGAGCATCGCCCTGTGTGTATTATTTATTTGAAAGACACAGCTTACAGAGAGAGAGAGGGAGGGAGAGAAGAGAGAGAGAGAAAAGCAATGTTTATTTTCTGTGGAAGCCCACAGATCCCAACACCAGTCAGCTTTATATATATATGTAATATATATACCATACACACATATTATTGCACCATTTATGTACCCAGAAACAAGCTGAGCACCTGCATTGGGGGTGATCTTCCAGGCCCAGCAGCCACAGGGGACCTGTGGACAGGACACTGTCCCAACCCCAGCCCTGAGAGGCGACGGGACAGGGGAGACAGCACAGACAGGAGTGAATGCAGGAACAGGAGGCCACATACAGTGGTGCTTCAAAGAGTTCAAGGAAAATGGAATTTGAAGAAAAACTTATTTTAGTGCAAAAAAAAATGAAATGCATTCATACAAGGAGTCTTCAAAAAGTTCATGAAAAATGTGTATTATGAAAAAAACAGCATGAAGTCAAAATTTTTTCACACCAAAATAAATCTATCTTTCAATTTCATTTTCCATGAACTTCTTGCAGTCCTGTCACACAAAGCACTAGAGAAATGTTGGGGATAAAGGCCAGTGTTGTGGCGCAGCAGGGAGCCGCTGCCAGGGTCCTCAGCATCCCAGATGGGCAAGGGATTTGTGTCCTGGCTGCTCCACCTCTGATCCAAATGTGTGGGCCCCTGCCACTCACATGGGAGACCCAGAAGAAGCTCCTGGCTCCTGGCTTCAGCCTGGCCATTGTGGCCATCTGGAGAGTGAACCAGGGGATGGAAGACCTCTCTCTCTCTCTCTCTCTCTCTCTCTCTCTCTGTAACTCTTTCAAAATAAACTTAAAAACCTAAAATAAAAAAAGAAAGAAATGTCGGTTATTTTCCCAGCTCTTTATCCCTGCGGCACCTCACCTGAACCTTTTCTGGGATATTTAAAACAAGGCATTTTGGGGCAGGCATTGTGGTGTAGCGGATAAAGCCACCGCCTGCAGTGTGGCATCCCATATGGGCGCTAGTTCTAGTCCCAGCTGCTCCATTTCCAATCCAGCTCCCTGCTAATGCACCTGGGAAAGCAGTAGAAGATGGCCCAAGTCCTTGGGCCCCTGCACTCACATGGGAGACCTGGAGGAAGCTCCTGGCTCCTGGCTTCAGATCGGCACAGCTCTGGCCGTTGCAGCCAATTGGGGAGTGAACCAGCAGATGGAAGGCCTCTCTCTCTCTCTCTCTCTCTCTCTCTCTCTTTCTCTGCCTCTCCTTCTCTCTTTGTGTAACTCTGACTTTCAAATAAATAATCTTTTAAAAAATGTATTAATTAAAAAATAAAACAAGGCATTTTGTTGTGCGTCTCTGTTACCTTATTCACCTTTGTATCCCAAGAGTCCTGGTTTGCTAAGGACAGCACTCATCAAACAACCGTGAACATAAGAATGGACACACACTTAGACATCAGCCAGCATTTCAGGCAACAAGGGCTCAGGTGCACCTGCTGCAAGCAAGAGTGGTGCCCCCAGCAGTGGAGAACTGGGTTTGAATCCAGACTCATCCTTTCCCTCTTATGTGTATACCTCAGTCGTCCATTTCCTCAGCTGTAAAATGGGGAGAATAATGTCAACCTAGGCAGGACTGGTGCGAGATATGGTAGGATAACAAATGTCAAGGCCTGATGCGGAGCAGTGCTCAGCCAAGGTGGGGAGGGCAGCACGGTGACAGGAGGAGCACTCAATCTGAAATCTGAAGATCTGCCACCAAGTCTCAGCTGTGCTTCTTCTTCCTGCCTCTGCAACCTCTGTATTTTTTTAAAGATTTATTTACTTGAGAGGTGGGGTTACAGACAGAGAGAGGGAGAGATAGAGAGAGAGGTCTTCCATCTGCAACAGCCAGAGCTTGGCTGATCAGAAGCCAGGAGACAGGAGCTTCTTCTACGTCACCCATGCGGGTATAGAAGCCCAAGTTAGTGGGCCATCTTCCAATGCTTTCCCAGGCCATAGTAGAGAGCTGCATTGGAAGTGAAGCATCCGGGAATCGAACCAGCATCCATATGGGATGCCAGTGCAGCGGGCACCAGTTTTACCCACTACACCACAGCGCCAGCCCCTGTGGCCTTTGCCTTTAAGAAACACTAAGTCTGGGGGTAGTGAGCAATGCATTATTAATACAAGGAGACTTGGTGCAAAAAAAAAAAATTGGCAATCTCTGCACAGTTTCTTCATCACACACACTCCCATGAACTCTTGGAAGACCCTTTAATTACAAGCAAGTGCTGTAGGGCAGAGGTGCCGGCTGCTTGGAAAGAATAATTTAGAGGGTATAAGACAGACAGGTGACCTTATCAGAGCCTGGAGGACTCGCTCGACAGGTGACATTAGGAGGGCTGTGAGAGTGGCCTTTGTAGACTGTGACAGGAGGGAAAGAAGACAAAAGATCAGTGCACAAGTCGCACACCACGACTGGCGCACAGCCCAGCTCTGCGTGGCTAAGGAACAGAGTATGAGGGAGCCAACATTTGGTCTGACAGCTACCGTACCCCTACACCCCACATCATAGTACCTGAGCTGCATAACCCAGTGGGGATCCCGACTGCGGCTTCTTACTAACGCAGACCCTGGGAGACAGCAGTAATGGTTCAAGTAGGTGAGCCCTGGCCTTCAGAGGGGGAAGATTTGCAGAGTTCCTGGCTCCCAGCTTCAGCTCTACCAGTCCTGACTGCAGTGGGAAGCAGACGGGCGCTCTCTTCAACTCTGTGCGTGTGTGTGTGTGTGTGTGTGTGTGTCTGCCTAAAAAAGAAACGGGGAGGGAGAAAAGAAAGGCCACAATAAGAAAGGCTGGCCCTCCTGTGGGACCCAATAAGAGAAGCTTCCTTCGGTCTTAATGCAGGCTCTGCAGACAAGGGCCCTCGTTCAGCTCCAGCCCAGCATCAGAAGCAGATGCAAAGCCTGGGTTACCCCCAGGAGCCGGGCAGACCCACCTCCAGGAGCCGGGCAGGCCCTCATCCTGTCCAGACCCCGCTCCGGGTTCCAACGGCTCATGTTTTCATCCACCCAGCGCTTTCCTTCTATTCGCCCAGGCCCCACCTCTTGGCCACCTACCCCCAGGAGTGTGTGAAAATGGCGAGAGCCATGGACGGGGCTCCCTCTGGAACACACAGGCCACCTGGCCTCCACGGCACCTGCTGTGGCCGTGACAAACCCCGGAGAGATCACCCTCCCCAGCAAACACAGCTGCCCTTCAGCCACTGAGGCTGTGAGGACCCACGCTGACGAGACTGTCACATGCGCTGCTCTGAGGCCCTATCACAGGGCCGAGGGATGGGGCCCGGGCATTCCCCTGCCGGCCTCTTCCAGCCATCTGGTACCCACTGAATCAGCTTTGAGAAACCAGAGACTCCTCACTCCAGGCCTACTAACTTCCCTCCTCGCCCCACAGCCTCAGCCACGCTCGTTAAACTGCTATTCAGTCCTGTTCCTTAAAACCTCTGGGTCCCTCTCTTCCTCCCTATTTAGGCAAAGGGTCCTTGCATCCTCCCTTGCTGACAGAGGGGAAGTTACCACTCAGAGCATAAAACAGCTGGCACATCTCGCACCTCAGATCTGCAATGTAAAATGCTAATGAGGCTCATTACTGGTTATACTAGGCTTCTGCTCTGTAACACAGAGAGAGGTGTTATGAGTCAAATCGCGATGAAAAGGGCCCAGGCGCTTCCTGCCCAAGGGCCTGCTGGCCCCTGGCTCTAGTTGACACTGGCTGCTACTCAGGAGGAACCGATCTAAGCTGGGACACAAACCTCCACGCAACTGGGATTTGGGGAACAACTAGGAGGGCACTGCAAAAAGTTGGTGGAAAATGCAATTTGGAGGTAAGTTTGTTTTAGTGCAAAACATGTTTTGAAATCCACGCATAGTCTGCATAGTAGGCATTTCCATGAACAACACTCGTCCAAGCAGAGGCTTCCAAAGTGTTGGCACCAGAATACTCTCTTTACCTCTGCTTTCCATGAACTTTCTGAAATAACCCTCGTACAATGTTCCCACTTCACCAGGCCCAGAAACCCTGCCATTTAGCCCAGAAGGTGAGAGTTACTCCAGCTGACAACCTGGGGGGTTTGGGCACCCAGGCCTGGGAGAAAGCAGAGAAGGCACTTAGAGGATGAGCAGAGGCATGAATGGACCTGCACTGAGCGCTGGAGATCATCGGGAAAAAAATTACCAGCTCCATGAAATTGCTGGAAACCACAACACCTCCCCACCCCCGACAACTGCTAGGAAAACAATTAAGTTAAAAGTAATTGCGTTTTTAAAAAAGTAATTCCATCAGCGATCCCTCCATCCACTCGGCACAAAACAAACCGGAGAACAGCAGTGATGTGGCAGTGCGTCCTGAACCTCCACCAAAGTTCCTTCATCGTTTGAGGGGTCCCCATCCTTGGGCGCTCTCACTCCGCAAGCACCCAACTTCAAAGGGATTGGGAGAAACAACGGAAAGGAGAGTGAAGAGACAGCCAAAGTAAACAGTCACATTCCCCAGCCACTCCTAAACAATGCCTTCAGATGACTCGTGAGAATGTCAACATCATTAGCTAATGATGGAATGCAAAGATGAATGAGGAAAACCAGCATGCTTAGGGAAAATAACTCCTTTAATGTTCATTCCCGTAATGGCTGTCTGGTTGAGGTCCAGGACCGCGGACAGCCTTAAATCAAGCCCGCCAGAACGGAACGGAAGGGGCTCACGGAAGGCAGGCGTTTGTCCGCGCTTGCCCCGGGCAAGAAAGCGTGCGTCCTTCCGGGACAGAACTCTGCCTTTGGGGTCTATCAGGCATGGCAACTGACTTCTCTGCGCCATCAAAGTGCTCAGGTATCTGCTGCTCTGGAATAATCTCTATAGCTCAGCCCCAGAGGCACCATAGCGCTCCAATAAAGGATTGAACCTATTAGGCAAAGAAACAGCTCATTTTAAAACATCTCAAAAGTGGGGGGTGGGGGAACAGACCATGGATGTGGGCTATGGCCATAAACTCTGGGAAATTTCACACCCCGCCAAGGTACCACATGTAGCGTGTCCCTAACCCTCTATCAGCTGCCTGTGGTCATAAACTCAATTGTGACTTTCCCTAGCATCTCGCTATTGGATTAGAGTAAGAGATGGAAGGCAGACACGCGCAGTGTAGCCAGCACAGTGTTTCGGGGAGGTAAATCCCAGGCCAGCTGGGTTATGTGGTCATCTGACACTTCACTCATCGCACTGCAAAGAGAAAGCAGGTGCACCTGCCAAGCCTTTCTTGAATGGCGCACGCATATCCATCTGGGGACCTGGCACTCGCTACAGGTTCAAGTTCAGTACACAAGGAATTCCCCTACAGGCCTCTTAAATCTTTACTGATTTCTAGCACTTACCAGAATAAAGAGGCAGATGCCCTCACCTGGCAGAAAAGACCCAGGAGTTCATCCCAAAGGTTTTCATTGTGCTTCCTATTAACCCCCAAGGGAGGCCCAAGGCAGCCTTGCAGTGCCACATTGATGCTCAACCTCCATCCCCACCGCTCACGGAGGAAAGAGCGATTGCCTCAAAATCCTTTATGTTTCTAAATTTTACTTGCTTGAAAGACAGAGGAACAGAGACAGAACGAGCTCGTCCATCGGCTGGTTCACTCACCAAACGCCCGAAACAGCCAGAGCTGTGCCAGGCTGGAGTCTGGAGCCCGGAGCTCCATCTGGGACTCCCATGTGGGTGGAAGGACGCAAGCACTTCATTTGCGCCCTCCCAGGATACACATTAGCAGGGAGCAGGATCGGAAGCAGAGTAGTTAGGACTCAAACCAGGCACTCTGATGTAGAATGTGGCTGTCCCAGGAGGCAGCTTAACACGCCACACCACAACACATGCCCCCAAATATTTATATTTAATTCCGTTTTCCGTGAACACCCTGAAGTACCTGCATATGCTTATGAAAGTGGACAATGCTTATGAAAGATTTGGAAATGTCTTGCTCCTTCTAGCCTCAAAGGGATCCCAGCGACAGAAAACACGACAAGAGAATGTATTCCAAAATGTGCTGACTGCAAGATAAAGGGGTTTGAGAAGTGAGGTCATCTATATGCAAATATCTTAGGATGTGCTACCCCTAAAAATAGTGAAAATCCTTTGTTAGGAAATAGACCGAAAAAGGGAACTCAGGACAAAGCAGCACTCAGCCCAGTGTTGAGCAGAAACCAGAAAAAGCCCTCTTAGCCAGACTCAGGGTAAGATCACTCTCCTAAAGAGGAAACCGGAAAACCAGCTTGGGAAGCAGGGACGCCACAGTCTAGCCTTGCTCATGCCAGTGGGAGCTCAGGGTGGTGACTCGGTTGAAAGGAAATTCTTTTGTCTTAGATGAACGCTTTGGTTCCTTCAGCCTTAAAGGGCCAGCAATGTGGATCCGGTGCAAACAGGTCACAGGGTGGGCTTCAGCCTAGCGCTCAGGACTCCGGCTCAGACACCCGTGCCCGGGGTTGGATTCCTGGCCCTGCTCCCAGTCCAACTTCCTGCTAGAAAGCACATCGTGGGAGGCAGAGTCCCTGATGCTCACGTAGGAGCCCCAGATGGAGCTGCTGTCCCTCAGGGCTAACTTTCGTAGGAACACCTGACGCGTGAGGGGCCCCGCAGCCTGCGGCCACACACATCACAAGACCCTTCTGGGCTGGTGTGGTTGTGGGACACCAGGCGCCTACCAACTCTGTCCCCAGCCCTGCTGCCCACGGGCTCAGAGCCACCAGGACTCTCCCATTTATGTCTCTTTATCCTCACGTGCCCAGGGTCACGCAGCAGTAACCCCGGCAGTGGAAATGGGGGACATCAGACTCAGAACAAAAGGAGCCCAGAGATCACTCCATTCGCCGCCAGCCTGAAACCAAGCGACACCTCTGTTTCTGATGTACATCAGCAGGCTGCGTGGGTCCCAGGGGCAAACGTGGCACTGTTCTGTTGGCACCCTGACACGGGTGCAGGACGAGGAGGGGAATGGCCGCCACCGAGGAGGTCACCAGCACAAAACAGGGGTTCAGGTCGGCACAAACCTGATGAGATTATGGGGCAAGGGGACCAGCCCTTAACTGTCCGTTAATGCAAAAAAAGATGAGGAAAATGGGGTGTATATACACGATGGAGTGCAAGTCAGCCATCAGAGAGAATCCTGACCTCTGCAGCAAGACAGAAGGGAGGGGAGGTCATTCTGTGATGTGCAATAAGCCAGACACAGAAAGGTGAACTTGGCAAGTTCGTTCTCCTAAGTGGAAAGCACAGAGATACAAGATCTGAACTTGGAACAGCAACTACCGGACGCTGGACAGCAGAGGGGAAACACAGGACGGATGGATCGGGGCACCAAGACACAGTGAGGACTATGCTCCAAGTGCCGCAGAGCCCAGTGCGGTGGCTATAGCTCACAGCGACAGAATACATTCTGCCTACAGAGCTGGGAGGCTCCAGACACATAGAAAAGATAAGGAAATGGAGGGGCCGGTGCTGTGGTGCAGCAGGTTAATGCCCTGGCCTGAAGTGCCAGCGTCTCATATGGATGCCGGTTTGAGACCCGGCTGCTCCGCTTCCAATCCAGCTCTCTGCTATGGCCTGGGAAAGCAGTAGAAGATGGCCCAAGTCCTTGGGCCCCTGCACCTGCGTGGGAGACCTGGAAGAAGCTCCTGGCTCCTGATTTTGGATCGGCGCAGCTCCCGCAGTTGTGGCCAATTGGGGAGTGAACCAGCGAAAGGAAGACCTCTCTGTCTCTACCTGCCCCCATCTCTCTCTCTCTCTCTGCCTCTGCTCTCTCTGTGTAACTCTGACTTTCAAATAAATAAATCTTTTTTTTAAAAAACGATAAGGAAATGAAAAAGGATGTAGGGTGTGATTGGTTTACTCTCTATGTGTTGAGATATTGTACTGTACCCTATAATCATGTACAAGCAAGGGACAAAAATTTTAATAATTTATTTTTTAAAAGTACTGTTAAGGCCTTGAGGTAGGGGAAAAATAAAACCAAAGGGTCAAGTTGTACTTCTACAAAGAAGATGTGAATTTGGAAAACGTCTCTGTTATAAATAATTCAGCTCAGCTTCCTGGTGATTCCACTCATTTCAGTCTAACAAAGCTACCGACACAACCCTTTAGAAATAGCATATAAATGTATATGTGTGTATTTTCAGTCAATTTTCACTTTCACAGTATGTTCCAGGCAGTTATGGGATGAATAGTACTCAAAATATTGCTGGATTACAAAAAGGCCATGTTTTCCCTCTGTGCATCACACGGATGTTTCGGGGTTACGACAAAAGTAGAAAGACAGCTGTCAGTCTGCCCTGCAGTTGTCCTACCATCGCTTCCAGAACCCACGAGAACCTCACCGTCAAAATCAAGTCCCCCTTCCCTGACTGCGTCTAGCCTCTGTTTCTAAGAGGAATCAACAGGTCACGCAAATAACTCTTCTCTCTCCAGCTTAGGGTCTTGTTTCTCGGTGAGCCGACTGTGACCCGGGGACTTCAGAAAGTTCACAGAAAATGGAATTAAAATAAAGGTGAGTTTTGTTTTGATGCCAAATATTTGAAAGCCATGCATAAGCAGGGTCTTCAACATCCACAGAAAAAAAAAATGTTTCTTTTGAAAAAGCTGTTCATGAACTTCAAAACCTTTTGCACTAGAAAATAAACGTTGTCTTTTTACTTCCATTTCTCCACACTTTCTGAAGTCCTCATGTGCCAGTCAGCCAACTGGGTGCTCAGACATCACTGGAAAATCAGCAGAGAGGTGGAAACATCTGTTGCCTCTTGTCGAGGGCTCCGCACACCTCCGCCCCCTCCGCCCTGTGGGTTCAGCTGCACGGTGGCCACAACAGTGACAGCGGCGAGGGCAGAGTTCCTGTGGAAACATTTACCGTGCGACTCTTCTGGTGGAAACCGGCTCTCTGAAAAAAAACAAAGCCTCACGCCCCAGCTCAGAGGAACCAAGCCCAGGGGAATGGCGGCCTGGGGCACAGGACTCTGAGTCCAAAGCCAGCCCCGCAGGAACTTCACACAGGAGGGCACTACAAAAACTTCCTGGGAAATGGCCTTAAGAAAGAAGTTCATGTTGGTGTGAATTTAGAAACCCAGGCATATGTGGGGTCTGCAAAGAGTGCATGAGAACGTGCATTAAGAAAAAACCATGCACGGATTTCAAAAAAATTTTTGCACCAAAATAAATCAATCTTTCAAGTCACTGACATACCCCCGTCCAGGGAGATAAAAATCAGTGATTAATTAAAGGATAAAGCCTACAGAAATGACACGTTCTTGTATTTTCAGACCCTCAAGCAGCTGCTTGGTGACTAACTCCTAATTCAAGGCAGCCTGTGCAGGGCAGCTCTCGGGGGCTTCCCCGCAGCTCGGAAAATGCACAGCACCGACCCTTGGTATCTGGCTGAGCAAGGTGGACCATGGCGTGGGACGCTAATAAGCAAGTCCACACCACCTACACCGCCCTGTGGTTTGAGTGGAAAGATTAAGCTTCCAAAAGTCACTCCCTTCACCTGCAAATGGGCGTGGCACTGCTGGCCAGGACACAGCTAGGCCATGGTCACCTGCCGTAGCACCCACCGGGCCAACCCCACTCGAGTCCCTTTCCCACCATGAGGGAAAGAGAACTGGCTCTCACACCTCACCTCAAGGCCAACTCAGCCAACATTTATTCAGCACCCACTAAAGGGCCGCCCTGTACCGCCTTCATCAAACAAGCCCCTTCGGGGCCAGTTAAAGCCCTGTCCTGAAACACCGGCATCCCATATGGGCACCGGTTCTAATCCCGGCTGATCCTCTTCTGATCAGCTCTCTGATACGGTCTGGAAAAGAAGATGGCCTAAGTCCTTGGGCCCCTGCACCTGCATGGGAGAACTAGAAGAAGCTCCTGGCTCCTGGCTTCGGATCAGCTCAGCTCCAGCCATTGTGGCCATTTGGGGAGTGTACCAGCGGATGGAAGACCTCTCCCTCTGTCTCTACTTCTCTCTGTAACTTTGTCTTTCAAATAAATAAAATAAATCTTTTTTAAAAAAAAAAAAAAGCCCCTTCCAGTGGTAAGAAGCGGGCACTTGAGTGTTGCTGCCTTGGGGTAAAGCAGATTGTACAGGTAAAATTCCATACGAACAATACAAGTCCCCAAGAGCAAAAGGAGCTGATGCCGCCTTAAACCTGGTTAGGACTGTGCCTGAAGACTGATCGCAGGCACCACCTCCTCCGTGGAGTCCTCCCTGATAGCAGAGCCTGGCAATCCCCTAACACCGTGCACAGGTCTCTGTTCTGAACTCTGCACCCGTGATGCACCCGTGGCTGGGCGCTGCCTCTTCCGGCACAAGGGGAGCTCCTGGAGCTTTTCGTGCCAGCACCTCACACGGTCTTTTGCCACAGCAGGTGCTCAATGAGCACTATGAAAGGAAGCCTGATGCGAGCGCGTGCGGACTCAGGCCTGCCTGGGGGTGGGTGTGCAGTGACTTAGAAAACGACGTGTGCTTCCTCCACAACCTCCTTCACCCATCCTGTCCTCTCTGGCATCACACAACTGGGCCTTCTGTACTCACACACAGGAATGCCTGCCCTCTGCCACTAGTGCCTGAGAATGAGGTGAACTGGACATGAAGAGAGACAAGAAAGCCTGTTCTATTCTGCTCGTTAGAACCTAGCTCTGGAGCCAGCTTTGTGGCGTCGTGGATAAAGCCACCACCTGCAGTGCCAGCATCCCATATGGGCGCTGCTTCACATCCCGGCTGCTCCACTTCCAATCCAGCTCCCTGCTAATGTGCCTCGGAGGGCAGCAGAGGAAGATGGCCCAAGTCCTTGGGCCCCTGCACCCATGTGGGAGACCCAGAGCAGACAGAAGACCTTTCTCTTTTTCTCTCTCCTCTCTCTCTCTCTTCCTGTCTTCCCATCTCTCTCTCTCTCTCTCTTTCTAACTCTGCCTTTCAAATACACAAATCTTTTCCAAAATAAAGGAGCCTAGAACGAGAACTAGGAAAGTAGCAGGTGGAGGGGCAGGGAATGGGGGTTGGGGAGGAGAGCCAAGGCCAGGCTTCTAGAATCTTCCCAGGGAGCCTGACCTTTACAGGGAAAGGGAAGCTTTCGCGGGTTTCTAGCAGGACAGAGGTTAGGGCTGGGTTTCAGACAGCTCATCTGGGCAACTCCCTGGAGGGAGGATTCATGGAGACCAGTTCTCAGACTACTGCAACGATCCACCTCCATGGAGGCGCCAAACCAATGTGGTGCAAGTGAAAAAAAAAAAAAAAACCTAAGGAAAGAAGGAAAGAAGGAAGGCAGGAAGGAATTGGCTCAAGAAAGCACTCAAGTATGAGTACTTCAAAAATCTGCAGAAAATGGAACTAAAATATAAGTTTATTTGGGGACCAAAAAACTGAAATCCATACACAGAGAGGGCTTTTCAAAAAAGTAACAAAAATAAATATGACAAAGGATTTTTTCCATAAAAATAAACTTATCTTTTAATCCCAGATATCCATGAATTTTTTGAAGTCCTCTCACAGGGAGTGGGATTTGGTGATGAACTGGACCAGGGAAAGAAGCGAGGAAGAAAGAAAGGGAGAGAGGGCGTGGCTGAGCGATGGTAAGGCGGGTGCTAACTGGGAAACCGGAGGAGGAAGAGTTGCGGGGAAGATGGGATATATAACTCTGGACAGGCTGACTTGGAGATACCCAATGCCCGTCCACGCAGGTCTGGGCAGCCAGCGTTATCGGTCACAGGACCCTGCTGTTGGGCCTGCCTGAGCCACAGCTTCCCAGGGTCTCTAGTAAAGATTCAAGGAGACAGAGGACAAAGCCCTTTGCTCTGAGCCTGGAAGCAGGAGTCAAGTGCAGGGGGAAGAGGGGCATTAGAGGAAAGAGGTGGAGGCAGGCATTTGGATCAGCTGCTAATCCCCGCATCTCACCCTGGGGGAGGGCCTGGCTGCCACTCCCAGCTCTGACTCCCAGTCCCAGCTTCCTGTGAGTGCAGACGCCGCTGCCGGGAGGCAGCCAGGGATGGCTCCCGGCAGACGCCGCTGCCGGGAGGCAGCCAGGGATGGCTCCAGTAGCTACGTTCCTGCCAACACCCGGGAGACCTGAGTTGAGTTCTTCAGCTCCTAGCTCCAGCCTCAGCCGTTGCCAGCATTTGGGGAGTGAACCAACAAATGGAATAATCGCTCTGTGTGTGAGAGTGTGTGTGAGAGCGTGTGTGTATAAGTGTGTATGTGTCTGTCTCCCAAATAAGTGAAGGAGAAGGAATACAGAGTCTTGGAGGTCCTCGGCAGGTGGACAATACAGATAAAGCCACAGAGACAGGTGAGACCATCTGCAGTAAGAAAGACAACATAGGACAAAACCCCAAGGAACACGGCCATTTAAAGAAACTGAAGGATGACGAGAGAGTTGTAAAAACACAGTGAGAACAAAGAACCAATAAAGATCTCAGAAGGGAAAGAGAGTTGGGGGGGGGGGGCCTCATCTGAAGAAAGCTGCACAACAAGGCACATGAGCTTTGCCGGAGCAGGGACCTCCGAGTGGCACTGGGAAGATGGAATAGGGCAGGAAGGGCAAGGGCAGACGGCGCTTGCAGCAGCGGAAGAGGGAAGGGGTGCCGCTGGTCCTTTCATACATAATTGGCTCTCCTCCCCAACCCCCATTCCCTGCCCCTCTAAGGGAAGCAAGCCAGGCCAAGGCGGAAGTGTGTCTGCTCTGCTGGGACTGGGGAGGCCCAGGGCTTCCATGTGGGCGTGTCTCTAAGAGGAAGGGATCTGTGGGACGGGACAGGAGAAGCACACAAGGGGAGAGGCTGGCTCCGGGAGCTCACAGAGGGGAGCCACACGCAGCAGGTGCAAGGCTGGGCCTGTGCAGGAAGCTGGCTCGCCGAGATGGTCCTCCAGGTAAAAGCAGCACTGTGGAAGGTGTTATGATGCCAGGGGGTTGGGGGTGGGCAGGAACCGGGGTAAGTTCACACCCGTGAGCTTCCGCCTTCTTGCAACACTTGTGTATAGGCTAAGCAGCCCTATCTAAAAATCTAAAATGTGCCAAGGCTTGAAATTTTTTGAGTGCCCACATGATGCCACAAGTGGGAAATTCCACAGTGCCAAATTCTGCTCCATGGACAAAGTATTAGAAAAATATTGTGGGGCCGGCGCTGTGGTGTAGCAGGTAAAGCCGCCCTCCTGCAGTGCTGGCATCCCATATGGGCACCAATTCAGGTGCCGGCTGCTCCACTTCCGATCCGGCTCTCTGTTATGGCCTGGGAAAGCAGTAGAAGATGGCCCAAGTGCTTGGTGCCCTGCACCCGGGTGGGGACCCAGAGGAAGCTCCTGATCAACCCAGCTCTGGCCATATGGGGAGTGAACCAGCGGATGGAAGACCTCTCTCTCCCCCTCTGTCTCTACCTCTCTGTAACTCCGCCTTTCAAATAAATAAATAAATCTCAAAAAAAAAAATCATAACCTGCATGTATATGAAATGTGGGAAGCAAAGAAATTTTTAAAAAAGAAAATATTGTATAAAATTATCTTCAGGCTGTGAGCATAACATATATATGAAAGTTAAATGAATTTTGTTTATAGACTTGGGTCCCATTGCCAGGACATCACATTATATAGTTACAAATATTCCATAATCTCCAAATATCCAAAATCTGAAACACTTCTGGTCCCTAGCATTCCAGTAAGGATACTCATCCTGTACCAGCCTTCAGAAAGTAGTCTGGATGCTAGGAAAGAAACCACCTCTTCCTGTTGCTAACTCTGACTCTAGCCTGAGACTGTCCAAAACAACGGCCCAAGCAGAAGTCAGCAACACGGAGTTTTACTCTGGACAAAAGGTAGGTGCCTGGGAGAGCCTGGAGACCACGTTACCTTCTCTTCCCATTACTGTCTGTAATGTAATTTAACTTCAAAATAACAAAGGCTCAGAAAAATTATTTTTCCTATCTTAAAACCAAGTTCCACATATACAAGACCCCTAGGACCATCAGAAATTGAGTTCAAAGAGAAAAAAACAGTCCTTTATCTTGCCAGATAAAGATAGTCTGACAGCTACCACTCCAAGAGTATCACTGCACTTGATCTGCTGTGTGCCCCTCGCCGGTGTCCTGTTCTTACCAAGGGCAGATCATGATGAATGTACACCGTCGTACGGATTAAGTCTCTGCACAGTTGAAGTCGGCAGCGGTCTGATTTTGAAATCGACCTGTCATCACTCAAATACGTGTTGTTAATGGGCTGGGCGCTGGGCACGGCAGTTAAGGTGCCAGTTGGGATGCCCACATCTCAGATCAGAATGCCTGGGTTCGAGTCCCAGCAGTTCCACTTCCAACTCCAATTTTCGGCAAATGCACACCATAGGAGGTAGCTGGTGATGGCCTGAACTCCCAGCTAGGCTCCTGGCTTTGGCCTGGCCTAGCCTCAGCCATTGCAGACATCTGGGGAGTGTATGTGTGAGTGTGTGCGTGTGTGTGTGTGCAGATACCTCTCAAAGTTAAAAATTTTTTTCTTTTATCCAGGGAACCTGGGACTCAGTTGATCCTTTCATACATGATTTACATTTATTTAAGGGAATAAAAACCATTCTGACATATCCATTCTCTCTAAACTACTTCTGAGGCTGATCTTGAACTCACATATATTGAAAAAAAATTCACATCTATATCTGAAATATGAATTTTAAAGGGAAAATCTTTAAGCAAAAATAGTGCATATAACTGCTTGAGTTTTTTTCCTTCCTCCCTTCCTCCCTTTTCCTCCCTCCCTCCCTCCCTTCCTTCCTTTCTTTGAAAGGCACATTTATAGAGACAGAGAGAGAGAGAAATTTTCCGTCCACTGGTTCACTACCTAAATGGCCACAACATCCAGGACTGGGTTAGACCAAAGTCAGGAGCCAGGAGCTTCATCTGGGTCCCTCACACGGGTGGCAGGTGCTCAAGTACTTAGGCCATCTGCTGCTGCTTTCCCAGGTGCATCAGCAGGGAGCTGGATCAGAAATGGAGCAGCCAGGACTTGAATCAGCCGCATGTGGGATGCCAACATTGCAGGTGGTGGCTTTACCCACTGTGCCACAACACCGGCCCCAGCTGCTTGAGTCTTGGTTCTGACTCAAGACATGAGAACAACGAGGAAATTCTTTGCTCCGCACATGTTTCCTGCATCCCAGTCACGGGCAGGTGCTGGAGGAGGCTGATGGCGCCGTGTTTACACAGGGAGCAGCACTCGGTGGCTGAAAGTGGCAGCCCGCAGCCAGAGCGAAGCAGGCGCCCACAAACACATTCTCATTCACCCCAGACTCTGCAACAGCAGTTCCCCCGGCCAATCAATACAACCACAGCCCAGGTTCAGAAGGCGAGGGGGCCCAGCCGGGAGAGCTAACCACACTCCTGAAGCCCAAACCAAGGCTGTGCTGAGAATCAAGTGCAAATCCGCCCTCCCTTACTACAGGTCACATAAACTTTTGTTCTGAAAAATCACGCATGCGCAGATCAGAAATCTCTCCCTTACTATCCACTGGCACAGAGCAAGGGCCCAGAACAAGCAGCTAGTCAAGAGACAAGGGTATAAAAAGGCACCATCAAAGTGAGTCCTAGTGCTTAGCACTTCATATTCCTGCAAACCAAATCAGAATCTTTGGTGCCCCCGATTTCACCCATAAATCCACCCTCCATGATGCCCTTCTAAAATTGGCATTTTCCTCCCAGAGAGCAGGATGAACTCTTCATGTCAACAACAGTATTATATATTCAAACTTCACCCAAGAGAAACACCTTTTAATGCCAAGGCTGTTTACCATCATTTCCCTTAATTGCAGCAATAAAAAGGCTCACTCCACCTTCCCTTAAAGGGCCCCTTCAGTCCTCTGCAACTAAACATTGCAACTTAAGTCTTTCTAGCTTGCTGGGTCACACTGACTCCAAACTCTCCATCTGCAAATGTAGCGTTAGTAATCCCAAAGTCATTTTCCCATTTTCTGTGCAAGATCTCTCAGAGTGAAGCTATGTGCAGAATTCACCCCATATCCCTAAGATTCCAAATAAAGAAGCCATCTTCTCTTCCACCAATAACTAGAAACAGTGCAGAGGCTGCACTCAAAAAATTCCTCCTGGAGCCGGCGCTGTGGCACAGCGCATCCAGTACATCCAGTACAACCACCAGTTCTGAGTCTCGGCTGCTCTGCTTCCGATACAGCTCCCTGCTAAGGCACCTGGGAAAGCGACTGAAGATGGCCCGAGCAGGCGACAGGGATGGAGTTCCTGGCTCCCGGTTTCAGACTGGTCCAGCCCCGGCCATTGCTGTCATTTGGAGAGTGAACCACCAGATGGAAGATCGATCTCTCTCTCTCTCTCTCTCTCTCTCTCTCTCTCTGCCATTCCTTCCAATAATAAATAAATAAACCTTTTTTAAAAAAAATCCCTCCTAACTTTCAATTTCTATGTAAAGAAACTCAAAGTGCATTTTGACAAAGGGCTGAGCCCATGATTTCCTACTTAAGTGCTAAGGGTAGTGGGGTGGTGACGGTGACGGCGACATTGATAATAAAGGATTTCTCAAGGGTGGTGTGTGTCCTGTGCTACATTATATGACAACCCTCAGTCCTCACTGATTCTCACAAAGCCCTGAGAAGGGGGTACAGTGTCAGGAATGAGAAAACTGAAGCTTGCAGGCATCAAATGCTCCCTGCGAGTAAGAGGCAGAACTCAGTTAAAGCCCAATCTGGTTGACCTCCGACCATCACACTATGATGCACTGGTAATTATGGTGGCTGTCCAATAAATATTCCTCAAAGCCTGTATTTGTGTATTATTAGCCCCTAATTGGAGACTACCCACCCTCATTTATGTGACGTGGGCAATTACTAATACACCTTTTTACATTAAATACACATCACATGGATGTTGAAGGAAAGGTCAGAAAGATTCGGGGACGCCAAAACGGACATTATCCCAAGTTAGGAGGCAATTTCAAAAAGCTGCTAGAGAGGCAGGCGCTGTAGCACAGTAGGTGAAGCCGCCTCTTCCCCCATATTGGAGTGTCCGCTCAAGCCTGGGTTTTCGGGTTCCAACCCAGCTCTCTGCTAAGGCACCGGGGAAGCAGCAGGCAATGGCTGCTTTGAGTTCCTGCCACCCACGTCGGAGAACCAGATGGAGTTCCTGTCTCCTGGTTTTGGCCTGCCCCTGCTCCAACTGTGGCAGTCATTTGGGGAGTGAACCAAGAGATGGAAGATGCCTCTCCTCCCCCATTATTGCTCGCTCTCTCCTTGTCGCTCTGCCTTTCAAATAAATACATCTTTTTCTAAAGTTTGTGAAAACAAAATTAAAAGATAAGCTTAGCAGTAGACATTTGGCATAGCAGCATCCCATAAGACTCCTGGGTTTGAATCCCAGTTCTGCTCCCAATTCCAGCTTCCTGCTAACGAACACTGGGAGACAACAGGTGATGGCTCAAGTACTTGGCTCCCTGTCAATCACATTGGAGACTTGGATTGAGTTCTAGGCTCTTAGCTTCAGCTTCCTGGTCCTGGCTGTTGCAGAAATTTGGGGAGTGAACCAGCAGATGGGAGATATCTCATCTCTCTCTCTATTTATTTATTATTTATTATTTGAAAGTCAGAGTTACACACAGAGAGACAGTGACAGAGAGAAAGGGAGAGAGAGAGAGAAAGAGAGAAGGATCTTCCATCTACTGGTTCACTCCCCAATTAGTTGCCATGGCCAGATCTGTGCTGATCCGAAGCCAGGAGCTTCCTCTGGGTCTCCCACTCGGTGCAGGACTTGGGCCATCTTCTACTGCTCTTCCAGGCTGTAGCAGAGAGCTGGATTGGAGTGGAACAGCCGGGACTCGAACCAGTGCCCATATGGCATGGAGGCCCTTACCTGCTATGCCATAGCACCAGCCCCTAAAATGTTAAGGTAAGTATATTTTGGTGTACAAAGGTTGAAAATTCATGTACAGTCTATTCACAATATGCATTTTTGTGAACTTTTTGAAGTAAGCAAGATTCAGCTGTACCTAGTCATCCACACTGAGGTTTAAATCCCTTTTATGACTATTGGAGCTGTGTTTATTAATTCTGAACCATAACTGTAAAGGTTTGTAAGAAACTAAAAACACTTCAGAGTCCCATCAGTTATAACACTGCAATGCAATCATCTTAGCCCTCTAATTTACTGAAATCTTCCAGAAACACCTATGAGCCCGTAGAAAACAAATATATCCTTCAGAAACTCAAACATTTAGAAAAAATTCTAAGTCTCTGTTTCCTTGCCCCTTTCTTTCCTTACAGAACGTGGTGCTGGCAGGGAAGGGACAAGCAGGTGCTTCTCTGATGTGGCCCCAGGGGCACCACCAAGACTAGGCCCTCTCCCTCCCTAGGAAATGTGCGCATGGCCACCGAAAAATGACCATGTCTATAAGGCAACCCTCTGCTGGTCTTTCCTCGGCCAGTGTGGATCTTTTCAGATTACCCTTGCCCACATATTAATTTCCTCAGGAGATTCAAACCACCAAAGTTGCCATTCCTGCAGGGCCTGCATGGTGCTGGGTGTGCACAGTGCACTGGAGGGAATCTCTACACTGAGCTAACATGAGCACCATTTCCAGGCGAGAGAACCCAGGGTCAGAGCGAAGTGGACTTGCTCATAGTTCACAACCCCACGAGGCAGCAGAGATGGGACAACACACCAAGCTTGCAGACCGCACGCCACCGTCTCCCCCTCCATCTCTGTGTCCCTCCACACGCCCATCCCGTGCCCACGTAGGAGCCTGTGCCTGAGCTGTTGCCTCTTCGAGCCCTTTCTTGCCTCTGCATGTGGCTGTCTTGGCAGAAGTGCCACCTGCTCTGTGCATTCTTCCTGGCCACTCCAGGCAAAGCAGCCACTTGTCATATGCGGTCACATCACCCTGCTGTGATGCTCCACTCAGCACCTGCCCTCCACCTGTTGCTTTCTCCCTCACTCATTGGCTCGCTTATTATCTACTTTTCCACGTGAGGGCGGCTCTGCAGGGGACAGTGTTCTGGGTCGGGGTTCTCTGCCCTGTCTGTGGCACCTGGAAGAGTGCCGGGTGCACAGTGCTGCTCTGTGACTGGGGGTTCAGAGGCGCAGGGCCTGTGGTCCAGGGAGCTGGATTCTAGCTTTACTTCTAACTAGCAAGGTGGGAGGAATTTCTGCATGTTCTCCACTCAGCTGCATGTCCACCACCACCAGGGTGTTGGCAGGAAGCCAGGGAAGTGAGTGGAGGTCCAGAAAAGACCATAGAACTCGCTGGGTCATCAGACACCAAGGCTCCAAGAGTAAGAAGAGCAAACATACATCTTCTCATTTTGTCTTGGACCAACATAACACTGTACCAGAACGCTCACTGCGGCTCAGAAAAGAGAGCAAGGACCAGAGCTGTGACACAGCAGGGAAAACCACCACCTGCAGTGCTGGTGTCTCATATGAGCCCTGGATCGAGTCCTGGCTGCTCCACTTCTGATCCAGCTCTCTGCTATGGCCTGGGAAAGCAGAAGATGGCCCAAGTCCTTGGGCCCCTGCACCCATGTGGGAGACCTGGAAGAAGCTCCTGGCTCCTGGCTTCGGATCAGCCCAGCTCCAGCTATGGCAGCCATTTGGAGAGTGAATCAGCAGATGGAAGATGTCTGTCTGTCTGTCTCTCTCTCTCTCTTTCTCTCTCTCTCTCTCTGCTTTTACCTCTCTATAACTCTGCCTTTCAAATAAATAAATAAATCTTTAAAAAAGGGGGGGGGGGGCAAATGTTATAAGAAAAAGTTTACAAAATAATCTTCTTTAATAATTTATTTGTGAAAGGCAGAGACACAGAGAGAAACAGAGATATTCTTATCCAGTGGTTCACTCCCCAAATGCCCATAACAGCAAGAGCAGGCCAGGCTAAAACAGGGAGCCAGGAACTCGGTCCGGGTCTCCCACATGGGTGGCAGGGACCCACGGACTTGAGCCATCACTGCGGCACGCTGTGCATTAGCAGGAAGCGGGAATGGTAAGTGGAGCCAGGATTCTAAGCCAGGCACTCCAACATGGAATGCAGGAAGACCAAGCAGTCTTAACCACTAGTCTAAATGCCCACCTTGCTATCATTTTTTATAGGGAAAAGTTACAAAAGACACCAAGCCGAGGCCATTCAAACTGCCCTAGTTCTGCCTTTTTTTTTTTTTTAATTTTTCATCTACTGTAGACCTCAAAGACACCCCTTCAAAAATAGAGGCTTTGAAAATACCTCTGTAAGCACAGCCATGTAGGTCCAAAAGTGGGTTACCACCCAGAACATGTTACCAGCAGCCAGAAATGAGAATTTCGCTTTTTTCAAGCTCCTCTTTTTCTCAAAATGCACAGTTCCTCTTTTTGACTAGTCAACTGTCTTCTACAATTGAGTGAAGTAAAAACATCCCCAAGTCCAGGGGAAATATCAGCACCATGCCATGCTGTGCTGTAGCGGGTAAAGCCGCCACCTGCAGTGCCCGGCATCCCATAAGGGCACAGGTTCAAGTCCCGGCTGCTCCACTTCCGATCCAGCTCTCTGCTGTGACCTGGGAAAGCAGTAGAAGATGGCTCAAGTCCTTGGGTCCCTGCACCCATGTGGGAGACCCAGAAGAAGCTCCTGGCTCCTGGCTTCAGATCGGTGCAGCTCTGGCTGTTGCGTCCATCTGGGGAGTGAACCAGCAGATGGAAGACCTCTCTGTGCCTCTGCCTCTCTGTAACTGCCTTTCAAATAAATAAATAAATCTTTGTAAAAAAAAAAAATAAGCTTCTAAAAAAATAGTGAAATTAACTTCAAGATGCAATAACTTTGAACAGCCCTTGTCTTGAATGTTGAGGAACAGTTTTTGTGTGTGTGTGCAAATTGTTGAACTCTTTACTTAATGTAGAGTTAGTCTTCTGTGTATAAAGTTAATCAAAAATGGATCTTAGTGGAGAAAGAGACTGGAAATGGGAGAGGGAGGAGAAGGGGTGGGAGTGTGGGTAGGAGGGCGGGGATGGTGGGAAGAATCACTATATTCCTGAAGTTGTACTTATGAAATGCATGAAGTTTGTACTCCTTAAATAAAAGGTTTCTTTGGGAAAAAAAAAAAAAAAGAAGGAGAAGGAGAAGGGGAAGAAGAGGAAGGGGGAGGAGGAGGAGGGGGAGGAGGAGGAGGGGGAGGAGGGGGAGGGGGAGGAGGAGGAGGAGGAGGAAGAGGAGGAGGAAGAGGAGGAGGAAGAGGAAGAGGAAGAGGAAGAGGAAGAAGAAGAACCACGCCGTTGGAGCTAGAAGCCAACAGAAGCCTAACAGGAGTTTCTTTCTTTTTTTTTTTTTTTTTTTTTTGACAGGCAGAGTGGACAGTGAGAGAGAGAGACAGAGAGAAAAGTCTTCCTTTGCCGTTGGTTCACCCTCCAATGGCCGCCGCGGTCGGCGCGCTGCGGCCGGCGCACCGCGCTGATCCAATGGCAGGAGCCAGGTGCCAGGTGAGTTTCTTTATGTGAGGCCCTGTACCACTGCCAGCTTCATGGGACCACTAATCTCATGACACTGTGCCCAGAGCATCCTCCAGATGCCCATACAAGTGATCTTCCAGCCTTCCGTGGGAAATGGCACACACAAAAAACTACGCATAGATTTCCAAAGTTTTGCACCAAAATTCAACATCATGTGATTGCGTTTCTTTCGTGAACATTCTGAGCTCCCCTCCTATGTGAAGCTCCCCAGCTTCCGTCATCCTGAACGAGGTCCAGGGCGCAGAAGCCTTGCCTTCCTGGGATTCCGCTCTCAACGCCTGCACACCATAATGAAACAACAGTGCTATGAGCCTACATCAGAGCATCCAAGAGGCCCACAGCTGGCGAGCAGATCAACGCTGGCTGCTCAGGGACTTACCCCAACATGGGTATGACTGTGGGAGCTCATTTCAGAACAGTGGCAAGGAAACACTTCTCTAAGGAAGAGAATTCCCTTCGTACAGTGGAGCCCCCAGGAGAACTGCACCCACCGATGCTGGAGAGGACCGTGGTGCCCAGCCCTCTCACATCACAGCCAAGGAAACCAAGCCCTGTGAGAGCAGTGAGGCTGCCACATCACAGCCCCACGTGGCGAGGGGCGCAGAGACGGCACTGAGAGGTGGGACCCCACGACTGACCAGCGAGGCAGCTATGCAGCTTTGGTTTAAGTGCCTGGAGAACGGGGGTGGGGCTAGGTCTGAAACTGGGTACACAGGGCTGAGTACTGAACACAGCCACGCTGGCCCCATTAGGAGGGGCTCACGTCAACTACAGTTCTATTCTCTGACAAATTTCTCGATTTTTTTTTTTTTTTAACCACAAGCACAAACTAAACATCATCAGGTAACCTTTCAATAAGGCTTTCTCTCCCTGCGAGGTCAAAGGTGTGCAAGGGTAAAACTTTAAAAAAAAAAAAAAACGGAGGAACTTTCTAGAAGGCAGCACATAATAAAAGCACTGCTGGTGACTCCCCCACTAAGTGGTCTTTCTACAACAAAAGTGCTGTGTGCTTTGACAAGCCCTGCTCTGATGGACTGGGGTGACAGAAACACTCAAACGCCACCCCATCTCGATAAAGCTCTCTGAGCCTACCAAGATTCTCAACAGAAATTTCCTGTCTCATAAAAAGCTTTAGCACAGCACTTAAACATGACCGTAGCCAATACCCCTGGGCCTGATCCTCCATCTAATTAAAACGTCTGTCCTGCCAGTGATGGACGGCGTGTGTCATCACCAAGGGTGGGTGTGCAGAGTGGGGACAGCAGACAGCTGACTACAAAGCTTTAATCACCATGCTGGTGAGGACGGCTTCTAGCAAACCCGGAAACACTGGGATGCTCATCCTCTCTCTGACCTGAAGTACCAGGGATGTACTTACAGCCACCCCTCAGACAAGGGGTCGACAAGTGTAAACTAAGAAATACAACCGCATAACCAGAGAGGACCGCCGGCCCACTGCGTCTCCTTAGACAGACGCTAAGCCAAGGTACTGTCAACACTGGAAAAGTCACCCAGGCCTGAGCTGTCCTCAACAGGCCTCAGCAATTGAGATTTTAGACCGACTCAATTCTTTAACTACTAGCTACTAACTACTAACACAACTCATATGACTGCTTAGAACCGAACCAACTACTCCAAAAGGGAAGAAATGATGTCGCTGCCTAATCGTGGAGGCAGAGGCTCAGCCACGTTCCAGTGTTAGCCCCTCACGATATAAACCAGGGGACAGAGAGCCCAGATGAGCCGAGGCGTTGTCACTCTGACAGGTGACAAAGCTACACCACGAACCTCACACTTCGGACTTTTACCACAGCCCAGCACTGAGATGTGCACTGAAATACAAAGACAGTTCGTTCAATGGGGTTGTCCGTATAATACTGATTTTCAGTAAAATTAACTCCCCATCAATTTACTAGTAAGACTGTTTTCTTTGAAATGCTAGGACACAAATATATATGTAAACATATATCTAAATAAAAAAATGAATGTGTTCACAAAACGCATAGCTGAAATAAGCCTAAGGAAGTGTACCCAATTTTCTGCAGACATGAAATGTGTGTGTGCGTGTGTGTGTGTCACACTTCCGCTGAGGTTGGACAACAGTAACACTTGAGCTGGAGCTTTGATTCTCGCATTCTGAAAACAAAGACTTGCATCACTTTGGCGTCACCAACTCAAAACCACCTCGGGACTAATCAGGCAGTGAGTCAAAAGGATTGGTCCCTTTATGGGGAGTGCTGGGATCTGCTGCAAACTGGACTGGCACAGCACTCAAGGCCTCTAATTTCCATGTTCAAAAACACTGGTGCCAAATGGGTGCACCTGTACACTCTGCAGGGCCCCATCAGGCTCTGAACAAGACCATCCTCTGGCTTCCACATCCATGGTAATCTTATAATCCATACAAAATGCAAGATATTCCATGGTTCAAATCTGGTTTTACTGCTTTCCCCTTTGGGGAGCCAAAGGACCTTGAAACTTAGTTCCCTCCCAACCTTTCCAAAGATGGAATCATGACTGTAGGTCGGAAACATCCACCCTCCAAAGAGCCCGCTGAGAAATCTCTGGGCAAACATCTCCAGGTCGCAAGCCACTTTCTTTCCTTTGAGGAGAGTTTTCATAGCCATGGAACCGGCACGGGTTGACGCCACCTGCACTGGTGCCTGCAAAACGAGCTCTCTGTCTTCCCTCCAGGTCCCGATCTGCCTGCACCAGGTGCTTAGCAACATCTGAGTCCTCCCCGGGGTTCTGTGACTTCCCAGTCATCTGTCTGTCTGTTGTTCCATCCTCAACCTCTCTGCCCCTCAGAAGTAAAGGATCTAAGAAGGAAGGGGCCATGTCTGTGAGGTCCATGCCCGGCCCCTCAACAGGGACCTCCCCCTCACCAATGCTACACGCTTCCACGTGTGCCCACTCCTTCAGAACAGAGGGCCAGGGCACTGGGGACTCGGGGCCACATCCAGACAGGGCATGGCAGGGAGAGTGACCCGAGCAGGAGTCTCCCCGAGCAGGAGTCTCAAGCACAGGTAGGATCCAGCAATGTGATTATGGAATAGAAGGAAGCACGCTGGAAGCCGAGCACACAGTGTGGATGGGGAGAGGTGAGAGAGAAGGCTCCAGAGGAAACCTGGGCCAGAGCATGGAGAACATTCTAGAACATTCCAAGACTATGGGTTGTATTAAGAGCAACGGGATCCCACAGAGAAGAGTTTTAAGTAAAGGAACGACCACCGGTTTGGCAAAATTAGGAAAAGACGATTTGGGATACAGTAACGATAAGTGTGGAAAACAGTCAAGGACCGAGTTTCCATGCACTATTCGTTTTCATCAGATTCTAATAAAACAGAGCCACGTAGTCCATACTAAAGGGGGACGTGATTCAGTCAACTGCTTTACAAAAGAGAAAAAACATCTTAGAAAATCGAAGGCACCTTGTAAAAATGCACTGCACTTTTACCATCATCACTAATCGCCCCTCCAAACACTCGTTGGACACAAAACTGCACCAAGAGTTGCGTAAGACAATGATTCATGCTCCAGCCACCGACCGAGTGCAACAGCTCTCCAAGGCTGAGGATGCAATCCTTAAATGTGCATTTCGTGCTTCTGCCCTGGAGTTAACACATGGGACCAAGAACTATGAGTGTAAGAAGTTACACTACATCACAGGTTTCAAAATCATAGACTTCTGGGGCTGGTGCCACAGCACAGCAGGTAAAGTGGCCACCTGCAGTGCCAGCATCCCCTGTGGGCACCAGTTCAAGTCCCGGCTGCTCCACTTCCAATCTGGTTCTCTGCTAATGTATCTGGGAAAGCAACAGAAGATGGCCCAGGTATGTGGGCCCCTGCACCCACGTGGGAGATTTGGACAAAGCTCCTGGCTTCGGCCTGGCCTAGCCCTGGCCACTGTGGCCATTTGGGAAGTGAACCAAGCAAACAGAAGATCTCAATCTCTCTCTCCCTCTCTCTCTCTGCCTCTCTGTAACTCTGCCTTCCAAATGCATAAAAATAAATCTTTTAAAAAATCATAGACTTAAAATGAGGCAAAAATCAAGGAATTTTCCCATACACAAGGTTTTCATTCCATTGTCATATTCAAAGGGCATAAAAACCTGACCCTTGAAGCACACCCCAGTATCTCACTGATTAATTTCAAAAAGCAATGCTGCATTCATGGCCACTTCCCAAATTATTTCCTTTAGAAAGATGAATAAAATATTTAAAGAAAGATGTTCCCAAAGCACTTACACCTTACTTGCCCCAAAATCACAAAAAAATTCTCTTTGTTCAGCAAATATTTAGTGCCTACTGTGTATCTGTGTATCAGGACGCTGGTGTAGAACAGAGAATATCACAGAGGTGGGTTGGAGCTGTCTAATCACTCACATTCTACGGAGGAGGAAGGTATAGCAAGCAAATCAATTAACAAAGTAATTCCAGAAAGGTGACAAGAGAATACCACCAACCAGGAAAATGCTCTCCTGGGTGAGCCAAACTCTGGTGCAAGGTGAGAGGCAGCCAGCCCCCACCACAGCAAAATTCTCACAATAAAACCGAAGGTGCGACAGAGCCAACGAGATCCCCAAATGTGTGTTTCCCCTAAAGCACTGTGGGCTTATCAATAGTGTTAGACAAGCCTTACCATTGGCCCGGGGTGTTAAAAATCCATGATGAGGCCGGTACTGTGGCTCACTTGGCTAATCCTCTGCCTGCGGTGCTGGCACACCAGGTTCTAGTCCCGGTTGGGGAACCAGATTCTGTCCCGGTTGCCCCTCTTCCAGTCCAGCCCTGTGTTGTGGCCCGGGAAGGCAGTGGAGGATGGCCCAAGTGTTTGGACCCTGCACCTGCATGGGAGACCAGGACAAGCACCTGACTCCTGGCTTCGGATCAGCGCAGCGCCAGCTGTAGCAGCCATTAGGGGAGTGAACCAACGGAAGGAAGACCTTTCTCTCTGTCTCTCTCTCACTGTCTATAACTCTCTTTCTCTCTGTCTCTCTCTCTCTCACTGTCTAAGTCTGCCTGGCAAAAAATAAAAAAAAAAAAAAATCCATGGTGAGACTAACCACACTACAAAGTAGGGAAGAGAATGAGACACTAGAGCTCAGGACTCTGGAAGGATTTTGGTGCTGCACATCCATGCACCTGCCTCCAGGAGCCAAGAGAAAAGACAGTTAGCAAATGCCCGGTCGTCGGCGGGTCCCAGGTGGTCTCACCTGGGAGGACCAGGAAGCAGGTGCCTCTCGCAGGCTGCAGGGAGAGCAGCCCCGGGCTGCCGAGAACAGGACGTCTCTGGGAGGCTCCAGGAAAACGGGCTGGGATCCGGCCAAGCCGGGCCTTCCTTCCTGAGGGGGGTGCCAAGGTCTTTCCATGACGCAGCCTCCAGTTCTGGCGGCCTCCCCCGGGTCCCCAAAGCTCCACATCAAGTCCAAGAGGCCAGGCCCCGGCTGGGAAAGCCAGCAAATCAATGGCAAGTCCATGGGAGAAGGCAAGAGGGTTTGAGCGTAGGCAAACCTTCGGTGTTCACAAGTCCAGGCAATGATGCAAACTCAAGTCTCAGAAGAAGCAGGGGAAAAAAAAAAAAAAAGAAAAAACCACTCACGGTGGTAATTTCGAAAATGAGACTGTGTCCAAAAATCAGAAACTAATTTAATAAATGCGTTTCTTGGTGATTTGTTTTTCGCACTCCTACTCTGATACACAGCCTCTGCACTATAGAGGGAATGTGATTTTCCAGAGTCAGAATGGGCTCCAATTTAATTCTCCCATTTACCAGCATCCATCTTTACATCTTCAGTAAAACAGCCTCACTGTTTTTTCCAGAGCTTTAATCAGGTACAACTGCCACACACATACTTACAGTGCATGTGGAAAGTCGGGCATAGTTGCATAACTGTGAAACAATCATCAGGATGATTGAAATCATAAGGATCTTCACCTCTCCCTTGTGTCATCCATCCACCCCTCATTCCTTTGCAATCCGTCACTTCCCATTCCCAGGCAACCACTGAGCTGCTCTCTAAGTTCTCATTTTCTGTAATCGTGCATAGAACATTCCTCCACGTGGCTGCCTGTGTCACTCACTCATCCCCTCGCACTGAGTTCTAATCCACTGTATGGATATACCACAACTTGTTCTAACCTCCATCTGTTGATTGACACGTGAGTGTCAATTTCCAGTCTGGGGCTATTACAAAGGAAGCTGCTGTGAACTCTCATGGACAAACTTTGATGCGGATGGTTCCATCCCTCCTGGCAAATAGTTAAGCGCAGACAGGTCATGTGGCAGGTGCATGTTCATTTGAAGAAACCACCACAGTCTTTTCCAACATGACTATACCATTCTACGTTCCTAACAGTACTGAATGACAGTTCCAGGGTTCCACTTCATCACCAACGCTTACGGCACTGAGTCTGACCAACCACAGCCTTACTAGTAAAAACACATCGATGTCTCAGTATGGTTTGAGTTTGCATTATAACTTAACAACTAGTGATCCTGGGTGTCTTTTAATGTGCCGTGTGCCATGAAGATGCCTATTCAAATATCTGCTCCATGTTTAAATCGGGTCTTTTTCTTGTTGAGTTGTGACAACTCTTTTATATACTCATGTCACAAATCTTTTGTCCGATTTATAGGTTGCGAGTATTTTATGGCAGTCTGTGGCCTGTGTTTTCATGTTCTTAGGCATCCTTTGGGAAGCAGTAGTTTTTAATTTTAATAAAGTCTAATTTATTGATTTTTTAAAAAATATACTTAGGACTTTTTGGGTTCTAGCTAAAATATATTATGCCAAGCCCATGGCCACTAAGATTTTCTTCCATGTTTTCCTACAGAAGTTCTACAATTAAACTTGTACATTTAGGTCTAGAATCCATCTGAAATTCATTTTGATACTTGCTGGGAGGTAAGGGTAAGGCTCTGACTGCTGCAGATGGCGATCCAGTTGTTCAAGTCCTACTTGTTGAAAAGATCGACATTTCCCCTATTGAACTGCCTCCTTGGCATCTTTATCCAAAACCAACTGATCATATGCCTGCGTATCTACTTCCAGATTCTCTTCATTTCAAAACCACATTATCTTGATTATGGTAGTCCCACATGAACTTCGAACTTAGATAATGTCAGTTCCCTTAGCCTTTTTTCAAAACTATCCTTAGACCAATCTAAGTGGTGCACATTTCCATATGAATTTTAGAATCAGTCTGTCAATTTCTATAACAAAGCTTGATATTTTTATTGGGATTGCATTAAATCTACTGAGTACTTTGAGAAGAACGGAGGTCTTAACAATACTGAATCTTCCCATCCATGAACACAGTGAATCTCTCCATTTTTCTAGATCTTTAATACTTCTGCAATGCTTTACCACTTCCACTGAAAAACTTTTGCACACTGGTTATCAAATTTATCCAATTCCATACTTTTGATGTTCTTATAAATAGTGATTTTTTATTTTAGTTTTCAATCCACCCAGACCTTCAATTGTGGTAGTATATGGAAATACAATTGATTTGGATCCTGCAGACTAGCTAAACTCAATTGCTGGTTCTAGAAGCCCTATTAGAGATGCTGAGGAGCCTTAGAATTTTCTACAATCACTTGTCCACACATAAGATAATTTTACTTCTTTCTTTGATATCTGTATTTTATTTTTTGAAATTATTTTTTCACAATAATCAAAACCTCCAGCAGAATGCTGAATAAAAATGGGAAGCACACTCTTGCCTTATTCCTGACAATGGAGGGAATGAAAATCATCCTTTCACTGCTAACATGATACCTGTAGATTTTTCATAGAAGTCCTTTATCAGGTTGATGAAGTTAACTCTTTTTTTTATTAAGATTTATTATTTGAAAGGCAGAGTTACGGGGGGGGGGGGGAGCGGAAGAGAGAAGAAGGAGGAGGAGGAGGAGGAGGAGGAGAGACACACCAAGAGAGAGAGGTCTTCCATCCACTGGTTCACTCCATAAATGGCCGCAACAGCCAGGACTGGGCCAAGCCCAAGCCAGGAGCTTCTTCCAGCTCTGCCACATGGGTGCAGGGGCCCAAGCACTTGGGTCATCCTCTGCTGCTCTCTCAAGGCACATTAGCAGGGAGCTGCATAGGAAGTGGAGAAGCCAGGATCTAAACCAGAGCCCAAACAGGATACCAGTGCTGCAGGCCACGGTTTTAACTCACTAAGCCACAGTGCCAGCCCCTGCTAATTTCCTAGGGTTTTTTTTTTTTATTTAACATAAATGGAGACTGAATTTTTTCAAATACTTTTTCTATATGTATTAGAAAATCCATATAGAAATAGTCATATGGATCTGAATTTTTACTGTTAATATGAAGAACTAAATCAAGCTTATGCTACCAATTAAAAGCTCTATTTGGTCATGATGCATTATCAATTTGCTATCATTGGATCCGATTGCTAAACTTGAACAATCTTTGCATCTATGTTCATGGATGACACTGGTCTCTAGTTTCCTTTTTTTGTAATGTCTTGATCAATGTCTTGATCAGGTTTGGAAGAAGTTGGGATGTGTTTTCTTCTCTTCCATTTTCTGATGGAGCTTCCACAGAATTGGTAAGAGTTCTCCCTTACATGCATCACAGGGGCAGGCATCCTTCACTATGGCAAAGAAACTTCTTGGGACACCTGCATCCCATATGGGAAAGCCTAGGTTTGAGACCCGGCCTTGCTTCTGATTCCAGCTTCCTGCTAACACACACCACCACGGGAAGCCGTAGGTAATGGTCCAAGCACCTGCGCCTCTGCTACCCATATGGGAGACCTGGAAGAGTTCTAGGCTCCTGGCTTCAGACTAGCCCAGCCCTGAGTGCTAGGGCATGCGGGGAGTGAACAAGTGGATGAAAGCTCGCTCTCTCCCTCTTCCTTTCAAATAAGTAAAAAATAAATAAATAATTTCTAATGTACCATAGAAGTCACTAGTAAAGCCAAATGGGGCCTTGAGTCTGTTTTAACTGCAAAATCAACTACTTTATTAGATATAAAGCTATTCAAGTTATTTGAAGGAACTGTGGTAGTTTATCTTCCAATCTTCCAAGGAATTTGTTCATTTAATCTAAACTATGGAATTCACTGGCATAAAATTGCCCATAATATCCAAAATTTATTTATTTGAGAGTCAGAGTTACAGATACAGAGAGGGATAGACAGAGAGAGGTCTTCCATCCGCTGGTTCATCCACCAAATGGCTGCAAAGGCCAGAGCTGGACCAATCCGAACGCAGGAGCCAGGAGCTTCTTCCTGGTCTCCCATGCAGGAGCAGGGGCTCAAACGCTTGGGCCATCTTCTACTGCTTTTCCAGGCCATTAGCAGGGAGCTGCATGTGAAGTGATGGGGTTAGGACTCCAACCAGCGCCCATTTGGGATGTCGGTGCTGCAAGCAGAGGTTTAGCCTGCTGAGCCACAGCGCCAGCCCCCATAATATACTTTTAGTACTCTTTCAGTGTCCATAGGATCTATAGTGGTATCACCTGCCTTGATAATTTGTGCCTTCTCTCTCCCTCTCCCTCTCTCTATCATTCTGGCTTGAGACTTTCCATTTTACTGGTTTGTTGGTTGGTTGGTTTATTTATTTATTTTTTTGACAGGCAGAGTGGACAGTGAGAGAGAGAGAGAGAGACAGAGAGAAAGGTCTTCCTTTGCCGTTGGTTCACCCTCCAATGGCTGCTGCAGCCGGCGCGCTACAGCTGGCGCACTGCGCTGATCCGATAGCAGGTGCCAGGTGCTTCTCCTGGTCTCCCATGGGGTGCAGGGCCCAAGCACTTGGGCCATCCTCCACTGCATTCCCAGGCCACAGCAGAGAGCTGGACAGGAAGAGGGGCAACTGGGACAGAATCCGGTGCCCCGACCGGGACTAGAACCGGGTATGCCGGCACCGCAAGGCGGAGGATTAGCCTGTTGAGCCACAGCGCCAGCCTGGTTTGTTTATTTTTAAAGCCACCTTTTTGTTTCACTAATTTTTCTATTTTCTACAATCACTGACTTCTACTAGCTTTATAATTCCCTTCATTCTACTTCCTTTTAGCTCAATTTGCTCTTATCTAGGTCTTTGTCTTTTTTTTTTAAGATTTATTTATTTTATTTGAAAGTCAGAGGGGGGCCTTCCATCCGCTGCTTCACTCCCCAGTTTGGCCACAACGGCTGGAGCTGCACCGAGTCAAAGCCAGGAGCCAGGAGCTTCTTTCAGGTCCCCCAAGGGGTACAGAGGCCTAAGGACTTGGGCCATCTTCTACTGCTATCCCAGGCCATAGCAGAGAGCTGGATCAGAAGTGGAGCAGCTGGATCGAACTGGCGCCCATATGGAATGCCTACAACTACAGGCAGTGGCTTTACCCACTGCGCTACAGTGCCGGCCCCAGGTCTTTGTCTTGAGTTCTTCTTTTCCAACTTGGGGGTTTAACGCAATGAATTTCCATTTAAGAACTACTTTAGCCACAGCCCTTCACCTCCTTAAATTGAATGTAGATTGAATAAAATAATAT
Source organism: Sylvilagus floridanus (assembly GCA_949820135.1). NCBI lineage: Eukaryota > Metazoa > Chordata > Mammalia > Lagomorpha > Leporidae > Sylvilagus > Sylvilagus floridanus. The sequence goes on along the minus strand of OX463228.1, from coordinate 15,405,998 downwards.
ATATATATATATATGATCATATGGTCAATAAATAGATATTTGTCTGTGGTTTGTCAGGCACTGGGCTTGGTGCTAAGAATATATTGCCTAAAGTAGAGGTAAGCCCTTTTTCTATCAAACTCATCAAACAAAATTTATACAAAAGCCAAAGCTGGAGGGGGGGGGAACCATTGTAATCCATAAACTGTACTTTGGAAATTTATATTTACTAAATAAAAAAATTTTTTTAAATTTTAAAAAGCCAAAGCTAATGACTTTTGTATCTTCTTGATACTGAGAAAATACAATAAACCAAAGCATACAGGTGTCTTTGAAAAATTATTGGAAATACATTTTATGAAAAAATGCATAGATTTCAAATAATTCTGCACCAAAATAATCTTTTCATTCAATTTCCCATGTGCCTTTTTTTTTTTTTTGCTGTATTCTAATAAAGAAGCATCTTCTGTTTTAAGGTCAATCTACACTAGATCCTCTTCTGGTTTGGCAAAAAATGAAGTCATCAGGTTTTCTAAAGCCAGCAATCTGTAGTTCTACTTGCAACACACATAAATCTAAAGTGAAGAAATTCAATTACTTTACTTGGAACTGTCACAATAAACCAAACATTTCAACTTAAAACACCAAAAGATAAAACAGCATTTTCAGAGTCTGAACTTCAAAAGCACCTTCAGGTCTAACTGTCAAGGATAATTTTAAAAATAAACATTCTCTCTATTTCCAAGTATTTTCTTAGGATCCTTAATGAAAAGAAACAGTACTCTGCCCATTCTGAATGCCCCACCTTCATAGTTTCAAAACATCCAGGGCCTTTAAAAAAAAAAAAAACAAAACTGCATTCTCATGGACTACAAGTGCATGACAAATTATTGGTATCAAGATCACCGACATGCTGACCCAAGGTGCAGGCGTTTGGCCCAGCAGTTGGGACACTTGCATCTCACATCAAAGTGTCTGGGTTCAAGTCCCGGTTCCACTACTGATTCCAGCTTCCTGTTAATGTGTACGCTGAGAGGCAGCAGGTGATGGCTCCAGTAGTTGCGTCCCTGCCATCAGGATTGAGTCCCCAGTTCCTGGCTTTGGCTTGGCCATCCTCGGCTGTTGTATGCATTTGTGGAAGTGAACCAGCAACTGAGAGCTCGCTCTCTCACTCTCTGCCTCTCAAATAATAAAAAGTTTTTTTTTTTTAAATGCTGAGCCTATTTTTACCAAACAGTCATGTTTTCCACAACACCATCCGTGGGTTACAGTAAACATCTAAGAACAATTATTTTGGACAACTGTAACTATCGCAATTTAATTTGCATGTAAATCTCTGTCCATCTCCTGGAGAAGGAGTCCCGGCCACTCCAACTGGTCAGGCGGCTCTTCCTCCATTCTTGCTGCTTCAAGTCTTCATCTCCTGGTCTTCGAGTGGCCACAGGTCCGCAGCCTGCACTGTGCCCTCGAATCACCCAGGGAGCCTAAAGTCACTGGTGTTGGGACCCCACAACCAGAGCTTCCGGTCTAGAGTCTGCAAAAATGGGGATTGTGCAGAGTTGCCCAGAGGATGAGAACACAGAGTAGGGGCGAAATAGCTCCTGCCAAACGCCAGGCTCCTCAGGGCCGTTGGCCAATCTGACACCAAGCTCCAGAACTGGAATCTTCTAAGACCTTTGCCCAACCAAACGCTTGATCAGACCTTATTTCTATGGTCCCATTGAGACTCAAAGGAGAAAATGGATATCCCTCACTGTGTCCCGGCCATGCCACTGTAGTCCACTTCTGCATTCCTCAAAGTGCTAGGCTACAGTAATTAATGTGATGACTGAAGTTACAGTCGTGACGCTGTTTTACTCCTATTTAAATGAAAAAGGGGCCAGCGCTGTGGCTAGCAAGTAAAGCTGCCACTTGCAGCGCCGGCATCCCATATGGCCGCCAGTACAAGACCCAGCTGCTCCACTTCCAATCCAGCACTCTGTGATAGCCCGGGAAAGCAGTAAAAGATGGCCCAAGTCCTTGGGCCCCTGTGCCTGCGTGGGAGACCTGGAAGAAGCTCCTTGCTCCTGGCTTCAGATCAGCCCAGCTCCAGCCAGGTGGCCATCTGGGGAGTGAACCAGCGGATGGAAACCTCTCTCTCTCTCTCTCTCTCTCTCTCTCTCTCTCTCTCTGCCTCTCTGTAACTCTTTCAAATAAATAAATAAATCTAAAAAAAAAAAAAAATGAAAGAAAAACTCCACAAGTGATCTGTAATTTTAGAGAGCATGTGGTGAAATTACCAAATCTAAAAAGTTCAACATAAATGCTGAAATCGGTTTGCATCAACCAGCCATCAGAGTCCACGCTTCTTAATCTCAGACTTCCAGTCCTGACTCCCACTCTGGGTTCAGAACTGACGCCCTCCAGATCTTAAACCCTGAAAGTCCTCCCTGTCCAAACCGCATACTCCCATCTTGCCAAACCCGACCACTCCAAGCGCCGTGGTTACCACCTGCATCCCAGCGCAAGGTGAAACCATTTACAGTCAAAAGCACTTTGGCACTGCGTAGAGTGCTCTGGAGACGTGAATGCGTTTACATCAGTAAATTCGCCTCCTGGGAAGAGTGTGAAGCGAAAGGGGCACGCGGCGGGAAGTTGATGGCGCAGCGCGGGAACACCCGCAGGCGACTGGGCAAGCCAGCATAGTTAACAACCCCCCCGGGGGTCGCCACCGCCAAGACCACCCGCTGTAGGGGGCACGCCGAAGGGCAGGCACACACACGAGTCTCATCTCCTGCACACACACACACACACACACACACACCGAAGGGCAGGCACACACAGGAGTCTCATCTGCACACACACACACACACACACACACACACACACCTCCGCGCCCTGCAGCGCTGGCGGGTGATGGACGTGCAAGCCGAAACACGTGCACACGTCTGCGCCGCCGAACCCACACACATCCATAAACACGATGAATAATACTCGCGAGAATGCAGGGCTTTCTCCCAAGGAGCGCTCGAAGCACTTTACTCCAAGCGGGTCACTTTCACATCACCTCCCCCCCTTGCCTGCCCTTCCTGCCCGGAGCTAGGGGCGCCCACCCACACCCAAGTCTGGGCGGAGAGGCGGACCCGCGCTGCCCCCACCCCCAGTCCCCTGGCTCGGCTTCCCCACGGAGGACCCAGCCCAGGCAGGCTTCCTGGAGACACACCTGCGCCCGCGTCACCAGGGCCGTGGCCACCTGGGCGAGGACCGCCGTCCGCAGGGAATTCCCTCGGCCCCGAGCGCCGAGGAATGCCCCGGAGCCGGGCGAGTTTTTTTTTTTTTTTTTTTTTTCTTTTTTGGAAAACCGGGCGACCGGGACGGGCATCGAAGGGCAGGGGTCGTCGCTTACTCACCCAGCCCTCGAAGGTGTCCGAGGCGCTGGCCGTGCGCAGCAGCTCCTGGAACTGCAGCGTGCAGTTGGCCACGAAGTGGTCGTAGCCCAGGGGCGTCTCGTGGAAGACGGCCAGCTCCAGGTGGCCGCCGTCGGTGACGTTGGCGCAGAACTCCTCGTTGTACGTGGGTTTGTTGGTCTTCTGCTTCGTGCTGGTCTGGCCCACGCGCACCTGGTCCACGCTCACCGTCAGGTAGGGGTCCAGCAGCTGGTAGCCCTTTTTGAAGAGCGAGTGGCGCAGGGACCAGCGGGTGGGCTGCAGCCCCACCGCCTCGCCGATGCGGACCCTCAGATAGCCATTGAACTTCATGGTGCCGGACGACATTGCGGGCGCCGCCGCCCGGGCCCCCGGGGGGACCGCGCTGGCTCGCACGGGAGAGCGGGGAGCCCCGGCTCAGACCAGCCCGCGCGGCGACCTCAGGCGTGGAGGCAGCTCCGGGGGGAGGCAGCGCCCAAGCCCCCCGCGCCCGGCCATTCTGTCGCCTCCCCGGGACCCTCCCCTCCCCTCCTTCCCTGCCTCCCTGGCTGCCGAGGTGGAAAGGAGGGGAGCCCTCAGCGGGCCGGGGGAGCCCGAGCGTCCCGCTCTGCGCGCCGGCGCGGGGCTCGCCCCTTCTCCAGGGCTGAGAGGCTGCTCTCGGCGGAGAGCCGGAGCGACCCGTCCGGTGAGCTCCAGCCCCGCGAGCGTCTCTTCCCCGCCTCCTCCCGCTTCGGCTCCTGCCCCCGCCTCCGCCGGCTCACGCTCTCCCCCACTCGGCGAGCTTCAAACCAGGAAGAAGCAGCCGCCGCCGCCGCATCCCCGGCGGGAACCTCGCGCCACCAGCCTCAAGTTCACAGCACGCCGGACCCCGGGGGCGTGGCGCGCGTGGCCCGCCTCGCACCGCCCTGCGCGCGCCCCCGGCTGCGCGCGTCTGGCCGGGCGCTGCGGGCTGGGGAACCGCTCCGGGAGCCGGCTTTGTGAAGCAAACACCTGAGGCTTGGAGCACAGGCCTGGGCAGGGCTGCAAGGCTGGGGAGGATTCGGAGGAGGAGCTGCGGAGGACCCCTCCCTCCCACCCTAGGCGGTGCGCGGGTGATCCTGTCTGGCCACCCCGGAGAGGCCCTGGCCGGAGGCGGCCTGGCGGGCGTGGAGGTTCCTTTTCCTGATCTTTTACAGGGGTAGCTCATCCCGGGGTCAGCTCGGGCCCATCCTGTTTGTGCGCCTTTCCTGCAGAGGGTAATTACACAGTTGTTGTATTTTTTTTTTTTTTATGGGGCAGTAGTAACGATGGAAATCCTGTCCTCCGCCTTCCTCGGAGAGGTGTGTCTTGTTGCACAAAGAGCAGGAAAGGTTGGTTCTTCTGGGTCCACTCAACCCTGGGTGGCTAGGGCAGAAAATGGTCACACATGACACTGGTGTACCCAGGAATCCCACCCCAAGGCCCCCAGGGAGCGCCTCTGCCCTACAGCAAAACCAGCGCCCTGAGGGCCGATGGTGCAGCCCGCTAGGCTCCCACAGCACCAGGACCACTCCCAAACCCATTGTCTTTCTAGCCCCCTCCTCCCAGTCCCCATTCAGGATTCTCTGGGTAGGGTGGGTGGGTTCTCTGCAGTGAGTGGAGGCCTCACCGGTTATCACTGCACGGGATTAAACAAAACAAATGAGAACAATGGGCAGGGTGGAGGAGGGCCTGGCTCAAAAACTCCAAAGCTTCCTTAGCAGGCAGGGCAGGACGGAGGGCAGACCATTGGCTGCAGGCAGAGCTTCCCACGTGCAAGGGCTCCTGTCTGTCCCAGGGCCTGGGAGGGGCAGGGCGCGGGGGGGGGGGGGGGGGGAGGTCAAGTAGACCCTTTAGAGCAACTCTATCACCCTCTTCTGCAAAGAGCTGGCTCCAGCTCTAAGCCCCACAGACAGATTTGCTGCTGCTGAGTTTGGCATCAAAAGAAGACACGCCCCCAACTGGCAGGCAGGTGTGCAGCTGCCCCAGGTTTGGGATGAGAGAGGCACAGGACACTCCACCGTCCCCCATCAAGCACTCTGGTGGGCAGAGGCCTCAGAGCCTCGGGCAGGACACCCAGATTGCCTGGGGTTTAAAGACCCACAGGGAGGAGGAACAACAAACAGAAGAATGGATGGAGAGGTGAAGGAAAAACCTAGGGTGCTGGGGGAGGAGGCAGCCCAGCAGGGAGGCAGGGAAGAGCCCCCCTGAGGAAGTGAATAGCAGAGGGATCTCTCCCACTGGAGTTCCCCAGAAAAGTGATGGCTTGTCCTGCCTGGGAACAGAGAGGCTCCTGGTGGCCAGAGCTGAGAAAGGCAAGGGGAGGGGCCAGCAACGCCTGCATCCCCTGTGGGTGCAGGTTCACATCCCGGCTGCTCCTCTTCTGATCCTGCTCCCTGCCAATGGCCTGGGAAAGCAGCAGAGCACAGCCTGGCCCAGCCCCGGCCGTTGCAGGTATTTGGGGAGTGAACAAGCAGACAGGAGCTCTGTCTCTTTCAGTCTGTCTCCTGCCTGTCCAATAAGTAACTGACTTTAAAAGAAGAAAAGAAATAAAATCTCTCTGGAACTGTGCAGGTAACGGCCTGGAAGACAGAAGCGTGGTGTGGGAGACTAGTTAAGGAGCTGCTGCCAAATTCCAGCGCGCAGAAGATGGTGGCTGGGCCTTAGGTGCTAGCGATGGAGAAGATAACTCGATTAATTTGAGAGGTGCTCCGGGTCTTGGTGATGGGCCGAATGGTGGAAAAGGGAAAGAGAATAGCAAGGATGACTTGCAGAATGTGGCTTGAGCAGCTGTGTGGGTTGGGGAATCATTAGGGAGTTAAGGAACACTGCAGGAGGAAAGGAAGAGACTTGTGGGAGGAGATGAAGAGTCCAATTTGAAACGCATCGAGTTTGGTGTGCGTTTGATATATGTAAGTAGAACTCTGAAGTGTGCAATTGGCTCTATGCTTGTGACACTCCATGGAGCCATCGGCATTGACGACATCAGTTTAGGAGCCATCAGAATACAGTAGGAATGGAAGCCAGAACAGTGGGTGAGACACTGCTATGGGAAAAGGCAGGAAGAGAGACTAGCAAAGGGAGAGAGGCTAGGACGCAGCCTCCGGGAACTCCATCATCGACAGGTGGAGGAGGAGCAGCCAAGGAGGAGCAGAAACTCCAGGAGGACGTGGGCTGCACGGCACTGTGGAGACTGAAACAGGGAGGGAGGATGCTCACGTTTCCAGCTGGGTCAAACGATGCCAAGAGATTAAGTAAGCCAGGACTGAAGAATGCCATGTGCACTTGGCATTGGGCAGCCCTTAGTAATCTGAGTAGTTTCAGTAGAGGGATGGGAGTGGAAATAGAGAGCAAGTTACTCATCGTCTCGATGAGGTTTGGCTGTAATAGGAAGGATGGAATTGGGAGCAGGAGGGCTCTCTCTCTCTCTTAAAAAAAAAAAAAGATTTATTTATTTATTTATAAGAGTTACAGAGAGAGAGGGAGAGATCTTCCACCTGCTGGTTCACTTCCCAAGCACTTGGGCCATCTTCCACTGCTTTCCCAGGCACATTAGCATGATCTTGGATCAGAAGTAGAACAGCCAGGACTTGAACCGGTCCCCATATGGGATGCCAGCATGGCAGGCAGCAGCTTAACCCCCTATGTTGCAACGCCAGGCCTGGAGGGGGAGCTCTGTTAGGATGGACAAGCAATGCTAAGGATGAAAGCAGTCACGTAGCTCTGAGAACGTAGGAGGTAACATCACCCAAAGCACAGGTAAAGGAACGGGCCTCAGCTGAAAAAGAAACACCTAGGTGTGTGACTCTCAGCCTGCTGTCCAAGTTTGCCAGACTGAAGGTCACACATTTAGGGGCAGGTGTTTGGCACAGAGATTGACACACAGTTGGTGCCTGAATCCCACATCAGAGTGCCTGGGTTTGAGTACCAGATCTGCTTCTGATTCCAGCTTCCTGCTAATGTGCACCCTGGGAGGCAGCAGTGATGGCTCAGGTATCTGAGTCATTGCCTCCAACTTGGAGACCTGGATTGAGTTCTTCGCTCTTGGCTTCAGCCTGGTGTGGGCTCTGTTGCAGGCATTTGGGCAGTGAACCAGCAGATAGAAGATCTCTCCCTCTCTCCCTTTCAAATAGCTAAACAATTTTTAAAAAGAAATCACTGGCACACACTCACTCAAACTTACCCCTAATGGTAGAGCTAGAAACATGGGACTCCGAATCCCATTAACTTGCCATGTACCAATGCCATCTTACTAGTTAAAGTGATCAGTTTAAGTTCATAATTGATCATAAAGACAGGATTGAGTGTCAAAGGAATCACATAAATAAGACCAGTGCCTGCTAATAATAACTGATAGAATTAAAAAGGAAAGAATGACCCAACATGGGAAGCAAGATACACAGCAGATTCATAGAACGGCAAATGCCCTAAACAGCACTCTGGCCTCAGAATCAGCCCTTAAGGCATTCAGATCCGGCTAAAAAGCCCATGAGAGTTTCTCAGGCATGGAAAGCCAAGACACTGTGGAAAAAAAAAAAAAATGTTCTACATGAAAGATCTTTGTGAGTGAGATCCCAGTGGAAAGAACAGGCCATCAAACAAGGAGGTACCTTTCTCTGAAGGGAGGAGAGAATTTCCACTTTATGGCTTTGTCTCAATAAGGTCGCAGTTTCTGAACTCAAGAGGCTTCCATAGCATTAGCAGCTCATGACAAGAGCCTCGGGTGATTACTGATGTCATAAATAAGAGTGTCAACTGTTAAATCAACACCAGCTTCCCATATGAGCACTGGTTCAAATCCCCAGCTGCTTCACTTCTAATCCAACTCCCTGCTAATGCACCTGGGAGGCAGCAGAAGATGGCCCATGTACTCGGGCCCCTGCCACCCACAAAGGAGACCTGGATGAAGTTCTAGGCTCCTGGCATTGGCCTGGCCCAGCCCCAGGAGCTGAACCACAATACAGAAGACCTCTATCTGTGTCTCTTTCTTTGTAACTCTGCCTTTCAAATAAATAAAATAAATATTTTAAAAAAGAAAAATTGAATGAAAAGATAAGTTTATTTCAGGTTATGCAGTTTTTCATAATATGCATTTTCCATGGACTTTTTGAAGACCCCTCATATGTATGCATGATTTCAAAATGTTTTGCACCCAAAAAAACTCATGTTTTTTTTTTTTTCAAAGATTTATTTATTTGAAAGTCAGAGTTACAGAGAGGCAGAGGCAGAAAGAGGCAGAGAGAGGTCTTCCATCCACTGGTTCACTCCCCAGATGGCTGCTATAGCTAGACCTGGGCCAATCCGAAGCCAGGAGCCAGGAGCTTCTTCTGGGTCTTCCACATGGATGCAAGGGCACAAGGACTTGGGCCATCTTCCGCTGCTTTCCCAGGCCATAGCAGAGAGCTGGACTGGAAGTGAGCATGGGGGACTCAAACCGGCGTCCATATGGGATGCCGGCACTGCAAGCAGCAGCTTTACCCACTATGCCACAGCACCAGCCCCAAATAAACTCACCTTTTAATTAGTTTCCACAAGCTTCATCTTAGGCAGTATGAATTTTTTAAAAAGAGATCCAGATCTAGGTACATCAACTCTCTGAACTTCACAACAGATACAGGCAAGATCTTACAGGACTTGTAGAAAGGACCAGAGGCAAAGTGGGGAGAGTGGGAAGAGAACAGAATAGTGAGGACTCTGGGAAGCAAGGGGTCCTGCCACCCCTGTCATTCATGGGGGCAGTTGTTGGGTGGCTCATGATGAGAGGAAATGCAGGAAAGGAAGTCTCCAGGGGAGACCACATCAGGCAGGTGCACCCACGACCCAGGCACAGCTTCTCACAGGCCTCGGGCATCCTCGAGGGAAGGGCCTTCAATCACTATTTGATTCAAAAACAGCTGAAGTGAGACGGATTCCAGGGACTGAGAGCAGAGCAGAGGAGCAAGCATAAAAGTAATGCCCCCATAAAACATAGCCAAGGAAGTGACACCGTGTACTCACAATGGCCTAGACACAGCCTGCTGATCAAGGGTGACATCCCTACCTCTGCTTTCCAACAGGAAAATCAAGTGAGGTTAAATATTTCATGTGGCTAAAGAACACACACGCAGACACACACACATCTCTCCCATGCCCAGTTTATTTTCTGCCGTAACTCACCTGGTTGAAGCGACTCCTATTGGAAGGCTGCCATTTGAAATCTGGGACCTCCCCTAAACGTCTTCGCAGTTGGTTCCTGGCAAACCTCATACCTTTCTGTGAAGAATCAGATTGCTTAAAGCCTTAGAGTTTTCTGGGTTAATAAGAAGCATACTTCAGGGGCCAGCACTGTGGCGAAGCAGGTGAGGCCACCACCTGCAGTGCCAACATCCCATGTAGGCGCCAGTTTGAGTCCCAGCTGCTCCAGTTTTCTGCTATGGCCTTGGAAAGCAGTAGAAGATGGCCCAAGTGCTTGGGCCCCTTCACCCGCGTAGGAGACCCAGAAAAAGCTCCTGGCTCCTGGTTTCAGATCGGCACAGCTCCAGCCATTGTGGCCATCTGGGGAGTGATCCAGTGGATGGAAGACTCTCTCTCTGTGTCTCTCTACCTCTCCTTCTCTCTCTGTGTAACCCTGATTTTCAAATAAATAAATAAATCTTAAAAAAAAAAAGAAAAGAAAAGAAAAGAAAAATACATCATGCAGAAAGAAGGAATAAATAGTTTAGAGGAGCAACACTGACCACAGTGTGTCACCTCAAATGTTGCATCTACTCCTGGGATACCAATGTAAGTAGCATGTCACCGAATGAGGCAGAAATACAAGATGGGAGGCCAGCGTCATGGAACAGTGGGCTAAGCCACCGCCTGCAACACCAGCATCCTATGGGAGTGCCAGCTCAAGTCTGGGCTGGGAGTCTTGGGTGGAGTTCCTGACTCCTAGCTTCAGCCTGGACCAGCCCTGCTGGGTGTGTGTGTGTGCGTGTGTGTATGTGTCTCCATCCCCATGACTCTGCCTTTCAAATACATAAATAAATCTATAAAAAAAATAATACATACCCATTATGTTCTGGCATAATGGGTAAAGGCACCTCCAGAGACACTGGCATCCCATATGGACTCCCATTCAAGTCCCAGCTGCTCCACTTCCAATCCCTCCCTGCCAATTGCCTGGGAAAGCAGCAGAAGATGGCCCAGGTGCTTGGGCCCCAGCCACCTACATAGGAGACTCAGATGAAGCTCCTGGCTCCTGGCTGTTGCAGCCATCTGGGGAGTGAACCAGCAAATGAAAGATCTCTCTCTCTCTCTCTCTCTCTCTCTCTCTCTCTCTCTCTCTCTCTTTCTCTGTAACTCTGGCTTTCAAATAAACAAATAAATTTTTATTCATATTATGAAAAACTAGGAATGACTTTTTAAAAATTGTTTTAAGGTTATATTTATTCACTTGAATGGCAGAGAAACAGAGAGGGAAAGACAGAAAAAACTATGCATGGATTTAAAAAAAAAAAACTTTTTAGACTTATTTATTTGAAAGGCAGAGTTACACAGAGACAGAGAGAGATCTTCCACCACTGGTTCGCTTCCTAAATGGCTGCAACGGCTGAGAATGGCGTAAGTCGAAGTCAGGAGCCCCGATGTGGGAGAGGCAGAGGCCCAAGCACCTGGGCCATCTTCTGCAGCTTTCCCAGGTGCATTAGCTGAGAGCTGGACAGGAAATGGAGTGACCAGCACTTGAACTGACATTTATGTGGGCTGCCAGAGTCATAGGTGGTGGTCTAACTCTCTGTGCTACAATGCCAGCCACTCAAACATGTTTTGCACCAGAATAAACTTATCTTTTCATTCCATTTTTCCACAAACATTGTAAAGTACCCTCATAACTTTTCAAACCAAAATCATTTAAAATTCTTTAACTCTGAATGCAGAACTTAAGGAACTCCTCACTTTTAATGTTTCTCCAGGGCATTTTATAAAAGTGTGAGCGACAGCAGCAAGTGAATGGGGTTTAAAACAGTAATCAGATGGTCAGGTTGTTCCATTAACTTTTCTTATCTGGTTCTGGTCCATTAAAGAGCCTAGTGGTATTTAACTACAAGCAGCAGCCAAGATATTAGACTGTAAGCCTAGAGTGAGAAACTTGCAAAAGGAAAATGACTGATTTGCTCTAATGGTGGCCTCCTCTTCACCCTTTCCTGGGTTTCCTGTGCATCCTGTTCATGGCAGTCTCTCGATCATCTGATTAGTAGGTCCATTCTGGCCATTGGCATCATATACTTGGACTTTTCAAAGTCCTAGGAATCCCATCCAGGTCATTTATAGTAACCCCTACCTACTCTTCCTGCCTTTGAATTGAATTATTTTATACGATAAAATTTAACACAAAAAACAGCTTTCATCAATTTGAATGATCTTGGGGCTGGTGCAGTGGCGTAGCGGGTAAAGCTGCCGCCTGCAGTGCCAGCATCCCATATGGGCGCCAGTTCAAGTCCCAGCTGCTCCACTTTTGATCCAGCTCTCTGCTCTCAGCTCTCTGCTATGGCCTGGGAAAGCAGTGAAGGATGATGGCCAGCTTGAGATCAGCATAGCTCTGGCCACAGCACAGCTCCGGCCATTGCGGCTAGCTGGGGAGCGAACCAGCAGACAGAAGACCTCTCTCTCTCTGCCTCTGCTTCTCTCTGTGTGTAACTCTGACTTTCAAGTAAATAAATAAATCTTTGAAAAATGTTTTTGAATGATGTCAGTACTAAGATCACTCAGGCACTCTTGGCTGATTTTTTTCATGGCTTTGGGGAGTGGGAAACCTTCACTTTAAATGGAATGTTCTACTAACATGTAGCTATGACTATTGACCATCATATAGATTTTCGTGATGTATTGTCAGTGAAAAAACATAGGCATCCAACTGTAATTCAGGAGGATCCTACTTGATATGAACTGTGCATGCATGGGGTGGTGATTGTTTGGGATGCCCTCATCCCCATCTGCATGATGGTTCAAGTCCCAGCTTCTCTGCTTCCAAACCAGCTCCCTGCTAATGAACCTGGGAAGGCAGCAGAGGTTGGCTCAAATCTTTGGGTTCCTGCTACCCACCCAGTAGACCAGATGGAGTTCCGGCTCCTGGCTTCAGCCTGACCCAGACCTGGTTCTCGTGGGCATTTAGAGGGTGAACCAGCAGATAGGAGACATCCTCTCTCTCTCTCTCTCTCTCTCTCTCTCTCTCTCTCTTATACACACACACACTGCCTTTCAAATAAAAAAATTAATTTTTAAAAATGTGTGTATGTGTATAAGTATGGAAGGATTTACCCAACAGTGGTTCTTACAGGCCCTCAAGTCCACCTGGTGTTGGAAACAGAGACCCTGGACGGAGCCAGGCTGTCTCCGCCCAAATCCTGTCTTTGTCCCTTATGCACTTGGGCTCCCCTGGCCTTTCCTGTGCCTCAGTTTCCCTGTCTGTAAAGTAGGCTGCTGTGAGTTTTGTGGACGTTACTCTGTGTCAAGCACTTGGAACAGGGCCTCGTAAACAGTAGGCGACTTTCTAAGGGTTTATTATTATGAGTGGCCTTTTCTTCTTTGTGTAGGTCGGTATTTTGGTTTCCTTTAGGGTACGTTTAGCAATATAAGGGTTTTTTTCTTCCAGCTGATATTAACAATTTTTAAACAGCACCCCATATCACAGGTAAAGTTGACTTCAGCCCTTTCAAATCTCAATCATTTCCTGTCACCCTTCTGGTGAAACTTGAACGTTTGCTGGTTCTTGACAATGAAGACGCTGTTTGGCCCCTATTCCCGTGAGCTTACAGTTCCTAACAGGAAAGCCTAACACGTGACTTCCGTCCTTGAATCCTGGAGAGGTGGAAAATTTTCACATAAACCCCAACCTTCTTTTTCATGCAAGGAACCAACTTTCTCCAAAACTGGTCCAGAACTATTCCTCCACTAAAACTCCTCACACTTCCCAGCCCGCCCCTCCTCTCAGAACACTTAAAATTCAGACTGGAACGCAGAAAGTTAGAAAATGGGAGAGCGAAATAGATAAATTTGGTATGCTTACCTTCAATATTAACTCAATGCAATCGCACTATGCAGTCAATATCATTTTAGCCCTGGAAGCCAGCAAGTGATTACAAGGCCATTCAGACCTCTTAACCAAGACCTCTGGGGTGACACAGAGTGCTAGATAGCTTAGGAATTGGCATTTTTAAAAAAGGTTTTATTTATTTGAGAGGTAGAGTTAGACACAGAGAGAAAGGTCTTCCATCCCCTGGTTCACTCCCCAGATGGCTGCAATGGCTGGAGCTGTGCCAATCCAAACCCAGGAACCAGGAGCTTCTTCTGGTCTCCCACTTGGGTGCAGGGGCCCAAGGACTTGGGCCATCTTCTACTGCTTTCCCAGGCCATAGCAGAGAGCTGGATTGGAAGTGGAGCTGCTGGGACTCGAACCGGCAGGCGGAGGCCTAGCCCACTACGCCACAGAGCTGGCTCTGGAATTGGCATTTTTGATGTTGGTTAATCAGTTCAAGTGATGCTTCTGCACTCAAGTTTAAGAACCCCAGGCACAGAAGACAACAGCAGTTACAGACTAAGAGTTCGCATCCTCCAGAGCTGTTGGTGACCTTGGGCAAGTCGTACAATTGCACTAAATAAGATACAAAACTGAATTTAGGGCACATTTCAAAGTCCTACAGCACTCTGTGAAGGAAACATTGACTTAAAAGATAAGTTTTTAATGTGACCAGAAAACGAAAAGGCATATAAGGTAGATGGTTGCTGCTCTTTTTAGTCTTAGAAAATGATCCTCTATCTGTGTTGGCAGCTAATTGTTAGAAGAAAGTCATTCCATTTTTAAAAGGAACTACAAAAGTTGCCTTGGCTTTTTTCCCCTTTTTTATTTATGTCCTACTAGAATATTGTAGGCAAACTAATTTATTTTCTAACCAGGGAAAAAGTCTTTAAGAAGCAATTACTTTTTATAACATCAGATTGAATAACTTACCTTGCTGTTCAGCCCACATTCTACTGGAGATAAAAAAAAAAGTAAGACCTGCTTTCTGACTCCTAATTGTTCAGAATCTCAATTTTATTTTAAAAATTAATGTTTTTAAAATATTGTTTGGAATATTGAATAGTTTCTCCTCACTGAAAATGCCCTTCCACCAAAGTTTTATACTTTTAATAAATTTTGAGTGCTCACATAGCCACCCATCCATAGTGTCTGGACTTAATGTGATTGATTCTAGAATTTGAATTTTTTAAATCATTTCTGTCTTTGAAACATGTTTTGGTCTTTAGGGCTGGTGTTTATTTTTGGTTTTGTGGTCAAAATGAATTTCTTATTCATCCAAACATCAAAAATACCAATTCCAGGGCCGGCTCTGTGGCATAGTGGGCTAAGCCTCCACCTGCCAGTTCTAGTCCCAGCTGCTCCACTTCCAATCCAGCTCTCTGCTATGGCCTGGGAAAGCAGTAGAAGATGGTTCAAATTCTTGGGCCCTTGCACCCAAGTGGGAGACCCAGAAGAAGCTCCTGGTTCCTGGGTTTGGATAAGTGTGCCTTTTAGCTTCCTTTGTATATGAAATTACAAATGAAATAAGTTGTATGTATGTGTTTGCCATAAGTAGTATTAAAACAAGAAAAACTATTAGACTGGAAAATAAAAAAGATAAGTTTACTGAGGCCAGCGCTGTGACACAGTGGATTAAAACCCTGACCTGCAGTATCGGCATCCCATAAGGGCCCTGGTTCTAGTCCCGGCTGCTCCACTTCCCATCCAGCTCTCTGCTATGGCCTGGGAAAGCAGTAGAAGATGGCCCGAGTCCTTGAGTCCCTGCACCTGTGTGGGAGACCTGGAAGAAGCTCTTGGCTCCTGGCTTTGGATAGGCCCAGCTCTAGCTCTAGAGAGTGAGAGAGAGAAAGAGCTTCTATTCGTTGGGTCACTCCCCAAATGGTTCCAATGGTCAAGGCTGGGCCAGGTTGAAGCCAGAAGCCAGGAGCCTCATCCAGGTCTCCCAATGTGGCTGCAGGTGCTCAAGCAGTTTCCTAGGTATTGCTTTCCCAGGCGCATTAGCAGGGAGCTGGATTGGAAGTGAAGCAGCTGGGACTTGAAGCAATGGCCATATGGGGTACTAGCGTTGCAGGTGGCAGCTTAACCAGCCATGCCACATTACCAGCCCCTTCCACAAACTGCCTGAAGTCCCTTTGTATAAAATGTTAGTTCTGCCTCACCCTGCTCCTCACCTTCCTTTCCAGTCACCCCATCCTTGCTGCCCCACATTCAATGCCACGTGTCCATCTGGGGTAAGGCTGATCCAGCCCAGGCATAGACTCACACCCAAGCCAGGGGCTCCAGCGTGCCCTGGCAGAGACCCTTCAAATCAGGGGCAGAATTTCTAACCCCTTCTACCAACCCAAACATCATCACTTCCACTGAGGTTCTAAACATGGAGGGCACTGGGAAAAAAAAAATCATGGGAGTGACAAGAAAGACAAAAGAGGGCTCTGGCGAGTACAACAAAGAGAAAGGGAGAGGACAAGCTCTTGGGTGAAATGGAAGCAGGAAGCACACCGAGTACAAAGGAGACACTTGGGCTGGATACAGGAGAAAGGAAGCTGACAAAGGAATTTTACACATTTCCCCGAGTTACTCATTTTTTTTTTCCAAGAGTCGGAACAACTGAAATCAGGAAACACCTGTGCTTGTTAGCGTTAGTTAGGAAATGATTTTAAAAACTTGGGCTGCATTCGAGATAACCGGTGGCAGGCAGTGGTATCATTCCAGCATCTACATTTCCATGTAACGCACAAGCCGTTTCTTTTTGTTTGGGTCCGTTTTTGGAACGGCCACCCGAGGCCCAGCGCAGTATATTTATGGAGTGATTGTTACATTTTCTAAGTTTTAAGGTTACCTGGCATTTAGCCGCATGCTTGTTATTTGTTCCCCTTTATAACTATTTGAGGATTGTTATAATCACCCGTAAATACGGCCATCATCATTTTGAAATGCAAATAGATCTGTGGAATCACTATTTTGAGACAGTAGACAAAAATACAGGATTGGAATAAGATGGGCCAGGAACAACAACAAAAATAATAATAATAAGGGAACAGAAAGGACGGGTCCATTTGAAGATATGCTAGAGACATCTAGACCAAGTCTTTCTTAGGAGTGGAATCAGGACTTAGGGCCAGGCCGTTGGTGCAGCAGTTAAACCACATTGTGGGGCCTGGGTCGAGTTCCAGCTCTGCTCCCAATTCCAGCTCCCTCCTCAGGGGAGGTGGCAAATGATGGCTCAGGAACGTGGGTCTCTGCCATCCACATGGGAGACCTGGATCGAGTTCTGGACTCCCAGGCATTTAGGGAATGAACCAGCAAATAGGAGCTCTGTCTCTCAAATAAAATAAATAATTTTTTAAAAACATTAGCAGTTGTTGACTACTTTCAAGTAAACTGCTGACTCAGCAGGAATTAACACTGATCAGTTCACATAAACAGCATTATCATTTCTAGTACTCTGATATTCTTTGTTCCATGATAAAGCGAAACACACACAGTTATTTATTTATATCAGCTTCCTTAGGAATACAATATGGGACAAGTCTGTTTCTGGCATTTTCTTTCTGATGTCCCAGTGAAATTATAATCATTGGGAAAGGTGCTTCTGTTGTCTTTAAGAAAATTACAAGTTAAAATTTGTACCAGTGAACAAAATTTGTAGAGATTATTTGATTGTCTTATAATTTTATCATATCACACTCTTCAAAATAGAGCCATACTTAAATTCTTGAAATACATCTTTGACCATTTTGAAATCCATGCATAGTTTTCTCATTTTCCATGATCTTTTTGAAGACTCTGAATGCATTGCGCCAAAATAAACTTCTCTTTTAATTCCATTTTCCATTAAAGAGCGACTTCAGGGTGAGCATCTAGTGCTGCAGCTAAGCTGCACAGGGGAAGTCTGCAGCCCGTATCAGCGCACCTGCTGCTAGCTCACTTCTGCGCTTCCCATCCAGGTTCCTGCGAATGTGCGCCCTCGGAGGCAGCGCCATCACTCAAGTACTTGAGTCCCTGCCAGCCACTTGGGAGACCTGAGTTAAATTCCAGGCTCCTGGCTTCGACCTGGCCCAGTCAGCTGTTGTAGGCTTTTGGGGAGCAAACCAGCAGATGGAAGAGCCCTTTCTGTGTCTATCTACTTGTCCATGTGTGTGTGTCTCTCCCCCTTTCAAATAAAATGTTAGTAAATTTTCAAAAATTTAAAAAGAACAGTGGACTGATGTAGAAATAAAAGATTTCTAAAATGTGATTTTGTATTTTAGTTTATTTAGCTGTATGTCCTACCCCGACATGGACGGGAGAGGATGTGTGCACTTGTGGCCACCCAGAGTGGCTGGTGCCAGACGCGCCAGCTCCCCCTGCAAACAACCAGAAATACATGAGGTAATGGATTCCAGGCATTCAGCACAAAACACTGCAGGACCTCGGTCCTTGCGAGGGAGGAAACACAAAGGGCTCTGCACATCCTGTCAACTCTCTGCCTTGGGCCTGGCCTGCACTACAGGGAAGTGGAACCCAAGAACCCAGAAATGGGACAGGCTGAGAGCGGCGGCGGTCATCCTTGGAATGTGTGCGGCGAGCATGAAGCTGGGTGCAAGAGGACAAGGAGACCTCTCCAGGGTTCCCCTGGCAAGAACAGCTGCTGTGAGGAAGGCCGGGCCGAGTCCCCCCAGGGCTCTGCAGCACCGGGAGAGGGGCCAGGCCAGGCGTCGCAGGCCCTGCAGTGCCCCCAACTCCAGTCGGACAGGAGAGACCTCGTGAGCATCTCACACACACAGCTGGACTCCAAGGAGGCCACATCTTAGCAGTGAGCACCAAGGACTAAGCAACAAACTGAAAGAACTAAGTAATAGGAGTCCATAGCCCCAGAAATGGCTCATAGACATGTGAATAGCAAGGGCTATCTTTTTAAACTTTCTTCTCATAATTGTTAAAAAAAAACACAATAGACTGCTCGAAGCCAATCATATCGCAGGGCTTTGAACTCAACACAGAACTGAACTATATGACAACAATCAGAAAAGGCACATAGAATTAATAAAATCATACTGCGATAAGGCTCTTATAACTTACATGCAGTCGTGCAATATTAACTCTGGACAGACTGATAAGATTGTGCTGTTAAGTATGGTACTAAGCCAGAAGTGACTAAATTCCAACTCAATTAAAAATAAATCAGATTGGGGGCTGGCGCTGTGGCCCAGTGGGTTAAGCCGCTTCCTGCAGTGCCGGCCTCCCATAATGGGCGCCGGTTCAAGTCCTGGCTGCTCCACTTCCGATCCAGCTTCCTGCTGGTGCTTCTGGGAAAGTAGCCAAAGATGGCTCAAATCCTTGGGCCCCCACACCCACATGGGAGACCCGGAGGAAGCTGCTGGTTCCTGGCTCCTGGCTTTGGCCTGGCCCAGCCCCAGCCGTTGCAGCCATTTGGGGAGTGAACCAGTGTATGAAAGATCTTGATTTCTCTCTGTAACTCTGCCTTTCAAATAAATAAATGAATCTTTAAGTAAATAAATAAATAAATCAGATTTAAACATCATTTCATCAGTTGTACCAGCCATATTTTTAAAATATATTTATTTCTTTGAAAAGCAGAGAGAGAGAGAGAGAGAGAAACAGGGATCTTCCAACAACTGGTTCACTCCCTGAATGACTACAATAGCTAGGGCTGGGCCAGGCCAAAGTCAGGAGGAGCCAGAAACCCAATCCAGGTGTCTCATGTGGGTGGCAGGGACCCAAATACTTGAGCCATCACCTGTGGTCTCCCAAAGTGTGCATTAGGAGAGCACTGGATCTGGGACTCAAATCCAGGTGGTCTGATGAAAGATACAGGATTCCCAAGTGGTGTCTTTTTTTTTTTTTTTTTTTTTTTGACAGGCAGAGTGGACAGTGAGAGAGACAGAGAGAAAGGACTTCCTTTTTTGCCGTTGGTTCACCCTCCAATGGCCACCGTAGCCAGCGCACCACACTGATCCGATGGCAGGAGCCAGGTGCTTCTCCTGGTGTCCCATGGGGTGCAGGGCCCAAGCACTTGGGCCATCCTCCACTGCACTCCCTGGCCATAGCAGAGAGCTGGCCTGGAAGAGGGGCAACCGGGACAGAATCCGGCGCCCCGACCGGGACTAGAACCCGGTGTGCCAGCACCGCAAGGTAGAGGATTAGCCTATTGAGCCGCAGCGCCAGCCCCAAGTGGTGTCTTACTCGCTATGCCAACCTCTGCCCCTCAGCCACATTCCAAGTGGCTTCCCTAGTGGAAAAACACACAGAACATTTCCATCGCTAAGGAAAGTTTAGTTGGAGAATACTGACCAGCGAAAGATAACAGACACAGATGTATAACTGAAAACTATTGGGGGAATTAAAATAGAATATGCGATGGGGTTATGGCCTTAGAAACCCATCACATAGTGAGGATATCCTGAGCCACAAATACCTTCAGTGCACCGAGCTTACCGGCCGTCCTAGGTTGGCCGCAGAGCATATGTAGAGCAGTGGTTGTGACCACAGGGCTGACGGGGGGTGGCACTCGCTTGTCACTGCCCAGCATCTTGACAGAGGCCTGAACCGCACATTGCTAGCCTGGGAAAACGCCAAGTGCAAAGCCCATTTCTACTGCCTGTGCATCACTGTCCACACCATCAAAAAGTCAAACCATCATTAGTCAGGGACAGGCTGTCCTAAAAATATTCTGTTCACCCAAAGAAAGACAAGAGGAAATGAGAAACAAAGAACACAATCGAAGAAAACCAGGCGGAACAAGCAGAAGACAAATTAACAAGCTGATAGGTTTAAATCCATAATTGGGTAATTGCTATTGATAATTACAATATAAATGAACCAAGTAATCCAGAGAAAAGGAAAAGATTGCAAGAATGAATAAAAGGCAATATTTAACAAAATGCTTCTGGGACAGGCTTTAGGCCTAGCAGTTAAGACACCCACATCCCACAGCAGAGCGCCTGGGTTCGAGTTCAAGGTTCACTCCCAATTTCAGCTTCCAGCTAATGTGCAACCTGGAAGGCAATGGTGACAGCTGAAGAACTTGGTCTCTGCCACCACCATAGAACCTGGATTGAGTTCTGGGCCTCTGGTACAGCCCTGGCTGTTGTGGGCATTTGGAGAGTGAACCAGCAGATGGGAGTGCTCTCTCTCTCTCTCTCTGCCTTTCAATCAATAACAAAGTAAAAAAATTTGTTTGAATACTTCTGCACAAGATCCATTTTTAACAACACAAGTATATTAAAAGTAAAAGGAGGGGTGTGGGCGCTGTGGCATAGCAGGTAAAGCTGCCACCTGCAGTGCCAGCATCCCATATAGGCACTGGCTCGAGTCCTGGCTGCTCCACTTTCAACGCAGCTCTCTGCCATGGCCTGGGAAAGCAGTAGAGGATGGCCCAGGTCCTTGAGCCTCAGAACCCGCGTTACAGACCTGGAAAAAGCCCCTAGTTTCTAGCTTTGGATCGGCGCAGCTTCAGGCATTGCAGCCATCTGGGGAGTGAACCAGAGGATAAAAGACTTTTTTTTTTCTCTCTCTCTCTGCCTCTCTGCTTTTCAAATAAATAAATAAATAACTATTAAAAAATAAAATAAAATAAAAGGAGGGGGATAGATAGACCAAGCAAACCTCAGGAAGCTGGCTTTGATATAATCACACAAGAGAAATTTCAATTCAAGGAGAATTATCAGAGTTCAATCGTCATTTAAAAATCTTTGTTTTGAAAGGCAGAGAGACAGAGACAGGGACAGTGAGGGAGCTCTTATCCACAGGTTCATTCCCAAATTGCACTCACAACAGTTGTGGCTGGGCCAGGCTGATGCCAGGAGCCAGGAGCTCAAGCCAGGTCTTCCACATGGAGTCAGGGACCCAAGCACTAGAGCCATCACCGCTGCCACCCAGGGCTGCAGGAAGTCGGAAACAGAAGCAGAGCTGGACTTGAACCTGCGCACTCCAGTATGGGATCTGAGAGTCTTAAGCAGTATTTTATTTTATCTTTTAAAGATTTATGTTTTATTTGAGAGGCAGAGTTATAGAGGGAGGGGGAGAGGGGTCTTCCTTCTGCTTGTCCACTCTCCAAATGGCCACAACAGCCAGAGCTGGGCTGATTTGAAGCCAGGAGCCAAGAGCTTCTTCCAGGTCTCCCATCTGGGTGGCAGGGGTCCAAGCACTTGAGCCATCTTCTGCTGCTTTCCCCAGGCCATTAGCAGGGAGCTGGATCAGAATGGAGCAGCCGGGACTTGAACAAGTGTCCATATGGGCTGATGGTGCCGCAGGTAGAGACTTAATCTACTATTCCACAGCGCTGGCCCTCTAAGCAGCATTTTATCCTCTGTGCCAAATACCTACCCCTAAATGGTCATTTTATCATGAAGACACACAATCATAAATACCTATGTGACTAAAAACCTTAAAGTACAAGAAGCAAAATATGAAAATTAAAGCAATAAATATACAAACCCAAAGTTAAATGTTTTAACTCTAATTTATAGAACTACATAGTAAACATACGATGGAAATGATCTGAACAACATTATCAATCAACTTAATGTAATCAACATTATAGATTATATCACTTGACATCTACAGAATATACACTATTTTCAAAAACACAGGAAGGGGCCAGCGCGGTGGCCTAGTGGATAAAGCAGCCACCTGCAGTGCCATATGGGCACTGGTTCGAGACCTGAGTGCTCTACATTCTGACCCAGCTCTCTGCTATGGCCTGGGACAGCAGTGGAAGATGGCCCAAGCACTTGGGCTCCTGCAATCACGTGGGAGACATGGAAGAAACTTCTGGCTGCTGGCTGTGGATGGGCCCAGCTCCAGCCATTGCAGCCATTTGAGGAGTGAATCAGCAGACGGAAGATCTCACTCTCTCCTTCTCTCTGCCTGTAACTCTGCCTCTCAAATAGATAAAATCTTTTTTTTAAAAAAAGCACATAGACTAGTCACCAAGATAGGTTACAGCGAGCATAAAATTAACATGGTAAGTCTGAAAAGATTGAAAAATACAGAATATAGTATTTAAATGTAATAGAATGAAATTAGAAATTAATAACAATACAAGATTTTAAAACTTCCCAAATATTTGGAAATTACATAACACAAATCTAAGTAAATGAATCAAAGAATAAGTCACCGTGAATTTAGAAATTGATTTTGTCTGAATAATAATTTCTTAAAAATCAAAATTTATGGGATACAGCTAAAGCAGTGCTGAGAGGGAAATTTAAATATTTATATTTATGCTAGAGAAAATGAAAGTTGACAAAAGGGAGAAAATTAAACCCAAAATAGGGAACAGAAAATACTTAAGAGCACAAGGCAATAAAGTAGAAAACAGATGAACAACAGAGAAAATGAATAAAATGAAACATGGACTCTGAAAGATTAATGAACTTGCTAACCTGCTAGCAAGACCAATCAAGAAAAAGAAGACAGGGTGGGCAGGCACTGGGTGCCGTGGTGAGGATGCCCCTGGGGAAGCCAGCATCCCGTCACGGACAGGCCGGCTTCGAGCCCCAGCTCTGCTAAGGGACACTCTCAGAAGCAGCAAGTGACAGTTCAAGCACTTGGCTCCCTGCCAGGTGCATGGAAGCCCTGGATGGAAATCCAGGCTCCTGGCCGTGGCCTGGCCCAGCTGTGTGTGTGTATGTGTGTATGTGTGTGTGTCTGTCTGTCTTTCAAATAAATTAAATAAATAAATGGAAAATAGGATTAAAAATAAGCTTATTTGGCTGCAAAATACTATAACTGAAGGTAGAAGTCCTAGGGCAGGGCCGGCATTTTGGCACAATGGGTTAAGCTGCCACATGGGGTGCCAGCGTCCCACACAGACGCCAGTTCAGTCCCATTCTGCTCTACGGCCGATGCAGCTCCCTGCTAATGCACCTGGGAAAGCAGCAGAAAATGGCCCGAGCCTTTGGGCCCCTGCACCCACATGGGAAACTGAGGAAGCTCCTGACTCCTGGCTTTGGCCTGGTCTAGCCCTGGGCGTTGTAGCCATTTGGACAGTGAACCAGTGGATGGAAGATTCTCTCTCTCTCTCTCTCTCTCTCTCTCTCTCTAACTCTGCCTTTCAAATAAATACAATAAATCTTTAAAAAAAAAAAAAAAAGTCCCAGGGCTGGCATTGTGGAGCTGCTGCCCGCAACACCACTATCCCTATTGGACTGTGGACTCATTTGAGTCCTGGCTGCTCGGCTTCTGATCCAGCTCCCCACTAATGCACCCAGGAAAGCAGCAGAAGATCCCCCGCAGTGCTTGGGCACAGGTCACCCAGGGAGACCAGACGGAGTTCTGGGCTCCTGGTTTCTGCCTGGCCCAGCACCAACCACTGGGGCCATTTAGGGAGTGAACCAGTGGATGGAAGATCTCTTTCTGTCTCTCCCCCTCTCTCTGTCATTCTGCCTTTCAAATAAATAAATATTTCTTTTTTTTTTTAAAGTTCCATAAGATGTGTGTGTTAGCATAATACCAGAAACGTGTCCTATAACCTTATTTGAAAAATGTCTCTGCTTCTTTTGAATAAGAGATCTGAAGTCCATACCCACCGGTACGCATCCCAAGGATGGCGGTAATAATGACGCTGGTCCGTGTAATCTTTCCAGAACCACCCAGAAGGTGTCCGCTCCCCTCGCCCCTTGCCTTCCCTTAGAGCATCTACACACTGTGAATATTTAGACAACAGTACAAAATGATACAGTTACAACGCCCAGTGCTGGGCACGCTGTTACAACGCCCAGTGCTGGGCGCGCTGGCAGGTTTAGTCTCAGCAAACACTGGCTGATGAAAGTGCAGACGACATTGCTATGGAGGTTGTCTCAGCCTCACTCTCCGTGAGAATTGTGGTTAAATGTCTTCCCTTTAAGTAGGATTCCCTTCCTGTTTCCTGATAACTAAGGGAACACACCTTGCCATAGTACCCCAGCACTCCGGAGAAAGAAACCCCCAAGTGGGTGGCAGGGACCTAGTTGCTTGAACCATCACCTGCAGCCTCCCAGGGTGCCCATTAGCCAGAAACTAGAATTGGCAGGACTTGAACCCCGGCACTACGATATGGGATGTGGCTGGCCCCACTGCTGTGCCGGAGGCCCACCCCTGAGCACCTTGAGCATCCTTGTACAAGGGCTGATGATACCGGCCGGGAACAGCAACACCAAAAAGGAGACTGGGCTCTTGGGCTCAACTGAGAGAGCGGTAGGAGAACTCAGAGACAAGGCAGCACTGTGGTGACTGGGGTGCATGGGGTCTAGGGTGGGGTGCAAGGGCACTGGCGTTGTCGCAAGGGCACGTTACAGGGGATGAGGATCTCCCGCAGGTGCTTAGAGGTGGGAGGCCTGAAGCGAACTCCTCGTACTGACCCCTAAGGAAGCTGCTGAGTCGTAATCTTTTCCCAAGTGAGGGCTAGCACCTAGAAAATCTGTAAATGAGCTTGCATCCTCTGGGTATACAGACCTCCACATGGGAGAAGGTGGCTAGACAAATCCAAGTTCATCAGCCTTACCAGCAAACCTGCAGCACAATGCTGTGCAGGGCAGGGCTCTCATCTGACTCAGGGGACCATGCCCAGAGCTCAGCTCCAGGGGCATTCTTCCATCTCCCATGGGAAGTTTCTCTATGCAGAGGGAGTTCCGCATGGAAGGGTGTGGGATACTAGTTAATAAACTACGATTTCTAGTTTGGGATTTTAGTTAATAAACTACAAGACTGGAGAGTTCTATATGAAAAAAGTGGAATGTTTCTACTCTCATTGAAACAATAGCATGAAAATATTAAAGAGTGCACAGTACAGCACTTTGCCCAGCAAATAGGATCTCAAACGCTTTCGTATTTGAAATGCACAGCGCCATCTATTGGCCACAAGCCATAAACCAACAGAGGAAGAAAAGAGAACTGAAATGTAACAATAAAAGTGAAACCTAGTGAATTTCAAGTTTCAAAATTGTATAGTGACCTGGCCTTGAACGCAATTTTACCTTTGTCTAGTCATTGTCATGGGGGTTACAAGTGATCATATTGCCCAGGTAACTATAGATCATATTTTACATTTAAATAATTCAAGACAAACCCGACCCCTTAACTTACAAGCAAGACTTTTTTTTTTTAAGTCAAAAAGATAGAAATACCTTGATGAAATAATACAATGAGGTCCTTAAAATGTTTTCAGAAAATGCATATGATTAAAAAAAACTATGTAAAGATTTCAAAATCTTTTTACAACAAAATCTAACTTTTAATTCTATTTCCCCACAAACTTTTTGAAGTACACATCTATGTTTAATTGGGATACTTTCCATTTTTTTTTCAAGTGATATTAGATTGGGGGCGCTAGGATGACTCTGTCTTGGTTTCTACTAGCTCAGTCACAGCCAGTCTTGGGTATGAAAATGACTGTCACGTTACTCCTCCTGCAGCCTGGGAGGTTGTAGGGCCAGTAAACAAATCGTGGATTCTACAGAAAAAACACGAAGCTAGGATTAGTTGATTCTGCATCAGGAAGATGCAGCCCACAGTGTGACCCTGTCACAGCACTGCTCGAGGGTCACAGGTCACTGTTGTGCTCTAGCCAAGGGGGCAGGATGTGGGCCAGACAGGTGCACAGGGACATGGGCTGGGGATCTGAGACAGTTTACCGGCTGGCGCTTGATTTCCAGAGGGTGTTCTGGAAAAGCTTAAACGGGGGATGCTGCCAGAAACCGATCTTTGTGAACATGCAATGGATGGAGATGTGGTACAAGCAGGAAGTGCTCCTTCTCCCCCTTCTCTACATCCTGGGCAGACCCCTAATCCTTGCTACAAAACCCCTGGTCTAACCGCTTCTCTGGGAGACTGTTTGGGGATCTCTATCTTTCCACGGTCTACTTTACTTGTCATAAGTGCACAGAGTTTTCTTTCTTTTTTTTTTTTTAAGATTTATTTATTTACTTGAAAGTCAGAGTTACACAGAGAGAGAAGGAGAGGCAGAGAGAGAGAGAGAGAGAGAGGTCTTCCATCTGATGGTTCACTCCCTAATTGGCCACAACGGCCGGAGCTGCGCCGATCCGAAGCCAGGAGCCAAGAGCTTCCTCCTAGTCTCCCACGTGGGTGCAGGTTCCCAAGGACTTGGGTCATCTTCCACTGCTTTCCCAGGCCATAGCAGAGAGCTGGATTGGAAGTAGAGCAGCCGGGTCTCAAACCGACGTCCATAGGGAATGCTGGCCCAGCTGCTGCTACGCCACAGCACCAACCCCTTGATTTATCTTTTAATTCTGTTTTCCTCAAAACTTTTGAAGTGTGTTCATAGAATAAAATGCAAAACACTCAGTGACTTGTTTTGAGTTTTCAGTGGACTGTGGACTTCTTAGAACAGTAATGTGCAAAGCATTGAATATTCCTACTCCAGTAAGTCTACTATCACACACAGTCAATATTGCTATCAGTGGCTTCAAGGAAGGGGTAGATTGATCAAATATTTGGGTGACACAAAGCTGGGGAAGACGGCTACTAGACTAGATATAGAATCAAGAATATGTACCATCTAGGGGCTGGCGTGGTGGTGCAATGGGTCAAATTGCTGCTTGCAACACTTGTGTTCCATATTGGAGTGTGGCTACTCTGTGCTAACGTACCTGGGAGGCAGTGGCAGATTGTCCAATGACTTAGGATTTTGCTACCCATGTGGGAGAGCCAGATGGATCCCGGCTTTAGCCTGGCCCAGCTTTGTCTTTTGCATCCATCAAGGGAGTGAGTTGGCAGATGGAAAATTTCTCTTTCTCTCTCTGACTTTCAAATAATTAGATAAGTAAATAAATAAATCCTTTAAAAATGTAAACCATCTTAGTAGATGGGAATTGCGATCCTGAGCTGCTATAAGTTCAGTAATCTATAATTTCAAATAGTGTGCATAGAGTATCTCTCTGTCAAACCCCATAGTTCTGGGGGTGGGGAGCACCCCAACTCTCTTAAAAGGGGGCAAAGGCAGGGCAGGCAACTGGACCGAGCTGTCCACCACAGCCGGGCATCAAGAAGGAAGCAGGCACAGCCAGGTTGCCGGGACACATATCCCATCCTTGAGCAACCTGTGTAATGTAAAACTCCACATAAACCTGTCATTCCGGGCCAAGAGCGGCCACCCACCGTGTTAACAGGCGCCTCTGGGGTGGGGTTTTCCTGGGGAGATTTTCCTCAGAGAAGTGCTGTAGTTCCCACGGGGGCGCTGACGGCCTCCTGGCTTTTCATGGCTGAGCTTTGCGGACCAGGACATGAGACAGCCTCTCAGCAGCACTTCCTGTCACTTAGCATGGTTTAAACCTGGGGAGAAATAAAGCTCTTTGAGGGGCGGGTGTTGGGGGCAAAGGTTAAGACGCTGCCTGGGATGCCTGCTTCCCACATCAGAACCCCCGAGTTCCGTTCTCCCTTCCAGCTCCCTGCTAGGGCGCACCCTGGCAGGCAGCACAGATGTTCAAGTACTTGGGTCCCAGCCCTCGCTGTTGTGGGCATCTGAGCAGTGAACCTACACACCTGGAAGAAGGGCTTCAGAGATGTGCAATAGGGGGCTGGCGTTGTGGTGCATAGGGCTAAGCCACTGCCTGCCATGCTGGCCTCCCATATGAGTGCTGTTCCAGTCCCGGCTGCTCCGCTTCCGATCCAGCTCCCTGCTAATGTACCTGGGAGAGCAGTAGAAGATGGCCCAAGTACTTGGGCCAATGTCATCCATGGGGGAGATGCAAATAGAGTTCCAAGCTCCTGAAGTGACACCTTGACAGTAGGGACTTCATTTTAGAGCAGCTAAGACTCCATCTTGAGTAAGCACCCCCCACCATGAGACTGTGGTCTGAAACTATGATCTAAAACAGACAATAACAACACACTGCCTCCCACTTGGCAGAGCATAGAAACTCCCCAGCATGATCGCTCAAGCTTAAAACAGATAGGCTGCACCCCCGGAAGATTGTAATTTGTCTATTGTCAAGATTGTAATTGACATGTTTTGCATGGGCCTTAGGTCAGCTTGACCCTAGTAATCCTCCCTCCTGGTGGTTATTGCTTTTATAAACCTTGTGGTTTTGAGCTTTAGGATCGAGGGTTCTTTGGGGTGTAAGCCTACTCTCCATAGCATGCAATAAAGGACCACTACATTTTATCAATATGGGGTGCTCCTCTGTTTGCACTCGCTCAGGCACAAAACTCCTGGCTTCAGTCTGGCCCAACCCTAGCCACTGTAGCCAAATGGAGAGTTGACCAGTGGATGAAAGATTCTCATTCTCACTCTCCCCTTCTCTCTCTGTAACTCTACCTTTTGAATAAATAAATCAACCTGAGGAAGAGGGAGAGGGAGAGGGAGAGGGAGAGGGAGAGGGAGAGGGAGAGGGAGAGGGAGAGGGAGAGGGAGAGGGAGAGGGAGAGGGACGTAGAGAGAGGGAGGGAGAGAGATAGAGAGGCCCTCCATCCACTGGTTCCCTCCCCAGATGGCCACAATGGCCGGAGCTGCTCCGATCCAAACCCAGGAGCCAGGAGCTTCTTCCAGGTCTCTCATGTGGGTGCAGGGGCCCAAGGACTTGGGCCATCTTCTACTGCTTTCCCAGGCCGTAGCAGAGAGCTGGACTGGAAGAGGAGCAGCTGGGACTAGAAATGGCGCTCATATCGGATGCCAGTGCCTCAGGCAGAGGATTAACCTACTGTGCCACAGTGCCAGCCCCTCCTTTTCAAATAAACAAATTAAAAAAAAAATTCTGAATCAAAATGAACATATCTTGAAGATACGAAACCTATCTTCTAAAGGTTTCCCACAGCTCTTCCGAAGTACCTTCATATTCTACTAATTTTACAACTTACAGAATTTGCTCTGCAGTCACCTGCAACTGTAATATACATGGCTCTCAGACATATACAATATTCCCATGGAAGTCTTGAAACAAAGGTTGAGTCATCAGATGGTTTTGTGAGTAGATGGGGGAGGATCCCTGTGCTAGTGGTATTCATTTATTTGTTGTGTTTGGAAGGCAGAAAGACAGAGCGAGAGAGAGTGTGTGAGAGAGAGAGAGAGAGAGTGAAAGAGACAGAGAGAGCAAGCGAGAGAGCACTCTCATCTGCTGGTTCACTCTCCACGTGTCCCCTAGGATTGAGACTGGTCCAGGTTGAATCTGGGAGCCAGGAACTTAGTCTGGGTCTCCCCTTATAAGGGTATCAGAAACCCAGGTAGATGTTTCATCAGGCACTGCTGCCTCCCAGGGTCTACACAAGCAGGAAGCTGGAATCAGGATCCAGACCAGGAATCAAATCCAGGAACTTCAGTGTGGGACTGGGGGTCCTACCCAGGATCTTAACCACCAGGCTAAACCCCTGCCCCAGCGGTGGTATTCTTAATGAGAAACTGCTTTTTCTTATTTGAACCCGAGTGTAGTCTAATTCTTCCCATGAGCAATTGTTATTTACCAAGTGGTCCATCTAAAAATGCATGCCATGTTCCCGCCTGATAAATTGTTAATTTCTGGGAATGCTGGGCTAGTGTTCCGAATACAACATCAGCTCCAGGCACGGCTGTTCCATTGATCACTGTTAAACTCTTCGTTGACCCTGTGGAGCAATCCGCAAGCTTGCAGTTTTCCTCAATCTTTTCACAATGTTTGACTCAGACAACACAAACTGGTTACAGGCTGGATACACAAGTCTCACCCTGATTTCCCACCCCTCCCCCCACTCCCAGCTCCGAAGGCTTATAAGAAACCTGCACTTGATACCACTGTGTTTCACAGTCACGAGTAACAGTCTATTGATGTTTACTGTGATTACAAGGGGCAGAGAGAAAGGCTTTCTCAAGTTCATCAATGCCAGTGTGTTGCAGTTGATTTCTTTCCTGGCCCCGTGTTGGCTGCCAGATGTTACAGTTGATTTCTCAACAATGTTGCAGTGGATTCGTTTCTGAGAGGAGCAGCGTGCTGGGGGCAAGAGGCACAGAGTCACCACACAGACCCCGGAAGTCGGTTGAAAGCAGGCTCGAGGCGAGCAGCCCGCAGACTTGTTTATTACAGTTGGAACTACATCTTATATAGCCAAGACCAGCCAATCTGGTCAAGGGGTGGTCTATGCCCCAACCAATCACAGACTGTTGCCAGGCAGGCTCCCTTGCCAGGTGGGTTTCAAAGCCATTCCTGAGTAACTGACACTCGCTTGCCAGTGGCCACCTTGGCCTGGCCTTCTCATTCCACCACACCAGTGGTTTATTATCAAGAATCAGAAAGGACATTAATAGCATTAATAGACCCTAGCTGTTCTTACCAGGAAGAAGGAATGATTGTTGTAAATCTAAAGGCATCAGCTTCTTAACTTACATGTATTATACAAGGTACAAGGTTCATGGAACAGCAGAGTACAAAGATAGGTTTATCGAAGCCAGCTCGTGGTGCAGTGGGTAAAGCCATTGCCTGCAGTTCCGG
The DNA here is from genome assembly GCA_949820135.1 of Sylvilagus floridanus. NCBI lineage: Eukaryota > Metazoa > Chordata > Mammalia > Lagomorpha > Leporidae > Sylvilagus > Sylvilagus floridanus. The sequence goes on along the minus strand of OX463228.1, from coordinate 15,375,180 downwards.
CATCTCATACAGGTGCCTGTTCGAGTCCTGGCTGCTCTGCTTCTGATCCAGCTCCCTGCTGATGTGCCTGGGAAAGTGGCAGAAGATAGCTGAAGTGCTTCAGCCTCTGCACCGACTTGGGAGACCTGGAAGAAGCTCCTGGCTCCATTTGGAGAGTGAACCAGCTGATAGAAGACCTTTCTCTCTCTCTCTTTCCTCTTTCTCTCTGTTAACTCTGACTTTCAAATAAATAAATCTTTTTTTAAAAGATAAGTTTATTTGGGTGCAAAAATTTGAAGTCCATGCAAAGGGCTTTCATAATATACATTTTCATGCATTTTTAAAGACCTCTTGTATGCATGGATCTCAATATTTTTGACACTAAAATAAAATTATCTTTTTACTGCATGCTTCCACAAACTCTTTGAAGCACCCTTGTATTTTTAAGCCACTGTCTACCCTTCTCAATATAAGAAGCTAGATGGACTATGAGTGATTGAGTGCCATTTGTCAATGAATGAAACAGGCATTTGATATGACATTTTTTTTTTCAGGCTAGAATCATTGAGGCTGTACTTGCAACATCTTGTTAAAGCAAGTCCAGAATCATTTCTGCAGGAGAGTCCGAGCAGACAGATGGTTCTCTCTGGGTCCCACCTCCCAGCAGAGGTGCAGTGGCCTTCTGGGTGCCATATGTCCTTGTCGGGTGCCTCAGATTTAATAAGAAGTTGTCAATCCCTCCCTAGCTCGCTGGCTTATTAAAACATATGGCTCTGCAGTTCACCCGCCACATAGCAGCTCTGTGCTCTGGGAACGTCTCAGGACACTGAAAGGTGGCTTTAAACTATGCAACAGAGGAAAACTCCTTCACAGCACAAGAACACCAGGCAAAGGGAGTAGGTGGGGCTGAGGGAGAAGTTGGGACCTGAAGCACCTGCCGTGAACTCCTGGCAGGGGCAGGAACTCAGTGCTGTCCTTAACTGTGGAATACGTTGTGGAATGAGCAATATTTAGGTTCAGGGAAGATGCCCAGAGGGGTAGCAGGGCACCCATTCTTCTCATCCAGCAGTTTCCGCACACCTTTAAAAACCACAGGATTCTTGTTCAAATCATTCCTCTCTTAGAAGACCAGGGTCAGGAGACCAGGATGTCAAAAAGGGGCGGGCCCTCAGAGCACGGCTTGGAAGCCATTACCAGGTCACCCAATACCCACCATGGGGGTGAGTAAAGCAAACCATGGAGTGGCAAACCCAGCCTGGATCACGGGGCCTCCACAGAACAGCTTAGCTGAGTTGTGCCTTGCCTGGGCACCATTGCACCTCACTCTGGCATATGCTCTAGTGGAACACTGCAAATAGGTTACTAAAATTTTTTTTGATATGATGTTACAACAGCTTTTCAGGGAGAATATGCTTCCTACTCTTTGTAGCAGCAAATTCTTCGGTGCTAATGGTCTGCTTTCTCCCATGCATGCACTGATGTTTCCTTCCCTTCTCTAGCCACTGGAAAGTTATTTTTAAAAAAGATTTATTCACTTATTTGAAAGGTAGAGTTACAGAAATAGACAGAGAGAAACAGGTCTTCCATCCACTGGCTCACTCTCCAAATGGCTGCAACACTGGATCTGGGCCAGGTCTAAGCTAGGAGCCTGGAGCTTCATCTGAATCTCCCATGTGGGTGGCAGGGACCCAAGTACTTGGGACATCTTTTTCTGCTTTCCCAGGTGCATTAGCAGAGAGCTGGATCACAAGTAGAGCATCCGGAACTCAAACTGTTGCGAGAACCACAGGCAGGCAGCTTAACCCACTATGCCGCAATGCTCACGCCCTGGAAAGCTTAAGAGACAGCTCCGTAACAAGAGACCCCGGATAGCTGAAGCAATCTTAAACAACAAAAACAAAGCAGGAGGCATTACAATACCACGTTTTAAGATATACTACAGGGCAGTTATAATCAAAATAGCCTGGTATTGGCACAAAAATATAGACTACTATAGACTAGCAGAACAGAATAGAAACTCAATAAATTATATCTACAACCAATTAATCTTTGAGAAACTAGCTAAAATCAACCCTTGGAGGAAGGACAGTCTCTCCAGCAAACAATGTTGGGAACATTGGATCTACGTATGCAGAAGTATGAAAAAAGCCCCCTACCTTACCCCTTATACAAAAATCAACTCACAATGGATGAAGGGTCTAAATCAACGACCTGATATCATCAAGTTACTACAGGAAAACATAAGGGAAACTGCAAGACATTGGCATACACAAAGACTTCTTAGAAAACACCCCAGAAGTACAGGCAACAAAAACAAACCTTGACAAATGGGATTACATCCAGCTAAGAAGCTTCTGCACTGCAAAGGGAACACTCACCAAAGTGAAGAGGCAGCCAGAAGAATGGGAGAAAATACTGCAAACTATGCAGCTGATAACGGATTAATATCCAGAATCTACAAAGAGCGCAAAAAACTCAACAACAACAAAGCAAACAGTCCAGTAAAGAATTGGGCAAAGGACATGGACAAGCACTGGTCAAAGGATGAAATACAAACAGCCAAGACAGGATGCTCAGGATCACTCGCCATCAGGGAAATGCAAATCAAAACCACAGTGAGGTTTCACCTCACCCCAATTAAAACATCTACATTCCAAAAATCAAACAGTAATAAATGTTAGGATGTGGTACCCTCATACACTGGTGGTGGGAACATAAACTGGTACAACCATTATGGATACCTCAGAAATCTGAAAATAGACCTACCATATAACCCAGCCATCCCACTCCTGGGAATTTACCCACACAAAATGAAATCAGCATATGAAAGAGTTATCTGTACCCCCATGTTTATTGGAACTCAATTCACAATAGCTTAAGACATGGAATCAACCTAGATGTCCATCAACTGATGACTGGATAAAGAAAATATGGAATTATATACACTATGGAATTCTACTCAGCCATAAAAAAGAATGAAATCCCGTCTTTTGCTACAAAAATGATGCAGCTGGAAACCATTATGCTCAGTTAGATAAGCCAGTCCCCAAAAAACAAATATCATATTTTCTCTTATATGTAGGAGTTAATATAGAATACAAAAAAATGGGAATAAAATGAACATCTTATTATTTGATTGCTGTTTTTAACCCTTGTATGGAAGTATATATCTTTATATTTTTTGTTTGTTGAATATATGGTTAGTAATGCATTAAGTCTGTGATTAGAGTGGACTGAATTAATGTTTTTGCAAAAAGTAAAGAAAAAAAATAAAGGAAAGAATGAAGGGGTTTGGGGAAGGAAGAGAAGTGAGGGAAGTTTGGTTATCTTCTTAGGATTGTACCTATGAAATCTGTTCTCTTTATAGTAATAAAAAAATATAAAGAGAGAGACAGCTCCATACCTACCCCCTGAGAGGCCCCAGGAGTTCATAGCAGGTGTTTCATGGCCCAACTTCTCACTCAGCTCCGCCTTGTTTTACAAAATATATTTCCTTTGGCTATATGATTGTGCTGTGAGGAACTTCTCTTCCTATGCTGTTCTGCAGTATGGTTTAAAGCCATCCTCAATCATTTTTTTGAGAGACAGAGAAAGATAGAGATCTCCGATCTGCTGGTTCACTCCCAGATGCCCACAACAGCCAGAGCCAGGCCAGGCCGATGTCAGGGTGGCAGGGACCCAAGTGCTTGAGCCATCATCTTCTGCCCAGGGTATGTATTAGCAGGAAGCTGAGTTAGGAGTAGAGCCTGAACTAGGACCTGCACACTACAATATAGGGTGCATGCATCCCAAGAGGCATTTCAACTGCTGTGCCAAATACCCACCCACACACAATCATTTTAAACCATTACAGCATGTAAGCAAGCATTTAACAAGGACATCTATAAACGCAAGCCATGTGTAGAAGAAATGGGCCAAAGGGCTGGGAACCCAGATCCACAGACAGTGAGGTTAGGGAACTAAGAATGCCTGGGCTGGACATAGAAATCTTGGGTTGAACATTGTAGCCATCTTCAGGGCCCCCTACAGGGCTAGGAGCAAGTCTACCCTGTATTACAACAGACAGAGCTTAGACTGTGATGGTCATTACCAAAGATACTGTCAGTCAAGGAATGGATCTCCCAAAATGGTGAGCGCCTTGTCAAGGGAGGGTCAAACCAGAGCCCATATATCCCTCTAGCAACAGGTGACAAAGCCACGCTGGACCCCTGGGTGCTCAACCAGGCCTCCTTTCCGAAGAGTCCCCTCGATTGTCACGGAGGAGAGAATGTTGGTAGCCACGTGTGTGTCCTGGAGTCTTTCCCTGGCCCCTGCCACAGCTGAGTGGATCAGCTAAAGACCATGACTCCCAGAAGGAGTGACCCAGCACTGGCGCCGGAGAAGACGGCCGGCCCAACGGCAGAGAGAAGCGGGCCAAGAGACAGAGCACACAGGTGGGAGCAGCTGCGCCCTCTCCCTGCCGGAGACCCGGCACGGGCTTCCCAGGTTCCTCCTCCCCAGCACGGCCCTCCCCTGCCCGAGCAGCCCCCTTTCAGAAGCTGCAGGAGCAAACTGCTGTTCCTTGCATTCCAGAAATCCCTAAGAACACAGAGACTCTCCAGAGAGAACCTAGCTTGCTTCAAAAAGTTCACGAAAAATAGAATTTAAAAATAAGCTTATGTTGGTATCAAATTTTTTGGAGAAGGCTGACACTGTGACATAGAAGCTTAATTAAGCCTCTGCCTGCAGTGCGAGCATCCCATATGGGCAGAGGTTCAAGTCCCGGATGCTCCACTTCTGATCCAGCTCCCTGCTAATGCTCCTGGGAAAGCAGCAGAAGATGGCTCAAGTGCTTGGGCCCCTGCATCCAAATGGGAGAAAGAGAGGAAGATCTTGGCTCAGCCCTGGCTGTTGTAGCCATTTGAGGAATAAACTAGCAGATGGAATCTCTCTCTCTCTCTCTCCCACTCTCTCTCTTCCTTCTCCCTCTGTATCTCTGCCTTTTAAATAAATAATCTTAAAAATGAAAACAAGATTTTTGGAATCCATGCATATTTTTTCATACTATGCATTTTTCATGAACTATTTTTTATTCATTAAAAATATTTTTATTTATTTATTTGAGAGACAGACTGACAGAGAGACAGAGAGGTGAGAGAGAGAGAGATCTTCTATCCAATGGTGCACTCCTCAAATGGCCGCAACAGCCAGAGCTGAGCCAGGCCAAAGTCAGGAGCCAGGATCTTCCCCCAGGTCCCTCATGCTTGTGGGAAACCAGGGGTCCCTGCATCCCTGGGTATGCAACCTGCAGACTGAACACTGACAAGTCTACACTGATGGGCATACTTCCCAGGCCAGGCATTTTAACATTTGAATCAGTGATCGGATGATGGGGTTGGAAGTAGCTCATTCAGCTTCTCCAGGACACCTAGCAGGGGCCTTGCCTGGCTTTGTTCGGTGCCTCAGTTTCCCTAGGAGGATACTAGCCCTCATCCCCAGTTTATGGCTGTCAGAGCCCACGGCTTTGCCTTCATGTGTGACAGTGGTTCCATTCTATTTCAAAATTTGATAGCTTTCTGAAATGTTTTGAATGTTTCGTTGTTTCCTCCTCAGACACAAGAAAGTCCTGAATAGACACAAAGGGAAAGCCGGCCTGAGGTCACTGAGAATTTCACTCTAACAGGGACGGGGACAGCAGAGGAGGTGGCCTCCGCCCAGCAGCCCAGCTGGTTCCACACACACTGCTCTGCTGTGGTTCTTGGTGTCCCTGCCCCTCTTCCATTCGCAGCTGGGAGTGGAGGCCCCCACGCCAGCCACCCTGACAGTCTATTCCAGTTTGGAGTCAAACCTTGTCTTCCTTGCAGCCCCAGGCTACCCCAATTCTGCCACCCAACCAGTCCTCTCTGGCCAAGTCAGAAAGCACAACCCTTGGGGCCAAATTCTAGCCACAGTCCAAGTCCAATCCCATCCTTGTTGGCTTGTCCACTTTTTTTTTTTTTAAGATTTATTTTATTTATTTGAAAGAGTTACTGAGATGTAGACAGAGAGAGAGGTCTTCCATCCGTCGGTTCACTCCCCAGATGGCCAAAATGGCCGGAGCTGCGTCGATCCGAAGCCAGGAGCCAGGAGCTTCTTCCAGCTCTCCCATGCAGGTGCAGGGGCCCAAGGACTTAGGCCATCTTCTGCTGCTTTCCCAGGCCATAGCAGAGAGTTGGATCAGAAGAGTAGCAGCTGGGACTAGAACTGGCACCCAGATGGGATGCCAGCGTTTCAGCCCAGGGCTTTAACCTGCTGCGCCACAGCGCTGGCCCCTGTCCACTGTCTTAACCTTGCCATCCCACACCCACTACCAATGCCATCTCAGTCCCGTTTCTCATTGCACAGCGCCCTCTGCAGCTCAACCCAGGGAATTCAGCTCATGCTTCACCCTTCCCCAATCCCGGACTGCTGGGAAGTAAGCTGGTGACAGAACCAACAGTACCCTAAGGAGGCTGGGGACTTGTCTGCCTTTATCTCTAGAACTTATGGTGCTGCTTAAGTGGTGTTTCTCCGTGTCTTCCACTAGGGGGCACCACCCCATAACTTTTGAAACAGGAAGTCTGCGGAATGCAGTCCTTAATGAGAAATGAAGTCCAGGCACACCGAATTTTTAGAAACTTTTCTCAACACATGCTGTAATTTTATGAAGCAGTTTAATTTGGCTCTTTTTAAATAAAAGCTGCCCCATGGGCAGAGTAAGAGGCAACAATCTGAAGCAGTATAAACCTATAGAAGGGAACGCCAATTAAAAACCCAGGCTCTGTAAGATAAATAGTCATGAATTAAATGAAAGAAATGCACACGCTGAGTACAGACAGAGAAGTGAAGTTATTTTTTACTCTAGGAGGAGAAATAGGCATGCTAAACAAAAGTCGGCTTTAAAACAAAGACTTTGGTAAAAATAAAAATGAAGGCACTCAGAGATTTTCTGAGAATCTTTGAATAAATGGGGCAGAATTCTCTTCTCTTTGGGGTTTGAAAGGAGAGCTGCAATGCTAACAATTGGCTCAGGGTGGAAATCTCTCCAGTTCTTTTAGACAGGGGTAGAAGGAAGCTGTCTGTCTCCTCTCTCTGCCTCTCCAGGAAGTTGAAAAAATAAATTGAAATATAAAACATGAAGAGTTGGATTTTTAAGCTCTTTTCCTGCTTTTAGAAATCGATCCTAAGGAACAAATATAAAAGAAAATGCAGGACCCTGGAAGTAAGCCCGTCGCCTTCCTCACTCACCACTGCGGGGGCCCGGGCAGCCCCCATCTCCGCTCTGCTCCAGGTCACTGGGCACAGTTGCGTCGACTACCTTGGTCTGTGGCACGGATCACACAAGACGATGTATGGAAGGTGTTGCGAGAATGTTGCTCAGTAATTGTTCGCCATTTCTTCGAAGGATCATTTGTAATGAAGACCTCTTGGAATGACTAGGAAGCCAACGAGACATTAACTCTCATCTTGGCAAACATGCTCATCCACGTGAGTTTCTATGAGATCAGAGACCTTATCAGTTTAACCAGAGTCACACGTCCTTTCCCGACAAACTGTAGAGTAGGACTTGGATATCTTCAATGCCAGGCCATCATTCTAGTCTATTCTCCTGGTGTCTGATAATTTATTAGCTAGATAAACATATTCCTTGGCACAGCAATTGGTTTTGTTGGCGACATCTTGGTGGAAGGAACAAGGCATACACATCTGTTAGGCAGAGTAAAGCACTAGTGGCCTGTGTCTTTCCAGGGTTTGACCGCATGGTCCTTTGGCCTGGAGGTTAAGATGTCCAGCTCCAGCCCTTGATTCCAGCTCCCTGTCAGGTATAACCTGGGAGGCAGCAGTGATGACTCAAGTACTTGGGTTCCTGCTCCCCGAAAGGGAGACCTGGATGAGTTCCTGGCTCCCAGATTTGGCCCACTGCCTGGCCTGGGCCCTTGTGGACATCTGGGGAGCTCACTTTCTCCACACACACTCCCCACCTCCACCTTTTCAACCTCTCAAATAAATTTTAAAAATAAAGAGTTTGGCTTTTTAAAAAAAATTGCAAAAAAAATATTGAGAGAGAGAGAGAGAGAGAGAGAGAAGCTTCCATCTGCTAGAACAGCGGGGGCTGGGCCAGAATGAAGCCAGGAGCCAGGAATGCCATCCTGTCTCCCATAAGGGTGGCAGTGGTCCAAATAATTGGGCCATCTCCCACTGCCTCAACCAGGTGCATTATCAGGGAGATGGACTGGAAGCAGAACAGCCAGGACTCGAACCAGCGCACACATAGGATGCCGGCATTGTAGGGGGGTTAACCCACTGTGCCACAACACTGGCACCAGGAGTTTGACTTTTGAACTCTTTTCCTAGTTTTAGAAATTGATCCCAAGGAACAAACAGAAAAGGATCTATGTAAAAAGATAGTCATTACCATACTCCTTGTGAATACTGAGAAACTGGAAATAATCGATGTGCTCAACAATAGTATATATATGACAAATGCATAGTTTAGGGAACCATTAAAATTATGAAAAACACACAAAAAGGAACATGGAAAATATTATTTTATTCTTCATCTCATTCAAAAGGAAGTAACTTGACAATAATAGCTATATTTTAGTTTAACTATAACCAATTAAAAATCAAACACATATAGGGATGCAATCCAGAAGATAAGATGGAAAAATTGAAGGGATTTTAGGAGTGTTTGAACTTGACATGCTTTCATTGTTCTCCTCTGAATTTTCTTAATAATACTAAAGCAATAAGAAATTATTTAGAATGGGCCTGTTTCTTTACTTTCCTGGTCCTAAAAAGAGTTTACAGGATCCAAGTATCCTTTAAATACATCATGGTAACAAGGATAATAAAATGAAAGCTGTGAGGTCAGAATCCTTGTTATACAGTGGACTGGGTCTCTCGGAACTTAGCACCTATGAGAGGAGGTGTGACACCCATAGCAGAGCCTTGGAGTCTGGGGGGGACTGGTTCCAGAAACCCCCCAGATATCTAAATCTGCTGGCGCTCAAGTCCCTTAAATAAAACGGTGTGGTTTCTGCATTTAACCTATGTACATCCCCCCATACACTTTAAGTCCTTTCGTATAATGCATTATTCCTTCTAATACCTAATCCAGTGTAAATGCCATCTGTCTATATTGTCTAGGGAGTAATGACGAGGGGAAAACTCTGCACATGTTTTTAGTACAGAGGCAATTGTTTTCCCAAATGTCTCTGAGCCAGGTGTGGACTCTGCAGATGCAGAACGGCTGTGCGAGGATCTCAGCACTGCTTCCCCTCCAAAATCATTGACATCTGCTCAGACTCACACTTTTCCCTCCTGGCTTTCAAGCCACCTGCTATAGCATCATTGGGATTGTCACTCTACTGGTACTTCTTTTAATTTAATATTTATTTATTTATTTGAAAGAGTTACAGAGAGAGAAAGAGAGACAGAGAGACAGAGATTCATTGGTTCAGTTCCCAGAAGGCTGCAACAGCCAAGGTTGGGCCAAGAGGGAGCCAGGAGCTTCATCCGGGTTTCCCTCATGGGTGGCAGGGGCCCAGATATTTGGGCCACCTTCCACTGCTTCTCCCAGGCCATTAGCAGGGGGCTGGATAGAAAGTGAAGCAGCCAGGACACAAACTGGTGCCCACATGAGATGCCAGTGTCGCAGGCACCTGTTTTATTCACTATACCACAATACTGGCAACTCACACATTTCTTAAGAGTCATCCTTGGGCTGGTGCTGTGGCTTAGCAGGTGAAGCCGCCACCTGTGATTCCAGCGTCCTGTATGCTCCACTTCTAATCCAGCTCCCTGCTCATGCTCCTGGAAAAGCAGCAGATGAGCCCTGTCACCCACGTGGTAGATCCAGATGACGCTCCTTAATCCTCACTTTGGCCTGGTGCAGCACTGTCCAATGTGACCATCTGGGAAGTGAACCTACGGATTGAAGCTCATTCTCTCCCTCTCTCTCTCTGATGTTCATATAAATGGTTAAAAAAAAAAAAGGCATCCTACCCTGGCTACCACTCCTCTCCTACCCACCTGATCCTAGCCTAACTGCCCCCAACACCAGAGGTCACCAGAGGTCAGATCCAAGGGCTCCTTCTCCTTTGTTATTTCTCAGGAACGCTAGCTGCCTTTAGCCCTGCTGACTATTCCTGGCCTTGAACTATTTTCTTCTGACATTGGAACCAGGTTACCTTAATTAGCAAAACAAATAGACTGAAGCCTTGGGTCACCCGAGGAGGAAAGGCCCAGAGGCGCACAGCAGGGCTCGCACTTTCCGGGTGTGGTAGCCAGGGATCTGCTGGGCTCCAGATGCACCCAGATGAAGCTGTGAGAACTGACTTCCTGCCTGGAGCCGCAGTACAAGTGGACTGATGATGCGATGATACACAAGTGGTGGAACTCAACCTCAAGGATACTGAGAACTGCATTGTATTTTACTGACAAGAAGGTGTAAACTGGTATTTTTCTCTTGGGGCAGGATCAGGGAGAACAGTGGCATTTGAGTCACGTGGGTCTCCCTCAGTAGTCTCTAACTACCAAAGCTTGCAACCTGCGTTCACTCAACAAAGCAACTCTCCAATACTGAAGTATAGTTTCATCTTAGTGTCATTCTGCAGTCTGTTGACTGCTTTGATGGCTTCTGAATCCTAAAAAACAATGTCCCCTATCAGATTGCAAAAGCCTTGAGGTCTAGAGTCTAGAGTCTAGAGTCTAACACTCTCTCACTGCTTAGCACAGGGCTGAACACTTGGAAGATGCTAAAATAATAATGATTCCTGTTGCTTAAAAAGCATTCTAACTTTCCAAGTTTCCATGTTTTTTAATTTAAAAAATTTTTTTTATTTGACAGGCAGAGTTAGACAGTGAGAGAGAGACAGAAATGTCTTCCTTCCATTGGTTCACCCCCCCCCCAATGGCTGCCATAGCTGGCGCTGCGCCAATCCAAAGCCAGGAACCAGGTACTTCCTACTAGTCTCCCACGCGGATGCAGGGCCCAAGCACTTGGGCCATCCTCCACTTCCCTCCCAGGGCCACAGCAGAAAGCTGGCCTGGAAGGGGAGCAACCGGGACTAGAACCCGGTGCCCATAGGGGATGCCAGCACCACAGGTGGAGGATTAACCAAGTGAGCCACGGCGCCGGCCCCTCTATGGGTTTTGAAGGCAATGCATGTGGTACCTTATGCTAGATGCTGAACTGTAACAGAGAAGACATTTAAATCACTTGCATTTTATGAGCTGGAAGAGGCATGAACAGCTCAATACCTACTGAGGATTTAACACAAATGAAATGGTCCCCAAGGTACACTCTCATGTATCAGAGCACTTCAAGACATTTGTAGAAAATGGAAATAAAAGTTTATTTTGAGAGCCAGGGTTATGACATAGCAGGTTAAGCTACTACCTGCAACACGGGCATCCCATGTGGGCTCTGGTTCATGTCCCAGCTGCTCCTCTTCTGATCCAGCTCCCGGTTAATGTAACTGGGAAAAGCAGCAGAAGATGGCCCAAGTGTTTAGGCTCCTGAACCAGTGTGAGAGACCTGGATGAAACTCCTGGCTTCGGCCTGGCCCAGCCCCAGCTGTTTGGGCAATCTGAGTGAACCAGCAGATAGAAGACCTCTCTTTCTCTAGCTCTCCCTCTCTCACTGTAAATTCTTCCTCTCAAATAAATAAATCTTTTTAAAAAGTTGATGGAAAACGCAGATTACGAAAAAGCTATGCATGGGTTTCAAAATTTTCTTAAACTAAAATAAACTTATCTTTCAGTTCTGTTTATTTCCGAACTTCATGAGATAACCTCAAAGCCAGAACAAAAGCCAGCATCTCCCTCAACGGGCAGACTAATTTGAGTTCTTTATAAACCTTTGTGGTCTGCTATTCCAAACATCCTCCCTTACAGACAGCAAGTTTCCAGGAACCTTGGATCGGGCCTTTATCCAGCAAGGCAAAGACCCTGAAAAGAAAGAAAGAAATAAGACAAGAAATCCCCTGTAGTTCATCCCATTTTCCCCCTGCGTGGCGTCTCTACCAGCTAATGAGACATTTAAATGCTGTGGGTCTCTCCAGTTTTTTATTCTCCCTCCCCCTCCCCCTCTCCTTCTCCCTCTAAGGGTCATTTTATTTTTAGAGAACTTTTCACCTTTCTTAGCTGTAAGACTGGGGCATTTTCCATGATTAAAAATAAATACACCAGGAGTTCAAACGCAGGTGTTGAATTCGAAACGGTGTCATTTTCTGTGCATTTCAGTGAAAGCGGACTGAAAAGAATTCCATCAGTGAATCTATAAAGACAAGCAGGTCTAAACTCACCTGCGTCCGAAGCGAGAGAGAATGCAGCGACCGCGGGAACCCCTCAAGCCCCCGGGACCCACGGGGCACGCTCCCGGGGACGCTTCCCGCTGGAGGCTGCAGGTGCGGCGGGATCCGGGCCCTCGAGTCTCTGGGAAGGCGGAAGGGTTAGGGGGCGGAGGGGACCTGAGCAAGGTGTGAGCCATTCAGAGACAGCCTGAGGCCGCCACTCACCTGGAGGGGGAGGAGCTGGCGCCAGGAGCGGCCAGGACCGCGCGGGTAAGCCGAGCCCGCGCCCGCCGCCAGGTGAGGTCGCGACACCTGCCCGGCTCCCCTCGGAAGGGGCGGGGCGCGGCCCGCAAGGGGCGGAGCCGGCGCCGCGCACCTGGGCGGAGGCGGAACTAAGGCGTCCCGGTGCCGGCCCGCAGAGCCTGGGGCTCCGACGCACCTGTGCAGGAGGCCGGGGGCCCGGGGGCTCGGGGACGGCGACCCCCGGGGCGGGACCGTCCGCCATGACGTGGAGCGCCACGGCCCGCGGCGCCCACCAGCCGGACAACACGGCGTTCACGCAGCAGCGCCTCCCCGCGTGGCAGCCGCTGCTGTCGGCCAGCATCACGCTGCCGCTCTTCTTCTGCGCCGGCCTGGCCTTCATCGGCCTGGGCCTGGGCCTCTACTACTCCTCCAACGGCATCGTGGAGCTCGAGCACGACTACACGGGCGACGCGGGCTCGAGCAACTGCTCCGTGTGCGCCGCCGAGGGCCAGGGCCGCGCGCCGCCGCCGCCCTGCTCGTGCGCCTGGTACTTCTCGCTGCACGAGCTCTTCCCGGGGCCCGTGTACCTCTACTACGAGCTGTCCAGCTTCTACCAGAACAACCGGCGCTACGGCGTGTCCCGCGACGACGCGCAGCTGAGCGGGCTGCCGAGCGCGCTGCGCCAGCCGGCCAACGAGTGCGCCCCGTACCAGCGCAGCGCCACCGGGCTGCCCATCGCGCCCTGCGGCGCCATCGCCAACAGCCTCTTCAACGACACCTTCTCGCTGTGGCACCAGCACCAGCCGGCCGGGCCCTACGTCGAGGTGCCGCTGGACCGCGCCGCCATCGCCTGGTGGACCGACTACCACGTCAAGTACCGCAACCCGCCGCTGGTCAACGGCAGCCTGGCGCTGGCCTTCCGCGGCACGGCGCCGCCGCCCAACTGGCGCCGGCCGGTCTACGAGCTGAGCGCGGACCCCAACAACACGGGCTTCGTCAACCAGGACTTCGTGGTGTGGATGCGCACGGCGGCGCTGCCCACCTTCCGCAAGCTGTACGCGCGCATCCGCCAGGGCGACTACGCGGCCGGGCTGCCCCGCGGCGCCTACCGCGTCAACATCTCCTACAACTACCCGGTGCGCGCCTTCGGCGGCCACAAGCTGCTCATCTTCAGCAACATCTCGTGGATGGGCGGCAAGAACCCCTTCCTGGGCATCGCCTACCTGGTGGTCGGCGCCCTCTGCATCCTCGTGGGCTTCGCCATGCTGGTCGTGTACATTCGCTACCAGGACCAGACGGACGACGACGACGACGACGACGAGTGATGGCTGGCCCCAGGGACGCCCTCCGCCTTCCCCCGCCTCCCGGGGCCTCGAGGACGGCGTGGGAGGGCACGGGGAGGACCCCCTGTGCCGGGGGGGGGGGGTGCTGGGTGCACCTGCGGAGCGGAGACACAGCCTTGCCACTTCCCCACCTCCATCGCGGCCTCTCCAGCTGATGTGTGGGCTGGCTTGAAGAGTTCCAGGGACAGTGGGTCTCCCATCCGACTGCCTACCGCGTGGAGGGACTGAGAGACCTGGCTGTGTTTAAGTGGATCAGGCGGAGAGCGCTTTGGGAGCTTTCGGAAGGGTGGCGTGGTGGGTGTGGGTGTTGGGGTAGAAGTCCAGGTCTACGAAGCCCCTGCAGAGGCACGGAGAGGGGAATACCCCAGGGTACTCAGAAGAGTCCGTGGGAAAATGACATGAAAAGATAAGGTTGTTTAGGTGCACAAGTAGTTTGAAGCCCATGCCCAGAGCGATCTTCCAAGCGCTCATAGATTTCAAACGATGTTTTGCACTAAAGGAAGCTTACCTTTAAATTCCGTTCTCCACGAACGCTTTTGAAGTCCCCTAGTACTTGCTAGAAATGTTAAGTAGATAGGGAGGCACCAGCCGCGGCGGAGACTCTGACCCGGCCAGGCTACACGGGGAGACCCTGGAGCGGTATTCTTAGCAGGCTCCCCTGCAGAGGCCTCTGCTCCCTCAGACTGGGAATCCCGTCCCTGCCTGCTTAGGGCCTGAAGCAGTCTCCTGAGTTTGGTTTTTTCAGGACAGTGACGGTCATAATACTGCAGATTAGGTTTAGCAATGTTTTGACTAGAGAGAGGCCTATGCCCCATGGTTTCTGGAATGAATGGGGAAGAATGCGCTCTCTAGAAGTAGCTGGGATTCAGATTTGCAGGGCAAGGAAATTCGTTGGATAGTTGAATGCAAAAGTTAAACTTTGCAGGTACCCCGTGCGGAAACTTGACGCTGCTGGGCCAGTCTGTGGGGCTCTGGGGGCTGTCTGAACCTTCGAATCAGGTAACTGGGAGGGATCCTAGTGGGAAAGTATCAAAAGTCACATATATGTCTTCTGACTCCTGGCTCACCCCTCTTTCTTATCTGCTTTTTTTTTTTTAATGCCTGGAGAGAAAGAATTTCATTAATACCTTCTTCCTTGGATCTGGGGGAAAAAAATACCTGAAACTTTAGAATGTTTGTCCTCAAATGAAGCATTTGTGCCTAGTAATCCTCTTTGAATGAATGCTAAGAAAATCTTATGTGCAAGCTAGAATCTCTTAAGATTTTATTTTTTTTGGGGGGGGGGGTCTTTGACATGATGGTAAAAACTCTTGATTAAACTCAGTTGATTTTTTTGTTGATTCAAATCAATGTGTATACAATATATATGAAGTTATTCTGAGAAGTCATAGAATATTTTTAAGACTTACTCTTTGTGGCAACAAAATAAGTTAAAATAACTTTTTTTTTAAAAAAACTATGATATCATCTTCCCAGTTTATTAGCTGAAAGCTGTTATTTGGCGTTTTCAGAATTCCTTGGTGCCTGGTGTCTGTCACAGCTACTTTCTAATTGCTGCTGTGTGTTCACTCCTTTAAGGCAGGGAAAGATCTTGAACTAAGTTTGGGTTTTTTTTTTTTTTTTTTTAGTTGGAGAAATGTTGAGTTGTACTGAGTACTTTACATTCTTTTTATTTTACTCTAGTTTCTTTGAAAATTACCACTGGACAACGTGTTTATCTTAGGTCTCTGTCTCAGCACTTCTGAGATAGTAGTGATTCAAGGGATCCTGTCCCCTTACTTAGGGGAACACCAAAAAGTACTTTCGTCATTCCAGGATGCTGGCTTTCCAACTCTGGAACGCGATATACTTTTATCATGAAATCATGAATGATGATTTTAGGCTGCGAAACCATCATCATGTACATAGAATGATTTTTGTTATGACTGTCTCACTGAGCAGCTCACTAGCCCAGCCCTGCTCTGTCTGGGTGGGAGTTGGTCTCATTTCTTAAGATGTGTTGGGAGCAGCCATGTATGAGGGTCTTCGAACAGTTCATGGAAAATGCGTATTATGAAAAAAACTATGCATGGATTCAATCACTTTTCCTCAAAATACACTTTAAGTACATTTTGCAGTGAGCTTTTGGAAATATCCTCCCATTATGCTGTAGTCACTCTAGTGCTACAAAATTTTGAATGAGACCACCAAAGTGAAATTTCTTCCAATTAAATTAGTGGACATACTAACAGGCTTTCTTCTTTGGGTTTTGCAAAGAGAATAAAGGTTCTGTTTGTCTTCTCTTTGTTATCTCGCTGGTTAGTTCAGCTCTTGAACTCTGGTCTTAAAGGCACAAACAGTAGCACCCATTTTGTTAATAGCAGACTTATTTGGCACTAAGAAAACTCCCCTTTCAGAATCTGGCTCAGCTAACCTCAGCTGAGGCTTCCATTCTTAACTTTCTCTGATGGAGTTTGGACTTGCAGCATCATCAGCATGTATATGAACTAGATGGTCCTTGACTATTGTTTGAATTTGATAAATGCTCATTTCTTTAAAGAAAAAAAGTAGTTGGTATTAATATTTATTTTAAATAAAGAAATTCAAAAATTTCAAAAAAGATAATCACTTTCATTCAACTTTTTTTTTTAGATTTTTAAACATTTATTATTTATTTATTTATTTGAAAGGCAGAGGGACAGAGAAGGGGAGAGGTCTTTCATTCACTGGGTCACTCTCCAAATGCCCACAAAATGCAGGGCTACATCCAACTTCTTTCAAACTACTTTCTAAGAAGACATCAGAGCAGGATGCCCTCTGCATTTCACTGGAACTGTGCATTGCACTTGTTTGTTGGATGTTTTGCAGTACAAAGTGCAGAAAGTTTACAAATGAAAATGCGGAATGGTTGCTCTGCCTGGTGGTGTTTGGTCTGCTATCTCAGGATTCTAGGTGAGCTCCAATTCCCTTCTTCTCCCCCAGCTGGAGTAGTGTCTTCCAGGGATGAGACAGAAAAGAGAGAACTGGACCAGGAGGGAGCTTTGACCTATTTTGTGAAAGAAAAGCAGACATAAACAGAAAGCCATCCGTAAGAGCTCGCAGAACAGAACAATGCAGCAAAAAAGATGGCCCAGGTCTCTCCGCAATCAAATCTACTCTACTAATTAGCTGACTGTGCAATCGTTAGGAATCAGAGACAGAACCGTAATCGAGAATTCCCTTTGAAACAGTATTTCTCCCTAATACACAACCACAGCCCCTCTGCCTCGCTGTCACTGGCTGCCCTCCCGTCAATGGAAGATCTCAACAGTCGAGTGACTTGGCAGCGAGTTCTTGGTAGAGCTCCTGTGCCTTTGACAAGTTCCTTCTTTGCCCTTGGATCTAAGTTATCAGCATGGGTAATAAAAGAAAGCTCCCTCTGCCGTGGTTCACTTGGCCAATCCTCCGCTTCCGGTGCTGGCACCCTGGGTTCTAGTCCTGATTGGGGCGCCGGGTTCTGGCCCAGTTTGCTCCTCTTCCAGTCCAGCTCTGCTGTGGCCTGGGAAGGCAGTGGAGGATGGCCCAAGTGTTTGGGCCCTGCACCCGTGTGGGAGACCAGTAGGAAGCACCTGGCTCCTGGCTTCGGATCGGTGCAGTGCTGGCCGTAGTGGCCATTTGGGGGGTGAACCAACAGAAGGAAGACCTTTCTCTCTGTCTCTTTCTCTCTCACTGTCTAACTCTGCCGGTCAATTTAAAAAAAAAAAAGTAAGCTCCCTCTTCCCCTGAGGCATTTCTTTGCTCTCACAATCTTTCCTCTACCTAATATAGACCTGGATGATTTTAGAAGGCAGGTTCAAAGCCAATATTTTTACCTTTAATGTTTTCCCCCAGGAGAATTTCTCTCAATTTTTCCCCTACCCCCAATAAAAACAATCGTTAGCAGAGTCATTAAGACAGCCCTGGGCATATCTGACAAAGCCACACTACATCCCAGGGAGATCTTACATGAGAGAAGCACTTTGGAATGAATTTGCAAAATATCTGTTGATGCATCCTGTGCCATTTTCCCTGATGAGACGAACCATGTGTGTTCAGGGTACAACCCTTCCCCACGCCTTGCCACCGCATCATGGGACTCTGGAGTAGGTCGGTATTGCTTTATTTGAACCTGCGGGACTGAAACTCAACATAGACTGTCTAGGGGTTGGAGAGAGAAGAGAGAGGAGATACAAGGAAAAGCTGAGGTCATTTTTCTGGGCCAGCAGGGTGCCCAGGAGCCAAGGCAGCAAAGGGAGCCTGGGCAGAGGGCAGGGCGCCCCGGGAGGACCCACAGGGCCTTCCAGTGACTCAGTGAATGGAGGGTGACTCACCTCCTTCTGACCATCTTTGTGATCAATTTCAATGGGATTTATCTTTGTATAAGCAAAGGGTATTACTGTCAGGAACTTAGCTAATAGCCTTGCCCTGAACACTGAGCTCTTAACTAAGTCCCCATTACAGCGGATGAAGCCTTACATTACTGATGAAAACTGTAAAGGATGTGCCATTAATAACGATACTCTGTTCTTCTAAGAGGCCTTTGTTCTGAAAGTCCAAGGTGCTTAACCCAATGTGGTCTCATTAATCTTATCCATCAAAACGCCGGAGCTTCAGAAAGTCACCACGACCCACAAAGTACAAATCCCTCCCTCTGTTGCTTAGCTTTGCTCAGAAATCTGTAGAAGTCAGTCAGTAGCATTGGGCAAATTGGGGAGTGGACCAGCGGATGGAGGACCTCTCTCTCTGTCTCTATCTCTGTCTCTGCCTCTCCTTCTCTCTCTGTGTAATTGATTTTCAAATAAATAAATAAATCTTTTAAAAAGCCAACAACATAAGGTATTAACTTCAGATTTGATAATAAAGAAAGATACTCTTGGGGCCAGGTAAAGCTGCCACCTGCAGGGCTGGCATCCCATATAAGCATCACTTTGAGTCCCGGCTACTTCACTTCCAATCCAGCTCTCTGCTATGGCCTGGGAAAGCAGTGGAAGATGGCTTAAGTTCTTGGACTCCTGCATCTGTGTGGAAGACCCAGAAGCAACTCCTGGCTCCTGGCATTGGATCGGCCCAGCTCCAGCCATTACAGCCATTTGAGGAGCAAACCAGTGAATGACGGACCTCGCCCCATCCCTGTCTCTGCCTCTCTGTAACTCTGCCTTTCAAATAAATAAATGAATATTTAAAAAAAAGAAAAAAAAAGATTTCTGAATGAGGCAGTAAGTCATTGAAATAGACCACTCGAGTATTATCTCTCTCTCTCTCTTTTTTTTTTTTTTTTTGACAGAGTGGACAATGAGAGAGAGAGAGAGAAAGGTCTTCCTTTACTGTTGGTTCACCCTCCAATGGCCGCCACGGCTGGCGCACCACGCTGATGCGATGGCAGGAGCCAGGTGCTTCTCCTGGTCTCCCATGGGGTGCAGGGCCCAAGCACTTGGGCCATCCTCCACTGCACTCTCGGGCCACAGCAGAGAGCTGGCCTGGAAGAGGGGCAACCGGGACAGAATCCGGCGCCCCAACCGGGACTAGAACCCAGTGTGCCGGTGCCACAAGGTGGAGGATTAGCCTGTTGAGCCACGAAAGTATTGTCTCTTTTTTTAAGATTTATTATTTATTTATTTATTTGAAAGAGTTACAGATAGAGGTTGCAACAGAGAGAGAGGTCTTCCATCCACTGGTTCACTCCCCAAATGGCCAAAAAGGCCAGAGCTGAGCTGATCTGAAGCCAGGAGCCAGGAGCTTTCTCCAGGTCTCCCACACGGGTGCAGGGGCCCAAGGACTTGGGCCATCTTCTACTGCTTTCTCAGGCCATAGCAGAGAGCTGGATCGGAAGTGGAGTTGTCAGGACTCAAACCGGCGCCCCTATGAGATGCCGGTGCTTTAACCCACTGGGCCACAGCACTAACTCCCACTTAAGTATTTTCAAAGGAAGACTTGATTAGTTCCTGTTATGATTCATGATTTTAACATGTAAAAGGCATTTCCCATTTCTGGTAAAGAATCCACAATGGGAGCTGAGAGACCGCCCATTCACATGGAGTACAGAATGTAGAAGACTTTTTAGTCACTTCCTCCCCATTTTTTCTACAAGTTCTACAAGTTCTAGCTCATATATCCACTGTCTTTAACGTCCTTACTGGGCATCACATATACAAGTGGCTTCCCGCATTTGGGGAAATCGCAGGGGTCAGCACGCCCGGAGTGCAAGGTGTGAGCCTTGCCCTGGGAAAACCACCTTCGTGATCATGGTATCTCCCCGCCAGGTAAGTATGGGGGAAACTCGACTGCATAATTTGTGGTAGTGGGGGACTGCGTTCGCGCTCTCCCCTGGAAAAAAAAAAAAAACAACAACAAGTGGCTTCGATCATAATTCCTCCCCAAACTCGCACTTCCAGAAACCAGACAAGGGCACACCTGGACGCGTGCAGGAACAGCAAGCTGTCTGTGGTCAGTGACAGTCTCACTGGCCTCTTCTCCAAACCCGCCTTGCTAGCCCTAGATGCCAAAAATAACTCGTCCATCCGCTGTGTCATGGAAGCCAAAACCCCGACCTGCCTCCCTGATAGCTCCCTCCTTCCCTGGCCCCTCCCACCAAGGCTCCTCCCACCCATAGCCCCTCCCACCACGGCCCCTCCCACTCCATGCTCCTCTCACCCTGGCTTCTACCACTCCCAGCTCCTCCCACTTACGGCTCCTCCCACTCCCGGCCCCTCCCACCATGGCTCCTCCCATTCCCGGCTCCTCCCTCCCTAGCTCCTCCCACTCCCGGCTCCTGGGCCTGGGCTTCGTTACTTCTCATCTGGAAGTTGGAGTGGGGGCGGCCCCCAGTCCGGGCTGTAGCCTATTGTCCACATCAGGGCCGCGGGGAGAGACCCGGAACACAAACCACGGCGTGTCACCGTTCGCCTTGAACTCGCTGCGGCCACCCGCAGTTGCCCGGAGCAACCCCGAGTGCACCAGAGGCCTTCGTGGCCGGGCTCATCCCGGAGCCTCCTGTGCTCGGCCTGCAGCTCCCCACCACTCCAGCCGGGCTGAACAACCGGAAAGCCCCGCACCCAGAACCACCCACCCCCACCGGTGTCTGCCGGCCTGGCTCGTCCACGCCGGCCACCCCGACCCCACGCCACGCCGCTCCCTCCCTGCCCCCTCAGGCCCACTCAGCCTGGGCGTCTCCCGGGGCTGCTTCCACGGCTATCCCACTGCCTGTGAACGCATGTGCCTGCCCAGTCGCACCGGTAGTTCTAGGCGGGCTGAGCGCTTTCCCCTTAGTCATCGCCGAGGGCACGGGCCGGCGCGTGGGAGGTCCTCAGACCTTGTTGGATCACGATTAGGAAACCGATAATCTCATTACATTGCTGCCACTGGACACTGTATTTCCTTCAATACAGTGGAAGGCATGGGAATAATAAGATGCAGAATAATAATAATAAATAAATGCAGCCTGCACATTTGAAAATCTTAAAGAGAGCTGGGAACGCACAGATTCTCTTAACAGCACACAAATGCTAAGCTGGAGCTCCTGTGCGGATGGCTGAGATGTAGATCCGCTTTTCCCCTATAAACTAATTTGCAGAAATGAACTGCAGATGGGTTCCATTACTCCACTGATAGTGGGATAGCTATTTTATGCTCAAAGGTAATCAATGTCTTTCTTAGGAAAGTGCGATGTGTTAATGAATGCTTGCACGTTTGTGGTGCTTCTTTATGGCCGAGTTATTATTATTTTTTAGCTTATCGTAGCATTCTATAATAAAATGTGCACGAACACTGCTTTGTGCAGCTAGGTCATTACCCAAGAATCCATTTAGACAAAAATAGCATGTGTAGAGAAATATCCAGAAAGGGAGCAAAAATAAAGCGAATAGTAGCTGCCCCCTTTGCTGGCTGGTGTTTGGTTTATAACATTTGGCACATCTTGATATCTACATAATACTAGTTTTAAGACCGTAAATAATATTTCACAGAGGTCACACCATAGTTATTTAGGTTCAGGGGTTTATTTCCCTGAGCACTAAGTAGCTATGAGTGAATTATGCTTGGTCTCCTCTGCCACAAGAGAGCCGTAAACCTCCAAGTCATAGCAAACCGTGGAACATTGCTTCAGTACGTCAGGAAAATCGTACATGTAAAAGAAAAATGCATGATAAGGGAAAGGTATTTCTATTTTTTTAAAGTAATATATGTGACTGGGTAGGAGCTATAAAATTTTGTTATGTTAAACTTCCCTCTGATTCTGGAAAACAAGTTAAGAAAGGGCTTTGCGTTGTCGGCCCTAAGCCAGCCGGGCAGGCTGTGGAGCCAGAGGAGGAGTCGGGAAGGGGAGTTTGGCCCCACGGAAGGAGCACCTCAACAAGAAGCTGCAGAACAAGTTGCAAGGTCATAAGAGGTGATTTTTACGAACTCCTAGCACCGCTGCATTCTTTTCCAGTGACTCCTGGGCAAGGGATTTTTTTTTTTAAAAGATCTATTTATTTATTTGAAAGGCAGAGGTGGAGAGAGAGAGATTGAGAGAGAGCTTCCATCTGCTGGTTCACTACCCAGATGGCCACAGTGGTCAGAGCTGGGACGATCTGAAGCCAGGAGCCAGGAGCTTCTTCCGGATCTCCCACGCGGGTGCAGGGGCCCAAGGACTTGGGTCATCTTCCGCTGCTTTCCCACACGCATCAGCGGGGAGCAGAAGTGGAGCAGCCAGGACACGAGCCGATGCCCACATGGGATGCCAGCACTGCAGGCGGCTGCTTTACCCAGTATGCCACAGACAGTACGCCCAAGACAAGTGTTTCTGTAGACACTCAGAAGCGGGGAGTAGCAGCTTAACATACGGATACAATTTGAGTTTAGAACTAAATCTAATTAAAACTATTTGAGGAAATTGCTGAATCCTCCCAATGTGAGGGCCAGTGTACCTGACAATTTCCACAATAGTGCAATCTTCATGGCAACCCTGCTATGTCCCGTTTTGCAAACGCAGAACCAGAGGTCTGGAGAGAAAAGGAGACACTTCCAGGAGGGTGGAGGTGGCCAGGGTTCCCGCTGTGGGCAGCAAGACTTCCGAAGCTTGCCGGGCTGTTGGAGCCACAAGGTCAGTCGCTGAGCGTGGTGGAGCACTGGCCAAGCTCTTTGCCGATATGATCACGTTGGAATTCTCACAACAATCCTAGAAGTAGTGCCCTTGAAAAGTTCATGGAAAATGTAAAGTGGGATAAGACTCTTTGCAACTCCAGCGTCCCATGTCTCTCAGCACTGGTTTGAGTCCTGGCTGCTCCACTTCTGCTCCAGCTGTCTGCTCACCACACCTGGGAAGGCAGTGGAAGATGGCCTATGTGCTTGGGCCCCCCTGCACCCATGTGGGAGACCTGGAAGAAGCTCCTGGCTCCTGGCTTCAGGGTTGTTGTGGCCATCTGGGGAGTGAACCAGCGAATGGAAGATCTCTCCCCCCACCCTCTGTAATGCTTTCAAATAAATAAATATTCTAAAGAATTTTTAATGACAAATTTATTTTGGTCTATGTATGTATCCATACATAGAAGGTGCCCTGAATCATTTCATTGGAAATGCACACTGTAAAAAAAAAAAAAAAACTATGCATGGATTAAAAATGATTTTTGCACCAAAATAAACTCATTTTATAAAGATTTATTTTACTTATTTGAAAGGCAGAGTCATGAGAGAAACAGAGAGAGGTCTTCCATCTGGTGGTTTAGTCCCCAATTAGGAACAAGAGCCAGGCCTGCAGGAGACTGAAGCCAGGAGCCTGGAACTCTATTGTGAGTTGCAGGGGCCCAAGCACTTGGGCCAGCTTCTGCTGCCTTCCCAGGTGCATTAGCGGGAGCTGGATCGGAAGTGGAACAGCCATTCCGATAAGGGATGCTGGGGCATCACAGACGGGGACTTAAACCATTGCATCACAATCCTTGCCTCATAAATTCATCTTTTAATTCCATTTTCCATGGATTTCCTGATGTCCCCTTTGTATCATGACCTGTATTTCCCAGATGAGGAAGCTGACACACAGAGGGGTTGAATAACCAACCCAGGCAGCACAGAAAGTAATGAAGGCTGGGGTGGGGGGTGGGGTGGGCAGCGCTGTGGCGTAACGGGTAAAGCTGCCATCTGCAGCGCCAGTATCCCATCTAGGTGCTGGTTTGAGAACTGGATGCTCCACTTCTGACCTAGAAAGGTGGTAGAGGATGGCCCAAGTGCTTGGGTCCCTGCACCTGCGTGGGAGACCCAGAGGAAGCTCCTGGCTCCTGGCTTCAGATTGGCCCAGCTCCAGCCTTACAGTCAATTGGGCAATGAACCAGCAGATGGAAGACCTCTCTCTCTCTCTCTCTCTCTCTCTCTCTGCCTCTCCTTCTCTCTCTGTGTAACTCTGAATTTCAAATAAATAAATGGATTTTTTTTTTAAAAATCAAGTAATGGGGAGGCAGGATCCACAGTGGAAAGCAGGAGGACGCGCAGCCTGTGTGAACAGCAACCCCAAGACAGATGTCCTGGGGAAGGAAGGAGATGCATTTTAGCCACATGTCCTGGAATTTACTACCGAAGATGAACTCCACACACTGAGCAGTGGCGGCAGCCCCAGAGCCTAGCGTCTCACCTGCACCGACTGGAAAGGAGAGCCTTCAACTCTGCCAGCAGGCCCCTGCGGTCACCTACTGTCACCTCCTGTGGCGAGACCTGGAAGGCGGTGTCTGGTTTCTCAGGGTGTCTAAAAGTGTGCACTACTGCCCTCTGCTGGACGGAGACAGAATCACCAGCGTTCAGCCATCTTCCGCTTTTGGCAGACAGAAAAATCTTTGCTTTCACCTTCATGTGAAATGTTACCTCTTTTAAAAAAAAATTCCCCGGAGTAAGTGACATCTGAATGCTTGGGAGGTGCATACGCATTCTGTGAGGGTGATTACATTCCGATGAACTGATCAAAAAGGAAACTGGCATGGTGAAATCTAATTTTTCTTTACACAATGCGTATTTTCTTCACTGTAATTCTAGTGGTTATCAGCAATCTCAGTTTTTTTCTCTAAAAGTCTTTCTCACAGAATGTGTTTTAGAGCTGTGTCATAAAGAAAACTTTTAAAAAATATTTATTTATTTGAGAGGCAGAGTTACAGAGACTGAGAGAGGGAGAGACAGAGAGGGAGAGATAGAGAGAGGCCTTCCATCCACTGGTTCACTCTCCAGATGGATGCAATGGAGCTGGGCTGATCTGAAGCCAGGAGCCAGGAGCTTCTTCTTGGTCTCCTACGCAGGTGCAGGGGCCCAGCGCACTTGGTCCATCTTCTACTGCTTTCCCAGGCCATCAGCAGGGATCTGTATCGAAGTAGAGCAGCCGGGACTCAAACCAGCACCCATATAGGATGCCAGCACTGCAGTCAGAGGTTTAACCTGCTGCACCACAGCACTGGCCCCAGAAAGCATTCACGCCTCTGGTGTCAGAAAAACAGGGAACAGACTGCTAGTGTCCCTGTCACTAAACAGTTTGGCAAAACAGCCATGGCTTTATCTTTTTGTATTAGGATTTCAGGTTTTTTTTTTTTTTTTTTTGGCAGGCAGAGTGGACAGTGAGAGAGGTAGAGACCCAAAGAAGGTCTTCCTTTGCCATTGGTTCACCCTCCAATGGCCGCTGCGGCTGGCACACTGTGCTGATCCAAAGGCAGGAGCCAGGTGCTTCTCCTGGTCTCCCATGGGGTGCAGGGCCCAAGCACTTGGGCCATCCTCCACTGCACTCCTGGGCCACAGCAGAGAGCTGGACAGGAAGAGGAGCGACCGGGACAGAATCTGACACCCCGACCGGGACTAGAACCTGGGGTGCTGGCACCGCAGGTGGAGGATTAGCCTATTGAGCCACGGCGCCGGCCCGAGCTTTTTAAGAAAAGAAACACTGGTAGATATTGGCAGGTGCCCTTCCCAGGAACCGTATGAAATGGGCTCACAGCTTGGTGGATGGATTGGTTACCCTGTCAATATCTACTTCTTTCATAGACACTGTTGGCAGGCATTTGGCTTAGGGGTTAAGATGTCACTCAGGACACACACATCCTAAATCAGAATTCTTGGGTTCAAGTCCTGGCTCTGCTCCCAATTCCAGTTTCCTGCAAATACGCACCCTGGAAGGCAGCAGGTGATGGCCCAAGAAACTCTTGCCGGGCATTTTGGGGAAGTGAATCTGCAAATAGAAGATCTCGCTCTCTCTGTCATGCAAATAAATAAATGAAGACAAGTCAGCCTCCAGTCTTTCTGGAAGCAAGCGTAGCATTCTCACGTGGGCACCTATGCATCCCTCACCCTGAAACAGCCATTCATTCAATCAAAGCAAAATGCCTCGGGTGTGGTGAGTTTACGCCCTGCACACTTCCTTTTGCCTCTTCACCACTTCTCCAAACACCCACTGCACACACTTTCAGTAAGGATAACGTAGAAAAACTCAAATGCAAGATCATTTAGTTGGCACCAGCAGGGTGGCGCAGTGGGTAAAGCTGCCGCCTGCAGTGAGAATCCCATATGGGCACCGGTTCGAGTCCTGGCAGCTCCACTTCCGATCCAGCTCTCTACTAATGGCCTGGGAAAGCAGTGGATAGTGGCCCAAGTGCTTGGATCCCTGCCATGCATGTGGGAGACTTGGAAGAAGCTCCTGGCTCCTGGCTTCAGCCTGGCTCAGCCCTAGCCCTTCTGGCCATGTGGGGAGTGAACCAGCAGATGGACGATCTCTCTCTCTCTCTGTAAATCTGATTTTCAAATAAATAAATATTTTTTTTAAAGAAAAAAGTATTAAGTCAGATTTTAATTGGTAGCATTTTTTTCTTCCTTAGTGTCGCACAAAATCAAAAAGAGGAGTCGGCACAGTGGGTTCAACTGCCACCTGCATTCAATACGGGCACTGGTTGAGTCCCAGCTGCTCCACTTCTGAACCAGCTCCCTGCTATTGCTGCAGGATGCTGAGCTGGGAAAGCAGCAGAGGATGGCCCAAGCGCTTGGGCCCCTGCACCCATGCGAAAGACCTGGAAGGAGCTTCTGGCTCCTGGTTTTGGCCTGGCCCAGCCTGGGACATTGCTTCCATGTCGGGAATGAATCAGAGGGAAGATCTCTCTCTGTCTCCCTACTCTCTCTCTCTCTCTCTCTCTCTCTCTCTCTGTGTGTGTGTGTGTGTGTGTGATTCTGCCTTTCAAATGAATAAATAAAACTTGCAAAAAATTAAAAAAGTATTCTATGAATGATAGCATCTTTTTTAAAGTTTTTAAAATTAATTTGAAAGAGTTACAAAGAGAGGCAGAAAGAGAGAGAGAGAGAGATCTTCCATCACTGGTTCACTCCTCAGATGGCCTCAGGCAAGAACTGGGCCCATCCGAAGCCAGGAGCCAGGAGCTTCTTCCGGGTCTCCCATGCAGGTGCAGGGACCCAAGCATGTGGGCCATCTTCTACTGCTTTCCCAGGCCACAGCAGAGAGCTGGGTCGGAAGTGGAGCAGCCAGGACTTGAACCAGTGCCCATATGGGATGCCAGCACTGCAGGCGGCTGCTTTACCCACTATGCCACAGTGTCGACCCTGGCCCTCATGAATTATATGGTCTAATAGTAGTAAGAATGCTTCTCCATTCTAAACCAGTTAAGCCGAGATGGCAGTCCCTGCAAAGAAATATTCACTCAACACACATGGCCTGCACTACCGATCAGCTTTGAGCAGAAAATGGAATTTTAAAATTTCTCTCATTCCTCGGATGTTATTGCGCGCTAAAAGATTGAAATAATGCGTGTCAGATGCCAGCAAGACTCAACCCCTCGGCTGCTGCATTTCCGTGTCATCATTGGCTACAGGCCAAGCAGTCTCCTGGACCCCGATGGGCAGGTGGGGTCAGAGATTAAAGCCAGCATTGAGCTCATCTGAAGCTCCCACAATGCACCTCCCTGGAAGGCTGCACAGGGGCTGGGGCGTCAAGAGTGAGACTATGCTAGGGTCTCTGTGGGTCCCCGAGGCCGCCTCGCACCAGGCAGCTTTGCTGTGGATCCATCCATCACGGCCCCACCTACCGCATTCTCTGCGCTCCCTGGAAATGAGTCGTGCGCCAGTGTCTGAAGTTGATGACCCGATATACATCAGAGGTATTTCTGTCGACAGGAAATAAAGGTAGACCATCAGACGTCCTGGGAGCCAGAGTGCGCGTTCCAAAGCTGCGGAGGAGAGACGCCTCCCGCGCTTGGGGAGCGCAGAGCCTGCCGGCTGCCCCCAGCTCTCTTCTTGGCCACGGACGGAAGCCGTGCTGTGATAAAACATTGCCAAAGCCAGCTGCAAACGGAAGCCTCCCTACCCGTTTTGACTTGGCGTCAACCCCACCCTCTACCACCCTGCCCAAGGAATTAGGTTTTTGTTTTTCCACCAAAAACTGTGTTTTTTGTTCCCTACTTACCCAGCCCCACACTCCCTTCCCCTCCCTGGGCTCCATTTCAGCAAAGCTCGGGGAATAAAAAAAATTCTTTTTTAAATGTACACAGTCTCTTAGCCCAGTTTTAGTGTAGAATGTGCACGAATAACAGCTTTATATACAAGGAAACTTTTCAAACTTCATATAAAATGGAATTAAAAGATAATTCAATTTTGGTACAGAATTTTTGAAATCCATGCATAAAAGGGATCGTCAAAAAGATTATGAAACAATGCTTATTATGGGGGCCAGCGTTCAACACCAGAAGCTGATATTGGCACTGGTTCGAGTCCTGGCTACTCCACTTCCAATCTAGCTCCTTGCTAACGGTCTGGAAAAAGTAGCAAAAGATGGCCCAGATCCTTGGGTCCCTGCCACCTACGTGACAGACTTAATGTGGCCATCTGGTGAGTGAACCAGTGGATGGAAGATCTCTCTCTCTGTCTCTACTCTCTCTGACTTCAAATAAATCAATTAATAAATAAAAAAAGAAATACACGTTATAAAAAAAACTATGCATGGATTTCAACTTTTTTACAGCAAAATACATTTATCTTTTTTCCCCCAAAGAAACCTTTTAATTAATGAATACAAATTTCATAAGTACAACTTTAAGAATATAGTGATTCTTCCCACCATACTTGCCCTCCCACCCACATTCCGAACCCTCCTCTTCCTCCTTCCCCCTCTCCCACTCCCAGTCCCATTCTCCATTAAGATTCATTTTCAATTAACTTTGTACACAGAAGACCAACTCTATACTAAGTAAAGATTTCAACAATTTGCACACACACACAAAACTGAGAACAAGTCAATTAACACTCTTATGTATGACATCAGTGACCACCTGAGGCTTTTTTTTTTTTTTTTTTTGACAGGCAGAGTGGACAGTGAGAGAGAGAGACAGAGAGAAAGGTCTTCCTTTGCCGTTGCTTCACCCTCCAATGGCTGCCACGGACAGCGCGCTGCGGCCAGCGCACCGTGCTCATCAGATGGCAGGAGCCAGGTGATAGGTGCTTTTTCCTGGTCTCCCATGGGGTGCAGGGCCCAAGCACTTGGGCCATCCTCCACTGCACTCCTGGGCCACAGCAGAGGGCTGGCCTGGAAGAGGGGCAACCGGGACAGAATCCAGCGCCCCGACCGGGACTAGAACCCGGTGTGCCGGCGCCGCAAGGCGGAGGATTAGCCTGTTGAGCCACGGCGCCGGCCACACCTGAGGCTTTTGACAGGAGCTGTCAAGGCTATGGAAGCCTTCTGAATCCACAAACTCCATCAGTATTTAGACAAGGCCATAAGCAAAGCGGAAGTTTTCTCCTCCCTTCAGAGAAAAGTACCTCCTTCTTTGATGGCCACTTCTTTCTGCTGGGGTCTCACTCACAGAGATCCTTCATGTAGGATGTGTTTTGCCACAGTGTCTTGGCTTTCCATGCCTACATTTATCTTTTACTTCCATTTTTCCACAGACTTTCTGAAGCATGCTGGGAGGTATCACAGGCCTGTGAAGCCATTTGTAGATGCATGGTCTTATCCAGTATTTCCTCTCTTGCCCTGTGGGAAATGAATTTCCATGTCTTTGCTCCTGATCTATGTTTCTGTGCTAAGTCAAATCTTTCACTTCTAGAAGTGCACAGTGACCCTCTGTATGTCTCCTAGTACTGGATTTCACTTTGTCTGCACCCCTAAAAGTTCCTTGTTTGGGATTTAGGCATTTTGTGCAGCAGTTCAAGACACTGCTTCAGATACTGTCTGCCATATCTGACTACCTGGATTCCAGTCCCGGCTCCACTTCTGTCTCCAGCTTCCTACTAGTGTGCACCCTGGGAGGCAGTGGGCAGTGGTGATGCTCAAGGAGTTGGTGGGAGACCTAGATTGAATTATTTGCTCTTGGAACTTCATGTGGGTATCTGGGGAGCAAACCAACAGATGGAAGCTCTCACATGCTTTCTCTCTCTCTCTCTCTTTCTCTCTCTCTCTTTCTCATCTTCTCAAGTGAATATATAAATAAATCAATGTTTAAAGTTTCTTGCTTTGGAAAGATTTTTTACTTGCTTACTTTCTGCAGCCTGGGTGTCTCTTCATCATAGCATATAAGAGCCATTCAGAAAGCTTGTGAGAAAATGGAACTCCAAGATATGTTTATTTTGGTGAAAAAATATTTGAAGAAGAAGCATCATTTTTCATATTTTCAGAAGCTTTTTGCAGGTCCATCATAGGCATGGATTTCAAAACTTTTTTGCAGCAAAATAACTTTATTTTCTACTTCCGTTTTCCATGAGCATTTCTAAGTCCCCTCATAGCTGCTGAGGGCAGTGTGGGGAAAATTCAGGGTCAAACAAGTTAAAATCAGATTTTTTACCTACAGGACATTTCATAGCTTTTTAAAGATTTTTTTAGGGGTCGGCGCTGTGGCATAGTGGGTAAAGCCACCTCCTGCAGTTCCGGCATCCCATATGGGAGCCAGTTCCAGTCCTGGCAGCTCCACTTCTGATCCAGCTCTCTGTTATGGCTTGGGAAAGCAATGGATGATGGCCCAAGTCCTTGGGCCACTGCACCCACATGAGAGACCCAGAAGAAGCTCTTGGCTCCTGGCTTCGGATCAGTGCAGCTCCGGCCATTGCAGCCAATTGGGGAACAAACCAGTAGATGGAAGACCTCTCTCTCTCTCTCCTTCTCTCTGCCTCTCCTTCTCTCTGTGTGTAACACTGACTTTCAAATATATAAATCTTAAAAAAAGACTTTTTAAAAAAAAAATTACTCAGTTATTTGACAGGTAGAATGACAGAGAGAGGAAGAGACAGAGATAAAGAGAGAATCTTCCATCTTCTGGTTCACCCCTCAAATGGCAACGACAGCTGTGGTCTGAATCAGACGGAGGCCAGGAGCCAGGAACTCCATCTAGGTCTCCCACATGGCCCAAGCACTTGGGCCATCCTCCACTGCTTTTCCAGGTGCATTATCAGGGAACTGGATCAGAAGCCAAGCAGCGGGTCTCCAACCAGTGTGCTAATGTGGGACCCTGCGGTTGAGGGTGCCAGCTTAACATGCTGTATGTACCACAGTGCTGGCCCCTGCGAAGCTTTATCTGGTCATATGCATGTGATCTGCACGGAGGAGCCTAAGAATGATACAAATGTGCTTGAACAGGTGTTGCCTTTTAAAAATGTATTTTATTTATTTATTTGAGAGACAGAGGGGAAGAGATAGAGAGAGCAAGAGAGCGAACATTCCAATCACCTGATTCACTCTCCAAATGTCTACAATGGCTGGAACTGGGACGAGCCTGAAGGCAGGAGTCAGGAACGCAATCCAACTGTCCCATGAGGGCAGCAGGGACCCCATTGCTTGATCTGTTTCCACTCCTCCCAGGGTGTGTCAGCAGGAAGGTGGAGCCAGTTGTCGAGCCCAGGTGCTCTGATGAGGGTGGGGGGCATTCTGACTGTCATTTTTACTGCTGGATCGAGCACCTGCTGGCTCATGTACGGACAGAGGGTTCCACATACAGCATCTTGGATGAGACGCAGAGACAGGCAATGGTCAAGGTTGCCAGAGCTCATAACAGAGAGCAGCTCTGCTGTTTTCCACCAAGAATTTGGAAAAGGTGATTCCGAGGTTTTTGACTTGGTTCCTTCCTGGGTTGTAGAACACCGTTTCGATGATATAGTCCACTCGTCCCCAACCTGTGGTGGGGAAGGAGCAGGGAGCTCTGTAGTGACCTTGGGGCCCCCGTCTGCCTCCATGCGGCCTTCTCCATCCCTCCCTATCTCCTCACTAACACAGGCTCTGCTAAGATGCAAACTGAACCTGCACCCCGGGCCACAGGAGCCCAGACCCAAGGAATCCAAGCCTCTATGTTTCACTACCAGGCCCTGTTCCAAAAAGGTCGCTGATCTTTGAAATCCGCCAGCCCCTAAACCTGCTGAAGAGGGTCAAGGGAGTTAAGAGATTCCAGATGGGGCCAGGGAGCCTCTCCAATTTCTCCCCCTCTGTGGCTCATTCCGGGGATGACCTGCGTAGGTCGCTACATCTCTGTGTGCTTTCAGCTCCCCATTTATAACATTTGACCAACACTTACTGATTCCAGAAGCTCCTGTTTAGAGATGGTTGAATTAAAAGTTACCCCTCTATGATTGTTGTGTTCCTATCAGCTAAGGCCCTGGGGCACAACTCACGAAAAGAAAGCAGCAAAGGATGAGAAACAGCCCAAATTGGCTAAATCAGCCCTCCTTAGCTCTGGAGCCCCTGCTGCCAGTTAAACTCGCACATTTACGTCGGACAACGTCTTGTTTATAAAGGCGAATATTTAATTAGTGGGAGCCTAGGACCAGCAAGGCTACTTCTAACCCATGTAACAGGATACCCTAAGCTTGCGAGGCAAACCCCGTAAACTTAAACTACTGTAAAATTATAAAGTTTAACATAAAAATGGAAAATCTTTAAATGGCTGTTTTGTGCAAAGTTCTTCACAGACAAGACGGCCACACAATGGAACTGTGTGACTGCAAACAGCAGGCACTCCAGAAGATCAAATAAACCGCTTTATGGACCCAAGGAATTGATTTTTAATGAGATTCTGCTTGGCTATAATGGCATCCTGAGAGAGTGATCCAGTTTCCGTGGCCTCTGGTCTTCACTTACAACATGCAGAACAAAGACTTGGCTGAACAATGCCCATGCATTTGCCCTTGTAGCCTATGAGATAAATAAAATAAGGATACTGTTCTTAGACATTCTCCAGAAAGTGTTTGTGCACACACACACACACACACACACACGCTTGCACTTGAGTCTACACGCACACACGTACTGCTCTGCGTTTAACTGCTTTTCTAAGACATTATCTGCTTGTATATTCTTTCTCCTTTTTTTTTTCATAGTTTTAAAAAAAGTGTATTTATTTTTGAAAGGCAGAGAAACAGAGAGAAAGAGAGTTCCCATGTGCTGTTCTACTCCCCAAATTCCTGCAACAGTTAGGATTGGGCCAGGCCAAAGCCAAAAGCCAGGGACTTACTCTGGGTCTCCTTTGTGGGTGGCAGGGACCCAAATATGTTTTTTTTAAAACAAGATATATTTATTTATTTGAAAGGCAGAGTGAGAGAGAGAGAGAGGGAGAGAAAGAGAGAGACATAGAGGGATATCTTCCATCCTCTGGTTCACTCCCCAAATGGTTGCGATGGCTAGAACTGGGACAATCTGAAGCCAGGAGCTTCTTCTGGGTCTCCCATGTGGATGCAGGGTACTTGGGCCATCTTCTACTGTTTCCCAGGCCATTATCAGGGAGTTGGATTGGAAGTGGAGCAGCCAGGACTTGAACCAGTGTCCATATGGGTTGCCAGCACTGCAGGCAGCAGCTTAACCCGCTACACCACAGTGCTGGCCTTGGGACCCAGCTATTACCCTCTACCTCTTCCTGCATTCGCAGGAAGCTGGAAATGGGAGCAGAGTTAGGACTTGAACCCAGGCGCTCCAATATAGGGTGTGGGCATCTTAACCACTGTGCCAAATGACCATCCTTGCTTGTGTTTCCTGAGTTTTGCAGAGCTAAATCCTTAAAATAATATGTATAGATGAGGGACTTCAAAAAGTTGGTGGGAACATGGAATTAATATGTTTATTTTGGTATAAGAATTTTGAAATCAGTGCACTTTTTACACTTGGTCTTAGCCAAAAAGCCACGAAGCGATCTATGAACTTTTTGAAAAACCTCTCGTACATCCACATGGCTCCTCGTCCTTGATTAACCTAACTTCCCCTAACATCATCAGTCTTCCCTATTTTGTGATTCCCTTATCTTTTTCTCCTGTTGTATCATCTGTATTTTCCAAACCCTCGACTGCTTTAATTTTGAGAAGCATTGAGATATGAGTTACAGTCTCGGGCACAGAGGATCGGTAGTCGCTGGAAGTGTTCTGTCACTTGTATTCTTCCAGACAAGACACAGACCAGTTCCATGGCCCTAGGAAGTTCCTTTGTGTCCACCCCAGTCACTTACCTCCCTTCATAGGCAACTTATTTCCGACTTTGGATTTCTATCACCGTCAGTTGGTTCTATCCATTTGGAGACTTCGTATAAATGCGTCATGTTGCATGTATTCTTCTATATCCAGCTGCTCCCCCCCCCCCCAAGATACCTTTTATTTAAGGAACACAAACTTCATGCATGTCATAAGCATAACTTTAGGAATATGGTGATTCTTCCCACCATACTTGTCCTCCCACCCACACTCCCACCCCCCCTCTTCCTCCCTCTCCCATTTCCTATCCCTTTCTCCACTAAGACCTATTTTTGATTAACTTTATACACAGAAGACCAACTCCATACTAAGAGTCTAACCATTTTCTGGCTTCTTTTGATCAATGTAATATCCTTGAGGTTTCCCATGTTATTGTGTTTCTGTTGCTCTTTTCTTTTTACGGCAGAGTAGCGCATTCTGTGAATGAGATGATGTTTTGTGAGACACAATTGGGCGGAGTAGCAGGTTCTGTGAATGAGAAGCAGTTTTGTGAGATACGATTGGATTGTCCTTTCTTTCTCCCGTGGGGGGAGCATTCAGATTGTTTCCAGTTTGAAAGTTGCATGAATGAAGCAGCTGTTGAGTGATCAAGCTATTTTGAATAGCACGAGGGTACTTCAAAAACTTCATGGAAAACAGAACTGCAGGTAAGTATATTTTGGTGGAAAATTGTGAAATCCATGCATAGTTTTCTCATAATTTGCCTTTTCCATGAACTTTCTGAATTTCAAATTGTTTTTGCACCAAGATGAACTTATCTTTTTATTTGCATTTCCTCCCAATCTTTAGAGAGACCTTTGTATTCTCGCAGGAATTTTCTTGTGGAAATATCTTCTAATGTCTCCTGGGTACTCCCTAAGGAGTGGGAGTGCTGAGGTGCAGGGGAGGTGCCTGCTTACTTTCGTGGGAAACTGCCAGTTTCCCAAAGTGGTCGAATCATCCCAAATCTAACTCCAGAAATCATAGCAAGGATCCATTATGTCATGTCCGTGTCTTTGACCCACTCCAAAAGTATTCCTAGGCCAAACCAAATAAATATTTAAAAACGATATGGATTTAAATGGCAACAGATGAATTTAGGTGTGTCCAATGGTACAAACCAAGACAGCAAGAAATCACTTCCCTGCTGATTTGGATCATGAAATGAATCATTTT
Source organism: Sylvilagus floridanus (assembly GCA_949820135.1). NCBI lineage: Eukaryota > Metazoa > Chordata > Mammalia > Lagomorpha > Leporidae > Sylvilagus > Sylvilagus floridanus. The sequence continues at coordinate 15,339,740 of OX463228.1, read as the reverse complement.
TAAGAATGCTACTTGAGCCGGTGCCGCAGCTCACTAGGTTAATTCTCCGCCTGTGGCGCCAGCACCCTGGGTTCTAGTCCCGGTCCGGGCACCGGTTCTGTCCCGGTTGCCCCTCTTCCAGTCCAGCTCTCTGCTGTGGCCTGGGAAGGCATTGGAGGATGGCCCAAGTGCTTGGCCCTGCACCTGCATGGGAGACCAGGAGAAGCACCTGGCTCCTGGCTTCGGATTGGTGCAGCGCGCAGGCCGTAGCGGCCTTTTGGGGGGTGAACCAATGGAAGGAAGACCTTTCTCTCTGTCTCTCTCTCTCACTGTCTAACTCTGCTTGTCAAAAAAAAAATACTACTTGGGTGAAGGGTGAGCCTAAATCACGTTCGCCAACTGGGTGGATGCCTCTTTCTGCTCTTAGCCTTCTCAGCTGGACCGAACCATCTTTTTTGGAGAACGGGTGGGTAGTCAAGAGTAGGGACATTAATTGCCTTGCATTGGCTGGTTGACTTGGCTGTAGAAAGAGATGCCGGCCGTAGTTCCAAAGAGCTTACATCTGTTTCTCATACAGCTTAGCCACCCAGGCTGCCTCTACCAGCCCTACTGCCGGCCAGGCTGCCACTTTATTTTTTCCCCTACCCTTTAAAAAAGATGAAAGTTCCTGAAAGCTTTTTGCATGCAAGTGTGTATTTGTATGCGTGTGTGTGTGTGTGTGTGTGTGTGTGAGAGAGAGAGAGAGATAGCAATGGTTTAGGTTAACAAACTAAACAGTGGCCAGGTGAGTCATCTTGGGTGTTTTTTGTGTATTTGTTTTTCTTTTTTCTTTTTTTTTGGTTTGTTTATTTCTTGAATCAATTATTTGTCCAATGTGCACCCCCTCTGTTAGAGCTGTCAGGAGCCCAACAATTAGAATGTGATGACAACAACTTAAAGATAATTAGTTGACAATGACTTGAGACCTCATTAACCCCTTTAGCACCTCATGGTTTGTGATTAAAATGAAATACCTGGAGATCCCTTAAAGTAGCTCTTATTTCATTACCTAAGCTGCTTAGGAAATGCCAGGATGTTTGATAATTATTGGATAGGTCTTCCATCATTTTATAATCATCAGCGATCATCCCCCCAAATTGTGGAAATTAATGAATTAAAGCATTTGTGCTTTTGCTCAGAAATCTATTATGTTGCTTCTTTTCCCAATAACCTCCCACTCTGATTCAGCTTTCTAAAGTGACAGGGGCCAGCGCTGAGGTATGATGGGTAAAGCCACTGCCTGCAGCGCAGTATTCCCATATGGGTGCTGGTTTGAGACCTGGCTGCTCCACTTCTGATCCAGCTCTCTGCTATGGACTGGGAAAGCAGTAGAAGATGGCCCAAGTCCTTGGGCCCCTGCACCCATGTAAGAAGACCTGGAGGAGGCTCCTGGCTTCTGGCTTCGGATCAGTTCAGCTCCAGCCATTGCGAAGAAGTCTACCGTGTGGATGAACCTGTGCTAGTCCAAAAGTCTCCTAGCTTTATCTTCCAATAAACATAACATAGTTTTGTTTTTCTTGATATACAATCAACAAGTATTTAATAGATGAGCTTCCATGGTCTTCTTGAATTTATTGTTTTACTCTACCTCTAAATTGTGATGGGGACTTTTTACAAACTTAGTGGACAAATGGAATTAAAAGATAAGCCAATTTTGGTGTAACATTTTGAAATTCATGCAAGGATTTTGTCATTATATGCATGAGCATTTCCAAGCACTATTTCCATGAGCATTTTCTTTTCTTCTTCTTTTTTTAAACTTATTTATTTATTTGAAAGACAGAGTTACAGAGAGAGAGGTAGAGACACAGAAAGAGAGAGGTCTTCCACCCACTGGTTCATTCTCCAAGTGGCCACAAGGGCCAGAGCTGAGCCAATCCAAAGCCAGGAGCCAGGAGCTTCTTCTGGGTCTCCCATGTGGGTGCAGGGGCCCAAGGACTTGGGCCATTTTATACTGCTTTCCCAAGCCATAGTGGAGAGCTGGATCAGAAGTGGAGCAGCCAGGACTCGAATCGTGCCCCGCCCCCATGGGATGCGGGCACTGCAGGCAGCGGCTTTACCCACTGTGCCACAGTGCCAGCCCACCATGAGCATTTTCAAGACCCTGTATGCATGGATTTCAAATGCTTTTGTACCAAAATAAACGTCTTTTTGAGAGAGAGAGAGAGAGAGAGAGAGAGTGAGCTTCCATCTGCAATTTGATTCTGCAAATGGCCGCAATGGCCAGTACTGGGCCAGGCCAAATCCAGGAGCCTGGAACAACATCGGTGTCTCTCCCATGAGTGGTAGGGGCCCCATGCACTTGGACCATCTTCCACTGCTTTCCCAGGTGCATTAGCAGGGAGCTGGACCAGAAGAAGAGCAGTTGGGGGCTGAAACCGGAACTCCAATAAGGAACGCTGGTGTCTCAGGTGTCAGCCTAACCCGCTGTGCCACAACACCAGCCCCTGGAACTCCCATCTGAATAGTAGTTGCCTTTTTACACGTTCCAGACGTTTGACGTGGAGGTCTGAAAAGGCTAAAGTGATTGAACGTGTTCACTTTCACGGTGGTGATCCTTCACTTTTCTTGGGGCCACAGACCCACTTTGGAATACAGTGAACTCTGTGAATGCCAGTGCGGCCAAGGGCTCGAGTCACTTACATATTAAAGTTATTGGACCTTGGGGGATTTGGGAGTCCAGATGAATATTTTCCTATCCTCTATAATAAAGGGTTGACTTTAGGCTTCCAGACACATTGATGACTATTGCTCTATCAAAACAATGAAGAGGAAAACGGGACCAACTCTGGACAGATCATATTCAAATGGGAACTGTGATTTGTGAGAATTGCTTTGTTTAGCAATCCAAGCCAAAAAAAAAAGTGCTTTGTTATAAGATAAGGATCAAGTGTACAGTGGGCATTTGTGGAAAAGATTGACAGAGCAGAAGCCACTGGGGAAGTGTAACTCATGCGACTCCCTGCACAGAATCAGCAGAGGTGCTTGATCCCAATGCTTGCTCCCAGGTCCTGCCTCTGCCCTGCGGTGGGAGCTGGCACTGTGCGTTTCTCATCGCCAGGTGCTGCTTTGCTAGTGCCCAGCGCAGTTTGACAATCTGTCTCTCCCACTCTCATTTCTAACATCACCACTTTGCAAAGCGCTTTATTTATGTAGGCATCATTAGTCAGTCAACGTGAATGAAGATCTTCCAGAAACACCCAGAAAGCGCTTTTGATGACTCCAATTTGGGTAGGCAATGTCCACAGCACGCCCGCTGGCAAGCAGCTGCAAACAATTGTCACCCTGCCCCAGTAACCGGCAGTGAGGGCCACTTTACATCAGCCCATCACAACATTGTTTCATTTTTTGGTACTTAGTCATTTGTTACAATAAAAATTAAGTTACAAGAAAGGAACACTGTGACAGGATAATGGACTCCCACTCCAAAGAAACCAACCTGCCTCCAATTCATCACGGCGTTTATAGTGCATTAGAAGACATTACGGTGACAGCATCATGCCTTTGGGGAAGGAAGAAAAACCAGATTGAGTGGGAAGGAGGGAATTTGCTTCATGAACTTGGCAAACGTGAAATAAAAATAGAATCCTGGGGTGGCGTCAATTGCCATGTTCGGCAGAGGATGTGGAAAGAGCTAAGGAAAGAGCTAACCGTCTGTGAGACATGGGTTTCGATATGTTAAACCATTAGGTTAACATATTTCACCTTGCATCGCACACGCAGTTTGCAGGGAGAAATGAGATGGTTGCCCGAGCAGAAACAGAGAGATGTGGAAAAAAGAAAAAACAAAAACGGGCAAAGTGAAAGCAATTTAAGATGATTAAAGCCCACAAAATATTTTGCACATATAAAGTCCTGGAGGGCAGCTTAGTAATAATATTTGTCCAATGGACCGGGCCAAAGATATCTATAGTGTCTGGGTATTTTAATTGGAGGATTGAAGTATCATTATAAAATCATAAGAAATCTGTGTCTGTGTTCTCATAAAAGTAAAAATGGTTATTTGATGTTGGAAAGTCGTGTTTTGAAACGTAGGGGCTGCAGGAATGCAGCTCCGGATAGGTATGTCTGCCAATTTAGACCTGGGAAAATCATAGCTTTACAGTATTTTTACTATTATACCCTGCACTGTGTTAAACCTGGGGGGAAAAATATGAGAAGGGGGCACAAGTAAGTGAGTATAATGGGAGCAATGTCTTAATTCTGTGATTTTTTTTAGGGTAGCATTTTTCTAAACTATATATTTTTTATTAAAATAACATTAGTTCATAGATCATTTTTTGGGGGGTGGGGTGGGAGGTGCTTTTTCCCCCTTAATAAAATCTTTAATTCGCGTAAGCATCTACTCTAACAAAAGCCTGTGTGGTCTCATTCCCCCCACCCCCCATCTGTGTTATTTCCAAGGTGAAAGGTAATTTTGACCATAAACATGGTTTCCATCACACATTTCTAATTTTAACCTGTTTGTCTCCATTTGATTTACATGGGTCGAGAGCAAGCGAGCTATTGTGAGCTTTCTATTGAAAATTAATTAGGTGGCCAAAGTGCCTGTGGCAGAGCCTCGGCCAGGACACTTCTCGCTGGGCCGCCAGCCTTCTCCAGTTAAAACACCTAGCAAGTCAAAAAAATCCATAAAACGGATGATATAATTAGTTCCAGAGTGGAACTCAATCTCTTTGAAATCAGATGCTTTCTTCCAGGGCTGAAGTTCAGGCAAAGCATTTGATGGTATCAGGGGATTTTCCTGCGAGGAAAGAGTAGCTTATTCCAGCAGAATCACCTTGCCCGAGCTACAGAAGGTGCCTTTGGTTTGCTAAATATAGCAGCAACCGTGAGTGGATTCTTCCGAAGTCAGGGGCAAGGAGAAAGAAACTGGTTTTACAATGCAGTAAAGATCAAAATATAAGCTACCTAGGTTGGCAAACCAACTCCAGGGGGCCGGGGGTGGGGTGGGGGTCGGGAGAGGAGCGAGAGAAAGGGGAGGGGGGAGAGTGAGTAAGCTTATACTTAGGAAAGGCCGGGATGTACGTGTGATTTATTGTACATAGTTCCACAACATTAAAATGAGTTTTTATTTTCTATGTATGCCGCTTCAAAGAAGAGCTCTGTGGGCTCATAAAAATGCAGAGAACAAATAGGGGCCTCTCAGTCCAATTTATTTACCATGCCCACTGTGCACTGAGACACATATAATCTGTAAAATGTCAGCTTCAAAGTTCCACTGAGATCCGTGTTAACCCTGACCCCCGACCCCGCTGCCTCTGGCTGGGCCTGCGTGCTTTCTTTACCAGCTGTTTTAGATAAATGTGTTCCATTTTTAAGAGATTGTCTCGGCGTTTTTTTTATGTGAACAGTGGTCACATTATCAACTCTCACTGGAGAAGTCACCTCCTTCAAGGCGGCTTCCCTGAAGACCCGGCTCTTGCAGGCCCCATGCAGAGAGTGGGGGATTCATAAATATGTCATTGTACTGAAAATATTTAAACAACACCGGGAGAAAAGGGTACGGCACACAACAAAAGGCAAGCGTATTAGTAGCGTTTCCTGTCAAAACACACAGAGGAAGCACTTTATTTGGACCGCTTTCTCCATAAAGAGACATGGCGGGCCAAGATAAACACAGCAAAAGGATCTGGTTTATCCCACACTGGAGGTTGGAGCCATCAGCGCAACTCAAGTTATGAGACCAAAACCAGGTTTTCTCTCTTGAGGCCGTGGAGCGAGGCCATTGACAGAGGAAAGCACTTGAATCCGTGGCTCGATGCTGCACAAGTGGCACCATTTCTTATGTGGTCGAGTGGAGCGGCTCCTCACTGGACGCAAAACTAGGAAATTCAGAGCCACAGGCGTAGGATTGTGGCGTAGAGGATTTACGCAACCTGGATGGCAAAGTTTTCAGCCGCAGTCTGGGGAAATGTTTACATTACAGCAGAATAAAGTTTAACTCCTGAAGGAATGGTTACTGAGTGCTTCCTGGAGGCAGCTTTTTGGTTGTTGTTGTTGTTTTCTTTTTTAGGTTTGTTTATTTTTGAAAGGCAGAGTTACAGAGAGAGAAGGAGAGGCAGAGAGAGAGAGAAATCTTCCATCCACTGGTTCACTCCCCCAGTGGCTGCAATGGTCAGGGTTGGGTTAGGTTGAAGCCAGGAGCCAGGAGCTTCCTCTGGGTCTCCCATGTGGGTTCAGGGGTCCAAGGACTTGGGGCATCTTCCACTTCTTTCCCAGGTGCGTTAGCAGGGAGCTGGATCCAAAGTGGAGCAGCCGAGGACTCTGCTATGCCACAGGGCCGGTCCTGCAAGGCAGTTCTTGATTTGGGGTGAGTTTAAAGACATATAAAAAAGTGTGACTTCTACTGACACAAGGAATTAGCATTCTGCAGTCTAAAAACCGGTCCAATTGCACAGATGTGAGTAACTCCGCCAGGAAGAGTGAGGGCAGATGGAGCCGAAGTTACCGGAGTGTGCAGCTCACATGGGACAGGCTTCCCTGAGGAAGGTACAAGGATGCTTCCAAAACTTTGTGGAAAATGGAATTAACAGAGAAGTTTATTCTGGTGAAAAAAAACTTGAAATCCCTGCATGTGAATGTACATTTCCATTAACTTTTTCCTTATATGCACGGATTTCAATTTTTTGCACAATAAACTTACCTTTTTTTTTAAAAAAAATTATTGATTTATTTGAAAGGTGGAGTTACAGAGAGAAAGAGGAGAGACAGACAGACACACACACACACACACACACACACACACACAGATCTCCCATCTGCTGATTCATTCCCCAATTGGCCTCAATGGCCAGGGCTGGGACAGGCTGAAACCAGGAGCCAGGAGCTTCTTCTGGGCTCATACGTGGGTGCTGGGGCCTAAGAACGTGAGCTATCCTCTGATGCTTTCTCAGGCAGATTAGCAGGGAGCTGGATCGGAAGTGGAGCAGTCAGGAATCGAACTGGCACCCATATGGGTTAACCTGCTATGTCACAGCATGGGCCAATAAACTTTCCCTTTAATTCCATTTTCCATGAGCTTTTGACAGTACCCTATTATACCCTGAAATTGACTTTGAGAGGCCAGGTTAGCTACTGGGAAATGCGATTGTATTCTGTTCCGAGAGAGGTCATTCCAGGAGGCGAAAGAAGGAAATGATACAAACTGAAAATAGCCCACTTTCTGTCTGATGCCTTCAGGAGCCATGCCTGGTGCCTCCCTAATTCTCAGTGCTTCTCCTCTCTGGTGACAACATGGAAAGGTGACGGTTGGTCCTCAGTTTGACAAGTCCTGGATCTGTGATTTGCAATGTGCTCAGAATTTCAGGTGATGGCAGAAAGCATTGAAAATCCCCAAAATGGTCACAGCGCCTTCAAACTCATTGTGTTGGAAGTAGGGTCTAGGACTTTGGCCACTAATTTTTTAAAAAATTCATTTATATTATTTATATGAAAGGAAGAGATACAGAGAAAGGAGAGAGAGAGAGAGAGAGAGAGAGAGAGAGAGAGAGAATCTTGCATTCATTGGTTCACTCCCCAAATGGCTGCAATGGCCAAGGCTGGACATGTTGAGGTCAGGAGCCTGAAACTCCATCTGGATCTCCCACGTGGGTGGCAGGGACCCAAGGACTCAGGCCATCCTCTACTGCTTTCCTAGGTGCATTAGCAGGGAGCTGGATCTGAAGTAGGGCAGCTGGGACTTAAACCGGCACTCATATGGGATGCTGGCATTGCAGACAGCTACTTAAACTGCTGCACCCCAACAGTTGCCTCATAACCTCAGCTTTTAATCCCATTTTCTATGAACTGTCTGATGTCTTCTTATATCATCTGTATTTCCCAGAGGAGGAAGCTGTTGCACAGAGGGGATGCTGGCATCATGACTGGAGGCTTAACCTGCTACGCCACAGCCCCTTGCCATTAAAGTTTATGCACGGAGACACTATGGCGTTCTTTCATGGGCAGAGGCCAACATTGTTTCGAATGCATAAGCCGTGTTTAACATGAAACGTTCCTCCAGATACCCAAGACTGCCTAAAACCACTACAAAAATCATTTTTCTGGAAGGAGAGGCGTATATTCGGTCTAAGATGTCACATTATTAGAAGGCTTGTCACTCCTGAATGTGTTCCTGCAAAGGTTTCTAAGTCTAGACCAGGTGAGAAGACTGTTTTTGAAACTGATCCTGTAGTATTGTCCCTTTTAAGTGGCTGCTTTCATGAAACAGCCAGTATTTATATATTATTATGACGATAATACCCTTACTCACCCCACAGGACTGTTTTGAGAATTAATTAATGTTTGCCAAGTGCTTTGAGCTCTACAGATGAAAGGTGGGGGTGGAAAAGCCAAGGAGCATCATTATTTCATCTGTATTTGAACTTGCCTCCTACAAGGCAATCCTTTTCTTAAAGATAATGATCTCTTCTTTGGGGAGAAAAGGCAAAAATTACCCCATGCACAGTGAAACCCTCGTGAGGGGGACAGGTGTGACTACTGGGATTTGGCATGGAGGATTGATGGCAGGGGGAGGCACACTTCAAAAGAAGGTGTTGGGGCCGACGCTGTGGTGCAGTTGGTAAAGCTGCTGCCTGAAGTACTGTATTCCCATTTGGGTGCCAGTTCTAGTCCCAGATGCTCCACTTCTGATCCAGCTCTCTGCTATGGCCTGGGAAAGCAGTAGAAGATGACCCAAGTGCTTAGGACCCTGCACCCATGTGGGAGACCCAGAGGAAGCTCCTGGCTCCTGGCTTTGGATCAGCACAACTCTGGCTGTTGCCACCGTTTGGGGGAATGAACCAGTGGATGCAAGATATCTCTCTCTCTCTCTCTCTCTCTCTCTCTCTCTGCCTCTCCTTCTCTCTCTGTAACTCTTTCAAATAAATAAATAATCTTAAAAAAAAAAAAAGAAGAAGAAGAAGAAGGTGTTCCCACCACGGCAGCCCTCTCCCAAATCCTGCAGAGCCGGGCTGGGGGTGTACAAGGCACAGAAATAACGGCCCGGGCTCTGTCACTCACCCTCTTTACTGCTTAGACCTCAGGGGGGCCACGAGCTTGAAGGACCCTGACAGGAAGCTGCTTTGGCTGCACCAGTTGGCTACACTGGGCCGAGAGGAATTGAGTTTATTCTTCGGGGGATGGGGAGTCCACACGTCTGGCCCTAGGCTGGAGCAGGATAGTGAGGAGGGCTGTCGGAGGGGGCCCGGGGGCTGTTCTGAAAGCGCTGGGACTGGGTGAAGCGGCAGCAGTGCCAATGACCAGAGCCTGCGGGACTCACACGCCCTCCCCGGCCCCCTGCGCTTGTCACAGGACGGGGTGCTGCTTCTGTCTGTGGATCTGACTCAGCTCTGCTCCTGGGCCCCAGGCAGGTGAGAACAGAAGCTGCAGAGGGAGTGAGTACCTGCCAACTCCAGGCAGCTTCTAAGAGATGGGAGGCTCCCCAGAGGGTTCTAACCCCGGCCTGACCCTGCCCTTTGGTGGAGATGTTCATGTCGCCAGAGAAACCTTAAGATTAACTTGTTTTTATTCCTGCCCAAAATGAAAGGCTTGCCCGCCACCCGACGGCCACCAATGACGTCCTTTTCAAAAACCCACTGATGGACGGGTCGGCCAGGCGTTCAAAGGGGGAGTTTTAGTGTGTTTATTTGTGTGTCTTTGCCTCTAGGATTTGAAAGGTATACACTCATTTTTCCACGTAAACGTCAATAGTTTGCCTGAGATGGGGGGTATTTTCATCTACAGCTATAATTAGGATTATTCTGGGGTGTTTGCAAGCAGGTATTGGAGTCACTGGCTGATATCAAAATGAGAAAAGCACAGTTCTTGGAGAGTGGAATGAAAAGGTAAAAGTTCATTTGGGTACGGGAGGTTTTAAAGTCTGTGCATTCAAGGGAGTCTTTCAAAAGTTCATTGGATGCCGGCGCCGTGGCTCAACAGGCTAATCCTCTGCCTTGCAGCGCCGGCACACCAGGTTCTAGTCCCGGTCGGGGCGCCGGATTCTGTCCTGGTTGCCCCTCTTCCAGGCCAGCTCTCTGCTGTGACCCGGGAGTGCAGTGGAGAATGGCCCAAGTGCTTGGGCCCTGCACCCCATGGGAGACCAGGAAAAAGCACCTAGCACCTGGCTCCTGCCATCGGATGAGCGCGGTGTGCCGGCCATTGGAGGGTGAACCAACGGCAAAGGAAGACCTTTCTCTGTCTCTCTCTCTCTCACTGTCCACTCTGCCTGTCAAAAAAAAAAAAAAAGTTCATTGGAAAATGCACATGATGAACAACCTATGCATGCATCTCAAATATTTTTACACTAAAATAGGTTTCTCTTTTAGTGGCATTTTCCATGAGCCCTGGTGGGCCTTGCCTGCAATGTCCTCTGTCTTGGGGACACAGGGAAGGCAGGGTTTGGTGGTCCAGCTCGACGCCTGGCATCTAATGCCCACCCCACTGCCATCTTGTCACATTGTGCCACTCCCTGGCTAGGCAACGTGAGGCAAATTCGGTCAACTCTCCAAACCTCACTCTCCGGGTCTCGAAAACAGCATTGGCGGCAGTGTCCCTCCAAGGGCTCATGAGAACTCAACGAGATAATGTAGGTGAGCACTTCAAGGAGTTTGTGGAAATATCTGATTCAGAGGTAAGCTTGTTCTGGTGCAAACAAGAATTTTGAAATCCATACATTGCTTTTTCATAACATGCATTTCTGTGAAGCCTCTGAAGTACCCTGGAATGATCAGGGTTTAGCTCGGTAGCTGTGCTCAGGGAACACAAGGTACAACCGTTGGAAGTGTCCACTTAAAAGGAAGCAGATGTGTGGCCTAGCAGTTGAGATGCCCGTATCCCACACTGGAGCGCCTGGGTGTCAGTCCCAGCTCTGTTTCTGATTCCCGATTTCTATTAATGCAGACCTTGGGAAGCAGAAGTTGATTGATCAAGAATTTGGGTCCTTGTCTCTCACATGGGAGACTCGGATGGAGTACCTGGCTCTAGGCTCTAGGCTGTAGGTCCAGCCCTGGCCAATTCAGGCATTTGAGGAGAACCACTGGGGGGAGTGCTCTCTCTCTCTCTCACACTCTCTCTCTCTCTCTATCTCAAATAAATGAATATATGTATTTAGTGTAGAGAGACTGAAAGCTCCCTGAGGGTGGAGGTCTGTCTTGTCCAGCATTTTCTACTCCCCAGGGTCCAGCATAGTTTTGCATGCAGTGGAAACTCCATAACTACGTGTTGAAAGAAGGGAGAGGGAACGAAGGCACCTGTGTCTGTACACGTTCACCTCACTTACAATAGTTGTACCTTGCATCCCCTGAGCACTGATGGTCAGCCAGCTACCAGGCTAAGCCCAACCCTGCCTGCACTGTGTCCTCGAGACAGAGCACAGGAATACAAGGCACTTCAGGGTTCATGGAAAATGCCATTAAAAGAGAAGCTTATTTTAGTGTACAAATATTTGAGATGCACACGTAGTTTATTCAATATGTGCATTTTCCCATAAACTGTTGGAAGACCCCCCTTGTATGCACAGATTTCAAAAATCTCCCGTACCTAAATGAATTTTACCTTTGAATTCCACTCTCCAAGGACTTTATGAAGTACCCTTGTATTTTAAAAAAAGGGGGTTATTTATTTGAGAGGCAGAGAGATAGAGACAGAAACGAGAAAAGGAGAGAGCTCTCCTCCCTGGTCAACCCTGCAGTGCCCACAATGGCCAAAGTGGTGCTGGGGACGAAGCCAGGAGCCAGGAACGCAACCCAGGTCTTCCTCATGATGGCAGGAACCCAGCTGCTTGGGTCATCCTCCCTGCTTTCCAGGGTTGGCATTGGTGAGAAGTCGCAGTCAGGAGCAGAGCCTGGAAGTGAGCCCACGGACTCTGATGTGGGACGTGGGCATCTTGACCCTACTCCTTGGAATTTTAATGCATGGGGATTTATGCTGGGCACAAAGGAATTTAGTTTTCAATAACACTCACTCTGCCTCCCACTCCCCAAATGAAAGACCTAAGGATTCTGAAAATGTTCAGATTCTGTTTGGCCGAGAGGGGAAGTTTGGCGAATTGTATCAAGCCTTCCTGGATGTTCTGGTCTCCTGTGGACCTTTCTCCAGTGCCCCCTCCCCCAAGTCTGTATCATTCCAGATTCACCAGAATTATGCCTCTAGCATGCATGCCCGGACACAGAAAGCCTGGGGCACCAGCAGGCAGTTAGATGGGAAAGAAGCAGTTCAGCTTTTTTAGAACTCATGAGCAGAATGTACAAGGCTCTTAAGAAATCACTTAGCGGCCGGCCACGGCTCACTAGGCTAATCCTCCTCCTTGTGGCGCCGGCACACCAGGTTCTAGTCCCGGTCGGGGTGCCGGATTCTGTCCCGGTTGCCCCTCTTCCAGCCCAGCTCACTGCTGTGACCCGGGAGTGCAGTGGAGGATGGCCCAAGTGCTTGGGCCCTGCACCCCATGGGAGACCAGGAGAAGCACCTGGCTCCTGGCTTCGGATCATTGTGGTGTGCAGGCCACAGCGCACCGGCCGCAGCGGCCATTGGAGGGTGAACCAATGGCAAAGGAAGACCTTTCTCTCTGTCTCTCTCACTGTCCACTCTGCCTGTCAAAAAAAAATTAAATTAAATTAAAAAAAGAAATCTAAAAAAAGATAATCCTTGAGGGTTTATTTTTTAATCCCATAAAGTTAAACACAATGGTTTTAAAACAAAAACATTTTTGCCTCCTCCCCTAGTAGCTCCACATTAAAAATCTTTTTCTGTTAGTCCAGGCCCTGCTGGTTTGACTTCATTCATCCAGCAGAGGTCACTCTTGCCCACCGTACTCTTTAAAGGCGCTCGCATTCTCTAATAGAGTATTTCAAAAAGTTCATGGAAAGATGGAATTGAAAGACATTTGCTTTGGTGGGGAAAACAAATGACATTAATATATAGTTTTTTTCACAATATAAAAATGTCATGAAAGTTCCGAGGGCCCCTTGTGTGTATGGACTCCAAAATTCTTTTGCATCAAAATAAACGTACCCTTTAATTTCATTGTCCAGGTATTGTCCTAGGCTGTGTGAGTCTCTCTCTTTTTAGATTTGCTTATTTCCCTGAAAGGCAGAATTATGCACACACATGGACACACGCACATACATATATACATATTGAGGGGAAGAGAAAGAGACAGAGAGAGAGAGAGAGAGAGAGAGAGATTGATTTTCCATTTGCTGGTTTAACACTCCCCAAACGGCCAAGCCGAAGCCAGGAGCCTGGAACTCCATATGGGTCTCCCATGTGGATGATGGAGGCCCAAGTACTTGGGTCATCACCTACTGCACATTAGCTGGGAGCTGGATCAGAAGCAGAGCAGCCAGAACTCAAACACCAATACGGGGTGATCGTTGGCCCAAAAAATGGTTACCTCTACACTGTTTAAATCTAAGTCTTTGCAATGGTTGTGTCAACACTTGACCTTCAAGCTGACCCAACAACTAGACACACCCCTTCGCAAGTCTGCGGCTTCCATTTGGATGAACTGACTGCTCCTCTGCTCCCTGTTCTGATAGCTCTCTGGAGAAAGATGCTGTGTCGGGGGCACGATTGTCAGGGGAAGAGCTTCTTTGATGAAGAGGAGGCTGCAGTCCCCAGCTGCAGCCACAAGTGGGGATCGTTGGTCTTATGAGTGGTTTATCCAGAGTTGGACCACACTGTAAACAATAAACCATGCTGCTTATAACGCAGGGCTTTCCAATTGCTTGTTGACCATGCAAGGGTACTTCCAAGTTTGTAGAAAATGGAATGCAAAAAAAGTGTGTATTTGGGTGCAAATTTTTTTTGAGGGGCCGGCATTGTGGTGTAGTGGGTTAAGCCACTGCCTAAGACACCACATCCCATAGGAGTGCTGTTTCCAGTCCTGGCTGCTCCACTTCTGACCCAGCTCCTTCCCTGTTAATGTGCCTGGGAAAGCAGCCAAAGATGGCCCGAGTACTTGGGCTCCTGTCATCCACATGGGAGACCCAGAAGAAGCTCCTGGCTCCTGGCTTCAGACCTGTCCAGCTCTGGCCATTGTGGCCATTTGAGGGGTGAACTAGTGGCTGGAAGAATCTCGCTCTCTCTCTCTCTCTGCTTTTCAATAAATAAATCTAAAAATATGAGAGGTATTCAAAAAGTGTATCAAAATGTGTATCATGCAAAACTGCATGGATTTCAAAATTTTGTGCCCCCAAATTTACGTACATTTCAATTCCATTTCTTATGAACATTTGGAAGTTTTACATAAATGGATCCATTGAACTGGCTGAGTTGCAAATTTTCATTCTGGAAGAAAAGAAAAGAAATTGCATGTTGAAGAGATGGTAGGGGGAGGGGAGGGTGTTTTCTTGAGTAATGGATGCTAACTTTGATTCCCAGCACTGACTACTTGTCAAAGCGAGTTGGGATTTCTGAGTTATGTCCTTGTTCCTGACCATATGGGCTCTCCCGGTTTAGCCCCCCGGGCCATGCAGCTGTCACGGCATGGTTAGCCAGAGTGAGGTCTGAGGGCTACCAGCCTACAAATTCCCGCCTCTGTTTGTCCCTTGCACAGGCCGAGCAGTGCCCACCAGTGCGGTCGCTTTGCTTTTGTTGCTCCAGTCTCTCTCTTATTAACATCCTCTTCCTGAATGAAGATTTTTTTTGATTTGCAGCAAATAGTTTTCCATAGGATAAACCAACTGCAGATTATTTTGATGGTTGAGGTAATACATTGAATGTGAAAACTCGAGTTTCCAGTAACTCCAGGAGGGCGGGCTCCGGCTGAACGCAGTTATACTGTAGACATGGTCCCACTGCCGCGGAAGGAGTGCTACAGAGCACCAAGCCGAGAGGATACTGATTTTAGGTGATCAATAATGATGTCAGAGGCTACAGCTTGTGAGAGTTGTGATATGTTTGACTTATTTCACTAAGTACTCTTATTGTTATGTTTTTTAAAGATTTATTTATTTATTTGAAGAGTTACTTAGAGAGAGAAGGAGAGGCAGAGAGAAAAAGAGGTCTTCCACCTGCTGGTTCACTCCCCATATGACCGCAATGGCCAGAGCTGGGCTGATCTGAAACCAGGAGCCAAGAGCTTCTTCCAGGTCTCCCACACAAATGCAGGAGCCCAAGGACTTGGGCCATCCTCCACTGCCTTCCCAGGCCATAGCAGAGAGCTGGATCGGAAATGGAGCAGCCAGGACTGAACCGGCACCCATATGGGATGCTGGCACTGCAGGCGGCAGCTTTACCTGCTACACCACAGCTCCGGCCCCTAGCACTCAGACCCTAAACTACACAAGGTAATCCTATAGCTATTGAGAAGTGACACTGGGTGAGTGTGTCTCCATCAAGTGCATGAAGTAGCGTGTTCTGGAAAAGCATTTTAGAATCACAGAGAAATGAGACCCATGGAGACAGGGGTCAGCCTGTCGGTGCATGCACTTCCATGCTCTCTCTACCGCGGGGGCCAGCGTTGTGACGTGAGGGGGGGGAGCCACAGCTGCTGCACCACCTTCCCGAGTGAGCACAGGATGGCGCTCCACTTCCTTTGCCCCTCTCTGCAAAGTAGCAGAAAACCCAAGGGCTTGGGTCCCTGCCATCCATTTGGGAGACCTGGATGGAGTTCCGGGCTCCTGGCTTTGGTTTGCTGGCAGAGGGAAGGAAGATCTCTCTCCCTCTATCTCTGTTACTCTGCCTTTCAAATAAGTAAATAAAAGTTTATAAAAATATTATTTGATTTTTCATCTAAACCAGTCCTTAATGGGCTGAGATGTACAAAAAGCAGAGAGAGATACCTAGTAACAATCACTGAGTACCTACGCAGGAGCAAGCTTCTGGTCAAATGGTTAAGTTGCCAGCACCCCAGAGCTGGCGCTGAGGCATAGCAGGTAAAGCTGTCGCCTGCTATGCCGGCATCCCATATGGGCACCTGGTTCAAGTCCTGGCTGCTTCACTTCTGATCCAGCTCCTTACTAATGTCCTTGGAAAAGCAGCAGAAGATGGCCAAGTGCTTGGGCCCCTGCCCACATGGGAAACCTGGACCAAGCTCCTGGCTCAGCACTGGCTATTGCAGCCATCTGGAAAATGAACCAGAGGATGGAAGATCTCTGTCTCTGTCTCTCTCTGTCTCTCTTTGTCTCACTGTCTCTCTCCCTCTCTGTAACTCTGATTTTCAGATAAATAAATAAATAAATATTAAAAAAATAAAAGATGCTTGCATCCCACATGGGAGTGCCTGAGTTCAATTCTCAGCTCAGACTCCTGACTCCAACTTTCCATCAGCCTGGACCCTGGGAGGAAGCAGCTGATGGCTCAATTCATTGGGTTCCTGCCTCACACGTGGGAAACCTGGATTGAGCTCCTGGCTCTTTGCTTCTGCCCAGTTCCAGTGGCTGTGAGCATTTGGGAGGTAGACCAGCAGGTGGGATCTCTCTCTCTCTCTGTGTGTGTGTGTGTGTGTGTGTGTGTGTGTGTCTCAAATAGATAAAATGTGTTAAAAAGATGAATATATTAAGAATGGAATTAAAATAAATACCTGTGTTTGTGTTCCTTTGAGTAAAACAAAGTCTGATGCCCTAGGGAACTTGGTTTTGATGCTTTTTTTCTGGCAAGTGATTATTTAATGTGATTTATAGCATATTTTTGAATGCCAACTCTTTCTTTTTTAAGATTTTATTTATTTAAAAGACAGAGTTACAGGAAGAGGTGGAGCCAGAGAAAGAGAGAGAGAGAGAGAGAGAGAGAGAGAGAGGTCTTCCATCAGCTGCTTCACTTCCCAAATGACTGCAACGGCCCCAGCTGAGCTGATCAGAAGCCAGGAGCTCCTGCTGGGTCTCCCACACAGGTGCAGGGGCCCGGGGACTTGGGCCATCATCCACTGCATTCCCAGGAATGCCAGCTCTTTCCAGATACTATCTTGGGGAGGATTCATGGGAACAAAGGATGAAAAGATGAGTGCATTTTGATGCAAAAATTTTGAAATCTATACATTGCTTTTACACAATGTAGTAGTACAATATGTACTACTACATATTTATGTACTACTACATATTTACACAATGTGTAGTACATATGCTGTGCCAATGAATTTTTTGAAGGCCCCTCATACTCAGAGATTACACACTTTTCTTTTTTGCACCAAAACAAACTTACCTTTTGATTTCATTTCCTGTGAAATTTTCCAAGTCCCCTGGAAATTCATGGACAGGATGCAGTTCCCATGCTTGTGTTCCGAGTGAAGATGGGAGAGGAGGCATTGAGGCGATGAGAGCTGCTCTGTGCTCACTAGGATCGGAGCTGGGAGAATCTCAGCTTCCCAGCCTGGAGCTGCTCATTGTGAACCCGATCTAAAGTAAGTGGCAGGAATGGGGGCAGGGTGACCATGGAGCCTTGAGGTCAGGGACCTGTTCAATGGCAGGCAGGGGGGAGAGTTGAGATGATGAAGCTGCAGAAGGTACCTGGAACTGTTCGTGGGGCTGGGCTCCCACTACAGGGCATGGAGAGCTTTAGATGGGGTCTAAGGAGGGCTTCACTTTTTGACATAGAGCACCCAGATGGTTATGTACAAGTTCACAACTTGGATTCATGGCTGCAAGCCCAGTTTAATGAGAAGATTCTCTTTAAGCCCCTTTCTGGGAATACCTCGTGCACCACGTGTCTCTGATCTCGCCTGCAAGCTCTCCCTCGTGTTGCTGAGCGCACCTGAGACCAGAGGCCACCAACTTTGGGGAAATGGTCTCAGAAACAGAAAAAGATCTGCTTCCCGCTTTGCTTCTCAAATCCACCTCTCGGTGCTTGAAAACGTGTTCGTGCAAGGGTTAAAAATAAAATGGCGCCATCATCCCAAATGGTTCCTTCCTACTTGGTAGGTTTGGGATGTGGTTAAAGCTGGTCCAGGTACGAGACTGCCTAGTTGGATGTCAGAGCTGGTGCTGGCCACTTCCGGTCTGCCCTTCCGGTGGGAGTCTCCGCCCTTCCATGGCGTAACCCTGGCTCGGGAGGCTGATGGCTGGGGGCTGCACCAGCAGATTCCTTTGCTGATGAAGCTCCTGTTGGAGCCTCAGTAGGGCTCCTCCCTCATGCCCCGCTTTGACGTTGGGGTGGCCTTTGATCACCTGGCTGCACCTCCTCAAGTTGCTCCATCACTTAATTCCGCCCAGGCCACTCCTTGGAGAATTTCCTGGCATTGCCTCTGCTCACATGAGTCCTTCCCCGCACTGCACCAAGGCAGGAGTGGGATACTGGGCTCCTGAGCATGCACGAGCCCGGGGAAAAGGAAGAGAGTGGGAAAGAGGGTTCTGGGGTCCCGGAAGACCCCCCCCCCGTCCACCTGTCATGGAACTGCCTGATGGCCCACGTGCTCTGGCTTCTCTTTGGCTTCACGTTGATGCTGTCTGACAAGCATGGCCTCTAGACATGGTTTGAATTTGTGTTTAAAACATCCCAAATTGATGTGCAAGCTCCATTGTGTCACTCATAACCTCTCCCCCTGTAGATAGTTCTCAGTGGAGCATGTAACAGCGCACTCCTCACACAGAGGGGAACAAGAAACAAGCACCCGACCTCGCCCTCTCCAGTGTGGGCGGAGTGGCGACTGCAGGGGCTGAAAAACAGCTCCGCCAGTGCCGCAGATACAGTCGGGTCACCAGAGACTTTTCTTTGTGCCTAAACAATAAAGTAGTTGGTGGTCTGCTCGCTGCAGCCTGTTACACATTCCTGGGTTTTATTAGGATAACCCTTAAGCCTCAAAGACCCAGGCTGATGTCAGTGGCACGTTTTATAGAACACTCACTCGTTTCTTCTCGTTGCATTCAGGGCTATATAAAGTGTGAGGCATAATGGGGAACAGGTTGGAAGCGCAGTGGAGGGCCGACAGGAGTCCCAGGGCCTGATGTGAACATTTAATCGCTGCTCCTTGCAGGAAGAGGTTGACTACCAGATGCCTGTTACTGTGGCTCCGGAGTGCACTAAACCTCGGGGTTCCTCCTGGAGCAGGCGCGTGCCCGGCAACCCCCTCTGCCAATCAAATACCCAACTGATTGAGGAACACTGAGAGGAACAATGGTGGGAAACATTGCATTGACCATTCAACACCTTGGGAGAAGGAGAGGGAGAAGGAGGGAAAGAGAGAGACCTTCCATCTGCTGGTTCCCTCCCCAAATGGCTACAATGGCCAGGGCTGGGCCAGGCTGAAGCCAGGAGCCAGGAGCTTCATCTGGGTAGCCCATGTGGGTGCAGGATGGGAGACTGCAAATGCAAACACTTGGGCCATGCTCCTCTGCTTTCCCAGGTGCATCAGAAGGGATCTGGACCAGAAGCCGAGCAGCCAGGACTGAAACCGGTGCTTCTATGGGACGCCAGTGTCACAGGCGCAGCACAAGCTCCCTGGGGGCTGGACTGCTGCTACTGTGATTGCTTAAGATGATACAGCACAATGGGTTTAAAATATAATTTTGAAGCAAACTCAGAAGCATTGTAATGTTCTAGACGTGAACTTCCAGGTGGCATGCTACTAGGAGGATAGTTAAACATGTTGGTGGAAAATGGAATTAAAGATGCTTATTTTGGTGCAAAATTTTTTTTTGAAATCCATGCATAAAAGGAGCTTTCAAAAAGTTCACAGAAAAATGTGTATTATGCAAAGCTACGCATGGATTCCAAAATTGTTTTTGCACCCACACATGTCATTCCACTTTGCTGTGAACTATCTGAATGGTCCTTGTGTGACTCACTAGTGCCGTGTCCAGGCAGGGTCTCCTGAGACCATCACCTAAGCTTGAACTGCAGTTAATTGGCACGGCAGTGACCTGGCTTTGCACTCTGGAGCTGAAAAACACTCTCCTAACTTGTCAGGTTTTGGATGCTGTTGTCTGTCCAGCTGTGTCACCACCACAGCTGGGCTGGGCATGGGGTTGTTTTGCGTTTCCATGGCACATGACATTCACAACTCAAAGCTTGCAGGAAGCTCTCACGCCTCAGCTCCCTGGGTACCTGGCAGGAAAGGCAACTCAGTGTCTTTATTTATTTTTTAAAAGATTTATTTACTTGAAAGACAGCATTACAGAGAGGCAGAGAGAGAGAGAGAGAGAGAGAGAGAGAGAGAGAGAGAGAGAGGTCTTCCATTGGCTGGTTCACTCCCCAAATGGCTGCAAAGGCATGAGCAGGGCCAGTCTGAAGCCAGAAGCCAGGAGCTTCTTCCAGGTCTCCTATGCAGGTGCAGGGGCCCAAGGACTTGGGCCATCCTCTACCACCTTTCTAGGCCATAGCAGAGAGCTGGATCAGAAGAGGAGCAGCCGGGTCTCGAACTGGTGCCTATATGGGATGCCGGCACTGCAGGCAGCGGTTTTACCTGCTATGCCACAGCACCAGCCTCTCGCTGCTCGGTCTTGACCATACACTGCCACCTTGCCAGTGAGCTCCATGGTCCCGAAAGCTGATGGGAGAGCCGAGCGCAGGGTGTGCCCCTTCAGAAGCACAGGTGCTGGGTGTGGAGGAAGCCAATGTTTTGAAGAAAATGGCTTTTTATAAAAACACTTCTGTGGAATGTCTTAATATATAGGGTGAGTCTGTTGCATTGGTCTTAGAAATCCCAATCCAAGAATTCCTATACTATATAAGACAGATGAAATTGCTTTCTTAAAAAAAAGGTCAGAAATGGACATGGCTTTATGCTAATACATCCTGCTTAAAACTCTGGTTTTCCATTCCTCTTATTATATGAAAGGGAATGTCAAAAGTTCACACACAATGGAATTAAAAGTTGAGTTTTAATAGTTTATTTGGGTGTCAAAAAATGTTGACACGTCTGTGTAAGAGGGGTCTTCAAAAAGTTCCTGGAGAGGCTTCCTCTGAAAAACTATGGATAGATCGGAGCATTTTTTCACCCAGGTAACTCATCCTTTACTTGCACTTTCCATGAACTTTTTGCAGAACTGATTTGTTTGATATTCGTTGCTGCTGCTCCTCCTTCACTGATTCGTGTTACAGAACACGCTTTCCAGAATCCTGCTCCAGGATTCCCTCCTTCTCCTCCAGGGATACGTTCCCGAGACTCCCACAGCATGACTGAAGCTGGATGCACGAATTTCAGAAGTTTTGCACCAAAGTAAATAAGCACCTTTCAAATCGAATTTTCCACAAATATTTTGAACTACCCTCATGTGCTGTGTTTTTCCTATACATACATACAATGTTTAATCCAAAATTAGGCACAGGGGCAGGCAGTTGGCATAGCAGTTAGGATGCTGCTTGGGATGTGCACATCCCGTATCCTGGTTCTGCTTCTGGTCCTGCTTCCTGCTACTGTGCACCTTGGGAGGCAGTGGGTAACGGTCAAGCACACAGCCCCTTACTCTCACATGGGAGGCCTGGAGAGAGTTCCCGGCTCCCGGCTGCAGCCCGAACATGCTCCAGCTGTTGCGGGCATTTGGGGACGTGTGCCAGTAGATGGGAGATCTCTCTCTCTCTCTGTCTCTCTCTCTCTGTCTCTCTCTCTCTGCCTTTCAAATAAAGAAAATATATAAGTATTTAAAAATAAAATTAGGCACAGTAAGAAATTAACAATAACTAATAATGAAACAGGAATAATTATAACACTATACTGTAATAAAGGTCATGTGGATGCTTATGTCTGGAAGCTTCCACGTAATATTGTCGGGTCATGGCCGCCTGCAGGGACTGAAGCCTCGGGCAGTGAGACCATGGATAAGGAGGATTGCTGCACCAGATCCCCAATTTCTACTTCTGTAATTTTTTCTGGGGAGAAGGTCTCTCCATCTCGTCTGATTTGTTTGGAATAAGAAAAAGAAAGATTTTCTAGACTAAAAGCAACACTAGTTTTTGTTTTTTTAAAGATTTATTTATTTGAAAGTAGGAGTTACACGCTGAGAGAAGGAGAGGTAGAGACAGAGAGAGCGATCTTCCATCTGCTGGTTCATTCCCCAATTGGCCATCAATGGCCAGAGCTGCGCCGATCTGAAGCCAGGAGCTTCCTCTGGATCTTTCCATGTGGCTGCAGGGGCCCAAGGACTTGGGCCATCTTCTACTGCTTTCCAGGCCATAGCAGAGGAACAACCGGGACTCGAACCAGTGTCCATATGGGACGCCAGCACTGCAGGTGGCGACTTTACCCGCTATGCCACAGCGCCAGCCCCAACACTAATAGTATTTGTTGACTGCCAGACGCCATTCTAGGCACTTTACATGGACGGAATCCTTAATCCTTGCCGTAACCCGGTGTGACAAGCACTATTAGCCCTGTTTTACGACTGAGGAAACTGAGGCACAGAGGAGTTGTTGCTTACCCAAGGCGACACAGCTGTTGAGGACTGGAAGGATCTCCTCCAGCCCACCTGCTGCAGGACCTGCCCTTGCAACCATAGGAACATCCACGCCAGTGTTCCTGCCCCTGAACTTGGAGCACAGCCCCCTGTTTACCCACATAGCCAATGGAGTAGTAGTTGTTCTTCCCTCCAGGGAAGGAAAGCTATTCCTCAATTAAACGGATGCTTGATCTTTCAACAGAAGACATGTTGG
Source organism: Sylvilagus floridanus (assembly GCA_949820135.1). Lineage (NCBI taxonomy): Eukaryota > Metazoa > Chordata > Mammalia > Lagomorpha > Leporidae > Sylvilagus > Sylvilagus floridanus. Next base: position 15,317,222 of record OX463228.1, on the reverse strand, counting down.
AATAAAAGCAATAAGCAATCAGGGATCCATAGCTTTTCAGGATTTATCTGAACAAGATTGTAATCTCCTGGCTATGAAATTTGGATGCTGATCAAATTCTTGCCGGGGGCAAGGTTCTGGACCGGAGGGATTCCCTCTTGGTGGGGGAGGACCTGGCAGCCAGCAGAAGTGAGAGCTGTGGTGTGCCTGGGGGGCAGCAGGCAGAGTTTGCACACACTTGCCTTGTATCGTGTGCATTTGTGAATGAAGACTTGTGTTACACAGAGCAGAACTTGTTGGTTTGTATCTGCTGACTGAGATGAATGTGAATTAAATTCTCTGGTGCTTTCTCTACACCTTTTGGGGAAAGAGGGCACGCCCTAAGTTCTTCTCCATGGCTCTCGGGGATGAGTGCCCTTGAGAACTACACATACTTTGCAGCGTCTGCCGTTGCAGATGGAAAACAGAGGTGAGAGGTTGGGCTCCTTGCTGGGGGGCTCCCAGGGGGGTTTACTGTATGGCTAAGGAGAGAGTTACAGCTCGAGTCTCCCTGCTGAGGACTTAGCACTTTCCTGATTAAGTGACATTGAGACCCCAACATGAACTCACAGTCTCAGAGATGAGAATTGAGTCTACCCCTGGGGTCCAGATGAGGTGAAAGACAAAACAGGAAGCCTGTGTGCTTGGAGCCTGAGGCTCTGGCCGGGGCTCACTGGAGCGGCAGCCTCCAGGTTTAAGCCGCCCGGAAAATGCACCCTCCGCCGGCCTTGAGGAGCCCAAGTTCCGCTACCTTTTTGATCTGACTGTTATAGTCTTGGCAGATTGCTACTCTCAGGCCCATTAAAATTCAGGGAAGGACAAAGGGAAAAAAAAAAAAAGAACTCGCTTTCAAAGAGGGGGGAAAAAGGCAACAAGCACACCCACTTTTGCAAAAACAAAATCCCACCCCTAAAAAGCCTCCGGGGGTGGGGGTCTGAGCTGCAACAAGCGGAAGGGAGTTGGGACGTCGCTGGGACGCAGGCCTCAGAGCAACCCCTCAATGTGCTGTCCCTCCAGGCTCCCAGGGGTGGTGCGTTACCCTGGCAGAAGGGAACCGCCCCGTTCTCTCCTGGAAGCCGGCGTCGCAGCCGGTTTTATGGGCGGCCCAGAGCCCGCTGTGTGCTAACGTGGCCGGGTGGGGAGCAGGGGACAGTTTGTTCCCATTCCACGCTTCCAAATAAGAGGCTCTGGGACCGCTTCCCTTCCAACCTGCTCTCCAGCGCAATCGGCAACCCTGCCAAATCCTCCCTCCAGGCTCGGGTTTCGGTTATATAAATGGCTCTGATCAAACAGTCTCTCCCCAGGTCCCAATAGCCATCAACACCAACAGCTGGCAGCTTGCGCAACCACAGCCCAAAACAAATCGTGTGCAGTGTGCTCGCTCGTCCAGGTGCCTCAAGTGGACAGCACCGGAGATGCCACTCCTTGGGTCTCATGGACTACGGTGGCTTTCACTCAGGCAGCTTAAAAACTCCATGCCAGGCCGGTGCCGAGGCTCAATAGGCTAATCCTCTGCCTTGTGGCGCTGGCACACTGGGTTCTAGTCCCGGTTGGGGAGCCGGATTCTATCCCGATTGCCCTTCTTCCAGCCCAGCTCTCTGCTGTGGCCAGGGAGTGCAATGGAGGATGGCCCAAGTGCTTGGGCCCTGCACCCCATGGGAGACCAGGAGAAGCACCTGGCTCCTGCCATCGGATCAGCATGGTGTGCCAGCCACAGCGTGCCTGCTGCGGCGGCCATTGGAGGGTGAACCAATGGCAAAAGGAAGACCTTTCTCTCTGTCTCTCTCTCTCTCTCTCACTGTCCACTCTGCCTGTCAAAAAAAAAAAAAGACTCCATGCCTGTGTTACCTTAGGAGGTTGGCTGTTCCTGCCCTGTGGTGCAAGAGCCCCGTGGTGCCGTGCACAGGGAACCTTACACACCGCCTTAATCTAAGCACATCGCCATGTGCGGGTCCAGCCTGGTGCGAAGGTGCCTGCATGCCACATGATCCAGCCCTGTCTCCGCCTCCCCACTCCGGCTTCCTTTGAACACACATCCTGGGAAGTGGCCCTGATGGCTCAAGTGTTGCCTTCCTGGCTCCCGCCGGCATTCGGAGCCGTGAACCTGGAAGATAGGAGCTTGCTCTCTATTCTTAAATAAAGAAAATTAAAAAAAAAAAAAAAAACCCTGTTTCCCTCAGGAAGGTGGTCAGTGGGTGTTTGACATTCCTGCTCTGTGATACACGGATACTGACAAAAGTTCGTGGACAACGGAATTAGAAGGTAAATTTATTCTGGTGCAAAAAGTGTTGAAATCTAGGCACACTTTTTCTGTTTTCTTTAAGATTTATTTATTTATTTGAAAGTCAGAATTACACGGGGTGGGGGGGAGAGAGAAAGAGAGAGAGAGAGAGAGAGAGAGAGAGAGAGAGGTCTTCTATCCGCTGGTCCACTCCCCAGTTGGCCACAACATCCAGAACTGGGCCGATCTGAAGCCAGGAGCCAGCAGACTCTTCCGGTCTTCCACGTGGGTGCAGGGGCCCAAGGACTTGGGCCATCTTCTACCACGTTTCCTAGGCCATAGCAGAGAGCTGGATTGGAAGTGGAGCAGCCAGGACTAGAACCCGTGCCCATATGGGATGCCTGCCCTTCAGGCCAGGGCGTTAACCCCCTGTGCCACAGAGCCAGCCCCAACATACTTTTTCATAATACACATTTTCCAGAAGCTTTTTTTTTTGAGCACTCTTGTACCTAACCCATCTCTTATTTCAGAATATTTAGGTTATTTCCATTTTGAAGGGTTATTACAAATTATTCTGTGACGGATGTTCCCATGTATAAATATTTATGCTACTTTTGTTGTCATAAAAATTCCTAGCAGTGGAATTTCTGGGTCACAGATGTGCCCATATTGAGAGCCTTTTGTTACATTTTGCAAAACTGCTTTCCAGAAAAATAAAATGAATTTATGTTCTACCAACCACTGCCTAGAACTCTAATCAAGGTCACACTGTAATTAAAAAAAAAGATTGAAAAGGAAAGACAAAGTCTTTCTTAAAGGACTTTCCATAGGGAAATACTATACTTTCAGCACAGTTTTGACGGCCCCTCTGTCTATTCCGCCAATTGCTGGTAGGAAGCTCAAACTGTAACTCCAAGCTTCCGGAATGACGCAGCTGCACCTTGCGCCGGGTCTCATGAGTCCTCAAGTTGTCTTTCCTTGTCCGTTGGCCCTGCCCCGAGCGGACTCCAGTGGCAGCTTCGACGGCTGACCCCTCCAGGGCACCTTGGGAAGAGGTGGCCGCTAAGCGCACAGCAGGAAGGAACTTGGTAGATGAGAAAGGTGGGGCTCAGGTTCTGTGCTGTCAGCAAGAGTTCCTTCAGCAGAGTAGCACATTCAACTCTGGTGAATCAGCTGTCTAGACTAAAAGATTGCCTTTCTCTCTGCCTCCTACCTTCCGTCTTTGACCTTGTTTTGCCCCGTGTCTGCATCAATGACTGGACACAAGCATTTCTTCTCTCCTGGGGATTCTGCAGACGAATTGCTTGGCGCCCAAGCTACCATAGCAACCAATCTGGGCAGGGTTCTACCCTCTGCTCCAGCATGTTCTGAATGAAAAACCAGACGCCCAGGGCCAGTGAGGTAGGGGGAGTCTTCCTTCCTCTGGGCTGAGTTCCCTGCAGCAACTGAAGTGGACAAGCTCGTGGGTGGCTGTGGACTGAATCCTGGAAGGCATTGGAGGGAGGGCTGGGAGGAGGAGCTTAGGGTAGAAACAATTGGCAGCAAAATGATTGTGAGTCCTTATTTTTTATTCTGTGAGGGAACTTCAAAAAGTTCATGGAAAATGGAACCAAACATAAGTTCAGCACTGTGCAAAAAAAAAAAAAAAAAAGCCAAAATCGATGCATTATTTTCTTCATAAAATGCATTTTCCATGAGCTTTTTGAAGACTCCTCTCCCTCAACCAGGAATGCATGGATTCCAGCCATTTCTTTTTGTTTCAGAATAAAAAAAATATTTTAATTCCATTTTCCTCAAATTTTTGGAAATCCCCTCCCTTGTATCTCACCTAGGAATGTTCTGCATCCCCTCCCCGTTTCTGAGGTCCCACGGCCTCTCCAAGATGTAATGCTTATTAAGCACCTACTGTATGCCAGGCATTTCTAGGCACTCACACAAAGCCGTTCTCATATAGCCCTCCTGGCTGCAATCTTACGAGGGACGTGGTCTCATGACCTTCACTTCTGTTGTGCAGATGAAGAGACCAAAGCCTGAAGCAGCTGAGAAACTTGCTGAAGATCAAGGAGCTGGCAGGCGGGCACGGCAGTCTGGTGCAGAGCTGCACGATCAACACAGGTCTGTGTTTCCAGTCAACCTGCATTCTTTGTTGCTGAACTTCCTCCTCTGCTATCAAAAAACATCTCTTATCCTCTTACTCTATCTGCGCCTTGCAAGGTGGTTAAGTGAATCTGATAAAAAAAAAAATTGAGCTGTGACTGCCTGATAATGAGCCAAGGCTCAGCAAATGTGAGGCTACTTCTCAAATTCATGGAAATTTAAAGAAATTATTTTTAAAAGTTTATTTTGATGCAAAAAATTCTGAAATCCATGCACACAGGAAAAAAGTTCATTAAAATATATTATGACAAAACTATGTATGGATTCCAAAACATCTTTTTTTAAAAATTTTTATTTATTTATTTATTTGAAAGTCAGAGTTACACAGAGAGAGGAGAGGCAGAGAGAGAGAGAGAGAGGCAGAGAGAGAGAGAGAGAGAGAGAGAGAGAGAGAGAGAGAGGTCTTCCATCTGCTGGTTCACTCCCCAAATGTCTGCAATGACAGGGGCTGGGCCAGTCTGAAGCCAGGAGCCAGGAGCTCCTTCCAGATCTCCCACATGGATGAAGGGGCCCAGGGACTGGGGCCATCCTCCACTGCTCTCCCAGGTGCATTAGCAGGGAGTGGGATAGAAAGTGGGGCAGCCAGGACTCAAACCAGTGCCAATGTGGGTTGCCGGCTTGGCAGGCTATGGCTTTAACCAGCTGTGCCACAGCACTGGCCCTAAATTTATCTTTTAATTCTGTTTTCTCATAAGCTTTGTGAAGCACCCTCATATGTGTATATATATATATATCTCACTAGAACTTTTACTGTTGTACTGGTCTGCCTTCGTCGTTTTAATTAAAATACCCGGGAACAGCTTTTTTCGGGGAAAGAAAAGGTTTATTTGAGTTTACAGTTGGAGATCAGAGTTCAGAATCAGGAGGCCCTAAAGTCCAGTGTTTTGGTGCAGGTTTGGCATGGTGGTGGCAGGGTCATGTTCATGTCTGGACCCAGGAAGGAGAGAGAACCCAGGCAGATCTTGCACCGAAACAGTCAAGCCTGGTATGAGAACCACCCTCTGAGGTCACACCGCCAAGGTCCCACCTCCCGGATGCCATTGTAGATCAAGTCCTAGCCTTACTCAACCAACCATTGGCCTTAAGACATCGGAGATTAGCAGCTAGTGAGTTTTGGGGAGACAAATCCTGCTGTACCCATAACAACTCTGCAAAGACTCACAGTGGCAGCCAAGGAGATCTGAGAAAGATATGTTGATGGGAGGGGATGGAAGGGATGGGAGGGGGTAGGGTGGGAAGAACATTCCTGGGGAAGGGCCCCTCTCTTTTATTAGCCAGTGGCTCACTCAGAAAATGGAACAAATGCTGGATGCAACATTCAGGCCTCTATGGGAATGACTGAACGTTCTGATGTTTCTGAATGACGGAGCTAGAGTTCAGACCAACCACCACCAAATACCATGCTCCGTGGGAGACACGTGATTCCGCAGCACCCAGTTTTCCACCACAGTTCTGTGATTAAGAAAACAAAAGGATGGGACTGGCTCTGTGGCACAGTAGGTTAATCCTCTGCCTGCAGTGCTGGCATCCCATATGGGCACTGGTTCTAGTCCCGGCTGCTCCACTTCTGATCCAGCTCTCTGCTGTGGCCTGGGAAGGCAGTAGAAGATGGCCCAAGTCCTTGGGGCCCTGCACCCAAGTGGGAGACCCGGAAGAAGCTCCTGGCTCCTGACTTCAGACAAGCTCAGCTCCGGCCATTGCGGACATCTAGGGAGTGAACCAACGAAAGGAAGACCTTTCTCTCTGTCTCTCTCTCTCACTGTCTACAACTCTACCTCCCAAATAAATAAATTAAATATTTATTTAAAAAAAGAAAGAAAACAGGGGCTGGCACCATGGCTCAGTGGGTTAATTCTCTGCCTGTGGCATCAGCATCCCATATGGGCATCGGTTCTAGTACCGGCTGCTCCTCTTCCAATCCAGCTCTCTGCTGTGGCCTGGGAAAGCAGTAGAGGAATGGCCCAAGTTCTTGGGCCTCTGCACCATGTGGGAGACCAGGGGGAAGCACCTGGCTGCTGGCTTCAGATCGGTGCAGTGCGCTGGCCGTTGCGGCCACCTGGGGAGTGAACCAACGGATGGAAGACCTTTCTCTCTCTGTCTCTCCCTCTCGCTGTCTGTAACTCTCTGTCTCAAATAAATAAATAAAATATTAAAAAAAAGAAAGAAAGGAGCATGGCATAGCTGCCTGCCCCAAATCTATCTGTCGCCCCACCCTGAAATTAACCAATTGAAATATCGCAAACCCACAGCAAGTTGTCACATCCTTTCTATTTGATTGACCCACAACATCCCACAAATATTTTCCTCTCCTGCTTCTCTTTGAGCCAGGCAGTTTATGTCAGGAAAAAAAGATGACTTGTTGGAAGGTGTGGCCAAGGAATAATATGATCTTTGGCTAGAAGCTGTATATTTTGGTTCTGGACAAATGTATTTAAAAGATTTTAATGAGCCATGAAAGTAATGCTGACACTTGGAACAATATTTTTCATGCTCGTTAGGGGGAATAACTAACATGGGGCTGGCTCCGAGCGGGGGCCAATACACGCTGCTGTTTTAGCCTGCAGGTTGGGATACCCACAACCTACATCAAAGTGCCTGTGTTCAGGGTCCGTGCTGTGGCGTAGTGGGCTAAGCGTCCACCTGCAGGGTTGCCATTCCACATGGGCACTGGTTCGGGTCCTGGCTGCTCCTCTTCTGATCCAGCTCTCTGCTTATGGCCTGGGAAAGCAGTGGAAGATGGCCCAAGTGCTCCTGGATCCTAGCTTCAGACAAGCTCAGCTCTGGCCATTGTGGCCATCTGCAGAATAAACCAGCAGATGGAAGACCTTTCTCTCTGCCTGCCCCTCTCTCTATATAGCACTCTGCCTCTCAAATAAATAAATAAATTCTTCAACAAAAAAGTGCCTGTGGTCAAGTCCTGGTTCTGCTCCCAGTTCCAGTCTCCTGCCAATGTACAGGAAGCATTCCAGTGGATGGTAGCTCTGTCTGCTTGCCCATCTCTGTCTCCATACCTCGCAAATACAGTTTAAAATCTTTTCTTTTTTAACAAAGAGAAAAAAATCTCCCCACTCCTAAGACAATGCAGAGGTACTTCAAAAAGCAGAAAACATAATTAAACAGTAAGTTAACGGCAGGCATTGAGGTATAGTGGATGGGTTAAATGACTGCTCGCAATGCCCACATTCCATATCAAACTGCTAGTTCAAGTCCCAGCTTCTCTGCTTCTGCTCTGGCTTCCTGCTAATGCATCCTGGGAGGCAGAAGATGATGGTTTAAGTGCTCGGGCCCCTGGCACCCCTGTGGGGAGACCCAGATGGGCTCCTGGGCTCCTGGCTTCTGCCTGGTCCAGTCTTGGCTGCAGTGAGCATCTGGGAAGTGAACCAGTGGATTGAAGATCTCTCTGTCTCTGTTGTTCTACCTTTCAATTAGATGAAAAACATTTTTACAAAGGTAAGAATTTGGGTGCAGAACTTTTGAGATCCATGCATACTTTTTTCAGAATATGCATTTTCCATAATTGTTTGAAGGTCCCTTTTGTGCATGATCTTCAAACTTTTTTTTTTTTGCAACAAAATAAACTTTTCTTTAAATTCCTTTTTCCACAAATTTTTGGAAGTATCCTGGTGCTTATTTCTTCCAGGAACTTTTATATACGCCCATGATAGTAGATTACTTGCTTTGTTCATGTTTACTTTTTTTTTTAAATTTTTTTTTTTTGACAGGCAGAGTGGATAGTGAGAGAGAGAGACAGAAATAAAGGTCTTCCTTTTCCATTGGTTCACTCCTCAATGGCCGCTGCTGCTGGTATGCTGTGGCTGGCACACTGCACTGATCCGTAGCTAGGAGCCAGGTGCTTCCTCCTGGTCTCCCATGCGGGTGCAGGGCCCAAGCACTTGGGCCATCCTCCACTGCACTCCCTGGCCACAGCAGGGAGCTGGACAGGAAGAGGGGCAACCAGGACAGAATCCGGCACCCTGACCGGGACTAGAACCTGGTGTCCTGGCGCCGCAGGCAGATTAGCCTATTGAGCCGCGGCACCAGCCTACTTTTTTTTTTTTTTTAAATATGTATTTGAAAGAGTTACACACAGAGAGAAGGAGAGGCAGAGAGAGAGAAAGAGAAGTCTTCCAAATGCTGGTTGACTCCCCAGTTGGCCGCAACGGCCCGAGCTGCACCAATCTGAAGCCAGGAGCCAGGAGCTTCTTCTGGGCCTCCCATATGGGTTCAGGGGTCCAAGGACCTGGGCCATCTTCTACTGTTTTCCCAGGCCATAGCAGAGAGCTGGATTGGAAGAGGAGTAGCTGGGACTAGAACCAGTGCCCATATGGGATGCCGGCACTGCAGGCAGCGGCTTTACCCACTACACCACAGCGCCGGCCCCGTTCATGTTTAGAAACAGAGAAAACTGGAGCACCAGAGCACATGACACCTGCTTACGGTAGGTGGGGCGCTCTCTCTCCCAGAGCCTCGGAGAAGTGATGACCGTTACGATGCTCTCCATGCTGCTTGCCCTGGGAACCCTTTGCAAGTGACAGCATGAGAGTCCTGTGCTCCAGGGCTCTTCGTTCATGCCATGTCTGGCATCCCGAGCCGCCCGTCTGGTCCAGGCTGTCCAGGTCACAGAGTGTCTGCAGGATGTCCCAGAGGGCCCCATGTTGTCATTTCCAAAATCGTCACCTGCACAGGGCAGGAGGCAACTCCGAGTCTCAAGGAGGCAAAATGAATCCCCAGCCGACAGAGCGAGGGTCAGTGCGAAACCAGAAGTGAATCTGAAATCTGATTTCCCCAGAAGGTTCCAGAGCTAGAACTACAAAACACACATGGAACTACCAGCCTGTGTGCAGGCACCCCTCCCCGCAAACACTGACCAGCTCCTGGCCAAACACCCCCCTTCGGGATTCAGATCCCAACAAAATCCGGTGCTACACCACTGAAATTGAGTAGAGAGAGCAAAGCAGAGGGTGTGGCTTTCATCCTCGTCAACGCTGCTTTCGCTGCCAAGGGTTTGCGTAGGAAAGCGTGATTAAAGGGACAGGGTGAAAGCCCTGGGAATTTGTGAGTGCTGTTGGGAGCTGCTGAGAAAGGGCCACTGGAGGAAACCTTTGTACACCCGAGGGCCCAGCCAAATCACCCAATAAGATGAAGAAGCACTGTAGACCACCTGCAGGGCGGCTACACTCAGCTCCTGCTCCCAAGAGTAGAGTGTGAAAGAGGGAGAATGCAAAGACACTGCCTTGGCCAGGGAGTCAAGGTTATTATACATGTCATCCATGGGTCACCCTGACAGCAGAGACCCTTCCCCCAGCACGAGGGCAGGGGAACAGCAACCACACCCCTGTGCTCCTCCGGTCCCCAAGCGGTAACCCCAGGCTGATCACCATGAAAGCGTCAGACAAGCCCCAGTTGAGGGCCAGGCCACCAAGATCCCCAACGCAGTTCTGGTGACCATCAAAGTCATCCAAATGGGTGTCAAGGTCATCCACCCTTGGAGGGACCATTACAGCCCAGAGGGGACGGGAGAAGGCATGAGGATGAATACAGTCTCCTGGGCCGGAAATGTGAAGTTCCTGGAAGAGCTGGGGAGATGCAAACAGGTGTGGCCCTCAAGGTAACCCAAACCCACCTGTGTGTTCTTTCCTTGAAACAAAGATGCCACGGCCAAGGAAGAGAAAAGTAACAGCAGCGGAAACCCAGGGGGCTGTGTGCAAGAGCTTTCTGTACTGTTTTTCTTCGTTATGATTTATTTATTTATTTGAAAGACAGGGTTACAGAGAGGCAGAGGCAGAGAGGTAGAGACAGAGAGGACTTCCATCCACTGGTTCACTCTCCAAATGGCTGCAACGGCCAGAGCTGCGCCAATCCAAAGCCAGGAGCTTCTTCTGGGTCTCCGACATGGGTGCAGGGGCCCAAGCACTTGGGCCATCTTCTGCTGCTTTCCCCAGCCATAGCAGAGAGCTGGATCGGAAGTGGAGCAACCAGGACACGAACTGGTACCCATACGGAATGCCAGCACTGCAGACCATGGCTTAACCTGCTATGCCACAGCGTGGGCCCCCCACGTACGCTTTCTAATATCATTTTCAATCATGGACCATGTGAATATGTTACCTGCTTTAAAAAAATACACCCTGGGTCTGTAGCCTGTACTAAGAACACCAGCGTCAGCAAGGAGGCTTCTTACGCAAGATGTTAATTTTTTAAACATATAGCTAATGTCCTAAAGGAGGGCCAGACATGTGGGTGTAAGATTGCCAGCAGCACATGTGGCTCCTCTACAAGGTCCTGTTTGTGGCCGCCTGTCTGGGCTGTTGGATTCTGAGTGTGAAGTTTTGAAAAAGCCATTTGGCTCTGAGGCTCGGAGGGCTGGCTCTTTCGCAAGCCCGGGGCCCTGCCTTTCTGGGGTGCATATTTTCTGTGACTGCTTCCTGACAAGCAGCACCTCTCCTGGGCTGTGCTGTGTAGCTCCTGTGTCACACAGGCAGGCTAGGGTTGTATATTATAGACGCGAGTCCTAATAAATAAATTCAGAGGCAGATAGCACACCGTATAATGGAGTGTGGGAAAAGAGCAATAAAGACCAGGCAGCAGAGTCTTCCCAGGAGGCCCCCGGGGGGAGAGGGCAGGGACTGGAGAGGAGCTGAACTTGGGCCAGATGGTAGGAGCCAAGGATAAAGTTGTAGTCTGCAGGCAGTGGAAATGGCGCTACATTCATCTCGGCTGGTCTCAAAGGCAAGGCACTCTAGCCTGGCTCAAAGCTAAAGAAACAGCTTATGGGGAAACACTGACACTTCATTTTCAACCCCAATGCAAAGCCAAACCTTTAGCCTCACCCCACTGCCTGGCCCTTTGATGTCCCTCCTTTTATGGGGCTTTGGCGGTGGAGGTGTCTGGAGCCTGAAGATGGAGAAACAGTCTTCGCCTCTGTGCAAAGCTTCCCCCACCTTGTGGGATTCCTCCTCTCGCTCTCTGGGTTGAAACCATTTAACGGGCGAAAGGAGACGACCCGCTGAGGTCTGCTCCACTTCTAAAAGGCCAGGAACAGCCTTGCTTGTGGGAAATTGGCTTTCGTAGCTTAAGTCCCCCGGGGGATGATCTGACAAGCTTAAGAGATGAGCTGGGTGGCGCAAAAGCTTTAAAAGGAGAGCCCAAGGCTCTTGCATCAGAGCTCCGGGAAAAAGGGAAGCAGTGTCTTGATGGACTGGAAATATCTCCCAGGTTTTCCACGTCGTCTCTACAAGGAGATGCTGTGAAACCAGCCGCTGGGAATCAAATGTGGAAATAGGACTGGTTCACTCAGACAGATCTTCAAGGCTCAGATGCTGTGAGCTCCTGAGAGCTCTTTGGTCTTCTGAGGAGACAGAATATACGCAAAAAGCCGGAAGCTTTTTGTCCATGCAGAGTTTATTTTTCTCGAACCCTGCTTACCCATTTGAGGATGAACAGTCTTTGCTGAAAGACAATCTTGGGGTACATTCCAGGTGCAAGCAGAGTATTTTATGCTGTCACATCTCCCCAGGAGGAAACCCATCCAAAGCTCAAATGATTCACACACCAAAAAGTTCAGCGAGGTGTTCGTGTCTGAACTCCAAACTCCCAGGAGACACATCGGCTTGTTTGATAAACCAGAAAGAAGTGGTTTTTTGCCCAAGTATCTTAATACAGGAAACAGGAATTGCATATGTATCAATGCTTATTTATTTGTTTATTTATTTTTATGTGAAAGGCAGAGCGACAGAGATCCTCCATCTGTGGGGTTCATTCCCTAAGTGCCCACAACAGCCGGGGTTGGGCTAGGCAGAAGCCTGGAGCCTGGAACTTAATTCCACCAGGGTCTCCCACATGGGTGGCAGGGACCTAAGTATTTGAGCTACCACCTGCTGCTGCCCGAGGATATGTATTCGCAGGAAGTTGGAGTTAGCAGCAGAGCCAAGACTCAAACCCAGACCCTCTGATAGCGGACTGAGCATCCCAAACAGGGTCTCGAGTATAGCATTGCACAGCCACCCGCTTATCTATATCACAAGTCCATGTGTATGAGGGAGTTCTAAAGCAAATGCCATCCATTGTCTTAAAAACAGTTAAAGAGCTGCCCAAGAGGCTCTGTTTCTCCAATCTGTATCATGCGGAATAAATAACAAAGCACAAAGCAGCACGGATGCCAGAATTAAAGCAAGATGCGGAGGTCAGAGATCGTTTCCCTGTGAAACTCATTTTCAATGGTCTTGGATACACTTGTTTCATAATTAAACGACAATCACACGCATGGTGTGGAGTGGAGTAGCAGAGTAGCAGAGTGGAGTAGCTGAGGCTGAGAACCGGCTGGACAGCTTCTCTGAGGTTAGAGAACGGGAACTCATCATTGGTGGTGTGAGGGCAGGCACTGGCACCCTGCAGAGACAGGGGCAAGCCAGGCAGTGCGGTGTGGCCCGCCCACCCTCTCCCCTCCATCTCACCCCAGAGAAGCCTTGGATAATGGGGAATCCTCACTGGGAGGCAACCTCTGTGGGCCATTTGGACGTTAAACGCCCTCCCAGGCTACCTTACGGCAGACATTTGCTCACGTGCATATGTACCTGAAACCCTTCCTTCTCCTCTGGGGTAGGGTTTTAGAAAATGATCCCACAACACCAGAGGGGTAGCGGGGATGGGAGTGTGTGTGTGTGTGTGTGTGTGTGTGTGAGAGAGAGAGAGAGAGAGAGAGAGAGAGAGAGAGAGAGAGAGAGGCGATGCTGCCCTCCTGAGAAGGGGAAGGTCAGGAGCTGCTCTACCTGTGGCCTTGTTCCTGCCGGGGATGTCCTGGGACAGGAGCCACATCCCATCCTCGGAGAGCAGTGTCAGCTCCCTGAGGAACATGGCCAGCAGCAGCTCCCAGCTCTGATGGGGGTGCCCCAGTCGGACCCCGTCTCTCTCCCAAAGAAGAGAAATGAATGGGGAGGAGCCACATGGGGGAGTGAGGTTCAACCCCCCACTCCCGCAGGAGGAGATGAGGGCATACAGAGAGCCACTACGTGGAGATGAAGATAGAGATACATAGATAGATGATAGATACAGATGGATGGAGAGTAGAGTTAGAGAGACAGGGAGATAGAGGTGGATGGAGAGACAGAGACAGAAGAATAAGGTGAAGGAGAAGAGGAGGAGGAGCTAACGACAGTATCTGACATCAACACGCAATTCCAATGACGTTGTCCAAACCATGGTGTAATAGTCACGGGCACGGCCCGAGAGGCGAGCATCGGGAGGAGCTCCAGGTGAGGGGACAGCATGTCCAGTCCGTCGGGTGTCTGGCAGCTGCTCTTCTCTCTTTCCGGGCGCCTGGCGGGCTCTCGACCTCTCTCTCTGAGCCAGGGGCTGCCGGCCAGCACCCTACCTTCTCTAAGCCTCTATCCGATTTTCCTCCATTTCTTTTAAACTAATCTGAAACCCTCCCCTTTGCCCTAAATTTGCAGCTCAAGACTCATTTATTTAAAAAATGACCTGCCACCACAGCATGGAATTTTTATAAATGTCTGCCCAACACTAACAGCACCAAGTAATAAGATTCAAATCCCCAAAGCAATATCATTCTGCCAACCCCTCCCCCAGCTCCCCCCAGACTTACCAGAGTGTGGGCTGCCTGCCAGGGAAATGCAATAAAATGTGGGAATAGGAATAAATACAAATAAAAACTGAAGTTCTGTATCTTTTGCCTGCTTAGCGCTCATCCCTTTGCTTTTAATCCGATTCTCTCTCCCCTTTCTCCTCGCCTCTGATCCCTACCCTCGGTCCCCGTGCTTCCTGTGTCAAAGCAAGCGATCCTTCCACCCTTTTCCTTATGACTTTTCCAGGCGCGCCGTCTGCCGAGCGCACCATCCTGAGCAGTCCCTCTCCTGTCTTTTCTTACTCTGTCCTCTAGATGTGAGTTGAGCCTTTCTGTTTCAGCTCCTGGCCTCTTGTGTCCCATGCCATGGCCCCGTGTCTTGGTTTCTTTCTTGTTGGCTCTTTTTTTTTTTTTTTTTGACAGGCAGAGTGGACAGTGAGAGAGAGAGACAGAGAGAAAGGTCTTCCTTTGCCGTAGGTTCACCCTCCAATGGCCGCCGCGGCCAGTGCGCTGTGGCCAGCGCACCATGCTCATCCGATGGGAAGAGCCAGGTGCTTCTCCTGGTCTCCCGTGGGGTGCAGGGCCCAAGCACTTGGGCCATCCTCCACTGCACTCCCGGGCCACAGCAGAGAGCTGGCCAGGAAGAGGGGCAACCGGGACAGAATCTGGTGCCCCAACCGGGACTAGAACTTGGTGTGCCAGTGCCGCAAGGCGGAGGATTAGCCTAGTGAGCCGCGGCGCTGGCTTTTTTTTCCCTACTGCCTTGTCCAGTAGCTGTCTCCCTTGTTGGGGAGATGGAACACTTTTCCGTGGAGCACGTATACCACCCAGCAGGGTTCCACAACCCAGTGGAGGAGGTGTCCACCTCTTCCATAACCACTGTAGGGATAGGGGACGTGCCTAAGCAGTTAACAGTTTCCTGTCGGAGCGGTTCAGCTTGGGACACAGAGGGCGCTTCAGCTGGAAGGCGCTCGCCCCGAGCTCATTCACTGGAATCGAGGCCCTGGTGAGGCAGTGTTGAGAGGCGGGGCTTTGGGAGATGACTGGGCCCTGCCATGCAAGGGTTCAAGGATCCCTGCACTCAGGGGTTACACAGGGAGCAGCCTAGCTACCAAGGCCAGCTCTGCTGCTGCCGCCTGCCTCACCAGAGGGTCTGTGCTGCCCATGGAGACCCTCGCCGGCCTCTGGAGCCACGAGCTGGGTAAGCTGCCGTTCTTTATGAACTGCCCCACCCGTGGTTGTTTGGTCACAGCAACCGTAAATGGACCAAGACAGAGGACTGCAGGGTTCCCTCTGGGAGTGTGTGGCCGTCCTTCCATTAACCACTGAGCTCAAATAACTGACGCTCCTGCGCCAACGCATCGCCTGTTCCCTGAGCCACAAAATTATGCTCAAGCCCTCGCAAGGAATACATTCCAGCAGTGAGTTCTCAGAGCTTCCTGGGAACTCTATTCTGACGTCATAGCCGCTCCCATGCCTTCTGATTGCTTTATTTTTTAAAGATTTATTTGTTTATTTGAAGGTCAGAGTTACACAGAGAGAGAAGGAGAGGCAGAGAGAGAGGTCTTCCATCTGCTAGTTCACTCTCCAATTGGCCTCAATGGCCAGAGCTTCGCTGATCCGAAGCCAGGAGTCAGGAGCTTCTTCTGGGTCTCCCATGCCGGTGCAGGGGCCAAGGACTTGGGCCATCTTCTACTGCTTTCTCAAACCACAGCAGAGAGCTTGATGGTAAGTGGAGCAACCAGGACTCGAACCGGTGCCCATATGGGATGTCGGCGCTACAGGCAGCAGCTTCACCTGCTACACCACAGCGCAGGCCCCAGATTGCTTCCTTAGTATTGCATCAAAGCAGCTTGTACATCTCCACCTCATTTCTCAGAGGCTGCTTTTCCTTGTAAGGCCTTCAACAGCAATGACACATACAAAGGAACTTGCAAAATTTGTTGCATAATGGAATTACTTTGGCGCAAAAAGTTTTTGTAATCCATGAGTGCTTTTTCATAATACACATTTTCTGTGATCATTTTGAAGACTTGCATGCATGGCTTTCAAAATTCTTAGCACGAAAATAAATAAATCTTTCAATTCCATTTCCCATGAACTCTTTATTATTAATTTTTAAACTGTAAAGCACTGTCTACATCTTTGCGTTCTGTCCCCTTAACATCTTTTTTTTTTAATTAATTTATTTATTTGAATATCAGAGTTACACAAAGAGAGAAGGAGAGGCAGAGAGAGAGGTCTTCCATCTGCTGGTTGACTCCCCAAATGGCCACAATGGCCGGAACTGCGCCAATCAGGAGCCAGGAGCCAGAAGCTTCTTCCTGGTCTCCCATGCAGGTACAGGTTGGGCCATCTTCTACTGCTTTCTCAGGCCATAGCAGAGAACTGGATCAGAACTGGAGCAACTGAGTCTCAAACCTGCGCCCATATGGGATGCGGGAGCTTCAGGCCAGGATGTT
The DNA here is from genome assembly GCA_949820135.1 of Sylvilagus floridanus. Taxonomy (NCBI): domain Eukaryota; kingdom Metazoa; phylum Chordata; class Mammalia; order Lagomorpha; family Leporidae; genus Sylvilagus; species Sylvilagus floridanus. Next base: position 15,300,784 of record OX463228.1, on the reverse strand, counting down.
AACCCCCTGTGCCACAGCACCGGCCACTCCATGAACTCTTTAAACTACCCTCATACAATTGATAAAGAAGTTAAATAGCTACTTAACAGTTGTAAAAACATGATACGGCTGGTGCCGCGGCTCACTAGGCTAATCTTCCGCCTGCGGTGCCAGCACACTGGATTCTAGTCCCGGTTGCGGCCCCGGGTTCTAGTCCTGGTTGCTCCTCTTCCAGTCCAGCTCTCTGCTGTGGCCCGGGAAGGCAGTGGAGAATGGCCCAAGTGCTTGGGCCCTGCACCCGCATAGGAGACCAGGAGGAAGCACCTGGCTCCTGGCTTCGGATCGGTGCAGCACCGGCCGTAGCGGCCACTTGGGGGGTGAACCAATGGAAGGAAGACCTTTCTCTCTGTCTCTCTCTCTCTCACTGTCTAACTCTGCCTGTCAAAAAAAGAAAAGAAAAAACATGATACAATTCTGTTAATTATTACAGTAAAGAAATTATAATAAATCAAGTATCATTTTTGTATGTTTCTATTTCTTTTCTTTTTAGAAACTAGAGTTGTGGCTGGCACTGTGGTACAGTCGGTAGAGCCACCGCTTGCAGTAGCAGCATTCTATATGGGTGCCGGTTCAAGTCCTGGCTGCTCCACTTCCCATTCAGCTCTCTGCTATGGCCTGGGAAAGGAGTAGAAGATGGCCCAAGTCTTTGGGCCCCTGAATCCATGTGGGAGACCCAGAGAAACCTCCTGGCTCCTGGCTTCAGATTGGCTCAACCCTGGCTGTTGTGGCCATCTGGGGACTGAACCAGAGGATGGAAGAGCCCCCACCCCACCTCTGCCTCTCTGTAACTCTGACTTTCAAATAAATAAATAAATCTTAAAAAAAAAAAAGGAGTATGCTCTTTAAAAAAAAAAGAAACTAGAGTTTCTTTTCCAGCAGCCTCATTTCCATTTCTGCTCCAGAGTCTGTGAAATGTAGCTGAAGACCTCACAGGAGCTGTTTCCACCCATTCCACCCACTACCTGCGCAGTGGCAGGTGTAGCCCAGTGTTCAGTGGGGAACTGCTGAGTAGGCACGAGGGCACCTGCACACCTTCACACCGGTCTCAACCTCAGGTTGCACAGCAGTAAACTCAGGAGCAGGGGCCATCCACGCGCCTTGAAATTCCACCTTGGGCACAGCTTTTTATAGCGACAGCCTGCTCCCCCCCCCCCATGTCTTTAGAAGCAGAGATGAGGCGTGACCTCCCGTGGGTGCTCACAGGAGATGGTACCACACGTGTGCAGAACCTGCTAGGCAGCATCCACCATATAAGAGCCACTGAGTGGCCAGCACCGCGGCTCACTAGGCTGATCCTCCACCTGCGGCGCTGGCACACTGGGTTCTAGTCCTGATTGGGGAGCCGGATTCTGTCCCAGTTGCCCCTCTTCCAGGCCAGCTCTCTGCTGTGACCTGGGAGTGCAGTGGAGGATGGCCCAAGTGCTTGGGCCCTGCACCCCATGGGAGACCAGGAGAAGCGCCTGGCTCCTGGCTACGGATCAGTGCGGTGCGCCGGCCGAAGTGCGCCGGCTGCAGTGGCCATTAGAGGGTGAACCAATGGCAAAAGGAAGACCTTTCTCTCTGTCTCTCTCTCTCACTGTCCACTCTGCCTGTCAAAAAAAAAAAAAAAACAGAGAGCCACTGAGTGGGCTCCCTTGTTGATGCACAGGATGGCAGTGTCCACGTGGTGCAGAGGAGAGTCTGTGTGACGCAGAGCAGTGGTAGGCAGGTGCACATGAGATGCCTCTGTGAGAGACTGGGGGTCGGCCGTGAGATCAGGAACCACCAGAAGCTGTGGTTCCCGGGGGGCTGCCTCGATGTGGTGAGTGAAGGTTCTAGTACGAAGCAGCCAGCAATAACAGCAGCTCCAGGGGCAGCGGCAAACTTCAGCCCGGCCCTCTGGCCAGTGTTCCTGGAGGACACCACACTAACATCAGCAGGGCTTGCAAGGGCCACAGCAGCGCGAGCCGCCAACAGAAGTGTCTCCCAGGTCCTCTTCAGGTTTATGATGTAGATGCCACCGATTTCCCTTTCCTAGATGCACTGTTCCATCTGGAAGTCAAGGTTGGTGCCCCCTACGGGGTCTCCTGCTGCAAGGAACTGGAGGCCAGCCTCCTCCTTCTTTTGCAGGACATCAAGGGCTCCAGACATTGTGACAGCCTCCCCTTGAGTTATCCGGGAATCGAGAGCAATGCCGTACGGACCCCTTGCTGGACGGTGTGGGAAGGCACACTTCTATTTCTTATGTAATGAGTGATGATTCTTCTGAGCAGAACCAAGTAACACCCTAGTAGGCCTGTGAAGCCCTAGGAAACACGGGAACTGAGCAATAGAGCATCTTGCCTATGGGGTGGTGCTTCCTATGGGTAGCTATTACCCTGCTCACTCCATCTTCTCACTCGGTTAACCGGAAACCGGTGTTATGGAGGAATCATGGATCAACTGAAACAGAAGTCACTCAAGCCTTTTCAGATGGAGGCTGACCAAGGCTCACCACCCTTGCTGCCTTGACTCTGAGCCTCGGCAGCTCCATGGGTGTCCCGCAGTGTTTGGGACATTTATGTTAAATGATTGTTATTATCGGAAATTCAGACTCCACTGAGCATCCCGAACAAGGGCATTTCAAATGGTTCTTGGAGGCAGCAGCAGTTCAGATGTCGCTTGGATGCACGCATCCTGTGTCAGACTGCCTGGGTTTGAGTCCCGCTTCTGCTTCCAACACCAGCTTCCTCCTAATACCCAGCCTAGGAAGCAGCTGCTGGTGGCTCAAGTACTTGGGTCGCTGCCACCCCTACGGGAGATCCAGACTGAGTTCCAGGCCCCTGGCTTCAGTGTGGCCCAGCCCCAATTGTTGCAAGTAGGCAACTGGAGAGTGAACCAGTGGGTAAAGATCACTCTCTGTCTCTCTCTTCTACCTTTCAAATACATAAACATTTTTAAGAATTTCTTGGGAAAATGGAAATAAAGATACATTTATTTTGGTGCACTAAACTTTCAAGGTGGCTGCCATTGTGGCTCTGTGGCTTAAGCCACGACAATGCTGGCATCCCATATTAGAGTACCAGTTTGGGCCCTTGCTGCTTGGCTTCTAATCCAGCTTCCTGCTAATGCGCCTGGGAAGGCAGCAGAAGATGGCCCAAGTGCTTGGACCCCTGCTATCCATGTGGGAGACCCAGACAGAGTTTCTGGCTTCAGACTGATTCATTCTTGGCTGTTGTGGTCATTTGGGGAGTGAACCAACAGATGGAAGCGCCTGCCTCCCTTCCCCCTCAGTCCCCCATCTCTGCTGTTCTCCCTTTCAAACAAACAAATACTAACTTTTTTTTTGAAACCCACACATAGTTTTTGCATGATACATATTTTCCACAAACTTTTTGAAAACCCCTGTATTTTATCTGACGATCCTAAAAACACCCAACTACCACCTGGTGCACTTCATTCCTAGGGAGGTTCAAGGGCAGTTATCCATCTGCGAATGATAGCATGCAGCAGTCTGAGAAATTCAAACTCCTCCTCAGCTACAAAACCAAAGGCAGGCTCGTGAAGTCCAATTTCAGGTCACTTCCAGCCCGTTTACTTCGGGGATACTGATTAAGTCATATATTACTGGGACGCTTCCCCTGCCCCTAATTCAAAGCAGCTGGGCCAGCCTCTCCTGCCAGCCAAGCCTCGAAGGGGAAGCCTTGGGAGGGGACTGTGCCTGCGAAAGGGCAATCAGGGGACAGGCTTAATGCTAAGCAAGGACATCTCTTAGTGCCCTTGTGGAAATGCTCTTTGTAGGCATCGGGTTACAAAGTCTCCCTGAGGCGGAGGGGACACGGGAAGTCACTGCAGCATCTGAGGATGAAAGACCTCGGGCTGTCAAGGGCTGTGATTTTTTTTCAATGCGGAAACAGGCTCACATTCCCCCCCCCCCCCCCCCAGGGCCTGGAGGCAAAAGCCAAGGCTCAAAGCAAATGAAGACTTTTTCTTTCAAGCTGACAATGTCTGTACTTACAAAAGGACTTCAAAAAGTTCGTGGAATTAACAGAACATTTATTTTTGTGCAATTTTTTTTACATAACACATAGAAAATTTATTATGGAAAAACAAGGAAAAATTTAGCATTAAGAAATCCATGGTTTTGTTTTTCAAAGATTTATTTATTTACTTGAAAGACAGAGCAACAGGGAGGGAGGGAGAAAGAGAGAGAGAGAGACGTCACCTTCCCACATACTGGCTTACTCTTCAAACGGCGGCTACAGCCAGGTCCAGGCCAGGCTGAAGCCATGAGCCAGGAACTCCGTCTGGACCTCCCAATGGGTGGCAATGGGCCCAAGCAGTTGGGCCACTATCCCCTGCCTCCCCAGGCGCATGGGCAGGGAGCTGGGTGGGAAGCCGAGCAGCTGGGGCTCAAACCAGCACTCCACGGTGGGACCCTAGCATTGCAGGCAGCAGCTTAGCTCGCTGCGCCACAGCCCCGGTCCCTGAAACACGCTCTGACTGTCATTAGTCCACGAATTTTGGGGAGACTTCTTTATATGTGCTATCTTTCCCTGTAAACATTTTTTCTCTTGAAATGTGGGGAGACCATTTCATTTTGAGGCGATTCTGGTAGCAATCAGGTGAGTTTGGCACTTTGTGGATCAACTAAAGTCTTCACTTGGTGCCCATACTGGTGACTGTGTCGGTTTACTCTCCCATGGCTGTTCTTCCAACACCACTAAGGGGATGCGCGTGGCTCAGGGGCGCCCCCTGTCTTTTGTCTGTTGTCTTTCCAGAAGCCAACTGCACCATAGAGGGTGCAGGCTTGAAGGGAGAGGAGAGGAGAAAGAAGCCAAAAACCTGGAAAGCGTGAGCCCGATGGGTTTTTCCCGCCCTTTAGCAAATATTTGAAGATCCGCGTTTTTGGAGAGAACCCAGCTTGCTTTAGCTCCATTTTCTGGTCGATAATGTCGCTATGGTTTGGCGGAACTAGAGAACAGAAGTGAAGGTGAGCCAGGGGTCAGCAGGTGGTGGGGTGAAACACCCCAGTCCGGAGTGGCTGTGCTCACACTGGCGCTGCTGCAGAAGTCAACAGAACGAGAAACCAAAGCTCGGGATTCACAGGGAGCCGAGACAGGCTCTGTCTTTGCATTTGCGTGAGATGTAAAATATCTATTCTCGTTGGGTCGGATTTGCAAGTATGTTAAAAAGTCCATGGAATATGGAATTCAAAGATAAGCTTATTTGGGTGCAAGGAAAATTTGAAAGTCGTGAATACACGGTTCTTCAAGATGTTCAGGTAAAATGCGTATTACGAAATGCATCGTGCGTACCTCTGCAAGTTCCTTTGCACCAAAATAGACTGATGTATCAATTCCAGTTTTGCTCAAAATTTTTTGACATATCCCTATAGAAGCTTAAAAGAACAGGGTTTCTATCTTTTTAAAAATACTTACTTACTAGGGCTGGCGTTGTGGCGCAGTGGGTCAATGCCTTGGCCTGAAGCGCCGGCATCCCATATGGGTGCTGGTTCTAGTCCTGGCTGCTCCTCTTCTGATCCAGCTCTCTGCTGTGGCTTGGGAGAGCAGCAAAAGATGGCCCAAGTACTTGGGCCTCTGCACCCATGTGGGAGACCCAGAAGAAGCTCCTGACTCCTGGCTTTGGATCGGTGCAGCTCTGGCCGTTGCAGCCATCTGGGGAGTGAACCAGCAGATGGAAGATCTCTCTTTCTGTCTCTACCTCTCTCTGTAACTCTGTCTTTCAAATAAATAAAATGAATGTTTTAAAAAATATTTATTTATTTATTATTTATTTGGAACACAGAGCGAGGATGAGAGTGACACATCTTCCGTCTGCTGGTTCACTCCCCAAATAAGGACAACAGCCAGGGCTGCACCCCCTTGGTGCCATTAACTCAGGACTTGGGGTTTATCTCTTTATTTTCTTTTTATTTATTTGAGAGATAGAGTAACAGACAGTGAGAGGGAAAGAGAGAGAAAGGTCTTCCTCCCACTGGTTCACTCCCCAAATGGCTGCAACAGCTGGAGCTGGGCGGATCCCAAGCCAGGAGCCAGGAGCTTCTTCCTGGTCTCCCACGCAGGTGCTGGGGCCCAAGGACTTGGGCCATCTTCTACTGCTTTCCCAGGCCACAGCAGAGAGCTGGATGGGGAGAGAAGCAGCTGGGACTAGAACCAGCGGCACCCATATGGGATGCCAGTGCTGTGGGCAGAGGATCAACCTACTGTGCCACAGCACTGGCCCCTTGACTGGGTTTAAATGCATGAATTTTGGGAGCCAACTCAAGGGCAAACCATAGCAACAGCTCAAGGACCAGCCTTCGGCAGTTCCCTTTCTCTTAAGCCTAGAAGGCGGCAGAAGGCTTTCCAGGTGAGTGACATAGACACGAGTGCAAGCTGGAGAAGTGCAGGTGGAAATCGCTCAGCTCCGTCTCCTCCCAAAGGACTCGCAGGGTCTCCCCCACCCCCTGTTTGCTGCTGCTTCTTATTTCTTTGGTAGCCTTTTATTTTCATGATTTTTGTAAGTCCCCAGGTTTTTGCCAACCTAGCAACAAAAGGTGCAGGTGATCTGGAGTGAAAGGGTGGGTACTTGGTGCAGCAGTTAAGATGCCACTCAAGGCCGGCGCCGTGGCTCACTAGGCTAATCCTCTGCCTGCGGCGCCGGCACCCCAGGTTCTAGTCCCAGTCAGGGTGCCGGTTCTGTCCTGGTTGCTCCTCTTCCAGTCCAGCCCTCTGCTGTGGCCCGGGAGGGCAGTGGAGAATGGTTCAAGTGCTTGGGCCCTGCACCCATATAGGAGACCAGGAGGAAGCACCTGGCTCCAGGCTTCAGATCGGCGCAGTGCACCAGCCGTGGCAGCCATTTGGGAGGGTGAACCAATGGAGAAGGAAGACCTTTCTCTCTGTCTCTCTCTCTCTCTCTGTCTAATTCTGCCTGTCCAAAAAAAAAAAAAAAAAAAAATGCCTCTTGAGACAGCCACATCCCACATCAGAGTGCTTGGATTCAAGTCCCAGCTCCACTTCCAAGTCCAGTTTCCTGCTAATGCCCACCCTGGGGGACAAAAGATGATGGCTGGAGTACTTGGGTTCCTGCCACCCACGTGGGAGACCTGGGTTGAATACTGGACTCCTAGCTGCAGCCTGGCTGTGACGTGGCCTTGCCCTGGTTGTTATGGACATCTGGGGAGTGAACCAGAGTCTGGAAAGATCTCTGTCTCATCCCCTTTTCCTTTCTCATCTAATTTTTAAAATAATAACTAAATATTCTTAAAGAAATAAAGATCTGGGTCACAAAGTGAGTGTAGAGAAAAGCAGCCCAGAAAGGCTTCAGATCCTGACCCACGCCACTTCTGGCCAGTGCAGTGTGTGAAATTTCGCTAGGAATTTATTGCCGCAGCTGTGGGCAGGGGAGACACTAGTCCTAGAGGTGGTTTTCCATACAGTCCTGAGCAGCAGTGTCACTTCCGAGACTGGCACCAAGAGTTTCTCTGTCATGCAAGATTGAGCAAGGGCCGAAGAATGGGATCCAAAGTTAGTCCCATCTCCCCCAGCGCCGCTGCTCCATGGGAAGTGGGTCAGCCCCCAAGCAGAGGTATGTTCTTTCATGAGCAAGCGACAAGACCTAGGGGAGGGCAACTTCAGGAGAGGGGCTTCAGTGGCTCAAACAGTTCACTGGTAGCAGTGATTAAATGGCATGGACCATAAGTACATGGACTTAGCCAATGTTTGTGAGTATTTACTATCAGCCAGGGTTCTCTACAAAAACCAACAGGGTGTTTTCATATGGAGGGAGGGAGATTTATTTTTAGGAACTTACATGACTGTGACAGTGGCTAGTTTGAAGGCTACGGAGCTGGCTGGAAGGCTGGAAAGGTAGGCAGGAAGTGGGGGTGCAGTCTTGAGTCTTGAATGCACACAGTAGGTCGGCAGGCTGGAAACTCAGACAGGGGTCTTGTGTTGCAGTCTTTAGGCAGAATTCCTTCTCCTTTGGGGAGGTCTTTGCTCTCAAATCCGTTAACTGATTGCACAAAGCTCACTCATGCTGTGGAAGGTGGTCTGCTGTCCTTAAACCCTACTGGTTGTAGATGTTAATCACACATTAAAAATACGTTCAGAGCCGGTTCTAGCGCCTGCTGCTTCTCTTCCCATTCAGCCTCCTGCTAATGTGCCCGAGAGGCAGCAGCAGGCGATGGCTGTGGTACTCGGGGCCCTGCAACCCATCTGGGACAGCCGGGTGGAGCTCTGGGCTCCTGGCTTCTGACTGGCCCAGTCTTGGTGGTTGCGGTGTTTGTAGAGTGAACCAACATATTGGAAAATGGATCGCTCTCTCTCTCTCTTTCAGTTGTGTGTATGTGTGTGTGTGTGTGTGTGTGTGTGTGTGTGTGTGTGAGAGAGAGAGAGAGAGAGAGAGAGCTGGAGTCCAATGCTGTGGCACAGCGGGTAAAGCCACCGGCTGCAGTGCCAGCATCCCATATGGGTGCTGATTCTTCCCGGCTGCTCCACTTCCAATCCAACTCTCTGCTATGGCCTGGGAAAGCAGTAGAAGATGGCCCAAGTCCTTGGGTCCCTGCACCCATGTGGGGGACCTGGAAGAAGCTCCTGGCTCCTGGCTCCTGGCTTTGGATCGGCACAACTCCGGCCATTGCAGCCATCTGGGGAGTGAACCAGCAGATGGAAGACCTCTCTCTCTCTTTCTCTCTCTCTTCCTCTGCTTGTCTGTAACTGTGCCTTTCAAATAAATAAATAAATCTTAAAAAAAGAGGGCGAGGGAGAGACTTGGTCTGGGAGGCAGTGGCAATGTCTCAAGTAGTTGGTTCCCTGCCACCTACATGGGCGATCTGAATTAAACTCCTGGTTCCCAGCTTCAGTCTGGCCCAGCCCTGGCTATAGAAGACATGTGAGGAACGAATCAGTGAAAGGAAGTATTCTCTCTTTCTCTCTTACCCTCTTTCAAATGAATTTTTTGGAAAATCTCCTTGATTTGGTTTCTCAGGCCAACATTTTGCAAAAAGAAATAGCCACCTTTAGACGTGATATTCCAACAGAGCCTGACTTAATCTTTACCATCTCTTGGGAAATCCACAGGAACCACATGGAGTTATTGGTGGATTTTAATGATCCTGTGAGTTTTCTATGGAATTGTTCATGGTCTAAGCTATCCATAAGCCCAGCCTAGATTTCCCCGTCTGGCACTTAGAAAGAAATTGTACCAGAAACATGAGCCCACTTCAAAAAGTTCACAGAAATGCATATTGTGAAGAAAAAAAAAAGCCCTATGTGTGATTTTCACATTTTTTTGTACCAAGACAAATTTATTGTTTAATTTTACTTTTCAAGAACTTTTGGAAACAATCTTGTACTAAGAGAAAAACTGAGGTTAGTAAGAATGGCTTCTTATTGGAGCAAAGCATGAGGTGAAAAAGGTGTGTCCAGGTCCAACGTGCTTATTTATATTCAGGATAAAAAGAGTCTGGACCACTTTTGAATGAGTTGTGTGTGTGAGCTCCTGCTACATGGCAAAGAAAATAAGAATCACTGTATAAACAGATGGTATTGCTTTATTACCCTAAACCAATCACCTGAGGAGATCACTGGATCCTGCTTATTAATTATTGAAAGTAGGGTTATCAGTAGTCTATTCTCCTTTGAAGTTACAATTTTTGGTAGTTGTTTCCGATGATTCGCTGATGCCTGCCTAAGAAGTTGTCCTACTTTATGCCATCTGTGAAAGAAATTCTGTGGGCATCAATTGGGTGTCCTGTTATTCAGTTCAATTCAGTTCAGTTCAGTTCAGTTCAGTTCAGTTCAGTTCAATTCAATTCAGACACTACTCAGATAGCACAGACCCCATTGGTTAAGAGCCCAGTCCCACAAGAGGCTCTCACTTCAGTTGCAAGTCACGAGTCTAGGGTCACCCTTATGTCTAATGGCTGAAATTTGGGGGTTCCCACAATTCCTGTCTGTTTTGATCATTCACTTAATGAGCTCATGGAACTGAGGAAAACACCCTCCTTATACTCACTGGCATGCTACAAAGGCTACAGATGAACAGCCTGGTGAGTAGGTGTGCAGGGCAAGGTGCAGAGGACCCAGCACTCTCCTGGGAGGGGGCTGTGCCACCTCCCGCACTGGACAGGCTCACTCAGCTGGAAGCTCCCCCAGTCCCACAGTGGAAGGGCTGTCACAGGCCTGTCTCCAGCCACCCACCCATCTTCCATGAGTGGATGAGTGGGGTGAAAATCCCAACCCTCTAATCCCCCGGTCTCTAGACGAGTCCCCTCCTAGGTGATCAAGGGGCCCCAGCAAAGTCACTAATTAACATAAACTCTGCTCCATGGAAAGGGATTTGTTATGAATAACAGAAGACACTACAACCACTCGGGGAATTCCAAGACCTGTAGCAGCTCTGAACAGGAAACCAGGGACAAAGACCACATTTTTCTTACTACACAAGTGTATGTTAAAAAATTCATGGAAAAGTGGATTGAAAGATACGTTTATTTTAATGTAAAATAAATTTTGAATCCATGCATAGATTTTCCATAATATGCATTTTTGTGAACATTTGGAAGATCGTTTATATGCATGGGTTTCAAACTATTTTGCACTAAAATCAATTTATATTTTAATTCTATTTTCCAGAAATGTTTCAAAGAACCCTTGTACCACAGATTCCGAGTTTTCCCAGAAACTGGACGGGTACTAACCTTGCTCAGGTCTGGGTGTCTCAGCACTGCTGCTACAGCTGTTGGTGGAGGTGGATGTCCGGATACACCTGCCCCACATCTGCTTTTCCCAGGAGGGAGCTTTTATGAATGTGCTACAGGGAGAAGGACTTTGGAGCCTTGGTGGTATGCTGCCTTACATATCAACACAGAAATGCTGCTTGCTTGCTTGCTTTTCTCTCTCTTTCATTCTCTTCCTTCCTTCTCCTTTTTTTCAGGATACAAAAACACATTTTTTAGGTAATATTCATTTAAACCATGCTCTCATCATTTTTGACTTATTATTTATCATGGGTCTCTATCGATAAGGCAAAGCACTAACTTAGCACGCCAGAGATCAAATATTCCTAATGTGATCCAATTCGTACACTGAGTACTGTGCAAGAGATAACGTCAGAGAAAACCTGGCTCTCTCAGGCAATGTTCATTTGAGCTCTGGGGTCCCGGGTTCGGAGGAGCTGCGTCCCTTCTCCAAGCACAGACGTCATAGCTGCTGACCCACACGCACATGGTATTTACACACTGACGTTAAACCGGTCAACTAAGTACTGAGAGGGGCTCTCCAAAGACAATGGATTTCACTGGGAATGAATGGCACAGTGGGAGCATGCATGCCGCAGTAAACTGTGTGTGTTTTCAGAGAGGCACTGGGGGACAATGAGAACTGCATCCATCACTGAGCAACGATCCTTGGATGCGAGGATCAGCAACAGGAGTGGCATCAGTCCAGCAGTGGTCAGGCAGTGGCTGAGCAGATGCCCCCGTGGAAGGGTTTTCCATGTGAGGTTGCAAGGGCCTCTCTGCAAGGCTGTGGGGCTGGCCGAATCTCTTGTTATCAGACACACCCGTGTGGCCGCCCCTGCCTTCACAACCTTCCAGCTTGACTTCTTTATTTTGGTTAGGGTTGGATACAAGTGACTACATTTTGATCTGAGAGCTCGCTCTCTCTTTCTCTCTCTCGATTTATTTTTATTTGAGAGGGAGAGACAGAGATAGAGAAAGAGTTTCCATCTGATGATTCGCTCCCAAAATGGTCCCAATGGTGGGAACTGGGTCCAAAGCCAGGAGCTTCTCCTGGGTCTCCCAATTGGATGCAGGAGTTACTTGGGTCATCCTCTGCCGCTCTCCCAGGCACATTAGCAGAGAGCTAGATCAGAAGTGGAGCAGCTGGGACTTGAACCAGTGCTCATATGGGATGCCGGCGCTGCCGACAGCAGCTTTACCTGCTACGCCATATTGCCGTCCCTGATTCTGAGAACTTTCACAAACCTAATTTCAGAACAAATGTCTACAGATCTGTTCAACTGGGATAGGGAGTAACTATAATTGAGAGTAAAGAATGAAGTTCAAGCTCATTGCGAGTTAACATCTAGAAAGTGGGGCCGGCATTGTGGCATAGTGGGTTAAGCCACCACCTATGACACCAGCATTCTTATGGGCTTTGTTTGAGTCCTGGCTGCTCCACTTCTGAGCCAGCTCCCTGCTAATGCACCTGGGAAATTAGTGGAAGATGGCTGAAGTGCTTGGATCTCTGCCAGCTACATGGAAGACTGAGATGGAGTTCCAGGCTCTTGGCTCTAGCCTGACCCAGTTCTGACCATTGGGTTCACCTGGGGAGTGAACCAGCACATGGAAGATCACTCTCTCTGTCTGACTCTCCCTCTCTCTCTATCTATCATTCTGCCTTTTGAATAAATTACATAAATCTTATAAAACATCTAGCAAGTGTTCAGTTGTAGGAAACAATATTCGAGGAGGATTTCTTGAACTAGAACATGTACTGTTTTTCAAGAAATACTATATGAGGCGTTCTAAAATTCTAAAATCTATCTCTGGATCAAACAAGCGCAGGCAAAAGACCTGGCCACAGACCCACCCCACACCAGGCAGATTTGAATAATTGAAGAGAATTTTTTTTAAAAAAAGATTTGTTTATTTATTTGAAAGCCAGAGTTACACAGAAAGAGGAGAGGTAGAGACAGAGAGAGAGAGAGAGAGAGAGAGAGAGAGAGAGAGAGGTCTCCCAACAATGGTTCACTCCCCAATTGGCCACAACAGTTGGAGCTGCACCAATCTGAAGCCAGGAGCCAGGAGCTTCTTCTGAGTCTCCCATGAAGGTGCAAGTGCCCAAGGTCTTGGGCCATCTTCTACTGCTTTCCCAGGCCATAGCAGAGAGCTGGATTGGAAGAGGAGCAGCCGGGACTAGAACCGGCGCCCATATGGGATGCCTGCACTTCAGGCCAGGGCATTAACCTGCTGCGCCACAGCGCCGGCCCCTGAGAGTGTGACTCTTCTCTCCACATCGACTTTCTGAATTCGTATTTTTTAAGAAATATGTGCATTTGCCTTAAGTTGGCAAAATGGTTGACATAAAACCTTTCATTGTCCTTTAAACATGGAAATAGAGCCATCCTGTGATCCAGCAATCCACTGCGGGCTGTGCATCCGAAGGCAATGAAGTCTGTCTGTCAAGGAGCCACCCGCAGTCCCACGTGCATTGGCCCAGTGCTCACCATTGCCAAGAGACAGAAGTAACTGTTCAATAACTGACGAGTAAAGGGAACGGCACGCTGTCACACTGCTCAGCCGAAGGAAGGGTGAACTCTAGTCTTTTTCAACAGCGTGGCTAGGACTGGAGGCCACAGTCGTGAGTGAAATAAACCAGGCCCGGGCCGGCGCTGCGGCTCACTAGGCTAATCCTCTACCTTGCGGCACCGGCACACCGGGTTCTAGTCCCAGTCGGGGCGCCGGATTCTGTCCTGGTTGCCCCTCTTCCAGGCCAGCTCTCTGCTGTGGCCCAGGAGGGCAGTGGAGGATGGCCCAAGTGCTTGGGCCCTGCACCCGCATGCATGGGAGACCAGGAGAAGCACCTAGCTCCTGCCATTGGATCAGCGCAGTACGCCGGCCACAGCACGCCAGCCGTGGCGGCCATTGGAGGGTGAACCAATGGCAAAGGAAGACCTTTCTCTCTGTCTCTCTCTCTCTCACTGTCCAGTCTGCCTGTCAAAAAAAAAAAAAAAAAAAAAAAAAGAAGAAAAAGAAAAAGAAAAGAAATACACCAGGCCCAGAAAGACAAGGATCACACAACACCACCCATGTTGAGAGTCTGCAATGTTGATATCAAAGTAGTTGGGAGTAGAACATTATATCAGAGGGAGGGGCAGGAATGGGGAGAGCTGAGTCAATGGGTTTGAAGTTTCAATTACATGGGAGGAACAAGTTCTGGTGTAGTATTGCATAGTAGGGTGACTATAGCCAACAGTAATATATATTCAAAATAGCCAGCAGAGGGTTTTTGATGTTCTCAGCACACACACACACACAAATGAATGAATGTTTAAGATTGTGGATATGCTGATTATTCTAATTTGATCACTACACAGCGTGTACATGTATCAACAGATCACAGAGTATCTTATAAATATGTATAATTATGTGCCGATCACAGTCATGCACCTCTAAGTTGTGTCTAAAATGTCAATTCCCAGAGAGCAAGCCTGGGCCTGCCTTACCTTCTTCAGTATCCCTGGGTCACGCATAATAGCTGCCTTGGAGTAAATACCCAGTAAGAGATTGTTAAATGAGCTCGTTTCTCCCTTCATTGCATTCCAGAAATGCTGCTTCACATGGTCATTCCTTGTTACTCCATCCCCATTGGCTGTAGACTCAGATGCAGGGAACAGCAGGGCACCTCCCCCTCAGCCCCCATCTCCAATCATCATTGCCCACACTTTGGGCTTGGGAATACCTTGAACCGCCTCTGACCAGAAGATATTTCTTGCCCACTAATTTTCTTTTCTTTTTTTTAAGCATTTATTTATTTGAGAGGCAGAGGCAGAGAGACAGAGAGAAAGGTCTTCTATCCATTGGTTCACTCCCCAGATGGCTGCAACAGCTGGATCTGCACGGATCCAAAGCCAGGAGCCAGGAGCTTCTTCTGGGTCTCCCACACAGGTTCAGGGGCCCAAGGACTTGGGCCATCTTCTACTGCTTTCCCAGGCCATAGCAGAGAGCTGGATCAGAGGTAGAGCAGCTGGGATGTGAACCGGCGCCCATATGGAATCCTGGCACTGCAGACCGGGGCTTCAACCCGCTGCGCCATAGCGCTGCCCTGCCCACCCACCCCCCCCCCAACACTAATTTTCATAGCCTGGTTTGCCTGAGAGGACATCTGATCCAGATGTTCCATTCAACTCATCACCACGCGACACTGTAACAGTTTTCGAAGGCCATGAAGTTCCTTTTCACAAACCAGGCGGCTGCCTTTCGCCAGCTGTACGTGGGAGCGGGACCCCCGTTTGCATTTGGGTCCACATTTAGCCTGAGCAGGGAGTGAGAGAGTGTGAAGGCTGACACGTCTGCTTTCCCTTCTCCCCGCTGAGGCCAGCATGGGATTTTATAGACTTTGGAATGTAGATTTCCTAATGACTCACATGGATGTCACAATATGATGGTTTAATCCACCAAAAAGACAATGAAACAAGACCCTGCCTTGTCTCTGTGAGCTTTTCTGCCTATTTAGAAACAAAGAAGGAGACCGGAGAAGATCAGGAAAGAGTTGCAGAAGATAATAAAACGCACGCACACAAATATGCACCATCCCCACTTTGCAGCAACCTGATGTTCACCGACAGCACCAGGCAATCTAAACGTGCTAGTGCCCAGGCACGGAGCCAAGGGCTCCCCGCCCCTTCCCCCTGCCGCTCTATCGACGTCTGCCTCTCTCTGACACAAGGGTATTCCTTGGCAAAGACAGATGGCCCCTCGTTCCAGTGAATTAACTGAACCCTGCAAAACTAACTCCAAGTGATCTGCGAGGATATTTTGTGGCTCAGCAAATGTGCGTACAAGGGCGGGGCTCAGAAACAAGTGGGGAAGTTTATCTCAGCACAGTGGGCTGCTCAGGCCTCTGCTCACAGAGCACTCACCTCTTTGTCCTTGGCAGGCGCCAACCGATCTGTTTAAAAGGCTGTTCCAAGCCGGGGACTGCTGAGAAGCAAGGATAGCACTTTCGTCCCATTTATTTGCCGGTGCTTGGCGAATAGAGGTTATTGAGTCTTACAACTCAATGCGTGAGTACCTCCATGTTAATCCGAAAAGAGAGAGAGTGAGGAGGAAACACGGACAGAAAAAGAAAACCTCTTATTTCTTGAAAAACGTTATGAGCGGAACTAGAGAATTTCAAATCCCCTAAGCAAGTAGCAACAGCACATAGATTTCTACAAGCCCACATATTGTTCTTTGATCGTATTTTCTGGTTCCATTTTTATGGATGCTCCAGGCTGAAAACGGACACTGGTCAGCCTTCTGACGATGCCACAGCCTCTCTGTGCCAGGGAACTCCACGCCTTCAATAATATTGGAAACCACCCCCTCCCGAACACCTTCCGCCATCCAGCAGTTGTGACCTTGCTTAGATCCAAAGTTAATGACACCTGTTTATCAAGGGGGAAGAGAACAGAACGTTCAAAACAATTTTATTCTTCCACGTGTGGTTGGATCCTCAAGTCAGCCCAAGCCGACCCTCGCTTGCTGGAATGCAGGAGCGTGGGGCTCCGTCTGAAATGCAGGGGCGGGTGATGTCATTCTTGCTGGTGCAGGACTGGAGAGATTATGGGATTTGGAGTGGATTTGGAAAAAGTGGCTGCTGGCGGCCGCTTCACCTGGGCAGAAACGCCTCACTCGCTACAGCAACTGCCCTCTTGGCTAGTTCTGTGACAGGTGATTTTTTTTTTTTTGCTTGTTTTTTTTCCATCCCAAGTTTCAAGGGATTTAACGATGAATCTTATATTTTTCCCTCCATGTTTGCTCCCATCTGCTTGATGTGACTTCAGATCATGAGCAATCTGCAGCACAGGGGATATTAAGTGAGTGGTGCACTTGGCAACGTAAGAGCTGCAATGGAGAAGCCATTAAGACAGCAAGGCGGGGGCTGCGGTAACCGGGGGAGCACTTGAACTCTCTGAGGGCGGTGCAGCTGTGTTTGGCTTATTTACTCCTGGGTGATTCAAACCACCAAGGCTACCATTCAGGTTATGGCTGGGGAGTGTCTGCTGTGTGCAGAGCATCCCGTTAGCTGTTGTGTGTGACTGTGTTTCTTGCTATCACACAGGCAGAGGTTGTGTGCTGTGTCAGGTGAGCCACGCTGCCTTTCCCCGGAGTTTCCTACTCTGGTTCTGAGACAGGGATGGTCACGTGAGGAATCTCCATGTTGGTGCGTGAAAGGTCAGTGCAGGCACCAGGCACTGGGGCACCACACTCTGCCACTGCCCTGCTGGCACCCGGCACAGTGGGGACAGATCCTCCAGTCCTGCACCACTGGTCGGTGCCGCTCATGGCAAAGGGCATGAACTTCAGCAGGTACAGCCAGGATCAAGGCTGCAGTGGTTGACAGACAAAGGCAGGTTCCAGTGGTCCCCATGGGGCCAGTCGTCCAGGCGGCTCCTGTTTGCTCTTGTCTTTGTCTGTGTTCGCCTTTCTTTCCCCACTGCTGCCCAACACAGCTGCAGAGACCACAGCCTACCACTGCTCCTCCTCTCGCTCCCACTGTTGCAAACGGGCTACCCCTGAAGTTAGGGCTCATTTTGCAACCCTCAGAGGGTCTCTCCTCCAAGCCAACCCTATCTCATAAGGAACACACATACACACACACACACACGCACACAAGGAAGGGGACTTCAAAGTGTTCTTGCAAAAGTAGAATTAAAAGATAAGATTTGGAAATCCATCCGTAGTTTTTTAAAATACATGTTTTTCCCAAACTTTTTGAAGATCTTTGCGTGTATAAATTTCAAAGATTTTTTTAATTTAAGTTATACAAGTTTCATACATTTCACATATACAGATTCGGAACATAGTAGCACTCCCCCAACCCAGGCTCCAACCCTTCCTCCCTCTCGCTATTGCATTCCCACTCTTAATTTTTACAAAGATCTATTTTTTTAAAAAAAGATTTATTTATTTATTTGAAAGTCAGAGTTACACAGAGAGAGAAGGAGAGGCAGAGAGAGAGGTCTTCCATCTGCTGGTTCACTCTCCAAATGGCTGCAACAGCAGGAGCTGCGGCTTTCCAAAGCCAGGAGCCAGGAGCTTCCTCTAGGTCTCCCACGTGGTGCAGGGGCCCAAGGACTTGAACCATCTTCTACTGCTTTCCCAGGCCACAGCAGAGAGCTGGATTGGAAGTGGAGCAGCCAGGACTTGAACTGGTGCCCAATGGGATTCTAGCACTCCAGGCGGAGGCGTTTACCCACTACACCACAGCGCTGGCCCCATAAAGATATATTTTCAATATATTTAATGATTGTATAGTTAACCATACTCTAAGTAAAAGAGTTCAACAAATAATATTGAGAGAAAAAGAGGGAAAACACTCAAAGTTTTTACACAGAAACAAAATTATTTGTGAATTCCACTTTCCATAAACTTTTTAAAAGGACTTACTGATTTACTCGAAAGACAGAGTGACAGAGAGGAAGAGATAGATGCTATAGATAGATGATAGAATGATAACAAGTGATATGTGGTGGGTGGGTACGTGGGTGGATGGATAGATAGATAATAGACATCTTCCATTTACTCTCCAAAAGCACTCCCCGAATGTCCACACAGCCAGGACCAGGCCAGGTCGAAACTAGGAGCCCAGAACTGCATCTGAGTCTCCCGCGTGGTGGCAGGGACCCAAGGGCTTGAACCATCATCTGCTGCTCCCAGGCACACTAGTAGGAAGGTGGATTGGAAGCGAGGATTAGCTCTGAGTTGGAGCAGACATTCCAATACCAGATGCAGGTGTGCAAAGTGGTATCTCAGATCATCAGACCACAATGCCTGCCCCATCTTCCACAAGCTTTTTGAAGTACCTTTATGGTCTCTTGCCAGTATGATCACTTGGGATCCCTACACATTTGTTCCGGTGATATTGACCGACACATTATGAGGCTTGGGATCTTATTTTAAAAGCCTTGAACTCAGCTGTAAAATGAGAGCCGATCAGTACTTTTCATTGTGTTTGTGAGAATCTCCAAGGTTCTCATTGTAAGTACAGAACCCCAAAGCCTCAGCTCAGATCCACTGAAGCAGAATCTTCAGGAGTGGGGTAGGCAGATCTGTCTTTGACAGCAGACCCAGGCCATTCTTATCAGGGAAAGTTAGAGCAAGGATGACAGGTATGGTGGTGTAGCTGGTGCCCAAGGGGACAAGAGGAAGCCAGAGTCTGTCGGGTGCTTTACTAACCAGGCTGTGTGTCCTGGGGTCCAGGAGATATCTTTGGAAAATGCTGAGTTATATGATCACCATGATTCCTTCTCTGTCTGATGTTCTAGAATTCAACACTGTAGTCTCCATACATTCTAAGTATGAAATCCCCTTTGCTATGCCCTAAACTTAGGCCCAACCCTATTCATATCTTTCTGGTGATTAATCTTGTTTGCTGTCTTAGATTGGCTCATACAGCAAAACACCATATCCCAGGTGACTTAGAGAGGAGGCATTTGCTTCTCATAGCTCTGGAGCTTGGGTGGCCCAAGGTCAGGATGACAGCAAGGTCAGGTCCCCAGTGAGGGCCCTCTTCCTAGCCTGCATGCAGCCATCATTTTCCTGTGACCTCACAAGGAGGGGAGGAACAGGAGAAGTCTCTCCGTCCTATCTCTTCCAGTAAGGGCACGAATTCCACTATACTTTCCTCCTTGTTGCATCCCCACGGCCCCCATCTCCAGATACCACCATGCTGGGGGCTGGGACTTCAACATTTGAATTTGAAGGATACACAGTTCAGTCTACAGCAGTGGTAACTGAACTTTTAGTAGTCTTAACTACCAAAGGTGTACCAAAAGGACGCTATGAAATCCATAGTGCTCTAAAATGATTGTTCATCTTATTAATCATTGCTGCTAAAATATAAACATATGCATGAAAGCTTATTTGAGCTCTGGGAAGTGCCTTGTCCATGTGCGGATTTATACCCTCCAGCACGCCATGGCCTTGGCGTATTTGAAGACTTTCTGCTTTGGAGTTACCTCTTACGACGTGAGGATCATCTCCCATGTTTGATAGAAATGGCAGCGTCCAGGCTGGTGACCTCCTTGCTTCCCAGACTTTGCTGTCTGCCTGCTCTTCAGAAAAATAGCATCCATGCAAGGCGGAAGACAACACAGCATAACAGAGGCTAGAGCTGCCCCCAAGGCAGAGCCAGGCAGAGTTTAGAGAACACAGCTTGCCCAGAAGGGATGCAAGGGACCTTAGAGTCAGCTAGCACTGAGTTCGAATTCTGGCTGTTTCACTAACTACCTATGTGTCCTTGGGCAAGCAGCTTCCTCCCAACTTCTTTGTCTGCAAAATGACATTGACAATGCCGACTTTAATTTTCTTTTTAAAATATTTATCTATTTGGGCCGGCGCCGTGGCTCAACAGGCTAATCCTCCTCCTGTGGTGCTGGCATACCGGGTTCTAGTCCTGGTCAGGGCTCCGGATTCTGTCCCAGTTGCCCCTCTTCCAGTCCAGCTCTCTGCTGTGGCCCAGGAGTGCAGTGGAGGATGGCCCAAGTGCTTGGGCCCTGCACCCTCATGGGAGACCAGGAAAAGCACCTGCCTCCAGGCTTTGGATCAGCGTGATGTGCCGGCCGCAGTGGCCACTGGAGGGTGAACCAACGGTAAAGGAAGACCTTTCTCCCTGTCTCTCTCTCTCACTGTCCACTCTGCCTGTCAAAAACAATATTTATTTATTTGAAACTCAGAGTTATACAGAGAGAGGGAGAGAGAGGGAGGAAGGTCTTCTGTCTGCTGATCACTCCCCAAATAACCACAATGGCCAGGACTGGGCCAGGCCTAAGGCAGGAACCAGGAGCTTCTTCCAGATCTCGCATCTGGGTGCAGAGACCCAAGCACTTGGGCCATCTTCTGCTGCTCCCAGGCACATTAGCAGGGAGCTGGATCAGAACTGGAGCAGCCGGGTCTCGAACCAGTGCCCATATGGGATCCTGGCATTGCAGGCAGTGGCTTTACTTGGTACACCACAACACCAACCCCCACAGTGCTGACTTTTTCTAAGTGAGGATTCAATGCAGAAATAAAATAATATTATGAAAAAGATGCAGCACAGCCCTTAGCAAACACGAGGCAGCCAATAAAATGATGGCTCTTACAGGATTCATGATTATTATTTTAAGAGAGATTTATATCCACCACTTTCAACCCAAAACACTTTATCTTCTGTAAGAATTCAAGAGTCAGGCAAAATTGTGAAGTCCAGGGATGAGACCAGTGTCTGCTGGGAGGGAGAAAGAGGCCTCCCCCTGTTGCTCAATATCCTCCTTGGAGCCATCACCTCATTAAATGGCCCTCCAAATCTCAACTGCTTCTGTTTGCTGCCAGAATCTCATGGAAGGAGCAGGGCGGTGCCGGGTCCCCAGCAGGCCTTTGGCGTCTGTAAGGAATGCATGGGCTCCCCTAGATCACGGAGCCCCTCTGTCACTGCTGGCTGCAACAATGCTGCCCAGGTGCACAGGACCCCAGCCCAGACAGCTTGCTTTCCCCTGGAGGGCCCCTCGCCCAAAGCTCGCTGAGTCCCCATGTTGCTGATGCACAGTGGACATGGGTGTTGCTTCTCTGGGAGAGTCCTGGCCCCAACGAGGACTCAGCGCCCTTTTTAGCCCTATATTAAGCTTAGATTTGAGTTAAATGTCATCAAATCATACAGCACACATGGCCACGGGATAGTATAGGAACACTTAGGCAGTTTCCCTCGTAGAGACAAGTTATCTTTTTGTTTTTATCTATTTTCCTTTCATTCTCTTTGAGAACCAGAGAGAGAGACATCAGAGGGGGATTTTCCGTTTGCTGGTGGACTCACCAGATGCCTGTCAAGAGCCAGGGCTGAGCCAGGCTGAAGATGGGAGCCCAGAACTCTATCAGGGTCTCTCCTATGGGTGCTAGGGACCCAACCACTTGAGCCCCATCCACTGCCTCCCAGGATGTGCACAGCAGGAAGCTGGATTGGAAGTGGAGCCGGAAGTCAAACTCAGGCACTGTGGGACGCAGATTTCTCAAGTGACATCTTTTTTTTTTTTTAACATTTATTTACTTATTTGAAAGGCAGAATTGCAGAAAGAGGCAGAGAGAGAGAGAGAGAGAGAGAGAGAGAGAGAGAGAGAGAGAGTCTTCCATCCATTGGTTCACTCCCCAGATGTCTGCAATGGCTGGAGCTTCTTCCAGGTCTCCCACAGGGGTGCAGGGGCCCAAGGACTTGGGCCATCTTCCACTGCTTTCCCAGGCCAGAGCAGAAAGCTGGATCAGAAGTGGAACATCCAAGGACTCAACCGGTGCTGGGATGCCAGCACTGCAGGTGGCAGCTTTACCCGCTACGCCACAGCACTGACACTGCCAAGCGACATCTTAACCACAGTGCTAAATGCCTACTCTTCCTATTTCATAATTTACCCACTTAAAATAATATCCACTGGTCCTCTGATGTAAATGATGCAAATGGTCTCATTCCCTCCCTTCTCTCCTTCTCCCAATATTTCATAATGTCTATATTCTTCTTATTCTATTAGTTATCCTTGAAGCTTTAAACTTTATGCAGGTTATTTACATACATTTTTCTTATTTTAACTACTTCATTTTATATGTTAAATAGATTATTATAAAATCTGAGAATATATAATAATGTAACACCTATGCTACTTAAATATTTCATATCTACGCATTTGTATACATCAAAATAGATAGTACTGTTTTCTGATTTTTGATACAATGTGTAAGGGGCTGGCTTTGTGGCATGGTGGGTTAAGCTGCTACCTGTGATTCTGGCGTGCCACAACAGAACTCCAGTTTGAGTCCTGGCTGCTCTGCTTCCAATCCAGCTCCCTGCTATCACGTTTAGAAAAGAAGCAAAGGGGCTGGCGCTTGGTGTAGTGGGTGAAGCCGCCACCTGCAGTGTTGGCATCCAATATGGGCGCCGGTTCGAGTCCCGGCTGTTCCACTTCCTATCTAGCTCTCTGCTAGGCCTAGGAAAGCAGTCGAAGATGGCCCAAGTGCTTCGGCCCCTGCACCAGTGTGGGAGATCTGGGGGAATGCGAAGAAGAAGAAGGAGCAGGAGGAGAATAAAAGAAAAGCAGCAGAAGATGACTTAAGTGCATGGGCTCCTGCCGGCCATGTGGGGACCTTGATGGAGATCCAGGCTCCTGGCTATTGTGGCCATTTCAGGGAGTGAATTAGCAAATGGAAGATCGATCTCTCTCTCCCTCCCTCTCTCCCTCTCTTTCTGTCACTCTGCCTTTCCAACAAATAAGCAAATCTTAAAAAAAAAAAAATGAAGAAGTTTTATCCCTAGTGTGGCAGTGTTGAGGTGGCAGGACTTTTTTTTATTATTAAACATTTATTTTATTTATTTGAAATACAGAGTTACAGAGAGAGGTAGAGACAAAGAGAGAGAGGTCTTCCATCCGCTGGTTCACTTCCCATATGACTGCAATGGACGGAGCTGCGCCGATCTGAAGCCAGGAGCCAGGAGCCAGGAGCTTCTTCCAGGTCTCCCACATGGGTGCAGAGGCCCAAGGACTTAGGCCATCCTCCACTGCTTTCCCAGGCCACAGCAGAGAGCTGGATCCGAAGAGGAGCAGCTGGGACTAGAACCAATGCCCATATGGGATGCCAGCACTTCAGGCCAGGGCGTTAACCTGCTGCACCACCGCACTGGCCCCGAGGTGGCACGACTTTTGAGAGGTATGGCCTAGTGGACATTCACAGGAGCCCAACTTCAGACGGAATTAAGGTAGCTCTCATGAGGCTCCTGGCTAGCTCTTTGGAGACCTGGGCCTGGCCGCGCTCCGCTCTCTCACTTCCTGTTGGGTGACATGACTACTTCCTCCCACGCTCACTCCTGCCCTTGCTATCCACCACACGTGTCGCAGCTGAGCGGCCTCACCAGCCATGAGCTGATGCCAGCCTCCCGCCCTTGAACCGCCGATGCTTGGAGCCAAGTAAGCCCCTTTCCTTCGCAGTCTGCCTCAGACAGTTCCTTAGAGCGCTGGAAACTGGGTGACACAGTCACTATGAAGTACTTCTTTGGGGGCGGAGATTAATCCCCTTGGGCCACTACAAACAAGGCTGCAGTGAGCCCCCTTGTGCTCATGTGCGAGACCTCTTCCCGGATTACTGGGACATAGCAGGTGGGCACCTTCTGTTGGTCTAGAGCTATATTGCTAAACTGCTCTCTGCAAATGTGCTCCGGTTCACACTCTCATGCTCTTCTGTTCACTTTGAACAGTAGTCCTTGGCTTCCTACTTTAGGAAAAAATGAGGTAAGTCCTATGGATTTGGAGATGAGTTGTCCCCAAAGGTGTTAGGTGCTAGAAGCTTGGTTCTCAGTGTGGTGGTGCTCAGGCCTTGAAGACGTGAGGCCTCGTGCAAGGTGCTTAGGTCATGAATAGTAGAATTTCCTCCAGAACCATTCAACTATCGCTCAGTGATTGGGCAAACCTGGGTTGGAACGGACTTTCCTTCTCTGTGGGTCCATGATTATCAACCCAGCACCACATCACGTAGAATGTTTATAGCATCAAGGACTGATGCGGCCTCTCTTCTAACACTCAGCATTTGCTTTAATTCATGTTCTGTTTAATTGGGCAAAGTACTTTTATAGTTCCCTCTAGCCCATGGAACTTTCTGCTGCCTTTTGTTCTTTTTCTACTCTTCTCCATTAAATTCTCAAATTTCTCCCAAACTCTCGGTCATACCACATTTTCTATGGAGCCGACCTTTTCCCCCAAAAGACTTGCACTTTAGAATCTTCTCTTTTCCTGCACCAGTATGAAATTGCTTTCTAGGCCCGCTATACCCCTCTCATCCTGGAACCTTTTGTTTCTGCTATAATTCTAACAGGATTCGTCTCCTTAGTTCAGGCAGTCATTCAAATCCCAGAGTCATGGATCGATGGCAGAGACATGATCCACTTATGGTGTCTGAAGGTGGGGTATTTGGGAAGTGATTGGATTGGACTCGGGTGTTGGGAGGGAGCTCAGGATTGAATCGCGGTGGTTTTAGAAGAAGAGAGTATGCTCCCTGTCTCTCTCTGCTTCCTGGATCACAGTTGGGATTGTTCCTTCACACACACTTCACCTTTGCCAGCCTCCTCCCTCATCAGACACTAGACCAGTGGGCTGGCCAATCCTGGCTCATGAGCTTCCAAAACTATGAACTGAATAGAACTTTCTTAAGTGGCTTCCTTCAGGTGTCTCAACTGTAGTAAGAAAAAGCTGATCAGTGCAGGGTGTCGCTGCTCTCCTGGGTCATCGTCGTTAGTTACAGACCGTGGCTTGCTTTTGCTGGAGGACATCCTTGAGTAACTTCCCACAGAAGGTGACGTGCAGAGCAGACTTTCTGAGTCTTCAACCTGATAGTGTTGGCTGGATACCAGATTCTGGCAAGTTGTGAAGCTGTGGGGACCTCCAGTATCCAAATGAATAGTATGTATGAGAAAACTTTTAATTTTGTCCCAACCTGCCAGTTCAAAATTTGGGGAGCAGAGGTTGGCAGGTTTCCTTGCCCTTGGTATGAGTCAGTTGCCTGTGCTTCCTGGCTGGAGGGGAGGGGGGGGGGTTCATGGATGCCAGGACAGGGGCAGCTGTGTAGCGTGTGTCACCATTCTTCACCTTGACTCTCTGCCATCTCTCATGATCCCGAGCAGAGCCTGTAGCCTGGCTCCACTCACCTCTAGAGTGCTCCAGTGAGAACATGTGTGACCTCCCCTTTCTCTGCCTGTCGCAGTCAATGCTCTTCTCCCACTTGGTTTCCACAGTGCAAAAATCTGCTAATCGTTTCCTGTCCCTGCCATACTTCCTGCTCTTTCCTGTTGTAGTTTTATACTTTTTAGTTCTTCCGCTTGTTATCTCTGTGGTCTGGGGAAGTTATTTAACATTTCTGCACCTCCATCTCCTCGCAGACGAGTGTGGTATAACTCACCCTTTTCAAGTTGTGATGGGGATTCATGGAACAGCATGCTAGGACAGCCCTCAGTGCGTGGTCAGCTCTGTCACAGAAATGAGTCATCATAGCCGGTGCCTCGGCTCCATAGGCTAATCCTCCGCCTGTGGCGCTGGCACACGGGGTTCTAGTCTCGATTGGGGTGCCAGATTCTGTCCCGGTTGCCCCTCTTCCAGGCCAGCTCTCTGCTGTGGCCCGGGAGTGCAGTGGAGGATGGCCCAAGTGCTTGGGTCCCTGCACCCACATGGGAGACCAGGAGAAGCACCTGGCTCCTGCCATTGGATCCGTGCGGTGCACTGGCCGCGTGGCCACTGGAGGATGAACCAACGGCAAAAGGAAGACCTTTCTCTCTGTCTCTCTCTCTCTCACTGTCCACTCTGCCTGTCAAAAAAAAAAAAAAAAAAGAAATGAGTCATCATTACTCCCTGGTGGGCTCTTGGGAGTGTTGGAAGACAGGGTTCCAGGCTGCCGTCCTTTATGCAGCTGCCAATGGGCTCCGATCTCAGATGGAAGAAACCCACGGGATAAGACTTCCTGAGGTGGTTCTGAAACCTGATTTGCATCCTCATTCCTGGGAATGCCACACAAGTGCAGATTCTGATCCACAGGGAAGAAGGATCTCCACACTCTGCCTTTCTGACAAGCCCCGCGGGGTGACGTGCACAGTGAGTAGTGTTGGTGTGTGCGCTAGATGACAGTATAAAACATATCCTCACTGTTGGTCACTATAAAAATGGACACTGCTTAGAGACCCATCTTCCAGCCTGGCTGTGCTGTCCTCTACCCCGTCCCCCCCCCCCCCCCCCCCCCCCCCCGTGCCAAGCTTGGGCAGTCAGGGTTTGAGTTGATCCAGGAAGCAAGAGGATTCCTCATCATCCCCCAGCAAAAGTGCCTTCCAAATCCCAACAAATCCTCAGCCTGGTTCTGCGAGGCCCCCCGCTGTGCCGGAAGTGGTACCTGGCATACTCTGCAGCTGCTACTCCCAGCACAGAGGGGCCTCTGTCTTGGCCTCACCGGCAGCCCACCGAGGTGGGGGTGGGGGGTGCCGACAGCTCCCACCTCCTTCCCGAGTGTATCTGGTTTCACTCTTTAGCTGCTGGTTTCGGATTTCTCTTCCTTGGAAGACAGGGACAGCTGGGAATGCGGATCTCATCCTGTCTGGGTTTTCCCCTGACAAGTGGCGGGAGTGACAGGATGTGAGGTGCTTGGAGACACTCGTGATACTATTATCACCCAGAGCAAGTCAGTAACCCGAGCGACAGGTGCAGGGGCCGGGTTTCACCTCGCGGGCAAATGGGAGCAGCCCGCAGGGCAGGCGTGGTAATCACGATTTAAAAAATAAGTTGGGGAAGGACAGGTGGAGCCCAGTAAGGCTTTGGGGCGATGAAACTGTTCTGTGGGACAGGAATGATGGACACGGACCCCCGCACATTTGTCCAAACCCACAGTGTCCCCAAGGCAGCAGGGACCCCTGGTGCATACCAACAATCAATACCAGCTCCTCCACGGCAGCTGACCAGTCACCCCCATGCGAGATGTCCACAGTAAGAGAAATCACAGAGGCTGTGGGAGAAGAAGTAGATGGGAACTCGAGCCACTCGATTTTTCCATAAATTTGAAACTGCTCAGAAATGTAGTTTAGAAGAAAGAGGAGCTAAAAACTAACCCCAGTGAGCTCTTGGGAAAATACTGAAATGCAAGTCAGAGGAGAGTGATCAGTATAACAACAACTTTTAGAAAAAAGTAAACAAATACATGGACGCTCAAAACAAAACAAAGCACGCAAAAGGCCCCCACACAATTACCAGTGTCCTTTATGAAAAGGGTGCTGTGGCATAGTGGGTAATGCTACTGCCCTCAGTGTCAGCATCCCATATGGGCACCAGTTCCAGACCCGGCCGCTCCACTTCCTCTCCAGCTCTCTGCTACGGCCTGGGAAAGCAGTAGAAGATGGCCCAAGTCCTCGGGTCCCTGCACCCACATGGGAGACCCAGAAGAAGCTCCTGGCTCCTGGCTTTAGATCAGTGCAGCTCCGGCTGTTGCAGCCAATTGGGGAGTGAACCAGCGGATGGAAGAACTCTCTCTCTCTCTCTGACTCTCCTCTCTGTGTGTAACGCTGCCTTTCAAATAAATAAATAAATCTTTAAAAAAGTAGTGTTTCAAAATGTTTGTGGGAAAATAAAATTGAAAGATAAATTCATTGTGGTGTGAAAACACCCTTTAAAATATTTATTTCTTTGTTTGAAAGACAGAATCACAGAGAGGGAGAGAGAGAGAGAGAGAGAGAGAGAGAGAATCTTCCATCCACTGGTTCACTCCCCAAATGTCCACAATGGCCTAGGACTGGGATAGGCTGAAACCAGGAGCCTGGGACTCTATCCAGGTCTCCCACTCAGGTGGCAAAGGCCCATCTTCCACTGCTTTCCCAGACACATTAGCAAGGAGCTGGACTGGAAGTAGAGCAGCTGGGAGTCAAACTGCTGTTCTTGGGATGCCGGTCACAGGTGGTAGCTTAACCCACTGAACCACAGCACTGGCCCCAATTGACCCAAAGAAACCCCTTGAAATCCATGTGTAGTTCTTTCATAATATACATTTCTCATGAACTTTTTGGAGACCTCTTGTATGCACAGATTCCAAAAATGTTTACACCAAAATAAATTTATCATTTAATTCCATTTTCCAGGAACATTTAAGAAATTGATTTATTTAAGAAGCAGCTACAGAGATGAGAGAGACAGACAAACAGACACACAAAGAGCTTCCATCTGCTGGTTCTTCCTCAGTTGGCTGCAATGGCTAGGGCTGGGCCAGACTGAAGCCAGGAACCAATCAAACTATGACTCCCACATGAGTGACAGGTACCTAGCCACTGGAGCCATCACTACTGCTTCCTGTTGGAGTCAAGAGCTGGAGCTGAGACTCAAACCCAGGCACTCCCCTGTGTGTCATAATCATTTTGTTAACCACTAAATCTTCCCCTTATATTTTCCCCTCCTCTGCCATTCCTCGCCCAGGAAAGTGTCACTTGTCCTTGAAGTGACCCGTAACCTTGCTGACTATTTTCTGCGCATGTATGTGTGTAGGGGAGAGAATGCGTTTCAGACACCTCCCAATAGTGTGTGCCCTTCTCGGTGGGCTGTCTTCTTTTCCTGCACCCCCTGCACCACTAAGGCCAAACCATGAGGTTTTTCATTGGAAAAAAATGTGGGCTAATAATACCTACCCCCATAGCGTTCTTTGAGGAGTAAGTAAGATAACCAGTCTAAAAGACCCAGCGCTGTGTCTGTCACTTAGCGAGAATTTCAATACAAGTGCGATGTTATTATTAGGTACTGTGGATGCATCGATCAGGAAGGTGTTGTCCTGTTATTAAGTCTGTGTCATGCTAAGGAAATTACTCCCAGACCAAGTCAAATGTTTGCCTCTCTTGATACTGTTTCAGTTCAGAATCATCCTGCAGATTAATTTGCTTCGATTTAGTCCACAACATGCATTTCCTGACATTTCTATTTTCCTATTGAGTGAAGAAACTTAGAAAAGGCACAGTGTGCACTAAACGGTCAATTTTCTGAAGAAAAAAGGGATTGTGTAGTCCCTGACACAGAGCAAGAGCTGGACTCCTTGGTTCCTGACCTGGTTTCTTTCCATTCCTTAGATAAATGAAGCTTCCCTAGCCGATCCTTATAACTCCTCAACACAGATGCACATGCACACACATGCACATGTGCACACACACACACTCATTTAAATGTCAGCTTGTGGGGCTGGAGCTGTGACATAGTAGTTTAAGTTTCCTCCCGCAGCACCGGCATCCTACATGGTCACTGGTTCAAATTCCAGCTGCTCCACTTCCGATCCAGCTCTCTACTTATGGCCTAGGAAAGCAATGGAAGATGGCCCAAGTGCTTGGTTCCCTGCACTCACGTGGGAGACCCAGATGGAGCTCCTGGCTCCTAGTTTCGGATCGGCCCAGCTCTGGCCCTTCTGGCCATTTGGAGAGTGAACCAGCAGATGGAAGACCTCTCTGTCTCTTCCTCTCTCTATCTATAACTCTGCCTCTCAAATAAATAAATAAAATCTGTTTGTTTAAGATTTAATATTTATTTGAGAGGTAGAGCTACAGAGAGAAAGGTCTTCCATCCATTGGTTCACTCCCCAAATGGCCTCAATGGCTGGAGCTCAGCCAATACAAAGCCAGGAGCCAGGAGCTTCTTCTGGGATCCCCCATGTGGGTGCAGGAACCCAAAGACTTGGGCCATCTTCCACTGCTTTCCCAGGCCATAGCAGAGAGTTGGGTTGGAAGTGGAGCAGCCAGGACTTGAACTGGCACCCATATGGGATGCCAACACTGCATGTGGCAACTTAGCCTACTATGCCACAGGACCAGCATAAATAAAATCTTAAAAAAAAGTCAGTCTGTAAGGTTCCTGTTTCTTGTAACCCCCAGGGTCCCACCCTAACATTTTGCTATGGTTGGAGCTCCTCTAGTAGACGTCATCGTCATCGTCTTCTTTTTAAATTAATTTATTTGTTTGAAAGTCCAAATCACAGAGAGAGAGGGGGAGAGAGAGAGAGAGAGAGAGAGAGAGAGAGATCTTCCATCAGAGGGTTCACTCTCCAGTATGGCCACAAGGGCTGGGGCTAGGCCAGGCCAAAGCCAGGAATCAGGAACTTCATCCCAGTCTCCAATTTGGGTGGGCATCGTCCGCTGCTTTCCCAGGTTAGTAGCAGGAAGCTGGATCAGAAGTGGAGCAGCCAGGACACAAACCCACGCCCGTATGGGATGCTGGTGTCACAGGCAGCAGCTTTACCTGCTATGCCACAGTGCCAGCACTTACTCTGGTGGTCTTTTTATCCAGGCTTCCCATTCTGCGTGAATATCTCCTCTCTTGCTCTCTCTCCATACAACCCTTTTTCCCTTAGAGACTGAAAAGAGAAAAATTTGCCCGCCTTGCAGTAGGGCTCATTCTTATTGTTTGGCCATTGCTTATCCCCAGGGGCTCATAGTGCACCCATGTGTTGCAGAACACCCTGTTTCTGGAAAGTTCCAAATGTACTCAGTAATGTATTTAAAGGCATACGACACAAAATTCAAATTTTAATGCATCAGATCCACAATCACTGTAGGGGAAGAGGTTTAGGAGAAAAATTAGCTGATCATTCTGTACATCTTGGCAGATACAAAACCAGAATGAGGGAGTTGGGCTCCAATCCAAAAATCCTGAAATGCTGTAGGAATGAATACCCTCAGGGTGAAGCTTAAGCTTTTGCTTCACTGAACACCAAAAGGGAGGCGGACATAAAACAATAATAGGGGTAAACTCTCCATAGGGAGCTAGCGCCTGATTTTTCACGACGCTTTCCAACAATGCAAACGGTGTCAGTTCCCCTACATTGAGTGTGGTGCTTTAATAAATCAAATTATCAAAGTCTCATAAATGTTTAAAAAAAAAGTGAAACAAAAACAAGTGAAGCAAGCATAGTTTGCTACCCTAACATCAAAGAATCCCAAACCATAAATCCATAACATTCACTTTCAAAAGCAGATGATGAAAAATATGGAATGAGTTTCTTGATTTAATTTTAAAGCAATGAAAGTATGTGAAAACAGAAGAGAAATGCTGAAAAGCAGAAACCAGAGCAGAGGGCACTTTGTTTTAGAAGTCTTAGCTCCTCCAGGGAGCAAACGAGCTTAGTTCCTTGATGGCTGGGAAACCAGGGCACCGTTTGCAAGCCCTTTCTTGTATGGAGGCCAATCGTTCAGTCAAGTCAGTAAATCAGATACTCAGGAGGTGCATAGCACATTATTAAATTTATGTGAGAGCTCTGAGCTCATCAAGGAAAATAAAGGAAATTGCTAAATGTCACAACTGATTTTGCTGGTGCCCAAACCATTCAGTGTTCAACGGACTTCTAGAATCGGACACTCTCCCTCTTCAGCACTGGTCATTTTTTTTTTTTTTTGAGGGAACTTCAAAAAAATTGTGGTGGAAAGTGAGTGGTGCCCGGCCCCATCCTTGCAAGCTGAAGGGGGCAGTTCAGCCTCTCCCAATGTGTCCATGGAGTGGGCAGCCAGAAAATGTGCCAGGGGCACAAGCTCAGTCAATGGGACAATTTCTCCAACCTGAGACTCTCAGGGGAAGCCAGGATACCAGTGGTAATGAGAGTTCCATGCATTGAGTTCTCATGCATTCTGCTCATATTTCAAACCCACCTTCCAGCCCTCCATTGTTCTGTCTCTCCAAAATATTTTTTGAGACCGTTAGAGTCCATTTCAGTTACTTACAATCTGCAAGACTGGCTAATGTACTCATACATTAAAGAATACAGTTTATTGAACATCTACCTATGTTTGTTGCTAGGTTTCTGTCCTCAGACTGTGGGGGAGGCTGTTCTGTGAATGAGAATTACAATGCCATCTAGGAGGCACTGTCATAGAAATGAGCAAAGGTCACAACGAAGGAAGTCAGTAACTGCACTTAGGAGACACAGGGTACTTTCCACATATGAAGCAAAGCGTGAGTGTGGTCTCTCTTTCTCTAAGATCTATTTATTTGAGAGGCAGAGTGACAGAGAGGAAGAAACAGTGACAGAAAGAGAGTGTTCATCTGCTGGTTTACTCACTCCCCACATGGCTGAAGCCAGGAGCAGGGAATGCCATCCAGGTCTCCTGCATGGGTGGCAGAGTCCTAAACACTTGAGCCATCATCCGCTGCTTTCCTGGTTACATTAGCAGGGAACTGGATTGGAAGTGGAGCAGTTGGGACTCAAATCAGTACTCAAACCCTCTGTGCCACAACACCAGCCCCATGAGTCTGGTCTTGGGAGTTTGGGAGTTTGCCTTTGCAAAAACAAAAACAAAAACAAAAACAACCTGGGGCAGGCTTTCCAGAAGAGAGCAGCACACCCAAGGCCTAGAGGAAGAAAAGGTGATGTTTAGGGAGCATCCAGGAATTAGGCTGGCATCGAGCATAAGAACCATGCAATTGGATTAGGATGGCTGATGCGATGAAAATCATTGCATTGCCCCTAGATGTGTTAGGTCTCAGAAACTGGTTGGGCAAATGAGGGTGATCCTGTGCCTGACTGGGAGACTGCCTGCCTAGCCCATGCAGGAGGTTAGGAGGGCATGGCACACCATGCCTCCTAGGAAAAGACCCTGGTTGGGGGATCAGCACACTAAGGCCCACACATGACCTGACTGCTGACAGGTGGCAGAAGCCCAGGCACATTTCCCCCACCCCCACTTCCTGTTTAAGGGCCTTGTAATTGTCAACTAGGTAAACAGCTCCCAGGTGTGTCCCAGACTCATTAGACCACCTGGAAGGCTACTGTAGGCTATGTGACCTTCAAGCTGATTGGAGAAGTGTAGAGGTGCCAGTATCAGTTTTATCCTATAGAATTAGTGTTGCTACCCTGAACTAGCTGCTCCCCTTTGCCTGCCCCATAAAAGCTTGTGCCTGATTGTTAATAAGTGGACAGGTTCACCGAAACTGTCTCCAGTGCTTCTTATTGAAGAACACCATCACCCTCTCATCCTGACAGTGTGGGCCTCGCAGGACAAGTCCATAGGCAAAGAGGAAATTTGAAGAGTAAAAATAGATACTTCCAATCAGTCATGATTAACTTTTTGTTTGTTTGTTTCAAGAATCAATTCAACAAAAGTGAAATATTTTCAGACCCTATTTTAAAAAGAAACCAATCATTTTAAGTCTTACAGGTTTCCAGTTTGGATAATCAGCTCTATTGATCAGAATACTGCCATGGATCTATTAGAAAAGTCTTTTTTTCAAAAAAATGTTATTATTTATTTATTTATTTATTTGAAATACAGAGTTACAAAGAAAGAGAGGGAGATATCCTCCATCTGCTGGCTAACTCTCTAAATGGCCCCAAATTCAGGGCAGGGCCAAGCCCAAGCCTAGAGTATGGAAATCTATAGGGGTCTCCCAGGTGGATGCAGGGGCCCAAGCACTTGGGCCATCTTCTGCTGCTTTCCCAGGTGCATCAGCGGGGAACTGGATCAGATATGAATCAGATGAGACTTGAGCAGGTGTTCATATGGGATGCCAGCATCACAGCATCACACGAGCCTATTAGGAAATTCTTATTGGCTGCTAGAATATGAGTATGAAGGAATACTTGAGGATTTCCTACTGCTGGTAGCCAGATCTCAATAGGTCCCTTGAATTTCTACGCTCCTTTTTATTTCTTTAATATTCTGGTTTATATATTCTAATTTTCTTCTAAATTTTTATGTATGTATTTGGTTGTTTGACAGAGAGACAGAACTCCTTTGGTTGAGAGGCAGAGAGACAGAGAGGGAAAGAGAAACAGACAGCTCTCATTCACTGGTTTACTCTCTAAATGTCTGCAACAGCTGGGGATGAGGTTAGGGGGAAGGTGACAGCCAGGAACTGGAAACTCAGTGAGGGCTCCCATGTGGGTGAGAGGAACCCAATTACTGGATCCATCACCACTGACTCCCAGGGTCTGCATTAGCAGGAGTCTGACGTCAGGAACAGGAGTTAGGAATTAGTCCCAGGCATTTTAATACAGGACATAGGTCTTTCAAATACCAGGCCAAATGCCCACTTCACAATCAAAACCACAGAGCACACTTCATTGCAAACTACTTGTTCAAGGACCTGAGTGTAGTGGACAGCCTTAGATGACAGATGTATAAAGGGACATCAAAGGGCTCATGGAAAATGGAATTTAAAAACAAGTTTATTTTGATAAAAATATTTTTAAAATTTATGCACAGGGGATCTTCAAAAAGTTAATGGAAATGTGCATAATGGAAAAATTATGTATGGATTTCAATTATTTTTGCCCCCAAATAAACTTGTGGGGCCAGAGTTGTAGTATAGTAAATTGGACCACTGCCTTGACGCCAGTATCTCTCTCATATGGGAGTCAGTTCAAGTCATGGCTGCTCCACTTCCAATCCAGCTTCCTGCTAATGTGTCTGGGAAAGCAGCAGAAGATGGTCCAAGTGTTTGGGCTCCTGCTACTCAGGTCGGAGACCCGGATGGGGTTCCAGGCTTTGACCTGGCCCAATCCCAGTTCCAGACATTGCAGCCATTTGGGGGAGTGAGCCAGTGGATGGAAGATATCTCTCTCTCCCTCTCCCCTACTTTTCTCTCTGTAATTCTGCATTTCAAATTAATTAATTAAACAATTTTTAGAGCTTATCTTAATTCCAGTTTTCAATAAACCTTTTGAAGTCCCTTTGTATTGTGTCCTACAGATCAAGGGGCATAATATTGCACATATGTTGGGTGCTCATTACCGAAATTCGGGTCTATAGGAGATAAGGATAGAGAAAAAAATGCAACCCCTCCTCTCACTGCATGTAGGGAGACCTGGCTGCACCCACGAGACTAGAGTGAAGAACGCAGAATCATGCCTAATCAAGCACTACATTAGCCAGCAAAGCACGCCCTTTCTTTAAAAAAAAAAAAAAAGATTTATTTTATTTATTTGAAAGAGTTACAGAGAGAGCCAGAGCCAGAGAGAGAGGTCTTCCATCGCTGGTTCACTTCCCAGATGGCTACAATGGCTGGAGCTGCATGGATCCAAAGCCAGGAGCCAGGATCTTCTTCTGGGTCTCCCACGTGGGTGCAGGGGCCCAAGGAATTGGGCCATCTTCTACTGCTTTCTCAGGCCATAGCAGAGAGCTGGATCAGAAGTGGATCAGCTGGGACTCAAACTGGCACCCATATGGGATGCTGGCACTGCAGGCAGTGGCTTTATCCACTACGCCACAGCACTGGCCCCTCTCCTGTATCTTCAATATTACCCTTCTACCTCAGCACAAAAATCCCCTTTCTGCCATTGTCCATAAAATCCACCTGTTATGGACTGAATGACCTATTCCCCACCTCCCCAAATTCCTGTGTTGATGCCCTGAACCCTAAGTGTGGCTGTCTTTGGAGAGGACTTCTGCAGAAGTCATCAAGATTAAATGAGGTCATAGGGTGGGCCGCTGATTGATGGTCTTAGTGCCCCATAGGAAGAGATATCTCCTAAAGGCCCCACCCCTTAACGCCATCACTTTGGGAGTGAGGATGTCAACGTCTGGACTTGCAGGGCACGTACATATTCAGATGGTGCCAATGGGCTTCAGTACCACAAGTTCTTTCCCTGGTGGAGAAGCACTAATGGTACCAATTTATATTAGAGCTAATAGGTTGAGGATGACTGTTTGTAAGATAGTGACAAATGGAATAACTTTTGAGTTACTGACTTGGGGCAGGTGTTGGGTGCAATAGTGAAGATTGCACTTGAGACACCCATATCGCATATCAGAGGGCCTGAGTCCAAGTTTCAGCTCCGCTCTCAATTCCAGCTTCCTGCTAACGTGCACCCTGAGAGGCAGCAGGTGATGGCTCAAGTGCTTGGGTCTCTGCCACCCACTTGGACACCTGGTTGAGATCCTGGCTCATGGCTTTGGTTTGGATCAACCCTCATTGTTGTGGGCATTTGGGAGATGAGCTAGAGGAGAGAAGAGTTCCCTCTCTCCCCCCACCCCTCTCTTTCTCTCTCTGTGTGTGTATGTGTCTGTCTGTTTCGGTCTCTCTAGCTTTCAAATAAAAATAAATACAAACACACAATATTAAATTAATGTAAGACAGGATGGACAGAATACAAGAAAGAGAACAAAGGAATAAGAAATCGATGAGACAAATAGTAGACAAAATGATAGATTTAAACTCAATAGACAGTCACGGTGAGCCTATTGTTCAGTCCGCTAATTTGGGAAAAGCAGAAGCAACCAGTCTGGGGAGGCAGTGTGGTTCTCTTGTAGCCGCCCTGCACTGGGACGTAGACGGAAGACACTTGTGCCTTTAGAGAAAGATGGAGGGGTGTATTATCCAATGAGCTTCTGGGGCGGGCTCTCTGAGAGCAGAGGCCCCCCCCTGAGTCCTTGCAGTGCCCTCTCTTTCCTGAGCTAACTTCACGCTGCCCCAGCTTTCTGTTGCCAACAAATGGCCCCTGCCTCAGACAGCGTCACGGCCACGGTCAATAGCAGCTGAGACCCATGGGCTGTTAGACCCGCCTCTGAGCAAAACAAGCGTACTGGTCACGACTCTTCCACCACGAGAAAGTTTTTATGTTCTAGGTTTCCATCACGATGACTTCTCTGGTTGAAAAATGTGTGCATGTGTGTATTCTGAAAAACCAAGTCAGCACTCTTTACATGAATCTTAACAAAAGGTAGCGTTGCTTATCATTCACAGAATACGGAAGTTTGCAGAACAGCAAGGCTCCATGCTAAGGAAACAAAAGAAAAAGCAAAAGCTTGTTGGTTGATTTTTCTCCATGACCATCTGGTTTTGTAATTAATGTCTTGCCAGCGCACTAAAGTATTTTCTATGTAAATCTTTTGCGTTCTTATTGCCTTTTCAATTAAAGTCTCTGAATTAAAACTTTGTACCATGAGTCAGCAGTTAAAGCAAACATGTTTTTCCCATTTATCTTCCTTTGGGAAAAGCCAGTCCCAAACGCCGAATGCCTGCCATCCCTTGGTTCCTTTCATCCATCCAGATGTCCGTAATTACTGCTGGAGGTTACCACAGTGCTCAGCTCTGCCATCTGACACCATCTTTCCCATGATTGCCGGGGAGGCTTCCCTTGCCTTTCACTGTTCCCTATAAATACTGCCTTTCATATTGAAAAACACAACCTGTGGTCTGCAGATCACAGGGTCTGGGACACCTCGCGCTCGAGGGTGGTTCACGTGGGGGCTGCCATTGGAGCTCCACGCTGGGACACAAAGACTCTCCCTTTGGCGTCCCATTTTAGAAGTGGGTGCTCTCTTCACTGAGCTGTCTTGCTGGAAGCCAATATTCTAAGAAGGAAGGAGGGTGAAGTGTCCCAGAGATCATGTAGACCGGGGATACCTCCAGAGATGCATCGAAAACAGAATTGAAAGATGTTTATTTTGGTGCAAAAAATTTTTTTGAAATTCACACATTTGTGAGGTCTTCAGAAAATTCATGGAAATGTGTGTTGTGAAAAAAAATAGTTTCATGGATTTCAAGATATTTGGCACCAAAGTAAATTTATTTTTAATCCATTTCCACAAGTTTTTTGAGGCGTCCTCCTACAAAAGTCGTGGGGTCCACACAGATGTCAGTTATGAGAGCATCCTTCAATGCGTGGTCCCCAAAGCCTCATTAACACGGGGCTGTCCCGAGACAAATGGCCTGTTGGCATGGATTTGGAAAGATGCTAAGCAGAATTGTTTGTTTGTTTGTTTAAAGAATTATTTATTTTATTTGAAAGTCAGTGTTACATAGAGAGAGACAGAGAGGCAGAGAGGGAGAGAAGTCTTACATCCACTGGTTCACTCCCCACATGGCCTCAATGGCTGGAGCTGTGCCGATCTGAAGCCAGGAGCCAGGAGCTTCTTCCTGATCTCCCACGTGGGTGCAGGGGCCCAGGAATTGGGCCATCTCCCACTGCTTTCCCAGGTGCATTAGCAGAGAGCTGGATCAAAAAGTGGAGCAGCTGGGACTGGAACCGGCGCCATATGGGACATCAGCACTGCAGGCGGCAGCTTTACCCACTACGCCACAGTGCTGGCCCCTTGCTCAGCAGAAGTTGTTGCTGAAACACCTAAGCCAGCAAGCTCTGCTTCTCTTGAAGCCTTTGAGGGAGCAGCCTACCAAAGACGCCACCTCGACTCTCTGGCTGCTCTGTGGATGTTCATTAGGCATGCTCTTACGCTACACCAACTTGACAATGACCTTGGCATATAGCTCTTCATCAAAAATGTTACTGAAGACTATAGAGCCATTTCTTAAAACCCTATTACAGGCCATTCATTGCTCTAGGAGCACTAACCACCGTACTGCTGATGCTCACAAGGATTCTGCAGGTTGGACCTCTTTATCTCTATTTAATAGACGAGGGAGGGGCCACTGCTGTGGCGTAGTGGGTAAAGCCTCCACCCATAGTGCTGGCATCCCTTATGGGCGCTGGTTCCAGATGCGGCTGCTCCACTTCCAATCCAGCTCTCTTCTGTGGCCTGGGAAAGCAGTAGAAGATGGCCCATGTCCTTGGGCCCCTGCACCCACATAGGAGACCAAGAAGAAGCTTCTGGCTCCTGGCTTCAGATTGGTGCAGCTCGGGCCATTGCGGCCAAGACACTCTCTCTCTCTCTCTCTCTCTCTCTCTCTCTCTCTCTCTCTGCCTTTTCTTCTCTCTGTGTGTAACTCTGACTTTCAAATAAATAAATAAATCTTTAAAACAAAAAATAGACGAGGGAACCTAGGCTCCGAGTGATTATCTTGCCCCAAGTCACATGACTTTTTCTCTTACTGACATAGCTTTTTACAAAGGAAAATTAACCTCGGCTGGGAGTCTTTGTTCAGAATTTGAACACAGAAGGGAAAAAATCCTGAAGTGATGAGAGGAAAATAGAAATACCTTCCTTTTAAAAATAAAATTCAGAGTGGGCATTGGCACAGCAGTGAAGATGCGGCTTGGACGCCTGCCTTCCACGTAAGAACCCTGGGTTAGGGGCCTGGCTTTGCTTCCATTTCTAGCTTCCTGCTCATATGCCCCTGGGAGGGGGCAGGGGATGGCCCAACTACCAGAGTCGCTGGCACCCTTGTGGGATTTTCAGATTGAGTTCCCACCACTGGTTTCCATTTAACCCAGCCCAGTGGTGGGTAGTTGGGGAGTGAACCAAGAGATGGGAACACTCCTCTCTCTCTCTCTCTCTCTCTCTCTCTTAAAACAAACTGCTTAAAGTTGCAAAATTTTTAAAAATATTAAATTCAAAAAGTTTATAGGAATGCAATTAAAAGAGTCTATTTAGGGGCCAAACACTTTGAAATCCATACTTTTTTTTCATAATACATATTTTCCATGAACTTTCTGAGGACTCCTTGTATGCATGGAATTCAACCTTTTTTGGTACCAAAATAAACTCATCTTTCAATCCTATTTTCCACTTTTTGAAGTGTTCTTGTAATGCATAGTTGTGTCATCAATCGCTTAAAATCTTCCTATGTCACACATCAGGACGGCACCTAACTCATGGAGCCACCTATTTGAGATCTGAACTAATGGGCCTTCATTTCAGCCACACACCAGAACGTCTCTGAGCATCTATCTCCTTGCCAATGACCCTGGGACGAGCTGAGGGTAAATGAACCAAACCATGAAGATTACAATCTTCTGGAAAACACATGAGCTTATAAACTAAGGGGGAAAGAACTTGGGGAAAAGTGTATTTAGGGATTTGATCAAAACCAAATAACTCAGGAAAAAATATATATAATCTACAGTGGTTCAACAAGCTCCCAAAGCCATCAAAACCAATGGCTTCTAAACAATGCACGCTCAGCTCATCAGAAAGAGTGAGATGAGACTTGAAGCATTCAGACCCAATTGCTTAGCGTGGGCTGTTTCCAGAATTTTCTCCACAGAAGCCAAAAATTCTTTTAAGTCAAGGAAACAAGTAAGGCCTGAGGAAAAATGAGTGAGAAAGCTGACTATCTTAGTGTCAAATACAGAAAAAAATCATCGTTGTTTTAATAATAAACTCATTCTCTATTCCCATGTTCTTAGGGAAAATTCTTTAGACTGACAGGAAATCAGATTTTGCCACTTTTTTCTTGACAGTCTTCCAGTAATTTTCTTGGGGCAAAGTTATACTCTCCCAAGCCCTGACCACAGACCCTAACTCATGTCTTCTAAGTCATCATCATTTTGGGTTGATTTCGGAGATTGGTTAATCCTGTGACCCTTCTGTCTTTGAAAGTCATTGTATTTGTTTCTGTGGCTTTTGGCTTTTGGGGCTGATTGTTTATAAATTGTGCCCCCCCCCAGATTGTAGGTTTATTCATTCACTCAGCGGATGAATAAATAATTTCAGTGCTACAGAAAAAACAAGACCATATAAATAGAGGGTAATTTGGGGTGGGGTGGGTTGCTGCTCACTTTAAATTGTATTTATTTGAAAGGCAGGGAGATGAGAGAGAGAGAGAGAGAGCTCTCTCATCTGGTGCATTCCCCAAATAACTACAATGAAGCCCATTAGAGGCCCAGGGCCAGGAATTCAATCCAGGTCTCCAATGTAGGACACAGAGACCCAATTCCTTGAGCCCTCACTGCTGTCTCCTAGGGTCTACACTAGCAGGAAGCTGGAGTTAGGAGCCGGAGCCTGGCATCAAACCTAGGTACTCCGTTGTGATATACTGGCATCTTAGCTGCCAGGCCAAACACTCAACCCCTCCTCACTGTAGAGCAAGTAGTGGGATGGCGTCTCTGAGGCCGTGACATTGGCTGGAAGCCAGTCGTTGAGGGGAGGCAACTTGCAGTCCCCCAGAAGCCCAGGGCAGCAGAGTGCTGCATGCTAGCAGGGAACAGATCGGTCTGGAAGATGATCGTGGATCTGGGCCCGGGAGAGGCAGGGTCTGGGAGGCAGACTGGTGTGGGCCAGCACCAGCAGGCCTGTCTCGAGGCTCGTGGGTTGGATTTCATCCTCAGTGCAAGGTGGAAACCGTGGAAGAAGTTCCAGAAAGAGAACAACACAACCTGTGATTTTTAAATTTGCTTTCTTGTGAACTTTTGTTTCTCAGAGACCACGCTGACTGCTGTTTGGGAAATGGATTAGAGGATGGCAAGAGTGGAGACACAGACTACAGAGGGACTTCCAAAAAAAGCTTGTGGAAAGACAGAATGAAAAGCTTGTTTTGGTGCAAACTAATTTTGAAATCTCTGCAGGGTTGTTTTCATAATATATATTTTCCAAGAACTTTTTGAAGACTCCTCATGTGTAGGAGGCGGAAGTCAATATTCCCATGGGAGAGAAATCACTCCCTTTTTGGGGACCGATCTGAATATTTCTGCTGAAGAGCTGTGAAGATCTTATTGACCTAGGATCCCAGAGCCGGGAGCCTGGGCACGGGGCAGGAGGGGATGGGAAATCTCACACACCCAGAAGGGCAGCATCCTAACTTCTGCTTTCTCTCCCCACTGAGTGCACTCCGTGGTGAGCACGTGCAGCACACTGCGTCAGTTCAGCGGTATTGGAAGAGTGTTATTGATTCCATTTTGAAGATAGGGAAGGGGAGACTCGAATGGTTGAAAGATTTGTCCAAGGTCAGAAACCTAATTGATGAAGATGAAGTCCAAACAAGTATCTGGTCTCTCTCATAGAGAAAAACAAGAGGGGCAGGGAGGGGGAGGGGGAGAGAGAAGGAGTTAAGTTGCTGCCTGCAATGGGGCATCCTGTACCTGCATGCTGCTCCACTTCCCATCCAGCTGCCTGTGGATGTGCCTGGGAAAGCAGTGGAAGATGGCCCAAGTGCTTGAGCCCCTTCACCTACATGGGACACCTGATGAAGCTCCTGGCTCCTGGCTTCCGCCTGGCACAGCCCTGACCTTTGCGACCACCTAGGGGGTGAACCAGGGGGATGGAAGATCTCTGTGTCTCTTCCTCTCATAACTGTCTTTCAGAGTTACACAGAGAGAGGCAGAGAGAAGTCTTCCATCTGCTAGTTCACTCTCCCATTGGCCGCAATGGCCAGAGCTGTGCCAATCCGAAGCCGGGAGCTTCTTCTAGGTTCCAGGGCTCAAGCACTTGGGTTATCTCCTACTGCTTTCCCAGGCCACAGCAGAGAGCTGGATCAGAAGTGGAGCAGCTGGGACTCAAACCAGCAGCCACATAGGATGCCGGCACTGTAGGCGGTGGGTTTTACCCACTACACCACAGCGCTGCCCCCTAAATAAATCTTTAAAATAAAAAACAAAAGACAAAGAGGGGAGGGAAGAGGGAAAGAAACAGGGGCCACCAGGGATACTAGATATTTATTTTAAACATTTCTTGCAAACGTCTGCTGCTTATGAATGATGAGCAGAGAAAAAAAAAAAAAAAACGTAATTACACAGTACGACGGAACTTCCGGAAGGTATTACATGAAAAAGCACAGTCATGATCAGAAACAAAACAGATCAAGTGACCAACACTGAACCAAAAAGGCAGGAAGAGGGAGGGAAACGTGGCAGGGCGCAGACACCTGTGGCCGCGGGGCAGGCTCTGTGCTTTGGGGCCGCGTGGAGAGGCCAAAGGTCTCCGGCTCACGATCTGTTCTGGAAACTTCAGTGATAATTTTCCAAAGAAGAAAATGTGGGGTTTCGCCTCGGCGGCGCTCCTCTGTTTCTCCAAGGAGCAGGGGACCCGGTCAGGGCAGCCCCGCGGGCCGAGGACGCACGCGCGCACCGCTAATGCCCTGGGGACGGACGCGGCTCTGCGAGTCCCCACACACGGGCTCGCGCGGACCGAACAGGTGGTCGCCTCGCTCCTCGGGCGCGGGTGGCTTTGTCGGGTTAGGGTGCACCGCCGTCAGGGGACGGAGTGCCCCAGATGCAAAGGGGCCGGGATCTCCGGAGACGCTCGGAGTGGAAGGGCTTGGCAGCCGGGCAGGCCCGCGCCTCCCGGGGCCAAAGCAAAGCTGCAGCGCGGGCTGCCCGGGACGGCTGCCGGCTGGGTCCCGCCGGAGCCCGGGGGCCTGGCCCCGCCCCCTGCCCGTGCAGGCCGAGCGCGGACCCTCATCCAGCGCCTTGCCCACAGCGCCTGCCTCCCTGGACCCGGTCTCCCTGGTCTCAGCTCATGCACGGCGCCCTGGGGCAGACCCACCGGGGAGCGGACATGGTGCATGTGGGAGACGCAGTCGATAGGCGTCGTTCATTCCCCGGGCGCGCTCGTGTGTGAGCGCCCTTCCCAGAAAAGTGGAAGGGACAAGCTATGTTGTTATTCTGTCTCTGCCTTTCAAATAAATTAAATGAAAATTCTTAAGAACTTGTGTTTGGGTTTCAGCTGGGTTTTTGTTGTTAAGACAATTTTTAAAAAAAGATTTACTTATTTGAAAGGCAGAGTTACAGGGAGAGAGAGAAAAGGAAAGAGAGAGAGAGAGAGAGAGAGAGAGAGAGAGAGAGAATCTTCCATGGCTGGTGCACTCCCCAAATGGCCAGAAGAGCCAGGACTGGACCAGGCAGAAGCCAAGAGCCAGGAGTTTCTTCCGGGTCTCCCAGGCGGCATGCAGAGCCCCAGGTACTTGGGCCACCTTCCCCTGCTTTCCCAGGTGCACTAGCAGGGCACTGGATGGGAACCCGAGGAGCCGGCGCTCAAACCACGTCCATATGGAATGCTGGAGCAGCAGACCATGGCTTTAACCCACTGAGGCACAGCGCTGGCCACTCAGTTGTTTTTGTTCTATTTTGTTTAGTTTCTTAATTTGAGAGACAGGGAGGGAGAGACACACCACTCCCACTCCCACAGCTCCCATCTGCTGGTTCACTCCCCAAAAGCCTGAAGCAGTGGAGATGGGTCAGGCTCAAGCCAGGAGCCAAGAATTCTATCCAGGTCTTCCACGTGGGTGGCAGGGACCAGCTACCTGAGGCATCAGGTGCACATTAATAGGAAGCAGGATTCCTGAACAGAGCCCGAACTTGGACCCAGGTATGTGGGTATGAGACATGGGCATCTTAACCAGCAGACTAAGCACCCATGCCTTTGAAAAGTTTCTGCGCCAATAAAACCAATCTTTCAGTTCCATTTTCCATGAACTTCTTGAGGTAAGCTTGCTTAATATATGGCATGCTTTATCTTCAACCTCCTTCCAAAATAATGTGGCACTCAAAAGGAGTCGTCATCGGTCTCAGGCAGGAGGGTGCTGACAGTCAGATTCAGATCTCGGCTCCAAAGCTCTGCTCTTAACTTGTGTTCAGAAATGGACTCGACAAATTTATTAAAGCACC
This sequence comes from Sylvilagus floridanus, assembly GCA_949820135.1. Classification (NCBI taxonomy): domain Eukaryota; kingdom Metazoa; phylum Chordata; class Mammalia; order Lagomorpha; family Leporidae; genus Sylvilagus; species Sylvilagus floridanus. Next base: position 15,256,302 of record OX463228.1, on the reverse strand, counting down.
TACTATGTGCAAGGGAAAGCCAAAGACCACGGGAGGACAAGGCTCTGGAAAGATAATCATGCCCGCTTCCCAGCCCACAACCAGTGTGGAATTTAAAATGGGATTTGTCTCAGTCTGTTGAAATGAAGCAGGTATGTCTGATTTCTAGTTTATCTTTTTCAGAAAGTCCTGAATAAGATCACCAGTGATAAATTTCTCTCTCTCTCTCTCTCTCTCTCTCTCTGCATACACAGCACATGCACAAGGCTGCTTCAAAAAGTTGTTGGAAACTGGAATTAACAGCTAAGTTTATTTTGGTGCAAAAAACGTTGAAATCCTTGCAGAGTGTCTTCCTTACATCCACCTCCCAGGAACTTTTTGCAGAGCCCTTCACATAGGCCGTGCAGTCTTACGGATGCTGGTGGAAAGACAGGAGCACTTCCTGGAGTGTGGTGCCCCAGTGAGAGGCAGCCAGACCCCCAGAAGCACACAGCGCTCTGCAGGGGAGAAGCCTGTGGCCTCCCTCCGGGTTTTCCCCCCAGGCTCGGAGCTCCCGACATCCCCTGCGTTGGAGACCCAGGAGCAACTCTGGAGGCCAGAGAGCGGGGCTCACTAAGCCTGGACTCCCTGGGGTCCTTTGGGTCTATGCTGCCCGCAGGTGCTCCCCAGGTGGTCTCAGCCCCCAGCCGTGACCTAGGCAAAGCCCCTGGGAATCCTCAACTGCCACCAATCCTCCTGGCTGCCTGCCCGCCCTCTTGAAGTAGTCCAGATTTCACTTATTAAACATATTAATCTGGAGTTAACAATTTGCGCTTGTTTTGCTAAATGGCTGGAAGAGAGAAGGGAAGGAAAAAGAATCTGATCTGATGGGGAGGCTTAACCTTGCTGGACCAAGGTGGCCTCTTGTATCCTGCCTTTAAAATAACTGGAGGTGGAGGGACTGTTCCCAGAAGTGGAGAGTCACAACACAAACCCAACAGGAGTTAGAGAAACACAAACAAAACCCATCCCTTTCTTGGCCCCGACCTGCCATGTGACTCTGAGAACACTGCTTACTGCGGTGACAGCATTTTAAACAGCTGCCTGAGGAGTTTTAAATAGATTTGATGTCATTCAATGATTTATAGAGCATGGGTTACCAAAATATTAAAGTTCTGACATGTCGCTTATCCAAGACCACGGCCCCTTGTGTTCCCCACTCTGAACCAAATAACTCTCTGCTGTTGGAGTTCAGAAAACTGTGGCTGCTGTGAATGAGGGACGGGAACAAAGATGAGCAGCCTTGGACGAAAGAAAAACACTTGCCAGTCCTTGGTAACTCGCTCCACGCGACGCACCCATGTTCAGGAAGTGAGCTAGGCAATTATTCTTTAATTGCATCTCAAATCTGAGCTTGCAGGGAAATTGCAGGGGGATATACAAAGGAATGGATCTGGTTGATGAAGTGCCCCCAGGCCTCCACTTTATAAAATAAGCCACAATTATGTAAACATCGCACAGCCTTAATCAATAGCCCCCTGGAACACGACGGCCTCAAAGTGCACCCGGGTTTGGAATTGAAGATCATTGCGATCCTTCCATTACGTTCTTTTTCATTTCCTTGGAGTAAACCTCCTTTTTGTAACGTCTGTGTATCTTCTGGACTCGGAGAGAATGAACCAAAGGCAGGCTCAGAGAACTCTGACAGTTTTGTGTATGTCAAGAATAATGAGAGATGACAGACTATCACATTTAGACCTGTAACCCGATCATTTGCTTCAGGACTTCCTGCTAAGATTAATTTGGAGACAGGCAAGAGGGGGGAGAAATTGGAGGAGGAGGGAAGACCGGTGGAGGACAGGAAGGGCTAGTGCGTGCTCTTCTTGAGACCGAGGGAGAGGGACTGGCAGCCAGGTAGGTGCTTTGCGTTTGGCCAAGGGGCAGGAGGAAATTAAGTCTCTCTGTGTGTGGGCTTTTATCGAAAGTCCCCGATAGTCCAAATGCTTGTTTTGTTTTTTTCTTAAATGAGCATTACAAGGGGACTTCAAATAGTTTGTGAAAATTAATTGAAAGATAAAAATAAAGGACATGGATGCTATTTCTCCACATAAGCGCCATCAGGCTGGAGGCACTTTGGGATTGACCACGCTGGGCAGTTAGTCCACCCCAAGGAACTGAGGCTCCCGGGAATGCATTCGTGCCAGTGCAGTCTTTTTAAAAACATCACTAATGGCCAGAAAAAAAATGGCTGCATTTAATATTAGCCATCAAAAAGAAGGAAGACAGTCAGGACTTTTCAAATGAGTTATCAATTTTAAGCTGTTGATCTCTTTGGGGCATTGAGCCAATAAGCTTTCCATACAGCGTCAATGATTTCATCATTCGTCCACTCAGATTTCACCATGAATCTGATGTTTGTTCTTGTTTTGGTTTTCAGTAGAATTCATGTTGCTGTGATTGAGGCTCTTTTCCAAACTTACAGCTTATCCAGGCCGGCGCTGTGGCATAGCAGGTAAAGCTGCTGCTTGCAGTGCCGGCATCTCATATGGGCACAGGTTTGAGTCCCAGCAGCTCCACTTCCCATTCAGCTCTCTGCTGTATCCTGGGAAAGCAGTGGAAGATGGCCCAAGTCTGGGCTCCTGCACCTGTGTGGGAGACCCAGAAGAAGCTCCTGGCTCCTGGCTTTCAATGGGCACAACTCTGGCTGCAGCAGCCAATTGGGGAGTGAACCAGCATATGGAAGACCTCTCTCTCTCTCTCTCTCTCTCTCTGCCTCTGCTTTTCTCTCTGTGTAATTCTGACTTTCAGATAAATAAATGACTTTCAGATAAATAAATCTTTAAAAAAAAAAACGTACAGCTTATCTTTCTTTACTCATTAAGTCTCAAGTTTTCAGTTCTGTAAATATTTCAGTGAAATTGACACAGGTTGGAAATGATAATCTACAACTTATAAATCCTTTGTCATAATTACAAATGAAAATACAGATTGTCCTGTAAATAGGACTCAGGGATGATATAGAACCTTTTACATATTCCATAGATAGGACATTTGGAAAATACAATATCCTTTCATACATTATACGATACACAAAGTAGGGATTTTCTTGACTGTTCAACAATCATTTTTGGTGAAAAGGAGCAAAAAGCAGGGCCATTGCTGTGGCACAGCGGGTTGAAGCCCTGGCCTGAAGCGCCAGCACCCCCTATGAGTGCCAGTTCTAGTCCCGGCTGCTCCTCTTCAATGCAGCTCTCTGCTATGGCCTGGGAAAGCAGTGGAAGATGGCCCAAGTCCTTGGGCCCCTGCACCTGTGTGGGAGACCTGGAGGAAGCTCCTGGCTCCTCGCTTCGGACCCGCACAGCTTCCACTGTTGTGGCCATCTGGGGAGTGAACCAGCGGATGGAAGACCTCTCCCTGTGTCTCTACCTCTCTCTCTCTGTAACTCTTTCAAATAAATAAAATAAATCTTTAATAAAAAAGAAAAGGAACAAAAAGTTTCAAAGAAAATGTTACATTACATTTCTGACAATATGTTGTCAGTTTCACATGACTTGGTTACATTCTGAGCCTACTAGAGAAAGGATTTGAAAAACTCATACTATCTAGTCAGGCATTTGGTTTAGTGGTTAAGACACCTACAGGGGCTGGCGCTGTGGCGTAGCGGGTAAAGCTGCCACGTGTGGTGCTGGCATCCCATATGAGGGTTGGTTCGAGTCCTGGCTGCTCCACTTCTGATCCAGCTCTCTGCTATGGCCTGGGAAAGCAGCAGAAGATGACACAAGTCCTTGGGCCCCTGCATATACATGGGAGACCTGGAAGAAGCTCCTGGCTCCTGGCTTCGGATCGGCACAGCTCCAGCTGTTGTGGCCAATTGGGGAGTGAACCAGCAATGGAATCTCTCTCTGCCTCTCCCTCTCTCTCTGAGTAACTCTGACTTTCAAATAAATAAATAAATCTTAAAAAAAAAAAAAAAGACACCTACATACATCAGAGTATCCAGCTCTGATGTCTGACTCCAGATTCTAGAAGGCAGAACCCAGGAGGCAGCACTGATGGCTCACGACACGGGGTTCCTGACACCCATGTGGAAGACCTGGACTGAGTTCCTGGCTCCTGACTTCGATCCCAGCCCAGCCCCAGCTATCGCAGGTGTTTGTGGAATGAGACAGTGGATAAAAGTTCTCTCCCTCTCCCTATCTGTCTATCTGATTTTCAAATAAAAAAACACAATAAGTATTTTTAAAGCTATTTGAGCTCACTCCCTTGAAAAATCAACAACATGACATAACTCGGTTATACATATGTATTAAGTAAAGTGCTTATTCTTGGTCCTGCAGATCGTGCCATTTTAGAGACAGTTGCGGCAGAGATGTTTATAAGTTCCAACCTAGACATGCAAAAGAAGCAACCAGTGAGGGAGATGGGTGCTTAGAATGCATATTTCTAGACACAGCTTTGTGGCCTGCAATGCTGCATCCCATGTGGGTGCAGGTTTGAGTCCCTGCTGCTCCACTTCTGATCCAGCTCCCTGCTAATGCGCCTGGGGAAGCAGTGGAAGATGGCCCAAGTGATTGGACTCCTGCATCCACGTGGGAGATCTGGAAGAAGCTCCTGGCTTTTGCTTTGGTTTGGCCCAGCTCTGGCATTGCAGCTATGTGGGGAACGAACCAGCAGATGGAAGTTCTCTCTCTCTCTCTCTCTCTCTGTCTCTCTCTCTCCCTCTCTCTGCCTCTCCTGTTCTCTCTGTAACTCTTTCAAATAAATAAATAAATAAATCTTAAAAAAAAAAAGTTTCATGAGAGTGGCACTGGGTAGAGAGAGAGGTAGAGACACAGGGAGAGGTCTTCCATCCACTGGTTCACTCCCCAGGTGTCAGGAGGCTCCACCCATTTCCGGTTCTCCCAAGGTGTCTGTTTCAGCCTCGGGGTGAAGAGCAGCACAGCCACAATGGGTTATGATCCGAAAGATGTGTCACTGGCTGCTTTCATACTGTGCCGACACCACAGACCTACCTAAGCCAAGATGCCGACCCAACCTCGTGGGCCCGAGGTCCTGTACTTACGCTGTCATGGACCAAAACATCTTTGGACTGTGTGTGACTGTTCTTTTGTCCCAAAAGCTTTTCATCAGCATGGTAACAGCCCCAAGCATCTGCCTCCCAGCTAAGCTACTACCCCTGCCCCCCAGTTTCGCCTTTGCCTCCCTCCCTACAGCGGAGTCCACGGCAGGCCACTCAGCCCCCTGTTGGGCTGAGGTCTCCTTCCTTCCACCTCTGAGAGTATGGTAGAAGGGAGGAAACCTCTACTGAGTGCCTTGGACTACACTCCCGGCAGCAGCCCACCCCCAGCAACAGGCCAATGCAGAGGAGTGGAGACATGGCCCTCCCCTCAAGGCAGGCAAATTGGGAGGCCTCTGCTAGCCCCAAGAGCTTCCTGTGGGATCGGCTGGATCGCCTGGCTCACAGCTGTGGTTGGATCCTGCCCCGCCCCCAGGCCAGGCCTCCTGCACCCCCACTCCTAGTGTGGATGCTGAGGCTTCTGCCCTTAGCTCCTCCATGCAGTCCCATCTCCCAGGGCGCTAACGGGGAATTTGAGTTCCATCTGCTCCACTTCCTAAGCAGCTCTCTGCTATGGCCTGGGAAAGCAGTAGAAGATGGCCCAGATCCTTGGGCTCCTGCACACATGTGGGAGACCCAGAGGAAGCTCCTGGCTTTGGATTGGTGCAGCTCTGGCCATTGCAGCCAATTAGGGAGTGAACCAGCAGATGGATGATCTCTCTCTCTCTTTTTGCCTCTCCTTCTCTCTGTGTAACTTGGACTTTCAAATAGGTAAATAAATCTTAAAAAAGAAAGTGTATGGGGGGGGGGGCTCCCGTTGTGGCGCAGTGGGTTAAGCTGCTGCTTAGACACCTGCAACCCATATTAGAGTGCTGGTTCCAGTCTCAGCTGTTCTGCTTTCAATCCAGCTCCCTGCTAATGCAAGTGGGAAATCAGCAGATGATGGTTCATGTATTTGGGTCCCCTGCCAACCATGTCGGGACCAAGGTTGGATGTCCTGACTCCCGGCTTCCGCCTGGCCCAGCGCTGGCAGTTGTAGCCATTTGAGGAGTCAAGCAGTGGATGGAAGATCTCTCTCCCTCTCTGTGTCTCTTTGTTCCTCCCTCTCTCTCTCTCTCTCTGTCCTTCCCTCTCTCTCTCTCTGTCCCTCCCTCTCTCACTCTCGCTCTCACTCTCGATTTGACTCTCGCTCACTCTCTCTCTCTCCGACTGTCTGAACAAAATGATTCAGATGGATGCTCACATCCCTACCTTCACGATGCCATTTTAAGAGAGAACTTAACACTGTGTAGCTACAAACAATGCTGTGTTTTTTTCTGGGTTTGGATGAAGTCCTGGGGTTTGTGGCCTAGAGGTTAAGATGTTGGTTAAGATGCCCGCACGTTCGTGTGCTGGTTTGAATCCATAGCAGCTTCCTGCTAACGCCGACCCTGGGAGGCAGCAATCGATGGCTCAAGTGCTCAACATGGGAGACCCAGATTGAGTTCCCAGCTCTTGGCTGTGGCCCAGGCCCAGCCCCAGCTGTTGCAGGCACTTGGGGGGATGAACCAGTGAATGGGAGCCCTCTCCCTCTGTCTGTCTCTCTGTGTCTCAGCTTCCCAAATGAATAATTGATTTTTAAAATGCAGAGTCCTGTGCAAAGGCTCTGGGAACTCTGTCCTTTTGTTACGTTCCAGACGCACACGCACTCCGCCAGCTCCAGGGCTCCTAACATCCTCCCAGAGGCTTCAGCTTATGACCTATCAGCACCTTCAAGATCAGCCTGGGAAGGAAGAAAAATATTACGTGAGAGCTTTTTCTCTCCCAAAGCCCGTCTTAGGGAGCGAGCCATTTTCAGAGGAGAGGCAGGCTTGAGGAAGGGCCAATACACAGTGGGTTTATCCTAACCCTATGTGATGCAATAACAATAATAATATTTTTTTTAAAGTGCTGCTTAAGAAAAGGCTGTGGAGAATTGGGAGTCAGCTGGCTTGGGCTTAAGAGCTGGTATGCAACAAAACAGCCAGATACAGTTCTCTGGGGAAAAAGAAATCGAAACAGAAACTCCCTAAGCTTGGGAAGCATGCGAAGGTGCGTGGTACGGGCCAAAAGCAGAAAGAAGAGGCCATGAAATTCACAAGCCCAGTGCTATATGCTTACGCACGCGGCAGTCGGCGATGAACAGCACGGGGCGTGAAGCGGCTCTGTCTGGTAGATTTGCCCTCACTCTGCGTTAGCAGGAAACCACATTCTGTTGACTCCAGTGACGACTGCTTTCCAGCTGTGGACCGTTCGCGACAGAGCAGAGTCTACCAGGCTGTTGTCCGATTTTCCTTTTTCCCAGTGCCTCTTTCTTCCGGCAGGGAAAGTCTGCAGCCTTCATTTAACGTGATCAGGCCCCGGGTCAGGTGCAAATCAAGCCTGCAAGGCTGGTTGTAAATGTTGCATTGAGTGGGTTGCTCAGGGAAGCAGTCATTCAGGTGCAAAAAGCACACGTGTACAAACACCGGCAGAGGAAAATCCGTCTGTTCAGTGGCAAGTGCATGAACTTGACTCATTTGCTGCCGCAGAGAGCAAGGAGCTGCGGTGGGCATTTGGCCTGGCAGTCATGCCCTTGGCTGGGGATGCCTGGGTTCCGCCTTAGAGTGCCTGGTTTCCAGTCCCTTCTCCAGCCCTCATCCCAGCTCCCTGCTAATGGGCACCATGGGAGACAACAGTGATGGCTGAAGTAGTTGTGTCCCTGCTCTGGGTATTTTTTTTAGAGTGACAAAAAAATAATATAAATGTTGATTTTAAAGGCAGCTGAGGCTGGCACTGCAGCTCACTTGGTTAATCCTCCGCCTGCAGTGCTGGCATCCCATATGGGCGACAGGTTCTAGTCCCGGTTGCTCATCTTCCAGGCCAGCTCTCTGCTGTGGCCCGGGAGTGCAGTGGTGGATGGCCCAAGTGCTTGGGTACCTGCACCCAGATGGGAGACCAGGAGGAGGCACCAGGCTCCTGGCTTCGGATCAGTGCAGCGCCGGCCGTGCAAGCCATTTGGGAAGTGAACCAACAGAAGGAAGACCTTTCTCTCTGTCTCTCTCTCTCACTGTCTATAACTCTACCTGTCAAATAAATAAAGAAAATTAAAAAAAAAAAAAGGCAGTGACAGAGAGAGATGGGAAGAGATCTTCCATCTGTTGATTCGCTCCCCAGATGGCACCACAACTTGCCAGGGAGGTCAAAGCCAGGAGCCTGGAACTCCATCTGGGTTTCCCACTTGGGTGGCAGGGGCCCAAACACTTGAGCTGTGATCTGCTGAATTTCCAGGTGCATTAGTAGGAAGCTGGATGAGAAGTGGAGCAGCCAGGACTGGAACCAGGGCACACCAGTGTGTGATGTGGGATGTGTCACAAGGAAGGGTTCAACCTGCTATCCCAAAACCTCAGAGTAATACATGTTAACATGACAAGGAAATACAATTCACGTTACGGGTGGGCTTTAATGGATCTCTAGTGAGACATTCTTACTATAGGGGCATTTTACAGATCTGCCCCTTCTCTTAGCCAGAGACATGCTCAGATCTCCCCTTATATGTTCCACTCCTGTTTCTTTTCTTTATTTTTTGAGACTTTTTATTTTATTTATTTGAGAGATAGGGTTACAGACAGAGAGAGGGAGAGACAGAGTGAACCAACCATCTGTTGGTTCACTCCCTAGCTGGCTGCAACAGCCAGAGTTGAGCTGATCCGAAGCCAGGAGCCAGGAGCTTCTTCTGGGTCTCCCACGTGGGTGTAGGGGCCCAAGGACTTGGGTCATGCTATCTTCCTTCCCAGGCCATAGCAGAGAGCTATGTGGAAGTGGAGCAGCCGGGACTTGAACCAGCACCCATATGGGATTCTGGAACCTCAGGCAGAGGCTTAGCCCACTATGCCACAGCGCCAGCCCCATCCATTCCTGTTTCAATCATTAATAATAGCAACCTTGGGCTGGTGTTCGTGCTGTAGCAGGTTAAGCCACCACCTGAGATGCCAGCCTCCCATATCAGAGCGCTGGTTCAAATCTCAGCTGTTCCACTTCCCATCCAGATCCCTGCTAATATAACTGGGAAAGCAACAGAAGATGGTCCAAGTCTTTGGGTTCTTTCACTCACATGGGAGATATGGATAGAGTTCCAGGCTCCTGGTTTTGGCCTTGCCCAACCCTGCCCCCCATCATTGCAGCCATTTGGGGAGTGAACCAATAGATGGAAGTATCTCTCTCTCTCTCTTTCTCCCCCTCTCATTGTCCCTCTATCTTTCAAATAAACAAACTAAATCTTGAAAAAAATTAGTAACAACAACATTAACTTACTTCATTGCTAGTAAGGTATTGTAGGCCAACAACATATGTAAGGCTAAATTGTAGGTAATTTATTCAATTGCAGATTGTAGTGGGTTGGACTTAATTCATACTAAGAGATCCTTCCTTACTCTGATCTGAGCAAGCTTGCATTCTCTCTGCCAGAGCTGTAGGGTCAGGATCCTGTTACACACACACACACACACACACTCAGGTTTGACAGTTCTGCACCAAACCATGCTCTGCTGCAGTCATCGCACTCTGATCTGGCCACTCCCTTGAGTGGCTTTGGTAGGGGACACTGAGGGTGCCTGGGGCCGGCTGAGCAGAAAGAGCCTACGAAACAGTAGCAGAGACCTCTCCAGCAAGGGGAAGTTTCTTGGGAGTGTGGAGGAACAGGAGTGGGAATCTGAGCAGAGCCTGCTTCTGGCAACTGGAGAGCAGAGCTTTGAGCCCCAAGCCAGGGCAATGACCTTGCTCAAGGGCAGTGCCGGGCTGTACCTTCGTGGTCTCTGGAGATGAAAAAGAAGCCCTGGAGCAGGCTCTGGCTCTTTTTCTGTCAGCCTTGCTCACATATTTCCTTCTTCTGCTCCAGCCTAGGCTGGCCTTGACTTTCTTTTTTAAGATTTATTTTATCTTTTTTTAAAGGCAGAGTTACAGATCTCAAGAGAGAGAGAGAGAAGGATATTCCATCCACTGGCTTACTCCCCAAATGGCCATAATGGCCAGGGCTGGGCTGATCCGAAGCCAGGAGCCAGGAACTTCTTCCAGGTCTCCTGTGCAGGTGCAGGGGCCCAAGGCCTTGGGGCATCTTCTACTGCTTTCCCAGGCCACAGTAGAGAGCAGGATCAGAAGTGGAGCAGCTGGGACTCAAACTGGCGCCCATATGGGATGCTCTACCTGCCATGCCACAGCGCCTCAGTCTTGACTTTCCCGTCTCTCCTTCCCTCTTCACCTACTCTCCTCTCTTGCACTATCGTAATGTTTTGCTACTGTCTGCAATAAAGGCTCTGCTCCAGGGTTGCCTGTCCCCGATGGGTTGGTGTGTGGCAGTCACTGAGGTGAGCTGGGAGGACAGGGCCCTGAAGGGTGGCCCGGACTGCAGGGGCAAGAGAGAAGCCAGCTGGCTGGGGGGTATCAGTGAGTTCGGGCTGGGTTTGGAGACCCTGGGGCAGCAGTGGTGGGACAGTGCCACTGCGCTCAGCAGGAAGCACCCAGGCAGTCCTCTCTCCCACCCTCCCGGCCCAGCCTCCCTGCGCCAGCATCGCTCAGGTTGCCAGAGTATCCCAGTCCCTCTCGCTGGCTGCTCTGGGTTTCCGTGAGATGCTGGGATCCTGGCTCCCCGCCGTGGCCCTGGCCCTCGGTCAGATTCATCACCAGTCTCCTCGGATGCCCACCCTCCTCCTGGCCGTGTCTGCCTGGTCCTTGGTTCATCCCAGTGCTCTGCAGGAAACCTCAAGGGACCAGATCTCTGCTTCCCAGTCCTTGGTTCTTTGGCTTCTGGGCCGTGCCTCGCTTTGCCCAATCTACTGTCCGTGGGCCGCCACTGCTGCTTTGGTAGCAGAGACTGAGAGCCACTCAGCCGAGTCAGCTCTGTCTCTGCACCCTCCTCTTTGGGCAGCACATGGGCGATCTCTCTCTGTCTCTGCCTTTCAGATGCAGTGAAACACAAAAGGACACCATGTCATTGACCGGTCCTTTGCTGTCTTTCTCTTCCACCGGGTTAAACACGGCCAGGCAAGGACTTTTCCCTTGCTCCCCAGGGTGCCCAGAACAGAGGCTGGAAGGGCAAAGCAAACGCTTGGAGACGCAAATGCACGAAGGATCCTCCCGTGTCGCTCAGATTCTAAACTTCTGCAACTGTGACGCGAGGCAGCAGGGCTGAGCCTGCCCAAGCTGCCCTGGTCCCTGCGTCACTGGGACCAGAAGCCACAAACCCCCAGAGCGCACGTCTCCCTGTCCACTTGGAATTGGTTCCCACCTCCTTCGAGTCCTTTCTGTTTGGCCTTGTTTTTCTTTCCATTGTTACATGTCTTGAACGCTCTTACTAATAATACAAATAACCCCATTTCCTCTGCTGTTTCCAAACCACCGGTCAAGCCATTTTCCCTTCGGTTTGCCTCTGGTGAAGAAAAGAAAGAAAGAAAGAATTCCTCCCAGAACTGTGACCCAGAGGTAATGAACATAAATGTCATCCAAGGCCATGGGGAAGTTCTTGGCCATGACTCACATCCCCTGTGCTGAGAACAGGGCTGTCAGGCAAGGCAGAACGTTTCAAAACCAACACCCTCTACCTCCCCGGGGCCATGCCCATTGGCTGCAGGACTGTCTCCTTGTCCTGTCTGTGTCCGGGCCACACGGCTGAAGGCTGCTCCTCTTCTCAGAGGTGGCTTCTGTGACGCTCCTTGGAGTCTCTGCAGGAAACGTCCAGCTATGGCTACACCACCTCCCCAACAGCTATGGCTGCCGCCACCCAGTGCGCCCCAGCGCTGCGGAACCCATCACTAGGCAGCGCGGTGGGCTCAGAGCCAGAGTTCCTCGGATTTTCCACTCCAGCTGGAAACAGGATCCCGAAGGCACAGGTTAGGAAGGAGCCATGGCTGCTGAGTTCAAAGACCGCATTCATGAGGCTGAAAAAACATAGTTCAATATTTAGATTATTCTGTCCCCTTTGTTTTTTCTCTTTCCCCTGCTCTCAGGTTTGTAGAGCAGGTTCCGGTGCATGAATGAAAGGAAAGGAAAGAGGGAGGGAGGGAGGCAGAGAGGAAGGAAGGAGGGAAGTCGGAGTTCACATACACACACACACACACACACACACACACACACACACAGGAGATGCGCACACACTGCCATCCAAGTGGAAGGGAATTAAGTCTTCACCCACACGCCGCAGGCAGTGACAAGTTGAGTAACTGAGCTAGGTCATGGGAAGGTTCTTGGCAAGTTTTGCAGGTCTCCAGACAGTAGAAGAATGACTGGGGCAGCCTGAGAGTCTTGAGAAGCTGGACAGAGCAGGAAGAAGCAGATGGGCTGGGAGCACTGTTTGGGCACTGGGGTTGGAGAAAGCAACCTGCGCGAAAAGAAAGAATCCTGGCATGTGATTGGGAGCTTGACAAAGGCTGGTGGAATGAATGCATGAATGAATGAATGAATGAGCACGCGAGGTGTCTCTGAGGGGCTTAGGCAGCTCTGCCTTGGGCCCGGTGTTGCACGCAGTTGGGATCCCTTCTTGGCATGCAGTGGAGTTTTGATTGGAGCTGTCGGGATGGACACCCAGCGCTGGGGGAACCAGGAGACTCAGCCGTACCTGTGCGTCTGCTCTCCCGGTGAGCAAGCCTGGGGACAGCCCCGAATAGCAAGGACCGTGACAGAGACAGTGACAGGACAGAGACAGCACAAGATCAAAGTGGGTGCATGCTGAGTGGGACCCCCCCACACAAAGAAAGAGTCACAGCTTGCCCTGATTGGGCATTCTCCGCCAGCACCCATAGGATAAAGGATTAATGTATAGGCAGGTACCGCGGCTCATTAGGCTGATCTTCTGCCTGCAGCGCTGGCATCCTGGGTTCTAGTCCCAGTCAGGGTGCCGGATTCTGTCCGGTTGCCCCTCTTCCAGGCCAGCTCTCTGCTGTGGCCCGGGAAGGTAGTGGAAAATGGCCCAAGTGCTTGGGCCCTGCACCTGCATTACCTGCATGGGAGACCAGGAGCTCCTGGCTCCTGGCTTTGGATCGGCACAGCACCGGCCATGGCGGCTGTTTTGGGGGTGAACCAATGGAAGGAGGACCTTTCTCCCTGTCTCTCTCTCTCACTGTCTAACTCTGCCTGTCAAAAAAAAAAAAAAAAAAGAACAATATATAGGTTTTCAGTTAAAACTCATTTCCCATGAAATTTTGAAAAGTTTTTTTTTTTTGCATACATGGTTTTCAAAAAATTTTCACATGCAAATAAACTCGTCTTTTCTTTCCATTTTTTTCCCACACAAACTTTTTGAGGTAGCCGCCTCTAAGAACGTGGTGTCAGCTGCTGGGAAAGAGCCTTGTCACTGTATCATGCATGGCAGAAGGCAGGAAGCCAAACTCAGTTTTATGTCAAACCCACTCATTAATCCGCTAGCGAGGGCAGAGCCCTCCTAACCTAAACACCTCCCACTGGGCCCCGCCACCTCCCGCACTGTTTCTTGGAAGGCTAACTTTCCAACACATGAACTTTGGGGACCGAGGCAAACCATAGCAACATGAAAATAAAAGAAACATCTGTGGGTGGAATAACTTTAAGTGCTAAGAAATCAGTAAGAATAAGGCCTGGAAAAATCAGATATGGAATGACGGCCTTAGCTGAGATGGAAAACCCAATAGTGAAAAAAACTAGGAACCTGAGCTCTCCCTCAAAGAGCCGGCGCTGTCTGTCTGCAAAGACCTTGGAAGTGGCCGAACTTGACAGAAGCGGCACCTCTGTAGGATGAGTGGCTGGGCTGGCGCTCTCAAACCCTGCTACCATTTCCAGTGGCTTGAGCGGCTGGGTGAAGCCCCAGGTGCACATGAGACAGTTGCTAAGGAACTTCCCGTAGGGATACAGAAGTCAACCAAAGAAAAAGGCTACGCAGTGGAACAGTTTCCATTTGATGAAGCAATTAAGTATGTGCTTCAAAATGCCTCTATTTCCAAGACAGAAAAACAAGCCTCAGCAGTGAAAAATGATGTATTTACTGATTCTTTTCATTTTATTTGAAAGGGAGGGAGGGAGAGAGAGACAGAGAGGGAATCTTCTATCTGCTGGTTCATTCCCCTAATGCCTGCGAAAGCAAGGGTAGGGCAGGTTGAAGTTAGGAGCCAGGAACTCCCACCTGGGTGGCAGGGATTTGAGTTCTTGAACCATCATCTGCTGCCTCCCAGAATGCGCATTACAGAAAGCTGAATTGAAAGTGGAGTAAGGCCGGAGTTGTGGCACAGCAGATTAAAACCCTGGCCTGCAGCGCCGGCATCCCATATTGGAGCCGGCTCAAGTTCTGGCTGCTCCACTTCCCATCTAGCTCCCTGCTAATGCGCCTGGGAAAGCAGAGGAAGATGGCCTAAGTGCTTGGGCCCCTGCACTCACGTGGGAGACCTGGAAGAAGCTCCTGGCTCCTGGCTTCGGATGGGTGCAGCTTCAGCTGATGAGGCCATTTGGGGAGTGAACCCGCAGATCTCCTTCTCTCTGGCTTTACCTCTTTCTCCGTAACTCTTTCCAATAAATAAAAGAAATCTATTTAAAATTTTTAAAATTTAATTTAATTTTTTTATTTGACAGATAGAGTAAGACAGTGAGAGACAGAGAGACAGAAAGAAAGGTCTTCCTTCTGTTGGTTCACCCCCAAGATGGCTACAACGATCGGAGCTGCGTCGATCCAAAGCCAGGAGCCAGGAGCTTCTTCCTGGTCTCCCATGTGGGTGCAGGGGCCCAGGGACTTGGGTCATCCTCCACTGCCCTCCTGTGCCACAACAGAGAGCTGGACTGGAAGAGGAACAAACGGGACTAGAACCGGCACCCATATGGGATGCCGGCGCCGCAGGTGGAAGATTAACCAAGTGAGCCACAGCATGGGCCCCTATAAAATAAATCTTGAAAGAAAGAAAGAAAGAAAGAAAGAAAGAAAGAAAGAAAGAAAGAAAGAAAGAAAGAAAGAAAGAAAGAAAGAAAGAAAGAAGGGAGGGAGGGAGGGAGGGAGGAAGGAAACAAAACTGGAGTATCCAGAACTTGAACCAGGCATTCTGCTATGGGATGTGGGTGCAGCAAATGCCAGCCCAAACTTCTGGATTTTTAAGATGGCAAAAGATGGGAAATTTGGATAACATTCCTTCTACCACTTCATTTTAACTCACAAGCTGCATCCCCTCCATGTCCACCTAGAAATTTCAGGTCCTTTTGAAGATAATGTACTGTGTTTATTGCAAAGTTTATATAATTCTTAATTATTATTAATTATTTAACATGCACAAATAAAAACAACTGATTATCATTTTTTTTTTTTTACAGGCAGAGTGGACAGTGAGAGAGAGAGACAGAGAGAAAGGTCTTCCTTTGCCGTTTGTTCACCCTCCGATGGCTGCTGCGGTCGGCGCGCTGCGGCCAGCGCACCGCGCTCATCCAATGGCAGGAGCCAGGTGCTAGGTGCTTTTTCCTGGTCTCCCATGGGGTGCAGGGCCCAAGCACTTGGGCCATCCTCCACTGCACTCACGGGCCACAGCAGAGGGCTGGCCTGGAAGAGGGGCAACCGGGACAGAATCCGGCGCCCTGACCGGGACTAGAACCCGGTGTGCCGGCGCCGCAAGGCGGAGGACTAGCCTGTTGAGCCACGGCGCTGGCTTCTGATTATCATTTTTTAAAGATTTATTTATTTATTTGAAGGTCAGGGTTACAGAGAGAGGGAGACACACACACACACACACACACACACACGGACACAGATTTTTCATCCCCTGGTTCACTCCCCAGATGGCCACAGTGGCCAGGGCTGGGCCAGGCTGAGGCCAGGAGCCAGGGGCCAAGAGCTTCTTCCAGGTCTCTCACGTGGGTGGCAGGGACACGAATACTTGGGCCATCTTCCATGCTGTTCCCAGACCATTAGCAGGAAGTTGGATCGGAAGTGGAGCAGCCGAGACTCAAACCGGTTCCTGTCTGGGATGTTGGCACAGCAGGCAGCAGATTCCCCTCTGTGCCACAGTGCCAGCTCCTCAACTGACTATTTAATATGCACAAAACCGTGCCACCATTTCTATTAGACTCCTTTTTTTATTATTTATGCCACCACCAAAGTTTTCAGGTGCCCCTGGCTCCTCTTTTCTCTCAGCCCCGTGGTTCTCACTGTGCAGTGAGCTTTGGAAATGCATGTATCATGCAGTGACAGAGCTGACTACTGCAAGGTGACCTACAGAACTACATGGATGTCACTGCCTGCAGCTTTTAATTCCCACATGTTTCTCCCTCACCATTGTCTGGCTCCCACAAGCTACAGCCCTGAACCCATTCATCAAAGCTGCCTCTCCCCTGTGGGCCCCAGAACCAGAGCCTCCCAAACGCCTCTTCCTTAAGGCCCAGGCGGCAACATCTCTGAAGAACCCTCCAGAAACCCCTTGGCCCCCAGTAGCGCGTTCTGTCATCCTCAGCGCCCTTCACCTTGGCCTTTCTTGCCGAAGCCCCGTGCTGCAAGCCTGCGTCTCCCGAGTGGTGCCTGCGGTTTCTTTCCCTTGTACAAGCGCACCCTCCTCTCTGCCCCATCCGCATGCAGGTGGCATTGCTGTGTTGTCCCTGTGTGACAGGGACACTCGCAGGGCTGGGGTGGGCTGGGCATCCTCTGAGCGCTCCCTGGGCTGGTCTGGAAGGCTGAACCCTCCCACAGCACCTCTGCAGGAGTGACCTGAGACCAGCCCCGCAGGAGGTGAGAGAAATGGGATGCAAAGCAGGCCCAGGCTAGCTGGGAAACCCCATTTGAACCACACGTTCCCTGGAGCGTTTTATTATTCTTTCCTGAACACCTAACACATGTCAGAATTTGGAGAGTTAAGGAAACCCCCTACTGAGTAAGCTTTATTTTACTTTAGAAAGTGAGTTCCTGGCCCTTCCTGTTGCTAACACCACTGTGTGGCTTGGTTTGGACAAGGCCAGAAGGAAAGGCGTAAATCTCCATCTCTCCAAATAGGTGACAGGTGGGGAGAGGCTGAAGGTAGAGGTCAGTGGAATCCTCCAGAAATCTCAGACTTGGTTTAACCCCTTCAGCTCAGCCACTCTGCACGCGCTGCAGGAGTGGTTTTCAATGGCACAGCATTGAATTTGATGAGCCATTGGGAGAATCTGGATTTGGTTTCAAGTTCATCTCCTGACCTGGAGGCGCCTGGCAATTTCAGCTGTAAATCACAGACCAATGCTAAGGGGCCGGCGCTGTGGCGTATCGAGTAGAGCAGCGCCAGCATCCCATATGGACGCCGATTCGAGTCCCGCCACTCCACTTCCAATCCAGCTCTCTGCTATGGCCTGGAAAAGCAGTGGAAGATGGCCCAAGTCCTTGGGCCCCTGCAACCATGTGGGAGACCTGGAAGAAGCTCCTGGCTCCTACCTTCAGATCAGCCCAGCTCCAGCTGTTGCAGCCATTTGGGGATTGAACCAGCAGATGGAAGACCTTTCTCTCTGTCTCTCCCCTTCTCTGTCTGTAACTCTACCTCTCAAATAAATAAATAAAAATCTTTTTAAAAATCCTAATGGAAAAATTCAGGTGTATAGCAGGCATTCAATAAACACTGGCTCTTTTAACCATCTCATACTGCCTTTAGGAATAGTCTTGAATAATATGGAGTTGCATTCAAAAATATTCACTGAGGTTATTTGTTTAAAAGATCCAGTTCTCCCACTGATAGTGCTTTCCTCATAAAGTTCCAGGAAGGATTAGATGAGCTAATACATGTGAGGCACCGGGCACACGGTGGCACTCAGTCCTGGATGACTACAACGGCCGTCTCTGAAAGCACATGGCCAGTTTCAGGCAACAGGGGAAGATCACTACCAACACTTGGCATCATTTTCTAAGGGATGGCTCGCCTATGTGGGTCCGAATGGATAAATGACTTAATTTAAGCCCTGAGTTCATGAGATCACACTGAAAAGAAGCACAGCTACGTGCAGGTTGTTTGGGTGAAAAGACAATCAGAGAGTAGAAATGAATAGAAAATGCACCTGTACCCCCAAGAATCGGCTGGGCCCCTTGTTCCCTTCCGCAAGGGGCCGGCACCCCTAACCCATGGCCAGTGATGAGGTAGAGCCTGCTTCCAGCAGGTTGCCTGGCGTGATTTCCACACTCTCTCCAATGCATGCTCCATACCTGAGTGCCTGGGTTCAAGTCCCGGCTCTGCTCCCAATTTCAGCTTCCTGCTGATATGCACGCTAGGAGGGAGCGGTGACGGCTCAAGTCGTTGGGTCCCTGCCACCTGGGAGACCCGGGTTGAATTCTTAGATCCTGTCTTCTTCCTGGTCCAGCCCTGGCTATTGAGGGCATTGAGGGAGTAAAACAGTGGAGGGGAGGTCTCTCTCTGCCTGTCTTTCAAATAAATAAAATAAATTTTCAAAAATTTTAAGAAAAAGGCAAATTGATTTATGAATGGCTTAAGGCATGAGAGGAGCAAAGACTGACACTGAAGTCCGCTTGGAATTTGTCTGTGAGTCTGTAACCCATGCCCGAAGAGAACCTTCGTTTGCTCCCTGGGGAGACCCCTGCACCTGCCACCTACCCTGGGAGTAGATCTCACTCCCAAATGCTTCTGGAGCAGCTGTTGGAGGGAATCCATCCCCTGCGACCTTCAGCAGAGTAGGTACCTGTGGCTTGGGAGACTACGAGGACCTGAAGAGACACCCATGGGTGAGGGTGGGACACCCACGGGTGAGGGTAGAATTGCCAACTCTCACCTAGTTGACTTTTTAAGTGTGTCTCCAAAAGACAAATACTAATTTCCCCAGAAATAGTGTGGTAGAGGCCTTTGTCTTTTAATTACACCTATTTCTAACTAACGTGATAAAAGCTGTGGTAGAGGCCCTCCCAAGAGCAGAAGAAGAAAAATGGAAGACCCTGACCCGGGAATGAAATGTGGTTTTTATCTGCCTGCCTGTGAAGCTGCTATCTGTCTGGGTTCCTGCCTGTTAGCACCGAGGGGTGGTGTTAGCTCTCGCTGGACAGCAGACAGCTCGGAAGATGTGTGGGAGAAAACCACCATCATCAACTAGGTATGCATGCTCAGTATCGTGTCAACTCCTGTAGTCGCTGTGCAACATTAGAATATCCAACCAAATGGATGCATGCAGCCACATAAGGGAGACCAAGGAGCTAAAACCACATATAAGGAAGCACCCATCTTTGTTCAGGTTCAGACTTTTGGTTAAAAATCCACCCGGGCCTTATGCCAGCATAAAGATAGTGACAATAAAAGACTAGTTCCTGCTGAAGGCCTCGGTATCTCATCTCTGTACACAAATCTTGCTACAGTAGTATAATCTAAATTAGTGATTCTCAACTCCATACCTAAGAATCACCCAGAATGTTTTTTTTAAAAGATTTTATTGATTTATTTGAAAGGTAGAGTTACAGACAGAGAGAGGGAGAGATAGAAATGTCTTCCATCCACTGCTTCACTCCCCGGATGGTCGCAATGGCCGGAGCTGAGCCGATCTGAAGCCAGGAGCCAGGGGCTTCTTCCAGGTCTCCATGTGGGTGCAGGGGCCCAAGCACTTGGGTGGGTCATCTTCCACTGCTTTCCCAGGCGCATTAGCAGGGAGCTGGATCAGAAGAGGAGCAGCTGGGACTCAAACCTGTGCCCATATGAGATGCCGGAGCAACAGCACTGGATCCCAGAAATTTTTTTTTAAAATGCTGATGCCTGGGTTCCCCTGGAGCAGGTTGGGGCTTAACCCTTGTTTTTTAAAAATGTTTATTTATTTATTTATTTATTTGAAAAGCAGAGTTACAGAGAGACAGAGGCAGAGAAAGAGAGAGAGAGATCTTCCATCCACTTGTTCACTCCCTAAGTGGTTGCAACAGCCAGAGCTGGGCTAACCTGAAGCCAGGAGCCAGGAGCTTCTTCTGGGTCTCCCACATGGGTGCAGAGGCCCAAGGACTTGAGCCATTTTCCACCACTTCCTCAGGCAGAGAGCTGGATTAGAAGTGGAGCCAGCCGGGACTCAAACTAGTGCCCATAGGGAAGCCGGCACTGCTGATGGTGGCTTTACCCGCTAAGCCACAGCGCTGGCACCTTTTTTTTTTTTTTTTTTTTTTTTTTTTTTGAGACTCTCCAGGTGACTCTGATGTGCAGTCCTGTTCAGAATCCACTGGTCTACATCCACAGTGAGGGACATGTGGTTTCCTAAGCAGCAGCTTGGTCTCAGTACAGGGTCCCGCATTCTTATGTCAAAGCACTCTCGATTACCAGGGCAAAGAATTGGTCTTGATTACATTACTTTAATCAGCAGTCCCCCTGTGATTGAAGTGGGATGTTGGGGAAGGGAAGAAAAAGATCAGCAGCCCTTCCGACGTGCAGTTTACTTAGCCATTAATCTTTCCAGTATACCGAGTGATTCAAGCCTCAACTCAAATCTTTAACTGCTAACAGGTAGCACAGCTGGGCAATTTGAGTTTTCTCTTTTCCTGCTTTTTATCCCTTTGAGGTTCTAATTGTCAAAATTACAAAGAGAGCCAGTAGAAGAGAGTAGAATGAAATCTTAAACACTTGGTTAATCAACAACTGGAATTGCGGCCACGGTTATAAGTAACACTTCTCCCCAGTGTGGCTGCCCTTGGCTGCACAGAGCGGGGAAGGTCTCACCTTGCCAACACCCTTCCCAGGAACTGACAGGTCTCTGGCCCACTCCAAACTCAATTTCTCCTGTCCCAGTTCCATCGACAGCTGCTTCTGGAAATTTCTGTTGCCTTTCATCCCAGACCAGTAGGGATTTTTCCTCCCAAGACCCGGAACTGGACTTCGTTGAGGTCTCTGGGAGCATCTATCCTTTTCTAAGACCAGAACAACCTGGACCCAGAGCGAGGCTTCCCGTTTTAGGGAGCTGGGTGGGGGGAGAGAATGGAGTGTGGCCCAAAAAGCCAGCACTGGGGTGGAGACATCACACAGAGATTGCCCAGAGTGGAAAGAGACGGAGATCAGAGTAGAAACTGGAGTTCTAGGAGAGACATGGAGCTGAAAATCGGACACATTTGCTGCATTCAAAAATGGGGTTCATTCACAGCAGGTGCGTGACAGAGGCTCCTGGGGTGGGGTCAGGGCAGAACCAGGGCCAAAAGGAGGCTTGGAGATTTGTCCAATACAGATGTGGGCTAACATCAAGTATTAACAGGCTCTCCCACCTCTCTGAAAATGGATTTCGTTTCTAGGAAAAAGCTTATGGAAACATCCGTATCAGTGGAGGTATAAACACTGAACACAGACCCCTATTTGTGGAGACAAACCCAAGTGTTTTGTTTTCCCTGTAAAATTTAAACAAAACACCCAAACAAAAACACTCCAGCTCAGAATGCAGCCTGTTGGAAAGTTCTGACCTTTAACCCCAAACTCAAGTCTACCTGGCTAGTTCTTAATTATTAAAATTTAGGATAAAATTGAGAGAATTTTACCCATATATTTCTGATTCATTTGCATTCAGAAAATCAAAATAATATTTAAATACAACCTCCTTTCAAGAAATCTGCCAAATCAAAAATCAGGAAGTTCTATTTTGCAAAGAGTAGACAAATTTAAGCATCAGACTGCTCTCCTTGGGTGGAATTTGCCTAAACTGAAGCCATTGAATGAATTCTTAACTTGGCAAAATACAATTCTCCTCCCTCCCAGATTTATTCTATCATATGCAAAAGGCCACAAAGTTGTTTTCATAGGGGAAACATTTTAAAGTGTGTTCTTGATTTGCATATAAAACAAAACTTTGTTCTTATCAACTGGAGTAGAAACGTTACAAGCACTCCAAGTTTCTCTTCCTCGACTGTAGTTTTGATCTCTATTTCTCACGAGATTCTGCACTAATGTTGCCATATTGCGGAAGAGCAGAGGTGTCACCCTCTTGGGGACATGCTTCCTTCAGTGACTATGGGGCCTACAACATCAGTCATTTATTTTTTCCTAAGTTGTAGTGATCAGTGAGTGGTCTTGTTACAGTTAAAGAGAAGGTGGTTTTATATAAAAACCCTAAATTGTTTTCCATGATAGCAAACTCAATAGCTTTGCTTTTTTTTTTTGCCTTAGTCTCAGGTTTTTTTACTGGGAAAGTAATATGAGAAATTATGACATTGCAAATGCCAACACGTTTAAGTAACCATCACCTTGGTTGACCAGATGACCATAAACTTGAATTCTTAGTCTCTTACCACAAAAATGAGTACCAAAACATTAGGTTTCAAGTCAAGAGGTGACAAGAAATGACATCAGAGAACCAGCCAAAAGCTCCAGCACTCTGGCGCATGTTAGTGGTACCTCACTGTGTTTGTAATTTGCAATTCCCTGATGATGAACCATGCTGAACACTTTTTCATGTCTTCGTTTGCCAATTTGTGTAACTTCTTGGGTGAATGGCTGTTCAGATTTTCTACCCAGGGCAGACATCCCAGCCCTGTTTTCAATTCCAGCTGCCTGAGAATGAACACTATGGGAAGCAACAGGTGATGGCTTGAGTACTTGAGTCCCTGCCACACCCATCAGAGACCATGATTGAGTTCCCAGCTGCTGGCCCTAGTGTGGCCAGCTCTGGCTCTTCCAGGCATTTGGGGAGTGAACCAACAGGTGGAAGATAGATTGATCTATCTATCTATCAATTTATATATCAATCTTTCTATCTCCCCCCCACTTTTGGATAAAATGAAAATAAATAAGTAAATAAAGTTTTTAAAAACGTGTACCATTTGTTTCCCATTTATTGCAGAATTTTAAGAGTTCTTTATATATTCTGCTACAAGTCTTTTATAATACATATGTTTAGCAAACATTTTCTTCAAGTATTTGTCTTATCTTTTTCATTTTCCTAAGTTTTTTTTGAAGAACATTTTAAAGAAGTTCAGTTTATCAATTCTTCTCTCTCAAGCTTTATGTTCTTTGTATCCTATCTAAAAAAAATTGGATAACCCAGTTCAATTTTTTTTCCTTATATTTTCTCCTGGAAGTTTTATAATTTAGCTCTTCATCCAGGTCTATCATCAGTTTTAAATAAATTACTTGTATAAGTCATGAGACAAGGGTAAAGGCTCATTTTATTTCCTTCTGGGCATCTGGTTGCCCTTTGAAAGGGCTCTCTTATCCACTCAACTCCATGTGCCCCTCACGGGGTTTTGGACACGCTCACATACTGACTTTCCATGAGGTTGTAGGTGAGCGTCCCAACAGGCAGCTTCAACCACCATACTGAAGTTTTCAATTTCTAATTCTTTGTCACTAATAGACATGCAATTGGGTTGTAGTTAATGAATTTGCATACTTCAGCTTTGCTAACTTACTTATACATTCTTGTAAACTTTTTGTGGATTCTTTAAGATTTCTATGTAGACAATCATGTTGCTTGCAAATAAACACAACTTTATTTTCTCTTGTCCATTCTCTGCTTTCTCTACCTGCACCTCCTATGCTAGCCCCAGGATCTGCATACTGTGTTAAGCATGAGAGGTCTTCAAAACGTTTATGGAAAATGTGCAGAATGAGTCCTGGTTGCTCCACTTCTAACCCAGCTCTCTGCTAGTGATCTTGGGAAAGCAGCAGAAGATGGCCCAAGTCCTTGGGCCCCTGCACCCACATGGGAGCCCCTAATGGGCTCTTTGCTCCTGGCTTCAGATTGGTTCAGCCTAGGTCACTTCAGCCATTTGGGAAGTGAATCAATAGATGAAAGATGTGTTTCGCTCTCTCTCTGTCTCCTGTCACAGTAACGCTGACTTCTAAGTGAATAATAGATAAATCTTTTTAGAAGATAACCCTTTACGCTTACAAAAAAAAAAAAAAAAAAACTTTAGGGGCTGGCACTGTGGTGTAGCAGTAAAGCCGCCACCCACCTGCAGTGCCAGCATCCCATAGGGGATGTGCTTAGGTCCCTGCACCCATGTGGGAGACCAGGAGGAAGCTCCTGGCTCCTGGCTTCAGCCTGGCCCAGATCTGGCTATTGGCAGACATTTGGGAAGTGAATGAGCAGATAGAAGATCTCTGTCTCTCTGTCTCTCTCTCTCTGTCTCTCTCTCTCTAACTCTACCTTCCAAATAAAATAAATTAATCTTAAAAAAAACTACTTTCACTAGAGGGACTTTGATTTTATTGATTGTATCTAAAACCAGCTTTTCGTTTTGCTTTTCTCTATATTTCTATTTTCCATTTCAGTTGCGTGTGCTCTCATTTTTATTATTTCCTTCATTTTTATTTCTTTGAGTTTTGTTTGTTCTTTTTTTATAAGATTTATTTACTTATTTATTTGAAAGGCAGAGTTACAGAGAGGCAGAGGCAGAGAGAGAGAGAGAGAGAGGTCTTCCATCCACTGGCTCACCCTCAAGATGACCACAACGGCTGGAGCTGCACCGATCCAAAGCCAGGAGCCAGGAGCTTCCTCCGGGTCTCCCACGTGGGTGCAGGGGCCCAAGTCTTGGGCCATCTTCTTTTACTGCTTTCCCAGGCCACAGCAGAGAGCTGGATTGGAAGTGGAGCAGCCGGGTCTCAAACCGGCGCCCATATGGGAATGCCGGCACAGCAGGTGGTGTCTCTACCAGCTTTGCCACAGCACCGGCCCCTAGAGTAGTTTTATACTTCAAGAAAATTGTAGCAGTAATTCGGAGAGTTCCAGGATATCTTCAACTGAATTCCCCTGTTGGTGACATCTGTCTTAATGGGACCTCCATTAGGACACAGCTTTTACCTCGATGCTGCCCTTTATCTTACAGCCTTTTTGTTCCGAGATCTAACCCAGGACAACACATCATTCAGTCTTTGTGCCTCCTTAGCTTCTTCTGATGTCCGCTGGTTTCTCAAACTTCCCTTGCTTTTAACGGCCTGGCCAGTTCTCAGGAGTTCCTCTGGGGTATTTTGTAGATGGTCGGTGGGCGCCGGCTTGGCTGACATTTTTCTCACGGTTAAGCAGGCAAGGAAGGCAACAGAGGGAAACCCCATTCTCATCGCATCGTGTCGGAGGCACACGCTGCTGGCAGCCTGTCGCTGATGAGCGTAACCTGGAACGAAGTTGCGGGCGAGGTTTGCCAGTTTCTCCCCTGGGAAGCTGCTTCCTCCCTCCATGTTCCATTCACTCAGCTTCAAAACATTCATGGGAAATGCTTATTACATAAAAAGTATGCATGGATTTCAAATTTTTTAAGCCAAAATGAACTTAGCGGTTTTTGGTTTTTGTTTTGTTTTTGAAGATTTTTAAAAATTATTATTATTTGAAAAGCAGAGCTACAGACAGAAAGGAAAAGAGAGAGAGGGGTCTTCCATCTGCTGGTTCATTCCATAAATGGCCACAGTGACTGGAACTTGGCCAGACAGAATCCAGAAGCCTGGAACTCTATCTGAGTATCCCACATAGGAGCAGGGACCCAAGGATTTGGGCCATTTCCCTCTGCTTTCCCAGGCACATTGGCAGGGAGCTGGATTGGAAGTGGAGCAGCTGGGGTTCAAACCATTGCCCAATATGAGATGTTGGCATTTTTTAAAAGGTGATTTATTTATTTATTTGAGAAGTAGAGTTACAGACAGTGAGAGGGAGAGACAGAGAGAAAGGTCTTCCATCTTCTGATTCACTCCCCCAGTGGCTGCAACAGCTGGAGCTGAGCCGATCCCAAGATAGGAACCAGGAGCTTCTTCCAGGTCTCCCATGAGAGCTGGATGGGAAGAAGAGCAACTGGGACTAGAACCGGCGTCCATATGGGATGCCAGCACCACAGGAGGAGGATTAACCCACTGTGCCACAAGCCGGCCCTTAGATGTTGGTATTTTTGCAGGCGGCCATTTAACTTACTGTACTACAACGCTGGCCCCATGAACATATCTCTCAAATCTATTTTTTCCACAAGCTTTTTGATGCAAATTCATAAATTATTGGGGATTCTTTTGCAAGGAAGATTTGCCTCTTCTTAGCTATTTATCTATTCATTGACTTATTCAACCATTTTTCTCTCCATGCTGATTTATGGTATTTATCTTACACTTCACAAGACAACCCAACACTACATTACTTACTCTCTCTTCTGCTCGCATTATCCTGACTGTGACTACTAGGGGCTTTCCAGCTTGGCTCCAATTCTTTTAGTTTTTGTTTCATGTTTTTTTTCAAAACCCTTTTGTTAGTTGCATTCATTAAGAAGTGACCCTCACAGACCCTTGCCTACCAGTTAAGGGGCCACTTGGGAAGGTGCATCCCATATCAGAATATCTGGGTTTGGGTTCAGCTTTTGCTCCTGTTACCAGCTTCCAACGGATGTTTGCCATGAGGCAGAGGGTAATGGCTCAAGTAGTCGGGTCCCTGCCACTCAGATGGGAGATCTGGACTGAGTTTCCCACTCCTTGCCCAGCCCTGGTTGTTGTAAGCACTGGAAGAGTTGTGGCCACTGGGAACCAACAGATAGGAGATCAGTGTGTGTGTGTGTGTGTGTGTGTGTCTGCCTTTTTTAAAAAAACAGAAATGACCTTCTTTGTCTCTGTTATTATTTCTTTTATATGGATCAGTGTTCATGGGAGAATGTTAAAAAATAATAAAAAAGAAAGCCCCGCAGGTTTCTGGAAGGTTCTCTGCCCTGACAATTGGGTTGAGATCAAGGCTGCCTCAGTCCAGGGCTACAAAGCAATGCTTGAATCACTATCAGATCAGAGTCCATCCGTGGAGAAATCCAGTTGGCAAGAAAGAGCTGGATTCCTACAAAATATTTTCAAATATCACAGTCTTGAATCTCCTCAAACCAACAGGAAATTAAAATTCATTGCACACCCCTGTATCAGGGCTCACAAACCAGAATGAGTCAAAAAGTAGATGATGAAATGTCAGGACTGACTTATGAGGTTTGGGTTGTGAGCTTTACAGCCTCTCCCTATCTGCCTTTTCCTCTCTTCTGTCTTTCTCATTTTCTTCTAAACTTTCACAAGTCACGTAAATCATGCCTTGCTGTGCCCATGATTTCCAGACACCGAGCACAGCAAAGCGTCCTCATGTCCTTCTGTGCTTCTTTTTCCCGCATCCCTCCCTCCTTTCTTCTCCTCTCAAGCCCCCTTTTCTTTCCTCCTCATCATGAAACCTGTATTTTCCAGTGCCCGCTAAGCACAAAATGCGGTCATTCAGTGGCTTTGTAACTTGGATCATGAGCCATAGTGGGGACACATTTTGGCATCAAAACCCAATTCTCTGTCTCTCTGTCTCGCTCTCTCTCTGCCTATCCCTGTCTCTCTCTCTCTCTCTCTCTGTCTCTCCCTCTCTGACACACACACACACACACACACACACACACACACACACATTTCACTGAAACCACATCTATCTTTATTGGTGTATAGTCAGCTCAGGCTACCGTAACGAATTCAACAGACTGGGTGGATCCAATGCAGAAATAATGGGTTTCTGGTGACGTCTTCTCTTCCCGGCTAAAAGACAGACATCTTTCCCCCATATCCTCACCTGTGTGTGTGTGCACACATGTATATGTGAGAGAGAGAGAGAGAGAGAGCAAGAGTGAGAGAAAGAGAGTGAGCACTTTGTATCTCCTCTTATAAGGACACTAATCCTATCAGATCAGCCCCCACTCCATGAACTCATTTAAGTTTAATTGCTTCCTTCCTCCAGATAGAGCTGCTCTGGGGGTTAGGATTTCCACATATGAATTTGGGGCAGGACACATGGTGTAGTCCATAATCAGAGATAAGGGGTAGAGGAAGGCTCTGAGTTAGGTGTGGTGGGGTGGTTGGCTTACAAGACACACTAAAACCATGACCATGGACAGTTCGCCGTGGGATGTATATCTTACTTCTCATCCTGCCTTGCAACTGCAGGCTCCAAAGTCTTGCACCAGTGCAGGAGAGGGACAAACACTGGGCTTCTTACCATCAGTGAGCAGTGTCCCAAGACTGGAAGCAGCCACCAGCACAGGGACACTGAGCCAAACCACCAGCGCTTGGTCAGTGCCTCTGACGCCTACCTGAACGTCATACCTGTTGGATGGAGCGCATTCTAAAGCCCCACAAGTTTCATCTGTGACTGAATTTGCACCTTGCTTGGACCACAAGTGGGGAAAATGAATTCACAGGCCTTGGCTTCATCTCCCTGTGCACACTGCCAGACCAGAGGCCCCAGTCTCCATACAATTTAGAGACATTTCGACATGGGTACCTGGTTCAGGATGAGACCGACCTGGCCCAGAAAATACATAAGATCAAAAATAGTGGGTCAGCAACGCTGGGTCTGACCCTCAACTCTAGCACAGTGGCGATACTTTGAGCAGACTCACCACATGTTTCTGTGTCGCATATGTAAACTGGGGATGGGGTTAGCCTCAGTCTCAGTAACATAACATAACTGTTATGATAAAATAGTATCATAACAAAATCCACCACTACTTCTGTTTATTAAACATTTTCTGTATCAGCTACTGTGCTGATTGCTAGAGATACATTATATCTCAAGCAATTATGCATATTACATTTATACATTATACATTTATATCAGCACTATTGTGTAGGATTACACCTTAAAGAAAAAAGCTCAAGACTCAGCGAACTTAAACAACTTCCCCAATAGCAGGCAGATAACAAATGGTATTGAAAAGTGTTGGTTTTAACTATAATAAGCCCAGATGATTTTGTGTTACATTTCTATACAATATTCACATTACCAGACTCTCAATTGTACACAGTTACACTCCGTCTCTGTCCTTTCTAACATCCCAAACTTCGCATTTGACTGTGCAAAGAACCTTAGTTCCTTCCTTGTCACACCAGCCCACTCTAGGTTGAACTTTCCAAACTTTTGCACGGAAAATGATCAATCTCAGCACTTCGCAAGGCCCCTGTCTATGAGAAAGATTTGAATCACTCCAAATCAGCCATCCAGGGTTGAGCAATCCTGTGAAAAATGTTTTCCAATCTGCTCTCCAGAAACCATAGCCAACCAGAATAACCCCATACACATGAGCCGTGAAGCTCCTTGGAACATCTGGTTGACTCCCACATGGGATAGGAGGTGGCACAGGGTCATGGTATCCCAAAGACCCCACGTCAGGCTCCGGGGATCCCAGGTGGGTCACCACTGGTCCTATCTGGTCTCAGATACCAAACCAAGACTTCCTTCAAGAAAGTCACATAAGGTGTGTAGGAAGGGACAGGCATGAGACATCGGGCCCAAGTACGGTGCACAGCTTGCAGGCAGGTCTGATTACAAAATGGTGTCAACCAACGCCAGGGCCTGGCGCCCAGGGGTTCTATTTGATTGGTAGGGAGCCAAGGTCACTGACTCCTTTGTTAAAGGTGCCCAGGAGATTCTAATGTGGACTCAGGGTTGAGACATTCCATTTACTACGAGGGGCATTCAAGAAGTTCATGAAAATGCACGTTATAAAAAAACTATGCAGGGATTTCAAATTTTTTGCACCACAATAGACTTACCTTTTAATCCCATTTCCCCACAAACTCTTTGAAGTAATTCCATTGTATCTGAAGTCCTTGCGTCCCTTTTTGTGGGAAACTGAAATGAAGATACTATAGGAGGTGACCCCCGGAGCCCTGGTGTCCCGCGTGCATCCACACCCATTCTACACGCCTTGAGAAATGGAGAACTTTCCACTCTCACACCTGCAGCACTCCCATCTTGTCACCGGACGTAGCTCGGCTGTTACTGGCCTTTAGCAACCTTTGACTCCCAAGAGCCAAAAGCAAGAGAGAGCATTTAACCCAATACCAAGATGTCTCCATGTGGGAGACCTAGATTGAGTTTGTAGCTCCGGGCTTCAGCAAGAATTTGGGGAGTGAACCACTGGATAGCAATCCTTGTCTCTCTCTCTCTCTGCCTCTCTGAAAAAAAAAATTTATAAAGCAGGCCAAAGTGTGCTCACCAACAGATTCATCTTATTAAAGACCCAGACTCTCCGAGCCAATCGTTATTAGCACCTCCTCTGCTTCTACAGGCTTCTTCTCCTTTTATTTTAATTAGTGCGACTGCAGGTGATCTGACTTCATGCCTATTGGAAGGAGGCTGAGAGCAGGGAGGTGGTGACCGCACGCGTTTCCCTCGCTGAAGACCAGCGACAGGCCAGCCTTCCCACAGCTGCAGGGTCTGGTTCAGACACTGTAGCTCAATGGTGGGTTTGGATTCCTTCAAACAGTCCATACACAAGAAAAGGAAAACACCAACGTGATTTTTTTTACACTCTCCCTAAGTTCCTGTTCCATGATTATTGCTAGAAATTCCAGAAAGAAAAACACTGGATTGGGCATTGTATCGATTCATCTCCAGAAAGGCGTTGGGTGTGTAGATTCTTGGGTTTGTGATTCAAGTTCTTATAGACCAACTTACTTGGGAACCCAGAGAAAGCCAGAAAAATGCACACCTACTTGGCTGTAAGGTGGGGTCAAAAGCTGGGCTTCGAAGGCCAAGTTGCTAACTCTAGCTCTGCTCAAGACTGCTGAGGGGTGTCAGGTGTGGTCAGAGGGACATGGACCATCCTATAGAGGCTTGAGAACTGGAGCAGCAGCCGGGCCTGCTGGAAGCAGGGGTGAGTGGAGAGAGTCTCTGGATGGATGATTGGCAGCAGAGTGGGTAAACCTACCTGTAAGGCATGAGGAAGCACTCTGGGGCTAAGACGGCCCTGTGGCCTGCCCATCTCTGGGCCTGAAAGCGCAAGGTGGGAGAGTGGTTTTAGGAACCTGATAAGACCTGTGGATGCAGGAGCTGAGATCTGCCAGCCGGTGTCAGCCCATGGCCCAGCAGGGAGCGACAGGGAGCAAATACTCTCCACCTGCTCTGTCTGAAGTCAGCAGGAAACCAGAGGGCAAGAGAGCCCAGCTGACTGGGGCCCAGGAATTCAACCTCGAGGGGCACAGGTGCACGTGGCCAAAGGCGAGTGTGCCCCAGAGCTGGACGAGCAGTCCCGTGGACACATTCCCACCACATGTGACTCTCAGACAAGACCAAGGGCGGCCTTGTTTCCCCATATCTGCAGGTTGGGTATGATGGATTCAAGCCAACTTGGGTTAAAACATCGGAGGGAGATGGATCTGGACCGAACACGTACAGACTGGTTTTCTTAACATCATTGCCTAAACAATACAGCATAACACGGATTTATGTAGCATTTACATGGTGTTCAGCTGGTCAAGTAACCAGAGATGATTTGAAGTGTGTGGAGGATATATGTAATATCCCCGGATGCAAACGCTGCACTGTTTGATACGGGGACACTTTCTAAAGTTCCTGGGAAAGTTGGATTTAAAAGATAAGTTTATTTGGGTGCAAAAATACCTTGAAGCCCCTGCAAGTGTGTCACCTGATGTTTCCCAAGATTTTGGAAGACTTCTCCTAAGCATGGATTCTAAATTTTTTTGTACCCAAATAAGTTTATCTTTCAATCCCATTTTCCCACAAGCGTTTTGGAGCCCCCTTGTATGTGGTAGTAGAGCATCCACAGAGTCTGGTATCTGCAAGTGGTCCTGGGACCAATCAACCAAGGGACAGCTGAACACAAAATCACGTGACTGCTCGCACCATCCTCTGCGTGCTCCACTTTACTCTTACTGGTGTGGTTGGAACGAGAAGACTTGGTGGCCACTACATGTCAGGGGCCGAGCAATAAAACCACTCAGCAGCTGTCAGCCCCAGAGGTTGACATCTGGCTGCCTCACCCCCAGCAGTCACCCCACTGTAACAAGTGGCCCCGCTGGAAACTCCAGCAGGGGAGCTGCGGCCATTCTGTTGCTCACTGGGGATGTCTCCTCCCTTGCACTCCTGCTGGGGGGGATGTCAGCTGAGTGGCAGGGAGCCTGATGGCTTTGGGACTCCTCCTTCCACTGGAATTCCATAAAAATCACCCACCAGATGGAGGCTGAAAGCACTGGCTCTTTAAATGATGCTTTCCTTTTGGGGAAAAAAAATCTACCTGTGCCAGTTTAAAAAAAAAAAAAAGTGGGAGTGGGAGGGGGAGGGAGAAAAGAAAAAATCTAGCTATTAATGAAAGCTAAAAGGAAATTTAGAACTTTGTTCAAAACTCTTTGATGGCGATCACTGCACAGGGAATAAATTTCAAATGCTTCAGCCCGGGATCTGGGCTCAGCTTTTCCTTCCAGAACGCCCAGAACTCTGCTTCAACTATCCATCTTCCATCTGATTGGCTGTCTGGGAAGACATTTGCTGGCCATCCCTGATGCACTCCCACACGGAGTATTTTCCTGCCACAGGCCAACAGTTCCCAGAAGAGGGTGGGCTTGACCCCTAGGGGACATTTGGCAATGTTGGCAGGTGCTTGTGGTCATGTCACGGAGGCAAGAAAGTGCTACGGACATCTAGGTCCAGGGATACTGCTGAATATTCTATCATGCGCAGGACAAACCCCCCACCCCGGAAGAGAGGGGCAGCCCACGTGTCACTAGTGCTGAGACCGTGCCACCAACCTTGTCCACGTGTCAGTATCAACACCCGTGTTCTCCAATACAGCAGCCCCTCCCTGGTCATGTGTGACCTGTGAGAATTTCAAACTCCCCACCACTCTGGCTGAAGCCAGCAGGAAACCAGCTCCCAAACTCAGAGGGGAGTCTTAAATTCTATTCAGATTTTGAAGACTTCGTATGAGAAAAAGAATGTTGAATTGTTAAATGTTAAGTTGTCAAAATCACTCATTAGCAATTTTTGTGTTAATTGCATGTAGTATTTTGGATATTGTGAGTTAAAGTACAATACTACAGTTTAATTCTGCCTGCTCTGATTTTACTTTATTAATGAGCCTACTGGAAATTTGAACTTCACATGTGTGTCAGAATTGTATATTCACAAACAGTGTGTTAGATCAGGGGCCGGCAAATTTTTCCTATAAAAGTCAGAAAGTAAATAGCTTAGTTTGTGGGCCCCATTTCTTCTTCTTCCTTCTCCTTCTCCTCCTCTGATAACTCAATCTTTAAAAAAAATAAGCCTTTTAAATATAAACATAATTGGAAACATTTTCAAAATATAAAACCTTTTTTTAAAGAGATTTATTTATTTATTTGAAAGGCAGAGAGGCAGCGAGAGAGAGAGAGAGAAATGTCTTCCATCCGATGGTTCACTCCCCTAAATGGCCAGAACTGTGCTAATCTGAAGCCAGGAGCCAGGAGCGTCTTCCAGGTCTCCCATGTGGATGCAGGGGCCCAAAGACTTGGGTCATCATCTACTGCTTTCCCAGGCTACAGCAGAGAGCTGGATTGGAACTAGAGCAGCCGGGACTCGAACTGTCATCCATGTGGGATGCTGGCACTGCAGGCGGTGGCTTTACCTGCTATGCCACAGAGCTGACCCCTATATAACCCTTTTAAACCCTTACGAAACAGAAAAAAAATTTTTTTTTGACAGGCAGAGTTAGACAGTGAGAGAGAGAGACAGAGAGAAAGGTCTTCCTTTTTCTGTTGGTTCACCCCCCAATGGCCGCTACAGCCGGTGCACTGCGCCGATCCGAAGCCAGGAGCCAGGTGCTTCTCCTGGTCTCCCATGGGGTGCAGGGCCCAGGGACCTGGGCTATCCTCCACTGCCTTCCCGGGCCACAGCAAAGAAGTGGACTGGAAGAGGGGCAGCTCCAGCTGTTGCAGCCATTGGGCAGTGAACCAGCAGATGGAAGACATCTCTCTCTCTCTCTCTCTCTCACTGTCTGTAACTCTACCTCTCAAATAAATAAATACCTCAGAAAGTTCTTGGAAATGGAATTAAAAGCTAAGTTTACAGTGCTGTGGCAGAGCTGGCAAAGCCGCCTGTGGCACCAGCATCCCAAATGGAAGCCAGTTAGAGTCCTGGCTGCTCCACTTCCAATCCAACTCTCTGCTATGGCCTGGGAAAGCAATGCAGGATGGTTCAAGTCCTTGGGCCCCTGTACACCCGTCAGAGCCCCTGAAGAAGCTCCTGGCTTTGGATCAGCCCAGCTCCAGCCATTGCAGCCAAATGGGGAGTGAATCAGCAGATAGAAGACATTCTCTCTCTCTCTCTCTCTCTCTCTCTCTCTCTCTCCCTCTCTGTAACTCTACCTTTCAATTAAATAAATAAGTCTTTTTTAAAAAATAGCTAAGTTTATTTTGGTGCAAAAATTTTGGAAATCCATGCATATGAGAAAATTTTTTTAAGATTTATTTATTTATCTGAAAGTCAGAGTTACACACAGAGAGAAGATTATTTATTTGAGAGGTAGAATTACAGAGACACAGAGAGACAGAATAGAGGTCTTCCATCCATGGGTTCACTCCCCAAATGGCCACACAGCTGGAGCTGAGCCAATTAGAAGCCAGGAGCCAGGAGCCTCGAGCCTCTTCTGGTTCTCCCACATGGGTGGTAGGGGCCCAAGCACTTGGGCCATCTTCCACTGCTCTCCCAGGTGCATTAGCAGGGAGCTGGATCAGAAAAGGAGCAGCCGGGACTCAAACTGGTGCCCATGTGGGATACCAGCACTGCAGGTGGAGGCTTAACCTACTATGCCACAGTGCCGGCCCTGGATTTCAAAATTTTTTGGCACCAAAATAACTATATATTTTAATTTGATTTTTCCATGAACTTTCTGAAGTCCCCATGGCATAAAAACAGGCCCTGGCTCCAGCCTCAGCCCATGGGCCTCTGGAGGTTGATGAATTCTGGAAGCATCTTCCCTTCCATCTTCATGGGGACATCTTGGAATTCACATCCTGTCTCCTATGCATTCTCGTCTCGGCACATCAGCCCCTTTTCAAGTCCACGGCTCCCAGCGAGTCGGTATCATCTTTCCCCAGCGTGGACCCTCCGGGGAGATTGGCGTGTTTGTGCCTCCCACTGAGCGTGGCCTGGCCAGGGAGGCAGCTGCACACAGCGGTGAAGCATCCAGCTCCCAGCCAAGTCTTGAGCTGACCCCCGATGACCTTTCTTGCTCCTTATCTAAAGTGCAGCGAGTGAGAGAACCTACCACAGACAGTGAGGCTGAGGATGGATGCAAACACAGAGGCAGTGACCCTGGGCCTTGAGCTTCGCTGAACTTGTCCCTGGTGGTGTATGATTAATTATTAAGACATGTTTCCCGAGTTACAGAGATGAGAGAACTCTGAACATGATTCTTGGTATTCTTGCCGTTGATGATGATTTTTTAAACCCCAAGTTTTATGGGATTGCATTACACAGTCTATGGTATTACGAGGTACTTCTTCCAAAGATTTGATTGTTTTTCCAGGGAGGTACATACATGCATAAATGTGTATATGTTGGCAGCTCAGAATTAGCAGAATATTTTTCTAAGTTCTAAATTCCTTTCAAACGGGAACGAAGCGTTCTCCTGACCCTTCCTACACTCCGTATTACTGCCGACATCTGCAACTAATTGATGATCTATAAGTCAAAACTGTGACCAATGCAAAAAACCTTGAGCAAAATCTGCCTGGGCTCGGCTGACCCTTCTTAATGTATTTCAGATTAAGACTAAAACAAACCCCGTTTTAGCTGTCCAACCGAACCCCGAAACAGTAGCAGTGAGTATTTATCAAACATCACATATGAACATGATCAGATAATACGCTTACCAGCGAAAATCTAATTTAGAGCTTTTTAAAAATTTCATTTGAATTTTTGAAGCCCTGGTATTTTTTAGGGATCTAACTATGTCGCCAGCCTGCAGTCTGATTGATTAAAGTAACTCTTTCTGTCAACAAAATCAAATTACGGCCATCCCAATATCTTTGTAGTAAATGAACAACACTTTAAGAAACCACAGGGAAAAGCAACGTAGGATTTTGGTAAAGAATTCCGGCTCTGCAGTCAACAGACCTGAATTTGTGTCCCACTTTGCCATGGACCCCTTGAGTAACACTGGACGAGTGAGTCGATCGCCTCATCTTTGAAATGCAGACAACAGGAGTTTCCTTGTAGAGAAATCCAGAAGAGATTTTTAATTGAGACAAATTCAAAAAGAAAAAAAAAAGCATTTTCTGAAAAAGCCTGTGCGTGGATTTCACTTCTTTGCACCAAAACAAGTACATCTTTTAATTCCATTTTCCACGCACTTCCTGCAGCCTGCAGTTGGTCCCTCGGCCCTGCATCCCTATGCTAGGGCCAGCCCTCCCCGACTGCTCATCACAATGGCCTGGAGCCCGGAGTCTGGGGTTCCCCTGGGGCAGAGCCCACATCCTCCGTGAGGTCACCTCCCACCTGCTCTCCACGTGTCACAAGACCAGAAACCGGAACATCCCTTCTAACATGCCATTTGGTTTATTTACAATCCACAGA
Source organism: Sylvilagus floridanus (assembly GCA_949820135.1). Classification (NCBI taxonomy): domain Eukaryota; kingdom Metazoa; phylum Chordata; class Mammalia; order Lagomorpha; family Leporidae; genus Sylvilagus; species Sylvilagus floridanus. Next base: position 15,220,067 of record OX463228.1, on the reverse strand, counting down.
ATTTCAAAACTGGATTTGTGTGGTCAGTAGTTGCGTATTTTAAAATTGTTGAAAGCCTTGGGAATGCCGAACAGGTGTCATGGACACTTCCCGCGTGCCGCAGGCTCTGGGGGATCCTCTGTGCAGGCGTAGACAGGTTCTTCCACTCAGCAGCAGCCTCCTGGTGTTGGACCACTTAGCCTACGAAAGGAAGGGGGCAGCTGCAGGATCCCCAGAGCCGAGGATGAGGCGCAGTGGTCAGCGTCACCTCAAAGGGACAAGCTCCTCAGGCTTGATGGACAAAGCTTCCTCCCCCTGTCCGGTTTGGACCTGCCAGCTCTGCACCAAGGCCCCACCCCAGGCATCTTCAGGCTCCCGGGGCCAGCAAGGAGCCCAGAATAGGATTGCCCAGGGTCACACTTGGGAGGAAGGCTCCACACTTGAGGCTCCTGCTGGGCTGAGCCAGGATGGAGGAGGGAGGGGTGTGTCCATGGGATGGGCCCTGCAGTAGGGAGTAACTAAATGATCCCAAGATGCTTAGGCAAGATGCTTGGTGCAGGAGGCCAGTGCTCTGGCATAGCAGGCAAAGCCACCATCAGCAGTGCCGGCACCTGTATGGCCGCTGGTTTGAGTCCCGGCTGCTCTTCTTCCAATCCAGCTCTCTGCTAATGGCCTGGGAAAAAGCAGTAAAAAATGGCCCAAGTCCTTGAGCTCCTGCACCCGGGTGGGAGACCTGGAAGAAGCTCCAGGCTCCTGGCTTTGGATTGGCTCAGCTCTGGCCATTGTGGCCACCTGGCGAGTGAACCAGCAGATGGAAGATCTTTCTCTCTGTCTCTCCCTTTCTCTGTCTGTAACTCTACCTCTCAAATACATACATAAATCTTAACGAAAAAAAAGATTCTCTCAGCAACAACAAAAAGATGCCTGGTGCTTCGTGTGTATTGTCTCGTTTAATCCACAGCCACGTTTGGAGGAAGGTATTTTTATTCCTGTTAACCGTTGAGGCAGTGGAGGGTCAGTCTCTTGATGGAGGTTCTACAGATCCTAAGTGGCAGTCTGCAATCTGAGTTTGATCCAACAGATGGCCACCGAGGTCAAGGTCACCGTGAGAGGGTCTTTGTGCTGATGCTGGCTGCACACACAGATGCACACTTGCACCCTACAGGGAGGCAGAGAACACGGCTGGCTGAGCTGCCCCGAGGCCCCTAACTCAGCACGCCCTGGAGTCCCCGGCGCGGCTGGAACGTGTCCCGAGCCGAGCGCGGGCCAGGCCTCGGAAAGGCAGGGCCGTCCGTCACGTCTGTCTCGGGTTTGCTCCTCCGAGAGCAGGACCCGACCACAACCGCCTTGGCCCGGTTCCACCGTGAGGGAGTCACAAAACTGGCATTGAAGTCCAGAGCGGAAAAAACACGGCACGCTTGTTCGTTTCCCTGACAGGTGCTGGAGCTCAGGAGAGGTCAGATTCCAGCTCCAGTCACATCCTGGCTTAGCGGGCTCCGGGCGCACAAAGACCTGTCTGTCTCACCCCTGCGCGGGCCGGGGAGGGGGGGGGGGGGCACCCAGGCCAAGGGCTTACCACGGCCGCCGGGGGCCCGCGCCGCTGATCCGTCGCTTCACGGACATTGGCCTAAATGAAGCATTGGGGAGCCCAGCTGCCAAAAAGGATGTGAAACAGGGGGGAGCGGGGGTGGGGCAGAAGAATGCAGGCTCTTTCTTCCTGGCAATTGCCAGAGATATTAAACCGCCCCCGCCCCCGGCAGCCCATGACTCCCGCCCTGACTTCTTGAGCCTGCTGGGGCTCCTTTGGGAGAGCCCTGGGACCCTTCTGCTTCTCGGTGACAGCCTCGCTGGGCTGCAAAATGGAGTGAGAGCTGCCCCTTGCCTGGCCTGCGAGAGGATGCCGGGAAGGGAAGGCCTTGCTGGTGCACCGGGCAGCTGAGCAGCGGCGGGAGTGGAACAGAGTGGGGCGTGCGTGCAAGGCACACAGCTGCCGGCTTGCCCCGGAGCCTTTGTTTTGCAGGCTTTGGGAAAACAGTCCCCGCTCAAAATGGTGCCCAGGAGCCGCAGGCCTGCACCTTGCGCTTGCCGCCGGCTCCTAGAGGCTGACTTTCTGATCTCCAGGCTTCACAAGATCTCTGCCGCCTCCTCTGGTCCTGTGGCTCCTCCCCTACCGCTCCCACTTCACTCCGGGAGCTGTGCGCCCACCTGGGAGGCAGGAGGGGCAGTGGCTCTTGCACAGCACCCTCACAAGGAGGGTCTAGGTCTCAATCTTAGGAGAACTTCAATGGAAAGCTCCTTTTAAAAATAGTTTTTATTTATTTGAAAAGCAGAGTTACAGAGAGCAGAGAGACAGAGGTATCTTCCATCCACTGATTCACTCGCAAATGGCCACAATGGGCCAGGCTGAAGCCAGGAGCCTGCTGCCTCTTCCAGGTCTCCCATGTGGGTGCAGGGGCCCAAGCACTTGGGCCATCTTCTGCTGCTTTCCCAGGCCACAGCAGAGAGCTGGATCGGAAGTGGAGCAGCTGGGACCAGAACCAGTGCCTATACGGGATGTTGACGTCACAGGCAGAGGTTTAACCTACCATGCCACAATACTAGTCCCCAAAGTTTTTTTTTATATTAAAAAAAAGATTTAGGCCAGCGCCGTGGCTCAACAGGCTAATCCTCCGCCTTGCGGCGCCGGCACACCGGGTTCTAGTCCCGGTTGGGGCGCCGGATTCTGTCCCGGTTGCCCCTCTTCCAGGCCAGCCCTCTGCTGTGGCCCCGGAGTGCAGTGGAGGATGGCCCAAGTGCTTGGGCCCTGCACCCCATGGGAGACCAGGAAAAAGCACCTAGCACCTGGCTCCTGCCATCGGATGAGCGCGGTGCGCCGGCCGCAGCACGCCGACCGCGGCAGCCATTGGAGGGTGAACCAACGGCAAAGGAAGACCTTTCTCTCTGTCTCTCTCTCACTGTCCACTCTGCCTGTCAAAAAAAATTTTAAAAATTAAAAAAAAAGGATTTATTTATTTGAAAGGTAGAGTGACAGTGGGCACTCCAGTATGAATGCTGACTTGGCAAGTGGCGGTTGCACCCGCCACGCCATAAGGGCTGCCCCTGGAAAGTTTCTTTTACCCAGCAAGCTCAGGGGCAGGCACATTGCAATGCTGCTCGGGCACCTGTATCGTGTATTGAAAAGCCTTAGCTCCACTCCCGACGTCAGCTTTCTGTTTCTGGTTTTTGTTTTTTTTTTTTATTTGAAAGTCAAAGTTACACAGAGAAGGAGAGGCAGAGAGAGAGAGAGAGAGAGAGAGAGAGAGAGAGAGAGGTCTTCCATCTGCTGGTTCACTCCCCAGTTGGTTGCAACAGCTGGAGCTAAGCCAATCCGAAGCCAGGAGCTTCCTCCGGGTCTCCCACGTGGGTGCAGGGCCCCAAGCACTTGGGCCATCTTCTACTGTTATGCCGGCACTGCAGGTGACAGCTTTACCGGCTCCACCACAGTGCTGGCCCCTCAGCTTCCTGTTAATGCACACCTGTGGAGGCAGTTGGTGATGGCTCAAGGTCTTGGTCCCTGCCACCCATGCAAAAGACTTGCATTGGGTTCCCAGCTCTTGGTTTCCACCTGACTCGGCCCCAGCTATTGCAAGCAGTTGGGTAGTAAACTGCTAGGTAGTAGATGGGAGATCTCAATGCATCTGTCTGTATCTCCCTGTCTTTCTGATTTTCAAATGAAGCCATTTCAAAAATAAAATATCAAGCTCACAGTCCCTACAAAATCATTTTTTAAAAAAATAACAAACCTGCTAATGGAATGAAAAAGATAGTTTTTGGGGGATAATTGCCCCCATACAAGTTGAGAATCTCACTCTAAGAGGAAACTTTCTCTGTAAAACAAGGCAGAGATGGGAACCTGTGGCCCTGGCTCCTTGTCCCAGCTGTGTCACTGAATTACCCTGGATCAAGTATATTCAATGCAAGCCTTGGAAAGCCCATGTTCTGCAGCAGTGCCCAATGCAGATTCCTCCTGTGGAGGGCCTCTGCCCCATGCATCCCCTGGTCCCTGGAAAGTCTGTCCTTGTTAAATGCAGTTGGAAGGACTCCACTCCATAGAGCCCACCCATGGCTGACTCAACAAACTTTGGCTGGCAGCCTATGTGAAAAGGTAGGTGGGAGCTGGCACTGTGGACTAGTAGGTAAAGCCGTCACCTGCATATGGGTGCCAGTTCAAGTCCCAGCTGCTCCACTTCCAAACCTGCTCTCTGCTAAGGCCTGAGAAAGCAGTAGAAGATAGCCCAAGCCCTTGGGCCCCCACACCAGTGTGGGAGACCCAGAAAAAGCTCCAGGCACCTGGCTAAGGATCGGCACAGCTCCAGCCATTGCAGCTAATTGGAGAGTGAACTAGCAGATGGACGAACTCTCTCTCCCCCTCACTCTGCCTCTCTGTAACTCTGCCTTTCAAATAAATAAATATTTTAAAAAAGAAAAAAAAAGAGATGGGTGTCTCTGGGCCTGTCCCACAGCCGCTCTATAGTTTAGTCCCCGGCCCCGGTTTCACTCATTCCTCTAGAAAGCATATGGGTGTTCACAGCTCTTCACAGGTGTGATCATACATCTCCCACTGCTTTATGAAGTAGGTGTGATTTATCCCATCTTTTAGAAAAGAAACTTGAGGTTCAGAGAGCCCCCCTGTTGTGGTAGAGCCAGCACACAGATCCATACCAACCTGACACCAAAGATCCAGCTCTCAGCCACTGCACTGTCTCTCATCCTGACAGGGACTGTTAGGAATAAATGGATTTTCCATCGCTGGCTCACTCCCCAAATGGCTGTAATGGCAAGGGCTGAGCTGATCCAAAGCCAGGAGCCAGGAGCTTCTTCTGGGTCTCCCACATGGGTGCAGGGGCCCAAGCACTTGGGCTGTCTTCCACTGATTTCCCAGGCAGTAGCAGAGAGCTGGATCAGAAATGGAGCAGCTGAGACTTGAACCATTGCCCATATGGGATGCTGGTGTCACAGACAATGGCTTAATTTGTTATACCACAGTGCTGCCCCACCCCCACCCCCACAATCTTTTTAAAGAATATAATGGAAAATGCTTTGGTCAAAATAACCACCATTTATTGGGCTGTCAGTTCGTGCTGGGCACCGCTAAGAGCTTTGTGCAAATCTCTTATTACATTCCTACAGGGTAGGTATTCACACACACACACACACACACACACACCCTCCATTTTATATGGTAACAGCTTGAGAGACACAAGAGACAAAACACAATCCCAAGCTCAGGCTCCATCCAAGAGTAAGAGGCCTTGGCGGCTCAGCTGGACTGCGTACAATGTAAATTTGGCAACCCTCGGGTGACGTCTATGACTTCGCTGTTTATTGTGATCAGAAACAGTCGCCATGGCGTTTATCGGGCGTGGAGCGCCATTGGCTTGGGAGCTTGCTCTCTGGTAGGCTGTGGTCCCTTTAGGAGGGGTGTCAGCTTTCCAAAAATGTGACTCCTGTGATTTCTAGACAGCAGCCTGGGGCTCCGTGCGTGCGTGCATGCGTGTGTGTGTGTGTGTGTGTGTGTGTGTCACACTGCAGGGAGCTTTCTCTCATTTAAACAGCCAATTAAAACCCACTTTGGCACTTAACGCATGTCGCTGCTTCTCGGCACTCAGCTGCCTTCCCAGCAGGCCTTTAATTTGATAAAGAGCTCTCATAACGACTAACAGAGGCCCGGTAAGTTCATTAAACCCTCTCCTTTTATTTTGCTTGCAAAGTGCGCTCTCCTCGTCCCAGGCCCAGGATTGGCGCCCACAGCCGCTGCAGAGGCTGCTCCGTGCGTGTACGCGAAGGGCTTGCCACGTGCAATGAAAGTCTCTTTCAACCACGCACCCGGCCTCGACGGCGCCAGCAGCCGGGGAAGCAGCCTCTGCACCCGGCCGTCTCGGAGCCGACGTGAGCCGTGGAGCACCGGGAGCTCGCATGCGGAGAGACGGCCTGGCTGTCCCTGCTGCTCCGTTTCTCCCGGGTCTTGACGGTAACCTGAGAGTCCAGATGGGTTGTGTAAACAGCAGAGGGGGATCCTGGGAGTTCAGCAGCTTAATGAAGCCCGTATGTTTGACTCATGTAATAAGTATTTAATCGTGCTGATGAAATTCATTTAAAGTCCAGCCACACACGCTGCCGCCGAAGCGCCACGTCACTCGCGCTAGCTGCGCGGGAACAAGGTCGGTGAGGCAGGAAGGCCGGTGGGCTTTGGAGGGCGCTGCAGGGGAGAGGGGCGTGGACCGCGGTGGGAGGGGTGAGTAGGTGGGGCGGCTTGTGGAGCACTTGCCTGGGCGTCCCAGAAGTCCGCTCCACAGCTGTCCAGGGGGAGCTGCGGCAGCAGGGTGATACCTCATGCATCTTCTCTTCCTTTAAAACATGTTCTTTTCCTAATTTGAGAGCGGGAGATCAGAGTTCCCATCCTCTGTGTCACTCTCCAATACCCACAACCCCCAGGGCTTTGCCAGGCCAAAGCCAGGAGCAAGGAACTCAATCTGGCCTCCTACAGGCTCGGGGGCAAGAATCCAACGACTTGATCCATTACCTGTTGCCTCCCAGGGTGCACATTAGCAGGGAGCTAGAATCAGGAGAGAAGATGGGACTTGAACCCAATATGGAGACAGGAGCTCCGATAAGGGTTTGTTGTTGTTGTTGTTGTTTCTAAGAGTTATTTATTTTACTTGAAAGTCAGAGCTACACAGAGAGAGGAGAGGCAGAGAGAGAGAGAGGTCTTCCATCCAATGGTTCACTCCCCAATTGGCACAATGGACGGAGCTGCGCCCATCCAAAGCCAGGAGCCAGGAGCTTCCTCCAGGTCTCTCATGCGGGTGCAGGGTCCCAAGGGCTTGGCCCATCTTCTACTGCTTTCCCAGGCCACAGCAGAGAGCTGGACAGGATGTGGAGCAGCCCCCGGCTTGTGTGTTTTTTAAAGCTATATTTATTTATTTGTAAGGCAGAGCAACACAGAGAGAAAGAGAAAAGGGGAGGGGAGGGCTCCCATCAGCTGATTCACTCCCTAAATGGTCACAAAAGCCAGGGTTGGGCCAGGCAGAAACCAGGAACCAGGATCTCTATACCAGTCTCCCACATGGGCACCAAGTACTTGGGATGTCTTCGGCTGCCTTCCCATGGATTAGCAGGAAGCTGGATGGGGAGTGGCGCGGCTGGGACTTGAACTGGGGCGCTCATACGGAATGCCAGTGTTGCTGGCAGCAGTGACACCTCTGTAGGACTACAATAGCCCCAGGATGCATCTTGCCCACTAGGCCCAGTGCTCACCCCCATGTTCTTGTCTTAGTTTCTGAGTGAGCTGTGAAGAGAAGGTGCATCAGTTGAAGAGTTTATTGCTGAAAATAACACAAACCTCAGCTTGACCAGCTGAACGATCTGCAAGTCTTCTGATGCACAGCTGGCAAACCTTGGTTAAGTCAGCAGCTTGAGCCTGTCACCAAAGACACAAGTCCTTCCCTGTCTCTGTTCCCAGCCTCACGATGCGGTCACTTGTCCTCAGGCCACCTGCCTTTGTGACCACTAGACCGTAGCCGGAACTACAATGCAGATCCAATAATGTCTGCTGGAACATGAGAAAAAACCATCAGTCCTTGGTTTATCGGTGAAATGGACTCACCACAACTGACTACTTTTCTCTGCGAGGCAACAGGGCAGTGCTGGGCTGCAACCAGCCCATTCCTGCTTGCGGAAGCTGCACGTCTCTTCTTAGCAGTGCATTCGGTGAGGTTGTGTGGATAGCATGAAATTGGCCAGGACTGAACTATTTACATGGCAGAAATTGACAAACACTACAAAGCATGCTTTTTTTTTCCTCTTCTCTAAAGAACCAGTTGATTGGGACCAGTGCTGTGGTGTAGCAGGTAAAGCCGCTGGCTGCGGCACCAGCATCCCATATGGGTGCCAGTTCGAGTCCAGGCTGCTCTACTTCCGATCCAGCTCCCTGCTATGGCCTGTAAGCAGTAAAAGATGGCCCATGTCCTTGGGGCCCTGCACTTGCATTGGAGACCCGGAATAAGCTCCTGGCTCCTGGCTTCAGATTGGCTCAGCTCCGGCCATTGCAGTCGTCTGGGCAGTGAACCAATGGATGAAAGATCCACCCCCCCCCCCTCTGCCTCTCTGTTACTCTGCCTTTCAAATCAATAAATAAATCTTTTTTTTTTTAAAGAGCAAATTGATAAACATTTACCACTGTGTTACTGGGACAAGGGCACTTTCTTTACGGCTGGATTCCAGAATAAAATTGGGGCTCTTTTAGCTAGGTATAAAAATAGGTAAGTGGTCTCAGAAGTAATCAATAATAACACTTGTACGTCCCCGAGAAGGGTTTCATATGCTTGCTGGTCATTCTCTCTAGAAAACACAGCACTTGCAATCTGAGGAAGACTGAAATAACTTATAAACAGGAGACCCCAAAGAGGCTATAAAACATTCTTTTAAAAAAAAAAAAACACTCAGATAGGAAGCGCTTGGTTGATCGGTTGGCCTCATATTTCTGCCCACGTTGAAAAGCTTCTGTGAGTAAGCTCTTGGTTTCCTTTTGGCTAAAATGGTTCTCTGTGGGGAAATTAGACACATGAGGCAATTCAAAGATGGCACCCAAAGTAAAGTGGGAAGAACACAAAGTTGTTTACCACCAAAGCTAACTGACCACACAACATCAGGGGAAGTGACAACAACCGATAACGAATGTGTAGACATATGACATATAAAAATCGCCCTGTAAAATGATCTTTTAAGTGATTGGTTGGTCCTTAGCCCTGCCCCAATGACTCTGCTGTTTTGTGCTTTAAAAGGCTCTGTTACATGGAAAATAAATGAGTTCTTGCTAGACTTGGCTCCCCGCTTCGTCTGATTGTCTCCAGGACCACAAGGTTGGGAAAAGGGTGAGAGCACGCTTAGCTTTCCTCGGGCCCAGTCCATCCTCGTACAAGTGGACTAAGATCCTGCAGTTCTCCACACTCAGTATGCATCACAGTCCACCTGGAAGAGTTTGTGAAAACAGCAGCTTCCTGGGCTGTCCTCCAGGTAGTCAGGTTCAACATGTGGGGAGCAGGAGCCTGTGTCTTTAACAGGCATCACCCCACCCCACAGTGACCGATGCAAGTTCTATAAAGGAGAGAAAACTTTCCCCTGATGACCTAACTCAGAGGTTGGCCAGCTACAACCCACAAACTAAGAATGGATTTTATATTTAAAAAAAATTATTAAGGATAATACTATTTTGTAATAGTAAAAAATATGAAATTTAAATTTTCCTAGTTTTATCTGAACACAAACCATCGCATCTGTGGCTTCCCTCACACCATCAAACATGGCTCCTTAGTAGCCACAGAGAGACGTGGCCCGCAAAACCTGCAACCAGGGGCCGGTGCTGTGGCACAGCTGGTTATGGATGATGGTTCGAGTCCTGCCTGCTCCACTTCCGGTCCAGCTCCCTGCTAATGTGCCTGGGAAAGCAGTGGAAGATGGCCCAAGTGCTCGAGCCCCTGCACCCACTTAGGAGACTGGGAAGAAGTTCCTGGTAGCAGAAATAAATGCACAAACCAGTTCAGAGTAAAAAAGTCAGCTAGGACAGTTACTACGCATGTGGGTTTCACAGCTGTCGCCGACACACACCCCCTCCCCTCCCCAGGGCGCAGGGGCAGCCTCCCTGGAGGGGGAGCCAGCACGCGTGCCCACTGCTGCAGTTAGCAAAGCACACGGGTTGGGGGAGGGCACGCGAGGGGACATCAGGTACAGAGAAGCTCGTCGTGACAAAATGTACAACAGGTGCAGAAGAGGTGCGATGTACAGCAGCTTGCGAGCAACGCACGTCTCCCGTCAGCCACGTGGACACCAGGGGTGACAGCAGCTTCAGGAAACACAGGAGGGGGCGCCCCCGGAGACAGCCCGACGCGGCCTCTGCAGTATGCCTGTCAGTCGCTGGGTGTCGGACGCCACCCACGGAGAGCTTGCTCCCGAAGACCACCGGCATGCACACTGGGCAGCGGGAATCAGGGACCCCGGGGGACTGAGCCCTGCCCCGGCGTATGACGCCCTGTGCAGGTCAAAGGCTGACATATTGCACCATTGGACTGTATTTCCGCTTTCCAGTCTCATTCCAGGGTCCGAGTGGAGAGGCAGACAAGACAGGACCAAAGGCCGCCCCACGTCACTGTCTTTAGTTTCGGCAGCGGCGCCGCCGGACCTTCCAGCTGCAGCCTCAGGGGTCCGAGCATAGGGGGACCCCGCCGGCCGCCCGTCCCGCTCTCCAGGGACGAAGTAGGCAGGGTCCTCTCACAGTCACATCCCGAGCCGCCTCTTCTGGTCGAAATAGGCATCAAACCACGTTGGGCGTGGTCCGCATACCCAAATTCAGTGGAGGAAATCTTGGCCTGTACGATGGACCAAAATCCCCAGAAGAAATGGGATGCCAGGGCAAACCTATTGACTTCAACCTTCTCCTATGGCGGATGTCTCTTCACTACTGAGGTTTTCAAAGTCATTCTGGAATGCAGCCAAGTACTGGAAAGGAAATGGAGCTGCTGCTTCCGGCTGGGGTGCTTCTGAATGTCTGCCCTGAAGAAGGGGCCTCTCACAGTTATAGTCACCCGCCCACTCACAGAAGCGGCTCCCATGTGGAAGCCCCTGGAATTGTAACATTGAGCATCAGTTTCTGGTTTTCGGGCCAGCTTTTCTGGCTTCGGATCAGCTCAGCTCCAGCCGTTGTGGCCATTTGGGGAGTGAACCAGTGGATGGAAGACCTCTCTCTCTTTCTGTGTGTATCTACCTCTCTCTGTAACTCTGTCTTTCAAGTAAATAAAATAAATCTTAAAAAGAAAGAAAGAAAGAAAGAAAGAAAGAAAGAAAGAAAGAAAGAAAGAAAGAAAGAAAGAAAGAAACCTGAAACTATTACATCTGACCCCCTACAGGGAAAGTTTGCCAAACCCCAGTTGTATGTGTCCCATTCGATTCAAGAAATGACGGGTCGTGGGAGGGGGAAGACTTTGTCTCTCTGTTCCCCAGCAGAACGGTTCCCAGGTGGTCAGTCACAAGCCAGGACCACGTCAGAGCCTGGCACCCTGGGGGTCAGCCTGTGGCTCCATCGCAGGCTCAAGGACAGAGGCCAGAGCCAGCCATCTTCCTCTTGGACTGTTGGTACCTGGTGGGTGGTGTCTTTCTTGGTGATAAGCTCCAACCTGCCCCAAGCCAGTGCCCATCGTGATGTTCCCCAGGGAGCCTCTGTAACTCTGCCTTCCAAACAAGTTTAAATAAAAGAATAGACATGATCAAAACTCATTACAAAGTTTTAAAAATAGTCTAGAGAACTCAACATGATGATGCAGAGTGTAGAACAGGACCCAACAAAGTGCTCAAATGAGGAAACACGGATACAAATTTCCCCCAATACCAGGGTCTTTCAAAAGCTCATGTGTGGGGCAAGCATGTGGCACAGTTGTTAAAATGTTGGTTAGGATGCCCTCATCCCATATCTGCATGCCCAGGTTCAAGTCCTGGCACTTCTAGCTACTCGGAGGCAGCTGGTGATGGCTTAGGTGGTCGGGTTTCTGCCACTCACCGGGAAGTTCTGAGTTGAGTTCCCAGGTCCAGGCTTTGGCCTGGCCCAGCCCTAGCCATTGTGGACATTTGGGGAGTGAACCAGTAGATAGGAGCTCTCTCTTTGTCATCTGTCTCTCAAATTAAAAAAAAAAAAATTGTGGACAATATCGATTATGAAAAAATGCATGCATTTCTCTCTCTTTTTTTTTTTTTTTGCACAAAGATAAACATCTCTTTTAATCCCGTTTTCTATAAACTGTTTGAAATACCCTCACATGCCATTACTTGAGAGCAGGAACTACAGAAACAAGTGCTATAAGCCCCGCCCCCAACTCTGAAACACCCCGGTCTCCGGCTCAGGTCATGGGAGACCAAGGAGAGGCTGCACCTGCAGCTGCCCGGTGCGTCTGGAGAAGCGCCCTGGCATCCTGAGACGTGACATCTGCTCCTCCTGCTGCTGCTGCAGCGGCCGCGTCAGGGGCTGAAACACAACCTGCCTGGCTTCTGTCCGCTCTCCTGGGCAGAAGGCCTGGGGCTTGGTGCCCGGGTGACCTCTCTCTCGCCCCCTCGCTGAGGCATGGCAAGAGGACAAGGGCTGGAGTGCACAGGGTGACTGGGCGCTGAGTTGTGCCTGTGATTTTCCATCAAGACGCCATCCGCTGCAAGCCCACGCACTTGCTAGGGGCTGAGTGAGGTGCAGCTTCTTTGCCAAGGAACACTCCGGCTTCCACCCCTGTGGCGAGGCTGGGAGGCATTTCCCAACCTCCCTCGTGCTGTGCCCTGGCACGCCTCTGCCCCTGAGGACACCACAGCCCGGATGTGGCATCACAGTGGCACCAGCGGCTCCTGCAGTGAGCAGCAGAGGCGCAGGTGGCCATGGTCCTATTTCCCCTTTGACCTCTCTGAGCAAACAGGTGACCTTGAAAATGCTCAAGGTCTTTCATTGCACAACAGAAACAAAATGGATTGAGGGTAGTGGTTGCTTCATGACTGTTGAAACTCTTATGGAAGGAAGTCCCACCCCCCTGGGGTCTCAGGCCAAAGAATCCAGTTACCATTTATGTGTTGTTAGCCAAAGAAGGAAGGAAGGAAGGAGAAAAAGGAGAAAGGGAGGGAGGGGAGATCGGAAGAGAAAAACTTAGCCTTGTAGCTTTGGGCCAGGCCTATTCTACATGGACAGCTTATCTGAGCAACCGGCAAAGCCATCAACAGAGCCCCAGGGCTGGTGCTGGCCCAGACACTGCATCAAACGCCAAAGGTGCCAGCAAAGTGGATGTGGCCACTGACCAACAGTCACCATCCGCTGACAGCAGGTGCAAAGGGGGACAGGGACAGGTGGAGCCTCTTTGTCTTTGTCATCACAGCCCAGCGTGTCCACAGGGATGCGAAACCCATTTGTCCTGGAAGGAGGAAGGAGAAAGAAAAAAAGAAAGAAAGAAATGACTGGCTCCCTCTGGCTCCATAAATCACTGGCAGGGAGAGAGCTTGTCTGAACTTGGCGACTCTAGCCTGGAACCATGCTGGTGGTGAGCAGAGTGTCGTAAATCTCCAGGACTGTGCCACCAGCGGTCCTGCCCACTGGCCTAGTGCAAAGGTGAGAGTTGTTTGGCTGGCAGCTGAGCCTGTGCTCTGTCCCAGAAAGCTAGGAGGCAGGTGTCTGCCAGCCCCTGGCCAGGAGCCCATTTCGTGTGCCCTCCCTTGGGTGTGATGGGGGAGCGGGAGGGCGGCAGCGGATTGCTGGCCCTGGGAACTGGGCCTGGTGGCCTGGCATAGCTGGAATGTCCTTGGCCAGCTCTTTGTAAGCAGTCAGGGGATGAGTCTCATGACCAGATGACTTGGGCTTGCTGGAGTGTTTTTCCCAAGTTTCAGAATCATCTGAGTTCAGTTGCGCGTCCTTGTCCTTGTTAGGTCTCAGGTGGCTCTCGGAGTCCTACCTCTTCACTCTGTGCTGGATTTGTTCAGCCCAGGTGGGCATGTCCACGAGATGGATGCCTCAAAGTGGACCTTTAATCGTTGACCTCATCGTCCCATGCATCTCAGGGTGGGGGCTGCTATACAAAAAAGGGACAGCAGTTGTCTCCCTTTGCCACCTCTAGTGGGCAACACATGCCCCTACCTCCCATCTCTCGCCACGGTCACACTCGCCAGCCCGTACACCTGCCAGAACTCCTGCAATGTTCCTTCCACCTGGCAGACACAAGGCCTTGCTCAAATGTCCTCGCTTCTGGGAAGTCTTCCGTGCCATTTGCTCTCACGTCACACCACTGACGCCTACCTCATGCCCCCAGGTACCAGAGAACCCAGAAGAGCCCTCCCTCCTCCCCGTCGTTTGCTTAATAAATGACAAAGTCCCTTCCGGATGTCAGTATAGGAGAAACAAGATGGGGGCTGCCCCTGCTCTCCTGGGGTGTGCTTTTTGTGGATTAGACACTATCAGCTTCAGTGAGTGCCTGCCTGAAGGAGATAAATCGGGAGCTGGAGCACTCGAAGGGTTAAAATGGAGCCCCTGCTGTGGGGGCAGAAGAAGATGGGGCAGAAGAAGATGGTCAGTCGCCTGCAGGAATTGACATTTCAGCAGAAACAGGACCGCACAAAGGATCCAGCCGTGCACAGCACAGAGGCAGAGGGAACAGTATGTGCAGGGAGAGAGGGAGAGGACCAGTGAGCAAGAGGGAGAGAGATGGGAGGGGGGAGGGGCAGATCACACAGGGTCAATAGGTCACACGAGAGTGCCGGATGGCATCCATGCACGGGGTGCTCCATTCATTTGATGTCTAGCTCTTCGTAGCAGGTGGGCCCTTGTAACCTTCCATCCGCTGGCTTCTCTTCCTTCCGAGCTCAGTGTGAACCAGGGCAGAGCTGTGTGGGGGGCTGCAGGTGCAACAGCGGCTCATTCTAGGAGCTGGAGACGGATGGGCACACAGCTGGCTCCCTGATGGACTGCTTCCCAGATTTTGTACCTGCAGGCCTTCTCCTCCTTCCTTCCCCTTCCAAAGGTGAGGAGGAAGGCCCAGTTGGCTCCTTCCAATGGTGGAAGGGGAGGCAGAGCCAAGTGGCTGGAGGAACTGGCCTGACCTCTATCCTGAGATAACCCTGGCACCTGAGACACACAGTCCACAACCCTTCCAACTGCTGGGGATACCACGCGTTCTCGGCAAATCGGGGCCCCTTTGAAGGTCCTGCCCGTGTTTCGTGTGGGTGCCTGAAACTTGTGATCCCTTCCTGCTCATTGCTTAGAGACTGTTCCCATATAGGACATCTGCTGAAACAGGTTGCACAGGCTCAGGACGCAACACGTGATTCGATCTGTGATGACAAGTGTTGATCCTCTGCACACCCTTCTGCTTCAGTTCAACGTGTTTCCACGCCAGACAGAGGGACACCAAGGAGGACAACATGGCCCCTGCCTTCAGAAAGCGTACAGTCTGGTTAGGGGGAGAATGGACTTGGAAGCAAATAAGTGCTAGAAAATACTGCTGTTGCTATGGAAACATTACGTCACGCTCACTTATAAGAATATTGGACAAGGTTCGAGAGTCGGAGGCTTGGGATGGGTGGAGGCAGGCAGCAAATGAGAGAGCCATGAGGGGTCCGTGTTGGACTCCAGAGCTTGGACTTGACCCTGTCGGCCTGGGGAGACCCTGAAGAGTTTTCAGTAGGGCCGGAGTGGTGTCTTAGCTTTTCATGATCACAACAAAACACTTGGGGTTACACCTTTCCTAAGGATGAGCATTTTTGCTTCTGGTCCTGGAAATTCACAGCCCAAGATCAGGTGGCTCTGTTGGTTTGGCCTCCGGCGAGGGTGCCCCTTGCTGGCTGCTTGCTGGGACGATGTAGAACATCATGTGGCAAGAGTGGGGGGGGGCATGTGTATGTCTACGTCCATGTGGTCTCTTACAAAAGCACAGATTCAACTATGGGGGCTCCACCCCAATTACCCAATGCCACCCAACCACATCACAAAGGCTCTGCTTTCAAAACCATAATTGGATTAAGTTGCTCCCCCAGACCAACACTTTAATTCATGGGACTTTGGGGGACATTCACTATCCAAACTAACATCCGAACGCATAGCAGGTGGAAGCATCGAACGTACCCCAGGGGAAGATTGCCAGGCTGGCAGAGTGGAGACTGGAAGCGAGTACTGTGCCCCCAGAGGCTGGAAAATCAGTCTGGGCACAAGTGAGAACCATTGTGGGTTGGTAGCCAAGGACAGAAAGCCATAGGAGGTGGGTGCTGCATAGTTCACAGAGGAGGAGTGAGGCTCGAAGCCAAGCTCTCTGGCTTCCTCTGGGGATGGAGGCTGGAGCCTTTCATGGAGGCAGAATACTGGGGAAGGAGTAAAGTTGGCATCCAGTTTGGACAACTTGAACTTGACCCAGTCCCAGACTTCAGCCTTGGCAACTGGAGTCTCTGCTTGGAGCCCTATGCACTGAGGTCCATTCGAGCCCCTCCCTGGTTACATCGGTAAGCAAGAAAAGTCTGTAGGATGAAGAAAATGTTCTCACCTGGATCCAAGGTTGCCTCTTTCTAGAACTTGTACAGGGAGTAGGGCCTGGGAGTTCCCTGCCTGCACGGTCTCAGCCACGGCCTCCTCCCAGGCCTGCCTTCTGAGGGCGGTCCACCCTGCTTAGGTGCTCACACCTGGTCCCAGGTAGTGGCTGGGTGGGGTGTGGAGATGGAGCTTGGATGTGCATCTCGGGTTGCCCACACTCAGATGCATGCAAGGCCTCTGGCAGGGTGGGAGACAGCCAGGGTGAAAGAAAAGGGGAGCCTCCATTTGTCTCCCACCAGTAACAGAGACAGCGCTGGAGGCAAACTGTTCCCGGTAGTTTTAGGATTCTGAAGTCTTCTCTCTCTTACACAAGTTACAGCATCAGCAACCCACCCTGGGCCACTAGGTTGGCCTCATTTGCTTGCAGGCCCGTCTTAGGGACTGACTGTAAGTGCTGCATGAGTAGAATTCAGGTATCAGGGAGCAGGGGTGCAGCTGGACGGGCTGCATCTCCCAAGGCAATGGTGGGAGTGGGGGTGACTTGGGGATTAAGCCAGGGGAAAGGGGAGCTCCTGGGGAGAGATGTGGTGCTGCCGGGGTGCAGTTCAGAGGAGCAGGTGCTGAGCAGACAGAAGGGGGGGGGGTGTTCCGTGCACTCATCTGCTAGGACTCCAGAAAAGATGAAAGTAGGTGCCACTTTGCTTTCAAGCCAGACTCCCCAGAAGAGTCTCCTTTTTGTGTCTCCGAAAGCCCAGTCGGTCTCCACTGCCCTTGGCCTGTGCTCTGGTCACACCGCAGCATCTTCTCCTCCGGAGCAGCCGCTGCCTGGCCGTCTTCTATGTCTGGCCACCTTATCCACTCCTCACCCTCTCAATAACCTCATGTGAAAACATCTCCTTTCTCCCTCCCCCACTTCCACCCACAAAGTCAAGGTCGCTCTCTCCCTTTCCCCCTCCTCCCACAACTTCTCTCCTTCCCTGCTCTCTGAACACTTATTACTTTATCGGACACGGAAGTAGGGAATGCTTAGAAGACCTACACTGCCTAGGAGACGCCTAAGGCCTGTCTCTGACCTGTCCGGAGCCATCGCAGCTCCAGCTGTTGACCTGTGCGTGGCCCAGCAGCCTGAGGATGTGGGGACTGGGAGCTTCATGCACACGGTGAACCTTGGACTTCTGGGATTAATCAGAGGGCAGTCCTGAAAGATCCCCAAGCCCAGGCCTCTGGTGGGGCAGGCAAGGACACCCTTCCAGCCTGAATGGGGACAGGTATGAATCCCAGGCCCTTGGGCGCTGCTTGACATGGGTGTCCCTGCTCTGTTTCATAAGCCCTGGCAGCTGTCTCCATTGTTGTACGGGAAGTTGGCAGCCCATCATCTTCCTCGCTCCAAGCCCTGCCCCTGGGGAAGGGGGGCATGACTGCCCCTGCCCACAGGGCGAGGGATCTGCACGGAGCGGCACCACTGCCAAGCGCTCTTGGCGCTTCCTTTCAGTGAGCTCATGTTGGGCTCCCTTCAGGTGGGAGACGCTCGGGATCGCTCAGTCAACAGCTCTATCTATAGCAGAGCCCCCGGCCTCCACCCCCAGCCTCCCCACTTGCACAACGCCCCGCCGGCCGGCCCCGCAGCTCAGCTGCGGGAATCAATCATCTCCTTCCAGAATTCAGCATTCAGCAGCTGCAGGGCCCGAAGCTATTTTTATCGCCCCAGGAAGCTGGTGGCCAAGGACGTGCCGGGCTACCTTTGCGGGAGGTGTTGCTGTAGAAATGAGCTGTGGGTTGTCCGGGGCAGTTGAGCCTCGGCTGGCTTCAAGGTTAAATCCAAAGTGCCTGCCCTGGAACCGGAGAGCGCTCCATCTTCCTCTTGACAGCAGAGCTTACGCTGGGGAAGCAAATGTCCCAAGGAGCGGACAAGGCCGGGGACCCCGTGCGAGGGCTTAGGAAACAGAGTGCGCGCGCGCGTGCGTGTGTGTGTGTGTGTGTGTGTGTGTGCGCGCGCATGCCTAAGTTTCTCCTACCCACACTGGGGTATCAGGACTCCTGACCTCTGGGGGCGGGGCCTGCGTTACCTGCACAGCCCTGATCCAGGGACTGGCATCTGCTGCATTCCCACCACCAAGCACCCGGAGCCTTCTACACGGGGGCAGGGGCTCTGGCATCCGCCCTGGAGTTGCAGGATCTAGAGGAGAGGACCCCCACTCCCCGTGCTTTGCTCTGTTCCCAGGGGAGCAGGACCCCATTATTCGTGAAGTCCACTGGCCACCCTCAGCTAGCCCCTTCGGCACAACCCTCTGAGGTAAGGCCGTATTTTTGGTGTGTGTAAAAATAGTCCGGGCGGCTGGCTGTGCACACGTGTGCTCGGCTCACCCAGGGGACGCGTCACCGGCTCTTCCGAAGTAAGGACAGAATGCGCTGACCCCCCGGGCGTCTGTCACCTCGGGACAGGAAGAGGCTAAGTTTCTGAGGCTCTGCTGAGGCGAGCCCCTGGGATCTTGAGGGAGCAGAAAGACCAGAAATAGGAAGGGAACCTCAAAAAGTTCATGGAAAATAGAATTTTAAAAACATAAGCTTCTTTGGGGGCAAAAAAAGTGTGGAAATCTATGCACAGGAGATCTTCTAGAACATTCATGGAAAATGCAGATTATGAAAACCTGGGCAAGGAGGTCCAAAAAGTTTTGCACCAACATAAATGGATCTTTTAATTGCATTTTTCAAGGAATGTTTTGACGTGGCCTTGTACCCGACAGGAAGGCTGGGGTGATGGCGAAGTGCCTGTACTCGCTACGGTGGGGTGGGCTGCTCGTCCGCTTCCGATCACCGCTATGAGGTATCTGGAAGAAGATGCTAATGAGGACGGGCAGGTGTATTTGGACCCACAGTTTTGGTGGCACACGGGCCCAAATCGGGCAGCCCTGTTGGGGAGGCACCTGATGAGCACAGCAGGGGCAACAGCAGAGCGTGTGTGGAGGAGAGAGCACGTGGCAAACCATGACAGAGCGGCTGGGCCGGCTCAGGCTTTCATAACCAACTCTCGCCACACCCCCAGGACACTAGGCCCACCTGCCAAACCCCATAAGGTTCTACCTTCCTCGTGCCAATTAACTCACAACTTCGGGGTTTAATTCATGCTCAAAGCGTAGCAGTCAGAAAACCCCATGGCCTCCTTCACTGGAGAGGAAGCAACTTTGTCCACCGCCACCCACGTGTCACGGATTAGCTGGGGTGGCTGCTGAGGGCAGCCTCTCCCAGTGTCCTTCCTGCTGGCACAGGGGGGGATGAGAGGTGCATCTCCAGGGGCTGGATGCATGGGAAGGGTCTGCACCCCAGCCTGGGTGGCAGCAGCTCCAGAGGCCCTGGGGAGGTTTGTCCGCTGCCCCAGGGCCCTGGCATCCAGCAAGGCCAAACTCTCCCACCGGACCTGTGCCTTCTGCAGCTGTGACTCTGACCAGATAGATACGTCACCATCCCGAAATAGTCCTTTCCACAGCCAATGTCAAATTAGCAAGTCACTCAAAAAGTAGAGTCACCTGCTACCCTCATTTATAGCTGGGGAGTGTGTGAGTTGACCTACGCGTTATGGAGGACAATTTGGCAATTAGTATTGAACCTTGAAAAATATCCACAGCCCTTGAGCTAGTAATTTCTGCTGTTTAAATTTCCCCAGAGCAAAGAATGTCCAACAATAGTGACTTGGTGAAATGAATAATAGTGCATCTATTTGATGAAATCCTGTGCCGTTAAATATTTAATGATAGGGGAAAGTGCTAAAACTGTAATGGTCAAGTTCAAAAGGCAGAGTAAATACTGTACATACAGTATGATCTCCAGATTTTTATTATTGTAACAGTTGCTCCAAGAAGAAAGGTCTTTGTTTAAACAAATTCCTTCAGAGGCCACTTGCTTGCGTGAGAAGGGAGATCTTGACGTTAAGGGTGTTGACAGGTGTGCGGAGTAGCGGAGGGAACGTTCTGGGGGACGATGGTCAGGGGAGGGGAGGGGAGCGTGGAGCTCAGAGGGCAGCAGGGAGCCTCTAGGTGTTTGAGTCTGAGATCTCCCGAGTGAAGAAGCCGGGGTGTTCCACGTGGTAGAGGCTGCTGCAAAGTCAAAGTCGCCTGATGCTCCGTTTGAAAGTTGCTCCTGTGGGTGCAAGCCGAATCAACTCCCTCTCCTGCCAGAATTGTCAGGAAAGGGACTGGTGCTGTGGTGTAGCAGGTTAAGCTGCCTCCTGCAGCACCAGCGTCCCATATGGGCGCTGGTTCATGTCCTGGTTGCTCCACTTCTGATCCAGCTCCCTGCTAATGCACCTGGGAAAAGCAGTGGAGATTGGCCCAAGTGCTTGGGCCTCTTACACAGATATGGGAGACCCGGATGAAGCTACTGGCTCCTGGTTTTGGCCTTGCCTAGCCCTGGCCATTATTACCATTTGGGGAGTGAACTAGCGAATGAAGATTCTGTCTCTCCCTCTCTTTCTCTCTCTCTCTCTCTCTCTCTCTCTCTCTCTCTCTCTTTCTGTGTGTGTGTGTGTGTGTTTTCCCCTGCTCTCTCTGTAACTCTGCCTTTCAAATAAATAACTAAAATATTTTTTAAATTGTTAGGAAAATCCACTACTTAAATAAATGCCTTTTTGCATGAGTGGGAATGTCAGGGAGATTTACTGTGCATCTAAGCCCATGACTTGCAGAGTAGCACACAACATGCGCTGTCGAAATAGATGCTGGGAGGCAGGGCGAGCCTCTGAGTGAAGACCTGTTGAGATTCGCAGAAACCCTGACGGGGGCACTTTGGACTCTGCAGGGCAGGAGAGTCACTGGGAAGTCCAGCATGAGCTCTGGACCAAATCACGTTCAACTGGAAGTTGAAGCTCTCCCGAAGTGAAGGAGGCTCAGGAATCTTTGCGGATTTCTGACTCGGGAAAATGTGCATGTATGTGCCTATATGAGGGCACAGCAGAAAGTGCCAGTGGGGCAGTGGGCAGCTGGTGCAGCAGTTAGGATGTGGGTTAAGACACCCACATCCCAAATCAGAGTGCCCGAGTCTGACATCCAGCTCCGCTCCCAATCCCATCTGCCTGCCAGTGCCGACCCTGGGAGGCAGCAGCAACGGCTCACGTGATGGGGCTCCTGTCACTCACATAGGAGACCTGCACTGAGCTCCTGGTTCCTGGCTTCAGTCCCAGCCAGAGGCCATCACCAGTGTCTGGGGAGTTGACCAGTGGACAAGCGCCCTGTGTCTGTCTGTCCATCTGCTTCTTTGCCTTTCAAATCAAATTAGGGACTGACGCTGTGGTGCAGTAAGTTAATCCTCCACCTGCAGTGCCAGCATCCCATGTGGGTTCTAGTCCCAGCTGCTCCACTTCCAATCCAGCTCTCTGCTGTGGCCTAGGAAAGCAGTAGAGGGTGGCCCAAGGCCTGCACCCACATGGGAGACCCAGAGGAAGCTCCTGGCTGCTGGCTGCTGGCTTCAGATCATCGCAGCTCCTGCCGTTGCAGTCATCTAGGGAGTGAACCAGCGGATGGAAGACCTCTCTCTCTCTCTCTCTCTCTGCCTCTGCCTCTCTGTAATATACTCTCTGCCTCTCTGTAATATACTCTCTGCCTTTCAAATAAATAAATAACTTTTAAAGTTTGGGGAAAATGGAATTAAAAGTTTATTTTGGTGTAAAAAAAGAAACCCATGCATACTTTTTTCATGAGACATTTTTCTTGAACTTTTAGATGATCTCTCATCTATATGATTTCAAAATGTTTTGCACACAGAACTGGAAGAACAGAGCTGAGACTTAGCAGTGGCTGCTCTGGGTAGTAGGATTATGACAGTATTTATTTTCCTTTTCATATAGCTTAGCATTTCCAACTCTTGTACAGTAAACATAGACTTTATAATTTTGTAAAAACCAACAAGCGTAAACACAAAGCATCACCATTCCACGTGGTATGTGACGTCTGTGTTTCTCCATGGGTGTGGTTGTGGAGTCTATGTCTCCATGGGTGTGGTGGGTCTGGCTTGATGAGAAGTCGGCTGGGCCCAGCCCCCACAATGGGCGTGACTCTTCATATACCAAAGGCCACGCCTCCTCACCTACAGCTGAGCCATGCCCCATACCTATGGTGTGGGTTTTTTTAAATTAATTAATTAATTTAAAAGGCAGAGTTACAGAGAGAGAGAGAGAGAGAGAGAGATCTTCCATCTTCCGGTTCACTCTCCAAATACCTGCAACAGTTGGGGTTGGGCCAGGCCAACGGAAGCCAGGAGCCAGGACCTTCTTCCCTGCCTCCCACATGGGTACAGGGACCCAAGCATGTGGGCCATCTTCCACTGCTTTCCCAGGCGCATTAGCAGGGGGATCAGAAGTGAAGCAGCCGGTGCCCATATGGGATGCCAGTACTGCAGGAGGTGGCTGTACCCACTATGCCACAGCACCAGTCCCTGTGGTCTGGTCTTCAGCCTGGAGCATTTCCCTGATGTCAGGCCCATGAGAGGGAGCCCATTTCCCGGACAGCTGAGGCACAGCTACAGTTGTTGGAAAGACATAAGCAGCCACCACCTCCTGGTTCTCCGCCTTCCTTGGAGCTGCTACATTGTACGCATCTCCTGAAAGCTTGCCAGGAAAATTGCATTCCGCTCTGATCTTTGTCTTGAATGTCTTCCAATACAGCAGAAGCCTTCGGTGCTGGATTTGCTTTCTTTCCATTTTTCTTTTATTGAAGGGGAAGTCCACACCAATAAATACAGAAGAAAAGATAATCAACTCATAGGCCTCTTGCCCTTTTTGAGTGGAATGCAAATATTTCTGTCTTCAATAATGATTTATACAAGGGTACTTCAAGGTTCATGGAAAAGGGAACTAAAGGATGCTTATTTTTGGTGCATTTTAAAAATCCATGCATAGTTTTCTCACTCTATGCAGCACCAGCATCCCATATGAGCGCAAGTTCCAGTCCCGGCTGCTCTACTTCCGATCCATCTCCCCGCTGATGCACCTGGGAAAGCAGTAGAAGATGGCCCAAATGCTTGGGCCCCTGCACTCACGTGGGATTCCTGGAAGATGCTCGTGGTTCCTAGCCTGGCCCAGCCCTGGCTGGTGCAGCCATTTGGGGAGTGAACCAGTGGATTGAAAATCTCTCTGTGTCTCTCCCTGCCTCTCTGTAACTCCACCTTTCAAATGAATTATTGTTTTTTTTTTCTTTTTCTTTCTTTCTTTCTTTTTTTTTTTTTTTTTTTTTTGAGGAACTAGTTCTTTTATTTAGCATCCAAACAGCTACATTGTTGGTTTCCCTTTCTCCCACCAGGCCCCAAAGAGCACACCCCAAAAGAGAGTAGTACATTTTACACCAATACACTGCAGGACGTACACCTAACAGACCTCACCAAAAGTGAGGATTGAGTGGGAAAAGGAACTCGGAAAGACCAGCGAGAAGGGCTGGCCTGGCCAGGGCTCCCCAAGCCCAGAGAAGCAAAGTTTCAAAATAATGTAAAAGTTTAAAAAGTTGTGTGCATCAGCTATTCGAGATTTTTCCAGCACTGACTGATACAAAGCACATTGAGATGGCACTTTTAGAAACAGCAGTGTCAGACCCAGCCATGGGTGGTGAGATGACTTTTCTATGGCAGAGTCAGTGGCAAAAACATAATTTTCTGGGGCCAGTGCTGTGGCACAGTGGGTTAATGCCCTGGCCTGAAGTGCCGCCATCTCATATGGGTACCAGTTCGAAACCCAGCTGCTCCACTTCCTGTCCAGCTCTCCGCTATGGCCTGGGAAAGCAGTAGAAGATGGCCCAAGTCCTTGGGCCCCACAACCTGCTTTGACAGACATTTTGCATTGTGCTCAGATTCCCCTAAATGTTGTTCCCTCAATGCTCTCGGCCTCTCATCCCAGGGGAATCTCTGAGAGGAAGCAGAGACACTTAGGTGGAAAAGTCACGAGGAAGGGGCATCAGGATGGAAGAGGTGATGGCAAAGGAGAAAGCAGCTGTCCAGTTGGAGAGCAGCCCTGGGGCTGGCCTGGGGCAGGGGCGGGGCCCAGGGAGGGGAGTGGGAGGGCGGCGCTGGGGTGCTCTATGTCTCGTCCAGCTCAGAGTCCAGCATCCTTTTCGTGCACGGGTGCATTTCAGTTTATCTTCCACGTCGGTTATCTTTTCCAGTTTGGTTACAGATCTCTCCACAAACTCATGCCTGGAATTTGTCAGGAAGACTCTGTCTCTTCCTCGTATCTGCCTTCTTTTTGGGAGCACTGTCTTTCAGCAGCACTCTGACTCCGCAGGTTCTGGTCCATCTGACCTGCTCACCCGTCTCCCGGCAAACGCGACTCTGCCAGCTCAGCTCGTTCCTCTGCGCGCTCCAGCTCCGAGTCTCCCTCAATAGTCACCTCCTCAGACTTCTCACTGCCTCTTCTGCAATGTGCTTAGCTTCTTGGAGTTGGAGCTCCTGCAGTTCCATCTTTTCTTCATCTTCTCAAGCCCAATTTCCAACAACCTTCCTTCCCCTCTCACTCTCATCAGCAGCTCTGTCTGCTTCTTCAACTATTGCAGGGCAGTGGCCAGGCTCTCGTGAGCACCGTCCAGGTCCTCATCCACCAACTGGATGCTACTGCTCAAGGAGGCCACCTTGGCCTCAGTCTGCTCTCGGGCCCGCCTTTCTCCTTCCGGCTCCTGCTACAGGCGCTCGGCACCCCCTTCCGCGTCATCCACCTGCTGCTGCAGAACCTGGATTTTGCAATTCACCGCCTCAATGGTGGCGATCCTGGCCTTCGTGTCCACCCAGCTGCTTCTCACGCTCCAGCTCCTGCCTCCTCCATTCAGTGTTGCAGCCGCCATAAATAAATTATTTAAAAAAAAAAAAGGGAGGAGGGACTTGTGTATGGGGGCCAGGCTCAGACTGCTCCCCTTGAATGACACCCTGGCCTTGCAGAGTGACACCTGGGCTGGTTTTATTTGGCCTACAAAAGTGTAAATATTGGGGAGTTTGAAGAGGGAAAACAGTTTTGTTTTTTTAAGTACTGTAAGATTCTAGCACACCTGTTAGACAATGACACAAAAAGGGACAATGACATGAAGCTGCCCAATGCAGTCTACTGATGCTGATCTTCCGTCCTGGGCACTCTGTCCCCAAAATAGTCCAGACAGGCTCCAGGTTAGCCCCAACCCAGTACAGCACACACACCGTGGGGTCCTCTTTGCTGAATGCAAGGCAGCCCCTGAACTCGCCCCGCCCAAGGGGGCCCAGCCAGGTCACCAGCAGAATTCCCTAAGTGGACCCCCTCTGGCCTTGGTGTCCTTGGTGCCTAAATGGCTGTTGCTGGGACGTTGTGTGAGGTGGGTGGATTCTCTGCCCTGTTTATGTCCTCCTAGGAGTGGGCACTGGACACCTGGCTGAACCTGCCCTGCGCTCGCGCTCTCTCGCTCGCTCTCTCTCTCTCTCTCTCTTACACACACACACACACACACACACACACACACACACACACTGGTAATGACCGGATAGATCCAAGGCTGCCAGAGAGGCGCTGGCCAAGCCCCAAGGAAAATAAAATGATTCGACCCCAAGGAGGCAAGACGGTCCCGATTCCGGGCACACGAGGTAAAGGCCGAATGGAAATCCAACTGTTGCAGAGAGCGATTGCTCAGATGGAGCAAATGTGCTGTGAAATCAGCCTCTGGAAAATCATCTGGAGTTCATCTCAGTGAGATCCAAAAACAATAACCGCCGCCCCCAGCCTGCTCCGGAGGGAGCCTCCTGGGCTGCCCTCGGCAGAAGCCCGGAAAGCCGCGGCGGGAGCAGGGCCCTGGGTCCCAGCCTCTGCCCTTGTTTATTTACCAACCTGCCTTTCTCTCCCACCTCGGTTCACCCCTCAGCTTTGCTCCCCTGCACCCCAGGGAGCCCAGGGCATCCATCATGCCTCGCACACGGCAGACAGCATCGAACGCAAGTTAGAGGGATCCAGGGCTCTCGCTAGTCCCGGATGCAGATGGGGACCTGGGCAAAGAGACTCCGGTGCCCCTCCTAAAGAACTGCCTTCCAGGGGGAGGTGGGCGGGCCCAGCTCTCACTCTGGGATATGGCAATGAGACTGGAGGGGAGGGAGCTGCTGAGGTTTCCTAGAAAAGATAATGACCCTTGGGGTTGGCCTTTGCATGTCATAGAACACATTCTAGAATGTCAGAGAAGCAGTTCCTGTACCCCTGGTCCCTGGCCACTGGGACCAATTTCATTCCAGCCAAGTGGCCTGAGCTTCATCACCTGTGCCCCAGGGGCTCCAGGGGTTCAGCCCAGAAAGGGTGGCAGCCCCGCCAGCCAGAAGGCCTCCCAGCCTCTGGCACAGCTCACGTGCTGGACTCCCTCCTTACACACGGTGTTGGACTTGGGCAGCTTTCAGAGACCGTGAAAGAGAGTGACATGGGGGACTTTTGTGAGGGCTGACAGTTCCTGTCCCTACACCTCCGCTCTGCCCGCGACCCCCGCCCAGAGCCTGGAGCCACCCCACTGGGGAGAAAGGGGCAGTCTATGAGCTCAGTTGGAAAATTCAGATGGACCGGCTGAAGCAATGGAGCTGGAGGGGGCCGTGCGAGGGGGCGGGAGGATGTTTCTAAGTGGCTTAGCAGACGAAAGCGACAACGTGTCAAAGTTTCCAAGCTGGTTTCCAACGCATCATGTTAATGGATCTTCCAGAAGCCCATCTTAGCAATCTAAAAGAAGTTCAGTCCCAGCTCTTTCAGCCGTAACACACAAGGGGACGGGGCCCTCGTGGGCATCCCCCGCCTGGCAAGCACTGGCTGGCACTGGTGCACACGTCCCCAGCATGCCACTGGTGCCCATGTCCTTAGCATGCCAGCTCGCTCTCTCCCCTTCGTCTCCACCCCATGGAAGCCAACCGGAATAAAAGCAAGTGCCAGGGGCATTGTTACAGGGGAATCTAGAATCCACTGAAGTTAAAAACAATCAGTGAGTGGCTCGTTCACAGGCTTGGCTGCTTCGCTAAGAAAGACAGATGACTGCTGTCCCCGTGTAGTCCTAGGGGGACCGCGATCCAGAGAGAGAGAGACCTGCAGCATCCTAAAGGCTGGGTTGGACCCCTGGGCAGCAGAGCTGGCTGCCCCGACTTCAGGGCCTGCAGGGGAGGGGACACGCCACTGTCCCAGGTCTTTCAGAAGTTGTGACCTGAGGCTGTGAGCATTCCAGCTGTCTGCACCCCTCCCGCCATTTGTGGACTGAGAAACTCTGTACTCCTGGCGGGGCCTGGGGTAACTAAAGTGTTAACTAAAGGAGGAGACCTTGACACCAGCTGCTGAGCCAAGCAGGGCTGCGGTGGGGTCTTACTGTGGGGTCTTACGAGTTGGGGGGGAGGGGCAATAAACAAGAGCGATCACAGTGGGAAAATCACGTCTGTGAGACTTGTTCCCAGGGAATGGGCTGGAAAGGACAGCTCAGCACCTAGAACCTGAATTCTGTCTCCCACATCCAGGCCTCCAGAAAGCTGGAAATCGTACATTCCATGCCCCCAGCCAGGCCCCCTTCCTTCCTCACCCTGAGCCACCAAGCCCCGTCTCCATGCAGCCCTCACATGGGCAGGTGGCCACAGCCCACATCCATCCACCCATTGAGGGCCACTGCTGGTGTATGGGCAGGCCCAAGGTGCCCTCAAACTGACTGGGTCCGTGGACACCATGAAACCGAAGCTAGCAAGGAATGCCACTGTTTCCATTTTTATTTCCTTGTCATTCTTTCCACAAGTGTTTAACTGTGGTGAGCACCACAGATGCTCTGTGCATCCTCGTGCAGAGACAGACAGAAGACAAATGGCAAACTTCAGTGTTGGTTCCAGGAGGGCAAGAATTGTGCCCGGCCCACAGAGGGGTCTCCGTATATGAGTCTGTTACGGTCAAGGGAAAGGGTGAGTGTGCTGGGCGTCATGGCCAGGACAAAAGGCAGCTGCTGCTGCAGTGTTGGCCTTGGCCTTGGCCAGCACTGTAACATAGCTGGTTAAACCACAGCCTGCAACACCAGCATCCCGTATGGGCACTGGTTCGAGTCCAGGGTGCTCCATTTTCTTTTTTTCTTTTTTTCTTTTTTTTCTTTTTTTTTTTTTTTTGACAGGCAGAGTGGATAGTGAGAGAGAGAGAGGTCTTCCTTTACTGTTGGTTCACCCTCCAATGGCCAGTGTGCTGTGGCCGGCGCACCGCGCTAATCCAAAGCCAGGAGCCAGATGCTTCTCCTGGTCTCCCATGCAGGTGCAGGGCCCAAGGACTTGGGCCATCCTCCACTGCCTTCCCTGGCCACAGCAGAGAGCTGGCCTGGAAGAGGGGCAACCGGGACAGAATCCAGTGCCCCAACCAGGACTAGAACCCAGGGTGCCGGCACCGCAGGTGGAGGATTAGCCTATTGAGGCGCGACGCCGGCCGCTCCACTTTCAATCCAGCTCCCTGCTGATGCGCCTGGGAAAGCAGAGGAAGACGGCCCAAGTGCTTGGGTCCCTGCACCCATGTGGGGGACCCAGATGGAGCTTCTGGCTCCTGACTTTGGCCTGGCCCAGCCCTGTTTGTTGGGGACATTTAGGGAGTGAACCAGTGGATAGAAGATCTCTCTATATGTATCTCTCCTTCTCTCGCTGTAACTCTCCCTTTCAGGTAAATAAAATAAATCTTTAAAGAAAAAAAAAAGAACGGATCTGATGGGCACAGCAGGAGGCCCTCCCACGAGGAGGGGGTGGATCAGTTCACCAGGGCTGCCCTCACAAGGGGCCACAGACTCCTATCTGCAGGGCCACTGATCAAGATGCCGACATCCGGCTGTGGAGTGCCTGCACTTGATACCTGACTGTCACTGTGCTCTGGCCTCCAGCTTCCTGCCTGGGAGGAGCAGCAACAACTCAAGGACCGGGGTCCCTGCCACCCACACGGGAGACCTGCACTGGGTTTCTGACTCCAGGCTTTGGCCCAGCCCAGCCCTGGCCAGTTAGGGCGTTTAGGGAGTGAACCAGCAGATGGGAGAATCTCTTTCTCTCTCTCTCTCTCTCTCTCTCTGTCTCTTTCTCTGTCTCAAATACATAATAAGCCAACAAATATATGTGTATGTATAATATATATATATTATATATATATATATAATATATATATATATATATATATATAATCCAGACAGACCAAGTGGAACCTCTGTGAGAGGGGTCTGGGCTGTCACCATTTTATTTTTACATTTATGTTTCCTTTGTTTGAACAGCATGGACAGAGAAATACAGACGGACAGCTCCCCTCTGTTGGTTCACTTCCCAAATGCCCACGACAGCCGGGGCTGGACCAGGTTGAAGCCAGCGGCCAGGAACTCCACCCAGGTCTCACACATGTGTAGCAGAGACCCAAATATTTACACCATTGCCTGCGGCCTCCCAGGGTACACATTAGCGGGGAGCTGGATTGGAAGTGAAGGAGCCGGGACTTGAACCCAGGCCCTCCAATATGGAATGTGGGTGTCCAAAGCAGCATCTTACCCACTGGGCCAAATGCCCATCCTCAAATTACACTTAAAACATTTTTAAAGACCCTATCTCCCACTAAGATCACACTGAAGTACTTGGGCTTAAGGAGACAGTCACTTTAACAAATATTAGCTGAGGGTCCAGCACTGGGGTGCAACGGGTTAAGCCACCACTTGAGACACTGGCACCCGTTTCCAGAGTGCTGGCTCAAGTCCCAGCTGTTGCATTTCTGTTCCAGCTCCATTCTAATGTGCCTGGGCAGCTAGCAGAAGATGGCCCAAGGACCTGGGCCCCTGCAGCCACATGGGAGACCCAGCTGGAGTTCCTGGTTCATGGCTTCAACCTGACCCAGCCCCAGCTGTTGTGGCCATATGGGGAATGAATCAGTGGATAGAAACACTCTCTCCCTCTCTCTCTCTCTCTTTCCTCTCTGCCTTTCAAATAAATCTTTTAAAAAGATTTTTAAAATAAATAGTAGCTGTTATTAATGATGATAATAAAATTGATAAGGAAAAAGTAGAAATGAAAATCAAAACAAAGCCATTAATAATAAAAACCCCACAGTTTGCAAACTCTCCCGGGAGCTTCGCTGGTGCCCCAGGGAAGAGTGCCAAATACGTAGGCTGGGCCTTCCACGGGAAGCCTCTGCCTCGCGTCCCAGCCGCTGCTCCCTGCCCCCACAGCGTCTGCGCTGTCTCTTCTGGGCACCTGCCCAGCGGGTTGCCAGCACACACAGAGAACCCCAAAGAATAAACGGAGGCCCTGTTTCCAGGGGCATGGGCAGGCTAAGGGAGATTGAGAAGGGACCAGGGACTGGCAGCCGAGGGAGGCCCTCACTGTCCCCGCATCTTGCAGGAGCTGTGGCCTTAGAGGAACCAGAAGATGGCAGACTGGCAGCCAGACAGGGAGGAAGCTGGGGAACCAAGTCCCACCCCCTGCCCTTCTGCCCCGCTGTCCCCTGCCAGTGGCTCCAGCTGCCAACGCCGCTGGAAGCCGGGCTTCATGGGAGGGAAGTGAGCGATCCACGGGCCCACTGCGCCCGTGGCAACCTTGCCCTTCTCTGAACCCACGCGGAATTGTTTGATTGGCCCATATATGAGACTGTGGCCAAACAGAGCCGCATGGGCCAGTGATCTCACTTTCCAAGTGTGCGGCTGTCGCCATGGCCAGGGCATAAACCCCAAGGCTGGCAGCGTGTCAGATGCCTCCTCTGTGCCCTCTCTGCTCCCTCTTCCTCCTCCCGCCCCACCCAGTGCTGGGTGCAGCGCCAGGCTTGTAGTACGTGCTTAGTAAACCAGAGCTGAACACCGGCAGGGCCTTTGGAGATGAAGTGTGGGTGGGATCCGTGCAAACACATATTGAAAAATCACCCGCTCTGGAAGAGTGATTGTCAAGCCCATTTCCTGCTGCATTCGGAGCCAGGAGACGCTCGGGGCTTGGCAAGCTGACAGCTGAGGCACGGCCAGGGAATTTAGCAAGAGACAGAGAAAATGAGCCGTGTGGGTCTGGCCCAGCCCCATCAAAAGCAGACTGGGGGCAGAGCCTCTCTTCCCAGACTCGGAGCCCAAGGTGGGCCAGGGGCTGGCTCGGCTTGCTCAGGTCCTCCGTGAGCCAGAGCATGTGGGAGGCAGAGAGGAGGAGCAGGCGGCAGGCAGCACTGTTTTGGAAGCTGATGGTTCAGCCTGAGGCTGAGGAGAGCATAGATGTGTTGGCCCTGCACCTGCCGCTCCTGCACCCCTGCCCCGTCAAAACTGCCTGCCCTTGACCTAAGCTGGTTTGGGGCAGGGAGAAGCCACAAACAGGCCGGCAGTGGGCGCCTCCCTCAGTGACAGCCAGCTCCCAGGCGGGCCACTGATTTGAGGGGGTGGGCACAGTGCCCATCACCCCCACATCTTCCCACCCCAGAGATCCTGCATGGTCACTCCATCTCCCTAACCAATCCGGCACTGAGTGTGTCACTCTATTGCAGTCAGAGAAATGTAGACAGCAGTCTTCTGGAAGCTTCTAGAACAATCAGGAATGACAGAGACAACAGCTCCTCTTCCTCTGAACGTGGTGTCTCCATGGGATGCCTACAACGGCCGCTGGCATTTTGCCACCATCAGGAAGATGAAGCCAACCATGGAGCTCAAAGGCCCAAGCAATGGAGAGGACTTCAGCTTCTGATGGGATTCGGAGCCCCTGAACCAGCCCTCGCACCACACTCTCCCAGTACCTAGCTCTGGGGGATCCCAGATGCTCCGGTTCTTTAGGTCAGCGGTGGAAGGGCTCCTGTCACTCTTTCTGACCTGACCTGAGAGAGACAATCCGTGGAGCCAGGGAGAGCAGCTCCCTCCAGCACCTGCTCAGGACGGGTGATCAGAAAATGACTTTCACTGTCATGGCATGAACATTCCACACTTAGGCATTCAACATCGAGTGATTGAAAAATATAAGCAGAATATCAAATAATGTAACCTTCTAAAATCTGTTTAAATAAAACATGAATTATTTTTAAGGGACAAGATGAAGGGAGTAGTGGTACAGATGGGGTCAGGACAAGCTGTCCCCACTGTACAGGGGTTGGTATTTGAGGAGAGAGGAACGGGAGGGCCCCTCTCCCATCTCCTCCTGCGAAGCAGGCTCGTGGAGGGGTGCCCTCTCCATACCGGGAGGCAAGGAACTCCCTATCTACAAAGGCGATATGACACAGAGAAGAATCTAAACAAGTGGGACCTGCTGAGTCCGGCCCGCCTCCATAGCTGGTGGTGAGGCCACGCCTCCTTCGTCCCCCATCCTCCGCAGGTGTCAAACCTAAGCATGAAAACCCGCCCCTTGCACGTGGAGGCCGGCATTTCTGAGAGCTCCCGTTTTCTTTTTTTCTTTTTTCTTTTTTTGGACAGGCAGAGTGGACAGTGAGAGAGAGAGACAGAGAGAAAGGTCTTCCTTTGCCGTTGGTTCACCCTCCAATGGCTGCCACGGACGGCGCGCTGCGGCCATCCGATGGCAGGAGCCAGGTGCTAGGTGCTTTTTCCTGGTCTCCCATGGGGTGCAGGGCCCAAGCACTTGGGCCATCCTCCACTGCACTCCTGGGCCACAGCAGAGGGCTAGCCTGGAAGAGGGGCAACCGGGACAGAATCCGGTGCCCCGACCGGGACTAGAACCCGGTGTGCCGGCGCCGCAAGGCGGAGGATTAGCCTGTTGAGCCACGGCGCCGGCCGAGAGCTCCCGTTTTCTAAAACCTGGATTAGATAAGTGTATGTGTGGAAGAGGAAATCTGGACCCAGAGAGATACACACGGGGAGGACCAGTGAAGATGCAGGGCCAGAGCCTGGCACCCGTCCTTGCCTCTCCCTGGCCAGCAGGAGGAACCAGCCCGGCCCACTTTTGCATCCAGAATGGCCAGTTACGCCTCTGCGGCTCAAGCCACCGGCCTGTGGTCCCCGGTTATGGCAGCCTCAGCAGACGAACAGCATAGGGGCCTCAGTGGAGTGTTTTGTTCTTAGCCATCAAAACAGCCGGATGGGTACTGGGAGCAAATAACAGTGGGTTTGGGCAGGGAGGATCCTGGCTGGGATGGCCTGGGCACGGAACTGGCCCCTCTGGGTCTGGCCGGCCCCCAGCATCCTCCGGAGCCCAACCCCACCTCGGTCCCCTGCAGGAGCCCCCAGCCCTCCCTCCTGGCCAGGGAGCGAGCTGGTAAAGAGAATGCCTGGCCCTGCCAAGTTATGGACCCCCCCACCCGTGTTCTGGCCCTGGATCAGTTACAGCAATCCTGCAGTGCGCACGGGTTTACCGCCAGGAAGAAAAACCCCAGGAAGCCAGCCCTTCGGCTCCTTGGGACCCGAGGGGTGGAGTGAGATTCCCCGGCCATGACTCACCCCAGGTTTCATGGGGAAGCGAAGACGAGTCATCATGACCACACTGAAAAGCAGTTTGGGCCGTTTTCACGGCCGCATTAGACAGAATCAAAAGCCGCAAGGTGGGAGGTTTTAGCTGTGAGCACGCTGGCCAGGGCGAACTCAGCACCCAGGGGGAGCTCTGACCCTCGTGCTGCCAGGCTGGCTCCTCCGACCCCCTGATGTCCCGGGGGACGCCTGCCCCTCAGGGCGGGGACGCCACTAGAGCTGGCCTGGCCTCCGTGACTGTGGCCGCGGGGAGTGTGGAACAGTTTTTCCGCTCCCCGTGTTTCAGAGCAAACACTCCCAACAGCACAAACACTTGGACAGACAGCGACGAGGAAATCCTGGAGAAGTGAGGGCGGGGGCCAGCAGGCAGACAAACAGGCCTTTCAGGGACGACAGGAGATGGGCAGGTGCTAAGTGGGGGGTTTGAGGCTTGGCCCAGGGCTGGTGCCACACACCAGGAGAGGCTGTGGGCCTCTGCTCCCGGCTGCCGCCATGGGCTGAGGCTGAGCAGGCCGCTTCTCCCAAGCCTGCTGGTTGGCATTTATGGAGTGCCGAGTGTTTACAAAGCACAGCATTAGCAGCAGAGGAAAGCTTCAAACACAGGAGCAGGAGCCGAAGATGCTTTGATGTCCCTGACTTTGAACTTGGTCTGGATGAGCAGCAGCACTGGCTTCCCCGCCCCCTTCGGCAATACAGATGGTTACAGAAGAAGCAGTCGTTCATCCTGCCCTGAGCTCATCCAAGCCCTGAGTGCTCTGTGATAGCCGGGCTTCCCAAAGCGACCGACCCACCTTGGCCCTGGGCCTCGCCTGGGAGACGCACACAGCAGCCAGGCTGGAGCGCAGGCTGCGAGGGGCGCCTGTGAGCCGTTCCTGCCAGCGCAGGTCTGTGGGAGGGGCCTGAGCTTCCAGGAGCCAAGGAAAAGCCTTTGCCCGCCCACTTCCCCCAGCCACCCTAGAATGACACCTGTCGTGCCCCTCCATGAAGCCGAAAGGAGAAAACACTTTGAGAAATGAACGCAACAGGGGCCAGCATTATGGCGTAGCAGGTAAAGCCACCGGCTACAACGCCGGCATCCTGTATGGGCGCCGGTTCAAGTCCTGGCTGCTCCACTTCTGATCCAGCTTCCTGCTGATGAGCCTGGGAAAGCAGCAGAAGATGGCCCAAGTGCTTGGGCCCTTGCCTCCCAGATGGGAGACCAGGATGAAGCTCCTGGCTCCTGGCTTTAGCCTGGCCCAGCCCTATTGCAACCATTTGGAGAATAAACCAGTGGATGGAAGATCCTCTGTCTGCTCTCTCTTTCCCCCTCTGCCTTCCAAATAGATTTTTTTTGAAAAAAAATTTAAAAAAAAGAAAGAGAGAAATGAGTGCAATGAAGGCGATCTCTGGCTCAGGAGAGCAGGACATCAGAATTGCCAAAGGAGGTAGCTTTCGCATCGCGAGCCATTCCTGCTGGTTAGGATCACAGCGCCTCCCGGAGGGCCTGCTGTGCATCTGGTACACCACGGTTCCTCTTCCCAGCTTCACAATAATTCTGCAAGACAGGCAGTTCTCCCTGTGCTACAAACGTGAAAGCAGAGACCCCAGGAGAGAAAGCCAGCGGCTGGCAGGGTGGCAGGCCAGAGAGCCCGATGACAGAGTGTCCTCCCAGCTTGTCTGAGATGGCTCCGTGTTCCCATAATCAGCAATCACGGCTCGCTCCATTTCAAGCTTGATGAATCGAAGTGCATCTAGAGGGAGTCGAGCAGCTATAAATAAAGACTCATGTATGCTAGTCTTGAGCAGGATCCAGTAAACCTAAGGGGCCGCGGTTCTTCTACCTGGAATGCATTTCTCAATCGAGACACAAGTCAGCGGCAGCCAGTCCTCTGCGACTCTCACAGTGCACAAAGAGTGAGGTTGTCAGCACTGTCTCCTTGAATCCCGCTGTGCACTGGCAGTTTATTCT
The DNA here is from genome assembly GCA_949820135.1 of Sylvilagus floridanus. Taxonomy (NCBI): domain Eukaryota; kingdom Metazoa; phylum Chordata; class Mammalia; order Lagomorpha; family Leporidae; genus Sylvilagus; species Sylvilagus floridanus. Next base: position 15,184,726 of record OX463228.1, on the reverse strand, counting down.
AGGACTCACAGCAGAGCCCGACTGAAATAGAAATGCAGGTTTTGCACATTTCATTCCCTAATGCTGGCATGGTGACCCCATCAGGGTGGGCTGCATGGCTGCTTGGTTCATCGCTTCCTGGACACTTGATGTGCACCAAGTTGGCTTGATAGGCCAGGGACCTCAAAGGGGACAGCCCACAGCCCTTCACCTCCACAGTTGCAATCTATGCGTCTACACCTCGGTGAGGGCTTAGGGCTGATACGGTCTGCAAGGCTCGGGCCATGCTCTAACAAGTGTGATTTTTTTTTTCCTTCATGTTTTCCTGAGATGTCCCTGAATGGTCACAAAGGCCAGGGCTGGCCACCTGGGTCTCCCACATGAGTGGCAGGGACAAAGGACTTGGGCCATCTCCTGCTGCTTTCCCAGGTGCATTGGCAGGGAGCTGGATCAGAAATGGAGCAGCCAGGCCTGGAAGTGGTGCTCCTAGGGGATGCCAGTCCCATCAATTTGTTTTCTTTAATGTTCTCACTGAACAAAATGAAAATGTTAGCACTTTAGAAGGCTTGAGTCATAGTCAAGTATAGGGTTTTTTTTTTTTTTTTAAGATTTATTTATTTACCTGAAAGAGTTACACAGAGAGAGAGGCAGAGAGAAAGAGAGAGAGAGGTCCTCCATCGGATGGTTCACTCCCCAATTGGCCGCAACGGCCGGAGCTGTGCCGATCCGAAGCCAGGAACCAGGAGCCTCCTCCAGGTCTCCCACATGGGTACAGGGGTCCAAGGACTTGGGCCATCTTCCACTGCTTTCCCAGGCCACAGCAGAGAGATGGATCGGAAGAGGAGCAGCCAGGTCCCATATGGGATGCTGGTGCCCCAGGCCAGGGCGTTAACCTGCTGTGCCACAGCACTGGCCCCAAGTATAGATTTTGACTTACCATTTTTACAGAAATTTTGGGAAATGTTATTGGTCTAGAAACCTCTGCAATGACACATTCTCAGAAAAGTTGCAAGGCAAACCCAGAACAGCCCAGGGAGGAGGAACTTGCTGGTTCCTCTTTGGACTGTAGGGTGGGAGCCCACGTTTGTCTTAGACATCGGCCCAGTCCTGACGACAGTCGCGGGCTGCAGGCTGACACAGCCACCAGGGACACAGAGTCACTGGAAAAGGCCTCCGAACCAGGAGGGGACTTGGGCAAACACACACCGTGTTTACTTTCTCATCTCCTGCCACCGCTCCGCCCAGCAACCTCTCCACCAGACAATAGGAAGAAAAACAAAACAAAACAAATGAACTTGAAAGCAGGGAGGAGAGAGAAGAGGAACTGGGCAGACTGGGTCTGAGAGGGAAGTGTTCTTAGGGATGATTTACTGCCCCTCAAAAAAGACCGGTTATTGTCAGGGCATCTCTTATCGGCGCCCTGTATCTCCCCAAAGACCTGAACAAGAGGAAGTTGTCTCCCAATGAAGCCAGCACAGGTCGAGTTAGTACTTGCTGTTTCTCCCACCTTCGCAGTCTTTCCAGGTTCAAGTCAAACTTCTCCCCGATGCCCACCCCGGCACCCCCAGGGCAGCCCAAGTGTTCCTTTCTCTGTGGTCCTGGGGTACTTCGTTCGTACAGCTCTGTAGAGGTTGGCAAATATGCCATGTTCTTCTGGGTAGGAAAACATCACCGTTAAAAAGCACTTCAAAGGCCGGTGTTGTGGTGCAGTGGGTTAAAGCCCCAGCCTGCAGCACCAGCATTCCCTATGGGCGCTGGTTCGAGTCCCGGCTGCTGCACTTCCAGTCTGGCTCCCTGCTAATGTGCCTGGGAAAGCAGCGGAGGATGGTCCAAGTCTTTGGGTCCTTGCACTCACGTGGGAGAGCTCCAGCCATTTCGGCAATTTCAGGGTGGGGGGTGAGCCAGCTGATAGAAGACCTTTCTCTGTCATTTGGGGAGTGAACCAATGAGTAGAATACCTCTCTGTAACTCTTTCAAATAAATGAAATAATTTTTTTTTAAAAAAAAAAGCACTTTGAGGGGGCCGGGGTTCAGCCACTAACTGTGATACCAGCATCCCATAGGAGTGCCGATTTGAGTCCCAGCGCTCCACTTCCCCAGGTTCCTGGTGTGGGCCCAGTCCTGGCCAGGCCCAGACCCCCCCACCCCGGGGTGGGGGGTGTGCAGTCAGCTCACACGTTACTTGTCTTACCCAGTCATGCTCTCAAGAACCAAAGCCTCAGCGACCACTGTCAGCCAGAATGAGGCGCTGTTGATCTTTCCAGCTCTGGTCTATGCCTCAATGCTGGTCACACTCGGTGCCTGAAGGAAGAATTTTGAGTTTACAAGAAAGACAGCAGTTTGATTTGGGTACTTTGGGGGTTGTCAAGTTTAGAAAACTGAGGCTGGTCCAGATGATGCCTGGGAACTTTCTCCAGGTCTTTGAAATTATTTTTTGCCTTGATGTAAAGCCACCATACAGCAGGTTAAGCCTCACCTGCAGTGCCAGCATCCCATATGGGCGCTGGTTCGAGTCTCACCTGCTCCACTTCCGATCCAGCTCCCTGCTAATGGCCTGGGAAGAGCAGCCAAGTGCTTGGGCCTCTGTCAACCACGTGGGAGATCTGGATGAGGCTCCTGGCTCCTGGCCCAGTCCTTGCTGTTGTGGTCGTCTGGGGAGGGAACCAGAGGATGGAAGATTCTGTCACTGTCTCTCCCTCTCTGTCTGTAACTTTGACTGCCAAAATAAATAAATCTTTTTTTAAAAAATTACTTTTTGAGGGACCAGCATTGTGGTGTAGTGGGTAAGTCTGCCACCTGCAGCATTGGCGTCCCATGTGAGCGCCAGTTTGAGTCCTGGCTGCTCCTCTTCCGATCCATCTCTCTGCTATGGCCTGGGAAAGCAGTAGAAGATGGCCTAAGTGCTTGAGCCCCTGCACCTGCGTGGGAGACCCGGAAGAAGCTCCTGGCTCCTGGCTTCAGATCAGCACAGCTCCAGCCATTGTGGCCAATTGGAGAGTGAACCATCGGATGGAAGACCTCTCTCTCTCTCTCTCTCTCTCTCTCTCTCTGCCTCTCCTTCTCTGTGTAACTCTGACTTTCAAATAAATAAATCAATCTTTTAAAAAAAAAGACATCCATGTCCCAGACTGGAGTGCCTGGGTCCAAGCTCTGGCTCTTCTCTCAGCTCCAGCATCTGTCTGTTTCTCTTTCCATTTCCATGGGTCTGGTTCTCAAATAAATACATATTTAAAAGATGAGTTTGCTTTGGTGCCAAGAAACTTTTGAAATTCCTAATTTCATAATATGCATATTCCACAAACTTTTTAAAATCCCTTGTATGTGTGTTCACTTCCTCAGCTTGCCAATTTGTTGGTCAGTGACTGGCTGTTATGGGTGGGTGCATAATTCCATCACCACCTTGGATGTTCTGAAGTTATGTGGGTGTGTACAGAATTATTTATATGTGTGTGTGTGCCCCAAAAGTATTAGCAAATTAGTACATTATGCCCGTGTCAACACTTCTATTTTTAAGCTATACTATTTACTTACTCAACTAACTTTTGGCTTTACTAACAGCACAACAAACTGGTGTTTTATGAAGCAGGAAAAATAATAAACCACATTGAGGTTATTTTTCCTAAATAACTGCTTTTTAAAATCATGCTTTTTCTGGGAAGGAAAAACCGAGCTGGAGGAGGCCCAGAGAAAGGCAGGAGCAGTCAAGAAAGTGAAATGGCTCTTGGACAACCCCATCGGCCAAGGACGATTTTTTTTTTCCTGGAAAGATGAAGGGTAAAATGGGGGGGGGGGGTAATAAAAGGTGAAAGGTACAAAAAGATAAACGTGGAGAATTGGTTCTAAATTCCATAACAGTAGAGTTAATGTTCCTGGGAGATGAGGATCATCTGGACATATAACAGGAAATGCTAAGTAGGTGTCTCGCTTAGTTGGCTAAAGCATCAGGGGACCTGGGTTGCAACCCCAGCTCTGGCTCCTGGCTCCAGCTCCCTGTCAGTGAAGATGCTGGGAGGCGGCAGTCACAGCGCAAGCAGTCGGGTTCCTGCCACCCCTGTGGGACACCTGGGCTTCAGCCCAGCCCAGTCCTGGCCACGGTAGGTATTTGGGGAGCAAACCAGTAATGGAAGCGCTCTCTCTCTCTCTCTCTCTCTCTCTCTCTCTCTCTAATAAAAATTTAAAATAAATAAACAAAAAAGGAGAATGAAAGTATCCGGGTTGGGCAGGCCTGTGGTGCCCAGTGAAGCCGCTGCCTGGGACGCACCCCGTTCCACGTCCGGGTGCCTGTGTTGAGTTCCGCTCCTGCTTCTGATCCAGCTTCCTGCGGCTTCACACGCTGGAGGCAGCAGGTGGTGGCTGGAGTACATGAGTTCCTGCCGCCCAAGTGAGAGGCCCGCATGGAACTCTGGGCTCCTGGCTTTGGCCTGACCCAGCCCTGGCTATTGCTGCCATTTGGAGGGTGACCCAGTGGATGGAAGAACTCTCTCTCGTCACACTGCCTTTAAGTAAGTAAAAAATAAAAGCAAAACCTTAAAAAAAAAAAAAAAAGGAAATATCACTCTTTACACATTGGGTAGGAGGTGTTCTTTCAAAGTGGTAAGTGGGGGCCGGCGCCGTGGCTCACTAGGCTAATCCTCCCTCTGCGGTGCCGGCACCCCGGGTTCTAGTCCCGGTTGGGGCGCTGGTTCTAGTCCCGGTTGCTCCTCTTCCAGTCCAGCTCTCTGCTGTGGCCCAGGAGTGCAGTGGAGGATGGCCCAAGTGCTTGGGCCCTGCACCCGCATGGGAGACCAGGAGGAAGCACCTGGCTCCTGGCTTTGGATGGGTGCAGCACCGGCCAGACCTTTTTCTCTGTCTCTCACTGTCTATAACTCCCTCTGTCTCTCTCTCTCACTGTCTAACTCTGCCTGTCCAAAAAAAAAAAAAAAAAAAAAGTGGTAAGTGGGAACTGGTGGTTGGGTTAGGGATGGATGGATGAAGGTCCATGAATATTTTAAAGTCCCCTCACATGGAAAATTTTACCCCGTGACCAGTGTGTGACAGGTCTTACTCAGCCCTCCTAACATCTGGCTGGTCTCTTCTAGAAGCTTCGGCCCAAGTCCTGCCTTCAGCCATAACACATCTCTCTCCAGGGCGTTCACATCACTGAAATGCCCATGCCTGCTGCACATGGCAGCCACACACATGACCCCCGCGTTCATAAACTCCCTTTGGCTTTGGGCTGGAGACACTGAGTCCTGGCACCAGGCCTTGGAAGTGCCGACGGGGACATGTTCTAAATGCGGGAGGGATGTGATGAGCAGGCCAGGGGCCCCTGGGTTTCAGCGCAGCAAACTATGATGTTCCTCCATCTTCCCCTGACTGTGTCTTCACTTCCCAGAGAATCCTGTGTCCCTCTGGAACACGATTTTGGCTGGAGTGGCCTCGTTGCCCAGTAGGCTGCTCAGATTTCCCACGGACGCCAGGAGGTTCAGCTCTGAGCAAAATCTTGGAGATCTTTGCCTCAAACGGCAGGTATTCTGGCCACAGTCCCCTATATCTGTTCTAAATGTTATCCTACCCGATGCCGAAAATGACCTTGTAGAAAGTCTTTGTTGTTTTAAAAAATGGCCTTGGAAATGGAACGTGTATGTTTCACAGGCCGCAATGAAATGCATTTGTGGCCAGCGCTGTGGCTCACTAGGCTAATCCTCTGCCTGCGGCGCCGGCACACAGGGTTCTAGTCCTGGTCGTGGCACCAGATTCTGTCCCGGTTGCCCCTCTTCCAGTCCAGCTCTCTGCTGTGGCCCGGGAATGCAGTGGAGGATGGCCCAAGTCCTTGGGCCCTGCACCCCATAGGAAACCAGGAGAAGCACCTGGCTCCTGCCATCGGATCAGCGCGGTGCACAGGCTGCAGCGGCCATTGGAGGGTGAACCAACGGCAAAAGGAAGACTTTTCTCTCTGTCTCTCTCTCTCACTGTCCACTCTGCCTGTCAAAAAAAAAAAAAAATGCATTTGCAGCACTGGGGCTGTGGTGCAGTAGGTTAATCTTCTGCCAGTGATGCCAGCATCCCATATGGGCACCGGTTCTAGTCCCGGCTGCTCCACTTCCAATCCAGCTCTCTGCTATGGCCTAGGAAAGCAGTAGAAGATGACCAAAGTCCTTGGGCCCCTGCCCGTGTGGGAGACCCAGAAGCTCCTGGCTCCTAGCTGCGCAGATGGAGGACCTCTCTCTCTATCTCTACCCCACTGTCTGTGACTCTACCTCTCAAATAAATTTTTTTAAAAAATCTTTAAAAAAATGCAGTTGCGGTGACAATTCTTGCACACACTCGTTTGCCTCCTTCGGCGGCCTGCCAGGGCTCTAGATCCCACGCCAAATGCAGTCCTAGATGTTTCTACGCGAGTGCTTCTCAGAGCAGAAAGAGAATCCCAGGAAGCACCGTTCTAGAATAGCGCCCTGTCCATGCCAGAGAGAAACACTCTCAAAGCTTGGTAGATAATGAGCAAGAAATCTTAGTTTCCAATCCCCTTGGCCATTTAAAACCCTGTCACGTCACTGTGTTGTGTGTGTGGGGGGAGGGGGGGGGAGGTTGCAGAGGAGTCTTGCAAAATAAATATTTCTTGGTAGAACGCCCTGGGAAGTGTTTGCTGACACCTACGCTCCATCCCTGCAGGCTCCCCTGGAGGAGTCTGGCAAAGAACAGGTCCCTTGCTAATGAGGTGCTGGTGTGAGTTGAAAATTAAATATTAATTTTCGAGCAAATTGTTGCGATTTAAAAATCAAAAGTGAGGCCCGCACGTGGGTGTCTGAGCCGTCTGGGTTCCGGGTCTGTACAACATTCCGGGTCGACCGGAAGACTCGTGGCCTTATTGCATTGCATCATTCTCGCTCTTTCTGCAGCAGCCTGTGGAAAACATCAAGATGGGTTGGTTTGTTCTCTTGCCTGCTTGCTTTTACCTGCTGGAAAATTGCTGTTTCAGTGATTCCCAAAGATTCCTGGTTGCCAGGGCTAGGGGAGAACCTCACCGTGGCCGATGCCTCCTGAGCTGTTTTCCCCAGACCACACACTTGGGGTCGTCCTTGCCACCCCAGCACGCCCAGCTGTTCTCAGGGAACCTGTCTGGCTGCCACATCAGTGAACAGCCATGGAGGCAGCCATGGGGCTGTCACTCCTCTCCGCCTGTCCACCAAGAGACATAGAGCCCTCATTCTCAGCTACACAACTTGAGAATGAACCAGAGCCAATAAATCACAAATGCATTAATTTCCTCACTAGTTCCCCTATTCTTTTTAAACATTTACTTTATTTATTTGAAAGGCAGACTTACAGAGAGAGAGAGAGACAGAGAGAGAGACAGAGAGAGAGGTCTTCTGTCTTCTGGTTTACTCCCTAAATGGCCAGGAGCCTGGAACTCCATCCAGGTCTCCCACATGAGTGGCAGGGGCCCAAGCACTCAGGCCATCTTCTGCTGCTTTCCCAGGTGCATTAGTAAGGCAACTTCCTTATTGTTACTAGACTCCCTCTCCCTTCTCACTCACTCCCTTAAAGCACACACAATTGCATCTTGCTCTGTGACCTTCATTTGTGGGTACAGTGATGGTTGCAAATTACTGATGATGCTATGCTTTTCAATGCAAGCTGCACACATTCTAATTGCTTGAGTCCTTCAAAATATTTACTCTTCCCCAATGCTGACACTGGCATTTCAAGGCACCAGAGCAAATTGGGTTGGGCTTAGAGCCTGGCTGGCCTTTAAGGCATTCTTCTAGTCACAACCCACCTGCCCAGGCTACCACAGGGGTCTTCAACATGTTCACGGAAAATGGTGCAGAGTGATTTTGAAATCCATGCATGCAAAGAGCCTCCAAAAAGCTTATGAAAATGCATGTTATTAAAAGCTATGCACAGGGGCCGGCGCTGTGGTGCAGCAGGTTAAAGCCCTTGCCTGCAGCACCGGCTTCCCATATGGGTGCTGGTTCTAGTCCCAGCCACTCCTCTTCTGACCCAGCTCTCTGCTATGGCCTGGGATAGCAGTAGAAGATGGCCGGAAGTAGCTCCTGGCTCCTGGCTTCATACTGGTGCAGCTCCAGCTGTTGCGGCCATCTGGGGAGTGAACCAGCAGATGGAAGACCTCTCTCTCTCTCTCACTGTCTCTTCCTCTCTCTGTAACCCTGTCTTTCAAATAAATAAAATAAATCTTTTTTTAAAAAAAAAAGCTATACATAGATTTCAATATCATTTTATTCCAAAGTAAGCCTATCTTTTAATTTCGTTTCCTGTGAGCAGTTTGAAGGACCCTTATATATTCAGATCTTGGGAATACAGTTTTAACAACACCAGGACCCAAATGAGTCTACATACTGTGATACAATTTCAATTGAAAAGGAATGTTTCTTGGAGAGATTGAGGGAGGAGGAACTTGACAAAATAATCTTAGTGTATTTAAAAGAATAGATATGTAAGATAGCCAAGAAAAGGTAGCTTAAAAATGATATATTATTGATTATATATATATTATCATTAGATAGGAAGGCGTGTGACTTCCAGTCCTGCTTAGTATGTGAAAAGTGACACGTGTGACTCTCCCACCAGAACAACAGCAAAATCAGACTAACTACAAAACCAGATTTTCTTGAATCCATCAGAAAGCGAAGACCCCAGGGGACTCCAAAGCCTCAAATCTAAGGAAAACTGAAGGAGGTCTGGGACAGGTGCAAGGGCTGGCAATCAGGCACAGGAAGAGTGCAGTGCGGCGAAGAATTCAGCTAAAAGGTGTGGCAAGTTACAAAAGACCAGAAGTGGCTGCAAAGAACCATCACAGCCCTGGGACTGCAAACACAGAGGAATTCATACCCATCTGCAGGCGCCACCATTGACTTAGGATTGAAAGCAGGACGGAGACCAGAGAAGGCTCCCTCCAAGGTGCAGGCCTGTGGAAGGGGAGCAACAGCCCTCGGGCACAGGCATCAAGCTACACCCTGTGTCTTCTCCCCTGCAGATGGTGGGGAGGAGTTGTCGACCCTGTGGGTCTCAGGGCACAGGCAAAGACCACTGCAGCTGGGGGAAGGGTGAAAGATAAGCTCTCCCCCTGGGGAAGGGGCAGGGAACAGGTCTGGAAACTCAGATACTCCAAGGGGCCTCCTACCAACAAGACAGGACCAAAACTTTCTCTCCTGCCCACCACACAGCCCGGAGTTGGTTGCAGCAGGATATGGGGGGGGGGGGGGTTCTGAAAAAGCCCCATCCCTGAGACCTGGACATACAGGGCCCGCTTCAGCCTGAGACTGTGCTAGGACCAAACCCACTTCCATACCCCAGCATCAAGTAACGAGTGGCAGCTGTGTACCCCAGAGCCTGGGGGCAGGAGCATGGAGAAAGACACAAAGGAAGGTTGAAATGTAAGGGTAAAGAAACGAGTCTGGCATACCAGTTACAACCATAAGCATAAGGTCATGCTAAAGGAATTTGAATCCGGGAGTGTGCTGAATGTAACTATAGCAACGTGGAAACCTCACCCCAGCTCAGATCCTGACATTCAGTCTAGCGAAGATGCACACCCGTCTCCAGGCACAGGCACTGTTTCTCTTGGATTTCTTTGTTGTGCACAGGATACCTTTCACTCAATCAAAAGTTAGCAGGACCACAAATACGAACCCAGAAAACAAAATTCATGGTCAAAAGAGGAAGCAATGAACACAACCACATCCAGGGGTGAGACAGATCGTAGTACTCCCAAGTAGGAAATTTAGAATATCTATATTTGGTCCATAATCTGTTAGAGAACCTATTAGAAGAGATGACCAATATGAACGAAGAGATTGGGAATTTCAACAGAAAGATGGAAAACAAGAAAGGATAAAATGGCAAGGTTATAAATAATTTTTTTTTTTGACAGGCAGAGTTAGACAATGAGAGAGAGAGAGAGAGAGACAGAGAGAAAGGTCTTCCTTTTGCTGTTGGTTCACCCTCCAATGGCCGCCGCGGCCGGCGCGCACTGTGCTGATCCGAAGGCAGGAGCCAGGTGCTTCTCTTGGTCTCCCATGCGGGTGCAGGGCCCAAGCACTTGGGCCATCCTCCACTGCACTCCTGGGCCACAGCAGAGAGCTGGCCTGGAAGAGGGGCAACCGGGACAGAATCCGGCACCCCGACCGGGACTAGAACCCAGTGTGCGGCACTACAGGGGGAGGATTAGCCTAGTGAGCCGCGGCGCCGGCCATAAATAAATTTTTAAAAGCACTATAATGAAGCTGAAGAATGGCTTTGATGTGCTCATCAATCGCCCTGACACAGATGAAGACACAGTCAGTAAACTTGAAGCCAGGTAGATAGAGATAAGCAAACTGAGCCAGAAAGGAACAGGGGAGAAAGACGGAGGATTCAAAATCTGTAGAATGCTATCAAATACTCTAAATGGGAGTCTAGAAGGAGAAGAGAGAGAAAATGAGACAGAGGAAATCTTTGGAGAGAGTGGCCACCTTCCAAAACCAATATCATGCTACAGATCCAAGAAACGTAAACCCCAGGAAGAACAGATATGAAATGAATGAATTGAAAAGCAAACACAGGGGCCTGTGTTGTGGCATATTGGGTTGGGCCTCTACCTATGACACTGGCATCCCATGTGGGTGCCGGTTCGATTCCTGGCTGCTCCACTTCTGATCCAGCTCCTTGCTAATGCTCCTGGAAAAGTGCTTGGACCCCTGCACCCCCATGGGAGACCTGGAGGAAGCTCCTGGCTCCTGGTTCTGCACTAACCCTACTCTGGCCATTGTGGACATTTGGTGAGTGAACCAGCAGATAGAAGATTCTCTCTCTCTCTCTCTCTCTTTCTCTCCTCTCTCTCCCTCTCTCTTTTCTCTCTCTCCCTCCCTCCCTCCCTCCCTCTCTTCGTAGCTCTGCCTTTCAAATAAATAAACCTTTAAAAAAAAAAAACAAGCAAATGCAGCAAGATATGTTAAATTCAAACTGCTGAAAACTGAAGAAGAAAAACTCTTGAAGGCAAGCCAGAGGAAAAGACATATTATCCACAGAGGAACAAATACAAGACATTAAAACATTTTAGTTTGGGCCCGGTGCTGTAGCGTAGCTGTAAGAGCTACTGCCTGCAGTACCAGCACCCCATATGGGCGCCGGTTCTAGTTCTGACAGCTCTACTTCCTATCCAGCTCTCTGCTGTGGCCTGGGAAAGCAGTAGAAGATGGTCCAAGTCCTTAGGCCCCTGCACCCACATGGGAGACCCAGAAGAAGCTCCTGGCTCCTGGCTTCAGATAGGCGCAGCTCCAGCCATTGTGGCCATCTCGGGGGTAAACCAGTGGATGGAAGACCTCGCTCTCGCTCTCTCTCTCTCTCTCTGTCTCTGCCTCTCTGTAACTCTGCCTTTTAAATAAATTTTTTAAAATCTTTTTAAAAATTAATAAACATAATGCAGAAAGAAACAGAGAAACAAGAAAGGAAGAGAGGTAAGAAGGAAGGAAAAGAGAGAGAGAGAGGTGTCTTGCTTTTTTATACAGTCTGATAATCTGTATTTTTTTAAAGATTTATTTATTTATTCATGTATTTGAAAGGCAAAATGATAGAGAGCGAGATCTTCCATCCACGGGTTCACTCCCAAAATGGCCCCAATAGCCAGAGCTGGGCCAGGCGGAAGCCAAGAGCCAAGGACTCCACCCGCATTTCCCACATGAGCGGCAGACTCAAGTACTTGAACCAGCCTCTGCTGCTTCCCAGGCACATTAGCAGGAAGCTGGATCAGAAGCAGAGTAGCTGGGACCCCAAAAGGCTGGTAGAGAGTCCATCTTGCATAGAGGACAAAGAAGACTTGAGTCCCATTCACTGTGCAGGCCCGCCTCAGCCTCCAGTGCCCATCTGTCCCTCAAGGTTGCATGCGGCAGGGTGGGTCCCACCACCCCCATTCTAGAAGCAGCCCCATGAGTGACGTCAGGATTCCCTCTGCCTTCTGGTCATGGGGATGTGGTGGAGTGGAGGGTCCCCAGCTGTTTTATTCCAGGCTCTTTCCTCCATGTGAGATAAGAACTCAAATCATAGACATAGATGAAATTCAAGAATAGGAGGTAAAGTGCAAGAATTTCTTTTAAAGATGTAGAGATTGTACACATTCAGAGCTGAATGAGGAGGAAAGAAAATGCCCATGATGGGGCCAGCACTGTGGATTAACACCCTGGCCTGAAACACCAGCATCCCATATGGGCACCGTTTCGAGTCCCTGCTACTCCTCTTCCAATCCAGCTCTCTTCTATAGCCTGGGAAAGCAGTAGAGGGGTCTTTGGGCCCCTGCACCCACATGGGAGACCCAGAGGAAGCTCCTGGCTCCCGGCTTCAGATCGATGCAGCTCTGGCCATTATGGCCAACTGGGGAGTGAACTGGTGGATGGAAGACCTTTCTCTCTCTCTGTCTCTACCTCTCTCTGTAACTCTGTTTTTCAAATAAATAAAATAAATCTTAAAATAAAAAAAGAAAATGCCCATGAGCATAGCAATGTGTCCCTCCCCAGTTCAGAGAGGCTCCTTTGTGGATAGGGGGTAGATGCACAATGGGGATGAGTTTGAGTGGGGCTCGGTCTAAGCGATGACCTCTGGGAAGGTTTCTGTGATGTCTACACATATAGCCTGGCACACATATTCAGCATGGCATCTTCGTCTTGGAGAAGGCCCAGGTGCATCATGGGAAAGTGGGCATGGAAGGGGGTGGAGTTAGGGGTGCAGGGCTGTGAGATACAGAGACTGCAGGAAATCTCTTAGCTCCTTTGTTCACTAACTGACTTGCTGCCCAGCCCACATCAGGGACAGTGGGGCTTGTGCAGGGGAAGATAGCATGGCTAGAGCCTCAGTCACTGGACATAGGTGATGGGAGCCCCGAGACCCGAAGTGTGTTCCTGCCACATGCCCTGTCCCTGTGTAGGCAGGTGTCTGAGCTGCTCGCTTCAGCTGGTGTTTTGAGTCCACTTTCAAACATACAGGAGAGACCAGACAAAACCATGCACGGTTGCCTGTCTGTATGCGTGGGGCCTGTTTGGCAGACGGGCATGAAGTCAAAGTTGATCGATGCATTTAGTTTACGAAGTGCTAATGGAAACCGGACTGACAGTAGATTGGTGCACGGGGTCTCTTTCTCTGCTCAAGTGTGGGCTGCAAGGGTTCTGGGAGTCAGGGGCTGGGGACGGAGGGAGGGGGAGGGGACATTGCTGAGCAAATAGCCGAGCCTCCTACACAGCAGACAGGGCGTTCAGGGCAGAAAGCACCATTCTCTCGCCTTCAAAGATGTCCACATTTGGTGCATATTAAAGGGTGAAACTGATGACAGAGATCGCTACAGAAGAACACCCTGCTGCCATGTTGCTTCTCTCATTTAATCCACATTTGCATCCCGCAAGTCATCTTAAAAATATGCTAATGAGGCAGGTCTGGTTATTGAAGTCTTGCAGACAGGAAGACTGAAGCTCAGAAAAAATGAGACTTGTTCAGAATCACTCGGCTCCCAAGGAGAAGGAATGCCTTGCTAGAGTAAGTACCGGGTGGGTTCACAGGTGGAGGGGAGGGAGGACACCTTCAGGGGGCGCCACCTTCAGTAGTGTATTTGTTTGCTTCTGTCCCTAAACCCCCTGTTGGCATCTGAGTTTGTATAGCAGCAGTCAGGGTCCCAACAAGAAACACATGACATCCCTAAAGGACAGTTGGCTAAGAGGACATATATGTTATAAGTCACAAAAATAAGCAAGAAGCAATACAAGGCAACCAGTGAAGTGCCCTCTGGGCTCGTGCCTGAGTTGGCCAGGGCACTGCTATGGTTTGGATATGGTTTGCTCCTCCTAGGTACAAGACAAGCTTGCGCCTCGGCATTATTACATCGACCTCTGAGAAGTGGGGCGTCACCCCCAGGAGTGGGCTGGTCTCATGTGGCTGGATCAGCATTTGCTAGGGCCGGTTGTCAAAAACTGCCTCTCCACCTCCAGGCAGTGATGCAGCCGGGGGCTCTCACCAGAGCCAGTGCCATGCGGCTGGGATTCTGCCGGAATCATGAGCCAGGTAGACCTGTTCTCCTTACCCTTCACCCAGCACCAGAGATCTTCATGGGAATACAAAACAGAGGAGGCCAGGCTGTAGTAACAGAGGACCACCCACCCAGCGGTTGGCCTAAATAGCAGGCATGTTTTTATTCACAGTTCTCAGGGTCACAAACCCCAGATCAAGCCACGGACCCGCATGGCTTTCTCCTTGGCTTGTGCTGGCTGCCTCCTTGTGGTGTCTTCTCGTGGCTGTCGCTCTGTGTGCTCACCTCCACATGTCTCTTCCCCCTCTCGGAAGACAGCAGTCACGTCAAAGTAGGGCCCAGCCTGATGGCTTTGCCGTACGCAGTCATCTCTTTAAAGGACCTCGCTCTAAATACTGGGACATCCTGAGGGACTGGGGGTTAGGGTTCAACATTGGACCTGGGGAGGCCACGAGCTGATAACAATGGTGGGAGGGGGTTAGCACCCACAACTGAAGGGGTGCAAGACAAAGGGGTGTCCCCAAAACACTGCACCTGCTGAGGATGCTACCCAAAGGCCCCTGGTGGGAGCTGGGCCTTGGCAGTAGGACAGTCCATCCATGGTGGCCCAGCAGGGAGGGAGTGGGGGCAGCAACCACCCTGAACTCACTTTCTCCCACCCCCCCAGCTCCCTCTTGTGGCCTCCCTCTGGCTCACCCCAACAGGACACCTGAAGCAGAGAGTCCATTGGCACCGTGTGCTTGGTTTGTACTTACTGTGGTGTGGCTCACAACCCGAACCCTCAGTTCTGCTCTGAAGTGAGCATGATTCAGCACAGGGCCTCAGCCGCCTGGCTTGTAAATCAGTCCTGGATGCTACGTTCACACCAGGGAGGACACTGGGGAGCCATCGTCTGTTAGGTCATTTCCACTGGCTGTTAACTCATCCTCCAAGAGGTGTCCCTACTCCCAGAACCCTTCTCTGTGCCCTCCGGACATAGGCCAGATGGCCCTTCAAGGTCACCTCATTGTACCTGATGCTACCCCAGGCGCCTCTGTCTGTTTAGCACAGAACAAGAAAGCCCCAATGACAATAGGTCTTGTTCCAAGTTCAAAAACAAAATCAAAGCAGCAAGCAGGACTGAAGGACATGCTCTGAACTTGGAATAGGCACACCAGATGTAGTGCTTCAGCCACGTGACAGAGCACACCCACTGGTGATAGGAGTGGTCGTCCAAGGAGGGTAAAATGGTCAACATGTTGTAGGTAGGAACTAGCATAGGTGAAGGTGGAGGGGGCTGGAATCCGTCCACCATCCATCCAACTATCCCCCAGGGGGCACTGTGAGAGGGCAGGGGCACAGAAGGCAGCGGGGACGGCCACTGCCCTGCTGTGACTTAGAGCCAGGCGCCAGATAGCACTGAGGCTCCCTCTGCGTCATTCCCCTGGGACAAAGACGTCTCACCCTTGTTCTGGTGCCAAGTATCTTGGAAAACGAAGAACTCCCACAGAGTCCATAGCCCAGCCCAGCGATTCCAAAGCACACTTGGGAACCAGTCTTCTATCCTGACTCTTCCCTGTAGGATAGTGACACTGGGCACACTATTCGACCTCCGGGGCTCTATTTCATCACGTGTAGAACGGAACCATCCAGGCCTTTGCCCTGGGGTCGCTGTGAGTAGCACAAACCAAGGATTCAAGAACTGATCACTTACTCCATTGCCCGAGTACTTAGGGATTCTGGAGAGATGACCGTGGACTGGGTGGTCACCAAAGGCTTCCCATGTGGAACGTGGGAGACTGGATGGGTTTGAGTTTTTTTTTTTTAAAGATTTATTTATTTATTTGAGAGGTAGAGTTACAGACAGTGAGAGGGAGAGACAGAGAGAAAGGTCTTCCTTCCATTGATTCACCCCCAAAATGGCCGCAACGGCCGGAGCTATGCCAGAGCTGTGCCGATCCGAAGCCAGGAACCAGGTACTTCTTCTGGGTCTCCCACATGGATGCAGGGGCCCAAGCACTTGGGGAATCTTCTACTGCCTTCCCAGGCCACAGTAGAAAGCTGGATGAGAAGAGGAGCAGCCGGAACTAGAACTGGTGCCCATATGGATGCCGGTGCCGCAGGCGGTAGAATTAACCTGCTGCACCACAGCGCCGGCCCCGGGTTTGAGACTTCTATGGGACGTGAGCAAAAGGATGGGCCCAGTGTGACCTCCCAAGCATTGGCCACCCTACAGCAATCCCTCTGGGCCCACACCCTCATGCAGCTTTCTTTACTTTCTACCCTTCCATCGGTCTTGCAGCTCAGACAACACTCTCTCCAGAGCTGCTGCTTCCAGGCCCGGCTAACTCCCGCCTGCTCTAAACCCCCATGATTTGCTACATGCCATGTGGCCCTCTAATTCCTTCCCAGGGTTCCAGAGGTGCAGATCTGCAAACCAGCATGATTAGCCACCACTGCTGGCTTCCCATTCAGCATATAAATCTCGTGCCTGGGATGACCTCATGCCAGAAAACCGAAATCCAAGTCAGATGGTTAAGGCATTAATAGCAGCGAGTGTTGTAAAGACTCAACAATGCGAACCTTCCCAAAATGAACCATCCTGACCTCCCTCGCGCTGACAATGCATGTGTGACATCATGTGTAAATGAGCCTTAAATTTGAACCAGGTGCCGAGAGCTGTCTGGCGTCTCCTGGCTGCTGTATTAACCACTAACACACACAAGGGGATTCTGAAGCAGTGAAACCCAGCAAAGCCCATGGCAGTGACCAGGGCCTGGCGCAGCAGCTGTGGCGGTGAACATGCAAATCCCGCCCACCTTGTCGGTGGGCCCCAGCCCCCCAGCCCTGTGAGGTGCATTTCCGGAGGGCTGGGGGGGAGCGCAGGGAATTTGGCTGCCTTTGCTCACAGACAAAAGCTGCCTATGCAAATCGAATCATTTGGACTTGCTTTGCAGACCCTATTCTGAAAGTCAGCTTCAAACCCTCCAGGGCTTTGGTTTTTTAACCTGGCTGGGATTTGGGGTTACAGAAATGCCTTGTCCATCCTCAGGGGGGCCTCTCCCCCATCGTAGGTCACAGGACACCCAAGCAGTTGGGATGGATGGAATGAGCTGTGTACAACGGGTGTGGATCCCCATTATAGCTAGTCCTAGATATGAGGAGTGGATGGAGAGTGACTTATGAAGAAACACCTCTGAAAGATTAAGCCTGCATGGGGCCGGCGCTGTAGCACAGTGGGTAAAACCACCTCCTGCAGTTCTGGCATCCCATATGGCCGCTGGTTCGAGTTCCAGCTGCTCCATTTCCGATCCAGCTCTCTGCTATGGCCTGGGAAAGCAGTGGAAGATGGCCCAAGTCCTTGGGCCTCTGCACCCGCGTGGGAGACCTGGAAGAAGCTCCTGGCTCCTGGCTTTGGATCGGCGGTGCATCTCCGGACATTGCTGCCAATTAGGGAGTGAGCCAGCAGATGGAAGACCTTTCTCTTTCTCTGCTTCTGCCTTTCTGTAATTCTGCCTTTCAAACAAATAATAAATAAATCTTTAAAAATATTAAGCCTGCACAAAATTTACACACACACACGCACACACAGTTTCTTGATGTATAATATGCTTTGTGCTTTGTTTCTGGTGTCTGATCTCGGGCTATTAATTGCCTGACCACATTCATAGCCTATATTCCAATCATCACGAATAGGCCCGTGGAAGCTGGAGACAGTGAGGGTAGGATGAGGCGTCCGAAGTGACTATCTTAGTGGGGGTTGTTCCAGAAGCACTACAAAGGCTGGTGAACAGAAGCTGGAGCCCCAGAGTGGTGGGAACCCACAGTCCACAGAGGCCATAGCATTTTAGCTTCAAAGAACTTTTTGTTACCCAGGGCATGTTTATTTTAAGCGATCAGTGCTTTAAAAAAAAAAAAAAGATTTAATTATTTATTTATTTGAAAGTCTGAGTTACACAGAGAGGAGAGGCAGAGAGAGGTCTTCCGTCTGCTGGCTTGCTCTCCAATTGGCCACAATGGTCAGAGCTGTGCCGATCCAAAGCCAGGAGCCAGGAGCTTCTTCCAGGTCTCCCACGCTGGTGCAGGGGCCCAAGGACTTGGGCCATCTTCTACTGCTTTCCTAGGCCATAGCAGAGAGCTGGATGGGAAGTGGAGCAGCTGGGACTAGAACCAGTGGCCATATGGGATGCCGGCACTGCAAGCGGCAGCTTTAGCCACTATGCCACAGTGCCAGCCCCAAGCCATCAACACGTACCAAGCCCTGTCTGACAGTCACTGAGCTGGTGATGGGAGGCAGGTTCTGGTGGAGGATCTGAAGGGGTTGGGAGATGTGCAGTCTTTCCTGAAGGCTGCACGGGGTCATTAGACATGTGACTACACACAACTTTGTGTATTTTGCAGTTTAAATAAAATTAAATGCAGCAATGAAATGTTGGGGGGGGGGGGCGTTCCCGAGCAATGGAGTAAACAGCATTCTGTGAAGCCACGATCAGGAAGTGCTTCGGAGGAGGGGAGTGCTGAATTGGGTTTTAAGGGAGAAGCAAAGTACAGGAGGGGGAGCAAACAGTACAGGCTGTTGTGCAGGAGTGTGGAGGCAGGCACTCACGGGGAGGGCAAGAGGGGCTCCCCAAACCCTTGGCACTAGGCCCAGGAACACAGCAAGGATGGGTTTGCAGATGACCAGCCCTCAGCTGAAAATGCTGCTGTTCGGGGCCAGCACTGTGGTGTAGTGAGCTAAGCCTCCACCTGCGGCGCCAGCATCCCATATGGGCGCAGGTTCAAGTCTCAGCTTCTCCTCTTCCGATCCAGCTCTTTGCTGTGGCCTGGGAAAGCAGTAGAAGATGGCCCAAGTCCTTAGGCCCCTGCACCTGCGTGGGAGACCCAGAGGAAGCTCCTGGCTCCTGGCTTCAGTCTAGCCCAGCCCTAGCCTTTGTGGTCATTTGGGAAGATGAAAGAGTGCTCTCTTTTTCTTTCTGTCTGTAATTCTCTCTATCAAATAAATAAATAAATTTTAAAAAAAGAAAGAAAGAAAATACTGCTGTTCAGCTCCAAGAAGATAAAGACGGCACCAGTGCAAGGCACAGAAGTAGATTGTTGGCTCTCCGCCCCCATGTGAGGTCAGGCCTGGCTCACAGGCCTACACACAAGACCACACTTCCGCTTGATGAGACGTCTGAACTCAACCTGGCTTGGGTGCTCTGCGAGACCAGGACCCCACCTTTCCACTTCTTAAAATGCTCTTCCATCTTTGCTCCTGGAAAAATCTGTACTTGTCATTTCCAAAATACACGCTGCATTTTCCAGGATGTCATGTTAACTTTTCTTTTCTTTTTTTGCCAAGCGGAAGTGCCTTCCTCCCATTGTCATTCTACTTCTGCTAGCCTCTGATTTTATTCCCGCCATTGACTTGCTCCAGAAAATCTCCTCCCTTCTCTTGGAAGGCAGTGAGCCCCTACACCAAGGAGCTTGTCCGGCAGAACTGCTGCTGTCCGAATGTCCCACCAAGATCATGTCAAGATCACGTCACGTCCATGGTCCAGGGTGCACCTGCCACACGCAATGGCAACTCCTGCCCTTTGGGATATTACCATTTTAGTTATGGCCTCCAGGGCACCTGACTGGGCTGTGAATTTCAGGAATTTTCTAACTAGACAATAAATACTACATAAACTGACAGTACCTTCTTTACACCTATGCAATAGGGAAAGTCATCTATTCACAAACAGCGCTGGAAATGGGGTGCAAGAATTTCCTCTCACCAGAATGAAGTTCTAGGTGGCTAGAGTGTGGCTATCTGACTCCCTGAGAGCAAGTCTCTTTTTGTTCTATTACAGAAGTGACAACACTGTGAAATGTTTAGCTAACTGAGTCTGGGAGTGATTAGACATCTTTTGGGGGATTGGACGGAAATGAAAAAATTTGGGAAAGCCATTTTTACACTGACATTAAAATGCATGAATACAGCTCTATTTATTTAGTCTGGTTAGCTAATAAGCTGGGAACTATCTGGATGGATGGAAGCAAAGAATTTATTTTAATGCAAATGAATGACCAATCTTCAGACAGAGACATGGAGAGACTCCAAGTATTTTTGCTTCTCTGTGAAATGTAAATATTTTCATGTTATACTCATTACTGATTGACTTCAGGTATATACTATAAACTTCAAGAGTTTTGCAAGTAGAACTGCTCTGTCCTGCTTTTTTTCTAAATCCTGAAGTGTTGGCAAAAACTTTTTGAATGTGTAAGCCAGGAGTTGATTACTGAGATGTTTTCTCCTCCCAAAGTTTAAGATTAGCAATTATTAGTGAGAAAGCCAACTAAATCATTAATCTATTTTTATAATCAAGATAGGTTTTTATATGTATTTCCTTTCAAATATAAGGTAACAAGTCAATGCACATTACAAGTGAAGAAATCAGTTCTGAGTTTTTGAATAAAGACTCCAGCTATTTAGTCGGGTCCTTGGAGAGAAAAATAAGGACCATGTAGCAAGTTTTTCACTCATGAAGATCTGTTGAACCTAAAAGGACTGTATTTTATTGTATTATGACCCCCTCTTAATATATATATATATATATATTCAGAGGGAGTGATTAATTTATTTGAAAGTCAGAGTTAGGGCTGGCGCTGTGGCGTAGCGGGTAAAGCTGCCGCTTGCAGTGCCGGCATCCCATATGGGTGCCAGTTCAAGTCCCAGCTGCTCCGCTTCCAATCCAGCTCTCTGCTGTGGCCTGGGAGAGCAGTAGAAGATGGTCCAAGGCCTTGGGCCCCTGCACCCACATGGGAGACCCAGAAGAAGTTCCTGGCTCCTGGCTTCAGATCAGCACAGTTCTAGCCATTGTGGCCAATTGGGAGTGAAACAGTAGATGGAAGACTCTCTCTCTCTCTCTCTCTCTTTCTGCCTCTCCTTTTCTGTTTAACTCTGACTTTCAAATAAATAAATAAATAAATCTTTAAAAAGAAAAAGGAAAGAAAGAGTCACAGAGAAAGAGAGGAGAGAGAGGGAGAGGTTCTCCATCCACCAGTTCACTCCCCAGTGGCTACAACAGCCGAGGCTGGGCCAGGCTGAGCTAGGTGCCAGGAGTTTAACTCAGTTCTCTCATACAGCTACAGGGTCCCAAAGACTCAGGCCATCTTCCACTGCTCTCCCAGGCCACCAGCAAGGAGCTGAATCAGAAGTGGAGCAGCCAGGACTCAAACTGGTGCCCACATGGGAGGCAGGTGCCACAAACAGTGACTTAATCCACTGTACCACAGTGTCGGTGCCCATTTTTTATATTAAACAATAGTGATGGGGGGAGGTTATGTAATCAGCACTAAGTTAAATAGTTAGGAATAAGAACTTCTGGTGTTCTATTACATGGTAAGATGACCACAGATCGTGAAATGTACAATTTTGTCTTTTATAGAACAAGAAACAGCTAAGAGAAAGGATTCTGAATATTTCACCATAAGGAAATGATAGAGGAGACAGCATGTGCACTCCTATTGGATATTAAACACAGTATCCACACGCATTGAAACATCGTGTGGCATTCCACAAATATGTGCCATTATGTATCAATTTAAAAATGAAAGGAGGGTGATGATAGTTGGAAAGCCTTTTTTTAAAGCTTATTTATTTTTATTTCTTTGAAAGGCTGCAGCAGTGAGACAGAGACAAAGGGAAAACTTGTACCTGCTGGGTTGCTCCCCAGATGCCTGCAACAGCCAGGCTGGCTTGGAAGTGGAGGCGGGACTCCGGCCCTGGCACTCTGATCAGGGATTCCGTGTCCCACGTGGTGGCTTAACGTGCTGCACTACAATGCCTGCTCCTGGGAAATATTGTTTAATGGCCTCCATCAATTTGCAAGAGAAAAAGTTGGCAATTTTATGACTGTCTCAGCATTCACTTTTTTTTTTTTTTTTGACAGGCAGAGTGGACAGTGAGAGAGAGAGAGAGACAGAGAGAAAGGTCTTCCTTTTGCCTTTGGTTCACCCTCCAATGGCCGCCGCGGCCGGCGCGCTGCAGCCGGCGCACCGCGCTGATCCAATGGCAGGAGCCAGGTGCTTCTCCCGGTCTCCCATGGGGTGCAGGGCCAAGCACCTTGGCCATCCTCCACTGCACTCCCTGGTCACAGCAGAGAGCTGGATTGAAGAGGGGCAACTGGGACAGAATCCAGCACCCCGACCGGGACTAGAACCCGGTGTCCCAGCGCCGCAAGGTGGAGGATTAGCCTGTTGAGCCACAGCACCAGCCCAGCATTCACTTTTTAACTTCTAAATTCAAAAGAAACCTCAAGCCATGAGAAATACCCAATTAGGCTATTTAAAATTTGTTTTTTTAATTTAACTTTTTGAAAGTCAGGGAGATGGGGGTGGAAAGGAAGAAATGGGGGAGGCAGGCAGATGGTGGGCAGAGATCTCCCATCTGTTGGTTCACTCCACAAATGCCCACAACCACAGGGATTTGGCCAGGCTGAGGCCAGGAGCTGGGAACTTAATCCAGGTCTCCCATGTGGTGGCAGGGACTCAGATATTTGAGCCATCACCTGTGCCTCCCAGGATGTTCAGTAGCAGGAAGGTGGAATGTGGAGCAGAGCTGGGATTTGAACCCAGGCACTCCTTTGTGGGATGCAGAAATCCCAAGCCATGTCTCAACCACCACACCAAAGACCTCCTCCTGCCTTGGACTGCTGATGGTCTAAGCCATATTTGGATTTTTAAAAAATTGTACTTGTCGATACTCACAGAACACAGACTGCATTTCTCATACTGCTTTTCAAGGGATCCAAGTTTCCTCAAAGTCTAGATGAGACACAGACTCAAAAAGCCCTCGTGCCTTTCCTCTGCTCAGAATGTCCTCTGTGACACTGCACAAAGGGGACACAAAGATGCAGGGCAATAAACCACGGCTCAGGCACAGGCCCAAATGCTGTCTGGACTGAGGGGCTGCAACCTTCAGCACAGTCTGTGTTGACACTGTATCTACTGTGAGCAGGAGCTTTTTGTGTGTGTGTGGGGGGGGATTCCCACCCCTGGGGCTCCTGAACCAACACCGTGAGAATTACACACACAGGCTTCAGAGTCTATACGAAGGCTGTCCTTGGATATGCGACCCTGGACAAGTCACTAACCTTAGTGCCTCTCTACACCTGAATTTCTAGTCTGTTGAATGGTGGGTGATAACTGTACCTGCCTCTGATGACACAGAATGTGTTGTGCTTGGCATTGTGCCTGCTTCACACGCAGACGTGCTAATCCATCATCATACGATTGTATGAGACTGACAGCCTTCCACTCATGTCAAATACTGGGCTCGTTCAGGTTTGACCAGAGCAGAGAGCTGGGTAAGAGAAACGAGGGACGGGAAGAACGACCTGCACACCTTTTCCCATGACAGTGCTCTTCCCCAGGGGCTCCACCCTGACCTTGTCACCGCCTAATAGAAGCTGAGACAAGCGGTTCTGACTCCAAACTCCCCGAAACACCGGGTGGATGCAGGCAGGTTCTGGGAGCCCAGTCTGTGAACCACAAGGTTTAGTTTTTGAAAACCTGGGCAGATGACTCTAAGGGGGAAATGATGGGGGAGTTCAGAGCTGTCCCCAGCCGCAGAGAGCTACCTGAGGTTGATGACTAGTCAAGAATGGGGCTTTATAGCAATGAAATGACATTACACAGCAGTGTGATGTCAACCAAAGCCACCTGCCCTCCAGGAGCCGCACTGAGCCCGTTCAATCACATCTCTCATCTGACCATGCACCTGCGAGCCTCCTCTTGCCCCTGGGGACGCTGCGAGGAAGCAGGCGGCTCACATTCTGTCCCGATCCTCTCTGGCTGTGAACTGCACCTTCTCTGAGGTTTCAGGATCTCCTGGGCTCAGCGCTGCTCCTGTTCTGACTGTGTGGCTCTACGTGCACAAGGCATTGTTGTGAGCAGCTGACTTGGCTGGCGTTAGAGGACAGACACAGAGAAATCGCACTGTGGGTCAGGCACTTGTGTTCTGAAACACCCTGAGACCACGCTTCCTCTCGCCTGGCCTGGTTTGCTCGGCCTCCTCCCTCCAACTCCCAAATCCACCTTCTTGTTTACTCAGTGGCTCCCTGTCCCTCTCCCATCCTCCTCCTGATCATGCTTTCCTGCAGGGGCTCACTCCTTGTTTTCAAGAATTGAGGTGGGGGGACCGGTGCTGTGACATAGCGGGTAAAGTCGCCAACTGCAGTGCCGGCATCCCCTATGGGCACTGGCTCAAGTCCCGGCTGCTCCACTTCCTATCCAGCTCTCCGCTATGGCCTCGGAAAGCAGTGGAAGATGGCCCAAGTGCTTGGGTCCCTGCACCTGAGTGGGAGACCCGGAAGAAGCTCCTGGCTCCTGGCTTTGGATCGGCACGGCTCCAGCCATTGTGGCCATTTGGGAAGTGAACCAGCAGATGGAAGACCCCCCTCTCTTTCTGCCTCTGCCTCTCTGTAATTCAGCCTTGCAAATAAAATAAATAAATCTTTAATAAAAAATAATCACTTTCTCAAAAATCATTTTTCTCAGAAAGAAAAGAAAACCTCTGTCTCTGTTTTTTTTTAAAAAAAAGAATTGAGGCAAGATCCATGTGACATTTGCCACTTGGCAGCCCAGGACCGGCAGGCTAAGTACACTCACCCTGCTGTGCAGCACTCGGGGGTCCCCAGCCTGCCCTACATAAAGACCCGAATGACACCTCCCTTACAGAGGAAGTGCTGGCGCCAGCTGCTTTCCCTCCGCACGCCCTGTTCTTCGTAGGTACTGTCTTTCGGCAGTGGAGGAGATGCCGTCAAACACCTTCGTATCCTTTTGGAGAAGGATGCAATTTATTTAAAAAAAAAAAAAAAACAGGTTGTAAAACACTAAAAATAGGTTTGTCCACAGCTGGGAAGAGGGGCCAGCATCATGGCTTAGTGGGTTAAACCGCCACCTGAAATGCCAGCATCTCATAAGGATGCTGGTTTGAGACCTGGCTGCTCCACTTCCAATCCAGCTCCCTGCTAATGTGCCTGGGAGAGCAGCAAAGATGGCCCAAGTGCTTTGCCCTCTGCACCTACAGGGGAGACCCAGATGGAGTTCCAGGCTCCTGGTTTGCTTCCTCCTGGCTCAGCCCTGGCCCTTGGGGCCATTTGGGGAGTGAGCCAGGAGATGGAAGAGCTCATTCTCTGGATCTCTCTCTCTCTCTCTCTCTCTCTCTCTCTCTCTAATGCTGTTTTTCAAATAAAATAAATCTTTTTTATAAAGGTGAAAATAAGTTCACTGCAGAGGATTTCATGTCATATGCCAAAGTGTGTATGTGTGTGTGCGTGTGTGTATTTAAGCAGGCGTAGAATATATTTGGAAAGATTCAGAAAACTAAATGGTGAATGCTTCCAAGAAGGAAAATTGGGTTCTTGGGGCTGAAGTGGGAGAGAGGCGATCTTGTAAGTTTTGAATTTGCACCAAGCACAGTGTTACCTATGTGGAAGCATGAGCTGAAAACATCTTCAGCCGTGGAGTAAATATTAAGAAACCAGGATTCCAAGGAGGCCCGCAGACGGCAGGAGACAGACCGGAGAGGAAGGCAGCCATCAGCGGCCGAGCACCAGAGCCCCCGGGAAGCTGACAGTAGCGGCCAGTGCCCAGGTCCAGCTCCTCGGACACTCTGACTTCTCAGAGGGGGGGTGGGACGTGGGACCTGGACAAGCCAGTTCTGGGAAAGCTTCTCAAGCGATACTGAGCACCACAGGAAGACGATCTTGGCACAAGGAAAGGAATGCTGAGGTTTGGGTGGGAACGTGGCAGGAGAAGGGCAAATCTAGGAGGCTTTTTTTTTTAAAAAACAAATATATTGCTTTTTATTTTTTTGGATTTATTTATTTATTTGAAAGGCAGAGTTAGAGAGGCAGAGGCAGAAAAAGAGAGGTCTTCCATCTGCTGATTCATTCCCCAAATGGCCGCAGTGGCCAGAGCTGCACCGATCCAAAGCCAGGAGCCAGGAGCTTTTTCCAGGTCTCCCTTGTGGGTGTAGGTACCCAAGGACTTGGGCCATCTTCCACTGCTTTCCCAGGCCATAGTAGAGAGCTGGATCAGAAGTGGAGCAGCAGGGACTCAAACTGGCGGCCATATGGGATGCCGGCACTGCAGGTGACGGTTTTACCTACTATGCCACAGTGCTGGCCCTGTAGGGGATATTTCTAAGGGAAAATTGACATAGAGACAGGTTAGAGATGAAAAGACACTAGGGCTGGTGCTGTGGCATCATGTGTAAAGCCCTCACCTGCAGGCTGCCATCCCATATAGGAACCGGTTCAAGTCCCAGCTGCTCCACTTCTGATCCAGCTCTCTGCTACGGCCTAGGAAAGCAGTAGAGGATGGCCGCAGTTCTTGGGCGCCTGCACCTGCATGGGAGACCTGGAAGAAGCTCCTGGCTCCTGGCTCCTGGCTTCAGATCAGCGCAGCACCAGCTGTTGCAGCCAATTGGGGAGTGAACCAGCAGATGGAAGCCATCTCTTTCTGTCTCTACCTCTGTCTTTCAAATAAATAAATTAAAAAAAAAGTGTAAAGACACATAGTCTGTTTGATTTCTTTCTGTGCTTACTCCACAGGTATTAACTAAGCCTCTCCAAAGTGCCACTCACTGCCTGTCCCAGGATCTGAGGGGTCAGTGATGAACAAGACAGACAAGTCCCACTTCTCACGAGACTTGCATTTTAGTGGACAGACAACAAGCCCATCAACGAGATTTTTCAGGCGTGACCTGCTTAACAGGGCAAAGCTGTGCCATGTGGGTGTGTGTTGGACGCTTGAGACAGGACCACAAGATGGCCAGGGGGTGATGTTCAACTTGAGGCTCGAATGCTGAGGAGCCATGTTCGCCAAGGGCTTTGAACAGAATGTTCTTAGAACCGAATGCTCTACCCAGACGACAGGAAGTGCATGGGAACAAGCTTGGTGTGTTCAAGGGAGAGAGAGAGACCTGTGTGGCTGCAGATTACTGAAGGAAAGGCCAGGATGTGATGAGGTTAGCAAATACTGCATGACCCAGAAAACCAAGTCTTAGAGGCCATGTGTGGGTGTCATTCTACGGGGATCGGAGGAGCCCTTGCAGGAAGTTAGGCAGATAGTTGGACATTCAGATTGACATTTTTTAAAGATTTTATTTATTTATCTGAGAGGTAGAGTTGCAGACAGTGAGAGGGAGAGACAGAGCAAAAGGTCTTCCATCTGCTGGTTCATTCCCCAGATGACTGCAATGGTTGGAGATGTGCCCATCTGAAGCCAGGAGCCAGGAGCTTCCTCTGGGTCTCCCACGTGGGTGCAGGGGCCCAAGCACATGAGCAACACTCCAATGCTCTCCCAGGCCATAGCAGAGAGCTGGATGGGAAGAGGAGCAACTGGGACTAGAACTAGTGCCCATATGGGATGCTGGTGCCAGAAGATTAATCAAGTGAGCCCCAGCTTATCTTTTTCTTTTTAAAGATTGTATTTATCTATTTGAGAGGTAGAGTTACAGACAGAGAGACGGACAGAGAGAAAGGTCTTCCATCCACTAGTTCACTCCCCAAATGGAAACAATGGCTAGAATTGGGCTGATCTGAAGCCAGGAGCCAGGAGTTTCTTCTGGGTCTCCCATGTGGGTTTGGGGGCCCAAGTGCTTGGGCCATCTTCTGCTGCTTTCCATGCCATAGCAGAGAGCTGGATGGGAAGAGGAGCATATATATATATATATATATATAATATATATATTATATATATTATAATTATATATTATATTATATATAATATATATTATATAATATATTATATTATATGTAATATATATAATATATATTATATAATTATATATTATAATATATTATATTATATTATATATATATATAATGCTGGTGCTGTAGGTAGAAGCTGTGTATGTGTATTCTTTCATATTTAGAAAATCTAAATCAGGGTTCTAGGAATCTGTAAGTTCCCTTGAAAAAGAACTAAAGCTTTTGTTCCTCACATACTTTGTGTTCCAAAAGTCTAACATCATTGCTAAAAAAGCTGGGGTCAGAATATGTTGATAAGATGTACGACAAAACTATGAATGTTGTTTTTCTCGGGAGATCATATCCGTAGTGAGAATAAACGCATCAATCAGGATATTTCTAGGATAGTGTTTTCTGATCAGGCTGCTGACTAAGTGGCTGAAGCAGAGACACTGAAGAGATACGTGATTGGAAGCCATACACAAGTGCCCATGTGTTCAGTACTGAATAGCTTACTCAGGCTAGTCCTAAATATCATGGAAGCTAACTTGCAGAAACAAAGTACAGTTCCCCTGGTTGAGACAGAGCTCAGTCTTCAAATATTGAAAGCCTTGAGCCAGCTTGAATTAAAGTGGCATGTCCAAAAGGAGACAGAGGCAGAGTTGGGATCAGAACACCACTAAGTTTGACTCCAAATTCTTCTTTTAAAAAATCTATATATAAATAGGTAAGTTTTTTCCTTTGTTAAGCAGTTTCATTCAAGTCTGTCTGTAAAAATGTTTCATCACAAATTAAAAATCAAAGCTTAATCAGGGTTTTTCCCCCCCACTGGCAACATAGGTATCTTACTTAGTTCTACAACCTTGCGATTGCACAACTCCTAGGATGTAACATGCTCATGAGTAAGTTGCTGAATGAACTAACCAACCTCTGTCCTTGCACTGTACATCAGCTTGATATGGGAAGGCATACAGGTTAAAATTGGTTAGGTTTGTGAGCTGGAAGACCACGCCTTCCCCACGCCCCTGTGTGACCTCATGCCCCCACCTGGCCACACCTGAGCACCCACCGGCCAATCAGGTTAATTAACCAACTCCCCTTTGAAAGTGGATTAACAGCCTGGGACATGGTGTGTCTGGCCCTTTTTCCCTCCCTTCCTTTCCTTGGCCTCCTGCCAGAACAGGGCTTGCTGCGCCCTGCGCCTCCAGGGCGTGTGGCCTTCAGGCCACCTCTCCTCGCCTCAGGCTTCCTGGCCTAGATGCTCCTCCACGTGGCTGGTTCCTGGTACTCGGTATGAACTATGATTTCCTTTAGATAAAGCCCTCACTCTCCTATGCATTGCTCTCGCTAAATAAAAGCTTAAAAATGTACCATGCTGCCTCATTCATTTATGCCAGTATTCAGAATTCTTCTCTGAATATTAGGCAAGAACCCACATGGGCTTATTAATATTGGGGATTTATTAATAAGCATATGGTGATATCGTATGGCACCCCATATTCTGATAACATATGGCACCCCAGATGGGACTTTTTGGGGACTTTAAGGGGACCCAATTCCAGCATTTCCAGCATTCTGGTATGATATTTTAAGGGGGTCAATATTGATTTCAAGCTCAAAGGTGAACAGCAATAAATTATATACAATCAGGGGTCTGTGCTGTGGCACAGTGAGCTAAGCCTCCATCTGCAGCACTGGCATCCCACATGGGCACCAGTTTGTGTTCTGGCTGCTCCACCTCTGATCCAGCTCTCTGCTATGGCTGGGAAAGCAGTAGAGGATGGCCCAAGTTCTTGGGCCCCTGCACCCACATGGGAGACCTGGAAGAAGCTCCTGGCTCCTGGCTTTGGATCTTCCCAGTTCTGGCTATTATGGCCATTTGGGGAGTGAACCAGCGGATGGAAGATCTCTTTCTCTCTGTCTCTCCCTCTGTCTGTAACTCTACCTCTCAAATAAATAAATATTTTTTTAAAAATAAAGTAAAAACAATACAGTCCAACAAGCCAGAGACATTTCTCTGCAACTCTGTCTTCTTCGTGGCATTGCATTACAAGGCTTTTAAATTCAGTGTTTGTGTGTGTGTGCGTGTATGCACACGCGTGTGTGTTTTCCTGGCAACTCAATCCCCCTCTCCACCCATTTACTGCATCCCATTGGCGAATAAACCTCTCACTCCCACCCGTCTACCTGGCCATCAGCCAGGATGAGTCTTCCTTCTCCTAATTGCATGCGCTGACAGCCCAGTGAACTCAGACAGTAGATCATCATGATAGTACACACACACCAACCACATAGGAAGAATGGGAAACAGGAGGGATTCTCACTGCAGTGGAGAACCTGTACCCACAATATCTTCACTTCTCCCCTATCGAAATTTTGCTTTCCTATTTTTTCTACCTCGCCATGGAAAGACTATACCCGGTACGGAATGCACAGACTTGAGTATTTAAAGCAGAAAAACAAATTCTTCAGTACTAAGTCCTGCGATCAAACATGCTGACAGCGAAAATCTAGGCAGAAAACTTTGCAGGAAGCCAAGTATGCTTAACATCAGGCTGATCCCAACAGTCGCACAGTACTGTCCGCGTGCCAAGATGAGAAACAGGCCGACACGGATTCCGTCCTTAGCATCTATGTTCTGTCTCCTGCACTGCAGAGGCGACGTCAGCACCACAGACAGCCCAGGGCGGAAACCCTCTCCCGCCCAGCTACCCGCAGATTAGCCAGTAATCCGATCCCCCAAACGTGCAGGGCAGAGGAAGCAAAAGAGAAAAAGCTGTTTACATTAAGAGACCTTCCGAATCCATTAACATCTCTTACACTGTGCCTAACTCCTGGGCCCTAAAATGAATCTTTGTCTGGGCCCAGTGGTCATAGAACTTCTTAGGATTGAAAACACATTTGAAATCCAAAGAGCACTGGTTGGTGCAAACAACACATTGAGAGAGAAATCACTCTTTTCTGGCTGTCCTCTGCTCACTTCACTACCCCGGGAACACGGGACATGGCAGATGCTTTATATGTAGGCAAATACAGAACACGCGATTTTGCAAAGATGAAAATGTTTAAGCGCACAGGAAAGCCAGTGATTATCTCATAACCCATTTAAAGGCACACATGGAATATACCTGAAAATTGGTACTTTCTGCTTTTCCACTGATTAATTTGTTAGAGGAGAGCATAATCCAAAATTTAATGTTTTGGGTTCTTGCTGTTCAGCAAGCGAAGTGTGGGCCAAGCAGCAAAAACAGTGGCCAGCTCAGCGCACTGCAGCCTCTTATCCACTTCCCAAAGGGGAGTGGCTACCGGTGGGTGGGTACAGAGGAGATCACCCAGTGCGCAGACAAAAGAGGGGGGTGCATGTGGCCTCCAGCTCAGGAGCCTGATTCTATCTCCTTGATTAGTCTCATATCAAGTTTACCAGCGTACTGAAATTTAAAAACTGCCGTAGTGGGGCTGGCGCTATGGCATAGTGGGTAAAGCCACCACTGCCTGCAATACCGGCATCCCATATGGCTGCTCCGCTTCCAATCCAGCTCCCTGCTAATGCGCCTGGGAAAGCGTGGAGGCTGGCCCAAGTGCCTGGGCCCCTGCACCCACGGGGAAGACCCGGAAGAAGCTCCAGGACAGCCAGCCCTAGCTGCTGCAGCCAACTGGGGAATGAATCAGCAGATGGAAGCTCTCTCTCTCTCTCTCTCTCTCTCTCCATAACTCAGACTTTCAAAATCAAGCAAGCAAGCAATCAATCTTTAAAAACCAAGCTGCTGTAGTAGGAAGAAACTCGACAATATAGGGGCAAAGCAAACTAGACGTTGAGCTGATCTGGCATGTAATGCCAGACACGAACTGCCAGAGAGTGGAGAACTGTGGTCCTTTCAAGACCTCCGTGCCACACTTTCTAGGCTGTGTGAATTCTGGATCCTGCTTCTAGAAGGGAACAAGGAGGAAAAAG
Source organism: Sylvilagus floridanus (assembly GCA_949820135.1). NCBI lineage: Eukaryota > Metazoa > Chordata > Mammalia > Lagomorpha > Leporidae > Sylvilagus > Sylvilagus floridanus. Next base: position 15,153,105 of record OX463228.1, on the reverse strand, counting down.
CACAACAAAGACTTCCAGACCTGGGGTGTTTAAAGGGCCTTCACACAGTAAATCAATCCACAGCCAAACTGGAATCATACAGCCCTGGCAGAGGTGTGAATTGCCCCCATTCATCTTAATGGAGTGTTAACTTCAAAGGCTTGTTTTAACCATTTAAATGCTAAACTTATGAGTAAACATTCTTTTTTTTCCCCCCTAAATAGAATAAACATTCACCCTCAACATATGAAAGCAATTTATAGTCTTGGTACTTTGTCTTTTAATTTTGCAAACAAATCTCCAAATGCTAGAAAAGTATATACTTTGTACTTTACTTAGTTTTATTTCTAATAGTTGTTACCTAATAAATTATGAACATTAAGCCATAATGAGAAGGCTCCATTTCCTAGGAAAAACACTTAGGGGTCCCTGAACCGAGATTTTTGGTCATCCCGGTGAAGGGGGCACTGCTCTCACCTGCAGTCTTGTTAGTTTTGTTCAAATGGAGAAAGTTGTGTGCCAGGATGGCCGAGCGGTCTAAGGCGCCAGACTCGAATGGAGAAAGTTGTGACTCCCAATAGCACCTGGACGTATCTAGTTCCAGCAAAGTAAACGCAAGAACACCTCCACCAAACATTTTTGTTATCAGTGGAGCTTGAGTGTCCAGTAGGTTAGTATTTTCTCACACCTCCCATAATCCTAGCTCATGAGCAAGTGACAAAAAGCATGGACTGATGCCCAGCTGTCATCACACTTAACACTTGCCCCAAGGGGCATCCTTGCATCTGTTACAGATTTAGGGTTATTTTGGTATTTCTGGAGTTGGGTTTATTTAGGGAGCTGAATACCTATTTGTGTTTGGATCCATACTTTCCTAAGCACAAAGACAATACAAGTCGTAGCCTATCAGATTGATGGGCTCTAGCAGACCTGAAGCCACGTGGGAGCCCAGGCCTGGCTGGGCCTCTGGGATCATGCCAGGTGCTTGGTTTTAACAGTACAGCGGGACTGGGCTGGCGAGAAAACACTACCAACCGCGCATTCTGGCCCAGTGAAAACTACAGAGAGATTCTGGAGATAATAGTTGTACAAGGTGAAGATGAAGAAATTTGAGATGTTTCATGTCCTTGGTTGAGAGCAAATTCATTTCACTGGTGCAGAGAACAGAGAAAAGGGCTAGCTATACATCTTACCTATTAAGAAAAGCTTTTTTGGTCTGCATTAACGCGTACCAGGCCATTTAATCCTCTCAACACAACCCTGTACAGTAGGTATTGACTCCATTTTCTAGATATAAAAGTGAAGGCTGGGAGAGGTTAAGCAGTTTGGGTGCCTTTCAGTGAGGTTCGGATCCGAGTCTCCCTAACCCCAGAACTTAGTCTCTTCCTGTTCTCAAGCTGCTGAAGCAGTGTCTCTGTGACCCTCTGGAAAGACGAGCTCAGTTGACTACGTTTCATCCTGTTTCCAAAGTGGGGGGGCAGGAGAGCACCTGCAAAACTGTGCATTTCCTTACATGCAAATTAGCACTTTGCATGCAATTCCCTACTTTACATATGCACCGGGTGGGATCACAGTTTTACTGATACACCCTGGCTTCCATAGGCTGCTACCAACGCGCATCTCACATCCCACACTGAGCACTGAGCTACCAGGTTCCAACTAGAAATAAGCCAGGTCAGTGGGAAGACTGCCATGAGTGACAGCCTCGAAGCAAAGTATGATGGGAGTGACCTACATATGTCTCTGCAAAGCAGAATGTCACATGTTCCGGGACAAACTGAGAAAGCTCAGAGAACTTTCAAATCCACAGCCAGTCACCCAGCTCTACCCTATAATGAACAAAAAAAAATCAGTCTTTGGATAGGATTTGGAGGTAGGGCAAAACATCAAGTGGAATAATCTCACAGTTTTGTTGTTAGTGATTGATGTTGACAACATTAACCCACAAGCTAACATTGAATTTTATATGTAAGCCTGATACACTGATCTCTTTGAAAACAAAAGATTAATCCCACAATATTTAAGAACACTAAAAACTTCTGCTTTGTGAAACACATTGTTTAAAGAATGAAAATGGCATGCCATAGACCGGGAGAATATCTTTGCAGAACACATATTTCATAAAGGACACACATCTGAAATATACAAAGAATGCTTAAAACTCGAGAATGAGAAAACAACCCAGTTAAAACAGTGGGCAAAAGAGTAGAATACCAAAGAAAATATGCCGATGTTAACTAAGCAGGGCTTATTTAGACGCTCTATGTTCTATGTCATTGGGGAACTGCAAATTAAACTGGGATCCACTATGCACCCATTCAAAGGGTGAAAATCCAAAATACTGATAATGCCAAATGCTGGCGAGGATGTGGACAAAACAGAACTCTCACTCATGGCTGAAAAGAATGTAAAATGCTACTACTTTGGAAGGCAGTTCGGCAATTTCTTTCTTTTTTAAATATTTATTTTTTATTAATTTATTTTGAAAGAGGAATGCTGCTGTGGGTTAAGACTGCCTGCATCCCAAATAAGCACTGATTTGAGTCCTGGCTACTCCATTTCCGGTCCAGCTCTCTGCTAATATGCCTGTGAAAGCAGTGGAAGGTGGCCCAAGTCCTTGGGCTGCTGCACCCATGTCGGGGACCTGAAGAAGCTCCCCGCCCCTGATCAGCTCAGTTCAGCTCCAACTGTTGCAACCTGGTTCCAGGCAGTGAACCAGCGGATGGACGCTCTCTCTCTCTCTGACTCTCCCTCTCCCTCTCTCTCTGTAACTCTGGCTTTCAAATAAATAAATAAATCTTAAAAAAAAAAAAAGTCTTAGAGAGAAAGAGAAATATTCTATTTGTTGACTCATTCCCCAGATGGCCACAACTGCCAGTGTGGGGTCAGGGCAAAGCCAGGAGCCAGGAGCCAGATCCGGGTCTCCCATGTGGGTGGCAGGGGCTCAAGCACTTGGGCCATCTTCTACTGCTTTCCCAGGCCATTAGCAGGGAGCTGGATTGGAAGTGGAACAGCCAGGCTAAGAACTGGTGCTCATAAGGGGCTTTACCTGCTAAGTCACAGCACTGGCCCCAGCAGTTTCTCAGAAAACTAAATATACTCTATGTATACAATGTGGCAAATGTACTCCTTGGTATTTACCCACATAATTTTACAATTTACAATCTCCATGAAAATCTGCACACAAATGTTGAGAGCTACTTTAATCATAACTGTATGAACTGGAAGCAACTAAGAGGTCTTTTGACAGGTGGATGATACAAACTGTGGGACAGCCACACACTGGCAGTCTGTTCAGTGCTAGACAGAAAAAGCTTCTCAGGTCACGAAAAGGCATGGGAAAAAACGCAATTGTACATCGCTAAATGAAAGAAATGAGCCTGCAAAGAACCCAGACTACATGGTCCCAACCACGGGGTATTTTGGAAAAGGCAAAGTGACGGAGGCAGTGACTGCTAAGAATAAACCCTAATATCGACAAGGGCTTCAGTTAATAATATCAACATTGGCTCATTAAGTGTATCAAAAATGCTACGCTAAGGCAAGATGCTGAAGACAGCACGGCCTGCAGGTACTGTGGAAGTGAGGCAGAGTATGGGAGCTCTCGGCACTTTCCGCTCAACATTTTTGGAAACATGAAACTTCTATAAAAAATAGTCTATTTGTTTTAAAGCCTCAAACAAAAGACTGACACAATTCAGTAGGAACACATCTCAAAAAATTCATGACAAAATAGAATTAGAAGGTTTTTATTTTTAGAGATTTATTTATTTCTTTATTTGAAAGGCAGAGTGACGTAGAGAGGAGAGACACAGAGAGACATTTTCCTCTGTTGGCTCACTTCTCACATGCCTGCAACAGCTGGGGCTGGGCCAGGACAAAGCCAGGAGCACAGAACTCCAACTGGGTCTCCCGTGCGGGGGTGGGGGCAGGACCCAAGCACTCGGGCTGTCTTCTGCTTCCTCAGGCACGTTAGCAAGGAACCGGATCTGGAAGCAGAGCAGCTGGGACCAGGCAGTCCTGGGGACTCCGACACGGGAGGCGGGCATGCCAAGTGCGGGTTACCCCACTGAGCGCCAGCGCCTGCCCCGTGAGGGGAGCTCATTTTGCTGTGAGATCTTTGGAAATCCATGCTTCTCTTTCTTAACAAGCATGTGCCATGACCTTCTCGTCCATTTAACAGTGTTCCGAGTTTAGCTTTTACTGTGGTTAAAAGTAGTACACTCCGACCCTCTCTACACAGTGCTGCTTCGCTCTGCTGTTTCTGTGAGTGATTTTTATAAAAATATTATTTTTCATCCAAGGTGCCGCCCAGAATTACTCCATCTTGCATATGGAGGTAAACTATGCTTCAAATGAAGCAAGACAAGATTTCTTTCATTTATTAATCCAATCAAAAATGATGAGCGCTAAGCTGAAATTCCCAACCAAAATTCCAGAGAGGAGCAACACAAACGCCTGTGGAAATAAGAAAAAAAAAAAATTAGAGTATTTTAAAATCTCTAACCTTACCCACAGATATATTTTATATTTAAAAATATTACTTTTTGACAGACAAAATAATATAAAGCAAAAAATTATTTTTAATATACAAATATTCAAAGAAAAAAATCAAAAACAACCTACCCCGAACTTCTTCCTTGAGAGAAAATCCTCTCTGCTGAGTTTCAGATAAAACAGTCCTGGGAACACAAAGATCAAGCACGTTGATGTACTGGCCCCTTGAAGGTGGAGGGGAAAAAACAAAAAAGGAAATGTTGCTGAATTCAGATGTGAGCCTAACAATTTCATCCATTTTATTATGCGGATTTTTTTTTTAAATACACAACTTATCCACGACACCGAAAACATTCCTAATGTCAGGAACGTATATGGCAAGTAAAACAATGGTAACGTTGAGCACTAGAGTGACCAGAAAGTGGCGAAGCCACGAGAACGGAAAATTGGAGAAGAAGATCATCGTTACAGCTTTTCTGGCCTGCGTATCAGAGAAGGCAACAGGTTTAGGCAAAGAGAAGTATCAGAGGCAAAATATTTGACGAAAGAAACCCAACCCATGCACAGCACCATGATATTCTTAGCCTCAAAACCACTCAGATTTCAAAAACTACAGCATGCACTTCATCCTGGATTCTTTGTGCACATAAGTGAACTGTTCATACACACAAACCTTGCTGTGTGAACTTCACAATAAAAATTATTCTGGTTGGATTCTAGACAATATTTTCACAAGCAATTTTTTTAGGTTGCGTAACCTTAAAAATTACCAACAATAATGAACGTGTGATGAAATCTCAAAGAATCATGAAATTCAACAGACTGAAAAACAAAGCTACAAAACGGAAAAAAGGAATCACGCCATGGGAAGCGCCACTACTGGCTTTGGTGATGTCATCTGTTTCATACATGTAAACAGGGGAGAGCTCACTACCCCACCCAGTGCTCCAGGGGCAGCCGGCAGCCACATCCCATGAAGGTCTGTCCAGCCCCACTGCATTCTTGGAGCTGCAGACCCCGGAGGGTGGAGGCAAACGAATCTCCCAATCCCAGCTCACTGTTCTGAGATTCAAGACATCCAAGCCAAAGCAGTTATGCCCGAAGCCTTTGTTTTCATTTGCTCGGAAATTCTTCGGATTCTTCTGTGTCCCAACTAGACGCAGAACAAAATTTGCTCCTGCCCCTTAAGTGATAATTCCAGAGCAAATGGAATATGTTGTCTGAGGTTAAACTACAATGTCCATGTGAAAATGTATCTACAATAAACCAGAAGGGGCGTATTTTTGCCGGCTTGACTCTTCTCTCTTCATGCACATTCTTTTGACAAGAGAATACAGAAAGGGAGGAACAAACCCCACGCTTTAGCACCACGCTCTGCAAAGTGGAGACTGACTCTCGAGAAGCACGACAGCGTGGCGTGCACTGTGACCTTGTGCTTGCATGGGGCCTTCTGCAGATGCGAGGTCTTTGGCCAATTCCTGGACAAATCCAAGATAGACCAGAATGGCTGATTCAAATGTTCTAGTCTGCCAAGAATTAGCGCTGTTGCTCCGGGAAGCGACAAGAACCTTGAGGCACACTTACAGGGAAGTGGATCAGGGGCACCGTCAGAAGCACAGCAAGCAGCAGGCACAGCTTCACAGTCATGAGGACAGCATCGCGCGGCAAGTATTTACTATACCCCTGCAGTAGCTCTGGCTCCACTTTGTCTGTGAGCGAGAAAACAGTGAGGATCACATTAGGAACGACATCCCATGACGTCAGTGATACCAAAATGATTTTCCTTTGCACTAATGGATCGAAACGGATGTTGTGTTCCTACTACCAAATCCATCTCTGGCTTTTTTCCTTTCTATGAAATACAGAGACATTAGTTAAGTGTCTTCTTGAAATCTGTAATTCTTTTCATTTTTAATGAAATCAGGAGCAGGACCTCTAAAATTATGACAATGAACATTGATAAAATATATCCTCTTTAATGGAGTCAGCGTTGTGGCATAGAGGGTAAAGCCAGGCCCATGGCACCGGCATCCCATGGGGCACTGGTTTTTAACCTCAGCTGTTCCACTTCTGGTCCAGCTCCCTAATGGCCTGGGACAAGCAGCAGAAGGTGGTGCAGGTCCGTGGGCCCCTGCACCCAGGCAGGAGATCTGGAAGAAACCCCTGGCTCCTGGCTTTGGCCTTGCCAGGCCCTGACTGTAGCAGGGACCGGGGGAGTGAACCAGCGGATGGAAGATCCCTCTCTCTCTGTCTTACTCTCTCCATAACTCTGACTTTTTAAAATAAATAAATATATTTTTAAAATATTTTAGAAATATATCCTTTTAAAAACTTTTCCATATCTGAGGGTCTTGAATTTTAATGTTGTTTTTCTGTAAAGCACTTCTACGTATAACTTTGAATTTGGTCCCTGCGACAACATAAGCAGTTGGGCTCAAATATTAAAATAGCAAATGACTTGTCCAAAGTCATACAACACACAGAGGCTGTACCCTCTGTGCTAAATCGTATTCCTCAATCCCACGAAATTTTTCTCAGTTTTGAGCACGCAGCCTGCTTCAACACTTTATCTGCAGATCCATTCTATGAAAGGGGGTGTGAAGTGGTGAGGCAGTGCTCACTGGGCGGCCATGACGGTGACAGTGACAGGACAGACCCCGACTGGGCTGGCCCCCAGGGCTCTTCCATCCCCCCGGGACAGGGTGCAGCTTTGGTGCTTTATAACTTGAGGATGTGTTCTAGAAAGAATGCTTTACGGGAAATCAAACATGCCTCTGTTGTCAAAGACCTCAAAGTCTAAGGGAGAGATGACAAGCACACACAGATATTACAGAAAGAACACACACACACACAGCGCTACGGGCATTCCTAACCAGGAGCGTGCAGGGCCATGCCTAAACCTCACCACGCACCGCAACTGAACTTCGCTGCGGGTCGCACTCCGTTCCCCCATCTTTACACTGACTTCCGGTTACTGAGAGCACGCCGCGTCTGTGTATTTGTGGTAAATTCAAAGCTGTGGGGGGAGAGAAGTTCTAGATTCGAGAAGCAGCAGTAGGGCACGTGCACTTGCGAGGATGAACACGCAGTCCACAGCTCGGTGGCCGACACACAGCAGGTGGCAGGCCTGGGAGTGCTGCGCGGACCCACCCAGTCACCTACTGCGTGGGGCTCTGCATTCAATCTGGCAGGCCCCAGAGACGCAGGGAAGGTTCAAGAACCGCTCGCTGCGATCCGGACTAGGCAGGAGTATGGGTGGGAGGAGAGAGAGACTCAAGTCAGGGATGCCAGGTAGAAAGCTACTAACACAATCCGTGTAAGGGCGTGAGAATAGGAAGCAGGCTGGGGATGGGAGGGAAACTGCACACAACGCGGGCGTAGGTGACTAAACAGGAGATTATTAAGAAGAGCCAGGGAAATCTGGTTCCTATTTCCACATCGGTGAGATAACCTCCCCGTCTTTATAGAAACATGGCAAACTATTTTATTTCCATGTTCTGAATCATAAAATGAGCTACGAATACTTCTTGCTTAACAGCTTCAAATGGTCTGGTTATTACACAACACGTGAGCCCTGGTGTGGTGCGCCAGAATAACACTTCTTTCTTCCTCACCATGTAATGCTCTAATTTCCTAACCAGGGTCAATACTGTCTATGTGGGGACAGACTTACAGGTCTCTAACCTGACAGCATTCCCACACTAAGCAAGCCTTGCAAGCTCTGGATAAAAGGATCCCAAGCAGTTCTCGCAGCCTGAAGAATCAGATTCATCACAAATTCCAAACAAAGGTCACACGTGCACATCCTGCCTCCCCAGGAGGAAAACCTTTCTCCTCGGTGAGTCACTGTGTTCTTAGCTGAGCCTTAACACATGTAAGGGATGGAGTGCAACACGCTTGTCTGGATTCAGACAAATCTCCACAAAGCTCACGGGGGCTCACGGTGATCTCAGCAAGCTCTGGATGCCACTGAAGTGCGGCGCTGCCTGTCACGCAGGGTATGATGATCACAAACAACATAAAGAACACTGCACAGCACTTTCTACCCATAGACAAAGGGCTCCTGGTATCCTGAGAGATACCAAAAAGGTTTTCCTTGGTTATGACCACCTGCCAAAAAGAATCACCGAAGATAAAATTAGTACCTGTATATTTTGTTTTTAGAGAAGGAATTATTTTTATATCATTGTCTAACTACCTGCCTACCTACCATGTAGTTTTTCTTCACGTATATAAAATTTGCATACTCTGAAGAATGCCCATAGGAGAAAGGAATTAAATCAGAGACAACTAATAGCTTTAGCTGATAACTGGGTAAATTCTTGTTTATGAAACATTTTGTTTACATGGTGAAAAACTTTTGTGTTCAAGCAAAGTGATAGACAGACAGATAAGACAGACAGACGGATGGATCCCTGGAACTCATGTGACTTAAGCTTTCCCAAAAGTTCACTTCAACAAAAATGGAATGAAGGAAATCTGTATTTACAGACAGAAAAAACTGTATTCGAATCTCATCTCCATTATTCATTTATTGCAGATACTGGCCCAATTCCTCAACCTACATGAACCTATGCCCACTTTACAGAGCTGTTACAAGAATTAGTGTAGGTGATGTACGTAAAAGGCCTGACACTGACACAAATGTTAGCTCCCGCCTCCCCGTCCCTTTCCATCTAAGCTTTCTTACAATGCAGTCCTAGAAGCCTGATGACCCATGCTATTGATTTAACTACTTCTCACCATCCTCCACACTGGCAGGCCATCTGCAGTTCTTCCAGAGATGAGAGTTCTGCTCATCTACAGGGAGCAGAAGGCCAGTTCTTTTTTTTCTTCCCCCTTCAATGTTAAAGATCTTTGACTATAATACAGTTGAGCATCCCTAATCCAGAATGTTCCAGAATGTGTCATGCTCTAGAAAGATTCAGATTTTAGCTGTTCAGCTCAAATGATAAAGTCTACACAAAAATTCCAATATCCAAAAAAAAAAAAAAAATTAAGTCTAAAACATTTCTGGTCCCAAGAATTTCAAATAAGTAATATTCAATCAGCAATACTTGTGCAAGATGACTATTTAATGTAAAAATATACACAACTATTCTATGTTAAATCTTTTTGAATCTCACACAGCAAAGGAAATGATCAATAGAGTGAAGAGACATCCAACAGAATGGGAAAAATATTTGTAAACCACCCACCCAACAAAGGATTAATATCCCAAATATACCAGCAACTAAATTTAATTAGTTAAAAACTAATTAAAAGGTAAAATAAAATAAAATACTTTAAAAAGTCTTTTTGAACCCCAAGAAATCCTGCAATAGTATCTTACTGACACATAAAAGTCTTATTAAATCTGTTTTAAAAACTAACAAATCCAGGGCCTGCACTGTGGCTTAGAAGGTAAAGCTGCTGCCTGTAGTGCCAGCATCCCATATGGGCACCGGTTCGATACCTGGCTGTTCCACTTCTGATCCAGCTCTCTGCTATGTCCTGGGAAAGCAGTAGAAGGTGGCCCAAGTCCTTGGGCCCCTGTACCTGCATGGGAGACCTGGAAGAAGCGCCTGGCTCCTGGCTTTGGATTGGCACATCTCTAGCCGCTGCGGCCATCTGGGGAGTGAACCAGTGGATAGAAGACCTCTCTTGACCTCTCTCTCTCTTCCTTTCCTTCTCTGTGTAACTCTGACTTTCAAATAAATCAATCTTAAAAAACAAAAACTAACAAATCCAACAACCAAAAATGCAGCATATATATTTCAAGTTTTGTTTTACTAGTAATGATCAAAAAACCCAAGAATCTGTTGTAACTGTCTTTGTAGTGTAGCCTGCAAGGCACCATGCTCACACTGGAAATAACGCCCTTCCTGATGGTACACACAGAATTCCAAATCCCAAACCCAAACTCCAGCAAACAGTGCAGTAGATTCAGATTCACAATGGTTTTATTACTACTGAAATAACAACAGATATAACAAAACAAGGCCATTCAAGCAATTACAAGTTCCTGGAAGATAATACAGCACTTCCTGAAAAGTTACCATACTTAAATTTACTTAAAGACAGTAGGAAGAGCAGTACAGTGCTGAGACAGAGTGCCTGAAACGACAGACTAACTATGATAATAGTGATGATGATGATGATGATGATGATGATAACAGTAACGCACCCTGAGCGGTAGCTCTCCTTCCTGGAGGACTCATGTACTATTCCAGGCGTTTTACACCTCACTCACTTCTGCCTCAGAGCACCCAGGCACAATTCTCCTCAAGTTGCAGAGCCGAAGACGAAGACATCACAGCCTGAACGCTCCTGTACAGCCAAAGTAGGAGGAGAGGCATCTGAACCTGACTTCCTTCTACCAGGGTTAGGAAAGGAAGCCATACGCAAAAACTGTGCCAGCACTGTCAGACCTGGGAAAACTCTGGGAGAGAAGTCAAATGGCGTACCGGTCATCCAGAATGCCTAACTCCTGAAATGCGTGCACAGGGCTATCCACCATGAACTCAGAGTCAAAACTGCTGAGCACCACCAGAGCAGTAACAGTCAGTCCCAGCAGAGCGCACGCAAGGGCGTTCACAGCTGGAAGGTGTACTCAGAAATGGACAACTGAATGTGACTTACAATGTGTTTGTTTGCAAACTAAGTAAGAGAGCTTACAATTTTTTCTTGTTCTAGACTTTTCTTCTTAAAATTTATTTATTTGAAAGACAGATTAGAGAGAGAGAGAGAGAGAGAGAGAGAGAGAGAGAGAGACCTTCCATCTGCTGGCTTATTCCCCAGATATCTCCAATGGCCTGAGCTGGGCCGATCTGAAGCCAGGAGCCAGAAGCTTCATCCGGGTCTCCCACATGGGTGCGAGGGCCCAAGCACCTAGGCCATCTTCAGCTGCTTTCCCAGGCCATAGCAGGGAGTGGATCGGAAGTGGAAGCCGGTGCTGCAGGTGGTGGCTATACCTGCTATACCACAGCACTGGCCCCTGTTCTAGACTTTAAAGTTTTGCTTTTTCTTCAGGATCTTATCAAGAGAGAAAAAAATTCCAACATACTGAGTAGGCAGATTTTCCAAAGTAAGAGAATTTGGTATTCATTTTATGAATTTAAAAGAGTTTTTCAAACGTTGAGGAGAGGTCAGGGTGTATCACGGGATGCCCATCTGCTGAATGCTGTGACCCAGTGCAAAGCAGTGCGTTCGCTACCTCTGTGTACAACGCAGGCCAGGGGAAAATCCTTCCCTTTCTAAGTTGTTCTTCAGAAATTAAAATGATTGATTCTCTCAACCGCCAAACTTCTGAACTAGACTCGAATTATATTGGATTTGCATTTAAAAAATCATTACTGCACATTTTCTCTCATGGAAAGAGATCGACATCCCTGAGCCTGAAGGTGCACTGAGGTGTTGAAGGAACTCATCGATCTGGAGCTGGATCCGCCTTCCCCAGGGAAAGAGAATCCACACTTGAAAGCCTCTGGAGCAGCCCTGGAGGGGCCGCGCTGTCAGCCGGTGGCCTGAACAAACTCCCTTATTAATGAAAGACAGGAAGGGGATCTACAGTCAGGCGTGAGACCACCTACACGACAATTCATTTTGTTATCCATCATTAAAGAATATACTCACCATAAAAAGTGAGGTACCCAAAGAGCGCAGAGAGAGAATAAATGAGGAAACTTAAAGCAACTGCTGTATTGGTTACATTCTGCATTCTTTTCTTTGAAGGGCTAAAAAACAAAAATGGTGAAAGTGTAGCAGTGATCTGAATCACATAGAAAGAAACAAGTGTCTCCAGGCTAGTCAAGAGAATTCCCTCACTGATGTCTAATCCATCGTAAGTACACACTACAACTCCAGTCTCAAATCAGCACACAAAGGCCAACAGTCCTGCAGGCCATAGTCTCAACCTGGACAGAATTCACTCCTGGCTGTTTCATTTTAAACTAACCCTTAGAATGCAACGATGGGAGGAAAAGATTCCTACGAAAGAATGACATTCAATCTGAAAGCCCTACAGGGAAAAAGATACACGATACTTTTAAAATACTTCAGGATACCTTTCAAGTTCACAGTAGATGGGCAAGATTGAAGTATGGCAGAGAAATGAAAAAGCCATGGTTGGGATGGCATAAACACTCTGAAAAAAAGTTTTGAAATGACATGATTAGCAAATGCTACTGTACTGAAACCACATTTTCATTTCAACAACAAAGTCAGGCCTCAAAGTCAACTTGGCTAAATTTATTCATCTTTCATGCATTTATTTTTTACTATTTTTTTAAAGAGAGACACATGTATGGTCACCAGCAGATGTGTTACTTGATAGCTGGCTTGCCCATACTATTCAAAATTTCTTGGCTTCCCATACCACGCTGCTTTTACCACAATCACTTCTGCATTATTTGGGCATGATAAAAATAATTTAGGGAAAATAAATAATACTTAGGTTAAGATAAAAATAATAATTTAACAATGTACTTATTCCAATTCTCATTTTTTCCTAATGTATGCACAATTTAAATACATTTATTACCATAAGCAATAGCAATAGTTAAGACTTTTTTTTTTTTTTTTTTTTTTTATTTTTTGACAGGCAGAGTGGACAGTGAGAGAGAGAGAGAGACAGAGAGAAAGGTCTTCCTTTGCCGTTGGTTCACCCTCCAATGGCTGCCGCGGACGGTGCGCTGCGGCCAGCGCACCGCGCTCATCCAATGGCAGGAGCCAGGTGCTAGGTGCTTATCCTGGTCTCCCATGGGGTGCAGGGCCCAAGCACCTGGGCCATCCTCCACTGCACTCCCGGGCCACAGCAGAGGGCTGGCCTGGAAGAGGGGCAACTGGGACAGAATCCGGCGCCCCGACCGGGACTAGAACCCGGTGTGCCGGCGCCGCAAGGCGGAGGATTAGCCTGTTGAGCCACGGCGCCGGCCAATAGTTAAGACTTTTGAATCTGCCTTCTCTAACTCTATCCAAGGGAACACTGAAAACATTAACCACATCTTCCTACCAACAACATCTCTGACTAGGATCTCTTAATGAAATGAGTATCATTTATTCTAGACCTATAAATTTTTAGAGATCCAATGGAACGCACAAGCGTATGTTTTATTTTGTTCTTAATTATTAGAATACTTAACAAGTCAGTACCAGCTATAAAGTACAACAGTAACCAGTGCAGTGAAAACACTGACTTTACCGAACGGATGGTGGTGATTTACTTTCTCTTAACTGACTTTAGACTCTTCAGCAGAAGTTCCGGATGAAGAGTCGTGTCTGGGGACACAACGCCTGGACGCCTACAGTGTCTGAGCGGGGCTGGGAGGAAGGAAGCTGTGCTGTTTCCTGACGCTGGATTGAGGGAATGAGAGTTTAATTCACAAATTCTCTGTTTCATGTACTGCTCAATTTCCTGGCTTGTCAATTACCCTACTCAGATCTTGAAGGCACATGGAGGTCTTTACGGGTAAAAGATGTAGGAACCTCTCTTGTGGGGCCAGAGAGACACTTTTCTCATTTAAAAACTAGAAATAAAAAGGAAAACGCCGTGTGGAGGAGCAGGCACACCGGCACACTACTGTCCTCCACAAACAGAGCTGTGTGTGGGCTGAGGGGCTTCCAGCACCGGCGACCTGCGGAAAGTGGCTATCGGCCGGATCCGAAAGTGTGGATGTGCGGCCCCAGGAAGACTGCACAGCCCACCTGCTCACACTTCCTGTCTCCTGTGAGGACGTGGGTCTTCAGGCCGTTCCAGGGTCCTGTGGCTCTTAGAGAAGGCGAGGGGACTTGGTCTTCCCGTCTTTGCTGCAGGCATCATAAACTTCCACTTTGGAATGCTGGCCAGAATGTCTATTGGCATTGCTCAATGACTGGTCCAATGATGAGGTTGTTTAGCAACAGACCGAGGTTCTACTCACAAGGGAGGAGTTTTCGATATAATTGGCTATTTAGCTTTACAAGTCCAGAGGGCAACAGGAAGTCTGGATCCACAGAGGACCTTATTGGCCAGAGCAGACATTCGGGAAATCTGTTCTTTTAGGCAGAAACCCATTTAAAACAGGCTGTGTTTAAAGGCACGCCAAAAGAAAAAAGAAAAAGAAAAAAAAAAAAAAGGCGGCTGTTTCATAATGGGCCACCCTGCGTTAAATAATATTATTCTTCTGGTAGGCAATCCTACACTTAGCACTTTCATGAAAATTAATTAGTTACAGGTACAAAGACCTAAGAGACCCTGCTACACAAATCTCTTAAAACTTGAAATGTGAAAAATCAACCAAAAGTATCTGTTAATAACTTACACACCTCTTTGGAGAAATGAAAGAGCTTTGGTTTACAATCATCTGTAGCATTGGAAATCTGTTTAAGAGTATTGAGGGGAAAAAGAGAAACCAACAGCCATTAAAAGTCAGAATACATCAACAGAAATGATGAGTTTATTATTACTAGGTTTTCAAATCAAAACATTTTAAAACAAAGTTCCAAAATGAAATACAGCCATTACTTTTTTATTAACGAGTAAAAAAAAAATCATTAGTCTGTCTTTTTTTTCCCTTCTTAGTTTAAAATAAAAAGGAAGAAATTGAAAAGATAAGCTGTTACCTGGAAATATTCTTCTATGTCATTTAACATCAGAGGACAGGGGATGGACCATTTTTTAATTATTATCTGTAAGAATAAACAGATTCAGTACTCAGATTTCTTAAATAATTTTTAAGAAATTGACTTCAAATGGGTGAGTATTAGTTCAATTAACCAAACACCATACCACACAAGAAGCTAGCAGAAGATTCTTTACATATATGAAGGGTCCTCAAAAAGCTCACAGAAGGGGCCAGCACTGTGGGTAAAGTCTCTGCCTGTAGTGCCATATCCCATATGGGCACCAGTTCAAGTTCCGGCTGCTTCTTGTGATCCAGCTCTCTGCCATGGCCCGGGAAGGCAGTGGAGGATGGTCCAAGTGCTTGGGCCCTGCACCCGCATGGGAGACCAGGAGGAAGCACCTGGCTCCTGGCTTTGGATCAGCCCAGCTCTGGCTGTTGCAGCTGTTTGGGGAGTGAACCAGCAGACAGAAGACCTTTCTCTCTGTGTCTCCCTCTCTCTGTAACTCTACCTCTCAAATAAATAAATAAATAAATACATTAAAAAAAGAGAAAACACTATGCATGGATTCACACCATTTGCACCAACACAAACTTATCTTGTAATTCCATTTTCCATGAACGGTCTGAAGTCACCTCGTACCGCTTTCCCCACTTGGAATGGGGTCACCTGGGGGGTTAGGGCTGCACATCTGTATGGGGTCTTCTGTATGGGGTCTTCCCCGCTGGAAACCAGAGTCCTCTCATAGCAACTCTGAAACTCCAGCAGCATCAAAGCATTTTTTTTTAAGCGCGATTTTAAAATGAGAACATGATATTTTCCCTGACAATGACACAAGGGCATGGTTATTTGTGGGCCAGCTATCAGACACGGAGAGAGAAATATCAGTGATATTTCTGATGTGTTTCTGATGTGTAAGTGCTGCCCCTCCTTGCTTTTTCAGACTGGAGTTATTTTTGGTGGATGTGAAGAAAGCTGGCTAGAATGAGAGCGCAGAGCTAGGGAACTCCAGCTGGTAAAAATAAATTAAGAAAAACATTTGGAGAAATCCATAGGGATGCTGTTTCCCAGAAAGAATCAATGAAAATGTTTCAGGATTTCACTCTTAATTGTAGCCATCCTGTTCCCGGGCCTATGGTTGTGGCTATGTCAACATCACCATTGTTGCCCCTGTTTGGGGGCAAGTAATTACTCCGTAAATGTTTGCTCCAGGCTGAATCACAGCATACAAAGGGGCAAGGGAGAAAAAATGCAGTATTTGTCCTTTACGGAGACCAGCAAGTAAACACTATTCCTATCCCTATTTGGTATTCATCTAGTTTTGGATTTAACTAATTCAATCAAAATTTTATGTTGTGATAAAACAAATCTTAAAAAAACATGTACTTCTAGGATTAAGTTAATGAGTGAACTAAAGAGTCTTTCTTAATTAAAAATCTCACCAAGGGAGAAAAAAGAATGTTACAAGGACCAGCCAGGCAAGTTGCTTGATTTCTGGGTTAGTTTTCAACTAAAAGGCCAAGTCACCAAGAAGAAAGAAAAGCAAAGCAAAAGCAGTGATCTCACTATCTTTTTTTTCGTGATCGGTTTTCACAAAAAGGATGAGGATGGGGTAAAATTCAGGCTTCACTGGGGCGCTGGCAGCATCTACGGAGCACTTACTGAGTACCAGGGACCTTAAAAAGCTATATTATATTACATTACATTATATCATATCATAGCAAATCATATTAGCTACTTTACTTATTATAGTTATTATTTCAAAAAAATTTTTTAAAGAATTATTTATTTAGAGAGTGAACTGGTGCACATATGGGATGTAGGTGGCGGCTTTACCCGCTATGCCACAGTGCCAGCCCCATATTTCTAAACTTTCAAATCAAAATACTTCAAAATAATGCTCCAAAATGCAATATAATCATTGCTTTTTCATTAATTAGAAAAAAAAACCATTACGGTTTGGTTTTATATTAATACAAAATTCAGCTAATTTGTTTGCAGAGACCCATCTGAAGCCACGCCACAACAGGCAAGGAAAGCCCCCACAAAGAGCAAAGTGCTGGGGATAGAGAGAACATGGTACGAAGACAATTCCAGGCCTCGAAAGACAAAGGTAAAGGAGAGTAAGTGTTAAAAATAACTTGTTCAATTGCACCAAAGGTTCCAACTTCTTTTTCTGCTCTAACAACTTCCCCCCACTTTAAAAAGAAAAAAAAAGACTTATTTATTTGAAAGAGCTTCAGAGAGAGGCAGAGAGGTCCTGCATTCACTGGTTCACTCCTCAAATGGCTACAATGGCAGGAGCTGAGCTGATCTGAAGCCAGGAGCCAGGAGCTTCTTCCTGGTCTCCCACATGGGTGCAGGGGCCCAAGGACTGGGGCCATCTTCTACTGCTGTCCCAGGCCACAGCAGAGAGCCGGATCGGAAGCGGGGCAGCTGGTGCCCATACAGGATGCTGGCGCTTGCAGGCTGGCGCTACAGGCCGGGGCTCTAGCCTGCTGTGCCACAGCGCCGGCCCCAGAATTTCCCACTTTTTAAGGCTCAGCTCAAAAGCCCTGAAAGCTTCCTAAAGCCTTCTGGACACTAGCTGCCAGTGATCCTTCTCTCAACTCTTGAAACTTTCACACCGAAGCGCATCAATCAGTATTTCCTTATGTATGTCCCTGTCGTTCTCTCTCTCCTTCCAGTACATTGGTCTATCTCCCCTACTAGACGGAGATCCTTAAGTGCTCAGGTTAAACTTCCACATCTATAATGCTGAACACAGTGCTCTGCAGGACAGCGTCGAGGATCCATTTCAACAGTTGACTCTTTTGATTGCTGAATTACTGAAGTATGAATCAGAATACTACCATGTACTTATGATAAAACTTTTAGAAACAACTGCAATCTACGTGTGCTCCAACATGGACCAAAAATGGTATATTTACCAAAAAAAAAAAAAAAAGGTCAAACCATTAGGTTACCATCATTCTGATCCACTGCTAAAATAAAATTTATTTCAACAGTTTTAGATGTTTTACAGGGAGCAAAAATTTATGTTAAATTTTTTCCAAGAAAATAAGGATCTGGGAGAACCGACTGACTATGGATTTTGACTTACGTAAGCTGAAGAGTATGATTAAGAAAATAATAGCTTTTTGGACTTATTTTTTAAAATGTCATACAAATGTTATACAGATTCATAAACACATATTAGCAAAAGTAATCAAGTGAAAAAATGATATCCTTCCAAAAATCTTTGAACACACACATGTGTTTCCTTTTGTAACCTAATACTTAAAGACTATCTAAGATAAACATGTCAATTAAAAAAAACATTCAGGGGCAGACATTTAGCCTGTCATAAAGATGCTCCTGTTCCACGCTGGAATGTCGTGGGTTTGACGCTTGCTCTGGCTGTTGGTTCCAGCTTCCTGATAAGGCAGAAAATGGAAGGCAGCAGTGAGGGTCAAGCACCCACATGGGAGACCTGGGTTGAGTCCCCAGCTCCCAGCTTCGATCTGGCCCAGGCTGGCTGATGCAGGCCGTTGGAGAATGAATCAGAGGATGGGAGCTCTCTCTCTCTCTCTCAAATAAATAAAATACTCTTTTTAAATTATAAGAGCATAAAAAAGTGTACAATGTTCCTCACTGTCCCACTGTAAGCCAAATTTAAATTGTGCTCACAGGTAAAAATCTGAGCAGATGATTTGTAAAGCATTACAATAAATGCAGAAAAAGAGCAGAGTATTATTTCCATATGCCTGCTGCGGTAGAAATCTGTATTGAATTAAAGGGTATCTGCCATGACAAGAATGGAAAGTACAGTAGACATATCATACCAATATATTTCACTTGCTTCAAACTATTGGCTATGAAAACTAAATTACTCCTACCTATGCAGAGCCTGGATTGCCAATTATCTGTGAAGGAAAAATGGAATATGTTATCTACACTGACTTTCTGTAACATCCAACATCCATATGCTCACTTGTGAATGCAGGCCACATCCAACCATGTAGGCACTTCTCAACAATCAACTGATAACGACATTCTTGCTGTTTCTCCTTTTAATCTAGAGTCTAAAAATGTATGCTGGCACTGCAAACAGTTCATGGAAAACAGAACTGAAAAGATGTTTACTTTGGTGTAAACAACTGAAATCCACACATAACTTTTCATAATACTTATATTTTGAAGATCCTTGGTATGCATGGATTTCATTTTCTCCCTACCAGAATAAATGTACTTTTAAAATTCATTTTCCATGAAATTTTGAGGTACGTTTATATGTTCAATTCACTTATTTTTCCAAGATATGAGGAAGAATGCTTTTAATGTTGATAAATTCGGGGCCGGCGCTGTGTTGTAGCAGGTAAAGCCGCCACCTACAGTGCTGGCATCCCATATGGGCACTGGTTCGAGTCCCGGCTGCTCTACTTTCAATCCAGCTCCCTGCTGTGGCCTGGGAAAGCAGTAGAAGATGGCCCAAGTCCTTGGGCCCCTGCACACACATGGGAGACCCGGAAGATGCTCCTAGCTCCTGGCTTCAGATTGGCGCAGCTCTGGCCGTTTAGGCCAACTGGGGACTGAACCAGTGGATGAAAGACCTCTCTCTCTCTCTCTCTCTCTCTCTCTCTCTCTCTCTCTGCCTCTCCTTCTCTCTGGGTAACACTTTCAAATAAATAATAAATCTTTAAAAATAAAAGTTGATAAATTCAACAATTAAATACAAATTATGTTACATATTTTTATGCTCCAGAGATAAGATTATAATACTTATGTACACTGAAATCATGTATACCTCATTTGCATACTTTGTTTTATCCCTGTATCTCAGAAGATAGTTTAGCCAAGGCTAATTGTACCCTAAATAGTTCTGACAGCTTTGCAACCTTGTTTTCTTTTCTTTCTTTCTTTCTTTTTTTTTTTTTAAGGATTATTTATTTGAAAGTCAGAGGTAGAAGGAGAAGCAAAGAGAAAGAGAGAGAGTGGTCTTCCATCCATTGGTTTAGCCCCAACTGGCTGCAATGGCTGGAGCTGCGCCAATTCAAAGCCAGGAGCCAGGAGCTTCTTCCGGGTCTCCCACATGGGTGCAGGGGCCCAAGGACTTGGGCCATCTTCTACTGCTTTCCCAGGCCATAGCAGAGAGCTGGATCGGAAGTGGTACAGCCAGCCGAGACTCAAACCGGTGCCCATATGGGATGCCAGCACTGCAGGCAGCGGCCTTACCCGCTACACCACAGCACTGGCCCCGGAACCTTGTTTTCTAATACTGCTTACCTACTGATGTGCTGTCTTGCTCTTATGTATTGCAATTTTCTTTCATTCATTTTTAATAATAAGGAAATATTTAACCAAGCTTATGAAAAGGTCATTTGGATATGCATATACTTGGCAAATTTTAAAAATGTTTAATTCTATTTAACGTTTGACATTTAGATAGTGGCTATGAAATAAACTGCCACAAAAAGAAAAAGGGGGAATTTTAAAATTTTTTCACAAAAGGTGCTATGTGTAGGATGTTAAGTTCTGTTTTAGAAAAATTAACAGAGGGGCCGGCGCAATGGCGCAGTGGGTTAAAGCCCTGACCTAAAGCACTGGCATCCCATATGGGTGCCGGTTCTAGTCCCAGCTGTTCCACTTCTTATCCAGCTCTCTGCTATGGCCTGGGAAAGCAGTAGAAGATGGCCCAAGTCTTTGGGGCCCCTCTGCACCCACGTGGGAGACGTGAACCAGCGGATGGAAGACCTCTCTCTCTCTCTCTCTGGCTCTACTTCTCTCTGTAACTCTGTCTTTCAAATAAATAAATCTTAAAAAAGAAAGAAAGAAAAATTCACAGGAAAAGCCAGTGCTGAGATGTAGCAGGTAAGCCACCTGCGGTGCCAGCATCCAATATGGACACCAATTCCTAGTCCTGGCTGCTCTACTTCCAATCCAGCTCCCTGCTAAGGCACCTGGGAAAGTAGTAAATTTACCAAAAAAAGGTCAAACCATTGGTTACCATCATTCTGACCCACTGCTAGAATAAAATTTATTTCAACAATTTTAGGTGATTTACAGGGAACAAAAATTAAGTTAAATGTTTGACTTGGAAGAAGCTCTTGGTACCTGGGCTTCGGCCTGGCCCAGTGCTAGCCGTTGTGGCCATTTGGGAAGTGAACCAGCGAATGGAAGATCTCTCTCTTCCTCTCTCTCTGTAACCCTGCCTTTAAAATAAATAAGTAAATTTTTTAAAAATTAAAGGAAATACATTCATATTCCTTTATTTTATAAATATCTAAATGAGTTAACATTACTATTTGATATTCTATAAGAAAAATAATGAGCTTATTTAAAATAAGAAAAAATGGCCGGCGCCATGGCTCAACAGGCTAATCCTCCGCCTTGCGGCGCCGGCACACCGGGTTCTAGTCCCGGTCGGGGCGCCGGATTCTGTCCCGGTTGCCCCTCTTCCAGGCCAGCTCTCTGCTGTGGCCCAGGAGTGCAGTGGAGGATGGCCCAAGTGCTTGGGCCCTGCACCCCATGGGAGACCAGGAAAAAGCACCTAGCACCTGGCTCCTGCCATCGGACGAGCGCGGTGCGCCGGCCGCAGCGCGCTGTCCGCGGCAGCCATTGGAGGGTGAACCAACGGCAAAGGAAGACCTTTCTCTCTGTCTCTCTCTCTCACTGTCCACTCTGCCTGTCAAAAAAAAAATAAATAAATAAAAAAAATAAAATAAAATAAGAAAAAAATGTGAAGACCATATTGTTTTGCAATAGTGTTTTTACGAGAATCTCTCAATGAAAAAGCCAGAGCAGGAAGGCAAAATCAGGTACCGAAGTTGTTACCAAACCTCCCAGCCTGAAATCTCTGGTTTCATTAATGGAACAAAGACTCCAAAGTAAGGTGACTTGTATCAAACTGATTTCACAGGCCAAAGCCAGACAGTCCTCACACAAGACGCTTGAGGAAATGTGCGGTACCTTTTAATTCCATTTTCCATGAACTTTCTGAAGCACTCTCGTAATGTACAGAAACTGACAAACCCACTCAAGAATCAGACTCCGCCCAGACTAGGTTGGTGTGCTCCCCTCTCTAGCGAGCCATGACAGAGACTGAATTTGAAATGCTGCTTCAGCCAAGCCTTTTCAGAAATAGATGCGGTGAAGGAAATAATTGTGGGGGAACAAAAGTGCTTTTAATAACACATTGAAATAAAACGGGATTCTCTTCTCAACATAAAACAGAGGTAAAAGAAAAAAAAAGACATTAACACTATGAGTCCGACTTCAGGGAGGAGATAAGCAATGCATTATGTTGTAAACTTACCACGAGAGCAAAGAACACCATAAAGAAAAATGATAAACTACTTGTGTAGCCAAGAAAGCCTGTAAAATAACAGTAAAATAAAAAGCAATTTATAAGGCGAGTGATCCTAACATACACTAAAGCTATACATCTCGGGCATGTTTTCCATTACGGCGCTTGGCATCTGGGGCCGAGGGCTCGGAATAACAACATTCCAACTATCTGTCACAGATCATTTGGGCGGCTCTGTACGGCAGAATTGGAACTGGCTTACCACTAATGGCACACTGTACGGAAAGGCTGCTCTTTCATGTTCCACTGTAAAGATTTTATTTTAGTGGGCCAGACAAAATACTACTGCCAACCAAGTAACAGGCTAACTAGGCAGGGCTGAAGGCTGAACAACCCAAAATAAGGCCAAGTTTAAAATGATTCACAGCCACTCCCCTTCTGCTCAAAATGCGGTCCTGCGAAATTTAAAAGCCCCTTGATACTTCTCTCCCTCCCTCCCTCTCCCCCCTCCCCTTTTACTAAACAAATCATGTGCTCTTCTAATATAAACTTACCTATTTTGGGAAGAAGGGCAAGAGGGAACACGATGCTAACACAAATGATGATTAGTAGTGTCTGTCCATCAAGATACCAAGACCTATTAGAGAAAAAGTTCTATTTTAGGGACAGGACTCCAGTGTTTGTTCTCACATATGTGCAGAACACAATACAATCTTGACAATTACCTGACAGGAAAAACCCACTTTCTTTTGTTCTTATGGAGCCTATTATTCTTATTCATGTATTTATGTTTAGGAAAGGTATCAAAATATTGGGATGGGGTTGGTACTGTGGTGTAGCAGGTAAAGCCACCACCTGCAATGCTGCTGCTCCACTTCCAATCCAGCTCTCTGCTATGGCCTAGGAAAGCAGCAGAAGATGCCCAAGTCTTGGCTCCTGGCTTCAGGTTGGCACAGCTCCAGCCACTATGGCCATCTGGGGAGTGAACCAGCAGATGGAAGACACCTCTCTCTCTCTCTCTCTGCCTCTGCTTTAACTCTGCCTTTCAAATAAATAAAAATAAATCTTGAAAAAATTAATGGGATGCCACTTTTCAACTACTAAAATTAGAAATATTTAAAAATAAGAAAAAAATAAGATAATATTCAATACTGGTAAGGAGTGAATGGTGTGTAACAAAAACTGATGAATAGACATACTATGTAAATTATCTTTCTAGAAAGAAGCTGGGCAATAGATATGAAGAACGTTCAAATAATTATGTCCTTTAACACTTATAAAAGATCATTAAACATAAGGAAACAATCAGAAATAATAACAAAGACTGTGGGGGCCAGTTTTGTGTTAACTTAAGCGGGTTAAGTTGCCGCTTGCAATACCAGCATCCCACATGGGAGTGCTGGTTTGAGTCCTGGCTACTCTGTTTCCAAGGCAGCTCCCTGCTAATGTGCCTGGGAAAGCAGCGGAAGATGGCCCAAGTACTTAGACTCTGGCCACCCACATGGGGGATCCAGGTGGAGTTCCGGGTCCCTGGCTTTGGTCTGGCCCAATCTTGATCACTGTGGCCTTTTGGTTAGTGAATCAGCGGACAGAAGATCTCCATCTCTGCCTTTCAAATAAACAAATACACACACACACACACACACACACATATATTTTTAAATAACAATGATTGGGGCCGGTGCTGTAGCGTAGTAGATTAAGCCTCTGCTTGCCATGCTAGCATCCCATATGGGCGTTGGTTTGAGTCCCGGCTGCTCCACTTCTGATCCAGCTCTCTGCTATAGCCTGGGAAAGCAGTGGAAGATGGCCCAAATCCTTGGGCCCCTGCACCCGTGTCGGAGACAGGAAGAAGCTCCTGGCTCCTGATCAGTGCAGCTCCAGCTTTTGTGGCCCTTTGGGGAGTGAACCAGTGGATGGAAGACCTCTCTGTCTCTCCCTCTCTCTGTAACTCTGCCACTCAAATAAATAAATAAATAAATCTTTTAAAAATGATTTTTGTAAAGAAACATTTACTGAAAACATTTAAAATAATGAAAATTATAAACAAACATGTAACACTCTGACAATTTGGAAGTAACAATATAATGAAAGTTCAGTAAACAGTGTGTGTGTCAGTGTGTGTGTGTATAGTGTGATACTAATTTTGAGGAAGAATATAGATGCCCTAAAAATGGAAAAAAGTACATTATATCGATAGCCATTATCTCTACATAGTAGGATGAGACAGGCAACTTTTGTTCTTTATAGTTGAGTATACTTTTCCAAAGTTTCAGGAAAGGGCATGAGCTACAAGGTAAAAATATTAAAATTTCATATGAAGACATTAGAATACTGAATTTAAAAAGTAACTTAATAGTATGATTCTGAAAATTTAAAAATAAGTCCAAAGGATATACTTAAAATACCAAAACTGAGTATTTCTATGTGGTAGCAATATAAGACATTTTTATTTTCTCCTTGTTTGCATATTATATGGTTTCAATTTTTCAATTTAAAATACACATGTGGAAGTTTTAAAAACTTGAAGTTAATTCCCCAAAATCTTAGTAGATTGAAATGTAAACAAAACAATCCATGACATAAAATGAAAAATCACTGGTATGGATTAAATAAATAATAAGATGCTGAAATTAAATTAGTAAAATTATTAAAAAGTACTATCCAAGGATGTGACATGATTGATCCTTCATATACTGCTAGTGAACTTGTCAATCAGTACTCTCTTCAGGAAAACCAATGATAATATGTAGCAAGAGCAATAAAAATACAGTGGCAATCTACTTTAAGAAAATAACCTTGAGCCGGGGCCGTGGCTCAACAGGCTAATCCTCCGCCTTGCGGCGCTGGCACACCGCGTTCTAGTCCCGGTCGGGGCACCGGATTCTGTCCTGGTTGCCCCTCTTCCAGGCCAGCTCTCTGCTGTGGGAGTGCAGTGGAGGATGGCCCAAGTGCTTGGGCCCTGCACCGCATGGGAGACCAGGAAAAAACACCTAGCACCTGGCTCCTGCCATCGGATGAGCGCGGTGCGCTGTCCGCAGCGCGCCGTCCGCGGCAGCCATTGGAGGGTGAACAACGGCAAAGGAAGACCTTTCTTTCTGTCTCTCTCTCTCACTGTCCACTCTGCCTGTCAAAAAAAAACAAAAAAACAAAATAACCTTGAGAGGCTGGCAATGTGGCATAGTGGGTAAAGCCGCCACCTGCATCCCACATGGGGGTCGGTTCAAGCCCCGGCTGCTCCACTGCCAATCTAGCACCCTGCTAATATGACTGGGAAAGCAGTGGAAGATGGCCCAAGTCCTTGGGCCTCTGTACCCACGTGGGAGACCCGGAAGAAGCTCCTGGCTCCTGATTTCAGATCAGCTCGGCTCCATCTGTTGTGGCCATTTGGACAGTGAACCAGCAGATGAAAGACCTTCCTCTCTCTCTCTCTCTCTCTCTCTCCCTTTCTCTTTTTCTACCTCTCTCTGTAAACCTCTTTCAAATAAATAAATCTTAAAGTCTAAAATGGAAAAAAATGATACCCTTACAATGTTAAGAAGCTGGGGGAAAAGTCTATATTCCAAACAATAGAAAACGCTTACTGGGGCCGGTGCTGTGGCGCCCGCATCCCATATGGACGCCGGTTCTAGTCCCGGCTGCTACTCTTCAATCCAGCTCTCTGCTGTAGCCTGGGAAAGCAGTAGAAGATGGCCCAAGTGCTTGGGCCCCTGCACCCGCAAGGGAGACCAGGAAGAAGCACCTGGCTCCTGGCTTTGGATTGGCGCAGCTCCGTCTGTTGCCACCATTTGGGGAATGAACCAACGGAAAGAAGACCTTTCTGTCTCTCTCTCACTGTCTACAACTCTACCTGTCAAATAAATAAAATCTTAAAAAAAAGAAAATGCTTACTTAGGTCAATAACAACTAATCAATGGGAAGTTAAGCAACTTAAAAAAAAATACAACCTGGGGACCAGCACTGTGGCATAGTGCGTAAAGCCTCTGCTACCCACATGGGAGACCTAGAAGAAGCTCTTGGCTCCTGGCTCCAGACTGGTCCAGCCCTAGCTGTTGTGGCCATCTGGAGAGTGAATCAGCAGACAGAATATCTCTCTGTCTCTCCCTTCCTCTTTCTGTAACGGCATGACACCAGCCCCTAAACCAAGAATTTCAAGTAAATAAATTAAATAAATAAAATCAATAAAAATTTAAAATGACAACCTAGTAAAACAGAAAATGCGAATGGCAGAAACACAAAATGTATGGTTACTAACTATATTTTTAAAGAGTTCTTAGGAAAAAGTAAAAGGAAATAGATCCGCAGGAACGTTATGTGTGATTTTTTCCTGATTTCTTTCTCATTCCACCACAAATTCCTGTAATGTAGCTGTCATATTTCTTACACTTAAGGACAAGCTTATATACTTGCACACACACACAACATTAAGAACATAAATCCATGCTAAGTGGGAGCTGCATGCTTCAAAAACTAGTAAGGGATGCTTTTCCCAATCACTTGCAGGACGGTCTCAGAAGCCGCCACTGCGATAATGCAAACTCTTACTCCATCACCAGGGAGCCAGAGACTCCCACTGCAATGTTCTATTGCAGAAGGGTTTTCCTCTATGTGGGTTTTTTTTTTTTTTTAAGATTTATTTATTTATTCGAAAGTCAGAGTTACACAGGGAGAAGGAGAGGCAGAGAGAGAGAGGTCTTCCATCAGATGGCTCACTCCCCAAATGGCTGCAATGGCTGGAGCTGTGCTGATCCGAAGCCAGGAGCTTCTTCCGGGTCTCCTACGTGGGTGCAGGGGCCCAAGCACTTGGGCCATCTTCTACTGCTATCCCAGGCTGCAGCAGAGAGCTAGATTGGAAGAGGAGCAGCCGGGACTAGAATCGGCACCCATATGGGATGCTGGCGCTTCAGGCCAGGGTATTAACCTGCTGAGCCACAGCGCTGGCCCCTCTATGTGGGTTTCAACCCCTGGCTTCTAACATGGACTTTATGAGCCGCTGCATGTCTTGCACACTCTGGGTTATGAGGAAGCCTTTTCCAATGCACCCTGAATCACTACTATGGGGGGGGGGGTTGCTGGTTAACTTCCTCTTTACTAGAATGAGAGCAGGAGCAGCAGCAGAAATAGAAGCAGGACCACAATGTCCCCTTCTCCACTCTCATTCACGTCCTTAAGAGACGCACATGCCAGCAACTCGAACCCGTGCACAAGTGTTTCAAGCTCTAACGGACCTGAAGCTGTGCTCTCTGCAGGTGCACATGCCCACAACTGCGGGGACACAGGAGGCACCGAGAGAGGCCAGACACTGAAAACACAAAGCTGTGCTCAACTTCCAGTCACTCCGAACAAGAATCAAAATAGGAACTTCAACACGTCCCTGAGACACACCTGGCAACTAACCTTCTAAAGCTGGCACAAAGCCCAGTGCTGTGTGTCTGAAACGTCTTTCCTTCTGGGGCCTGATCCCAGCCCCCGGGCCAGGAGAAAATCGGCCCAAGGAGCAGCATTTCTGCTGCCCCTGCTCGGAACAATATGGCATTGTATACTTGAAAGCTGCCACAAGGGCAGAGCTCATGTTAAGTAGTTCCACTATAATAAAATAAATTAAAATAAATTGCTATAAACCAATTTGCCCCTTGGAAAGAAAGCAAGTGTTATGAAGGTACTCAAGGGAGCATGCCCGTTGTCAGTCACAGCATCCGGGACAATTTTCTCTCACGTAAGAATAAAGGAACACTGTTGGAAATCCTGCAACGACAATTACTTTACACTATTTCGGATCGTGATTCGAAATAGTTGGCGAGGCGCTGAACGGCCGTCTGAAGGTAACCGGGCCTCGCCCCGGAGGAACGCAGCATCACAGGTGACAGAGTGTGAGACTGCGAGAGGCCTCAAGACCATCTGCAGCAGCTGCACTTTGTGAAAATCAGCTGAAGACTGGTGTGTGCGACGACCGCAGCCATGGAAACGCATCTTCTGCTGCTGCGAGATTTAGGCTGCGTCTCAGCCACTCTCGTTTACTGCTAGATGATGCCCCATACTCTCCTTTTCACGGGGCAGAACCTTAAGTTCTTAATCTAAAAGTAATTTTATCATAAAATATCACTTCTCTACCCCTGGCATGGCTACTGATTACTGCAGATCACTTCTTATCCTTCCTAATTTATGTTAATAAGCCAATTGTAAAAAGAATGCTGTTTTCGTTACCATTCATTAACAAGAGAGGCTGCACAGCAATGCATAGTTGAGATTTCATGTTCATGTTGCATCATGAATTGTGTTTGGCAATGGAGATTTTCAAAGAACAGAAAAGATTAGACTTACAAATAAAACCCCAGCCTGAGCAATACAAGCAAGCAAAAAGAAATCTCAAAAAGTACATATTAGTAAATTTATTTTATAGATCAGTAATTTATTTTTTAAAGATTTTTAACTATATGAAATTCATAATTACAGAAAAAGGGAGGGAAAGACAAAGATCTTCCATCCACCAGTTTACTCCCCATATGGCTGCGATGGCCAGGGTTGAGCCAGTTGGTTCAACCAGGTCTCCTGCGTGGGTGGTAGGGGCCCAAACATTTGGGTCATCTTCTATTGCTTTTCCCAGGCTATTAGCAGAGAGTGGGATCAGAAGTGAGCACCTGGGACACTAACTGGCGTCCATATGAGAAGCTGCCACCATGAGCAGCGGCTTTACCTACTACGCCACGACGCCAGCCCCTAAACCAAGAATTTAAGAAGAATGTCGTAATCTTAAATTTTTTCTAAGGGGAGCGGGGAAGAATTATCCAACAGAATCTATTTTCCTACTGTGATCTAAATATATATGCTCTTTAAGCCAAAAGAATTAGAGTAAAAAGTTTTATACTTCCTAGAAAACTTGTTTGATCTGTGGATTTAATCCTATATGATAAAAATGTTCCAAGTATGAAATATAGAGCATAAATCTTTAGCTGTATTGTAAATGCTTTGGCATGCAGATGTTTTTTCCATATTTTAATGAAAACCAGATTTATTTATAAGTTGCTTTAATTTCATTCTCGAATGGAATGGAACAAGAGTATCATATGTTCTGAATTAGGATCTTACTCACATCCCATATCAATTATGTAACTCAAATGCAAGACAACTTAATTGTGTCAATCATATTCCCCTGACAAGATCATTAAACGTTAACAGAGAGCTTCCAACTTTTAACAGCCACAGATTTAAAAAATACAAGATACCCTGTGAAAAATATAGATGTACCATAAAAGCTCAGTATAAGCATTATAGCTTCTGACTTCTAATCACAATTTTTGAATCAGAATATAATGAATACAAAGTTTCTTTTTGATAACATCTTTATAAAGGTTTATATTTCATAAAAATATATCAAAATCACAGATAACCCAGAAAATCAGCATACCTGAAAGAGTTAATTACAACTGATTGTAAATCGGACCCTAACATAGAAGAACATCAATATCAAATTGATCTCACAGAAGCTAGCACTGCTATGTAACCACCTAGAAGCAAACTGCTCTGTATGGACAACAGCATCAATTACCATAACATGTGCTGCTTAACTATTTTACAGCAGTAAGCTTTAAGATTAGTGACTAACTTGCATTCCAATTAATGTAATTCACCATTATTGTTCTTTAAAACTCTGAAATCCAAATAAGTGATTATATATACTTAAAATAAGATGAAGTTGTTAAAAACAGATGCAATTAAAAACATCATAACAGATATGATGCAAACTGCCAAAGATTTTTGAAGTAGAGAGTTTGAAAATCCTTCAAGTATGTAAAATAACATTTTAATTTTCTACTAATACAAATGGGATAACATTTAATTTTATTGTTTTTCAAATGTGCCAAAAGAAAGCCCAGCAATTTAAGTGACAAGTGATTTAGAATGGAGTGATGGTAAAAGTATAATTTTAATTTTTTAAGTTTTAACTTATTTATTTAGTTGAAAGACAAGTGGAGAGAGAGAAAGAGAGATTTCCCATCCAGTGCTTCACTCCCCAAATGCCCACAACAGCCAGGTCTGGGCAGGTGGAAGCCAGGAGCCCAGAGCTCAGTGCGGATCTCCCAGGCAGGTGGCAGCGCCCCGGCTAGCTGAGTCTGCCTGCACCTGCTGTCTCCCAGGGTGTGCACTGGCCAGAAGCTGCAACTGTGAGTAGAGGCCAGCGCACTCTGATATGGGATATTGGCATTTTTTTTTTTGACAGGCAGAGTGGACAGTGAGAGAGAGAGACAGAGAGAAAGGTCTTCCTTTTCCATTGGTTCACCCTCCAATGGCCACTGTGGCCGGTGCACTGTGCTGATCTGAAGCCAGGAGCCAGGTGCTTCTCCTAGTCTCCCATGGGGTGCAGGGCCCAAGCACTTGGGCCATCCTCCATTGCACTTCCAGGCCACAGCAGAGAGCTGGATTGAAGAGGGGCAACCAGGACAGAATCCGGCACCCCGACCGGGACTAGAACCCGGTGTCCCAGCGCCACAGGCAGAAGATTAGCCTATTGAGCCTCGGCACCAGCCAGATATTGGCATCTTAACAACCATATCAAATGCCCTCCCCAAAGGAGAATTTTAAGAAAAAGAAAGCATAAGCATCAATACCAGTTCTGTCACATACTGTTTTAATTATTCCTAAAAATTGTGCTTGTATTTATATCTCTTTTCTTTCCACAAAGACAATGTAAGTAGTAGTCATCAAATTCCAGGCAATAAAAGGTGGGAGGGAACACATGTTAAAATGGTGTTAACATTGTGTATGAGACACCTGGAGATATGAATCTGAGCTTCCTGGCGTTTGGAGCAAAAAGGGAAGTATTATCTTTAATGTAGTGATTGTGGAATGTCTGAATTCTCCACATTTACCTTATGCTGTCAGCATACAAAAGCATGTGGATGTGTAATATCTTACTTGATGATCCCATTAACTTGGCTAAGAAGGCAGTATTTGGTAACCCTAGTGCACCAAGTAAAGAAACCTATGGTTCAAAGTTAAGTTATACGGCTAGGAGAAGCTGCATTCCTGAAGTTAGAGACTATGAAATGGACAGGACAGAACATGTAACTCTACTCTAAATCTAGCATTGCTTATTCTACCTCATAGTGCCTTAACTTCTTAGCTCTAAATTCTGAAACAAATTTCTCACGTAGAATTCAAGTAATAGAAGTCGTCTTCAATCTTTTTACAGCAACACAAAAGTGAGTTTTACATAGCTGTTTCTTCTAGCAAGCCTTTAGAAAACTAAGAGTATAAAATAGAAATGTAACTAGATAAAGCTGTAGATGAAACAAGGAAGCCAAAAGCATCAGATATGATAAAGTATGTGGAAACCCTGTAAGCCGTAAAGGCACAGTATCTTCTGATGGTGAAAGTCATTAAAGACAATATCCTTTTTTCAGCCACATTTTATGGATGATTTCCATGCAGAGCAGAGTATACCATGCTTTCCTTATAAACACAAGCATACTTAAAGAGTGCCATTGGCCGGCGCTGAGGCTCACTAGGCTAATCCTCTGCCTTGCGGCGCCAGCACACCGGGTTCTAGTCCCATTCGGGGCACAGGATTCTGTCTCGGTTGCCCCTCTTCCAGGCCAGCTCTCTGCTGTGGCCCGGGAGTGCAGTGGAGGATGGCCCAAGTGCTTGGGCCCTGCACCCCATGGGAGACCAGGAGAAGCACCTGGCACCTGGCTCCTGCCATCGGATCAGTGGGGTGCGCCAGCCGCAGTGGCCATTGGAGGGTGAACCAACGGCAGAGGAAGACCTTTCTCTCTGTCTCTCTCTTTCACTGTCCTCTCTGCCTGTCAAAAAAAAAAAAAAGAGTGCCATGGAAAATGGAACTAAAAAATAAATTCATATTGGGGCAAAAAAATTGAAATCCATACATATATGCAGTCTTCAAAAAGTTCATGGAAACTCATTACAAAACAACTACACATGGATTTCAGATTTTTTTTCCACCGAAATAAAGTTCATAATTCTATCATCCACAAACTCTGTGAAATACTCTTGTTAAATCTCTACAGTTATCAAGTAAAATTCTCTATCAGAGCCAAGTTGTCAACGCTAAAATCTAAATTTTGAAAACTTGCCCTGAATTATTGGAGCAAAATAACCACTCAAATCTAGAAACCCGACATGTTTTATGTTATAGTTTGAAAACTTTGCAAAATAACTTGACACTGAGATTTAGCCTATCCTTTCAAGTTCATTAATCTAAAAATTTCTTGTTCTACATAGTGAAAGGAAAATCACAATTGATTTGCTTTTTTTTTTTCATTAAAAAAGAATCAATGGTCTTTAGGATCCAGGATTTTTTAAACAAAGAAGGCAAAAGGAGTTACGATGTACAGGTATAGTACTGTTTGTAATATCATTAAAAAGCAAAAAATAATAATAGTTGTATCCTGCTGTATAAAAGGAGTCTCCCACAGGTATGTGTGTAGCTGACACATTCTTTCTCACTCTGATTTGCTGAGAAGTGGCAATAATATCACTCATCTCCCCCCGAGTGTAAGACCTTTCCTGTCAATACTTTCAGTCTTTCTATTTCTCCAAGGCTCCCCGCCCTGCCTCGCCCGATCACCTGCCCCACGATGCCAGGATTCTGTCCGGAACATCACGTAACAGCAGCTGGCAGACATCTGCTGAGTGTCTCCTCTAGTCCCTCATGCACCTGCCTAACCTGCAAGTGTGCTGAGGACAAGGGATACATTTGTTTTACTTGCCAATGGCCCTTAAGAAACATTTTTTTGAATTATAAATGTGAAATATTTTTTTCTTACCCACTGTAGTCTCCATGCAAAAACGCTGAAATAGCAGCAGGAAGCTCTGTTTTAATAATTAAAAGATAAGATGACATAGCTGCAAAGGAATGAAGAGAGTTCCTATTAGAGTTTTATAATTTTAAATCATTTTTACAAAAAGATTTCTTTGAAGGGCAGAGTGACAAAGAGAAAGGGGGGAAACAGAGACTGCTCTTTCTGTCTCTGTTCAGCTGGTTCAGTCCCCAGATGTCGGCATCAGCCAGGGCGGGGCCAGGCTGAAGCCAGGGAGTCAGGAGCTCTACCAGGACGCAGAAAAACGGACTCCAAGGCACTCCGATGTGGAATGCAGGTGTCACAAGTGGTGGCTCGGCCCATCGGACCACAACGCCCACCCCAATTTTCAATCATTTTTCAGAAAAAAATTATCCCAGAACACAGATGTCCACTAGAGCCATGATAACATATGGAAGATTAACTCATAATGTACTGTCCCAAAGATATACAGACCATGAAAAGAGACAAAACCCTTTTTTTTTCCTTTCTCTGCTACCCACCCCCTATATCATAAACACATGCTATTATAAGAACGGAATGCATAACTTATATTTTAAACTGTCCTCTAAAATACATTAGAAAACGTTCAATGGAAACCACTAAGCATATTAAAGACATGAAACTTCCAATTTTTATTCCATTTTATTAATGGGGCTCATCTATATTATGTAATCAGAACATGAAGCTAGCAATATTATATTTCATCTGACAGGATTCAAGAAATAACTAGCTCTTACAGCAATTTAATAATGACCCTATTTTTGATGTAGCTATAAAAACACAAATTCTATAAACCGTCTACTAGGAAAAGTTTTAATATGGTTACAGAATACAGAACTCATTTATATGTAAATACTGAGTTTAAGCTTAAATGCATAAATATATAGAATGCAAATGATTTGGAGTCAGAACTTCAGCTTAACAGAGTAAGACTCTCCCTTTCTCCCAGAGATTAAGTATACATACATTAAAACAAAAACCAGCAAAAAATGCCCATGAAGAATAAAGAGCGAATTCTGTGTGCACATTAATTTTATTGCATTTTTATATTTCAGGAAACATTTCACTTTCTCCTTGGACCTATAAAAACTAAGACCACAAATGAACGCCAAGTCTGAATGACACAAATCTGGGAGAAACTCTGATTTAAAGGCTCCAAAGGTTAGAAGAACGTGCGTTTCACAATCAACATATGTGAAAGTAGCTGAACTTCTTCCCAATTACAATGCTGAGATGAGTTTAACTCTGGAAGAAAAGAGATACTTACCAGTTCGTGTACAAATTTGTATGAATATAGATAATGGTATACACAGACACACACCGACACACACACACACAAACACACACAGTACTTTTAGTAAAGTAACAAAAACCAACGGCAAATTAAAATTTTCAACAGTGGCACACCCACTTCTCGGTAAAGAAAACACACAAACACAAAAGTGGCAGCTGCTTTCTCCCCAGCAGAAACAGAGCTGTAGACGAGGGCCCAGGCAGACACAGCTGCAAACTCTGAGTGCTGGGTATCACGACTGCTCGAGAAGAGAGGTTCCACAGAGTCCACGTTCTCAGGAAGAGAGATGCCATCAGTGGGGCACAGGAGGAAGGCTTCCATTAGCCTTCTCCACCCAGGGATTTGCAGTCTGTACAACATCTCGTCTACTGCAAAGAACTACACACATACATGGCGCAATGATGAAAATCATGAGGTGAATTTTCTGAAAACGGCCTAAAATGACTTAAGTATATCTTGAGAGAAGGTTGAAAGAGAGAGAGAGAGGGAGGGAGAGAGAAAGAGAAAAAAAAGAGAGAGAAAGAAACAGAGAAAAAGAGAGAAAGAGAGAAAAAGAGAAAGAAAGAGAAAGAGAGAGAGAGAAAAGTACCCTGAACACAAGGAACGTGGACTTCCTACACGGTTTAATTTACTATTTGTTCATCATCAGTCTTTCTCGCTTGGATTCATCTACTGCCTGAGTTCCCAAAGTTTCAGACGTCCATCTATTTCGGTCATTTTCTATTATTTCCTTTGGATCTCTAGTTGTGAAAAGCTTCAATGAATATGAGATCATATTTCTTTCTAAAATGCAATCTGTCTTTCTTTCCCGAATCTCTATTAGCCCCTGGCTAATCATCTGATCACTTTTACCCTCTGCTGCAGCCTTAGCTCTTTGGTTTTCAAATGGGAGTCCAATTTCATTAGATTCCGGTCTGAAAAATCATGTATATTTTAAGAAATTCGAACTCACCAAACATATGTTTCTCTCTCAAAAAAAGACCTCCACATACAAGAAACAGATATAATAAAACATGCAAAAAATATATATATATATTTTTCTTAGAGTGTGCTGGTGCATGTTTTAAGAGCTACAAAAAACCCCAAGAGCTTACCAAGGGGAAAAAAGCTGACTGATTAAGCAAGTAAAACAAAGAAAGACACTATGCAATTCACTGCCAAAGTGATCTTTTCTTAACCACAGACTTCCATGCAAGGGAAGCTCACACACGCACTGTTTCCAGCTGAAAGGTTCATGAAATCAAAGAGCGCCTGCCATACCTTGCGTCTCAATGTCTTCTATTAACGGCGTAAGGAAAAGCTTACGAGACTTATTTTAGAGACAGGCCATGAGCAAGAATTTGTAAGTGATTTTTGCTGGCATTGACACATGGTGTGGACTCTGAATACAGGACACGCCACGCGATGCTGGAAATTAATGGGAACAGGGCCCTCCATTAGCGCTCCGATGATCAGGAGGCCAAGCTGGCCTCCAAACCACCAAGGCCCACCTGAAAGCTACACCCTGGTGACAGGGATCCCGCCATTACAAATCACTTCGCTTCACCATGTTAACTAAGGGGGTGTTTCTTCCCTTCTCATTTTAAGTAACTGATTTGCTAGAAAATTCCTTGGGAAGGAAACAAAACCAAACTCTTGTCAGCCTAATCAAGACACAGAAATTGAAAGCATTCTTTAGAAACCACGTGGAGAAGCAACTGTTATATAAAAAGCCAGTTGGGTGAATCATGGGAGAAGCACATGAGCTGGGCCAGAGAGGCTGATGGGAGAGATGTCAGCGACAGAGCAAAAGGGCGGGGTGGTGGGACACCCACGAGAACAGCTCACAGCCCTGGTTTTTTGGGGGTGCCTATGCTACATGATATGCAAGCCGTTTCCTCACTTCATTTTCACACAGAACTGTGGGGTAAATACTATTTATTCCACAGATGAAGAAGTGGAGGCACAAACAATGAACCTGCCAGACTGGTCTGAGAAGCTTCCATGACTGGTTGGCACGCTATGGGCAGGTGCAGGGGTGGAAAAATGAAAAGTCATTAAAAATACACTCTCTAGAATTTTTTCTCCCATCGGCATTTAAATAACAAACTGCATTTAAATACAGAGTTCTACAGCAGGATTTTTCTTTTTTTTTTTTTTGAAAGATTTATTTATTTGAGAGGCAGTGATGCAGAGGGAAGGAGGAGAGACAGAGAGAGAGAGAATGAATTTTCCATCTCCTGTTCACTCCCCAGTTGGCTGCAATGGCTAGGACTGGGCCAGGCTGTAGCCAGGAGCCAGGAGCTTCACCTGGGTCTCCCATGTGGGTGCAGGGGCCCAAGCACTTGGGATATTCCACTGCTTTCCCAGGTGGATTAGCAGGGAGCTGGATCAGAAGTGGAGCAGCCGGGACTTGAACTGGTGTGCCCATGGGATGCAGCATTGCAGGTGGCGGCTTCACTTTCTGCACCACAGCACTGGCCCCACAGTAGGGTTTGAAGGAAGTAAGAGTCCCAGAATCCAGGACGTTAGCCAGGGGCTTAGTAACATTTATAACTTTCATTTCACCTTGAAACAGATTTTCAATGTAGTTCCTTCCAGCTTTGTAGCTGGCTTCGTGAAGTGAAAATCCAAGATTCATGGGCTGTCTAGGAGTCTACTGCATTTACAGCTATGACGGTAGCTCTAAAGAGAAGGTTTCCTAGTCTCACACAATTTGTGATTTTAATACTACAGTGAAATCTGGAAAATAAACACAAAAAGCATTACCTTGCCCCCAAACCCTGTACTCTTCCTGTGGACTAATCAATTCTCTACCCTCCTGGAGTTTGGGCAAAAGAAATCATGAGTTTACAAACACAGTTATCCTTTTTATTAAATATTTGCAACGCATGATGGAGGTAGGATTACTTACAGCTATTTTAAAAATAATTAGCTTTTCGGCACGTGGGGAGGTTCAGCAGTTTCTTAAAGGATTAGTGAGCTGGCCTTGAACGAACAGATATACTATGGGAGGAAATACGTTTGCCTTTCCATCTCAGGGAGGCTCCATTTTGTTTCAAAACTATTTAGTCATGGATGGTGACTGGTTTATTCAGCATGTCTTATTAATCCAGTATTCCCACTAAATGTTTACATGCCTTTGAAATTCCATCCTACTTGAATAGCACATAACACAATGTCTTTTTTAAAAAGTTTTTAAAAACTCAAAAACAATGTCATTTCCCTACCTTGTGCACGAACAGAAATAAAAATATATGGAGGAAAATGTTTCCCCATAATCCTAATAAAAACATGTTTTATCAAAAGTGGTCAAAATAGCTACTATTGTGAAAACCTTACAATTAAACTTCAACAGAAATCTTCACCAAGTAACAGATTATTTTCAAAGCCTTTATTTCTCGCTTTTTTTAAGTGACATGTTACTAATACATTTTGGCAAAGGAAGCACTTGTCAAGAAAGCTGTTCTGTTCTAAGAGTGCTTACCCCAGTTCCCGACAATCATGCCCCCAGCACAAGAGCTGCAGTTTGATTAGAGACGAGCTGACCAGCAGATGGCGCTGCAATAGCACACCTATTCCCAGTTTCTCAAGAGGACAACACAAACCAGTTCATTTCAGACTCCTAGTACTTGTGTACTCCTGTTTCCCGCTCCCCCCACCCGCCAAAAAACACACACAGGAGGAAAGGAAATCCAAATACTATTTTATCAAATATTGATAATGTGATTCTTTTAGTTTTCTATTAAAATGCTCTTATCTATACCTTTCAGCTTGTGATTTATAAACGGTGCTAACTACACAAAGGGTTGCTGGGTCTCTTCCTTTTTAAAGATTGATTTTATTTATTTGAAAGGCAGAGTTACAGACAGGGAGAGACAGGGAGAAAGATCTGTCATATGCTGGGTCATTACTGAAATGGCAGCAACGGCTGGGGCTGGGCCAGGCCAAAACCGAGGAGCCTGGAGCTCCATCTGTGTCTCCCAGGTGAGTGCAGGGACCTAAGCACTTTGGAAGTGGTGCAGCCAGGACTCGAACCGTCGTCGCCCATTTGGGATGCCAGTGTTACGCAACAACCAATGCTGGCGCCTGGGTCTCTCCTAAAATTTGTATTCCTAAATGCAGGTCTTAGTCAAGGCTGCTAGAGCAAGGTCTGGGATTCTGTACCACTCTGCACCTGATGTGAAAGCTAGGTGATTTTAGTAGTCAGAAAGTTTCACTGAGACTAACATTTAGGCTTCTCCTTTCACCATGGTTAAATCTTTAATCTCCCTGAAACTGGGACTTCACAGAGCTAAGGGAAGATTAGCCTGTCCCCATTAGTCTTTCATATATTTTATAAAAGCCAAATAACAACTTAACATACTCCTAGGATCCACCTATCCATCTATGTTTTGAGTTCAGCAAGATATGAAACCAGATATAACATTAACTGATGAGGCTGGTGCCATGGCGGAGTATAAAACCTCAGCCTGCAGGGCCGGCATCCCATATGGGCGCCAGTTTGAGTTCCAGCTGTTCCACTTCTGATCCAGCTCTCTGCTTTGACCTGGGAAAGCAAAGATGGCCCAGGTCCTTGGGCCCCTGCATCCATGTGGGATTCCCGAAGGAAGCTCCTGGCTCCAGATCGGTGCAGCTCCAGCAGTTGCGGCCAACTGGGGAGTGAACCAGTGGATGGAAGACCTCTGTCTCTACCTTTCTTTCTCTCTCTGCGTAACTCTGACTTTCAAATAAATAAATAAACCTTTTAAAAAATTAATTGGTTTAAAAAAATCAACTGACTTGGCTTTTACCAAGATCCGATGGCCTTTCTGTGGTTTGACTAAGAAAATGAATTGGGGCTTACTGTTTGATTTCTGGTGACATCCTAGACTACTGAATGGTCTGTTTCAGGAGTTCAAGAGACTGAAACTACCTACCTTGGTTTTAGGAAATGAAACACATGCTGCAACTCAGTCACCTACACTTATTTTCTACCACAGTTGTTTAAAGATTTATTTTGAAAGAGTTACGGGGTTGGGGGCAGGGTAGTCAGATAGTTGCAACAGCTAGCACTGGGCCAGGCTGAAGTCAAGAGCCAAGAGCTTCATCCCAGTCTCCCACAGGGGTGGCAGGGCTCCAAACACTTGGGCCATCCTCTGCTGCTTTTCCCAGGCCATTAGCAGGGAGCTGGATTCGAAGTGGAGGAGCTGGGACTCGAACTGGTGCCCATATGGGATGCCAGCATCGCAGGAGGTGCTACAGTTCATAATCCTTCTATGGGTCAGTTCACCAAATTCAAGTTCTCCAACTAGAACTGTGCTGCCTGTAACAGCATTAAATATTACAATTTCTAGATGCCTCTTTCTGGACTTCGCGTCCCAGTCATATCCCCGATGCTGGGGAATGGGCAGCATACGGCTAACTTTGGCTTGGGCCTGCTTCAGGCCCCCAATTTCTCATTCTTACGAGGAGACCAAGAATTGCTTTTGAGTAGTATTTCACAATATGGAACCTGATTTCCCAAAGGCAAGAGTTTCTATAATTTTAAAACACAAATGCTACATTTCATGAGTTGCATTTTTTTCATTGTAAAATTCATAGATTATCTGAAGACAGATCTCTCCTATCAGCTTTTAGACCACACGCCCTGTAACTAAAACCTGTTGCCTGACTGATTTTGAGAGAAGATTCTCTGTAAAGCAGTGACAGTGTTCTTTTCGCAAGATGCTACACGCAGGCTGACTTATGTGTGTATTCTGTGGACTTCCTGGTAGGTGACGTCTCTTTTTCTTCCTTAAGAAAGGTCGTTAGCTTCCCCACTTTATGCTTCTCTTCTCCTTTCCTTTCTTCCTGTAAAAATGATCACTTATCGGGGTTGGCACTGTGGTGCAGGGGGTTAACACCCTGGCCTGAGGTGCCGGCATCCCATGTGGGAGCCGTCCGAGTCCTGGCTGCTCCTCTTCCCATCCAGCTCTCTGTTATGGCCTGGGAAGGCAGAAGATGGCCCAAGTCCTTGGGCCCCTGCACCCACGTGGGAGACCTCCTGGCTTCTGGCTTCGGATTGGCACAGCTTCTGGCTTCTGGCTTCTGGCTCCTGGCTTCGGATTGGCACAGCTATGGCCGTTGCGGCCAATTGGGGAGTGAACCATTGGATGGAAGATCCTACCCCGCCTCGTGTAACTCTGACTTTACATTTAAAAAAAAAAATGATCACTTATTGAATGTGTACTGTGTGCCAGGGACGAGGGACATAAATGAACGAGCAAATAACCTTGACCCAGTTTATTCTCTACATTTTCAGAGTTCACAAGTCAAGGTTATTTGCTCATTCTTCCATCTGGTGGTTCACTCTCCAAATGGCTGCAAAGGCTGGGGCTGCGCCAGGCTGAAGCCAGGAGCCAGGAGCTTCTTCCGGGTCTCCCACAGGGGTGCAGGGGCCCAGGCACTTGGGCCATCCTCTACTGCTTTCCCCGGCCATAACAGAGAGCTGGATGGGAAGAGGAGCAGCCGGGACACAAACTGATGCCCATAGGCAATGCTGGCACCCAGGCAGAGGCCTAGCCTACTATGCAAATTGCTGGCCCTGAACAAACTATTTTCAATGGTTGAATTTCCTGGACTTTTAATTTCAGAGGCTGAGGGACTGCCCTGAAGGATATTCCTAAGAAGTAAAGTTCCTGCTTTCTTAGTGACAAAGAACAGTATCTACAAAGGCTTTTAGGGCAATTGTTATTGATTTATTCAAAATACCTATCAAAGCACAAATCTTCTCATGAAACCAGTACAACCCTCTCATTGACCTTTCTTGTACCAAAATAAATTTATGTCTCAAAAGAATTAATATGCCTCCCAAAGTGCTAGATCAAAATTTTTATTTTGGCGTAAAAAGGGACCGTAGGCTCCCTGATTCCTACCCTATACCTAACCATTTGACAAAGATAAAAATGAAGCCAGGCCGGCGCCGTGGCTCAACAGGCTAATCCTCCGCCTTGCGGCGCCGGCACACCGGGTTCTAGTCCCGGTCGGGGCGCTGGATTCTGTCCCGGTTGCCCCTCTTCCAGGCCAGCCCTCTGCTGTGGCCCAGGAGTGCAGTGGAAGATGGCCCAAGTGCTTGGGCCCTGCACCCCATGGGAGACCAGGAAAAAGCACCTAGCACCTGGCTCCTGCCATTGGATGAGCGCGGTGCACCGGCCGCAGCGCGCCGACCGCGGCAGCCATTGGAGGGTGAACCAACGGCAATGGAAGACCTTTCTCTCTGTCTCTCTCTCACTGTCCACTCTGCCTGTCAAAAAAAAAAAAAAAAAAAATGAAGCCAGGAGAATGAACGAGTAATTTCCCCAAGACACAGGGCTGCGCAATGACAGAGGCAGGTGTAAGCAGACAGAATTCAAGTCCCCTGACTTTCTACTCAGTGTTCGGCCTACAAGAGCAAGCAACCAATTTTTTTTTTGACAGGCAGAATGGACAGTGAGAGAGAGAGACAGAGAGAAAGGTCTTCCTTTGCCGTTGGTTCACCCCCCAATGGCTGCTGCGGCCAGTGCGCTGCGGCGGGCGCACTGTGCTGATCCAAAGGCAGGAGCCAGGTGCTTCTCCTGCTCTCCCATGGGGTGCAGGGCCCAAGCACTTGGGCCCTCCTCCACTGCACTCCAAAGCCGCAGCAGAGAGCTGGACTGGAAGAGGAGCAACCGGGACAGAATCTGGCGCCCCAACCGGGACTAGAACCCAGGGTGCTGGCGCTGCAAGGCGGAGGATTAGCCTATTGAGCTGCGGCACTGGCCAGCAACCAATTCTATTAGAATAAAGAAATCATTTATGCACACCTAAGAAAAAAATTCTGACAATGTATATTCAATTATAACCCAGGTGGGCTCTCCATAAATAAACTTTCAACTAATGTGAAAAAAAAATCATGAAGATATCACTCTAAAAACTAAAGAAATATTACTGGCTTTTTGAATGTAAACAGACATTAAAAACTGATGTCTGTTTCTAAATCATGTTTTGAAAAAGTTGTAAAACAAAATCAAGCAAATCAACAAACTTCAAGAGGTGGGAGGACTGATGATTTATCCAACCACCAAATACACAAAAACCTTTCTAGAACATTCTGACAACTGACCAACCAACGTTGAACATTTTCAGAGAAAAAGAGTATTTTCAAAGGAGTGTGGGCCATCTCTACTGTCAAACAGCTCAGATACGAGGCAGTCTGCTATGGTCTCAATGTGTCTCCCAAAGGTCCTATTTTGGAGACTTAAGCCCCAAAGCAATGACACTGGGGGCTGTGGCCTAATGGGAGATGTTAGGTCATGCGGCTCCCCCTCGTGAAAGGATTCACGCAGATCATAAACCGGCTA
The DNA here is from genome assembly GCA_949820135.1 of Sylvilagus floridanus. Taxonomy (NCBI): domain Eukaryota; kingdom Metazoa; phylum Chordata; class Mammalia; order Lagomorpha; family Leporidae; genus Sylvilagus; species Sylvilagus floridanus. Next base: position 15,110,331 of record OX463228.1, on the reverse strand, counting down.
GAGGCTGCGAGTTCCCTCTCTTGCCCTGTGCTGCAGGTGGTGTCTTCCTACACCACGTTAGGTCCTCAGCAGCTGTGGCTCCCTGATGTTGGCTTTCCAGACTCCAGAACCATGAGCCAGATGAACTTCTCCTCGTTATGCATTACCCATTCTGCAGTACTCTGTTAAGCAGCACAAAATGAACTATGACACTGCTCTAATTCAGAAACCTAAGCTTCTGTAGACTTCTATTCGTTAGAACTAGTTCTGCCCTCCGAATAATACTGAACTAGTGTCTCTCCCTTTTTTTTACATGTCATGTTCAGTTTTTCAAATAACTGTAGCTAGTCCATGGCACTTCAACAGTCTTGATTAACAAAGGTGAGTATTCAGAGTTGAACTTTATCGAGTCCCAGGTACTACAGGAGGTGCAGGGAGCTGAGGAAATGCGATGTCCTGGAGGAGGACATGACATAGCAGGGGAGAGGACGTGAACAGAGATGAACTTCCCTCTAACAACGAGCAAGCGCTGAAATAATCATGTCCCATAATAACTACAGACAAGACTAGAGAACAAGGAATAAGTCAAAGTAGAAAATACAACAGTGGGCACTGTGCCAGGGGACACAAATTAGGATCCAAATGCCTGAAATGGAAGTTCTATATAAATTGTTAAACAATGTTTCAATATAATACAGATATAATGTGATGGTCCTTAGTACAACAGAAAGGATAAGGAGGTATTGAAAATACCACAATACACATTCATATTCAGAAATACTACCAGTGTATATATTTGCTAAACAAGATAAATTATTCCAAAACAGATCCTAAATGACACTAAATAAATTCATAAAGAAAGAGACTGGCTTTCCTGACCTCTATTGTGAAATATAAAATATTGTTTTGGAAGGAAATTACTGGTAATGGCATCCAAGGAAGCAGTCTTCTGTTGTGATAACCTACTCATTTTTTTCCCCATGAAAATTCAAAGCACTAAAACATGAACATTCAGAATTCCAAAATAATTGCAAGCACAATTGATCAGTGGATGTTAATTTTTTCCTTGGCCAAGGAATTAAGATGGAATTTGAATAACATTTAATGTGAAATAGCTCAGCACTCTTGACTACTAGAGCTGAATTTTATCAAAACTGTCATCCCTGGTGTGGGTCTCCGGCCTAGTGGTGAAGACACTAGGAAGCGGGGCGGATGGCTCAAGACAGCGGGTCCTTGACTGACCTGGGAGATCTGGGTTGAGCTCTTGGCTCCCAGCTTTGGGCATCCTTCATAGCTGCCTCCCTCTATCCCCTGCACAACACTGTGGGCATTTGGGGACTCAACCAGTGGATAGGGATAGTCAAACTCTCTCTTATAAACAAATTTTTTTTAAGTTCATTTTTTAAAAAGATTTATTTATTTGAAAGAGTTGTAGAGAGAAGTAGAGCCAGAGAGAGAGGCCTTCCATCCGCTAGTTCACTCCCCAAAGGCCAGAGCTGTGCCAATCAAAAGCCAAGAATCAGGAGCCTCCTCCAGGTCTCCCACATGGGTGCAGGGGCCCAAGGACTTGGACCATCCTCTACTGCTCTCCCAGGCCGTAGCAGAGAGCCAGATTGGACGAGGAGCAGCCGGGACTAGAACTGGCACCCATATGGGATGCCAACGCTTTAGGCCAGGGCATTAACCTGCTGCACCACAGTGCCAGCCCCATAAACAATTTTTTAAAAAAGAAAACCTATCATCTTTCAATTATATTACATATAAAAATTACGATTATAACTTTCTCTGACCACATCATCTTCTGTGAGATACAAATTGCATTTCAACCTTCTCTGTGTACCTTCTTTAGGATTTATTTATTTATTTGAAATGCAGCATGACAGAGTAAGGAGAGAGAGAGAGAGAGAGAGAGAGAGAGAGAGAGGGAGGGAGAGGGAGAGGGAGAGAGAGGAGAGGGAGAGAGGGAGAAAGGGAGAAAGTGAGAGAGGGAGAAAGGGAAAGAGGGAGAGAGGGAGAGAGTTAGAGAGAATATCAATCTCCCATCAAGTAGTTCACTCCTCAAATGTCCAAACAGCCAGGTTTGGGCCAGGAGCCAGGAGTTCCATCCAGGTCTCTCAACTGTGTAGAAAGGACCTAAATACTTAGGCCAGCATCTGTTGCTTTCCCATGTACATCAGCAGGGAGCTGGCCTGAAAGTAGAGCACTCTGATACGGCATGCCATTGGCAGGCAGTGGCTTACCCCACTGTGCCATGCTGCCAGCCCTCTGTGTATTGAAATAATAGCTTTATTTATCACTTCACATACTGGTGAGAAAAATCAAGACATTTTTCAGCACTGTGGTACTTCTTTACAACATACACATTCTTGATTCTGATATACTGGATTTAAATATTTAATACATTTAGTCAATATTTTATAATTAACAGTACTTTAAAAAAATTCATTTGAAAGGCAGACACACACACACACACACACACACACACAGAGAGAGAGAGAGAGAGAGAGAGAGAATGAGAGAGAGAGACTATCTCACATCTCCTGGTTCATTTCCCAAATACCCGCAACAACCAGGGTAGGGCCGGGACAAACCCCGGAGCTGAGAACTTCATCGAGGCCTTCAACCTGGGTGGCAGGGACCCAGTGACCTGAGCCATCACCACTGCCTTCCAAGGGCTGCATCAGCAGAAGGATGGAGCCATGAGACAGGGAAGGCAGCAAAGCCCAGCGTTTCAATGTGGGACACGAGCTTCTGAACAGGCACTCTAACCATGAGGCCAAGTGCCACCACAACAGTAATTTTTATTTCTACGTAGTTCTCAATACTGGGGTCATTTCTAGAATCAGTTTTTAATAGAAACGAGATAAAAGATAAATATGCATGTGCTTTTTATTTGCCTTTGATTTATCTGTTAAACCCTTTGGTCATTTTGCGTTTCTTGGTTACATGAGGACATTGTTCACCCACACCTGATTTCCCACAGCCCATGGAACACCTCTGCCTCTGGGGCAGTGTCTGCTGAAGGGGGAGATGAGGACTAATGGGGAGGAGAAGTATTCTAGAACTAGGCCGAGTTTTTCTAAACTATACCGCACCATCACCACCACAGAAAGCCAATCCCTTGGAGGCGTGCTGCAGACCTAGTGACTGGAATAGTCAGTGTTAGCTAGAACTGACTTCAGAGGCTGACGCCACGCGTGCTGCCGAAAAGGATCCAGAAACGAGCAGTGAGGCAAACACAGGTGTTCCGAGGGCAGCTGTGGCTGCACAGGTTCAGATCCCACATGAGAACTTAGTGGTAAGAAAGCAAAGGGAGGAGATGACATCCACACATCTGTGTGTGCGTGCAGCACTTCCCTTTCTTACCTCCTATATTCTGAATTATTATGGTGCCTGCCACCACCACCTATAAAAGAACAAATGGATTCAGAAGATAAAAGGGGAAACAATATAAAACGATCAGTATTCCACTAAAGGCCAATAACTAATAGTGAAAAACAGATGCAAAACTCATGAGTGAAGAGAAATTGGAAAGAACAAATTTTTCTGGCTATTTGCAACACATCAAATTAATAAATATCACATAAAAAGGCATTACTAGTTCCACAGTTACTCTAAAGAATACTTTTGAAATTTTTTTGGCAGTCATTTCTTAATAGTTAAAAGTGTTAAAAGCTAGCAACAGGTGATTATCAAAACTTAAATTGATTCTACCAGTGGAGTCTCATTCTCCCTTTCTTACTGGTTTTACCTAGCTCCTTCTCTCCTTCCCGGAGAGCCCCGGCTGTTGTGGCCATTTGGGGAATGAACCAGTGGGTGGAAGATCTCTGTCTCTGTCTCTCTCTGTAACTTTTACAAATAAATGCATCTTCATAAATAAACAAATGCTGGATGTAGGAAAATGGCCACTGATTACACCAAACATCCTGATCTCTAGGAAAAAGAAATTGTTACCAAAGATGATTAACAAAACCATTTATTTTCCAAAAATGTATTTTGTTTTCTTCAAGTTTCAGGTTATTAAGGTTCAAGCCATGAAACTACATGGTACATGAGTTAAATATTCTCCTTTGAATTTTGAAAAAGGAAGTTAATAAGAATGTGGAAATAAAGTTTTTCCTTCCCCCTACATGGCTATCTTTTTCTTCCTGGACTCCCCTATTTGGAAGGTAGCTTAGTCACCAAAAATATGGTGTTCTTTTTTGATTATGAAATAATAATAAATCTCTGAGGTAGTGTATATATCAATTACTAAAATTTAGTCATTCTACAATGGATACATATTTCAAAACACACTGTACATAATAAATCTGTGTATTTTTATTAATTCAAAAATAAATAAAACAAAAAATATATAAACCACACATTTAGAAATAAAAAGAAAAATTCCTGCTTGGAACCAAAATAAACATGTGTTTTTGAAGTATGGTAGTGCTTCAAAAAACCCACACCAACCAAAGAACAATACTACACCATTGGTAGGAATGTTGAGTGCCTCCTTACCTATGGAAGACAGCGTTTTCCTCATCTCTTAATGAGTGCCCAATAAACGTTCCCATTTCCCCCTCTAATGACAAAGGGCAGATTGGGAGCTTGGTGCCCTTGGATGTGGGACAGGCTTTGTGTAATTATTGACAAATGGGCCCCTTCGTTGCTCTCGTCCTCAATTTCCTCACCCATAAAAGGGGGGATAACTACATCATCTTTCAGCACTGTTCAACTCTTCATTACCATTTTCACCAACAGTCATGCTACAATTTTAATTTTATGCAGTTTTCTTCTGTCTTTACGAGGATTTACTCCAAGAATACAATTAAAATTAGTAAGGGAAGAAACTTAAAAACAGGGACTGGTTACTATTTTGAAATTCTTAGAGTCTGCTTCATCCTTCATCAGGATGAAAGATTGAATTAAATTTACTAATGCATTTTCAGGAAGAGCACACAAAGGTTTCTCCTCTTTCCCTTCCTGCTCTAATTCTTTTTCTTTTTGGCTTCCTTTAATGTTGTTCTCTTTCATATACTTTTCTCTATTAACTCTGAACACAGGGGGAAAAAATTGCCTCTTTGGTTTTGGACACAATGAGAAGAGAAAACAAATTACCTTTCCTGGTAATCCAAATGCAAAGAGTCCAAGATCTTCATAAGATGTGACCGCTGTTAAAAGAAATGATAATTTTCACTTTCACACAAAGCTGTTCGTGCGCCAGGTCTTAAAGGGAAGGAGGTTACTCCGCTACTACGTATTAAGCATAGTGTAATTCTTAGGATCAGGACTAGACACAAGTCTGAGAAGAGAAAATTCTCTCCAGCATCCTTGAATAAAGGCTGTGACAAGAAGGAAGACTGAACTTAGCTGGCTACTTTCTGTAACCGGTTTTAATGATTTTCCTCATATAATCTTTAATTTTCATGGCAACATATCAGCTACAAGGTCCATGATTTCCAGACAGGCCTTTTTACTCAGCAGTGATAGCTTTCACTTTTTAAACGTTACCAAGTACTCCGGTATCTGTCTCATGTTCTGAAAGATTTGTCTTGCAAACTGCACATACTAATAACTATTTTCCATTTAACTAAGCAAAAAATTCTGATCAGTATGAAGTAACCCATGTCAGCATACAGAATTTATGTCATCTTGGTCACCAACTAACAGCCATTTATCTATCCATTTGACATTGCCCTGTATCTAATTTTAAATTAATCTGTGCAGGCTGAATGTAGGTAAATATGTGAATTCCCTCAAGTATTCTTAAGTACTGAAAACAGCTCAGACACTTCCAATATTCATTAAGCAAACTCTTAGTAGCTTACATCCATCTAACTTCTACGCTATATATAAACTCCTAAGTGGAAGCGACCACTCTGGTGGGGGAAACATTGGAAGATTTATAGTCTGTTAGAAAGAACTCTCCTAGGGAAACAGAGCTTAGCTGTCTAACCCCCACCAGGCTGAACTAATTCAAAGGGAACAATTATTTGATAAGACCTTCCTTCTCACTTTGCAGCACTTGCTTAGCCACTGCCGAAATGTTAGGTTTTCATTGGCGGTAGCTTCTACAAACTGGTTATGTAAATTGATGAGGTATGAAAGTTAATCACACTTTCAGAGACGGTCCAGGTGTCTACGGTGATGATAATGTGTTCCAATGGAAACAATACTCTTATTCTTTAATTAGCAAGGCATGTACTGTTTGAAAAAAAATTATTTGAAAGGCAGAGCTACACAGAGAGAGGGACAGCGATCTTCCATCTGCTGGTTCACCCCAAAATGGCCACAACAACCAGCACTGGGCCAGGCAGAAGCCAGGAGCCAGGAGTTTCATCCAGACCTCCCACATAGGTGCAGGATCAGAAGTGGAGTCTCCGGGACTTGAACCTGTATCCTTATGGAATGCTGGCATTGCAGGTGGTGGCTTTACCCACTATGCATGCCACAATGCCAGCCCCAGAACTTTAATTTTTCAAGACTTAAAAAAAATGTATTTGAAAGGCAGTTACATAGAGGGGAGGAGACTATGAGTGTAAAACTTTAATGATGAAAGGCTTCAATAAGAACTCTATAGAGGTAGATTTAGACATATTTTAGAATATGACATTCAAAGGTAGAATTATAAAACTAAGCACTGGCATTTTTTCCTATGTAAAATGCCAAAACTTCATTTTTTCTAATATCCTAAAGTAAATAACATCATGAAAATTAATAATTACCTTCATTAGTAAATCTTTGTGAGTTTGATAGTCTTAAATTTAATCGAAAATGCTAAAATGGGCACAGTTCCTTATATTTAACATTCTAAATATTGGCATATGTATTAAAATACCAAATTGACTAAATATTAGCTTCTAATTGACACTGAGAACATAATTTTGTTATGCATTATATTATGTGAACAAAGCCTCTAGAAGATTGCTACTTTGCCATTGAGACTTGAAATTTAAGAAATATCACTGCTTGGGGCCGGCGCTGTGGCATAGCGGGTAAAGCCGCCGGCAGTGCCAACATCCCATATCGGCGCCGGTTCAAAACTGGGCTGTTCTACTTCCAATCCAGCTCTCTGCTGTGGCCTGGGAAAGCAGTAGAAGATGGCCCAAGTGCTTGGGCCCCTGCACAGATTGGCACAGTTCCTGCCACTGCAGCCATTTGGGGAGTGAACCAATGGAAGAAAGACCTCTCTCTCTGTCTATAACTCTACCTCTCAAATGAAATAAATAAATCTTAAAAAAAAAAATCACCACTCATTTTTAGCATTCCTTCTAAGAATTTAAAGCCAGGAGGTTTTCCAGCGTTACATGTGGGAATGAATCAAAAATACCTGCTTTTCAAATGACCTATTTTGCATCAGTTTCTCAGTTAGTGACAAAGTTATCAAGTGAGTATTCCTCAAGATGCTGGCACTGTGGCTCAGTGGGTTAAGCTGCTACCAGTAATACTGGCATCCCATACGGATACCAGTTTGAGTCATGGCTGTTCTACTTCTGATCCAACTACCTGCTAATGTGCCTTGGAAAGCAGTGGAAAATGGCCCAAGTTCTTGTGCCCCTGCACTCTTGTGGGAGACCCTGATGGAGTTCCAGGCTCCTGGCTTCAGCCTTAGCCCAGCCCCAGTCACTGAGGGTGTTTAGGGAGTGAACCAGAGGATGGAAGAGCTCTCTCTCTCTCTTTCTCTGTAACTCTGCCTTTCTAATAAATCAACCCTAAAAAAATACTCTTCAAAAAGTTTCTTTTAATTCTAAAAATCAGAAAATGAGCAGAGATTATATTTAGCAAACATGAGAAGTAGATACTTTACTATGAGCAAAACTCATAATACTGAAAGATTCCAAAACAAATTGGTATTGAAATGAAATTGACATTTATTCTAACTTGAAAAATTAAAACACAAACTTTAGTACTCCAGAAAATGGAATCAAAATAACAGCTTAATGAAGACAGTTTTCATTACAACTCTGACAATCGGGGCGGCCATTTTCAGCCATCTCCAACTTGCTCTCCGAGTCCATTATTTTTTAGCTTCATAAAAATATTGTAAAATACAGCAGACTCCCAAATCGAAAGTGGAAAAAAAAGCTCTGGACTTTCAAGTGGAGACTGAAGACGGCGCCTAAGTCCTAATTCTAGCTTTCCAGTCATCGAGCCAGCTAGTCATCCAGTTCTGTCACAGTCATCAGACTTCTTTTATGTTGCAAAAATTAGAAGCACTTCTCCATCCTCCATCCGGAGACATCATGAATATGAATAATGGCTCTGGCTTAGCATTGAGGCTTTACAAAAATAAAATGTGCACACAGGTCAGCCAAGCGCTTCATTTCCACATACTCACTTTTTTATGGTTTTCTGAAGCATCTCAACATATTAACCAAAACAACACTAGCAAAATGCTTTTAAAGTTCTCCTCTGTCATTTGGGCAGTTTCTTAAAATGCTGGTAACAGTGTAAACTGGTACTGACTACAGGAATGCAATTCGGACAATGAACCTTTTAAAATATTCAAAACATTTGACCCCAGGGAGCTTCCACCTTCAGAGAGGAGACTGAAATCAGAGAAATCATTACACGCAGATACTCATCCTGGCATCTTTTTCACACTGGTAAAGCAAAACCAACTTGAATGCCTAACAGTGGGAAAGTGGGTAAGTAAATTATGGTAGGTCTATCTGACAGAATAATCACAGCCACTAAAATTCTATGTTTATAACAACATGAAAAATGCCAATATTATTTTAGATAACAAAACAGGGTCTGAATATCATCTATAAAGCAAAACACAAAAAGAACAGAATGAATTATACATTAATGGTAACAATGATTGTTTAGTCTTTTTTTTGTTTTCTTCCTTTCCTTTTGCAGGGATCTGAACATAATGACTATAATGAGGGTGGTGAAACTATATTTTAAAAACTTTGTTTTTTATTTGACAGATAGAATTAGACAGTGAGACAAAGAGAGAGACAGAGAGAAAGGTCTTCCTTCCATTGGTTCACCCCCCAGATGGCTGCTACAGCTGGCGTGCTGTGCCGATCCAAAGCCAGGGGCCAGGTGCTTCCTCCAGGTCTCCCATGCGGGTACAGGGCCCAAGCACTTGGGCCATCCTCCACTGCCTTCCTGGGCCACAGCAGAGAGCTGGACTGGAAGAGGGGCAACGGGCCACAGCAGAGAGCTGGACTGGAAGAGGAGCAACGGGCCACAGCAGAGAGCTGGACTGGAAGAGGAGCAACCGGGACAGAATCCGGCACCCATATGGGATGCCAGCGCCGCAGGCAGAGGATGAACCAAGTGAGCCACGGCACCAGCCCCTGAAACTCTATTTTTAAAAATCACATTACTGGAGGCAGGTGTTTCTCCTGGTGGTGAAGGTGCTCATATCAGAATACCCGAATTTGACTCCTGGCTCCAGATTCCAATGCCAGGTTCCTGTTGATGCACACCCTGGGGGGCAGCAGGTGATGGCTCAAATAGTTGAGGCCCTCCCTGACTCTCCTGTGGGAGACCTCTACTGCGCTCCTAACTCTCAGCTTCCGGCCTGGCCCAGTGCTGCAGGCAACTGTGGGACAAACCAGCAGGAGAGTGCTCTCTGCCTGCCTGTCTACCCATGATCCCTGCCTCCCAAGTGGAAAACAAAACAAAAAACGTATTAAAAAATCCATAGTACCTGAACAGTTCCACTTCCTCCTCCACATGTCTGATAGGTTTTATTTAAGCTGCAATTTAAATTTTCTCTCATGTTTAGTAAATGAAGTATTGACTGGTCTACTAATAGGGAACATTTTTTGGCTCTTTCACATGGTCAACATTTTATGAAAAATGTTTTGAGAGAAAGAAAAGTAATATGGTGATGACTAGTCATATTCCTACAGAACAGGAATAACATTAATTATGAAAGTTATAAAATTAATTCAGCCTTTTACAGGAATTCATACAATTAGTACTTGGCACAACCTTCCCCAAATAAATAATTAGCGATCTATTTTAGGAAACTGTTTTTTTGATAGTAGAGGAGTCAATGCTATGTTCTGAGGGGGCAGAAAGGCTATAAATCTTAATCAACTAAATTGAGGGGAAAGCTCTTTAATGTACCATCCAGGCACACTTTAGTGCGATTCTGGATACACTGAGAGTTTGGCCTCCACAGGAACCGCTTAGAAAGCTGCTTCCCATGAAACAGTGGAACACTTCCAGCAAGTTACTCCATGTTCTGTCAGCTTTGCATTTTTTCAATGAAATGGGACAATTAATAAACTCTGGTTACAGTACAAAGCCCAAGTTTCAGCAGCAGCAATATTATCTTTGGATCCGGATTGAGGGACATGAGTTATTCAAATATAGTTCAACTGTCAGAAAGTTGGCCATCGGAATGTACCCTTATTTTGAAATTCCTCTCTCTCTTGTGTTTCCTATTATTTTCCTCACAGTGTCCTTTCTTTTTTTTTTTTTTTTTTTTTATAACGCTTTTATTTAAAGAATATAAATTTCCAAAATACAGCTTATAGATTACAATGGCTTCCCCCCCCATAACTTCCCTCCCACCCGCAAGCCTCCACTTTCCCACTCCCTCTCCCCTTGCATTCACATCAACGTTCATTTTCAATTCTCTTTATATACAGAAGATCAGTTTAGTACATATTAAGTAAAGATTTCAACAGTTTGCCCTCACATAGCAACACAAAGTGAAAAATACTGTTGGAGTACTAGTTATAGTATTAATTCACAATGTATAGCATATTAAGGACAGAGATTCTACATGATATATATTTTTTAATTGATTAATTTTCTATGCAATTTCCAATTTAACACCAAGATTTTTTTTCTTTTTTTTTCTTTTTTTTTTTTTTTTGACAGGCAGAGTGGACAGTGAGAGAGAGAGACAGAGAGAAAGGTCTTCCTTTTGCCGTTGGTTCACCCTCCAATGGCTGCCGCGGCCAGCGCGCTGCGGCTGGCGCACTGCGCTCATCCGATGGCAGGAGCCAGGTACTAGGTGCTTTTTCCTGGTCTCCCATGGGGTGCAGGGCCCAAGCACTTGGGGCATCCTCCACTGCACTCCTGGGCCACAGCAGAGGGCTGGCCTGGAAGAGGGGCAACCGGGACAGAATCCGGCGCCCCGACCGGGACTAGAACCCGGTGTGCCGGCGCCGCAAGGCGGAGGATTAGCCTGTTGAGCCACGGCGCCGGCCTGATTTTTTTTCATTTTTAATTATATTTATATACAGAAGATTGATTCCTTTCTAAGTCGTTCAGGCTTGGGGTATTCTCCATGGAGGTTTATCATCCCTTCTGCCTTTTCTTACCACGTATTCAAACGTCAATGTACTACGTGAATGTGGCGTGACTTGAGACCACTTGATGCAATCAAACAGAATGCTAGAACCCTGCGAGCGTTCTTGCGAGCGGCAACTGAGGCTGGAATAACGACAGGGTTCCGGGATCTCAGTGTGCGTAGCTCTGCAGCGAACACAGTCATATCTTACAAACGTTATCCATTAGTTTTCATCTTCTAGACTTAACCACAGACAAGAATATGAACAACTCAAATATGATGACAAAACAATGTTGTCAACTTCTGCCATGTAAGGGCACAGTAGACAGACTACAGGAAACAGGGGAAGGACAGGTCAAAGAAATGATGGCTGCACCAACGTCACACAGGAAGGCAGAGTCAAAGGACAGTGTCTGAACCTGATGCAAGAAGAGTTCCAATGTACTATTTAGAGCTACAAAATAATCAGTGAAACAGCTTCTGAATACACCAAACTAATGAAAATCAGAAAGGGAAGGTGAAGGATCACTGTACCCAAGCTAAATCCTCACCTTTCGCAATGCAGTGTCAACAAGTCATCTCTTAATAACCAACAGAAGAATATTATTTAGACTTAAAAAGGCATCCTCCAAAAGAATTGAAAGCTAACTATGAGAACCAGGGCAGAAAGGGGGGAAGTATGGGTAGGGACCTGCTCCAAGTCCTGTATAAGCACACACACGTGTGTGTCTGCATCTACAGTACTTTTTATAAAGATAAGGGGGGAGGTGCTATCATCCGGATGTTAGCTTTGGTATTAAAAGTTTGACCTAAGGGTAGTGCTCTTAGGAAAGGGTAGAGAATTGATCCAATTACGGTATTTAGGAAGTGGGTCTGGGGGAGGTCCTGGGGTCACTGAGGGCATGACCTTGCAGGGCAGTTTTTGCAAAAGTTGGTTACAGAAGCCCTGCTTCCTGGCTCGCCCTGTGACCCCTCCTCAGCACATGTTCCTCCGTCTGCTGCCCTCACCAGTCACCAGACCAAAAGGGCCACTCAATTCTGGACTGTGACCCTCCAAAGCGTGAGCCAAAGTAAACCTTTCCCTCCACAAGTAGCTCTTCTCCAGCTTTTGTTAAATGATACAAAGCTAATCCTAATTTAAAAGTATGTTTAATCCAGCAGAGACTCTCACCCATCTTTCCCTGAAGCTCAACAGCAAAAACAAAATTAGCTTCTGCTGAATCAGGAAGTGCTTGCTCAAAGTCAAGGTGGGATTACGAAGGAACCACTACGGAGCACAGCGCACACATCCAGCCCAGGATTCTCAAGCTTGCCACTACCTTTTGTCCTAGGGAATTCCTGGTCATCGGGGGCTATCCTGTGGACTGTGGGGCGTTTAGTATGACCCCTGGCCTTTACCCCCGGATGCCAACTGCCCTCCCCCTCATCCCTGGATGTGACAACGAGAAATGCTTCCAGACGTTGTCAAATGTTCTGGATGAGAAAAATCAAGCCCAGCTGAAAACCACTCTTCGTAAAATGGATGAGATAAGAACACTAATCCCCTGAAGCTGGAACTACATACACATTAATCATGAGTCTCCTGAACTACCCTCATAATCAACAGATGAAGATGGTTGTTATCGCTGCAAATGATAAGTAAATACTGACAGGGAGCTTTGAGATGGGAAGCGTGAGGGCATCTAACAGGGCTGCCTAGACTTCACCATGACCTTGAAGCAGTTCACACCCTCATAGGACTCCTGGACCACTAATGCTGGGCTAGATGAATAAAGGAATAATAGAACTGAGATAATAATAATAAATAATAAATGAGAAATAGCAATGTTCATGTCCAGCATGTCACGTACATACAGGTCAGTCTATTTACAAGCTACATAAGGAATTTTCAAAGGCTTACTATGGTTGTCACGAGTGGGCTGTGGAGAGGGAGAGTGGAGGCAAGGAAATGAAAACGCAAGCTCCTTAGGACCCTCGGTGGCGGCAGGAAGGGGGCGGTACAGCAGGGGAGAAGTAATTAGACAGCGGCTCTTGGAAGGAGGGAAACACGATGCTACGAACTGGGCTTAGAAATCAGGGGGAAAAACAGGGAGCTAACAAAATAACCCCAAGGTTGTCTTTTTTGCTGTATAAGGTAACATTCACAGGTTCGGCGGTTGGGTGGTGGCCGTCCTTGGGAGGGCTGGTATTCAGTCCAGCATAGTTAGATTATAATAACTATGAGAATTTCATTTCATGCAAGAAAAAGATCATTTACAAAATATTTGTTATAAAAAGGTTCTGAGAATCACTTAAAAACCTTTTGTGTTTTCTAAAAACACACACACACAAACAAACCAAACCAAATAAACTCAAAACAAAAACAGAATAGAGAGCACAAACAGGCTACCACTCTTTTATTTCTTCATCACTACTAGAAATGAAAATTCTCATAAAGAACTGCAGCCTCTTTATTGAGAAGAGACAACATTCTCATTCTCATTCTCAGAGAATGTTTTGGACCAACATTCTCTTTGGAAGCGGTCAACTCCAGTCTCCACCCTGACTGCATTCAACAACCAGAGTGGCTTCTCAGCCTCAGCAGAAACTCCAGGTTCTCGAGGATCTGAAATCTGTCTGCCTCTCCTTCACTTTCTCCTTTGCACCTTGTCATCATCACCACCCCGCATTATAAATTATTTGCTTCTGGTTTTATCTCTTCTATTAGATCATGAGCCTTTTCAGGGAGGGAAAGGACTGGCTCTTATCTGTCCCTATATTCCTAACAAATAAGGCTATTCAGTGAAGGAATTACCTTCTATGTGCTTTGATTCTACTACCTACCTACACTTCAAGGTCCATATTTCCAATGAACTCATTTTTATTTGAACCATCTCCTCCTTCTGTGTTCCTATCTCCATTAATGATACTACCATTATAACCCAGTAGCTGAAGCCAGAAATCTGGGAGATACTAGGCATCCCCTCCTCTCCACATTCATTTAAACATCAGCTTTTCTCAGTTGTAACTCCTCCTCATTTTCAAACTCATTTCTTTAATTTATCCTCCTTATAACTACCTGAGTTCAATTCCTGCTTTATTCTGAGCCTTTTTTAACAGCCAGGCCAGACTGCTAATGTATTCAAGGCGCTATTTTTTTTTAAAAGAAGATTTATTTATTTATTTGAAAGTCAGAATTACAAAGAGAAGGAGAGGCAGAGAAAGAGAGAGAGGTCTTCCTTCTGTTGGTTCACTCCCCAATTGATTGCAACGGCCAGAGCTGCACCAATCCAAAGCCAGGAGCCAGGAGCTTCTTCAGGGTCTCCCACATGGGTGCAGGGGCCCAGGGACTTGGGCCATATTCCACTGCTTTCCCAGGCCACAGCAGAGAGCTGGATCGGAAATGGAGCAGCCAGGTCTTGAACCTGGGCCCCTGTGGGTTGCTGGCACCGCAGGTGGCAGCTTCACCTGCTGTGCCACAGCACCAGCCCCTCAAAGTACGATTATTAGCGCAAACCAGAGCTGACAAATGAGAAGGTACTTCCTTCAGGAAGGAGTTTCAGATGATAATAAATGCTGCACAGCAAAGATAAAGCAGAGAAAAGGGTCGAGAATGTTTGGAGTGGGTCGGGTTGCAATTTTAAATAAGATTTACAAGCAATTGTAAAAATTTTGGTGTGCGGGGGGTGGGGAGGGTTAATCCTCCACCTGTGGCCCCGGCATCCCATATGGACACTGCGTTCTAGTCCCGGTTGCCCCTCTTCCAGTCCAACTCTCTGCTGTGGCCCAGAAGTGCAGTGAAGGATGGCCCAAATGCTTGGGCCCTGCACCCCATGGGAGACCAGGAAGAGGCACCTGGCTCCTGATCGGCGTAGCTCTGGCCATGGCGGCCATTTGGGTGGTGAACCAATGGAAGGAAGACCTTTCTCTCTGTCTCTCTCTCTCTCACTAACTCTATCTGTCAAATAAATAAAAAATATATAAAAAAAGAGAAAGGGGCTGTGGGAGTGGTGGTCCACTAACTGTGTGACAGACTACAGCCCAGCTCTCTGTGCAATACTGAAGGTTTAAGAGCTTTGGCTAGAACTAAGCCAGTGTTCTAGTGCCATAGTCAGGCTGCACAGGTCAGCCCCTTAATTAAAAAAAAACAAAAGAAGAATTTTGGTATCGGGGCTGCTGCTGTGGCACAACAGGTTAGGGTACCGCCTGTGATGGGCGCTGCTGAGTCCCGGCCGCTCCACTTCTGATCCAGCTCCCTGCTAACGCACCTGGGAAGGCAGCACAAGACGGCCCACGTGTTTGGATACCCACCACCCACATGAGAGCCAGATGAAGCTCCTGGCTCAGCCTGGCCTGTCCTGGTCATTGTGGCCATATGGATGAGCCAGAGGCTGGAAGATGTCTTCCTTTCTCTCTATCTGCGTCTCTCTTCTCTCTATAACTGCCTTTCAAATAAGTAAATATTTAAAAAAAATTTTTCGGCGTTTACTTTGAGTGACATCCCCAGTGTCTTCCCAAAGAGGAATTATGACCTCATATTAAGAGGCTTACTATGGTTGTCACGAGTGGGCTGTGGGGAGGGAGAGTGGAGGCAAGGAAATGAAAACGCAAGCTCCTTAGGACCCTCAGTGGCGGCAGGAAGGGGGCGGTACAGCAGGGGAGAAGTAATTAGACAGCGGCTCTTGGAAGGAGGGAAACACGATGCTACGAACTGGGCTTGGAGAATCAGGGCAGAAAACAGGAGGCTAACAAAATAACCCCAAAGTCTTTGGTCTAAGCAGCTAGAAGGAAAAGCTAGACGGGAAGAGTGGGCAAGCGCAGCAGGCAGCGGTAAAGATGGTGAGCTGGACAAATCTGAAAAATATATTCGACACCCACGTAGAGCAGTCGCGGAGGCAGCCGACGAGGAAGCTGAGGCTCAGGGCGCACTTTCAGACTGGGATACGCACGTTGGCGTCAGCACGAATCCAAGAGGAGTGGAACAGAAAGGCCCTCAGCGGCGGCGCCAGGGGCTCTCTGGTTAGAGGACGGGGAGAAGGAACACTGGGGGAAACAGGGAAAATCTGGAGAGTTAGTGTTTCCCAGGGGAGGGAGTTACCAGCTGGGTCACGTGCTGCCGACTGATGAAGTAAATGAGGACTGGGAATTCCCTGGCAGGGTCAGTGCGGAGGCAGAGCCCTGCCAAAGCTTCACTGAGGCGATGGGTTCGACAACTGAGGGGAGGACTGGGAGACACCTGGTGCAGACAGCGCTCCCCAGGAGTGATGCTGCAAGGGCGTGATGCATACCGAAGGCGTGCAGGATCAGAGACGCTGCTTTTCATATTGAAGAAGTTAGAGGCTGTTTTACGGTCCAAGGAAGGAACAGGAGAGAGGAACAAACACAGTAACAGGAGGGCGACAGTGGCTGGTAAGAATTAGGGGAGAGCAGCCAGGATCACAGCACAGTGGAGGGGCAGGCCTTGGATGGACGTTCAAAGTTCATCCCTTGTGACAGAGGAAACCAGTAGGTAAAACTGACGGACAGAGCTGATGAAGTTTTTATGGTTGCTTTATTTTCTCAGTGAAACAAAAAACTTAGAGTACCAGTTAAGAGTGAATCAAGGAGAGGATGTTAAAGGTTTTAGAGAGAGAAGACATGGAAGAATTCTCTCCCCGATGGCAGAGTAAGTCAGTGGATAAACTCAAGAAGTGGAACAGGACTGTGTGACAGCAGCGCAGGTCCACTCGGCACAGAATGACAGGAGAAAGCTTCAGAAGGTCATTGAGAGGGGAATTAAACTTTTTTTTTTTTTAAAGATTTATTTATTTGGAAAGCAGATACAGAGAGAAAGGTGGTAGGAGAGAGAGAGGAAGAGAGATCTTCCATCTGTTAGTTCGCTTCCCAGGTGGCTCCAACAGCTAAGGTTGCGCCAGACTGAAGCCAGGAGCCTGGAACTCCATCCAGCTCTCCCACCATCTTCAGCTGCTTTTCCCAGGTGTATTTGCAGGGAGCTGGATGGGAAGTACAGCAGCCAGGACTTGAACCAGCGCACATATGGCACTGCAGCTGGCTTAACCCACTGCTCCATAATTCAGGCCTCAAGAGGTGTTTATTTGGAAATCTATGCATAGTTTTTTCAGAATACACATTCTCTATAACATCAGCTTGCTTGGTTGTGTATTTTTCTTCATGAACATTCAAATGCATGGATGTACGTGTGAGGCAGGTGTAGAATTACATTTCATTATGGTTGGAATTTTGCCAGGGTAATGTGATAAAGCAAGGAATAACAATCCATACGAAACCTCAACCGGATACCAAGGTAAATAAGGACAAGCGTGTGGGATGTAGTGCGAAGGTAGAAGGATGAGCAAACAGGCCAGATGGGAGCGAAGAACCGACAGAGTTGGAGCACCTGTGAGAGGAGACAGGCGATGGGGGGCTGGAGGTGGGACACCTGCAAAGGAGATGTGGAGGGAAACACAATTTTGGTAATGACAAGATCAATGGTATGGCCATGGAAATTAGTAGCCAAGGTGGGTGGAGAACGTGATCATTAGAAAAGTTTAGAACATAAAGAATGAGAAGGATTCGCTACATGGGTATTGAAACCATGCAGCATTATGACAGAGGAAATAATACTAAAGATCCTAGAAGGAGAGGCCAGCCCAGGAGCTAACATTTGTATGAAGTGACAGGAGCCAGCCTAGGAGTCCTTCGATGGTGACAACCAGAGCACAGCAGGGAGGACCCCGTTGAGAACAAAGCTGGGGGTGGAGGCTGGGAAGCCGTATGGCTGACAGGTGGAGATGAGGTGCAAACAGGGCACCTGTGGCGCCTACAGGTGGAGGATGAGCCATGCAGGAGAGAGGGGCCACCTAGGGGACTACAGGGAAGCAGCAGCCTCAAAGGAAGCACAGGTGTCTTCGAACAGGGACGCGGATGATGCGTTTTGAACGCTGAGCACGTGGGCCTTCTGCTGATGTCTGTGAGTGCCACAGAACACAGCTGGAGGGTCTGGGGAGTGGGAGGAAAGGAGAGGAAGTCAGAGACAGTGGCAGCCTCAGGGGATGAGAGGAGAAGCGAAGGACAACCGGAGACTCTGACATCGAGGGCAGTCTGCTAATGTCATCCACTGAGGTGAATCTAGGCCAATAGCGGTGACGATGCAGTGAGCAGTGGGGGCAAAGGACTGAGGAGCAGGGGCTCAGCCGGAAGCACGCAGAGCAGGGGAGCTGTGGGTGTAGCCTCGGAGCACAGCAAAGGGACCACTGCTTCTGCAATGGCAGCACATACAGCACAAGTCAACACTCCAGGTAGGAGCGGGCACTTACCAACGACTCGACATTTCACATACACTGTCATGTTTCATTCTCATCACAACGCCAAGAGGAAAGTATTACCATTGCTACTTTATAAGGCTGCAGAAAATAAGGTACCTTATATGAGGGTACTTCAAAAACTCAGGGAAAATGAGAATGAAAAGATGTTTACTTTGAGGCAAAACATAATTTGAAATGCCAACAACGGCCAACAATTAACTACATGTTATTTCTATTCTTATTATGAAAGAATGTAGTGGAAAACAAAAGCCTACCTCTACAGAGAATTTTACAGTGATTGAAGACAGGTGCATCAGTAGATACGAAGAACCACGAAGAAGTTAGTTCATGGACCCAAGAATGCTACAAAATCAAAGAAGAAAAGAGAAAGAGAAACAGATATTTTCATTTTATATGCCTCAGAGTTATAGAACAGAACAGTGTCAGAATTTTTAAGTTAAATGCAGAGGAACTGAGAGGAAAAAATATTACTTACAAATATCTATAAATTGAGCACTACCTTCAATTAAATGAAATTAATAAAACATTTTACTTAATGAAGACATAATTGGCACATAGTTGACTACAGTGTTAAACTTTTAATAGAATTCACTAAAAGAATCTAGTAAGATGCTAAACTATCATTATTGGGTAACAGTGATTTGTTCACACAAGCAGAAAAATCTCAAAATACATGACTAAAATTCTGGTCAAGTTTCAAAGGGCTTTAAAACCTTCAGCTATTATTCCTGAGTTCAGGACACTGTTCTGAACACATGTTACTTTGAGATTAAGGTCTGCACAGTTTCCTAGTATTTTTCTCTGTCTGCACATTCGCTTCCGCTCCTAGAGAGCAGAGGCATGCCCTTGTGGGCTGGATGGCCAAACACAGCGATGCAACTGCAGCCAAGAACTACAGGCCCCAGCCCAGTTTTGCATAAGAACACCTGGAGGGGTCTGGCGTTTGGCCTGGGGGTTAAGTGCTGGTGAAGAGGCCTGCTTCCCACACTGGAGTGCCTGAACGCAATGCAACCTCTGACGCCCTTCTCCAGCTTCCCAGCATGACAACCCTAGGAGGCAGCTGTGATGGCTCAAGTACTTCTGTTCCTGCCACCCACATGGGAGACCTGGATTGAATTCCTGGCTTTGGCCTGCATCAAATCCTGAGGTTGGAGCCATCTGAGGAGTGAACCAGCAGATGGGAGCGCTCCCTCTCTCACTTTGTCTTTATGTATATATTATATATATCTGTCTCTCAAATAAATTTAAAAAGAAAGAATACTTGGAGGAATTGTTAAAGTATTTTTAAAATCCTTATTTGAAAGGCAGAGAAAAGGAGAGGCAAAGAAAGTGATTTTCCCTCTGCTGGCTCACTCCCCAAATGGCTGCAACAGCCAGGTCTGGGCCAGGCTGAGGTCAGGAGCCAGGAGCTTCATCCGGGTCTCCCACATGGGTCAGGGACCCAAGGACTTGGGCCATCGTCCACTGCTTTCCCAGGCACATTTGCTGGGAGCTGGACAGGAAGTGTTAGCAGTGGGACTCAAACCGGTGCCCATATGGGATGCTGACAGAACAGGCAGGGACCTAATGACAGTGCTGGCCCCTAGAAAACATTCTTGAATCCCAGCTCAGATTTTTGGAATTAGAATCCCTGAGGCTAAGAAATCTGTGTTTACAAAAAGTTCTGCAGGTGTTTGTGATACACAGACATTTCTTAGGAAAACAAACTAGGGCAGTGGTTTTAGAACTATGTTCTTTCTGAAGGGTCTTAAAATCCTTGAGAAATAACTTTGGGCTTCTGACACCTGTTTCAGCCCAGAATAATACCATTAAAATTTTTTTTTATCAACTTTGTGTATCTATTCTGCTTCTTAAAGTCTGAAAACCTCAAGACCAAAGTGAATTCTCCCATCCAGGAATGGATTTTAGTATCAAAACTGACCTAATCTGAAGAAAAAGGGGCCAGACAGATGAAAAGACCAGGACTGATGGACACAGAATATTCAATAAGGCCAAAGAAAAACCTTACAAATATGGTTCTATAATTCAAATATTTTTATATTTGCCACAGCTTAAGACTTAATACATGACTGAAGCGCAAAATAAAGTGCCAAAGTGAAAAAACACAGAGCAGTGGGCTTTGGTCTTCTGGCTGAGCACCAGTGGGGATGCCCCCAACCCATTATCAAAGTGCAGGGGTTTGAGTGCCAACTGGCCCTCCTATTCCAGTTTGTGGCTAACAAGAACCCTTGGGGGCAGCAGGTGACTACAGCCGACAGGAAGACCTGGACTGCATTCCCACCTCTGCTCTGGGCTTGGGCCTGGCCTGCCCTGTCGCGCCGGCCTTTAGGTAGTGAACTAGCAATTGAGCTCTGTCTGTCTCTCTTCCTATCTTTTTGTCTCTCAAATAAAAATTTGTGAGAGCCGGCGCCGTGGCTCAACAGGCTAATCCTCCGCCTTGCGGCACCGGCACACCGGGTTCTAGTCCCGGTCGGGGCACCGGATTCTGTCCCAGTTGCTCCTCTTCCAGGCCAGCTCTCTGCTGTGGCCCGGGAGTGCAGTGGAGGATGGCCCAGGTGCTTGGGCCCTGCACCCCATGGGGAGACCAGGAAAAGCACCTGGCTCCTGACTCCTGCCATTGGACGAGTGCGGTGCGCCGGCCGCAGCGCGCCGTCTGCGGCGGCTATTGGAGGGTGAACCAACGGCAACGGAAGACCTTTCTCTCTGTCTCTCTCTCTCATTGTCCACTTTGCCTGTCAAAAACAAAAAAACAAAACAAAACAAAAAAAAACAAAACAAACAAACAAAAAATTTGTGAAAGACACATATCTATTAAGTGTACATACTTTTGTTACTTAGGAAAAACTATCTTACAGACTTACAAGTGAAAAATACAAAGCGTATGGAAACAAATGCAAAACTTTGTGATTCCATCTCCTACAATCCTAATTCTGCTGCCCCTACCGGGTGTAGCGGGCAGGAGGGGGTGCGGGGAGGCAGTGGTGGATCTGTGAAGCTGTCTTCCTTGAGTAGATCAGCCCAAGGGAAACAGGATTATACGCTTCCCCACAAGCGTAAAGTCTGGCAGCTGCTAGGTGCCTGCCTGATCCGCGCAAACCCAGGAAGCTCTGTTGAGCGCTGCGAAGGGAGGCAGAGAAGCCTCCAGTTTCTCCTCCCTCCTGTCCTGGATACTCCTTCAGGGGACTGAGTCTACGCAGGCCTTCTCAGTCTCCATTTCAACCACCCCTAATGATGACGGCGCCTCAGGGAAGCCAGAGTCACACCAATTCCCTAGTAAACACACTCAAGGGGCTGCTCCATCAGACAGCTGCGACACTCACTCACCTGTATGGATGCACATGCTGAGCAGGAGGTGCACGGAGTAAGAGGCCAGGACAGCGACCACCAGCAGCAGGAAACTGAGGTTTGAAAGAACAGAGAATCAACCTCTCCCCAGGAAGTTTTTTTTTATGGCATCTCATTACAAAAACAAATTTCCTCACATTCAAATATTAACAAGGACTGTCTCTGATTTAAGAATACACTTTTCGGGCAGGTGCCGCGGCTCACTGGACTAATCCTCTGCCTGCGGCGCTGGCACCCCAGGTTCTAGCCATGGTTGGGGCACCGGATTCTGTCTCAGTTGCTCCTCTTCCAGTCCAGCGCTCTCTCTGCTATGGCCCAGGAGTGCAGTGGAGGATGGCCCAAGTGCTTGGGCCCTGTACCTGCATGGGAGACCAGGAGAAGCACTTGGCTCCTGGCTTCGGATAGGCACAGCATGCCTGCCGTGGTGGCCATTTGGGGGGGGGTGAACCAATGGAAGGAAGACCTTTCTCTCTGTCTCTCTCACTGTCTAACTCTGCCTGTCAAAAAAAAAATACACTTTTCTATATTTACCAAATTTTATTTAAGTGGGAAAGAACTCCTTTCAACATCAAAAAAGAAAACAAACTTTATTTAAAAATATAAATGTCCTCATTTTGCACTGTTGCCGATTGCTGGTTCAATCACTCTACAATCTACAATTTTAGCCATTCTATACTTTTTTTTTTTTTTAAGATTTATTTATTCATTTGAAAGTCAGAGCTGCACAGAGAGAGACAGAGAGAGAGAAAGGTCTTCCATCTGCTGGTTCACTCTCCAGATGGCCACAGCGGCTGGAGCTGCGCTGATCAGAAGCCAGGAGCCAGCAGCTTCCTTCAGGTCTCACATGGGTGCAATGGCCCAAGGACCTGGGCCACCTTCCACGGCTTTCCCAGGCCATACCAGAGAGCAGGATTGGAAGTGGAGCAGCCGGGACTTGAACTGGTGCCCATATGGGATGCTGGCACTGCAGGGGGCGGCTCTATGCCACAGCGCTGACCCCCATTCTGTACTCTTGCTATGCCTATTTCTTCCTATTCTAAGTCTAGACAGAAGTCTTAATGATGAAATCTCAGTATCTTCTCTTTTCCCCTCTCCCACTCCATTCCAGGGATGTGGACCATCTCACCATATCTTCACCTGTAATAGTAAGACTGTATTTTCTAGCATCTACTCACAAAACCTCTAAACAATGCAGCTTACACACCCCAAAAATGTGCCCACAAGGTAACAACTGATGTCCTTCCACCAACAGTGTGAAACAAATACACAAACGTTTGTGCAAAATCGCCTACTTCTTCCAGGAACACACTGGCAGGACAAGCTTGCAGCTCTACAGCTCTTCCCAATGCACTGTCCCAGTAGTTGAAGAAATTCTGTCTTTGTGGTCCACTATTAATACTGATTATTAAGTAGCCAAACCGAGAGATGAAAGTTCACACATCATTAAGTGGAACTCAGAGGCCTCAGAAAGCGACA
Organism: Sylvilagus floridanus; assembly: GCA_949820135.1. Classification (NCBI taxonomy): domain Eukaryota; kingdom Metazoa; phylum Chordata; class Mammalia; order Lagomorpha; family Leporidae; genus Sylvilagus; species Sylvilagus floridanus. The sequence continues at coordinate 15,086,973 of OX463228.1, read as the reverse complement.
TCAGCCACAAAAGCAACATCTTATATCCTTCAGTGAGTATGTGTTCAGTGCTATGCATCTGTGCGGAAGGCCCCGACATATACAACACTATTCTTCAAAGGAAATGAAACAAAAAAATAAGTCCTCTGATTATGTCTTGCCTGAAGTTTTAATTTTAAATGACAGTTTGTCGACAGGATCAGATTCACTTGCTTATCAAGAAATCTGCAATAAAAGCAGGAAATAAACCTAAATGAGACTTTCTAGTATATTTTTTAAATTTCGTAGTAAAACAAGTCTGCTTCGTATTGACAAACAAAACAAACTTGTATATCCGTTCTACTCGCCATGGTTCCGATCCATTGGCCACGGTTTCAGAGGCTAATAAGGATAGTTCTAAAGGATCCGAGAGCTCAGTGGGGAGATTCACTTGAAAGCAAACCATCGGAACACATTACAGTCACAAGATGAAGAAACAAAACGGTGGGGGCACAGAAAAGCCAGGAATGTCTTCTGTTTGGTGCAAACTAGCCTACCACTCTATCTTAAAGATGCCAAGGAACAGTTTCACAGCGCAAGCCTGGCCTCAGAGTTAACAAACGTCCTAACAACACAGGGAGAGGAGAAGACGGCCAGGAAGGAAAAGGTCATGTGCTTTGTTTGCATTCGCAAAGTCGCTACCTGGAAGCAATCTGCACTGCTGACAAACGTGATTCATTTTTGGCAAATCTTTGTTTTTTAAAGATTTACTTATTTACTTGAAAGGTAGAGAGAGGCAGGGGTATATTCCATCTGCTGGTCCACTCCCCCAGTGTCTGTAACAGTGAGGCTGTTACAGGAGCCAGGAGCCAGGAACTCTGTCCAGGTCTCCCACGTGGGTGGCGTGAAGTCAAGTACTTGGGCCATCGTCAGTTGCCTGCCTCGCAGGCATATCAGCAGGAAGCGGGATTTGAAGCGAGCTAGCCAGGACTCAAGCAGGCACTTCAGTACCGTGTGGGTTCCCTAAGCAGTGGCTTAACCTGCTGCACCACAACAGCTGCCCCAATAAGCCACTTCTTAAGGTTATAAATGAGTGCGGGTCAAATGCACTCTCTTTTTTTTTTTTTTTTAAAGATTTATTTGAAAGGCAGTTACAGAGAGAAAGGGAGAGACAGAAGGAAAGACAGAGAGAGAGAATCTTCTGCCCACTGGTTCAAGTCCCGGCTGCTCCACTTCCCATCCAGCTCTCTGCTAATACTCCTGGGAAAGCAGTAGAAGAAGGCCTAAGAGCTTGGGCCCCTGCACCCACATGGGAGACCCAAAAGAAGCTCCTGGCTCCTGGCTTCGGATCGGCCCAGCTCTGGCCATTGCGGCCAACTGGGGAGTGAACCAGCCAATGGAAGACCTTCCTCTCTGTGTCTCTCCCTGTCTCCATCTGTAACTCTGCCTCTCAAATAAACAAATAAATATTTAAAAGGAAAAAAAAGAGGTGATGGTAAGATATGAAAACAAACAAAACGACGCACCTAAACCCAAGGATACCGGTGTTCGCCATAACATAGGCTAAGCCGAGAATGCCACTTCCCATGATGGCGTTCATCAAGTTAAACACGGAGAAGCCAAAGGAAACTCCAGGGGCTCGCGGTCGATGCAGTTCCTGTAAGACACAAACAGCGGGGCGAGGCTGGGACGGCGACGCGCAGGTCTCAGCTTCCCGGCTTTGTGGGGCGCACCAGCGGCTTAGGTCTCCTCTCCTTTCCTTCCCGGCTCCAGGAATCTGCAGTTCCCCGGGAAACCATCCAGGCCGGCTTCCGGAAAAGCCACGGCTAACCTGCGGCTGCAGACCAGGTCGTAGGACTGGGGGAAGGGCGCCCGGTGGGGGCAGGGCAGGGATGTGGCCTCTGCTCATGTGATTCCCGACGAGTCTCTGAGTCAGCGTGGGTCTGCTGCCTTCAACTGTTGCTTCCCAAATCCCAGGACTGCAAAAAACCTACTCTCTCTGTGCAAACTGAACGAACTCAGAGCGCTGGCCAGGAACGGTCAAGGAATACCTGGCCGTGAGAACCTATAATAACTAGCAGGGTATCCCCGAAAACCGCCTCCCGCCAAACAGCAGCCGGTGCAAAGTCCTGCAGATCACTACCGTCCGGGAGCTCCAGCTCACAGGCGGAGTGCGCACTGCTCCGTCTGCAGGGTCGGGGAAGGGGCTGGGGCCACCTCCACCCCTTCGCGGCGGAGCATCTCCGCAGTAACACGACCGCAGCCCCTCGATGACTAGGTCGCGACAAGGAAAACCTTGTGCCTCTTGCAAAGACCTCGCAAGGCGGGTGGAGGAGGCTGCGAGGGCGACAAAGGCGCTAAGGAGCGGCAGGGAGGCAGCAGAAACCCCGGGGACCCCGCGCCCGCTCGGCTGCGTCTCCCCGCTCGAGCCTGCACCTTCCCGGCAGCTTTCCCGGGGCACGTTTCTCCCCCGAGCCAGCACCCTCAGAGCTCGGCCGGCGGCCGGGCCCCCTGCCCCAGGGGCCGAGGCTCGCACCTGCAGGGAGCCCGGCGGCCGTCGGCGCCCCGGCCCGAGCGGCGTCCACTTACGTTGCTTAGCAACGGGCTCGCCTCTTCCGCCGCCGCTGCCTCTTCAGGCTGCCGGGCAGAGACGGACCAGCCCGGCTCCGCGTTGATGCTGCCCCGGCTCGCCTCCATGCCGCCGTCGGGCCGCCTACCAACTCCATCTGCGAGCCACTGCCCCTGGCCGACGCGCACGTCGCTGGTCAGCCAGAGGCGGAGCCATGCGCCGGGCCCTTCCGGGTTTCCGTACCTCAGCCGGGCAGCGAAGACCGGAGGGAGTCGGCGGGAACTGATGACGCCTGCCGCCGTCCCCGGCGAACAGTGATGATGTCATCAGGGCCAGCCCCGCCCCCCGCCCCTCGCGACCCATTTCCGAGCGGCGCCGGAGCATGAGGTGAGGGGCTGGTGGCGGAGCCCGCGCGGGGCGACGCCGCAGCTGGGGCGGTGGCGGCAGCAGTGCCCTGGGCGGTTCAAAGGGGTTTGTGGTCCGGGGCCGGCCACCCGCGAATTAGGGCCGAATGAGAAGGGGTAGTGAGGAGTCGGCTTCGTCCTAAGTCACTTGTCACAGATGGGAACCCGAGAGCTGAGGTTTCTTTCTTTATTTATTTTTTTGAAAGGCAGAGTTACAGGAGGAGAGAGAGATCTTCCATCCCCTGGTTCACTCCCCACATGGCTGGGCCCTGGCCAATGCCAGGAGCCAGGAGCTTCCTCCAGGCCGCCCAGGTGGGTGCAGGGGCCCAAGCACTTTGGCCGTCTTCCACTGCCTTCCCAGGTGCGTTAGCAGCGAGCTGGAGTGGAAGTGGAGCAGGCGGGACTCGAACCAGTGGCCACGTGGATGCCTGCCCTGCAGGTTGGATTTTGGCTGCACCACAGCGCCAGCCCCCAGACCTGAGTTCTAATCCTACTGCTTATAGCAATGAGACTTTGAGTTATTATAAGATTTGTCTTCGCTCCGTGGTTCACTCCCCAAATAGCCGCATAAGCTAAGTCTGGGCCAGGCCAAAGCCAGGAGCCTGCACCTCTGCCCTGGTGTGGCGCCTGGGTGGCAGGAGCCCAAGTACTGGGCCATCACCCATTGCCTTCCCAGCCGCATTGGCAGGGAGCTGGATGGGATGCAGCTGCCCCCTGCACCACTAAGGAGCCCCTAATTTACCTACTTTTGAGCTTTTGTGTATGATTTATAAAACGATGAAGTGACACCTACATTCTGCCCAAGGCTGATAAAGTGTTTACAACATGTGACGCTATAAGCGTCCTAGTGTCCTAGTAAAGATCGCTGGGACCACTCCATTAGGAGATGGCCCCGTGGACTCCCGTTACAGCCCTCCGATTCCAGATGTATTGTGTAGAAAACTGCCGGAGAGGTCCGTGGAGTGGAGCGGGGCTGACGTCCCCAAGCCCTGTCTGGGTTGAAGATGCAAGTTTATTGTGGACCATAAACATCACCCTTTCCTGGAAAGACGATAGGAAGACACTGCTCCTTATCAGCACTCAGCAGGCTTCCAATACAAGTTAGGTACTTATTCTCAAAAGCCGTGTGTGTGTGTGTATGTGTGTGTGTGTGTGCGTGTGTGTAGCTTTGTGGTATCTTTTAAGTTGATGCTTATTTTTAAGGGTCTTTTTGAGGCGGTTTGGATTCCCAGGGAGACTTCTCAAAGCGGAAAGCCGTAAGCTAACTGGATCCGAATCGCTGGCTTGGCTTGCTGGGACGTCATGGCCACCACAGCTTAGAGAAGTGCCTGGCGTTGTCTTGTCGGATCAGACACAACGGTTCTCCACCATGCCAGAGATGGAAGCAACCGAGAAGGACTCCGAATTGTTTGCTCCACCGCCTGAGGTTCGAGGAATGACAAACCTTGACAGGTCCGCCTTTAGAAAGACAGTCGCTGTACCCGTGCTTAAGGTGAAGAAAGAAATAGTCAACAGATTGATGAGAGCCCTGAAGAGGGTCGCACTGCAGCGGCCGGGCGTCAAGCGGGTGATCGAGGACCCAGCAGATGGCGAGAGTAGGTTGGTCCTGCTGGATCCTCGCAAGGTGCTTGGCCACGACTCCTTTGAGAAGGCAGAACTTAGTGTTTTGAAGCAGCTAAACGTTGATCCTCAGATAGCGGAGTATAATCTTGAACTCACTTACGAAAACTTTAAGTCGGAAGAAATCTTGAGAGCCGTGCTTCCTGAGGGCCAGGATGTGACTTCGAGCTTTAGCAGAGTAGGACACATCGCCCACCTGAACCTCCGCGACCATCAGCTGCCCTTCAAACATTTAATTGGTAGGTGTGTTACGGTGATAATTCACGTACTGGGGTGCTGTTAGCAAATTCCGATTTTAGTTCTTAAGATGTTTTTTTTAAAGATTTATTTATTTATTTGAAAGTCAGAGTTAGAGAGGAGAGGCAGAGAGAGAGAGAGAGAGGTCTTCCATCCGCTGGTTCACTCCCCAGATGGCCGCAACGGCCAGAGCTGCGCCAGTCCAAAGCTGGGAGCCAGGAGCTTCTTCCAGGTCTCCCACATGGGTGCAGGGGCCCAAGGAGTTGGGCCATCTTCTACTGCTTTCCCAGGCCACAGCAGAGAGCTGGAACGGAAGAGGAGCAGCTGGGACTAGAACCGGCACCTGTATGGGATGCCGGTGCTTCAGGCCAGGGCGTTAACTCGCTGTGCCACAGCGCCGGCCCCAGGATTAATTTTTAAATGCCATATTGCAGAAGTAGGACATTTTATCATTGTCATTTTAAACTAGATCTCGAGTTGAGGCCCTCTTTGAACATTTTAAAATTTCTCTCCAGACATAAGCCTAGATTAAACTCGAATCGTTGGCTTTGGCAGCTACGGTGAACAGAGGCCTGGGTACCCAAGACTGAGTAGGCTGTCAAGATTATGTTTAGTATTCGTTTTTTTTTTTTTTTATTTCTTTTTATTTATTTGAGAGATACACGGAGAGCAACATGTGAGCACATTGGCTCCTGTCTGCTGGTTTGCTCCCCAGATGGACTCAAGACCCCAGCTGGGGCAAAGCGGGGAGCCGTGTAACTTAATCCAAGGCTCTCACGTGGGTAGCAGGCACTCAATTATTTAAGCCATCATCACTGCCTCCCAGGGTCTCCTGGAATCAAACCCACTTGGTGTGATGTGGGTGTCTAAACCGCTAGGCCACACTGTCAGTTTGTGTGTGTTTCAGTAAGAAGTACCACGCTGTTTATACTTCATTCAGCCAACTGATTAAGCCTCTTGTATATCTCAGGTACCGTACTGTGTTTTTTAGTGCTCCTTAGTCTTTTAGAAATAATCTTATGTGTATCCAGTTACTACATATCCCAGGTTTAAACCTGAGGCCTTTATTTAAGAAAGTAGAAGACTTAAAAAAAAAACAACTGAATGTATTGAAGTGAAATCGCTAGCCTGTGATTTGACGGTCGTTTATAACCCTTGTCTGTATGCCTGCTGAACAGGAAGATGATTGTCCAAGTCTTTCTTTAGAGGAGCACTAAGCCTGTGATTACAAAGTAAATTTAAAATATGTTACTGCAAAAAAGTTTAAAAAGCAAGGAGGAAGTAGGAAAATAAAGTGAAAAAAAAAAAAAAGAAGAATCAAAAGTCTTACCAAAACACAGACTTTGATTAAAGGGCATCAGTATGCCATTTCTGATGTATTTTGTTTTCTTTGTAGCTTTTCTGCTCTGATAAATATTTGCCATAAAGACCAATTTAAGTAAACGAACATTTAGGTAAGACTCTCAGGAACCTGCGTGTCTCTTATGGGACATTGTTTTGCTGGCGTGTGTTCCCAGCGTGGAGACATTCATTTCAAACCCACAGGAAAACAAACATGGGCTTTGCGGCCGGTGGGGCAGGCGGGTGTTTGTGCCAGTGCTTTCTGAGACCATTTGTTGTCGGCTTGAGCTCTTTTCTTGCCATTCTTCCCACATCCCCTACGGTCTTCCTTTTTGCTTCCTTGTCATATTGATACACTTGGGAAGATTTAGTAAAAATATGGAAGGGCAGTTGAAGTTTTTTTCTTTGGAGACAGGTGTTGTGGTGCAGTAGTTAAGAGCACCGCTCGAGACGCCAGTGTCCCTGTCAGAGTCCTGGCTCCCCCACTGCTCACGCAGCTTCCTGCTAGTGCGCACCTACCTTGGGAGGCAGCGGACGATGGATGGCTCGAGTACCCTGTGGGAGACTGGGATGGAGCCTGGGCTCCTTCCTGGCTTCAGCCTGACCCAGTCCTTGCTTGTTGTGGGTATCTGGGAGGAGAACCAGCAGATGGAAGATCTCTCTTCCTCTTGCTCCCTCTGTTTTTCAAGTAAGATGAAAATAAATATTTAAATTTTTTTTATTTAAAAAAAGGTACCCGCACATTTCTGTGTGTGTATTGGAGACTGCCAAGCATGAACGTTAGTAGTATGTTGCATTTTGAAAGTTGTGTGCTATATTATACACAGTAGATGCAGCATGTTATCTGTAAGCCAAAAGGAAATACAATTCATTTGTTTCATATGTGCAGTTTTAGCTTTTATTTTACAACCAATTATTTATTATGAAATGTTTATCTTTTCCTTTAGGCCAAGTTATGATTGACAAAAATCCAGGAATCACTTCAGCAGTAAATAAAATCAATAATATTGACAATACATACAGAAATTTCCAAATGGAAGTGCTGTCAGGAGAGGAGAACATGATCGCCAAGGTACAGACTATTTTATTATCTCCTGGTAACGTAGATGTCAAGATTAATGTGTAGAAACAGAATGGATGACACAGACTGAAAATACTTGCTTAACACTGTGGATTGATAAAAATTGAGCACTTCTGTATACTGATGATGGGATAACATTCACAGATAAAGCCTTTTCAGAAGAACTGGTTCTGGCATAGCGATACAGTGGAATAGCCCATCATTAAATTTTTTTGGCTCCATATTTATTAAAATAAATTGCCTCATGACAGGTTAAGTGACAAAAAAGCAAGTTGTAAAACAGTCTTATAAAATAGCTATACCTGGAAAGAAACCTGGCAGAAACATATCCAACTCTGGAACCTTAATAATGGCCAGAAGCATCTTATGTGATTGGGAGGGGGAAGAAGCATACGCGAATTTGTAATTCAGGCCTAGTAAAGAAGTTAGACAGAAGACAGAATCTGGGGAATTTCAGACCTTTGATTCTTTGTCTGTGACATGTGGGGCTTCAGATGATTCCATGACTATAACTTGTTTTACTTCCTGTGTTCTGAGAAGTCTGTGATAAACCCAGAAGAAATGCTGTGTAAAGTCTGAGTTGGGCTTCAGATTTAGCTTCCTTCTGTATATTTCATTTACCCATAAAAACTCAAATTTGGGAGAGGAAAGAAAACATAGGAATGATTCATTCTAAACACTGGCTCTGATTTATAGACATGAAATTTGCAAAAGGTCCAAGTAATTATCTAAAAACACAGTAAAATACCTCAAAATTCAGTGACACATCTCTTCTGCCTCCTTTTTATTATCTGAAAACCAGAGAAAGGAAGCTTGTTTGTTGTGCGTGTACCATCTGCGACTTAGCTACATGCCCTGAAGATAAGTGTGGTGGGGTTCAAATTACAGGTTTTTCCCTACCCATCTGGTGACATAAGAAAGTATAATTAGCCAGTCAATTGGCCTTTCTGAAAAATTCCTCAAGTGATTTGGAAACTGCTTTACGGCCCTTTAAGACTGAGACGAAGAGCTATGTCGCTTTGAAGAAACGACTTTTCTCCTAAAAAAAAAAATTTAATGCAAGATATGAATTGAGCCTAGGAATAGCGTAAACACCAGGATTCAATTAAGATGCTTTTACGTGCACTTTGATTTGCCCTTATAAGGTGAATGTGATCGTGGTGTGTGTGTGTGTGTGTGAGTGTGTGCACCCGTGCTCACATGTGCACATGCGCACTTATTCAGTGGCGGCAGCTGAAATGTAGGACCGAAAAGGACACCATTTACCTCTTTCAGGTTCGAGAAAACAACTACAGCTACGAGTTTGATTTTTCCAAAGTCTACTGGAATCCGCGGCTCTCCACGGAGCACGGCCGCATCGCCGACCTCCTCCGCCCCGGGGACGTCCTCTTCGATGTTTTCGCTGGAGTTGGGCCCTTCGCCATTCCCGCGGCGAAGAAAAACTGCACCGTGTTTGCCAATGATCTCAATCCTGAATCCCACAAGTGGCTGCTGCACAACTGTAGAGTAAATAAAGTGGACCGGAAGGTGAAAGTCTTCAACCTGGACGGGAAGGACTTCCTGCAGGGCCCGGTCAGAGAAGAGTTGCTGCAGCAGCTGGGGCCGTCCGCAGGAGGACAGCACGCCGTGCACATCGTCATGAACCTGCCGGCCAGGGCTGTGGAGTTCCTCAGCGCCTTCCGGCTGCTTCTGGACGGGCCGCCGTGCCGCGCCGAGCGCCTCCCGGTCGTGCACTGCTACAGCTTCTCCAAGGACGCGCGGCCCGCCGAGGAGGTGCGGCAACGGGCGGCCGCGGCACTGGGCGCCTCCCTGGAAGCGGCCAGCTCAGTTCACCTGGTGAGAAACGTGGCCCCGGGCAAGGAGATGCTCTGCCTCAGCTTCCGGCTCCCCGCGGCCGTGCTGTACAGGCCCCGCGCCGGGCAAGCAGGTGGGTGATGGCGGCAGCTTAGATGCGAACTGCAGGAGCCTCCGCGTGGCTTTCCGGGGGAGGGGGGAGGGGTGGGGGATGGGAGAGGGAGGAGAAGCATATAATCAAATCCGGAAACACGGAGAATAAACTGATTCCAGTTATCTTGGTTCAAGACCCCGTGCCGTTCAGTTGTGACTAGCTTCTTCCTGTTTTACACGTTGTAACACGGTAACTGTTTATTCTAATAAAATGCAATCTGAATAAAATACTAAATCCATAGGAATGTTAATTCACATCTATGTTGGCCAGATAAAGACTCTTAAAAATGCCTATATTATTTGTTATTCAAAAATATTTTCAGCTGTCATGTAGCTAAACTGAGTTTTCTGGATTTGTTACAGAGAATCACAGTGACCCACCTGTTAAACGGCCGAGGACAGATGAAGCCTTTTCAGAGGAAAAAGCACCGTTGTCTCCAGCGCTTAGCTAGAAACGCTCTGTCCGTCTCTCCCAGACTCTCAGACAGTCAAATTTCATGTGTGGGATTTCATAAAATAGTCACTTATTTTACTATTGAACCCTTATATTTTGTCCTATCTTATAAACAAGATTATCAAATTAAAATTTAACAAGTCTGAAATCTAAATTATAATGCGTAATTATAATTTCATGAGCTATATTATCATTTTTATCAGGTAATTATATGTAATTATTTGTCAGTCTTTGGGGAAATTGTTTTGAAGGCTGGATAGTTGCAGGCTAACTCAAAAGGCACTGATAGGACTTTCTTGGTTATCTTTAGCTGAAGAGTAGCTAAATTGTATATAACTTTCCTACCACCTGTTAACTCTCAGTGTGAAAGTAATAAAAAATGAAATTAGCATTTTTATTGGATTGTAGGTAGGGAAACTACCTCTGGCAGCCCATCTCTGGGCTATCATCTGTGTCTGCGTTACTTGTGATTTGAGAATATTCTTACCATTTTTAAATGGTTGAATTCAAAAGAACCCCGTTTTGTGACATGTTAAAATGATACAATATTCGGCCGGCGCCGTGGCTCAACAGGCTAATCCTCCGCCTTGCGGCGCCGGCACACCAGGTTCTAGTCCCGGTCAGGGCGCCGGATTCTGTCCCGGTTGCCCCTCTTCCAGGCCAGCCCTCTGCTGTGGCCCCGGAGTGCAGTGGAGGATGGCCCAACTGCTTGGGCCCTGCACCCCATGAAAGACCAGGATAAGCACCTGGCTCCTGCCATCGGATGAGCGCGGTGCGCCGGCCGCAGCGCGCTGTCCGTGGCAGCCATGGGAGGGTGAACCAACGGCAAAGGAAGACCTTTCTCTCTGTCTCTCTCTCTCACTGTCCACTCTGCCTGTCAAAAAAAAAAAAAAAAATGATACAATATTCAAGTTCCTGCGCCCACAAATAAGGTTTTATCGGAAGCTGCGATGCCCTTGTGTTCACATCTGCCTCGTGACAGGCAGCATGTGGAGTGGCTGCAGCACACCCAAGGTGTGACCTGGCACACAGCAGCTCACTGGCACGGTGGTGACTCGGCAGCTTTTTGAGGGCTGTGCATAAAGCCAAGCTGCACGGTTAGTTTTCATATCACCGGTACATCCCCATCGTGGCTCAACAAGAAAAGTGGGTTTCGAATCTTGTGTTTTAAAGGCACAGTGGGGTGTGAATCCTTTAGTACTGAATTAGATGACAAACATCTATAACGGGGCTAAAAGAACACACTATACATTGGCCTTGCTGGACAAAACACTCCCACCAGTATGTCCAGCTCACAGGCGAGCAGCTGCAGGAAAGTCAGACCCACAGTGGAGCTGCCACAGCAGCGCTTTTTCATAAAATGAAAAGTGAAAAAGGGGGCTGCAGCCGAGGTCAGTCTCCAGGTGACTCACTTGTTAGCCCGGCAAGGAAAGCCACGCACTGATGGTTCATCGTGCGTCAGTGCCGCCACGGAAGAAGGAAGGGTGTAAAAGCTTACTGAAGACCGCTGGTCGTTCGGCAAGAACAGGTGCTCAAAGAATCCGGGACGCTGGACGCAACATCAGTAGTCAGTTATGAAGCTGAATGATGCTGCGTAGTTCTTTGATTCTCAGTTGGCACACGCCAGTGCTGCTCCACTCTTAGTCACTAACGAGCTTGCAGCGGAGCGTTCCCCTCATGACTATTCTGCAGGGGCAACTGGGAATGAGTATTTTTCAAGGACGTTGAGAAAGCACTACCTCTGTACACCGGCACGTGGGATCTCTAAGCTACACTGGGTGGTGTGAGAACTGTGTACGGCTGGGGAGGTGCGGTGGAGTGGGTGCCAGGTGACAGGTGCTTTTCCTGGTCTCCCATGGGGTGCAGGGCCCAAGCACTTGGGCCATCCTCCACTGCACTCCCGGGCCACAGCAGAGAGCTGGCCTGGAAGAGGGGCAACCGGGACTAGAACCTGGTGTGCCGGTGCCACAAGGTGGAGGATTAGCCTGTTGAGCCACGGCGCCGGCCCGCTTTTAAGATTTTAAGCATCCTCAATTCCTTGAAATCTTCAGAAAGCTGAATATCCTGATTTGGCATGTGTAAGTTTGATTTTAACCTTTTTAAACTGGAGCCAAGACTGAAATATTTCTTCACAAGAAAATCCAACCTTCAACTCTGAATGGTTTTGGAAATGACTTGATATTTGTCAGAGAATTCAACATCAGACTCCCAGGTAAAACGTTAGCGTGAAACATACTGTGATAGGTAAAGTCATTTCAACAAGTGACACTTGGATCACAACATCCTCTCTACATTTCCCATGCTACCAAAAATCATGAAAAATGAGATTTCCATTCTCTCACAAGCAAGCAGTGAATATTTTTTTTGAGCCCAGCATTTTTTGGGACTTTGGATCAAGTATAGGAAATTTCAAGCATAAGAAATTTCCTTCTTCAAAATCTCTTAATATAATTGAGCAGCTTGCATCAAATATTCAACCGGAAGTGACTAGTGTGCCAGACAATGACATGCTAAGAGGCTATTAAAATGGACATTTACAAATGCTTTCCAAATGATGAAAATGCTCATTTATTACATCTCGGATGCTTCTGGATTGAAACTATTATTTGAGTACCTATCTGTGTGGAAAGACATTTTAAGTTGAAATATGTAAAATCTCATTACAGATAACCATTAACATAATTTATAATTAATTTTTTAAAAATATCTGAAGCAGAGAGACTTCCATGTGCTGGTTCACTCACCAGATGGCTTGCAATGGCCAGAGCTGTGCCAATTCAAAACCAGGAGCCAGGAGCTTCTTCCAGGTCACCCACACAAGTACAGGGGCCCAAGGAGTTGGGCCATCCTCTACTGCCTTCCCAGACCATAGAAGAGAGCTGGATCAGAAGTGGAGCAGCCGGGACCCATAGGGGATGCCAGCACTGAGGTAGCAGCTTTACCTGCTATGCTACAGTGCTGGCCCCCAATTTATAATTCATTTTGATGATAGGGAACACTTATTTAGCTATCTAAAGTTTTGGTTTTTTTTTTTAATGTATTTATTTGAAAGGCAGAGCATCAGAGAGGAGAGGCAGATCTTCCATCCACTGGCTCACTCCCCAAATGCCCACAAAATCCAGGACTGGGCCAAGCTGAAGCCAGGAGTCACAAACTCTATCATGGATAGCAGGGACCTAAACACCTGGCCGTCTGTGGCTGCCTTCCCAGGCACGTTAGCAGGAAGGTGGACTGGAATTAGAGCAGCCAAGGCTCTGACAGGGGATGCTGGCACTGCAAGAGTGGCTTGACCCCCTGTGTCACAATGCTGCCACCCCCATTCAAGGCAATGCTATCCTCTCCTTAAAATTGTATCTTATTAAATTTACTGAATTTTGTCAAAAAAATTACGGCAACTTGTTTTATTTCTGTAAGGACCCACATAATTTCCTTGATTTTGCCTCTTAGCCTACAGAGCCTAAAATATTTACTATCTGGCTCCCAAGAAAAAGTGTGAGGACCCCGATCCAGATCATTCATGACAACCTCAAATGCCTTTAATGTAAATGACTGAAGACAATAAACAATAAGAAGCGTAGACAAGTAATGAACTGGAGTTCTCATCCTTTGTCTAAAGGTGTTTATATTCAAATTGTTCTGAAACTCAAGTACTGTTACTGACGTGTCCAGTTATGACATATGTGGACAAATGATCTTCACACACTCTTGCCTCCGTGTAGGCACCCCTTAGACAAAATATGCAATATGTAATTGTAAAATAGAATGCTCAAATGCTTCTATTAACATTTTAACCTCCTCCCTACTTTTCCTTCAGGGTGAATGAATCAGTAAGTGAAGTGTGATTACTTCATTTTTTTTTTAAATCTATGCTCACCCTAAACTTTTAGATGAGATCCCTAGTAAATGAACACTTAATGAATCCACTAGGAAATGGTAGCCAGAAACCTCACTGAGGGCCTAAAGACAGCTTCTAAGAGAAACGAAGATGAAATACTTACAGAGTTAAAGGAATACTAGGCAATACAGCACCTAATTGTCATGTAAATGTATCCATTCCATTAATGTCTGCTTTAACGAGTGTAGTTCTTAGTCAAATAATTTTCTAGCAATGAATTTCTCAACTTTTCTCAGGACATCGACAAGATCATTTAGTTGATGCCGTTTTTGATCTGTAGAACTTCCTGGAAGTCTTAGGAAGTTTGATTCCCCAGACCTGGTTTTAGTACAGCTGCTGTTTGTAGGTTTGGCAGTTTGACAGTCGTCTCTACGGCATGAGCTCTGGAGCCTGACCACTTGGATTCGAGTCCCAGCACGCTATTTTTAAGTTGTACTGACTCTTGGCAAGTTACTTAACTTTTACTTCCCCATCTATTAAAATGGGGAAAATAATAGTAGCACTATTACACAAGTTAGATAATAGAGCTTGAAGTACAGGGCCAGGCTCACAGGCAGCACAGTAGTTGTTAACTATTCTGTGCTAGTGCTGTAAAATGTTAGACGAACTGTTCATGTAGATGAAGAACTTATACAGTCTTTGTTTCTTTTTTTTCTTTTTTTTTTTTACAGGCAGAGTGGACAGTGAGAGAGAGAGACAGAGAGAAAGGTCTTCCTTTGCCGTTGGTTCACCCTCCAATGGCCGCCGCGGTCGGCGCGCTGCGGCCGGCGCACCACGCTCGTCCGATGGCAGGAGCCAGGAGCCAGGTGCTTTTCCTGGTCTCCCCATGGGGTGCAGGGCCCAAGCACCTGGGCCATCCTCCACTGCACTCCTGGGCCACAGCAGAGGGCTGGCCTGGAAGAGGGGCAACCGGGACAGAATCCGGTGCCCCGACCGGGACTAGAACCCGGTGTGCCGGCGCCGCAAGGCGGAGGATTAGCCTGTTGAGCCACGGCGCCGGCCATACAGTCTTTGTTTCTAAGCAAGGAAGTTCCTGGGAGGGTAGAGGATAGCACAATTCAGAATATTCTCGTTTGGTGAATTCAGTGAATTGTCATAACGGTTAGCTTTCCACCATTCCTTTTGATGTAATAGGGGTCATTTAACTTTTTTTTTTTTTAAAGAGATTGATTTATTTATTTGAAAGGCAAAGAGAGAAAGAGATAGACAGAACAAGATTTTCCATCTGCTGGTTTGCTTCCCAAATGGCTGCAACAGCTGAAGCCAGGCTGATCCACAGGTCTCCCATATGAGTGGAGAGCCCACGCATTTGGGCCATTTTCTGTTGTTTTCCCAGGCCCACCAGCAGGGATGCTGGGTCAGAAGTGGAGCAGCCAGGACTTGAACCAGCACCCTTATGGGATGCTGATGCCACAGGCAGCTTCTAAATTTGGCCTGTTGAGCAAATTGTGCCATATACAATATAAAGCCTTTGGAATTTATTTGCCAAACTAGGTATATGCAATTTCCATAACAGGTAGGCTGGAAAATTTTGAAATGTTTTATTAATTAGTTCATTCTCTCTAAATACATTGTACAAGGTGTTAAGAACAAACTGTTTCCTGGCCCAGCCCTGGCCATTGTGACCATCCGGGAAGTGGACCAGGGGATGGAGGGTATCTGTCTCTCCTTCTTTCTCCGTAACTCTTTCATTATAATAAATAATCTTTAAAAGACAAAAACTAATCCTCAACTGGAGAATGCCTAATACAAGATATATGAGAGTATAGCTAGAACTGGACTTGGATTTAAAACAGACAGACAAGTGGTCTCATTCTGCCTTTTTTAGTAATGTGTATACATGATCCTGGCCTGCTCAATCATTTGATGTCTCAATCATTTGATAAATGAGAAAACTTGTATGTTCTGTAAAGATGAAGATGGACTCTGAAATTAATACCTGCTAAAATAAGGTGGCATTGTTACATGTGGATATTCCACTTTAATGTAACCACACGTCTTACTTCATCTAGCCTTCTACCCATAAAACTAACATCTGTTGTAAAGGAGATCTGATAGGAAATCCCTTAATTTCCTCGAGAAACTATGTCCCACACCCCGTGGTCTATCTAGTAGACTGAAAAGGCTGGGGTACTGCAAATATCCACCCTATCCCACATCCAAGCCCTTAGCAAAACCCTGGGCATAATAAAAGCCTTTGAAGTTTCTAGAGAAAACTACATCAGAGTCTACATTTCACACACAGGGAAATTTCACTTAAAATGTACCTTTTTCCAGTCCAGTGTTTCATCATAAAATGCACTCACACTGGAGGTGAAAGGTGCCATTTAAGTATTAAGTTTTATTAACTTACTTCTTTGAATCTGTCATTAAAGAGGTTAATGCAGTGTTCTGGTCTACCCTGAATGTGCCTCACAGCTGGGAACCATAACACCTTGATCAAGGCTGGCCTCACTTTCCACTGGTCAAACAAGCATTAAGTCCTTAATACTGAGGGAGTGACATTATCACCAGTCAGGTTTTACTTGCCACAACCTGCTGGCAGAAGGAAACATATCCACTTGTCTGGCCCAGTATTGAGAAGACATTAGAAAAAAGAAAGATTTTATGAGAAGAATAATAGACTTGGATATTAACACTAAATGCTGTAATCAAAATGGCATTTTAAAATGTGTTCAAGTAAAACACTATAATAAGAGAAAAACCACAAAACTTATATAAAGTCTAGCTTTATTTTTAAAAAGATTTTACAAGTCTGTCAACCTCAAACATACACAGGTGAATTATTTACTCCTCTTTTCCATCAGATGAATCTTGCTGCATAGCAATCACCCTCAGAAAAATAGGAGTAAAAAAGAAATCTTTCCCACAAATATGCGTGCCCTGTATTTCTCAGCTGGTTCTGCGATTCTCTTTATAAATGGTTTAACACAGCTGCTGGTGAGGGTGCTCTCGTGCAGCTGCATGTGGTATAGTTTTACACGTCTGCTTTACTTTGCTGGCTCCCTGGTTCAGCTCCAAGGTCCAAAGCTTATAAATGGAGAAATCCAGGTTAACTGGGCTGCCAGAAAAGCCCACTGAATGCATCCTGTAGGGCTCTGTGACAAGCAAGGGACGAAGTATAGCCGCCAGCGAGGTCCTGTGGAGAGGCAGCTCGGACGTGGGTTAAATACCTAGAAGAAAACAAAAGGCGGAGCGTGATGGCGATGCACACAGAAACTGGTAACACTCTTTAAAGGCAACAGTAAAATGGAGTCCAATTTTAAAAGAATTCTAAAACCAAATGTCTAGGCTTTCATAAATGGATTATTACCTCTCAGAAGGAAGTGTGCCAACTGTACATGGAGGGCCCAAGCAAGTACTGAATTACAACGGAAATTACAGCTCTGTCAGAGTTTCAGAAACAAAGCTTGCTATTAAAATGCCCACTGTGCCACACTTTTCAGGACTGATTTGTTTTGTTGGCTGTTGTTTGAGCAACTAACTAATGCTCTCCTTCCTGGCCTACTCTCACATACACAATACTGTGTCACCACACTATTGCATTACTTAGTTTACATAAATGTTTTAAAGCAAACTCTTAAATAATATAAATGGCGGAGAGGACACTAGTTACTTCAAGATTATTTCAATATTCCAAAAACACACTGTCTGCTTCCGTGCAGGGAAGGAAACTTGGAAAATTACATGTCCAAGAATCTTTGAGACTGGGCACAAGGTCAAAATAATGTCTCAAACAGTAACTACAGGAAAGTCCTGAATTGATCGTAAAACACAGTGTAATGGGCACAATTTTTCTTTGAATTCAGACTTTTGAGCAATTAAAACTTTCTATATTGACAAAACAGGCTAAAAAAAATGGGATAAACCTGGCCAACGAGGGGCAGCTTCTTAGCATGACTGCCAACAAGGCCAGAAAACAAATATTCCCAGCTTTGTTTCAATGGCTGGTGTAGAAAACCACATTGTTTCTTCAGTCTGAGGAAGTCAAGGAGCTTCACCCACCTTGCAATTACAGGTACAGCAAATGAATAAATCAGGTACCAGAACATTTTAATAAGCTGGAAACTTTTCCACTCATTCATTCAAACTTCCTGTGTGTCAAGATCTTAATGCATGAACAACTTAGTCTTTCTAACATAATAAGTCTGTTTTTCATTTGTATCCATGTTTAATAAGCTTTTGTGATTAAAAAATATGTGGCAACACAAGAGACCAAATAGAAAAGTGGTCAAAGTAAGATACAGGCTAAGCTCCTGGAACTGGCTATAATTTATGCACCTTGCCACAAATCAAGGTGCTAATTCAGTTCTTGGCTTCTCTGCCAAGGGTGAGAAGGGGAGAGTGGAAGGAGGAAGAGAATTAATATTCCCTGAGAAACAATCTAAAACTTTCTTGGTAGTATATTTATAGTATACTTGTACATACATCTCTGAAACCCATACACTTATTTATAAATTTATTTATATAAAGTATTAACACACCACATTATATACATAAAATATATATACATTATTATACATGTTATAAATATGTAAGTAGAACATTTAAAAGATGAGATTATAATATTTCAAGGTCTAATTCTTTCTCCTCGTAGCCATTGGTTAGTGGTCACTGTCAAGCACTTGATAGAACCTTGGCTCCCAGAGGACTTAAATAAACAAAGATTCAACAAACCTACCCCACAGCCAGGGTTATCTGCTTATGAGCTTCCAGGACACAATAAAATGTCAACTGTTAGCATTCTGATGCACGAGCAATGAGGTAAGTGTTAAGTCACCTCAGCAAGTCTAGAAATCAACCTGGCTTCACTAGGAAAGCAACATTACTGTACAAATAATATGTGAGTGGCATTTTTACAGGGGACTTGGAAATGAATGTTCCATTCCTGATGTAAGTTTTCAACTAATTTTTAGCTCCACTCCAGATGATGTGATATCACCCTCTTTTCTTTCCTCAGACCCTCAAAAGAGAGGCACAGTCTCCACTCCAATGTCGCTCACTTGTGGCCAAGTTCAAGCACCACAATAGAATGTTTGGCAACCTCAAGAAGCCAACTGTCATAAATGAGAATTGGTTTTCATAGCTGTAATACAAACCACTGTGCAACTAACTGTTTTGATTCATCACTTTTTGGTACAGCTTGCTTCTGGGAAAGTTGAGTCATACCATGTCTGGCTTGGCAACCTGAGCATAAACTTGCAGTGTGCGTACAGCTTTTTATATGTTCTCCTGAGAAACGTGAAACAGCTGCACTGCTGCAGGAAAACATAGGACCACCGTAAAATACCCCGAACAGTCGCATCTTTTAACCTATGACTGTGCACTGCTTCCATAAAGAACATAGAAAACAGTTCAGCTTTTACAGGCAAAATGTAATAAACAGTCATACTCATTGATGCCATAAATGTGTAAAAAAGGTTTATCTAAAATGATTAATTAGTGTTTGAAAATAGTATTTCTTGAACACAGTCATAATCCAAAGCAGTGAGCAAATATTTTTAATCTGAGCTATTAATGTTAAGTTGTACGATTCTCACTGCCAAAGTCAAATCAATTGAATTTTCTTTGCATAGCATTGAAGAAAATCCACTTCCCTTCCAGGATCATTGACATCAAACCTGTCTATAAGTGTGACTGTCGAAGAGTCCTGCTTATTTACACTGCTGTTTTTGATCTCCAGGGCTGCACAGAACCGGTACTGTTAACTATGTCAAAGTATTTTCACCATGGCAACCTATATTAATTCCAATTTTAAAAAACAAGACATAGCTCATTCTTGTAATTCAGTTGTGGGTTTTTATTTCCTAGGTATCTTAACTCAGTGTTCTTAAACCTCTTAATGACTGTGGTATGCCGAAGTATTTCAAAAGTTCTGCCACACTGAAACCACACAATGAGAATTTAGTGTTTTCCCGACTTTTTCACCTTAATCCACATCTGTGTTGTTTTAATTCTTTCATGACCGTTACAAGTACATCACTGAATAGGATTCCTGGGGTTTCTGGCAGAGGTCAGTATCATTTCATGTACACCTTTATGCAACAGAATAAGGAAGAAAATCTTAGCCAAATTTATTTCTAAAAGTCAAGCTCAGTTGGGTTTTGGAGCCGGAGGTAATTGCTCTATTTAGCCAATCCCAGGACACTGTTTCTGTTTTTCAAGGGTTTATTTTAAATATGTGTAAATCTTATAAGCAGAAAGGAGGAAAGAAAAAAAAAAGAGGTTTGCTTATTTTGGTACCTATACTTTATTTTTACTAAAAGCAGACTAAACTAAGAGATTTTTGAAAAAATCATACCTTTATTTTCTTAATAAGACCAAAAAAGGGTATGTTTTCAAAAGCATGTCTAAGATAATTCTTGGACAAAGGACATCTTATACCCTAATTTATGCTCTGACTGAAGTTGCCTGCCTGTGCCATACCCATCAAAATGCCTTTCAAACAGCCTTCGGAGAGGGGAAGAAAAAGGAGCGGCGCCCGTGTGCGGGGAGGAAGGCGGGCCGGGCACCGGAGAGGCACACTGCAAGGTCTGGGCCGCGGCTGACTTCCTCGCCGCGTCTTCTCCTGTGCACTTCGCAGCTTCTGCTCCCAGAGAAGGTGACATAATTCACACTGAGCTTCAGGAAGCTTCTCTTCTCAGTGCTCTAGCATGCAGGGGAGTGCCTCTGGGATTACTCCTTGACTGTTCCCTTCCGTTAAAAGCCCTGTAGTGACCATCTGGCTGAAGTCGTGGACTCGGCTCATTTCAGTGCCATTCAACGCTGCTTTGAGCTCCCAGGCCGGGGCAGAGGGCAGGGCTGTCACTTAAGATAAGAGGCGGCACTCTTCCCTTCTGTCACACAGCTGGTGATGACCCTTGAAAAACGCTGGCTCCACAGAACCAAGAACCATCAGAATTTAAATGGAAGTGAAAATATGAATTTCACAGTAGTTTCTTCTACCACAAAATACCAGGTCCCATGATGAGTTAAAAACTTGCCTTGGTTCAAACTAAGACAGTGAACTCCAGAGACTAAGACTGTCTTCTTACAAAGTGGCCCACTCATGCCAGCACGTATTAAACAGACCAGTTCCAAACAATATGCATCCCAGACCACAAAATTCAAACCCGTCATTAAGAGAGATCAGACAGCTGATCTCAGCTGTCAAGACCAACAGCTCTTATAAGTTCAGCCAAAGCTATAAAAGATTTAAGGTTAACAACTTAGAGTCTATCTCAATAAGATTTCAAAACATCAGAGCAATAGTGTGCTCAGACACCTATCACTGAAACAAACATTCTAGACCTAAGGCTAACACTTAAGTACCCTATGCTGATCATAGCATCAGACTAACAGAAAACTGCTACAAAGGGGAATGAATCATCATATACTCGAAGATAAATGGGGGACAGCATTATTATTCACAATTACTATCTATATCTAAAAACACACATATACACACACGTGCATAGCTTGAGGCTGGTATTATGGTGCAAAGTGTGTTAAGCTGACACCTGCAACATTGAGTGGTTCGATTCCCAGCTGATCAACTTCTGAACCAGCTCCCTGCTAATGTGCCTGAGAAAGCAGCAAAAATATGGCCTATGTACTTGGACCCCTGCCACCCACATGGGAGATCTGGTGGAGTTCCATACTCTGACTGTTGCAGCCATTTGGGGAGTGAAACAGAAGATGAAAGTTTGAGATCTCTCTCCTCCTTCCCTCTCTCCTTCCCTCCCTCCTTCTCTCCCTCCCTCCCTCCCTTTCTAACTGCCTTTCAAATAAACAAATAAATCTTAAAACATACACATGTGCGCGTGCACACACACATACACACACACACACACGTGTTGTGATACTGTGGGTTAAGCTGCTGCTTGGATTGTTTGCTTCCACATTTGAGTGCCATTCTGATTCCTGGCACTCTGCTTCTGATCCAGCTTCTAGCTAATGTGCCTGGGAGGCAGTGGACGATGGCCAAATACTTGGGTTCCTGCCACCCATGTGCACCCAGATGGAGTTGAGGCTCCTGCCTGGCCTAGCCTTGGTGTTGTAGGCACTTGGGGAACTAGTGGATGGAAGATATTCTCTCTCTCTCTCTCTCTCTCTCTCTCTCTCTCGCTCCCCTTTCAAATAAATACCTTTCAAATAAATAATCTTTTTTTAAAAATGTGGCTTTGTGAACTCCAAACAAATCCATAACAAACTTCTATAGCTCTACAGCCATGATGTTACTCTGCACTTCAGGATCTAGCCAGCAGATGAGAATACAACTTGAGTACATTGGACTTCAAATTATGCCTGCCTTTTAAACCATCCAAAAACCAAACCTCATGTTTGGAAGTTAAAAGCCACTTGGTATTCAAGTGTACAGCATGATTTATTATTATTTACATTCAGTAACTAAATATAGATGGCTCAGATAAGCCTTTCTGACATATTACTGAAATAAACTGCAATTTATTGCTATCAAAGAGCCCACTAAGTATTTTAGAATAGCTCTTACTGAAAGTGAAGGTAATTGCGTAGTAAGAGAAACACTGCCTTGCCTTGCGTGTGAACTACAGGACGAGTAAGATGCAGCTACTTGAGTGTAACATACTCTAGGAGTGACAGTGCTGGTAGTGTTAGATAGCTTAGCTGCTGGATCCCTAAGGACAGATCCCGTCTTTATAATACATACAATTAAAGAATATCTCTGGAATCAGATCCCATGAGATCCACTTGGGTGGAGCCATGAACACAAGTAATAAAACAGTAGCCAATAGATCAAATCATTTTTTATAAATAAAAATACTCAAAATCAAAGCTGTTTTTACCAACAGCAGATTATGTATGGCTAATTTCAGTCCTGTAGTCTCCCCTTATCTACAGGTTTTATGTTCCAAGACACCCAGTGAATGCCTGCCATCACACATAGTACTGAACCCTATATGAACATATACTGTTTTTGTACATATATACACTCACGATACAGTTTAACTTATAAATTAGGCATACATAGTACAGGATTAACTAATAAACTAGAACAATTATAATCTATCAAAATAAAAGCTATGTGAATGTGGTCTCTCTAAATTTTTGTTTTTGTGACATGTGGGGTCTCTTTGCTCTACCCTATGCCTGACTTTTTTACATGCTTTGCAGTGTTGCCACATTGTATCAGTTAGTCTGTCCTTCCAAGTTTGATGCCCTGATATCTCCTCTTTCCATTTTTATGAATGTAGATTCTATTGGGAAGCTTCTTGGTACCCTTTCTTTTTTCTTCTCTCTCTCTCTTTTTTTTAAAGATTTATTTTATTTATTTGACAGGCAGAGTTACAGAGAGAGGTAGAGACAGAGAGAGGTCTTTCAGCTGCTGGTTCACTCCCCAGATAGCCGTAATGGCTGGAGCTGTGACGATCCGAAGCCAAGAGCTTCCTCCAGGTCTCCCACATGGGTGCAGGGACCCAAGGACTTGAGTCATCTTCTACTGCTTTCCCAGGCCATAGCAGAGAGCTGGATCGGAAGAGGAGCAGCTGGGACTAGAACCAGCGCCCATATGGGATGCCGGCTCTTCAGGCCAGGGCATTAACCCGCTGTGCCACAGCGCCGGCCCCCTTGGCATCCTTTCTTACTAACTCTTTCAACTCTATTGGAATGCAGTGGCAGCTTCATCGGTAGACGCAGCATCTCTATGGGGCTGGCGTTGCGCCGTAGTGCATATAGCCACTGCCTGCAATGCCGGCATACCACATGGGCACGGTTCGTGTTCTGATTGCTCCACTTCCAATCCAGCTCCCTGCTAATGCACCTGGGAGGCAGCGGAAGATGGCCCAAGTGCTTGGGCCCCCACACTCATGTGGGGGACTTGGAAGAAGCTCCTGACTTCAGCCCGGCTCAGCCTGACCGCTCTGCAGCCATCTGGGGAGTGAACCAGCAGATGGCAGAACTCTCTCTCTCTGCCTTACAAATGAGTTTTGTTTTTTGGTTTTTGTTTTTTAAAGAAGCCGCCTCTCCAGTAAATCCCCAGTCTAGACCCATTTCTGACTTGTATTTCAAGTAAATGGCTTGTTGTCATGGGATCCCTTGCTGAAACTTCAATTAAGTTCAATGTTTCTTGGTGCACTACATTGCCATCAGTCAAAACATATTTCTATTCATGTCTTCCTCCCACAAATTTAATGCCCTGTCCATCTTAACTAAGCACTTCCCACACTGTTGCCATAGACTGTACAGTTTGAGGTATGACAGCAAAACTAACGTGGACTTTCTTCCTTCATCACAATTCATGGACAGGAGAGCCATTCTACTAACGATGTTAGCATATGATTTTTTGTCTTTCTATATTGAAAACTTCCCACAGTTTTACTCAAAGAAAGCACTTATGGTTTTTCTTTGGCATATCCAAATTATCAGCATCACTACTCTCTGACTTCTGAGCCATGATTAAGTAAAATAAGGGTCACTTGTCCAAAGCACTGTAAGACTATGACAGTTGGTCTTACAACCATGATTGCTACTAAGTGACTTCTTGAGGGGTGACACTTTGGCTGGACAAAGCGCAGATTCATGTCTCAGGCTGGGTAGAGTGGCATCCAAGATTTTGTCACACTGCTCAGAACAGTGTATAATTTAAAATGTATGAATTGTTTGTTTCTGAAATTTTCCATTTAATATTTTTGGGCCATGGTTGACCTTAGGCAAACAAATCGTGGAAAGCAGAACCACAGGTAACAGAGAACTACTACAATGTTCTTACATAATTAGAAGAATTATCCCACTGAAAAAGTGGGATAATTTTTAAGAGATTTATTTATTTGTTTATTTGAAAGGCAGAGTGCCAGAAAGAGAGGGAAGACAGAGATCTTCGATCTACTGGTTTACTCCTAGATGCCCACAACAGCCACGTCTGGGCCAGGCTGAAGCCAGGTGCCCAGAATGCCTTCCTAGTATCCCATCCTCCGCCTTCCTGGATACTGAGAAGCTGGATCAGAAGAGGAGAAGTCTGCATTCAAACTGGCTCTCCAGCTGGGATACCGGCACCACAAGGGGCAGCGTGGCACACTGTGCCGTTATGACCGGCTCTGAGGTCATACTGATTCTTAAAACATTATGATGTGGATGTCTATGAATTTAGTTAAGATAATAACTGGGAAAGAGAGAAAATGGTACTTTCATTAAAAAAAATTAAAAATATCAAATCATGTAAAAGCCTAGAGTTTGTGTGTCCCAGTGAGAAACAAGAACCATTTAGGTGGAAATACAGTAAAGATTATGAAAAGAAATGGCCCAGTTTCTGAATTTCTTTTGTAACATTCCTTAAAACTCTAGTGCCTGAATCTGCTTTGTCTGATGTATTTTTCTTAAGTATGAATTGTGTTACAAACAGATGCATGCTGTAATTTTCATCATTATCTTTATAAAGGCAGGATGAGTAATGCACCCCCAAGAGTGGGATAAAGTACAGAAATTCAGATATATGGGCACATTCATTCCTTAACAGAAATTACTGAGTGCCTACTACATGTCAGGTGTGAAGCAGCTCTGATAATGAAACAGGCTCATGGTCTCATGAACCAAATAATCCAACAGAAAAGAAGATGTTAAATAATGAACAACATGAGTGAGAAAGTCAGGGCTCTCTAAATGTGAATAAAAAACAAAGTCGGCCGGCGTCGTGGCTCAACAGGCTAATCCTCCGCCTTGCGGCGCCAGCACACCAGGTTCTAGTCCCGGTCGGGGCGCCGGATTCTGTCCCGGTTGCCCCTCTTCCAGGCCAGCCCTCTGCTGTGGCCCGGGAGTGCAGTGGAGGATGGCCCAGGTGCTTGGGCCCTGCACCCCATGGGGAGACCAGGAAAAGCACCTGGCTCCTGGCTCCTGCCATCAGACGAGCGCGGTGCGCCGTCCGCAGCGCGCCGTCTGCAGCGGCCATTGGAGGGTGAACCAACGGCAACGGAAGACCTTTCTCTCCGTCTCTCTCTCTCACTGTCCACTCTGCCCGTCAAAAAAAAAAAAAAAAAAAAAAAACAAAGTCAACGGGGCTGGCACCGTGGCGCACTAGGTTAATCCTCCACCTGGGCGCCAGCATCCCATATGGGTGCCGTCGGTTCTAGTCCAGGTTGCTCCTCTTCTGATCCAGCTCTCTGTTACGGCCTGAGATAGCAGTAGAGGATGGCCCAAGTGTTTGGGCCCCTGAACCCGCGTGGGAGACCAGGAAGAGGCACCTGGCTCCTGGCTTCAGATCGGTGCAGCTCCGGCCATTGCAGCCATTTGGAGAGTGAACCAACAGAAGGAAGACCTTTCTTTCTCTCTCTCACTGTCTGTAACTCTATCTGTCAAATAAATAAATAAAATCTTTAAAAAAAAAATAAAGTCAACATAAACAAGATCGGAAAAGTCTCCCTTAAGATATCAGAGTTGGCCGGTGCCGTGGCTCACTAGGCTAATCATCAACCTGCGGCACCGGCACCCTGAGTTCTAGTCCCGGTTGGGGCACTGATTCTGTCCCGGTTGCTCCTCTTCAAGTCCAGCTTTCTGCTGTGGCCCCGGAGGGCAGTGGAGGATGGCCCAAGTGCTTGCGTCCTGCACCCACATGGGAGACCCGGAGGAAGCACCTGGCTCCTGGCTTCAGATTGGCACAGGGCTCCGGCCATGGCGGCCATTTGGGGGGTGAACCAACAGAAGGAAGACCTTTCTCTCTGTCTCTCTCTCTCTCTAACTCTGCCTGTCAAAAATAAATAAATTTTAAAAAAAGATATCAGAGTTAAGCTTAGACTCATAGGATGAGGAACAATGAGTAGGAAGGCAGGGGGCATTCAGAAGGTATCCAGGCAAAAGGGAGAACATAGACGAAGTTGCAAGGAGTCACAGTTATATGCTGGGGATATGGGGAGGAGGGCTCCAGCCCAGGATGAGGCTAGAGCTGCAGGCAGAGGGGTATAAAGGAGGGCCTTGGTAGGAAATGAACTCAAAGGGCAATGGGAAGCCTCTGAAGTCATTATTAGGAACCTGATCATTTAAATAAGCTGTGCTGACACTTTGCTCCATGAGGCTCCTGGCCTGCTCTCTTAGGCTTCTAGGCTTCTTTCTCCCCTAAAGAAAGCCCTCACTTTCTGTGTCCTTCTGTCACTGAATAAATGCTACAACCTTAGTAAATAAATAAATGCATAGGCCGTGTCGGCTGTGCAGTGGATTGAAGAAAAGCAGCGGCTGATGTGGAGAGACTGCCTCACGGGAATGTCTCTCTGGTCCAGGCAGGAGACAGTGGTGCCTTGGATTAGGGTGAAGGCACTGGTTTAATGGCTATTTCAGAGCCAGCTGAGTAAGTGACTATCTGGGTAGAGGAAAGAGAAAGTGACGCTTTGAAAGATGCCTTCACAGAGGCAATGGGAAACTATAGCAATACACTGAAGAACAAAATCCTGAATAACTACACAAAAAGAATAGGACGTCACTTGGCCTGTGACATCCCACCTTCAAGGCCAGTGCCACTGAGAACAGGGAGAGGCTTCCCCAGCTGGTGAGTCCTCCCTGCGTGGAAATGGAGAGCAGGGTGAACGATCAGCTTTCCCAGACATTCGGGGCCCTGCTTCACTTACACCCCACCGACATGACTAGACAGGGTGACTGAGTATGACAAAGAAGGGCAGGAGCTTCAGTATCAGTCACACGGAAGAGCCGCTGGCTCAGAGCTCTGCCTTGCACAGGATTCCAGCAGCCTTCTCAGCTGAGGTTCTTCTCTGCTCAGCCCTTGTGAACCCCTAGCCTGCCCCCTCCACCCTCAGGTCTTGCCATGGTGCCTTTCCAGTCTGAAGGTCTGCTCTCCCTCCTCACTCCCCAGAGCCATGCTCACTCAGGGACCCAGGTCTATTGCTGCATGTACAATCACAAATGATACCAATACCAACCACCATGTGTATACCCCGAGGTGATCCCTGCTAAGAGCCCAAAACAGAAACAAAATAAAAGCTTAACAAGAACAGAGAATATTAAACAAAGGGCTGGCACTGTGGCACAACAGGTTACGCAGCCATTTGCGATGCTGGCACCCCATGCTGGAGTGCTGGTTTGAGCCCCAGCTTCTCTGGTTTTGAACCAGCTCCCTGCTATGGCCTCAGTGAAAGAAGTGAAGGATGGCCCCAGGTGCTTGGACCCCTGCCACTCATGTGGGAAATGCAGACGGAGGTCTGAGCTCCTGGCTTTGGCCTTGCGCAGCCTCAGCTGTTACAGCCATTTGGAGAGTAGACAAGAGATAGAAGATCTCTCTCTCTCTCTCTCTGTCACTCTGCCTATCAAATAAAGAAATAAATCTTTAAAGGTATGTTTAAAAAAAGAACCAAAGAGAAACTTTGGAGCTGCAGAACACAATTATTGAAGTTCAAAAAATGCAATAGCGTTTCAATAGGAGATTAAGCAGAAGATCTATCAAAGATTGAATGGATAAAGAAAATTATATATGCACACACACACACATGGACCACTACTCAGCCTTTAAAAAGAAGGAAATCTTGTCATCTGTGATAACATGGATAGACTTCAAGGACAATTATGCTATTCTAAATGAGCTAGAAATAGAAAAGCAAATATTGAGTAACCTCACTCGTGTAGAATCTAAAAGCAGTGGAACTCCTAGTAGCAGACAGTAGAAGGGTGGTCACTAGGAGCTGTAGGGAGGGAGTGCAGGTCACAGGGAACAAGGTTCCCATTAGGATGAGTAAGTCTTAGACATATACTGTACACGAAGAAGACTACTATCAGTAAGAAGGCACTGCTGGCTAGAGAGTGGATCTTAAATGTTCTCAACAAAAATTAAGTATGTGAAATGATATGAAAACCAATCAGCTCAATTTAATAATTTCACAATGCACAACTACATCAAAACAATAAGTTGTATACTTTAAATATATGCAATATTAATTTATCATCTATGCCTTAATAAAGCTGAGGGGATAAAAGAAAAGCAACAGAATCATAATATCATACTCAGGTGGGGTCACAGCACTGGCAGAGGAATGCACATAGCTGCGTTTCAACAGCATTGGCCTAACCGCATGTCTTAATGAGTGAACTGAAAATACAGGACAAGAAGGAGCAGGGGAGGGAGACACAGTAAGAACAGAAGCAATTAGCAATTGCTTTCATATTACTCTTTGCAGTATGTATGCTATATACATTTTCTAATTATTAAACAATTCATTTTTACAAGATTCATTTTTTTGGCAGAGTTACAGAGATACATGGACACACAGACACATGTGTGTGCATACACACACACACACACACACACACACACTCAGAAATCTTCCATCTGCTGGTCCACTCCCGAGATGGCTGCAACAGCCAGGGATGGGCCAGGCTGAAGCTGGGAGCTTGGTACTCTATCCAGGTCTCCACATGAGTGGTAGGGGCCCAAACACTTGGGTCATCTTCCACTGCTTTTCCCAGGCCATTAGCAGGGAGCAGGATTGGAAGTGGAGCAGTAGACTCAAACCAGCACCTATATGGGACGCTGGTATTGTAGGTAATGGCTTTACCCAATCTGCGACACCACCAGTTCCATAATTCATTTTTTTTAAAGCTAGTACTGAGCACAGTCATAGCTATAGCTGCCATCATGCCAGTCCACAACCTGCATGTTAATAACTGAACCATTCTTAGGTAGGTATCACCAAATATTACTACTATTAGCTACTATGACTCCATTTGTAATAATTCATATTTATCATGAAAATTCATCTGAAAGTATATCTAATACTGAAATAATACTGAAATGTGACACATCATTCATGCTACTATTCATTAGTAGACTCCTTAGCTTCCTGCAGGGTCATTAGATCAGTTTAAGATGGGAAATGAATTCATTAGGATAATCAGAGTTTTATTTGCAAAGAATCCTTTAAGGATTATACATCTGAAGAGCAAATCTAAGTACTGATCAGTGGTTAAAAGGCTGGTCAGACAAAACAGTAAAACTAAGTGGTAAATAAATCAGTGAAGTGGTCAATGAGATCTCAGCCAAGTACTTGATAATGTTTCATTTCCTCCAACTACAATGCTGCAAATTCCTACATTAGAGTGAAACACAGTGAACTCTGTTAGGTTGATGTAAAGTTGCTACATAGATGGAGAAACTAAATCATTTGACCTCCCCAGTGAGTTAAGCGCCCTCCTAAGTTCACAGAAGGACAAAAAGCTCTCCATGTTGGTACTGTTTTCTGCTGACTACAGACTCTCTAAATTAAGTTTAAATCTCAGCCTGTTCTCTCGTCCCTTTCACGTTTCTATTCTGCACAACATAAAGACATAACGACAGCACGGTTTAGTAGGAAGGACAAAGGCACAGGAAACAGATTTGCGTATGAGTTCCTTCCTGGACAATTACTAACACTATGATTTTGGAAAATGCTTTTATCTTTCAAGCCT
Source organism: Sylvilagus floridanus (assembly GCA_949820135.1). Taxonomy (NCBI): domain Eukaryota; kingdom Metazoa; phylum Chordata; class Mammalia; order Lagomorpha; family Leporidae; genus Sylvilagus; species Sylvilagus floridanus. Next base: position 15,057,078 of record OX463228.1, on the reverse strand, counting down.
TAGTTCTGTTATCTATAAAAAGGGTATAATAATAATACTTCACAATGTCTTTTCAGAAGGTTAAATAAGGTAGTATATGAAAGCATTTATCAGAGAACAGTCGATGAAGTGTAGTCCTTTCTATCCGGCATTTTCTCTTTGACACTATTAGTACAAAGTTTGTTGTCACAAGGAAAAGGCCTTCCATTGCTCCAGCTTCCAAAATTTCTCCCTTCCTTTCTGAACCCCACAACCTTCTTGTTCATTTCCATGTCTATTCCAACAATAATATTGTTGCGCTCTCTCTCTCTCTCTCTTGCTCCTTCCAATTTACTCCAATTATTAAGATTTGGGTGGAGATTTCAAAGCATAAGGAAAATTTAGCTATTAAACCTTTATCACAGAGTATTACATTAACCCAAGGATGTTAATAACTACATGTTAAGAGACATAATGGGAAAATTTTACATATACACACATATAATGCTTAGATTTATATGAACAAAAGCGTGTATGTACAGATCTGTATTTCACAAATACTCTGCATGCTCTAATATGGTGTATTTCAAAAGCTAAATCACACATGATTTCTATTCTCACTGCCCCTCCCCTCATTCTTCATATCCTATACTTCAATCCCTCTGCCTTTCAATGGCGATTTCTGGGTCCTCATCCTTCTGAGCACCTTCGTCACCTCTCCTGACAGACAGCCTCTCCCTGGGAAGGGCCCCAGCCTTTGGCTTTGATACACCGTGTGCTCTGGGCTACATTCCTACCGCTTGGACGCTTTTGCCTCCTGCTTCCTAATTCTTAGGTTTCTGATTGGCTTGCCTCCTCTCCCTTGGTCTTGCTTCTATTCCTGCAATGTATGGCTTCAGTTAACATCTCTGTTCTTCTGAGTCTGACAGCTCTTTTGACCAGCCCTTCTTTCTTAACTGTGGTGATCCTTTCATAAGCAAACTTACTATTCTTTATGAAAGAGATGAGTCAGTGTCTTATTTCTCTTAACAGTTTCAAAATGCTCACTGTTGTCACCCTGGGATTCTCTATCCTGCAAATCAGCATAAAACCTACAGCGCAGTATCTCTCTGTAAATATCTGCTTACCTCTCGCATCACCTGCACTGCCACTACTGTTACCTTACTTCAGGGGTCTCTATTCTTTCATGGATGGCTGCTGATAGTGTCTTAACTGATTCCCCTAACTTACAGTATGTGCTCGCATTCAGACCTTTTCATGGTTTCCAGATTAATCTTAGGGCAAAGTTCTGGGTGACTTTTATACAGACACTCTTTGACTCTGTGCTGTTTGTAGAATAAGGCCAAATTTTTTAGCCCACCATTTAAGGCCTACTATACTTGATGCCAACCCATCTTTCCAAACAAATTTTCCATTAACCATTTCTATGTACCCCAAACTTAAGACAAAAAGCCAACCACGAGCTTTTCTGTAATTTTCAAATAAAGCCTCATAACTAACTATTCCATACCACTGCTCATGCTGTTTCTTTTTTCTTGGGATGTTTCATGAATACTCTTATCACTACCCATCTTCCAAAGTCATGGTTCAAATGCCAATCACTCAATTCTGAACAGAGATGTGAGATGCTTCCCTTGCCAACAAAGAAATGTTACTTATACTATCAAAAAAGGAAACTTAATAGCAAGAAAAAAACCTCTCAAACCAGAAAAACAACAACAAAACAAACCCAAAATTATGAGGGAAGAAGTAATTAGAGAAGAAATAAACAAAATTGAAACAAAAAACCCCAAATCATTGGCTAACAAAAAAAAAAAAAGAGGACGAAGAACCAAATTAATAAAATCAGATTACTATAAAGAGCTATATGACAACAAACTGGAAAATCTAGAATAAATGGATAGATTCCTGACATACAGAATGCACCAAAATTGAATCAAGAAGACACAGAACACCTAAACAGACCCATAACCAAGATGGAGATCAAATCAATAATAAAGACTCTCCCATCAAAGAAAAGCCCAAGACCAGATGGTGGCTTCACTGCTGAATTCTACCAGACATTTAAAGAACTAATTCTAATTCTTCTCAAGGTATTCAAAAAACAGAAAGAGAAGAAATCCTCCCAAACTCCTTCTATAAAGCCAGCATCACCTTAATTCCTAAATCAGAAAAAGACACAGCAGAGAAAGACCAATATCACAGATGAACACAGAGGCAAAAATCCTCAACAAAATACTAGCAAGTTGAATCCAACAACACATCAGAAAGATCATTCATCCTGGTATGCAGGGATGGTTCAACATGCACACTTATTAATGTGATTCATCATACTAACAAACTGAAGAATAAAAACCATATGATTATCTCAACAGATGCAGAGAAAGCATTTGATAAAATACAACACCCTCTCATGATGAAAACTCTAAGCAAATTGGATAGAGAAGGCACATTCCAACGCAATTAAAGAAATTTATGACACACATATCTTAATGAATGGGGAAAAGCTAGAAGTATGCCCACTAAGATCCAGATCCAAACAAGGATGCCCATTTTCACCACTGCTATTTAATACAGTCCTGGAAGTTTTAGCAAGAGCCATTAGGCAAGAGAAGGAAATCAAAGGGGGCCGGTGCCATGGCTCACTATGTTAATCTTCTGCCTGTGGTGCCGGCATTCCATATGGGCGATGGGTTCTAGTCCCGGTTGCTCCTCTTCCAGTCCAGGTCTCTGCTGCGGCTCAGGAAGGCAGTGAGGGATGGCCCAAGTGCTTGGGCCCCTGCAACAGCATGGGTGACCAGGAAGAAGCGCCTGGCTCCTGGCTTCCGATTGGCACAGTGCCAGCCGTGGTGGCCATTTGGGGAGTGAACCAATGGAAGGAAGACCTTTCTCTCTGTATCTCTCTCTCATTGTCTGTAACTCTACCTGTCCCCCCCCCTAAAAAAAAAAATCAAAGGGATAACAAACTGGAAAGGAGGAGGTCAATTATCCCTATTTGCAGATGACATGCAGATGACATGATTCTATATATATAGGGGATCAAATTGAAGATTAAAAAAAAATGGAAAAGCCTTCCATGTTCATGGATTGGAAGGATTATTATCATCAAAATGGCCATAATACCGAAAGCAGTTTACAGATTCAGCATATGAAAGAGTTATCTGTACCCCCATGTTTATTGCAATTCAATTCACAATAGGTAAGACATGGAATCAACCCAGATGTGCATCAACTGATGACTGCATAAAGAAATTATGGTATATATACACTATGGTGTACTACTCAGCAGTAGAAAAGAATGAAATCCTTTCATTTGCAACAAAATGGATGCAACTAGAAACCATTATACTTAGTGAAATAAGCCAGTCCTAAAAAGACAGATATCATATTTTCCCTGATCCGTGGGAACCAATAGAGTAGCTAAAATGTAATGTATTGGAGTGAAACTGACACTTTGAGTTTTGATAATCATTTATGCAGCCCTTGTCTGTACTGCTGAGGAAGAGAGGTTTATTTCCTTCTTACTATTTGTTGAACCCTTTACTTGGTGTAGGGTTGATCTCATGCGTTTAAAGTAAACTGAAAGTAGATCTCCATCAAAGTCAAAGCTGAGAGTGAGAATAGGAGAGGGACGGGAAGAAGGGTGGCAGCATGGGTGCGAGTATCCCTATGCTCCTAAATCTGTAAATATGAAAATACATGAAATCTGCAAACCTTTAATGAAATTTTAAAAATTAAAAATAAAACTCTCAGATGCCAGAAATTACACTGAATTCAAAAGGCAGTGAGCAGAGGTGAAGTTAGGAAGATTTTCTAGAACATATATACTCTAGATCTGCAAAGTACTATCCCAAGTATGGGACAGCTTGTAGGAAAATTCTGGTTAGCCTACGGATAGTCAGAGACGAGCTTATAACTCATCAAGGGGCATGTGTTAAAAGGAATAACACGGCCGGCGCCGTGGCTCAACAGGCTAATCCTCCGCCTTGCGGCACCAGCACACCGGGTTCTAGTCCCGGTCGGGGCACCGGATTCTGTCCCGGTTGTCCCTCTTCCAGGCCAGCTCTCTGCTGTAGCCCAGGAGTGCAGTGGAGGATGGCCCAGGTGCTTGGGCCCTGCACCCCATGGGGAGACCAGGAAAAGCACCTGGCTCCTGGCTCCTGCCATCGGACGAGCGCGGTGCGCCGACCGCGGCGGCCATTGGAGGGTGAACCAACGGCAAAGGAAGACCTTTCTCTCCGTCTCTCTCTCTCACTGTCCACTCTGCCTGTAAAAAAAAAAAAAAAAAGGAATAACACAAAAAAATTAAAATGCCCAAACCTGTTCTACCTCCAAGAAACTAAGAATAATAATTGGTTTAGAATCACTGACGCTGACAGGAATTTTGCAGAAACAAATGCCAATCTGTCTTACCAGCATGTCTTCACAATCCAAGGCCCAAGGGCCATGGAAAAACAGCTGCCATGTAAAAGGTGTTACAGTAAAAGAAAAACAACCAAACATAAACAGGGGCCTTCCTTAGAAAAGAATCAGAGACACAACCGGTGGCAGGACTCACACACCCAGAATCACAGCCAAGAGAGGAATCTGTAAGAAACTTAAAAAAAAAAAAAGCTTGTTTAATGTCAAGGGAGATAAAGAGAGGGATGGGTACAATAAGGCAGGAAAAGGACAATTGAGAAGAATGGGCATGTTCTTTTTTTAAAGAATCAAATAGCAAATCTTGGGAAAAAAATGCAATGGACAGGTTGATCAGCAGATTATCCACAGATGTAAAGAAAACCAGTGAAATGATGAACATACCTGAGGGAAACACACAGCGGAGAGCTGAATGCTGTGCGTGTGGGGGTGGGTGAGTGTGTGGAAGAACTACTAAAAGATGTTTCAGCACGAAGGAAATTAAAGCAAGAATCAACATAAACCACAAAGATAAGCTAACAACAACATCAAAGCAAACTAACAAAGACAGCAGGGAGGGGTGGGTATGGTGGCCCAGTGGGTTAGGCTGCAGCCTGCAGTGTACACATGGCACACTGAGTGCCAGCTCAAGGCCTCGCTGCTCTGTTTCTGGTCCAGTTTCCCGCTGCTGCCCCTGTGAGTGCTTCCGTTCCCTGCCACCCACATGAAAGACCTGCATGAACCCTGGCAATAACTGTCTCTCTCTGCCGTTCTGCCTTTCGAATAAATAATCAATAGATCTTAACAAATAGCAAGGAAAAGAGAAGAGGAAGTCTGAGATTAAGCTTTCTAAGGTCTGTTTTCTTTAGGAAGAGGAGAGAGAGATGTTAATTTTAGACTTTGGAAAATAGTATTAATTCTGGTGGCAGAATTAGATTATTAAATTACTCTCTGCACTTCTCTATGTCTAAAATATTTAGCAACTCTTTTAGATTACACCGCTTCAGGACCGTCCAGGTACAATTACTTCTTCCCTCACCTGAATTCACAAAGCCCATAATCTATACCTTTCTTATACATCCTCTGGTTATTTATAAATGTTAAACATTCCTTCCTAGAAAGTTTCTTGATAGCAGGGTAAATATGTTTGGTGAACAGCAATCATTAAAAAAAAAAAATCCTAACTTCTAGATAGAAAGAACAGAATTTTAAAAATTAATTCAGAATTTTAGTGAGTTTAAGTATAAAATCTTGCTATAATAATAAATGGCAAATAAAAGCAGAGAGAATATGAAAACAGTGATCACCATATCACATGAAGCTGAGGATGACAATGGTAGAAAACTGAATGGAGGTTCTGGGGCTGTGGCTCAGCAGGTTAAAGCCACGCCTGCAGCGTCACCACCCTATATGAGTGCTGGTTCAAGACCCGACTGCTCCACTTCCCACGCAGCTCCCTGCTAGCGCTCCTGAGAGAGCAGCTGAGCCCCCTGCCACTCACGTTGGAGACCCGGAGGAAGTTCCTGGCTCCTGGTTTTAGCCTGGCCACCTCCAGTCATGGCCGCCGTTTGGGGCGTGAACCAGCAGATGAAGATGTCTTTCTTTCTCCTTTTCTAACTACCTCTCAAATAAATAAATACAGTTTTAAAAAAAGAAAAAGAAAAAGCCTTAATGGAGAACAGGCTGTACATCCATCACTGAGAGGGACAGGAAACCCTAGAAATCAGAAGACACCTGTCATAATGACACAGAGATAGTGTGCATTGCACAGCATCAAATAACATTATAAATATAATAATAATAAATAATAAAAGATAAACATTTGTATCCTCCTACGAGAGTATATATTTTTAAAAGATTAATTTATTTACTGGAAAGGCAGAGTTAGAGAGAAAGAGAGACAGGGAGAGATCTTCCATCGCTGGGGCTGGGCCACAACAGCTGGGGCTGGGCTAGATTGAAGCCAGGAGCCAGGCGTTTCATCCAGGTCTCCCCCATGGGTGCAGGGGCCCAAGCACTGGGGCCATCCTCAGCTGTTTTCCTAGGCCATTAGCAGGGAGCTGGATCAGAAGAGAAGCAGCTGGGATTCAAACTGGCACCCATATGGGTTGCCAGCATCACAGGTGGTGCCTTAACCTGTTATGCCACAATGCCAGCCCCGTAAGTGAGTATATTTGAAAACTGCTTTGAGATTTAATTCATCCTTTGTCTCAATAAGGTGAACTCTCAGTAGTAATCAATCTTATATTAAAAAGATAAATACTGTACTGGAATACAACCATGAATGCAAAGAAAAACAAAAAATTCAAACAGGACTGGAAACACCCAAAGCTAGAGGTTTTGTAAGATATTTATTTTTCCATTCCAAAGCACCTTCTCCTCAAAACCTCTATTTCATTTCATTCACTGGAATCTGAATAATGTTAACAACTTAGATAAATCTCTAAAACAAACAATAACAAGCAAAGACAAAGTCAAGTGGATAACATAACTGATGTTTTGTCTTAATTTTGAAAAATCCTGTTTTCCAGCAAGTACAAACAGGTTCATAGAAGAACTAACTCAAAGGGCCAATGACAACTGCAGTAAAATCTGAAAAGCTCCAGGAGTTCTGGGTTAATGTATACTAACTTCAAGTTTTTAAGAAGCATTTTTAATAGGTAAGCCCATGGAAAACTCGCATTGTCTTCCAAAAAGAAAACCACAGCATCACTTTGGAAAAAAAATCTACACCCATTAGAAGGAATGTGCTAACGCAATCAGTGGTACCAAAACCGAAGCTTTTCTGAAACAGAATGCGTTACTAGACTAGTCACTTAATTGGTTAAATATCATTTCAACCAAAAACTTCATCTGTAAAGAAAATATTTTCCCTTATTTAAAAACTTACAGCATTATTTTCAGTATTTTGTTTTGCTTCCAGACTAAATTTTTTGGCAATGCCTTGTATCTGTGAACATGCTAGTATAATTTTAAATAAAAACACATTATAATAAATTACATATGACTTCTTTTAAAAATCACCAGTTTTAACAGTTTAATTTTACAGAGCCTGCTTCAATACTTTATAAAAATGCTTTATAGTTAAAAATGTAGATTCCTTAGTTCATCATTCTAAAAAGCTAAAGAAAAAAGCCCTACTGTTTTCTTGAATTCTTCTTGTGAGACAGAAATTATTTCCACCTGTCATCCCCAGTTCAAAACAGGCCACACAGTTTTCTTATCTCTAGATCCTGCTTTGAAGTAGACCTGCTACAATGAGTCAACAGAAAGAGAAGTAAATTCCAAACTAAGATTATTCTTGATATATTTTGTTCCCAATTGGCTTCATTTGCAAAAATCAGTATGTTATCAAACTTCTAAAAGATATTTATTTAAAAGAATATAAAACAAATATCAAGAGGAAAACATCTATTTAAGGTATACTTAAAGTGAATTCTACATTGGAACACTAAAAATAAATTTTAAATGTTTTGTAAAGTAAGTGAGAAGAATCAAGAGCACAGCACAGACACAGTACAATGAGGTGAGTAACACAGAATCCTGAGGCTGAGAGAATTAGAAACCATGTTATCATGCTGCCTCATCTAAAGACAAAATAGCTGACACCCAGACATGTTTTAAAAAACAGCATCTTCCTGAAAAGAACCCAATCATTCCCCAAACATATGGTAATCACTCACTATCTACCAAGTACTGTGCTGGATGACACGGGAGAACACGGTCCCTAGCTCCATGCAGTTCAAAGTCTCGTGGGAAGAAAGACATGAAAATGAACAATGTTTAATAAGAACAGGAAGCCCAGAGATGACATGAGTGTAGAAAATATGAATGTGTAAAACTGATATACACAGAGAGAATCAGGGCCAGTGTTGCAGCCTACTAGGCTAAGCTGCCTTCACAACACCAGCTCTCAGAGTGCAGGTTCAAGTCCTGGCTGCTCTGCTTCTGAGTCAGGTTCCTGATAATGTGTCTGGGAAGGCAGTGGAGGATAGCTCAAGGGCTTGGGTCCTGTCTCCCATGGGGGAGAACAAGAGGGAGTTCCTGGCTCCTGGCTTTGGCCTGGCCCAGACCTGGGGGGCATTTGAGGAGTGAAACAGCAGATGGAAGATCTCTTTGTCCCAAGTGCTTGGGCCTCTGCCACCCTTGTTGGGGAGACCAGGAGAGATTACTTGACTCTTGGCCCAAGTCTGGCAAGTATTTGGGGAATGAACCAGTAGATGGAAGACTGACTCTCTCTCTCTCTCTCTCTCTCTCTCTCCCCCCTGCTATACCTTCCAAACAAATAAACCTTTAAAAAGAGAGAGAATAATTTTTCAGGCATATAAATATGCAAATTTTTATTGATTTTTAAAAAATATTTTTATTTGAAAGGCACAGTGACAGGGAGAGAGGGAGAGCGAGAGAAATAGAATGAGTGAATCTTCCAACCACTGGTTCACTTCCCAAATGCTCACATTAGCTAGGAATGGGCTAGACCAAAGCTGGAAGCTGAGAATTCATCCAGATCTCCCGTGTGGGTATGAGGGACCCAAGGACCCAAGTCGTCACCTGCTGTCTTCCAGGTTTGCATCAACAGGAAGCTAGATCAGAAGTGGCACAGCCCAGACTTGAACTAGACATCCTGATACGCATCCATTAAAAGTGGTGCTCTCGATTGAGACAGAAGAACATGCAATAGTTAAGGCCTGAGAGAACACGTATATTCTGAGTGCCAAATCCTGAGGGCCTTGTGTGCCCTGAAAAAAATATCTTTTAAAAAAATTATATAAAGTGAACAAATTCCATGTATTTCACACATACAGACTTAGCAGCACAGTGGTTCTTCCCACTCTACCTCCCTCCTACCCACACTCACGCTCTCTCTCCTCTCCTTCCTTTCTTAGTCTTTCAATTTTTACAATGATATACTTTGTTTTATAATCAGAAGCTTGACACTCCATTATGTAAAGCATACAATAAACAGTACAAAAAAAGGGGGGGGGGAAGTCCTGAAGGGCTGCAAACAATAATCAAATCCCAAAATGTCGATTTTATACCATATTGTGTGGATCTGAGAAGAATGTCATTGGCATTTTGATTGCAAGTGCGTTGAAACTCTATGGATATTTTGAAATTAATTTTTCCAATCCATGAACATGGAGGATTTTCCCATATTTTGTGTATTCTTCAACTTTTTTCTTTAATATTTTGTAATTTTCATCATAGAGATCTTTGACTTCATTGGTTAAATATATTCCAAGATATTCAATTTTTTTCTGTGGCTATTGTGAATGGGATTGATGTTGAAGTTCCTTCTCAGCCATGGCATTGTCTGTTGTTAGAAATTATCAGGAATAGGCCGGCGCCGCGGCTCAACAGGCTAATCCTCCGCCTTGCGGCGCCGGCACACCAGGTTCTAGTCCCGGTTGGGGCCCCGGATTCTGTCCCGGTTGCCCCTCTTCCAGGCCAGCCCTCTGCTGTGGCCCAGGAGTGCAGTGGAGGATGGCCCAAGTGCTTGGGCCCTGCACCCCATGGGAGACCAGGAAAAGCACCTAGCACCTGGCTCCTGCCATCAGATGAGCGCGGTGCGCCGGCCGCAGCGAACCGACCACGGCAGCCATTGGAGGGTGAACCAACGGCAAAGGAAGACCTTTCTCTCTGTCTCTCTCTCTCACTGTCCGCTCTGCCTGTCAAAAATAAAAAATAAATAAATAAATAAAGAAAGAAAGAAAGAAAGAAATTATCAGGAATAACACAAGTGCCTACACAGAGCCTGGCACACACATGGTAGGTGCTCAAGTAAGTTTAGTGATGAATTCAAAAGGTCAAGGAAATAACAACTTTGGCAGAGGAGAAATAGTTGGCCAAAAAGAGTTATAACGAGGTAAAGGAAGAAAAAAAAAAATGAAAAAAGCAATGTCACAAAAAAGTATGTGAAGAATAAAGAGAATGAATCAGCAGGGAGGTAAAATAAGAAAAGAACTATCAGGTATTCACTAAACTATACAACTGGAAAGTCAGTGGTAAATTAACACAATCAGATTATATGTCAAAGCTAAATTAGATTAGGTTTTGTAGAGGAATCAGAAATAAGGAAGACAGCAAGTATGATACTAGGATATATCACGGCGGGCCTCAGAAATGTTCACCTTCCCGTTCTGCTTGAGACTGGCAATACAGAAATTCTTTAAGCTACCCCTGCCTGACTGTCTGATATAGTGCACTAAGTTCTACCTCATTCCAATGAAGCATGACCCCCTACCTTGGAGAGAGAAGGGTTGAACAGAGCGACCAAGAAGAATGCTAAAGCTGACAGTTTTTACTGCATTTCCTCACCCAGACTACTAGGCATCCTCCAAGTTCATGGAAAATGCATATTGTGAAGCCAGTATGGATGAATTTCAATTTTTCTTGCACCAAAAGGAACAATTCTATTTTTTGACAAAATTTCTGAATTACCCTCATTTTAGCATTACATCATACGCTTTAGAATCAATCCCATTTCTACATTTTTGTACACACTTCTCTGATGCCTATGAAAAAACCTCCATAAAACAACCAAAAGGACAGGGCTTGGAGAGCTCCTGGACCATGGGGAGGTCCTGGAGACAGCGGCACGTTCCATGTCTCTTCTCCATGTCTCATCCTGCGCATCTCTCCACTGTGTCCTTTGTGAATCCTTCCTAATAAACCAGTACACATTCAGACAGTGTTTCCCGAAGTTCTCTAAGTGGCTCTAGCAAAATAACTGAAGCTGACTTGGGGTCATATAAATCCCAATTTGTAGGTAGTTGGTCTGAAGTTTGGGAGGACGGACTTGAGACTGGGTCTGAGAGAAGGGGGAGTCTTGGGAGCTGAGCCCTCAAGTGTCAGAATTCAGAAGAACGACAGGATACCAGCTGTTACCCGCTGCTGCAGAACTGACTGCCTGCTTGCTGCTAGAGAGAACCCTGCACGTCTGGAGGTCACAGAAGTCTCAGATAACTGTTGTAGAGTGAGAGCAGAGGGAAATGACTGATTTTCAACGTAACAAACTTTCAATGGTTTGAATATGAAAGAGTGTATTAGTTAGGGGAAGTATGCTATTTAAAGATAGAAATTTGAATATGTGAACTTGCTGAAGGTAAAATTCCAACAGAGAAAAGATAGGAAACAGGTGAGGAGACCACTTTGATGGTATAATACCTTGAGTTGGATGGAGATCAGGAAACACAGGGCGAGGCCTGGCCTCAGAGGCAGGACAGGCCCTTTTGCCTCTAACTACAGGTACAAACACATCTTTCATTAGGGTGCAGTTTTTGAGGGAGCACGCTCAGACACATATTTTCATTGTGTACCAGGTTGAAAGGCTAGCTGCTGACAGTGAAAGGGGTAAGCAGGATTGAGAAATTTGAGACTGGGGATCTGGGAAAGCAGTTGTAGCCTGTGAGCGAAGCCAAGCACAGGTGTGTGCAAAATGATCGTTAAGTGGCACCAATCTGCTCACCTTTGTGATTTTCTCCAGCTGTACTCAGCAGAACTAACACTCTCACACACACATTTGAATAAATATTTCCAGAGAGGCATTTGGGACAGTTGATGGCACGCTGCTTGAGATGTCCACATACGGTTTTGGAGCGCCAGGGTTAGTCTGGCCTCCACTTCTGATTGCAGCTTCCTTCTGACTCATACCCTGGGAGGTAAAGACGAGGGTTTAGGTATTTTGTCCCTGACACCTACACGAGAGAAGTGGATGGAGTTCCTAGTTCCCAGATGGCCCAACCCTGGCTATTGTGGGCATTTCGGGAGTGAACCACTGGTGAAAAATCTCTCTGTCTCTGCCTATCTGCCTTTCAAATAAATAAAAAAAACATATAAAATACTTTAAAAAATTCACTTGCTCTTGGCATACAGACGTAATATTAAAACACTAAAAATAGGGGTCAGCGCTGTGGCACAGTAGGTTAATCCTCCTCCTGCATTGCCAGCATCCCATATGGGTGCCGGTTCTAGTTCCAGCTGCTCCTCTTCCAATCCAGCTCTCTGCTGTGGCCTGGGAAAGCAGTAGAAGATGGCCCAAGTCCTTGGCCCCTGCACCCGTGTGGAAGACCAGGAAGAGGCTCCTGGCTCCTGACTCTTTGCTTTGGATGGGCACAGCTCCAGCCATTGCGGCCATTTGGGGAGTGAACCAAGGGAAGGAAGACCTTTCTCTCTGTCTCTCCCTCTCACTGTCTGTAACTCTACCTCTCAAATAAATAAATAAAATCTTTAAAAAAACACTATAACTAGAAAAAAACGTGATCTTGACTCATAAAAGAAAAAGACACACATACAAAGGAATTTTATAAAGTTCTCCTCAATGACCTATGTTCTTACCTTGTAGTTACAGAGGGAAACAAACAAAGATTATTCAGCCTCAAGTTGGGGTCCTATTGTTAACAGTTTACTATAAGGAATATATTTTATGTTCAGATTTATTCCAAATAATAACAGGGAAAATACTTATTGTTAGAATCCCTTCATAAAAAGATCCTCTATCTTTTTTCTAGCAAAGAATTTTAGAAAGATCTGAATTTACCTTATTTTTCTTTTTAAGATTTATTTTATTTATTTGAAAGATACAGAGAGAGGTAGAGACAGAGAGAGAGGTCTTCCATCCACTGCTTCACTACCCAACTGGCCGCAACGGCTGGAGCTGCGCCGATCTGAAGCCAGGAGCCAGGAGCTTCTTCTGGGTTTCCCACATGGGTGCAGGGGCCCCAAGGACTTTGGCCACCTTCCACTGCTCTCCCAGGCCACATTAGAGAGCCAAATCAGAAGAAGAGTAGCCGGGACTAGAACCGACACCCATATGGGATGCCGGCACTTTAGGCCAGGGCATTAACCCCCTGCACCACAGCGCCGGCCCCTGAAATTACCACTTATAAAATAAATTCTGTTTTTCTTTCTTTCTTTCTTTCTTTTTTGACAGGCAGAGTTAGACAGTGAGAGAGAGAGAGAGAAAGGTCTTCCTTTTTCCGTTGGTTCACCCCCCAAAGTGGCCGCTACGGCCGGTGCGTTGCGGCCGCTGTGCTGCACCAATCTGAAGCCAGGAGCCAGGTGCTTCTCCTGGTCTCCCATGGGGTGCAGGGTCCAAGCACTTGGGCCATCCTCCACTGCACTCCTGGGCCACAGCAGAGAGCTGACCTGGAAGAGGGGCAACCGGGACAGAATCCGGCGCCCAAACTGGGTCTAGAACCTGGGGTGCCGGCGCTGCAGGTGGAGGATTAGCTTAGTGAGCCATGGGGCCAGCCTGAAATAAACTCAAAAAAAATATTTTCTTTAAAAAAATAATGAAAATGCTATATGTATCTCAAGAAAACATTTCTGAACACAACAGGAAGCTGTAAGTTTGGAAATACTCTTATTCCTAATCAAGTTTACCTTGAACAAGAAATCACATTACTAAGACTTAAAGGAAAAGCACTTGAGCCTCCATGATGATGGGAAGTGGATCTTACTAGCTTTGAACTTTGATTCATGTCTTCACATTAGTCGCCTAATTGCACTGACTGAATTTTTCATTAGCTGAGAAAATGCCTATTTTATTTGCTTTGGGAAACTGCTACAATCATATTTACAGTAAGACTCTAGATATTAATTTTTTCAGAGGGAACAAGTATGTAACATTCTTTAATACCTATGTTTGCATGCAAATTCCTAGAGCTCTCATTATTTATTATTGTATGAATAGTTTAAAGAACAAAATGATTCTCAATACTACCCAGGCAACAGATACAATTTCTCATAGGAAATTATGAGTTCTAGAAACCAAAATTAAAGGGGCCAGTGCTGTGGGGTAAAGTTAAGCCTCTGCCTGCAATACTGACATCTCATATGGGCACCAGTTTGAGTCCTGGTTCCTTTACTTCCAATCCAGCTCCCAGCCAATGCATCTGGGAAAGCAGCAGCAGATGGCCCAAGTGCTTGGGCCCCTGCGCCCATGTGGGAGATCTGGAATAAGCTCCCAGCTCCTGGCTTCAGCCTGGCCCAGCTCCAGCCATTGTGGCCATTTGGGTAGTAAAGCAGCAGACGGAAAACTTCTATCCCCCTAACCCCACCTCCTTCTCTCTGTGTATCTCTGCCTTTCAAATAAATAAATACATATATCTTTAAAAAAAACCAAAGAAATCAAAATTTAAAAGCCTAACTTAGCAGAACTTTAATATTTTATCACTTTAAAAATGTATAGAAGTTTGAATTATTAAAGTATCAGAAGGAGGTACCAGCATTCTGTTGTAGAGGGTAAAGCCACTGCCTACAATGCTGAAATCCCATATGGGCACTGGTTAGTGTCCTGGCTGCTCCACTTCTGATACAGCTCCCTGCTAATGTCCTGGGAAAGTGGCAGAAGTTGGCCCAAGTGCTGGGGCCCCTGCTACCCACAGGAGAAACCTAGAAGAAACTCCTGGCTCCTGGCTTCAGCCTGGTCCAGCACCAGCTGTTGCAGCCCTCTGGGGAGTGAATCAGTGGATGGAAGATAGATTCTCTCTCTCTCTCTCTCTCTCTCTCTCTCGGAGTGAATCAGTGGATGGAAGATAGATTCTCTCTCTCTCTCTCTCTCTCTCTCTCTCTTAAGTAAATAAGTAAATCTTAGGGCAGCGCTGTGGCATAGCAGGTAAAGCTGCTGCTTGCAGTGCCAGCATCCCATATGGGCGCCAGTTTGAGACCTGGCTGCTCCACTTCTGATCCAGCTCTCTGCTATGGTCTGGGAAAGCAGTAGAGGATGGCCCAAGTCCTTGGGCCCCTGCACCTGCATGGGAAGATTTGGCTCCTGGCTCCTGGCTTTGGATCGGCGCAGGTCCTGCCACTGCGACCAACTACGGAGTGAACCAGCAGATGGAAGATCTCTCTCTCTCTCTCTCTCTCTCTGCCTCTCCTTCTCTGCGTAACTCTGACTTTCAAGTAAATAAATAAATTTTTTAAAAAAACAAGTAAATGTTAAAAAAATTGTCTATTGCATTTAAAAACCCATAATATAGAAACATTTTCCCTAAAGAATATTTTAATTGCATACAAGGAAACTTTCAATTAACAAAAGTAACAAGACCCCTATATTCAAAAACTAATTTCATATACATATGTCTATGGCCCATCTGTTCATTTCTGTGTTTTCCTTTAAAAGCGTAATATTTTCAGCAAGCTAACGGAGCACCTTTAGGTCTTGTGCCAGGAACATGGAGATATATACGAATCTCAAGAAAACAGAAGATTAAGAAGGATCTCTATCACTGTATTAAATGAAAAAAAAAAAAACATAGAAAGACAAATATCACATGCTTTCTTTCATATTGAAATTTAAAAAAAATAATTGTATATGTGTGTTTTGTCTGCATTTGATCTGAAATTTAAAATAGGGATCCCCAGAGGCTGGGAAGGGTGGGTGGGAAGGGGCAAGGGAGATATCAAATGCATACCAAAACGCAGTAAAGTGAACATAACAGGTTCTGGTACTCTGCAGCACAGTGTGGTGGCTACAGTTCACGGTAATGTGTTACCTTTCGTATAAGGAAACAGAATAGAGGTGCTGTGCGCTCCAAACAAAGATAAGGAAATGGATAGGCTACCCCTCTTATGATCAGTTAATGCTATGTACAGATGAGGGATACTGTAGTACTCCTTACATATACGCATGCTAAGCCAAAGTTTTAAATTACAACAATGCTCTCTATGATATGGAAAACTAAGTTTAATTTTGTAATAAATCTGTGCTTCAGTACTACAGGTACAAAAGCTCAAGAATGTGACTGGCAACGTTTGAGCTTAGACTTGACTGTAGAGGACTGAAAAAAGCTTGATGATGTGGATTTTCCACTAGCTTGTTTCCTCCTCTTTCTCTGCTCAAAAGCAATCATTTTAGGCTGCAGTGATCTAGAAAGTATGCATGTTCTGCTGGAACCATAATTTGCTGACAAAATATGTGCAAGTAGACTCACAAAGCTCTCAGCTTAACTTATTTATACTCAGTGGCTTCCAATGAGTCGTGTTTCATTGACAGAAGAAAGTAAGCCATTGAGAAGGTATTCTATCAGTAGAGTAGGTAATGCATCTAATTTTATAAAATGTTCATGAAATGTTTTCCATATTTATTTTCCTCCCAGTGAGGGAGGAAAAAAGGAGTGAAGGAGAGCAGGCCAAGGCTCAGAGAAGTGATTCATCCATGACGTTGTTACCAGGAAAAGGAAACAGAAATACGAATAAAAATATCCATAATGTGACACACAATGTTAGTCAAGGAGATAACGAATGAATTACAAAAATGAATGACATGGGGCAGGCATTGCGGCCTAGCAGATAAAGCCATCACCTGCGACACCAGCACCACAAATGGGCACCGGCTTGCTTCCCGACTGCTCTACTTCTGATCCAGCTCCCTGCTAACGCGCCTGGGAAAGCAGCGAATAGGGTACCTCTTCCTTCGACCTCTGCACCCACTTGTAAAGCCTGATTCAGCCGTGGCCGTTGCAGCCATTTGGGGAGTAAACTGGCAGACAGAAGATTCTTTCTCTTCTCTCCCTCTTTCTGTAACTCTACCTTTCAAATAAACAAATAATTAGAAATTTTTGAGAGTAAAACATATGTTGTGTCCTTATCAATAAAAATTTTTAAAAAACTTTAAATGAATGAGGAGCCATGACCACAAGAAATAGTAGAGAAGGTTACAAGTTCCTTTCCTTCCAAAGAAACACTGAAAAAAACAAACAAGCAGAAATTGTCAGACTCTGGAAAATAGCTAAAGGTTTATAGCAACCAAGCAAATGCTAAGAAAAAGTCAACTTAAAAATGGTTGGAAAACTTTGTACCATTCTGACTTGCCCTCATTACTTAGCCTCCCTGGTTTGGCAGTCTGAGTTGCCAGTGTGGAGCCAGGGTCACTGGTTCCAGGGAGAGCATAGCAGACAGCATTAGTAAATCATTCTGTTTATTTGTTCTTAAAGCCCGAGAGAAGATCTGGGAAGGGAAGACAAATTTTTTTGAAGTGCACATGAAATACTCTCTGGGACATGTTAGGCCACAAAAGAAGTCTCAATAAGTCTTAAAAGATTGTCATCATAGAAAGCATCTTCTCTGACCATAATGGAATGAAGCTAGAAATCAATAAAGAAAACTGGCAAATTCAAGAATATGTGGAAATTAAGCAACACATTCCTGAATGAATTAAGGGTCAAAAAGATATCACAAGGGAAATCAGAAACTACTTACAGAGATGAATAAAACAAAAACAGATTATACCAAAACACATGGCATGCAATGAAGGCAGTGGTTAGAAGGAATATTCTAAAATTTAATGTCTACATTAAAAAATAGGAAAGATCTTAGATTAATAAAGTGATACACTGAAGAAATCAGAAAAAGGGCAGTCTAAGTCTAAAGCTAGCAAAGGGATGAAACAATAAAGATTAAACATAAATAAAATAGAGAACCAAAAAAAAGAGAGAGAACAAAACCAAAAACTGGCTCTTTGAAAAGAATAACAAAATTGGGGTCCAGCACGGTGGTAAAGTGAGTAAAGCCACCGCCTGCAGTGCCGGCATCCCATATGGGTGGTGGTTTGGGTCCTGGCTGCTCACTTCTGATCCAGCTCTCTCCTAAGGCCTGGGAAAGCAGCAGAAGATGGTCCATAGGATAGAGGACCTCTCTCACTCTACCTCTGCCTCTCCATAACTCTGCCTTTCAATAAATAAATCTTTTTTTAAAAAGTAACAAAATTGACAAACCTTTACAGAGTACCACATGACTCTGCAATTTGGTTCCTCAGTATATCTCAAAAGGAAAAGAAAAATACTGAAGTAAGTAAATGTATAGGCATTTTTATAACAATATTATTTCCAATAGGCAAAAGGCATAACCAGTTCAAACATTCAGCAATAAATTAATGGGTAAACAAATTGTGGACTATCTATGCCATGGAATACCATTTGACCACACAAGAAGAATGACACACTGATATGTGCTACCACATGGATGAATCTCAAAAACACTGAAACATGAAAGAGGCCAGAGACAGAAGGATGCATAGTATATGATTCCACTTGCACAAAATATCAAGAATAGATAAATCTACAGAGGCTGCTAGTTACCAGGGACTGGGAGGTGGAAGAACGGGGAGAAATTGTTTAATGGGTGAAGGATCTGCCTTGGAATGATGAAAATCAGAACCAGATAGAGGTGGTGGTTGCACAACTTCGCCAGTGTACCAAAAGCTACTGAACTGTTCACTTTAAAATAGTTAATGGGGGCCTACGTTGTGGTGCAGCGTTTTTAAGTAGGCCGCCATTTACAATGAAGTGCCCGTTTGAGTCCCAGCTGCTTCACTTCTGACCCAGCTTCTTGCTAACGCATCTGGGAAAGCAGTGGAAGATGGCCTAAAATCTTGGCCCCTGCCACTCACATGAGAGATCCAGATGGGGTTCTGGACTCCTAGCTTTGGCTTGGACCAGACCTGGCTGTTGTAGCTATTTGGGAATGAACCAGCAAATGGAAGATATTCTCTCTGTCTCTTCCTCTCTATTGCTTTATCTTTCAAATAAAATAAATCTTTTTAAAAAATTAAAAACAAAGTTGTTAATTGTATATTACATGAATGTTACCTCAATATATTATTTTTTAAAAAGAAAAGATTAGGATCCATTCAACACATACTAGATCTTAAGACTGCAAATTGTACAGTTATTTTAAAAAGTATCATTACTGGGTCCAGTGTTGTGGTATAGCAGATAAAGCCGCCTGGTATCCCATATGGGCACCGGTTTGTGTCTTCACTGCTCTACTTCTGATCCAACTCCCTGAGAAAAACAGTAGAAGATGACCCAAGTGCTTGGGCCCCTGCCACTCATGTGGGAGACATGGTTGAAGCTCCTGGCTCCTGGCTTCAGCCTGACCCAGCACTGGTCGGTCGTTGCAGCCATCTGGGGAGTGAACCAACAGATGGAAGATTTCTAACTCTGATTTGCAAAATACATAAATAAATCTTTTTTTTTAAAAAAAATCTTTAAAATAGGTCCTGGAATATGTAAAAGTTAAGCTTTCAAGTGAACAAGAAATGGCTCTCCCTGCTTAGGACAACCCGAGGAAGGCCAGCTTCCAAAGGCCAGCTACTTAGAGCAGTGAAGCGGCAAAGATACACAAGTGCTGGTTCAGTGTAACCCAGCAGAGCAACATCGGCACTGTCACGTATGGACAAAGACACAAGTACAGAGATAGTTCTGAGAACCCAAAAAAGAATCACTTATAGAGTCGGTTGTCCTGAAAAGAACAGTGACTTTCCACTGAAGGACACAGACAGCATATGGCATCCCAGCATGGAAACAGTCTATCCCATCTCCCTCACTGGGTGATTGCCTGCTGAGGCTGCCCACTGCCCACCTCCACCCAACTGGGAAACCAAAGGCAGAAGAGGCATCGGCACAGTCTACTCATATACTGTTGAGTATCCAAGGGTATACAGAAGGGTAGAACTAGAGCAGACCTCAAGGAGTTGATACAAGACACTCATCAGGAAAAGTCATACGTGCCACTCTCAGATCTCCAACCAAGAAACATAGCTATTAACTTAGTTACAGAAGGATAATGACAGGGCTGTTTACCTTGGACACTGAAGAAGTTATAATTCTTACGAGAAGTAAACAAACTACAAGAGTGAACTGATTACGTACTTACACAGGTTCTGTGATTACGGAGCTCTGCTATATGTACTGACTGGAAAAATGAAGATGCTCAGATTTACTTAATTTTAAGTCAGATTCTTTAGAGAAGTTCTTGGAAGATTTTGTTAATTTGTAAATAATTTCTGCCTTGCGGCGCCGGCACACTGGGTTCTAGTCCCGGTTGGGGCGCCGGATTCTGTCCCGGTTGCCCCTCTTCCAGGCCAGCCCTCTGCTGTGGCCCGGGAGTGCAGTGGAGGATGGCCCAAGTGCTTGGGCCCTGCACCCCATGGGAGACCAGGAAAAGCACCTGGCACCTGGCTCCTGCCATCGATGAGTGCAGTGTGCCGGCCGCAGCGCACCGGCCGCGGCGGCCATTGGAGGGTGAACCAACGGCAAAGGAAGACCTTTCTCTCTGTCTCTCTCTCTCACTGTCCACTCTGTCAAAAAAAAAAAAAATTTCTGTTAGGAATCTCATGTACTTTCATAAACTGAGTTTGAAAAACTGATTCCTGGGGCCAGCGCTGTGGTGCAGCAGGTAAAGCCTCTGCCTTCACCTCTGCAATGCCAGCGTCCCATCGGGTGCAGTTGCAGTCTTGGCTGCTCTACTTCCAATTAAGCTTCTTGCTAATGCACCTGAGAAAGCAAGGGAAGACAACCCAAGTTCTTGGGCCACTGAATCCAAATGAAAGACCTGAAGAAGCTCCTGGTTCATGGTTTTGGCCTGGCCCAGGCCCACCCCCAACCATTGTAGCCCTTTGGGGACTGAACCAGCGGACAGAAGCACTCTCTATCTCTCCCTCTCTTGTTTATAACTCTTTCAAATAAATAAATAAATAAATCTTAAAAAAAAATTGATTCCTAGGGATAGCAGGTAAAGCTTCCACCTGCATCCCATTTGGGCACCAGTTCAAGTCCTGGCTACTTGACTTCCCCCTGGGAAAAGCAGTGGAAGATGACCCAGATGTGTGGGTCCCTGCCACCGATGTCAGACACCAGGAGTGTTTCAAAACAAGTTTTTGCCCTCACATCTTTAAAATTATACCCATGCAAAAAAATTCCTTACTGTTAGAAGATTTAAGCAATAAATATATTTAAGAAGTATAAAGTGGCCGGCACTGTGGCTCAATAGGCTAATCCTCCGCCTGCGGTGCCAGCACCCCAGGTTCTAGTCCCGGTCAGGGCACCGGATTCTGTCCCGGTTGCCCCTCTTCCAGGCCAGCTGTCTGCTATGGCCAGGGAGTGCAGTGGAGGATGGCCCAAGTGCTTGGGCCCTGCACCCCATGGGAGACCAGGAAAAGCACCTGGCTCCTGCCATCGGATCATCGCGATGCGCCAGCCGCAGAGCACAGGCTGCAGCGGCCATTGGAGGGTGAACCAACAGTAAAGGAAGACCTTTCTCCCTGTCTCTCTCACTGTCCACTCTGCCTGTCAAAAAAAAAATAAAAATAAAAAAAGAAGTATAAAGTATCATTTTGCAAAACTCATGATCTTGATTTGGATTTTTTCTGCTTATTTCCAACAAGTTTTGGTTTAATTGTGTCTGGTATATTTCAAATATAAGTCCATTTGAATCACAAAGTGCAGCAAAACTGTGCTGGACAGCAGGACATGAAGTGCACATAACCCACAGTTCCTCTTAAGTTCTCCTTCCTCTTCATTAAAGCCAGGCTGCCCACTGTGCCAAGTGTCCTCACTCACTGGCTACTCAGAACTTTGTAGCAGCTGAGTTGCTTTAATGCAGTGTCAAGAGGATTTTTAGAATGAGGTCTGATTATTAGTGGTGCCTCTGTACTTCGTGATACTATTAAATGTCTTAGGTCTTCTCTCCTTAGTTTCTCACATGCATTATAGATGTCATAGCTATCGCTGACCACAGATGCAGGCACTGGCAAAAACTCTGTGACTATGTGTTTGAGTGCGTCTTTTTCATGGTCTTTCCCCCAAGCTGTTATGGCACTGTGTTCTGCTGCTTCGAGAAAACAGCCCGGAATGGGATCTTCCGCCCCACACTAGTTCTTAATCAGGGCAACTCCTGCCACTGCATCTGTTCTTTTGAAGTTAACCAAATGAGCAGATGCTCCTATGCCAGCAGTCTCTTGAGAAAACTCCTCTGTAGCCAAAATCATGTAAGTTGTATTCCAGACCATCTAAGCTACAGAAGTTTCTAGCAAATATTTGGCCAATATTTTCTTCTGCTCTCTAGAATCTGTAGCCACTGTGAGTGGGTACCAGGACTGAACAGGAGTAGTCTCAACCCAGCTTGTGAGCCAGTGGCACTCTGGGTCTTGTTTTCCACTGTGAAGAGGACGCTTCCTCTGGGAGCAGCCTTCAACTACGGGAAGATGCCCGTCGTATTTCTCCAGAATGCAGTTCCGTCCCTTTCCGTCAAGGACATCATCTTGGAAATGTTCTCTGCAGACCTCTTTGGCTTCCTGGATGTTCTCTTTGGGCACTACATTACTCTGGAGTTGTCTGTCTTCTTTTCATGGCATTCAAAGTAGGAATAAACTTTGCTTGTGTTGGGTGGGTACTGTTTTTGGTAAGAAAACTTGTAGGAGTCAGTGCCCCAGAGGATGCTGAACTCAGCTTCTGCTGCAGCACTCATCTTGGGCTGGAGTGGAGGGTTCATGACTCGAGCTCCCTGGCGGGGCTTCGAGGCAGGAGAAAAACAGGCTTCACCACGCTCCATGCTTAAGTCACGGCTCAGTGGGAGAGGGCGGGGCGGGGAAGCGGGAGGAGGGGACATACAGATTCTTTTAAGTAACCAAAAGATTTAATTATTCATTTGAGAGGCAGAGTTACAGATGGGGGGGGGGTGTTAGGGGAGTGAGGGGGAGAGGGAGACAGGTCCTCCATCAGCTAGTTCACCTCCCAAATGGCCACAACAATAGGAATTGGGCAGATCTGAGGCCAGGAGCTTCTTCCAGGTCTCCCACGAAAGGGGCCCAACACCTGGGCCATCCTCCACGGCCACAGCAGGGAGCTGGATCAGAAGAGGAGCAACCAGGATATGAACTGGTACCCATATAGGATGATGGTACCACAGGTGGAGGCTTTAGCCATTAAGCCACAGCACCAGCCCCAAACATGACTTTTTATGAGTACCTAAAACAGAGATTTTCAATTTTCAAATTTTAAAGCTGAAAGGGGGGAAAGAAAGATACTGATCCTCTTGTGCCCCATGGTATTACCTTGAGAACACGTTGGAGGTTAAACATCCTGGACTTGTCACAGCCAGTAAACAATCTCCCTCGCATTCAGTTCTGCCACCTACAGACCCTGGTCCCCTGATATCTACACAGCTTACTAAACACCATTAAAATTACTTTCTCATCACCTAGCTGATAAAGTTAGAAGCTCTTAAGCAGAACACAGATAACCCTTAAATCTAGCCCTGTCTACTTTCCCATTTTCTTCTTGCAAACTCCCTCCATCCCCAATCCTCCATTATTTGTTATTCTAGCAAAGAATGAACTTGCACTCCTTGTACAAACTCTGTTCAGTCAGGCCTCTGGGCCTTTGCATACGGCTTTCTCACTACTAGAATGTTCTTCTCCTCTGACAGTGTGGCAGATACCTAGTCCTTCAACTTTTACTCAGCTTCCACTTCTTATAAAAGTGCTCCCAGCTCTGATCTCCACTGTCCCCCAAGACAAACATAATATGTTGTTTCTGACCTTTGTCACTTCATACATAGTTCTATTTCATGTGTGTTATTTTCAGTGTCTGTAAAATAAGCTTTAAATTTGAAAATCTTTATATTAGGTTAGATTTTCTATTTATATTCTAATACAAAATGTTTAAAAAGGAACAAAATAAGAAGAAAGGAAAAGAAATAAAGGAGTCACAGAAACAACAGTAAATTTTTAAGACAGGGTACAATGAAAATAACCTCAATATGGTAATTTATCAAATAATTGACATATTTTTTAAAAATAATAGAACCTAATATATTGACAAAAAGTAAGACTGAATAGTTCTTACATAAGTAATTTACGACACTTTTTAAAATGACTAAAAATGTTTCCTAAATATATCCTTTTAAATCTATAAATTTTAGAGATGAATATTTAAAATATTCCTTTATGATAAATAAGAACCTTTCTACTAATTAATTTCAAAGGGAATTAAACCTAACTGGAAGGCAACATGGATACTGTTACATTTATTTATTTTTTTGAAACAATTTTCCTTTTTTTTTTTTTTGACAGGCAGTTAGACAGTGAGAGAGACAGAGACAGAGAGAAAGGTCTACCTTCCGTTGGTTCACCCCCCAAAATGGCTGCTATGGCCGGCGTGCTGCACCGATCCAAAGCCAGGAGCCAGGTGCTTCCTCCTGGTCTCCCATGCAGGTGCAGGACCCAAGCACTTGGGCCATCCTACACTGCCTTCCAGGGCCACAGCAGAGAGCTGGACTAGAAGAGGAGCAACCGAGACAGAACCGGCACCCCAACCAGGACTAGAACCTGGGATGCCTGCACCACAGGCAGAGGATTAGCCTAGTGAGCTGTGGCGCCGGCCACAATTTTCCTTTTAAAGTGTGTGAAAGCTGAAATATAAAAATATAATCTTTCTATAATGTGCAACAAGAAAATAACCTGCAATGCTTTTTTAAACATCAGAAACAGGAGATTTCCATAATCCATATAGTATTAGATTTTGCACACAATGCTAGTATTATAAAATTAATTCTTAAGATTTCTAAAATCCTTATTTCTCAAAAAAGTCTAAGTCACAGTAAATCATTCTTTAATCTACAAATCACTTCCATACAACAGAAGTACAGAAACTAAGAGATTCTGATGAACGAAGGCACATGCCTTATCATCTGTTATTTTCTTCAGGATAGGAACCAGTTAAATGCCTACATGTTATATACACCATAAACAGAAAACATTCTGTCTTCTTCAATAGCTAATACATTCTACTTTACTAGAAATCCAAGGTCAGCCCACCAGATATACTAAAACATGAGTTAATCATAGAAACAACATGGAGGACAGGATGCACTACATTTATTTACTTCGGATAATTTCATCTCTGCAGTGGAAATTTTTAGGAATAAGAAGATAAAGTGAATGAGAAACGACTCCTTCCTTCCCGTCCCCAAACTCTCTGCCAAATGCCTGGACAAGTTAACTGACCCTAATGAGAGGTTAGGACAAACAAAAACAGTTGTTTTAATTCTGCTGCCTGCAAGCCATAAGACCTGGAGCAAATAGGCTCAGTTTTGTAGTAATCTCAAAATTTCACTGGCATATCTGACATTTATCTCCTACGCACACTATGTCCACAGTTAGACGGGCGGTGTCACTACCATTCAGGAACCCAGGATGATGGAAATGCGGCCTCAACTGCTTCTAAGATCAATGCAATAGGAGGAGAATGAACAGGCTCTTACACAGTCACAGCCTCTGCTCAGAAAAGTTCTTGTTCAGTGACCAGAGCAAGACATGTGGTAAACATCGAAAGGGACAGAGTGAAAGAATCCCATACATGTATGTGTCCAGACTAATTATAAGTTGTCCTAGGTCTACCACAGACACCAAACACTAACTCATCTAAAAACTAATTTTCATAATTCTATTTTTTCTTTGCTCCATACAATAAGAAATTTTCTAACAATACTATATCTTTCTAAATTATAATTTCAATTTATAATTTGCTACTTGTCATTTGGTGTTTGAAAGAAAAAGTAAAATCACCATTATTTTCCCCTGATATGAATTTTTATTAGTATCTATATTCAATACTTAAAACATGTCACTAATTTTTAAAAATCATCTTTGGCTTTTTTTGCATATAGTACATTTGGAGAAAGTACTTCTCAATTTCAAAATGATGTTACCTTGAGGCTTGATAATACTAATTTTTACTCTTTTAAAATAATTATTTACTTGAAGCACAGAGTTACAGAGAGAAAGGGAGGGGGAGGGACTGGGAGGGAAAGTGAGGGTGGGGGGAAAGAGAGAGTTTGATCTCTGGGCTCACTTCCCAATGGCTGCAATGGCCAGCGCTGGGCCAGGTCCAAGCCAGGCGTATGGAACTCCATCTTGGTCTCCCACATGGGTAGCAGGGGTCCAAGTACTTGGGCCATCTGTTGCTGCTTTCCCAGGCACATTAACAAGGAGCTGGATCAGAAGTCAAGCAGCCAGGACTCAGACCAGCTCCGATATGAGATGCCGGCGTTGCAGGCAGTGGCTTAACTTGCTGTGCCACAATGCTGGCCCTCATTTATACTCTTAAAAACAGTAGAATTCAAAGTGTAATGCAGATAAATAATATATTTAAATGGATTTACCTATTTCTAAAATTGTTAATTTTTCATTTGAAATGGGACGCAAGGAATCACAAGCATAATCTTAGGATTCATGATCTTTTGAAATCATAGGTTTCTTACCTGTTGGGCCCTAGTATAATCAACTATTAACATTTGTGGCTAAGTATCATTTACAAAATTCTACTCCCAGCATCTGGTGATTTTTTTAAAAAAAGATTTATTTATCTATTTGAAAGTTACACAGAGAAAGAAGGAAAGGTTGGTGGGGGTGTGTGTGTCTTCCATTCACCAATTCAAGATACGTGTTTTCAAGATATGTGTTATGTGTGTTTCATGTGATATAGTTATAAATCATGAGATGCGAGGCCAGTGCTGTGGTGTAGCAGGTAAAGCCACCACCTTCAGTACTGACATTACATGTGGGCGCCGGTTTGAGTCCCGGCTGCTTTACTTCTGATCCAGCTCTCTGCTGTGGCCTGGGAAAGTGATAGAGGGCAGCCCAGGTCGTTGGGCCCCTGCAGCCGCGTGGGAGACCGAGAGGAAGCTCTTGGCTCCTGGCTCCTGGCTTCGGATCAGCCCAGCTCAGGCCACTGCGGCCATTTAGGGACTTAACTAGTGGATGAAGATCTCTCTTTGTGTGTCTCTCCCACTCTCTCTGTAACTCTTTCAAATAAAATAATTTTTTTAATGTACTAAATTTTGATAGTTGTCACAGATTGTCTTAGGCACTGTTGGTAGAAAAACATCAGTATTATTAGAATAGAACCACCACTAGAACAGAACCACATGGCACAGTGGGTTAAAGCCCCAGCCTGCAGCACCAACCTCCTATATGGGCACCAGTTTGAGTCCTGGCTGCTCCATGTCTAATCTAGCTCCCTGCTGATGTGCCTGGGAAAGTAGTAGAGGATGGCCCAAGTCCTGGCTTCAGATCGACTCAGTTCCAGTCATTGTGGCTATCTGGGGAATGAACCAGGGGACAGAAAACCTCTTTCTCTTTCAAATAAATACAAATAAAAATCTTAAAAAAAAAAAAAAGAATAGAATCACTTTAATTAGTACAAACAGAGCTCTTTTTGTTTTAAAATATTAAGGAACAGGGGCTGGTTCTGTGGCATAGCAGGTTAATGCCCTCACCTGAAGCGCCAGCATCCCATTTGGGAGCTGTTCGAGACCAGGCTACTCCACTTCCGATCCAGCTCTCTGCTTTGGCCTGCGATAGCAGTACAAGATGGCCCAAGTCCTTGGGCCCCTGCACCCACGTGGGAGACCCAAAAGAAGCTCCTGGCTCCTGGCTTCGGATCGCTGCAGCTCCAGCCATTGCGGCCAATTGGGGAGTGAACCAGAGGATGGAAGACCTCTTTCTCTCTCTGCCTCTCCTCTCTCTGTGTAACTCTTTCAAATAAATAAATCTTTTAAAAAAATATTAAGGAATAACACTAAGGGTTTGACTTCTGTGACTCTGCAGTTGGTGAACTCATTTAATATTCTGGCATTACAAATAAAGCTTACACTAGTTAGCTTCTATACACTTCCTATAGGACAAGATGGAAAGAGTCTCTAAATCTTCAACTAACCTGTAGGAAGTAAAAAAAAAAAAAGTATGTAAAATAGGGCTAATAAAAACTTAAAAGAATTGTTAAAATTGTTGAGTATTCCAATGACTCCCCAAACAACTCGATACAATCTAATTCTAACCTACCTTTTGAACCTATTCCCATTTATACAAGTGATTCTTCACTCAGGTGTCAACAGTCATTATTTGTCCTATATGCCCTGTTGCTTCCCCTAACTCTTTGACTGTTCATGCCCTATAGCAAGCTAGCCATCCTTCACTGGAGCATGCCAAAATCCTATCTATCCTCGGCTGAAATTCCGGGAATACTGTTAAGTTTTCATGAATATCTTCCAAAAAGTGGAAAGAACATACACATTGGAGTCAGACAGCTCTAGGCTTACATCTCACTTCTAAACTGTGTGACTTTGGAAAGCTATTCAGTCTCTTTAAGCCTGGCCTCCATTTTTATAAAATGGTGATAATTTACCAACATGTAACAGGGTTGCTATAAAATGAATTGATGTAACATAAGCATTCAACACAGTGTCTGGCAAAGAATACTGCACATTAACGACCTAGGACTACGTATGTTCCGTAGTAGCTCCCCTTCCACTGCCGCCTCTGAATGTCAACACCACTCTTAGCTATCACTCAGGTTCTTCCCACTTTCAATTCGTCTCCTACTTTACATATTTATTTTAAATACTTCTATAACTAGTCTGTAAGCTCTGCGAACAGCAACCTTATCTAACATATTTTGAATTTTCTCACAATGTCAAACCCATTTTATGCCTATAACACATAATATTTTTTAAATGGACTTAAAATACTGAAAAATAAAATACTTCTTGTATAATAATAGTGACATATTTGAAACTTAAAATAGTTTCCGCTTCCTTCAGCTAATGGGAAATGATAAAGTATCAATAAGAATCAGAATGCCAACATTTTATCAGAGGCACATCTAAGTATATTCTTGTACTTTACATAAAGTACTTTATATCAATTATAATGCAAAAGGAGGGAGGGAGGGCAGGCTGGAGAGAACTGAGACAAAGAAAGACAACTGTGGAGAAAGTGACCTCTTAGACACAAACGGTCTCTCTTCAAGAGAATTTTTTTTTTGACAGGCAGAGTGGACAGTAAGAGAGAGATAGAGAAAGGTCTTCCTTCCATTGGTTCACCCTCAATGGCCGCTGTGGCTGGCACACTGCGCTGATCCGAAGCCAGGAGCCATGCTGATCCAAAGCCAGGAGTCAGGTGCTTTGTCCTGGTCTCCCATGCGGGTGGCAGGGCCCAAGCACTTGGGCCATCCTCCACTGCACTCCCAGGCCACAGCAAAGAGCTGGACTGGAAGAGGAGCAACCAGGACCAGAACCTAGCGCCCATATGGGATGCCAGAGTCGCAGGCGGAGGATTAACCAAGTGAGCCATGGCGCTGGCCCCGAGAGCTTTTTTTTTTTCCCCACTACATACTGTTCTTAATCATGACTAAATAAGTGAGTTTATTCATTTAAAGGTGTGGGGGGGGCATCTTTACCAGGATGATTTCTGAGATTCGTTAAATCTGCCTAAAATTAGAAAAGTTAATAATGCTACTTGTGAAATGTTGCATAGCTAATATGTGACAGGATAAGATTTAGAACCTGTTAAGGATGTCTACCTACTCCTCTGCTTCCCTTAAACTTACAGCTCAACTTTATTATCATTTAAGATTCAAAAAAGAAAAATAACTAATAAACAGATACAAATATAGTACAGAAAATTCTGCCTCACCTGAATACATTTGAAGGAAAACACTCCTACACAGATGATCCCTAATTTATGATTTTTGAACTTTATAACAGTGTAAAACCACTAGAATCAGTGGAAATCAAACAAATTTTAAGATTTATTTTATTTATTTGAAAAAGTGACAGAGAAGTGGGGGAGGATTGGGATGAGAGAGAGAGAGAGAGAGAGAGAGAGAGAGAGAGAGAGAAATCTTCTGTCCGAGGGTCACTCCCCCAGACGGCTGCATCGGCGATGGCAGGGCTGGGACCTGGAATTGCATGCGGGTCTCCCAAGCGGGTGCAGGTGCCCAAGCACTTGGGTCATCTGCTCCTGCTTTCCCAGGTGCATTAGCAGAAAGTTGGATCAGACAGGCAGGGACTTAACTGGGTGAACCACAATGCCAGCCCCAACTTTAAAATTTTTACTTCTAAACTTTTCTTGGGATAATGACAGGCCCTCAGACAGTCTACACAGCACAGAGCAGGGCAGAAATCACAGCTCTCAGTAAACCATGTTATCATGAGAAGAAACAACCGGTACCATGCGGTTCCTGTGCTGCCAGTGTGGTTTCTTTTTAAATACAGGAATAACAATAAATTATATAAGATATTCAACGTTTTAACCAGAATTTGTGTTAGGTAGTTATGCCCCAACATAGTCATTAAGTATTTTGAGTTCATTTAAGGGAGGCTAGGCTGAGCTACGTATGAGGTTGGGAAAGTTAGGTCTACTACATGGGTTTTCTAATTATGGTATTTTCTTTCACCATGGGTTTATTAGGATGTAATCCCATCATAAATCCAGGAGCATCAGTATTTGCATTGTTTATTTATTTGGAAGGAAATACCTGATAAACCAACCGTGAAAGAAAGTGAGACACTCTGCCCCTCCCAATTGCATCACCCTTAATGTAACAAAGGAAAGAAAGGAAGGAAAAAGAGACAGAAAAAGGGAGTGAGACAAGCAAGGTAAAATAGGGTCATGAAAGGGTACTCAAAAGGTTCAACCACAACTGGAATAAAAAGATAAATTTATTTTGGCACAAAAATTCTTTAAATCCACGCAGATTTTTCATAATACACATTCTGCATGATTTTTTAGGTCTCTTTATACATTGTTCAAAAATTTTTGCCCCTAAATAAACATTTTATGAATCGATTTTTCACAAACTTTTTGAAGTGCACTTATAGTTATACAGAGGTTACATAATCCCTCTCTATATATCTTAAATCTTCACAAAAACAAAGTGAGTAAACTTTCAAGGGAATCCACTTAAGTGACAAAGTTCCATATCCAAAGTAACAAAGGGCAGGGCAGAGCTCCCAAAGGAACATGACACATAAAACAGGGATAAACAAAGGAAAGCACAGAAATCATGAATGGAGAGCTTCAAACTATGGAACTGTCACGGTCCAGGTTTCCAGATATAATTATACTTTATATTTACTTATTTATTAAGATTTATTTATGTATTTGAAAGTCAATGTTAGAGAGAGAGGAGGAAAAGCAGAGAGAGAGAGAAAGAGGTCTTCCATGCACTGGCCGCAACAGCGAGAGCTAAGCCAATCTGAAGGCAGGAGCCAAGATCTTCTTCCAGGTCTCCCATGCGAGTGCAGGGGCCCAAGCACTTGGGCCATCTTCTACTGCTATCCCAGGCCACAGCAGAGAGCTGGAGCAGAAGAGGAACAGCCGGGACTAGAACTGGCACCCATAACGGATGCCAGCACTGCAGGTGGTGGCTTTTCTAACTATGCCACAGCACCAGCCCCTATACTTTATATTTAAATAACAAAGGAAGGAGATCTTGTTTCCTTCTTTTAAGATTTATTTATTTATTTGAAAGACTGAGAGACCGTGGGAGAAAGAGAGACAGAGAAGGATCCTGCAATCTGCTGGTTCACTCCCCAAATGGCCAGAATGGCCAGGACCGAGGAGCCAGGAGCTTCACGCTGGTTTCTCACAAGGGTGGCAGGGACCCAAGTAACATGAGCCATCTTATCCTGCCTTCCCAGGAACATTAGTGGGGAGTTGGATCAGAAGCAGAGAAGTGGGACTTGAAGCGGCCAGCACCCTGAAGTGAAATGCGACTGACACAGGTGGCAGCTTAACCCACTGAACCACAAAGCAGGCCCTGGGCTCATGTCTACATCCCCAGTAACTTCAGAAGGCCCTATCACTTCCTTTTGTATAAAGTCATTTTATCTGGTTTTGTTCTATTTTTTTAAAAAAAAAAAACTTAGCTCTCACATTTAAGGTATAATCTCTTCAATAAATAGTGCTGGAAAAACTGGATGTATGCATGTACATGAATGAAATTAGACCCCCACCTCTCATCATATACAAAAATCAACCCAAGATGGATCAAAGACATAACTTTAACACTTGAAATAAAATGGTAGCAAAAAATGTAGTGGAAACACTTCAAGACATTGGTATAGGTGATAACTTCTTAGATAAGATCCCCCAAGGCACAAGCAACAAAAGCAAAACTAGACAAATAAGATTGTTATTTTAAACTCAAAAGCTTTTATACAGCATAGGAAACAATAAAGTGAAGAAACACTCAACAGAATGGAAAAAAAATTGCGAGCTACTTATCCAACAAAGAATTAATACCCAGAATATATCAGCAACTCAAAATTCTCAGTAACAAAAAGCAACCAATCTAGTTAAGAAATGGGCAACAGAGAGTTCTCAAAGAAATACAAATGGCCAGCAAATAATGCAAAAACGCACAGCATCACTAGCAATCAGAGAAATGCAAATCAAAACCACAATGAAATATCAACTCACTCCTGTCAGACGGCTGTTATTCAAAAAACGGAGAACAGCAAAAGCTGGCAAGGATGTGGACAAAGGGCAATTCTGGGGCCTGTTGTGGTGTAGTGGGTAAAGCCAGCACCTGTGACTTTGGCATCACATATGGGCACCAGCTCATGTCCTGGCTAGTCCACTGCCAATCCAGTTCCCGGCTAATGGCTTGAGGAAAGCAGCAGAAGACACCCAAAGGTTGGGACCCTGCCGCCCTCATGAGAGACCTGGAAGAAGCTCGTGGTTCCTGGCTTCAGCCTGACCCAGACCCTGACCATTGCATCCATCTAAGGAGTGAACCAGCAGATAAAAGCGCTCTCCTCTCTCTCTCTCCCTCTCTCTAACTCTTGGCTTTCAAGTAAATTAATAAATCTTAAAAGGGGCCGGTGCTGTGGCATAGTAGATAGGGCCGCTGCCTAAAGTGCTGGGGCAGTTTGAGACCCAGCTGCTCCATTTCTGGTCCTGCTCTCTGCTGTGGCCTGGGAAAGCAGTGGAAGATGGCCCAAGTGCTTGGACCCCTGTACCTGTGTGGGAGACCTGGAGGAGCTCCTGGCTCCTGGCTTCAGATCAGCACAGCTCCCGCTGTTGTGGCCAGATGGGGAGTGACAATGGATGGAAGACCTCTCTCTCTCTCTGTGCCTCTCCTTCTCTTACGTGGAATATTATTGGGCCATAAAAAAGAATGAAATTCCATCATGTGCATCAAAACGAAACTGGAGAACATCATGTTGAGTAAAATAAGTGGACACAGAAAACACGAATATTGTTTCCTTCTTTAACAACCAAAACTGTCATTAAAGTCAAAGAACTAGTTGAAAATGTCCCCGTTTTTTTCTTCTCGGTGTTCCTTAAATTCTTATCTGCACTTTTTTTCCCTCATACTTTTGTTCAAAGCAGATGTGAAATCACTGGGACAAAACTTCTTACTAGTTACCTTGTTCAGTTCAAAACATTAGAAAACCACAGTAGTCTTCTGCAAAGGTAACCTAAATTTTTATTTTAGTAATTAGAAAATACAGGTGTGTATTATCCAAATGCCAAAAGATATCCAAAACTACCTATAAGAGTAATGCTATTATTATCTCTCTTTTATAAGAAAAGAAACAAAATGATCATTGTGGTGCAGTTAAGCGGATGCTTGGGATGCCCACATGATACACTGGATACAGCTCAAGACCCAGCGACTCTGCTTCCAATCCAGCTATCTGCTAATGCACACTGAGGAGGCAGCAGATGCTGCCAAAGTACATAGGTCCCGACCACACTCATTCGAGACAGTGATGGAGTTCCAGGCTCCTGGCTGTGGCCTGGCTGAACCACAGCTGTAGTGGACATTTGGGGAGTGATCCAATGAATGGAAGACCTCTATCCCTCTCTGTCGCTCTGCCTTTCAAATAAAAACTTTTAAAAACGATTAGAAAATTTGCAATACTTAACTAAATTGCAAAAATACAAGGAAAGTGGCAGTGAAACCATTTATTATTGAGCTGATATCTCAAATTCATCAAATTATGGGGGCAGAAGGAAAAAAATGGGAAGGCAGGAAATGTCAATAGACCTTAAAAACAGCATAATTTGCCTTACATATGTGCTCTTATTAAATATCCAAAACTACCTATAAGAATAATGCTATTATTACCTCTCTTTTATAAGGAAAGAAACAAAATGATCAAGTAACCTCCCAGGATCATAAACCAATCAAGGACACAGCCAGGATTTGACCCAACCAATTCTAAAAATTTCTCAACTTCTCTACTGTACTGTATTTTATTATTACTTACAAAGTAATCATATATATTTATACTCAAAGTTTTGTTTTTAAGATTAGTGTGATATTTACCAAATCAAATTTTCTGAAAACATTTAGACTGCAAAATGTACATGAGTTTCTGGTGTAAAAACACTAATGTTTAGCTATTTTGAAACAAACCTGACCTCTGACACTTGGGTTTAAAAACGAGAAACACAAAATACAGGAAAAAGAATAAGCATCAACTGACTGCTCATCTATTAGGTTTAACGATTTGGGAACTAATGTCAACATTAGTTGACATTATTAGATGGAGAGAGGTCTTCCATCCACTGTCACTCCCCATTTAAAGTCCCTTAAATGACATTAAATGGAAGACAGGAGATATATGCATAACTTTGACAATTAAAAGTAATGTTCTAAAGTGGTAAACCAAAATGGATCTAACATCTAAAGAATGATGAAAAGTAAGAAAACAAAGAACTGAAAATACCTGCACATTCTACCTGAGAAATTTCCTTGAACTGCATTAATCATTATTCAACCATGTCTCTAAGGAATAGAAAAAAACTTCCAAAGTTTCTAAAAATGGTAACTTCTTTCTAAAAATTGAAGTGCAATGCCATACTGAGTGGAATTACAGTTCTGGGATGCAAGCCAATTTATGAGGAGCCAATACAGAATACCTATGGCACAATTTAACATTGTTGTAGTTTTGCAACAAAAAAGAAAAACAATATTATTCTCTAAAAAATGATTTATTACTAAAAATGAAACATTTTAATACGAATGAATATAAAAACAAATCTGTCAGTCTAATTTTAGGCTGTACTTACATAAGAAAAAAGATAACAGAATTTTAATAATACTTGTTTGAGAGAAGTCATTTCCTGAAATTTAAGTAATAATAAATTGTTGATGTTGTTGGGTAGAAAAGTATCAGTACAAAAAAGTAACTGCAAGTTTTGGAAAGAGTGGTTCATTTCTTTTTCCATTTGTAACTGAAACCAATATCATGCCAATTTGAAAGTATCTGTCTCTCATAAAGCTACATAGCATGAATCAGAAATGAAAAAGGCAGTTGAGTTCAGAAAATAAATTGTTCTCTTTTTTTATTTGAAAATCTACATCAAATAAGTTATAGCAAAAGAACAGAAAAATAAAAAATGAATTACAACTAAAAACTCAATCTACTGATCATCAGAAAAGTAACTAACAAAATGATACTATAACTATCAAAATGAAGTTGTGATTTTAAAACAGTAAGGCAAGCTTATACAGGTAGAAACACATAAAATGATTGAAAGAGATTATTTTATACAGAAAGATGATGGGGACTGGCTGTGCTCACCCACTCCAGATGGTACAATTCTCCACAAACAGAAGCGGAGCAAAGAATGTCAACGTGACACAAAAAATAGTTTATGCTACAGACCTGTGTGTATCACAAAAATGACACTTATATCTGACTACCAACAAGCAGAAATAAATAGAACAATAACCACTCCCTAAACACAGTCTTTTAAAGAGCCTTTGTCCTCTTCAGATCTACATCCATAACATCAAGAACAAGATGAAGGAAAAAAGCAAAAGGATTTAAAAGTAAATAAATTCCTAGATTTTCATTCTAGAAAGAAAAAAAATCAGTGAGCTTATACTAAGCAAAAATAAAGACATATACTAGAGGAAGAAAAAAGCTTGATAATTAAATATAAAATAAACATATTAATATCCTTATAATATGAAGTTTGGACCAGAGAAAAATGTGTAAGAGTAGGAAGTATTAATATTCTAGAAACAGCAAATATTTAAATACAAACTATCTAATGGACAAATAACATGATTAACTCACAAAATGAAGGAATGAAAAATTTTAATAGTTCACTGGGTGTCTAAGGGAGTATATATGTAAATTAACATTATTTGAAAAAGTTGACCTTGAGAATGTTTAAAAAAATCTTTAACAACCAAGCAACTCTTCTTAGAGTGTCACTGAAATTCTACAGGTATA
Organism: Sylvilagus floridanus; assembly: GCA_949820135.1. Classification (NCBI taxonomy): domain Eukaryota; kingdom Metazoa; phylum Chordata; class Mammalia; order Lagomorpha; family Leporidae; genus Sylvilagus; species Sylvilagus floridanus. Next base: position 15,020,892 of record OX463228.1, on the reverse strand, counting down.
ATATTAAAATATAAAATACACACACACAGAGCTTCAAAATAAGTGGTTAGTAGTCGTCAACCACATTGACTAAATCATGCACTCTAAGTGCTTAGCATATTAAATGTACAATTCAGATCTAAGATATTCATCTACAGATTTAGAAGAAAAAAGTTGAAGAAATATAAGGAATAAAAACAACTATAAGCTACACTCAGTGCTGCCATGGGCTTTTTACACTTCACCTATTTTGGTCGAGCCCAGCAGCTGTGGCAAGTGGTGGCGGGGAGTCACAAGGACGCGGCAGCTGCACATCCTCCAGCAGCAGCATCAATGCTGACCCCGTCCCACGACTTCTCTCCCAGGGCCTCCGCTCACACAGCACCAACAGTGAGCGGTGAGAGAGCAGCTGCCTTCATCATTCAGATCCTTCCAGCTCTCACACAGACTCGGTCTAAGTGGCACATTCTGCAAGCTGTGCAAAACTCTGAAGGCAGCTTTACCTCGTGAAGTCATCATGAACCAGCCCGATTCTCAAGCCAAAAACCTTGGCACCTTCTTAAAATATGTTCCTTACCCTCCACCTGAGGTTAGCGGCCAGCTCCTGTTAATTTCATCCCTAAAGTCTCCTTTTATTCATTCAGCTTCCTCCTTATTTTGGCTCTCTCTTGTTTTATTTCAACCTCTCAAATATATCCTCTGTACTGCTGCCTTCAGAAATACTTTTCTAAAACATAAATCTGAATATCTCACCTATTTGAACTTCAATAGCTCCCTGTTTCTAAAAGTGTATGTCACTTTCTCTCTCTTAGAAACTTTGTGCTCTCATTAGACTGAACTACTTAATTCCCATCAAAGGCACCATATTCTTCCAAAACTTTGAACCCTTTGCCTCTGATGGAGCATCTACACAGGAACATTTCAGCCATGTATTCACCCATGAAAATGGAGCTGAGACAAGGCCTTCATGACACTGCCCAAACCCCTCGCATGTTACATACTCCTGTTTTCTGAGTTTCCTACCCCAGACCACCAGTTCTTGAAAGAGGACCCACAGCCAACTTGTCTTCCTTATTCTAACACCCAGCAGGTGCCCTTAGAACATACTTCAGAAGTACAAGACAGGCATCAGAAGGAGGACTGGCCCCTGGCATTCTCACACCTCTCTGCTATGCCTCTTCAGTTGTCTGCAGGGTAAAAGTCATTTCAGAGTCATCTTTGTCAAGTCACTATGTGGTGAGGTGAGATGGAGAGGCTGGAGCCGAGTCCAGTGAGGTGCAGAAGCCAAAATGAGGAGGAAACACTCCTGACTTCTGGAAGCTTGCAATCTAGGGGAGCAATCTTTCTCAAGAAGATAAGAAGGAAGATGAATCTGCAGTAATAAAGATCTTGAAAGAGGAGGTCTTCTTAGGCAAATACCCTGGAACTGGCTGATGGTAATGTTTTCAACGCAGCCGGAACTAAAAGTGTCTCAATGACCTCTACTTGTTGACCTGGAAAAGTAATTAAGGGAGCCAGTTTTATTTTGCCAAAGCATGTTCTATTTTTGTGACCTCTGAATACAAACATTTTGGGTTTACAGAGTGAAAAAAAAATTTAGACCTTTTGGTATTAAGGTTTGTTTATTTTAGGCTGAAAACAGAGTGGTTCCTTGTCAAAATGCTTCATGCATTAGGAACTGGAGACTCTCATAGATGACTTATTTCAAGATTAATTATAAATTGACAGGAAAGATATGAAACACATCCTTATAACCTTCACATGTAAGATTAGAAACTCCTCACACGTCTAACACTCACTGTTTACTGCGCACAGAACTCTTTCCTTGCCATTCAGTGTCGCGCTCCCTCACACACAAGCACCTGCAGACTCCTCACAGGCACACAAGGGCTCACAAATCGAGTCCTGCCCTTCCTTGCAGCCACAGCAACTCCGGGTGCAGGCAGCAACAGCGACTGAACAAACAGGGCAGTGCTGGCTGACAAGCCGTTGCAAGAAGGCAAAATCATTTGGCTCCATGCCCCTAGAGCAGGCTCCATTGTCCCATCAGACGTCACTTACAAAAAACAAATTCAGACATAAAATCGTTAAGAATTCAAGAAACAAGCACAGAGCATTACACTGCCGAGTGCAGGGCCCCCTTGTGAATGCGGGGTTCCCTCTTGAGCGCGAGTTTGTGACTGTACTGATCCCTCCTATATGAAGCGGTGATGGCTGCAAAACCTGATACATTTATCAAAATGACTCTTAAAATGGGTTTACTCTGCGGAATGTAAATTATACTTCAATACAGTTTAGCTTTTTTTCAAATGGCTTTAAATATTTGGTGGCAGCACACTAAAATTCACCAAGCAGTGTAAATCATCGTAGAGTCTGCAGGTGCTGTCCTTTGTGTCTAGGCCTGACCAGTACCCCGGCCTGACCTCCTCCACCTGGGTGGAAGAAGCAAAGGTCTCAAAGGATGAACCCTCTGATAAAGGAACTGGATAGACCTCAGAAAGTCTCGCATCAGGTCAGAAGACAGTTTGCCTTTTGAGCATGTGAACTGACAACTGTGAAACAGTAAGAAATACACAATGGTTTCCATGCCAGGTTCCTGGCACAGAGCTCTTGATATCCATGTCGACAGGAGTGTTAACAGAATCCTGTGTTCTAACATTTGGTCTTTGGCCTCAGTTCTTGAAGCAGAGTTCCAAAATCCTTTGGAATTTCTTGGATGATAGCATTTTTTGTTCTCATGAGGCGATTCTTGGTGGACTAGTGGAGAGTCTCAGAATGGGCTGGTCCCAGGAGAACAAACCCCATAATTTCAGACTTGCCCTCTGGGGAGGGAAGGGGGACTGAAAGTTGCATTAGTCACCAATGGTCAATGATGTAATCAATCACCTACATAAAGAGTCAATAAGTACCCAAAAGAACAGGGCCAAGGTGGCCTCCATTCAGTTCTACATGCGGAGATCTCTGGAGGATGGTATGCCCAGAGAGGGCACGGAGGCCCTGCAACCCTCACCTTGCACATCACTGCCATCATTTTGGCATTTCATCTGTATCCCTGACAATAAATGCGTGTACCTACGTAAAGTGTTTCCTGGAATTCTGTGAGTAGCTCTAGCAAACTGAATTTGAGGAGATGGTCTGGGGAACTGGCTTACCAGCAAAGGTTAGGAGTAGAGGTGACGACCTGCCACTTGCTGTTGTCACCTGCAGTGGATGGGGGCTGGGGGAGAGAAGTGCAGTCCTGTGGTACTTAGCCCTCAATCTGTGGAACCTAACGCTATCTCCAAGTAGACAGCAACAGAAATGAATTGAATCTGGACTGGTGCTGTGGCATAGTAGGCCATTCCTCTCCCTGTGGAGCTGGCATGCCATATGGGTGCCAGTTCATATCACAGTTGCTTCTCTTCCTATCCAGCTCTCTGCTTTTTGCCTGGGAAAGCCTGGGAGATGGCCCTGGTGCTTGGATCCCTGCACCTGAGTGGGAGACCTGGAAGGAGCTCCTGGCTTCAATGAGCCAGCTCCAGCACGTTTTGGCCATTTGGGGAGTGAACTAGAGGATGGAAGTCCTTTCTGCCTCTTCCTCCTTCTACCCCTCAAATAAATAAAATCTTTTTTTAAAAAAAGAATGAATTAAATTATAAGACACCCAGCTGGGTGGGTTATAATTTTCCATTGGAAAATTACTTTGGTTGGTATATAAGGAAAATACCCAACATGTCTAGTATCAAAAATAATGTTCCATGTGTTAAGTAGGAGTAGGGAAAGCACTTTTTTATTGCTTAAATTATAAAGCATGTATCTATTAATTCATTAAAAACTAAAAAAAAACCATTGTATATTAACACTGAAAATGTATCTTAATGAAAAATATTGAATAAAGTGTTCTGTAGTGGTCAGAAGAACGACATTATTCTGTATTTTACCCCTGGAGATCTTTTTTGTTGTCAGTTATAAACATGCATATAAGGTGAACAGCTTTCACATAGGTCATACATACAGACTTAGGAGCGTAGGGATGTTTCCCACTCCCTCCTGCCCACACTCCCACCCTCCTCCTCCTTTCCTTCTTTATTCTTTTAATTTTTACAATGATATACTTTCAGTTTATTTTATAATCATAAACGTAATCCTTCACTAGGTAAAGAATTTAACAAACAGTAAGAAGGAAAAAACACAGATCCTCAACAGTAGAGACAAGGCCTGTAAACAATAATCAAATCTCAGAATGTCTGTTTTGGGCATATACATTATTTTGTAAGTGGAATAAGGGTGTTTCTTGAGGTAATGAATTCATTTCAGAAACAGAGAAGGCCTTTTCTAACTGCGAGGGGTCTCCAGCCAGAGAAGAGGGCCCAAATCAACAGCTCTGTGAGGAAGACCATCACCAAGACTGAGTCTCACCGAAAGACCTCCTATCACAACAAAGAATTCCAGGTGCCAAACTGCTTCGGACTGGGCCTTCTCAATGAACCGAAGTCCTACAACTCTGCTCTGGCATTTCTGTAATAATGTAATTATTCTAAAGATTTTACATTGTGCTCAAATATATACTTAAAAATTACAGGTAAGACAAAAAGCTGTCCATGCAAAACCTACATTATGAATCTCAAAAATATGAAAGAAGCCAGAAAAAGGGCGCATGACAGAAGACCAACATTAGCAATCTCCCCTAAAACATTTAATACAATTTATTTTAATAGGTGGGCTAAATTCCAAGTAAGTAGGTAATACAGTAAACACAGGTTTTATGAGAAAAGAATAGTAAATATAACTTAATAGAAGAAGGAAGGGAAATGGCTCCCAAGTTATTAAAACAAGGTCAAAATACTCAAAAATTGGAGTGAACTCCAAAAGTAGTACTTCCAGCCAAAAGGATGAACATGAGTGAGCAGACACCTTGTGGAGCACTCTTCTCCTTCTGCTGCAGCGTGTGGCCTTCAGCTGTGTTAACGTGCTTATCTGAGTTCAGCTGCCATTGCTTGGGAAAGTAACACATTTATCAACAAGAGAAAATTATGTGCAGACCAAAATGACTTCCACATTATATAGATCTCATTCAACTATTTACTAGTCACACATGAGGTAATTCATACTACAGATACGTTTTCTACAAACGGGCAATGTACTACGACAGACTAAATTTGTCTGCTGCCTGCTTCAATTTGTGTCTCAGTTGTTAACTTTTCCCTTCATCCATTCCCTAATTTGCTTTATTCTACATATTCCCAATGTTGGACACCTTTCAGTGACCACATTTGTGGATCCTCTTTCAGATCATTTTTTGTGCATAGATATAGCATTTTAAGAGTCAGGAAGGGATTTAGTTGGTTTTACAATGTAGCAGAATAATTTGATAGATATATGCATTCTTGTTTCTTATTTAAAAGTGGATGCATATTTGATTTTTTGCTCCAATTCAAGAACAATATTTCAATTTATTTTTCTAAGAAGCTTCTCTACCTTCAGCTACAACCACACTTTTGCTATCTTCAAGGTAAGGAATATAATTTTTTTAAAAAGAAGACACTAAATTCAAGTAGCTCTTTAATGCTGACACAAATTTAGTAATATAAATTTTGGAGCAATTATAAACATTACATGCGTGTGACATATCCATGATATACATGGCAAACATCTCTGTATCAAAGAAGCAAACAAAAAACAGGATATAATTTACTCTCTAGGAGTTTCATTATAATTACAAATAAATGTTTTTAATTTACAAAAATCTATTGGTCAAATTTTCATGATTAAAAATATGCAAACTCTCTGCACCAATAAGAAGTAAAATATTTATTACTCGAAACAAGCATTTCTGTTTTACTGTCTAAATTTCTTCTGTTTCTTTTAAACCATCATTCTATTCATTAGTGCTCGTGTGCCAGATGTTAAAGTCATTTAGGCTTCAAATGGCCTCATAAATACACCTATCCTTCAATCCAGGGATTTTAAAACAGATTTATTTATGTATTTATTTATGTATGTATGTATTTATTTATTTATTTATTTATTTGAAAGAGCAACAGAGAGAAGCAGAGAGAGAGAGAGCGCGCGAGCTTGCACCTGCAAGAGGGACTGATCTTCCATCTACTGGTTCACTCCTCAAATGGCTGCAATAGTCAAGTTTAGACCACAGAGAAGCTAGGAGCCAGGAACTCCATCCTGGTTCCGACACGGATGGCAAGGACCCAAGCAGTTGGGCTATTTTCCACTGCCTTCCCAGGCATATTAGCAGAAAGATGGATCAGAAGTAGGGTAGCCAGGACTCAAACCAGCATGCTGATATGGGATGCTGGCCTTTGTAAGCAGCAGCTTAATCTGCTGTGCTAAAAGACTGGCCCTCAATCTTTTTGCTAAAGAAACAAGTAGAAATAACAATTGCACAAAAAGTTAGCAACAGTCTATTTATAAAAGTAACAAATGGAAAATAATCTAACAGAAAACTGGCTAAATAATACAGAATAAATGATGCAATGGATAAACATGGAAAGACAGTCACAGTACATTGAGAGGCAGCGAGACAATAATGTAACACAAGCATTTTTGTAAAAATATATTATACATGAATATAGAAAAATGTCTACAAGGTTATTTACCAGTGATTTTTTTAAAAAACATTTTTTTTTTTTACAGGCAGAGTGGACAGTGAGAGAGAGAGACAGAGAGAAAGGTCTTCCTTTTGCCATTGGTTCACCCTCCAATGGCCGCCACGACTGGTGAGCTGCGGCCGGCGCACCATGCTGATCCGATGGCAGGAATCAGGTGCTTTGCCTGGTCTCCCATGGGGTGCAGGGCCTAAGCACTTGGGACATCCTCCCTGGCCACAGCAGAGAGCTGGCCTGGAAGAGGAGCAACCAGGACAGAATCCGGCGCCCCTACCGGAACTAGAACCCGGTGTGCCATGCCGCAAGGCGGAGGATTAGCCTATTGAGCCGCGGCACCAGCCACCAGTGATTCTTACAGTTTAGTCTGCAATCAGCAGCATCAGCATCAATTAGGAACTTGTTTGAAATGAAAATTGGAGGGGCCAGCATTGTGGCATAGCAGGTAAAGCCACCGTCTTCGATGCAGGCATTCCCCATGGGCACCGGTCCCAGCTGCTCAGATCCTGATCATGCTGATGGCCTGGAAAAAGTAACAGAAGATGGCCCAAGTATCTGGGCCCTTACTACCCATGTGGGAGATCTGGATTAAGCTCCTGGGTGCCTGGCTTCAACCTGGCCCAGCATTGGCTGTTGAGGCCACCTGTCTCTCCCTCTGTATCTCTTTCAAATAAATAAATAAATATTTAAAAAAGGAAGGAAGGAAGGAAGGAAGGAAGGAAGGAAGGAAGGAAGGAAGGAAGGAAGGAAGGAAAGAGGGAGGGAGGGAAGGAAGAAGGGAGGGAGGGAGGGAGGGAGGGAGGGAGGGAGGGAGGATGAAGACTGGAGACCAAATTCCAGTTCCTACCAAATCAAAAACCCTGACACAGCATGACTAGGCAATCTACGTTTCAGTAAGCTCTCCAAATGATTTCAACACTTGCTAAAGTTTGAGAACCATTACTCTGGATACTACATTGGGATCATGGTCTCTTTGAAACTCTGATGAAAACTATGAACGTTCTTCTAGACACTGCACATTTTGACACATACTCAGTTATATGCATGGAAACCCACAGGGTAGAAGGGACTTGCAGTAGTATCCCCAAGTGGGATATATCTGCTGAGTCCTAGTCCTACTCACAGCAAATAACACACACTTACTGCATTGAAGTTGCCAAAATTAAGCTGTAAAAGATGAAAGAGCCAACTAGGAACCAAACTTCCAAGTCTGGCACACCAGTATTGCTTCCGGTTTGTCTTCACTTACTCAGATTACAAGGCTGACAGAAAATCTCCTGGGTTTAACTTTCCAAATTTCTGAACTTTATTGAGTTTATAGGTTGAACTTGTGGCCTTTGCAATGGAGAGTTCTCATACAATCACTATTCCATCTGACTATGAATCTGTACTTCCTGGCCTTCAGAGAAAAGTTTTTTGTTTTTTTTTTTAATTTACTATTTTAGAAACAACAGGGCTTAGAGATCACACATCCTAAGTGTTTAAATTTTAAACAGATACCTAATTTCCTTGTAGCTTATATTAGGAACCAAGATCAAACTGCAGAAACCTCAGGTTATAGATTCATAAGAAAAAAAAAGTTCAAAAATTAAAAGATTTAATTAGATCAGTAATTATCTCCTGATTTTATTTTTCAAAATCAGTTTGAGTTTTCTGTGATAACATATGGATCTCCTACAATAATGAACTTTAACCTTATAAAATATTAATGTTATTCTAAGAAAAATATTCCAATTCTTTTTTTAAAACACTATAGGCACACCTGCTATTCTATCAATCTGAGCAGGAAACCATTTCTCCTCCACATCATGAGCAATAGAAAAGTACTTATTAAAACATTAATCACAGTCCATTATATTCTGACTCACTGCCAAAAGTTCCCATTACATCACTGAAAATATCTATTAAACAAAACTTGCTTCTGACAAGTTACAGGAGTGTAGTGTTCAGAATTTAGTAATGTAAAAGTCAGTTTAAAAAGAACAGTTACACAATTGATTTTGCAGTGGCAGTTAAAATAATTAATTTTTTTCCTGACATTTATTACCAAAAGGTTGATTTAACTGGTGTTTCTACTGTAAAATTATTCAAAAATTATTTCAAACTTCACCGAGTGTTATTAAACACATTTACTATGAAATTACTAAATACCAATGACTGAAATGTGAAATTAAAGAATTCTAAAATGCATATTCTGAATAAACCACTGTACATAAAACTATACTGACTTGTGTAAATATGGGCCTTGTTTAGAACCAAGTCTCACAGGAAATTGTAGCAAATGAAAACCATCCCTGTTTTCTACCCCCACTCTTTAGGATTTATGTTTTTACATTTAAAACCAGTTATTTAGGGAAACAAAAAAACATGGCAGCATTACCTTGAAGTCTGAATAATGACTACTATGGGCTTTCTGAGCATGTTAAAATAATTTAATATTATTGGAAGCAAAGCTTAAATATATTCTGATTTTGTACCAACAGAACCAACTATCAAGTTTTCACTTGTGGATTGTTAAGTTTGGAGAGTGATGACATTAGCTTCCTAACCTAAGACAGTACTACCCCAAACTAGGAGAATGGAAGGCAACAATTAATAAAGTGCTAAGAAGAAAACACAGCCGGTATGGGTAATATTTCCCAAGAACACAGACCACATATAGCTTAGGGTTTGTATACCAAAAAACACAGTAACTGAATACGAGTAATGTAGGTAATTTTTCTTGTTTGTTTAGATTCTCAAAGTTTTGTAGAATGAACACACACTATCTTTATAACGATAAAAACCCGGCCGGCGCCATGGCTCAACAGGCTAATCCTCCGCCTTGCAGCGCTGGCACACCGGGTTCTAGTCCCGGTTGGGGCACCGGATTCTGTCCCAGTTGCCCCTCTTCCAGGCCAGCTCTCTGCTGTGGCCCCGGAGTGCAGTGGAGGATGGCCCAGGTGCTTGGGCCCTGCACCCCATGGGAGACTAGGAGAAGCACCTGGCTCCTGCCACTGGATCAGCGCGGTGCGCTGGCCGCAGGGCGCCGACTGCAGCGGCCATTGGAGGGTGAACCAACGGCAAAGGAAGACCTTTCTCTCTGTCTCTCTCTCTCTCTCACTGTCCACTCTGCCTTTCAAAAAAAAAAAAATGATAAAAACCCAATGAACTTATTTATCTTGGCAGATGCTCTTAAGATAGTTACTTGTGACTCTAAGAAGACTGGGGAAGACTTTTAGCTCACCTGTCCTAATACATTAGATCATATAAATTATAATAATCCCTATTTCTGAAAATGAGTGAATGACAATACCTCATATAAAATTGAATGTTTTGTGTTTCTTGTGTTTAATTTAGATGGAAAATTCATGGTAGAAGGATTTAGAGAAATTAAAAGCATTAATTATACCTTAGTTTATAAGGAGATAAAAAACCAGACAAGTTACAGTGATAGAATAAGACAGGTATAAATTGGTTTTTTTTACAGATTTATTTATTTATTTGAAAGGCAGAGAGAGAGAGAGAAAGAAGGAGGGAGGGAGGGAGGTCTTCCATCCACTAGCTCACTCCCAAGATGGCCACAAAGGCTGGAGCTGTGCCGACCTGAAGCCAGGAGCTTCTTCTGGATCTCTGATGGGGAGCAAGGCCCAAGGACTTGGGCCATATTGCTTTCCCAGGCTGTAGCAGAGGGCTGGATCAGAAGTGGAGCAGCCAGGACTTGAAATGGTGTCCATATGGGATGCCAGCACTGCAGGCGGCAGCTTTACCCACCACACCACAGTGCCGGCCCCACTGAGTAGTCTTAATGTAAAAAACTAAATGTTTTCTGCCTAACACTGGAAATAGGACAACAATGTCCATTTTCATTATTTCTATAAAACAGCATACTAGAAGTTTTAAGGAGTACAATAACACAAGAAAACAAAAACAAAAGCCAAATTGAAAATGAAGAAGTAAAACTGTCTTAATTGGCAGATGGCATGACTGCCAACACAAAAATGCAATGGACTCCACAAAATACTACTAGAAATAATAAGTGAATTTAGTAAGGTTGCAGGCCACAAAAGGCAATATAATAAATTTAATTATATGTCTTCTAAAAATGAGCAACCATTAGTTGACATTTAAAAAATAATACCATTTACAACACTATTTCAAAGTATAAAACACAGGGTGGGCACTGTGGCACAGTGGGTTAAGGTACTGCTTTGATTGGTGTGCTTTGGTTTGCATCCTGGCTACCCTGTGCTTCTGATCCAGCTTCCTGATAACACACATGGGAAGCAACCGAGGATGGCTCAAGTACTTGGGATTCTGATCCCATGCGTGGGATCTGAATGGACTTCCTCGCTCCAGGTTCTAACCTGGCTTGCTCTGGTTGTTGCACTGTTGTGGGCATTTGCAGAGTGAAAAAACAGATGGAAGATATCTACCCTCCCATTCCCACCCTGTCTCTCTGCTTTCAAATGCGTAAGACTTCAAAAAACAAAAAAGTACATAAAACAATTAGGGGACAAATATGACAAAATATATGAAGGACCTGTAGACTTTGGAAAAGCTATAAAACACTGCTGAGAGAAATTAAAGAACAAAATAAACGGGAAAATACACCTCATTCATAGAGTCAGAAGAAGACTTTTTTAGAAACCAATTCAATATCAAATTTGTCAATATATTTAACTCAACATCAATGACATCCCAGTGGTAACAAGCACAACTAGAATCCAATTACTGATTTCTAATACTAATCTGAAAGAAAGAAAGAAAGAAAGAAAGAAAGAAAGAAAGAAAGAAAGAAAGAAAGAAAGAGAGAGAAAGAAAGAGAAAGAGAGAGAAAGAGAGAGAGAAAGAGAAAGAGAGAGAGAAAGAGAGAGAGAAAGAGAGAGAGAAAGAGAAAGAGAAAGAAAAAGAGAGAAAGAGAGAAAGAGAGAAAGAGAGAAAGAGAGAAAGAGAAAGAAAGAAAGAAAGAAAGAAAGAAAGAAAGAAAGAAAGAAAGAAAGAAAGAAAGAAAGAAAGAAAGAAAGAAAGAAAGAAAAGGAAAGAAGAGGAAAGAAAAGAAAAGGGAAAAGAAACGAAACGAAACGAAACTAGGACTTCTTTGACAAATCCATGTCTGTGGAAATATGTAAATTATGAAATATGTAAAATTACTTTGGAGCATCTTGTTCTGCCAGGACATAGCAGATGACATAATGGGGTGGGAGGAAGCACAATGATTGATAATGTCAGATGGGCACCAAAATCAAGTAAAAGAGCCCTAATGGTCAAAACTAGATTATAACTCAAAGTCTACAATAAATGTCCACGAACCCATAGTGACAGAAAACGACAGAATAAACAAACAAGGGAGAAGAAACAAATCTGCCATGTAGATTTCCAAATAATTTACAAAGATGCTGCACTCTCAAGGAAATGGGGCATAACTCCCAACATTCCCCAAGTGCAGGCTCTGCACAGTGGCTTCCTTTCAAAGAGTATGTGAAAAAGAGGCTGGAGGGGAGGGCTAAGAGTAACGTCACAGTCAGAAACCTTACCCAGCTACATGAGCCAGGCAGTCAAGACTAACATCAAGGGTGGTAAGACATGCTGACAATATGTACTCTTGATCTGATGGAATGAAATTAGTATTTATCTCTGTTATTTCCTTACAAGAATGGATAACCTCAGACTAACGAGAAGGAAGTCAGACAAATTTCAGTAGTTCTCTAAAATACCCGACTAGTAAGTACTATTCAAAACTGTTAAGGTTAGCAAAATCAAGGAAAGGCTGAGAAACAAAGCTCAGGAGAGCCTAAGGGAATCTAACTACTAAAAATAATGTGAGAGCCTGGAACATAGAAAAGACATTAGGTAAAAACTAAGGAATCTGAAGGAAACAGATTTTAGTTAATAAAAAATCAATTTTGGTTCATTAATTACAACAAATATACCATTCTTTATCAGTTTTTTTTTTTATTACTGTAACAAAAAACCTGAAGCTGCATAACTTTATAAAGAAAAGATGTTTATTTAGCTCACAGTTTTGGAGGCTGAAAGTCAAGCATTGGATGGCCCCTTTGGTTTAGCCTCTTTTTCAAAAAGATTTTTTTCATTTATTTGAGAGGTAGAGGTACAGACAGACAGAGGAAGAGACAGAGAGAAAGGTCTTCCATCTGCTGGTTCAATCCCCAAATGGCTGCAATGGCCGGCGCTGCGCCATCTGAAGCCAGGAGCTTCTTCCGGGTCTCCCATGTGGGTGCAGGGGCCCAAGGACTTGGGTCATCTTCTGCTGCTTTCCCAAGCCATAGCCGAGAGCTGGATCAGAAGAGGAGCAGCTGGGACTAGAATCAGTACCCACACGGCATACTGGCACCACGGGCAGAGGCTTGGCCTACTACATCACAGCACTGGCCCCCAGCCTAGCCTCTTGTGGGGGCCTAAAAGAAGATGGCGTCACAGCAGGAGTATGTGAGGAACAGAAAGTCACACTGCCACACAGAGAGTAATCTGGGAGTCAGGCAGAGGTTTTTCCAGTAACTCTGTACTGTGAGAACTCAGGGGTCCCTCAAAAGTTACCATAATTCCTTCAAAGGACGACTCCCACAACAGCCTAGGGAGTCTTAAAGGTTCTAGTTCATTTCCCAGTATTGGCATTAAGACCAACTCTCCAACACATGAACGTTGGGGGGACACACTCAAATCAGATCCAAACGGTATCACATATTAATGATTGGTGTTAAGAACAGTGGTGGGCCAACGCTGTGGTGTAGCAGACAAAACTGTAGCATGCGATGCTGGCATCCCACATGGGTGCCTATTGTGTCCCAACTGCTACACTTCCAATCCTGCTCTCTGCTAATGCCCTGGGAAAGGCAGCAGAAGATGGCCCAAGTGCTTGGGCCCCTGTTACCCTCCCAGGAGACCTGGAAGAAGTTCCTGGTTCCTGGCTTCAACCTGGCCGAGCTGTGACCAGCTGGGAACCAGTGGCTAGAAGATTCCCTCCCTTCCCCCCCTTCCTCTCTCCCTCTTTCTCTCTCTCTCTCTCTCTCTGGTTCTACCTCTGTCTCTGTAACTCTTTCAAATAAAAAAAAATCTTTAAAAAAATAGAGTAGAAATGGGGTGGGCTATATGTACACTCTCTATACTATATTACTCTATATTACTATATTACTCTATACTTACTCTATAAATTCATAAATTCTATAAATTATTCTATAAATTCAAAGTTGCTCTAAAATTAAAGCTTGTATAAAAATAATCCCAGCAAACTTTTTAAAGAGTGGATGCTAAAATTTAAAATGAAATACATGCAAAGAACCTAAAACAACCAGAGAACTTTAACAAAACAAAGCAAACAAAAACACATGGGCAATTTTGGTGCAGCAATTGACAAGCAGCTGGGATCCCCACATCCCACACCGGAGTGCCCGGGCTCAAGTGCTGTCTTCCACTTTAGCCTCCTACTGATGCCCAATGGCCAGCAGCAGTGATGGTCAAGAGCCAGGCTTCCTCGTCTCCCACACGGAAGAGCGCAATGGAGTTCTGGGTTCTTGGCTTCAGAATGGCCCAGCTCTGGCCACTGCAGGCATTTCAGGAACTGGCAGGTAGAAGATCTCTCTTTCAAACTGGAGCACTAATTTCAAACTTACTATAAAGCTACAGTAATAAGAATCTAATACTTTTGGTACTAATATCAACAAACTAATCAATGGGACAGAACAGAGTTGAGATACAGATGTACCACACAAGTACATGGACAACTGATTCTTGATAAAGGCAAAAAGATAATCCAGTAGAAAAAGAATAATTTTATACAAATGGCACAGAAACAATTCAAAATTCATATGCCAATAAGAAAACAATCAAACCATACTTCCTACCATATATAAGAATGAACTAGAAACTGATCACAGACTCAAATCCTAAGGAGAAATTACTTCGAGTTATGCAAGAATTTCATAGACATAACACTTAAAGCATGATCCTTTTAAGGAAAAAAATGAAAAAGAAAAAAAGGGGCTGGCGTTGTGGCAAAGCAGGTAAAGCTGCCACCTGCAGTGCCAGCATCCCATATGGGCGCCAGTTCGAGTCCCAGCTGCTCCACTTCCCATACAGCTCTCTGCTATGGCCTGAGAAAGCAGTGGAGGATGGTGCGGGTTCTTAGGCCCCTGCACCCATGTGGGAGAACCGGAAGAAGCTCCTGGCTCCTGCAGCGGATCAGCATAGCTCTGGCCGTTGAGGCCAATTGGGGCGTGAACCAGTGGATGGAAAACTTTTCCCTCTCTCTGGCTCTCCTTCTCTCTGTGCAACTCTGACTTTAAATAAATAAGCAAACTTTTTTTAAAAAAAATGATAAGCAGAATTCCAGCAGAACTAAAACTTCTGCTCTTCTAAAGATATTGTCAGGAAAACTGAAAAGATAAACCACAGATTAGGAGAATATATTTGCAAATCAGGTGTTTGACAAACAAATCTAGATTAGATTAAAAGCTCTTAAGAACAGTCCCACAGGTGCTTGGCCTAGTGGTTAAGATGCTCACATCTTGTATCCAAACACCTAGAATCAACACCGGCCGCCATCTCCCGCCTCCAATTTTCTGCAAAGGCAATTCCCCAGAGGCAGTGATGATGGCTGGAGTAGCTGTGGGCACTTGAGGAGCAAACCAGCAGGTGGGAGCACATGCTCTCTCTTTCTCTCTCTGCTTTCAAAATTATTTTAAAAAATCAATTTGGAAAAAAACTGGCACTGCAACCCACTAGGCTAATCCTCCGCCTTGCAGCGCCAGCACACTGGGTTCTAGTCCAGGTCAGGGCGCTGGATTCTGTCCCGGTTGCCCCTCTTCCAGGCCAGCTCTCTGCTGTGGCCAGGGAGTGCAGTGGGGGATGGCCCAAGTGCTTGGGCCCTGCACCCCATGGGAGACCAGGAGAAGCACCTGGCTCCTGCCTTCGGATCAGCGCAGTGCGCCGGTTGCAGCACGCCAGCCGTGGCGGCCATTGGAGGGTGAACCAACAGCAAAAGGAAGACCTTTCTCTCTGTCTCTCTCTCTCTCACTGTCCACTCTGCCTGTCCAAAAATAAAAAAAAACTAGAAACAATCCAAGTACCTATCAACAGGTGACTGGATAAACAGAACACTGTTCTGCAACACAAAGTAATGACTCACTGACATCTACTACAACACAGATGAGTTCTCTGAGTAAAAGAAGCTAGAGAAAAAAAGAAAGAATACATCTGTATCATTCCACTTATATAAACACTAAAAAACTGCAAACTTTCATATATGAGTGGGTTCTTGGTGGGGAACTGGGAGATGGGAAGAATTATAGTGACACCAGGAATCTGTTAGAAGTGATAGATATTTTCATTATATTCATAATGGTGGTGGTATTTTGAATATATACATATGCAAATATTCCTCAAACAATATTTTAAGTGTGTACACTTATAATGCGTATGAATTGCTGACAATTATAGCAGCTAAAACAATTAGAAGCTGGCATTATGGCACAGGAGGTAAAGCTGCTCCCTGTGGCACTGGCATCCATTACAGGTACCAGTTCATACCTGGCTGTTCCACTCCCTGCTAATGGACTGGGAAAAGCAGTACAGAATAGTCCATATGTCGGGGGCCCTGCTTCCCATGTGGGAGATCCAAAGGAAGCTGCTGGCTTTGGCTTGGTCCAGTACTAGTGGCTGCAGCCATCTTGGGAGTGAATCACTGGATGGAAGCTATTCTCTCTCTCTCTCTTTCTGCAACACTTTCTTTTTTCTTTTCTTTTTTTCTTTTGCAGGCAGAGCTGACAGTGAGAGAGACAGAGAAAAAGGTTTTCCTTCCGTTGGTTCACCCCCCAAATGGCCACTGGGCTGTGCCGATCCAAAGCCAGGAGCCAGGTCCTTCTCCTGGTCTCCCATGGGTTGCAGGGCCCAAGCACTTGGGCCATCCCCCACTGCACTCCCTGGCCACAGCAGAGAGCTGGCCTGGAAGAGGGGCAACCGGGATTGAATCCGGTGCCCTGACCGGGACTAGAACCTGGTGTGCTGGCGCCGCAAGGCAGAGGATTAGCCTATTGAGCCGCGGCGCAGGCCTCTGCAACACTTTCAAAATAGATAAAAATCTTTAAAAAAATTTATTTATCTGAAGGCAGAGTTACAGAGAAAGAGGGAGAGGGAGAGGGAGAGACAGAGAGACAGAGAGAGAGAGAGAGAGAGAGAGAGAGAGAGAGAGAGAGAGAGATCTTCCACCTGCTGGTATACTCTCCAAATAGCTGCATCAGCCTGGACTGGGCCAGGCTGAAGCAAGGAGCCAGGACCTTCATCTGGGTCTTTCACATGGGTTCAGGGGCCCAAGGACTTGGACCATCTTCCGCTGCTTTTCCCAGGTGCCATCAGCAGGAAGTTAGAATGGAAATGGAGCAGTCGGGCCTCAAACCAGTGCCCATATGGGATGCTGACACTGCAGGCAGCAGCTTAATCCACTACACCACAGTGCAAGTCCCCTAAATAAAATATTTTTTAAAAAACTTTAAGAAACAAAAAAAGAGGAATCAATGCAATAGTTAAATAAATCACAACTACTATATTAACCCTTAATTTCCTATTAAACTATTACCCAAATTACTACATCATCTTTTAAGAGAGTATGAAAAAAACCTGGGCACATCATCTCTGAAGGCTTTTTGAAGCTTTCAGAGACTACACTTAAACTTCAGAAGTTTTTTAGTCCATAATGTTGAAGAAAATGACAGAAGACATTTCACTATTATTAGATGAGTTATAAGACTTCAAAGAAGGCCTCTAGAATTTAGTTATGATGACAATGATCATACAAGCAGAATCTTACAAGCATGGTTTTACTGGAGGAATAGCTTCAGTGTTCTATAGCACAGTGGGGTGATTATGGTCCACAATAACCTAGTATATATTTTACAAACAAATAAAAGTTCTCAAAGTCTCCAAACATAAAATAATTAGAAGACGAAAACATTAATTACCCTGATTTGAACAGTATACACTGAATATATTTATTGAAATATCATACTATACACCAAAAATATGTATAATCACTAATAAAATTTTTTTTAAAGTTTAAGGAGATAATTTATGTAACTCTGCCTCAAATGAATAAATAAATCTTGGAAAAAGTTCAAGGAAAATGCTAACTAACCTGATTTGATCATTGCACACTGAATACATGATTCAAACTAATCACACTGTGTCCCATAAATATTTACAGCTAAAACAATAACAATAATAAAAACATCAAATTGGAGAAAGGTAAAATCAGATAATGCTTGAGAAAAAAAAATATTTTTTCTGCAAGGGCAGAAATTTGATTATTTATAACATTATTTGCGGGCCATGTAAAATTGTCAACTTAAAAAAATTAGCCTGCCATAATTTATTGAAGTTTGAGTCCTGCCTGAGTATGTCTTGACAGGACCAGATCAAATGGTCCTTATACAGCCCATGGGCTGGACATTCCTCACCCCATCCTGGATGAATCTTCTCAAACTCAAGTATACTTAACTACTACTAATACACTTAACTACTTTAAAAAGTTTGTGTAAAATGTGCATTGTTTCTTAATCTCACTTTCCATGAACTTTTTCAAGTCCTCTCATATTCTTAAGTGTATAATTCAATAACTTCTAGCAAATTTACAGCATTGTGCAACCATCAACACCACCCAATTTCAGAACATCTTTGTAAATCCCAAAGTAGAGCCCTCATGCAGTCATTTGCAGTCATTCAAGTGTATTAGAGTTATGGGCAAAGAAATTAGTATATCCTCTGTACTCTATCACCTTTATAGTTTATACCCTAGACAGTCATTAAACAGGAGGGATTTCATTCTACAATAATTTGAGACAAAACCTTTGATCACCCATTTTGCTAAAAAACCCATGTCAACATTCTTTATCTTCTAGGATGCTTGTGTACTGTAATTTACTTAATCTGGTTATTAAGTGAGTAAATGCTATAGGCAAGTAAGTATAGAAAGGTATTTGGCATAAAGATGAAGCAAAACTGAACAATTAATTGTACTAACCTTTCTAACTGATGTTCATAAATTTAAAAATGAAAATCTTATAATCATGGAACATAAATGATGGTGCTCCTCTTTTCAACCAAATTCTCAGCCATCAAAAATTTTCAACAGCACTGATTTATGACAATGCAAACCAAAAACAAGACATTGGCTGCACCAATCCAAAGCCAAGAGCCAGGAGTTTCTTCCGAGTCCCCCATGCAGGTGTAGGAACCCAAGGACCTGGGCCATCTTCTACTGCTATCCTAGGCCATAGCAGAGAGCTGGATCAGAAGCGGAACAGCCAGGACTCAAACCATTACCCATAGGGGATGCTGGCACAACAGGTGGAGGCTTTAACTGCTATGCCAAAGCACAGACCCAAATTGCATTTTAATGATACAAATGCAAGAAGAATAAAAAACAATGACAAGCTCAAATCTGGCAGATTTTTTGAAATATGTACTCAACATAGACAACATATGTGTGTTCCACGTTCATATGTAATCAGTAATCAGTGGTTTGTTGCATCCAAAGGAAGTTGCCAATTTTGGATACACACACACACACACATACATATATATCCACATACACATACTTCCACAATAAGAACTTCTAAAATAAAAATTTGATTGTGTTATTCTTAAATAACATATTTTCCAATATTATTTTTCACTATTTGCTTATTCACAAAATGACAAATTATTGAAAAATAAGAACTGGGAGAGAACAATTCATAGGTTTAACCATAAGGAAAAGAACATGGAATTACTAATTATCTGATTTTGTCAGCATGTGCTGTATATATGTGTTAAAATATTAGAAAGTTGGCCGGCGCCGTGGCTCAACAGGCTAATCCTCCGCCTTGCGGCGCCGGCACACAGGGTTCTAGTCCCGGTCGGGGCACCGATTCTGTCCCGGTTGCCCCTCTTCCAGGCCAGCCCTCTGCTGTGGCCCGGGAGTGCAGTGGAGGATGGCCCAGGTGCTTGGGCCCTGCACCCCAGGGGGAGACCAGGAAAAGCACCTAGCTCCTGGCTCCTGCCATCGGACGATCGCGGTGCGCCGGCCGCAGCGCGCCGGCCGCGGCGGCCATTGGAGGGTGAACCAACGGCAAAAGGAAGACCTTTCTCTCTGTCTCTCTCTCTCACTGTCCACTCTGCCT
Source organism: Sylvilagus floridanus (assembly GCA_949820135.1). Taxonomy (NCBI): domain Eukaryota; kingdom Metazoa; phylum Chordata; class Mammalia; order Lagomorpha; family Leporidae; genus Sylvilagus; species Sylvilagus floridanus. Next base: position 15,001,163 of record OX463228.1, on the reverse strand, counting down.
GTAAAAAAAAAAAAAAAATATTAGAAAGCACCTAAAGAAAGTATTACATGATAATCAAAAGAAAAAATGTTTAAGTTTTTTTAAAGCATTTTTCAAGGTTTTTTTTTTTTTTTTTTTTGGACAGGCAGAGTTGACAGTGAGTGAGAGAGACAGAGAGAAAGGTCTTCCTTCCGTTGGTTCACCCCCCAAATGGCTGCTATGGCCGGCAGAAACCAGGAACCAGGAGCCAGGTGCTTCCTGGTCTCCCATGGGGTGCAGGGCCCAAGCACTTGGGCCATCCTCCACTGCACTCCCGGGCCACAGCAGAGAGCTGGACTGGAAGAGGAGCAACCGGGACAGAACTGGCGCCCCAACCGGGACTAGAACCCGGGGTGCCAGCGCTGCAGGAGGAAGACTAGCCTAGTGAACCGTGGCGCCGGCTTTTTTTTTTTTTAAGTTTTAAGGTTAATAGGACCAACATGTTACACAGGGATGTCTACTTTCCTTGAAAGGGTCAGAAACTGAAAATTCCATCAATCATTATGATACCTACCTTGTAACAGAAAATCAGCGACCTTTATTTGCCTAAGGTCATGCTCACCTATATCCACACATACTTTCCCTTAGAAGTCAATAGTGTGTTCCCTAAACTTCAGAAAGAATTTGAGAAATGACTTCTATCAAATGTATGAAAACACACTGCAAATGTGTATATACAAACACATTTATCTAAAACAAAGATTTTACAAAACAACTTACAATTACTGAGTACACTGTCGTTGGCTATTTTCCAATTTATTCTACTTTTAGAAAATTGAACATAATTCACAATCTGAAAATACTAATAATATAGCCTATCAATATAACATTTTTAAACATTAAAGTACTATATAAATTGAGGAGTAAGATGATAAAGGATAAATTATCTATAATAAACAAAAGTCAAGGTTTCTTTTAAAAAGTATTTACTTATTTGAGAGACAAAGAGAGCTCTAATCCATTGGTTCACTCCTCAAATGCCTGCAACAGCCAGGGCTGGACTTAAGCCAAAGTGGAGAGCTGGGAACTCAATCCAGCTCTCTAAAATGGGTGGCAGGCACCTAACTAAGCCTTTACCTGCTGCCTCCCAAGACGTGCATCAACAGAAAGCTTGATTCAGGAGCTGGGACTGCAGATCAAATCCAGACACACCTATGTGTGGCATGGGTGTCTCAGTTAACATTTTACTGTCAGGCCAAAGCCTACTTCCAAAAACCACCTTTTGATACCAGGACCAGTAGGCAAGCTCACGCAACACACAGAAGTTATCAGAGCCACCAGCAGGCTCTATCAGATCAACTTCAACCAAATGACAGGCTAAAGCCTTTAACAACTAAACCTGCCCAAGGAAGAATGGAGGTTTCATAGAAAAGTTACCATAGCGTCCCAAGAAATACTCTCCTATTGTTGACTCAGTTGCTGGGAGACCAGAGCTATCCAAATATGGCTTACGACCAGAAACATTCCTGTTTCTCACTAACAAACCCAAGCTATCGACTTCTTCTTCCTCTCCATTAAATCTCTGGGATACAGGGGTAGGAACAGGAAATGAAATAAATAGGATCATAAAAATACTAATACTTCTGCCTCCTTGACTATGAATTCTTTCTAAATTAATTTTGAGGTAAAATTCAAAGACCTGAAAGTTCACTGAATTTTCTCTAAAGCTAAAGATATCTAATCACTCCTTGGCAGAATATTTTAAAAATATTTATAAAGTAGTAATCTTACAAGTTCTGATGCTAAACCCATCACAATTTATTAAAGCAGCTACATGCCAAACACTAGGACAAGAAGGACTGAGCTATTAACCAAAATAGCATGTAAGTGCCATCTACAGTGAATGAGTGAGCTGATACTCAGAAGATGGTGACAGACAGTGAGATTCTATTTTGTTTTCATATTCATTAGCCATGGCTACAGAAAGATTTCAGGATTTGATGAGGCAGGCAAGATGCTGCTTGGGGACAAAGGAAAATACGAAGGCAAACAAAAGAGAAGGTAATTTTTAAAAAAGATTTATTTATTTATTTGAAAAGCAGAGTTACAGAGAGGCTGAGGCAGAGACAGAGGTCTTCTATCCACTAGTTCACTCCCCAAATGGCTGCAATGGTCGGAGCTGGACCAATCGGAAGTCAGGAGCCCGGAGCTTCTTCTGGGTCTCCCATGGGGGTGCAGGGGCCCAAGGACTTGGACCATCTTCCACTGCTTTCCCAGGCACATTAGCATGGAGCTGGATCTGAAGTGGAGCAGCCGGGACTCAAACTGGTACCCCTATGGGATGCCAGTAGTGCAGGTGGCAGCTTTACCAGCTATATGCCACAGTGCCGGCCCCAGAGGTAATTATTATAAGAGATCTAAAGAGGTGCTGACACTGTGGTGCAGCAAGTTAAGCTGCCATCTGCGACACTAGTATCCCACATTGGAGGGCCAGTTCAAGCACTGACTGCTCCACTTCCAATCCAGCTTCCTACTAACATGCCTAGGAAAGCAGTGAAGAACAGCCCCAATTATTTGGGCCCCTGCCACCCATGTGTGAGACCCTGATGGAGCACCAGGCACATGGCATCAGCCTGGACCAGCCTCACTTCATCGCAGAGTGAACCAGCAGGTAAAAGATCGATCAATCTCTTTCCCCACTTTGTCAGTCTGCCAAGAAAGGAAGAAAGGAAGGAAGGAAGGAAGGAAGGAAGGAAGGAAGGAAGGAAGGGAGGGAGGGAGGGAGGGAGGGAGGGAAACAAAAAAAATCACTGTATAATATGTGGCTGCAAATAATATGTAATCACCATGGAAATAGTGAATATTGATTCAATCTTCAACGTAGTACAACTGTATTGGGAGACAATATGGCAAATGAAATAAAGGTAAAGAAGGAGTTTTTTTTTTTTTTTTTAAAGATTACTTATTTATTTGAAAGTCACAGAGAGGGAGCAACAGAGAGAGAGCTCTCCCATTTGCAGGTTCACCACTAACATGGCCGTAATGACGAGGCCTGGACCAAGCTGAAGCCAGGAGCCTGATCCAGGTCTCCCACGTGGGTAGCAGGGGAAGTGGAGCAGACGGGACATGAAATGGCACCCATACGGGATGCTGGCACTGCAGGCGGCAGCTTTACGAGCTACGCCACAGTGCCGGCCCCCCACACTTTTTTTTAATGAAACTGAGCATAGCTGAGTTTGCAAGTTGAAAAGCAGATGGCAGCAGCTTGAGGTTAATTATCAAACTGGAAGTTATCTGAATTTTTATGTACAATGCAATTTTTTAGAACTCAAATCAATTTAAAAAAAACCTAAGGAATATTTGAAAGTTGACAATGTTTAGAATTGCCATTACATGATGATTAATAAAACAGGTGGTCTTTTCATCAGTTTTGTTATCTTAAAAATTCTCTAAAGAATATAATCCTTATTGCCTGCACAATAAGTAACCATGTAGCTATTTAGATAAAACTCAGAGGAACTAGTTGCTCAGATAAAAATTTTTGAAATCATCGTTTTAACAACCTTCATAATCAATCTGTCAAAATTTTCTCTATGCTACCAGTTATATTTATTGTCTGAACACTTTTTTACTAATTTTACTTCTAGCATAGGTCAAGTCACTACCATCTTAATCAGGACATGACAAGTTTTCATCCTTGCCCCTAAACCACCCCTGCCAGCAACACTTCTGTGACAGATCTTTCTGGGTGTAGGTCATACAGTGGCATATATTCTATTCAAAAATATTCTGTGACTTTCTATCTCCTTTAAAGTCAAAATCCAAATTTTGATCCTAGTCTAAAAGGTCCTAAAACATCTAACTAGGCCCAACCTGACTCTTTACATAAACATCTGCTACCTGTGACCTCTTCTACCAACTCCCAAAATCAGTCTAGCTCCAGACACAAGGGACTTCTTCCTCTTGCTCATACACACTCCAACTTCACAGCCTTTGCACTTGGAGATACTTCTGATTATCCCCAGTGCATAAAACAGTTCATTTCTTTGTCTAATTTGTGTTGGTGTAAAAATATCATTTCACACAACTCATCACTACCTGATCAACAACACTCAACTCCCGTCAGTAACTGTCCCTTTATGCTGCTACATTTGTCTTCAAAGTACTAGTTAACATGTGCAATAATTAATGCATGGAACAATTTGACTAGCCTAAGGGATGCCCAGATAGCTAGTAAAACAGTGTTGCTGGGTGTGTCAGTGAGGGTGCTCCAGAAGAGAATGGCATTTCAACCTGCAGAATAAGTAAACAAGAAGCCCCCTCACCAATGTGGGCAGGCATCAACCAATCCACTGAGGGACTACACAGGACAAAATGGGAAAACTCACTCTTCTGGAGCAGGGACACTAGTTTTCTCCAGCACTCAGATGGCAGAACTCCAGATTCTTGGGTCTTCAAACTCTGGGACCTCTATCCTCACCCCCATTCTCGGGCCTGCAGCCTCAAACTTCCCTGTCTTCTCTGGTTCTCAGGGCTTTGGACTCAGACTAAATTTTCAGCTCTCCTAGATCTCCAGCTTCCAGACAGCATATCATGGGACTTCATGGCCTCCACAGTCACATGAAACAATTACCCAAATAAATCTTCACTTCTATAGATACACCCTGTTGATTCTGTTTACCTGGAAAACCCCGATGAACACACCACCTAACAGATTCAATTCTGTATTTTTATTGTTGGGTTGGCCTGGCAGAACATAAATTTCAGGATAATAGGCATGTTCTCCTCTGTTTTGTTCACTGCTATTTTCTCAGCCCGGTAGAGTAACTAGTATGCGGTAGGCACTTCATAAATATTTGCTGAGTGATAAGCAAATGAATAATGGAAGGAAAGGAACCACTACAGAATCAACTGTTTTCTCAGTTAACTGTGGCTAAATACCAGGAGGTTTCATTTCCCAATGGAGACAATTATAAATAGGGCCTACAGGGTCTAAAGAATTTTATAGTGATTTGGGAGGAATAACCAAATTCCAGTAATAAATTGAACTTGATTTTTTAGGGTCCTGTAAAAATCTGAATTAAAACTATATTTCACTATTATAATTTAGCTTATTTTATATAGTGCTGCTTTTCTGAGATTAATTTTGGAATATATTTCACTTTATATATTTTAATTAGTATTATGATTTAATACAGTTAAAGTCCTCACTATAAAAAACTTCTGGAATCACTGCATAATTACATTTCCTCAGTGACCTTGCGATCTCATGAGCATTTGCTCCAGACTAAACAGCCGCATTCAGCTGCCCTGTGTCTGAATGTTGATGAAAGAAGCTTGTTTGACAACTGCTTCAAGCAGAAACATATTTTTTTCCATGACTGCATAAAAAAGATTTAAAACTTACCAGACTAGAGTCAAACTAGAACTTTAAGTACAAAGGTTCATGTTGATATATGTGTTGATTTTTACTTCAAATGCCAACAAAAACAGGTACTAAAGATGTTTTGTTGTCATGGCTTAGCAAAAAAAATTAATTTAGCAATACTTTCATAATTTAAACCAAGTATAACAAAAATTAAATATAATATATATTATATGCACATTGATATTGTATTTTTTGGAAATTTTTCCATATTCTTTGTTTTTCTGATGCTCTTGAGACTTTTTGTAAAACTAACATATTAACTTAAATGGGAACTTAAATAAATAAATACCTTTATTCTTAGGCAAGTCAGGTATAATAAATAACTCAATAGGTCAAAACCTTAAACAAGAAACAGTACAAAAAACAACATATCATCTTGTGGAAATCTTTGAATATAAGTAACATTTTCTACTAATATAAAAATTCTGATCGATTTCTACAAAAGAACAAAATCATAGTGAGAGCAAATAATAGAAATACTTTATGTCATGACTATGGGTGGTACTATTGTATGCATTTAAAATTCATTGAAATATGTAATTACTTAGGTATTTTACTATAAGTAAATGATAATTTAGTGAAGCTAATTAAACAGATTCTAGTTTCTCAAGTGGTAAATTTGTAAGGTACTAGAGATTGGCATCAATTTTATTACACTTAAATTTCTTGAACTTATAGTTCAAAATCACTTCTAGATTGGCCTTTCTTCACAACTATTTTAAATAAGTAGCTATCTAGGAAGCAAAAAAATACAATATACTCAAAATTAAAGAATAAAAGACTTAGTTATTCATGATATAAATGTCTTCTTTTAATTTTATTTAAGGTACATAAATTTCATATATTTCACATATACAGATTTAGGAACACAGTGATAGTTCCCACCCTACCCTTCCCGCTCCCAGACACTCCCCCACCCTGCTTCCCCTTCCTTCTCCTATTTCCACTGTTAAATTTTGCAAAGATCCATATTCAATTTACTTTGTACTCATCAGATTAACCATACACTAAGTAAAGAGTTCAACAAATAGTATGAAGAAAAAAACACTGTTCCTCAACTGTTAAGACAAGGGCTATAAACAATCTTCGAATCTCAAAATATCCATTTCATTTCAATACATTACATTGTGGATATTTTATTAGTTACCACAGATCAGGGAAAACATATGGTGTCTGCCATTCTTGGGACTGGCTTATTTCATTAAGTATAATGGTTTCTAGTTGCATCAATTTTGTTGCAAAAGACGGGATTTTTTTTTTTTAAGTGATAAGTAGTATTCCATAGTGTATATATACCAAAATTTCTTTATCCAGTCATCAGCTGATGGACGTCTGGATTGATTCTTAGCTATTGTGAATTGAGCTGCAATGAATATGGGGGTACAAAAATCTTTCATCTGCTGATCTCATCTTTTGTTTGGGTAAAATCCCAGGAGAAGGATTGCTAGGTCATATGGTAGATCTATTTTCAGCTTTCTGAGCTATTTCCATACTATATTCCACAACAGCTATACTAGTTTACATTCCCACCAACAGTGGATTTTTCCTTTTCCTCCACATCCTCCCCAGCATTTACTGTTTGTTGATGTCTGTATGAAAACCATTCTAACTAGGGTGAGGTGAAAACTCATTGTGGTTTTGATTTGCTTTTCCCTGATGGCTAGGGATCCTGAGCATTTTTTTCATGTGTCCATCAACCTTATGAATTTTCTCTTCTGAAAAAAGTTCAAGTCCTTTGTCCATTTCTCTCTTTTTTTTTTTATTTATGTATTTATTTGAGAGGTAGAGTTATAGACAGAGAGAGGGAGAGACAGAGAAAAAGGTATTCCATTTGCTGGTTCACTCCCCAGATGGTTCCATCAGCCGGAGCTGTGCAGATCTGAAGCCAGGAGCTTCTTCTAGGCCTTCCAGGTGGGAGCAAGGGGCCCAAACACATGGGCCAACTTCTACTGCTTTTTCAGGCCATAGAGAGAGCTGGATCAAAAGAGGAGCAGCCAGGACACAAACTATATGGGATACTAGCAACTCTGGCAGAGGCTTAGCAAACTAGCCACAGCACTGCCCCACCCATTTCCTAACTAGGTTGGTGGTGCTGGGTTTCTTGAGCTCTTTATTAGATTCTGCATGTTAATCCTTTATCAGTTGCATAGTTTGCAAATATTTTCTCCTATACTGTCAGTTGCCTCTTCACTTTGTTGAATGTTTCTCTTGCAGTGTAGAGGCTTCTCAGCTTGATTGAATCCCATTTGTCAATTCTGGCTTTGATTGACCGTGCTTCTGGAGTCTTTTCCAAGAAGTCTGCCTATGCCAATGTCTCAGAGAGTTTCCCCAATGTTCTCTAGTAATTTCATGGTATCGTGTTCTAGATTCAGGTCCTTAATCCATTTTAAGAGGATTTTTGTGTAAAGTGTAAGGTAGGGGTCTTGCTTCATAGTTCTGCATGTGGAGATCCAGTTTTTCCAGAACCATCTGTTGAAGACTATCCTTATTCCGGGAACTGATGCTAGCTCCTTTGTCAAAGATAAGTTCATTGTAAATGCATGGACTGATTGCTGTTCCACTGGGCTACACATCTGTTTTTGTGCCAGTACCAGGCTGTTTTGATTATAATTGCCCTGTAGCATGTCTTGAGACCAGTATTGTGATGCCTCCGGCTTTGTTTTGTCATATAAGATTGCTTCAGCTATTCAGAGTCTCTTATGTTTCCATATGAATTTTAGCATCCTTGTGTCCAGATCTGAGAAGAGTGCTGTTGGTATTTTGATTCAAAGTGCACTGAATCTGTAAACTGCGTTTGGTAGTATGAACATTTTGATGATATTAATTCCTCCAACCCAAGAACATAGAAGATTTTTTCGATTTTGTGTATGTGTGTTGCCTTCAGTTTCTTTCTTTAGTGTTTTGTAATTTTCATGGTAGAGATCTTTACTTGCTTGGTTAAATGTATTCCAAGGTATTTAATTTTTTTGTAGCTATTGTGAATGGGATTGATTGTAGAAGTTCTTTCTCAGCCATGTTTATGCATACACTGTTTGTGTATACAAAGGCTTGATTTTTGTGTTTTAATTTTATATACTGCCACTTTACCAAATTTTTCTCCAATAGTCTCTTAGTGAAATCTTTCGATTCCCCTATACATAGAATCACGTCATCTGCAAATAGGGATGATTTGAGTTCTTCCTTTCCAATTTGTATCCCTTTGATCTATTTTTCTTGCCTAACTGCTCTGACTCAAACTTCCAGGATATTGTTGAATAGCAATGGTGAAAGTGGGCCTCTTTGGTTTTGGATCTTAGTGGGAATGCTTCCAGCTTTCCCCCATTCAATACGATGCTAGCTGTGGGTCTGTCATAAACTGCCTTGACTGTGTTGAAGAATGTGGCTTTTATACCCAATTTGCTTAAGGCTTTCTTCATGAAAGGAGGAAAAAGGATCTTATCGATTTCTTTATCTGCATCTACTAAAATAACCACATTGTTTTTGTTCTCAGTTTGTTAATGTGCTATATCACATTTATTGTTCTGTGAATGTTGAACCATCCCTGCAACCAGGGATGAATCCCACTTGGTCCCAATGAATGATCTTTCTAATGTGTTGTGGATTCAATTAGCTAGTATTCCTGTTGAGGATTTTTACTTCTATGTTCATCAGGGAAATTGGTCTATAGTCCTCCCTCTATTGTTTCTTTTTCTGGTTTAGGAATTAGAGTGATGCTGGCTTCATAGGAGGAGTTTGGGAGGATTCCCTTCCTTTCAATTGTTTTGAATAGCTTGAGAAGAAATGGAATTAGTTCTTTCAATGTCTGGTAGAATTCAGCAGTGAAGCCACTTGGTCCTGGGCTTTTCTTTGTTGGAAGGGTCTGTATTACTGATTCGATTTCCACCTCAGTTATCGGTCTGTTTAGGTTTTCTATGTTTTATGGCTCATGTTTCATTTTGGCAGACTGTATATGTCCAGGAATCTATCCATTTCTTCTAGATTTTCTCATTTGATGACATTTAGCTCTTCGTAGTAATTTCTGATGATTATTTCTGTGGTACTCACTGTTATATTTCCTTTTTAGGCAGTATGCCTTCTCCTCTTCCATCATCTTGGTATCTCCCAGAAAAGAATAAAGTTCTTCCATATGATTTTTTAAATACTTATTCTACATGATAAGGAAAAGATATCACAAATTTGATACTTAATGATGAAATACTTCAGGGATTCTCAGAAAAATCAGAAAGAAGCAACTGTAGTAATCAGAATTACAGAACACTAGGCCAAGAACTTCTAGCCAAATGTAGTAAAATAATGAAATTGAAGTCTAAAATACAGTACTTTTAAAAATAATGTTATCCAGGTGAGTGACTCCCAGATAAAACCTCAGATATAGGCAAGCACCGTGGCTCACTAGGCTAATCCTCCACCTGCAGCGCCGGTACTCTGGGTTCTAGACCTGGTTGGGGAGCGGGTTCTAGACCTGGTTGGGGAGCTGGTTCTAGCCCGGTTGCTCCTCTTCCAGTCCAGCTCTCTGCTGTGGCCCGGGAAGGCAGTGGAGGATGGCCCAAGTCCTTGGACCCTGCACCCACATGGAAGACCAGGAAGAAGTACCTGGCTCCCGGCTTCGGATCGGTGCAGTGCGCCGGCCGTAGTGGCCATTTGGGGGGTGAACCAATGGAAGGAAGACCTTTCTCTCTGTCTCTCTCTCTCACTGTCTAACTCTGCCTGTCAAAAAAAAAAAAAAAAAAAACACCTCAGATATTCAACTACTAGAGCTATTAAAACTATTAGAGTTCAGGAAAACTGCTACATACCAAGTATATATATATATATATTTAATTGCTTTCATATAGGTCAGTAATTACTAGAAGAAAACATAATGAAAACAATTTATTGCCACAATATCAGACATATGTAACAAAAATTTTCATTAAAATGTGTCAGATATATGAAAATTACATACATGTCAAACATGCATTCTTTTCTAATCAATTTGTAAGTTTAAAGCAATTCCAAATAAAAGCCCCAAAGGAATGGTGGTGTTTGGTTATTATCTAGGGGATAGCAATGATGTCTTAATGGTTTGGTACCTTTTAGTTTGGTTTATTTGTCTCTATTTTATAATGAAAATTTTCAAGTGTATAGAAAACTTGAAAGTGAAGAGTGGTTTGTTGCTTTTGCTAACAAATTTATTTGTGAAAGTAAATACATAAAAACACTAAGAAAATTTTGAAAAAGATAAGAAACAAGGGAAGACTACCCTAACTGTAGTTGGCAGAATTGACATCCCACCATTGTACATGCTAAGTAATTCCAGTTCTTGAGTGTGAATAATGAGTTCATAATTTGTGTCCTATCATTATAATATATATCTAAAGGTGTTTTGCAGATAGGATTAATCCCTCAAATAAGTGGACTGTGAGTAAATAATAAAAAAAGAGAAGTTATCTGGGTAGGAGGACTGTCTTAATCAATAAGGAGCACTTACAAAGGAGCAGCTTTTCCTCCTGCTGGTCTGGAAGAAGGAAGTCACCAAGAGTTTTACATCTAGAAGGAAATTAAGTCTGCCAGCAACATGAACGACCGTGAAAGAAGAGCCAGAACCTCGCTCAGATGGGCCCACAGTACCCGGAGAGGCCTACCTGGACACAGCCATGTGTAAACAGTGTTAGAGGGTACAGAGTTAGACACTCCCTGCTTAGACTTCTGATCCACAGAAACTGATCGTAACTGAGATACCAAATGCAATGTGTTTTAAGCTACTTAAGATTGTGGTACTTTGATATACAGCAATAGGAAATGAATACACCAGTTAATATTAAAACATACCATGAATTTAAATTAATAGTAATGTGATACTGTGAAAACATTGAAATATAAATTGAGGGAAAACAAAGGTCAGTAGAGAAAAACTCTTGAGTTTAGTTAAGATCTCATATTTGGTAAAGCAGCAACACATAAATGAAGATTAAATAAATTATAATTACTATGTTAAAAAACAGTACAGATTCTCTTATCCTACTTATAATAAATTCTAGGTGGATTAAAGATTAAATGAAAACAATTGAAGCTACAGAAAAATAAGGATATAAATACATATAAAGTTTTGCATTGGTTTAGGACTTTCTAAGTAGAACAACCTCACCGGTATATTTCACTGCTCAGAGATTTTAAACTACTTTATATCATAAACAATATCAGTAGAACAAAAAACTAAAAGCAAATTTTAAGATTTTCAAGGGTTAATTCATAGTCACAGAATGGCTGGCTCATACAAATAAAGGAAAATAATACTTACTATCCAAATAGAAGAGGGGACCCAGGAAGTAAACAATCCATAGAGAGAAAAGAAAAAAGGAAAGAAATGATTGGGAGGATGCTGTCCCAAAAATGAAAAAAGAGATGGGTATTTGACACAGTAAGAATCTGGAAGTGAACCTGTGGACAGATCTCTCTCTCTGTTTATCTGTCTCTCTGCCTTTCATATAAATAAAATTGAATTACTTTTAAAAAGAACTAGAAATAAAACATCACAAAATATGTAAAGCCATCATTAAATTCTTAGCAACTACTAAGCCTAAGAAAGGCAGGATGCAGAGGGTCAGATCATGAAGATGATGACAAAAAATGAAAGGAATAACAGACTTGATCAGAATGATATATGAGAAAATGGTATCTAGCTCGACATCACAGCCATCCTACTTTAAAGCTTCATGACTGATAGTGCAGAGCATGCATGTAGTCATGTCAATAGAAGACAAAAATGAACATGTGTATTTTGCTACAACACTCTACACATAGGTTCCAGGTAAAATCATTAAATTACTATTCTGACTGAAATTTCATTTTACAGATTTGGCAAATAATTTCATTTAAATTCATATATTAGAAACAAAGATGAATGTATGTTAAAGAAATATATTTTATCTTTAAAATTTCACAGAGTGAAAATAATCACATAAAACTGAGACAGCCATTCTCACTTTTCAACTTAACCTATATTAAACTTATTTATACAGAAAATACAAGGTTGTCAAACACAAATTACATTGTGTTTTGTAAAGCTTTAACATTTACAATACACCACGCTACTTCAATGCTTTACCATATAATATTTTCAAGGCTACTATTAAACATTGGCTTAAACCTTATATATGCTACATAAAAGGCTTTATAAGTTTTGAATGTTTTGAATATTATTCAAGTATTTGAACAAAATGGAAATCTGTTAAAATGTGAGATGAATTCATAAAAAGAATCCAAGAAAAAATCATGTAAAATCATTATTAATGTTTAAAATATTTTTCAATGCCTTGTTTATAACTCAACTGCCAACTGATTTTTAGAAACTTTAGGGGTAGGTTAAGAAGTTAGATTACCTGTATCTGCTGAAATACATGGAGGAAAACAAAAACAGCAATGAAGTGTTATAGAACTTTGCCTTTTCTTTATTTCTCTAATAGGGTTGCAAATGAAGAACTCATATTAAATAGATAATCTGTATTAATTATAGTAATATTTAATAGTTTGACATTGATAAAGTTGAGTCATAAATGTTCATCATCTGTATTAGTTAAGAAATAACCCTTCTTTGGGTAAAATGTAGTGAGGTATGAACTGGAAAGCCAGCTGACCACTAAAAGGACAGTCTCACAATGCCCAACAATGAGATCTTCCTAAACTACTGATGCCATAGCCTGAGGTCAATTAGCAGTAAGACTCCCAAACACTTGCTCTCATTAGCAGTGAATTAAACGAGCATGTTGACATATTGCCTTGAATAAACTTCAACAGTCTCCCAGTGCAATCTGAACTATAATTATATATTTATAATACCTGACGAATAAGAAATGTTCACATACTCTTCATCTGCTTCTCAAGGTTAACTAACTTTAAAAGATCACAGTAACTGCCACTTAAAACTCTCACAGCAGTATAGATTGATTTTTTTTCCTTTATCAAGGTTCTATTAAAGAACAATAACATAGGGACTGATATTGTGGTGTGGTGGTTAAGCCTCTGCCTGTAGCGCTCATATACCATATGGGTGTCAGTTTGTGCCCCTCTTACAATCCAGATCTCTGCTATGGCCTCGGAAAGCAGTGGAAGATGGCCCAAGTCCTTGGGCCCTGCACTGACCTGGGAGGCCCAGAAGATTAGATCAGCTCAGATTCGGCCATTGTGGGTATCTGGGGAGTGAACCAGTGGATGAAAGACCTTTGTCTCTCTCTCCCTCTGTCTATAACTCTGCCTCTCAAGTAAATAAATAAAATAAAATAAATAAAAAAAAAAAGAAGAAAAAAAACATTGTTCTTTGGAGTCACAATCTCTAATGATGGCATCTGAGAGACAGGCTGACAGGACATCTTTGAGTAATTTGGGGGGCACACCTTTGTGGTTGGGCTCTCCTGAGAGATTTGAGTATTGCAGTTCCAGTTCAGTCCAGGTTCTCTCTATTGCTTCCTGGCTGTTGATGTATCCCTGCTGTAACTACCCTCCACCAGATGCCAGACTATGAGGCCACCCAATCCTATAACCTTGACTCTGAGATTGAAAAAAATCCTTTCTTTCTCAAAGTAACTTCTCTTCATTACTTTAAAGTTATAAAAAGTGAACTAATTCAATCTGTACTGTACAAATGTTGAATAAACAGCAGCAGAGAGTACAACACTGGTTGTCAAAGGTCAGGGAATGGGAGAAAAGGGGAATGTTGGTAAAATTGTACAAACTTGTTAAGAGATTAAAAAAAGCTCTGTGGACCTAATGTAGAGCATAATAACAGTCAAAGTATAGTATATTTAAACATTTTTAAAAGTAGGTCTTAATTATCAGCATTCTCACCCCAAAATTAAACAAAAAAGTAGAAAGTTACTATGTGAGGTAATGGATACGTTAATTATCTTGATTGTGGTACTCTTCCTATAATATGTATCACATTGTACATCTTGAACATGTACAACTATTATTTAATTATACTTCAATAAGGATTAAAAAAACTATATACCTATATCTACTATGAACTGATACAAAAATCCTCAGAAAAATATCTGCAAACTGAATTTAGCAGCATATTAAAAGAATGGTACACTGTGACCATGTGGAATGCAAGGATGGTTCAATAAACACACAAAAATAAATCAGTGTAATATATAACCACATTAAAAGAATAAAGGGAGGCAATATGATCATCTTGATTAAGAAAGGATATGGGGGGGGGCTGGTGCTGTGGTATAGTGGGTAAAGCCACGGCCTGCAGTGCTGGCATCCCTTATGGGCACCGGTTCTAGTCCTGGCTGCTCCACTTCTGATCCAGCTTTCTGCTATGGCTTGGGAAAGCAGTGGAAGATAGCCCAAGTCCTTGGGCCCTTGCACGTGTGTGGGAGACCTGGAGGAAACACCTGGCTCCTGGCTTCAGATCAGCACAGCCAATTGGGGAGTGAACCCGCAGATGGAAAAGCTCTCTCTCTCTCGCTCTCTCTCTCTCTCTCTCTCTCTCTCTGTAAATAAATAAATAAATAAATCCTTAAAAACAAAAAAAGAAAGAAAGAAAGTATACATGGGGCTGGTGCTGTAGCATAGTAGGTAAAGCTGCCATCTGCAGTGCTGACATCACATATGGGTGACGTTTCGAGTCCTGACTGCCCCACGTCCAATCTAGTTCTCTGCTATGGGCTGGGAAGGCAGTAGAAGATGGCTCAAGTCCTTAGGCCCCTGCACCTGCGTGGAAGACTCAGAAGAAGCTCCTGGCTCCTGGCTTCAGATCGGTGCAGCTCCAGCCATTGTGGCCAATTGGGGAGTGAGCCAGTGGATGGATGGAAGACCTCTCTCTCTTTGTCTCCTTCTTTCTCTGTGTAACTCTTTCAAATAAATAAATAAATCTTAAAAAAAAAAAGGGTTCCTGACAAAATTCATCACATTTTCATGATAAAAACATTCAACAAACTAGGAATAGAAACTACCTCAATACAATTAAGGCTATATTTTATAAATTCTTAACAAGCAACATACTCAATGAAGAATACTGAAAGATTTTCCTGCTAAAAATAGGAATAAAATTATGGCTGCCCACTTCTAGTCAACATAATATTGAAAATACTAGCTAGAGCAATTAGGCAAGAAAAAGAAATTAAAGGAATCCATATTGGAAGGGAAAAAGCAAAATTACCTGTTTCCACAAGATAACATAATATATGTAGAAAACCCTAAGGATGCTACAAAGCAAATGTTAGAACTGATAAATTCAGTAATGTAGCAGTATACAAAGTGAATATACAAAATACCAGTGTATTTCAAAAAAGGAAGTTAAGAAAACAGCTTCATTTAAATAGCATCAAAAATAATAAATTACTTAGAAGTTAACTTAACCAAACAGGTGAAAAACTTACACAATGAAAACCCAAAAAAATTTCTGAAAGAAATTCTAGAAAAACAAACAGAAAGACATTCCATATTCATGGATTGAAAGACTCAGTAAAAGACAACAAAAAAAATTCTGAAGAGGACTCAGATTTCTTGGTTTCAAAATACCTACAAAGTTAGAGTAATCAAAATTGTATGACTTGCACAGAGACAGACATTTAAGCCACCCAGACCAACACAACAGAATTCAGATATAAACTATGATATATAAGGTCAATGATTTCCAACAAAGATGCCAGAACAATTCAATAGTGAAAAGTCAGTCGTCAAAAACTGATGCATGGAAAACTGATATCCACAAGCAAAAAAATGAAGTTGGACCCTCAACTAGCATCATATACAAAAATTAACTCAAAATGAATCCAAACCCATGTAAAACCTAAAACTAAGGCAGACAGCAAAATAGGAGAAAATGTGTGCAAATCATGTTCCTAATCTATTCCATTAGGACTACTATAACAAAATAATGTCTCTTACAAAGAACTTGAATTTATTTCTCACAACACCTAAGGTGAGGAAGTTCAAAATCAAGGTACTGCAGATTCAGTGCTGCGGGCCCATTTCTCATTCCTGGTGCCTCTGCCTGTGTCCTCACATAGTGGGAGGGGCAAACAAGCTGTCTGATCTCCCTTTACTGGTGCTGAACCCATTCATGAGTCACAAAGACATTTCCAAAATAGATACACTTAATGTGACTGTTGAGCCACTGGGCCTACCGCACATCAGAACATTTCATAAAATGTATTTTGTAACTCATGTACCCTTTTCATGGCAAGGAGTCCAACTTGTACTTTTACTACCTTACTACTATCTAAATTAAGCCTCAATGTCTGAAAACATATACGTGGTGACCTTAAAAAGAACAGACACTTCAATATTTCCAGGGACAGCCTTAACAAGGAACGAAGGCAACACAGTCTCAATCTCAAGAGACCCAACAAATCCACAAAAAAATTAATGTACCAAATAAACTTCATATTAAGCATGTTTCTTTTTCTGCAAAAGACTGAAATTTCTATAAACTGAATTTCTAAACATATTAATGTGTGACTTAAGAAAAAGTAACAACAAAGCCCTGACCTCTCAGTGGAAACTTCTCTTTCGACACTTACCCAAGTCTCCCCAGCATCTCAAGCTCAGGAACCTGTGGCCCACAAGTCTCTATCTGCAGGGGCTGGTATTCATAGAGAGCTTCTTCAAGCTTGTGAGCAGGCGCCAATGAAATATGCTGACCCTGTTAGAAAAATGAAGGAAACTGCTTTTAATGTTACTTTCATACTATTTGCTATTTGTAGTCATTGTAAAGATGGACTAAATTCCTCATATTAAAAATACACTTTAGGGTCTACTATTCCATAGATACAATACGTTTCATTACTGAAGCCTATATTATATAATTAATAGTCTCTGACATATGACTCCAACAAGGAAAACCTAATTCATCAGTAAATTCAAATTAAGCCTTAAACAGTACAGCTGTTAAATGTCAAGAGTAGAACTCAGCAAATATATAAGCCCACCCTCACCTTTAAGTTTTTTAATAAACATCTTTAATAACTAGTATTTTCTTAAAAGTCCTAATTTAGGAAGAAAACTAATGAAATTATTCTCTGCAAAGCTCTGCAACATAAATGTATATTCTTAAATCTTTAGAAGGGAATCAAGATCACTAACCAAAAGTGTAGTATTTATTTCTCATCATACACACCCACATATAAACACTCAAAATAAGAAAATTTTACGCCAAACTGAATAAAAATATTCAGCTATTTTTGCTGAGAAGAATGAACTACTGGTTAACTAAAATAAAAGGGCCATATTTGAGTATAAGTACACAAAATAATTGCTAGTCAGCCACATAGCACCATTATACTGCTGCAATTTACATATTTACCATACACCTGGGCAAAAATTCTAATTCATTTGAATCTCCCTACTTCTTATTTGAGGATACTAAAAAAGCCAGTGGGGAAGTATAATTAAAAGCTAAGTTGCTTTTTATGCAAAATTTTTTTGAAATCCACACAATTTTGTCACAATATTCATTTTCCATAAACTTTTAGAAGACCCCATGTATAGTCCATGTTTTCTCATTTTAACCCAAGTTCTATGATTTTTCTTCATATAGCTCTCACCAATTTCTTTTTTTTATTTTTTATTTTTATTTTTTGACAGGCAGAGTGGACAGTGAGAGAGAGAGACAGAGAGAAAGGTCTTCCTTTGCCATTGGTTCACCCTCCAATGGCCGCCATGGCCAGTGCGCTGCGGCCAGCGCACCACACTGATCCGATGGTAGGAGCCAGGTGCTTCTCCTGGTCTCCCATAGGGTGCAAGGCCCAAGCACTTGGGCCATCCTCCACTGCACTCCCGGACCACAGCAGAGAGCTGGCCTGGAAGAGGGGCAACTGGGACAGAATCCATTGCCCCGACCAGGACTAGAACCCAGTGTGCCAGCGCCACAAGGCAGAGGATTAGCCTGTTAAGCCATGGCGCCGGCCTCACCAATTTCTTTTTAACTTTTAAAAATAATTTGCAGTTAGTAATTGTACAACTTTGTAGTTAATAATTTTTGTTGTTACCTTGTGTAGTTTCCTTTTCTCCTTAATTATTAATTTAGATATATAACACATGTTAGATTATAAAACATAAAAATTGGCCAAATGGGTGTATTTTATATTTTCAACCATTACAAGAGACAATATAGAGTGGGTGTCTGGCACAGGGCTGAGACTCCATTGGGGATGCCTGCATTTCATACTGGAATACTTGGCTTTGAGTCCCAGCTCCACCTCCGGTTCCAGGTTCCTGCTAAGGCCACCCTGGGAGGCAGCAGGTGGCAGCTCAAGTCCTGGGTCTCTGTCATCCACATAGGAGACCTGGATTGTTCCCAACCTGGGTCAGCCTGGCCCAGCCTCAGCCACTGCCAGCTTCCGGGGAGTGAAACAGTAGATAAACATCTCTTCCTGTCTCTGTCTCGCTGTATTTCAAATAAATGAAAACATACAATTTTAAAAGATAATAAAAATAGGGGCCAGCATTGTGGCACAGCAGGGTAAAGCTGCTGCCTGGGATTGTAGTGTCCCATGTGGGCACCAGTTCAAGTCCCAGCTGCCTCACTTCCAAACCAGCTCCTGCCAACTGCCTGGGAAAGAAGTAGAGGACGGCCTAAGCGTTTGGGACCCTGTTATGCACCTGGGAGACCGGATGTAGCTCCTGGCTCTTTTCTTCCGCCTGGCCCAGACCCAGCCTTGCAACCACCTGGGGAGTGAACCAGCAGATAGAAGATATCTCTGTGTGTGTGTGTGTCTGAGAGAGAGAGAGAGAGATTGATATTCACTCCTCTCTCTAACTCTACATGTCAAATACATAAAAAATAAACCTCATTTAAAAAAAAAAAAAAGACAGGACACAGGAGTCACAGGTGGAGGCTTAACCTGCTCCGCCACAACACCAGCCTCAGTAAATAAATCTTTAAAAAAAAGAAACTACCAGGGACCTTGTTAAACAATACAATAAGGAGAATGTAAAAAAAAAAAAAAAAAAAAATCCTATAGTAAGATAACTGCCCTGGTGTCTTCAATAAGTCAGGAGAAACAGGAACAGCAAAGTTGGAATAGAATGGTATCTCTTCTAGATTACAAGAGAATTAAGATATTCAGCAAATACAGTTAAGAGTCATGGGGAATGGGCAGTTAGCATGGAGATTAAGATACCTGCACCTCATACAGAAATGTTTACATTAAACTCCTGGCTCCGTAAGGGCGCCGGTTCAAGACCCAGCTGCTTCACTTCCCATCCAGCTCTCTGATATGGCCTGGGACAGCAGAAGACAACCCAAGGCCCCTGCACCTGCCTGGGAAACCTGAAAGAAGCTCCTGGCTCCTGGCTTTGAATCAGCTCAGCTCCAGCCATTGCGGCCAACTGGGGAGTGAACCAATGGATGGAAAGCCTCTCTCTCTGCCTCTCCTCCTCTCTGTGTAACTCTGACTTTCAAATAAATAAATAAATCTTAAAAAAATATATTTGAGGGAACTGGCACCGTGGCTCACTTGGCTAATCCTCCACCTGCAGCGCCAGCATCCCACGTAGGTGCCAGGTTCCAGTCCTGGCTGCTCCTCTTCTAGTCCAGCTTTCTGCTGTGGCCTGGGAAGGCAGTGGAGGATGGCCCAGGTGCTTGGGCCCTGCACCTGCATGGGAGACCAGGAAGAAGCACCTGGCTCCTGGCGGCTGTAGCGGCCATTTGGGGGGTGAACCAACAGAAAGAAGACCTTTCTCTCTGTCTCTCTCTCTCTCACTGTCTAACTCTACCTGTCATATAAGTAATATATATATATATATATATATATTATATATATATATATTTGAAAAGTAACTGAGGTGAACAGAAAAAATATTAATATTAAAACTGAATGAATTGGTAGCAATCTTATATAGCTCA
Organism: Sylvilagus floridanus; assembly: GCA_949820135.1. NCBI lineage: Eukaryota > Metazoa > Chordata > Mammalia > Lagomorpha > Leporidae > Sylvilagus > Sylvilagus floridanus. The sequence continues at coordinate 14,980,938 of OX463228.1, read as the reverse complement.
AAATGGGAATACCAAAGGGAACTGATTAAAAGAAAGAGGGAAATTAAGAAAGGATGAGGTTGGAGAATGAAGACAAAAAATGATAAGGGGCCAGCACTGTGCGTAGTGGGTAAAGCCGCCACCTGTAGTGCCAGCATCCCACGTGGGCACCGGTTCGAGTCCCAGCTGCTCCACTTCCAATCTAGCTCTCTGCTATGGCCTGGGAAAGCAGTAGAAGATGACACAAGTCCTTGGGCCCCTGCACCTGCATGAGAGACCCAGAAGAAGCTCCTGGCTCCTGGCTTTGGATCAGCACAGCTCTGACCATTACAGCCAGTTGGGGAGGGAATCAGCAGATAGAAGCTCTCTCTCTCTCTCTCTGTGGCTCTCCTTCTCTCTGTGTGTAACTCTGACTTTCAAGTAAATATATATATATATATAAAATACATACTGAAAGAAAATATTTGAAAAAATTACATATTTTATAAGCAACTTCCATCCAGAATATATATAAAGAACTTTCACATAGAATAGAGAGAGAACCCAACTAAAAAATGGGTGAAAAAAATTGTAGACATTTTGTCAAGGAAGATATACAAATGACTAGTGACCATACGAAAGGATACTCTACATCATTAACCTTCAGAAAAATGCAAAAGAAAAGCACAGCGATATATGTGGCTACAATCAAAATGACAGAAAATAGAAGTTGTTGGTGAGACTGTGTAGAAATTGGAACACTCTTATATCACAGACACGAGTGTATAATGATGCAGCTCCTCTGGAAATTGGTGTGTTAGTTTTTGTTAAAGTTATAAATAACTTTATGAGTCAGCATTTCCACTCCAAGGTTTCTACCAGAGAAATGAGAGCCTGTAATCACCCACAGACTTGCGTGAACATTCACAGCAGTATTATACAGCATAGTCAAATAGTGGAAACCCTCTAAATGCCCATCACATGGTGATGCTAAACAAAATGTTGTATGTCAAATATTGTCATACAGTGTGAATATGAATTAACAATCACACACCATGAGTAGGGTACTAGTCAACAATAAGAAGGAATTAAATTTGGATACATTCTACAACATGGATGAACTTCAAAAACATCATGCTGATTAAAAACCAGATGCAAAGCATCACATATCACATGATTTCATTTATAAGAAACAGCTAGAAAGGACAAAATTAAAAAGACAGAAAGTAGACTGATACTGATTGCCATGGGCTAGCAGTGTGAATGTATAATGACTCCACATCAGCATAAGATATCTTTCTGGACTGATGAAAAATCCTAAAATTGTATTATGGAAACGAGGGGGAAATTCTGTAAATTTACTAAAATTCACTGGAGTGTACATGTGACATATCAGTTAAGAAGGCATTTGAAATGCCCCACTTTGTACATTGTACTACTGTGTAGGTTCAAATCTTAGTTCCGTTTTGCATCCAGCTTCCTGCTAACTTTGCGCTGGAAGACAGCAAGTGAGAGCTCAAGTACTTAGGCTCCTGCCACTCATGTGGAAGACTCCTTGGTTTCAGCCTGACTCGGTCCCAGCTGTTACAGGCATTTTGGGAGTAAACCAACAGATGGAAGACCTCTCTCTGTCTCTTTCTGACTTTCAAATAAAATAGGGTCAGTTTGAGTAACAGCTACTCAACTTCTAATCCAACTTCTTGCAATTGTATCCTGGGAGACAGCAGACGATAGCCCAATTACTTGGATCCCTGCCACCAATGTGGAAGACCCAGATGGAGTTCTGGGTTCCTGGTTTTGGCCTGGCCTAGCCTTGGCTGCTGCCAGCATTTTGAGGAGTAAGGCAGCAGAAAGAAACACAGGTAGGTAAGTAGGTAGGTAGGTCTCTCTGTCTTCCAAGTAGATGAAAATAAACAAACACTAAATTATATTAAAAATAAACAAAAGCTCTTACTGAAAAACACATAAAAATGAGTAATTTTATAGTAAGTAAATAATAACTCAATAAAGCTGTTAAACACACAAAAAATTTTATGATCGTCATCCAAATCAGTAAGATGTTGCTGACTGAAAAATCCAGGAAGAAATACATGTTCAGTAAAGGCAGCTAGAAATTAAACTGAAGAGAAATTTTTCCGTCATCAGCCTCAAAATAATGGGCAAAGTCATAAAACTAAAAGTAAGAGGGGGAGTGGAATGTGTAAACAATGAGGTCTTAGCACTGTCTCAAAAAATACCTACATTAAATAATTCAAGCAAATTTGACTGACATTCAAAAATACGTAACACAAAACTGAGACCCTTTCCATTTTTGTTACTGTTTCTATGTAAATCAAAAATAAATGAGGTTTTGGAAGTAAAAATGCAGCAAGAGCCACAGAAAATCATGCAAACTTGGGTAACACCCACTGTCTCAAATGTACACTTACTAGTGCAATGAATGTTTTTACTGCCCTCAGATATAACAAAACTGAGCCTTTGTTTTAACTCTAAGATACAGCTTAGACTCCTAGATTATATTTCAGTCATTTGCTAGTCAAAAACATAAGCATATGTGGGAAGTTTATTCAACTAATTTCTAAATAGAAAATCATAGAAATATTTGAAAAACAATGGAAAGATTGACAAAAGCATTTGTACATGAACAATATGTTTTAAAAAAAATTTTGAGAGGCAGAGAGATAGAGAAAAAGCCCACATTCCCTGTTGGTTCATTTCCCAAATATCCTCAATTCCCCATGCACGCCCCACCCCTGAGCCCCCACTCCCCTGGCCCCAGCAACAGAGCAGGGAATTCAAACCAGATCTAGGGTGGCAGGAAGCCGACCACTGTGCCATCACTGCTGCCTCCCAGGGTCTACATTAGCAAGAAGCTGGGTTTAGAAGCCAGAGGCAGAAATTGAACTCAGGCACTCTGATGGGAGACATAGAATATTAACTCCTATGCCAAATACCCACCCCTAGGCTACATAGTTTAACTTTTCCTAGAAAGCTTAAAAGCTAAGACAAAAAACAGTTCACAATTTACTGAGACTTATCAGTTAGATAACCTACATACTACAAATATTATGCTCCTGAAATAAAGGAAGAACAAAGACCACCTCTGTGCCAACTCTAAACACAGGCTATGTCAAAATACATACACACATACACACACACAGGAAACCATATTACGGAGAAAATTACATTATATTTTACCTAATAAAATAACAGCAATGAAAAATAGTCATTTAGTATCATTAGTGTATATGTTGTTGAAATACAAAGTAGAATACATTTCCATTACGATCAGTATATACTTTTCTGCTAAGGATCACAGAAGAAACTAATTCATAGTAGTAATAATTTAGGCTGATAGGTTAAATAATGCTGGAAATGGTTTAACGCAATTTTAAATTCACAACTCAATCTTTCTAACTTCCCTGATGACTCATCACCAGGGTAGCCTCATCCTCAACACATGAAACTTGTGAGCTTCTCAAACTGCTTTTGTGTAATTATCTGTTTAGCATCTGTCTCCCCCAGAAGTCTCTATGTTCACATAGAGCCTCATGCTTTACAGCACAAGGTCTTCCACAGAACTGCTCCACGTTTTGCTTTATCAGTGAAAAACATGCAGCACATGTAAGCAGTCACCTGACGTAGCAGAACCAACGCTGCAGCACCAGTGAATGATCAGGTTTCCAGATTCAATCAACCTAAGAAAGTCCTTACTAAGTATAAACAGCTGGGATTTTGTTAATTGCTTGTACTATTAGGAGTACGCAAGGAGTAAATCTCCATCTTCTCTAGACTTCAATAGTTTCTTTTCTTTCAATTACTCATTAAAACAAGTGGCTGGTTTTCATTCCTAGGTTGAGAATGTACTTTCTAACCATGTAAGTACTCATTTTAATGAAATTCCAGGTAACAAAAAAAACATGGTTACGCTGTGGCATTCATCATGCTTTTAAACAGCAAGTATTATTGAGCACCTACTATATGCCAAGAGCTGAAAAGAACAGCAGTGAACAGAAAAAAAGAGAAGCCCCTACCCTCAGGGAGCTTACATTCTGCTAAATCATATTACAATGAGACTGTGCTTTCTACTTAATTTCTTAGGGTCACTAACTACCAAAATGTAGGGAAGAAACAGAGAGAGGAAAAAAGAAAAAGAACCAATGATGTAGTAGTGGTAGTAGTTTCTAAAAACTAGGTCACCTCACAATGTTAAATTTACGAAATTCCATAAAATGTATGTCACTTTGCTAAATGCCATCAGACACCAATATAGTTCACATTTACAGTATTATATCACTAAAAATTTTAGAGACTATTTCCAGAGGAAAATCTACAGGAAGCCTTTTAGAGAAATCAGATAGGGATGTTTAGAAATACTCTTTGGATTTTGGTAACTTCCTAATAATTAAATATGTGTGTTTGCATGTGTTTTATCTATATATATATTTATATATCTATATATTATACACATATGTATAATGTATCTATTTGTACATATATTTTAATTGTGCTGATGTGTTGGATGCTCACACATAATTTTTAATGGGACAAAGATCTTAATGAATATACCTGCCATAGTCCATAAGCTGCTTATTCTAAGTAACATTTCTTTAATAATTCAGTTATTTTAAATTTATTTTAGGAACAAGCAGAGCAATTTTTACACAATGCTGTTCCGGTCACTCCAGGGTGATGTCAACTTGTCATCACTGAACAGCTGCATGGTAACCACTTCCTGGTAGCACATAATTTCACAGTAAGTACATTTCATCCCCCCCCCCCAAATGGCTTTCTCTACTTTCTTTCAAAATTTGCAGTAAGCAGTAAAAGGACAAAGGAGGAACAAGACCATACATGTTAAGAGAAAACAATGTACTCATGCTGGCACTGCCACTAAACTAGAAAGAACTGAGGTAAAAATATTTCATTTCTCTAAGCTCCATTTTCATTATCTGCAAGGAGGGCAGGGGAGAGGGGGAAGTGAGTGGGGAGACCGGACCAGCAGGTCTAACCTGCTACGAGTTCATGACCACCAAGTGGAAATAAGGCACTGCCTCACAATGTATCACAAAAATACATAGGATTTTCTTCAAATTTTATGTAGAATAGTTTCCTTCTATAAACACTAGAGAAACAAGTATGGGGAGGGGAAAGTATATAAGCACTAATTTCTGAATTCCCAAATCTTTACCAGACTCATTAGACTATGTTCTCCTTCTGGATGTGTGTTCTGGAATGAGAAGAATGTAACTTCTGAAAAATTACTAAAAAAAAAAAAAATCATCACAGTGATTACTTACTCCCATTAATCAGCCTTTATGAGCACTTCTTGTCTTTTGAAATGTAGTGCCTAACAGATTACCAATCTTCCCCCAAATCTGTCTTCATTAAAAAAAGGTGGTGGGGAGGAGGCTTTTCCAACATATGAAAGAGGTTCCACCTTACATGTACTGGGAAGTGCAACATACTTTTTTAGCTCCTAGGCAATGTTTAGTTCCATTCATACACATAAACTATGCTCCAAAACATCAAAGGAGAATTTCCCTATCTAGTTGGGGCTTAAGCTTCTTGTTCATCACTAGAAATCAAACAGCCCGAAAGAGCTAAACCCTCACTCAGCCAAGCCAAGTGCCCAAAAATGTTTCCAGCAAATGGGGCCTGGAAACTACATCCAGTTCTGTTCAGTCCAGTGGAATGACACTAAAGATTTGTTAACCAAATTCATTTGCAATCTCATCCCCAAAATACACACCATTTAATGTTCAAATTACATAAAAAAGTTCTTTAATAATATTTCAATTCTATTTTTGAACTTTTACTGATCTACCAATGTATGAATTATTCCTTGAGAAAGAACTTCAAAATTAAAGAGTATTATATTTAGAAATTAAAAAGGTTGAAAAAAATAGGAGATGGTATCTACCATTAAAGGACTGCTATGAAAAAATAATGACATTAAGCTTCTCAGATAATATAACTACAACCAAACACTGGAGATTTAAAAAGTATTCCCATAAACTGCTTTGTATTGGCTAAAATATAGTATGGTTCACAGACTAACTGTAAAAATATACGTATATTTGTGGTCACATGCAAAAGCATGGTCTCAAAATACAGGGGAACACAACATACAGAAGACACATTATTGCTTCCCTCTGCTTTAACATGTTTTGACTGTAATTGTATTCATACAAATTTATCTCTTTATCTCAAAAATACAAAAACAAAGACAGACTAGGAATTAAGCTCCTCATCTCTACTCCTCAGTTAGTTCTAAAACATTCAGGAAAGAGCTAAGTATCACCCAGAAGAATCCTAAGTGAGGTGACTGAGTTCCACACAGTCATACAACAAAGTCACAGGAATTGGGCGCTAGAGTCAGAGAGGCAGAAAAACTGTCAAAATCTCCCACACGGTGCTCTGTGCATATTTGAAGCTCCTTCTATCAATCCAACTCAAAAAAAATCTTTCCTCTAGCTTTGGAACAGATTATTGTTTCTTCTGTGTGGAAAATCAGATAAACTAGTTGGCTTGCATTGGGCATTCAAATTGTTTCAAAAGTTTTTTTTTTTTTTTTAAATTGGGGTAAGAGAGGCATTCTTTAATTCTCCTCCCCCCACCCTCCAGGTTTGGTGTCGTTTTCAACTTCAGTTCAATGCAAGTTAACGTGTGGTATGACTCCACTGAATATGACAGGCATTTCAGTGTTCCTTCAGCTGAATCCATGGAAGAAGTGGCATTTGAGAGAGGTTCTGATGGCTGAGTGGGACTGAAACAAAGGGAAAAGAACCTTTGCAGGGAGGGAATATTAAGGGCATGAGCACTGTCAGCTCAGGAGAGAGAACAGAAGACAGAATACAAAGGACAAAGCCTGGGAGAAAGACGAACACTAAGCAAGCATGATTACTATTTTCTTAAATTAGAAGATAACGAAAAGAGGAAGATAAGGCAACAGCCTAAAGGAAAGGTAGGGTTCAAGGAAGAGATTTTATTTATTTTGTTCCGTTTCTGTTGCTCTAGGTTTTATTTTTCCTAGGGCACTAAAAAACGACATAGTGTTGAAAAGGATTATTTTTACATTCTTTCTCTGATGCTTGTCTTGCTACTGAACTGTCATTTGTTGCCAAGAGAACATAGTGTCCAGCAAATCATATCTGTTTCTATAAAAAGATCAGAAAAGAAAAACATCAAGGAGACCATTTGGTGAGACAAAACCTGTTTCTTTAAAAAGAATCTGTGTTAATTTAAGAGAAACAATGTTTATCAGAAATTTTAAAAACAGTTGTTTTTTTTTTTTAGTTTAAAAACAGTTTTTCAAGCATATAGCATTTAGCTCATTTTGTTTTAGTAATTACAAAAATAATTTCCAAGAAAGTATTCCTACATTGGCACTATATGTGAACTTTTAGTTCACATAACCAACAAAAATGGTAAGTTATGTATATAGTCTAAATTTCTGAATGTAAAAAAATATAAAAATTCCTTTAAATAAAGTTCTCGAACAAATACTATCATTATGTAGGCAAAACAAAAATATGATGTAAAATGAACAGTCTTTTAAGCAAAAAAATATTTTCAGTGGATAGTAGAAAACCTCTTTATATCATTACAGAGACTGAATAATTGAAGAGCTCATTTCTTCCTTGGATTTGAATCGTTCATGCCTAGTAAGGTGCTTGGTTTCTATTAGGAATGTTTGTTTAATGAATGAACAAATTTTTTTTATAATGATTCTTCCTACCTTCCACCCTCTCCTCTCTTCAAAAAACTAGCTAACCCAAATCTCCTGGCTCTATTTGAGGTCATTTAACTGCAGAATGAATAGCTACTATACCATTCTGATTGTAGAAAACAAAGAAGGAGCTAAGCCTGGTTGTAACTGACTTTATATTTTTTTCTCCACTAAGAACTACGAATACTATGAATGCCTTAACCATTCCATTTTGCTTCTGCTAAACCAAACACATACAAACAACTACCACACTCACAAAACTATGATGCAGCTAGATCTAGACTCTAATACGCAAAAGAAAATAGAACATTTTTAGGATACTTATTTCCTCTTAATTGGAAATTTTGTATAAAGTATATTTTACTAAAGGCATTTAGATATAGAATATGATTACTGGGGGCCGGCGCTGTGGCTCACTTAGTTAATCCTCCACCTGCAGCGCCGGCATCCCTTTATGGGAGACAGGTTCTAGTCCCAGTTGCTCCTCTTCCAGTCCAGCTCTCTGCTGTGGCCCAGGAGTGCAGTGGAGGATGGCCCAGGTGCTTGGGCCCTGCACCCACACGGGAGACCAGGAAGAGGCACCTGGTTTCAGATCAGCGCAGCACTGGCTGTAACAGCCATTTGGGGAGTAAACCAATGGAAGGAAGACCTTTCTTGGTCTCTCTGTCTATAACTCTACCTGTCAAATAAATTTAAAAAAATAATATGATTACTAATAGTTCAGATCCACTAAAAGGACACAGAAATACTTACTCTATGAGGCAGGTATATCTTACCTATTTCACGGGAAGAAAAAAACAAAACTGAAGCTCTCTAAAGCCAAGTAACCTTTCCAAGTTTTAAACCCTGTTCTATCAAGAGTCCACCATGTACTATTCTTTTTTTTTTAACTTATTTACTTACTTATTTGAGAGGTAGAGTTACAGACAGTGAGAGGGAGAGACAGAGAGAGAGGGGTCTTCCTTCCATTGGTTCACTCCCTAGATGGCTGCAATGGCCGGAGCTGCACCAATCGGGAGCCACAAGCTAGGAGCTTCTTCCGGGTCTCCCACATAGGTGCAGGGGCCCAAGGACTTGGGCCTTCTTCTACCTCTTTCCTAGGCCATAGCAGAGAGCTGGACTGGAAGAGGGGCAGCTGGGACTAGAACCGGTGCCCATATGGGACGCCAGCGCTGTAGGCGGAGGATTAACCTACTGCGCCACGGAGCTGGCCCCACCATGTACTATTTTAATACAGAACTACAGAATTCATTTATCAAACATTTAGTGGATATTAGGCACTGTGAGGTCTAATAGAAAGTGTACTACTAGAACTGACTCTACTTTCAAGCACTAAAAAACACATATTTGAATTTATACTTACAAATTTATAAGTACTGATTTATTTTAAAATATTTTATATAGGTGCTTTATAAATGGAAGTTACTACCTAGTCCATTAACACATATCAATTTATTTTTAGCAAAAAGTTTTATTCAAAGGAGCAGGCAGGTGTGTAGTCTGGTAGTTAAGATGTCTACCTTCACAGATCAGAGTACCTGATTCAACTGCCAGTTGGGAATCCTAACTCAAGCTTCTTGCTAATTCAGGCTCTTGGGGGGCAGCAATGATGCCTGCAGTAATTGGGTTTCTGTTACTCACATGGGAAACCTGGACTGAGTTCCTGGCTCCTGGATTTGGCTCACAACTTAAGCCCCCTGCCTAGGCCCAGTCACTGCCAGTATTTGGGGTATCTGGGTGTGTGTCTCTCTGACTGTTAAATAAAAAAAAAAGTATAGAAAAAATTTAGCTTCAACTTTTCCATAACACATTTAGACTGATGAAATTTTATTTGCACTGAAATATGTACTTGATTCTTTTTATACTCTCTTAGAAATTGGGTCTTCTTTTAATAACAAGTAAAAATAATTTTCTTCAAATGACATACAAATGAATGGCTTGCCTGTATGTCAACATCAACTACATACACTTTGAAATTTGGGCTAAAAAGACTATTTCAACTAAAAAGAGTAATTCTTAGCAATGTAGAACTATTCATCTAGAAAACTGACTACACTTAATTAATCCTTCAAATCTGATTTCACTATAACTCACCATCCTTCCTGATACAGTTTATGCTTATGATATGAATTCCAAACGCAGTACAGAGCAATCACAATCCTTTGCAGACTCCGCACTTGGGAACATCTGTATACGTGTGATTACTGAGCTAAGCGGTGATCCAACATACACAAGAAGGCTGCCATATCCTTTGTTTCAGTTTTTCAAAACTAACATTAGCTTACACCACCCTCCTCTCGTAAACAAACAGCATAAGAGAGTTACATGCAGTAAAACAGTGCCCCACAGGACAAAGAAGGCAATTTGTATGAGCGAGCTTAATGAACAAAGCTTTGAAGCCATTCTGGAAAGCGCAGGCCTGATGAAGTGCGAACGTTCTGCCAGCTGCTGAGACAGGTGCTGTCTTCTGCTGGAGAACATTCCAAAGATTACAAATTCATCTCCAGGCTGAAACCAATGGCTGCCTGTCACTCTGCCATGACCACTATCTTAAAAAAGTCACCAAAGAAACGAAACAGGCCATCAAATACAACTTTCAAGGTCAAACACAACTCTAGATGAGTTTGGCAGCTACTTACATACATACATCACTTTCTGGCACTCTTTGTATTAAACTCAAAGCTGACTCTGCCTGGAGTCACAGGTCTCATAGTCACTCCACCCAGGAGTTTGAGTTATCACTATTTATCGCAAAGAACTTCTGAGATAGTTGGGGGGAAATACTATAGAAATATTAAATGGCATTTTCTTTGTTGTTAAAATTTGAAACATTTTATCATAAGCTCAGGAGAAACAGGCTTTCTACAGGAATTCTGCTTCAGATCCTATCTGCCCTTTCGTTAGAATTCATCCACACTCCCCAGCCCTCGCCCCCAGCACACACATATACCTCTGCATACATTTTTCCTACCACCATCATATCATATCCTACTTTCATTATATGAACACTGGTCAGAACACTTTAGAATTTGATAAATCCCAAAACAATGTTTCCACATCTGAGCAATTATTATAAAAATGATTCTGGAGGTTTTTAAAAATATTATGGTACAAGTTGCCAAATTATTTTAAATCCATTTAAATGCACACAAACATACAAAGTGAAAACTGTACTGAAAGTTTCTTTCAATGATTTTTCACCCTTTCAATGCTTGACTCTCAAGTAACACTATCTGCTCTGCCAGGTTTTAAAGTTGCTTTCATTCGACTGTACATGCCTGTGACCCCCACAATGACCTCTACCAAAGCAGTTGTGCACTCCACTGTGGTGAAAATCCTCACAGACAAGTTGAACCTGTTCTTTTTGGCACTCAGCCCTTGTGCCGAGCACACAGCTGAGATTTATTATAAAAGGGGGAACTAAGGGGCATTATTTCACAACATTTATCCTTCACATATAGCCAACTATAATCTTTTACAACCTTTGAGAGCTCTTAAATAAACAGATCTTCTCTTAATTGCACAGAGTTTCTTATTTGTCACCAATCATATAGCATATGGAAGATTCATTTTACACTAGAAAAAGGCTAACACACAAAGCATGTGTAAAATTATAAAAATTACTCTTTTCTTAATAGTTATTCAAAAATAGTAACAGCTTTAATCCTCAGACCTGAGGATAATTAATTACCTAATTCACTGTGCATGCAGTAAAATAATAAAAATCTCTCTTCAAGGATCTGTACTTCAATAAGATAGTCTTAAAAAGTCTTCCTAAAGCTCTCTTACAGGTATTTTTTTAAACACTTTAGAAAACATTAACCCTTACAATGTTTTCTGTTTTCCTTTTAATTTCAAAGTCCAATTTTAATTCAGCCTTTCTCAGAGCATTTGTAAATCATGTTCCAATACAACAATTTTGAACCAGACTCATATACAAGATTGCTGCTGGCTACTTCCTCTGTTCAATTGATTTGATACCCTGGGGGAAGGGGGAATTTCAAGAGTTCTAAGAAGTATCTTGAATGACAGGAATTACCACACCATTTAAATTAATTCCTCAGGATTTGCTAATTGATCTACCATCAAGAACTGCCTTGTGGAAAATGAAGGACCTTAGACAGCCTCAAAAGTATTCTATCCTGAAAATCAGGTCCAAACTAGCTTATCAGCTAACTGCTCAACATTAAGTATACTGAGATATGTTGATTCAAGTGAATATTTCCTTGCTCTAAATTCTTCTGATTTTTTATACTAATATTAAGTGTACAAACAATTGGCAAAAAATGCCTGCAGATCTTTTCCCAATGGACTTTTAAATGATTGACTATTAAATGAATTTTAATGGTAAAAATATATAACACTGTGTAGCAATTAGAGATTCAACAGTGAGCAGACACGCTCATAGAATCAAATATACATTATCCTGATTTAAATAAAAAGTTCTTTTAGTAAAGCTTAACATTTTAAGCAATAAAACTATATTGTTCTAGTTCAAAGAAAGAATGTTTCAAATAATTTATAGCCCTAATACTTTCTCCATCTACCTAGGGACTGCATGTGGAAGTTTATGAGTTTGGACATTTTTTTATTTATCACTACATCAGAAAACATTCATTCTTATGATATACAGTCATTCAGAAAAAGACTACCAAATTTTACACATTTGGAAGGTGTACCATCTTTAAACAGATAAAATTCACATGTAAGAAAATTGCTGACCAGTTATATTCACAATATAAATCTGTACTACAAACTAACAATATTGATCAAATATGTAAAAAAAAGTCTAAAGACTTAAATTCACAATATATTATCACAATATGTCAACATTGGTGGTATTTTTAAATGCTTGAAGCCAATAATTCACTTTGAAATAAATGTACTTAAAGATTTTCATAACATCCAAAACTATGTTTGATGAAGTCACAAGATAACTACAGGTTAACCTCCAAGAAATTTAAAACAGCTGTAAGAACAATTTCAGCCCCTCTTTATTTTCATTCTTCACACCATTATACCTTCTTCCTAGCAAGAACACAACCATATGCTCGCTCATTCTGGAACTCCCCACATTATATTTGCCCTTAGAATAATGCAACCTTGGGGCCTGCTCTGTGGCTCAGTGGGTTAATGCCCTGGCCTGAAGTGCCGGCATCCCATATGGGTGCTGGTTCTAGTCCCCACTGCTCCTCTTCCAATCCAGCTCTCTGCTATGGCCTGGGAAAGCAGAAGAAGATGGCCCAAGTCCTTGGGTCCCTGCACCTGCATGGGAGACCTGGAAGAAGCTCCTAGCTTTGGATCGGCACAGCTCTGGCTGTTGTTACCAATTGGGGAGTGAACCAACAGATGGAAGACATTGCTCGCTCGCTCTCTCTCTCTCTCTCTCTCTCTCTCTCTCTCTCTCTCTCTGCCTCTCCTCTCTGTGTAACTCAGACTTTGAAATAAATAAAGAAATCTTTGAAAAAAAAAAAAAAGAAGAATACAATGTTAAAAGCATGGGTGGTAGAGTCCAGAGAGTTGAATACCAGCGCTACCTTGAGGAAGTTTTTATTTATTTATTTAAAAAGGGCTTACTCTAGCCCAAGTTTCACATGTATGTAAAAGGATCAAATAACATATTTTAAGGACACTATCAATTACTTAGTAACACTACATCATCATCATGGTATCAGGTGAAAGGGGAAGAAGTTACTTTACACCACATGAGATAAAATCACTATAGGCAATCATCAACATATTAAAGACAATCTTCCAAAAGTTGATTTGTAAGTTAGAACTGGACACCTTCCTTCAGAGACAATGCTATATACAAATGATGGCACAATCCCATACTAACAATATATAAAACACAGTAATTATCTTATAGTCTCAGTCTCTGTGAACACTGGAGAGAAAACAAAGTTTACCTTAAGGCAAAAATTTGAAATTTCTTAAATTTTAGTTTTTTGCTTTCCAGTGCAGTACCTAGTATCTTTCCCAGATATTTTATGTCTCCACTACACAACACCACAAAGGCTCCTAATTGGAAACATTCCACTGGTGTCTACTACAAAACCTAACATGCTCCCTAATCTCAAGTCACCAATGCGCATCTACCACAATCAAAACATTTCTGATTCAGGAAGGTGTTAGGAGGAAAGAAATTGAATTGCATGATTTTACTTAGCAAACATCTGGTTTTTATTATATCACTATTGCTTTTAAAAAGAACATTTGTAAAACATTTTTTTCTTGAACAAAATACAAGGCAGTAGATGCCTTTAACAACACAGAACTACTCACAATTTTATATTTTACTGTTTTTGTATTTTTAATAAGTGTCAACAGAGATTATTTGGATCAAATTTTTCACCTGCATCACTCCCTACATAAAAAACAGATGATCAGAAAGCACTAACATTCTTCACAATGACTCAACTAAAGTAGCATCAGGAATTCCATATGAAAACTGAGGATATAGACACCCTGGATAATTTTAGTATCTATAAATAACAAAGTTCAGGTAATTTCAGAAGTAGACAGGATAATAAAGATCATCTATAGTTTTACTAACCCTGAATTTTTAAATCCCCTCTTCGATATCCTTTTCTATGGCTAAACACCTCATAAGATAGCAAGATAGGGGCCAGCGCTGTGGCAGAACCGGTTGAGTCCCCTCCCCCGCCGCCTGCAACACCTGCATCCCCTGGGGCGCAGGCTGGGGTCCCAGCTGCTCCACTTCCCATCCAGTTCCCTGCTTGTGTCCTGGGCAGGGCAGTAGAGGATGGCCCAAATGGGAGACAAAGATGAAGCTCCCGGCTCCTGGCTTCAGCCTGGCCTAGCTCTACCTGTTGCAGCCATCTGGGGAGCGAACCAACGAATGGGAAGATCTCTCTTCTCTCTCTAACTTTGCCTTTCAAATAAATAAAATAAATCTTAAAAAAAAAAAAGGTGAGGGGCCAAGACAACAGAGTTTATAGATACATCTGACTCTCCCAATAAATCCATTAAAGGATACACCTTAAATAAATAAAATATGAAATCTATATGACACAGACAAAATTCTACATACTCATTAATGCACACAAACCACATCTGTCTCATAAGTAGAACTTCTCTTCATATTCCCTCCATCATTAAGACTCTCTACAGGGTCCGGCGCTGTGGCACAATGGGTTAATACCCTGGCCTGAAGCGCCAGCATCCCATATGGGCGCCAGTTCGAGACCCAGCTGCTCCACTTCTGATCCAGCTCTCTGCTATGGTCTGGGAAAGCAGTAGAAAATGGCCCAAGTCCTTGGGCCCCTGCAACCACCTGGGAGACCCGGAAGAAGCTCCTGGTTCCTGGCTTCGGATTGGCGCAGCTCCGGCCATTGTGGCCAACTGGGGAGTGAAACATCGGATGGAAGACCTCTCTCTCTCTCTCTGCCTCTCCTTTCTCAGTGTCACTCTGACTTTCAAATAAATAAATAAAAATCTTAAAAAAAAAAAAAAAGACTCCCTACAATACATAATTCCTATAGAAGACAGTTATGCCCTTGCTGAGAAAAAAAAGGAGCAGACATCAGTCATCACGAAGAAGTACAAATTTGTAAATATTTAGGCAGCTTCATTAACTACAGTATTTTAATCAAGAAAGCGCCATGTTGTTTGTTAACTGTGAGTTCATCTATGCCTTTGACTGACTCTACGTTCTTGACTTCTGATCTCAGTTATTCCATCTGACGGTCAAATGTTTGCTATGCATGTATTCACCAGACAGAAATTCTAATAAAATGGGAATCCAAAAATGGAATGGAGTTATATTTAGAGTTTCTATTATATACAAAATGTGATCATTAGCTTACTTATTACTTAGAACAGATCATTGTCCCTTTGTCTTTAGACTGCTTACAATTTTGGCAGATTCTATATCTGCTTTTAAGATTTACCTTATGTTTGAAGTTAGTGGTTTAAATTAATCTACCATGTTTTCTATGAAGGAACACTAATGGGTTAAATCTGGGAAACAGCTTACCTTTATAATTGATAGAATCTAAAATTATTCAAATAATCTCATGGTAGCATTTCAGTACATCATTAAATTCTCAAAAATAACACATTGCAACATATAATCCAAATATGAAAAAGGTTATTTGCTCAGGTCCTATTAGCAAGAACTGAACCCACCCAGTCCCATATCAAAGCCCTTATCATTGTCACACTGCTACCCTGCCTACCTCTTGTAAAAAATCAAAATAAGAAAAATCTCTTGGCTGTACCATCAAGGAGAATGACAGGATCCTACAACTACTCCCCATTACTTCTCATTCTCAACTCAAACATTCCTGTTGGAAAAGTGCAAGTTGCTATTATGTAGAGTACATGGAAAAGGTTGATTATCTTTGATTAAATCAGTAGAACTCTGCTAGAACTGCTTGACAGCAATGATAAAGGGTGCAACATTATTTATGATTTCAAAGATAAGAGGCCTTGCATCAGAAATAGATAAATTTGGCCGGCGCCGTGGCTCAACAGGCTAATCCTCCGCCTTGCAGCGCTGGCATACCAGGTTCTAGTCCCGGTCGGGGCGCCAGATTCTGTCCCGGTTGCCCCTCTTCCAGGCCAGCTCTCTGCTGTGGCCCGGGAGTGCAGTGGAGGATGGCCCAAGTGCTTGGGTCCTGCACCCCATGGGAGACCAGGAGAAGCACCTGGCTCCTGCCATCGGATCAGCGTGGTGCGCCGGTCGCAGCGCGCTGGCCGTGGCAGCCATTGGAGGGTGAACCAACGGTAAAGGAAGACCTTTCTCTCTGTCTCTCTCTCTCTCACTGTCCACTCTGCCTGTCAAAAAAAAAAAAAAAAAGAAAAAGAAAGAAATAGCTAAATTTACTATCTAATTTCCAAAACTAAAAACAATCTAGAAATAAAGACAATTTCACAGAGCCGTATCACTACCAACGATCCTCATTAACAAACTATGCACAAGAACAATGTAGGAGCTCCGACCAAAAATAATGTAGCTGGTTTAAGTTCCAACATTACTTTATCAAATTCTTTTCTGGTCTTTCACCTATTTTGCATGTTTAACTCAAGGGATACTATGGAACAATGGGAAAATAATTAAAGTAAGAATCTGAAGGCTTCTAGTCTCATTCTGAATTTCATTGTCCTCTTGTGATTAGTGAACATATCAGTAAAAAAGAGGGAAAGCATTAATAATATCCATGCTGCATATTTATATGCAAGTACATTCAATATTATAAATATTATAATCAATATTGTATAATCTTTAGATCTTAACACTATTACAGACATGAGAAATCTAGAGCCTCAGGTAGTTCAAATACCTCACTGTAGGAGTATGCTAAAGTTCATTATCATTAGTAACACTGATTTTTAGAGAAGACTATAACTCAACAAGACTATTAGTACTCAGGAAGCTTTGAATGACTGCTGTCATTTATTTGCATTAACTGTACCATTCAGATTAAATTGATGTTCACGATCCTCCAAATATATTATCAAAATATGACCTGAGAGAAGGAACCGTTATTTATGTTATGAAAAAGTAAGCCCCAGAAATGAAAAGTTCCAGCAAAATAATCTATAACTGTGTTTATATTACATGAATGATATGCTGTTTCTCCAAAATACCATGTAAAAAGTCAGTAATTCTGAAATGTGTAAAGTATTTCCATGTGCTTAGCAAGAAAACTATCCAAAACAAACAATCCTTAAGAAAGTTCTTATTATTTTATTTCCCTACCATCTGTTTTTGTCTTTTTTTTTATTCCACTCACCTTCTTTCTTTCAGTTGCCTGCCTATTGCTCATAGTAACACTTCTAAAAGAATAAGGCAGCAAAATTAGATACGCAGCTGGGAACTCTTGTACCAGATATTACTTGGCAATGACACAGTCCAGAGTTAAATATTTATGTGCATCAGCTTCTAAAAAGACTAATAATACATGTCTCAATATAAATACTATTCTATAGTACCTTTTACCTATGCTTAAAGATTATCATTCAATACTCACCAAAAGGAAAACATGTTTAATTAAGATCATACATATATATATATATATAAAGGCTTATAACTCCTATAAGCCTTATTTTTATATATTTGTTTTTATCTTATATATACAAGTATACAGAAAATGTGTATATAGGTGCATGTGTAGGAAATGCCATTAGGAAGGATAAAAATCTGACAGTATGTAATGATCCAATATAAAATATAATTTAAAAATTAGCACAACATAAGGGTATTTCAAAGAGTTTATAGAAAAATAAAATCAAGATTTTTGGTGCAAAAATTTTTGCAGTTTTATTCATAATACGCATTTTCATGAACTTCTAGAAGCCCCCTTGTATGCATGATTTCCAATTTTTTTGTACCAGAATAAACTTATCTTTTTAATTTTATTTTCCATGAACTTTTTGGAGTACCATTGTGTTACCACTTTTCACTAACAAAACAGCCCAGGTAGGCCCTCTTCAAAGGTATTACTCAGTTACCTGGCTGTACTAAAACAGGACAGCCTCTATTACTAGAGACAAAAACATATCCTCATGAGGACATAACAATTAAAACATAAACACACCTAAAAAGAAGTCCCAAATACATGAAGCAAAAAATGACAGAACTGAGAAACAGACAATTCAAAAATAAACATCAGAGATTCCAATACCACACTTTCAGTAACTGACAGATGACACAGAAAAGGGATACGGAAGATGTAAACACCATCAATTAACATGATATAATTAACATCTATCAAACACTCTGTAAAATAACAAAGTATGATTTCCAGTATACATGAAACTTCCTACCCAATAGAAAATATATCTGTCCAGAAAATAAGTATCAACAAACTTAAAAATACTGAGATTATACCAAGTATGCTCTCCAACCACAATAAAATCGAATTAAAAATCAAGAGATGAAAATTTTGGAATCCATGAATATTAGGAAATTCTAAATAACCAATAGTAAAACAAACAACAATAGAAATTAGACAACATTTTCAACAAAAAATAAAAACATACCGTACTTATGCAGCTCAAGAATGCACAAAAGGACGTACAGTTTAAGTGTCTGTATTAGAAAAGATATCTTGGGGCCAGCGTTGTGGCACAGCAGGTAAAGCATGTGGCCTATAATGCTGGCATCCCATATGGGCACTGGTTCAAGTTCCCAGCTGTTCCATTTCAGATCTAACGCCCTGCTAATGTGCTTGGAAAAGCAGCAGCATATGGCCCAAGTCCTTTGGCCTCTTACACCCACGTGGGAGACCAGGAAGAAGCTTCTGGCTCCTGGGTCTGGACCAGCCCAGCTCCACCTGCTGTGGCCATTTGGGGAAGTGAACCAGCTGATGGAAAATCTCTATTTCTCCTCCCCTTCTCTCTCTGTAAACTCTGCCTTTCTAAAACAGAAAAGAACATCTCAAATAATCTAAATTTTTTAAAATTTTGACCTTAAACAGTTAGAAAAAGAGCAAAGTAAACTCAGTTAATTGGAAGGAATACTATGACAAATATTAAAAAGTAAGTGAATAAAACAGAAAACAGTAAACAACAAATAAAACTCATTAAAACCAAGGCTGGTTATTTGAAATAATCAGCAAAGCTGCCACACCACTAAAATGAATGACCAAGGGGAAAAGAGAGGACACAAAACTACCTAAATAAAAAATGAAAAAGAGAACACCCTCTTGGCCTACAGAAATTCAACTTGATAACACTGACCAATTCCTAATGAAGACTCAAATTACTTCATTAATGAATAAAGAGAGGGGGTGGGGGGAAAAGGTAAGGAAGTGTCTGAATGTACCTAAAGTAAGAAAAGAAATCACAACACTAATTTGAAATCCTTCCATTAAGACGGCAAAACAAGACAGAAAAACTGGTGAATTCTATTTAAAATTTCAAAAAGAAATAACATCAATCCTTCACATTTTCTTCCAGAAAATGGAAAAGGAAATAAAGCCAAAGAAAACCATGCTAAAACATGGATAAAGCATTAAAAACATTATGCTAAGTCAAAGAAGCTGGACTCCAGCCTACATATTCTAGGATTCCATTAATAGGAAATGTGGCAGGGAAACTCTGCAAAGACAGAAAGCAGAAAGGGCTGGGAGTGGAAGCAGGAATTAACTGCCACTGTCACAATGGATGTTTTCAGGTTGATAAGACTAAAATCTATCATAAAACCGGATCATGGCTGCCTAGCACTTTACATCTTTTTATTAGGAATAAAATCATCATTACATCATTAGCCTCCAACAACTCCCTCCTCATTTTCTCTCACAAGCATTTTTAAACTAACATATTTTACTTATCTTGGCATCTTTTTCTCAGAGGACTATCACAACATGTCAAAACTAGTGAGATGCAGCTAAAGAAATAAGATTTATAGTATTAAATATCTACAATTTAAAAAAACAGAAGATCTAAAATCAATAAGCTTCTACCTTTAAAAGCAAATTAAACCCCAATTAAGAATAACAGAAATCACAAAGAGCAAGTATCAGTGCAATATAAAACAGAAAAACAATTTTTAAGTTACAATCATTTGGGGAGTGAACCAGTGGATGGAAGAATGCCCTCTGTCTCTCCTTTTCTCTCTCTGTAACTTTGCCTTAAATAAATAAATCTTAAAAAGGAAAAAAAGAATTAAGGTTAAAATCATCACCAGGTAGCACAGAACCTATTTTTGTCACATTGTACACTTGCCCAGAGAGGGCATGGCAGCTCCATACTCCTTGCTATACACATTGCCCTATGAATCTTTCCACTTTGCTGGTCATGTGTATCCTTCAGAATATCCTTTTTTTTTTTTTTTTTTTTTTTTGACAGGCAGAGTGGACAGTGAGAGAGAGAGACAGAGAGAAAGGTCTTCCTTTGCCATTGGTTCACCCTCCAATGGCTGCCGCGGCCAGCACGTTGCGCTGATCCGAAGCCGGGAGCCAGGTGCTTCTCCTGGTCTCCCCTGGGGTGCAGGGCCCAAGCACTTGGGCCATCCTCCACTGTACTCCTGGGCCACCGCAGAGAGCTGGCCTGGAAGAGGGGCAACCAGGACAGAATCCGGCGCCCCGACCGGGACTAGAACCCGGTGTGCCAGCGCCGCTAGGCGGAGGATTAGCCTGTTGAGCGGCGCCGCTGGCCAATATCCTTTCTAATAAGCGGGTAGTAAACCTAAGTGTCTCCCTGAGTTCTTTGTTCCACTCTAGCAAATGACTGAACCAGAGGAAGGGATCATGGAAACCTAATTTATAGCCAGTTGATCAGAAGCACAGGTAACACTGGGGCTTCTGACTGGTGTCTGAAGGTGGGGGTGGGGGTGGGGAATTCTGGAACTGAGCCCTTAACCTTCTGGATCTACATTCACGCCACTTAGTGTTTGCATTGGGTTAAATGATGGGACATCTAGTCAATATCTGATGGAGAACTGCTCAGTGTTAGTGGAAACACACACACACACACACAGATTTTGGCTACCAGAGGTATTCTATTTCAAGTGTATATAATAGGAGAAAACAGCTGTTTTTCCCATTATACATGGTGGACCACATATAAAATATGTGATAAAAAATATGCTGTATAAAATATACAGCTAAGAGTCACAAACCCTACTATCAAGTACAAGCCATTATATGTTATAGTTTTCACTTATATCTGTACCCGTTTACCCTTAACTTTTATGATGGGCCAGATATCATAAGAATTTTATGTAATTACTTCATAAAATATTCAGTGACCCTGTAACATAGGCACAATCTTCTTAAGAGTTGAGTAAATTAAGGCTTAAAGAGTTTAAGTGATTGTACCAGGTCATACAGCTAAGTACATACAGATGCTCCTTAACTTAGGATGGTGTTATACCCTCCTATAGCCACCAAAAAATTGAAAAGATTGTAAGCGAAAAATGTGTTCAGGAACAGGTATTCTGGTGCAGAGGGTTAAACTGCCTCTTGGGATGCCCACACTCCATCATTAGAGTGTCTGGTTCCAGTCCCTGCTACTCCACCCTTCTGATCCTACTTCCTGTATATGTGCCCGGAAGGCAGCAGACCATAGCTCAAGTACTCAGGTTCTTGTCACCCATGTTGGAGACCCAGAGGGAGTTCCTCATCCTTGGGCTTGACCTGGCCTGACCCCGGTTGTTGTAAGCATTTGGGAAGTGGGGGCATCTGGGAAATGAACCAGCAGATGAAAGATCTGTCTTTCCCTCTCTGTGTCACTCTGCCTTTGAAATAAGGAAATAAATTATTTTTTAAATGTGTTTAATATACTCCATCTACAAACACCAAAATGTAGCAAACAGGATAGTACAGGCCGTTCCCCCTCATGATCACAACTGTAGGGAAACTGCATCTTGCTGCAGCCGCTCAGCATCACAAGAAGATATCATACCATATATCATCAGCCAAGAAAAAAACCATCACACTTTGATAGCTTATATTAAATTCATATTGCTTTTACACTATCATAAAGACAAAACTTACACATCAAACCATCATTAAGTCAAGGACTAGCTACATGTAATAGAACAGTCACAATTCAAACTCATAATACATCAACCTATTCTGAACAATTCTCAAAGTAGCAAAAATCAAATTTGCAATTTTGAGTGGCTATTCATTTTATAAAAGGCTGACTTTAGGACATATTAAAGTATTCACCTTAGAATTATCTTATTTGTAACAACTATTTCATTTAAATTCTCGTTAAATCAAACATACGTACATACAACCTTTTCAGAGGTTTCAAAGGTGAAAATTCCAATATACCACAGCTGCACTGAAATAACATAAAATAACTGGAGATGCTTAAATGCTAAGAAAAAGTAATCGCCTCATAATGACCAGCTAATGAGATGGCTTAATCATTTCTCTGTGGATCTTATAAAGGTGTAAGGACTGATAAGACTGTTACTAACTTAACTTGCACTTCAAAACACATTTACAGACTAAAACATATTTTTATTCTTTTTATTATTTGACAGGTAGAGTTATAGACAGAGAGAGACACAGAGAAAGGTCTTCCTTCCAATGGTTCACCCCCCAAATGGCTGCTACGGCCGGCGCTGTGCTGATCCGAAGCTAAGAGCTGGGTGCTTCTTCACGGTCTCCCACGCGGGTGCAGGACCCAAGCACTTGGGCCATCCTCCGCTGCCTTCCTGGGCCACAGCAAAGAGCTGGCCTGGAAGAGGGGCAACCGGGACAGAACTGGCGCCCCAACCGGGACTAGAACCCAGGGTGCCTGCGCCGCAGTCAGAGGATTAGTCAAGTGAGCCACGATGCCGGCCAAAACATATATTTATTCTAATACTCCATAGGCTAATACTATTAGCATTTGTATAAGACTTAATAAAGGACATCTGATTTCTTCAAATGCTACACCTTGATTTACTATCAAAGAGCAAATTATATAATAACAATAGAATTAATAAGTCAAGCTCTGCTCTTTATTTTTCAAGCAAAATGGTACAGCACTTAAATTGCTTGGGACTAGTTAATGGTTTTATAAAACGTAACTGCTGGCTTTATATTATTTCTATTTTCTTACTTTAGATACAAATGCGTATTAAATTTTTATAATACATTTTGAACATTGAGATAAATCTTCCAATGAGTTCAGAAGAATAAGTAATACTTGAAGCAAATAGTTAAGTTCTATTTGTTTTGTACTCAGAAAAGCAGATTTATATGACAAATGAGCACTCTGGCTCTTTCTGATTCTCCCACAGACACTATGAACTAAAATTTAAAGACATTAATGTTAAACATTCAACAGCTTTCCCCTTTGGTAATGTATGGCTCGTGACCCATACTACTCCCCAACAACCAACCATAATGGTCAAAAGTTACAACTAAAACAATTCCCAGGCTATCTTATGACTCAATTTATTCTCAGCTGGCATGCAAATAAGTTTTAGAAACATGATCAAGTCTAAAGAAATACTAAGCTCTTAGCTTAGATTCTGTTTTCCAAGTTTCTGAAATGACCAACGTGTCTTTGCTTATTATCAAAATGCTAAGATTTTAGTTACCTATGAGTCTTTGTTGTGTAGATATTAGTGACAAATGAATGGAGAAGAAAAAAATTGTGTTTCTGTTTTTGAGGTCTATTCACTGGCTTAACTAAGAATGATAAAACCAAAAATAGATTTATTGATAATGGTGGGAAAAAATAAATTAGAACTGTTTGCAAAATGATGAGAAAATAAGAGATCATAGAATTATATTAGTGAGATCCAAACAAATCAGATTAAAATAACTAACACACAGCCAACAAAGTTGCAATCCTCATTTTAAGAGTTCAAAAAGCCATCACCACAGAGAAAGCACAAATATATATAAAATGAGGTTTTTCCTATTCAGACATAAAACAGTGCTTAAATGGAAGTCTTAGACACTGGATTCAGAATTTTTTACATAAATAATTTTTCTAGGACTCTACTGCACACAGAGTTTAATTCCTAGAAAATATTTTCAAAAAATACATATATAGAAATATATTTCAAAAATTTTTATATTTCAAAAATAACATGTTATTTGTATTACTATAGGACTATCTCTAACTAAAATATATTCACTTTCTCATTTCAGAGTCATTGTTTTATGCCTATATTTTTCTAAAGATAGTTTTTAAAAGATTGATTTATTTGAAAGGTAGAGTTACAGAGAGAGGGAGAGACACACAGAGAGATCTTCCATTGTTTCACATTCCAAAAGGCCATAACACCTGGAGCTGGTCCAGTCCAAAGCCAGGAACCTAGAACTCCACTAGGTCTCCCACATGGGAGGCAGGGGCCTAAATACTTGGGCCATCGTTCACTGCTTTCCCAGGGGCATTTCAGGAAGCTGGATCATAAGGGGAAGAGCCAGGACTTAAACCAGCACTGACATAGGATGCCGACATTGCAGACAGCAGCTTAACTGGCTGTAACACAACTTCAGCCCCTTATGCCTGTTTTTAACCCTTCATCTGTCTCTAGGTTTAGGACATAAATTGAGTCTTTTCAGTCAGATCTCAAAGGATCTATTTCCAAAACCCTTAATCATTTTAAAATGTCTTCCTTGAACCCTCTCCAAGTTCAGCACATCTGATTTTATTTGTTGTGTTAGATTTTCTTCAAGTAAAGAGATCAGGAAAAGAAAAGATCACTGGGTTGGCTCCTGCCATAGATTACCCAGTCAGTTCACTATTAGAAGAGCTCAAATCCTACTGTCTTCAAATAGGAGGATATGTGATTTTGTTTTTCAATATTTTCACTAAATAGAGGTATAATAGAAAGAAAATGAGTGTCCCATACCACTCCCTAGCAACCAACCAGAGACTGCTCTCACATATACCAAACCAGACATACTATTCATTTCATGAAGACATCAAAGCAAAGATAACACTTATTATTCAAAAAACTGTCATAGGTCATGAATTCATAAGCAATGTTTGTATCCTTCTGTATCTATCACCTAGCCTGTACCTGGCTTATAGTGGTTATTCAATATTAATTTGTCCACTGAAATCAACCCCTGGGATATGGATGATCAATAAATATTACTTTTCATCCTTTAGTTTAGCATTGATTTTTCCAAAGAGTATAAAACACTTCATAAACATTTAGATTTTTCATTAACATTCTGTGTCATTCTCCTTATTTAGTAACTAATAGACATTAATAAATTCACATAAACAGTTTGTAATTCTAATGTTTACCTTGCCCTTGAACCAAATGCTGAACTGTTATAAAAATAAGTATTCCATGACATACTTTAGTTATAAGAATCTCAATATGAATTAAAATGATTGAATAATCTGCCTCAAGCCATATACTCCTCCTCAAAAATAACTAACTATCCCAAGGAGTTAACAGAAAAGTAAAACAACAACGGCACCCATAAGAGAGTGGATAAAAACAATGTACTGGGGCCAGCGTAGTGGCATAGCAGGTTAAACTGCTGCCTGCCATGCTAGCAACCCTTACAAGCACTGGTTCAAGTTCTGGCTGCTCCACTTTTTTTTTTTAACAGGCAGAGTGGACAGTGAGAGAGAGAGAAAGGTCTTCTTTTGCCATTGGTTCACCCTCCAATGGCTGCCACCGCAGGTGCACTGCGGCTGGCGCACTGCGCTGATCTGAAGCCAGGAGCCAGGTGCTTCTCCTGGTCTCCCATGGGGTGCAGGGTCCAAGCACTTGGGCCATCCTCCACTGCACTCCCTGGCCACAGCAGAGAGCTGGACTGGAAGAGGGGCAACCGGGACAGAATCCGGGGCCCCGACCAGGACTAGAATCTGGTGTGCCGGGGCCGCAGGCAGAGGATTAGCCTATTGAGCCGTGGCGCTGGCCCAGGCTGCTCCACTTTCAATCCAACTCCCTGCTAGTGTGTCTGGGTTAGCAGTGGAAGATGGTCCAAGTCCTTGGACGCATGCACCCACATAGAAGACCCAGAAGAAGCTCCTTGCTCCTAGCTTTGGCCTCGACAAGTCCTGACTGTTGTGGCCATTTGGGGAGTGGGCCGGCAGACAGAATATCTCCCTCCTCCCTACCCCCATAACTCTTTCAAAGAGATAAATAAATCTTTTAAAAAGTTAAAACAAAAACATATATGACTAATAAAAAAGGCTTAGACTCAAAACATGTAAAGAACTCGTATATGTGAGCAAGTCGTTTACAGGTATTTCACAGACTATCACCGAACATGCTCATCCTCATTAGTAATCAAATAAAAAAATATAGATTAAAATCAACACACTACTAACTATCCACCAGAATGGTTAAACTGTAAAAGACAGAAAATTACCATTGTTGCTAAGAATGTGAAATAACAAGAACACTTATATGTGGGCTCTTCAAAAAGTTTGTGAATTATGGAAATAAAAAAACAAGGGTTTTTTTGACACAAAAATTATGAAATCTATGCATAAAAGGAGTCATCAAAAAGTTCATGGAGAATGTATATTATGAATAAACTGTGGTATGGCTTTTTAAAACATTTTGCACCAAAACAAATGTATCTTTTAATTCCATTTGTCCATGAACTTTTTAATATACCCTTTTATTTATAAGAGCAAGAAAAGAAATGAAATGTAGACCAGGTATGAGGGGCTACAAGGCAGGTCTTCAGAGTACTAGCAATTCCTTTTGGATTTAACCTGAATGATGGCTACGCAGATGTTCACTTTGTGATAATTCACTGAGCTATATGGCCTGGTTCTGTGCATTTCTGTGTATGTAAATTGCATTTCACCAAACAAAAGGTTGTACATAGAGAGGAAGGAAAGGAAGAAAATAAATAAGGTCATAAGATTATCTGGAGAAGTTTCTAATGCATAAATCAAACATTAAGGTCAAAAGAAACATTGATGGCAAGTAGCAGTTGAGAGGATGCTAGCATAATTATTCATTAGGGAAACACAAATTAAAACCATAATGTGATACCACTAATACGTATTTAAATGGCTTTAAAAACTTTTTAAATTCACAATACTGAATGCTGGTGAGGATGCAAAGCAACTGACACATTTATATAATGCTGGGCAGAACGTAAAATAGTACAATCACTCTGGAAAACAGTCTGGCAGGTCTTACAAAGTCCTTAATATGTAACTCCGCATTCACTGTTAGTACTTATCCAAGAGAAATGAAAAATGATGTACACACACACACACACACACACACACACATCATACCTATACAACTGCTTGCAAATGTTTATATGGGCTGAACATCCCTAGTAGGAAAATACAAAATCAGAAACACACTGAAATCTGAAACTTTGTTGCCACTCAAAACATTTCATTTTGCACCACTTCCAATCTCAGATTTTCAAATTAAGGATACTCAAGCAGTAAATTCTATGTAAATATTCCAAAATCTAAAAAACTCTAAAACCTGAAATACTTTTGATCCCAGGCATTTCAGTAAATGCTTTATTCATAAACAGAATAAAACCAAGAGCAACTCAAATGTCCTTCAATCAATGAATGGATAAATAAATACGCCTGGTATTGTGGTGCAGTGCGACAGCCTGGAATAGCCAATAGCCAACATCCTACATGAGCACCAGTTTGAGTACAGGCTGTTTTACTTTCAATCCAGCATCCTGCTAATGCACCTGAGAAAGCAGCAGAAGATGGCCCAAGTACATGGTCACTTGGCACCCACAGAAGAGACCTGGATGGAGTTCCAGGCTCCTGGCCTTATCCTGGCCTAGCCCTGGCTGTTCAGGCCATCTGGGAAGTGAATCGGTAGATGGAGGTTCTCTCTCTCTTTTTGCCTCTCTTTGTAACTCTACCTTTCAAATAAATAGAACCTTAAAAAGAGAGAGAGAGAGAGAATACATACAATAGTATATTACTCAGCAGAAAGGAAAAAATGATTGATGCATACAGCAACATGGATGAGTCTTTAAAAAAAAAAAAAGATTTATTTATTTGAAAATCAGAGTTACAGAAAAAGACATCTTTCGTCCTCTGGTTCAGGCTGAAGCCAGGGGCCAGGAGCCTCATCTGAGTCTTCCAAGTTGGGCAAGGGCCCAGGAACTTGGGTCATCTTCCACTGCTTTCTCCGAGTGCATTAGCAGGGAGCTGGATCAGAAGTGGTGCAGCCAGGACTCAAACTGGCATCACATGGGATGATAGTGCTCAGGCGACAGCTTAACCTGCTGTGCCACAGCACTGGCCCCATGGATGAATCTTAAGCACATTTTGGTATATAAACAAATCTAGATCTAAAAGCCTATATAAGGTATGATGCTATTTGTATGATACTCTAGGAAAATAAAAACGAGGATAGCAAATAGATAACTAGTTTTGCCAGTGGTTGGGGTCACAGGGTTGACTACAAAAGGTCAGCATAGAAATTCTGAGAAGTGATGAAACTGCTGTATATTATGATTGTCATGGTAAATATAAAACTCTACATATCTGTCAAAACTCTATATACCACAAAGAATGACCTTCACTATTTGTGAAGTAACAATTATATTTAAAAAAAAAAAAGCAATATAAAACAAAAAGCCAAAGTCGCAGCAATTCTAAAGATTTATACAAGCAGGTAAATACCAACTTTTTAAAAAAAACTCCTTAAATTTAGAATCCTAAAAATATACTTCACATATTAAACAATATAAAGAAATCTAGGGCTAGTATCGTGACACAGCAGGTTAAGCCACTGCCTGCGATGCCAGCATCCCATATGAGCACTGGTTCGAATCCTGGCTACTCCTCTTCGGATCCAGCACCCAGATAATGTTCCTGGGAAAATAGCAGAAGATGATCCAAGTACTTGGGCTTCTTTCTGCCACATGGGAGACCTGAATGAAGTTCTGGGCTCCTGGCTTCGGACTGGATCAGACCCAGCCATTGAGGCCATTTGGGGAGTGAACCAGAAGACAGAAGATCTCTGTCTCTGTCTCTGTCTCTGTCTCTCCCTCTTTGTCACTCTTGCTAAAATAAATAACTAAATCTTAATTAAAAAGAAATTAAAAAACAATTCACTTATATATTGAATTATTAAAGTACCAATAAACATTAATAGTAATATTACCATTGGTAATTATAATTACTACTATCTACCAGTTGGCTAGCATATGCTGGGCATTGGGTTTGGCTTTTCAAAAATGTGTTTATCTGAGAGGCAGAAAGACACAGAGCTCCCACATGCTGCTTCAATTCCAGAATACCTGCAACAGTGGAGGCTGAACCAGAACAACGCCAGAACCAGGAACTCAATCCAAGTTCCCCAAGTGGATGACAGAAAACCAACCACTTGGTTCATCACTAGTGCCTTAGGGTTTGCATCGGCAGGAAGCCTAGGGCAGGAGCCAGAGCCAGCTACGAAACCCAGGCACTCCAACATAGGACAAGGACCTCTTAACTGCTAGTACCAGCGGCTGTCCCTGGTTCATCATTTTACGAATGTATTTCAATCCTCTGAACAATCATGAAATTAAAAGTTCTCAATTTTACAGTTGCAAAACAAGCTCAGAAGAATAAAGGGCTTATACCTTACCCAGGGACACACAGCTACACATTAGTGAAGCTGGAGTTATCTCAGTCTATGCTCATTGTCTTTCCTCTGCACTATGTTGTCCCTTAATCCAAAAGCCTTAATCTTGTAATCTCTTAATGAGTAGTGTTTTTCTTCACATTATTTAAGGATGCATTAATGCTTCCTACCTTTAAAAGTTTAAAACTGATCATGAATATTTGATATTATTTAGGTACCCAAACATCCATGTTCATATAAAACTAACTTAATATGTGCAACCTTTGCTCTCAAAATGTTTAAAATCAAATAGCTAGCACACATATGACCAACAAGGTAGGCAGTTATAAAATTTTTAAAGAGTAGGCTGGAATGGGCTGTTGGAGAAATGAAGACATATATGCAGAAAAAAGAACAATGTCCCTATACTTAGAGGTCAAAGGCTAGCCATTTTATATACTTAAGGGCCTTTTTCCTCATAATCTCAAAAACTTCAATTTCTTAGTTTAAAAAGATAATATTGGGGTTGACGCAGTGGTACAGCAGGCTAAAGACCCGGCCTGCAGTACTAGCATCCCATATAGGCACCAATTCGAGTCCCCGCTACTCCTCTACCAATCCAGCTCTCTGCTATGGCCTGGGAAAGCAGCAGAGGATGGCCCAAGTCCTTGGGCCTCTGCACCCACGTGGGAGACCTCAGCTCTGGCCATTGTGGTCATCTGGGGAGTGAACCAGTGGAATGAAAGATCTCTCTCTCTCTCTCGTTCTACCTTTCTCTGTAACTCTTTCAAATAAATTTTTAAAAAATTCTTTAAGAAAAAAAATAATATGGAAGAAACATAAAAAATTAAAGGTAAGTAATTATTAAGTGCCATTCAGAGAAAGATATTCAGAAGAACATAAAGGCAATATTAAAATTCTTTTTCTCTCCAAATATGTGTATCTTGCTTTAATTAAAAATTAATAAAAATAAACAGAAAGTACGCGAAGCAGGCTAAGCAGCAATTTGTACAGCATATTCTTTATCCCCAATCTCCACCAAAAAGTAATCAGGTAAAAAAGTAAGAAGTTCTTAACCAAATTGCACAGGAATTTAGGAACAAATAGAGCATGGTGCCACCAGCAGTGAGTTCTGAGTCTAGAAAATGACCCACTGCTAATCTTCAAGTTGCTGAACTTCAAACCAGGGAGGAGACCCATCTGTTCAACATTCAAGGCAAGATGAGCCGAGCTGAGAGCTCTTCTTCTCATTAAGATATGCTGCTGGAACAACTTCACCACAGTCAATCTATCTGCTAATCTCAGAGAAATTTGGCAAAGGCTGCCTATTTTGGTCAAATTGGTAAATCTGCTAACCAATGATTGGTCTTCAAAAAATTTGAAAGCTGGCTTTTCCAAACACAGTTGTCCTGTGGTATTTGCAGGGGATTCATTACAGAATCCCTTAAGGATACTGAAATCCACACATGCTCAAGTACCCTATTTAAAATGGTTCTGTATTTGTACCTACACACATCTCCCTCCCATACTGGAAGTCATCTCGGGGTGACTTATAATGCCTACTTAACATAAATGCTTTGGAAACAGTGGTTATGGTATATTTTTAGGGAATAATGACAAGGGGAAAATGTCTGCACATGCTCTAGACAGATGCAATTTGTTTTTCCAAATATTTTTGACCTGTGGTTGGTTGAATCCACTGATGCGAAACCCGGAGATACAGAGGGCCAACTGTAATTTTTAAATGAACAGAACATCCTGAAATGGCCTCCATTTAGGGCAAAAGAAAAACACTGGACTACCTAAGAAGTCTACTCCCAGAAGGTTAAAAGAACTTCAACATAGAGCAGAGGTATTAAAGAGGTAAGAATTCAGACAAGGAAGAATGACATGAACGATCATTCTTACTAGCAATGCGATAATGTGTTGAGAATTTAGGTATATCTATGAAAGTAACAATGACAATTTTTAATTTTATTTTTTAATTTTGGCTGTAAATTGAATGAACCCCTGCTTAACCCCAATGGGAATTTCAAGAGCAAAGCAGAATGCTGTGAACTTAAGAAAAATAAGGACAATAATTTGCTTAAAACTCTTTGCTACATTCCCACTAATTAGGTAACATGGTAATTAGGTCCCAAAAGCACACATAAAATTCTGTCACAGGGGGCGGCGCCTTGGTTCACTTGGTTAATTCTCCACCTGCAGCGCCTGCATTCTATATGGGAGCCGGGTTCTAGTCCTGGTTGCTTCTCTTCAGGACCAGCTCTCTGCTGTGGCCTGGGAATGCAGAGGAGGATGGCCCAAGTGCTTGGGCCCTGCACCCCACGGGAGACCAGGAGGAAGCACCTGGCTCCTGGCTCCTGGCTTCGGATCAGTATACCTCCAGCTGTTGTAGCCATTTGGGGGGTGAACCAACGGAAGGAAGACCTTTCTCTCTGGCTTTCTCTCACTGTCTAACTCTATCTGTCAAATAAATAAAATTAAAAAAAAAATTCTGTCACAAAACATATTCTGTCCTCAAGGACCTCATTTAAGATGAGACAGGCTTGAATAATAACCTTTGCAATGCAAGGCAGGAGTTACTATGTATTTTAAAAGTATAAACAGAATGCTGGGGAAGACATCAGAGCATTTAATCAAATTCCACTCAGAAGAATCCTCACAGAAATGACATTTGATTAATGCCACAAATTGTAACTAAGTGTTCATAAGCAGTTAAACATATTCCAAGTAGAGTAAATCCCATTTAAAAAGGTACAGGGGTTTAGAAGTACTTCAGGATCTTCATACTATTTAATGTGAGCCTAATATGTAAGATTCATTCACTCATCCAAAGGTATTTAATAAAGGTCGCCCATGTACCTGAGTCTACTCTAGGTGTCTGAGACAAACCCTGTTCTAGTTCAGTTTTTGTTGTAACAGGAGACAAACACTAAACAATGTATCCATAAACCATTTTCTGAGAGGATACACACTATGAAAGGTTGGGGTAAGAAAGGGAAGATATTTTAGGATAGCCAAAGGGTCAGTGTGAATTGATAAAGAGCAAGAGAGAAGGGGAAGCATTCTCTTAATAGTGCCTTTTGTTCATTTCTAGAACAGGCTGTTTGTTACCACAGGCCTTCTGTTGTTGCGCTGTTCTCTGCTTTGATTTTTGCATGGCTAATTCCTTTTCACCATTCTCTTAATACAAAGACAAGAAAGTGGATGGTTAGTATTCTGGATTTCACTCCAACTGTAATGGGAAGGCAGTGGAAGATATTAAACAAGGAAGTGATGATGTGATTTTTTTTCAAGGTTATTTAATTATATCATCTTTCATTTGGGAAACTACCCAACATACCTAAAGAAAAGATCATAGCTACACAGAACAGAGAGACCAGACGGAATGCTACTGTCATAGTCCAGAAGAGAAATAACGGCAACTAGCCTAACCCGATAGCAATGTAGAGAAGTATATAAAATTCAAGATAAATTTTGGAGGTACAGCCAAGTAAATATCAAATCATCCAGATTTTCAGATTGCTGGAGTCAGCAACTGAAATATACAGTTGCAAAAGACTTAAGCAAGTCTAAGTCTTCTACTTAGATCTTAAGCCAGAACTTAATTCAATATTATACTGGTATATACTATAAAAGAAAAAGAACTGGAAAATAGAAACAGCTG
The DNA here is from genome assembly GCA_949820135.1 of Sylvilagus floridanus. Taxonomy (NCBI): domain Eukaryota; kingdom Metazoa; phylum Chordata; class Mammalia; order Lagomorpha; family Leporidae; genus Sylvilagus; species Sylvilagus floridanus. The sequence goes on along the minus strand of OX463228.1, from coordinate 14,947,623 downwards.
CTACACATTTGCCAAAGAAGCAATATTATATAATAGGCAACAGTAAAAGAACAGTAAATACGACCTTATCCATTGAGAACAGTAAAACAAATAATCCTCTGCCTTTTAGAATGAGAGTATTACCTTTAATTAGAAAACACCTTGGTACTGTTTGGAGACATTCACTCTTGCATACTCACCATGAGTCAGGAACCAAATCAAGCCTCTCCCATCAACACCTGGCAAATACCCATCTCCTGACCTGTGTATATACGTATGCATGGATTCTTTTCCAGCTCCAACCCAATTAGGAGCAAGGAACATCTGGACCCAAACAGCAAAAAGGCCCTCTACCGCTCTGTTAGGGACTTCTCTGACCTGCACACAGGCCCAGGTAACCGTACATGACTTCCCAGGGGTTGTGGCAGTAAGCAACAAAGCCATTCTGAGTGAGTTGTGTGCAAAAGACGGAACTGCTCCTGCTCAGAACACCAATCTGGTGCAAATCAAATTGCTATGTGCCACAGGGGATGAAGCTAGAACTTCTGGTTGATCAAAGTGCTCTGTATCATAAGGAAACTAGTAGGCCTCCTCATAGTATAAAAATCCCTGTCCAGCTCCCATCACTGGGCCAGTGGGTTCCACTATGCTGACTCCCTTAAGCTAGAGCATAAGCCTCCAAATGTACCTTGTATGGGTTGCATACTGGCCTCTTGTCAATTTCTACCTACAAGTGAGACAGATAACCTGGGGTCGATAATAATTGTGCTCAATTTGCAAACAAAGAAACACTAATTCTGTAGCTATCCTGGGCCATTTACCACTAGACTTCATCCTGGAAAGTTTCTGAACTGATGAGTCTTATTTTTTTTAAAAGATTTTTTGTTGCTATTTATTCCTTTAAGAGGCTGAGGGCAGAGATGGAGATCCCCTCTGCTTGTCCACTCCCTACATGCCCACAACAGCACACCCCTGACAGGTCTTTTCAAGGTAACCTCTGTCACTTCAATACTGCATGGCGTTAACGCTCATTTTAGAAAATTCACAGGTGACCAATGATAAAAGTCAACCAACAGTTCTGCAAATTCCATCATCTTGAGCTTTTAAATGAAAAGGAAAATTCAGTTCTCAACTCTACAACTTGTTGCACAGTTTATCAGACTCTGACCAAAAATAATGGGAGGGGTCTTCAGAAAGCTCACAGAAAACTATGCATAGATTTCAAAAACTTTCTGTACCATTATAAATTTATCTTTTAATTTTCTTTTCCATGAACTTTTTGATATCCCCCTATATAACCAAAGTACATCTTGTTTACCAGTGGCTGCCTCTCTCTCTAGAATTCACCACAAAACACCCAACATACTGTCAAAAAGAGTAAGGAAAAATATGTAATGATTTAACAAACACTGTTCTCTAATTTCACTAAAATTCAGAGCATCAGCTATAGCAAAAATATTCTATTCTTTCCTTTTTCTGCTATTTTTATGGCTTCCCGACATGGTACTAGATAAATAGGAAAGTATATCAACTTAAGGAATCAAAAAAATTTTCATTTACTAAAATGTCAAAGTGGTAGATACTTGCACTGCAAAGTACAATTTGCCAAGGGATTCATTTTGTGATTAAAACAGATAAAGACTGGTATGACTGAGATCAACCACTCCTTTGTTCATCCACACATCCATCCATTCAACGACACAGTTACTAGCCAACGTTTAGAGAAAGCCTGTTAGGTACCAAGTCCAGGAGCTTATAAACTGACAAAGATGACAGAAGGGTAAACTGAACATCAAAATATAGTATCTGTAAGCCTTAGTGTAAAAGAATCCTCAATGGTTATTAATTTAAGGACAGTGGCAGCGTGCAAAACAGAGATTTTACCTTAGCAATAGCATGATTGAATTTAGAGCTCTCCTCTGAACTTGATAATACATAACATTATTGACACTATAAGCATTTCACAATAAACTATGAACCTGAAAGTGTATACTTTGAAAGGAAATATTATTATTATTTTAATTTTTGACAGGCAGAGTGGACAGTGAGAGAGAGAGAGACAGAGAGAAAGGTTTTCCTTTTTGCCGTTGGTTCACCCTCCAATGGCCGCTGCGGCTGCAGCACTGTGGCCGGCGCACCTCGCTGATCTGATGGCAGGAGCTAGGTGCTTCTCCTGGTCTCCCATGGGATGCGGGGCCCAAGCACTTGGGCCATTCTCCACTGCACTCCCGGGCCACAGCAGAGAGCTGGCCTGGAAGAGGGGCAACCGGGACAGAATCCTGTGCCCCGAATGGGACTAGAACCCGGTGTGCCAGTGCCGCAAGGTGGAGGATTAGCCCATTGAGCCACGGCGCCGGCTAGGAAATATTATTTTTAAAGAAAAAAAATTTTAAGCTTTTGAACAGCACTTGTGTATATGATAGATATATTAAAAAATTTTATATTACAAAAACAAATTATTATATACTGCTTCCTTGCTTTGGGAGTAAGTAGCACCTGCAGAAGGGTAATTGATTTTTTAAAAGATTTATTTATGTATTTATTTGAAAGGCAGAGACATACAGAGAGAGAGACAGAGATAGAGACAGAGACAAAGTAAGAGATCTTCCATCTGCTGGTTCACTCCCCAAAATGGCCACAATGGCCGGAGCTGGGCCAGGAATTCCTTACGGGTCTCCCATGTGGGTGCAGAGGCCTAAGCATTTGGGTCATCTGCCATTGCTTTCCCAGGAGCATTAGCGGGAGCTGGACAGGAAGTAGAGCAGCCAGGACTCAAACCAGCACCCATATGGGATGCCAGCATTGCAGGAGGTGGCTTAACCTTCCAAACCACAACATCGGCCCAGGTAATTAATTTTTATTTCATACTTATTCAACACTGTAAAAATCCCAGGCAACCCAAGGTATACATTATTTAACCCTCAATGCAATCCTATGAAGTGAGATATAATCGTATTTTATAGATGAAAACAGAAAACTTGTCTAAGGTCACACAGTTAGATTTGAGGCAAAATGTGAACTTGTGTGTTCTTACTCTAATTCCAATGCTGTTTTCATTATATATGCTTACAGAAGGTAAAGAGTTATAGAATAAATTAGTAAATGGCTGGGGCCAGCGTTGTGGCATAGCAGGTTAAGCCACCACCTATAACACTGGCATCCCACATCCGAGTCCCAGCTGCTCCACTTCACATACAGCTCCCTCCTAATGTGCCTGGAAAGGCAATGGAGGATGGCCCAAGTCTTTGAGCCCCTGCACCTACATGGGAGACCCAGCAAAAGTTTCTGGCTTCAGGCTTCAGCCTGGCCCAGCCTCAGCCACAGCAGCCATTTAGGGAGTGAATCAATGGATGGAAGATTCTCTCCATCCCCCCCCCCTTTTTTCTGCCTGTACCTCTGGCTTTCAAATAAATAAATCTTTTAGAAAATTAAACCTATGTCATCAATTCATGTTATTGTTAATAACAAATAGCTTCATTTATCAAGAGCTTAGATACAAGCATTCTGCTGGGCACTTTGTTCACATTCTTTCACTTAATGTCCTCAGTAAGTTTATGAGATAGGATTATTATCACCACCTTACAGGCAAGGAAAAAAAAAGCTTACTAGAGAAACTAAGAAATGTGCCCATGTCAAGCCCTGACTAACCGGGTGGATAAGGGGCAGGCATTTAGTGCAGCAGTTAAGACACCTGCACCCCGTGTAAGAATACAGTTTCCATACACGGATTCAGTTTCCTAACGCCAACTCTAGGAGTCAAGTCGCAGGTAACTGGATTCCCACATCCCCAGGGAGATCTGGATTGAGTTCCTGGCTTGCAGCTCTGACCAGGCCCAGCCCTGGCCCTTGTTGGCATTTGGGAAGCAAACCACTGAACGGGCGCTCTCTAGTGCACTCTTTATCTCTCTCCTTGCCCCTCAAATAAACTTTAAAAAATGAGCAGCCTAGCTGAGAGCTGAATTCAGGTCCGTTTGGGTCCAAAGGCCAATCCTTAATAATGCTATCACATGTTTTACACTACTACAATGAAACTATTTTAAAATACATTCACTAATTTAACACTTTATCTCAAAAATCTGAAATGCTAACCACATACTAAAGTCAATATGCCAAAATATCTATTTCCTAAACAAAAGAAACAACTTTATTTTTGAAAGGCAGCATCACAGAGAGGGAGGGAGAGAGAACGAGATGGAGACACACACACACACACACACACACACACAGAGAGAGAGAGAGAGAGAGAGAGAGAGAGAGAGAGAGAGAGAGAGACAGGCAGATAGACCTCTTACATCTGCTGGTTCCCTCCCCAAATGGCTGCAACAGCAGGGGCTGGGCCAGGCTGAAGCCAAGAGCCTGGAACTCCATCTGGGCCTCTCACTTAGGTGGTAGGGGCCCAGGCATGTGTGTCACCTTCCACTGCCCTCTCAGACAGCTAAGCAAAAAGATGGATTGGAAGTAAGGCAGACAGTACTCATGCCTGTGCCCATATTGGATGCTGGCATCCTAGGCAGTGCTTAATCCATTGCACCATGATGCTGGCCCCAAATGAAGAAATTTTATGAAAGTATACAAACATAAGAGGGTCTTCAAAATATTCATAGGAGCGTATATTATGGATTTCAAATTTTTTGCAGCAAAATGAACTTATCTTTAATTGTATTCTTCAATTAATTTTTTGAAGCATCCTCATATCATTAGCTTATAAAATCTTTCCTTTGAGTGAATGGCAAAAATAAACACTTTTAAAACCCAAATTAGTCTATTTTTAAAACAGTCTCGAAGCTAAAAATGGCTTCAAAGTATTTTTTTTAAATACATGCATATGTGGATGAGTATTGTGACACAGTGGATTAAGCTACCACTTAGGACACCCAAATCCCATATTCGAGTGCCTGATCTGAGTAGCAACTGCTCTGTGCTTCTGTTTAACCTTCCTGCTAATGTGCCTGGGAGACAACAGATAATAGCCCAAGCACTTGGGTTCCTACCACCCACATGGGAGACCAGATGGAGTTTCTGGCTCCTGGCTTCATCCTGGCCTATCTCCAGTTGTTGTATGAATTTGGTGAGAGAAGCAGCAGATGGAAGATCTCTCTCACTCTATCTATCCCTCTGTCACTTTGCCTTTCATATAAATACCTTTCTAAGTTATGTACATGGAGAATTGTTGAAAGAAATATAAAGTGATATACTTGTGTCCTATTTCATATATGCCAATAATTAATTCCCTAACATTATTTATGCATTTCCTTTCAAGAAATGTTTTTCTACATTACAAACTTAAAAATTAAGAAAAATACACAAAAACAATTTTCACATACAACAATATTTTGTTGTGTACTTGGAAAATTATGTATGGGGCCGGCACTGTGGCTCCCGGCTAATGGCTTAGGAAAGCAGCAGAGGATGACCCAAGTTCTTGGGTCCTTATACCCATGTGGGAGACCCAGAAGAAGTTCCTGGCTCCTGGCTTCGGTCTGGCCGTTGTGATCATTTAAGGAATGAACTAGTAGATGGAAGATCTCTCTGTGTCTCCTCTCTCTCTCTCTCTCTCTGTAACTCTTTCAAAGAAATAAATTAATTTAGAAAAATTATGTATTACTTTTCACTTTCCGCTTATACTACACATACCATATTTCCAGACATCTAGCTTAGATCAGACACTGTTGTTAAACATATGAACCCTTCAGGCTCCTTCAGAAATCAATATAAAATCATAAAGTATAATACTTGACCAATTTCTTTTAAAAAAGCAATTAAAACAAGGCTTACCATCTTGATGCCCGTGGAAAATGTCACTGGTTTTACAGGTTTAGGTTTCTCAAGTTGCATTTCCAACTGGGTAGATCTATCTTTATGCTGAGCCAAAAGCAGAGCAACGGGGAGATCAGAACTCTCCTAAGAGAAAGTACAAGTTCAATATGAAAGTTAAAAATGGAACACTAAACAGCAACAAGATTTGTATTTTAAATCATGCCTTTTCTATAAGCATCTGATGTCAAACAAATATTCATTTTATGGAGAACACTTTACAAAAAATATTAACATTTCATAATTAGAAAAGGCTGTTGTAGACTTATAAATCAAAATAACCTGCAAACAAGTATTTTTATAAAATCCACATTAAAGACAATATAATAGGATCCTATTTCATCTAGCAAACCAACCATATTTATTGGAACAAAAAAAATAGAAGTTAATCACAAAAAGAGTGTACAAAGTACTTTAACGTAGATCAGATGTTTATCTGAGACACATTCTTTTTTCACAGTGAATTCAGACCAGTCTGAAATTGTTTCCCATTAGATTTTACCTGAGGCCCTTTGGAAATTATCCGTGTTTTACTTTGCACAATAGAACTATTGTAAGTACAACCAAAAGTGGATTTATTTTCTCCTCTACTGACTTACTCTTAAAAATTAAGTCAAAAAATCTTTAATTAAATCACAAAATGATAAAAGAATTTTTAAATCTTATATGGATTGATACTAAATCAGAGCCACTATTTTCACAAATCTGTGCACACACACACATTTTAACAACACAAGCAAATTACCAATTCTTCTATGCAGACTGCCATTTATGCTGTGTAAAGTTTAGTCTTTTTACATGGTTGAACTGTTGTGGTGCTAAGGCCTAAATGAAAAGTTATCCAGACACTCAGTTAAATAAGAACCTAGAAATCCAGGCAGAGGGAGATTTAGAAAGGAGATTCTCTCTCTCTCTCTCTCTCTCTCTCTCTCTCTCACACACACACACACACAGTGCCTTCTATACCTGTAAACAAAAGTACATTTCCCTCTCCCACACCAAGAATGTCTGCAAAAACAAACACATTGTTCAAATGAGCTATAAATCTTTAAAACAGTGACTACCCATAGTTTAATACTGAAGAAACTCTACTGTTCACATTTCACAGCTCAAAAACAGATTCTAACTTTCTATCCAAATCTAATTACCTTTAAATTTTAAAGCCCAAATGTGGTTAATACAGTTTAAGGAACTGTTTTAAGATTATAGTGTAGCTGGGGCTGGCACTGTGGTGCAGCAGGTTAACGCCCTGGCCTGAAGCACCAGCATCCCAGATGGGCACCGGTTTGAGACCCTGCTGCTCCACTTCCAATCCTGCTCTCTGCTATGGCCTGGGAAAGCAGTAGAAGATGGCCCAAGTCCTTGGGCCCTTGCATCCGCGTGGGAGACTCGAAAGAAACTCCTGGCTCCTTGCTTCAGATCAGTGCAGCTCCGGCCATTGCATCCAATTGCAGAGTGAACCATCAGATGAAAGACCTCTCTCTCTGCCTCTTCTCTCTGTGTAACTCTTTCAAATAAATAAATAAATCTTTTAAAAAAAATTATAGTGTAGCAGAAGTTAAAATAATAAGCAATGTAACTATTTGTCCCAGCATAAAATTTCATATCTAGATTTTATAATACAAGTGTCTCTGCAAAAGCAATCTTACAATTAAAACTTTCAAAAGTAAATGGATGAGGCTGGCTCAGCTCACTAGGCTAATCCTCTGCCTGCAGTGCCGGCACACCAGGTTCTAGTCCCGGTCGGGGCGCCGGATTCTGTCCCGGTTGCCCCTCTTCCAGGCCAGCTCTCTGCTGTGGCCCGGGAGTACAGTGAAGGATGGCCCAAGTGCTTGGACCCTGCACCCCATGGGAGACCAGGAGAAGCACCTGGCTCCTGCCATCGGATGAGCGCGGTGTGCCGGCCGCAGTGCGCCAGCCCCGGCAGCCATTGGAGGGTGAACCAATGGCAAAAGGAAGACCTTTGTCTCTGTCTCTCTCTCTCACTGTCCACTCTGCCTGTCAAAAAAAAAAAAAAAAGTAAATGGACGGGCTGGCCCCTAAATAAATAAATAAATCTTAAGGGGGAGAAAAAATTTTGGCATAATTCTGGTTTTACATAAAAGGAACTAAATGTTAAAATGCCTTGGTAAATAGCAGAAATGTAATTAAAGTAAGTATTCTACAAATAGAAAAATTTTAATACTAAAGCAAAGAATTTACTTCAAACTTCCTTTTATTCTCATTTTAGCACTCAACATTTTGGGGCTGAATGCCTCTGTAGGTGTTAAACTAGAATTAAGCAGGAGCTCTAACAACAAAAAGCTATAACGTAAAAAAGACTATGTGAAATATATGTGTTCTGTGAAACACATAACATGCAGAGTCCACCTTTCAAGTACTTCATTCTGCTTAGCGTTATATTTTACCTTGAAAGGTTTCCTAACCCAATTATCTGGAGGTACACTGTTTAATATTAAAGTGACTTTAATAAGACTGCCTGTAATACTCATTAAAAACTATATAATGACCATTTATAAAAGATTATTTGAACTGACTTTAAGGAAGCCATGTGGCAAACAATATTTCTAATAAAAATCGGCTAAAATGTTTGACAATCATTTAGGCCATACAAAATTTAAGACATAAACTGAAGGGAATTTTCAAACAGGAATATAAAAAGATTTAATAAGTCAGGACGTGTTTGAAAATCTTTTTCCAAACCAATTTAAAAAAATGGAGTCTACAATTAGGCTTAAGTAAATGGACTTTTTAGGCAACATTGAGGCAAATGCTAAGCCATAAACATAAGATTATAACATTAAAATCCAATCATGTACAATATAATGTAATGTCACTGCTTTTTAAAAGATGTAAAAAGTGACTTTTGGCACAAGGACCAAATCCAAAAATAGGTTAAAAATACTAATACGTAGTACTTATTGCATAAAACAGGTCCAGAGATTAATTCTGGGAATTTACCTTTTAGGTATATGTATAAAATGTCAATGCTATCTTTTTAAAGTGAACTGCAACAAATGAACATACACTAAAAAGAAATTCTTTCATTTAGTTAATAATGGCTCAAGAAAATTAAAATTAATTCAATTAGTCAAGAGGAATGAAAGTATGCTAACATTTATAATCAAACAATTTAGTAAAAACTGAAAAATTAACTAAGAATCTTTAAAAATAAAATTTTAAATGGAAATCAAAAACCCTAACTGCAGAGGTCTTCTAAACCTATTATAAATAGTTGTACTAATGAATACAGTAAATTACTAAAAATTATTTAGCTACCATATTATATGATCCAAATAGTGAGGAAAATATGTGTAGTAATAACTTGCAGGTAAAGAAAACAAGAAGGGTGGAAACTCACAAAGCCAATGTTAACTCCAGGTCCTATGCAATGCACATTACAGCTGGACATCTTGCTTCATGATTCACTAAGTCAGAGGAGCTTCATATTAACGAGGCAGCAAAATTTAGTGCTCATGAGAACTAAATGACGTGCAAGAATAAATGCTATGCAAAGTAGCTGACTTCAAAACTCTTTATCAGATGAAAAATAAGACATTAAAAGTGTATTTTTATTTGCTATCAAAGCTTTATATTTGAAATTAATTCCAAATTAATTTGCATATATGGAAAAGAAGCATTTCATTCCGCCTCCTCCCAAAACTGTGCTTCTCTTTGTATAAAATTAAGAAAAAACTTTGAATAAAACAGTAACATCAGTATTAATACATTCTTGAACATTTTAATTTCTCATTAAACATGTCTATAAAACAAAAACCACAACTCGTATGTCATTTCCATTGATAAAATCATACCTGTCACCTAAGAACTAATTAAAGTTGCAGGGAAAGCATGATTATTCTATTCTATACGTGCTATCCTCATTTTTTTTTTTTTTTTTTTTTACAGGCAGAGTGGACAGTGAGAGAGAGAGACAGAGAGAAAGGTCTTCCTTTTGCCGTTGGTTCACCCTCCAATGGCCGCCGCGGTCAGTGCGCTGCGGCCGGCGCACCGCGCTCGTCCGATGGCAGGAGCCAGGAGCTAGGTGCTTTTCCTGGTCTCCCCATGGGGTGCAGGGCCCAAGCACCTGGGCCATCCTCCACTGCACTCCCGGGCCACAGCAGAGGGCTGGCCTGGAAGAGGGGCAACCGGGACTAGAACCCGGTGTGCCGGCACCGCAAGGTGGAGGATTAGCCTGTTGAGCCACGGCGCCGGCCCGCTATCCTCATTTTTAAAACCAAATTTATATTCTACTCACAGAGAGCAGGCAGATTTTGTAAGTATTTTCTGTCTAAACATCATTAGCATCCTTACTCTTAGTTTTCCCTAACTGGCTTCCCTACTTCTAAATTAATTAACCTTGCTTTGTCTTTTTTCCTGGATAAGTGGCTTTAAGTGCATTTTAGGTAAAAGTATTGTAACACACACACACATTTTATCCCATCACAGAATTACAGAAAATCAACTAGAGAGGGAAGCTAATTGTGTTAATATAAAACAAATACTTTACAGAAATGAATTAGATGAACAGAAAGGGAAAACGAACAATGCAAAATGACTTTTTTAGAAAGGAAAATTTTCTAGTTTGTGAAGATATCAAATCCATGAAGCACTCCACAACCTAAGTTATTATTGCTACTACTATTATCTAACAGTGTTGACTACTTAGAGAGCTAATTGTTCAAAAATAGCAGTAATTTGCAAAACACTGCCATTTCTTACAAATACATTTTTTATGCAAAAATAAGAAACACAGTTCTGTCACAGAGTAACCAGAGTCATTATGCATCTAAGCACAGGGTCAAAACACTGAAAACTGAGCTAGATTTAGAAATCAGGAGAAAAATGCTCTGAAAACAATGTGCTTTACTCAGAAAGCTTAGAAACATTTAAACATTCTATTACGCGTATTCTGGCTTACGTCAGTTTTAATGTCTCATCTAAAAATAAATGGATATTGACAAAAAAAAATTTTTTTAGAAAAGAAGTAAAATACACCAGAACATGTTCACAAAAACACTTAGAGCAAATCACTTCAGATCCTTCATAGCAGTTGACAAGATATAAATAAGTAGGCAGATGAGTAAGAAAATCACAACTAAAGCCATGTGTAATCCGCTCATCACTAAACTCATTTTGGGATAGAAACTGAGTAGCAAATAAATCTATGTTATGCCACATTCCAGAAAAACACAACCCCAGCATACACCCTGGAATTAAAGATTGCCACAATCTTCCCATCATGAAGTAGGATCTATATCCCTTCCCTTTGATACTAAGTGGGATCTTTTACTAACAAATATGGTGGAACTGAGGCTGTGCCATTTTCACACCCCAAGTCTTCAACATTAAGAGCTTTTATTTTTTTTACTCTTGGATAATCTCTCATGCAGCCCTGAGCCACCACATTAGAGACCAACTACAAAGAAGACGCGGAGCAGCCTTGAGACCTCTGGAGTCTCCACCGGGCCAGGAGGTCCACTTGAATTCCTAACTCAGGAAACTGGGAACATAAAAGAATGCCATTTTGGGGAGGTGGCCTCTTACTGAGCAACAGATATACTGATATTAAATAATGAGCAAAACTAAAGGTGACCCAAGTACAAACTGTATGAATGCCATAAACAGGAAATGGAGGTCCTGAAGACTTTGTAATCACAATTAGCATTAACACATACCAGCTCATCAAGAAAAGCTTGCTTATTCTTCCTTTTTAGAATCTGCTGCAGCTGCTCTTCTTTTTGTATAAACAGTCTTCTTTGTTCATTTTCCTGTCGTTCTACCTCTAAAGCTTCTTCCAGTTCTTCCTGTTCCCGAGTCTAAAACAGAAATTTACATGTGTTCGGCATGTGATAAATTGAGTAAACAACAGCAATTCTATATTACAATCTGAAACCATCTTTGCTGGAAGTAGGAAACACACTAGGGATTTATTTATTTATTTATTTATTTATTTTATTTATTTATTTTTTTGACAGGCAGAGTGGACAGTGAGAGAGAGAGAGAGACAGAGAGAAAGGTCTTCCTTTGCCGTTGGTTCACCCTCCAATGGCTGCAGCAGTCGGCGCGCTGCAGCCAACGCACTGCGCTCATCCGATGGCAGGAGCCAGGTGCTAGGTGCTTTTCCTGGTCTCCCATGGGGCACAGGGCCCAAGCACTTGGGCCATCCTCCACTGCACTCCCGGGCCACAGCAGAGGGCTGGCCTGGAAGAGGGGCAACCGGGACAGAATCCGGCGCCCCGACCGGGACTAGAACCCGGTGTGCCGGCGCCGCAAGGCGGAGGATTAGCCTGTTGAGCCACGGCGCCGGCCGGGATTTATTTTTTAATAATGCAACAATTCTACTTGTGGGAACTAGAACTCATTTTATTTCATGTGGACATGTTACTATTAAAGAGAATGACATCTAACACTAAACAAAGACCTAAACAAAGTACACAAAGCCCAGTATTAATAATACATATCACTAATAATTATATTTAATATTGGTATTTTTGGGGGGATTTTTAAATATATAATTCCTACCAACACTTTCAAATAATTTGTTTTAAGGTTGTTAAAGCATAAACAAAAAAATACAAGAACAAAAAACAAGGGCCTATCATGTTGGAGTAGAAGGTAAAGCCTCTGACTGTACATCGGTAATCCCATAAAAGGGCTGGTTCAAGTCCCAGCTGCTCTACTTCTAATGCGCCTGGGAAAGCAGTGCAAGATGGCCTAAGTCTTTGGGCCTCTGCATCCACGTGGAAGATCTGGAAGAAGCTCCTAGCTCCCGGCTCCTGGCTCCGGCCCAGCCGTTGAGGTCATTTTGGGGTGTGAACCATTGGATAGAAGAACCCCCCCCCCACTCTCCCCTTTCAAATAAATAAATAAATCTTACCAAAAAAAAAAAAAAATCAGAAGATCTCCGTACAAAGCTATGGATTGAAACACTCTGTTTAGGGGTCAGCGTTATGGTGCAGCAGGCATCCAATTAAGCACAAGTTCAAGCCCTGACTGCTCCACTTCCAATTCAGTACCTTGCTAATGTGCCCAGTGCAAGCAGCAGAAGATGGCCCCAGTTGCTGGGCCCTGCCACCCACATGGGAGATCCAGTTGGAGCTCCAGGCTCCTGCTTCAGCCTGGCTGTTGCAGCCATTTGGGCGGTGAACCAGCACATGAAATCTCTTTCTCTCTCTTTGTAATTCTGTACTTCAAATAATTAAAGTACATCTTTTTCAAAAACAACTACATTTAAAATACTGGCTTTGACAAAAATAATTTCCAAAACCTGTAAGACAATGAAAAATTATCACAGTACTCAGCTTTCTCCAAAATTAAAAGAAAATATTTATGATGTTGAAGTTCTAAATAGTACTGAACTTTTTCTAACACTAGGACTAGGACACATATTTTAAGAGTTCTCTTTGTGGACTAAAGAATTCAGAACTCAAAACTAGTATGCTAACAAACTGAAATACAGATCTACTCATTCCCTTTTATTAAGTTCCTCAGAAATATTAAAAAGTTTCAGGCTCTGAAACTCAGTCCAGTTCTAACTCATATTCTGCTGCCAGCACTGTGGCGCAGTGAGCTAAGCCTCTGCCTGTGACACCAGCATCCCACGTGGGTGCTGGTTTCCTGGCTGCTTCTCTCCCAATCCAGCTCTCTGCTATGGCCTGGGAAAGCAGTAGAAGATGGCCCAAGTCCTTGGGACCCTATACCCGTGTGGGAAACCGGGAAGAAGCTCCTAGCTCTTGGCTTCAGATTGGCACAGCTCTGGCTGTTGCAGCCATCTGGAGAGTGAACGAGCAGATGGAAGGTCTTTCTGTCTCTCCCTCTCTGTCTGTAACTCTGCCTCTCAAATAAATATTTAAAAAATTTTAATGTAGTATTCTACCTATGCTCTTTAATTCTTATGAATGAGAAATATGGTAAAATCTTGACTCTTTCTTTTGATGATATTATAGTACTGCTAAATTTTAACATAATATTGAGAATATGTGACATCTCTAGGCAAATACAGCACACAGGGAGAGCATACAATAGGTATGGAGATCACTAACAACATCTATGAATTAACAGACCTCAGAGAAATGTATAGTTTTGATTTGAAATAATCTCTATTGCAATTTTTCCCAATTCGCACATTAAGGAATCTCCCAGCAAATACAAAGTTCTCATACAGAAAAGATGTTTCACTCATATGCTTCAAACTCAGCATGTCCAAAATTAAATTAAACACCTAATCTCCCCGAGCTCATCATGCTCCTAGACTCCTTCTTCGAGCTAGGTGCCCACCAACATCTCAAGACAATGTAACCACAAAGTGATCTTTGTTTTCTGCCTCCCCACTTTGTTCCTATAGATCAAACCAGTTGCTAAGAGCTACTGTATCTCCCCCAGTCGGCCTACAAACTTCTACACCTTTACTGTGAGATGACTAGTTTGGCTCAGGCTCCCAGGGAGAAGTGAATTCATATAATCTATAAGGATCAGTACTAAAACATGTAACTGAACTACCTGACTGGTAGGACATAGGCAGTAAGGGATGAGTCCCACCAAAAAAAAAAAAAAAACCACCACCAACAACAACAAAGACAAGGCCTGCCGTTGTGGAGCAGCAGGTTGGGCCGCCATCTGCTATGCCTGCATCCCTATGGGCGCCGGTTTGTGTCCCAGCTGCTCCACTTCAGATCGAGCTCCCTGATGACGTGCCTGGGCAGGCAGCAGCCCTAAGTGCTTGGGCCCCTGCACGCACATGGGGAGACCTGGAACAAGCTCCTGGCTCCTAGCTTCGGCCTGCCCACACTCTGCCTGTTGCAGCTGTTTGGAGAGTTAACCAATAGATGAATGATCTCTTTCTCTCTCTCCTTGTCTGTCTCGCCCCCTTCTCTGCAACTCTGCCTTCCAAATAAATAAATGAATCTTAAAAAAGAGATACAAGTCAATCCAGATATAGATATGTAATTAAGTATAACAGGTAGAAGCAGACACAGGGTATACAGTGAGCAGACAATTGATTGGGTGGTAAATTTTCCTTGGAAGAACAAGCAGAAACAGAAAAAGTTTCATATAGAATGTTGTGGGTTCCACTGTGGTCTCCAGAAAAACATATTAAAGTCCTAATTCCTGGTACCTATAAATGTGACTGTATTTGTAAACAAGGTCTGCAGATGAGATGAAGTTAAGGTCACACTGGAAATCTGGACACAAGGAAGACTATGTGGAAAGAGAGGCAGAGATTACAGTGATGCAAATACAAGGCAAAAACAGATCAATATTGTTGGCAATCACCAGAAGCTAGAAGTGGCAAGGAAGGACCCCCCCTAAAAACTTCTGAGAGCATGGCACTGCTCACACCTTCATTTTAAACTTCTAGCCTCAACAATGGTAAGAGAATACATTTCTGTTATTATAACCAACAAGTTTGTGGTAATTTGTTACAACAGCCCTAGGAAACTAATACATGGAGATTGAGCTAAGGATTCAAGTATTTAGCCCTATCAACAGTGAAACAAAAAGGACAAAGACATGAAAAAAGCTGGGACGCTTGGTCATGGCTTGGCCAAGCCATGAAAGGAGGAAGGGAGAAAGTTAACGGAATCTGTGCCATACTAAGGGAACTGAGAAGACATTAAGGAAATTTGAGTTTAGAAAGATGACTGGGCCGGCGCCGTGGCTCACTAGGCTAATCCTCCGCCTTGCGGCACCGGCACACCGGGTTCTAGTCCCGGTCGGGGCGCCAGATTCTGTCCCGGTTGCCCCTCTTCCAGGCCAGCCCTCTGCTGTGGCCAGGCAGTGCAGTGGAGGATGGCCCAAGTGCTTGGGCCCTGTGCCCCATGGGAGACCAGGAGAAGCACCTGGCTCCTGCCATCAGCGTGGTGCGCCGGCCACTGGAGGGTGAACCAACGGCAAAAGGAAGACCTTTCTCTCTGTCTCTCTCACTGTCCACTCTGCCTGTGAAAGAAAGAAAGAAAGGAAAGAAAGGAAAGAAAGGAAAGAAAGAAAGGAAAGAAAGGAAAGAAAGAAAGAAAGAAAGGAAAAGAAAGGAAAAGAAAGGAAAAGAAAGGAAAAGAAAGGAAAAGAAAGGAAAAGAAAGGAAAAGAAAGGAAAAGAAAGGAAAAGAAAGGAAAAGAAAAGAAAGAAAGACTGACCAGAAGCTGTAAGGTATACAGATGAATAGAGTTCAACACTGATGACAGGAAGAATAGTTAGAAGAATACGTTAATAACTCAAATAAAAATGACAAGGATACTAAATAAAGTGATAATAAAATTAGAGGATGAAACAGATTTGGAAAATAATATGTCTGGCGCTGTGGCACAGTGGGTTACCTCCCTGGCCTGGGGCACCGGCATCCCATATGGACACCAGTTCGAGTCCCAGCTGCTCCACTTCTAATCTAGCTTTGCTATTGCCTGGGAAAGCAGTAGAAGATGGCCCAAGTGCTTGAGCCCCTGCACCTGCGTGGGAGACCCAGAAGAAGCTCCTGGCTCCTGGCTTTGGATTGGCACAGCTCCAGCCATTGTGGCCAATTGGGGAGTGAACCAGCGGATGGAAGACCTCTCTCTCTGCCTCTCCTCTCTCTGTGTAACTCTGACTTTCAAATAGCCACCATCAACAGAATATCAAAACCGACAAAACATGGCTTGAATATTTCGATGGATGCTGGCATCATTCACTGAGATAAAGAACATAATAAGAGACAGAATGAACTTTAAGTCAAAGCCTGTCACAAGAGATACGGGATAATATATAATGTCAAAGTGTGAACACACAAGTACAGGAAGATACAATTATATACACATATGCATCCTACAACAGAGCGCCAAAATTCATGTTAGATGCAAATGTTTACAACTGAAGGAACAGATAACAATACAATAATAGAAAGAGACTTCAATAGCACACTTTCAATAATGGATATAACATCCAAACTTATCTACAGGGAAATAGAGACCTTAAATAACGTCACAGACCAACTTTATGATTCCATTTATATAAGGTATCTAAAATAATCAAATTCGGGGCTGGCACTATGGCACACCAGGTTAACGCCCTGGCCTGAAGCGTTGGCATCCCATATGGGTACCGGTTTGAGTCCTGGCTACTCCTCTTCTGATCCAGCTCTCTGCCATGGCCTGGGAAAACAGTAGAAGATGGCCCAAGTCCTTAGGCCCCTGCACCTGTGTTGGAAACCCGGAGGAAGCTCCTGGCCTTGGATCAGCGAAGCTCCAGCCATTGTGGCCAATTGGGGAATGAACCATCGGATGGAAGGCCTCTCTCTGCCTCTCCTCTCTCTGTGTAACTCTGACTTTCAATAAATAAATCTTTAAAAAATAAATAAATAAAATAATCAAATTCATAGAATCAAAGAATGAAATGGTGATTGCCAGGAATTAAGATAAGGGAGAAATGGGGAGCTACTAATCTAGGGACAAGATGAAGTTCTAGTGATCTGCTGCACAGTGCTATACCTAAAGTAAAACATTTATCCACTTAAAATAGCCCTTCAACAGCAGCCATCGACAGCCAGTTGATTCCTGCTCTAAGGAATCCAGGGAAGGGGATTCTCTAAGAAGATGCCTTGAGGTAAACTAGAAGAGAAGAGATCGAGCAGATGGAGCAGATGAGTATCAGGCCTATCACTCACCCCATTATTACCTCAACCAGAGTATTCCGCATAAATTTGAAGAACAGTTTCACCCGCTAACATGTCGAAAACAACCGGTCTGTATAAGCTCAAATACTTTTCACAATACATATGGTCTTATTTTAACTGGACCAAATACATTTTTCTTTTCATAATCTAATGGCTACTGACATTGTGACTAACATATCAATAACGCTTGCCTGTGAAATCCAGAAACTGGCCTTGAGAAAGCACAGTAAGCCTCGGCTCTAGGCCGAGTGGGCTTCAACCTGATGAACGAAACATGAGAACCTCTTGACCAATGCTTTGCCTCTTTCAGATCTCAGCAAAATATGTTATAGCTGCGTCCAAGAAACCATTACCAGACTTGAAGCCAGCTTCAGCACCCGACTCAGCAGCCCAGCCTCCCTTTTGCACTCCTTAAAAACCTCAAACTCTCCTTGCTAAAGCAGGACAGTGAGCCAGGCTGAAGCTAGGAGATAAGAGCCTCTTCCAGGTCTCCCAAGCGGGTGCAGGAACTGGGCACTTGGGCCATCCTCCAGAGCTGGATCAGAAGTAAAACAGCCAGGACTCCAACTGGCACCTATATGGGTGCTGGTATTGCAGGTGGCAGCTTTACCTGTGATGTCACAGAGCCAGCCTCAGGATGGTAATTCTTGAGACCCCAATTCTACTACCATCCTCGTCAACTGGTAGATTAAACTTCCTCTTTATTCTATCATCAAACCTTGTCCTCATTATTCTGATTTGGCACCATTAGCAAAGACAGGACTTCCAGTAACATTATGTGACTAGGACCTGTCTCTTTCGCCATCTCCCCCACAAACGGAACTACTTACAAGTCTCAGAACTCTCCAAGCTTATCTTCTTGCCTTTGCTAATGATCTCCTTCTGGTGAAATGTCCTTCCGCCCTTCTCCCTATCTTCACTCCTGTCCCTGTTCCTTCAACCAGCACAACTTCTACTTGTCCTATTCAGGCTTCATCACCCCTGTGATGTGTTTCTCAATCTTCCAGAATGGTTTAGCTATCTCCCCTCCGTGCTCCCATGGTAACAGGCACATAGCTCTCTCCACGTGATTATGACATCTATTGCCCAGCCCCTAGAAAATGAAGGCGTTCATTCATCTTCTTACACTATATGCTTACCAGATGCTCAAATGAATTTACTGTATATATTTTTGGTCAAACTGTTAGAAATTCTATACAGCAATCTCTGCCTTTCTTGAAAATCCAGAAAATCAAAAATAAAAATTAAGCAAATCTTCACTACAACTCTATTTCAAGACTGGATCACCTTTGTTCAATTTCCCATGCACAAACTGTTTAAGCATCAGCTCCATGAGACAAATGAGACCTCTCTAGCATGCACGCAGCAACAGTTTCCCTATATCAGGAATTTGCCACTTTAGGCGCCTATTCAAACAAGAGACTACTTTTTTTTTCCTTCTATGATACAACTCTAATTTTTGGAACAATGAGACTTCAACATTCAGAGACAGAAAAGGCAATTTGCTACCTTAGGTTGGAAAGATAAGTAAATTAGCCCATCCTTCACATATCACATCATGGCTCACTCCACCCAATGGAGCCATCATTACTGACACATGTTAACTAGTACCATCCTAAAAATTGTAAGCTGAAGTCTGTATGTTTATGTCAATACCAGCCTTCTCACTAAAACAGTACAGATACAAGGGCTAATCATTACTAGAGAAGATTAAGAGCAATCCAAACTTCACTGTAGCATATGTGAAACAACGACTGTTTTATTTGATAACATCATCATAAAGCTGTCAAATAGTTATAAATTCCTACTATAATACAACCAGTCTAGAATTAGATTATTCTTTCATTTTACCTCTCAATATTATTTCCCACCTTAAACTACAGGTGAAAAAGCACTCACTTGAACAGAACAACCTTCCATTACTACACGAAGCAGGGCCAAGGCAACAAGTCACCTCCACACACCTATTTTGGCATGCATCTTTGATGTACCCAGAGAAGGCTCCTGGGCAAGAACAATAATTTCTATGACAATGCCGACGCTCTCAGAAATGAGATAGATTTTTAAGGATGACAGCCTGGGTCTGAAAAGAATAAGAATCTGCTGTCAATTCTTTGAGAGCTTTATGGCAAGAAAGAAGTATCTAAAAGAAACATTGTAAGACAATAAAGAGGAAGTTCCTTCCAAAGACAAGAAGCAGGTAGAAGCTATGTGGGGCAGGCATTTACTGCAATGGTTAGGATGTCACTTGAGCACCTGATCCATACCAGAGTGCCTGGGTTTGAGTCCCAGCTGCACTTCTGAAGCTAGCTTCTCACTAAGGTGCACCCCAGGAGGCAGCAGATAATAGGTTAGTACTTGGGTCCCTACTTCCCACATGGGAGATCCAAACTGAGTTCCCAGCCCCAGCTACTGCAGACGTTTGGGGAATGAACCAACAGAAGATCTCTATTTCTTTTTCTCTCTCTCTTCCTCCTCTTTTTATCTCCCTTTCAAATAAATTTAAACAGAAAATACAAGCTACATGATTCAGATATACTTCTATCATTTTACTGATTACAATTTCCTGATAAAGTTGTAATCACCCAAAAGTAGAAAGCCAAGTTATACTAAAAAAGTTAAAGCTAAATTGTATAAATCAGACAATTACATCTCTGCACATAGGTAATTCTTTTATAGAATATATTTTAATAATCAATTTAAAGTCCTTAAAAAATTCAAAACAAATATCAGCTCAACTAAAATAAACCAAAATTACTTTCTTTCCTTTTTCTACAATTTATTTGGAAGGCAGAATTACAGGGAGAGAAGGAGAGAAAAGAGAGAGATCGTCCATTCACTGGTTCACTCCCCAGATGCCCACAACAGCCAGGACTAAGCCAGGCTAAAGCCAGGGGCCAGGAGCTTCATCTAGGACTCCTACTTGTGTGGCCAGGGCCCGAGTACTTGAGTCATTCTCCACTGCTTTTCCCAGGCCATTAGCAGGGAGCTGGATCAGAAGTGGAACAGCCAGGACTCGAACCTGTGCCCATATGGGATGCCAGCATCACAGGCAGCATCTTCACCCACTATGCTACAATGCTGACCTCCCTCAATTACTTTCATATGGAGCAATGTTATTTTTTCAGTAAAACAAAAAGATAACTAATAAAGAAAATAAAGCTAGCTCTCACATTTGTTCTGATTGAATAATGAATTTGTTTTAGTTTCCAGTAAATACTGTTTTTGTTTTCTTTATCTCCCTCTGGGAGATATGTCTAAGTTCTCCACCCCTCTTAAATGAGAAAGAAATTAATGTCAAAGGATAAGAATGAACTTCTATCATTTTTGTGACCATTGTCCAAGTGTACTCTTACCAGAGAATTATACAGAATTAACAATCACCTACCTTATGAATCCAGTTTCTTCAGAAAGCACAGTCTAACATAATGCTATTGAAGATATTTCTGCTACAGTAATGTGTGCTTGCTCACCTACAAGCCTAAGTAACATTTATTAGTATTTCTGGGCTAAATGTCAGCTAAATTCTTTGTAAACAGAATTTATTTTAAAGGAAGATAGGTTTTGGAGGTTTTATAAATTTGTTTAAAGAATCAGGTGAAAGCATTTGGTTCTAATACAAAAGAAGAAAATACTTAGCAACCGACCAGCTTTAATTTATTTTTCTGAATAACATCTTTGTTTTCTTTTTGGTATTTCTCCATCTTCTTTTTGGTGTTGTCCAGATCCACATTGTTGGTCAAGTTGAACACTGCATCAGAAAGGAAACAATGGCATCAAATACGATTTCAATGTCAATCATGAACAGACATCATAGACGAAATGTTCACCACAGCTCTTTCCCATCAGCCTGTCCTTCTCTAGTCAGTCCTACAAGTAGCCCCCAGTCTGCTTCCTACTTTAAAGACTAGCTCAAGTTATGGCAATCATGTTTTCTGAGGGAAATATAGACATCTGCCAAACAAAGGCACAGAATGTCTACCTTATCAGGATCACTCCAGACACCTAAGATCCATGCTTGCCACAATCCCATTAGATCTGATTTTCATGGTCTTCACTTTAACTTTAAACAATATTGCTCATATTTTTAAATAAAAAAGTAAGTCTGAGACCTACCACAATGGTCAGAATCAATACTGCAAAGAATCTGTGCTCCAGAAATTTTAAAATGATACAAAAGAATTTTTAAAATCGTATAATTTATATCAAACAAAAACCAGATATTGTTCACATTCTAACTGCCTCCAACAACATGACTAGGCACAAGCTTGATTTATTTCCCGTGTAGTCTAGATCTGCAGAAGTATGAACTACAAAGGAGCTGAAACCTAAGGGGGCAGACAAAGGATAAACTGGCACCCAAAGCTTGGCACCCAAAGCTTGGCACCCAAAGCCTACTTTCCCAACAGAAGCCACTGAGATACGTTCAAACACTGCGAAATTTTCAGTGAGTCAGAATTTTCTTGTAATAATTCCAACTCTAGATAATTTGAATTCCAAATGTCATACTCCCTTCTAATTTACATAAGCATGTTAAGACTCTGAATCAAAGAAAAAATACTCTGAATCAAAGAAAAAAGAAAACTTTCTCCTGGTATGTATGGACTCCTGTAAGAGGCAGACATTTCATGCAATGGTTCAGATGCGCCCTGGGAGACATGCGCATTCCACACTGAAGTGCCTAGCTCACATCCCAGTTCCAGTTTCCTGCTAAGGTGCATCCAAGGAGACAGCAAGTGACTGACTGCTCAGGGGTTGGTGCCCTACCATGAAAGTGGAAGTCTGGGATTGAGTTCCCTGCTCCTCCTGGCTTGGGCCTGGCCCAACATTTAGCATCTGGGGAATGCATTAGCAGATGGACAATCGATCTCTATCTCTTTTTTTTTTTTTCTCTCTCTCTCCTCTTCCCTCCTAATAAATAAAACTTTTTAAGGTTTTAAATAAACTCACATTAAAAAGTACAACCCCATTACCCTATCCTTTACAGTCTGAATCAGCCCATGAAAGAATCCATTTCATTATTCATTCTACCTTTTCTTCCAGTTACTAACCACTGCTTTCTGCTTCTTGTCCTAAAGCAAGAAGAATCTACCTTAAGTAACTCTGCTGTGTCCTCTAGTGTTTCTACATGCTCCTTCCCCATATCACGCTCCCCTTTAAGTAATAACCATCTCAAGGAGTTCCCAGACGTGCATATTACAGAAGCCTGTAAGAGTTGAAAACAGTCAGCGCTGCGGCTGAATAGGCTAATCCTCCACCTTGCAGTGCCGGCACACCGGGTTCTAGTCCTGGTCGGGGCGCCGGATTCTGTCCCGGTTCCCCTCTTCCAGGCCAGCTCTCTGCTGTGGCCAGGGAGTGCAGTGGAGGATGGCCCAAGTGCTTGGGCCCTGCACCCCAGGGGAGACCAGGAGAAGCTCCTGGCTCCTGGCCTCAGATCAGCGTCGTGCGCAGGCCACAGTGCGCCAACCGCGGTGGCCACTGGAGGGTGAACCAATGGCAAAGGAAGACCTTTCTCTCTCTCTCTCTCTCTCTCTCACTATCCACTCTGCCTGTCAAAAACAAACAAACAAACAAAAAAAGAGTTGAAAACCAATCCTGGAGGACTGAAATAGAACTGCCTGTTCTGCTGAATAAGGCTAACAAACAGACTCAAAAGACCAATTGGATCCATAATCCCATTTTTTATAGAAAGGTCTTATTTAGTAAATATATATTTCACAGGTACAACTTTTGGAATATAGCAGTTCTTCCCCCCATACCCACCCTCCCACCCCTAAACCATTCACCTCCTACTCCCTCTCCCATCCCATTCTTCATTAAGCATAATAATCTCATTTTTTTTTAAATGAAATTTTATTCTACTTGAAAGGCAAAAAGACAGAGAGGGACATACAGACACAGACAGAGGTATCTCCCATACGCTGGTTCACTCGCCGAATGCCTCCCACAACCAAGGCTATGCAGAACTCAGTCTGGGTCTCCCACGTGGATGTCAGGGACCCAACCACCTGCTGCCTCCCAGGGTGTGCTTCAGGAGGAAGCTGGAATCGAGAGCAGAGCCAAGACCCAAAATGGCCACTCCATCTTTGGGATGCAGGCATCCTAAGCAGTATCTTAACTACTGCAGCTAATACCTGTCTCAATCTCATTTTTATCTCCTCAAAAGACCAATTGAATTCAGAACATTAATTTATCTTAATCATTATTGAAAATCTAGGCTTATTTATAGATAGAGCCAAATTCAACTCAATCCTGATGTGCAATTTTAAAACGCACGGGGAATTGAGAGAAAATGAGAAACAATAGCCTTCTAGCTACTTCTTCGGCTTTTTAAACACTAAGTAGAGACAGAAAACAGTAATGGTGCTAAGTCACAGAATGTGGGTAGGACGCAATGTGGTACACTGCCCATTAATCACACTCTGGTCCTGACAAGAAACAGTGGTTCTAAACAAGGAACACCCTCAGAAAGGTACCTGTGATATATTAGCTAACATGGTGACGTCACTGTCTTTGCTAACCACTCACAATTTACCCTTTCCATTCAATAGGCCATCCTCTGAGCTCTCAACAGCCCAACCTTGACATCTGCTAGATATAACCAGAGTAGGTTTCCTCTCGTTTGTATTTGAAAGACTTCTTTCTCAAAACTTTTCTTGAAGAATACATTCTATATAGCAAACACCTATGTCTGACACTTGACCTAATTATTCCACTTAGCCTTCTACCAACTTTATGAGACATGTACCACTCTAATTTCCACTTTACAGATAAGATTAAACATACCAAATAACTTGTCTAAGGCATACAGCTAATACATGTTAGAACCAGGATTTTAGCATAGGCTACCTGATTCCAAAACCTGAACTTGTATTGACAGTACTAGTTGTGTTGTTTTTCTCAGTATCTGAAAACCATTGCTAGCCCAGTTCAACATCCCTCTCACCTGTATAGGCCCCACACTTTACCATCTTTGTACCTATAATCAAACTTCCCCTATACCTACAGGGTTTACCTTGGTACCAGTCTCAACCTTGGACGACTGTGAATATCCAGATCTAACTCACCTTCTATACCAAGCTTAATCACCAGCTCGTCTTTATTAACTTACTTTACAATTGCTCTCAGTCTCTGAATACCCACAATGTATTATCTAATATCTACTTTAAACACTGTTTAATTATTTTGAATGTACAAATCTTATCTAATGTGTTAGAATGTTCCTTGAGGAAAGACTCTAAGTCTGACTCATCTTGATCATTATTACTATTACTTCTACTTCATTCCTATTAGAATGGCAAAAAAAAAAAAAAATCACAGTCACAATACTAAATACTAGTAAGGACATGGAACAACAGGAACTCTTATTCACGGTTGCTGAGAAGGCAAAATAATAAAGTGATTTTGGCAATCTCTTACAAAACTAAACCTATTCCACCATACAATCTGCCAATCAAGCTCCTAGGTATTTACTCAAATGAGATGAAAACTTATATCCACACAAAAACATGCACATGAATGGTTACAGTAGTTTTATTCATAATTGCCAATACTTTGAAGCAACCAAACTATCCTTCAATAGGTGATGTATAAATAAACTGTGGCATATCCAGGCATGGAATATTATTCAGCATTAAAAAAAAAAAAAAAGATAGGGGCCAGAGCTGTGGTGTGGCAGGTAAAACCTCCACCTGCTGTGCCAGCATCCCATATGGACACAGGTTTGAGACCCAGCTGCTCCACTTTCAATCCAGCTCTCTACTAAGGTCTGGGAAAAGTAGCGAAAGATGACCCAAGGCCTTGGGCCCCCTGAATCTGTGTAGAAGACCTGGAAGAAGCTCCTGGTTCCTGGCTTTGGATCGGCCCAGCTCCAGCAGTTGTGGCCAACTGGGGAGTGAACCAGCGGATGGAAGACTTCTCTCTCCCTCCCTGCCTCTGCCTGTCTGTAACCTTTTAAATACATAAATAAATCTTAAAAGAAAAAAAAAAAAAAACCAGGAAACAAACAAACAAGGTAAAGAGCCGAGAAAAATCATGAAGGAACATGAAATGCACGTTACTGAGTGAAAGAAGCCAATCTGAAAAGACGTATGTTACCATCTATATGACATTATAGAAAAGGCAAAATGATGAGGAGATAAAAAGATCAGTGATTGTCAGGGGTTAGCATGCAGAGAGGGATGAATGAGCAGAGCACAGAAGATTTTTAGGGCAATGAAACATTCTATATGGGGGTTGTCCTATATCATTATACCTTTGTCAAACTCATAAAACCAACACCAAGAGTGAACCCTACTGTATCTATAGACTTTGAGTCTATATGAGTCAATACGTCAAAGTGAGTTCACTATTTGTAACAAATCTACCATGCTGGTTTAGGATGTTGATAGAGGTGGAAGCTTTGCTGGTGTAAGGGCAGAGGAATTATGGGAATCTCTGCTTTCTACTCAATTTTGCTGTGAACCTATAACTAAAAAATAAAGTCTACTTAAAAGAAAAACAACATAAATCCTCCCATCATGTAAGACTCAAGAAGTACTTGCTGAATTACCATAAGAAGAAAAATAAGCTAGTGCTAATGTTTATCACTATTTTAATTATATTTAATTAAAGCAAGCTTTATTATTATAGTTTGAACATGACATAAGAATACTCAAAAACTACAGAAATAATCAATGTATGAAGCTACTGGAAAGCAATAAAACTGATATCCTAAATAGAACTCTATTTGAATGTTTAGCTGTTTTTTTTTTCTTGACAGGCAGAGTGGACAGTGAGAGCGAGAGAGACAGAGAGAAAGGTCTTCCCTTTTTTTTTTTCCCCCGTTGGTTCACCCCGCAATGGCCGCTGCAGCCAGCGCACTGCGCTGATCCAAGGCCAGGAGCCAGGTGCTTCTCCTGGTCTCCCATGGGTGCAGGGCCCAAGCACTTGGGCCATCCTCCACTGCACTCCTGGGCCACAGCAGAGAGCTGGCCTGGAAGAGGAGCAACTGGGACAGAATCCGGCACCCCGACAGGGACTAGAACCCGGTGTGCCAGCGCTGCAGGCGGAGGATTAGCCTATTGAGACACAATGTTTAGCTGTTTTTTAAAAAGCACCAGGGTTTATTAAAACTTTCCATTAAATAGAAATAGGTAAACGTAGATCCTAAGTGAAACTGATGTGTTTATATACAAGTTTTTTCTTCTATGCTTATCAAAAACTGACAAATTACAATAAAAGTAAAATAATCAAATCTCTTATTTCATTTTTTAAGAAGCAAAGGTAATAGCAACATGATAGACAAAAACATAATCACAGATAAAACAAACACCTTTCTTTTAAAACAAAGAACCATGAAGTGAATTACTGTTTTTAAAGCTTTTCAGAGGAACCAAGTCTTGTTCGTGTCACAAGGAATCAGGTTGGTGTAAGAGCCCTGAAGAAAAAAGAATAGATGCTAATCTTCTATAGCAACCGTTTGACCTTTATGTGTTTACTGGTTTAGCTCAGATGTGACCTGCCTTTAGTGAGGTCAATTAAAAGCAAACAAAAAATCTATTGTATTTTGTGAAAGATTGAACGCTATTTAAGTGCAATTTTGAAGTCTTTTTGACATGTAGAATTTATCATTAAAGCCCTTAGGAGTTTCTCACCCTTCTAAAATAAGTATTCTATGCACCAAAAGAATAATCTATTTATTATGAAAATAAGAAAAAACCTTTGAGATAATCCCTGGGGCCAAAATGAACAAGAAGCTTTACGTACAGAACGTCATAACCACAGAAAAGAGCCCATTGTTAATGACATAAGAAAGTTCATCTTCATGTGTGTCCCTTCTATTGTAAATTTTGGGTGGTATTATTCAAAAACCATGATTTTTACAGTTATAATGTTCAAAGAATTCATAATGACTTTTATATAACAAAATGACCTCAACTCCCAATTTATGAATGCTTACTCATCCTTTGAGCCACCCTAACACTATTCCTCTCACTCTAGATCTGAACACCTTCAATAGTACCCTTCTACTACAAGCTGGAACTCAAAATTCTTGAATCTCCTTCAAAATACAGCAGCAACCTACTTTCCCTACATAGTATCTCTGACAATTCCATAGCACCCCATGTCGCAGACTCATACTACAGCTACTCTGTCTGTCTACAAATAGTTTCCTGGGTTCTAAGAATGAGAAAAACTTATGTTTAAAATTTGGCTCCATTATTTACTAGCAATGTGATCTTGGGTACAACATGTAAACTTTCTGTCACTCTTCTCCACAAGAAAAATGAGGATAAAAATGCCTGTCTTTGAGCTGCAAAAATTAAATGACATAATGCATGTCATAGCTCAGTCTAGTACTTAGTAGGAGTCTATTAACATTTTCTATTTTGATTAACACAGGGAAAGTCAATACAGATGTCAGAAACATCTTCAAAAGAATAAAAAACACAAAGCTGAGAGCTATGGAAACAGGATTTTAAAAGGAAGCTTTATTTACATGAAAACAGTCAGAATAATGCCATACAACCAAGTGGTAAAGCCACACCCTACCAGAAACAAAAGGGTCTAAAACCAGTGTGGCCTGGGGCAGTCTTGTGGCGCAACAGGCTAAGCTGCCACCTGCAAGGTAGGCATCCCTTATGGGGACTGTTTCAAGTCTCACCTCTTCTACTTCTGATCCAGCTCCCTGCTAATGTGCCTGGGAAAGCTGCAGAGGATGACTTGGGCCCCTGCCACCCATGTGGGAGATTCAAAGAAACTCTTGGCTTTGGCCTGGCCCAACCATGGCCCTTGCAGACATTAGGGGAATGAACAAGTGGTTGGAAGATCTATCTACCGCTCTGTGTCTGAAACTCTCCTTTTCAAATAAATAAAATAAATCTTTTTTAAAAAGGAGTAGGGGAAGAGGAGCAGCACTGTGACACAGCTGGTAAACCTGCCCCTTGTGGCATGAGTGTCCCATATGGATAGCAATTTAAGTCCCAGCGCCTCCAGTTCCCATCCAGCTCCTTGTTAATGTGCCTGGGAAAGCAGCAGAGGATGGTCCAAGTACTTGGGCCCCGGCACTCATGTGGAAGACCCCTAAAACATCACCTTCCTGTAGCACAATACAGTTCCTTTCTACTCCAAGCCCTCATTATTTCTCACCCAAATTACTGCACTGGTTCCTTAAATATGTTTCCAGGTCTTAAGAATCTCCTCTCAATACTCCATATCATCAACACCCTATTCCCACTTGCTCACCATTGGCCAAAGAATAAAATCTTTGACAGCCTAGTTTAAAAAGCCCTCCTTTTTTCATTTAAACATTTTAGTTTTTTTACATTTTATTTATTTACTTATTCAAAAGTCAGAATTACAGAGAGTGAGAGAGAGATAGAGAAACAGAGAGAGATCTTCCATCTTCTGGTTCACTCCCCAAAAAGGCCAAAACAGCTGGGGATGGGGCTGGGCCATGTCAAAGCCAGAAGCCAGGACCAGGAGATTCCTCCTTGTCTCCCATGTGGGTGCAGGGCCATCTTCTGTAGCTTTCCCAGGTGCATCAGCAGGAAGCTGGATCGGAAGTGGAGTGCCGAGACCCAAACCCATACGGCATCCTGGTGCTCTAGACAGCAGCTTCACCCACTACACCACAGTACTGGTCCCAAACGTTGATTTTTAAATGACAAAATTGTATCTATCTGTGGGGTACAATGCAGTATCTTTATATGTGTGTATACAGTGCAGAGTCACTATAAGAATGTTTACAATATATTTTTAGAAACTTCAATATATGTACTATCATTACTATAGTCACCTTGCTGTGGGAAAGATTTCAAAAACTATTCCTCCTGCCTAACTGAAATTTCCTACCGTTTGGTCACCATCTCCCCATTCCCCAAACAACCTCAACTCCCACCTCTGCTAACCATCACTCTACTATCTACTTCTATGATTTCAATTCTTTTGGATTCCACACACGTGAGATTGCACTGTATTTGTTCCTCTGTGCTTATTTCACTAAGCACAGTGTTCTCTAAATTCATTCCTGACAAATAAGACTTTCTTCTTTTTCAAGGCTGAATAATATTCTATTAGGTAAACATACAACATTTTAGTTTTCAATTGGTCAACTGATGAGCACTTACATTGATTACATACGTTGGCTATTGTGAATAATGCTACAATGAACAAGAGAGTGCAGATAGATATCTCCTCAGCATATTGATTTCAGTTCTTCTGGATACATAACCAACAAGTACAATTACTGGGCCACATGGTAATTTTATTTTTAGTTATTTGAAGAACCTCCATTTGGTTCTTCAGGTGATTGTACCAACTTACTTTCTCACTATAGTAATGAGCTTTTCATTACTTATACTAAAATACCTAGGAGAAGCTACCTATGAAGAAAGGTTATTACACCTTACAACTGGATGCTCACAATTCAAGATCAGCTGATTCCTTCAGTCTGGCATCTGATGAAGGCTGGCAACAGTGGAGTGTGTGTGGATCATATAGTGTTCTAGGAAGCAGAGATGGCAGCTAGACTCAATTTTTTTAAGGATTTATTTATTTACTTTGAATGTCAGAATTAGAAAGAGAGAGAGATCTTCCATCTGCTGGTTCACTCCCCAGATGGCCACAAGATTCAGGGTTAGGCAGGCCATAGCCAGGAGCCAGGAGCTTCATCCAGGTCTCTGACAGAGGTGCCAGGGGCCAAAACACCTGGGCCGTCTTCTGCTTTTCCTCGGACGTTTGCAGGGAGGATTGGAAGTAGAATAGCCAGGACTTGAACTGGCACCCAAATGGGATGCCAACGTTGCAGGCAGTGGCTGAATTCACCATATCATAACACCAGCCCCCAAAATCTTTTTTATATAACCAATCTTCTCAAGTGTACCACCTTCCAAGGGCACACTTAATAACCTACAGACTCCCCAACTAGGCCCTACCTCCTAGATGTCATAAGTCTCCACCTTTAACCCATTAACATAAGACTTTTTGGACCAAGTCCCTAATATATGAGCCTTTGGCGACCCTCAAACTATTATCCAAAATATGATACCCACCAACAGTGTCCAAGGGCTCCTTTTTTTATACTCTCTATGACTATCTTTCATCTGTTTGAAAACAGCCATTCTACAAGTGTGAAGTTATATGTCATTGTGATCCTAATTTGCATGTCCTTGATGATTAGTTGCATTGAGTACTGTTTCATTATCATGGTAGCTATCTATATTAACAAAAATAAATTCTTCTTTTGACAAATGTCCATTCAAGTCCTTGGCCCATTTTCTTAATCAGGTTATTCTTCTTATTGAGTTCAGCTTCTTATGTATTTTGGGGACTAATCCCTTATTAGATGTATGATTTGCAGATATTTTCTCCCACCTTGTGGGTTGTCTCTTCACTCTGTTATTTTCTGTCTGATGTAATCTCAATTGTCCGTTTCACTTATGTTGCCTGTAGTACTACATACACTCCTTCACCTAGGTTCAGCTTGCTTTTCAAGCCTTATCTTTAGTCGTTTCTCATGTTCCATCTACCTGTAACAGACTACTTGCTCATTCTCCAATATGCCCAGTGTCTTTTTATCTCTATGCCAAAATTTTTATTTTGCCCTTTCTACCTGGCAAACTTCTATCCATGCATTAAGTTCAAACTGAAATGTCATCTCATCTCTGAATTTCACCAAATTATATCTTTATTTCCCAATGCTGAATTCTTATTTGTATATTCATCGTATCTTACAGATGCTTTTAATATTTACGGTATAGTTACTAGTTTATATAATTATTCCCCCCTTTAGAGTCTGAGCTTATTAAAAGCAAACATCATATATTCCTAGCAGTAAAGCAACTCACATAAACAATAAGTATTGGCTGAATTTCAGAAAATAAACTATACATCCATGAGTTTAAGACTCCAAAATCATCAATATCTTCAAATACAGTAGAACCACTTTTTTCCCAACATGGTCAGGATTTGAGCTGATTACTTAGAAAAGTCTTTTGAAGGAAGGATACATATACTCCTTCTCTCTCTCTTTAAATACTCCTAACTGAAGACATACTGTAAGTCGTTCTCTAACTTGGTAACATACAGTCAAGAGTTAGTCTTTTGGGGTCGGCTCTGTGGCGTAGCAGGTAAAGCCGCTGCCTGCAGTGTCGGCATCCCATTTGGGCGTCGGTTAGTGTCCAGGCTGCTCCACTTCCGATCCAGCTCTGCTATGGCCTGGGAAAGCAGTAAAAGATGACCCAGGTCCTTGGGCCTCTGCAACCATATAGGAGACCCAGAACAAACTCTTGGCTCCTGGCTTCAGATTGGCAGAGCTCTGCCCACTGCAGCCAACTGGGGAGTTAAACCAGTGGATAGAAGACCTCCCTCTCTCTCTCTCTCTCCCTCCTTCTCTAACTCTGAATTTCAAATAAATGAATGAATATTAAAAAAAAAAAAAGATTTAGTCTTTAATTGCTCTGTTTCTTTTCCTTTTTTAAGATTTATTTATCTGAAAGGCAGTTACAGAGAGAGAAAGGTTGATTCCATCTGCTGGTTCACTTCCCAAATGGCTACAACAGCCAGGGATGGGCCAGGCAGAAGCCAGGAGCCAAGGACTCCATCAGAGTGTCCCTTAAGGTGGTAGATGTCCTGGTACTTGGGCCATCTTCTGCTGCCTTCCCAGCCATTAGCAGGGAGCTGGATCAGAAGCAGAGCAGCCAGGAACTCAAACTGGTGCTCCAATGGGATGGCAGCACCACTTAACCCTCTGTGTCATGATGCTGGTCCCTCTGCTTTTTTCTTACATAAGCCATAACTCGTATTCTTTTTTTTAAATTGATCCAAGAATGTACAAAACAGACTCTTTCTGGAGTTTTGCAATTTTTTCCCCAATGTTATACACTATCTAATTAATTTATATAATTGCAATCTCAAATACAACGGACATAAGGAAGCTTTGGTTAACAGTGCAAATAACTTGGTGTGTAACTGAGCTGGTGGGAGTTGAGAAGCGTGCTGATGACAGCTTCTAACAAACAGCATTCACCATGCACTCATCTCATGGATGGACTGAGCTATGTCAGTTACTCCAACAAGACAATGAAGTGGAGGCTGGTTAACAGACTTCACATGCTGCATCTGAAAACGGTCTTCACAGAAATATAGATATAGCAGAATTGCTTTCAAATTAATTATCTGCTTAAGAAAACATTATATATTATATAACCCTAATATCTAGACGTGTTTTTGCCTGTTGACCGTAGTTCCCACTTCTTGATAGGAACCCAGCTTTACCAACAGGTCCTCAGTTGTTCATACGTTCAAATGAGCTCATCACATAGCAAAATAAGAAAAAAGGAGAAGAAATTTGCAAATCATAGCTCAATCACAACCTTATCCCAGAATAAAGATTCCCCTTGTGGGTCATCACTTAAACTTGTTTCCCAACTCCTTTGCCCAGTTTCTTTTAGTTAACCTAATTGCCTGCTTAGATCTGTAACCATGGGGGCCAGCACTGTGGTGTGGTAGGTTAAGCCTCTGCCTGAGGCACCAGCGTCCCATACAGCCACTGGTTTGAGTCCCAGCTGCTCCTCTTCTGATATAGCTCTTTGCTATGGCCTGGGAAAGCAGTAGAAGATGGCCTGAGAGCTTGGGACCCTGCACCGGCTTGGGAAACCGAAAAGAAGTTTCTGGCTGTTGGCTTCGGATCAGCTCAGCTCCAGCTCTTTGTGGCCATTTAGGGAGTAAACCAGTGAATGGAAGACCTTTTTTTCTGTCTCTCCCTCTGTCTGTAACTATGCCATTCAAATAAATAAATAAAATCTTAAAAAAAAAAAATCTGTAACTGTATATCCAGTTTGCACCACAACTTTATAAATAATCTCCCTTCCCTCTATTGACTAATTAGACTTTTGACTAACTGCATATACCCTTTTGAATATTTGTAAGCTGGTTTCTCTCTAACTGGAATTCAACTGCTTATTTTATACTTAATATCTGTATCTATCCAGATTTCTACATACATACATACTTGTCCAGCTTTAACAGATTTTGGTTTTGTTTGATCTTTTCAATCTATATCTTAACTTTCCAACTCTGACTTGGCAGTACCGATTCTACCTTTTTTACAGCTAAAAATCCATAACCACTCATGGATGCAAAAATTAAATACAAAGCACAGCAAGTGCCATTAGAATGAAAAAGCAGTAGCTCTAAGGAATAAGATCCTAGAAAAATCCAAAGTTATATTCTGCACATGTTTTGCTATGGCATAACAAATGAAATTTAAAAAAGATTTGATAATATCTGGAACAAAAAGATGTTCTGGATTGTCTCAGGAAAGAAAGAAATCAGAATATTAATTCCTTGGGAATTTGAATTTTCTTTTTTTTTTAAACTTTTATTTAGTAAATATAATTTTCCAAAGTACAGTTTATGGATTACAATGGCTTCCCCCCCCATAACTTCCCTCCCACCCGCACCCCTCCTATCCCCTGCTCCCTCTCCCATTCCATTCACATCAAGATTCATTTCCAATTATCTGTATATACAGAAGATCGATTTACTATATATTAAGTAAAGATTTCATCAGTTTGCACCCACACAGAACATAAAGTGTAAAATACTGTTTCAGTACTAGTTATAGCATTAATTCCCTTTGGAAGACACATTAAGGACAGAGATCCCACATGAGGAGTAAGTACACAGTGACTCCTGTTATTGACTTAACAATTTGACACTCTTGTTTATGGCATCAATAATCTCCCTAGCCTCTAGTAATGAGTTTCCAAGGCTATGGAAGCCTCTTGAGTTCACTGACTTCGATCTTATTCAGACAAGGTCATAGTCAAAATGGAATTTCTCTCCTCCCTTCAGAGAAAGGTACCTCCTTCTTTCTACTGGGCTCTCACTAGCAGAGACCTTTTATTTAGGGTTTTTTTTGTTTTTTTTTTTTTTTGCCCAAGTATCTTGGCTTTCCATGCCTAAAATACTCTCATAGGCTCTTCAGCCAGATCTGAGTGCCTTAAGGGCTAATTCTGAGGCCAGAGTGCTGTTTAGGACATCTGCCATTCTATGAGTCTGCTGTGTATCCCACTTCCCATGTTGAATCGTTCTCTCCCTTTTTTATTCTATCAGTTAGTATTCGTAGACACTAGTCTTGTTTGTGTGATACCTTTGACTCTTAGACCTATCAGTGTGATCAACTGTGAACTGAAATTGATCACTTGGACTAGTGAGATGGCCTTGGTACATGTAATCTTGATGGGATTGTATTGGAATCCCCTAGCACATTTCTAATTCCACCATTTGGGGCAAGTCCGAATGTTCTTTCCTTTTGTTCACTCTACCCTAATAAAATTATTAACTAACAGATGATATGTATATAGCTTTCTTTCTGGCTAAAGTGTTACTGCCTCTATTCATCATATTTTTTGTAAGACAAAATACTACTTACTTAAAATGACTTCAATCTGACAATGATACAAGTGCAAATGAAAGAATTTAGGTAAGCCATCTGCTATCACAGCAAAGCCCATTAAGAAATTTTTATGTGAGATGTTCTCCTAGACAAGCAATAAAGGTACAAGTTTCAAAGGCTAGCACATCAAATTAAAAACATACCAATTTCTTCTACTTCTTCGAGGAAATCATTGTATTCTCTTAGACTAGGAAAGTCTTCTTCCCTTTTATTGTATCTTTAAGAGAAGAAAAATAACAACCTATTACACATCATTGATTTGGATACTCTCTAATTTGCTTATCCTTACTTAATTCATACATGATACCCAGAAAAGCACTGCTTATGTAAAACACTGTTATTTTAGACACAAGGTTTGTAACTAGACCAAGAACTCTACTCTTGAATTCATATGACTGCAGAGATGGTGCAGAATCAAGAAAGAAATAGTACAATATACAAAATCTTTGTAAAATTTAAGGGAAGAAAAACTAGGAGCTTGAAGGATTGGGAAATAAACATAAACAGGTGAATCATAGAAAAAATTGTTTACTTCCTAGATTCACTAATTTTCAGAAAACTAAAAGTTAATTCAAAAGAGATTATCTCATTGTTTTAAGATAATTATGGTCTGGAAAATGCTAGATCTGGAAAATCTGTAGTGTTACAATGTACCTATGAGGAACTAGAGAAGTGCAAGAATTAATAAAGCAAAAAAAAAAACCATGAAACTAATAACTACCTTCCAGCAGCAATCCAAATATTACAAGACATTGATAAGATATTATTAGCTAGGTATAGGCATTATGGCACAACAGATTAAGCCATAGCCCGTGATGCTATAACCCATATCAGAGTGTTGATTCATGTTCTGGCTACTTCACTTCCCATTCAGCTTCCTGCTAACCCATCCCAGGAGGCAGCAGATAATGGCGCAAGTGCTTGAGCCCTTGACACCCACAAAGGAAACCTGGATGGAGTTCCTGGCTCCTGGCTTTGGCCTGGCCCAGCCCTGGCTATTTCACACATTTGCAGAATAAATCAATGGATGAAATATCCATCTCTCTCTCTCTCCATGTCACTCTGCCTTTCAAGTAGATGAAAATAAATAAAACATGTAAAAAATTGTATAAAAGCTAAAAGGATGGGGCCAGCACTGTGGCATAGCACCTTGAAGACCCAGCTTGCAGAGTGAGCATCCCATATGAGTGTTGGTTCTATTAACAGCTGCTCCACTTTGATCCAGCTCTCTGTTATGGCCAGTAGAAGATGGTCCAAATCCTTGGGCCCCTGCATCTGCATGGGAGACCCAGAAGAAGCTTCAGGCTCCTGGCTTCAGATTGGCCCAGCTCTGGCCACTGGCCATTGCAGCCATTTAGGGGAGAGAGTGATCAAGTGGATGGAAGACTGACTCACTCTCTCTCTCTCTCTCTCTCCCACTCTCCCTCTCATTCTCTTTCTATAACTCTGCTTTTCAAAACAGATAAATCTTTAAAAATAAAAGCAAAAAGGTATTATTGGTTAGGTACCTAAAAAGAGGCTGCTAAAGCATTGATGACCTGGGATGAAAGAAAGAAAAGTTAAACAAATACATTAATCATTTTAACTAAGAAAACAATGATATCTTATAATAAAAGGATAAAATGACACCTGAAACTACTAACAAAGAGTAAAATAAAATGTCTACACATGCCCCAACATAAAGTGTAGCTAACATATGATTTTCTCTAAACAGCCTTCAAATTTCAATGCAAATGTTACCTCTTTGGCCCATACCTGACACTACTGATCCCACCAACACTCGTCCTCTGCCACTATATTGTAAGCCAGAGTACAGAATTCTTAGCTGTTTTAGTCATCATTTTGTATCTCCTACTTAACAAGCATAACAGTAGTTGCACACAGTACACACTATCAATACATATTAAAGAATAAATAGCAAAGGAATACACTAAGGGTGAAGCCATCAATCAAGAGCTCTTCTTTGATGAAGGTTAGATAAGTGCTACCCACTTTTCTAAGAACTCAATAAATGTTTGTAAAACAAATGCATAGATGAATCTCTCATTATTTCCTTGTCAATCTGTCCACATTGATATCAGCAAATGATATCAATTACTGAAATAGATGTTAAAGTCCTCTTTGTTGGCTGAATCATTCAAACTCTAGCACTTACATCTTTAGCACCTTTTTCCGAATCTCCACCTCCTTGTCAACCGTGGGATCTTCAAAGAGTTGCACCCTGAAGTTGCTCTTTCTGAGTGGAGTACCACATTCAGGACAATTTCCGGCTCCTCTCACAAACAGTAAATCCACACAACTTTCACACCTGTAAGGAGAGAAAGAAAACATAAGATCTACACTAGTATTCAAAGCCATGAGAGAGAGAGCACAGGCAGACATAAAAACTAGCCATTGTTTAAGATCTAACAAAAAAAAAAATTTTAGAAAATGTTCATTTTTCTTTAGAGCTCACTTGTCAGATAAAAGTATGCCAAGAAACGCCAGTTCAGTTTTACAAATTAGACAAATTTATAAATTAAAATAAGTTGAGTAGGGGATTAGGAAGATTCAGAAGAGCAAGACAGACACACTAAAGAGGCATGTGAAAGATTTTTCTATGATCACCTCCACTCCCAATGCAACACAAGCTTAGCATCCCTAAAATCTGAAATCCAAACTTTAAGCACCAACATGATGCAATAAATGCACAAGTCCATACCTTGAAACTGTGTCATGCACAAAATTACTAAAAATGTTATATAAAACCACCTTCAGGTTATTTGTATAAAGTGTGTTTGAAACATTAATGAATTTTGTGTGTAGATTTGGGTCTCTTATAGACATACAAATATACCCAAATCCAGAAAACTCCAAAATCTGGACACCTCTGAATGCCAGCCTCCCAGATAAGGGATACTCAACCTGTATCATCCTTACCCTAGACGAGAGAAGCCTGTGCCAGGGGCTCCGCAGTTTAGAGAGCCCTGCATACCACCACACTAATAGAGACCTTTTTCTCCTTTCATCCTTGTAGCAAGTTTCCTGAAGGTTCAGATACCAACTTAGCAAACAGGAATTACAGGAGAGTGGTACTAGCTGAATTAGGTCCCACAGGCCAGGGAAAAAGGAACTTAAGAGTCTCCCAGTATGTGTGAAGAAGGGGAAGAATCACACTGCCTCTGCTATGAGAAATCCTAGGAGTAGCTACTTAGGAAACCTCTACTCAGTTAAAATTGGCTGCCAGAAATCAAAGTGAATGCCTAGGCAAGCCAAGTTTCCTGGACAACTTCATCTCCCCTCCTACTCAAAGTCTTGAGTTAGAAAAGCAAGGAGCTAGAGAGTAAATCTCTTTGTAACCAGATTCCTGGGGACTTGGTATGATTAGCTTGTGTATTATTTTACATGGATCCACACACCACCCAATCATCCCTGGCATGAGCCAAGAGATACACACTACCATACAGACTGGCAAGTGAGCAGCGTCTAGAAGAGCGGAGAACAATTCCTTTAACCTAGATCGTGAGAGTTAGGCTGCTGTGATCTCAAGACACAGCAGGGGAACTCTGGCTGAGCCAAGGATATAGCTTAACTTAATGTATAACTTAAATATTAAGCATTTTAACAAATATTCAGTTTAGCCTCCAGTTACAACCTTGCTCCACTAAATATGTGTTAGGGGACTATAGTCCTAATCATTCTTTTTTATTAAGCAATATTTTAAATTATATTTTTATAATATTGATATCCTGTCTATATCCCCTAGAATACATACTTCATGAGGGCAGAATATGACCTATCATATCTATCCCCATGCCAGAGAGCAAGTAGCCTATAAATTTTACTGAACAAAAATATGAGTATAAGGCCGAGGGGGAAAATTCTAATAAGGATGGGAAAAGTTGCTTCATCCAACTATGTATTTGACTTACAGAATAAGCTAAATGAGAAGACTAATAAACAATTTTCAGTATTATTAGTAAAATGCTAGCAGTGACTTATGCCTATTTCTATATATTAGTGTCGAGAAAATACCAGGAAAAAAAATAAATCAGTTGTCATTACCAAAATCAACAAAACCCCAGAAAAAACACTTTGGGCTTGGGATGTTTGGGAGTGATGCATTTCTGCTATTCTTTGTGGTTAGAGAAAATTGAACCCAACTAACCCCACTACTGTAGTCAAAATAGGCACACTTTATAATCACCATTGACTAAAGAGATTTACAAGCAAGGAATAACCTAAAATATTAAAACTATAGAGCCACATATAATAATCCATACTTCAAGGTCTTAGAGACTGGACTCAATCAATAGTTCAGCTAGAAAAGTAATATACAATACCAATATTTCTAAAATTTAAATTGCATATTAGATATCTTACTTCCAAAATGAGTTGTACAAACCCATTTCTAAAAAAATCTGCCTTAAGTCATAGGAATTTAAATAGTGCTAAAGAGATTTTAAGATAGTTTATTTTCCTATACGTTTTCCTTTCATGATTTGAACTGCTAAAAGGATACTCTTTTTAAAATAAAATGTTTTACATTAACCAAAAGAGTATCCTTTTAGAAGTTCAAATCTTAAATTCAAACTTAAATAAAAGAAAGTTTTACTTCATTCTGTTCTATAATCCACAGGCAATGAGCTATTACTAAATTTATAGTGTTTTTGTGGTCACACATTTTTCTCTATATTCACATACTATATATATATATATATATATGAAAATTGGTCATATAAAAAAGAACAAAAGAAAAAGATGATAATTGCTAGTTCATTTTATGTGGCAAGAGAGCAACCGAAACAGCAGTATGTGGGAAATCTTTTGCCTCCAAGAGTACTAAGAATTTTTTCAAACAAAATCTTATATTTTGCAGAACACAGGAAAATTTGCTGAAAGAACCTGAATCTTCCATCATTACCATTTCCCAAAAGCATTTTCTTTGTTTTTTGTTTTTTTTTTAAGATTTATTTATTTATTTGAAAGGCAGACTTACAGAGAGAGGCAGAGGCAGAGAGAGAAAGAGTAAGAGAGAGAGAGAGAGAGAGAGAGAAGTCTTTAATCCACTGGTTCACTTCCCAAATGGCCACAACGGCTGGAAACACACCAGTCTAAAGCCAGGAGCCAGGAGCCTCCTTTAAGGTCTCCCATGCAGGTGCAGGGGCACAATGACTTGGGCCATCTTCCATTGCTTTCCCAGGCCACAGCAGAGAGCTGGACCAGAAGTGGAGCAGCTGAGATGAGAACTGGTGCCCATATGGGATGCTGGCACTACAGGCTGCAGCTTCACCCACTATGCCACAATGCTGGCCCCTTTTCTTTTATTTTTAAAAACCAGAAGAGTCTTCCTGCTCTCTTCTCTCTGGATATTTTAAGTAGATTTCATTTTCTTTTATCAAGAATATTTAACGGTTTATATGTCTTTAAGATTTTAATCAACTTGTTTGATTTTCTTTTCTGTTCTGTTATGAAGAATTTTTTTCTTGGGAGTTGGCACTGTGGTGCAGTGGGTTAAAGCCCTGGCCTAAGGCGCTGGCATCCCATAAAGATGCTAGTTCTAGTCCCAACTGCTCCTCTTCCAATCCAGCTCTCTGCTATGGCCTGGGAAAGCAGTAGAAAATGACCCGAGTCCTTGGGCCCCTGCACCTTGGGAGACTCGGAAGAAGCTCCTGGTTCCTGGCTTCACTTAGATGCAGCTCCGGCCATTGCAGCCATCTGGGGAGTGAACCAGTGGACGGAAGAAGTTTCTCTCTCTCTCTCTCTCTCTCTTTCTCTCTGTCACTCTGTCTTTCAAATAAATAAAATAAATCTTTTAAATTTTTTTTCTTGTATCTGAGGGGATTTGACTTTTTAAAAAGCAACTATATTACCTGCAGAATTTCAAGAAGTATTAAAACAGATTAATTTACTTAGAGAAAGTCTTCGTTACAAACTCTATATTTAAGACTGGCTGTGAAGTAAACTAGTTTGATCAACACTTTCTCTTCTTCTTTGGCATGCTGGCTTCTGGAAACAACTCAAAACCGAAGCCTGTGGCCTTGAAAGATTAAAACAGGGGCCAGCACTGTGGTGCAGCAGGTTAACGCCCTAGCCTGAAGCGCCGGCATCCCATATGGGCACCAGTTCAAGACCCAGCTGCTGCACTTCTGATCCAGCTCTCTGCTATGGCCTGGGAAAGCAGCAGAAGATGGTTCAAGTCCATGGGAGACCTGGAAGAGGCTCCTGGCTTCAGATCGGCACAGCTCTGGCTGTTGCGGCCAATTGGGGTGTGAACCAGTAGATGGAAGACTTCTCTCTCTCTCTCTCTCTGTGTAACTCTTTCAAATAAGTAAATAAGTCTTTAAAATATAAAAAAGAAAGATTAAAACAAGTAATAATTTCTGTTAAAGAAAAATTTTATTGCAATAAATTATTTCTTATACCTATATACAATGAATTCTACAGAGAAGAAGCTGGATATTACTAAAGAAGCTGGATACTACACATAAAAACATGCTGCCTCATTTCTTCTGTACCAGTGAATATAGATCGAAAAGCCACAACTTTAAACATTAAAACTTAAGGAATCTTTTTTATTACTATTATTATTTTACTTGAAAGAGAGCAGCAGAGAGATGGAGATCTTCCATCTGCTGGTTTACTCCCCAAGATATTCCCAACCACAGGGGCAGAGCAAAGACAGGAGCCTGCAACTCAATCTGATCTCCCACATGTGTGCAGGTCCCAAACACCTGAGCCATCATCTGATGCTTCCCAGGGTGTGCATTAGCCAGAGACTGGGTAGGAAGCCGAGTAATCATGCACTCTGATATGGGAGGCA
Source organism: Sylvilagus floridanus (assembly GCA_949820135.1). Lineage (NCBI taxonomy): Eukaryota > Metazoa > Chordata > Mammalia > Lagomorpha > Leporidae > Sylvilagus > Sylvilagus floridanus. Next base: position 14,905,941 of record OX463228.1, on the reverse strand, counting down.
GGTATCCCAAGTGGTGACTTAACCATTGCACTAAACATCGACTCCTAGCAATCTATTTTTTTTTTTTATTTGACAGGTAGAGTTATAGACAGTGAGAAAGATCTTCCTCTTGTTGAATCACTCCACAGATGGCCGCTACGGCTGGCACTGTGCCAATCCGAAGCCAGGAGCCAGGTGCTTCCTCCTGGTCTCCCATGCTGTTTGCAGGGGCCCAAGCAGTTGGGCCCATCCTCCACTGCCTTCTTGGGCCACAGCATAGAGCTGGACTGGAAGAGGGGTAACTGGGACTAGAACCCGGTACCCATATGGGATGCCGGCACTGTAAGCAAAGGATTAACCAAGTAGCCATAGCACCAGCCCCTGCAATCTATTTATTTTTTTAAGGTTTATTTATTTGAAAGTCAGAGTTACACAGAGAGAGAGAAATACAGATATCTTCCATCTACTGGTTCACTCCCAAAGGGTCGCAATGGCTGGAGGTAGGCCAGGCAGAAGCCAGGAGTCAGGAGTTTCTTCCACATGGGTACAGGGGCCCAAGCATTTGGACCAGCTTCTATTGTTTTCTTAGGCACATTAGCAGGGGGCTGGATCAGCAATGGAGCAGCCAGGACTCAAACCAGCACTCATATGGAATGCTGCCCTTGTAAGTGGCAGCTTTACCTGCTGCCCTACAATGCTAGCCCTGACCCCTGGTAATCATAATTCAACTAAATCATTTGAAAAAAAAAATTGTCTTAAATGAGTCAGAAAATATTACAGGCATAAATCTCCAAAATAATCAGTTATTAATTAAAATTAAAAATAGGAACCAATATCATGGCACAATGGGTTAAGTTACTGGTTAGTTACAACTCCAGTAACCCGGCCGGCGCCGTGGCTCAATAGGCTAATCCTACGCCTGCAGCGTCAGCACCCCGGGTTCTAGTCCCAGCTGGGGCGCTGGTTCTGTCCCAGTTGCTCCTCTTCCAGTCCAGCTCTCTGCTACAGCCAGGGAAAGCAGTGGAGGATGGCCCAAGTGCTTGGGCACCTGGCTCCTGGCTTCGGATTGGATCGCCGCAGCACGCCGGCCGTGGTGGCCATTTGGGGGTGAACCAACAGAAGGAAGACCTTTCTCTCTGTCTCTCACTGTCTAACTCTGCCTGGCAAAAAAAAAAAAAAAGAAGAAGAAGAAGAAGAAAAAAAAAGAAAGCAAGTAACCCATATCAGAGTGCTAGTTCAAGTCCTAGCTGCTCCACTTCCGATCCAGCTTCCTACTAACATGCCTGAAAAGGGAGTGGAAGGTGGCCCAAGTGCTTGGGCTTCTGCCACCCATATGGTGACCAGGATGGAATTCCTGGCTCCTGACTTTCACTGGCACAGCCTGCTGCAACCATCTGGGGAGTAAAAAAGCAGAATGAAGATCTCTCTCTCTCTCTCTCTCTGCCTTTCAAATAAATAAATAATTTTAATACATAAAATAATGTTACCACCATCCAAAAATGAAATATATATGAGGAGTCAAAAAAATAAAATCGACTGCATTAGAAAAGGCAGTGAATTTACAGACAGACTTTGTTCCAATAGTTTGCTTACAAATAACACTAGCGGGACTCAGAATACATTTTCCTACAGAAAGTATGCTACATGTAATACTTAGGCTTTCAACTAGATTAAACTGGTCCACAGAAATATGAACAATTTTCTTATTTTTCTCCCTTCCTCTAACCTCTCCATGAGACAATGACATGAGGTCTCAAAGAGGAATTACAATGGAGTTAAATGAGGGTATCTAAAAGGTTTTTTGGTCCCAAGAAGATAATCAATTGGAATCTTCATTGTAAGGAGGCCGACAATTGTCTTAAACCTCAGTGATCTGTGACCCAAAACACATGTATATTTATGATTTCAAAACTGAATTTGGGGCGGAATCTGATGTACCAGGTAAGATGGCACTTGGGGCACCCAGCATTCCAAATCAGAGTACCTGGGTCAATGTGATTCAATCAGAGTACCTGGTTCAATGTGATTCAATCAGAGTACCTAATTCAATGTGATTCAGTCAGAGTACCTGGGTCAATGCGATTCAATCAGAGTACCTGGTTCAATGTGATTCAATCAGAGTACCTGGTTCAATGTGATTCAATCAGAGTACCTGGGTCAATGTGATTCAGTCAGAGTACCTAATTCAATGTGATTCAATCAGAGTACCTGGGTCAATGTGATTCAATCAGAGTACCTGGGTCAATGTGATTCGATCAGAGTGCCTGGTTCAAAGTCCAGGAACCCTCCTGATTCCAACGTCTCACTAGGGTGCACACTAGGAGCTAGCAAGATGATGGCTTGGGTCCCTGCTATCCATGAGTGAAATCTGGACTGAGTTCTAGGTTCATTCAGCCTGGCCAAGCCACGGCTGATACAGGTATTTAAACCAGCTGATTCTCTTTCTCTCCCCCACCTCCCCACCCCATCTTATAAACGAAAATAAATTTTAATTTTTTTTAAGATTTATGTACTTATTTGAAAGGCAGAGTTAGAGAGAGAGAGAGAGAGAATGAGAAATAGAGACAGATGGAGAGAGACCTTCCATCAGCTGGTTCATTCCCCAAATGGCCACAATCAATAGACAGGTCAGGAGCCTAGAACTCTATTTGGAACCTGCAAATCCATCTAGGTCTCCCATGTGGGTGGCAGGGGCTCAGATACTTGAGCCAGCTTCCTCTGCTTTCCTAGACACATCAGCAGGGAGCTGGATCAGAACTGGAGCAGCCAGGACTTGAATCAGAGTTCATATGGGATGCCGACATCACAGGCAGCACCCTAACCCTTTGCACCACAAAGCTGACCCTGAAAATAAGTTTTTTGTTTTTTTACTCTAAACTTGGGGTTGGCACTGTGGCATAGGTTAAGCCTCCGCCTGTGGCACCAGCATCCCGTATGGGCGCTGGTTCATGTCCCGGCTGCTCCTCTTCCCATCCAGCTCTCTGCTTGTGACCTGGGAAAGTAGTACAAGATGACTCAAGTGCTTGGGCCCCTGCACCCACATGGGAGACCAAGAAGAAGCTCTTGGCTTCTGAATTTGTATCAGCCCAGCACCAGCCATCAAGGCCATTTGGGGAATAAACCAGCAGATGGAAGACCTCTCTGTCTCTCCCTCTCTCTCACTGTAACTCTGCTTCTCAAATAAATAAATAAATCTTAAAATAAAACTCTAAACTTAATAACAATTGATAGAAGCAAATGTAATCATAATAAAAACAGAATTACCTATTTGTGTATATGAATTTCATGCCAATTAGCCACAGAATCCAGTTAACTTTTTCTACAATAATCATTTCTCATTTATCTCAGCAATTAATACCTTATATTTATGTGATATTCTCAACTTAAACCTTAAAACATTTGCTGTTTAATTTCCTGATCAGTCCTTTCATATCCTTAGGTTAAGATGGTGTGAATCATGTTTTACCTAAAAGAAAATTCAGAATCTACTCCAAATTCTGTGGGAAAAAATTATAAAATTCTGCCAGTACTAGCTTTGGGATATGAAGCAAATAATTCACCCATAAAAAGAGAAACTATGACCTGGGACAGTAAGTGTTAAAACATTAAAATGATAGTAAACTTTAAGGAGAAAAAACAAATCATCCTCACAATTTAAAAAAAAAGTATGTTTGGCCGGCGCCGTGGCTCAACAGGCTAATCCTCCGCCTTGCGGCGCCGGCACACAGGGTTCTAGTCCAGGTTGGGGCGCCGGAGTCTGTCCCGGTTGCTCCTCTTCCAGGCCAGCCCTCTGCTGTGGCCCAGGAGTGCAGTGGAGGATGGCCCAAGTGCTTGGGCCCTGCACCCCATGGGAGACCAGGAAAAAAAAGCACCTAGCACCTGGCTCCTGCCATTGGATGAGCATGGTGCGCTGGCCGCAGTGCGCCATCCGCGGCAGCCATTGGAGGGTGAACCAACGGCAAAAGGAAGACCTTTCTCTCTGTCTCTCTCTCTCACTGTCCACTCTGCCTGTCAAAAAAAAAAAAAAGTATGTTTATCCATTTTTTCATTGTCTTAGAACTTAAAATTAATGTACAATCAATCATCTGTTGGTTGTTACTATTTAGGATAGCAATTTCCAACTAACAAGTAAAGAATATAAGATTCAAGTAGTATATTTGTCTATTTTGAGCCAAAAGCTTGAGTTATATAAAAACAAATATTTATATGCATGGGAAAGGAAAGCAGAAGTAATTTAGCATGGTTGTGCCAGGAAGACATGCACTTTCAAAAAAATATGGATTTGTACCCTATCTATAGATAGCAAGGATCATGGAATCTATCCAGTTTTGCTTTTGTACTTCTTGCCAGGAAACTCCTAAGCAAAATTTAAATCCTTTATGAAACAATACTATATATATTTTCTAGGAAGAGATTGGAAATATATGGGAAAAACAATGAAATAATACTTATCTTGTGCTGTTATTTCCTTATTGGAAATAATACCCACACCACAAGATAAGTATGGATGTGTGTACTAAACACAGGAAGTCAAATTTTAATTACATAACTGATCATGATTCTCTCCACATTTCATTTTCTTTGTTAATCTTATTCTTGCAACTTCACAACGATCTGTAATAAAAATCCCAGATGTCTATCTCCAGCCCAAAAATCTCTCCTAAACTCCTATTAGGCACTGCCTACTACACAATTCCTCTTTGAAATCCCACAAGTTACCTCAAACTTAACATATCTAAACCAATATCCTCACCTCCGAGGACAGAAAATGAGAACCCCAACTCTTCAAAACAATCATATATTGTGATGAAGAGAGAAAAAGGGGAAAAAACACAAATAACTCTGTTTTAGAGTAATATTCTAATTATTATTTTTTTTTTGACAGGCAGAGTGGACAGTGAGAGAGAGAGACAGAGAGAAAGGTCTTCCTTTGCCTTTGGTTCACCCTCCAATGGCCGCCGCGGCCGGCGCACCGCGCTCATCCAATGGCAGGAGCCAGGTGCCAGGTGCTTCTCCTGGTCTCCCATGGGGTGCAGGGCCCAAGCACTTGGGCCATCCTCCACTGCACTCCTGGGCCACAGCAGAGAGCTGGTCTGGAAGAGGAGCAACCGGGACAGACTCTGGCGCCCCAACCGGGACTAGAACCCTGTGTGCCGGCGGCGCAAGGCGGAGGATTAGCCTGTTGAGCCACGGCGCCAGCCAATATTCTAATTATTATTATAAGCTTTCAGCCAATGAGTAACCATTCAACAAATTATATTGCAACCTCCTGGCCAGCAAGTGTTCACACACACATCATACTCCAAATGTTCAAAGCCAAGGACAATTTCTGAAATACATGTATTCTACCATTCTGCACTCATTCTTTCAACCACTGATGAATAAATTTGACTCCAAGCTAAAAGCGAATGTTCAGGGTGCAGACATTGTGGTGCAGAAGGTTAAGCCTACATCCCACATCACAGTGCCTGGTTTGAGTGCCAGTTTCTCTGTCACTTTCAATCCTGGTTCCAGTTAAGGTAGCAGACGATGGCTCAAGTACTTAAGTCACTACTACCCACATGGGACTCAGAAGGAGTTCTTCGCTCGTGGCTTCCACCTGGCCTAGCCTAACCCTGGCTGTTGCCAGCATTTGGAGAATGAATCAGAGAATGGGAGCACTATCCATCTACCTACCTATCCATCTACCTACCTACCTACCTCTGTGTGTGTGTGTGTGTGTATGAGAGAGAGACTGACTGACTCTGCCTTTCAAATAAATAAACATTTTTTTAAAAAGTATGGATGCTACCTGTGATGACAGTATCCCATATGAGCGCAGGTTTGAGTCCTGCCTGTTCCACTTCCAATCCAGCTCTCTGCTAATTCGTCTAGGAAAGTAGCAGCAGATGGCCCAAGTCCTTGGCTCTGCACCCATGTGGGAGATACAGATGAAGCTCCTGGCTTCAGCTTGGCCCAGCCTAGGATCTTACAGCCATTTGGGGAGTGAACCAGTAGATAAAAGTGTGCTCTCTCTCTCCCTCCTTCTCTCTGTAAGACACAGTTGAGGAAACAAAGTCAAAACTGTTCCAGATTGGAGGGAAAAGCCTCAAACTTTCTGAAGGGAGTCAGAAGCACCAATGCAGACTAAGAGAAGTTACAAACAACTGTATGAATGATAGGCATACTGGCAAGAATGCCGGGCACATTAGCAGGACCAGAAGTGGAGCAGTCGGGACTTGAACTGGCACTCAGAATGGGATGCCAGTGTTGCAAGTGGTAGCTTAACCTGCTGTGCCATAAGGTCAGTCCCTCCTTTTTCTTTTTTCTCTATTTATTTGAAATTCAGAGTTATAGACAGTGAGGGAGAGAGAAAGATCTTCCATCTGCTAGTTCACTCTCCAGACGGCCACAACAGACCAGGCTGGGCCAGGCCAAAGCCAAGAGACTATTTCACACACAGGTGGCAGGGTCTCAAGCACCCGGGCCATCTTCCACTGCTTTCCCAGCCCATTAGCAGGGAGCTGGATTGGATGTGGAGCAGCCAGGACATGAACTAGTGCCTAGATGGGATGTCAGTGTCACAAGAGGCAGGCTTACCTGCTACACCTCAACGCCAGCCCCAATATAAAGCATTTTAAAGAAAAACAATTTTGTGAAAGACTACTATAAATTAAACACAAACACTGTTCATTAATAATCCCATCATATGCAAATAACATTGACTCTCCTCTTTTTAAAAAAAAAAGATTTTATTTATTTATTTGAGAGGGAGAGTTATAGACAGTGAGAGGGAGAGACTGAGAGAAAGGTCTTCCATCCAGTGGTTCACTCCCCAAATGGCTGCAATGGTTGGAGCTGCACCAATCTGAAGCCAGGAGCCAGGAGCTTCCTCCTGGCCTCTCACATGGTTGCAGGGGCCCAAGGACTTGGGCCATCTTCCACTGCCTTCCCAGGCCACAACAGAGAACTGGATTGGAAGAGGAGCAGCTAGGACTAGAACTTGGCACCCATATAGGATGCCGGTGCCACAGGCAGAGTATTAACCTACTGCGCCACAGCGCCGGCCCCCATGATAACCAATCACACCTAATTTTATAAAAGTATAAATTCTAGGGGCCAGCGCCATGGCTCACTTGGTTAATCTTCTTCCTGCAACACCGGCATCCAATATGGGTGCCAACTTCTAGTCCTGGTTGCTCCTCTTCCAGTCCAGCTCTCTGCTGTGGCCCAGGAAGGCAGTGGAGGATGGCCCAAGTACTTGGACCCCAGCACCCACTTGGGAAACCATGAAGAGGCACCTGGCTCCTGGCTTGGGATCAGCACAGTGCCGGCCATAGCGGACATTTGGGGAATGAACCGATGGAAGGAAGACCTTTCTCTCTGTCTGTCTCTCTCTATCTCTCTAACTCTACCTGTCAAATAAGTAAAAAAAAAAAAAAAAAAAAAAGTACAAGTTCTATAAATGTATTTATTATTTATATTCATTTTCATTTATTTTATTATACTTAATATTTTATAAAATATATTTAACAAATGTATTTGTTGAAAATTGACAACCATAAAATTATTAGTTTAAAAATGAGTTTTATTCATATGCAAAAGAATAAAGTGGGACACCTACCACATAGCACATAGAAAAATTAACTTGAAATGTACAACAACCTAAATATATCAGCTCAACTCATAAAACTCTTAGAATAAAGCTGAGAGGTAGATCTTTATGACTTTCAATTTGCTAATAAATTCTTCAATATGACACTAAAACCACAAGAAATAAAAGAAAAAATAGACAAATTGAACTTCATAAAAATTTTAATATGTAGGGCCAGCATTTTGGATAGTAGGTAAAGCTGCTGGCTGGAACACAGCACTCCATATGGTCACCACTCTGTGTCTCAGCTGCTCCATTTCCGACCCAGCTCCCTCATAATGGCCTGAGAAAAGCAGCAGAAGATGGCCCAAGAACGTGGGCCCTTGACATCCACATGGGAGACCTGGATAAAGCTCCTAGCTCCTGTCTTCAGATTGGCCCAGTGCTGGCTGTTGCAGCCTTCTGGGGAGTGAACAAGCAGATGTATCTCTCACTCTTGCCCCCTCTCTCTTTGTAACTCTGACTTTCAAAATAAATAATTTTTTTTTAAATTTAAGAACATGTGAATAAAAGGACATTATCCAGACAATAAAAAGATAACCTACAAAATGAGAAAGTATTTGCAAATTATATATCTGATAAAAAAATACAATACTTAGAATATATAAAGAAATTTTTTAATCATTTTTTATTATATTATTTTTTGCCAGGTAGAGTTAGACAGTGAGAGAGAGACAGAGAGAAAGGTCTTCCTTCGTTGGTTCACCCCCTAAATGGCCACCACGGCCAGCGCACTGCACCAATCCAAAGCCAGGAGTCAGGTGCTTCCTCCGGGTCTCCCATGCGGGTGCAGGGCCCAAGCACTTGGGCCATCCTCCACTGCCCTCCTGGGTCACAGCAGAGAGGTGAACTGGAAAAGGAGTAACCGGGACTAGAACCCAGGAAGCCGGCGCCACAGGCAGAGGATTAGCCAAGTGAGCCACAGTGCCAGCCCATAAAGAAATCCTACAACTCAGTAACAAAAAGAAATCCCAACACAATTTTTAGATGGACAAAATAATAGAATGTGCATCTGCCTTGGTTTGAATATGATTTGAACCCCCTGACTTCTGGCAGTTTAATCCTCAAAAGTTTATCCTAATGGGATTACGAGAGTAGAAACTTAATCCAAGGATGGTATCTAGAGGTAGGAGATGGTATCTAGAAAGTGGAGACCCCATGATTGAATCCTGGTGGCTTTAGACAAACAGGAAGAGGCCACATAGTGAAACATGCACATGTCCCCCATAGTGTAATGTAGTCCAGGGGAGGCCTCACTAGAGCCCATTCCCCAGAAAGGGCCCTTGAGAGTTTCTATGCCATGCTGTTTGGAGTTTGTGTCTCCAAAACCATGAGTCAAAATAAATCTCTTTTGTGTATAAAGCAGCCTGACCCATGTTGTTACCTTATAGCAATAAAATAGGTGCCTACTACAGAAAATGATACTGGTTGGTTGCTCCTATCCTCATGAGACAAAGTGAAGAAAGGAGAAGACGAGGTGGGGATGAGATTTCTCTGCTCCAGTTCCACATAAACGGCCGAAGAGTGTCTAACTCTCTCGCGAGTCAGAATCTTCTCTCCTGTGGCCACAGGGCTGAGATTGCCAAAAACCTAGCACAAGCCCTCAGTTTTCAACTTGATGAATTATAACAAAAATTGAACTCTCAGCTTTTGGGGTTATCTATTGTTTTAGCACTGATTGGAAAATAATGGGATCCTGAAAATTGGGATGGGGACATACAGGAGGACGCTGATGATAACTCTGAACTCCTGAATTCTGATTATTCTTGTTTGCCAGTGGAAATGGTCACATACCACTATTGGATGTGTCTCCCCACATTCACCCCCCAACCTCTGCAGCAATAGCATCCCCATCAACAGCTTTCCCATGCCTTTCTCCTTCTTTCTAAAGGAATTAACTCTGCGTTGTCTGAGGAAACAGTAATGACCTCCCCTCAGGCAACTGCCAGGCTAGACCACGCTGATTCTCCCCCAGACCCACTCCTATCATCCTTCTTTGCTTCTAGACCTAAAACTAGACTCCCATCCTAGCAGGTCCTAAATGTAAAATACAAAATGCACTCTATAAGAATGTGTGTTACACTCCAAAAGAATTATTCGAGTTTTCTAATTTACAGGAGTAAAAATTTCGATAATACATGTGGGAATGGATACTTAGTGTGTTGGATAACGGTGCAAAATCATAAATTCAGGTCATACCAACTTGATTGATATGGACCCACTACACAGAGCTTGTTACAGCCTGGGGAGTTAATGAAAACACTAATAGTCCAGCTGACTGACTAAAATATCTGAAGTATTTTCATAATACACGTTGCCCAGGAACCTTCTGAAGACCCTTCATACTGGCAAACAAAAGCATCAAAGGAATATGCTGTCTGTGCGCCTTTTGAAAACAGCCTGTCTTCACCTGTTACCAGTAACAATAATGTTGAATTTACTTTCCCAAATATGCTTTTCAAATGAGGTGACAGAGTGTACGAAAGCACTGCGAAAACTATCGACACGTCCTAAGATCATGCCACAGATGTTTTTTATACTAGAATACATTTCTGCTTGATAAATACAGCATTTATCATATAAAGTCTCTTTAGAAACACATTTACTTTAAACTTCTTTTAAAAAGCTGATTATCAATGAGCATATAAAAAAGAACAAAAAAATTGATCACATAAAAGTTCTCTAATTAAATATGTGGTGATATAATTAGATTCCACATTAGTTATTAAAAATACTTAGGTTTCTATCCAGTTCCGTCCCTTATCATGTAGGGTCTCAGAAAATCAAGCTCTCATTTATGAAATATCTAAAGCTTCTTCCAAGCTTGATAATTCTAGATAATTGCAAGTATCTATGACATGAATGTCTCACCCACAATGCACTCCCACGGCTTAACCCCAAGTCCAAGAACTTAAGATTAGTATACCCTAATATTACATAATGATCTATGGTTGACCTAATTTGAGACACACAAAATAACACACTCAAAAAAAAACTAAATTTCCCATTGAATATTGAACATATATTCTAATTACACAAAATGATTTGGGTATTCTATCGCTGCTTAATGGTTATAATCATCAAATTACCCATAATTTAGTCCTCTTTATTGCAAATAATATCAAGTACAAAGGTTAAAAACTAAAGTAAATCTTCAAATAATCTCTTCTGTTAGATATGCTAATAGTCAGAAAATATATTCAACATTTATTCCTTTGAAGTTATGAAATCTATTTTAATAATCATTCTTATTTAAACAAAATTCATAAAAAGTCACAGGGCTGAAGTCCTAGACAGATTTTAACTTCCTTAGATACTTTTTTCTAAGCAAGCACTTTCACTTAGTATATATAAATCACTATTGAATAAATAAAACTACACCATATTCCTCTCCGAGCCCAGACAGCGAGTGGTGACTTTAATACCTATCATGATCAGGCCTACAAGCAGCTTTGGGGGTGGCAGAGGGTCCTGCAGCACTGCTGGTGGCCACAGGTGCTGCAGCCAGAAAGAGAAGCCCACAGGGCCCTCCTACACAGCATATACAGGAAATCTACCTTTAAACACAGTGCAGAGCAACATGACCAAAGCAGAAAATAAAGCAGGGCCAGCGCTATGGCGTAGCAGGTAGGGGCTGCCGCTTTGCAGTGCTGGCATCCCATATGGGCGCCGTTTGAGATCCAGTTGCTCCACTTCCGATCCAGCTCTCTGCTGTGGCCTGGGAAGGCAGTAGAGGATGGCCCAGGTCCTTGGGCCCCTGCATCCACATGGGAAGACCTGGAAGAGGCTCCTGGCTTCATATCGGTGCAGCTCCAACCACTGTGGCCAATTGGAGGTGAACCAGAGGATGGAAGACCTCTCTCTCTCTCTCTCTCTCTCTCTAACTCGGACTTTCAAATAAAACAAAAAAATGAGCTTTGGACTCAGGAAAGGTGGAGCAGATGACAGAGGCGTGGGTGGCTCTCAAGCATCTAGAGGTGGATGGGATTCCCACGATAACTTCAATTCCAGCCTTAGGGATTTTTTATTTTTAAGATTTATTTATTTATTTGAAAGGCAGAGTTACAGAGAGGAGAGGCGGAGAGAGCTCTTCCATCTGCTGGTTTGCTTCCCAGATGGCCACAATGGCTGGCACTGGGCCAGGATGAAGCCAGGAGCTTCCTCCACATCTCCCATGTGGGTGCAGAGACCCAAGCACTATGGCCATTTCTGCTGCTTTCCCAGGCTATTAGCAGAGTTGGATCAGAAATGGAGCAACCGGGTCTTGAACCAGCACCCATATGGGATCCCAGCACTGCAGACAATGGCTTTACCTGCTATGCCTCAACACTGGCCGTGGGAGTGACTTCTTAGGAGATAGTAGCCCCAAGGTACAGTGAACAGGCCCTCTGAAGGGAAGTCTCTTTAGCCCCCCCACACACACCTCCAGGTGGCCCCAATGCAGACTTTAGAGAACCCACAGAAGGGCAAAGAACCCAGAGTCCCTGACTCCAGCTTAAGCTTCGAACAGTCCCAATACCCCTCAATCAAGTTGCCAATCCCAACTCTGCTTTCTTTTGGAGAGCCAGGCCCAGAGAGGAAGTGGTCTATAGGGAGCAAGAATGAGCACAGGCGAGGGCTGGGGGAGGGAGTCAGCAAGTGCAGGCGGCTCTGCAGCCCCCGTCCTATGCCCTGCACCGCACTCGGTACATGGAAGCACAGAGCTTGTGAACGCATGTCAACTGCTGACAAGTGGTTTTCTGTACATTCTTGGCTACACTGGAGCTCTCTTGTGTGTTTCAAGCCGCTCTTTCCCTGCCTTCCTTCTGTACTGCTCCCTTCTCGTCCTTTATTTTCCTTCCAGATCTAGGCTTTCTGGGGGGGGGGGGGACAGAATGTGAGTGTGGTCCAGCCTGGCTCAGGTTCTGCTCCTTTTTCCCCTTGGTTTTCTTTAAAAACATTGGCCAGACTCCAGGTGTTTCCTTTGATCTCCTCAGTGCTTGCCTTCTGACTGGTATGTCGAGTTCTGTATTGCTGTGGCTCCTGAAAAACTGACAAGCCAGACAGTGTCCAGTCTCTACTTCGTGGTGATGAGCCGCCCCAGTGGAGGCACCTTGCTTCCAGAGCAAGGGTACAATGGCAGATACCTCCCCATTCCCGTTCAGGGGGCTCTCCTCTCCCTCACCTCTCCAGGTGAATTACTCAGGCCCAGCAGGCTCCCAGTGAGGAGCGAGAGACCTCGAAGAGCAGTGTGGAATATCAGAGGGCAGTCCGTGTTAGAAAGAAACCTAACACTGCCAGGTCTGCTGCTCTTCGGAGACTGTGTGCAAACCAGGCCACTCCCGTTTCGTCACAGAGCCTGGCAGAGACGCTCTCTGCTGTGGTCGCAGGTGGAGGTGCTGCACACCGCTGGACAGTGCTGCTAAGGCTGAGGCTTTTCCCAGATCCTGTTGTCCCCGTGTTTCGCATCTCTCCCTTGTGTTTCTCTGTTGCTGGTTTTAACAGAATGAGAAGCCACGCTGTCCATCACTCTTCAGTTCATAGGAGAATGTGCCTCGAATCTGGCACTTTATTTCACTCAATGAAATCATAAAAATGGTAACTATGCAGAGCTGGCAAGAACCGTAAAATAACTGTGGATGACTCCAAATTTCTGGGTTTGGTACCTCATTTCTGGGACAGTCTATTCCCACGTGGAGTGTGGCGCACTGCCCTAGGAGTAGGGCTGAGGCAATAGTTTTATAGCTGAAACACCTGGCTGTGAACCAATGAACAATTCTTAGCACCTGAGTCCAGTGAGAGCAGGTGGGGTCAGCCCCAGGGCCAGTGCGGCCTGGCTGTGCTGTGCAGCGCAGAGCTGTGTGTGCAGATGGCCTTGGCCTCTCTCTGCTTTGTTGCAAGGTCTCAGCAATTTATAGAAACCACCCCTTCCTCCTCCGGTATCTTCTCTGCCCCTCAGACAGAAACCATTTGTGTAACACCAATACTTAGAAGACATGCATTAGGTGGTTGTAATCAAACTGATGCTTTCCAGTGACCTACTTACATCCTCAATGTAGAAACAATAAAGAACAAAAGAAATTCATCTAAACTTCTAGGCAATCCAGGTAACTTTTAAATTTAAGAATGGAATTCCAAACACTTAACACATTCAGTTCTATAACAGAAAGCAAAACTATGAATATGGTATTTTGTGAACAATCTTTTAAATAAAAGAAAACATTACATAATATTAAAAATAAATAAAAACTAAGGTGGACATTTGGCACAGTGATTAAGAATGCTGCTTAGGATTCCTGCATCCCAAATCAGAGTGCCTGAGTTTAAGTCCTAGTTCTAATTCCAATTTCCTGCTAATGCACACCCTGGGAGGCAGCAGAGACACAATTAAGTTCCTGGCTTCTGGTTTTGGTCTGACCTAGTCCAGCTGTTGGAGGCTTTTGGGGAGTTAACTAGCAGATCAATGCTCTGTCTCTATGTATCTTTCAAATAAATAAAAAGAAATTAAAATAAAAAAGAACTGACAGTTTACTATTAGATTTTTGTAATCTGAAGTAATGACATTTAACATTACTACTTTTTTTTTATTAAAAAAATTTTTTTTGACAGGCAGAGTTAGACTGTGAGAGAGAAAGACAAGGAGAAAGATCTTCCTTTACCATTGGTTCACCCTCCATTGGCCGCTGCGGCCGGCATACCGCACTGATCCAAAGCCAGTAGCCAGGTGCTTCTGGTCTCCCATGGGGTGCAGGGCCCAAGCACCTGGGCCATCCTCCACTGCACTCCCGGGCCACAGCAGAGAGCTGCCCTGGAAGAGGGGCAACCGGGACAGAATCTGGCACCCCGAATGGGACTAGAACCCGTGTGCTGGTGCACACCCGGAAGAAGTTCCCAGATCCTGGCTTCGGATAGATACAGCTCTGGCTGTTGCAGCCATCTGGGGAGTGAACCAGCGGATGGAAGATCTTGCTCTCTCTATATATAACCCTGTCTTTCAAATAAATATGTAAATCTTTAAAAAAAAAAGAATATTGCTATAAAAGCTGGAGCCTGGCCCACTCAGTCCCTCTCTGGCTGCCTGTATCAAGACCCAACCCCTTGTTCCACAGGTGCTCCCCCCACTGCCATCCACCAGGATGTGGAAGAGGGAAGAGGGCCTCACCAGAACTGAGCTAATGACAGTACTATGTCCTCATGCCTCCAATGCTGCCGGCTAAATAAACCTTTATCTTCATAAGTACCCTGCCTCAGGAATTCGTTATAGTGACAAAAAGCTGATTAAGACAGACTTTATCCTTAATTCGAAAATATAAACATATACAAAAAGTTCAAATAAAGCATTGTTCAGAGGGGCTCAAGAAATTTCAAATAGGAATAAATACGTTTTATTTCAATAAAACTGATGCTTATCACTTTAGATTTTCGTGTCACTTGTGAAGTGTCTTTAAAAAGTTCATTAAAAGTGTATATTATGAAAAAATCAGTGGAGCAGACATTGGGGCTAGAGGTCAAGGTACCCACATTCCATATAGGAGCACCTGGGCTCAATGCCCAGATCTACTCCAGCCTCTGCCTTTCTGCTAATGCATTCCTTCAAAGACAGTGGTGATGGCTCAACTAACTGGGTTCTCGCCACCATGTGGAAGACAGTGATTAAGCTCCTGGCTCCCAGCTGTGGCTCCAGCCCAATCCCAGCTGCTGCGGGCATTTGGGGAGTGAACCAGCAGACGGGAGCTTTCTTTCTCTCCCTGCCCCTCAAGTAAACTTTTTATGATTTAAAAAAGAAAAAACTGTACATGGATTTCAAAAAAATTTGTACCAGAATAAGAATGTACTAACTTGTTATAACATGTTTGGAAAGAACTTAGTTTGAGGCACAAAAAAGGATCAGACAGCAACTTGAATAGAGTATCTATGAGAGCAATTAGAATTTTGCCATAATTTAAAAAATCAAATTGACAGCAGGGCTTGGGTGGGAAAATGATGAAAGTACTGACTCTTTATTAAAAGTTTATAGGAATAATGATCCTCAGAAACCAGCAGTATGCAGATGGATAATTTGTTTTAAGAAGGAACAAGAGGGGCCGACGCGGTGGCTCACTTGGTTAACCCTCCGCCTGCAGCACTGGCATCCCATATAAGTGCCGGGTTGTAGTCCCGGTTGTTCCTCTTCCAGTCCAGCTCTCTGCTGTGGCCCAGGAGGGCAGTGGAGGATGGCCCAAGTGCTTGGGCCCTGCACCCGCATGGGAGACCAGGAGGAGGCACCTGGTTCTTGGCTTTCGATCGGCACAGCGCCAGCCATAGTGGCCATTTGGGGAGTGAACCAAGGAAAGGAAGACCTTTCTCTCTGTCTCTCTCTCTCTCACTGTCTGTAACTCTACCTGTGAGAGAAAGAGAAAGAGAGAGAGACAGACAGACAGAAAGAGAGAAAGAAGGAAGAGAGGGAGGGAGGGAGGGAGGAACAAGATGACAAAGATGAAGCCTTCAGTGGAAGACCATCCATGTCAATTCATGAAGAAACAATTTATCTTGTTAGTGGCATAAATGCAGACCACCAATTAAAAGCAGAAACAACAACCAATAACAAAGACGTTTCACTTAATTCAGTTTATACAATTCTGACTGAAAAATACAAACGGACCAAATTTTCTGCCAATGGATGCCAAAACTGTGGTGATGAAATGCAGACAATAGAAGAGCTACAACTGCAACTTGAAACAGATAGGATCAAGATCCTGACTTGTTTCTTTTCTTTTCTTTTTTTTATTGACAGGCAGAGTTAGACAGTGAGAGAGACAGAGAGAAAGGTCTTCCTTCCATCGGTTCACCCCCCGAATGGCTGCTACGGTCGAGCTACACCGATCCGAAGCCAAGAGCCAGGTGCTTCCTCCTGGTCTCCCATGCGGGTGCAGGGCCCAAGCACCTGGGCCATCCTCCACTGCCTTCCCGGGCCACAGCAGAGAGCTGGACTGGAAGAGGGGCAACCGGGACAGAATCCGGGGCCCTGACCAGGACTAGAACCCAGGGTGCCAGCGCCGCAGGCAGAGGATTAGCCTAGTGTGCCGCGACACAGGCCTGATATGTTTCTTTCAAAAATTACAACAGGAGATGTAATAGTTTCACTAGTGTAATCCTGAAGACAAGCACAAAGCAAAGATTACCAGAGCTGGAAATAGCCAGTCCAACCAAAACTGCACAGTCAACAGCGAGAATCCTGACAAGACTTATGGGATGCTGAAGACATTTTCCCTGTGGACTTTCTGGAAGATCAAGGAACAGTAACATGTGCATATCAGACAAGTACACTGGGGAAGTTAACAAAAGCTTTAGCAGAAAAATACCTGGTGAGGGGGTCAGGTGCTGTGGTGCAGAGCTTAAGTCACCACCACCACCTGCAATGTTCACATCCCATATGAGCATCAGTCTGAGACCCAGAAGCCACATTTTCAATCCAGCTCTCCGCTAAATGCCTGGAAACACAATGGAAGTTGGTCCAAGTGCTTGGGCCCCTGCCACCCACACGGGAGACCCAAATAGAGTTCTAAGCTCCTGGTTCCAACCAGGCTGGAGATTGGAACCATTTGGGGAATGAACCAGCAGATGGAAGATCTCTCTCTTTCTGTCTCTCCCTTCTCTCTCTCTCTCTATATATAATTTGCCCTTTCAAATAAATAAATAAATCTTTAAAAATAATTTATAAGTTTAATATAGTAATTTTTAGGAAAATATATTGCTCTCAGCCATTTTAAATATGTGTTTAAAAGCTACACACAGATACACAGGTGCACATACACAGAGCAGGAGAGATTCCTTCAGAAGAAATTATGAATATATTTTCTTTTTTTAAAAAAGATTTATTTTATTTATTTGATAGACAGAGTTACAGAGAAAGTTAGAGACAGAGAGAGAGGTCCTCCACTCCCTGGTTCACTCCCCAGATGGCTGCAACAGCAGGAGCTCCGCCAATCCGAAGCCAGGAGCTTCCTCTGGGTCCCCCATGTGGGTATAAGGGCCCAGGGATCTGGGCCATCCTCCACTGCTATCCCAGGCCATAGCAGAGACCTGGATCAGAAGAGGAGCAGCTGGGACTAGAACTGGCACCCATGTGGGTCGCCAGCACTTCAGGCCAGGGCTTCAACCAGCTGCACCATAGCACTGGCCCCATGAATGTATTTTCTGTAAAGGGGAAAGACACATTTCACAAGAACTTTGTTTCCTAATCTTAAGAAATTTTTCTCAGGGGGCTGGCTCTGTGGTGTAGCAGGGAAAGCTGTTTGGCGCCGGCATCCTATATGAGCCCCAGTTCAAGTCCTGGCTGCTCCTCTTCCAATCCAGCTCTCCACTATAGCTTGTGAAAGCAGTGGATGGGCCGGTACGCAGGTTTACGCCCTGGCCTGAAGCACCTCCATCCCATGTGGGCACTGGTTTGAGACCCAGCTGCTCCACATCCGATTCAGCTCTCTGCTATGGCCTGGGAAAGCAGTAGAAGATGGCCCAAGGCCTTGGGCCCTTACACCCACGTGGGTGACCCGGGGGAAGCTCCTGGTTCCTGGCTTTGTATTGGCACAGCTCTGGCCATTTCCGCCAATTGGGGAGTGAACCATCGGATGGAAGACCTCTCTGCCTCTCCTCTCTCTGTGTAACTCTTTCAAATAAAATAAATAAATCTTAAAAAAAAAAATTCTCAGAGTTGACGTTGTGGTGTAGTGGGTAAAGACACTGCCTTCAACACCAGCATTCCCATATGGGCACCAGTTCAAGTCCTAGCTGTTCGCTGTTCCACTTCTGATCCAGCTTCCTGCTGATGTGCCTGGGAAAGCAGCAGAAGATGGTCCAAGTGCTTGGGCCCCTGCCACCTGGAGGAAGGTCCTGGCTCCTGGCTTTGGACTGCCATGGCCATACGGGGAGTGAACCAGCAGATAGAAAATATGTCTCTCCCTCTCTCTTTCTGTAACTCTGACTTTCAAATAAATAAATCTTAAAAAAATAAAAGAAATGCTCTCATATCAAAAACAAAACATGTTATAGCTTTGCTGATAATAAATCCTTTTGAATTTACCCAAAATAATGGTATATAAGCTATTACAAAAAGTATGAGTATATAATATTTTAAATGCATACAATTTTTCTTCTAAATGGCTTAAAAGTCTACATAAAACCATGATTTAAAAATAAAGACTGTGGGAGCTGGTGCTGTGCTATAGGGGGTAAAACCACCACCTGCAGTGCCAGCACCCAGCATCCTAAATCCCATCTATTCCGCTTCCAATCCAGCTCCCTGCTAATGCGTCTGGGAAAGCAGTGGCAGACAACCCAAGTACTTGGATCCCTGCAGCCCTGTGGAAGACCTGGATGAAGCTCCTGACGTCTGGCTTCAGCCTGGACCGTCCCTTGCCGTTGCAGCCATTTGAGGAGTAAACCAGCAGATGAAACACTTTATCTCTCTCTCTCTCTCTCTCTCTCTACCGCGCTCTCTCTCTCTCTCTCTCTCTCTACCGCTCTCTCTGTAACTCTTTCAGATAAATTAATAAATAAAAATAAAAAGACTGTGTTAGATATTATTCTCCCTTTTCTACAGGTAGAGAAATAACCTGTAGATGCTCATAGATTCACTGCAAGTTACAAATATATCACTTAATTTCTCAGCATCTTTCTACCAAATGGACAGAATGAACAGGTCTAGTCAAATTGCACAGCTTTGGAACCAGGAAATCTAACAATATTATTTGTGTGCGGCGCTGGAGTATTCAAAGCACCAACTATTTAGCATCAGAAGGCTGAGATCATTTGACAAGAAATTGTAAGATTTGGTTATTCCATAGCAAGTTGAAGGGACATACCAAATTCACTATCACTGCCTTCAAAAATGTATAGGGTACTTACTCTATATAGTATATCTACCCCCAAGAAGTATAAAATACAAAGCCATATTGTAAAGTATAAGATTTGACCCTTGGGCCGGCACTGTGACACAGCAGGTTAAAGCTCTGGCCTGAAGCGCCCGCATCCCATGTGGGCACCGGTTCTAGTCCCAGATGTTCCACTTCCGATCCAGCACTCTGCTATGTCCTGGGAAAGCAGTGCAAGATGGCCCAAGTCCTTGGGCCCCTGCACCCATGTGGGAGACCCAGAAGAAGCTCCTGGCTCCTGGCTTTGGATTGGTGCAGCTCCAACTGTTGCGGCCATCTGGGGAGTGAATCAACGGATGGAAGCCCTCTCTGTCTCTACTCTCTCTGTAACTCTTTCAAAGAAATAAAATAAATCTTTAAAAAAGAGAGAGAGAGAGAGAAATTTGATAAAGTCAGGGATTTTTTTCACGTAGTTGGAGAAACAAAACAATCCCGTGAAAGAAAAAATAGCAGAACAAGGTTATGTCTCCTAGGTAACAAAATAGTAGTAGATTCACTCCTTATGCAATTAGTTACTTGTTGAGCAACTCAGAGGGATATTAATACAGTAATGACCAATAAGAACCAAGGAGCCAATATCAAAGATTAAAACTGTAAAAGAATGCAGCCAAGATGCTGAATTGAGTTGGGCCTTAAAGCACAAAAGAAAGGATGACAATACAGGCAAAAAGCAGAGCAACGAACCAATAGGGCATTTTGGCCAAAACAAAAAAGTTTTGAATAGAATTTCATGTAAGGTTGTCCTTCTCACTCTTTTCCACCAACATAATCTTTAATGGCAAAGAAGAATGTACTCTCAGTGAGAGTGGGGTCATAACTACAAATAGTCCCCCATAAGGTCAACATCTCTTCAAATTACCACATTTTTTCTTAAAAATTCATAAAAACTCTACTCAATATAGTCCTATTTTTATTGAAAACATCATCATAATAATTACCACTTATTCAATTACTCAGTATTTTTCAGATTCCTCACATAAAACTGACATTCCAGGAAGATAACCATGGATTCAAATACCACCAACATATCAACATACTTCAAGGAACAAATATATAAAGAAGATGACATATATTTTAAAAGTTCATACATACAAATGAATTTGACATAGGAAAACAACAGCATGACAAATTGATATGAAAAGGACTCAATAAATGTTTGAGACACCACTCATTTTCCAGATGAGGGGGGATAAAACTAGATCCCTATCTCTGACAATACATACAAAAATTCCACATGAACAAATTACTTAAAAGGAAGACAAAACTTTGAACTTTTATGAAATTATAAGGAAATATGATTATGACATCAAAAGAGGAAGTTCTTAAAGGTGTCTAAAAAAATCTTAACCATGTAAAGATGATAGATACATTTCATGATATCGAAATCTAAAACTTCTGTATTACAGATTAGGGGGGTGATAATACTAAAAGACTTGTCACAGACTAGGAAATGAATTTCTCATTGTACAGTTAATATTTAGACTATATAAAGAAGTGCTACAATTCAAGCACACAAACAATCCTACTGAAAAATGGGTGAACTATGTGAGCAAGCCAATTACACCAAACAAATTCACTTGCTTTTTAGAATAAGTTCACCCTACCTGGGAACACCTTCTTAAAGATTCTGTTTACTTTGTTTCCACAGGAAACATTCAAGAGAAGGGAACAAACCACAGCCAAATGCTGCCATTGATGTGACAGCCACAACTACCATCACCTTGCTCTACATTTCCCTTACCCTCCACAGTGCCTCTGTACTAGTGTAGGTACAGGCAGCTTGCTAGTAGCATGACCCAGACCCCTGTCTCTCAAAGGACTTGAATCTCCACTTCCCACACCTTTGCAGGCTATGGCCGCTGTACCTGTAAACTTACAACAATGGGCATAGGAACATCAGGAAAATAATGAGTAGTAGATCCCTTGAGTGCCAGACATATTTGCCCCTGCCCTCAAGGTGGTGATCAGGGTCAACTACCCTTGCTAGAATGGTGACTTCTTATCTTTCTGATGATCTTTTGGCAGAGGAGCCCAAAGGGGCAGACAGCAGGCATGACTTAAGGTTTATGGAACACACATTGTGCCTGGCCCCTAGTGGGGCATTTGCACTTCTGGAAACAAAACCCTCTAAGCCCAGGGTCTAAGGTTACTTGGATGGTGAGTACAAACCCCTCAAGTAATAATTAGGTATGATAGTAAATGAGGCCTTTACTACTGCCATCCCTTGGTTCTAGCACCCATGTATCTTCCCTATTAAGGACACCTATGAGTAAAGTGGCCAAGTATTTAGGATACAGAAAACAATCTATAGGATGGTACCCATCTTTGCAGAGGATCATTTCCAACTGACACCTCAGTTACATCTTTATTTTTTAAGATTTATTCACTTACTTACTTACTTATTTGAATGGCAGACAACAGAGAGAGAGGAAAAGTCATAGAGATTTTCCAACCACTGGTTCACTCCTCAAATGGCTGGCACAGCCAGGTATGGACCAGGCTGAAGTCAGGAGCCAGGAATTCCATCCCAATCTCCCAGATGGGCAATAGGAGCCCAATTATTTGGGTCTTCCTCTGCCTTCCCAGGCATGCATTAGCAGAAAGCTGGATCATACATGAAACAGCTGGTACTGCAAATGGCACTGCAATATGGGATGTCTGTATTGCAAACTGCAGCTAGTAACTAGCTGTACCCCAATGCCAGCCCTCCATTGCATCTTTATGAGCCCATTTGGTATAGTGTGAATATGATTTGGCCTTGAAACTCATGTGGACATTTAAACCTCAAAGCCTTAAACTAATGGTACTAAAAGGGAGGAAATTTAAACCAGCTGTTGTGTTCAGGAGGTGATGCACAATGGGAGATCTTGAGGTCACTAAGGGTGCCCCGCAGAAGGTAATTCGCATGAGAGGCTTGGTTATAAAAGCTAGAGCTGGACCCAGCCATGTGATCCTTCCTACCAACCTGTTCCACCATTGCCACCCACTACCCTCATCAGAGGACAAGCCAATGGGGTCAGACTACTTGAATCTGAAGAATCACAAGCCAAAATAAGTCTCTTCACTTTATAAAGTTGGGCTGCCTCAAGTTATCATTATACTGATGGAAAACTGGCTGACGTACCATTATAACTCCACAGGATTATGAGTGGAGCACTGTGAGTTAAGACCAGTGAATTCACGAACTTGGGCCCACTGCCACCCATTCTTTCCTATGAAGTGAGACCCTTAATAAGAGGCAATGTTTGGGAGAGGAGGTAGGAGGTGGGATGGGGTCAGAATGGGAGGTGGGTATGGGGGAAAGAACCACTATATTCCTAAATTTGTACCTATGAAAAATGCATTCATTAAATAAAAGCTTTAAAAAAAGAGAGACAATGTTATACAATGTCCCACACTGATGGATCAAACACTCTAAGTTCTCAGTAAGCAGTACTGGCTTACAGGCAGGAAAAGAAAATCTGTACTTAGCACATGTGTTAACCCCAGACTAAGTAACTGCAGAGTGCAGGAAGGTATACTTTTTAGAGGCTTCCACTTGACCTGTCCTGTTATGACAACACTTACCCACCTGAGCAAGGAGCCAGTTCAAGAATACTGCTAACCTCCACGCATGTCCATTCTAATTACCTATCTGGGAGACAAGGAACAGAGCCCAGGTGTAAGCCAGATCTGAGCCAGGACTTTAGTACAATTACCTGTCTCCCACACCCGCTCTCCATTCTAACAAGAGGGAAGCAATAGTTACTCTAGTTCCTCAGATTCTAATATCAACTCACACCCTGGGGCAAATAATCCTTCACAGGCTTGCAGTCAAAAGTGAATCACTGAAGGTGTCTGGGCAGAACAGCCAGACTGAATAGCGACTCAGGATGTCATAAAGAACCAAAACAAACCCACTATCATCAGGTCCAGCAAAGACCTCAACGGCTGTCAGTCAATCCCTGATTTGTTGCCAGTAGAAATAAGTTCTGAAATTGCTCTGGCCTGGTCCAGAACCCAGCCTATTACATTCAGCAGACTAGGTATAATCACTCAGCTATTTGTATGAATGTTACAGTCATTACAGTTTATTTCTCATCCTAATATTCAAGTAGAATAGACCTCTACAGATAACATGCATACTTGTGCAAGTGATCTTCAAAACTTTCATGCAGAATATATATTATGAAAAAAACTATGCGCAGATTTCAAAAATTTTTGCACCAAAATAATTTTTTTAATATTTTATTTATTTGAGAGGCAGAGCCACAGAGAAAGGGAGAGACAGAGACAAATGTCTTCCATCAGCTGGTTCACTCCCCAAATGGCCAAAACAGTTGGAGCTGGGCTGATCTAAAGCTGAGAGCTTTTTTAGGGTCTCCCATGCAGGCGCAGGGGCCCAAGGACTTGGGCCACCTTCTGCTGCTTTCCCAGGCCATAGCAGAGAGCTGGATCCGAAGTGGAGCAGCCGGGACTCAAACCAGCACCCATATGGGATGCCAGCACTGCAGGTGGCAGCTTTACCCACTATGCCACAGCGCTGGCCCAAAATAAACTTTTAATGTCCTTCCTAGGAACTTTTTAAAAATATTTACTTTCATCTACTTAAAATGGAGAGCAGGAGAGGAAGAGAGAGAGAGAAAGAGAGAGAGAGAAACTTCCATCTACTGGTTCACTCCCCAAGTATCCCCTACAGCCAGGGCTAGATCAGACCACAGCCAAGAGCCTGAAACTCCATATAGGTCTCCACTGGGGAGCGAGACCCAAGCACTTGAACCATCATCTGCTGCCTCCCGGGACACACTAGCAGAAAACTGGGTCAGAAGTGGAGGACTGGAACCCAAGCCCAAATGGGATTCTGCCATCACAGGTGGCAGCAGCCTAACCCACTATGCCACAACGCTGGCCCATAATTTTTACGTTTAATAACATCCTGTCTCCTTTACCAGATTATTCCACAAGCACCGGAATCACATTTGTTATGCTCATTACTGTATCCCAAGCCCTAAGTTTCAGGCCAAATATTTGTTGAATAAATTATAAGAGATACGGAAAATATTTCCATTCACCATTCCAACATAATACCTTCAACTCTCAAAGTTACTCTGTAGACTATCATAATTTCAACTCATCAAAATAAAAAACAAGCCTAGATGTTAAGAACTTGGGATACCTGCATCTCATCTGGAGAGCCAAGGATCAAGGCCCAGCCCCAACTCTGAATTCAACTTCCTACGAATGCACAGCCTGGGAAGGCAGCAGGTGACAGATCAAGTAGCTGGGTCTCTGTCACCAACACAGGAAACTCAGATCGAATTCCTGGCTACCAGCTATCACTGACATTTCAGGAGTGAACCAGCAATGGAAAAATCTCTGTCTCTAGTCATTCTCTGTTTCTTCTGTCATTGCAATAAAAATCAAAATAAATAATTTAAAAAAAAAAAGTTATAGCAGAGGCCAGTGTTGTGGTATAGCAGATAAAGTCACAGCCTACACCACTGGCTCCCTTATAAGCACCAATATGTGACCTTGCTGCTCTACTTCCAATCCAACTCCCTGCTAATGACTTGGGAAAAGTAGAAGATTGGGCTCCTGCCACACATATGGGAGACCTGAATGAAGCTCCTGGCTCAAGACTGGCCTACCCCACCCTTGGCTGTTACAGGCATCTGGGGAGTGAACTATCAGAGGAATATCTGCCTGTCTTTCTCTTTGTAACTCTGAGTTTCAAGTAAATAAATAAATCTTTAATAACAAAGTAAAAAGCTATAGCACCATAATTTCCTATAGCAAAAAAAAAAAAAAACTTAGAAACACATATGTCCATAAACAGTAGAATGAATAAATAAAATATGGCATAGTAACACAATGGAATACTATACAATTTTAAGTGAACACTTTATAACTATACGTCAACATAGATGACTTTCAACTATAACTCAAAAATTCATTGAATAAACAAAATGGGAAAGGAACAAATACATAAAATGGAAACTGGAAATTTTGTTTGAGAATACAAAATGGTGCTCCCCCAAAAAATGAAAAACAGAATTACCACATGATCTAGCAATCCTTCTCCTGAGTAAACATTCAAAATAATTCAAAGTAAGATCTCCAAGAGATCTTTGCATATCCATGTTCACTGCAGCCTTAACACAATAGCCAAGAGATGGAAGCAATTCAAATGTCCACCAGTGAATGAACAAATAAAGAAAATGTGGCATATAGATACATAAATATTATAGAGCCTTAAAAAGGAAATCCTGGGGCCAGCTTTGTGGCATAGCAGGTAAGCTGCAGCATGTATCACCGATATCCCATATGGGCGCAGTTCAAGTCCTGGCTGCTCCACTTTGGATCCAGCGCCTGGGAAAGCAGTGGAAGATGACCCAAGTGCTTAGGCCCCAGCACCCATGTGAGAAACCTAGAAGCAGCTCCTGGCTCCTGATTTTGGAGTGGTACAGCCCAGGCTGTTGCAGCCATTTGGGGAGTGAACCAGTAGATGGAAGACCTCTCCCCTCCTCTCCCCTCCTCTCCCCTCCTCTCCCCTCCCTTCCCTTCTCCTCCTCTTCCTCCTTCGCTCCCTCCCCCCCCCCACTCTGCCTGTCAAATAAATAAATCTTAAAAAAAAAAAAAAAAAGGAAATCTTGTCACGTACTTTACAACATAGATGAACCTCAGGATTATTGTATTGAGTCAGTCAAGCGAGTCACACAAAACAGAGCCTCTATAATTACACTCATAGGAAGTATCTGAAGTAGTCAGTATGCTAACAACAAAATAAAACGGTTATCAAAGCTAAGGGCAGTCCAAAGGGAGAATCAGTGTTGTTTTCAATCATTTCCTTTCCTTTTTATATTCCTTAGGTGTTTTTTGTTTTGTTGTTGTTTGCTTGCTTTTATTGTTGTTAAGGTAGAGAAACAGAGACAGAGAGGGAGAAATTTTCCACCCACTGGTTCCCTGCCTAAAAGCCCACAACAGATGGGACTGGGTAAGGCTGAAAACAGGAGCCCAGACCCCTAGCCAGGTCTCCCACACAGGTGGCAGGGGCCCAAGTACTTGGGCCATCCCCTGCTGATATCTCAGGTATATCAGCAGGAATCTGGATCAGAAGTAGAGGAGTCAGGACTTGAACTGGCTCTCTGAAATGAGATAGCAGCATTCCAAGCAACAGTTTAACTCAATGCACTACAACAGCTACCCCAAACCAGTGTTTAATGAGTAGAGTTTTGGTTCTGCAAGATGAAAAAGGTCTAGAGATCTATTGTAGAACAATGAGAATATACTCATACTTACAATTTAACAATATACTTTGAAATAGTTAAGAAGGTAAACTTAATATCATATGCTTTTCACCAATTTTTTTTATTTTTAATTTTCTTAAAATTTTTTTTTGACAGGCAGAGTAGACAGAGAGAGAGACAGAGAGAAAGGTCTTCCTTTGCCGTTGGTTCACCCTCCAATGGCCGCCGTGGCTGATCCGATGGCAGGAGCCAGGTGCTTCTCCTGGTCTCCCATGGGGTGCAGGGCCCAAGCACTTGGGCCATCCTCCACTGCACTCCCGGGCCACAGCAGAGAACTGGCCTGGAAGAGGGGCAACCGGGACAGACTCCGGCACCCCAACCGGGACTAGAACCTGGTGTGCCGGCGCCACAGGTGGAGGATTAGCCTATTGAGCCGCGGCGCCAACCTAATATTTTTTAAATATGTTAAAAACAATCACATATATAATGCATACACTTACATAAAGTCCAAAGCTAAATATATACTGTTTATAGATCTAACAATATGTGGCAAGTGTCTAAAGAAATGAATGACTAATAGAATAAAGTCATCTCTATGAGAGGAGTGAGGATGTACAAAGCATAAAGGCTTCAGCATTATTATTATTTCTTAATCTAGGTGGTAAGAAGGTGTAGAGGCATTTGATTTGCTTTCCTTATTCATTAAGCTATACATGTTATATACATACTTTTTGTATGCAGAAACCCCTCAAAAGTTCAAATTCAATATTATAACTCTGGACATGAGTAACATTTTTAAAATGTCCATGGCTTTGCCACAACTCAAATTCTGATAGGAAAAAGAAAGAGTTTACAGGAAGTGGATTACACCACGGTGATTTAGAAGCAGATTTATTGTCAATTAAATGTGGTTGGATCTAGACTGAGCCATTCGCTAGTTTTACCTTAGGCAAGACACTTAAAGTCTTTAAGCTTCAGTTCCTTCATCCATAAAATCAGTACATACCAACTGGAGTTAGTATAGATTAAATGAGATAAGGAATAAAGAGCATTCAGCACTATGCCCAGGACACAGTAAACATTTCTGTAAGAAAAGCTGTACTTCGTAAAATCTCCCTACATTATTCTAATCTTCTTCTTGCCTCACTCCCATTTCAAAGATTTTGTTATTACACTGAAAAAAAAGTTAGAAAAACCCTATTCAGAGTTGTAATTCTAAAAACATTAGAATCATTGCTTGTTTTTGGGTGGACCATTTCTTTCACACAACCAAAACAAATTTTAAAAGGTCAACCAGGAAGTTATTAAACATGTATCTCTTCTCAATTACAAATACCATTAAAGACAACCACCCTATTCATGCATACATACATCGTAGAGCTTTTCATAAATGGGCCATATAAAAATATACACTCAGCTCCAATCAGAGATAGTTAGCCATAATTCAAAACTCTGAACTGTTCCTGTCTCCAATATCATTAAGAAAACCCAGAAGAGTCTGACAAATATAATTACCACTTGAGTTTTATTTACTTCCCTGGTTATCCTCTTTGTCTTATATATCTTAAGTTCCTTAAAACAGACCCTAAAACTGGCCTCAATTCTCCCAAGTGTAGGGTACCCAAGAAAGATCCCAGAGGGATGAACTGTTGTAAAAACAAATACTGAGCCAGACAGAGCAAGGTGTGTTAGAGTTCAGGTTAGTCAGGGACTAATTTGCATGTTCCAGAAACTCACAAAACCATAAGTCACAAATTCACAAAGCACAAGGGTTTCTTGTACATGTTACCACTGAAATGTTCCTCCACTCACTTTCCAGAATGTAGTTCTGGCCTATATTGCAGTTCCAGTCCAAGAGTGCACTGTTAACACCTCGGAAAGCAGATGGAAACCATTTCCCTGATCTCTTCCTATATTAAAAATGTTTGCTATAAGAGAAACAGATCTCTGAACCCAAACCTTAACAACTTGTTAAAGCAGAAACCCTCAATTTTGATTTACTTACAAATGTTAGTTTTTATTATTAAACTATAATTCTCCATATTTTCTCCATACTACCTGAAAACATTTGCTATTTCTTAAAAAATATTTACTCTTGGGGCCAGTATTGCAGCACAGCAGGTAAAGCCTCTGCCTGTAGCAATGGAATCCCATATGGGCTCAGGTTTGAATCCCTGGCTGCTCCACTTCTAATGCAACTCTGCACTACCGCTTCTGGGAAAGCAGCAGAAGATGGCCCAAGTCCTTGGGCCCCCGCACCCAAGTGGGAGACCTGAAAGAAGCTCCTGGCTCTTGGCTTCAGACAGGCCCAGTCCTGGCCCTTGTGGCTATTTGGGGAGTAAACCAGCGGATGGAAGACCTCTCTCTGTCTCTCCCTCTCTCTGTAACTCTGCCTTTCAAATTAAAAGAAAAAAAAAGTGGTATTTGGGGCGGGCATCATGGTGCAATAGGTACACAGTTCAAGTCCCAGCATCTCCACTTTCGATCCAGCTTCCAGCTAACGCATACTGGGAAGCAGCAGCAAATGGCTCAAATTCTTAAGTACCTCTAAATGCCTGGAGATTCAGGTGGAATTCCAGACTCTGGGTTTTAGTCTAAGCCAGCAATGGCTGTAAAGGGGACCTGGGTAGTGAACCAGAGGATAGGAAGATTCTCTCTGTACATGTCAATCTACCTTTCAAGTAAATAAACACTTTTTTAAAGTTCATGAAAATGAAATTAAAGGACATATTTTCTAAAGGGGCATGCACAGGGGCCAGTGCTGTGGCATAGTGGGTAAGGCTGCTGCCTGCAGTGCCAGCATCCCATATGGGCACCAGTTCTAGTCCAGGTTGCTCCTCTTCCATTCCAGCTCTCTGCTATGGCCTGGGAAAGCCATGGAAGATGGCTCAAGTCCTTGGGCCCTTCCACCCACATGGAAGACCCGGAAGAGGCTCCTGGCTTCTTACTTCTGGCTTTAGATCGGTGCAGCTCTGGCCATTGCAGCCATCTGGAGAGTGAACCAACCAGTGGATGGAAGACTTTCTGACTTTCTCTTTCTTTCTCTCTCTCTTTCTCTCTCTCTCCACCTCTGCCTCTCTGTAACTCTGCCTTTCAAATAAATAAATAAAATGGTTATAATGGCAAATTTTTTTAAAAGTGGCATGCAGTCACTTTAAAAAAAAACCATTTTAAAAACAAAAATTGCTAAATTAAAGTCATCAAAAATCACTTAGGTTATATTTTTTATGTTTTTAAAAAAGATTTGTTTACTTATTTGAAAGAGTGAAAGACAGAGGCATGAGACAGAAGCCATCAGCAATGATCTACTCTGGTTACACTTCATTTTTCCAATGACCTCTTTAATTTTCAGAAAGCTTTTTAAGTTTTTCTTTTAAAATATTTTTTGTCTGTTGTTTAGCTTTCTTGCCACTAGTCTCTCCAACACTGGACACAGTACCAGTCTGTTGGCTTATATTCCAAACTCTAGCCACAACCTTCTGGAACTACCAGCTCCCAATCTCTCATTTCTACACTGCCCCTTGATCTAATGGACATCTCCAATCCTTTAACCTTCCTCTCATAATTACAGTTTACTCTTAGTGACATTTTGTTTTATAACCAGCCTAGACTCCAAAGACCTACTAATACAGCTACCACTGATTGCTAATTTATTTATTTGCCTGATTGTTTACTTACACATTCTCTTTCTTGTTCCCAAAAGGATTTCTCTGAATCTTCAAAATTCCATTCTTCACCTAATCATCAAAATCCCAAATGTAAGAATTATCTGAGACTACTTCTTCCTACCTTCAGAGCCACAGAATCACCAAATCATCTCAATTTACCTCATAAATCTCCTGTGATTTATCCCTCTTCAATTCAATTCTAAAGCCTTGGTCCATGTCCTTTTCACACTCATTAATTCAACATAAAAGAAGGGGCTAAAAGTATGGGTTCCAAAACTAAATAGCCCATTAACTTCTCACCTTGAGATAAGCTTTAGCTACTTACTAAACTATCTGACAGCTAGTATGCAGCATGAAGTCAAAAGACAATTAGGTTCACTAACTGATAAACTGGGGAAGCTTCCTTAGCAATCAATCACTGTTGTTGCAGATATAAATAAAAAGTTGTAAACAAGGAAAAAGGAAGAATAAAGACAAATGAATCCTCCAGAGAATGAGGACAACTAGAATGTATAAATACGTAATCCAGATGTTTTCTATTTCTGATCATTATTACACTAAATAACACGCACATAAATTTTTCATTTTATATACATACAGCAGCTTAACAGATATATCATTAACAACCATTACATGACAGAGTAAAATAACTAAATCAGATTTCATTGCATTTAAGAGTGAACATTAAAAGATGATGGTACTGTGCATAACTAGCAAAATCAACTATTTCCCGTCCTGGGCAATGAGTCAAGAATCTCAAACTGTCACCAGCACCTGCATTAAATGTAAACCCAGACAGTAAACAACTGTCACTGAAAGACAAATTCACGTGACTGCATCTCTACAGCTTAAGCAAAACTAGTTGACATGCAGCAAAACAGCTTATTAAATGACCATATCTAAAGAGGTTCTTTGTTTTGACAACAAACAATTTAATCATTTTCCCCATCACTTTGAATCTAAAAGGTATGTTAAAATGTTATTCTCTGCCAGGTGGATTAATATGGATTTATTAAACTATGCTTATACTAACACTGCTTCCTGGTCATTGTAGTTCTAAATTACAGATAATGATAGGTTTGGACAAATTACTCTGTTCAATTACTACTCACCATAAATTCTGAGTTTTCATTTGATGACTTATATTAAGTGAGAAAGCAGATAATACACACAACACATTCATAAACTGGAATTTAATCAAGTGAAAGTTGAAGTCAGATAGCACTAAAGTCTCTAACCTTACTAAATTACAGTGGTGTTCAGCATACAAAATGCTTTACAACCATGAAAAATTAGATACATCACTTAACCACTTTGTACTCTAATTGATTCCTCAATAAAGTAAAAGTAAGAACTAGATGCTCTTTGAGATCACTTCCAACATAAAAGCCTACAATTTTATGGAATTAGCAGCTATACAGATGTCAGGAAATAAAAAGCCATTCCTCTTAAATTATTTATTTTAAATGATACACGTTAAAGCAACTGCATTCCCTAAAAAGTACTAACTGGCAATGCAGCAATGGCCATTTCATCCATAAGTTAGCAATTAAGGATTAATGACGATTTGAGTCCCTAATTTGAGTGCACCATTTGAGTCTCAGTATGAAACTTCTCACTGGTATCAATGAGAACTGAGTAAACTAACTCCTTAAGTATGGTTTTTGTTTTTTTTTTTACTTCACTGACATAGTAGAGAATGTCAACCTGAATGTGCAAAGTATCAATATTGTAACAACTTTAAAAGAAAAAAAATCTATTCTCTCATCCAATAAAATAAGTTGTACTAGATGATTTATAAGATTCTCTGTCGCTTTAAAGTCTACACAGGAGGCCAGCACTGTGGCGCAGCAGGTTAAGGCCCCAGACTGTAGCACTGGCAGCTCATATGGACACCAGCTTAAGCCCCAGCTGCTCCACTTCCTGCTGATCCAGTGCCCTTTTAGTGGCCTGAGAAAGCAGCGGAAGATGGCCCAAGTACCAGGGCCTCTGCACCTATGTGGGAGACCTGGATGAAGCTTCAGGCCTGGCCTGGCCTGGCCTCAGCACCAGCCGTTGTGGCCATTTGAGGCGTGAACCAGCAGATGGATGATTTCTCTCTCTTTCTCTCTCTCTCTCTCTCTCTCTCTCTCTCTCTCTCTCTCTCTCTCTCTCTCCCCCCTTCTCTCTTTGTATCTCTTTCAAGTAAATAAATAAATCTTTAAAATATACATAATTTTTTAAAACCTATTATCTAAAAAACAAGATATAAGAAGTAGAAAGAGGTCATTAAAACTTTAATTGGGATTATATTTGATAATTACAGAAACCTAATAAATACAAGAAAAGATAAGGTCATTCTGTAACTATGAATATGCTTGAAACATAGTAATATTCGTATCTGTTAAATGAAAGAAGTAGTAAATAAACAGGAAGAGAGAATCTTAAAAA
The DNA here is from genome assembly GCA_949820135.1 of Sylvilagus floridanus. Taxonomy (NCBI): domain Eukaryota; kingdom Metazoa; phylum Chordata; class Mammalia; order Lagomorpha; family Leporidae; genus Sylvilagus; species Sylvilagus floridanus. The sequence goes on along the minus strand of OX463228.1, from coordinate 14,873,117 downwards.
CCAACAAACAAAAAAATGAAATATAACCTAAATAAATACAATTTCACTGCAGCTGTTTGAAAAAGCTTACTTAAATTTAAAAAACATAAAATGAACTCTTCAGTGCTAAGTTAGTTCAAGCTTTACTTTAACACTAACAATTGAAATAAACAATGTGCAAACCTGAAAGACAGATAATCTCAAACTTTTTTAAAATTTATTTATTTGAAAGTCAGAGTTGCACAGAGAAGAGGCAGAGAAAGAGAGAGGTCTTCCATCCAATGGTTCACCCCCAAATTGGCTGCAACGGCCGGAGCTGCGCCTATCTGAAGCCAGGAGCCAGGAGCTTCTTCTGGGTCTCCCACATGGGTGCAGGGGTCCAAGGACTTGGGCCATCTTCCACTGCTTTCCCAGGCCACAGCAGAGAGCTGGATCAGAAGTGCAGCAGCCAGGTCTTGAACCAGTGCCCATATGAGATGCCAGCACTTCAGGCTAGGGCGTTAACCTACTGCACCACAGTGCCAGCCCCTCAAACTTTTTTTTTTTAAGATTTATTTATTTGAAAGTCAGAGTTACACAGAGAGAGAAGGAAAGGCAGAGAGAGGTCTTCTATCTGCTGGTCCACTCCCCAGTTGGCTGCAACGGCCAGAGCTGCATCAATCCAAAGCCATGAGACAGGAGCCAGGAGTTTCTTCTGGGTGCACCATGTGGGTGCAGGGGCCCAAGGACTTGGGCCAACCTCCACTGCTTTCCCAGGCCATAGCAGACAGCTGAATTGGAAGTGGAGCAGCAGAGTCTTGAACCAGCATCCATATGGGATGCTGGCACTAGAGGCGGCAGCCTTACCCGCTACGCCACAGCGCCAGCTCCGATAATCTCAAACTTAAAAATAGCAGGTACTTTCTTTTTCTCATTAACACCTCCCAAATAAATAATAGTTTTCACTCAGAACTCTGTTGAAAGAGTTCTCATCTTAAGATGACTCAGAAATGGTTGCCTTATTTAAACATTTAGTATCATGATTTAAGGTCAAGTGAATATCAGATGGGTGACTCTAGATGACTATGCAAACTGTACTACTCCTAGAATCTGGTGAGTCGACACCTTCTGAAGCACAGAATCCTTACCACTCTTACTTTACTCAGTTTGTGGGCACAAAAATTTTAAGATAGAGGCTGGTACTGTGGCGTAGCGGGTAAAGCCACCGCCTGCAGAGCTGGCATTCCATATAGACTCCAGTTCAAGTCCCGGCTGCTCCACTTTCGATCCAGCTCTCTGCTACGGCCTGGGAAAGCAGAAGAAGATGGCCCAAGTCCTTGGGCCCCAGCACCTGTGTGAAAGACCCAGAAGAAGCTCCTGGCTCCTGGCTTCAGATCAGCCCAGCTCCAGCCATTGCGGCCATCTGGGGAGTAAACCAGTGGGCGGAAGACCTCTGTCTCTCTCTGCCTCTGCCTCTCTGTAGCTAGCTCTGCCTTTCAAATAAATAATCCTTAAAAAAAAAAAAAAGGTAATACACTTTGCTTCAAACTTTAAATATGTAAATCATGCCACACAATCCTTGGCCCCTTCCCTCAAAAACAGTAAGAAACTACATACAATGGTAACAAACTACATACCATTATTACAATTATATACATTTTTCAAAGGAGTTACAGTTCATGAACATTTAGCAGGAAAAGCAGCACAATGGTCAAAAGAGTTAGAGAAAATTCATTTTCTTGCACCCAAAATGTGAAAATCTCTGGCTATATTCTTTGTAATAGTTTGAAGAATTTGCTAAAGCTGCCTTTGAATGAGAACACCTAGACTGCCATCATGAAAACCAATAATGCACCTGGTAAGAAAACAAAAGACTGACTCACCTGTGTGGAATCTATTATCCTTCAAAAAAAGCCCAAGTCCGGTGCTACAGAGCAGTGTACTTTCTATAGACAAGAGAATGACTTTTCCTTATCCTGCTCTCCAGCTGCCCAAAGAATAGATCTCATAATCATTGTAATATGACTCTTCCGCAGAAATAAGAGGTGGATAAAATGCTTACAAACAATAGATATTTACACAATTGTATTTCTAAGTGTTCTTGCAGACTTTCATAACTCAGAGATTTAAATGATTGTAAACTAAAACCTTAACCCATGTACTTGCTTCATACTGGAGATTTGCTGCTACATGCTAATATGACAAGCTCATGGTATCCCTGTGATCTGAGTAAGTGGAAACTAACAGAACTTTTGTGAAATCCTCAGTAATGGCAAAGTGTATGGGGAAATAGGCACTTTTATATACTGTTGCAGGAAATTAACTGGTGCACTCTAAAAAAAAAATTTAGGGGCTGGGACGTAATAGGTTTAGCCTCGAGTCCAGCTGTTCCACTTCCACTCTAGCTCCCTGCTAATGTGCCTGCAAGTACTGCCCCGAAAGAAGTTCCTGGCTCCTGGCATGCAGCCATTTTGGGAGTGAGCCAGGATGGAAGATCGCTCGCTCTCTCCCTCTGATTCTGCCCTTCAAATAAATAAATAAATCTTAAAAAAAATTTAGAAAGAGCTGTTAAAATTTTCTATTTCTATGGTATCTCCCTTTGTGATTGCCATTGTTTTGGGTTTACAATATCGTTTTAAAAGATTTACTTATTTATTTGAAAGGCACAGTGATAGAGAAGGAGAGACAGACACAGAAAGACAGCCAGAGTGATCTTCCCTCTACTGGTTCATTCCCTAAAATGGCCACAACAGCCAGGTCTGGGCCAGGCTGAAGCCAGAAGCCAGGAACTCCATTCTGGTGTCCTGTGGGTGGCAGGAGCCCAAGTACTTGAGCCATCAACCACGGACTCTCCCCAGACACATCAGCAGGAAGCTGAATCAGAAGCAGAACAAGGGCTGACGCTGTGGCACGGTGGGTAAAGCCACTACCTGCTAGTGCCAGCATCCCACGTGGGCGCCAGTTCAAGTCCTGGCTGTTCCACTTCCGATCCAGCTCCCGAAAATGTGCCTGGGAAAGCAGTGGAAGATAGCCCAAGTCCTTGGGCCCATGCACCCATGTGGGAGACCAGGAAGAAGATCCTGGCTCCTGGGTTCAGACCAGCTCAAGCCATTGTGGCCATTTGGGGAGCAAACCAGCGGATGGAAGACTTAGCTCTCTCTGCCTCTGCTTCTCTGTAACTCTACTTTTCAAATAAATAAATCTTTAAAAAAAAAAAAAAAGGAAAAAAAAAGGCAGAACAGCCAGACTTGAAACAGCACTCCAGTATGAGATGCCAGTGATACAAGCAGCAGCTTAAACCACTAGACTATAACAGCCCCTCAAACATCTTTCTTCATAGAGACTGTTCATAAATGTTCACTCTATTTATTTCTTTTTCTTTTTTAAGGCTTTACAACGCACATTTAAAGTTGCTTAACTCCTAGAATTTATTTGGTACAAGACATGAAATGAGAAGCAAAATTGATCTTGAAAAGCAAAAACAACCTAAATTTTCATCAATAGCTGAAAAGGAAATGAAGGTGAAATGTTACATGCTGATAGTCAAGATCTACCAGTAAGTGAAAAAGAGAGGTAGAAGTATCCTGTGATTGATTCCATCTGTGCAAACGTCAAATTAATGACCCCATCATTTTATTAATGCATAAATTTATTATTGTGCATTTGGGATACATCATTTAGTTTCACAAAAACTGTATACATAGGGCCGGTGCTGTGGCGCAGTGGGTTAACACCCTGCCTGAAGCGCCCACATCCCATATGGGCTCCGGTTCTAGTCCCAGCTGCTCCTCTTCTGATCCAGCTCTGTCCTATGGCCTGGGAAAGCAGCAGAAGGTGGCCCAAGTCCTTGGGCCCCTGCACCCGTGTGGGAGACCCGGAAGAGGCTCCTGGCTTCTGACTTTGGATCAGCGCAGCTCCGGCCATTGCAGCCAATTGGGGAGTGAACCAGCGGATGGAAGCCCTCTGTCTCTGCCTCTCCTCTCTCTGTGTAACTTTGACTTACAAATAAATAAATAAATCTTTTTAAAAAAAACTGTATGCGTTTAACATTTCACATTTAAGTTTCTTCTACCTTTCCCTACCCAAACTGACTTCAATTTTTTATTAAAGTAAAAACAAATAAGATTATTTCCACATGATAGTATATTTTCCTAGCCAGCAGAAACTCTAAGTAGAAATTATCCTAAAAGTAATAAAAAACATTTCTTTTTAAATCACTGAACAATTATATAACCTAAATAGATCTGATTTTATTAACCAATCATCCATAAGGGAAGTACTAAGCATAAAACAGTTTTACTTAAAATTCTAATTTCTTTCATTTAGATGTAATTAGCACTTATAAAGCAAAGATTAAGTATATCTGCAATAGTATGAAGTGGTAAAAAAGTGTTTTTAAACAAGATAAAAACAAAAGGTTTGGTGCATGGTTAAGATGCCACTTGGATGCCCACATCCCATATTAGAGTACCTGGGTTCAAGTCCCTGGCTCCACTTCCAAGTCCAGCTTCCTGCTAATACACACCCGGGGAGGCAGCAGGTGATGGCTCAAGTATTTCGATCTCTGCCCTCCATGGTTGAATTCCCAGCTCCTGGTTTTGGCCTGGCACAGTACCAACCAGTTGCAGGTATTTAGGGAATGAGCCAGAGAACAGGTGTGTGCTCTGTCTCTCAAATAAATACATAAAAATTATTTTTAAAAGTTTCCAAGATTCATCAAGCTGGCCAACTAGAAAATACATACCCCATGTTGGTGATACCTGCTACTGAACTCCCTTTTGAGGGAAATTCAAACTTTTACATGCTGTCTCCTGATTTTCATATGTGGACAACTAATTCACTTTTTGTTTCGATTAAATGCTGTGCAAGACAGTACTCTATGGTTTCCAGTTTTAATCTCCAGAAAAGAAGCTAGGAGCTGAAGGGAGAGATAAAGAGAAGAAAAGTAGGCAATGGCTGGACCAGGAAGATCTTCACATGCCAAGCTAAGGAATTTGAAATTTTACGGTCTATTACAACAGCATCTTTCAAATTCATATATCTTTGGTATCAAAAGCCTTTCTTCGGCCGGCACCGTGGCTCAACAGGCTAATCCTCCGCCTTGCGGCGCCGGCACACCGGGTTCTAGTCCCGGTCGGGGCACCGGATTCTGTCCCGGTTGCCCCTCTTCCAGGCCAGCCCTCTGCTGTGGCCCAGGAGTGCAGTGGAGGATGGCCCAGGTGCTTGGGCCCTGCACCCCATGGGGAGACCAGGAAAAGCACCTGGCTCCTGGCTCCTGCCATCAGACGAGCGCGGTGCGCCGGCCGCAGCGCGCCGACCGCGGCGGCCATTGGAGGGTGAACCAACGGCAACGGAAGACCTTTCTCTCTGTCTCTCTCTCTCACTGTCCACTCTGCCTGTAAAAAAAAAAAAAAAAAAAAAAAGCCTTTCTTCATACTAAATGTTATCCACTAACCAGATACATAAAATATGTTAATTGGAGACTGCTCCAATTTAAGGTATGACAGTGAGTACCTGCCCCAAGCAGTCTCAGAAAATCTAAGCTTTTGGGCAACACACTTTGAAAATCACTGAAAAACAGGACGACCTGTGTCAGGGATACATAAAGCCGTAAGAGAACATGGTATATCTTCCTAAAGCATCAATTTTATGTAGAGAATTAGGAGGATAGTTTTTGCTTTAGTACCAACACAAAAAATATTAAGAAACTGAACTGTGCATTTATTTTTTAAGGACAAAATTGCAATGAGGCTTTCAATGCAACACTCCCATTTGCAGCTCCACATAAACTAGACTTACACTTTTATTTCCCTTAACTCTTAGAGTCCATTGTGAAAAATCGAGAAGCACTGATGGAAAACACAAGCACCACCGGAGAGGGTGGTGGAGAAGCCAGAAGTATCGCGAGTAGCTCTGCGTAGCCTTTCAAAAGGAGAAGACGTTTCTGTGTTTGTTTTCTAGATCTGGGTTTGGGGAAAAGGCGGCTGTGGTGAGCAATGCCCTGGTAAAGACAGAAGCAGAGTCCTCAGCTGGGAGAAAACAAACAATTCAAGGAGAGATGTGGAGGACGGAAACTGTGACACAGCAATAATGGGACAAAGTCCATGGCTGGAAAGTTCTTTAGGAGACAGTATGGGCAGAACTCGGTAAGTAGATGGTGTGTGATTCTCAAATTTCTGGCTTGGACATCTGATACAGTTGTTGGTGCCTTCACCCTCTACCAACAAAATGATGCTCCTCAGATGACCGAAACAGCACTCATCATAATAGTTATTGTATTATATTATGGCGTTTTGTTTATTTGTCTATCTTCCATACCTAAGTATGAGACCTCAGGCAAAAACTACCTCTTGTTCAACTCTCTCTCATCAATTCCTGGTGCCTGGAACATGGAAGGTTGAAATAAATAAAGCACCAGAATCTCACGCGGGAGAAAGCCATCAGAAATCCATGGAAGACTCGAACAGCTGCTCCTCCTTCGTGGTTTCCGTCCTGTTCTCTCTACAGATTCCAGGGCTGGAGGCGAACGCATGGCCTCTGAATCAGCACCAGCATTTCTAAAACACCACAGGGTGAAGATGTTGAGAGCACAGTCAACCCCCTGCATCTGCGGGTTCCACGTCCACAGATGCGGCCAACCTAGAACCAGAAATACTCAGAAAAAAGAAACTGCTCTGTAGTGAACACATACAGACTGTTTTCTCACCAACACTTCCTAAATAGTATAGCATTACTACTACTTACTTGTTAGCATTTATATTTTATTAGGTATTATAAGTAATCTAGAGATGACAAAGTATACAGTGGGATGTATAGTTATATGCAAATACCATACCATTATATATAAGGGATTTGAGCACCCATGGGGATGGGAGGGCATGTTTTAGATCCAATCCCCTGGGAATATTGAAGAAAAATTATAATTAACTAAAAATATAGTTTCTCTATATATTTTTCTGACATAATCTAGGAGTAACATGAGTGATATTCTAAGAATAAGAGGATACTTTAAAACGTTCATGGAGACAGCCAGTATCTTGGTCCAATGGGTTAAGCCACAAACTTATAACGCCACCATGGCATTGGTTCTTAAGTCCTGGATGCTCCACTTCCCATCCAGCTTCCTGCTAATGTGCCTGGGAAGGCAGCAGACGATGGCCTGGATGCTTGGGCTCCTGCCCAAGACAAGGATGGAGTTCCAGACTCCAGCTTCAGCTTGACCCATATCTGGCTGTTACAGTCATTTGGGGACTGAACCAGTAAATGAAAGATGTTATCTATTTCCCCTTCCCTTCCTCTTTCACAATCATCTTTCTAAATAAACAAACATCTTTAAAAAAATTTTCAAAACAGAAGCAGTATAACTTTAACCAGACAATGCATTTCTTTTTTTTTTTTTTTTTTGCTGCAGCAAGAAACTTTATCTCTAGCTTGTACAGACAATGCATTTCAATGTTTTATCTCAATTGACAACCTGAAAATGTCAAATATTATAGACTCTGTGTGTCCATATGTGTATACAATTAAAAAAATCAGTGCTAACAGGGGGTATTTAGCCTAGTGGTTAAGAGGCAGGTTAATACACCCACCAAACAAGAGTACCTGGGTTCAATACCCAGTTGTGGCTCCTGACTCCAGCTTCCTGCTAATCCAGATTCTGGAAGAGAGCAGTGATGGCTCAAATAATTGGGTTCCTGCCAAGGACATAAGAGTTCTGGATTTGAGTTCCCAGATCCCAGCTTCAGTTCACCCCACTCCTGGCCACTGTGGGCATTTGGGGAGCAAAACCAGCAGATGAGAGATCCTTTCTCTTTCCTCCTATGTATCTCTACTTGCTCAAATTAAAGGGCGGGGGGAGATGAACTAAGATACTATTAAGTCTGGAGTTGCATTTACATAAATTTTCATAGTAGCTTGAATAAATTTATATAAATTCATATAACTTAGATTATTCACCAAGAACTGAGAAAACCACTAAATGAGAATAAAAGATTGACAGATCAATATGTAGAACCATTTTTAAACAACAATCCTTAAAATATATCAAAAGAAGGGCTGGCACTGTGGCTTTGTGGTTAAAGCTGCCACCTGCAGTGCCGGCATCCCATATGGGCGCCTGTTTGAGACCCAGCTGCTCCACTTCCAATTCAGCTCTCTACTATGGCCTGGGAAAGCAGTAGAAGCTGGCCCAAGTGTGTGGGCCTCTGCACTCACAAGAGACACCTGGAGGGGACTCCTGGCTCCTGGCTTCAAATCAGTCCGCTCTAGCCATTGCGGCCATTTGGGGATTAAACCAGTGGATGGAAGACTTCTCTATCTCTACCTCTCTAACTCTGCCTTTCAGATAAATAAATAAATCCTTAAATATATACATATACCTAAAGGAACTGCTTCCTACATCATTTGCTTCAAACAAGAAACTTTCACCGTCTTGAAACTGTGTTATGTGTCTGAATAATTTCTACAATAGCATAAAGCTGACAAGTCAAATAGCCTGATCTCTCTCAGTGAAATGTGACAGCCATTCGGAACCTCACAGGTGACATCTTAAAACCAAATTCTTCTCCATGTCAAATAGTTACACTAATGCTTTAACCATATCAAAACTAAATGGAAGAGAAAGTATAAGCTATACTCAAACTAGAAGTCAATATCCTATTACTGTTTATCTTCATAATACAAAAAAGTACTGATGTTGTCCAAAAATTTGCAAGGGCATTTATACATTTTAAAAGCAAACTGTTTGGCATCAAAACATGTATGGCTCTATTTTGTAAGATACATTTCTGTATTAATAATTAAATTCCCCAGGGCAGGGTTGTGACGGAGCAGGTAAAGCCTCCGCCTGCAATGCCAGCATCCCATATGGGCGCCAGTTGGAGTCTCAGCTGCTCCACTTCCAATCCAGCTCCCTGCTATGGCCCAGGTGGTTGAGCCTCTGCACCCACGTGGGAGACCCGGAAGAAGCTCCTGGCTCCGGCTTCAGATTGGCCCAGTTCCCTTCCGACCATCTGAAGAGTGAACCAGAGGATAGAAGACCTTTCTGTCTGTCTGTCTCACCCCCTTCTCTGTAACTCTGCCTTTCAAATAAATAAATCTTTTTTAAAAAATATTTAGGTTCCTCAAAGATTACTGCACAGATATGCAGCCAGAAAGAATATATGAAGAACACCCTGAGCCAAAGAACACCCACTTTATTTTCAGTTGAACTGATTTCCAGTTGGCAGAAGTTCCTACCACTGACATCAAGGTTTTTCCATTCTTTAGCTCAACTGCTAAATGGCAAGCAATACATAAGACACTGTGAAATATAAGAATGTACTATTTTTAAAAATCCCTTGGTGACCACTTTTGAACATTCAGCATCTTTAGGAAAGGGAAAAGTAACTTCACATGCTGTGTAAGTTAAGAATCTCAGGTTCTAAGAGAATGAGACGTTATCTGACAGTAACTATACAAGACAACAGTAGCATACTCCAAACACAGAAACCTATTTTAAAATTTTTTAATGCAACTCTTCCTATTTGTCTTCAATAAAAGTGTCTGCTGATCATGTGTTGGTTGAACTGCAATAGTTCTTGATGACATAGACTCATTATGAACAGAAGTTTCCATTCTGTGCTACGTGTAAGCCAACAATATCAACCTTTTGTGTGTGATATAGTTCATTAAATAATCTATCAAATAGTCTAAGCATCATAATAAAAGAAATGAAAAGATTACTTCCCCCAAAAACGAACAAAGCTTCACAAGCAGTATGTTATCAGACATGGCACATCATTGTGTGCATGTTTACTCACACAATTCTCGTATGTGAATTTTACAAATAAGAAAGAGACACAGAGCCATTCTTAGAAAGCAGTGCCCATTACACCAGCCTCTCTTTTCAGTGACCACATCTATACCCCAGAGCAAGCATAAAATGGGAGGGGTCACTCTGCTGCTCCTTTAGTTCCAATGGCTTTCCTAGGATGAGCATCTTACTAGACTATATTTAGTGTTTAAAGGTAAGTCTTTTCAGGGCTGGTGTTGTGGCATAACAGGTTAAGATGCCATATGTAGGAACTGGTGCTGTGGCATGGCAGGCAGGGCTACCACCTGCAGTGCCAGCATCCCATATGGGTGCCGGTTCCAGTCCTGGCTGCTCCACTTCTGATGCAGCTCTCTGCTATGGCCTGGGAAAGCAGTAGAGGATGACCCAAGGCCTTGGGCCCCCTGTGCCCAAATGGGAGACCCAGAGGAAACTCCTGGCTCCTGATTTCAGACTGGCCCTGCTCCATTGCAGCTTTCTCTTTCTCTCTCTCTCTCTCTCTCTCTCTCTCTCTCTCTGCCTCTGCCTCTGCCTCTGCCTCTGCCTCTCTGTTCTGCCTTTCAAATAAATAAATAAATAAATCTTCTTTAAAAAAAAAAAAAAAAGGATGCCATCTGTAATACCAGCAGCCCATATGGGCTCCAGTTTGTGTCCCACCTGCTCCATTTCCAATCCGGTTCCTTGCTAACCACACAGAAATGGAGAGGAAGATGGCCCAAATGCTTGGCCCCTGTACTCACGTGGGAGACCTAGAAAAAGCACCTTGCTCCTGGCTCCAGCATAGCCCAGCCCTGGCCATTGAGGCCATTTGTGAAGTGAACCAGCAGATGGAAGATCTCTCTCTGCCTCTCCCTCTCTAACTCTGCCTTTAAAATCAATGAACCTTACAAAAAAAATAATAATAATAATAAAGATGTCTTCAATACAATGCCAAAACAAGAGGCAATTACTTCATCTAGTATTCAACTAAAAAAATAATGATTTGCTCCTATGCTCTAGGGAAAATCAGCTGCATTTAGTGAAAAATCATTAATTGATGTTGACAGTTTCTGGTCTTGTCATAAGGACAAAACTTTTTTTCTTAAAGATTTATTTATTTACCTAAGAAGCAGAGTTACAGAGAGAGGAAGAGACAGACAGACAGAGAGGTCTCCCATCTGCTGGTTCACTTCCCAAATGGCCACAACAGCCAGAGCTGGGTTGATCTGAAACCAGGAGCCAAGGGCTTCCTCCTGATCTCCCACATGACTGCAAGGGCCCACTGATTTCCCAGATGCATTAGCAGGGAGCCGTATCAAAAGTGGGGCAGCTGGGACTCGAACCAGCACTCAAATGGGATGCTGGTGCCAAAGGCAGAGGCTTTACCCAGTACGCCACAGCACCGGCCCCAAGACAAAACTTTTAAATAGAAAAACTTTAAAGCAGAGGCTGGTGTTTTGGCATAGCAGGTTAAGCCACCACGTACAACACCAGCACCCCATATCAGAATTTGGGTGCAAGTCCCAGCTGCTCTGCTTCTAATCAAGCTCCTAGCTAATGTGCCTGGGAAGGCAGCAGAGGCTGGCCCAAGTACCTGGGCCCCGGTCACCCATGGGGAAGACCAGAATGGAGTTCCAGAGTCCTGGCTTCAGCCCGGCCCAGGCCTGGCTGTGGCAGCCATTTGGGAAGTTAACTAGAGAAAGAAGATCGATCTCTTGCTCTGCTGCTCTTTCAAATAAGTAAATAAATATATTTTTTAAAATTTACAACAGCTTACATAATTTATGTTCTATTAGTAGAAAGTAAACACAAGTGAAATTAAAGAAAACACAAGTTTACAACAGAAAAAATACAAACTATTTTTGAAAATGGAAATTTTACAACTGCAACATACATACAGTGGTGGAGGGCCCAGTGCTGTGGCATAGCGGTCTAAGCCTCCGCCTGCCTCAACAGCATCCCATATGGGTATAGGTTCCTGTCCCAACTGTTCCACTTCCAATCCAGCTCTCTGCTAATGGGCTGGGAAAGCAGCAGAGGGCAGCCCAAGTGCTTGGACCCACGCACCCATGTGGGAGACCCAGAAGAAGCTCCTGGCTTCAGATCAGCCCAGCTCTGACAGTTGTGGCCATCTGGGAAGTGATCCAGTGGATAGAAGACCTCTGTCTGTCCCTCTCTCTCTCTGTGTAACTCTGCTTCTCAAACAAATAAATAAATCTTTAAAAAAAAATACAAGGGAGGAAATAAAAACACACAGAATAGAGATGATGAGAAAATTCACTAAACTTAAATGGACATTATTTAATCTAAAAAAGAGGGGAAAATATTGGGGAAAAACCCTAATAAATTAAATGGACATTATTCAACCTAAAGAAAAGGGAAAATATTGGGAAAAAACCCTAAAAGGACCTTAGGAACAGTATCAAAGAGTCTAACTAACATATGGTATCACTGGGTTCAGAGGAGAGAAGAAAAAGATAAAAGCAGAAAAGAAAGTGAGACATAACTATGGAAAACTTAGCAAATTTGACAGAAGACATAAATTAAGGATTCAGAAATATCCATGAACCACAAAGAGGATAAACCTAAAGAAAACTATGCCAGGGCATGTGATAGTCAAACTGTTTTAAAAAGATACAAAAAAAGCTTGAAAGTGCCTGAGAAAAATAATATAATTTTTTATATAGTGAATGACAGAAACCATGGAAGAAAGAAAACAGTAGAACACATCCTTACAGCAATGAAAGAAAGTAATAATCAATATAGAATTACATATCCAGCAACCGCATGCTTCAGGAATTAAAACCAAATAAACTATCAGGTAAACGAAAACTAAGAGAAGCCACTTCCAGCAAACCTGCTCTACAGGAAACGCATAAAAGAAATTCACTGGGCTGATGGGAAATATTACCAGTGGAAAATCAAGATCTACACAAAGACACGAAGAACACCAGAAGTGCTATGTAGCTAAACATAAAAGACCTTTTAAAACAGAGACACACAAAGCATAAAAGTAAACGGATGAAAAAAGAGGTATTCTGCAAATGGCAAGTTACTTCCTGAAGAAATCTTCCATAGGAAGGCTGCAGCAGTAGTTTCAATGTAAACAGAATAAACCAGCGAAAAGTAGTACCAGAAACAAACAGGGATTTTTACTAACAATAAAGGGGAGAATTCATCAAAAGATAAAACATTTATAAATGCATATCTGTCTGAAAACAGAACCTCAAAATACAAGAGACAGAAATTGACAGGATTAAAGAAACGAGTAATTCCACAAACACAGTGGAAGCGTAATACCTCTCTCAGCAATGACTAGATCAACTAGACAAAAATCAGTAAGGGTGTAGGTCTCACCAATTATTTCAAACACCTTGATCTAACTGATATTTATGGAATACCACATTCAATGCTGGGCAAAACACATTTTTTTTTTTATGTACACACAGTACAATCACCAAGAAAGCATGGCTAGGCCATAAAATAACACAAATTCAAAATCACCAAACTCATATAAAGTACTATTCTTTTACCACAATGATATTAAGTCAGAAATCAACAACAAAAAGGTTAACTAGGGAAGTACCAAATATAAGGACAATTATTCACATAATTCATAGGTAAAAGAATACAGAACAAGTGGAAGGAAAATATAATGAAGACATAAACAGAAATAAATGAATAGAAAATAGAAATAGGCCGGCGCCGTGGCTCAACAGGCTAATCCTCCGCCTTGCGGCGCCGGCACACCGGGTTCTAGTCCCGGTTGGGGCGCCGGATTCTGTCCTGGTTGCCCCTCTTCCAGGCCAGCCCTCTGCTGTGGCCCAGGAGTGCAGTGGAGGATGGCCCAAGTGCTTGGGCCCTGCACCCCATGGGAGACCAGGAGAAGCACCTAGCACCTGGCTCCTGCCATCGATGAGCGCGGTGCACCGGCCGCAGCGCGCCGACCGCAGCAGCCATTGGAGGGTGAACCAACGGCAAAAGGAAGACCTTTCTCTCTGTCTCTCTCTCTCACTGTCCACTCTGCCTGTCAAAAATAAAAAAAAAAAAAATTAAAAAAAAAAAAGAAAATAGAAATAATTAACCAATTCCAAAGCTGATTGCTTTAAAAGATAAATAAAATGGACAAATCTCTAGCTAGATTAACAAAGAAAAAATGAATAAAAATCACCATAAGTAGGAATGAAAAAAGGTAAGCAAATATTGTAAGCAACTTTATGCCAATAAATTCAACAATTTAGAAACAAGGGATGGATTTCTTGAAAAAAATAAAACAAGAAATAAAAAGTATAAATATTTCTATATGTATTAATGAAACTTAATTTACCAAAGATGTTCTCAAAAGAAAACTACAAGTCTAGAAAAGAAAGAAATAACATCCCTAAGGAAAGAAATAACATCAATACTACACCAGATAACTTTTTATAAGAACAGAGCATGTGGCAAGCACTGGCCTGGCAGCTACAACACCAGTTGAGACACCCACTTCCCTTGGCTCCCACTGCTGCCTCGGCAGCAGGAAGCAGCTCTCTCCACTCTGTATGTCTCTCTCTGTAATCTGGGGTGCTGGCATCAAAAACGTTGGCTTAACTTGCTGCGTCACAATGTTGGCCCTGAAAAAAGGCATCTTTAAGAAACCTACATCATACTGAAATATGTGTGACTGGATTATATTCCCCCAAAAATCAAGAATAAAGCAAGAACGCCCACTTCTATTCAGCATCACTCTAGAGATGTTTAATGTTACATTAAGACTTACTAATGAATACAGTAATAGGTGAATAAAAACTATTCACAGATGATTGTTTAGATAGAAAATCAAGTGGAATCCACAAAACAACTACCTGAATAAATTAATTTAGCAAGATTTCAGGATATAAAATTGACATACAAAAATCAACTGTATCCTTAAAATACTAGTAACAAATGACTAGAAAATGAAAAGTTAAAAAAACAGCTTCAGGAGATGGTGTTGTGGTACAGTGGGCAAGCCACTGCCTGGATACCAGCATCCCACACTGGGGTGTTAGTTCAAGTCCTGGCTGCTCTGCTTCCAATCCAGCTTCCTGTTGATGTGCCTGGGAAGGCAGCAGACAAGGGCCCAAGTAGCGGGATTGCTGGATCATATGGCAAGTCTATTTCTAGTTTATTAAGAAATGCCAGGGTCAGCACTGTGGCATAGCAGGTAAAGCCGCTGCCTGCAGTGCCAGCATCCCATATGGATGCCAATTCAAGTCCCAGCTGCTCCACTTCCAGTCCAGCTCTTTGGTATGGCCTGTGAAAGCGGTACAAGATGGCCCAAGCCCTTGGGCCTCTGCACCCATATGGGAGACCCAGAAGAAGCCCCTGGATCCTGGCTTTGGATTGGCTGGCTCTGGCCATTGGGGCCAAATGGGGAGTGAACCAGTGGATGGAAGACCTCTCGCTCTCTGCCTCTCCTCTCTCTGTGTAACTCTTTCAAATAAATAAATGAATCTTTAAAAAAAAATGTCCACACTGTTTTCCACAGTGGCTGCACTAATTTATATCACCACAAACAACGTATGCGTGTTCCCTTTTCTCCACATCCTCGCCAGCATTTGTTTCTCTCTGTCTCCTGGATTTTAGCCATTCTGACAGGAGTGAGGTGATAGCTCATTGTGGTTTTGATTTGCATTTCCCTAACAGTTAGTGATGCTGAGCCTCTTTTCATATATTTGTTGGCCATCTGCACTTCTTCTTTTGAGAACTGACTAATGATATCCTTCACTCATTTCTTAACTGGACTGGTCAGCTTTTTGTTGCTGAGTTTTTAAGTTGCTAATGTCTGGATATTAGTACTTTGTTGGATAGATAACTTGCAAATATTTTTTCCATTCTGTTAGATGTCTCTTCACTCTACTAATCATTTGTTATGCAGAAGCTTCTGAGTTTGATAAAGTCCTATTTGCTTAGTTTTGTTTCTGTGCTTTGGAGGTAACTCAAGGAATATTTGTAAGAGATAGGAATATTTATCTAACTGTGGTGAGAATTTCATGAGGGTACTTCAAAAATTTCATGGAAAATGCAATTTAAATTATGAGTTTATTTTGGTGTAAAAAATTTTAATTTTATGCATTTTTCATGATATGCATTTTCCAAGTATTAAGAAAAACACTTCTATATCAATTATTTTTGCACTAAAACTCATCATTTTAACTTTATTTTTACACAAACTTGCTCTAAATTGCCCTCATATGTTGTATGTGTGCCACACAACAACTTTTCAGTCAACGATGGACCACACACAGGAAAGCATGCACATCACCATGCAGCCTAGGCATGTAGTGGCTACACCACCTCGGTTTATGTAATACAGGCTACAAAGCTCCTATGAACAAAATCAACTAACAGTGAATTTCCAACAACAAAATAGCCCATGGACAAGCACTGTGGCACAAGTTAAGCTGATGCTTGGAATGCTCCCAACCCATACTGAAGTGCCTGATTTGTGTCCTGGCTACTCTGCTTCCGATCCACCTTCAGTTACACTGTGCAAGAAGCAGCAGATGATGGCCCAAGCATTTGAGTTTCTGCCACCCCTGTGAGAGACCCAGGTGGAGTTCCTGCTGCTGCCTGGCTTCAGCCTGGCCAAACCCAGGCTGTTATATGCTTTTAGGGAGTGAATCAGCAAGTGGAAGATCTCTTTCCCGCTCTGGCTCTGGCTTGCTGGTTCTCTCTCTCTCTCTCTAGCTCTGCCTTTAAAATAAATAAATAAATCTTTTAAAAATTATAAAAGTGCAGTTTATTAACTTTAATCATAGCTCAAAGCGGAAAAAAAAGAAAGAATTGGTTAATACCTACTGAAATTATAAATTTATCCTGTATATAAACTTGTATATACACAAAAAATTTCATGTGCGCTGAAAAACCATAATATTAAACATCTGAAAACTAAAACTTCCATTGATATATACAGGTTAAATAAATTAAGACACTTTCAAAAGATGGAAGACTCAATAATAATAAAAATGAGTAACATACATCATGTGCTCTAACATGAAAAGTTATCTAATATACATTGTTAAATGAATAAACCAAGTTACAGAACAATCTCATAGGCATGCATATATACAGAAATTGCTAGCAGTGACTGTATCCGGTTGACCAGTACCCTTAACACATTTAAAATCTTTATTATAGCAAATATTTAATAATTGTTCACAAAGAAAATTAAGACTGACATCACCACTCTTAATAATCATATACAGAACTAAAACATATCAGCTGCTATGTGCCAGGCCTCACTTCCTAAGAACCTTATATAAACTGCCATTTTTTTAAGATTTATTTATTTATTATTTGAAAGGCAGAATTACAGAGAGGCAGAGAGGCAGAGAGAGAGAGAGAGAGAGAGAGAGAGACTCCCATCTGGTGGCTCACTCACCAAATGGCCCCAAAGGTTGGAGCTGGGTCAATCCAAAGCCAGGAGCCAGGAGCCTCTTACGGGTCTCTCACGTGGAGACAGTGGCCCAAGGACCCGGGCCATCCTCCACTGCTCTCCCAGGCTATAGCAGAGAGCCAGATAGGAAGTGGAGCAGCCAGGACTCGAACCAGCGCCCATATGAGATGCTGGCACTGCAGCCAGCGGCTTTACCCACTATACCACAGTGCTGGCCCTAAACTGCCATTTATTTAATCTTTATAACAAGACTGTAAAATAGGTGGTGGTGTTTTTATTTTGCTTAAGACTTTCTTATTTATTTATTTGAAAGGCAGAGCAAAAGAGAGAGATGGAGAGACTGAGAAACATAAAAAGATTTTCCATCTGCTGGTTCACTCTCCAAATGGCCACAACAGCTAGGGCTGTGGCCAGGCCAAAGCCAGGAGCCTGGAACTCCAGTGTCCTGGTCTCCCGCGTGGGTAGCAGGGGCCCAAGCTGGGCCCTCCTCCGAATGCCCTCCCAAACACAGTAGAGGAAGCTAGAAGGGAAGCAGGGCAGGTGGGACACCCATGGACACCCCGACATGGGATGGCGGCATCGCAAGTGGCAGCTTAAACCGCCGTACCCCAACACCTGCCCTGATGGTACTACTTTTTCACCATTTCAGAAATTTAGGAAATCTGCAATTCAAAAAAGCCTTTGCTAAAGGTTACTTAGCCAGTAAGTGACAGTACAGGATTTAACTCAAGTTTCTTTGATTCTACAGTTTACCTATAACCACTGTACCAAAATATCTCTCTCTAGAAGCATAATATACAAACTAAAAACTCATAATTTAATATAACAACTGGGAATACAGAAAATATAGTCAAAAACCACAGGTTCAATTTCTGGTTCTCTCTTTTGGTAGGAAAAAAACCTTGGAATTTACATACATATATATCGGTCCTCAGAGAAGTATTTTATTAATCAATCTGCTTTAGCTATATATTTTCACTAATTTCTAGTTTGTTATGTCCTAAAATTCTGCATGTAATGAATTTTTAAATTTCTATTCTACTTCCAAATAATACATATCCAAGATATAGAAAGCAAACAGAATACACAGATAGTTCCAAAGGAGAAATTACAAGCACTAAACTTATACTAATTGGTAATTTATTATTATCGACACCATTCTTACTATAAAGTTTATGTTTTTCTGTTCAGTTGCAACACATTACATAGATCGCATTTGCAATTAACCTCCAAAAGGAATTAAATATTAATGGGTTTGCCAGATACGATTATGAAAAATAAGACATTCATAATCTAAACAATGCAGTAAGAAACATCTATTGCAACATACTACATTTTAGATCTTAGAAATATTTCTAAACTACCTTAAGAGTAAGAATTTTTTGTCTTTAAAATTTTTCATATTAACCTCAACTTAAAGCAGCTCATTCCTTTTGCTATTGATTGATTGGGCATAAAGCAAATAAGGATAAAGAATTTTTATCTGCAAAGGTCATATTTTACTAATAATATTTAAAATCTTTATTCACTTAATGGCAATATAGGCGCTTTTAGAAGGTAAAGTAATAATTAGCTCAGCAAATCCTGTTCCATTAAAAAAAGTTCCTGTATAATTTCTATCTAATTATATGCAATTTTTTCTTTTGCCAAAAATGGCTTTATTATATTACATCATCTTTTCAAACTAAACAAACATCTTTAAACAAAACTACTTTTAAAAATACAACTCAAATTAAAATGCAACTATTAAAAATTATATTCCTAATGCCAAAGAATATAGCAATAGACCCTTAAATGGTCCTCATGCATACCCTGAATAGATTTCAGAAATACTACAAATGGCATATTGCAATTCACCAATTCTATTACTTTTCAAAGCTTTTTTCCCTACAACTTCTATTCCAAATCCACTGTAGACTAGTAGCAAGAAATCAGATCAAATAAAACAACATATTTTGGTAACATTATCTGTAACAGTACTAAAATCCAATGCTCTGTTTAGAAACAAGTTAGTTACAGCTAGAACATAAATACTGTAAGTAATTCATGAAGAAATTATACTTAACACTAGTAGATTTCAGGACATTTCTATTTTAATGGGATGAACTGTTTGTAAGCAATCAGAGTTAGTGCTAGATGCAGTTTGCTTCAGGTACCTGACATCAGAACAGCAGGCTCATTAAATATGTATAAATCAGAGATGCAGAAGCACTGCACCATATTGATGGAGGCTTCATTAATTTTCAATGATATTTGTGTTCTAAAATAAAATTGTGTGAGGTATACAATCATTTGTCTTCATCTCAAAATTCTGTTTTTCACAAATTCCAACTTGCTAAATGAAAAGAAGATCTAATACTCCCAACATTTCTAATGAAGTCTTAAATTTTACAATTCCTTGCTTTCTATAAAGAATTCATATTTTTGTGCATATTTAATACATGTATATAATATATATTTCTTGTTGTAAAACATTAAAAATAAAGTATCAAGAATACCATGATATGTTTCAAAAAATTTGAGCACATAAATAACTCAATTCATTTAGCCTTCCTAATTGGCATCTAATTATGCCTCGAAAACCATGTTCATAAACCATCAATCAAAAATAAAGATGTGGCAAAATACAGCA
Source organism: Sylvilagus floridanus (assembly GCA_949820135.1). NCBI lineage: Eukaryota > Metazoa > Chordata > Mammalia > Lagomorpha > Leporidae > Sylvilagus > Sylvilagus floridanus. Next base: position 14,853,317 of record OX463228.1, on the reverse strand, counting down.
TTGGCAAAAAAAATGACTAAAGTTTTTTAAATTATCTCAAACTAACATTCTGGAAACCGAAATATAAAGAGAAAACTGCTCGAAGTAGATTAAACTCACTTTAATAATAATGTGGTATTTTTACTTTAGCCATAAAATGGGTTTCAGTTGGAATCTGGTTGTATCACATTAATAAGAACTTTATTTAGCAAGTAAGTGATCAAAATGTAACTGATTGATTCCTAATTGGAATTTAATGGAAAGAAGCCAATGGACTGGCCAGGTGGACTATGCGATCAGATATCCTCTTTCAGGCCGTTAAGAGTGGCGGAAGTGCAGAACAGAACAGAACAGAACAGAGCTCGTTCCAATTTTAAATTTGGTCTTTTGATAAAACAAGTAGCACTCTGCAGCCTGTGCATAAGCTTCCATCCTAAGGCTGACAGCACCAATCAGGTATCAGAAACCACCCTCCTAAAGGAGCTGATACTTAGATCTTGCTCGCAGTGGATGACGGGGACAAAATCCTGTATACATTTGCAACCCAAACATTTGTGTTCCCTTGCTAGTCATCTCGCAAAGCCTTCATCCATTTGTGACGCACTCACGAAAACGATCTGCTTCTCCAAAGGCTCTTTTCCTAAGTCAGGTAAATAGTACATTAAGGCCGCAGGGTTTCAGGGTTTTACTTCTTCCACAAATAGTACCTTTTTAATAAACAGCCAAAGCCTACTTTCACCCTTAATTAGAGTATTTTATAGCTTTAAATTGGGGAGTGAACTAGCAGATGGGAGCTCTCTCTCCCTCTCTTTCAACTTATTTTTTTAAAAAGTTACTCTGTCTCCATCTATCAAATAAGGGGAAAAAAAAAAAAAAACCACTTTCTGTGGGGGGGTGGGGGATGAGAAATACAGAGAAAACAAATTAGAGGTGGGCACTGGGTACAACAGATAACACCAAATCCTGGACTCAGAGTGCCTGGATTCAAGTTCTGGCTCTGCTTCCTGTCAGGCTTCCTGCTGATGCACACCCTGAGAGGCAGCAGGTGCTGGCTCAAGTACTTGGGTCCCTGCAACCCACGTGGCAGAACTGGTTTGACATCTAGGTTCCTGGCTAAAACCTGGTACAACCCTGACTGTTGCAGGCATTCGGGGACTGAACCATCAAAGTAAAGATCTTTTGATACTCATTCTCTCAATGCCTTTTAAATAAATAAATAATGATTTTTTGAAAAATAGAGGGGCCAGTGCTGTGGTGTAGTAAGCTAAGCATTCACCTGCAGTGCCAGCATTCCAAATGTGTGCTGGTTCGAGTCTCAGCTGCTCCTCCTCTGATACAGCTCTCTGCTTATGTCCTGGGAAAGTAGTGGAAATTGGCCCACGTGCTTGGGCCCCTGCACCCACATAGGAGATCCAGAAGAAGTTCCTGGCTCCTGGTTTTGGATCATTTCAGCTCCGGCCATTGCGGCCATTTGGGGAGTGAACCAGCAGATGGAAGACTTCTCTCTCTGTCTCTCCCTCTCTCTGTCTGTAACTCTACCTCTCAAATAAATAAATCTTAAAAAAAAAAAAAGAAAAAATGTTATGCCCAATGAGAAAACCAGTTAATTTTATTTCTATTTATACTTATATCCCAGAAAGAAACTAATGTGCTATTGTTTTGTGTTCTTACAGAATAAAATAACCCACATTTTAATAAGGAAGCTGGAACATCTGATAGCTTTATATTACCTGTATGAATCTTGGAACACAAACTTGATATTGTAAGGAGATTCGAGGGTGCTGTTCTAGCAACACAACACACCGTTTTAAAAAGTAAAGTTTTTTAATAGGAATACACTCCAAAATAACAATAGAAATAGAGGAAATACATAAACTAGTAAGTCACTTATTATTATTGTCAAGTATTATGCACTGTATATAACCGTTTGTGCTATGCTTTTATTCAACCAGCAGTACAGGCTTGTTCATACCACTATCACTCCACTCATTATGCTACATTATGATAACTACATCACTGGGCAACAGGAACAGTTCACCTTCACTATATCATATGGGACCACCATTGTACATGGTGGTCTGCCACTGACCAAAATATCATTACGCAACACATGACTGCAAATAGAATGAATCATAAAAAAAAAGGATTCCCTGGGGGCCATCACTGCGCAGTGGGGTAAGCCACTGCCTACAAAGCCAATATCCCATTTGGGTGCCAGTCCGAGACCTGGTTGCTCCACTTCTAATCCAGCTCCCCGCTAATACACCTGGGAAAGCAGTGGAAAACAGTCCAAGTGCTTGGGTTCCTATATCAAGTCGGAGACCCGGAAGAAAATCCTGGCTCCTCACTCCCTCTGTAACTCTGCCTTTCAAACAGATAAAATAAATCTTAAAAAAAAAAAAAAAAAAGGATCCCTAACAGCTAACGCTACAGCAGCTTAAACTGCCATATGCAATGAAAGCATCCCATGAGTCCAGATTTAAGTTCCAGCTGCTCCAGTTCCAATCCAGCTCCCTAATACATCTGGGAAAGCAGCAGATGGCCCAAGTCCTTGGGCCCTGCTACTCACATGGGACACCTGGACAGAGTCCCAGGCTTCTGGCTTCAGCCTCACCTGACCTTGGCCTTTGTAGCCATTTGCAGATTGAATGAGGGGATGGAGTATCACTCTCTGTGTCTCTCCCTCTATCTGTAACTCTGCCTTTCAAATAAATAAGTCTAGGGACCAGCACTGTGGTGCAGCAAGTTAAAGCCCTGGCCTGAAGTGCCTGTATCCCATACAAGCACCAGTTTGAGTCCTGGCTGCTCCTCTTCCGATTCAGCTCTCTGCTATGGCCTGGGAAAGCAGCAGCAGATGGCCCAAGTTCTTGGGCCCCTGCACCCAAGTGGGAGACCCGGAAGAAGCTCCTGGCTTCAGGTCAGTGCAGCTCTGGCCATTGCAGCCATCTGGGGAGTAAACCAGCAGATGGAAGACCTCTCTCTGTGTCTCTACCTCTCTCGGTAACTCTTTCATATAAATAAAATAAATCTTTAAAATAAATAAATAAGTCTAAAAAAAGAGAATTAGAAAAGAAAGACTAGCAAACAAAGCTCTTTATAGACATATTAAAAGAAGTAGTACTAATAACATAATTAGTAAATAGTTTGTGAAGATAATTTTAAAGGACTTGAAATAACACTCAAACACATTTATATATTATTACAAACTGCATCTTATAGACTAATGTACAGTAAATAGACATTTTTGGTCAAAATAAAAAAATATATATTAGAACCAAAAAATTTAGTATCTTATGAAGGGGTTTTACTGATTATATAAAGTCTAAAAGACTTAAGCTACTGATCATCAATGCATTTTCTAATTAACTACTACCTTAAATTACCCAAATTGTAAGAGCTTGAAGGAGGCTGGAAATGTTTTATTCTAAATAAATGAAGAAATCAAAGATAAATGGCTGGCCTACAACTGGTCAGTCTATAGTGAAACTAGAATCCATATTTTCTAACTTGTGGTTAGTGTTCTTTCTTCTATTCGATCTGTCTCTGGATTATTAAAATACATAGGCTGCCAACTCTTACATACGTAGTGAAAACAAGTACTACCTACTTCAGAAAATGGATCTTGAGATCTTCATTGTAATTACTACTCAAAGGCATGAGGCATATAATTTTTTTAAAAGATTTATTCATTTATTTGAAAGGTAGAGTTACAGAGAGAGAAAGAGGGAAAGATTACATAGAAAGAGGTCTTCCATCCACTGGTTCACTCCCCAAATGGCTACAACAGCCGGGGCTGAGCCAGGCCCAAGTCAGGAGCCAGGAGCTTCTTCTGGGTCTCCCACATCAGTGGAAAGGGCCGAAGGACTTCAGCCATCTTCCACTGCTTTCCCAGGCCATTAGCAAGGAGCTGGGTCAGCAGGAAGTGGAGCAGCCAGGACTCAAATCTGTGCCCATAGCAGATGCCAGCAATGCAGGTGGTGGCTTTCCCACAACACTGGCCCTGAGGTCGAATTCTCTAGAGGGGCTCTACAGATACTGTTAATCCTCTGCAAAATACTCCAAAAAAAAAAAAAAAAAAGAGTTGAGGGAGGTGTTTGGCCTAGCTACTAGACATTACTTGGCACAGCCACATCCCTTATCAGAGTTCCTGGGTTCTAGTCCTAGCTCTGCTCCCAATCCAGCTTCCTGCTAATGTGGACCCTGTGAGGCAGTAGGTAAGGTTCAAGTATTTGGGTCACCAACATCATATGGGAGATCTATATGGAGTTAACAGCTCCTGGCTTTGGCGCTCTGCAGGTGGCCTTTGTGGGCATTTGGGGAGCAAACCAACAGATGAGAGCTCCTTCTCTCTCTGTGTTTCACAAATTTAAAAAAACAAACAAACATTTTTAAATACTTAGAAAAGTATTGAGGAAGGAGCTACAGCAGTTAAAAAACTACAGTAGAAAAAACAATTTTTTAAAAAGATTTATTTATTTATTTGAAAGTCAGAGTTACACAGAGAGAGAAGGAGAAGCAGAGAGAGGTCTTCCATCCATTGGTTCACTCCAATTGGCCACAACGGCTGTAGCTGCGCCAATCTGAAGCCAGGAGCTAGAAGCCTCCTCTGGGTCTCTCACATGGGTGCAGGGGCCCAAGGACTTGGGCCATCTTCTACTGCTTTCCCAGGCCACAGCAGAGAGCTGGATCGGAAGTGCAGCAGCCGGGACTAGAACCAGTGCCCATATGGGATGCCAGCACTTCAAGCAGCAGCTTTACCCACTATGCCACAGCACCAGCCCCAAAACAAATGTTAAATGGGCAGCAAGAACTGCCAATGTTAGGTTAAAAAAAAAAAAATGAGCACACAGAACTGCAAAAAATCTCTAAGACTATAAGAAGGAGTGATATGTCAGAGTAGCCTTCCCACCTTGAGCAATCATAAAATAAAATGTATGACAAGTGACACAAGCCATGCCTGAGAGGTGGGAAACTTAAAAGGTAAACTCTACAATCACGTCAGTATTTTTTTTTTAAGATTTATGTTTTATTTATTCGAAAGGCAGAGTTACAGAGAGAGAGGGAGGGAGAGACAGAGAAAGAGAGATTTTCCATCCACTGGTTCAGTCCCCAAATGGCCACAATGGCTGGGGCTGAGCCAGGCCAAAACCAAGAGTCAAGATATTCATCTAGGTATTCCACATGGGTGCAAGGACCCAAGCACTTGGGTCATCTTCTGCTGCTTTCCCAGGTGCATCAGCAGGCAGCTGGATCAGAAGTAGAGCAGTGGGATCCATATGGGATGCTGACATCTCAGGCAGTGGCTTCACCCATGCCACAACGCCACTCCCATCACCTCAGTAGTCTAACTAGGGACAATGTCCATTACCATGGAACAGCAAGCAAATGAGAAGGTCACAATTCTTGTTCTAAGCTGAAAAAGTAGAGATCAGAGTTCAGCACAGTTGATGTGGCTGAAATTCATAAGGCAAACAAGCTAGAACTGTGTAGGGATGCCCCACAAGTCCTTGGTTCAGAAACAGGCTACAAAGACACAGGGCAAAACCAATCAAGGGTTTAGAAAGAGTAGTGGCCAGTGCTGAGGCTCAATAGGCTAATCCTCTGCCTTGCGGCACCAGGTTCTAGTCCCGGTCGGGGCACCAGATTCTGTCCCGGTTGCCCCTCTTCCAGGCCAGCTCTCTGCTGTGGCCAGGGAGTGCAGTGGAGGATGACCCAAGTGCTTGGGCCCTGCACCCCATGGGAGACCAAGAGAAGCACCTGGCTCCTGCCTTCGGATCAGCGCGGTGCGCCGGCTGCAGTGCGCTGGCCGCGGCAGCCATTGGAGGGTGAACCAACAGCAAAGGAAGACCTTTCTGTCTCTCTCTCTCACTGTCCACTGTCAAAAAAAAAAAAAAAAAAAAAAAGAGTAGTAAAGAGAGGACGAGATACTAGAAGTTAAGGAGTACGAGTTACACTTGGGAGTTCCCATCAGCCAGAGTAAAGAAATCACATTAACACCTTACTCTATCTCGGACATCTAGTTGAAATACCAAAAAAGCTTCAACAAAGAGGAGGGATCATATGCTGGAATAAGAATTATTCTAGACTCACCCTAACAAAGCCTAAAATCAAACCCCAACAAGCTCTGCAAGGGATTAAAAGCTTGGAGGTTAGGACAGGCATTTGGCACAAGGGTTAAGTTGCTGTTTAGGATACCCACATCCTATATTGCCTGGTTTGTGTTCCAGCGACTCTATTTCCAATTCACCTTTCTGCTAATGTGCATCTTGGGGATGGCAGATAATGGTTCAAGTACTTGAGTCCCTGCCATCTTTGTGGGAGATTGGGATGGAGTTCCAGGCTCCTGGCTTTGGCCTGACTCAGCCCTAGCTATTGCAGGCATTTGCAGAGTGAACCAGTGTATGATTCTCTCAATCATTCTGTGTGTGTGTGTGTGTGTGTGTGTGTGTGTGTCACTGCCTTTCAAATCTTAAAAAAAAAAAAAAAAAAAAACTAAAAATATAACTATTACATAATCCAGTAATCCCACTACTGAGTATAAATCCATGGGAAATAAATTCACTCTATGGAAGAAGACATCTCTACTTTCATGTTTACTGCAGCAGTACTCAGAATAGCAAACAAATGGGGCCTGCACTGTGGCACAGTGGGTTAACGCCCTGGCCTGAAGCACATCCCATATGGGTGCCGGTTTGAGACCTGGCTGCTCCACTTCCTGTCCAGCTCTCTGCTATGGCCCAGGAAAGCAGTAGAAGATGGCCCAAATCCTTGAGCCCCTAAACCCACGTGAGAGACCCGGAAGAAGCTCCTGGCTCCTGGCTTCGGATTGGCACAGCTCTGGCCATTGCGGCCATCTGGGGAGTGAACCAGCAGATGGAAGACTTCTCTCTCTCTCTCGCTCTCTCTCCCCCTCTTCTCTGTGTAACTCTTTCAAATAAATAAATAAATCTTTAAAAAAAAAAAAAAGCAAAGAAATGAAAGCAACCTAAATGTCCCTCAGCTGATAAATGGATAAAGAAAACTTGGTACATACACATAATCAAATACTATCCAGCCAAAAAACAAGGATAAAATCTTGTCATTCACAGAAACATGGGTGAAACTGGAGGTTATTATGCTAAGCGAAATAAGCCAAGCACAAATAGGCAAATGCCATATGATCCCATTCATATGTGCAATCTAACAAAATTGCTCTCGTAGAAGTTAAGAGTACAACAGTGAGGGGCCAGTGCTGTGGTGCAGTGGGTTAAGCCGCCACCTGTAGTTCCAGACATCCCATATGGGTGTCAGATTCCCAGCTGCTCCACTTCTGATCCAGCTCCCTGCTAATGCACCTGGGAAATGAGGAAGATGGCCCAAGTACTTGGGCACCTGTTCCCACTTGGGAGACTTGGAAGAAGCTCCTAGCTTTGGACCAGCCCAGCTCTGACCTTTTTCAGCCATTTGGGGAATGAACCAGTGGATGGAAAACTCTCTCTCTCTCTCTCTCTCTCTCTGACCTTTTCAGCCATTTGGGGAATGAACCAGTGGATGGAAAACCCTCTCTCTCTCTCTCTCTCTCTCTCTCTCTCTCTCTCTCTCTCTCTAACTCTGCTTTTCAAATAAATAAATCTTCAAAAAAAAGTCTTTCCTAATTAAACACTACACAGTGTATGCATGTATCAAAACACGATGTGATACATGTACAATTTTTATGTGACAAAAATTTCAGAAAGGTACAAATATTGGCATTTGGTACAGTAGTTAACGTGTAGTAGATAAAGCACACTTGGGGTGCCTGCAATTCATGTTGGAGTTTGAGTCTGGGTTCTATTACCAATTCCACATTCCTGCTAGTGCACACCTTGGGAGGTGGCAGATGGCTCAAGTATGTAGTCCTTGCCACCCACATAGGACAGCTGGATGAGTTTCAGGTTCCTAGCTTCAGCCGTGGCCCAGCTCTAGCTGTTGTGGGCAACTGGGGAATGAACCAGTGAATGGAAGATCTCCACAATGTGTCTTTCTGTCTCTCTACATTTCAAATAAATAAAATATTTTAATTTAAGAAGCAAAATAACATAAAAATGTGAATCATAATTTAAAAAAAACAGTAGAAACCAATTGTCTACAATGAGTGCCTTTGCCTAATTTTCTGCCCAGAGTAGATATTTTTTCTTAATTGCACAAACGTGCTGCATATTAATTAAAATGAATGACTATCACTCTTCTTACCAATTAATAAACTGAACTCTAATCTGATAAACTTTTTAAGATTTATTTATTTATTCATTTATTTGAAAGGCAGAGTTAAAGAGACAGGGAGATAGAGAGAAAGAAGAGAAGAGAGAGAGAGAGAAGATCTATTTGTTCACTCCCCCAAATGACCACACTGGCCAGAGATAGGCCAGGCTGAAGCCAGGAGTCTGGAACCCCATCCAGGTCTCCGACATGGGCCCAGGGGCCCAAGGACTTGGGCTATCTTCCACTGCTTTCCCAGGTACATCACCAGGAAATCGGACTGGAAGTGGAACAGCAGAGACTGGAACCACGCTCTTATCAGATGCCAGTGTCCCAGGAAGTGGCTTAACCTGCTGCACCACAACACTGGCCCCAAAACTTCCAAATCTAACTAATAATCTGGAAGAAATACAGAGGAACATGTTAGATATGTTCATAAGAGGAATGAGGAACATATTAGACTACACACAACTATGCAATAGGAACATGGATTTACCCTAGCAGTTTATACACCCACATTCCACACTGAAGTACCTGGGTTTAACTCCCAGCTCCAGCTCCTGACTCCAGCTTCCCACCAATGCAGATCCTAGGAGACTCATGGATTCCTGCCATTCATGAGGGAAACCTGGACTGCATTCTGGGCTCCCAGCTTGGACTCCAAGCTCCAGCCCCCACCTAGCCATAGTCCTTGCAGTCTATGCAGTGAACCAGTGGATGGAAGCACTCTCTGTCTCTCAAATATTTAAATATTTTTTTTAAATTTTGGGGAGCCAGCACTGTGGTATAGTGGGTAAAGCTGCCTGCTGCATGTGATGCCGGCATCCTATTATGGGTGCCCGTTGGATTCACGGCTGCTCCATTTCTCAATCAGCTTCCTGCTAATGTGCCTGGGAAAGCAACGTAAGACGGCCCAAGTGCTTAGGCCCTTGCACCCAGAGACCAAGAAGAGGTTCCCAGCTCCTAGCCCTAGCCATTGCAGCCATTTGGAGATGGAAGATTGTCTCTCACTCTCGCTCTAACTCTTCCTTTCAAATAGAAAATAAATCATTTTAAAAAAAATAAGGTCACATTAAAAAAAATGTTTTTAGATTCTTCAGGATAACTTCTCAGAACAAACTATCCAATAAAATCATTAAACAAGAGTGAGAAATAGGGGCAGCACTGTGGCACAGTAAGTTAATCCTCTGCCTGCGGCGTCAGCATCCCATATGGGCTCCGGTTTGAGTCCCGGCTGCTCCACTTCCAATCCAGCTCTCTGCTATGGCCTGGGAAAGCTATGCAAGATAGCCCAAGTCCTTGGGTCCCTGTTACCCACATAGGAAGAAGCTCCTGGCTCCAGATCAGCGCAGCTTCTGCCAGCTGATGAGGCCATCTGGGGAGTGAAGCAGCGGATGGAAGACCTTTCTCTCTGTCTCTCCCTCTCACTGTCTGTAACTCTGCCTCTCAAATAAATAAAATCTTTAAAAAAAAAAAAGTGAGAAATAGGAGCAGAGAGAAAAGCAAGCGAGAACAAAATCTTAAGCAAATACGGCAAAATGCTGACTTTTAAACATCAGGTTATAGGCACATGATTTTTTCTCCACAATCTACCTGACTCCACCCAGGTTTCCCACCTGGGTGGCTGAGGCCCAAGTGGACCAGCTTCCCCTGCTTTTCCAAGGCGCATTAGCAGGAAGCTGGATTCGAAGTGGAACAGCCAGGACTCAATCAGAGCTTCTATGGGATGCCAACATAGCAAGCGGCAGTTTAAGCCTCTGCACAATACACACCGGCCCCAAGAAGAGTAGTTTCATAATATTTCATCTTTTTTCTCTCTATTCTGATCCTCCAATAAACAGCACTCCTAATTAATCTTTCCACAACCCCACAACTGCCATATTTTAGGAAGCACAGCTCCTATATCCGCCTTATCATCTGCCTCTTGCACTCACAGAAACAAACACTAACTGTGTGGAAGTCAGCCTTCAGGATGACCCAATGATCCTGCCCTTCTCGGTAAATATCCTTGCACAGGATCGGTCGGCATACAAATAAAACACAGCAGAGGTGACACGAGTACGTTGCTTGTCGTTAGGTTTTAAAGGTTCTTTGGTTTTGCCTGGACTTATTCTTTCTCTCTTGCTTCCCCCACTTCCTTGCCACCCCTCTCTAACTCTGTTTTTAATAAAAAGATGTAAGAATGCAACAAAAGCAATTTCCAAGTAAAACAAATATTTTATAATTACCTAATGAAATCGTGTAACTTCTCACTTTTCCTGATTGGCTCATTCTGTTAAATCAGAAAATTACACTTAGTAGTGTCCTTCTAATAAATTGCACTTAGGATCCTTCCCAAAAAAGCAAACTCCCTTTCCTTTAGCACCAACTGTAACAAACCCAACACAGGACAACAGAGGAAAAACAGAACAAAATCTCCCTAAAAACCTAATATTCTACCTAAAGTGTTTGCCTCGCTTCCCTTGTCCATGCAGTCCACTGCATTGCTTTTACCTGACTTCTAATCTGAAACCAATCAGGGCTCCACTATACTTCCTTTGCTGTGTAACGCAAAAGAGGAAGACTGGAAAAGGGGCCAATGAAGTAAACAAATCGCTAACAATTGTAACTACGGCTCACTACACAATTCATGCTTACCCAAAGACCTTGTCTAAAACTCTGGTAGGTGATCCACTCTTTCTTTAATCTCTGAGAAATCAGAGAAACCGCAGGAATATTCCGTGTGCACCTTTCATCTCAGGAGCTTCAGAGAAGCACCCTGACCGACCCAATCACATCTGACTATAAAACTCTGGCCAGAGACGCCTGGGCCTCCCAGCCTTCCCCCTCCAGCGCCACCCCAACACACTGTGGAGCCAGACTTCCCGGGTTCCGACTCACTAGGGCCCCTTCATAAGGGACCTTGGGCAGTCTGCGGTTCCTTTCCTGGGGAACGGGAAGGACACTCGCGCGGACTTCGTGGGGGCCGCTGTGGGAATAAAGTGAGATAATTTGCAGTGAGACGCTGAGAATACTCGATGAGCTCTGAATAGGTGCCAACCAGTATTTTTTATCTCCGAAATCAACTGTCCGGGGGGTGGATTTTCCTCCTTTTAGCGATGAAAAGTCTAACCGAACTCCGCCAGGACAAGGGTGCACACGCGGGATTTGCAGCTCAACTCACAGAATTCGGAACGGCAGCTGACAGGCGCAGTAAGTGTACGTTTTCATAGCACTTCCGCCCTTTTCGATAAAAACACTGAGTATGCAATTGCAGAAGCGCTCCGATGCCCCAGGCCGTGGGCCAGCGCCCGCGTGGAGACAGCAAACACGAAGCCTGGAAGCGCCGCGCACGGAGCTCTTCCCTGGCTGTGGCGGGCACCTGCCGAACCGCCGGGTACCACGCCGGGACCCCGCCTGGCAACGCAGGCCAGGGCTGCCCTGGGCTAGCAGCTACGGGCCATTTGGAAAAGCAACGCCTCCTCGGCCCTAGGTCGAGGCTACGGACACTGTCCGCCCCTCCGAGCCCAGGCCGAGCCACCTCCCGGCTCTCTCCTCCCACCTGGCGTGTCTCCCCGCAAGGACCCACTGCCGCCGACTCACAGCGTGTGGCCGCACACGTTCACCATCAGCTTTAAGGAGGGATTCCGGTATTTGGTGGTCTTGCACCGGGGGCACCCCTGGTCATCCATGCTGCCTCCTCGCCGACCGACTCTCCCCGACGCCGGCTTCGGCCACAGGTCCCCGCAGCCCCGCTCGGAGCCGACGCCGAGCCGGGTCCCACCAACCGGCGCAGGGCAGAGGCGGTCCCTTCGCGAAAGGGCACCGGCTGGAGTGGAGGCCCCGCAACACAAGCGTTCCGCCGGCGAGCTCTCTGCGGCTGCGGCCGGGCTGTCTTCGCCTTCCTCATCTCCACGCACCTAGCTGCATTTTCCAAGCTACCAAGTCACAGTTCGGAAGATAAATGCCATCTTCTGCCCGGAAACATTCCCAGTATCCCAAGGGTTTATGCTCGGTGCACGTAATCGAGCCTCTAGAGAGTTTCTTTAGGAAAACGTGATAGCCTGTGCTTTGCGCTACTTTATATTTGCATAGTCATGTAAGTTCAGAAAAACAATATGCGTTTGCAGATAGGAAATTAGAAAAAGTTATCTCGAACGATCGCCTTGGCAGCAACATTACAAATTCTCACTAAATGTCAGAATACTTCTATAAATAATATCTGACAGGGACTCTGCAGAAAGCCACTCGCCTCAGGGCTGTCCAGCGCGCTGAGCAGGATCACGTGACTCAAACAGCTCTGCTTCCCCCATCAAAGACAACATTCGTTTCCCAAAAACTGAAGGTGAAAATCACCTCAGAGGACAAACAACTTTATTTAAGCTACTCCAGGTTTTGGGAATTGCCAGCCACGTTTACTGCATTATTAATCAGGAAAGTAAACTAAAGTCTAAATATTCAATAATATTCTATTCAATAATATCTACTGAATTATAAACTCCCACTGCCACTGTCACTTCTTACCCATCTCAAGTAAGAACTTGTTGATATTTAGTGAAAGATCAAATGAAGAATGAATGAGGAGCCATCAAATAACAGTGTAATGCGGATTTTTAATGCCAAGCATTTTCTTGTAATCACCTTCATCTGATCCAAATTCCACCAGAAGCAAGCATGCACACAGGTTTTTCAAATTAACCCATACAATGAATACCAGCTGTATACACTCCTAGTAATTTTAACTCTGCCTAGCACTTTTGCTCTTTTCAATAAAAACATAAAAAGAAACATTCCAACTCCAATTCCCACTTTTAAAAACAGTGAACCCAGTAGTCAACCCATAGGTTGGAAATAGGGTTGGGATTTTCTTGGGTTACAGAGGGTGAATCTGACAAACACCTGGATACCACGTCCAGGAACCAGCAAACAAAAGCAGGCCACAGCAGCACACGGCTTCATGTTAACACATAGGCATCAAGTACTCACCTAACACATAAGCCACAAAATATCCTTGATCACAGTATTTTTCATGGACTGTACTTAACAAAATATAAAATTATTAAAACAGACAACACCAGGGCCAGTGCTGTAGCTCACTTGGCTAATCGCTAATCCTCCACCTGCAGCACCAGCATCCCATATGGGCACCAGGTTCTGGTCCTGGTTGGGGAGCAGGATTCTGTCCCGGTTACCCCTCTTCCAGTCCAGCTCTCTGCTGTGGCCCAGGAGGGCAGTGGAGGATGGTCCAGGTGCTTGGGCCCTGCACCCGCATGGGAGACCAGGAGGAAGCACCTGGCTCCTGGCTTCGGATCAGCGCAGCTCTGGCCGTAATGGCCATTTGGGGAGTGAACCAATGGAAGGAAGACCGTTTCTCTCTCTCTCTCTCTCTCTCTCTCTCTCTCTCTCTCTCTCTCTCTTCCTCTCTCTCTCTCTCTCTCTCTCTCTCTCTCTTCCTCTCTCTCTCTCTCTCTCTCTCTCTTCCTCTCTCTCTCTCTCTCTCTTCCTCTCTCTAACTCTACCTGTCAAATAAATAAATAAGCACATTTAAAAAAAAAACAGACAACACCAAATGTTGCCATTATCTTACTGAAAAAGACCACATCCCAAGCAGTTTTGTGATTCAGAGTGAAGCCCTCCAAGAACAAAGGCAACTTTAGGATCTTTATACTTATAGCAGAACAGGAAACTGGTGGAAGGGGAATAAACACGGTCCATTTTAGTCCAAGCTACACTGAGAGGTCATCGATTCAGGCGGCATTATTCTTTATTACCACCAGGACAACTTTGATCACATCTTGGGTGAGGAGACCTCAACCACATTGTAAAGGGAGTTGCTTTGCCTTGCTCCAAAGCAGTACAATCAAGGCAAAGGAAGCATTGAAGATTGTGGGAGAAACTGCTGCAAGCCTTGTACTCGCCCACTTGAGAAACTAACAGAAAAACTGCCACATCAGCTTTCTTCCTGGAGGGAAAGACAGTAGAAAAGAGTGCACGTAGGTTTGATCTCCAGCACCAAGAGAGAAGGATTCTAGTGCTCGTTTCATCACTTCCTGGTGTCATGACCCTGAATCTCAGTTTTCCCAACTACTGTAAGTTGAGGATAATACAAGCATACTGGTGCAGTGGGTTAAGCTACAGCTTGGGACCACCATGCACTATATCAGAGTGCCAGTTTGATACCTAACTCCTCTGCTTCCAATCCAGCTCCCTGCTAATACTCCCAGGAAAGCAGTGGATGATGGCCAAAGTACTTGGGTCCCTGCCACCCATGCAGGAGACCTGGATGGAGTTCCTGGCTCTTGGCTCCTGGCTTTGGCCTGGCCCAGCCCTGGCTGTTGTGGCCATTTCGGGAGTGAACCGGCAGATGGAAGGTCTTGATCTCTAGAATCAACTCTCCCCCCCGCCTTCCACCTTGTCATTCTGCCTTTCCAATAAATAAATAAATCATTTTTAAAAATGGAAGCATACTTCACAATGTTCACACATCAGTGTTCACTTGGCTCAGAGGTTAAGTTACTACTCTGGATGCCCACATTCCATAGCAGAGTGCCTTAGTTTAAGTCCTGGCTCTGGTTCGGATTTCAGCTTTCTACCAGTGCACTCTCTGGGAGGCAGCAGGTGATGGCTCAAGTACTTGGGGCCTTGCCTCCCAAATGAGAGACTCAGGTTGAGTTCTGGCTTCCTGGATTCAGCCTGACCCAGCCCCAGCACTTGCAGGAATATGGGAAGTGAATGAGTGGATGGAAGATAGGGCTCTGTCTCTCTTCCCACTCTGCCCTCTCCCTGTCTCTTTGCCTTTCAAATAAAAATAAATAAAATTTTTGAAAAAAATTTTGTGGAAAAATGGAATAGAAACTTAAGTTTACTTTGCTACAGAGTTTCTTTATAATCTCATGACTTTTTTGAAGATACCTTGTAACAAAGATTTCAAAATTTTTAAATAAATTTATTTATCGGCCGGCGCCGTGGCTCAACAGGCTAATCCTCCGCCTTGCGGCGCCGGCACACCGGGTTCTAGTCCCGGTCGGGGCGCCGGATTCTGTCCCGGTTGCCCCTCTTCCAGGCCAGCTCTCTGCTGTGGCCCGGGAGTGCAGTGGAGGATGGCCCAGGTGCTTGGGCCCTGCACCCCATGGGAGACCAGGATAAAGCACCTAGCACCTGGCTCCTGCCATCGGACGAGTGCGGTGCGCCGGCCGCAGTGCGCCGACCGCGGCGGCCATTGGAGGGTGAACCAACGGCAAAGGAAGACCTTTCTCTCTGTCTCTCTCTCTCACTGTCCACTCTGCCTGTAAAAAAAAATAAATAAATAAATAAATAAATTTATTTATCTTTTAATCCAATGTTTCATGAACTTATGGAAGTACCCTCTTAGTTAATGATTAAATAAGATATTTCATTTAAAATGCATAATTACAGTACCTAGTACAGAATAAGACCTAAGTGTGTGTTGGCCATTAGTAGTAGTAATAGTATGAAAAATGTAATGAGATTAACCTGACCTTTTTTAGGTTAATTTCTTTATTTTTCATCTACTTAAAAGGGAAAGAGAGAGATGTCTTTCATCTGCTGGTTCACTCCCCACAGGGCCACAGTGGCCAGGGCTGGGCCATGCCAAAGCCAGGAGCCAGGAACTCCACCCAAGTCTCCCATGTGGGTGGCAGAGCCCAAGCACTTGAGCCATCATCTGTTGCCTCCCAAGATGTATTAATAGGAAACTGAACTGGAAACAAGGGCAGGATCTGATCCCAGGAGCTCTTGATATGGAAGTGGGTTTAACCCACTGTTCCACAACCACCGCCCCTGCCCCTAAATAATTCTTAAAAATACTTTCTTAAAAAAGTAAGTCAGAGATGGAGTTCTGGGCTCCTGACTTTGTCCTGGCCCAGCCCTGGCTGTTGAGGTCATTTGGGGAGCAAAGACCTTTTTCTGTCTCTGTCTCTCCCTCTCTAATACTCTGCTTTCCAAGTAAATAAATCTTTAAAAAAAAAAGCAAAGAAAAAGTAAATCAGAGGGACCCATGCTCCAGCCAAATTTCTGTCCTCCCTTACCCCAGCTCCCCTCGCTTCTACCTCCCGGCCAGTGTTTCTCAGAGACCCACGTGGGGCTTTCCTCTACGGAAGGGAAGGGCAAGTTTACTGTTTTGTCCCTCTACAAAGGAGAGCACTTCTCTCTGATTCTTATGGATAGCAGTCCTTCCCTACACACCTTAGTGGTTTTCTACTGGGCTCGGTGGCAGAGAACCTTATTGGACCAATCAGAGATCTTTAGATCCCTCCAAATCAGCAATATGGGGAAAGCGGGCGAACCCCTTTGGGGAGCTGCAAGTGGCTGAGAGTCATGGTTCCTTTGCTTCTGGGCAAAGCTCTTTTTAAAAAAATTTTAATACCAGGTTTTTTTTTTTTACAGATTTACTTTTTAATTATTTATTTGAAAGTCAGAGTTACACAGAGAAGGAGAGGCAGAGAGAGAGAGAGAAAGAGAGAGGTCTACCATCCAATGGTTCACACCCCAGTTGGCTGCAACCGCCGGAGCTGCACATATCCGAAGCCAGGAACCGGGAGCTTCTTCTGGGTCTCCCACACAGGTGCAGGGGCCCAAGGACTTGGGCCATCTTCTACTGCTTTCCCAGGCCATAGCAGAGAGCTGGATTGGAGGTGCAGCAGCCGGGACTAGAACCCGTGCCCATATGGGATGTCGGCACTGCAGGCTTGACCTGCTACGCCACAGCACCAGCCCAACAAAGCTCTTTTGAAAACTAATCTGCAGAAAAAGGCAAAAGCAAGTTAATTGGACAGCAGGTCTTCAGCTTCAGCCAATTATATGCCTGCCCTTCACCCTGTTTGATATCATGATGCAATAAGTTCATCTTTTTGCCTATATTTTTGGACAGTTCAAGTTGGGTTTTTTCCCTCCTTGGAGAAATTCATTTCACCACCAAAAGGGATGAGTGCTGCTACACCTGGCTGTACTCACACAGTCTCTGCCAGGATGTCTCCCTCCACGCTCACCCATGATGAGACACCATTTGCGTCACCTCCGCTCATCAGTCTCCTACACTCGAGAAAACCTGGTCACTGAGCACTTCCAAGCGTTACACCTAAGGCTTCCTCCCCCATCCTACTTATCCCAGTACAAGTTGAAAAAAACACCAGGAAGGGATTTTAATTGTTTTGGTTTGGCACAAGTGCCCATCCTGGACCAAATGATGGTGGCCCTAATAGGGTACATGGACATGACCACCATACACACCACAATAAGCTGAACATTTCAAAGTTCTTCATCATTTGTGTCCACAGTGCCTTCTAAGTTCTCTCCTACCACCCATTTATATAATAAACCCCTAGTCCAGACACACTGGATTAACAGGTATTTCAGAAACATACCCCATGCCTTTGTGCTCCATGGCTTTCTTGCTCTGTTCTTTATGCCTCTAATGAGTACAGAGTACATCAGTCCTCTCTTAAAGATCCAGCTCAAACCCCACTCCCCACTGCCTGCCTTCTCTCTGAAGAGCTCTACCCTAACCACTTTCATATCCTGTATTCACTTCAAAATCTCCATGGAATTTAAATTATTTTATTTAAAATGCATGGATTTCAAAGGTTTTAGGCATCCAGTTGTCCACAAACTTTTTTTCCAAAAGGAAATCATCTGAAGCTGAACTCTTTTTTTAAGATTTATTTATTTATTTATTTGCAAGGCAGAGTTGAGAGAGAGAGAGAGAGAGAGAGAGAGGTCTTCCATCTGCTGGTTCACTCCCCAAATGGCTGCAGAGCTGGGCCAGTCCAAAGCCAGGAGCCAGGAGCTTCTTCTGGGTCTCTCATGTGGGTGCAGGAGCCCAAGGACTTAGGCATCCTCTACTGCTTTCCCAGGCAAGAGCAGAAAACTGGATCAGAAGTGGAGCAGCCAGGATTAGAACCAGTGCCCATATGGGATGCCGGCCCTGCAGATGGAGGCTTAACCCACTATGCCACAGCACCAGGCCCTCCATAAACTTTTTGAAGAACCTGTGTCAATATGTCTCTTATCTTCTACTGGATTTCAAGCTCCTCAGGATCAGAGACCTCAATATGCAGATGCTTCAGTGAATGACAGGTTTACAGCAAGATCAACCCATTGTAAGCTGAAAATATTTCAAGTTGAAAATGCATTTAGTCGGCCGGTGCTGCAGCTCACTTGGCTAATCCTCCGCCTGCGGCACCGGCACCACGGGTTCTAGTCCTGGTCGGGGCGCGGGATTCTGTCCCTGTTGCTCCTCTTCCAGTCCAGCTCTCTGCTGTGGCCCAGGAGGGCAGTGGAGGATGGGCCAAGTGCTTGGGCCCTGCACCCCATGGGAGACCAGGAGAAGCACCTGGCTCCTGGCTTCAGATCAGCACAGCACACCAGTCATAGGGGGTGAAACAACGGAAGGAAGACCTTTCTCTCTGTCTCTCTCTCTCACTGTCCAACTCTGCCTGTCAAAAAAAAAAGAAAGAAAGAAAGAAAGAAAGAAAGAAAGAAAGAAAGAAAGAAAGAAAGAAAGAAAGAAAGAAAGAAAGAAAGAAAGAAAGAAAGAAAGAAAGAAGCATGCATTTAGTACGCCTAAGCCCCCAGGCATCCTAACACAGCACACTGCAGGGCACACACTGTTTTCCCAGGCAACTGGGGGCTCACTGGGAGCTGGAGGGAGAGGCTCAGACCACACATCCCTAGCCCAGGGAGAGATCAAAATGCAACATGTGAAGCAGGGTTCTGAGTGTGAATCACCTCCATACCACCATAAAGTCAAAACATCTCTCTCCTAAGTTGGGGACCATCTATGTTCCTCGGTTCCATCCGTTGGTAACCAATGACATACCTTATACTTCGTCAGGATTTAACAAACGTTTGGCAAATGAATGACCCTTCAGAAAATAGTCACTACATATCATCAGACATCACTAGATAGCAATGGATGGACGATGACCTTGGAACCTAACTTGCCTAACAGTTCACAAGCTTTCTGAAAGGACCGCTCCTCCAAGTTATTCTCATATGGATTTCCTTCCACCTCCCGGCCTTAAAAAAGGAAATCTCCATTCTTAGCAGGAAAACTATTAAATATACTCAAGCAAAGTGTAACATTTTGTGTTGAACTGTTTTTTTCATAATTCAGTAAACTGTCAAATGATGTCCATGTACTCCTGTCTGCATCCTTAGGCGGGAAGGAAGACACTGGAACAAGCAGCTTCCTCTTCTGATGTTCTTCACGCTCACAGGATCCCAGCCACAACTGTTTTTCCAGTCACAGCGCAGCTTAGACTGCCTATCAGCACAGCAGACCCAATATTCACAGCATGGCAAACATGGAGGGAGAAGCAGGTCTTCATCAATTTTACAAACCACTGGGTAAAAGCAGTGCTGAGACAGAGTCCAAACACCCTCAAGTCCGCTGTTCCATTCCAATCAATGTCGCCAACCACATTTGAGTCCCCTTTGAACTGCTGGCAGTATGAGGGCAGAGGCTCAGCCACCTAAAGGAACCCAGAGGCTGGTGTTAAATTTCAACTTCTGGTCCTACAGGAATCTCCTCTTGGAGCTTCGGAATACCAGTGCAACTGCGGGCTACCGAGGTCACCAAGGCTACTGCCACTTCTGCGTAATCTGTTGAACTTGGTGCTCTAAAAGCAAACATACAGAGAGCATGCAGAAGCCCATCATGTGGCTTCCCAAGTCCATGCCCTACATTTGATTAATAATAATTCTGAATCAGACTCCTATGACCTGACCTTGGGTAGCCCCACAATATAGCCAAAGGAGTCTTTATTAGGTATATATGACTGAAAAGTCTCTTGCTTTGCACTATCAGGAGGAAGATAACAAACATTTCCCCAGGATTAATTATGCACCAGGTGCTTTTTGGCACATCTTATCTCATTTAATCCTCACAACAACCCTGTGTGCTTTTTATAGTCAAGGAGCTAATGAATGGCAGGGCTAGGGATTAAACCTCCAGCTAGCTAGCCAATGCTCCAAACCCACATCCTCCCCACTAAGCCACACCAGCTCCTGTCTACTTGGCTCTAATAAACATGCTTTAAAAATTCAAGGAACTCAATGCAATATGGTACATCAAATTGAATCACTGAACAGAAAACGGACATGAGCGGAAACGCTGGTGAAATCCAAAAACAAGGCTGAAAGCAATAGTAGAGGCAGCATTATAATGGAAGATGTCAATATTAGGGGCAAACAGCTGGAGGGTAAATGGAAACTGTATTATTTCTGTGGCCTTTTGGTAAATAAAAAAATCCACAAAAAAGGATATTTTTAAAATTCAAGGAAATTCTGAATCTCAGATAATGTCCTAAAAGTTTGATACCTAACCGGGAGTTTCCAATGGAGCAGAAACCTGTGATCTTTCCTTTGATTATGAATTTTATATCCACCAGAGATGTCACTTGTAGCTTCATCATATCAAGGTAATACGAAAGCAGGTTAAATGCTACGTCAAGTGACATCTTGGCTGACCAGCAACAAAACGCAGCCCGACAGCAAAACAGAAAGCCTCACGAAGCTGGTCATGGCAGCAGGTGACAGCAGCAGCTGCCTTATTCCACGCTGAAGTAGGCAGTTTTGGGGAGTCGGAAAGCAGAAGGCATGCAAGGCCACCCTGAGGAAAAGGTTAGCACGATGTCATCAAAACGCTGGGCTCTGAGAAAGAGCAGCAGTGCCCCGACCCAACGGACCCACAGTGACCCACACAGAGCCAGGGACCCCCACGCCACGGCAGGAAGGACATAGCTGCCAGCAGCAGGCTGTACCCTGCACTGCAGCCTCCGACCAAAAGGCAATCTATCTTCCAGCTGGCTCCGCTGTGGAAGGGGTCCTGGTGCCACCAGCATCTCTCCAAACAAGATGGTGCTGCCACCAGGGCTATCATCTTCAAGGAAGCTTGTCTGTGTGCACAAGGAAAATATTCCTATAGAAGACTAACGTTCCCATCCAGTTATGAAAAAGCGTGGCTCTCTTCCCCACTACCTATCCAGGATAAACTCTTGGTTTACTATCCTATACGATTAGTCATATCCTGCTCATCCCAGTCCAGCTGCCACCCTCCAGGGGACTCCAAGCTAAGTACTTTTTTTTTTTTCAAGGTTTCCTTTCTTGGCCTTGTCAGGTGAGTTATTTCCATAGCTTATTTTAAGATGTTCAAGCATTTTCTTTCCTTTGGGACTTTAATTTACTGTAAATGCTCGCCCTCTAGAGCACTCACTCCCAAGCGCCATTCTCCTTGACCCCTTGGAATACAAAAACCCCTCCTGAAGGGGATGAGGGAAGAGAACCAGGAAGCTTCCACCCCCTCCCCAGAATTGCTGTCGCCCAGATGCCGGGACGTGGTCTCTTTGTTAGGCACTCGGCCGGCCAGTTCTCCAGGCCACCTAATGCTCAGACTCCCTCCGGAAAATGGCAGGGCCTCCCTCTGGGCTCTCGGGCCCCGGTAGGGCAATCGTCCGCGCCCGGGAGCGGGCCCGGGAAGAATGTAGGTGTTTCCCTTCAGGTATAGGTGCCTGGGGGTCAGGGGGAGAGGGAAAGGCGAGGGGTGGAGTGGGAGGCGGGTGATCGACAGGGCTAGAATCGGTGTCTCCTCCTCCCTCTGACTGCGAAGTAGCCAATGAGGCGGCGCGGCCGGGCCGGCAGTGCCATATAGTATGCAGCAACCGGCGGAGTCACGTTGGGGGAACGGCAGAAACCAGCTATCCGTTTACACTACTTTGCTCTAGCAGCTATCTTAATGGTGACTGCGTGGCCGGGGGGAAACCTGATCGGCCAGATCCAGCCGAAACCGGGAGGGAGGGAGTGGGCTTTCCGGAGGGGGGGAGGGGGGAGGGAGGCGCAGCAGGAGGAGTAAGGAGAGAGGGGCAAAGAAAGAGGAAAAGAGTGCGAGGGAGTGAGGGAGGGAGGAAAATAAACAACAAAAAAATGTCCTCTTCCTCCCCCACCGGGCAGATCGCAAGTGCGGCGGACATCAAGCAGGAGAATGGGATGGAAAACGCCTCGGACGGGCAGGAGGCGCCCCGAGAAGCGGCGGGGGGCGCGGCGGCGCGGCTCACCCCCCCGGCTCCAGCCCCGTTCCCTCTGGAGCCGGGGGACGCCGCGGCCGCCGGGGTGAGCGGAGAGGAAGGGGCGGCGGCGGCGGCGGCGGCGGCGGCGAGCGGAGGAGCGGCGGCCGATCAGGTACAACTCCACTCGGAACTTCTGGGCCGGCACCACGCTGCCGCCGCCGCCGCCGCTGCCGCCGCCGCTGCCGCCGCCGCCGCCGCCGCTGCCGCCGCCGCCGCCGCCACCGCCAGCGCCGCGGGCGCGCAGACCCCTCTGGCCTTCTCGCCCGACCATGTCGCCTGCGTGTGCGAGGCGCTGCAGCAGGGGGGCAACCTGGACCGCCTGGCCCGGTTCCTGTGGTCCCTGCCCCAGAGCGACCTGCTACGTGGCAACGAGAGCCTGCTGAAGGCGCGGGCGCTCGTGGCCTTCCACCAGGGCATCTACCCCGAGCTCTACAGCATCCTGGAGAGCCACAGCTTCGAGTCGGCCAACCACCCGCTGCTGCAGCAGCTCTGGTACAAGGCGCGCTACACCGAGGCCGAGCGCGCCCGCGGCCGGCCGCTGGGCGCCGTGGACAAGTACCGGCTGCGCAGGAAATTCCCGCTGCCCCGCACCATCTGGGACGGCGAGGAGACGGTGTATTGTTTCAAGGAGAAGTCGCGCAACGCGCTCAAAGAGCTCTACAAGCAGAATCGCTACCCCTCGCCCGCCGAGAAGCGGCACCTGGCCAAGATCACCGGCCTCTCCCTCACCCAGGTCAGCAACTGGTTCAAGAACCGCCGGCAGCGCGACCGGAACCCGTCGGAGACCCAGTCCAAAAGGTGAGCGCCAACTTGCCTCCGCCTCCCCCTCCCGCTCCCCCACCCCCCTTCCCAGCTTTCTTTTTGCCTCTCGGCGCTCGCAAACATGGCGCTTACCTTCCCCACCAGCCGGGTCCGGCTGCCCACCTCTCCCCGCCCCCCACCTCGCTCCCCGGCTGCGGGCGGGGGGCGGCGGTGACGAGGGGGGCGGGGAGCCTCTTTCCTCCCCCTCCCCCTCCCGCCCCCAGAAGTTTCTGGTCGCCGGCCTAGGGCTCAGTCCCCGCCCCCACCTCGGCTGGTCACTGCTGCCCGGCTTCCCACCCCGCTCCCGCCGGCTTTGAAGTTGCCACTTCTCTCCCTCCCCCGGTTCTGGCCCTGCGGGAGGAGCGTGTGCATGTGTGCGTGTGTGTGCATGTGGGGACGCGGGCCCGGGGGGCTGCACCTCCACGGGGTCGCGTCGGGTGCGGCGCGCGGGCGCGCACGCTCCCGGGTCCCGGGCACTCGGCCGCCCCCCGGGCCTGTGGCGGAGGTCGCCGCCCTCCACCGCGCACCCCGCCACCGGCAGCTGCGGTGGCGCGAGGGCTGGCGGCCCGGAAGGGGTCTGGGGACGTCGAGGTTTTTATGTGACAGAGTTAATCATTCACTCTGCCCGCTGTGGTTCCCTTCGCGGAGCTGGCTGGCGGCAACGTGGGGTGCTGCTGCGCCGGGCTCCGTCGTGTTTTGAAACCTGATTCTGACCTCCGTGGGATCGGGTTTCAGCGCCGCGGGGGTGGCGGGGCTGCGGGGCTCGGTCCCGGGACGGTGCGTGGGGAGGGCAGGCTGCGGTCGGCCGACGGCGGGAAGGGGGGCGCCAGCGGCTCCGCGCCTCCTGGAGCGCCCACCCTTGTCGAGTTTGAACTTTTTAACTAGGAGGCTTGCTTTTTTTTTTTTTTTTTTTTTGCCCCTCTGGTAGAAAATCTCCGGTTCCCCGTCTATTTCGTGGATTCTCCCGAGTCAGACCCTTGAAAGTGTGTGTGTGTATGTGTGTGTCCGGACGAGGTAAAATAAGGGAAAGATCCCGTAAGGGGATGGCGGCGTCTCCGGCCCGCGAGCAATGGAGAGAGAGAATCTCTAAGCAGCTGGAAGGTTCTCAGGAAAGGAATCCGGGCGCCGCGGAGACCGCCCGGGCCAGGTGGAGGTGATCGCCGGGCGCATTCCACGGCCGGCTGCTCCTGCCCCTGCGCCCCCACAGGGGCCTGGCCGCCCGGGCGCTCCTCTGCCCAGATCCGGCCGAGCCGGGCCCCGCGGTAACCAAAACAAAACGGCGCCCCGCGACGTGCGTCCGCGCTGCCGCAGGCTTGCGGAGACCGGAGGAGGCACGCGGCGTACGCGGGCCACCTGCCCCCGGCGCCCGCTGGAGGCCGCCTGCACCGGCGGAATCCTCGCGGCCCCGGGGACGGCCAGGCCGGAGCGGGCACCGCGCCCTGCAGCCTCTGCTCCCGACCGGGCGTGTCCCGGCTCCTCCCTGCCCCCTACACCCGCTTCCCCACCCCCCACTGCCCATTAGCTCCGTACCCCCGCCCCAGTTGCCCGGTTTAGGCCCCTCTCCGGATCTACCTCCCACCCGCAAGCCCCGTGAGTCACCCTCGCAGACGGCGACGGCGGCTCAGCCTCAGCTCGTAAATCAAAGCGCTTTCCGCGCTCCGGGCCCCGCAGCCCCAAAGCCCGGATAAATCTGCTCCTCTGGGCATGAAAGCGAACCGACCGCGGGGAAGCCACTGCGGGCTTGTCGGGTCCTCAGCGGGGCCAAGTCCCGCTGCGCTCCCAACCTGTCCCTTGTCCTGCTCCCGCGGCCAGCCTCGAATCAAGTGGGAGATAAAACCCACTTATGCCCCCCGCACCCTGATTCAGTTTTTTCCTCGAAGTCTGGGGGCTGAGGCCTGTGGGGAAGGGGCGTGATTCGTGGCGAGGCCCTGACCCGCTGCAGCCTTGGCCTCCCAGCTCACCAGGGCCCTGGAGGAAGTGCAGGTCCCGCAGGTCCCTCGTGGCTTCCTTTCTTCCGATTCGGAGGCCCCTGCACGTTACTGTTCTTGGTCCTTTGCTGCCACAAAGACAGCCCCTTTGTAGACTGAGACAGTTGGCCGTGTGGTGCAGTAGCCGCTTGGGAGCAGGTGAGAAAAAGGTGTCTTGCAAACTAAACTAAACTGGCAGAGCGCGCAACACTTCCCAGCTCCTGCTCCTGCAAACCAGACCCACCGGTGAGGGAGGGGGAGGTTCCTACACCGGAGAGGCTGACCACTGCTTCATCCTCTCCGGGGAAACTAGAAGCGTGGTTTAACAGTGAGGAATAGCACTTGTATGCAGTCAAAAACGCATGCACGGAAGTGTTCTGTGAGTCCCACTGGCTGGATTTCCGTGTTCTTGATCGCTGGACTTTCTTTGGGTTTAGCATTGTTTAAAATGACTGGAGGCCGGTGCCGTGGCTCAATAGGCTAATCCTCCACCTTGCGGTGCCAGCACACCGGGTTCTAGTCCCGGTCGGGGCGCCGGATTCTGTCCCGGTTGCCCCTCTTCCAGGCCAGCTCTCTGCTATGGCCCTGGAGTGCAGTGGAGGATGGCCCAAGTGCTTGGGCCCTGCACCCCATGGGAGACCAGGAAAAGCACCTGGCTCCTGGCTCCTGCCTTCAGATCAGCACAGCGCTCCGGCCACAGCGCTCCGGCCACAGCGGCTAATGGAGGGTGAACCAACAGCAAAGGAAGACCTTTCTCTCTGTCTCTCTCACTGTCTACTCTGCCTGTCAAAAAAAAAAAAAATGACTAGAAACTGAGGTTCAGCTTCCCAGGTTCTCTGGCTGGTCCGAATCTGCTCTGCGTCGCTTACATCCTGCCTTTTGTGGGTGTAGGAGGTTTTCCTAGCAAATGGTACCGGTCGATGGACACGCCCCTGACTTTCTGAATGTCTTCATCTCCCCTCTGTGCAGTGAGTCCGATGGCAATCCCAGCACTGAAGATGAGTCCAGCAAAGGACAGGAGGACCTGTCTCCTCACCCTCTCACGGGGTCCTCTGATGCCGTCACCAACCTCAGCCTCTCCAGTCACATGGAGCCCGTGTACATGCAACAGATTGGAAATGCTAAGATATCGTTAAGCTCTTCTGGAGTTTTGTTGAATGGAAGCTTAGTACCTGCAAGTACTTCGCCTGTTTTCCTTAATGGTAATTCTTTCATTCAGGGACCCAGTGGAGTCATCCTAAATGGATTAAATGTGGGAAACACACAGACAGTGTCCTTGAATCCACCAAAAATGTCAACCAACATTGTGAGCAATGGTATCTCCATGACGGACATCCTGGGGCCTACCTCCCAGGATGTGAAGGAATTCAAAGTGCTGCAGAGTTCTGCAGCCAACTCGGCAGCCACCACCTCCTACAGTCCCAGTGCCCCAGTGTCATTCCCAGGGCTGATCCCCAGCGCGGAGGTGAAAAGAGAAGACATTCAAACAGTGGCCTCCCAGGAGGGAAGCTCTGTGGTGACTTTCACGACCCCAGTGCAAATTAACCAGTACGGCATTGTCCAGATCCCCAACTCCGGAGCCAACGGCCAGTTCCTTAATGGGAGCATTGGATTCTCTCCACTGCAGCTGCCTCCTGTCTCAGTGGCAGCTTCCCCAGGTAAAAGTCTCATTTGCTACTGTAAGGCATCGTTGGAGGTGTTGCTTAAGCTGCTGTCAGTGATGCATTGAGTAAGGGCTCTAGAGTGATGTCCCCGCTGAGGTTCTTATTGGCTGCCACAGCTGCACAATAGCCTGGACATGGTCCTCCTCCTGCACAGCACCCATTCATATCCAGCTCGCTCGGTTCCCTTGCATCATGGGGGTGGCCTTGTATTTTCCCAACAACTGAATGGAAAAATCCAGTTCATAACGAGTCTTGCCAATTCTACAATTATGGCACTACAATAAGTCAATTTGTGCTTACAAAATAACGCACGGCTTGACATTTTAAAATTAAAAATTAATACATTGCTAAGAACACAGAATTTGTCGAACAGTTGGTGACAATGTGTACACTTTATCCTAGCGTGATTTATTTGACCAGAAGATGTTTTAAAAGAACAAACAAAAAAAGATTGGATCAATAGTGTTTGAATCATTTTCTTCCTGTAGTTCAGATAACAGGCGTAAAAGAATACAGAGGAGTCTGTGGTTGGGTTTCTGTCGCTCTGCGTGTATGTTCTCTCCTTAAACGTGTAGGTTTATCTGTGAAGACAGATTATTTTATGTTTGTGGCTTTGCTAATGGCAATCTACTAGGAGAAGCGCTGATCTGAAATTTGGGAAACCCAAGGCTGACCTGTGAGTTCTTCCCTGACTTTAGGCTAGTCTGGATCGCCCTATCATCTTTTCTGTATAGAAATGGGTGTGGCTAGAAGTTGGAGGTGGAGCTTACATCATCTCTTCAGTTCAGGAATGGGAGATGTTAATAATGCATATTTGCCTTCCGATAAGCAAATCTGAAAATTCAGATGTTTTAAAAAGCAAATTTAAGTAATTGGTGACCTCAAAGGTCAGCTTCCTGTAAGATGGTTTTACCAAAAAAAAAAAAAATTATGCACAACTCTGCTGTTTTACAGCTGTAGTCTACTTCAGCTTACTGGAAGCTTTTGTGGAAAAGCTGTTGTCAGTTTCATCCTGTGCATTTGTTTCTCTTTAGGCAAAATAGTAACAGAGCAGGACATTCCTGCAGCATACTGTTCAGTTCTTCATTGCTCCAGGTTAGGGAAGAGTTAAGCTAAGTCACAGTCCAACACAGCTCAAAAATATGAAAATCACAAGGAGAGCCAAAGTGCTTAGTTCTGTAATGATTTAATGTGGCTCTAACCCCTTTCTCTCTTTAGGAGAATTTCCAAACAGTAGGGAATGTTTTAAAGACTACAAATTGAGCAGAAAGTATGGCTATATGTTGGGAAGGAGAGAAGCCAAAATGCTTTTCACGTGTGATCAAGAAAAGTGCAGCCATAGAAAATTATTATCAACTAATAGCTGATTTTGTAATGGGACATTTAATAGGAATAAGGATAGCATTTTCAGTTAAAATGGCTAAGATCAAATGACAGGGCTGTCAAAGGCGTAAGTTTAAAGAGGTGGATCCAGTAAGTAATGTTCCTTTATAGTACTTGTGTATTATGAGCCTCAGTAAAGGGTTTTGAGGATTTTCAGCCTTTCTCAAAAACAGAAACCAAGGCTTTACTTATTTATTTGAAAGGCAGAGCTACAGAGAAAGAGGCAAAGATAGAGAAAGAAAACTTCCACCTGCTGGTTCACTTTCCAAATGACCACTTCCAAAAGGCCTGAGCTGGGTCAGTCTGAAGCCCGGAGCCAGGAGCTTCTTGCGGGTGCAGGGGCCCAAGCACTTGGGCCATCCCCTGCTGCTTTCCCAGGAGAATTAGTAGGAAGCTGGATCAGAAGTGGAGCAGCTGGGACCCAAGCCAGCGCCCATTTGGGATGCCTTTGAAATAAGTAAATAAATCTTTTATAAAAAACTCTAAATAGTGTAGAGCTATCTTTCTGTAATTGGAAGGCATGTGGAAAAGTTGAATATCTGTATGTTTTACTCTGTAATATTAATGTTTTTGGTACCATCACTACAGAGTTATATTTTATTACCTATGTGATTTTTCAGGTTTTTTTTTTTACTGTTTTTAAAATTACCGTTCCGTTTTAAGGAAAATTTCCTGAGTGTAGATAACATTTTGAAGACAACAAATTGAGCAGAAGAAACATACTGCAGTTATACTTGAACACCAGCTTTTAGATCACATCTACTTTTCCCCTATAATTCGTATATGTTACTATTTCTGCATGTTCAGAAATATTATTTCATTTATAATCAATAGCAGTTGGGAAAAAGT
This sequence comes from Sylvilagus floridanus, assembly GCA_949820135.1. NCBI lineage: Eukaryota > Metazoa > Chordata > Mammalia > Lagomorpha > Leporidae > Sylvilagus > Sylvilagus floridanus. Next base: position 14,824,394 of record OX463228.1, on the reverse strand, counting down.
CACATGTATTATGTTTTTAATAGCTCTGTCAAAAAATAATCATAACCAGCAAGCAGTTTCACAAATACACAACAAAACAAAGACCTATTTCATATGTTTTTGTACAATTTTGGCAGAATTTTAAACAAACTAAGCTGAAGTCAAGTATTTTTGGTTAAAAGCAATTTCTACATTTGTGTGGCCTGAAATAAACACTTAGGTGAAGCAACAGCCCAAATACATCTAGAAATGTCTTTCTTTTTTAAAAATATATGTATTTATTTTACTTGTTTGAAAGGCAGAGAGACAGACAGAGAGAGATCTCTTGTCTGCTGGTTCACTCCCCAAATGCCTGCAACAGCCGGGGCTGGGCCAGGCCAAAGCCAGGAGCCCAGAACTCAATCTGGGTCTCCCCGTGGGTGTCAGGGACCCGACCACTGGAGCCTTCACTGCTGCCTCCCCCAGGAAGCCCATTAGCAGGAAGTTGGAATCAGGAGCAGAGCCAAGCACTCTATGTAGAATGCAGGCATCTCAAGTGACATCCTGTTACCAAATGTCCACCCCTATATATGTTTTTCTTAACACTGTTATTTCTGTGAGGAGTACTTAGTAGTGTTTAATTTTTTTTAAGTTCAAATATAGTGTTTTTTTTTTTTCATTTAAAGATGTCCTTTTGTATTTAGCGTGTATAGGTAGTAATGTAATCACAGTTGTTCTAAGAATTCAAGAAGGGAGACATCTTAGAGAAATTGTGGATACTATTAAATATCTTATTCACGATCAGGGTAAATGGCCCCTCTGAATTCCCTCACAAAGCTCTCCAGATTTACCCTCCCTTCCATGGCATGGCTGGAGGGCTGGGGTCATCTACTTGCCATTGTTTTCACTATGCTTGGTGAAGCCTCAGAAAGAAGTGGGTTTTATTAGATTGGGGGTGTGGTCCTGCTCCATCTCCACCGTCTGGTTATTTGATTTCAGCATCATCCCAGCTTTCCGTTCACATTCTTTCTCTACTCCTGGTCTCCACAGACCATTATAGTGAGAGCCTCAAAAGATACAAACGCATTAGCTCAGGTCTTTTATGTTAATCTGTATTTTGAAAAGCGCATTTCAATGTTATCATTAATTCTTCCTATTACAAGGCTGCACATTTAGAACTGGCATAACAAAAGGGGGGGAAAAAACCTTTTGAATGTTTTGTTGACTTGGCATTACTTTATGGCTAGTTTGGTGCAAGTGTGCGACTTGTCTGTGCAGGTTTATATGGTTAACTTTTAAGCCTCAGGCTAACTCATTTTATGTGGTATTTTCTCCATTTCCATTTATATTTTATGTCAGTTCCTGAGCGGGGTTGAACAAAGGCATTTTATTTTGCATTTGTGTTTTCTAGTTCTAACTGGCAGAGCTAGCAATAACCATCAGCAATTTAAGAGGTAGCAAGTCGGTAATAATGAACCAGAAACTTGAGTGAAATCAGAACTTTGGTAAAAGAATTCTTTTTTTTATTATAACTCATTTCTAAACCAGTAGTTCTCATTCCCACTTAGCAACGAGAATTACTTAGGGGAGCTGAAAATACAACTATTCTAGGACTGCATGAGTCAGGATTTAAAGGAATGGAGCCTGGGATTCTGAAGTTTAAATACTGAATGTGAGAATGAGGATTGGTCTAAACGGTGGCGTAGAAGCGTGGCGTCTTCATAGACTGTCCCTGAGGGGGAAAAAAAAAAAAAAATATATATATATATATATATATTCAATATCCAAAAAATAGCTTGTTTCCATTCTCTAAGAGTTGCATCAGTGGTAATGAGCGCTTTCCTTTTTCTAGGTAATATTTCCGTAAATTCAAGCACTTCAGACCGGAGCACGTTCACCAGCGAGTCCGCCCCAGTGCAGCAGGGCAAGGTTTTCTTGAGCTCTCTGGCCCCCAGTGCAGTGGTGTACACTGTTCCTAATTCTGGCCAGACTGTGGGATCTGTGAAACAGGACGCCTTGGAGAGGAGCCTGGTGTTTTCCCAGTTGATGCCCGTCAATCAGAATGCACCAGTAAATGCAAACCTGCCATCTGAAAATCTCTCAGGGAGTGGCCTCCACCCCCTGGCCTCCTCGTTGGTGAATGTGTCCCCAACTCCCAGTTTTTCCCTGACTCCCCCTGCACTGCTAACTTCCACTGAGCTCAACCCTGACATTGCCGATAACCAGCCCATGCCTGCACCTGTGGCAGGCAAATCCGCAGGGACAGCGGTCAGTAGCGCTAACTATGCAACTCTTCAGAACTGCTCCCTCATTACTGGTCAGGACCTGTTGTCCGTGCCTCTGACCCAGACTGCCCTGGGGGAAATTGTTCCTACCTCGGAAGACCAGGTGGGCCACGCCTCCCCGGCAGTGCACCAGGATTTTGTCGGAGAGCACCGTTTGGTTCTGCAATCAGTAGCTAACCTAAAAGAGAATTTCTTACCAAATTCTGAGAACAAAGCAACAAGCAGCCTCATGATGCTGGACGCCAAATCTAAATATGTCCTAGACGGCATGGTTGAGACTGTGTGTGAAGATCTGGAAACAGACAAAAAAGAGCTTGCCAAGCTCCAGACCGTCCAGCTGGATGAAGATATGCAAGACTTATAAGCTTCGTGTGCCCCTCCCCTCCCTTTTTGGCATCAGGGGCAGATGTTTTCCCGAAGCCCTGAGGACACAAAGCATTTCCCCATTCAAAGGAAAACACTACTTTTGCAAGCAAATGCATTCAAGAGACTTTAGATCTACATGAAGATCACAGTTAAATATATAGAGTAGAACTGCATTACTGCAGCCTTTTTGTTCACATACAATGATCTCTCTTAAATAGGTGGAGACAGAAGAATCAGATGAAATGTCTCAAGGCAAAGTGTGCCCTTTAGTGGACAATATCATTCTAAAGTGAAAATGGAACTTGATACTTTTTTAAATTACAAATGTATACACGTAACATAGAACACTAAATATAGCTGCAGACCGTTAGAAACAATGCAATTATTTTTGTTTACTTTTATTCCATGGGCATTGATAAGGTTAAGCATAAATGGTACTCCAAACTGTTCTAAGGGTGTCTTTTAAAAGTTCAGTAGCTTAATTATATACTTGTGTGTAGGTAGTCAGAGACACACTTCTCTTTTTCAGCGTTTTTGGTTTAGGTCTCTACACACTTCCAAATGTGATTGCTTCTAGCTCAGTGTGGCTGAGCAAGTTGGAAACCCCATGAAAACTCTGAAACAAACTTCAGTGTGAATGTAAATATATCAGTTCTATACACAGGCTTTGAGTAATTACAGTGAATTTTATTTATACTGTATATGTTCCTCTTACACTTCAGGCGCTATGAACTGAAAAGAAAAATGCTTTCTTACTGTTTAATTTATTTTTATTGTTTGAACAGGAAGTGAACATAGTTGTTTCCAACGAAGTTTTACTTTTTGTAGGATTTTAAAAACAATGATTTTTTTATCAGGAGTCTCTTAAGGTCAATGTTAATAACACTGAAAACCAGAAATCTAACTCCCAATATTGGAATTTTGGTACTTTTTTTCAAATTTTTGTTCTTTATTTAGCAACTCTGATTCATTTAAGTATGTTTTCTATAGAATTCTACGTGCCTTGTTACCTTGTGGCCTTTTAATTAGCAGTAAGGTAGGAACTGTCCATGGAAGCACTGATGGTTCTTTTCTACTCTCTAACAGGGTTAATTTCACCACAAAATTACTTTATAACTGAGGAAGTTAAGTTTCACTAAAATTTAAGTATAAAGTTGATCATGCAAATTGATGAACAGCTAATTATTGTTGCTACTTTCTACTATATTGAAAATAAGAATAGCATTGTAGATACCATGTAAAAGCAATTTTTCAGGCTATGAAAGCAACCATTGTGGAGTAAAATAAGAATATGTAAATTCTCTAGAGCAAAATCCTGTTGAAACTTCATTATAAATGTTTTTTGAATCAGTTGTTACGCAATGATACATGACTGTTTTTTGCACTATATTATCGTGTCTTCTTTAAAAGTAAATATTTTGGGTTTCTGTAAGAAGCTTGTTTGATGTTAGGAGCTGTGGTGGTAGTTTTTATCAGGACTCACTGCAAGGTGTAACAATGCAATACAAGTGTGTAGGGAGGAAAGTTACTCTGTGGTCTTGCAAGGAAAGGGAGAAAAGTATCTCTTCAAAGATGACTTGAAGTTGTTGAGCATGTCTCCACTTCTTGCTTTCGTTAAGGTCAGAGAAGAGGGTCCACTCTGGATCTCTCCATGCCCGTCGGCTGAGCACGTGGAGTAAGGGGCAGAGAGAGTTCTCCTTGTGGTGTTCGTGTAGACGGAACCTTCACGCCTCTGTTGACAGCCCTATGACTTCCCCTCTCTGCTGTTTTGAAAATGAACTTACACCCCATGTGTTATGGAATTGGTGAATATTCATAATCTGCCGAAGTTCCGTGTTTTCTGTTTTGTTTTTTTTTTGCAGTCAGGTGATTTAGGGTGCTGCTCTGCTCCACCACTACTTAACACAACTTGCTTTTTCCCAGGGTGTGTGTCGATCACGTTACCGAGATGAATGACATGGTTCTGTAGTGTAGTTTACATGAAAATAAGATTTTCCACTTGATTGCTACAGATATCAATAGTACCCATCCAACAAAGGAGATGGGGACATTTAATAAGTTATATATGTTATATATATATAACTGGAAAAGTTTTATGTCTTCCAAAATATATAAGCTTCTCTTTTATTCAGAGTTCTTCCTCTTTTCTCCCTTACGAGAAAGAAAAGATAGCACAAAACTTAAGACTTACCTAGGAAACTCATTCATTCTCCTAACATGATGTAATTTTAACCCTACAATTACTCCAGGTCGCTATCCAATATTCCAGGTAAGACTCAATGCACATAACAAAGAACGTACTGTTCTATTCTTTCAGTAAAGTAAGGGCCAGTTGGTCTGTCGCCCATGTGTATGTGAATGGAATAAGATAACCCCCATGACCTCCTTGCACAAAATTGCAAATGTGTTTGCAATGCCAAGGGCCGGCCTCAGAAACCCTTGGGGTTCATGTGGCAGAATTTCCCTCTTACATAAACCAATGCTCGAAGATGCTGCAACAGACCCCTCCTGACCCCTGAAGAGGACTCAGTAGGGGCAAATGACTCCCTTCAAACCCAACCCCTGCTTCTGGCTGTGGGATTTTTGGTGTGAGCCTATCTATGCACTCTAGCAGCCAGCGTGTGGCATGTAGCTCTTAGTTCTATCTAGTAAAGGACAGTCTATTTAGAGAGGTGCGTTTGTTCCTCAGCCAAGCAAGAGCACCTGTGTTATACTACTTTGTATCCTGTATATTGACAGTAAAGGCTTCCGATTATACACTTTTCAGTGCCTTTCTTGTGTTATGAAAGGCGGGTAGATGTTATAGCCATAGGTAAAAATCCAGTTCAATTGCACACTAACCTTCAGTCTCCCTGTATATGCCCTTGTATCTTGCATGTGAAAAGTTGGATTACTGGGCACGTGTGGCAGCCTTCCCTGCCACATGCTAGGCATGTGTGCGTTATTAGTACGTAGCCACAAGTTCTTCGCTTAAAACACGTTGACAGATGATCTCATAAAACATTCAGGAAAGCTGGGAAAAGAATTTCATTTAACAAAAGATGTTTCAAAGTCTTCCTAAAAGGTAGTCAGTAGAGCTTAAAAGTTATTTTGTATCTAATTGGTACATTTCGTGTTAATATTACTACCATACAGTTTATTAATCAGAATTGTATAGCATGTGACTCTTGCCTTTCAGGGTTCTCAAAAAAATTTTTTTATTCTTTCGTTGCATGTACTGTATCTTTAGAGGCAACCAGTTATATACTCAGTATGGTTTTACTGTGCCTTACACAAAGAGAAACTCTATACAGAATGTCTATCCTGGGGTGGGGTGACTGAGTCTTTACTGCACTGTTAGGTGATGGCACACAGAGCCTGTCCCAGGACACTCCTGTGCTTAATTACCCAACCAAAGAGATCTAGAGTATGTATGTTGTACTGTAATGGGGGGTTATGCCTGGACAATTAAGTGTTTTATTTGTTTTCTGAAATGATGTGAACTTATTTTTCTAAACACTATGCTAAATAAACTTTATATTTATACATACTTTGTGTTGAAAAGTTATTTGGGGAATACTGTGTTCTTAGAAGTGGGAGTCAGGCCAGCACCACAGCTCACTAGGATAATCCTCCGCCTTGCAGCGCCGGCACACTGGGTTCTAGTCCCGGTCGGGGCGATGGATTCTGTCCCGGTTGCCCCTCTTCCAGGCCAGCTCTCTGCTGTGGCCAGGGAGTGCAGTGGAGGATGGCCCAAGTGCTTGGGCCCTGCACCCACATGGGAGACCAGGAGAAGCACCTGGCTCCTGGCTTCGGATCAGCACGGTGCGCCAGCCACCACAGCCATTGGAGGGTGAACCAACGGCAAAGGAAGACCTTTCTCTCTGTCTCTTTCTCTCACTGTCCACTCTGCCTGTCAAAAATAAATAAATAAATAAAAATATTAAAAAAAAGAAGTGGGAGTAACCCATCTTACTAAGCAAGAAGTGAAAAATAATATTGTTTTTTGTTTATCCCTGGGAAAGCGAGGAGTAAGAAAAATGTTAAGAAAACCCCACAAACATTTCAAAGACTGGCGAATATGTATCAAGTCCATTCGATTGATTCTGGAAACATTGTAGAGAATTAGCCAACTCATTTCACTGTGCTACATGCCCAGAGCTAAATCTAGCCTCCACTCTTAGAGGCAAGAAGGATACCTTATTCATTTTTGTGTCCCAGGAGCTGAATGTGACGTGTAGCGCACAGTAGGCACTCAGTTTAATGGAACTAAGCAGAAAGGGCCAAAGAACTTCATTCCTACCCCTATGGAAAGAGCGCAGCATTAGCCAACCCAAGGACACTGCCATTAGCCAAAGTCTGCCCGCAGCCCAGCCTCCCAGTGGCTGGAGAGTTAGGGGGAAACCCTTGCATGGCAGCTGGGTGTATGGAAGACAGCCTTGGTACTGTTTGGTCCTAATTTGAATATTACACAATACCCAGTTTTCTCTGCCTTCTACACTGAGACGGAGGGGAGACTAATGAAGTAGATTGGGAAGGAACTGTACGATCCCATTATAAAACTAGTTAAGGCCTCAAATTAGCTCCAGATGCTCTGACTACTTTCTCATGTCCTTGTCCTTTCTTTCATCTACTTAGCCGTTTTCTATGTACAGTAGTTTAAAAAGTTAACATGAGCATTGTCTCAGCAAATGAACACACAGGGTCAGGATCATGGAGTGATTGCATTTTATAACATTTTAGCCAAATGAATATTTTAAAATAATTGACAGAGGCATTACCCTACTTAAGACATTTTTGTAGCTCCTTGGAAACTAGCAAATTAAATAAAACCCATCAATAGGAGTACAGAGCCTTCAGTTTTATGATTCCAACCACTTCCAGTTTCCCTTAAGAGCTAAGTGTGGAGGGGCCAGCGCTGTATTATATTGGGCTAAGCCTCTGCCCAAGGCGCCGGCATCCTATGTGGGCACCGGTTCTAGTCCTGGCTGCTCCTCTTCCAATCCAGCTCTCTGCTATCACCTGGGAAAGCAGTGGAAGATGGTCCAACTGCTTGGGCCCCTGCATCCACATGTGCAACCCAGAAGAAGCTCCTGAATCCTGGCTTCTGATTGACCCAGCTCTGGCCATTGCAGCCATCTGGGGAGTGAACCAGCGGATGGAAGACCTCTCTTTCTCTCTCTCTCTCTCTCTCTCTCTCTGGAACTCTAGCTCTCAGATAAATAAATAAAAATCTTTTTTAAAAAAAGTGCGGAAATTTACTTTTGCACATCATCATTTCCAATACAGTGGGTACTAAATAAATGAGCAAGTACAGTCAGATAATGGTCAGTGCTAGAAGTCAGTAACAAAGGGTAATGGTGTTGAAAATAGGGAATGGTAACATAGAAGGCACAGATCAGCCAAGGAAGTTCTCTGAGGAAGTAACATTTCAGCAGAGATGTCTGGATGATGAGAGGGAGCCAGCCAGCCAGCAAGACCTAGAAAAGAGCATTCCAGACATAGGGAGCCGCGGATGCAAGGGCCCTGGGGGAGGAGCAGTCTGGATGAGCGTGGGAACTGTAGGAGTCATGGGTGGGAGAACGAGCCTCAGAGGGATTCAAGGCCAGGAGCCAGGTAGAGGCATTGGTCTGTGCCAGCTAGTTTGGATGTGAGTCTGAGAAGTCACTAGTGACTTTTAAGCAAGGAGTAATATAGCATGATTTACAATAAATGTCACCAGAGCCATGTGGAGAATGGGATTTCAGGGGCGAGAGGGCAGGAGTTAGGAAACTATGGGCAGGTTGCCTGAGCTGTCCGACAGGAAGTTCTTCAGAGTTCAAGTGCAGGTAGACAACGCTCTGCTCCCGCAGCCTCCTCTCACTCTGTCTCCTGCTGTTAGCAAGAGCCACTTCCTGCCGCTGACAGTGACTGTGGCTGCCTGAACCTGTCCGCCAAATGCCAGGCCGGTTGATTCAGCGCTCCCATGGATGTTTCCAGAAAGTCCCCAGCACCTTAGACTCTACCTGTGACAAAAGCTGCCCTTTTCTTGCTCAGCCTGTTTCCCATTCTGTGTGCCTCATTTTAGCATTCTGTAATCACCCAGCTGGCCACCAAAACAAGTCTAGGATTTATTCTGGAGCCTTCTCTGCCTTTGTCCACCCCTCCTCTATCAGATCTGAAGTCTATCCCAGACTGCTCTGTTACTGTCTCTCTCTCTCTCTCTCTCTCTCGCTCTCGCTCTCTCTTTTTTTTTTTTTTTTTTTTTTGACAGGCAGAGTTAGACCATGAGAGAGACAGAGACAGAGAGAAAGGTCTTCCTTCTGTTGGTTTACCCCCCAAATGGTCACTACGGCCGGTACACTGCGCTGATCCAAAGCCAGGAGCCAGGTGCTTCCTCCTGGTCTCCCACACAGGTGCAGGGCCCAAGGACTTGGGTCATCCTCCACTGCCTTTCCAGGCCACAGCAGAGAGTTGGACTGGAAGAGGAGCAACTGGGACAGAATCCAGCACCCCGACCGGGACTAGAACCCGTGGTACCGGCACTGCAGGCAGAGGATTAGCCTTAGTGAGCTGCGGCGCCAGCCCTGTTACTGTCTCTTGAGTGAATTCCTTTCTCTCCATTTCTGAGGTTATGCCTCTGATTTAGGCACTTAGCATTTCTCGACTGAATTGCAGTCACCAGTCTGGTCAGAATTTTGGCTGCAGCGCCACCACACCCAGAGAGAACTTGCAGAATTAAAGGCTTATCCTGGCCTTGCTTTCCAGTTGAAAACCCTCAGTGGCGCTCCACAGCCCATGACATGCCATTGGAATGACTTAACAATATAGACCCCAGATCCTGGCCCTACTTCTCTGTCTAGTCTCATTGCCAGCCACAGCTCCTTGCCGAGCCCTCCGATCCCCAAGCCTCCCTCAGCATCACGTCTTCCAGGAAGCCTCGTCTCACCCTCACACAGAGAGCGCACACAGCCCTTTCCATGATGAGACCGAGGTACAAACACACCTTCCTTTATGTGCTACTCATCTCCACATGCGTGTTGCCCCCCCTACACTGTTCCTCTTTGTTTCTTCAGCATTTAGTATTGTGCACTGGGCAGAGTTGGCACTTTACAATTATCTATTGAATGAATGGTAACTCTAACAGTCATCCATTCCTTTAGATCATTTCACTCCTGTAGACTGGGCACCAAACAACTAAACTAGATGGTTAAAATACTACCCCTGTTAGAACCAAAAATAAATCACTGCATTTTGGGCTAGATCCTCTGATCCTTCTGTTAGTGGATGGTCTTTCTGGTAATTATTTTCCTCTCTACTCCAAGGTTTTTTCCACTTTCTTCCAGCTTAGAGGCTGAGTTCTAAATGAAGAAGGTTGGCTAAAGTTTGACAGACAAGAGGGGCATTAGCAAAAGATACTCACTGGGCCTTTTTAGATCAATGTTTCAAAATAGCAGTGATGTACAGAAAAGCTATTTCTATGTGCGTATAGGTATACTTTCTAAAAATATTCTCTGTCTGGATACACCTACACTAATTGCATTTGAGCTGACCAAATGTCTGCAGAGTCTATGAACAACAGTAGATGAAATGCAGAGACAGAAATCAGGAAATCTGGATTCGATTCAGCCTGGAGATTTGGGAAACATCAGTTCACCTCTCTAAGCTCTATTTTTGCCTGTGAAATTAGTGTGTTGGATACCATTTTATTTGAGATCCATGCTGTAATCAAGAAAAAAAAAAAAAAGGAAAGAAAAAGGTTTAATGAAAATGCCCTTACCCGGCAGAGTTAAGTACACAGAGTGAAAGTACACAGTGATCTGCCAAGAGCTACAAATGGAAGATAAAATCATTGATATGAGGTCAACAGCTCATGGCCCTCCAGCACTACTTAGAGGTGTGCAGCGGGGTGAGACTGCTGGGTTTGCACTCAGCCACCTCCTCCACCTCTCTCTGCCCCTCAGTGGATCCTCCCATCAATGCACATTCTGTTGAAAACTAGAGAACATAACACATTTTATTCTCTTTATTTATTGATGTTTAAGATTTATTTATTTAATTTGAAAGTTGGAGCTACAGAGAAAGAGGGAGAACAGAGAGAGATCTTCCATCTGCTGGTTCACTCCTCAGATGGCCGCAACCAGGCTGAAGCCAAGAGCCGGGAGCTTCATCCGGGTCTCCCACATGAGTACAGGGACCTGAACTCTTGGGCCATCTTCCTCTGCTTTCCCAGGCCATTAGCAGGGAGCTGGGTTGGAAGTGGAGCAGCTGGGATACCAATCAGCACCCATATGGGATGCCAGCATGGCAGGTAGCTGCTCTACCCACTACCCCACAATGCCTGCCCCCATTTTATTTTTTAATAAGTACATTCTTGTATTTATCAAATTAGTGATTTTAGATATTGTAGCAAGTTTATTTATTAGCAATAAGTGGACAGGAAGAGAGATTAAAGCTTGTTTCTGCAAGACTAACCTTACCCCAATCATACCAGGCAGACTTTTCACATCTCTGCAACGAACACACCAGATCTAAGAATACAGTCTGGGGACTGGCGCTGTGGATGTTGGGTTAACGCCCTGGCCTCAAGCACCACCATCCCATGCGGGTGCTGGTTCAAGACCTGGCTGCTCCACTTCCCATCCAGCTCTCTGCTGTGGCCTGAGAAAGCAGTAGAAGATGGCCCAAGTCCTTGGGCCACTGCATCTGTGTGGGAGGCCAGGAAGGAAGAAGCTCCTGGCTCCTGGCTTCAGATCGGCGCAGCTCTGGCCATTATAGCCAACTGGGAAGTGAACCATGGGATGGAAGACCTCTCTCTCGCTGTGTAACTCTGACTTTCAAATAAATAAATAAATCTTATTTTAAAAAAATACAGTCTCAGCATAGTCTGATTATACAGTCATTCTCTGATCTCTTGATAAATACGTGACTGTTTTTCCAAGAATGAGTACAGACTGTTGTGTCAGGTAGCAAACCCATGCTGTTATAACACGGGGCCCCCAGTATTATACAGCTTTCTTCTAATTCATCCTGGGAGGCAGCAAACGATGGTCCAAGAGCTTGGGACCCTGCTCTGGTCTGGCCCAGCTCTGGCTGTTGCAGGCATTTACAGAATGACCTACCCGATAAAAGTGGCTTCTCTCTCTCTCTCTCTCTCTCTCTCTCTCTCTCTCTCTCTCTCTCCCTCTCTCTCTCCCTCTCTCTCTCTCTGTCACTCTGCCTTTCAAGTATAAGAAACTAAATAAACATTTTTATTATTGTTTGAAGGATTTATTTCATTTTATTTGAAATGCAAAGTGATGGGGGAGAGACACACACACACAGAGAATTAAACTTTGTTAAATCATTAAAAAGAACACTTTAGAAAACCAAAAATATCTTAGAAAAATTCTCAAATATAGTAGTCATTGAATGCTAAATACAGAGTATTTATCTGCTTATCATATAAATCCACAGGGGCTGGCGCTGTGGCATAACAGGGGAAGCCACCACCTGCCATGCCGGCATCCCATACAGGCGCTGGTTCTAGTCTCGGCTATTCCTCTTTCAATCCAGCTCTCTGCTATGGCCTAGGAAAGCAGCAGAAGATGGTCCAAGCCCTTGGGCCCCTGCACCTACATGGGAGACCTAGGAGAAGCTCCTGGCTCCTGGCTTTGGATTGGCACAGCTCCAGCTGTTGTGGCCATCTTGGGAGTGAACCAGGGAATGGAAGACCTCTCTCTCTTTCTTTCGCTCTCTTTCTTTCTGCCTCTCTGTAACTCTGCCTTTCAAATAAATAAACTTTTAAAATAAAATAAAATATTTCTAAGTTATTATGTAACCATAAGTAAGCTTATTTTTTAATTTTTGTAGCCTAATATTATCTAAATATTTTATTTGTCTATTTTATTTATTCGAAAAAGAGAAAGACAGAGAGACAGATAGAGATCTCCCACCTGCTGGTTCACTACCCAGATGCTGGCAAAGCCAAGAGCCAGGAACTCACACTGAGCCTCCCATGTGGGTGGCAGGGACCCAACCACTTGAGCCATCACCACTGATTCCCAGGGTGCACACTAGCAGGAAGCAGGACTCAGGAGCAGAGCAGGGGCTGAACCCAGGCACTCTGCCATGGGGACAGGTGTCCCAAGGAGCGTGTTAACCACTAGGCCAAATGCCTGCTCCCAAAATTTCCCATAATTCACAGGGACAGGCTTTTTTCCATCTTTCTTAGTTAGGTTGCTACATCAAACTGCTCAAAAGTCTGAAAATCAGAGCATTTTTTGTAAAGGAAAGGAAACAGTTAAATGCAATCTGATCATACATGTTACGTTAAAGGCCTGATGATCGTATTACCCTACAGGCATACTCCCAGAGGTCTGGGTAAACATAAGTCCTATACAGTCCCCATTCATGTCCACCGATGTAAAGAATCTGGAAACATTCGGCGGGGATCTGAGGTCTCAAAGGCCAACCTGGCGTGGCCCGAGTCTTGGCAGTGCTGGGGCTTTTCTACACAGTCGTAAAGCCAAGCCTGTGATTTGGGCTAAGTTTCTGTGCCAGAGCAGCAGCATTGTCCTAAAGTACCCACTCCCAGCCTCTGGAAACGCCAACAGGCGTGCAGAGCTCCCAGAGCCCTGGCCGGCTCCTTCAATCGGTTCGTTCCTCCAGACTCCCACTGTGTGTGAGCCCAGTGCTGGTCAGCCTTTAGCATCTAAGAACTAAGTTAGGTGGAGTAATAATGCCTTTTCATTATGGAAATCCAACTGCTTTGTTCAGTCTAATCAGCATCTAAATATTAGTCTCCTTCAAAAATACCCTTATAGAATCATCCGGAATAATGTTTGATGAGATATTTGGGTACCTCACAGCCCAATCAAGTTGACACAGCATCTGCCTGTGTTTCCTCCTCTATAGACTTAGAAGAATTACAGTGCCTATCTCATACATTTTGTGCAATGATTATACAAAATTGTGCATACAAAGTACTTAGCAAAGTACATAATAATGGCTACTTATTAGTATTATTCTTGCAATTTATTACATAGGATTCCATTGCATGGATAGATCACAATTTGTTCAATGGATTATCAACTGTTAAATTTCAACTGTTTGCAATTTTTTAAAATATGAGAAAGAAATGCTTTCAAGATTATCTTTAAGGTTATATCTATGGGCACACCCATAATTATTCCACTGAGAATCCCTATAAGTGAATTTGTTTGGTTAAGCAGACAAATATTTTCAAAGCTTTCAGTACATACACACCCATACCCTTTGCCATGTGAATTTGTAGCACCTTGTTCTGAAGATGATTCTACTTCTTTGCTTCACTAATATTAGGCTTGGCAGTGTGGCTTGTCTTGGCTAGGGGCATCTGAGCAGATATAGCATCTACCCGAAGGCTTTAGATTTGTCTATGGGTTTTACTTGCTGTCTCGGTTATTCCATCCTCTTCAGCTTTTGCCCAGAGAATAACATATCCTAGCTGCCTTTTCATTGCAGAATGAGAGACATGTTGGACAGACCTGAACTCAGCTCACAGCCTGAAGCACAGCTGCTCCAAATGACCAGGAAAAAAACAAGTGTTTGTTAGGTAAGTCGCTAAGATGTTCAGGGTCATTTGTTATGCAGCTTTATGGCAGCAATAATTAATAAATAGATAAATGAGAGAATCAGATTTGTTGGGGAATAATCCAGCAACCTTATCTGCTTGGTATAATCCTAGAGTCTCCACCTGGTTATCATCCCTGCCCAGAGCCCTGTCCCTAAAGCACTGAAGCCACAGATAAACTGTCCTCACTCTCAGCGTATCGCCAAATTCAGTGGCTTGCAAAATCTGTTCACAAAAATGTTCACGACCAGGAACTAAGTTGATTCCTTAGCTTTGTCTCAAGAACTCTTTAAAGGGAAGCTTGGGGGATGGTATCCAGCCTAACAGTTAAGGCTTGCCACCCCACACTGGCTCAGCAGGGTTCAATACCTTGTCCTGATTCCTGCATCCGGGTTCCTGCTAACACAGAACCTGGGAGGCAGCAATGATGGCTCAACTGCATGGGTTCCTGCCATTCACCTGGGAGATCTGAGTTGAATTTCAAATGCAGACTCCTGACTTTGAACCTAGCCCAGCCCCAGCTGTTGTGAGAATTTGGGAAGTGACCCCAAAAAGTGGATCTCTCTCTTTTCTCTCTCCACCTCAAATTTAAAAAGACAAAAAAAAAAAAAAAAAGGTGGGCTGGCGCTGTGACGTAGTGGATAAAGTCGCTGCCTGCAGTGCCGCCATCCCATATGAGCTCCAGTTCGAGTTCTGGCTGCTCCACTTCTGATCCAGCTCTCTGCTATGGCCTGGGAAAGCAGTGGAATATAGCCCAAGTGTTTGGGTCCCTGCACCCACGTGGGAGACCTGGAAGAAGCTCCTGGCTCCTGGTTTCAGATTGGCACAGCTCCAGCAGTTGCAGCCATTTGGGGAGTGAACCAGGAGGTAAAAGACCTCTCTCTCTCTCTCTCATTCTCTCTGCCCCTCCTTTTCTCTCTGTGTAACTCTGCCTTTCAAATACATAAATAAATCTTTAAAAAAAAAAAGCATCTAAAACCTTAATTAGTTTTTTTCACAGTGTGTTTCAAAGAATCTTAGTCCTTTGAAATGCTCCACAATAATGGACAAAATTTTGCCCACTTGTATTTTAAAGATTATTTTTAAAAAAATTTTTTTGACAAGCAGAGTGGACAGTGAGAGAGAGAGAGAGAGAGAGAGAGAGAGAGAAAGGTCCTCCTTTACCATTCGTTCACCCTCCAATGGCCGCCACTGCTGGCACGCTGCGGCCAGCGCACCGCGCTGATCTGAAGGCAAGAGCCAGGTGCTTCTCCTGGTCTCCCATGGGGTGCAGGGCCCAAGCACTTGGGCCATTCTCCATTGCACTCCTGGGCCACAGCAGAGAGCTGGCCTGGAAGAGGGGCAACCGGGACAGAATCCGGCGCCTCGACCGGGACTAGAACCCGGTGTGCTGGCGCTACAGCGGAGGATTAGCCTGTTGAGGCACGGCGCCGCACCAAAGATGATTTTTTAAAAATCTCTGAAAATTTACTTTATGTCACTCTTGGATGTTCACAAGGCACACAGGACATGGAATTCCCTGCGAAAGCCTGCACTAAAGAAGTACAATATGACTCTGCATGTCTCAATTTTAGCTGGACACCAGCCCTTTTATTCTGGCAAATATCTGCACATCTTGTATTATCTGAGGGGCGAGTATTCTGCAGAATCTATTTGTGAAATAGTGCCATAAATAAGAGGGAAGCCTCTCCAATGAGGACGTTCCCAGCATCACAGGGCAGTAGGACAGATATGTTGGGCCTCCATCACACCTTTCACATCAAATCACATTATGGAAGTGTATCGGTTATATACAAGCCTATCTGCTACTGCAGAGATCCAAAAACTACCGTGACTTCCGTCCAGTGGGGGCTTATTTCTCTCAAGTCCAGAGATGAGTGTACGAGTTGACAAGACAGTTCTGCCTCTGCAGGTCACCCAGGATCCCAAGCTGGCTGCTTGTCTCTCGACCCTGGTCATCGATTGCCAATCCCCATCATTTCTAGAGAGTGGTAGCCACTCTCTGAGATAGTGCTTGTATCACTTTCTACACATCACTGGCCCAAACCTAGCCCCGTGTCCATAGTTAGCTCCAGGGGTAATGCACTCTCCAGCTGGGTGGGCCATGCCCTAGCAAAAGGTGGGAGGAGTCTATACTAAAAGGAAGAGGGGACAGTGGGCTATAGCTGAACTGGATTTGGCCTATTTTCTCGAAGCCCCTGGAGCTCTCCTTTCTCCATAACAGCATGGAAGTAGTCAGATAAATGATGGGGTTATGCCATTTGTCCACTACAGGTCCTTAGATTTCACTGCTGATCACAACGATGACCATGATCCTTAAATTTTCATCATCTTGAATCTCCTTAGAAAGTTGGAGGCAAGACACAAGTCCTTGTTTAAAATGCAACTTGGGGAACAGCTGGGATGCCCCTGGGAATGCCCATATCGATATCCCTTTTCAGTGCCTGGTTTTGAGTTCCAGCTCTGCTTCCAATGTCCAGCTTTCTGCTAATGGCACCCTGGAAGCAGCAGGGACTGGCTGAGGTAGTTGGTCCCTGCCACTCACACAGGAGGTCTATCTTAACTCCCAGCTCCAGTCTTTGGCCAGGGGCAGTCCTGGGCTGCTACAGGCATTTAGGGGAATGAAACGCTGGTAGGAGCACTCTCTCTACCTGTCCGTGTTTCTCAAGCAAATAAATAAGTTGAAATTTTAAAAATAATAATACTCCTTTTATTAAAAAAGATCATTTTATTTTGGTGAAACATTTTGAAATCTCTGCATAGTTTTTCATTAGTATACATTTTCTATAAACTTTTTGAAGAATGGGATCAGCTGTTGACACCAGGGAATTGCAATATGGATGTGTATTATTCTCTCTCTCTCTCTTTTTTAAAGGTTTATATATTTACTAGAAAGGAAAAATGGCAGTGAGAGAGAGATCTTCCATTCACTGTTTCACTCTTCAAATGGCCACAACAGCCAGATCTCGGGCAGGCCAAAGTCAGGGGTGAGAAACCCCATCCTGGCCTCACACGTGGGTGCGGGGGCCCCAGCACTTGGGTCATCTTCCACTGCCTTCCCAGATGATTAGCAGGGAGCTGGACTGGAAGTGGAGCAGCCAGAACTTGAACCAAAATGCTGCCCACCTCCCACCCCATTCTATTTCTTTATACTTTTCTGTCAGCTGTCAATCAAGACTCTTCTGGTGGTACAGAAACTTAAATCAAATTATCTTATTGAAAAGGATATTTACAGAGTTAAATATTATGCAATATATACATGCATCAAAA
This sequence comes from Sylvilagus floridanus, assembly GCA_949820135.1. Taxonomy (NCBI): domain Eukaryota; kingdom Metazoa; phylum Chordata; class Mammalia; order Lagomorpha; family Leporidae; genus Sylvilagus; species Sylvilagus floridanus. The sequence goes on along the minus strand of OX463228.1, from coordinate 14,806,964 downwards.
TGTCACATGGTTTCCCATAAATCTGTACAATTTTTATGTAATAGTTAAAAATGTGAGTCAGCACTTTTAAAATTTTTTAAAAGCATATTTATTAACTCACCGATCCAGTCAGGGCACTGATATTTCTTGGGACCTCTTGCTAGAAATACCTATAACAACTTAGCTGGGGCTAGCCCTGGCCAAAGCTAGGAGCCAGAAACTCAATCCAGGTCTCCCACGTGGATGACAGGAACCTAATTACTTGGGCCATCACCACTGACTCCCCGGGTCGGCATTAGCAGGGAGCTGGAGTCAGAAACCTGGGCTGGGAATCGAACCCAGGCACTCTGATGTGCCTAACCAAAAGCTTGCCAGCCAGGCCAACAGCCTGCAGGGAGAGGGGAGGGCAGGGAGGTTTACTTGCTAAGAGAACACCACCTCCTTCTTTATCCCCGTTGCCCTGGGGCTCAGTGGCACCTCCACAGGGATTCCTCACAAGAGTCACCTTCCCGATAGAACTGGCATCAAGTCTGGGAGATGGTTGTTCCTCGCCCGCCCCGCCTCATCTTCCAGGCAGCAGCACGACTTGCGCCTGCCTAATGGGCTGAATTTGGGGGTGAGCCTCAGTTCTGAAGGCCCTGGTTTCTGTATTTCTCGGCCGCTCCAGAACTGGCCAAGTCCACACTCACTGCCCGTGCCGGTCCCCTCACAATGTTTGCTTTGGCCCGACCTGATGCGCAGGGAGTCCTGTCTGAGTGTGCCTTCCACTGTTTGATTTGCTAATTCTGCTGTGTGTTTTAGTCACTTTCTGCATACACTGCTAGACACCCCTGCTAATGACTCACTATGTCAGTGCTTTGAAGAAAGGAAGTCCGTGCAATGTGGTCTACTCTCTCGTGACTAAATTCACTACTTTCTGTAAAAATCATAATTTAAAATCATAATTTTAAAAATCATACTTTCTGTAATAATCATGAGATAAGGCACCAAACCTTAAGGAATGTATTTGCTTCAAATTTATTTTAAGTCCAAGAGAACTAATTACTATTATAGTACATATTACATACTAGACAAAAATTATAGAGAATTATTAAAATTTAAAGGTGGGGCCAGTGCTGTGGCATAGTGGGTAAAGCCACCGCCTCCAGTGCCTGCATCCCATGTGAGTGCTGGTTCTAGCCCCGGCTGCTCCACTTCCAATCCAGCTCTCTGCTATGGCCTGGGAAAGCAGTAGAAGATGGCCCAGGTCCTTGGGCCCTTGCACCTGTGTGGGAGACCTGGAAGAAGCTCCTGGCTCCTGGCTCCTGGCTTCGGATCGGCACAGCTCCAGCCGTTGCAGCCATTTGGGGAGTGAACCAGCAGGTGGAAGACCCCTCTCTGCCTCTGCCTCTCTATAACTCTGCCTTTCAAATAAATAAATAATTTAAAAAAATTTTTTTAATTAAATTTAAAGTTGAAATTTATCTGGTCTTTAAACGTTGTTAATTGTGGTAAAATAAAATAAGAGAGATGACTGCTGAGGCACAGCAGGTTGAGAGGCTGCTTCCCAGGCCCATATCCCACACTGCAGTGCAAGTTCAAGTCCCAGCTACTCTGCCCCTCCAATCCAGCTACCTGCTATTGGGCCTGGGAGGCAGGGGATGAGAGCTAAAGTCCCTGCTACCCACAGGGAGATCCACATAGATTCCAGGTACTGGCTTGGCCTGGCCCCACTCTAGCTGGTGTGGACATTTGGAAAATGAACCAGCAAATGGAAGAATTCTCTGTTTCTCTGTCACTCTGCCTTTCCAAACAAACAAACAAACAAACAAATCTTTCTTAGAAACATAAACAACAGGGGCCAGCATTGCGGTACATGTGGTTAAGCTGCCACCTGCAATGCCAGCATCCCATGTCAGCATGAGAGTCCTGTCTGCTCTGTTTCCTGCTAAAACAGGAATCCAGTGGGAGATGGATGGAGTACTTGGGCCCCACCACCAAGTGGGAGACCAGTGGAATTCCAGGCTCCCGACTTGGGCTTGGCCCAGCCCGGGCCATTGTGCTATTTGAGGAGTGAACCAGCAGATGAAAAGTCTCGTGGGGCCAGTGCTGTGGCACAGAAGGTTAATCCTCCAGGTGCCAGCATCCCATATGGGCGCTGGTTCTAGTCCTGGCTGTTCCCCTTCTGATTCAGCTCTCTGCTATGGCATGGGGAAGCAGTAGAAGATGACCCAAGAATTTGGCCCCTGCACCCACGTGGGAGACCTGGAAGAAGCTTTTGGTTCCTGGCTTTGGAGCAACGCAGCTACGGCCATGGCAGCCATTTAGGGAGTGAACCAACAGAAGGAAGACCTTTCTCTCTGTCTTTCCATCTCACTGTCTGTAACTCTACCTCTCAAATAAATAAATAAATAAAATCTCTCTTTCCCTCTCTCTCCCTTCATTTCTCTGTAACTCTGCCTTTCAAATAAAATCTTAAAATAAAATAACATAAAATGTATGAATGAAACTATTTCTAAGTGCACAGGTGAGCAGTGTTAAATACTTTCACATTGTTATGCAACCAGTCTCCAGAACTCTTCCATCTTGCAAAGAGAAAACTGTACTCGGGGCTGGCACTGTGGCATAGCGGGTAAAGCCACCAACTGCAGTGCTGGCATCCCATATAGTCACCAGTTCTAGTCCCGGCTGCTCCTCTTCCATTCCGGCTCTCTGCTATGGCCTGGGAAAGCAGTAGAAAATGGCCCAAGTTCTTGGGCCTCTGTACCCGCGTGGGGGGCCTGGGAGAAGCTTCTGGCTCCTGGCTTCTGATCGGCACAGCCCCAGCTGTTTTGGCCATCTGGGGAGTGAACTAACGGATGGAAGACCTCTTTCTTTCTCTCTCTGCCTCTGCCTCCCTGTAACTCTGCCTTTCAAATAAAATAAATAAATAAATCTTTTTTTAAAAATAGATTTATGTATTAAAAAAACTTTACTCATTATACAACTTTCCTTTTTTCCTTCTCTGCTCCTTTGGCCATCAACCTTTTAGTTTCCAGCTCCTTAAGTTTGACTACTATAGGTATTTCATATAAGTGAAATCATAGAGTATTTATCCTTTTGTGAGTCGCATATTTCACTTGGCATGATTCTCTCAAGATTTGTTCACACAGTCACGTGTCAGAATTTCATTCCTGGGGCCAGTGCTGTAGTGTAGTAGGTTAAACCACTGTCTACAGTGCCAACGTCTCATGTGGGTGCCAGTTCATGTCCCGGCTGCTCCACTTCCGATCCAGCTCTTTGCAAATGCACCTGGAAAAGCAGCAGGAGATGGCAGCAAGTCCTTGGGCCCCTGCACCCATGTGGGAGACCCAGGTGAAGCTCTTGGCTCCTGGCTTCAGACCAGCCCAGCTCCAGGCATTGGGGCCATCTGGGGAGTGACCCATCGGATGGGAAACCCATCTCTGTGCCTTTGCCTCTCCTCCTCTGTAACTCCGCCTTGAATATAAATAAATAAATCTTTTTAAAAAAGAATTCCATTCCTTTTCAAGATGATTGATATTCCACCGCGTGTATACACCATATTTTGTTTATCCACTCATCTTTTGATAGATGTTTGGCTTGCTTCCACCTTTTGGTGTTGTGGATAATGTTACTAGGATTATGGGTATACAAATCTCTCCTTGAGATCTTGCTTGCAATTTTTTAAAAAGATTTATTTTATTTTATTATTTGAAATATAGAGTTACAGAGAGAGGTAGAGACAGAGAGAGAGAGATCTTCCATCCTCTGATTCACTCCCCAGATGGCCACAACAGCCGGAGCCAGGAGCCAGGAGCTTCTTCCGGGTCTCCCACATGGATGCAGGGGCCCAAGGACTTGGACCATCCTCCACTGCTTTCCCAGGCCATAGCAGAGAGCTGGATTGGAAGAGGAGCAGCCGGGACTCGAACTGTCACCAATATGGGATGCCAACGCTTCAGGCCAGGACTTTTACCTGCTGCACCACAGCGCCAGCCCCAATTTTTTTTAATATATACCCAGAAGTGGAATTGCTCATTCAAGTGATAGTTTCATATTTAATTTTTTTGAAGGAACATCATGTTATTTTCATAGTGGCTACACCAGATTCTCTTCTCCCAACTGTGCACAAGAGTACCGACATCCTCAACTTCACTTATTTTCTTCTTTGTTTTGTTTATTATTTAGTTGTCAGTTATTTGAGAATCAGAGAGACAGAGGGAGAGGGAGAGAAAGAGCTCCCATCAGCTGCTTTACTCTCCAAATTCCCACAACAGCTGGAGCTGAGCTGGGCAGAGGCTGGGAACCTGGAACTACCTGAGTGGCAGAACCCCAACTACTTGAGTGAACCCTACTTGCTCCCCAGGTCCACCCCATCAGGAAGCTGGAGTCAGGAGCCAGAGCTGGGCTTCAAACCCATGAACTACAATGTGGGCCACAGGCGACTTAACCGGCACCTTAACCATCAGGCCGAATGCCAACCCCTATTTCTTGATAGTGGGCATTCTAATAGGTGTATGGAGAGATACCCCTCTACTCTTAGCTTCTCATAAATAATCTGTCCAGCAGAATACAAAACACTTGGGGCAGTAATTTTAAAATTGCCCTCTGAGGCTAAATTTTTGATATTTCAGTCCTGACTCTGCCACTGACTAGCTGTGCAACCTTAAGGAAATTGCTTAACCTCTCTGTCTCGGTTCACTTAACAGTAAAATGACTGAGACTTAAGGGTACCTCCCTCCCAGGGCTGTTGCCAGGATTAAATGAGCCACTGGTGCAGCTTGGAGATGCTCACAGATTCTCAGACATTTCTCCCAACAGGAAATGGGTTCCAATTCCCTCCCCCTTGACCTGTATTGGTGATAGTACTCATCTGTCACTAGCAGGTAGCTACAGTGACATTGCCTGAATCTTTCAGCTTCTGCTTCTCTCTTTGGGGACCCCCAGCCACCACTGTAAGAGGTCTGACTCTCCTTCTGGAGGGACCACTGACAGAGCCCCTGACACCACAGGGCCCAGCTTTCCTGCCACCGGACCAGGTTCTGGGCATCTGAACAAAGCCACCTGGCCTTCCAGACCAGACCAGCTGCCTGTGGGACAGGAACAAGAGCCTCTAATGGCTACAGCATGGACCAAAAGAATTGCCGTGAGTTTCAACTCAGTAGTTTTTTATTCCATTAGTTTTGTATTAAACAACACAGCAGCCAACCACCAGAACAAGTGCTTGCTAAGTACTAAGTGCCACTGTACCCTAAGCTCTCCAACAGCAAGTGTTTTTTTGTTTTGTTTTGTTTTGTTTTTTTGTCTTTTTCTTCATCGCTCTTTCTCCAGGGTTTAGAGCCATGCCTGGCATACAACAGCTGTTCAATAAATGTTCAATGAATGAATGAATGAATGTTGAGTTCTTGCTTTTTTGCCTTTTTAAAAAAGATGTGTTTATTTATTTGAAAGGCAGAGTGACTGAAAGAGGGAGAAACAGAGAGAGAAAGAGATGTACTTTCTGCTGGTTCACACCCCAAATGGCCATAATGGCTAGGGCTGAACCAGGCTGGAGCCTCCTGGAATTCCATCTGGGTCTCACATGTGGGTGGCAGGAGCCCAAGCACTTGAGGAAGCTGCTGCTGCTTTCCCAGGGACACTAGCAGGAGCTGGATTGGAAGTGGAGCAGCTGGGACTTGAACCTTCGCTCATATGGGATGCTGGCGTTGCAAGTGGTGGCTTAGCCCGCTGCGCCACGATGCTGACTCGGGGCTCTTGTTTGCTAAGAATCAGAATTGGTCTGCTGAGTATACCTCTTTGTGTCATTTCTTGCTATCTTGAACGTTTTTGACCATTTTTTTTCCTCCTGATATCCATAGATTCTTATGAAAAAACCCTTATTGAATTATCAGTAAAGTTAGTGCTAAAGTACATTCTAACTTGCAAAAGGTTGGAGACTCAAGAGAGCCCGCATGGCGTTCCTTATACCACACTACAGTATTAAGCATGTAGATAGTGTAGCTCAGGGGCAGGCATTTGGGACGATGATTAAAATGCCCGTATGGGCCAGCACTGTGGCATAGTGGGTAAAGATACCACCTGCATTGCCGGCATCCCATATAGGCACCAGTTTGGGTCCTTGTTGCTCCACTCCTGATCCAGCTCCCTGCTAAGGTGCCTGGGGAAGCAGAGAAAGACAGTCCAAGTACTGGGGCCCCTGCACCCACATGGGAGACCTAGAAAAAGCTCTTGGCTCCTGGCTTCAGCATGGCTCAGCCCTGGCCATTGCAGCCATTTGGAGAATGAACCAGCAGATGGAAGACCTCTCTCTCTCTCTCTCTCTCTCTCTCTCTCTCTCTCTCTCTCTCTCTCTGTTTCACTTTCTCTCTCTGTAACTCTGACTTTCAAATAAATCTTGAAAAAAAAAAAAAAGCCAAGAGCAGCCCATTCAATTTCCTAAGCCAACTGGGAGATCTTCCTCAATTCACATCTGTGAGGGAAATTCAGATGATTGGTAAAAGGTGGGATTAAAAGACAAAATGAAAACTATACACTATATTTCTCAACATAAGCTCCACAAAGATCAAGGTGTTCTTGTAAGCAGCGATAGCAATCATTTTAGTCCATCCCTGAAGAAGAAGCATTATGGGACTTTTACCATGCCGAAGCTGTTGCTTTGACATTGACTGTTAAAAAAAAGGAAGAAAGAAAAAGTCCTTTTAAGATTTTTTTGAGAAAGAGTCAAAGAGAGAAAGACAGAAACTGAGAGCGCTCTCATTCTCTGGTTCGCTCCTCAAGCGCCTGCCATGACAGAAGCTAGACTGGACCTGAAGCTGGGAAACAAGAGGTCAAGTTAGGTCCCCGGTGTGGGTGGCAGGAACCCAGTCACGTGAACCACCACGGCTGTGTCCAGGATCTGCCCCAGAAGGAAGGTGGGGGAACCACCACGGCTGTGTCCAGGATCTGCCCTAGAGGGAAGGTGAGATCAGTCACTGAACCCAGGCACTCAGATAAGAGACATGTCCAAACACCCACCCAAGATTTTTTTTTTTTTTTGACAGGCAGAGTTAGACAGTGAGAGAGAGAGAGAGAGAGAGAGAGAGAGAGAGAGCTGTTGGTTACCCCCTAAATGTCCACTATGGACTGGACTGGAAGAGGAGCAACCGGGACAGAACTGGAGCCCCAACCAGGACTAGAACCTGGAGTGCCGGTTCCTCGGGCGGAGGATTAGTGTAGTGAGCCGTGGCGCCGCCCATCCAACCAAGATTTTTTTAACATCAGGAAACAAAAAGAAGTCAGAAGGAGCCAAATCAGGACTTCACTGAGGGTGCCTCGTGATTTCCCCTTGAAGCTATTATAAGCTGTACTCAGTGTGGATGGAATCACCAGAGATCTTCATCTTTCCATCAGCAAACAGAGTGACTGCTGTCCTGTGTGCCTCCCCGAATCACCCGGGTGACCCTTGTGAGCCAAACACTCCCGGAAACAAGCTTCTAATGACAGCCAAGTACAGAAGATGGGCAGAGCCCAATGTGAACATTTTTTTGATAAAGTGGGGTAATTGGTGATTCCAAAATTGAAAGACTGTTTGACAAAATAAATTAAGTTGAAGAATAAAAATAGGACTATTGAGATCTTTCCAGAGCTGGTGTTGAGGCACAGTGGGTAAAAGCTGGCCTGGGGTGCTGACATCCCACATGGGCCCTGGTTTATGTCCAGTTGCCCCACTTCTGATCCAGCTAATGGCAGAAGATGGCCCAAGTGTTTGGACCCCTGCACCCACATGGGAAACAGGTAAAACTGGCTTCAGTTTGGCCCAGCCCTAGCTACTGGATGAAAGATTTCTCTCTCTTAACTCTGACTTTCAAATTAAATGTCTTTTTTTTTAAAGTATTTCCAAATAAACATCCTCACCTAAAAGGAAAATTTTACTCACAAAAGAATCATCAGTGTAATCAGATTTGAATATCGGAGATTTATTGCCAGATTAGCAGAGGTTGGGATGTGTGCTTTTAAACTGCTGGCATTTAGCACTCCACAGACTCTAATAGTTCATCCAGCCCATAGTTTATTTTTTTAAGAATTATTTTATTTATTTGGTAGGCAACGTGACATAGAGAGAGGGAGAGACAGCCACTACACGACTGCTCCCTGGAGTGCTGCTTGAGACTGTGAGAGCAGAACTTCTAGGTCAAGTCCCAGTTCTGCTTCCATTCCAGCTTCCTGCCAGCACACATCGTGGGCGACAGCAGGTGATGGGTCCAAGGCCAGGCATTTGGGGAGGAAACCAGCTGGTGGAAGACTTTCTCTCTCTCTCTCAATCTGCTTTTCAAGTAAAATGCAAATTGATTCATTAATTTTGGAAAAAAATGCTCAAGAGGGAAAAAAAACTACCAAGATTTTTAAAAAATAAAATAAAATCGTTGAACCAGGAAAGGAGGAGCTGCTCCTTCCACCACGCAGCACCGCAGGCCTGGGGGACCTCAGCCCGCAGGCCGAATCATCCGCTCCTAAAGCACACGCTCAGCCCAGGCGGCAGCGTCCGGGACCGGCCAGCCTCACCCACGTGGGACGAGAGACCACCCACATTCCCTGCCAGCAGTTGCTGAACCAGGCCACTGGCTCAGACTTTCCTCGCCCGCCCTGGAGTAACTTCTGTTTGGAGGCTGCTAGGGTCCTTTCCTACACTAGCCTCGGTCAAGACTGTCCTTTAAAGATGTCCTAAGGATTTTGAACCACGGTGGGAAAACCTGGGTTTTTCAGGCATTTCTGCAAACGGATTCCGTTGACTTTCACCTCCCCTCTACGAGTCCGCAGACCCGGGGCTTAGGCTAAGAGCAGCCTTTGTCAAGCCACAAAAGAGCTGTTACACACTTTCACTAGGGCCCAGGGGGCCCACTTGACACACATTCGCATAACTGTGATCGGCTTCTCAAGTGATTCTTGAGAACAAAAAAGAACTTGCAGGATGGCTGCGAGGGGTCTTGCTGTTTCCAGAGATCACGCTGAAACACAATTTATTTGACTGAAGCGCCATCTAACCAAGCCATTTTGCCACACACACACTCACCAATCTTGGGGACGCGCCCCTCCAATTTGGATTCATAAATATTTCTGTGGTCTGTGATTGTAAACAACTCTGTTTTCAATTACAGAACTTGGGAGACTCTGAAGGCTTGAAGATATTTTTAAAATGGGTAAATTTGGGACTGGTGCTGTGGTGTAGCAGGTAAAGCTGTTGCCTGCAGTGCTGGCACCTCATATGGGCGCCGGTTTGAGTCCCGGCTGCTCCACTTCCAATCCAGCTCTCTGCTACGGCCTGGGAAAGCAGTAGAAGATGGCCCAAGTCCTTGGGTCCTTGCACCCACGTGGGAGACTTAGAGGAAACTCTTGGCTCCTGGCTTGGAAAGGCCCAGCTCTGGCCACTGCCAGAGTGAATCAGTGGATGGAAGACCTCTCTCTCTCTCTCTCTCTCTCTCTCTCTCTCTCTCTGCCTTTCAAATAAATAAATAAATCTTTTTAAAAAATGGGTAAATTTACAATTGTAGAATATGACTCATTGCGTAATTAGGATTATGGGGGTATCAAATTTAACAAGAGTTAAACTGGTGAAATATAAGAGCAACTTACTCATGAACTCCAAAAATCTCTTTTCAAAAAAAAAAGTATGAATTGTTTATTTCTGAAATTATTTATTTATTTGAAAGCAGAGTTATATAGAGAGATCTATCCCCTGTTCACTCTTCAAATGGCCACAAAGGCCAGGCCCAAGCCAGGAGCCTGGAACTCCCTTTGGATCTCCCATGTGGGTGACAGGTGTCCAATGACTAGGGCCATCATCCTCAGCTTCCCCAGGTGCATTAGCAGGGAGCAGGACAGGAAGTAAAGCAGAGGGACTAGAAGTGGTGCCCATATGGGATGCCAGCATTTCAGGCAGAGGCTTCACCCAGTGCGTCACAATGCCAGCCCATAGTTTATTTTTTTAAGAATTATTTTATTTATTTGGTAGGCAAAGTGACATAGAGAGAGGGAGAGACAGAGAGAGAAAGAGATCTTCTATCTGCTGGTTCCCTTCCCAAATGGCTACGACAGCAAGGGCTGGGCCAGGCCAAAGCCAGAAGCCAGGAACTCCATCCGAGTCTCTCATGTGGGTGGCACGGGCCCAAGTACTTGAGCCATCATCTGCTGTTTTCCCAGGCCCATTAGCAGGGAGCTGGATCAGAAGTGGAGCAGCCAGGAATCAAAGAGGTACTCACATATGGGATGCCAGTGTTGCAAGCTGAGCCATAATGCCCCCCACCCCAATCTTTCTGACTATATTAGTTGGATTGGCCATGCTTTGACACTCCATCAAACTTCTCTTTAGAATATCTAATATCACAACTGCATTGCCTCTGGTTAGGGGTTCTAGACCTATGCACCAGGAAGTGGGCTGAAAAAAAGGTGTAGGCAACAAAGAACTGGTTCGAATCATCCAAGATGACACCCAGCTTAACCTCAAGGAGACAGGAACCCACACCATCACGGTTAAGACCTGGATGGAATTCCTGAATCCTGTTTTGCAGCCGACCTGACTGTTGCAGCCCTTTAGGGGAGTAAACCAGAGGATGGAATCTCTCTTTCTCTCACTGTGCCTTTCAAATTGTAAGTAAATCTTTTTTAAAAAAGTATTAGAGAGGGTCCAGCGCTGTGGTGCAGCGGGTTAATGCTCTGGCCTGAAGAGCCGGCATCCCTTATGGGTGCTGGTTCTAGTCCCGGCTGCTCCTCTTCCAATCCAGCTCTCTGCTATAGCCTGGGAAAGCAGTAGAAGATGGCCCAAGTCCTGTGCCCCCGCACCCTCGTGGGAGACCTGGAAGAAGCTCCTGGCCCCTGGCTTCAGGTCAGCACAGCTCCGGCCATTGCAGCCATCTGGGGAGTGAACCAGTGAATGGAAGACCTGTTCTCTCTCTCTCTGTCTCTCTGTCTCTCTGTCTCTCTCTCTCTCTCTGCCTTTCCTCTCTCTGTGTAACTCTGACTTCCAATAAATAAAATAAATCTTTAAAAAAGAAGTATTAGAGAGTTTCCCTCCATTGGTCTACTTGCCCAAGTGCCAGCAAGAGCTAGCACTGGGCCAGGCCTAAGTCAGGAGCTAGCAACTGGATCCAGGGTTCCCATGTGGATGGCAATGACCCAAGTACTTGAGCCATCGCCTGGTACTCTCAGGGTCAGGAAGGTAAAATCAGGAATGGAACCAGGGCTTGAACCCAGGCACTCTGATGTGGGATGTGGGCAGGCTAAGCTGCTGCTTAGCCACTATAGCAAAACTTCAACCCCTTCTGTCAGCTTCGAATGCTAGAATGTTTTAGTTTTGCAAACAATACTTACCACCTGCTCCTCTCTCCTGTGCTACTGCCTTCACCTCTATGACCACAGTAAGTTCTTTTTTTTTTTTTTAATTAATTAATTTATTTGAGAGGCAGAGTTACAGACAGAGAGAGGGAGAGACAGAGAGGGAGAGAGGTCTTCTATTCACTGGTTCACTCCCCAAATGGCCGCAACAGGTCAGAGCTGAGCTAATCTGAAGCCACAAAGGTTCAGGGGCCCAAGCGCTTGGGCCATCATCCACTGCTTTCCCAGGCCATAAGCAGAGAGTTGGATTGGAAGAGGGGCAGCCGGGACATGAATTGGTACCCATATGGGATGATGGCGCCACAGGTGGAGGCTTTACCTGCTACGCCACAGCGCCCGCCTCAGCAAGTTCTTTAAATTGTCATTTAAATAACATTAGATATTTTCATCTGCCTTATGTATGCCCAATCTTATAAAATACAGAAAGCAAAAATAATTCAATTGGGAAGCTCAATCTCTTGTTAGTGTCATGATATTTAAACATTTAGCTCAAGTATTGATTCTTTTTTCATCTAAGTCAATTTTAGATATTCACCATAGCTAATCTAATTGCTTGTGACCCTACAATTAACACAAGAACACAAATCATGGACATTGAGTACATATTAAAGTCAGATAACAGGTAATTTTTTTCTTTTAGTTCTTTGAGGTTATTGATCAAGCCCAATGTAATTTCTCTCTCCAAATGGAATTCCGGCTTTTATGTAAGAATAAGGGAGTAACAGCATCCTCAGAAAAAGGCTATCAGACCTCCCTCGCTAGGTCAGGCTGTCAACTGAGAGGAGGAAATGAAAATTAAACATTACAGCTGAAGCACAGATGGGAAACTGGATAAGCTGATCTCCTCTCTATTTTGATTACTACAGCATTTGTTAGGGCTAAATGCCTGGTGCGTATTTGGGAATGACAGTGATTCCGCTAAAAAGAGAGGCAATGAGCGATCCCATCAACATTGTGATGTGGTTCAGATTTATCTGCATCTAATCTAACCATGTTTGGGATATGTTGAAAATCTTGATCCATTTAAAAGATCCCAATCTGCAGAACTTTCTTCCCTGTCAGCGCTCAGACAGGCCTTTGAAGTGGATGCGGGAGACACAAATGGAGGCAGGAAGGCCCTGAATGGCTTGTGGAATTCCAAATGTGCTTTCCACAGCCACGTTCCCCTCCCATGTTAACCCTCTGTTTATTTTAAGGGAGCAATTTGGTCTGTGCTGGAGCCTACTGTGTCTTTGCTGTGCTATGAACCGGTTGGCCAAGGTGGTCCCTCTACACAACCACTTTCTCCCTAACCCCACTGATGTGCACTGGGTCAAGGTCAAGTTGATGGAAATGCTCCAGCATTCCCTCTTTGGCTTTTTTTTTTTTTTTAAAGATTTATTTATTTATTTGGAAGTCAGAGTTACACAGAAAGAGGAGAGGCAGAGAGAGAGAGAGGTCTTCCATCCACTGGTTCATTCCCCAATTGGCCGCAACGGCCAGAGCTGCGCTGATCTGAAGCCAGGAGCCAGGAGTTTCTTCCAGGTATCCCACACGGGTGCAGAGGCCTGAGGACTTGGGCCATCTTCTACTGCTTTCCCAGGCTATAGCAGAGAGCTGGATCAGAAGAGGAGCAGCAGGGACTAGAACCAGCGCCCATATGGGATGCCGGCGCTTCAGGCCAGGGCGTTAACCCTCTGCGAAACAGCACTGGCTCCCCCTCTTCAGCTTTCACACAATGATCATGTTTTAAATTGTCCTGCCCTAGGCAGTCATGGCATTTCACTAAAACACACTCATAGAATGGAACCTTATAATGGACATGTGTTGCTTTTGTCTTAATATTCAGATAATATTAAGTCTCACTCTCTTTAAAATACTTATTTGTTTGATTTTTATTTATTTCTGTAACAGTCAGAATAACAGAGAGAGAAGAAGAGATGGAGAGAGAAAGAAAGAGAGAGCTTCCATCTGCTGGTTCTCTCCCCAGATGACTACAACAGCCAGGGCTGGACCAGGCCAAAACTGGGGGCAGGAGCTTCATCCGGGTTTCCCACATGGGTTATAGGGGCCCAAACACTTGGGCCATCTTCCACTGCTTTCCCAGGCACATCAGCAGGGAGCTGGATCGGAAGTGGAGCAGGCGGGGCAGCAAGGGGCACCCACATGGGATGCCGCCATCGTAGGTAGTAGCTTTACCAGCTAAGCTATGACACTGGCCCTTGACTCTCTGTTGAGGAATATACCTCCTCTACTTGATCCACAGCGATGAGGGCCGATGACCAAGAAGGCCTTATATCATAGGAGCCATGGAGCCAGAGCACAGAGTTGCGCTGGTTTGGGTGTTGATCGCTTCCCATGTCCCCTTCCTTCTATGCAACCGGGGCTTGTCTCCAGTCAAGGTGCAAATACCGTCTATGAAGACACGCAGGCAGCGTATGTAGTGCATTCGTGGAATAACTACTCAGAGTAGAGGCTGGAGCACCAGAGAAGTCCCCTTTTGCTTTGGCATTTGAGGGAGGCTCATTCTGATTGCCTACCACCAGCGCACCAAAGGGAATCCTGTAATTAACAAAATCCTAGGGGCAGGGCAAAGAAAGCCCCACCCAATCCGCCTATAGCACACATATACCCTCAATTCACAAAAAGATGAGAAAAAGACCATGGATCAGCAGGAAAATCTATGGCTTAGGTGAGAATAATAAAAATTAACATCAAAAGAACTAACTTAGCAGTGGAATTAAATAGTTCATAAAACATGAGAAATCATAGGAAATCCCCATTAGTGTCCAGAAAAAGAAGCTATTAGGTCCATTAAACTGGAAAGAGACAAACAGGAAAGAGGAGCAGCAGGGAAACAATAGAGAGTTCATGAGGATTATAAATACAGTCCCCAGAATAAAAACGTATATAGAAGGAATGCAAGAGAAAGTCAAGAAAATCTCCTGGAACATAAAGCAAAAAGATCAAAAGACAGAACATGAGGAAAATGTCAGAGGAGAACTAGTAACAGGACAAATATCTGCTCAGCCGGAGTTCCAGGGACACAACATAGAGAAGTCGGAACACTTAAAAACAACTGAACATCCCCCAGAGTTTACATAGAAAGTAAAACCTGAGATGTCCAGGTAAGCTGCTGCCTGGGACACAGGCATCACATACGGATGTTGGCTCATCTCCCAGCTACTCTCCTGATCCAGCTCCCTGACGATGCGCATGGGAAAACAGCAGACGGTGGCTCGGTGGCCCTAGTGCTTGGGCTCCTGCTACCCATGTGGAGGACCTGGATGGAGTTTCGGGCTCCAGGCTTCAGTCTGGCTCAGCACCTGTTGCAGCCATTTGGGGAGTGAACCATATTTTTTTGCACAAAAATAAATTTATTTTTAATTCTATTTTCCATGAACTTTTTGACAACCTTTTTATAGAGATATAGATAAAATCAACAATGCTATTTTAACTAAATTAAAGCTACTACATTATAATCAAATTTACTTAGTCAACTTTTTAATATCCATAGGCTTCAACTAATTTAGGAGACAGTGAGGTTTCTTTTTAAAGTCTCAGTATAAAGTTCACCAGTTTCAAGGTTCAGATTCCCAAAGAAAACTGTCCTCAATCAGTATAAAATAAAATAAAAATGACCATTCCAGGTAAAATAGATTTTTTTTAGGAACTCAAATTCCTAAAATTGATTCAGAAAGAAATAGCCTGGGGGCAAGTGTTGTGAGGGAAGTGGATAAAGCACCCTTACGGGCCTGAGTTCAAATCCCAGCTGCGGGAGCCGGCACTGTGGCACAGTGGGTTAAAGCCCTGGCCTGAAGCGCTGGCATCCCATGTGGGCACCAGTTTGAGTCCAAGCTGCTCTACTTCTGATCCAGCTCTCTGCTGTGGCCTGGGAAAGCAGTGGAAGATGGCCCAAGTCCTTGGATCCCTGCACCCACATGGGAGACCAGGAAGAAGCTCCTGGCTCCTGGCTTCAGATTGGCACAGCTCCGGCAATTGCAACCATCTGGGGAGTGAACCAGCAGATGGAAGGCCTCTCTCTTTGTCTCTTCCTTTCTCTCTCTCTCTCTCTCTCTCTCTCTCTCTCTCTCTGCCTCTCAAATAAATAACAAATAAACCTTTAAAAAAACTTAAAGAAATAGCCTGATTAGAAAACTTATTCAAAGGCCCAAAAGAAATCTAGAAAAATATTGTTTCATATCTGCAAGAAAGAAATGAGAGAGACAGAGGAGAGTTTCTGAGTTTATGATACCAAAATCTGTCAAGGGAGGCAATGAAAAAGAAAATCCGATCACAGTTCTTAACCTAGAGTCCATCGACACTGGGATACTCGTGGATGGAACTCGTAGAGGTCCACAAATCCCTGAAACTGTGCAAGAGATTGTGTGTATGTGTGAACCCAGGATCTGCCCTCAAAAAAGTCCGTGGAAGGGACCGGTGCTGTGGTGCAGCCTGCAGCGCCAGCATCCCATATGGGCGCTGGTTCAAGTCCTGGCTGTTCCACATCTGATGCAGCTCCCTGCTTCTGCGCCTGGGAAAGCAGCAGAGGACAGTCCAAGTGCTTGGGCCCCTGCACCCAGTGGGAGACCCAGATGGAGCTCCTGGCTCCTGGTTCTGGCCGGGCCTCACCCCTAGCGGTTGTCACCATTTTAGGAGTGAACCAGCAGATGGAAGATCGGTCTCTCTGTGTCTCTACTTTTCTCTCTGTAACTCTGCTTCTCAAATAAATGAAATAAATCTTTTTTTTAAAAAATGCATTTATAATAGCAATAAAAGATATGAATGTGTATGAATACATTTAACAAGACTTCAGAGGTTTGTGTTAAAGAAACCATAGAACGCTTGTGAAGGGCTTATGTAAGCAATAGAAATGTCTTCTCTCACAGTTCCAGGGGCTGGAAACCCCGGAAGACGTCCGCGGAGTAGCCTTTTCTGGAGGCTCTGAGGGGGCTCCTGTCCCGGCTGCTGTCCCGGCCTCTAGCCCTGCGGCAATTCTTGCATCTCTCTGCTCGGAGGCCTCACTGCAGTGTCTACAGCCTGAGTGTCTGTGTCTTTTCTAGCTCTCCTAGGCACCCTCTCTCCCACTGGGTTTAGGGACCCCTCTAACCCTCTAAGATCGCAGCCCAACTCTTACCCTCGGTACATACTGCAATACCTTATTTCCAAATCTGGTTGCATTTCGGGTTTCCAAGGAGACTTGGATTGTGAGGGGACACTATTAATGGCCCACAGGTTTCCCATGAATAAATGAAAAAATACACTATGTTCCAAATAGGAAGAGACAATGTATTCTTTAAAATATTCATTTTATTTATTTGGTAAGGCAAAGCTACAGAGAGAGGGGGAGAGGCAGAGAAAGAGAGATATCTTCTATCTGCGGGTTCACTCCCCAAATGGCTACAATGGCCAGGACTGGGCCAGGCCAAAGCAAGGAGCCTAGAGCTCCATCTTGGTCTCCTGTGTGAGTGGCAGGAAGCTTGCACCATCTTCCACTGCTTTCCCAGGCCCATTAACAGGAAGCTGGATCAGAAGTGGGTTACAAACTGGCACTTATAAGGGATGCAGATTAACATACTGTGCCACAATGCTGGCCCCAAGATAATATTTTAATTATGTCATTTTGTAATTACTAAAAGAACAATGCTAAAAAAAGTAATAAAGGGGACAGGCATTGTGTCACAGTGGAGTAAGCCCCCATCCCATATCAGAGTGCCTGGTTCAAGTCCTGGCTACTCCATTCTTCCAATCCAGCTTCCTGCTAACACACCTAGAAGCAGCAGATGTTGGCCCAAGTGCTTGGACCTCTGCCACCCATGAGAGAGACCCAGATGGAGGTTTTTTTTTTGTTTTTTTTTGTTTTTTTTTTTAAGATTTTATTTATTTGAGAGGTAGGTACAGACAGTGAGAGGGATAGACAGAAAGATCTTCCATCCACTGGTTCACTACCCAAATGGCCACAACAGCCAGAGCTGTGCCGATCAGAAGCCAGGAGCCAGGAGCTTCTTCCGGTCTCCCATGCAGGAGCAGGGGCCATCTTCTACTGCTTTCCCAGGCCACAGCAGAGCTGAATTGGAAGAGGAGCAACCAGGACTCGCCCATATGGGATGCCGGCACTGCAGGTGGAGGATTAACCTATTGTGCCAGGGTGCCGGCCCCACCAGATGGAGTTCTTGGCTCATGGCTTCAGTCTGGCCTGACAGTCCTTGCTGTTGCAGGTCTTTAGGAGGTACACCAACAGATGGAGGATTTCTCTCTGTCTCTCTCTCCTTCAAATAAATACTAATTTTTTTAAATGAAAGAAAACAAAAATTAAATGAAAGAGATAAACTAAAATCTTACTAGAAAGGGGAGTGAGAAAGAAAAATATGTTGGGGCCAGTGCTGTGGAGTAGTGGGTTAAGCCACCACCTGCGACTCTGGCATCCCATATGGGTGCCGATTGGATTCCCAGCTGCTCCACTTCTGATCCAGCTCCCTCTAATGAGCTTGGGAAAGCAGTGGACGATTACCCAAGTGCTTGGGCCCCTGCACCCATGTGGGAGACCTGGAAGAAGCTCCTGGCTCCTGGCTTTGGTTGGCCCCAGCTCTGACCATGGCAGCCTTCTGAAAGAGATAGCCATCTCTCTCTCTCACTGCCCCTTTCTCAGTAACTCTGCCTTTCAAATAAAATAAATAAATCTTAAAAAAAAAAAAAGAAACATATAAACAAGATGAAAGCAATAGGCAACAAATAGAAGCGCAGTAGACTTACACCAAATTCTATCAGCAAGCTCATTACATGTAAGTGGATGACATTTTTTTTTTTAAATAAAAGGTTAACTTATATGCTGTTCATGAGAAACACATTTTGAACAGAAAGAGAGACACAGGTAACTTGAAAGTAAACAGAAGAAAGATGGGTACCATGGAGACAGCTGGGGGCGGGCCTTCAGCACAGTGGTTAAGATGCCTCGTGGGCTCTTGCATACCAAATCTGAGTGCCTGGGTTTGAGTCCTGGCCCTGCTTCCACTCCCAGCATCCTGTTAATGTTCACCCTTTGAGGCTGCGGGTCCTGCCACCCACGTGGAAGACTTGCATTAAATTCTGGACTCCATGGTTTGGTCTGGCTCGGTCTTTTCTGTTGTGGGTGTTTGGGAAGTGAATCAGCGGATGGAAGCTCTCTATGTGTGTCTCTCAGCATTTCAAAGAAATAAACTTTAAAAAAATCTGCCATTAAATATAAAATAAAGCTGGCATAACTATGGGACAAAGTGTACTTTCAGGAAAGTATTACTAGAGATAAGAACAATTTGTAATAACAGAAGGGTTGGTTTCAATAGGAAGACCCAACAACTGCAAATTTAAGTGGACTGAATAACTTAACCTGCTAAGCAGACGCTGGAAGGCAGTGGTAATGGCACAAGTAACTGGGTTCGTGCCACTGATGTGGGAGTCCCGGCCTGGCCCATTCACAACCGTCGTGGGCATTTGGGGGAATGAAGCAGTGGATAGAAACTTTCTTTTCTCTATCTTTCTCTTTCTCTCTGTCTCTCCACCTCTCAAACAAATACAAATTTAAAAACATACAAATATAAAGCAAAAATGACCATACATAAAAGGAAAAATAGATAAATACACAGTCACAATTCTAGGTTGAATCAGCTCCCGCAGGCTAGTCCATTCTGCAAATACCCACAATGACTGGGGCTGGGTCAGGCTAAAACTGGGACCCAGGAACTCAGTCCAGGCCTTCCAGCTGGGTAGGAGGAACTCAGTTCCTTAAAGCAGCAGTGCTGCCCCCCAGGGTCCATATCTACAGGAAGCTGAATACGGAACCAGAGCTGGAGTCAAACCCGGGTTGTAGGATAGGCCTTGCGGGCATCTTCACTAACATCTGGCTAAATACCCACTCCAGGAGATTTCAGCACAGTCTCCCAGTAACTATTAAAAACAAGCAGATCAGAAAGTCAATAGGGATATATTTAAACAACACTGTTAAGCAACTTGACCTAATTGATATTTATAGAACGCCATACCCAACAACTGTGGAATACACATTCTTTTCAAATGCATACCAAAGACAAACCATTTGCTGGGTTGTGAAGCAAGTCTCAATAAATTTCAAAGGACTGAAATCATACTTGAGTATACCCACTGCCAGCTACAAATCAACACAGAAAGATAAGTACAACATTTCAAAATGTGTAAAATCAAGAAATATTTTTCCCAATGACCTACATGGATCAAGGATGAAGTCACAAAGGAAATTTTAAAAGTTTGAATAAAAAAATAATGAAAATAGGCCGGTGCCATGGCTCACTAGGCCAATCCTCCACCTGAGCCACCAGCACCCTGGGTTCTAGTCCCAGTTGGGGCACCGGATTCTGTCCCAGTTGCTCCTCTTCCAGTCCAGCTCTCTGCTGTGGCCTAGGAGGGCAGTGGAGGATGCCCCAGTGCTTGGGCCCTGCACCTGCATGGGAGACCAGGAGGAAGCATCTAGCTCCTGGCTTTGGATTGGCGCAGTGCGCCGGCCGTAGCAGCCATTTGTGGGGTGAACCAACGAAAGGAAGACCTTTCTCTCTGTCTCTGTCTCTGTCTCTCTCTCTGTCTAACTCTGCCTGTCAAAAAAAAAAAAAAAGAATAATGAAAATAAAACATATAAAAATGTGTGAGATGCAGCTACATCAGTGTTTAGAAGGAAATTTATGGATGCAGGCATTATACAGCAATGCGTCAGGCCATCGCCTGGATGCCAGCATCCCATATTGCCATGCCAGTGTGAGTCCCAGATCCTCTGCTTCCAATCCTGCTTCCTGCTAAGGCCTCTGAGAAGCCAGGGCTTGAATGACCCAAGGACTTGGATTCCTGCCACCCACTTAGTAGACCCAGCTGGAGTTCCTGGTTCCAGGTTTTTGCCTTGCCCAACCCTGGCTGTTTCGGGCATTTGTAGAAGGAACCAGTGGGTGGAAAATCTCTCTCTCTCTCTCTCTCTCTCTCTCTCTCTCTCTCCCCCACCCCCCTGCCTCTCAGGTACATAAATAAAGTCTTTTTAAAAAATTTAAAAGGGAGGCTGGCGCCGCAGCTCACTTGCCTAACCCTTCACCTGTGGCACCAGCACCCCGGGTTCCAGTCCTGGTTGAGGCACCAGATTCTGTCCCAGTTGCTCCTCTTCCAGTCCAGCTCTCTGTTGTGGCCCGGGAAGGCAGTGGAGGATGGCCCAAGTGCTTGGGCCCCTGCATCTACTTGGGAGACCAGGGGCAGGCACCTTTGTGGGGTGAACCAACGGAAAAGGAAGACCTTTCTCTCTGTCTCTCTCACTGTCTAACTCTGCCTGTCAAAATAAATAAATAAATAAAAATGTAAAAGGGAAGGAAATTTATAGCTTTTATGAATACATCAGAAGGAAAAATGTCTGAAAATCAATACACTAAGCTTTTGTTTTATGAAACTAGAAAAGGAAGAAGCAAGAAAATATAACTATCAGTGAAACAGAAAGAATTTATATAACAGAGAAAATTATAATCTATGTCTCCTAGAAAGAATAATTAATAAAACAGAAAGAAAACACACTTTACCAATATTAGGAAACTCAAAATGGGATGTTGGGGCAGGCATTTGGCTTAGCGGTTAAGATGTTGGCTAAGGTGTCTGTTGTCCTCTGTTAGAATGCTTGAGTCCAACACGCAGCTCTGGCTCTTGACTCCAGCTGCTTGCAAACCATGGGAGGCAGTGGCGATGGCGCAAGAGATTGGGGTCCTGCCACTCTCATGGAAGGCTAGACGGAGTTCCCGGCTTCTGGCTTCACCCACGCCCCTAGCCTCATGCTCATCAAAGTCCCGGCTGCTGCAGGTATCTGGGGAGTGAATCAGAGGGTAGATCTCTCTCCTCTTTCTTCAGTATTCTCACTCTATCTGTCTCCCACTGTTTTCTGCCTCTCAAACACATGAACATTTTTTGAGAGCGCAGTCTCAGGGAAGTTAGGGAGAAGAGCAGAGGAAATTCTACACAACTGTGAGGGACACGCGGACCTACATGGAGGGCAAGGACGCACACAACTTAGGACCCCAGCAGCAAAAAGCCTCTGCACCAGCATTGGAGAGTGAGCTCTCTGCTGTGGCCTGGGAGGGAAGTGGAAGGTGGCCCAAGTCCTTGGGCCCCTGCACCAGTGTGGGAGACCCGGAAGAAGCTCCTGGCTTCAGATCTGCCAAGCTCTGGCTGTTGCGGTCACTTGGGGAATGAACCAGCAGATAGAAGGTCTCTCTCACTCTCTCTCTCTCTCTCTCTGCCTGTGCCTCTCTTTAACTCTACCTTTCAAATAAATAAACAAATCTTTAAAAAAATTTTTAAGTGGTCTCTACAGATTCTACTGATAATAAAAGAAAAGGAGAAAACTTTTGCCAATAAATTTGACAACTCACATGAAATAGACAAATTACTTTAAAAATACAGCTTACCAAAACTAATACAAAAAGAAATAGAAATAAAAATGCTCTGATATATGTTAAAGAAATCAAATCCCAGGTATCTTCAGAGGTAAATTCTTCCAAATATGTAAGGAGAAGTAATGGCAACCTTTCTCAAGCCGTTTCAGAGACACAGAGGAAAGGGAACACTTACATACTTGTTTTATGAGGCTACCATAAATCTGCTGTAGAAACCAAAATCCTTTTTGCATCTGAAAATAATTATATACATCATTTTTAGAAAAATTATGAATACATTATATATTATAGTACTATATTTCAACATTATAAAAGACATAAAACTTCAGCAAATTGAATACAGAGTCATGAAAAAGAATGTTATGATCAAGTATGATTTACCAAAGGAAAATTGTATACCACTTAATAAAGAAAAAGCATTTGAGAGGGGCATTATGGTTTAGTGTGTTAAACCACTGGTTTGGGGACCCCCACATCCCATATCAAGTTCTAACTACTCTTCTTTCCAATCAGCTTCCTGTTAATGCACTTGGGAGGTGGCAGTTGATGGTCCAAGTGCCTGGGCCCTGACCACCCACGTGGGAGACCCAGATGGAATTCCTGGCTCCTGCCATTGGCCTGGCCTACCACTGGCTGTTGCAGGCATTTGGGGAGTGAACCACCACTTCAGTCTATCTCTGTCTCTCGGTCTGTTGCTCTGCCTTTCAAAGACATAGTTTTTTTTTTTTTAAAAAAAAAAAAAAGAAAGAAAAGAGAAAGCATTTGATAAATTATAACATCCATCAAGAAAAAATTCTCAGGAAATTAAAATTAGAAAAGAACTTTATTAATCTGACAAAAGCAATCTACAAAAAAAAAAAACAAGAAAACAAACAAAACAAACAAACAAGGGGCTGGCGTAGTGATGTAGTAGGTTAAGTTTCTGCTTGAGGCACCAGCATCCCACAAGGGTGCCACATGGGTGCCACAAGGGTGCCTCAAGGTGCCACATGAGTTCCACCTGCTCCACTTTTGAACCAGCCCCCTGTTAATGGCCTGGGAAAGCAGTGGAGGATGGCCTAAGTGCTTGGGCCCCTGCATCTACTTGGGAGACCTGGAAGAAGCTCTTGGATCCTGGCTTCAGATCAGCCCAACTCCTGTCCTTGTGACAATTTGGGGAACGAACCAGTGGATGGAAGATCTCTCAGTCTCTGTCTCTCCCTCTCTCTGTAACTCTTTCAAATAAAATAAATAAATCTTAAAAAACATCCCAAGACTACAGCTCACATATTTAATAGTGAAATACTGAATAGAGGTACCAGTATAATTCTCTGGTAAAAAATATGATTGAGAATCTATATGGGGAAAAGTAGCATAAACTGGACTCCTACCTTATGCTATACATAGAGATTATTCAAAATGGCTTATAATTATAAACAATAAATTAAAATTGTCAAACTTTTAGAAGAAAACATAAAAGAATATCTTCATAACCTTGGGATAGGTAATGACTTCTACTCTAAAAAATTATTTATGGGGCTTGTGTTGTAGCATAGTGGGTTTTAAGCTACCACCTGCGATGCCAGCATGCCATAAGAGCACTGGTTCATGTCCTGGATGCTCTAGTTCCTATCTGGCTCCCTGCTAATGTGTCTGGAAAAGTAGTGGAAGGTGGCCCAAGTGCTTGGGCCTCTGTCACCTGTGTGAGAGACATGGATGGAGTTCCAGGCTCCTGGCTTCAGCCTCGCCCAGCTCCAGCTGTTGCAGCCATTTAGGGAGTAAAACAGCAGTTAGAAAATCTTTCTCTATCTTTCTCCATCTCCCCTTCTCTCTATGAACTCAGCCCTTCAAATACATAAATAAATATTTAAAAAATTTTTTTAAATCAGGGAGCCACCATTGTAATGTTGAGCTACTTCTGATGTTGGCAGCCCACATCACAGTCCTGGTTCCAGTCCCAGCTGCTCCACATTCAATCTAGCTCCTTGCTAATGTGCCTGGGAAGGCAGAAGATGGCTCAAGTTCTTGGGCCCCTGCACCCATGGAGGAAACCCGGCTCCTGGCTTTGGCTTAGCCCAGCCCTGGCTGTTGTAGTCATTTGGGGAATGACCAGCAGATGGAAGATCTCTGTTTCTCTCTGGTTCTCTCAATCACTTTGCCTTTTAATAAATAAATACATATTAAACAAAAATTTTAAATATCAAGAGTGAAGAGGCATATTATAAGTGAGATGATTTATATTGATTTACCTACTTACCTATCTGAGAAAAGGGTTCTATCTAAAATGTATAATGAACTTAAATAAATCAAATGAGACAAAAAAATTTTGTCTTTTAAGGAAATTGGCTTTTAAAGGTTTGAATATGACAAGTCGATCAACATCAATATTCACCAAATACAAATGAAAACCACAAGATATCATTATGCATCCACCAGAAAGTTCACAATTGAAAGGATTGAAAGCGTCGAGCATTGGGAAGGATGTGGAGCAGGGGAACTCCCCTACAGTTGCTGGTGGGAACATGACCTTGCAAACTGATTGGCAGTATCTGTCAAGCCTAATACACACCTACTCTATGACTCAGCGCAAATTTCTCAGCTTTCTCGAGGTATATCTGACAAAGTGAAATTGTATATAGTTACAGCGTACATACTGTGAAACGATTACCCCAATCAAGCTAGTTAACATGCCTGTCACCTCAGTTATTGTGTGTGTGTGTGTGTGGTTGTCAAGAACATTGAACATCTACTTTCTTGCAATTTTTAAGTACATAATATACTATTTGGGATCTCTAGGGTTTATTCATTCTAATTGAAACTTTGTACTCTTTGGCCAGTATCCCCCTCCCTCCAACACCCTCCCTCCCAGCCCTACCCCAACTCCTGGCAACCACATTCTTCTGTTTCTATGAGCTCGAACTTTTTAGATTCCACAATAAATGAGATCATGCAGCATTTGTGTTTCTGTCCCTGATATATTTCATTTAGCCTACTGTTTCCCAGGTTCATTTCTACTGTCATAAATGCATAAATGATAGGATTTTTTTTTAATAAAAGTGTTTTTTTGTTTTTAACTTAATCTAAAGGCAGAGAGATATCTTGTGTCTGCTGGTTCACTCTCCACATGCCTGCAACAGCCAGGGCTGGTCCAGGCCAAAGCCAGGAGCCAGGAGCTCCATCTGCGTCTCCCACGTGGGTGGCAGGGGCCCAGGTACCTGCACCACCCTTTGCTACCTTCCCAGACACATCCGCAGGGAGCTGGACCGGAAGCAGAGCTTCCAGCACTTGCACCTGCTCTCCAAGATGGGATGTTGATGTTGCAAGTGGTGGCTTAACAGGCCATGCCACAACGCAGGTCCCTGGATGTCTTTTTTCAAGAAGCTGAACGGTATTTCACTGACATATATACATATTTTCTTTATCCATTCATTCCTTGATGGACACTTAGGCAGATTCTGTATCTTGGCTATTGTGAATAATGCTGCAGTGAATATGGGAGATAACTCATTCACATGCTGATTTCATTTCCTTTGTAGGAAGGTACTTCAAAAAGTTAGTGGAAAAAAAGTAAAAGATAAGCTTATGCTGGGGTGAAAATAGTTTTAAAAATTCTTGCATAGTTTTTTCCTAATATGCATTTTTCATGAACTTTTTGAAGATCCATTATTTGCCTACATTTCAAAATTTTTTGCATAAAAATAATTTAAATTCAACTTTTCACAATTTTTCAAAAGATCTATTGATTTATTTGAAGCACAAAGTGACAAAGAGAGAGCAAGAGATGGAGAGAGAGAGAGAGAAATCATCTATCTGCTACTTTACTCCCCAAATAGCCACTGAGGCTGCGATTGGTGGAGGCTGAAGCCAGAAGCCTGGAACTCCATCTGGATTTTCCACATGGGTGGCAGGGGCCGGACACTTTGGCCATCATCCACTGCTTTCCTGGGCATATCAGCAGGGAGTTGGATTGGTAGTGGAGCAGCCAGAACTCAAACTGATGCTCATATGGGTTGGGGGCATTGTAATCAGTGGCTAACTCACTGCACCACAATTTTTTTGAAGTATATTTGTATATAGATGGGCCCAGAAGTAGGATTGCTGGATCACATGGCAGTTCTATTTCTTTTAAAGAACCTAAAGGTTCTGTTTTCTTTTTTGAGGAGACAGAGACAGAGAACTTTATGGGATGCTTCACTCCCAAAATGCTTGCAACAGTTGGGGTTGGGCCAGGCTAAAAAGCCAGGAGCCAGAAACTCCATCCAAGTCTCCTACATGTGTGGCAGTGGCCCAAGCACTTGAGCCAGCCCCAACTGCCTCTCAGGATGCATTGGCAGGAAACTGGATCAGAACCGAAGTAGCCAGCCCTTGAACACTGGCCATTGTAACAGCTACGAGGTATTAGCTCATCGTGGTTTTAAGTCCCCTGATGATCAGTGATGTGGAACTTTATTTCCCATTGGTTGAGGTAAGGAAGGAGAGAGCAGCACTGTGGCAGCTCTCCAGGGCCCAACGCTTGTCCAGAGCAGCATCACGGCGGATGTACCAGACCTCACAGCCATTGGGAGGAGCTACTTCTCAGCCACCACAACTTCAAGTTCACCCACATTAAACTTGGTAAAGCCTCACTTCCCTGAGATGTGGATCTTGTGGCAGCCAGGGACCTTCAACTGAGCCCTGTGCAGGGCCTCATTCATATGCTCCTTGTTCTATCACATGGTGTGGGTGGACGTGATGACCTGGCCAGTGTGAGCCCTGGCCGCTGTGCCCTGGGGCTGTCCACAGGCAACCTGCATCCCTGTCCCAGATCCCTGGGAATCAAAGACAGAAAGCCCATTGGAAAGTGCTGTCGGCATTGTCCGGAGGGATGATGCAACCAAGGACACAGCGCAGTGTGCACTACAGGACACTGCTGTCATCACACAGGGGCCCCAGAGGGAAAGGAGCCCCCGGTCGGCACACTGAACATATCTTCCTCTGCCTTTGGTCATCCGTATGTCTTCCTTGATCCATCCATACTTTGGGTGTATGGACAAGAAAAATGAGTGTGTATATCTGAATGAAGACGTATACAATTCTGTTTAGAGCAGCTTTCTTTGTTACAGTTAAAAAATAGAAATAATTCAAATGTCCTCAACAGGAGAACAGATAACTAATCCTTTGGGTAGTCATAAGACAGAATAAACACTATAATAAAGAGGAATGACCTGCTAATATACACCACTGCAAGGATGACGCCTACAGATACTATGCTCAGCAAAAGAAGACATCATAAAACTGTGTGGTTTCATTTATATTAAATTCAAGAACAGGCAAAATGAGCTGATGTTGACAGAAGTTAGAGGACTGATTAACCCTGTGTGGGTGGAGTGGCAAGAGAGAACTCTGAAGTGACAGAAATGCTTTATTTACCTGGATGGTAGCTATTAAGAAGCACACACATGTAAAAAAGTCATTGAGCTGGAGCTGGTGCTGTGACATAGCAGGTAAAGCTGCCACCTGCAGTGCCGGCATCCCATATGGGCACCGGTTTGAGTCTTGGCTGCTCTACTTCCAATCCAGCTCTCTGCTATGGCCTGGGAAAGCAGTAGAAAATAGCCCAAGTCCTTGGGCCCCTGCACCTGCATAGGAGACCCCGAAGAAGCACCAGGCTCCTGGCTTCAGATCAGCCCAGCTCCAGTTGTTGCAGCCATTTGGGGAGTAAACCAGTAGATGGAAGACCTCTCTCTCTCTCTCTCTCTCTCTCTCTCTCTCTGCCTCTGCCTCTCTGTAACTCTCCCTTCAAATAAATAAGTACTCAAAAAAAGTCATTGAGCTGTGCTCTTAACATTTTGTACACTTTCATATCCCATTATAACTTCCTCAGACATAATTTTAAAATGTTAAACTGTATTAATAATAAGAATGGAAATTTAAAATATTTCATATTTCCCCAAGCATATTGACAAAAATAGGCATTTTTTGTACAGATAGGCATTTGGGGAAAGCAATCTCCTGTGTACTGTTAAGGAGAATGCAAAATGGTACAATTTTTTTAAGTTCAATCTAGTAATACACATAAAATCTTAGTAAATGTGGCCTCTGACTTGTCAATTCAGCTTTTAGCAATTTGCCCTAGCAAAATATCCATACAAACTCTTAAAGATGCATGTGGAAAGACAGTAATAGAATCACTATCTACAAACAAAGAGACATACCTGGCAATAAGAGAACAGATCAATGAAAGGGAATCCTTGAGACATCATACACTCATTAAGAAGCTTGAGGTACACCTGCATACTTGACCTGTGAGAAATGAGACTACACACTGTACAAACCAAGATGGATTGTAACCTCACATCCAATCACTTACCCACTCTTTGTCTCAGTTTATTTATTTATAAAATGGAGCTAACAGTGTTGCTCCTCATCTATGCCACACGTGCGGATCAAATCTAAGCAGCTCTTTAAAAGACAAATTACTATAGAAATTCAAAGTATAAGGAGCTTCAAAAATTCACAGAGGGGCCAGCTCTGTGGCATAGAAGGTTAAGCATCCACCCCTGTGCCAGCATCCCAAGTGGGCACTGGTTTAAATCCCGGCTGCTCCACTTCTGATCCAGCTCTCTGCTGTGGCCTGGGAAAACAGTAGAAGATGGCCCAACTCCTTGGGCCCCTGTACCCACATGGGAGACCCGGAAGAAGCTCCTGGCTCCTGGCTCCTGGCTCCTGGTTCCTGGCTTCAGATCGGCGCAGCTCTGGCCATTGCAGCCATTTGGGGAGTGAACCAGCAAATGGAAGATCGCTCTCTCGCTGTCTTTCCCTCTCGCCATCTGTAACTCTGCCTCTCAAGTAAATAAATAAACTTTAAAAAAAATTTCATAAAAAATAGAAACACGCCTTTCTGTGAACTTTTTTGTAAAAAAAGATTTATTTATTTGAAAGGCAGAGTTAGAGAGAGAGAGAGAGAGAGAGAGAGAGAGAGAGAGAGAGGAGAGACACAGAGAGAAAGATCTTCTCTCTGCCGGTTCATTCCCCAAATGGCCGAAATGGCCAGAGTTGGGCTGATCTGAAGCCAGGAACCAGAAGCTTCTTCCAGGTCTTGCACGGGAGGGTGCAGGGGCCCAAACACTTGGGCTATTGTCCACTGATAGCAGGAAGCTGGATCAGAAGCGGAGTAGCCAGGACTCAACCATATGGGATTCCAGCGCTGTAGGTGGTAGCTTTACCCATGACCCCACAGTGCAGGCTCCCTTTCTGGGAACTTTCTGAAGCCCCCTAATATTTTTTCCTGAAATAACATTCTTCCATCAACCAAAATTTTGCTCTCATGGTCACCATGCAAGCCAGGTTTCTTTTTGCTATCATTTATTTAAACTAGTGTTTCTTAAAATATGAGCTGCAGACCAAACATGAGCAGCCAATCATAGTGGATGTGGAGAGATTACTAAAATAGTGACCCCAATTCCGAGCCCATCAAAATGGTGGAATCCCTGCTTTAGGTGGAAGTAGACATTAGTGCAATTCTCCCTGCGTCATTGAGAATCTGGGCTGAATCCCATTCGCAACACCAGGCCTTCAGTCTGCAGAAGTCAAATGGCCTGGTAAAGTGGTACAAACAGTGCCCCGATGACTCAACCACAATAGGAGCCGACGGACAGTCAATGAAAAGAACAATATGATGGCCACTTGATAGACAAATAGCAACCCAGCTTAGCTTGCAAGACCGTAGCTGTTGGAAAACATCATCTCCTGAGCAGCTGCTTTGGCTACTGTCCCCAATTAACTTAGCAGAGCCTCAAAAATAGAAGGCAGCCTCTGTTCTGTTATATAATAAACAGTTCTTTATTTGAAATGACAATATTTACTTTTCCTATAGTGAACTCCAGCAGCCTACTAGGCAGTGGGCAAACAGCAGAAATGCCTAAAATGGAAACTTGAGAAGGCAGTTTAGCTGGTGCAGTTTGCTCTAACTTTCTACTTGGCCAACAAGTAATTAGAAGATCCCCACTGTGTTACTCTCATGCTCTGTCTGGTTTGTACAGACTCCTGGGTTCCATGTGACTTCACCACACTGTGTCTTTCTTTCTTGTTTTGATGAGCCTTGAAACATGAGAGACAGTGTTCAGGTAGTTAGGCAGAGCTGGGAGTTGTGCCATGAAGAACATTTTCTAGGGTGGGCAGTTGGTGCGGTGGGTAAAGTCACTGCTTGGGACACCCGCATCTCTTATTGGAGTGCCTGGTTCAAGTCCAGGCTACTCTGTTTCCCATCCAGTTTCCTGCCGATGCACACGCTGGGAGGCAGCAGGTGATGGCTCAAGTACTTGAGTTGCTGTCATTCATGTGGGAGACCCAAATGGAGTTCCTGGCTTCTGCCAGGAAGTGAACCAGCAGGTGGAAACTCTTTTTCTGTGTCTCTTTCACATAAAATGAAATATGATTCTTATCTGGATTTTCTTAAGATTATTTATTTACTTGAAAATCAGAGAGAGAGACAGAGAGAGATCTTCCATCCACTGGCTCACTCCCCAGATGGCCACAATGGCCAGGGCTGGGCCGGGCCAGGCCAAAGCCAGGAGCCAAGAGCTTCTTCCAGGTCTCCCATGCAGGTGCAGGGGCCCAAGCACGTGGGCCATCTTCCGCTGCTTTCCCAGGCACATTAGCAAGGAGCGGGATCAGAAGTGGAGCAGCGGGACCTGAGGTTTTTCTTTCTTGTTGCTTGTTCTTTCTTGTTGCTGTGGTCTGGTCACTTCCTACTTATTCAGCAAGAGAATCAGAGGACACTAGCTAGTAGTAGTTCAGTTCCTCCAAAATTCTTCAGAAACCCAAAGATTCGCCCCCTTGCCAAAAATCTGATCTAAAAGTCCTCTATGAAATGCTATAAAGTAAATTCTCATTAGGTAAAAATGCAAGGTTTAAACTTTATTTCTGGTGACAGAACCTCCCTCAGGCAGAGGGAATGTTCTCTCTGAAAGTACAGTGTACTGATGAGCTGCAGCAAAACCACCTGGGAAGTGGCTGAAATGCAGATTCCAGGATTTCACTTTATTATTATTATTATTATTATTATTATTATTTTGACAGGCAGAGTGGACAGTGAAAGAGAGAGACAGAGAGAAAGGTCTTCCTTTGCCGTTGGTTCACCCTCCAATGGCTGCCGCGGCCGGCGTGCTATGGCCAGTGCACCGCGCTCATCCGATGGCAAGAGCCAGGTGCCAGGTGCTTCTCCTGGTCTCCCATGGGGTGCAGGGCCCAAGCACTTGGGCCATCCTCCACTGCACTCCTGGGCCACAGCAGAGGGCTGGCCTGGAAGAGGGGCAACCAGGACAGAATCCGGCGCCCCGACCAGGACTAGAACCCGGTGTGCCGGCAACGCAAGGTGGAGGATTAGCCTGTTGAGCCACGGCGCCGGCCCAGGATTTCACTTTAAACCTCGGGAATCGGCACTCCTAGGGGCAGGGCCCTGCAAACTCTGTGTTCACAAGTGCCTCGGGTCATTGCATGCGCACTCAAGGTTGTGTGGCACTGTGCTACAGCTCAACAAAATCCTCAATCTTCTAGAATTTCCAGTGCTTCTTCTCTTCCGTAAAAGCCAAAGAAAGCTTGGTAAGCATGGCGAGCACAGGTCAAGCCTGGTCACAGAACTGTATTCTGTGGTAGGAACACCTCACAGCTGCTCTGCAGGACAGTTAAGCTGTAGCAGTTACCTCACAGCTCTGTCGTCAGCAAGTCTCCTCCCACATGACCTTTGCTCCAACTCACACATCCAGAAGGGATGAAGAACCAGCCAACCCTGGAGCAGAGTTGGGAGGGCTCCGTGTTGGGGTTGTTTTCTCGACAATTTAAAGACACTTAGGGAATGTCTCGCAAATCTTGGCCTAGAGTTATGGGAGTGGACTCCAAAGCTTTAGAGAACTATCTTACAAGGACTCACTAAATCCAAGTCACTCGACTCACTGATTTCTTTATGGAGATTTTCTTTGTAGAAAAATTGGAAAAGATAAGGGATTCATAGCTCTTGTCCTCAAGCTGCCCTTGAATTAAGACTTTACCATGGGCAAATTATACAACCTCTGCCATGCTTTTTATAATAGAGATAATCATCCTTTGTATCAAGGATAATGCCTCCCAATGGTTCAAGAAGATGGATGAGATCAGGCTTGTAAAATGTTAAACATTCTTCAGTGGAAGATGCTATAAGAAGTGAAAATGACCATCATTCCTTTAGTAGGCCCTTCATGAGTTAGCAACCTTTCACTGACAAATCTACATCTGGAAATATTTCACTTCTTGTTTTTTCAGCCTTACTGCAGCGACACAATCTGCTCTGAAGTGTTCCTGGAGTATTTTGGGGGTGCTTTAACGTGTAGTCAAAAAAATTTTAAATGCAATATTAGCTCCCTCCCAAACACACACACACACACACACACACACACACACACTCCCTCAGACTACAGCAGCAAGTTTATCCCCACTTTCTATCGACTAGATTGATTGAGCTTACCAAACCATTTGGGTCATCAAAGCCTCAAGTGCTTTGGGTTAGCTAAAGTATCACAAAGTCCACTAGCTCATTAGCAGTAAACCCTAATGTAGCAAAGTGATTAGAAATAAATTATTTACTCAATGTCATTCTTGGTTGTGAAATCATTCAGCCCATCTATAGTTTTAGTTGCTATTGTACATAAACTGTTCTTGGAAAACCTTGCTCATTCAAAATTAAGAATTTTTGAGAATTTGATAAGCCACAAAACAAAACCAACACTGCCCTGCACATCACAATCATTCAATGCTTCGGTAATGAGGACCTCTGGTTGGCTCAGGAGAATGTTTGAAGATCGCTCTAGCGTTTTCAATTCAGAGTGGGGAAAGGACTTTCAAAACTCCACTGAGTATACTTATTTCATGTTGATTACCACACATTGTTGTCTTATTTTTAAATTTTATTTTATAAGACTAAATATATGTAGTCTTTCTAGAATGAACTGGAGAAGCAACTGCAATCTAGTATATATAGATAAACAGAGACTAAGGCACTATATAATGCAAATTATAAAGAAATGTAAACAAGGAATGCATACAATGGTGTGCTGAGACCACTCATCTTAGACAGTAGGTCCATGTGGAGAAACAGTTTCTGAGCTGAGTAAATGACAAATCACTATTGAGAAGTTCCTTGCAGAGTTACACGAAAGAACAGTATTTATACCCATCTTTGCAGTAGCTTCAAAAAAGTTCATTTGCTTGAGTTTGGGTGACTTCACTTCTCGGACAAATTTGAGAATTAAATGTTCAAAAATGTTCCCAATATTTTCTGAAAAGGAAGTGGGATGTTAGCACTCTCCCCCACCCCCCAACTGCTGGACCTACATTATGCCAGCTGTCAGTCAGCCTTAATTTCAAGCCTTATAGGAGGATCAGTACATTCTGATTTCAGAGTTTCTCCCACTTGGTAAAAATAAAATGTGAAGTTTCAGTAACTGGCATGAAACATTTTTGTAGTACCCAGGAAGTTTTCAGAAACTAGAGATTTTGCATAATGTGGAAGTTTTAATGTTCTGACGGCTCAGTAAACTGGGTAGTGTACAAGAGTCTAAATGACCCACTCAGGAGGGTAACCCTATAGCCCCAGCGTCTGGATCCCTGCATGCAGATGGACAGATACTCTTCATTTCTCCTGGGAAGCCAAGTTCTAGAAAGCTATCACTCAGAACAGACAGCTTTATGATTGCATAAAAGAAAAGGAAAGATGACAGAGTTGCTATAAAAATGAAAGACCTTTTGAAATATTAACAACCGAGAACATTACAACCTCGACACACACAAGAAACAAAAACCTTCAAACTGCACATTTTGGAAGAAGCAGCAGAATGCATGCAAAGGGTCAAAGCATATGGACAGCCACCCAGTTAGCAGGGAGGGCAGTGGGAGCCCCAGACTTTAGCTTATTAAGGATGACCTTTCACCTCTGTAAGATTTCAAAGCTGACGTCTCAAGTGCTGAGCAGACTGTGTGCCATGTGCAACACGACCTCAGCTCCACTCTGCCTGAACACTCATGGCATCACTAATGGGAGGTGAAAGGTCCTTTTCTGGGAGCTTTTTCAGAAACGCAGCAACTCCAGCCTGGGAAGAAAGGCTCCCCCACCCCCACCCCCGCCCTTGATTTCAAGAGAATTGCATTTAATACGCAGTCCCCAAACACTCTCCCTGCCGGTCGATTATGCTTCCAGCCGCAGCCAAATGGCAGGATACACAATCACATGCAGAAGAAAATATTTATTTTGACCCGGAAGGCAAAGGGATTAAGAGAACATTGTATTAACTCTGCCTTTCATCTGCTTTAAAGAGAAACTGTCTAAAGGCTTCCACGGAAGTTGTGTTTTTACATAAAGAGTATCAAAGACTCTTAGAAGACCAGGTGTGTATCCATCTGAGGGGAGGAGAGAGAGGGAAGAAGCTACTCAAAAAGTTCGTGGAAAGCAGAATGCAAAGTTAAGTTTCTTTTGGTGCCAAGGCTGTCGGAAAACCACGTATGGTTGCTTCCCCTCCCCCATCCCACCCCCCATAATGCACTTTTACCACTAAGTCTGTGAAGCGCCCTGGTACTAAGGGGGAAAGGGCTTTCCCGAAACTGCTGTGTGCTGGAATCCGCTGCAGGCGTTCCCGGCCGCCGGCCTCCCCCGCCGCCCCCCTTTCTTTCTGCTGCTTGGGAACAAAATACGCACCGTCCCCCCCCCCCCCCCCCCGCCCCGCCAAACCCCAGCAGGTTGTTATCATATTCGTGGCATGGTCAATTTCCGTTTGCCAAGAAAATATTTAGGCTGATCAAAGAAATTAGAAAATCGGATGAATAGAAACAGACGTTCCCCCAAGAGCAGCGTTTGTCAGCGTGCGGGGCCGCAGCCCACCCAGTTCCCTCGTGCCCCAGGCGGAACTGTGCGCGGCCACCCGGGTTCCGCGGGACCCGCTCGGTTAGATCTAACGGGGACTGGAGCTCGCGGCGCTTCCCAGCGGACCCGTAAGGAGACGGCCGTGCCCAACACTGGGCACGCACCAGCAGGGCCTTCTCAACACAGAAAAGAAGGGAGTCTGGGATCCCACTGTTTTTGTACACGGAAAAGCAGGAACACGTTATCTCTCGGCACACGACGACGCACTGTGCACTTCTCGGATGGGGGGAGAGCGGTCTCCCCCGAATTCAAGGACATTCAGCTTTTCAGGGTCTATGGGTGTGGTGGAGCACAGCGCGCGGCAGCCGTCCGGGGGGGCCTCTCCGGCCTCGGAGCGCCCCGGCCCGGCGGCGACCGCCTGCGAGGCCTGCGCCCTCCCCGGCCGAGCCGCCGGCTCCGCTCTGGCACCCGGCACCGGGCACGCGGGCCGCCGCAGCGCCCGGAAAGCGAAAGCGAGCTCCCCTGGAGGAGAGGGGAGCCGGATTCCCGCGCTCGCCCCGGGCAGAGTGGGGACCCCTCACTCGCCAGCGCAGCGTCGCCGTCCTCGTCCAGTGTGGGGAAGGGGAAAAGCGAAGGCAGGAGAGCCCCGAAGGAAGGCGACCGAGGAGAGAACTGACGCGGCCAGGAGACTCCCTTCCCGCCGAGTCCCGTCCGCGGCTACGCGGCGCTGGCGAGGTCCGGGAGGGCCGAGCGGGCCCCCAGGCTCTGGGCTCCTTTCCGCTGCGCGCTCCGCACCCGGGGTTCGGCCGGGCAGCTTTTCTCGTTTTGGTTTTGTTGTTGTTTCGGCTCCTACCCGCAAGGCCAGGGCTCCTTTGCCAGGAAGACAGCGCCCTCTTTCCTCCGGCCGCGCCCGCCGCCGGCCCGCGCCCCCTCGCGCTCTGCTGACCTCCGGGCGCCTCCTTCTGCTGCCCGCCCTCCCCGGCCCCGGCCCCTCCTTCCTCGCGCCCCGACGCGGGGCGGCCCCACACGCCGCCCCGGGGGGACAGCCGCGGAGCCCGGCGGGGGCCGCGGCCTGCGGGGCCGGAGCGCGCGACCTCTGGCCGCACCGCCGGGCGGAGCAGGCCCGGCGCGCCCCGGGGCCGAAGTTCCTGGTGCGGCCGGCGGTGACGCCCCGCTCCCCGAGGCTGTGCGCTGCGGACCAGCCCGCGCGGCGGCGAGGCGCGCGCGGTGCGGGGCGGAGAAGCGTCCCCGGCGCGCCGCGGCCCGCACCTGGCGCAGCTGCCCCTCGCGGAACGTGGCCCCGGGGCCTGCACGCGGGGTTGGTGGGAAAGTAGGCGAGTGAACTTGAGACTCGGTTAAGAGCTTCCGGCTTTCTTCCGAGCCCCCGAAGCGCCCCTCGCGCCTCTCCCGCTTCCTGGTAGCCTCCCCCCTGCTGGCTCCCAGGAGGGCTCCACCGGGCACTGACTGCAGCGGGGTTGGCGACCTTACTGCACAACCCGAGCCCGGGCGCGGGGCAGCGGGCGCCTCTCAGCACCTCTCGTGGCGCGGCTGCGCGACCCGGTCGGGAACAGAAGCTGTCGAGCTCTGCCTGAGCAAATCTGGATCCTGTAGAACCCAGACAGTGTGGGAAAGCACACGGATTTCCCACGGCGTGGACGTGCGGCGGGCGACACAGGCGCTTGCGCCCGGGAACTGCGGGGGCTTCGCCGCGAGCAGGCCCCACTGCGGGGCGCGGGCAGTTCCCAGCAACACCCCGACAGAGCCGTCCACCTCCGCGGCTCAGCGCCCAATTTGTCCGGGGCACTTTTTTCCGCAGTTCAGAAGCATTATCTTTTTTTTTTTTTTTAAAGTCTCGCGGCAGAGACGCGGCAATTATCCTGGGCTCGGGTTACACTAAATGGCTTTGGGCTGAGAAATGGAAGAATACAAATGCCGAGAACGTGCTGATGGCCTCGCGGCCCGGGCGCAGGGGACGGGCGAGCGAGCAGCTGTCGGTCGGGAAGACAGAGGCCCGAGGCAGGTTCCCGGTCTTGTCCATTCTGCGGACCAGAGAGGAGACAAGTGCTGGTCCTTTGCTCGCCCCTGCCCAGAGGTTAAGGGTTCCCAGTGCCAATGTATCCTATCCCCGACAGGACCAGGCCAGGCTCCCAGGCTTGCGGGTTAGGGGCACTGCAGGGACGAGAGACCCGAGGCAGGTCGAGGCGCCACGGGGGAGGCTGGAGAATGCGGTCTGTTTGAGGTCCGGCCGCGCGAGGATCGGTCAGGAGGAGTGCACGGGGAGAGAACACCAGGAGCGAGGAGGAGCGGTCACTGGTCACTGCGCAGCGCGGCGCAGGCCTGGGCCGGCGGCCGCTCCAAGATGGGAACCCGCGAGCGCTGGAGAGGCCCAGAAACCTCTAGGCCTCTCCACACCAGCGAGGGGGGAAATAAAAAAGGAAGACGGAAATCTGCTCTCTCGGAGGCTTCGTCTCGGTTCGTCAGGCCGAGTTTGGGCCTGGAAAATGGGGAGGAAAATTCAAAGGAGGAGTGGCGGGAGGCAAGCGGGTGCCGACGCCCCGCCTGGAGACGCCTGCGCGCCCCTGCCGCCCGGCCGGCTGCGGCGGCCACGCTGTGCGCGTTTCTCTTCTCCTGCTCAAACCAGCCCCCACATCTTGAAGTAATCAGCAGCCGAGAAGGGACGCGTCCCCCTGGCATCTCAGGTTAAAGAAGGAGGTCCAGGAAAATGTGGTAGAGCCATTACAAGAAACCCGAGCCGTAGTCATCAGGGACTCCAATTGCCATCGCATTAGGATTGATTAGAGACCAGCAGTACCGTAATGACCCGGAAAGAGGGGCAGCCGGGGATTATTAATATCAGCGCGGGCGGAGGTGGGGGGGGAGCGGAGCAGGGAGGGAGAAGTTTTAAGTTACTAGGATTTATATGTAAGTGCGGGCTTACCTGAGGAAACCGGATAGCCGGCGAATCACGCAAACAATAAATCTAATTGCATCTAACATTTCATGGTCTGATTTTTTTTT
Source organism: Sylvilagus floridanus (assembly GCA_949820135.1). Taxonomy (NCBI): domain Eukaryota; kingdom Metazoa; phylum Chordata; class Mammalia; order Lagomorpha; family Leporidae; genus Sylvilagus; species Sylvilagus floridanus. Next base: position 14,769,371 of record OX463228.1, on the reverse strand, counting down.
TTTGGGGGGGGGAAAGGAGTGAAACATCCAACATCTTAGTTTTTTATAAGCGCATAGTTTTTTGTAATTTTATTGTGAGACTCTCTGGGAGGCGGTGGGAGAGGGATGTACTCTAAAAATAGACGCTAGACTCCAATTATCCAAGATTTTTCCCGGGGTGGGGGTGTGCATTTGGGTCTTCCTTCCGATGGGAGGGGCAGTACAGCAGACCTGCATAGGGAGTCTCAAGGAGGAGTGATAAACCAAATTTTAACCGAAGCAGCGATACCCGGGTAGTGACTTTTGTTTTTGTTTTGTTTGAAACGTGAATGATCAGGATCCCAAAGAGATGTGGAGAAGAGAGTGGTTTGTCTCTTTCCTTGGACTCCGAGCCAAAACAAATCAGCCCCTGATGGTCTCGGCTGAAACGCAGCTCACTGGATAATTAACTCCATCTTTCCAGTCCACCCTAACTGTTTATTTAGTGTCACCCTGCATTACCGTCACTAGCACTTTCCTCTGAACAGGACGAACTGCAGGCTTTCACCTCCCGAAAGGAAATTCTTCGTAGCTTAGACAGATGTGGTATTCAGGATGTACATTAGTTGAGTTAAAAAAAAAGTTGATTAGAAATTCAATGAAAGATAGCACTGTTGGAGAGTTTCATTTTGTCAACTTGCCCTAAGGCTATAGTTAAAGGGGGTGTGGGGGGCAGAACGTCCAGAATTCTTAGGAACGGATTCTTGTAACACCCTTGCTCCACAAAGGGCCTTGGCGGCTGACACTGGGTCGGAGCTTCGGGCTCAGACTTGGCAAGGGGCGAGTTCCCGGGTCGGGGCCTTCTCAGAATGCAGCTGAAGTCTGCCTCCACCCCACCCCAGGTGGCCAGCCCGCCCCATCCTGCCTTCCCCGCGGGCGCCCCCACCTCTGGCTCGCGCTTCCACTCGGCCTGACTGGTCCCCAGCGATCTGGACCAGTGTCTACCCGCGTGATAGCCAGACGCTCTGATGGAGAGAGAGAGAGAGGGAGAGGGAAAAGGAGAGGGAAGGAGGGGGAGAGAGAGAGAAAGAGAGAGAGAGAGAGAGAGAGAGAGAGGAAAAGTGGATGAGTAAGAGGGAGGGAGCGCTAAGAATGATGAACAGGTTCACGCTCAGAACGAGCTTCCTGTTTCAGCCTAGAGAAGAGAATTGAGAGAGAGAGAGAGAGAGAGAGAGAGAGAGAGAGAGAGAGAGACGCGGGGACAGAGACTAGCCGCGGGGACACGCGGAGGGAGAGAGCGCAGCTTCCCCGAGCGCCCGCACCTCCGGGAGCGCACGCGCCCCGTCCCGCGCGCTGCCGTGCGTCGGTGCGTCCGTCGGCCTCCCATCCCGGACCCCGGGACGAGGGGCAGAGGGCAGGTTCCGGAGCCGCTCGGGGCGCCGGGGATTTCAGCGGCCAGCCCGGCGGCCAGCTGGCTCTGTTTGTCCAGGTGTGGGCGGGGGGCGGCCTGGGCCGCACCAAGGAAGCCGGCGACTCTGCTCTCGCGCTCCCCGCTCGCAGGCGAAAACGCCCGCCCTCCACCCGTCCTCACACACCGCCGAGGCTGCACACAAATCCTCATTGTTCAGAAAGAAGCCGAGGAGGCCGGCGGCTCCCCCGGCCCGGCAGAGCGAGGCAGGCTTGCTGGGAGGGAGGCGGGGGCCGCGAGGATCCGGTGTCGCGTTGCAGATTCTCACTAAAGATAACGAAACGTGATCTATTTTTCAGGCCAGCAAGTGGATGGGAAAGAACCTTGACAACACAAAACTCATTTACTAATGGACTGGTTTTGGGTTTCCCTTCTCTGGGTCCGCGGATCGCCCTCGGCCTATTCAGACCTCGCGGGCAGCAGCGTCCCCGTCGAAAGCAGGTGGGCGGCTGCTCCGGCGCCGCGCGGGCCGCCGAGGCCGGGCTCCCTAGGGTCGAGGGCACCGGAGTTTCCGACAAAGCAGAGGACAAAAAGCTGAGCGTCGTCACAGCAGCCAGGACCGAGGTTGGGGGCGGGAAGGGGGTGTCTCCGCACTGTCCCAGAGCGACGACACCGGTTTATTAACGCCTCTGGATGCCCTTGCCTTCCGAGTATCTGTAGGTAAAGTGGGATCCCCGTGGTCGAAAAATTTCCAAGAAAGCAGGCTGGTGACACCCAAGCCTCTCAGTTCCAAAGCCAGAAGGGAAGCAAGTGGGTCCCGGCTGGAGGGGTTTGAGCCAAGGCCTTGTGTCAAGCCCGCTCAGAAACCCCAGCAGCTCCTGTCTTTCCTCGTCGGCCTCTCCGTCGACCAGATAAGCGCACCCGGCCTTTACCTGCCCCCGGGAGGCACCGAAGCGCCGAAACCCGGCGTCGGGTGCCCGTGGCCAGCGGCGCAACCCTCGGGAGCCGCGCTGCGGCCGGCGCAGCCGCCGCCGGGCTGGAGGGGCTCGTTCCCTTTAAGCCTCCGACGCATCTCTGTTTTTCGTGTGATTTGCATTGACAGCGAAGGTTTTATGTTACCAGAACAACCCAAACCTTTCTGTGTGCGATTTAAAATGGATCGCTTGGTTTATGCGGTTTGTAAATTCATGTCATTTTACCTCTTTTAGTGGTTTTCAGTGAAAGGTTCCATTTTGGGAAACCTTATATATCCGAGCCAATAATTAACATTTATAACAATTGGTTCCCCTAACCGAGGGATCGAAATAGCAGGTACGACCCTTGGAACAAAGCGCGAGCACTTTCCTTCCTAGCTAACGAGATCGGTTGGATTAAACGCCAAGAAAAGGGCCAGCGGGCTTGGGCACCGGCCCTCGGACCTCGGGCGCTCCACCAATCGCAGAACCCACCCGTCTTCCCTGCGGTCTTCCTTCTGAAGAGAGATGGGAAGAAGTGCGCAGGGAGGTCTGGAGGAAGCAGGGTTTCAGCGGTGGTCCTACTGGCGTCTAATCGCCATCTCTCTGCTCGCTGTCATCTCCTGTAAAATTTATACCTGCCTTTATTTGTCCAAGCTATGCCTCATTTCCGTATACAAAATTGTTAATTACAAAGCACACCCCATACTCAACACACTGTTTGTCTTTTCAGGGACTCAGCTGTGCTCGCAGACCTCCCTCCACCCCCACCCCCATTATAATTGTGCGCACTTGCTCCAGACTTTAGGGTATTAGCTGATTTTCAGAGCCTGGTTTAAGCCTCCGTTCCGGTCCTCACACAGCTGCGTTGTCAATAAGACTGTTCCAAGCAGAGACATTCTTTCTGGCAGGACACCGCAGCTCCTCAAGACTTCATCTGAAAACATCATGGGCACTAAAATGAGACAGCGAGGGAAAATTACCAGACACATGGCCTTGGGCTCAGAGTGCCAGGCTTCTAGTTTAGCAAGTAAGTCACTGAGCGTACCATGTGGCAGGGGTTCTTTTGAAACCACACGCACCCATTAAATGCATTTTTTTTAAAAATAAAAATTAGCCTAGAGGTAATGAAATATCAGCATCTGCTTCCAACATCTAATTGCACGGATACAGAGAGCTTGCAGGCTGCAGAAAGCATTGTGTAGGAGTTCAGCAGGGAGGCAGCTCCCTCTCTGCTTGACTCTCCCCAGAGGCGGTGCTGACGTGGGAAACCTGTAAGAGTTGACCATGGACATCGCAGGGTGCACTGGGTGGGGTGCATTATTTTAAAACCATATAAATTATACAAGGAGAAACCCACGCAGGCTCTCCTCCTGCCACTTATGTCTCTCTATGCTACAGATTCTGTAATGCAGGGCTCTTTGGCTGATGGAATCCAAACATATTTAAAGAAGATGAGCAAGTTTAAAGAGCCTAGGGTTTGTTCTTCTCCATCCCCTAAGAGGGCGCGTTGCAATCAAAAGCATTTTTGAAGTGTACTTAAAATTCTGTTTTGAACTTATCTAATCAGAGATAAGTACAGTCATAAAGTCCCTCTCCTTCCACCATTTGGCTTCCCTTATCTCCACTCATTGTTCTTATCTTCTGCCGGTCTCAGCTACTGACAATAGATTATCTCTGTTTAGAGAGGCTAATTGTTTTCAGAATCTTTTTAATAATTGCTTTGGAACAAGGTGTGCAAATGAGGCTTAAGATAATTACAGCTTCATTTGTTGGTGCAGTTTTACTATACATTCTTCACACATGAAGCAAAATAGCAGATGATGGGACTGAAATTGCCAGACATCTCTGTTGTCTGCTGGTACACACGCACGCACGCACACACGCACACACAGTCTTTATTTAATCATCTTCTTGCAGCCACTGTCCCCGTCCCTTTGAGGGTGGTGTCCCTCTCAGAGCAGGGCAAAGGATTACGTTACAACCGACGGTTATTGGAGCCGGGCACAGTTTTATTTAATTTACACCCCGTCCAGCGCCTTTCCCAAAGCATTTTTGCTAATGGCAAGCAAAGCTTTTAGGCTTTCCTCAGTAGCAGAAGCGGCGTGCAAGAGCGATCGCGCGGCTGAGAAACTGAGGCTAGAAGCCTGCTGGCTCACGTACGGCGCAGAACGCCACGAACCCTCGAAGTCGCCACCCGACAAAAGCAACTCTCTTTTAACCAGCTCTTCGCCTTGTCGCAAACCCGGGTGGCCCTCGGAGGACGCGGTCCAGCGGCGAGTTCCAGTGCCCTGCGGAAGGCGGTGGGGAGAGGGGAGAGGAAGGAAGGGGGTGGGGGTGGGGGCGAGGCTGGGCCCCTGGGGCTGACGCGAACCCGGGGAGAGAAACTACTCCTCCAGCGCCCGCAGCCCAGAGCCCCGGTCGGTTCTTGTATTATTTATCGCGTTCCATACGCTATTCATCAATCCATTATTTATTCATTCCAACATTAAGGTAATTAAATATGAGCTCACCGAGAAAGGGCCAGTCTGCAAGGGGCCGAGGCAGGAGCAACGAGGGAGAGGAGGGGAATTAGAACGCTCAGGGCCATTGAATCGTGCAGACACGCGCGCGGCTCCCCTTAGATGACACTGGCCAGGGGGCGCGCGCTGCAGTGCGGCGACTCGGTCGCCCACTCCCCCACCCCCGCAGCGCGGCTCCCTCCCACCGGCCGCACCTCGCTTCCCACCTCTTAGGGTTGGTCACTCGCCTCCCACCACTCCCTACCCCCCGCTCGGCAGCCTCGCCCTCCCCGCGCGGGGCGGTGCGGCCCCGCGGCCCGGCCGGGCGGTGCGCGGGCAGGCCAGCCCCGGATAGGCGCCGCCGGCAGCCAATCAGCGAGCCGGGGACGCTGCGCGCTTTAAGGCCGCTGCGGGGAGAACAGAAACCAACTTCCCCGGCCACGAGCAGCATCCACCGGGCGGGAGGCCGGAGCCAGCGAGGCCCGGAAGGCTGCGGAGTGTGCCGGCCGCTCGGCGTCCAGCGCGCCGCCCCCCCACCACGCCCTGCTCCTCTGCGTCTTCCTCGGGCGCCCCCCCCCCAAGTTCCGACTCGCTCGCTCTTCCACGCAAAGCCTGGGGAGGGGGTTAGGAGCAGCCGCGCCCCCCTCCCAGCGGCCGCTTTTTGGGCTCTGCTCCCTGCCGCGTGCGCCTGAGCCGTGCGCCCCGGCAGGCCTCAGCCATGTCGATGCTGCCGTCGTTCGGCTTCACGCAGGAGCAAGTGGCGTGCGTGTGCGAGGTTCTGCAGCAAGGGGGAAACCTGGAGCGCCTGGGCAGGTTCCTGTGGTCGCTGCCCGCCTGCGACCACCTGCACAAAAACGAGAGCGTGCTCAAGGCCAAGGCGGTGGTCGCCTTTCACCGCGGCAACTTCCGCGAGCTCTACAAGATCCTGGAGAGCCACCAGTTCTCGCCGCACAACCATCCCAAGCTGCAGCAGCTCTGGCTGAAGGCGCACTACGTGGAGGCCGAGAAGCTCCGCGGCCGGCCCCTGGGCGCCGTGGGCAAGTATCGGGTGCGCCGAAAATTCCCGCTGCCGCGCACCATCTGGGACGGCGAGGAGACCAGCTACTGCTTCAAGGAGAAGTCGCGGGGCGTGCTGCGGGAGTGGTACGCGCACAACCCCTACCCCTCGCCGCGCGAAAAGCGGGAGCTGGCCGAGGCCACCGGCCTCACCACCACGCAGGTCAGCAACTGGTTTAAGAACCGGAGGCAAAGAGACCGGGCGGCCGAGGCCAAGGAAAGGTACGCGGCGTGCTTCCCGCCGCTCGGGCGACCCCGGGCAGCCTTCCCAACCCCTCCGCCCCTCCCCGCCACCCGGTGCTCCCCGCCGGCCGGAGCGCGCCCGCGGGGCGGCGCCCGGGCCTCGGCGGGTTCCGCAGCGAAAGTTCGTGAACTCGGAGGTTGCTTGCCAGGGACGGGGGCCTCGCTGGCTCTGAGCGCCGCGCGCGGGCCTCTCTGAGTCGTGGGTGTTGGGAAGTATTGGCGCTAGATTTGTTTTTGGAGCTTTCCCGGCCGGCTGTGGCCAGGAGCCGGGCGAAGGGTGAGAACCTCCGGACGAACGGCGAGGGAGGCGTCGGATGGGGATCGCGGAGAACGCGGGTCGGCGGGGCCTGAGCGGAGCGGTGAAGCCGCCCCGAGCCGTCGGCTGGGCCCCCCTGCCACCCGGTTCTCCCCTCGCTACGTCCTGCTGGTCTCTGGCCTGGGAGTCGCCTACTTCATTCCGCCCTAGCCGGACAAAGGGAGCCAGGCGTCTTTAAACGCAAAGCGAGGAGGGCTTGGGGGAGAGCTGGAGCCGCTGGTACTGCTCCCCGCCTCCCCGCCCCGGCGCCCCGAGGCAGAAGGGATCGCTCCTGGCGGTGTGGCCGGGGCGCCGCAGCCCGTCCGCCCCGCGGTCCGCGCCGCCGCCCCGGGCGACGGAGGGGTCTCAGGCGCAGACGCCACTGGCCCTGGGGCGCAGAAGGCAATCTATTTCCAATCCGCCTCCGCCTCTCTCCCTCCTAGCGCCAACACCCTCGGCCACCTGGCCGGCCTCCATCCGTGCGCTGGAGTTTCCGACCGAGACTGGGAAGGCGGCGAGGAAAGCGCTCCGCGAAGCCGAGGAGTTTTGGGGGAAACCTGAGCGCAAGGGCCGGCTGGGTTTCCTTTGTTAGCTTCCAAGCCTGGGGGCCCGAAGATCTGGCCTCCTCTTTCCCCCTCGGGGTGGAAAACTGCGGGGGGATCGTGTACATTCAGGTGAAATGGGCTGTGTGGGAGAGAGGCCGCGGGCCAGGGGAAAGGGAGGGGGAGAGCGGCGGGCGCCGGCTTGGGGAGGACCCGCGAGCGCTCGGAAGGCGGAAGCGGCCAGGGCAGCGCCGCCCTGGAGCTAACCGGGACTCGGTGCCTGGGACGCGCGTCCGGGCGCGCCGGGCAGCTCCGCTCCCCGGTCCGAGGGGACTGGCTTGGGGTGAGCTTCGGCGGCGAGTTTGACAGGGGCCACGAGGGGCTGAGCAGTGGGCAAGTCACAGGGTGGCAGGTTCCAGTTAGCCTTTAGTTTCAAAACGCCATCCCAGAAGCTGGGCGCAAGGGCCCACTCCCTGATGAAATCCGAGAGACTGGCCGCGCTCCCTGTGTTTGCTCAGGTCACTGGGCCGCGCTGGGCACCACTTCCCGTGACCCGTCCAGTGCCTCCGAACCCGCCACCTCCGGGCAGGGGGGCAGGGAAGCTCCTCGTTTAATTGTTTCCGCAGATGGGAACAGGGCAATTGACTCGATGTACCCCAGACATGTGTGCCCTGGGCGCTGCGTTTGTCCCCTGGCCATTTCTCTATCATCAACAACCATTTGTTGGAAGAGTTCGCCGTGAAAGTCCGATTGTGCTCTTACTTGGTAGGCATTTCAATGCAAGGCCTTGGCACGTTTTTTGTTTGTTGCAAGTAAGACCTGTGCATCTGGCTTTCTGAAATCTGGCAGTGACAGGGACCTGGCTCCCCATGGCAGGCTGTGTCCCTAATTTCTGCCTCCTCACCTCCTCTGTGACCCTCAGGGATCGTGGCGAGGGGGCGACGGCGGCAGAGCCCTTCCATTTGGGTTGGTGACAGATTGCACAATGGCCCTTTCCTCCTTCCAGCGCCCCTCCCTCCATCTCACACTTTTTTTTTTTTTTTTTTTTTGTAACCATATGGTGTTGTCCTGTCTGTCTTAGGGAGAACACGGAAAACAATAACTCCTCCTCCAACAAGCAGAATCAACTCTCTCCTCTGGAAGGGGGCAAGCCGCTCATGTCCAGCTCAGAAGAGGAATTCTCACCTCCGCAAAGTCCAGACCAGAACTCGGTCCTTCTGCTACAGGGCAACATGGGCCACGCCAGGAGCTCAAACTATTCCCTCCCAGGCTTAGGCGCCTCGCAGCCCAGCCACGGCCTGCAGGCTCACCAGCACCAGCTGCAGGACTCTCTGCTCGGCCCCCTCACCTCCAGTCTGGTGGACTTGGGGTCCTAAGCAGGGGCGGCCCTGGGCCTTGAAGGGATGGCTGGAACAGCAACCAACCAGAGCGACTAGGGACACTTGTAAATAGGAATCAGGAACACCCTTGCAGCTTGTTTCTGGGGTTCTTTGCGCATAAAGGAATGGTGGACTGCCACAGATATCTCTTGAAAAAAATCGAAGCCGATGGTGATTTCAAACTTTAGTCTCCCTCTTCTCTCTGACCCTTCACTTTTGCGTTTTCCCCATCCCAGTGCGGAGATCAAGGGAGGGGGGGAACCGAAACAAACAAAAGCACCCAGGCATTGTTCTGAGCGACCAATGCACCTTCTTCGAATAGCCTTTCTTGTCTTTCCCCCACAATGAACAGGAATTGCAAGTCAACTAGATTTTAATTATTTTCTTTTAATTTATTTAAGGAAAACTATTTTGGAAAGAGGAAAAGGAAATGGAGAGAGAGATAGAGAGAGAGGTGTCAAAATAATTATGAAAATAGGAACCTCCTGCCTGGAGGAACTGGCTGTATTCTTAACATGAGTAGGAAAAATATAATCATACCACTTTTTTTTTTGATGATGGGAAAATTAAGTTTACATTTTTCATATTTAGTGTTAAATAATTTTATGTAGATTAAAATAAAAGAACAGTATTAGGGGGAAAACCAAGTGCCTAAATGTCTTAATACTGTCTAGTGTGAGGCAGTTAGAAATAGAAGTGAACATTAGTAATACAACTGTTTTATTGTCAAATTTAGTGGGGTTTTATTTTTTTGGTTGTTGTTTGTTTTCTTGGTTTTTTTTTTTTTTAAATGACAAACTCTAAAAATGTACCAATGTGAAAAATAACTTTCCTGAATGCATTAGGTCTCCTGTGCTCACAGCTGTCAGCCCATAGCCGCCTCCTGCTCATGGGGCTCTCCTGTGCCCAGCGTCCAGCTTGCACAATGTGGCGACAGATCTGGCGTCCTGGTATTCGTTACTAAAACAGCATGTGTTTTCAGGTTTCTTTTCTATTGTACCTAAACCAGTCTAAATTAAAACTTGGTAGAACACCAGGAGTATGATTCTGTTTCTCAAAGGTGAGTTGTGTATTACTGTCATTGGGCCCTAATTTTTTAAAAATGCTTTCCGACTTAACAGTGGTTATGAATTACAAGGTCTTTTAAGGCCATCACCTGATTCAAGAGTCCTACCTAACTTAATAGTATGACAGAGAAAAGTGAGTTTAACTTTGGGGTATTTATTTATTTTTTATTATTTAGAAATGCAGTTTTGTTTACCACTAGTTCTTAATGGCATTCATATGGTAGCTCTTTTGTGTTAATAAATTTATGACAACACTGTGAAATTAAAAATAATTTATCTGTTTATGGGGGCAAATAGGGAACTCGACCAAGGGGAGACACATTGTGGATGAATCTGCACGCAGAGAGAAAGAAGACCAGCAGAACAGGGGCTTTTTTTTTTTTTTTCCAGGCTGCCTGGTAGTGTCCAGAAAAATCCCAGTAATCTTGTAGGCTCCATATTATTTTTTTTGCCTGAGGCAAAATGATGTATCTTCTGTATTTAGCTTTAAAAATTAGTGAACAAATGGCATTATTTATTAAAACTCTACTCAGGATAACAGGAGTGGCTTGCTTGTGCTTTGTAAAATTGTTCCCTAGGGAGAGTTTACTTTCTGACATGACAGTTACATAATTTTTATTTTTTTCCCCATCTATACGTGTCACCATGGATGTGTTCATTTCTTTCTTAGGCTTTCCTGTTGTTCCTGTCCTGGTTCGGGAGCCTGGAGGGGTGTGCGTGTGTGTTTTGCTTTTTAGCTGTCAGGTTGCTTTGAGACCTGGGTGCGCCGTGTCCGACCGTAGTGGCTTTTATTTATAAAGTCATTTTCCCGTCGGTGATGGACAGATGCACACAGGACCGCTATGAGACCGTCACCGGGGCTGGGGCTCAGGGTCCCAGGCTCCCTTGTTAGTGTTTTGGATCATTAAGTCGGTGTTTATTTAAGTCACTAGGGTGTTTATTCTCTGCGTCTTGGGCCACGGAAAAAAGGCCCCCCTCTGCGGGAGGGGCTCGCGCAGGGAAATCTCCGCGCATTCTTCGCATTCACTCCCCCAAAGCAAACACCCCGCACCGAGATAGTTTGCAATGACCCCGATAGGTTTCAAAGGACGCCGCGGAAATCTCCCCGGACAACAAGGAAGGGACAATTACTTTAATGTCTTCCCCGCCCTGGACGCCCACCCCGCACTCCCAGCTCGGCCCCGCGCAGGCTCCGGCGCCGCGGGCACCCACGGCCCCAGCTCCCCGCAGCCCGGGTCGCGGGATCTCGGCGAGGAGCGGAGGGGCCGCTCCCGTAAAAGGCCTCGTGATTACTGCTTGTAAACTCGTTAAAAGGACAATTTTCTGTCACAGCCATAAACTCTTTGTAAAAAAAAAAAAAAAAAAACCCTGGCACCGGATCCAGGGCGCGCATATTCCAGATGTGTTTAATAAGAAATTGCACAATCTGCCTCTTTGCGCCGCGCTCGGCCCCGTCTGGCGAAAAAGCGACGGGCGGGAGGAGGCGAGAAAGTGGATACCGCTTGCAGTTCTCTTGGCAATCGCTTTAGATCCATCATTAGGGGGAACTAACCATATTTTTTTCCCCCTTGAGGAACTCTCGGAGAACCAGCTGTTCGGGGACCTCCAATTCGGGATTTAACCGAATCGAGAGCCGCTTCTCGGGGCTCCCCTCCGGGTTTCGTCCCGACAGCCAGAAGCCAAGAACAAGGGCTCGTAAAGGAAGTGTTTGCAGGGTGAAAGCTCACCGCATTCTGCCCAGTGAAATGCGAAGACAAACACCTGGGCGATTTTTTTTTTTAAAGAGATGTTTTAGGTCTGAACTCGCGGTCGGTCGGCCGGCTCCCCGCTGGCTGCTTTGCCCTGACCTCTTTCTTGGCTGACAACGAACCTTCCTGAATTCTCCGAGGCCAAGCAGTTTGGCCGGCAGTTCCCGAGGTTTTGGCTTAGCAGGTAGGGAGCCGAGAGCCCCCGCGAGCTGCGGGCGGCGAGGAGGGCCCCCCACCCCGGGGGGCCGCGCGCTGCGGGTCCAAGACCTTTTCCCTGCACAGAGACCGCTTGAGCTTGACCCGGAGCCACAGTGGAAGCTTCCAGGAGGAGGCGGGTAGAGGCGTCGGCGCGGATGGGCGGGCTCTGAGTCTGCGGAGCAGCGACCCCGGCCCCGCGCGCGCACCCGAGAGCCAGCGGAGCGCCTGGTACCGCACGGCGCGGAGGCGCCTTCTCGGTGCAGCGGGACTCGCGCTGCGCCACGGTGGCTGGAGGGGGATCTTCCCTTTTCTCCCGCATCCCCTCGCCGAGAGGGCTTTGGCAGAGCCTTGCGGGCAGGTGGCCAGGCTGGGATCTGGGGGCGCACCTTGGCCATTGTGCCCTCCCGAGGCGAAGGGAGAGGCCCGGGAACCTTGGCTCTCGGCTCCCTCACGGGTTCCGAGACTCGCCGGCCCGCGCAGCCCCCTGAGCATGGAGGCAGCCAGGCGGGCCTCCAGAGGCCAGGCCAGCAGGCCGTGGCCTGAGCTTTGCAGGGCGAGGCAGCTGTCGTCGACTCCCAGGCCCCAGGCCCCGCAACCCTTTCTGAGTGGGATTGCTCAGCGCATGGCGAGGCAGGTGCGCGACGCGGAGCGCACCTCCGCGGGGTTGGAACGGGCCCTGTCGCCGCGGGATCGAGGCGTCTTGGGTGCGCGTAGCTCTCAGAGCTCGCGGCCGCAGGTGTGAGCGCTCCTTGGTTCTCGGGCACCGCGCTCGGGCCGGGGCCGCTGGCTGAGGCCTAGGGAGCTCGGTCGGAAGGCGGTCTGGGCTTGGCCATCCGTTTTCCTCTGTGCTTCTTGCCTCGGAGTCTGCCCGTCTCCTTCTTCGCTTCCCGGGGGCTCGGCTTGGGCGCTCGGACTTGGATTCCGCGCGCTCGGTTGAGGGGCGCTAGCAGGCAGGGTGCCCCCTTTCCTGAGCTCATCCTAGAACTGCATCACCGGGTGTGTCCCCCTTCTCCCGCGGGCCGGCGAAGAGCCAGGCGCCTTCCCCAGGCGCAGCTCGCGGGCTCCGGGGACAAGGCCGCGGCCGAGGCCCACAGCACGCTTGAATGGAGCGGTCGCGGCGCCCTCTGTCCCCACGTTGACAGGGCCGGGTGGGTCAGGGTTAAGGTTAGGGAGGTGGCTGTGGTCGTCCTGTGCGCTCTGCGCCGTATTTCTCCTTTTTCCACGCTTTCCCCAGGAGAAGACTCTAAAAACTCTCCCAGACTGCTTCCTGCAGCCGCCCGAGGCCCGCCGGATTGCGCCCGTGCCCACCTCGCCCACGTGGAGCAACCCTAATGGGCACACCCGAGGGCTCCAGTCCACGGCCTGCACGCCCGCTTCCGCTGCGACCTCGGCCAGGAGGGGACCTCTGACGGCCATCTGCCCTCCCCCACCAGTTGACTCCAATAATTCCACCTGGGAGAGTCTCTGCAGCGGATGGGTTGGGTAAGAGAGGGGCGAGCCAGCCAGGGACAAAAATAATCCAAACCGTGGGCGAATTTGTTGGCGATTCGTCTACTCCTAGAAAGGCCACATTTCTGCAATGTTTTAAACCCAGCACGCGCGTGCGCGCGCACACACACACACACACACACCCCAACTTTGTTCCAGCTGATGAAATCGGAGACCCGTTCTCCCACTGAGGATGACAATCAGGGTTTTCGACGTTGTGGTCCTTTCAGACAGCGAGAACCAACAGTGCAGTAGCATTTAAAAACAAAGAGAGAGAGGCTGCTGGAGGCCCGAGCAACCGTCCGCTTCTGCAACCCGAGTTTCGCCTTCTCTCCTTGGAGCTTGTTACTGGGCAGCTGGGACCCGCTTCCCAGCAGGTGGCTGTCTCCCGCCGCTCTGCGACCTGGGAGTATTTTTCTGCCCCCTCTCCTTTGGAGAAAGTGCTCACTGTTTTCCTTTGCCACAGTGTTAAAATATTCTTGAGATCACATTATTTTTCTGTGATCCAACAGAAGAATGCAGAAAAGAAACAAAAACAGAAAACCAAAAACCCAAACCCAGTCTTGTCTTTGGAAAAAGGTTGACTGTAGATTTCAGACCCACTTCCCTGGACCTGAGGTGACTACAGCACTGCCCGTGAAAGCCGGTTCCCCTGCCTTGGGTGCTGTCCTGTCTGCGCTACCATTGGTGGCTGCCTTTAAAAAGGCAGATAAATTAGCAGGCAGGGTCTGGCCTTTTACTTATGTAAGAAGACATGGAAATGTATACCTCCTCCCTCCAGCTGGCCTCCTGTCCTTCCTACCCTTCCTAAACGCAGAGGATAAATATCTTATGAGACTGACATAAGCACACTCAAATGGAAAGTCTCCTGGATTAGCACAAGGCACATTTATTTTAATTTGCTCTATAATATATTTTAATTTAGAATTTAAAATTGATTATGGTTTTTTAAAATGCCATGGCTTATTTGTAATAGAAATCATCTGGCAGTGAGAGAGTTGGGGATGGGTGGCAGTTCAAGGCCTGAGCATCATTGTATACCTGTGGGATCTGAAAGAACAGTCTAGACTACATATCTTTACTGACATAAACCATTAAAGTAAGTATCTCAGGGTTTTTAGAAGAACATTGAAATCATTTCCTTGAGCTGGTAACATCCTTGACTCAAAAATCTGCAAGATTCCAGCCAGCATGCCTGTAAATTTGACTTTCTAGGTATTTATTTTTCAATATAATGTGGGGTTTTTTGGGCCATAAAATAGGATATTTTATTTCAACTCTGGAAAATTGACAAAAAAAAAAAAAAAAGAAAACAGAGGGGGAACACCTCCTTCGACCATTCTAATTTAACCGACACTAATTTGGAAAAGCTACAGTAGATACATAGGGGTAAGTGTATAAGGTACTAAGAATTGTTACAAACTCCAGCACATCAAGGCCTTTGGCCCCCAAGGCAAGGCTTTTGTACCGCTCTGCAGTACTTCAGTACTAACTGGAGTTGCCAGTGATCCAAGTGGTCTAGACACCAGGGCCTGGGAGCCTCCACCCCAAAACACTCCCCACAAACTAGCCCAGACCCACGGAGCTGTGACACCTCTAGTTGGCCTCCACAGACACTGCATTACACACTAAGTACCTGTGTGCAGTTCCCCCTTGCAGACTTTTTGGTGGGGGGGGGGCATGTACAGTCCTTGGGGAGGGTGAGATGGCACAGCTTGCAATGCCTCCTAAAGATGACAAGGAAGACAGTATTAGCCCTGTATTTATTTAGTATGCTCTGAAGATGAGGGTGAACAATCTTTTTAAAAAATTAAGGGGGATGGAAGGTCAACATGCCTTAGTATTTATGAAGTGAAAAGAACGTTTAAACAATCGAAGCTTTGTCCGTCCTCAGATATGTGTGGTGAATATTTTCTATGCATTGCTGATGCTATATAAACATAACATGCTTCCTCCTAAAGTCGAGTTCTTGATTTTAATTGAAGAATAATATTGCTCAGGGCTCTACCTCTGAGTACAGATAGCTAATCCAAGAAAATCAGTTCTGGGAATCTGGAACCAATGGCTATTTTCAAAATAAACAGACGAAATCTTCATAAAGAAGGCCAGGAGGGTTATTTTACACAGCCTATCTCCTGATTTCTCTCACCAAAAAAAAAAAAAAAAAAAAAAACTTCTATCTATGGAAGAACTAAAAAATGGAATGATAATATAAGACCCCAAGCCATATTTCTACTCAAAAGAAAAAGAAAAAATAAATAAGTCTGATTTAAGGTTCCCAAGCTGTCTTGTCTAACTTTTCCAATGTTAGTATAGCTTAGAAGCAAATCTGGGTGTATTTCCTTTTTTTCCTCTTTATTTTTTTCTCTCCAAGGGGATAGGTGAGAGGGAAGAAATATGAAAAGGAAAAATAGAACTGAATACCAAATAATGGCAACTGAAAATCCACCACACTGCTGGGTAAGCAGCAGTTATACGGTATCCACAGAGACAAACCCCAGTGGGCCTTCTGCAGCCACGGCATTGGTGCGAATGGGGGACCTTGAAGGGGTGCTCTAGGACAGCACAGAGCCCAAGGTGGAGGCTCCACAGGACTGACCACGGGAGGGGCGAGGACCAAGCGCCCATGGACAGGAGCTTGTTAGCAGTGCCTTTTGGAGGTTTTCCTTTTTCTGGGCTCAAGCCCAACTGCACACTCAGGCAGGAAGGAGATGTCAGAAGCCACCTGGACTTAGGGACCAGGTGACAAGAAGCTGCGTCATCCTCTCCCAATTCCCTTTGTCCCATGGTCACCAAGATGGGAGGTCCATCAAGACGTTCCCTTCACCTCTCATCCCAGTATTTGTTGTGAATGAGTGCACTGTTTTCTGCATATGCCGGTTTTTTGTTTTATTTTTTAATTTTCCTGGGGGGCAAGAAGGAGTTAATTCGGTTTCTGATAGGTTTCACACTGTGGGCAGGTCTGCCAAAAAAAAAAAAAAAAAAAAAAAAGGAAACCGAGAACAGCCCTATGATTAATTCTACCTGTTTTTCCCATGAGCGATCACCTGCTCCAGGGGTCATGAATAGCAGGTAGCTCTCCCTCTCCTGGGCTCTGAGAGCTTCGTTTGTTTGGTGACAGCTGAGTGACAAGGCCTGAAACTCGAGCCCAAGGCCCGGGCCTGATGTGGGGATAAAAACCCTGGATGTTCCCTCAAACATTTCAGGAAATGAAAGTTGTAACGCGATCCCTCCTGCGCCCCCATCTCCCCCTAGCAAACACAAAAGCTCAAAGGAGCCTTCTCGGGTTGAATTCGGCCTGCCCGTGGACGGAGGGCCTCGCGCGGGCGGGGAGGCGCTCGGGCCGGCGAGGGGAGCGAGCGGAGGCCGCAGCTTCCCGCCGCGGCCCTGCGCCCCCGGACAGCGCGGGTCGCTCTCGCGGCGGCTCCCGTGCACCCGGGCCCCTCCCGGCCCGCGCGGCCTCTGCGCCGGGGATTGGGCCGCAGAGCAGGCCTGGGCCCGGCCTTCCGGCCTCCGCGTGCCGGGGCAGGGGCTCGGGGCCCGGGCCCACGCTGGGCCGGGCGTCGGTCAGGGCGCGCCCCGCTCGGCGTCCTCCGGAGGCCGCGCGGGCCTCACTCAGCAGCCTCCATCTGCCCGGGGCCTGCAGGGCAGCCTCCGGCCCTGGCCCATGGAAGCTTCCAGCCGGCGTGGGGGCGGGGAGGTGCGGTGGGCGGAGGCCCCTCCGCGGCCGTCCACTCGTGGGTGGGTCGTGCCGCCTGTCCATCACCCGGTGGGTGGGAGGCAGCAGGCCCAGGGCCCCTCCGGGCGAGTTTTTCTCCGTAACCCAAACAGCTGCGGCTGGTTTGTTTTCTTACAGATTTTTTTTTTTTTCCCTTCTTTCTCCTTATGCTCAGGAATCTTTGCCAGACAGCATTATCAGCTTCCATTTCTCGCCTCAACCTTTCCTGGTGATTTTTAACTTTTTATTATTTCTTTTTCCGATCAAACGTAGAAACACATTGCAGAAATGAATGCGTTAGTCCCCTTCCAAGTGATTTGTCATTTGGGGGGCACATTTAAATGGGTTTTATTGTTCATCAGTGGAATTCTACCATATATGATGGCATCTCCATAAGAATTCAAATCATGAGAAATAGCCCAAGCATTGTAGATTGGGGAACTAGTGTTGGGCCTCGCAGAGTGGCGCAGTGTCACGGATCTGTCACTTGCACACACATGCACGTCGTGCGGCCTTGGCAAGGTACCCCACTTTCTCAGCATGTCTTCCCCGGACAACGAGGAACCATGATGGGAAACGCTTAGCACAGTGGACGTATAATGAGCAGTAGCTTTAGCTACAATACGCTCCATAGAAACACGAGTTCCCCTACAGGGGCCTAAGGCCTGAGCAGCCTGTGCGCTGCAGTCACACCTGACACTGATTTCCTGAAGCTCGGAGATAAGAGCCTGGAAGTTGAACCCCAAGTAATTTAATTCCGAAATCATATTTATCTTATTTATTTTTACAACATTTATTTATTTACTTATTTACTTTGAGAGAGGGAGAGAAAGAGAGAAGACTCCCCAAAAGCCCTCAACAGCTGGGACTGGCCCAGGCTAATGCTCCATAGCCTGGAACTCAGCCCAGGTCTCCCACAGGAGTGGCATGGACCCAACTCCTCCTCTGACGATGGCTGCTGCTTCTCAGAGTGCTTGTTGGCAGGAAGCTGGGATCAGGAGCAGAGCACACTGGCCCCCACCCCGGGGGGGTTCTTAACTGCCAGGCCAAACACCAGTCCCCAGAGTGATATTTAAACCTACGATGCTTGGGCCGTGCTGTTTCTCTTTCTCATGATTTGAACTCTAATGTAGATGCCATCATATATGGTAGAATTCCACTGATGAACAACAAAACCCACTTTAATGTGCCCCCCAAAATGACAAATTGCTTGGAAGGGAACTAAAGCATTTATTTGAGTGGAGAATTTGAGGCCCCACCTAACTGTGTCAACACAAGGGTAGACTAAGAAACTGCTTTGAGGATTTAATGCCTTGCTGATTTTCACACAGTGCTGGGTATAATGGCACCTGATGAATCTATTTTTTGGCTAAATGAAAGTGCTGCTGAAATGACGGAGAGTCTTTAGCTAGAACACAATTCCCAGGGCTGGAATTTGGCAAGGCCCTCTGGGGTGCATTTGTTCTCTCGTGACACGCTAATGATCACCAGGGATGAATAGCTCATTTTGACTTATACCATATCCTTCTCTGATTTCTAGTCCTTTCTCATTCAGATGTTATTGAAAGCAAAATGCGTAGCTGAGATTTTCTCAGGGAAAGGAGAACGAGAGAGCTTTGGGGATTATGTGGGGCCTCTTCCCCCAGAACTACTGATGGGAGTAAGAACCCCAGCAGGGCTCAGAGAGACACCTGGAGCCTGGGTGGGGTGTGCAGGAGGCAGGTGCTGTTAGGACGAACCCCTTTGCAGTCATTCCATTGGTGTTGCTGGAAGTAGCCATTTTTATTCAGGTTTTTTTTTTTTTAAAGATTTGTTTATTTATTTGAAAGTCAGAGTTACACAGAGAGGGAGAGGCATAGAGAGAGGTCAAGAGAGGTCTTCCGTCCGCTGGTTCACTCCCCAACTGGCCAGAGCTGCGCTGATCTGAAGCCAAAAGCCAGGAGCCCCCTCCAGGTCTCCCATGTGAGTGTAAGGGCCCAAGGACTTGGGCCATCTTCTACTGCTTTCCCAGGCCATAGCAGAGAGCTGGATCAGAAAAGGAGCAGCTGGGACCCGAACCGGCGCCCATATGGGATGCCGGCACTGCTGGCGGCAGCTTTACCTGTTATGCCGCAGCACTGGCCCCTCAGTTTTTTAATACTACATTTTCCTCCAGCGTCTTCGGTTTTTCTCAAAAGTATTCTGGCCAACTAAACACTGCACATGTTGGAATTCTTCGATTAGAGAAACTGATCTGTTTGTAGTCACTGTATATGCTGGAGGAAGAGTTCAACACTCTTTTTTTGTTGCTGTTTAAGAAAAATTCCATAACACACTTGTCAATTCTTTGAAGTGGAGGGAGAGGGAAAAGATGTATGTTTAGAAATTTCCCCAAAAAAGCTCACATATACCATGCCTTATGCCTGAAGAATCTGAAGAATTGCACTTGTCCATATAACTACTTATTTTGGGCAAGTACATGTTCATGGACAAGTACAAGTTCATGGACAATGAGGTTAAAAGATAAAATTATTTTGGTGCAGAACAATTGAAATTGTGTGTTTTTTCACAATATGCATTTCCATGAATTTTTTGATCACTCCTTGTATGATTTTGAATTTTTTTGCACCAGAGTAAGCATATTTTAATTTTATGTCCCAAAATCTTTTTCGAAGTCCTCTGCTAATACTTTCATTTGCAGAGTAAAGACTTGGATGTAAGTGGTACACAGAAATGGATAGAAGGTTAAAGTGAGGCTTCGAGGATGTGTCTTACGTCAGAGAAACATTTGCCAGGACGTGTGACTCTATTGAGGACATGTGACTCTATTGCTACTTAACCGCTTACCTATTGTGAAATGATTTGCATAGTGCCAAAGCCAGGAGTTGTTGGGGTTATTCTTCTCAGGCACTGCTCTTAACCCGACTGGAATGAAGAAAGATGTAGTATTTTTTTTTTCTTTCAAAATTATCCCAGCATCCACATGTTGAGAAGAAAAAAATACATCCATGTGCTCACTCAAAAAAATAAGAAGAAATAAGAAAGAGCATTTTATGCTGAGGAATAAGTAAATTTAAATTAGATTAAACTTTGCAGAGGGTGCTTCAAGGGGGTTTGGGCGGATTCCAAGACTTAGCATATCATTCACGAAGTAAAAGGCCTTGGGGCGTTCCAAAGGCATGTCTGCTCTAAATCGGCTTTAGTTCATTTCAGATAAAAAAATATATATGTATATATATATATATATATATATATGTATATATGACTGAACTTGAAGGCTGGCTAAAGAAGGGCATCTTATTTCTACTCTGCAGATATCTCACAGTGAAATAAAATGAGTGTGGAAATCCAGGCCCTTGTTTTAGAGTCTCTCTAAAGGATTACTGCCCAGGCAGTACTTGCTGCTCAGTCACTCCGCCTCCGTGGAACTTGCGTGTAGGCTCTGGAGCAGAGTAACTCTCTTTCCCTGGCGAATTAGTTATAGCTAACATGAATCAGCACTCATGGGGTGCTTGGAAGACAGCATGCTGGATGGTCTCAGGGTTTTTCACGATGCGTGACATTTTATGATTTCAGTTATAGGTCAATCTCAGAAGAGCTCACTGGTTCATCAGTGGAGAGTATTTTTTCCCCCCTTTAGAGTAAGGCCCACAACAACAACAATGGAAAAAATAAGTCAGTTTCATATCAAATGTAAAAATTTCGACATTAGGTAGCTGGGCTCAACTTGGAATGAAATGAAATACCAGCTTTGTTTTCAAAGTTCGTGCTCTCAGGGTTGTATGGTGGCAAATCTAGTTCAAAAACATGCACGTGACGAGTCGTATACTTTGCAGTCCCTATCCCCTTTTTAATCACTAGGTCTTACAGGGCTTCAGGACAACGAAGCTTTTGATTTGAACAGTTACCTGAAATAGGGAGATGACATACAGTAAAGCAAGACTATGTGTTAATAAAGACGTACGCAGAACTCACACACGGGGTTTAAGGTTGAGGGGTGGGCATTTGATGCAGTGGGAAAGAAGCCCCTTGGGACCTCTGCGTGTTCCAGATCAGAGTGCCTGGGTTCAAGTCCTGGCTTCACTGCTGGTTCCAGCTTTCTGCCAGCACCCGTCTTGGGAGGCAGCGGGTGATGGCTCAAGTGACTGGGTCCCTGCCACTTGTACTGAGGCCTGGCTTGATTTCCTTCCTCCTGGCTTCAGCCTGGAATGGGCGCTCTCTGTTTCTATCTCCTTCGGTCCCTCTGCCTTTCAAATAATTAAATAAAAATAGGGAGACAAAGGTTCAGGATTGATTCTAATCTCCCATTGTGCTTCTTATGAACAACACAAATGATTAAGAAAGACTTGTTTCTCCCCCCTGTGCTTTCAGGTACGCTTCCTTTGAGAAGTATACCAAAGGAAGCGTGGTAATGAGGATTAGGAGCGGCAAATACTTGGAGCCATTGGGTGTACTGTGGATTGTATTACCTGCAGGGATGGAGGCAAAATACCCATAAAATAACCTTTCAGATTCAGTTTGTCTCAAGTTACATTGTGAAATTCAGTGGTTTGGTGCAGTTGTATAGGCGGTGGCTCTCAAGAATTAACCAGAGTTGGGGTGGGCTCACCCTGGTGCAGAAGCTCAGGCAGGTGGTAGGGGAGGTACTGGGGCTGTGGTTTCCTACAGGAAATGCTTTGGGTGGGAAGAGGCAGAAGAGATAAGAGGCAGAAGGGCTGCCATAGCTCCTTCTTGGTTCCCCGGGCCAGTCTATCTCGTGAACACTAATTTGATGCACACTACTCTTTGTAAATCCAGCTTTGGCCCCTTCAGACCCAGCATATCAACTGTGAAAAGCTGCGACGATCATCTTTCACCTATGAAGAGCAGAGGGTTCCAGCACACCGGATTTCTTAGCTGAGAAATAAAGCCTCAAGTCCTGACCACACAATTCACCTTAATAGTCTTTAGTTCTCTTGGCAGCAGTGTCAACAACCTAGCATCCTGGCTGGAGTTCAGGTTTAAGACCTCCCCTGTGCTTGTTTATGTTCTAGTCATAACTGGAAGTGGTATTTATTCTTCACTTTAGTGTGGTGTTTTGTGCGCATGTGGATGGCTGTTAGGCCGATGAGTGAGGGAGCTTTGAAGACTTTCTGCTAGACATACTTAATTGATTTACTGAACAAAAAGTTATGATGCCTAAAAATACTTCCCACAGGAAAATATTATGAAATGTCCTACATTTAGGTCAATTATTGAGACTATGATACTGATGTTACAGGTACACTGCATCTCTGTGACTGCCAGACTGGGGACAATTTAGGGGTGGGGTTTATAGAATACATTAGGTTATTAGGGCAAATGAAGTACCTTTTTTTTTTTTAATATTTGTTTATGTTTGAAAGGTAGAATTACAGAGGCAGAGGCAGAAAGAGAAAAGTCTTCCATCTGCTGTTTCACTCCCCAGATGGCCATAATGGCCAGAGCTTCGCTGATCCGAAGCCAGGAGCCAGGAGCTTCTTCCGAGTCTCTCGTGTGGGTGCAGGGGCCCAAGGACTTGGACCGTCTTCCACAGTCTTTCCAGGTGCATCAGCAGGAAGCTGGATCAGAAGCAGAGTAACCAAAGCTGACATCAGCACTCCAATGTGGGATGCTGGCTTTGTAGCCATGTGCACTCAGCTGCACCACAAAGCCAACCCCAGAAGCACCATCTCGGACAAAGGGCTTCCCTGCTTCCCCTTAATGTCTGGAAAGGACTCCTCCTGGGTCAGCCATTGAGAGACAGTGAATGGGGCCACAGTGAGTTTCTAATGAGCACAGTTTTGGCAAGGTGTGTGCAGTGAGAGATCACTGGGACCTGTTTTCTCAGCAGTTCATCCCATCTAGTCATCTCTTACCCATTTGTCCTTTCTCTTTCTCACATTCTCGTAACCACCAGGAAGATTTGGTGCGATTCTCTTTGTAATTAGAAATAAACACTACAGAATGATTGATTCATTCCTCAATAGTGAGGAATTAATTAAGGCTAGTGGGAGCAGACATTAGAGTTGATACTAAAGTTGGGTTAAAAAGGAGAAGGGTGGCATTGTGGCACAGTGGGCTAAACCACTGCCTGTGATGCCAGAATCCCACATGGTGCCAGTTCGAGTCCTGGCTGCTCCATGTCTGATCTAGCTCTCTGCTGATGTGTCTGGGAAAAAAGCAGTGGAAATGGCTCAAGTACTTGGACCCCTGCCATCCATGTGGGAGACCCTGATGGAGCTCCAGGATCCTGATTTTGAGTGGCCCAGCCCTAGCTATTGCAGCCATTTGAGGAGTGAATCAGCAGATGGAAGATCTCTGCCTCTGTAAGTCTGACTTTCAAATAAATAAATAAATCTTAAAAAAACATTTAGTTATTTATTTGAAAGGCAGAGTTACAGACAGAGAGAGGGAGAGATAGAGGTCTTTCATATGCTGGTTCACTCTCCAAATAGCCAAAACTACCAGGGCTGGTCCAGGCCAAAGCCATGAACCAGGAGCCAGGAGCTTCTTCCAGGGGCCCAAGCACTTGAATCATCCCCCACTGCTTCCCCAGGCACATTAGTAGGGAGCTGGATTGGCAGTGGAGCAGCCGGGACTCGAACTGTTGCCCATGTGGGAAGCTGGTGCTGAAGCCCAGGGTATTAACCCACTGCACCAAAGTGCCGGCCCCCATAAATAAATCTTTAAAAAAAAATTGTTAGAGGGGCCAGGTTCTATAGTGTAGTGGGCTAAGTTGCCCCTTGGGACAACTGCATCCCATAATGCAGTGCCTGTGTTCCAGTTCTGCCTTCGCTTCCCATCCAGCTTCCTGCTGAAGTGCACCCTGGGAGGCAGATGAAGGCTCAAGTATTTGGGTCCCTGCCACGCAGTGTTGGAGACCTGGATGGACTTCAGAGCCTCGGCCTGATCCAGCCCTGGGGCCATCTGGGGAGTGAACTAGCAGATAGAAAAGCTGTCTCTGTCTTTGCTGATTGACTCTCTGCGTTTCAAATAGTTTTCTTTAAAAGGGATAAAAGAAAATATTTTCTCTCTTTTCCTGATAAGGTTGTGCTTATAATTGGCCAAAGATTTCAGAAAGGAAAACTGTAATGCTAGATGGGATTAGACGAGTGAGTGAACTTGTGCTGCCTGGAGGAGCCGGTTGCTTTGGGTCTAGGACAGCAGACATGTCAGCACAGACCTCTCAACTGTTGGCCCCTTTGTTTTCACCAGAAATGAATCCAAATATTTAGATACGCTCTCAGTGCTACACTTAAATTAGAAATTTGCCTCGAATGAAATCCCGGGAAAAGTGAAATTGCTGGCCATGTACATACAAGCAATGATAATAAAAGCATGGTTTAAGACAACAAGCATCTTGTGAGAGTTCTGACTCCGTGTTGTCTTTGTTTAGGAAGGATGCAAGGGAGAGGCGTGGCGGCCGGGACCTCTGGCTCGCACAGGAACCTTTTTTCTACCTGGAGAATTTGGCAGTGGTTAGAAAACCACTGTGGCCAGAGAGCCTCCGGCCTCCTGCTGGGCGAGGTGGAGCTAATCCTGGACTGGGTCACGTTTGTTTTAAGGATCTGGCCAGTTGAATACAGAGACAGCCCTCCATTCCACAGTGAGCGGAGAACTAGGATTAAAAATGCTGTTCATGCTCCATCCACAAAATGGCTCTTAGGCAAATGTAGCGTGAGCAGTGGGGATTTGGCCGTGGCCGTCAGAGGCAGCCAAGCGTGGGGTAGCCTGCTCTCTGCCCGGTCTTTGCTGGTAAGATGGCGCTGGTGGAACCTGAACACTCTTCAGGTAGCCTTGGGGACACACTGTCCCTGAGAAATGGGAAGCATGGTCACACAGGAAAGCCCATGTTTTGTCACGGAGGTGTAGATTGGTTTCATTGAGTTGCATAGAATTTATACTCTCTTTTTTAAAAAAATTTTTTTTAATTTTTTAAATTTATTTGACAGAGTTAGTGAGAGAGAAAGAGAGACAGAGAGAAAGGTCTTCCTTCTATTGGTTCACCCCCAAATGGCCACTACGGCCGGTGCTGCGCTGATCTGAAGCCAGGAGCCAGGTGCTTCCTCCTGGTCTCCTGTGGGGTGCAGGGCCCAAGCACTTGGGCCATCCTCCACTGCCCTCCTGGGCCACAACAGAGAGCTGGACTGGAAGAGGAGCAACCGAGACAGAACTGGCGCCCATATGGATGCCAGTGCTGCAGGCAGAGGATTAACCAAGTGAGCCACGGCGCTGGCCCTAGAGTTTATACTCTCATTCAGTTTGGGGAGCAATAAATATTTTTATTATAAGAATTTTAAGAAGATGAGCAGTTGACTCTACATTGAGACTCTAGACTTTTGCTAGGCATGGTTTGCATTAAAAACCCAAAACAAAAATGTCAGAGCGCCTCAGGAGGTGTTAACCATAGTAAATACTCACAGAGTAATGAGACAAAGATTTTATCTAACTAGATGTAGTAAATTTATTGGTGTTTCACTCTGTATTAAACCAGGAAAAACAAATCTAATATAAACAGTGCTATCTTTTCTGGAATAGACCGTTGTCCTTGTATTGGTTAACAAGTACAAGCCTGTGTGTATGAGCTACGGTTACACTTTGTAAACCAGATTCTTCCAAGTGCCTAAGGCTGTGCCTACATAAAATTAGCATCGCAATTGCATAAAGCAACAGCAGTGAAACTGACTACTTGCAGTACAAAAAGCATCATACTTCTTGAATTGAATACTCCAATTTTTTTTTTTTTTTTGACAGGCAGAGTGGACAGTGAGAGAGAGAGACAGAGAGAAAGGTCTTCCTTTGCCGTTGGTTCATCCTCCAATGGCCACCGCGGTCGGCGCGCTGCGGCCGGCGCACCGCGCTCGTCCAATGGCAGGAGCCAGGAGCCAGGTGCTTTTCCTGGTCTCCCCATGGGGTGCAGGGCCCAAGCACCTGGGCCATCCTCCACTGCACTCCTGGGCCACAGCAGAGGGCTGGCCTGGAAGAGGGGCAACCGGGACAGAATCCGGTGCCCCGACCGGGACTAGAACCCGGTGTGCCGGCGCCGCAAGGCAGAGGATTAGCCTGTTGAGCCACGGCGCCGGCCTGAATACTCCAATTTTATAAATAATTTGTAAATTAAGTAGGCAGCTTCCCCTACCCTCTTTCCGCACTCCTTAGTGAATTTAAAGTACCTGTTAAGGAACACTCTTAGACTCCAGGGTTCTATTTCTTTATTTTTCTATTTTAAAATTCTCTTTACATTTAAAATATTTATTTATTTATTTATTTATTTACTTATTTGAAAGGCAGAGTGATAGGGAAAGAGAGAGAAAGAGAGAGAGAGAGAGAGCTTTCACCTGCTGGTTCATTCCCCAAATGCCTACAAGATAGGGCTGGGCCAGACTGAAGCCGGAAGCCAGCAGTTCCATCCAGGTAAATGGCAGGAACCCATGACTGTGGGCCGTTGTCTGCTGCCCCCAGGCACATGAGCAGGAGCTGAGTGGGAAGCAGGGTGGGACTCGATCCCAGGCATTCACATACAGGATATGGACATCTCAAGCGCTGGCGTTACAGCGCCCAGCCTCTCATTTGTGTTATTAATCAGACCCATCAGAGATCCAAGGTCTCTGCCAAGAGTACCTCTGGAAGACTTCAGGTACCCAACATTTGGCAAACTCAATTCATTGTAAGTGTAGCTAGCATACAAGAAGCAATTTCCTGGGCCGGTGCTGTGGGGTAGTGGGCTGAACCTCCCCTTGTGGCACCGGCCTCCCATATGGGCACTGGTGTGTATCCCATCTGCTCCTCTTCCAATCCAGCTCTCTGCTATGGCCTGAGAGAGCAGTAGAAGATGGCCCAAGTGCCTGGGCTCCTTACAGACGTTTCCTTCATCCTCAGGGGCCAGGATGGAATCAGTTGCAAATCTGAAAACCAATCACCTGGTGGGGAGAGAGGGATCATTGTTACTGACCAGGTATTAGCATCCTATTTTATACTGCCAGTGAAATCTACAGACCCCGTCTTAGAACAGCGCTTTTAAATACAAATCATTGAAATAAGCTGTAAACAGCTATACATATCAAAATTACTGTGGTGTAGGTGGGAAAGCCACAGCCTGCAATGCCAGCATTGCATATGGGTTCCTGGTTGAGTCCCCGCTGCTCCACTTCCAATCCAGCTGCCTGCTAATGGGCTGAGAAAAGCAGCAGAAGATGACCCAGGTTCCATGTGGGTGGCAGGGGCTCAAGTACTTGGGCCATCTTACACCACTTTCCCAGGTGCGTTAGCAGGGAGCTGGATCAGAAGTGAAGCAGCAGGGATTCACACTGGCACTCCAGTACAGCATGCTGGCATTGCAAGCAGCAGCCTAGCCCACCGAGCCACAATGCCAGTCCCGACTACTATTAGATGTTAATGATGGCCGGTGCTGCAGCTCAATAGGCTAATCCTCCGCCTGAGGTGCCGGCACCCCGGGTTCTAGTCCTGGTCGGGGTGCCAGATTCTGTCCCGGTTGCTCCTCTTCCAGTCCAGCTCTGTGCTGTGGCCCAGGAGTGCAGTGGAGGATGGCCCAGGTCCTTGGGCCCTGCACCCACATGGGAGACCAGGAGAAGCACCTGGCTCCTGGCTTTGGATTGGCGCAGTGCGCTGGCCGCAGTGGCCACTTGGGGGTTGAACCAAAGGAAAAAGGAAGACCTTTCTCTTTGTCTCTCTCTCTCTCTCTTACTGTCCACTCTGCCTGTCCAAAAAAAAAAAAAAAAAAAAAAAAAGATTTTAATGATTAGTCTATTAGTAATTGGTGCAATTTCAAGTAGTAATGAGTATGAATGATGTTTGGATTCCTGCAACAACTGTTAGGTGACTTGACTATATCTTTAATTCCTATAAAGCCACAGGTACTATGAATAGTATTTGGGTTTTTTCTAAGGTAATAATTGAAGAAGATGCTACATTACACTTAGAGGTTAATCACAATGTGAATGTGGGGCTGCGTGTTTGGGACTCCTGCACCCTGGAGTGCCTGCGTTCCAGCTATGGCTCCACTCTTGATTTCAGCTTCCTGCTCGTGTGCACCCTCGGAGGCAGTAGTGATGATTCGAGGAGAGGGGTCCCTGCCGCATGGGTGGGAGAGCTGGACTGCATTCCGAGCTCTTGGTTTTGGCCTGGCCCGGTCCCTGCTGTTGTGGGCTTTTTAGAGAATGAACAGTGAATGAAAACTCTCTCTGCCTGCCCATCTTTATCTCTGTCTCTCCCAGCCTCTCAACTACAAACACAAACACACACATGTTACGTATTTGTATGCATACGTGTGTACATATATGTGTATGTAATTTTCCTCTTTCTTAATACATGGCTACCCAAACTTAAATCTGAGTTAAGAATTCCCAGGCTGGAGTAGTTATCTGAAGAGTAAATGATCTAATAATGTATTTAAAATATCTATATAGTGCCTAGCACACTGTAGGTATTTAAGAAGTGATAGTTGAAAACACAAGTCAGGAACCCAAAATAATGTAATTAGTTAGTTAATTAATTTTAAAAAATTATTTATTTGAGAGGCAGAGGAAGAGAGAGAGAAAGAGAGAAAGAGAGAGGTCTTCCATCTGCTGGTTCACTCCCCAGATGGCCACAAAGGCCAGAGCTGTCCCATTGTGAAGCCAGGAGCCAGGAGATTTTTCTGGGTCTCCCACATGGGTGCAGGGGCCTAAGGACTTGGGCCACCTTCTACTGCTTTCTCAGGCCATAGCAGAGAGCCGGATCAGAAGTGGAGCAGCCGCGACTTGAATCAGTGCCCACATGGGATGCTAGCACTGTAGGCAGCGGCTTTACCCGCTGCGCCACAGCACCACAGCATCAGCTCCCCAAAATAATGTAATTTAAACCAATCCACTTTATCCTGACACATGGGGAATGGGGTTTGAGTGCAGCCCATTAAAACACTGCTCCAAAACCATCACACAGATGAACTCCGGGGCGGTTAGAAGAATGGCAACTGAGAAAATAAACGTGGTGTGTGAAC
Organism: Sylvilagus floridanus; assembly: GCA_949820135.1. NCBI lineage: Eukaryota > Metazoa > Chordata > Mammalia > Lagomorpha > Leporidae > Sylvilagus > Sylvilagus floridanus. The sequence continues at coordinate 14,740,840 of OX463228.1, read as the reverse complement.
TAGAACCATGTCAGATGTTCACGGTTACACGGGCCTCCTGCAGGCCGCCCCTCAGAGAACTTGTCCCTTCACGCCATGGTCAGCGTTGCGATTCCCTGTGATTTATGCTCCTGGGCTGTGGCTCACTCTAAGCCACACTGCTGATGCTGGCGGGCAGGGTAATGGCCTGGCTCTGCATTCTGTGTCCTGTGGTCACCTTGGCTCAACGTTGATGGGTTCTGGCTTGCACCAGGCGTGGGTCTTCAGTAAACTGTAGTTCCTTACCCTCCTCCCTTGGGAAGGATGCAATTTTATGACCACGAAGATATCATATTTTGGTCAGAGAGATCAAAGGTCATCTTGACCCAAGATGTGTGGGAGGAGGCTTTTGCTTTGTTCTTGTGTGTGTTTGGGTTTGGGAGGAGAAACTTGAAGAGAAGACCATTCTTGGGTGTTCGCTCCATAAAAGTGAGTGACTTTCCATATTTCTAGAAGTGCCGCTTTATAAATATTCCCAGAATTCCCCTGATTTGGTTGTTTGGAGGCATCACATCCCATGATATGATGCTAGACTCAAGTGCTAGAATCGAAGGTCTGAATTCAGATTCCGACTTTGTAAGTGTGACAAGTTGCACAGCACAGCGGTGACTGCCACTCATAGTTCAGTGTGCGGAGAACTGGAGGGGACAGGCAGGCGCTGTGCTGCGGCCAGCTGAGCTGCCACTCGGGACACTCGCATCCCGCGCTGGAGTGCCTGCTTCAAGCTCCAGTCCCTGCACTTCTGATCCCGTTTCTTGTTCATGTTCCTTGGAGGCAGCAGATGATGAGCCGGCACTTGTGTCCCTCCCATCCATGTGGGAGACCCGGATGGAGTCCCTGGCTCCTGGCTTTGGCCTGGCCTAGCCTCACAGTTGTGGCATATGGGGAATGAACCAGAGGATCGAAGTTCTCTCTTTCTATCTCTCCCTCTCTCTATTACTTCTGCCTTTCAAATAAATGAATGAAATAAATCTTATATTTTGTTTTATTATTTATGTCAATACATTTATTTTATTTATTTATTTGAAAGGCAGAGTTACAGAGAGAGAGAAGGAGAACCAGAAAGAGAAATCTCCATCCGCTGGTTCACTCCTTTCTTGGCTGCAACAGTCAGGGCTGGGCCAGGCCAAAGCCAGGAGCTCTTTCTGGTTCTCCCACATGGCTGCAGGAGCCCAGGGCTTCAGCCACCTTCTGCTGCTTTCCCAGGTGCATTAGCAGGGAGCTGGATCAGAAGTGGAGCAGCCAGGACTCAAACGGGCACCTTTATGGGATGCAGGTTCCATAGGCAGTGCTGTGCCAAAGCACTGGCCTCATGAATAAATATTAAAAACAAAAACAAAACTGGAGAGGAGGTAGGAGTGGACAGGATTCAAACATGGAGGAAGGGTGGTGAGGTGGGGATGATGATTGCTTGACTCAATCAGTTGATGGGTGTCAAGATGCTGCACTGAACCCCCCAAAAGGAATACGTACCTAATGTTAATATAATTTTTATTTTTAAATGATTTATTTGAAAGTCATAGTTGCAGAGGGAGAAGGAGAGACAGACAGAGGGAGAGAGAGGAGAGTCTTCCATCCATTGGTTCATTCCCCAAATGGCTGCAACGGCCAGGGCTGAGCCATGCTGAAACTAGGAGCCAGGGATCTCCCACATGGGTGCAGGGGTCCCAGCACTTGGGCCATCTTTACCTTCTTTCCCAGGAATCTTAGCAGGGAGCTGAATTGGAAGTGGAGCAGCCTGGACTCGAACCAGCATCCATATGGGTTGCCAGTGCTACAGACCAGGACTTAACCTGCTGTGCCACAGTGTTGGCCCCTAATCAAAATTTTTAAAAAATTAAAAATCAAAAAAAGTCCGACTCTGCCATATACCATTGTATAACTTGAACAAGGTACTCAACCTGTATAATAATAGTTATTGTTATGATTGGCATTTATTATTGTAGCCACGGTAATGGCAATCAAATATTCAAGACATACATCTACCAGGCTAAGTGCTTTGTAAAGACTTTTATTTAATTCTAATAACCTGAAGACTTAGTTTTCACCATTCTCCACACCTTAGAGATGAGGAAATGAAGTTTACATGGTATGTTTCTTGTCCCTAAATTTCATTTCCTTTTCTTGCAAAAGGGAGGTAATTGTGCTATCTGATTTATAGGGTTGCTGTAACATGAACTTATTGGGGTGGGTGTTTGGTGAAGCGATTCAGACAATTTGGTGTGACTGCAGCCCTTATCAGATGGCCTGGGCCCCAGTCCTGGCTCCTGTCCATGTGTATCCCAACGGGCAGCAAGTGGTTGGGTCCCTGTGGCATGTGGTCGCCCTGGATTGAGCTCCTGGCTCCTGGCTTCAATCTGGCCCAGCGCCATCATTGTGGATATTTGGGGAGTGAACCAGCAGATGGAAGGTCTCCTTCTGTCTCTCTGTCTTTCAAATATAATGAAAATAGATAAAACTTTAAAGACGAAATTTCAGAGCCAGCTCTGTGGTGTAGTGGGTAAAGCTGCAGCCTGCAGTGCCGGCATCCTGTATGGGTGCTGGTTCGAGTCCTGGCTGCTCCATTTCTGATCCAGCTCTCTGCTTTGGCCTGGGAAGGCAGCGGAAGATGGCCAAGTTCTTGGGCCCCTGTACTCCTGTGGGAGACCTATTAGAAGCTCCTGGCTCCAGGCTCCTGGCTCCTGAGTTTGAATTGGCCCAGCTCCAGCTATTGCAGCCATTTGGGGAGCGAACCAGCAGATGGAAGACCTCTCTCTCTCTCTCTCTCTCTCTCTCTCTGCCTCTGCCTCTCTGTAACTCTGCCTTTCAAATAAATAAATAAATCTTTTTTTTAAAAAAGATAAAATTGCTGTACAAAGGGTCTTCAAAAAGGTCATGGAAAATGCATTTTATTAAAAACTATGCACAGATTTCATTTTTTTGGGCACCAGAATCAATTTATCTGTAAGACTTTTTAAAAAATTTATTTGAGAGGCTGAGAGAGCTGCCATTTGTGGATTCCTTTCCCAAATGCCCACAACCGCTGGGGCCGGCCTGGGCTGCTGCCGGCAGCAATCTAGGTCTCCAAAGTGGGCGGCAGGAAGCCAGCTGCCTCCCTTCTCGGCCTTTTGCCTAAGATCCCGGTGTAGGAGCCCAGCTGCTTGAGCCATGAGCCGCAGCCTCCCGGGGCGTGCATCAGCAGGAAGCTGGAGTCTGCAGCTGAGCCAGGACTCGGATTCAGGCACTCCAACGTGGGATGTGGGAATGCCAGCCGGCAGCTTAACCACGAGGCCAGAAGCCAGTCCCTAAACTTATTTTTTTGTCGTTTTCCATAAGCTCTTTGAAGTACCTGGACACTGTAAATTTTTCCCAGTACGTGATACATCAGTGCTCAGGAACTGTGCCACGTTGTGTTAGTGAACCAGATCTTACACAGTTAGGAAGACCTTATGGTAGCTCTATTTACTTACCTAACATAATAGGTGGTTGATTTTGCTCTTTCAAGAAGAGCTATAGCTACTTTTATTGTGTTAAGAGATTCTTCACCAAGGAATATCTTTGTGTTTTGTTTTCCTTTGCTCAATTATTCTAATCAGAATGGTTTTGGCTTGCTTTTTAAATATTCAAATTTATGAGAGGGTTCTTAACCCAGTTCCTAACATTGCCAAATCAAGAAAAGATGACAGAACTATCTTGGGCTAAATACTGTTGCTCACAAAGCTACATTTTCAGTGTGGAATTTCTCCATTCTTGGATAACTTTATGCAAAAAAAGAACAACAAGAACAAGGCAGTCTGGTTGCTTATATTCAAAGTCAAAATTCCATCTGCAAGGACACCAGGAGGGGCAGGCGCTTGGCCCAGCAGTTAAGATGTCCTCGTTCTATACCGGAGCTCCTGGCTTCAGCTCTCACTTTTGTCTCCCGACTCCAGCTTTCTGCTAGGCAGCAGTGATGGCTCAACTCATGGGCTTCCTGCCACCCTTGTGGGAGACTTCCGATTACATCCCAGCTTCCTGTCTGGCGTGGCTCAGTCCTGACCCAGCCCAGCCGTGTCTGTGGGCATTTGGGGAGGGAACCAGAGGATGGGAGCTGGCTCTCTGTCTTTTTCCCTGTGCCTCTTTCTGACTCTGCCTCTCCAATAAATCAATAAAATAAAATGCAGAAAAAGAAGACACAAGGAACAAAATTCAGTTTGTTTCTTTTTCTTTTTCTTTTTTTTTTAGCTAAGCAGCATCTGGCTACTATTTACTGAGTTGTAATGAACCAATTTTTTGTGAATAATAATTTCCCTGGCCAGCAGGAAAGTTTCCTGTAGCTTGGATGGGAGCGCCACCTGCTGGATGCTGTGCACAAAAGCTTCACTGTGTCAACCCACAGAAGGAGGATTGGCGGCTTTTTAATGCGAAAGTGCCCACCTTACACCACTTTGATTTTAGGTCACAGGACAGCTGCATTGCACAGTGAGAAATGTGGTCTTTGGGTAGGATTTATAAGAAAAACATAGGAAACGAATTAAATGCAAAAATATTGCGTTGAGCTATTGTTTATAAACCAGCCAGTGCCAGTAATAATCCTCTGTTTCTATGATGAGCTCACTAGGTTTATTTTTTTTTTAAGATTTATTTTCATTTATTTGAAAGATGGAGTTACAGAGAGAGGTAGAGACAGAGAGAGGTCTTCCACCCGCTGGTTCACTCCCCAGGTGGCTGCAACGGCCAGAGCTGTGCCAATCCGAAGCCAGGAGCCAGGACTTTCTTCCGGGACTCCCACGTGGGTGCAGGGGCCCAAGGACTTGGGCCATCTTCTATTGCTATCCCAAGCCACAGCAGAGAGCTGGATAGGAAGTGGAGCAGCCGGGACTTGAACCAGTGTCCACATGGGATGCTGGCTCTTCAGGCCAGGGTGTTAACCTGTTGTGCCACAGTGCCGGCCCCTGAGCTCACTATTGAGTTTTACACACTGGTGGTGTAGACAGCTGGTGGGTGGCTGCTTGCTATAGGGAGAGTGTACACTTATCTTGAAGAAGGGTAGGAAATTCGGGGCCCTTTGGGCTATGACCACGTGTTGGCTTTGATGTCAAATACAAAATCTTGTCCTAGAATTTTGGTTTTGGATCCACAGCCCCGCTGGTGGTTAGAGATGTCGCAGCATCTTACTCTAACGAGCTCTGTAGAGATAACTTCACCTGTGATACATGGGTCATGCAAAAGAGCCTGTTGGTACTGGGATAGTGAGAGCACTGGGACAACTTGAAATTCTGTCAAGGACAAGGAGATAGAAATGGCTGTTAGTAGCTTCATGAGGTTTCTACCCACTGGCCCTCGGGGAGGATATGACAAAGGTGTGTTGCACTGTTTTTGTGTTAGCTGCCAGGGTAAGCGGAAGGGTGAGGGCCTGGGAAGAGGGACGTGCACTTCGTCTTCTCCTTCCTGGGCCATTCCTCAGCACTGTGGCAGAAATGGTCAAGTTTCAGGAACTGATCTTCACCTTATTGCTGACCCGAGGACAGTCTTCTGTCATTTCTCCACATGATGAGACCGGTTTTCTGCTTTTAGGATTTTATAGTAGCTCATGGCTTGTAGGTGGGCATTTTAAAAAACTTGTAGGAAATTTGAATAAATTGTTTGTTTTGGTGCAAAAAATTGAAGCTCATTTTTTCATAATATGCATTTTCCACGAACTTTTTGAAGATCCCCCATATACGTGGTTTTCAAAATTTTTTTATACCAAAATAAATTTTTCTTTTGCTGTTTTCCGTGAACTTTTTGAAGTAGCCGCATATCTCATCTGCCCTGGTTCCCCTTTTCTGTCTCTGAAAAACATCATGTATAATTCACAAGAGTCTGCTGGGATAAAGCAAAAATTCTCTTTCTTTATTCCAAGGTTGCTTAATGGGCTTTTGTGGCTACATTTCCAAGCCTACAAAATTCAAATTTGGAAGGGGCTCAAGGCATAGAGAGCTTGCTTTTCTGTTTTTTTTCCTCTACTTTTTTTCACTTGGAGGGGGCGGGCGCTTGGTCTAGCAGTTCTGATATCTGATATGCTCCATATCAGAGTTTTTTCTTGTTTTTAAAGATTTTTAAAAATTATTTGAAAGGCAGGGTGATAGGAGAGAGAGGAGAGAGAGAGACAGGAGATCTTCCATCTGTTGGTTCACTCCCTAAATGACCTCAAGGTCAGGGCTAAAGCCAGGGCCCCGGAGCTCCATCCAGGTCTCCCACAAGGGTGGGTGGCAGGGGCCTGAGTACTTGTGCCATCTTCCGCTCTTTCCCAGGTGCATCAGCAGGGAGCTGGTTCAGAAGTGAAGCAGCCGGGACTCAAACCCGTGCACCCCATATGGGATGCTGGTGTTGTAGGCAGCATCATAGCTCACTGCCCTACAACCCAGGTCCTAAGTTTTTTACTTTTACTTTTAATTATATCTAGCTCAGGACCCTGTTAACATTAGACATGAGAATTTAGTGTTCGATGGGAAAATGATGGGCGTTTGGTGAGATTTATCCCAAAGATTTGTGGTTGACAACAATCCATCTTGTGTGAGATCCTGTGATGTTTGCAATTCTCGTCTGCACAGAGGTCAGTGCCAAGTCGGAATGCCGAGTGGAGATGTCACTTTTTACTACTGCAAGGACACAACGAGCTCATGTGGTTCACGGACTCTGTCCTTGCCAAAGACCATGCCTTCAGATTTCTCAGAATATTTTAAAAAGTTTGTAGAAGTTACTTTGGTACAAAAATTTTGAAATCTGTGTGCACAATGGGGCTTCAGAAAGTTCATGGGAAATGCATACGATGAAAAAACTGCACACGGATTTCAAAAAAAATTTTGCAACAAAATAAACATCTTTTCAACTCATTTTTATGTGAATTTTCTGAAGCGCTGTCATATGTTTCCTGATTTAACCCAGACTAGTGGGCTGGAAAGCATGGAGTTGGTCTTCATTGGGGATAAATCTTCACTTGTTACTTTTCTCTTGGGTCCCCCAAGTGCCAGCTCTGTTTTTTGTACTTTCAGTCTGGGGCAACCTTTGCCAGTTGTTGGGCTGTCTTCCTTCAGCTCCTCTAGCTCATACTACCCAACCACCAGCAAGGGTTTTATTTTTAATTTTTATTATTTTTACTGCATCTCTCAAATTATTTGAGTTGTTGTTAGAGTTGGTTTAATATCACCAAGTACCCCTCATTTTTCCATACTACGCTGAATGCCAATCACTACCTCATGTTAGCAGGGTCGTGAGTTGTGGGTAATCAGAAATAAAAACAGAAAGGTCGTTATGCCTTGGTGTAGATTGGTATCAGACCTGCAGAATTGCCTTGACTTTCACACTGAATCGATGTCCGCAATTGTCCCTGCCTTTTCATCACTGGGCTCTCAGAAAAAGCTGCTGTACAGGAATTTGGTTCTGAGCCTGTGCGGAACAGAGGAGAAATCACAGAGCTACATAGTCATTTGCTGTAGAACTCACTGGGTTTTACAAAAAGAACTTGAAACAAGACAGGAATGGAAGCCCAAATCTCAGTGGGTTGTTAGTGTTTCATCACAGAGTTTTGTGGTAAAACTAAGACGAAACCACAAGACTCAATGCTGGCCAGACCAGTCCTGGAAGAACGATCGATTTCAAGGTTAGCCAAGGTCAGGCGGAAACTTGGCTTGTTTTATTCCTATGTTCAAACCCCAGACCTACTGAGTTTTGCATGGCTTGGAGTTTCCAAAACAGAAAGTATTTTGGGGCCCAGTGCAAAGCTGAGGCCTGAGGACTACGGGTAAGGGAAATTCGGCTGATCTTGGTTTGCACTGTAGCAATGCCAAGGTGAAGGATTTTATCTCCCGAGTAAGTAGCTGAAACATATTTACTTCAACTGCTCTTTGGAAGTTTACAGGAACAAAACTGTGTCTTTTCGGTTGGTCTGTCTACCTGGTAGGAAGGCCAGGCCTCTCCCAGAGTCATCTGACATTTCTGTGGACGAGAGGAAGATTTATGTTTTGAAAAACATTGTGGCTATGATTACCAGGACATGTAACTGCGTTCAACTCCTTTGGTCCAACCCTCGGGTAACTCTCTTGAGGTAAAGGTAGCAGACTGCTTTGTCTGAAAGACTTGGAACTGGCCCAGGGTCTGAAAAAAGCCACGTTGCTTTTCCAGAATACGGATTTGAAGAAAACATAAACAAAGCAAAAAATGGTCACACTCAGAACATCGGACTCAACCCTCGATGGGTTGTGGGAAACATGGTACAGAAAAGTCTCCCTCCCATGGCGGTCTGGGGCAGCCCTGCTCTGATGAGGGCATCAGCAGCAGATGGGGCGAGGTTAGATGTGACGCTGGGTACGCCAGGACCACGTCTCCTAGGTTTTGTGGTGCAGCGTGTAAGCTGCCACTGGGGGCCTCCGCATCCTACATCAGAGTGCCTGGTTCAAGTCCCAGCCGCTCCACTTGTACCCCGGGAGGCTGGCAGGGATGGTGTGGGTACTGGGGTCCTGCCTCCCAGGTCGGAAACCTGGATGGAGTTCTAGACTTTTCACTTTGGCCTGGCCCAGCCCCAGCTGCTGTGGGCATTTGGATTTGGGGAGTAAAACAGCGGATGGAAGATTTCTCTCTCTATGTGTCTCTCTATCTCTCCCCTTCTCTCTTTGCCTTGCAAGTAAATAAAAAGAGCACATCCCAGAAAAACATACATTCAATTTGCTAAATAGTTTTTTTTAAAACTCTATCCTCATTGTAAGAGAAAAAGGCCCGAATGTAAAAAGTATTTCAAATTCTATTAATTACTCTTTTTGTTCTCTGTGTATTATGAAACACTTTCAAGTTAGAAAGAGGTCATTAAAATAGCAAATATTAGGGTCAGCAGTATGGCATAGCAGGTTAGGCTTCTTAAGACCTCAGTATCCCCCCATATGGGCACTGGGTGCTCCAGTTCCCATCCAACTCCCTGGAAGACAGGCCAAGTGCTTGGGCCCCTGCCATCCACGTGGGAGACCCAGATGAAGCTCCTGGCTCCAGGCTTCAGCCTGGCCCAGCCCAGGCCATTGCGGCCATCTGGGGAGTGAGCCAGCGGATGGAAGACCTCTCTCTCTCTCTGTCTGTCTCTCCCTCATTCTGTAACTCTGCCTTTCAAATGAAATAAACACATCTTTAAAAAAAAAATAACAAATACCCATGCGTTTGCCACTTAGAATTAAGAATGAAAATTGAGGAGTAATTTTTTTTATTTTCAAAAGAACAATGAATCTCTTTCAGTACAAATATATGGCGGGGGTGGGGGAGAAAGGTAAAATAAAGTTAGAAAGAAAGAAAAAAATAAAGGTAAAGGAAAGGTAAAAAGAAATATGTAGGCCAGTGCCACAGCTCAACAGGCTAATCCTCCGCCTTTCAGGCGCCGGCACACCGGGTTCTAGTGCCGGTCAGGGTGCCGGATTCTGTCCCGGTTGCCCCTCTTCCAGGCCAGCTCTCTGCTGTGGCCCGGGAGTGCAGTGGAGGATGGCCCAAGTGCTTGGGCCCTGTACCCCATGGGAGACCAGGAGAAGCACCTGGCTCCTGCCATTGGATTAGCATGGTGCGCCGGCCGCAGTGGCCATTGGAGGGTGAACCAATGGCAAAGGAAGACCTCTCTCTCTCTCTCTCTCTCACTGTCCACTCTGCCTGTCAAAAAATTAAAAATTAAAAAAAAATTTTAAAAATAGAAGCAAAATATTCCAGAAAGGATTGCTTTGGGAACTAAACCAATGTAGAACATTGGAGGAAGAGAAGGGTGGATTTGATTTGTGCAGACTTTTTTTTTCTAAAGATTTATTTATTTTATTTGAAAGGCAGAGTTACAGAGAGGCAGAGGCAAAGAGAGAGGTCTTCCATCTGCTGGTTCATTCCCCAGATGGCCACAATGGCCGGAGCTGCACTGATCTGAGGGTAGGAGCCAGGAACTTCTTCCAGGTCTCCCATGGACTTGGGCCATCTTCTACTGCGTTCCCAGGCCATAGCAGAGAGCTGGATCAGAAGTGGAGCAGCCGGGCCTCTAACCAGCGCCCATATGGGATGCTGGCACTGTAGGTGGCGGCTTTACCCACTGTGCCACAGCGCTGGCCCCTTTGCAGACTTTAAAAACCTGAGGATGAAGGCACAAGAGATGGTAAACCAGAGCAAGATACACCTGTCGCCGCAGCGTTTCTGTTTTTTCTGTAGGTATCAAGGTTTCACAAGCGTCACTCAGCCAAGACGCCCACCCCTCACGGCGGGGCTGTGCTGCTGGCCCATCCCCACGGGTGATGGATGCTTGCACCCCACTGCCCACCCTGGGCCTGGCTGTTCGCTCCTTCCTGGGCCGCACCACGGGCAATGAAGGGTTGCAAAGGAGCCAACCTGTGCCAAATGGCACCCAGGTCCCTCGGAGTCCAGCCAAAGCGAGCTCCTTCTGAGTGACTTGTGGTGGTGACGATGACGCTGGATGTGCCTCTGCTGGTGCACCCGTCCCTTTCCTAAGCACACCGTCGGCAGCAGCAGGTGTCTACGGGTTTAAAGGACAAGCGAAAATGATTCTGTTGATTTCCTTCTTGCGTTTTCCTTTGCCACACTCTTGAACCAGGGTACTTCACAAACATTGTGGAAAATAGAACACAAAGGAAAGTTTATTATGGTGCAAAAAAATTTTGAAATCCATGCATATGGGGTGTCTTTAAAAAGTTAATAAAAGATGTGTATTGTGAAAAAGAACTATGTATTGACCTCAAATTCTTTTTGTTCTAAAAGAAATGTCTTTTCAATTTATTTATTTTCTTATCTACTTGAGAGGCAGAGGGATAGACAGGGAGATAGAGTGCTCCCACCCACTGCTTCACTCCCTAGACGCCTGAATAGCCTGGACTGGCCTGGCCAAAGCTGGAAGCTTGAAACTCAATCCAGGCTTCCCACGTGGCGGCAGGAGCCCAAGTACTTGAGCCATCACTGCTGCCTCCCGGGGTGTGCATTAACACGAAGCTGGGGTCAGGAGGCAGAGTCAGGAATTGAACCTGGGTATTACAATATAGGTGATAGTAGTCCTAACCTCTAGGCCAAGTGCCTGCTCGAAACTTATCTTGGAATCCCGTTTTCCATGGACACTCGAAGCGCCCTGGCGTTTTCCCCTAGTCATCCTGCTGCACCTGCTTTTGCCATTGTGTCTGTCGTCAGGTGTTCACTGCTGTCCACGGCGTGTTTATAGCTACTGGGCTGCTGGGGTGAGAAAGCTTTTCTCGCTGGCACCGGCTCTCTCTGAGAGCTCTTTGGGGCTAATGCACTCTTCTTAAATAATTTATTTCTCCCAACATCTCCACTCCTTTTAATCAGATACGCCTAACCGTAGGGCTCTATCAATGGGAGAGGGTCTTTAAGGGCAGCATTCGGAGGGCTTGCTTGCACCAGGGTCAGCTTGCAGGCACGCGGCCTGGGTCCAAGGCCATGTGTTTGCCAAGGAAAAGGGACTCTGCCATGAGACCATGTTGCCAGGGGGATTTTGTATTCTTTCCCCTTTCAGACACAGAAGGATCTCTAGAGTGTTTATTATTGGCCTAAATCGAGAGCAAGTGAGTGTCCTTATCATTCAAAGACAAACACACCTGTCTGGCAGCAGGAACTCCGCGTGGCTTTATGAACCAAGAAATCAACACTGTATTCAGCACCCGGCCGGGAACTCCGAGGGGCGTGGAAAGTCAAGTTGGAGGGGGGGTTCTCTGTGGGAAGATTCAGAGCCCACGAGTTCCCAGGGGAAGACGGGACATGGTGGTGTCTGCACAGCCTTGTGTCCTCTTCTTGTCCCTGATGCTGTTACGTGCGGGATACGGGTTCTCCAACGGGACTGCAGCCAGGTTCGCCTGGTCTCTCCACACTTCACTTCTTTCCTTCATGCTTAAAAAGGAGCTGGTTTAGTTTTTTTTTTTATTTAATAAATTAATTTATTTGAAAGGCGAGTTACAGAGGGAGAGGGGAGAGACAGAGAGAGGCCTTCCATCCACTGGTTCACTCCTCAAATGGCCACAACAGCCAGGGCTGGGCCAGGCTGAGTCCAGGAGCTTGGAGCTCCATCTGGGTCTCCCACATGGATGGCTGGGGTCCAAGGCTTTGCACCGTCTGCTGCTGCTTTCCCAGGCACATTGGTAGGGAGTGAACTGGAAGTGGAGCAGCCAGGACTGGAATTGGCACTCACAGGGGATGCGTGTGAGAGGTGACGGCTTAACCCTCTGTGCCACAGCGTGGGTCCTCCACCAAGCGTTTAGAATGCACAAAACAAAGTGCAGCGCTTTTTGTGAGGAATTCATTGTGAGAGGAGATTTAATAGGCCTGGCAACAGCAATGCATGGGAATAGCATACAGCAAGCTAGCAAGGTTCCTGGAGTTAGATGATGATACTGGGACACTCAGAGTCTATGGAGTGAGTGCTGAGGCTGTAAAAATGGCTAGAGGTTGGGACCAGCGCTGTGGTGCAGCAGGTTAACGCCCTGGCCTGAAGCGCCGGCATCCCATAGGGGTGCCGGTTCTAGTCCCAGCTGCTCCTCTTCCAATCCAGCTCTCTGCTGTGGCCTGGGAAAGCAGTAGAAGATGGCCCAAGTCCTTGGGCCCCTGCACCCATGTGGGAGTCCCGGAAGAAGCTCCTGGCTCCAGAATGGGACAGCTCTGGCCTTTGTGGCCATCTGGGGAGTGAACCAGCGGATGGAAGCCCCCTCTCTCTCTCTCTCTCTCTCTGCCTCTCCTCTCTCTGTAACTCTGACTTTCAAACAAATAAATCTTTAAAATAAAAAAAAATGGCTAGAGGTTTCTTGGGATATGTGGCGGATTTTATTCAGGTTCCTAGAAATCTCACTGGAAAAGACCGGGGCGGGGGTGGGGGGATGGCAAAGTTATTGAAAGAACAGGGGACACGTCTGAGAGGCCTGGGTGGGAACTGCGGAAGACAGCAGTAAAGTAAACTGCCTAGAGGAGGCGGCCGGTGCGCTGGTGTTCCCACTAAAGCAAGGTGCAGGTGCTTCCAGAATGTCAGTCGCTCATCTAAAGGCAGGAGAGCTGTTGCGGATGAACGCCTAACAGTGATGAACAGCTGTGGGGGGTGGGTTTCAGACTGTCTTCCCCCAGAGGGCCTAGACAGAGAAAGGCCGTGGCACTGAGGGCAGGATCGTGCCTTCTGTACCTGGTTCTAGGCAGAGGTCCTCGTGGCCCTAAGCACACATCCTGTGTGGGCCAGATTCTGAGGGGCCCAAGCACTCGGGCCATCTTCTACTGCTTTCCCAGGCCATAGCAGAGAGCTGGATCGGAAGAGAAGCAGCCGGGACTAGAATCGGCGCCCATACGGGATGCTGGCGCTTCAGGCCAGGGCTTTAACCCACTGCGCCACATGACATTCTTAAGTTATAGCATACTCCAGGAGAAGAGAAGAGTAATATCTTAAAAGAAAAAATGCAAGTCCTGAACTGAAGAATTCCTGGTTTACTGTTCTTTGGCACAAGCTAGACAAAGAGAGAATATGGGGGCAGCACTGTGGCATGGTGGGTAAGCTCCTCTCTCGGAACCAGCACCCCATATGCCAATTCGAGTGCTGGCCACCCTGCGTCCAATCCACCTTCTTGCTAATGTGCCTGGGAAGGCAGTGGAAGATGGGCCAAGAACTTCAGCCCCTGCCAACCAGGAAAGATTGATTTCCAGGCCACAAGGTTTGGCCTGACCCAGCTTAGGCGGTGGCTGCCATTTGGGGAGTGAACAGTGGACGAAGATCTCTCTCTCTCTCTGTCTTTCCCTCTGTCTTTGTAACTCCGCCTTTTGAAGACAGCAAGAATTCTTTGGGGGGGGGAACACCCCACTTTCTATTTGGAATTCAGACAGGGGAGGGATCTTGAAGAAATAAATCATATGCTAAACATTGACATCTACCGTGTTATGAAACATATCATCAGATGTGCCTTGAGAAAAATACGTGTAACATTAAAAAACCTTGCAGGCTGAAAAATTTTTTGCACTGGAATAAACCTACCTTGTTTCCATTTCCCACAGTTTTTTTTTTTTTTTTTAAGATTTATTTCTTTATTTGAGAGGCAGAGTTAGAGAAAGAGATCGAGATCTTCCATTCGCTGGTGGAATCCGCTACCCAGATGGCCACAATGGCTGGAAGGCAGGAGCCAGGAGCTTCTTCCAGGTCTCTTACATAGGTGCAGGGGCCCAAGCACTTGGGCGATCTTCCACTGCTTTCTCAGACTATAGCAGAGAGCTGGATTGGAAGAGGAGCTGCTGGGACAAGAACCGGAGCCCATATGGGATGCAGGCGAGGCAGACAGAGGCTTAACCCACTACACCACAGCACTGGCCTCTCCCATAGTACTGTTGTGTTCCTTGTATGGTCTTAGACAAATAACTTGCCATGCCCCATGGCCTCTGTTTTTCTCTCTGCAAAATGGAGACAGCAGCAACCACTTTTCAGAGTGGAAAGTTGCGTGAGCCAAGGCACGTAAGGGCTCATCGTCTTGCGCCCCAAATGCGAATTCTGTCCCAGCCTCGTCCTCTGTTTTTCTTCGGAGGGCTACGCCTGTATTTTATTTTAGTCCATCGTGTTTTTCCCTCTGTTCTTGGCTTTTCTCGTTGTTTTTGTTCTTATTTTTTCTGGCTGATCTTGCCTCTTCGGTTTCCCTCTTTCCCCTCCCGTGGATGTTTGTTTTGCCTGTGTTTATTTTTCCATCGTGAACTTTCCTTGAGTTTCTTTCTCATTTGCTTTTTTGCAGGCGCCTTTTGTTTTACCTGGGGCTTTAGGGCCTTGCACGTTGGTGTCAACACTGACTGCTGATTTTGGACTTTGCTGGGGAGAGGGGGGTGGAAGGTGTGGGGAGGCCTGGACGAGGAGGGTGGGGTGGAAGTGGTTCGTTGCTTGGCTGTCCCGTGTTTTACAGACAGACATTTCAGCTCCCGGCCAGCAGGCTGACACTTTTTCCCACGGGTCCTCAGGGTTTTTGAATCTGCCCTGATTTCACTCGCCCCCGCCCTCCCGTCCTCTCTGCTCAGTTACAGCGGAGTTCAGCTTCCCCTCCCGGCGGCGGCTTCCTGCTGCCTATTAGGGCCCGCCTCTCACGTTTCACTTGGGCGGAACACCCACTGGAGGGGGAGCTGACTTGTGCAAGGGGGAGGACCCGCGGACAGTGACAGTAGGAATAACAGTTGCATGGGAGTGCCAGGGCCCAACAAGGCCAAAGGCAAGACAGCAGGAACGCACGACCCTCATCCGTCAGGCATGGAGCCTAAATAGAATCCGGAGAACACATAGCAAAGAGGCCAACTAAGGGAGGAGTGGCTGATGACCGGAAGCAAAAGCTGGCACTGTGATGCAGTGGGTAAAGCCACCGCCTGCAGTGCCGGCATCCCAAATGGGCGCAGGTTCGAGACCTGGCTGCTCCACTTCCAATCCAGCTCTCTGCTATGGCCTGGGGAAAGAGTAGAAGATGGCCCAAGTCTGTGGACCCCTGCACCCCCTGGGAGACCCAGAAGAAGCTCCTGGCTCCTGGATTGGTATAGTCTGGCTGTTGTGGCCATTTAGGTGTGAACCAGCAGATGGCAGAGTTTCTCCCTCTCTCTCTTTCTCTCTGCCTCTAACTCTGATTTCCTTTTTTTTTTTTTTTTTTAAGATTCATTTATTTATTTGAAAGTCAGAGTTACACAGAGAGAGGAGAGGCAAAGGGGGGGGAGGGAGAGGGAGAGAGAGAGAGAGAGAGAGAAAAGAGAGAGAGGTCTTCCATCCACTGGTTCACTCCCCAGTTGGCCGCAACGGCTGGAGCTGCACTGATCTGAAGCCAAGAGCCAGGAGCCTCTTCCAGGTCTCCCATGCGGGTGCAGGGGCTCAAGGTCTTGGGCCATCTTCTAATGCCCTCCCAGCCATAGCAGAGAGCTGGATCAGAAGTGGAGCAGCCAGGATTTGAAGCAGTACCCATATGGGATGCTGGCACTGCAGGCGGCAGCTTTACCCATTATGCCCATTATGCCCCTATAACTCTGACTTTCAAGTAAACAAATAAAAATCTTAAAAAAAAAAAAAAAAGCTGGGAAGTGTTGCGTGCATTTTAATTCCACAAGCATTCTTTCATCCCCTATCCTTGGCCAAACAGCGTAGGGATTTTATTCTACCTTGAATAGCCATGATGGTCCAGCAATGCTTTTCAAAGAGTTAGAATCTCCATGAAGTCATATTTAGTGCTTTAAATTCAGACCTTGTTTTCTAGCTTGAGATTCACCATGGATGGGAGCCCGGGGAGCAATGGCAGTAATAGATCTTTTTTTTTTTTTTAATATTGATTTTTTCTTTATTGATCGATAGACAGAGAGACAGGGCCATCTTGTAACGCTGGTAAATCTCCTGAACACAAATCTCTGTGTCCTTGGGTGCCTGACCCAGATGGGTGCTGCCAGGAGGGATTCCAGCAGACAGAGCCCAGAGTGGGATTTTGAGCTGGGTTACTTGTGTGACTGCTAGCAAAGCAGGTCCCAGCCCTGGGAGGACGAAGTATGCAGGGCCCTGGCATGTGCAGAGCTGCTGTTTTTTATTTTTTTAATTTTAATTTTTAATTTTTTTGACAGGCAGAGTTAGATAGTGAGAGAGACAGAAACAAAGGTCTTCCTTCCGTTGGTTCATCCTCCAATGGCCGCTGCAGCCGGCGCACTGCACTGATCCGAAGCCAGGAGCCAGGTGCTTCTCCTGGTCTCCCATGCGGGTGCAGGGGCCCAAGCACTTGGGCTATCTGCCTTCCCGGGCCACAGCAGAGAGCTGGACTGGAAGGGGAGCAACCGAGACTAGAACCCAGCGCCCCAACCAGGACTAGAACCCCGTGTGCCGGTGCCACAGGCGGAGGATTAGCCTAGTGAGCCACAGCGCCGGCCTTTTTTTTTTTTATTTTTTCAGAGCTGCTGTTTTTAAGCTTCCACTGGGGTGGGATGGGCTCCCGTGGAGGAGAAAGCCCTGGTGAACTAGCATCACAGGCATTTCAGAGGTGTGAGGGAAGAACAGTGCACACAGACTCTGAGAACATGGGTGGCTTCTGCTGGGGACCTCTGACACCTTGGGGAAAGACGATGACGATCGGACAGGGTTGGCACCGGGGGCTTCCTCGGCATCCTATAAGGGATTCTCATCTCCTGCAGCCAGCGGGCAGAGTAAGAGGATGACCACATCTAGGACTTAAATATCTGGGTTCTATGCCCAGGGCAGACCCTGGCTGGGGAGAGGTGAGGTGTGAGGGCGTCGGGATCCAGCTACTGGAGAGTATGGGATCACCAGCGTCCCCTGAGCGCGGTGGGCCTGCAGACGCGGTCCATGCCTCTCTCTGAAGGCGAGCTCTCCCCTTGCTTGGAGAAGATGCGACTTTGCTCTCTGCCTTCCCACTCGACATGTGATCCAGGGTGAAGCGGCGTGGATCAACTGGGCCTTCTTCAAAACTTCATCCTGGCACGCTGTATCAATGACACAATAATTGGACCTAGTGAACTATAAGTCACAACTCTCTGGAGACCTTCTAAGTCGCCTGTGCTCCAGAAGATGGGAGATGATTTTTACAAACATTCGAGGGTCTACCGTATCTGAAGTCTCAAAGATCCCAGTAGTTGTGGGCACGCCGGGACTTTCCCTCCAAAGCAAAGGACAGATGACAGCGTCTCTCACCTCCTGCTATTAAGAAGGAAGCCAGGGGCCAGCACCGTGGCTCACTTGGTTAATCCCCCGCCTGTGGTGCCGGCATCCCATATGGGCGCTGGGTTCTAGTCCTGCCTGCCCCTCTTCCAGTCCAGCTCTCTGCTGTGGCCCGGGAAGGCAGTGGAGGATGGCCCAAGTGCTTGGGCCCTGCACCCCATGGGAGACCAGGAGGAAGCACCTGGCTCCTGTCTTTGGATCGGCGCAGCACCGGTCATAGCAGCCATTTGGGGGGTGAACCAACGGAAGAAAGACCTTTCGGTCTCTCTCTCTCACTGTCTAACTCTGTCAAATTTTAAAAAAAAGAGAGAGAAGGAAGCCAAACATTTGATAGAATGTATTTTTTTTTTTTACTTTTATTGATTTTCTTTGAGTATGGAGAGAAAGAGGGAGAAGGAGAGGGAGAGAGAAGAGAGAGATCCTCCATCCACTGGTTCACTCCCCAAATACCTGCAACAGTCAGGGTGGGCCAGGCAGAAGTTGGGAGCCCAGACCTCCATTCAGGTCTCCTACGTCGGTGGCAAGGACTGAAGAACTTGAGCCATAGCCTGCTGGCTCCCAGGGTGTGCATTAGCAGGAAACTTTTCTTTTTTTGAAAGATTTATTTATTTATTTACTTCAGAAGCAGAGTTATGGACAGAAAGAGAGGTCTTCCATCCACTGGTTGTTCCATACACTCCCTAAATGGCCGCAATCTGGAGGCAGGAGCCAGGAGCTTCTTCCTGGTCTCCCACATGGGTGCAGGGGCCCAAGCATTTGGGCCATCTTCTACTGCTTTCCCAGGCCTTAGCAGAGAGCTGGACTGGAAGTGGAGCAGCCGGGACATGAACTGGTGCTCCTATGGGATGCTGGTGTTGTAGGCAGAGGCTTAGCTCACTGTGCCACAGCACCGGCCCCGGAAGAAAGGCTAGCAGAAGACTTGACTGGAAGCAATGCTGGCAGTGAACCCAAGCACTCCGATGTGGGACGCAGGTGTCCCAAGTGATGGCTTAACCACTACACCGCAGTGCCCGCCCCGGGGTAGTAGATTCTACACTTGGGAATTCTGCTTTGACCCTGGTCTGGATGACAAGAAAGACTCCTGGACTTGACCGGGGCTCAGAGGGGGCCAGGGCTCTGATGCAGGTGCGGGCTGTGCTGAAACTGCCCTGCCACTGGGCAATGTGACCTGTAGACTGTGCTGTAGTGGGAGAAGATGTCTCGAGGGGCCTGTGGGAAGCTCCCAGGGTTCTGGGTCAGAGTCATTACCTCCCACTTGCAAAATAGCTCCTGTTAAGCTCCTGGAGATGTTGTAGGGTGAAAGCACCGTGTGGCCAGAGCTGGATTTTTCTCAGCGCTTCTGTGTCACAGGATCAGGTAGGCCCACTGCATGCTGGGAATAGGGCATGTGGGATTGAGCACGAATGGGCAGAGGGGCACAAGGAAGCTCAGGGCAGAGGCCAGACGCTGCCCTACTCTGCTGTGCCTTGGTCCTGCCCTCTCATATGGCAATAACGAGCAAGTTCATGGTGAGGGGCAGAGGCCTGGAATCTCTAGAAAGCCAGAGGCAGGGGATTATGGCCAACTTCTCCCTTGCAACTGGGGTCCGGCTGACCTTCTCCTGATTCTGTTTGCCTCATTTGCTGTAAGTCTGCAAGAGGACTTCAAAAAGTTCATGGAAAATTCACACTCTAACTAGTTCCTTTTTTTTTTTTTCATGAGCTTGTTGTAGTCACCCTGTATTGCTGGAGATTATTCTCTAAGAAATCTGCACAGTGTTTGGTTTCTCAGAGAACCCTGCTTAGGACCTCAGGGCATCTGTCCTGCGGACATTGGGGCCAGCACCACAGCGCAGCAGGTTAAAGCCCCAGCCTGCAGCATCAGCATCCACTTCCTATCCAGCTCCTTGCTAATGCACCTGGGAAAGCAATGGAAGATGGCCCAAGTGCCCGGGCCCCTGCACCCACGTGGGAGACCTGGAAGAAGCTTCTGGCTCCTGGCTTTGGATTGGCTCAGCTCCAACCATTGTGGCCATTTGGGGAGTGAACCAGCAGATGGAAGACCTCTCTCTCTCTCTCTCTCTCTGTAAAAGTAGAATTTTTTTTAAAAAGTTACTTATAACGTTTATAAGTATTGGATATAGAGATAGAGAGATCTTTCATGAGCTAGTTCACTTGCCAATGTCCACAACAGCCAGGTCTGGAGCAGGCCAAAGCCAAGAACCAGGAACTGCATCTGGGTCTCCCACAGGGGTGGCAGAGACCCAGTCATTTGAGCCACCACCCGCTGCCTCCTGAGGTTTGCATCAACAGGAAGCTGGAGTCAGGCATGCAGCCAGGACCCAGCTCCAGGAACTCTGACGTGGAATGCAATTGTCCCAAGTAGCTCCTATTTGCTGTGTCAAACGCCCACTCCTTGGTCTTGTTTTCAGTTCATCAGTCGTAACAACTGTCTTGTGAACAAATCATCCTAGGAGAAATGTGTTGGAAAGCGGATGGAGAGTATGCCTTGCAGGGATTCATACTCTCTCTCCTCACTCCGCTGAGGCAGTGCCGGGTGAATGGCAGGGACTGGGTCATGCAGGACGCTGCACACGGTCCCCAGTTTGTCCTGCTCTCCAAAGCAGAGGACCATCATCCAGGGGTTTTGTAAAGGACATGTGCATGACACAGCTGGTTTTACCTTACAGCGTGGAGAACAGATCAGAAGGGGCCAGAGACAGAGAGGGGGTTAGGGTAGTAGTCGGGATTGAAGAAGAGGGGAGTAGATAATTTGAGGGACTTGGTGATAATGCTGAGTGTGGCAGTGTGGGAAGGCGAGGTGTCTGCCTTGCAGAACTGAATGGGTGGTGGATGTACGCATTCTGTGGTTGCTGGAGGAGGACCACGTGGTGAGAAGTGACAGAAATACTAATATTGCCTTGGGCACGTTGACTGTTTAAAGTGTCTGGGAGACTTACGAGCCCGAGAAGTGTTGTCAACAATGCAGTTCAGTATTCAAGTCTAGAGTTCAGGAGCGAGTACAGCGTGTGTGCATTTGATAGAGAAAGACAGGTCACTTTTGGGTATTTTGTGTCATTGCCTAACCGCTAGAGTGGATGCGAACACGTCTCAGCGTGATACCCTTGAGTTAGCCAGGACCCCGTGTGTCACCATAAAGCTCCGTGCTACTCGCTTCACAAATGAGCAGGTTCATATTCACAGGGAAGCCGTCACCCTGCCTCAGCTTGGTGTTTTTTATTGCGAGTGTGGAGGAATGCTGGCAGCAGCTGAGACTTTTCTGAGCCAAGTTTGCCTTGATTTGCTCCCATCGTTAAAGGGTCTCCTTTTCATGCAGTGAACTCGCCAGTTACTGCTTAGGTCAACTTTCCATCAGAGGCGATCGCTTTGGGATTGCAGGCTAGCAACGTCTAACCAGGAGTTGGGCTCTGCACGCCATCAAAGACAGCCATTGGAGAGCTGTGAAAAGTGTTTGGAGTCAGATCCCAAGTACATTTGTGTGCAAAACAGAATGCGGTCAACTGGGGCAGGAGGGAGGGAGCAGTGGTGGCCATGAGGAAACTATGTCTAATCCCATTTTTTTAAAAAGTCTGCAAAGTGTTGCTTCCGTAAGTGATTTAGTTTCTTAAAGGGCCATACCTCCCTTTGAGCCTTTGGAACCACAGGCACGTCCTGTGGTTAATTTGTTTAAGTTTGGCTTGGTTTTGCTTAACCTCCCAGAGAGCTGTTTGAGTAATTATACATTACTCCACTAATTATATATTTTTATATATTATTATATATTTATTATATATATAATACATTGGTTTGAGGGGTACTCTCAGAGAGAGAGAGAGAGAGAGAGAGAGAGAGAGAGATTGAGATTCTGTCTGCCGATTCACTCTCCCAGTGTCCACAGCAGCTGAGGCTGGGCCAGGCCCAGGCTGAGAGCTGACAATGCCATCTGGGTCTGGCAGGGACCCAAACACTGAGCCGTCACTGCTGTCTCCCTGGGGCTGCATTAGCAGGAATCTGGAGCTGGAAGCCAGAGCTGATTACAGAACCCAGGCACTGTCACATGGGATGCGGGTGACCCACGTAGGTCTCTACCGCTAGGCCCAGTGTCCACCTCTGCTGCTGTATTGGTAACTGGGAACGGAAGGTGAGTTGATGATGCCTTCACTGCTCCTTTGAGGAGGTGCTGGGAGTTCATACCGTTTCTTTGTTGCACCTGTTGTTCCCTTAAGAGGTTTTCCTAAATGCTTCTTGGTTTTGCAGACTATGGTTGCTGTGAAAGAAATGACCAATACACCAAGCTTGATTTCCTCTTGAAGCTCTCTGTGTGGCTTCTCCTGCATGATTTTACTACAATTTCTATGATGTTTCTGTTAGTGAGTTCATGAAGGAAAGCAGGTGTTTTATCCCCATTTTCTTATGGGTAGAGAATGACCTATGGAGTTCATGAATAGCAGAACCAGGGTTGGGGCACAGGTGCTTTGATTTCAGTCCGAACAAGAGAAAAGTACATGAAGACAAAGTATAAAGGAGGGTGTTGGAGAAAGAACAGCAAAGAAAAAATGAGATGATTCTGGTAATTCTTTCAGGAAAGTTTTTTCGCTCTTGGGAAGACATTGACAAATGCCACGAGGCTCCATGTCAGGAGTTCAAACTCCATATATATTATAGTATAATAGAAGAATTAAGAAGTGTCATGGGAGAGCTATCAGGCAAAGTAAATCATAAAGCAAAATGATTTCTGTCGATGGTCTTGCTTTCTTCATTCCAAGTATCTAACACTTTCTCATTGTTTATGTTGAAGTGGATGTCATATATTTATGATTTTTCATTCAGGAATCTTAATGCTATGTTGCACATATTTTGGCATAAGATTCCTTAATTTTCTCAAATATATATTGTCCCTTAGCCACATTTTGCCCATTGAAGTCACTGTAAGCTTCCAAGTTTGTAATTTTTTGTTCCTAAGATTATGGGTGGTAGAGCCGGGTAGGACAGCAGGAAATCCTCCAACCCCATACTGGACTCAGCTTGTATTGCTGTGGGCGACCATGACAGAGACCCACGACTTTCCATGGAGTAACTCATGGCCAATCAACTCGTGGCCCTGATACTCTATCCTATCCTCACCTAGTTTTAAAACCTCTCTTTCAAAGGGTGGGCATTTGACACAGCAGATATGATGCCACGTGGGACAGCTGCATGCAATATCAGAGTGTGTGGGTTCAAGTCCCAACTCCGCTCCTGATTCCAGCTTCCTGCTAATGTGCAGAATCTTGGGGGGAACGGATGACAGGTCAAGTATTTGGGTCCCTGCCGCCCACAATGGGAGGCTGAGTTCTCAGCTCCTGGCTTTGGCCTTACCAAAACCGGCTGTTGCCAGCAGTTGAGGAGTGAACCAGTAGGTATGAGATTCCTACTGTCTGTCTCCATGTCTCTGCCTTTCAATTACTGAAAAAATTTTCTAAAATGCATTTCAGAATATCCTGTTATAAGAAGTAGAATTGGTTGGATTTGATAAAGAAAAGGTATATTAATGAATGTGACATTTAATAAAACATAATTAACTTTTTCACCCAGTATATCATGCTGTGTGTGTGTGTGGATTGTTAAATAACAAACCACTGCTACTTCTTTGCAGGAGAGGTGTGATGGCTGCCCTGTACCTGAGGTCAGTTTGGAGAGAGTTCACTTACATAAACATGTACTCAAAAAGCATTTACTGAGTGCCTATTATACTCAAGGCATTTTTTTTAAAGATTACTGGCTGGCGCCATGGCTCACTTGGCTAATCTTTGCCTGCAGCAAGGCACCCTGAGTTCTAGTCCCGGTTGGGGAGCCAGGTACTAGTTCCGGTTGCTCCTCTTCCAGTCCAGCTCTCTGCTGTGGCCTGGGAAGGCAGTGGAGGATGGCCCAAGTGCTTGGGTGCCTGCACCTGCATGGGAGACCAGGAGGAAGCACCTGGCTCCTGGCTTTGGATTGGCACAGCACCGGCTGTAGCAGCCATTAGGGGAGTGAACCAATGGAAGGAAGATCTTAAGTTCTGTTTCTCTCTCACTGTCTATAACTCTACCTGTAAAATAAAAAAAACAAACAAGATTATTTATTTGAAAGTCAGAGTTACAGAGAGAAGGAGAGGCAGAGAGAGAGAGAGGTATTCCATCCGCTGGTTCACTCTCCAGTTAACCGCAATGACAGGAGCTGTGCCAATCTGAAGCCAGGAGCCAGGAGCTTCCTCCAGGTCTCCCACGCTGGTGCAGGGGCTCAAGGACTTGAGAGCCATCTTCCATTGCTTTCCCAGGCCACAGCAGAGAGCTGGATTGGAAGTGGAGCAGCCAGGACTCAAACTGGTGCTCATATGGGATGCAGGCACTGCAGGCGGCCCCTCAAGGCATCTATACAAGTCCCAGCTCCCAAGGTGGTGGCAGGGTTCAAATGAGTTGATAAGCTAATGCATTTATGTGAAGGCTGCTTTATAAACTATACACAAATATTTTAGTATTGTTAGGAAAACAAAACAAATTCATCTTTTCCTGTTGCTTCTTTGGCACAGAGATGAAAGCAGTTCAGCCTCACACATTTGCAAGCCCTGGGAGTGTGGAACAGTGGTAAATCTGGCTTGGACTGGTTCACAGTCTTGCATCTCAGAAACTGCAGGGACTATGGCTGTGACGGCACCATCCGCCTCGTCCTCTGTAAACCCACGAAGGGAAGACCTCACTCCAATTTGGGTAGAAGAGGAAGCCGACATTAGTTTTGCCTTTTGCAGACACGGAACACTTGGCTTTTCATCCTCACTGATTTCTTTTGCAAAGTGCCCTTGCATGTCAGATGTGGACGGAGAACCCCTGGCAAGACTCGGTCCTCCTGCAAAGCAAAGCGGGCAGTTACTGTCACAACAAAGGCACCGTTTCTTTTCCTCTAGTTTTCATAAATGCCCAGGTGCATAAGCAAATGGCCCCAGGACTATCAGCAGCTTGCTCCAGGTTGCAATAGTTTCTGTGTTTTCTATTTTGAGGTCTCTTTTCTCCTTCCCTGAATTCTGTTATGTGGCCTCCTAGAAAATATTATTATTCTCAAAATAGAGATACAGAAAAAAATTGGCTGCATATGAGCATATGAAAACCAGCGACAGCTCAGCCTGTTGGGGCTTTGTTCACTATATAGGATTTGCACACCTAGGTTATGGTTTGTTATTTGTCCTGACATCTGTGCTACAAATTAGTACTGACTTCAGTTATACTTGGCATTAAAAACAGCAGAGAGTAACACATATTTTATTCTACAGAGTAGTTCCAGCTGGTGCTGAATGGAGCAACTTGACTTTTAACCAGCATTCGTTGCGAGAGTCATCTTGCATCATTGCTCTAGTTTCCAAGGTTAATTGCCAAGTTTTAATAAATATTGTGCAAGAGCCTCGACTTGGTTGTAGAAAACTTTCTCTTGGAGAATTTGACTCTCCAGGGGGAGTAACTAGTGCACTGCAGGGTTCTATGCCTAAAGCAGAATTCTGAAGTTCCCCATGACCATTCGTCTTTCTCTTGAGTATAACCTTGCTTTAGAATATCTGGGGGCAGGTATTTAGCTTAGCAGTTAAGAATTTGGTTGGACTGGGGCCAGCATTGTGGAGCAATGGATAAAGCTGCTGCCAGGCTGAAGCCAGGGGCCAGGAGCTTCTTCCAGGTCTCCCACGGTGGGAGCAGGAGCGCAAGGACTGGGGCCATCTTCTGCTGCTTTCCCAGGCACATTAGCAAGGAGTTGGACTGGAAGTGGAGCAGCTAGGACTCAAACTGGTACCCATATGGGATGCCGGTGCCACAGATGGAGGCGTAACTCACTGGGCCACAGCACCAGCTCCAGAGATTATTACTTTTACTTATTTATTTTTATAACATCTGCATAAATCTTTTATACTTAATAAAATAAAAATGTCAAAATTGAGGTTTTTAACTCTTCTATAGATACATTTCTTCTGTTTTACTTTATATATATTCAATTATTTTAATTAAACTATTTTATTGTGATCCTTAAACCACTTATAGAGGCCAGCACTGTGGCGCAGCAGGTTAAAGCCCTGGCCTGAAGCGCTAGCATCCCATATAAGTGCCAGTTCTAGTCCCGGTTGCCCCTCTTCTAATTCAGCTCTCTGCTATGGCCTGGGAAAGCAGTAGAAGATGGCCCAAGTGCTTGGGTCCTTGCACCCATGTGGGAGACCCGAAAGAAGATCGTGGCTCCTGGCTTCAGATCAGCCCAGCTCCAGCCATTGCGGCCATCTGGGGAGTGAACCAGCAGATGGAAGACCTCTCTCTCTGTCTCTACCTCTCTCTGTAACTCTGTCTTTAAAAAAAATTATTTACAAACATCTTTGATTTGATAAGATTCTTTTGCAAAGTTGTAAAACTGCCCAAAGATCCTTAAAGATATTCATAATCTATTTTCAGTAACTGCACTTCTAAGAATCTATCGTAAGGTTATAATACCTAAAACATATAGTACCTAAATTTGCTAACAGAAGGCAATGGAACAATTAACATTTTCAGCAATGGTAAAAGGGTAAACTATGATAAATTTAATGTTAGCATTAACTAATATTGTAGTGTAAAGTTGCAAATGTTTTCACAAACGAAAGAAATATTTTGTCGCTGCTCATACAAGGTATCTAAGGTGTTCAACTTCCCAGAAAGAAAATAGAATGGTGATTGCCAGAGGGTGCGGCAGGGGGCGATGGTGAGTTATTCTTTAATGGGTAGGGGTTTCAGTTTGGGAAAATAAAGTTCTGGAGATAGGTGTCGCTGATAGTCACACAACAATGTGAATACACTTAATGTCACTAAACTGTAAATCTACAAGCAGCTAAAAGGGTAAATCTCTGTTTTGTATATGTTACAGTAAAAAGTGGCAAGGTCTTCATAATAGCATGAGTAATGCTTGTTATATCATTTTATATTTTTCTTATTTTTAAAGATTTATTTATTTATTTGAGAGGTAGAGTTACAGATGGTGAGAGGGAGAGGCAGAGAACGGCCTTCCATCCGCTGGTTCACTCCCCAGTTGGCCACAGCAGCCAGAGCTGAGCTGATTCAAAACCAAGAGCAGGGAGCCTCCTCCAGCCCATGTGGGTACAGAGGCCCAACGACTTGGGCCATCTTCCACTGCTTTCTCAGGCCATAGCAGAGAGCTGGACTGGAAGAGGAGCAGCCAGGACTAGAACCGGTGCCCATATGGGATGCCGGTGCTGCAGGCAGAGGCTTAGCCCACCACACCACAGTGCCGGCTGTCATTTTACCTTAAAAAAGTAGCATATATATATATATAGCTATACAAAAGGCAGTGTCAAGAGATTGAGAAAGTGAGTCTGAGACCAGGGGGAAATATTTGCCAAAGACACATCAGATGAAAGGTTGTTCAAAATACATTGAGGACACTTCAGAAAGTTTACAGGAAAGTGGAATTAAAAGATAAGCGTATTTTGGAGCAAAACTTTTGATATCCATGCATAGTTTTTTCTATATACTCTTTTTAAAATTTATTTATTTGACAGATAGAGCTAGACAGTGAGGGAGAGAGACAGAGGTCTTCTTCCTTCCATTGGTTCACTCCCCAAATGGCCGCTACGGCCGGCGCTGCGCCGATCCAAAGCCAGGAGCCAGGTGCTTCTCCTGGTCTCCCATGCAGGTGCAGGCACCCAAGCACTTGGGCCATCCTCCACTGCCTTCCCGGGCCACAGCAGAGAGCTGGCCTGGAAGAGGAGCAACCGGGACTAGTACCCGGCGCCCATATAGGATGCCGGGGCCGCAGGCGGAGGATTAACCAAGTGAGCCACAGTGCCGGCCCCCCATGCATACTTTTTTTCAAAATACCCACTTTAATGAATTTTTTGAAGATCACTAGTGCAAATAATTCTTACAACTCAACAATTAGGGACTGGGATATAGCCTAGCGATTGAGACTCTGGTGAATACACACCTGCTCCCATAGCAGAGGACCTGAGTCCAGTCCCCAGCTCTGGCTCCCGCCTCCAGCTTCCTGCCAGTGAAGACCTGGGGAAGCAGCTGTGATGCACCTGAGTTCTGCTGCCTACCTAGAAGACCTTGTTTAAATTCCTGGTTCCCTGCTTTGTGGGGTGAACCAATGGATAGGTGCTCACTCTCCCTGTCTCTCTGTCACTCTATCTCTATCACATACATAAATGAAAATTTTAAAAATGGTGTGGGACTTAGGCTGAGGTCCTTAAAAAAAAAACCCTCAACAATAAGAGGATAAACTTGATTAAAAAGTAGGCAAAAGGGGAGCCAGCATTGTGGTGTAGCAGGTAAAGCCACTGCCCATGGTGTCAGCATCCCATACAGGGTGCCGGTTCGAGACCCAGCTGCTCCACTTTAGATCTAGGTCCCCACTAATGTAACTGGGAAAGCAGTGGAGGATGGCCCAAGTGCATGGGCCCCTGCACCCATGTAGGAGACCTGGAAGAAACTCCTGGCTCCTGACTTTGGAATAGGCCAGCCCCTGTTGTGGCCATTTTGGGGGTAACCAGTGGATGGAATATCTCTCTCTGTAACTCTGCCTTTCAAATAAATAAATAAATCTTAAAAAAAAATAGGCAAAAGATCTGGACATACACTGCATCAAAGATCTATCACCTATCAATCTATCACCTATATAATTATCTATGCATCTATCAATGGTTTGTGGAAAATGTGTATTTCAAAAAAAAAACTATGCATGGATTTCAAAATTTTTTGGATGAAAATAAACTCATCTTTAAATTTCATCTTTCATGCACTTTTTGAAATCTTCTTTTGTATCCTTGTGCTAAAGCAAAAATACAATAACTCACAGTAAAAAAAAAAAAAACACAGCAGAAGTAACAAACCCTTGAGATATGAACAGTGATTCTACTAGGGAGTGAGCACTTTCCTTCTCCAATTTTTCTGCTTTTTCCCAAGTGTTCTCCGACCAGCACACACTAAGTTTCTGTGGGAAAATAGACTTTTAATTCCAAAGATAAATAAATGAGACTTGCAGCTGAAGATGGCCGATTGAGCACATGCGTTTCACATCTGCTCCGTCCTGAAATGCCAATAAAACTGTAGAGGATTCCGTGGAAGGCACACGCTCGTCCAGGCTAGCAGAACAGCAGAGGAGCCAACAGCAACAAGAGCTGACGGACAAGGGAGAGTGGCTTGGGGGACCGGGGCCAGTGAGCAAGAGCAGGACCAGGCTCTTCGCATCTAAGAGTCCCCAGACCCGGGGATAGAGGAAGCTGTCATCTCCCGGGGGGGGGGGGAGCAGGAGAATTGATTGACAATTTGTGTGCATATTTGTTTACGAATCACCCTCATTCTACCCATAAGGAAACAATCAGACAAATGCATATTGACAGACAGTCTGCCAAACAACAGCCTGAGGTTCTTTTTTTTAAAGAAACAGCTTTATGGAGCTGTAATTTACGTGTTATGCAAGTCGCCTGTTTAAATGGTACAACCCAATGGCTTTTAGTACATTATTTATATGTGCAGCCATCAGCACAGTCGATTTAAAATGTTTTCATCACAGGCTTGGACCCATGAATACAATGTCATTTCCAGGTAAATAAAAAAGGCTGAGGCAGGGGGGAGGGGGCAGGCGCTGTGGGGCAGAAGGTTAAGCCGCTGCTTGGGACGCTGTATCAGAGTTCCTGGTTCGAGTCTTGCCTATACGTCCCGCTTCCTGCTAATGCTTAGCCTGGGAGGCAGCAGCTGATGGCTCAAGTATTAGGGTCCCTGCCTCCAGGTGGGAGAACCACATGGAGTTCCCGGCCCTGGCTTTTGGCCTGGCCTACTCCTGGATATTGTGGGCACTTGGAGAGTAACTCAGCAGGTGGGAGATCTCTTTGTCTCTCTCTGTGTCACTCTACCTTTCAAATAAATAAAGACAAATAAACATTTAAAAAATAGGGAAGCACTCTAAATTAAAGAGATCTAGATTAAAGAGGCAGGATAATGTTTTAAAATATATGATCTTTTTATTTTAAAGATTGATTTATTTGTTTGAAAGTTACAAAGAAAGGAGAGAGAGAGAGAGAGAAAGAGAGAGAGAGAGAAAGATTCTATCTGTTGGTTAACTTCCCAATGGCTGCAACAGCCAGAACTGGGGCTGAACCGGAGCCAGGAGCCAGGATCCCAGGAGCTTCCTCCAGGTCTCTCATGCAGGTGCAGGGGCCCAAGCACTTGGGCCATCTTCTACTGTTTTCCCAGGTGCATTAGCAGGGAGCTGGATTGGAAGTGGAGTAGCTGGGACTGAACTGGCGCTCCAGTAAGGGATGCCAGTGTCACAAGTACTGCACTGTAAGACAAGCTCTGAATAGTAGTTTCTTGAGTTTGAAATTTATATTATGGTTTTATGGAATAGATCGTGTCCATGTTTTAGGAGCTGATTTCTGAAATATTTTTAGAGAGGTGACTAACTTATTTTCAAATGGTTCAGCAAAACAATTTATATATTATCTTGCTGAAGAATCTATTGTAGGGGCAAGCTCTTGGGCATTGCAGTTAAGATGCTGCCTGGGGCACCCACATGCCTGTCAAAGTGCCTGGGTTTGAGTCCCAGCTGTTTCAGACACCGGCCTGCTGCCAGTGTGCACTTTGAGAGGCAGTAGTGATGGCTCCCATAGTTGGATCCTTGCCACCTACGCAGGGAGACCCAGATGGAGCTCCTGGCTCCTGGTTTTAGCCTGACCCAGCCCTGGCTGTCGCAGATATTTAGGGAGCGAACCAGCAGATAAGCAGACAGGAGAGCTCTCTATCTCTCTATGTCTCTCTCTCTATTTCCTTGTCTGCTTCTCTTTGAATCTTCGCCTTTTGAATAAGCAAAGTAAATATATGGATAAAACACTGAAAAAATATCTACTGTAGATCGTGCCAAAACAAAAGCAGGAGAGTGAGTAAAGCCGTAAAGAAAGACATGGGGTCTTGGAAAGAGGGGGCCAACTGGGGTGCAAGGGAAAGGGATCCCAAGGGAATGGTGAAGGGAGGTTCTGGGCTGACTGGTGTACAGCGGACACGCTTTTGGGGCAATTTCTTCAAGAGTCAAAATATTGGTGCAGCAGATCACACATTTGAATGTATTGTGTCACGTCTTGCATGTCCACTCCAAAACTCGTGTTGAAATTGAGTTGTCACTGTAATGATATTAAGAGGTAGAACCGTTTTTTTTTTTTAATTTATTTTTTTATTTTTATTTTTTGACAGGCAGAGTGCATAGTGAGAGAGAGAGAGAGACAGAGAGAAAGGTCTTCCTTTGCCGTTGGTTCACCCTCCAATGGCTGCCGCAGCCAGCGCGCTGCAGTCGGCGCACCGCGCTGATCCGATGGCAGGAGCCAGGTGCTTCTCCTGGTCTCCCCATGGGGTGCAGGGCCCAAGCACTTGGGCCGTCCTCCACTGCACTCCTGGGCCACAGCAGAGAGCTGTCCTGGAAGAGGAGCAACCAGGACAGAATCTGGCGCCCCGACCGGGACTAGAACCCGGTGTGCCGGCGCCGCAAGGGGGAAGATTAGCCTGTTGAGCCGCAGCGCCGGCTTGTTTTTGTTTTCAAGATGGATTTATTTATTGAAAGGCAGAGTTATATATAGAAAGGGAGATCTTCTATTTCTGGTTCACTCCCCAAGTGGCCACCATTCCTGCCTGGGACGGGCTGAAGCCGGGAGCCAGGAACTCCAACCTGGTATCACACGTGGGTAGCAGGTGCCTAGGCACTCGGGCCATCTTCTGCTGCTTTTCCAGATGCATTAGCAGAGAATAGCATTGAAGTGGAGCAGCCGGGATTTGATCCAGTGCTTCTATGGGATGCTGGCATCGCAGGGAGTGGCTTAACCACTGGTACCTCAACGCCAGTCCCCAAGAGGTAAAACCGTTAAGAGGTGACTGGGTGAGGAGAGCACTGCCCTCACAGCGGAGTAAAGCCTTTATCCCTGGAGTGGTTTTCTATGGAGGCCGTGGGCGCTGGTTAAAAGGACAAGTTCTGCTTGGCTTTTCCCTCCGTCCCACACTGTGCTTTCTCACTCTGTAACGTCCGTCTTGTGATGCAGCAAGTGGGACCTCTGTCTCGGGAAATGCAAGAAATAAATCTCTATAAATTACCTACCCTCAGGTACTGAGTCATAGCAGTGAACAGACTTAGACAACTGAGAGATTTACATACGGCGGAAGAATTTCTGGTTGAATTGATGAGTAGATACCTAAAATCCAACCAAAGGAAGACATGAATTCCAAGCAAGACTGAAAGTTACAGAGAAAATCATAGTGTACCACATACTTAATAATATTTGTGTGGCCATACTTAGAAAATGTGGAATGTTTGTCTTTAAAAATCTATCTATCTATCTATCTATCTATCTATCTATCTATCTATCTTTCATATATCGATGAGGTAGAGAGACAGCTGGGGTTGGGCTAGGGCCAGAACTAGGCACCAGGAACTCAATCCAGGTCTCCCACATGGGTGGCAGGAATCACTTGAGCCATCATTGCTGCCCTCAAGGGTCTGCACTGGCAGGAAGCTGGAGTCAGCAGCCAGAGCTCGGTGTCCATCCTTGGCTACAGCACAAGATGCAGGCATTTTAGCTGGTAGGCAGGACACCTGCTCCCCAGAATATTTCTCTACCCAAAATTCCAGTGTATGTTC
The DNA here is from genome assembly GCA_949820135.1 of Sylvilagus floridanus. Lineage (NCBI taxonomy): Eukaryota > Metazoa > Chordata > Mammalia > Lagomorpha > Leporidae > Sylvilagus > Sylvilagus floridanus. Next base: position 14,708,533 of record OX463228.1, on the reverse strand, counting down.
ATTCATTAGAAAAGTGGTAGAAGAACTGTGTGTGTGTGTGTGTGTGTGTGTGTGTGTGTGAGGGTTGGGGATAGAACACTACATCATACCTACAAGACCAAAATCAAGGTGGCAATATAAGCATATGGTTTAGGGATGTGGTGGTAAATTCCACAAAAATCAGAAAAAGAGTGAAAAGTTGTTTGCGGTGAGTGGGAAATGGAAGAAGGAAAGAGAACTCTTGTTTGGTAAAATAAGATTTTAAAACTATTTGACTCTTTAAGTCATGTGCACACTTTGCAGAAATCAAAATGAAATGAAGACAAGAGGCTATTAGCAGTGAGGCTCCATGGATCGGCCCAGGAACCGATGATCTGAAGTCTAATCCCAACTCTACTCAAGCTCTGATAACCGTGACCCTGAGCCACTCATTTGAGTTCTTGGAAGTACATGTCTTTATTTGAAAAAGTGGACTTGATAATCTGTAAGAAACTTCCCACCTTCAAATTATATAATACTCTAATAAAGTGCTTAGTGAGTAGATATGTAATTAAAGGATGACTTTTTTTTATAAAAAAAAGGTTTATTTTCTTTATTTTAAAGACAGTTACAGAGATATGTAGCAACAGAGGGAGATCTTCCATCTACTGGTTCACTCCCCAAATAACCACAACGGCTGGAGCTGAGCTGATCTGAAGCCAGGAGCTTTTTCTAGGTCTCCTACATGGGTACAGGGGCCCAAGGACTTGGGTCATCCTCTGCGGCTTTCCCAGGTACTTTAGCAGAGAGCTGGATTGAAGAGGATCAGCTGGGATTCAAACCGGCTCCCATATGGGATGCTTCAGGCCGGAGCTTTAACTCGCTATGCCACAGCGCCAGCCCCAACTTTGCCCATTTCTTAAATGGTTTGTTTGTTCTGTTTTTGCTGAATTTCTTGAGTTCTTTATAGATTCTAGATGTTAACCCTTTATCAGTTGCAAAGATAAAATGAAAGATTTATTTTATTTGTTTGAAAGGCAGAGTAACAGAAAGACAGGGAGAGACAGAGGGAGAAAGGGATGTCAATCCGCTAGTTTACTCCCCAAATGACCACAACAGCTGGGCTGGGCCAGGCCGGATTCTAGGTGCCTGAAGTTCCATCCTGGTCTCCTGCACGGGAGGCAGGAGCTCAAGTACCTGGCTGACTATGCCACAATGCTGGCCCTGGCAATTTCAATCTTCTAACTAAAAAAAAAAAAATGAAGATATAAGTATATTTAATAGCTTTTGCTTGTGAAATCTAAGTCCACTTATTATGTTTCTATAAATGATTCTAAGTGTGACCAAATACTTTCCTTTTAATTTTCCTAGCTAATGATGATAACATTGTTGGATTGTTTTGTTTTAGAACAGTAAGTATATCTTTATTGGAGCTAAGAAATAGAAATGAATATATTTATAGTGCTTAGGTTTTACCATAATTGTTTTTAAGTGTGTGACATTTTCAAACTTTTCATATTATGGTATTTTATAGGGTTTTCAGGAAATAAAATATTCTCAAATGGAGCCCACAGGGACTGGGATTTAGCCCAGCAGTTAAGATGCGCAGGTCCCACACTGCAGGACCTGGATTTGACTCCTGCATCCAGTTTCCTGCTAACAAAGAGGCAGTGGTGATGGCTCAAGAAGCTGGGTTCCTGCTGCCTGTGTGGGAGACCGGCATGGAGTCCCCAGGTCCTGGCTTCAGCCCTAGTCAGTCTTAGCTGTTGGAGGCATTTGAGAAGTGAACCTATGGATGGGAGCTCTCTGTCTGTCTGTCTTCCAAATAAATGTATAAATAGAAAAATGTTTTAAGAAGAGGACCATGAATAAGTACAGACATAATTCATTTTTGGCACTAGATTTGCAAGAAGTCTGAAATTATATATACAAATAGAAGTGTATAGTTGGCTCACTGTGCCACAATGCCAGTCCATGTAAGCATTTTCCTATACCAATTTTTGTAAACATGAATTTCAATGACTACATAATATTTTATTTTGTAAATGTGTCATTGTTAATTTATTTGTTTTTCTTGAACTTACATGCAATTTAAAAATTTTTGCCATTACAAGTAACACCATAATGGACACCTTGTAAAAAATGAACTTGTTTCCTGTCTCTATCGGTCAGATCTTGAGTTATGTAAAAATATAAGAAATGAAAAAAAGGCTTAGCTGGAAGTATATCTGCAGATACAAAACACTTAGGAAGGAGCTGGGAAAGAAAGGCTACATAAATCATATGATTTTGATTTCTGATTGCTTTACAATGTGGTTTGGCCATAAACTAAAATTTTAAATGTCTAACCTTAGTCATTTGCTGAACTGAAAATTAGACACCACTAGACCAAAGTAGGACTGAAGTGTCCTAGAGGGCATCAGATGGAACCTGGGGACCTGGGTGGCAACATGGACATGAGTGCATTGTCAGTCTTGGCTTCTTGTGTCTGTCTGACTCTGGGTTTAGTATAATAGAAACAAAATGTGTAGCAGAGCCAGATGACTCCACTGCTGAATTCTACCAAAGAACTCATTCCAATTCTTCTCAAACTATTCAAAACAATTGAAAGTCAGGGAATCCTACCAAACTCCTCCTATGAGGCTTGCATCACCTTAATTCCAAAACCAGAAAAAGACACAACAAAGAAATAGAACTATAGGCCAATCTTCCTGATGAACACAGATGCAAAAATATTCAACAAAATAGTAGCTAATCTAATCCAACAACATATTAGAAAGATCATTCACCCAGACCAAGTAGTATTTATTCCCGGTATGTAAGGATGGTTCAATATATACAAATCAATACATGTGCTACTTGAGGAATACTTGGAGATACTTGAAGATAATTGATAATTGAAGAAAAAAAAAAACCATATGATCACCTCAATAGATGCAGAGAAAGCTTTTGATAAAAAACAATTTCCTTTTACAATAAAAACCTTAAGCAAATTGGGTATAGGTAAAACATTCCTCAACACAATCAAGACAATATATGACAAACCCACAGCCAGTATCATATTGAATGGGGAAAAGTTGGAAGCATTTCCACTAAGGTCTGTAAACAGACAAGGATGTCCACTTTCACGATTGCTATTCAATATATTTCTGGAAGTTTTAGCCAGAGCCATTAGGCAAGAAAAAGAAATCAAAGGGATACAAGTTGGAAAAGAGGAAGTAAAATTATCCCTGTTTGCCAGTGACATGATCCTATATATTGGGAAACCAAAAGATTTTGCTAAGAGAGCATTGGCATTCCTAAGAGACTTTGGTAAAGTTGTAGGATATAAAATCAACACATAAAAATCAAAAGCCTTTGTATACACAAACAAATGCTATGGCTGAGAAAGAACTTGTAAGATCAGCACCATTCACAATAGTTTCAAAAAAAAATTTAAATACCTTGGAAAAAATTTCCAGGGAGGTGAATGAGCCCCACAATAAAAATCAGAAAACATTCAAGAAAAAATTAGGAAAGACACCAAAAAGGGGAACAATCTTCCATGTTCATGGATCAGAAGAATTAATAGCATCAAAATGTCCATACTACCCAAAGCGATTTACAGATTCAATGTGATCCCAGTCAACATACCAATGGCATTCTTCTCAGATCTAGAAAAACTGATGCTAAAATTTCTATGGAAACACAAGAGATAACACATAATTAAAGCAATCTTAAACAACAAAAAACAAACCTGGAAGTTTCACAATACCAGGTTTTAAGACATTATACCAGGCAGTTATATCAAAACAGCCATGTAGAGCAATGGTATGAACATAGTGGAAACTCCAGAAATTAATCCATGTGCCTACAACCAACTAATCTTTCAAAAGTGAGCTGAAATCAATATCTGAGAAAGAACAGTCTCTTCAACAAATAGTGCTGAGAAAATTGTATTTCCAAGTGCAGAAGCATGAAATATGACTCCTACTTTATACCTTATACAAAAATCAAGTCAAAATGGATCAAGGATCTAAATCTATGATATCATCAGATTTCTAGAGGAAAACATCCAGAAACTCTGCAAAGTATCGGCATAGGCAAGAACTTCTTGGAAAAGAAACCAGAAGCACAGGAAGTCAAAGCAAAACTAGACAAATAGGATTACATCAAGCTAAGAAGCTTCTACACTGCAAGGGAAACACTCAACAAAGTGAAGAGGCAAGTGACAGAATGGGATAAAACATTTGCAAACTATGCAACTGATTAAGGATTGATATCCAGGATCTATTAAGAGCTGAAGGAACTCAACAACACCAAATAACAATACAGTTAAGAAGTGCATAAAGGACACGAACAGGCATTTTTCAAAGGATGAAATTCAAATGGGCAGCAGACACATGAAAAAATTATCAGGATCACTAGCCACCAGGGAAATGCAAATAAAAACTGCAATGAGGTTTCACCTCATCCCAATTAGAATGTCTATGATCCAAAAATTAAACAAAAACAATAAATGCTGATCAGGATGTGAAGAAAAAGGTCCCATAATACACTGTTGGTGGGAATGTAAACTAGTACAACCATTTTGGAAGAAATCTGAAACTAGAGCTACCATCCCAGTCCTGGGAATTTGCCCAAAGGAAATGAAATTAGTATGTGAAAGAGTTATCTGTACCCCCATGTTTATTGCAATTCAATTCATAATAGCTAAGATATGGAATCAACCCAATCGCCCATCAACTGATGACTGGATATAGAAAATGTGCCACATATACACTAGGGACTACTACTAAGCCCTAGAAATCCTGTCCTTTCCAACAAAATGGATGCAACTGGAAACCATTATGCTTAGTGAAATCATCCATTCTCAAAAAGATAAATATCATATGTTTTTCTCTGACATGTGGCAGTTAATATAGTATACAAAAATGTATAGGAATGAAACATCTTGTGATATGATTGTTGTTTTTAGCCCTTGTTTATATTCCTGTGGAATTGTGGTCTTCCTACTTTTTACTTGTTGAATATTTTGGTTAGTGGTGAGTTCAGCCTGCAATTATGGAGTGGATTAAAATTATGTATTTGCAAAAATTTAAGAAAAAAAAAGAAAGGAAGGAAGGAGGGGGTTGAGGGAAGGAAATACGGTTATCTTCTTAGAACTGTACCTATGAAATGCAAGAAACCTGTTCTGTTTATGTTAGCAAAAGTTAAAGCAAAAAGATGGAGCATCAACAAGGGAAGAACAGACAGAGTAGCTCCTATAGGACAAGGTTTTATCACCAGAAAAAGCACAGGACAGACAAAACATGCCCTGTGGCTCTGAGAGAAAACCCCCAGCTCTGAGCTGGATTTTCACTGGTGTCAGAGGACTCCTGGGAATATGGAGAGTGTGGGGTGCTTCTAGTGACCCTTGCCCTGTTTGTTGTGATTCTCAGAGTCTAGGGGAACTGGGGGAAGGAGAACTCATTAAAGGTCATAAATTCCTAGATTCTGTGGGCATTTAGCTCCACACACAGTCAGTATCTAGTTCTGAATTGTGAAGTCCCTAAAAGATGATTTGGGAGAACATGGGAATGGAACAAACTTTTAAATTAAAGAATAACTTATAGGAGGGGACTTCAAAAAGTTTGGGAGAAAATGGAATTTAAAAATGTTTAATTTAGGCCTGGCACTATGGCATAATGGGTAAAGCTGCCACCTGCAGTGCCAGCATCCCATTTGGGTGCTGGGACAAGTCCCAGCTGTCCCATTTTTGATCCAGCTTGCTGCTAGTGTACCTGGGAAAGCAGCAGACGATGGCCCACGTGCTTGGCCCCCAGCACCCATGGTGGGGGTCCCGAAGAAACTTCTGGCTCCTGACTTTGGACTGGCCCAGCTCCTGCTGCTGTGGCCATTTGGGGAGTGAAGCAAGTGGAAAATGTCTCTCTCTGTCTCTTTCTTTCTCTGAAACTCTGCCTTTCAAATTAAAAAAAATTCCATTTCCTTAATAGACCTAAAAATGGACATAGACTCACATACAATAGTAATGGGGGACTTCAATACCCCACTTTCAGCAATGGACAGATCAGTTAGAAAATCGGCAAGGAAACAAGTTAATCAACACTGTAGACCAAATGTACCTAATGGATATCTACTGAACTTTTAATCCTACAGTTGCAGAATACACATTCTTCTCACCAGTTCATGGAACTTTCTCTAGGCTAGACCACAGGCTAGGCCACAAAGCAAGTCTCAGCAAATTCAAAAAAATCGAAATCATACCATGCATCTTCTCTGACCACAATGGAATGGAGCTGGAAATCAACAACTCAAGAATCTCTAGATCATATGCAAACACATGGAGACTGAACAACATGTTCCTGAATGAACAGTGGGTTATAGAAGAAATAAAAAGAGAAATAAAAAAACTGTTGAGGAACTTTTTTTTCATACTATTTGTCAAACTCTTTACTTAGTATAGAGTTAATCTTCTATGTATAAAGTTAATTGAAAATAGATCGTAGTGAAAAATAAGAATGGGAATAGGAGAAGGAGGAGGAAGAAGGGTGGGAGTGCAGGTACACTGGGAAGGATCACTATGTTCCTAAAGCTATATGTATGAAATGCATGAAGTTTGTGTACCTTAAAAGGTTTCTGGGTAAAAAATGATAGCAAATTAAAAACAATTCCATTTACATGAATTTTTTTGAAATGACCTCATATATAGAGAATTATACAAATAATAAAGGGACAGAGTGGCAAATAAAAATTTTGTAAAAACAAAATGAGCATAGCCCAGCAACTACTACCCCATTCAAGATGTAAAACATCACCAGCCCCTCAGGAGCCTCTCTGCCCAGTCCCATCATTACACATGTCTACAGTTGGTTGCCATTATTTTTATTTCTGTCACCATTGGTTACCTTCTAATAGCTTTATTCCTTATAGAAATTCAGTCATATAGATGGACTTTATGTTGCCCATCCTTAAGTCTATGGAATGCCTATATATTTTTTTTGACAGGCAGAGTGGACAGTGAGAGAGAGAGAGACAGAGAGAAAGGTCTTCCTTTACTGTTGGTTCACCCTCCAATGGCCGCTGCGGCTGGCGCACTGCGCTGATCCAAAGCCAGGAGCCAGATGCTTCTCCTGGTCTCCCATGGGGTGCAGGGCCCAAGCACTTGGGCCATCCTCCACTGCCTTCCCAGGCCACAGCAGAGAGCTGGACTGGAAGAGGGGCAACTGGGACAGAATCCGGCACCCCGACCGGGACTAGAACCCGGTGTGCCGGCGCCGAAAGGCGGAGGATTAGCCTATTGAGCCGCAGTGCCAGCCTTGAAATGCCTATATATTTTTTTGCATGTGTAGCTGTGGTTTTTCCTTTTTGTTTACTATATCATACTGTATTATCTCAGTGAATATTCTGCAATTTATTTATTTCTGCTATTGATGAACCTTCATTCGTTTCCAGCTTTTAGTTATTAAGAGTAAGGCTGTAGTCAACCCTCTTGTCTAAGTCTTTTGATGGAGGAACTGCAAGACTTGAATTGCTGGGAAATAGGATTTGTGTACATTCAGCTTTTGTAGATACTGCCAGTTTTCTCAAAATGGTTGTACCTACTGACATTCCTCCTGGAAATATATGAAAATTCTGTTGCTCTACACCTTCTCAAACACTTGGCTTTGTCAGTTTTTAAAAACTCAGCCAATTCAGGAGCCAGCATAGTGACACAGCTTGAGACACCTACTTTTTGGTGTGCTCCTTTGAGTCCTGGCTGCTCTGCTTCCAACCCAGTTTCCTGCTTATGTTCCTGGAAAGGCAGCAGAAGATGGCCCAACTATTTGGGTTTTTGCCAGCCATGTGGGAGACTCAGACAGAGTTCCTGGCTCTTGGCTTCAACCGAGATCAGACTGAATTGTTGTGGCCATTTGGGGAATGAACCAGCAGATGGAAGAACTCTCTCTCAGTCTGTTGCTTGGACTTTCAAATAAATAAGTAAATCTTTAAAAATCCCTTAGTCATTCTAGTGAGTATACAGTGGCATCTCATAGACGTTTTATTTTGCATTTCTTTGATGAGTAATGATATTGAGCATCTTTGCATACATTTATTCATTGCTTGGATAGTCTTTTTGAAGACGTGCTTATACAAATCTGCTGGTTATATTTTTGGTTTTGTTTGTCTTGTTCTTATTTATAGACAGGGATATGAGTCCCTTTTTAGATGTGTGTATTGCAGGTGTATTCTTCTATTCTGTGACTTGCCTTTTCATTCTTTAAATGGTTGATTTGATGAATAGAAATTTTAGTTATTAACAAAAGTTAACTCATCAATATTTTCCCTTATGGTTGAGATTTTAAAGATTTATTTATTTGTTTGTTTACTTATAAATCAGGATTAAAGAGAGAGAGAAAGAGAGAGAGAAGAGAAGAGAAGAGAAGAGAAGAGAAGAGAAGAGAAGAGAAGAGAAGAGAAGAGATTCTATCTGTTAGTTCACTCTTCACATGGCCACGACATCTCAGGCTGATCCAGGCTGAAGCCATGAAGCTGAAACCTCGCTGGATCTCCCACGTGGGTGGTGGAGGCCCAAGCACTTGGTCCATCTTCTGCTGCTTTCCCAGGCACATTAGCAAGGATTTGCATCAGAAGTGGCATAGCTGGGACTTGAACCGGAGTCCGTATGAGATGCCAGCATCGAAAGTCGACAGCTTAACCCACTGCATCACAACACCAGCCCTGATTTTTTAAAACTAGATTTTAAAATTATTAGTTAAAATATAACATGTGAGTACAGATAAACTGTGAAAAATAGCCTAATAGGTGATAAAGTGAAAAATTATCCCGAAGAGCTATATGAAACATACTACTAAATTATGTTAATTAATATCATTGGTCCCAGTAAAGAAATTGATCAGTGAAGTTAAAAAAAAGGACTCATTGGTGGATCAAAATATGTAGATACTATATGAAATAGGGTTTCAAAATAAAGTGGAAGACACATGATTTATTTGATGAGTAAATAAATGAAAAAATGAGTGAATGGCTTTAAGGCAACTGCTAGTTATTTCTTTTTCTAATTTAACAGGTAGAATTATAGACAGTGAGAGGGAGAGATAGGTCTTCCTTCTGTTGATTCACTTCCCAAATGGCCGCCATGGCCGGCGCTGTGCTGATCCCAAGCCAGGAGCCAGGTGCTTCCTCCTGGTCTCCCATGAGGGTGCAGGGCCCAAGAACTTGGGCCATCCTCCACTGCCTTCCCGGGCCACAGCAGAGAGCTGGGCTGGAAGAGGAGAAACCAGGACTAGAACCGGCGCCCATATGGGATGCCAGTGCTGCAGGCGGAGGATTAAACAAGTGAGCCATGGTGCCAGCCCCCAACTGCTAGTTATTTGAAAAAAAAAAATCTGGATATAAATTTCATACTAAACTGAAGGAAATTCTAAGTGGATTCACTATTTAAAGAATACAAATTAAGTAAAAAAAATATAGAACAGAAGCCTGGAAGAATTATTTATGTGCTAGAATGGCGACTTGTGCTTTTTTAGAAGATTTCTTTTTTATTTGAAAGGCACAGTTACAGAGGGAGAGAGAGAGAGAGAGACAGAGAGAGAGAGAAAGAGAGATGTCTTCCATCCACTGGTTCACTCCCCAAATGGCTGCAATGGCTCTGTTGCTCTGCCTTTCAAATAAATAAGTCTTTAAAAATAATATATTTCAGGAGCAAAAAAAAAATGTTCTCCAAGGGAAAGTGTGGGATGAAATTAAGAAATGTGAGCAAAGCAAAGCAATGAAATAAAACTACTAGTATAAATAATATGTAATCTGGGAAAAGGCTGATTCTAATCCAAATATTCCAGGTTAAATAAGGTATAATGTTAAGAGCACATAATATAGAATTAAACTGCCTGGGTTCAAATGCTAGTTTCACAGTTTTTTTTTAAAAAAAATTTTAGACTTTTTAAAAAAGATTTATTTTATTTATTTGAAAGAGTTACACAAAGAGAAGGAGAGGCAGAGAGAGAGGTTTTCCATCCTCTGATTTACTCCCCAGATGGCCGCAATGGCCGGAGCTGCACTAATCCAAAGCCAGGAGCCTGGAGCTTCTTCCAGATCTGCCACACAGGTGCAAGGACCAAAGGACTTGGGCCACCTTCTGCTGCTTTCCCAGGCCATAGCAGAGAGCTGGATTGGAAGTGGAGCAGCCAGGACTTGAATCAGCATCCATATGGGATGTTGGTACCGCAGGTGGCGGCTTTACCTGATATACCACAGCACTGGCTCCAATTTTTAAAATTATTTTAAAATTTATTTTTATTATTTTGTTTATTTATTTGAAAGGCAGAGTTAGAAGGGGAGGGGGGAGAGAATGAATCTTCCATCCACTAGTTTCATTCCCCAAATGGCGACAATGGTTAGGGCTGGGCCAGGCCTAAGCCAGGAGCCAAGAGCTTCCTCTGGGTCTCCCATGTGAGTGCAGGAACCCAAGGACTTGGACCATCCTTTGCTGCTTTCCCAGGCACATTAGCAGGGAACTGGATAGGAAGTGGAGCAGTCAGGACTTGAACCTGAGCCCATACGGGATGTCGGCACCACAGGAGGCAGCTTAACCCACTATGCCACAGTGCTGGCCCATCATGGCTTATTAATAATCTGTATAACTCTGGGCAAATTACCTAACTTCCTAGACCTTATGTGACTAATTGTAAGTAAAATGCTTGGCACAGGCCCTAACCAAAAGCAACCATTAAAAAGTACACATTAATTTTTATGATTATAATGGTCCCGGAATTGTCCAGATAAAAGTTAACACACTGATTTTCTTTAGGCATTAACCAGGTATGTGAGTTAAATTTTTCTGGTGTAAGTGGGCACGAATATATAGAGATAGAGGCATAGGAATCTAGCTTCCATGAGTGCTGCCACTGGGTGGTGACCTGCTACCTTGCCCTCTATGTAACCCTGGTGGTCACCCCAGGTCCTATGGGCTAAACAAAAGCCTTCAGATAATCTGCACAGTGTTTTGTCAGGCTCTGATGGCTTCCTGGAATGCTGCTTATCAGATGTCTGAAATGTGAATATTACTTGAAAAAGTCCAGGGGCATTCTAGGTAGCCAAGAGAGATCCTGTCTGTAAAACCATTTTCTCCTACCTGATAGCATGGGGGATCCTCTGGTCTTGCTGGCACCCAAGACGTGCTTCTGTCTGTAAGTACTTGCCCAGTTGTACTCCGGGTAATCCTGGATTTGTCCACTTTGTCCTTTGGTCTCTTAGGACTTTCCATCTCTGGTGGCCAGGGTTTTTCAGAAGCAAGAGATTCTACTTTTGGCCGGTGCCGTGGCTCACTAGCCTAATTCTCCGCCTTGCGGCGCAGGCACCCCGGGTTCTAGTCCCGGTTGGGGCACCGGAATCTGTCCCGGTTGCCCTTCTTCCAGGCCAGCTCTCTGCTGTGGCCCGGGAGTGCAGTGGAGGATGGCCCAAGTCCTTGGGCCCTGCACCCCATGGGAGACCAGGAGAAGCACCTGGCTCCCGGCTTCAGATCAGCGTGGTGTGCTGGCTGCAGAGCACCGGCCGCAGTGGCCATTGGAGGGTGAACCAACGGCAAAGGAAGCCCTTTCTCTGTCTCTCTCTCTCTCTCTCACTGCCCACTCTGCCTGTCAAAAAAAAAAAAAAAAAAAAAAGAGAGAGAGAGATTCTACTTTTCTCATCAGAGTGGAAGAAAGGGCAAGTCTTTAGATAAGCCAGGATCAGACAGTAAAAGCAATTTATAAAAAAAAAAAGCAGCTTATAAAAATGGAACATAAGAGGGGTGGGGTTTAGCTTATCAGTTAGGACGCTGGTTCAAACCCTTGTATCCCGTAGTGGAGCACCTGGGGCTGACACTGGTTCTGCTGCTTACTCCAACTTCTTCCCAGTGTGGACTCGGGGAGGCAGTGGTTTTGGTCTCTACGTGGGAGACCTGGATTGAGTTCCCAGCTCTCCTGGTTTTGACCCAGACTAAACACCCTTCCGGGCATTTGGGGAGTGAACCAGCGGGTAAGAGCACACTCTTGGTCTATCTGTCTCTGTTTCCCTGTCCAAAAAAAAAAAAAACCATCTTGGAAGTACAAAATATGTTTGTAGATGACGTTCTTGTAAGAAAAAGAGCCGAGAAAATTTGTGTGAATCTGTTCTTCCAGGGAAGGAAATACAGGAAGCAGAAGCAAGAAATTGAAGACACTGGAGAGAAAGGGGTTTTCCGACACATGTGGAGGTTCGTGGAAATTTGAACATTGAGAAACTCTCACTAAAATTCAAATAACTAGTAACACATCAATTATGGTTGCTGCTCTTAAAGTGTACTTACGTTTAAAGTCTATTTTTAACTTGGTGGGAGTTTAAACTGATCCTCTCACTTTGGAAGTGTTTGACTAAAGTTGAATATGGATGTAATCTGTGGGTCAGTAACTTCATTCCTCTGATAGGAATGCATGCAGATGTGCAACAGCAAATACACAGCAGAACCTTCATAGTATTTACAATAGCCCAACTGGAAGCTATCCAAATGTCTATTAACAGTGGAATGAATACAGAAACTGTGGTACCTTCATACAATGAAAACTTAACAGCAATAGCAATGAATAAACTTACAGTTAGGACAACATAGATGACTAACTAGAAGACTGAGTGAAAGAAGCCAGACAAAACAGCTTACTTATACGACTCAATTTATATTAAATACTAAAGCAGGCAAGTCTGTGCTGGTGGAAGTCACAGTATTCTTGGAGAGGGGGTAATGATTGGAAAGAAACCCACAAGAAGTTTTTGAACTGCTGGCAAAGTTGTGCTTCTTGATCTTGGTGTTGGTGATGTGGTTGTATTCATTTATTTTTAAAATGTGTTGCACCAAAAGTTTTATTTATGAAATTTATATTTATGAAATAAAAGCTTTCTAATAATGTGTTTACTAAATAAAACACATTTCTAAAAAAACTAAATAAAACACTTTTCTAAAAAAATGTGTTGCAGAGGCAGAGAGACAGAAATGAGATAAAGGAAAAGAGCGCTCTCAACTGCTGCTTTGGAACCCCCAAGGACCAGGGAGAGCTGAGACCGGGCCAGGCTGAAGCCAGGAGCTGGAATTCTGTGCAGGTCTCCCAGGCGAGTGATGGGAATCTCTTTATTCAAGTATCACCACTGCCTCCCTGGAAGGCATGAGTCAGGAGCTGGAACTGGGAGTCCAACCCAGGCCCTCTGCTCTGGGATGTGAGTGTCTTAACCATCAGGCCAGATGTCCGCTCCTACATGATTGTATTTAATTTGTGAAAATTCAACAAGCTGTGGATTTGTGAAGTGTCCTTTGTGTGTACATATTATTCTTCAATGAGAAGTTAAAACCCTACCATCAGCATGTATTTGGAAGTTTACAAGTATTTAGCTAAGTCATTTATAAATAAATATAGTGAAAGTAGAAATTTGTAAATACTAAGAATGACTCACAAAGAAAATACTGAATCGAAACTCACAAAATGCAGCAAAAGCAGAGAAATTTGTTTTTGAATGCTTACACTAGAGAAGAGGGAAGGCTGAACATTAATAAGCTAAGCATCACTTAAGATAGAAAAAGATCAGTAGAATAAACCCAAGAAAATAAAAGGAAGGAAAAAATGATAAAAGTAGACATTAATAAAATAGAAAAAAATAAACATAAAACAGATCAACAAAGCCACAGGTTAGTTCTTTCAGAAGACAAAGCTTTGCCAAGGCTGATGGTGAGGAGAAAGATAAAACGAATAAATAAGCGATATTACTAATGAAAAAAGAGAAAGTGCATATACAATAGAAAATTAAAAATTATAAAATATGACTTTGTGCCATTAAACACTTTTGATTAAACAAGTTCCTAGAAACATTACTTAATATAATATAGATTGAAGAAGCAATGGAAATCCTGTGGAGAGGATCAGCACTGTGGTGTAGCAGATAAAGCCGCCGCCTGCAGTGCCAGCATCCCATATAGGTGCCCGTTCAAGTCCCGGCTGCTCCACTTCCGATCCAGCTCTCAGCTGTGGCCTGGGAAAGCAGTAGAAGATGGCCCAAGTCCTTGGGTCCCTGCACCCGCTTGAGAGACTTAGAGGAGGCTCCTGGCTCCTGGTTTCAGATTAGCACCGCTCCGGCCATTGTGGCCAATTGGGGAGTGAACCAGCGAATGGAAGATCTCTCTCTGTCTCTCCTTTTCTCTCTGTATAACTCTGACGTTCAAATAAATAAATAAATAAATATTAAAAAAAGAAAAAAGAAATCCTGTAGAGTGCTTAAGAAATGACGTGGAAGAAATTGAGTCAAACATTAAGAGTTAATCTCTTTGTCCCTTTTCTACTCACACACAAACAACATGAGACTCAGGCAACCTTCCAGAGTGCTCTCCCGCACGTTCAAGGAGCAGATCATTTCAAACTCATACCAGCTCTTCCAAACAACACTTACAAGAGAACTATTCCTCACTCGTATTAGGACTTTGAACTTGATACCAAAACCAGGGAACACCACTGTGAGATGAGCATTATGAAAAAGATACTAGGGAGTGGGCATTTGGCCTAGTGGTTAAGAAGCTAGCTATGGCTGGTGCCGTGGCTCACTAGGCTAATCCTCCACCTGAGGCACCGGCACTCGGGGTTCTAGTCCCGGTTGGGGCGCCGGATTCTGTCCTGGTTGCTCCTCTTCCAGTCCAGCTCTCTGCTGTGGCCTGGGAAGGCAGTGGAGGATGGCCCAAGTGCTTGGGCCCTGCACCCCATGGGAGACCAGGAGGAAGCACCTGGCTCCTGGTTTTGGATTGGTGCAGCGCCGGCCATAGCGACCATTTTGGGGGTGAACCAATGGAAGGAAGACCTTTCTCTCTGTCTCTCTCTCTGTCTAATTCTGCCTATCAAAAAAAAAAAAAAAAAAAAAAAAAGACGCTAGTTAAGACATCTGCATCCTATATTGGAGTGCCTAGCTTTTTTTTTTTTATTGTTTAAATCTTTAAAAAAATTTTTTTTTTTAATTTTTTGACAGGCAGAGTGGACAATGAGAGAGAGAGACAGAGAGAAAGGTCTTCCTTTGCCGTTGGTTCATCCTCCAATGGCTGCCACTGCTGGCGTACTGCGGCCGGTGCACCGCACTGATCCGAAGCCAGGAGCCAGGTGCTTCTCCTGGTCTCCCCATGGGGTGCAGGGCCCAAGCACTTGGGCCATTCTCCACTGCACTCTCTGGCCACAGCAGAGAGCTGGACTGGAAGAGGGGCAACCAGGACAGAATCCGGTGCCCCAACTGGGACTAGAACCCGGTGTTCCGGCGCCGCAGGGGGAGGACTAGCCTAGTGAGCCGCAGCGCTGGCCTAGCAGTGCCTAGCTTTGATATCCAGCTCTACTCCTACCTCTAGCTTCCTGCTAATGTGCATTATAGGGGACAGTGGTGACTACTCAAGCACTTAAAATCATCTTGTGGGAAAATGAAGTTAAAAATGTCTTTTGTGGCCCAGGAGTGCAGTGGAGGATGGTCCAAGTGCTTGGGCCCTGCACTCCATGGGAGACCAGGAGAAGCACCTGGCTCCTGCCATCGGATCAGCACAGTGCGCTGGCCGCGGCGGCCATTGGAGGGTGAACCAACAGCAAAGGAAGACCTTTCTCTGTCTCTCTCTCTCTCACTGTCCACTCTGGCTGTTTAAAAAAGTCTTTTTCTGGCAAAAAAAATTGAAATCTATGCATAGTTTTTCATGATGTGTATTTTCCATGCACTTTTCAAAGACACCCCTGTAAGTATGGATTTCAAAATTTTTACACCAAAATAAACGTACCTCCTACTTCCGTTTTCCACAAACTTTTTGTAGTAGCCTTGTATGAAACCCCATCGTGGCAGGCTGGAGTTGGAGATCCTCTTTATTGAGCACATTCACAGCCATATCAAGAAAGCCCACAGATCCAAGCACTTCGGCCTCCAGCCAATTGCCAGCGAAAGCCGAGACCCTCACCCAGTCACAGGGAAATGCAGCCTGCTAACAGCCTGAAGAGACTGGAGGTGGGCCCTTCTGACGGTGGAGCTTCTGAATGAGAGTGTAGGCTTGGGAGACCGGGCAGAGAATCCAGACACAGCTATGCCTGGACTCCTGTGCTACGGAAACCACAAGATACTAAATGGGTGTTGTTTTAGGTCACTAAATTTGTGATAATTTGTCACCCAGCTGTAGAATCCAAATACAGGAAAATTTCTATTGGGGTGAGTGTTGATAGAGCATCATGAGTTGCTATGGACTGAATGGGAATTGAATCCCTAAACACATTCAGATGTTAAACCCCAAAGTGTTGTGTTAACGGATAGTGGACTAATGTTAATGGCTGATGGATTAGGGGGTGGAGGCTTGGTCCAATTACGGTGTCTGAACCTGGGAAGTCATTGGATTGGATTCGGCTGCTCAGATGGAGGCCATGGTTGAGTCGTGATGGCTTTATAAGGAGAGTCCACAGAGGAGAAGAGCGTGGCCCCTGTGTCTCTCTGCTTCCTGGATCACTCTTTGATGATTACCCTGTGCACTCTCTGCCATCGCTACCCTCCACCAGATGCCAGACTAAAGAGGACAGTTGATTTTGTGCTGTGAACCTTAGAACTACAAGCTCAAATACACCTTGTCTTTCCCAAGAGGCTTTAGTAAAAGGAATGGAATAGTGACTACTGCATCTATGTGTCCAGAAAGGAACAATATTGCTATGTAAATGAAAGGGGTTGAACTTAGGTTAAGTCGCCATCTGCAGTGCCGGCATCCCATATGGATGCTGGTCCAAGTCCTAGCTGCTCCACTTCCAATGCAGTTCCCTGTAGTGTGCCTGGGAAAGCAGTAGAAGATGGTCCAAGGGCTTGGCCCCTGCACCCACATAGGAGACATAGAAGAAGCTTCTGGCTCTTGGCTTTGGCCTGGCCCAGCCCTTGCCATGGCAGCCATTTGGAGAGTGAACCAGCATATGGAAGATATCTCTCTGTGTCTCTCCTTCCCTCTCTGTAACTCTGCCTTTCAAATAAATAAGTAAATAAATAAAAATCTTTAAAAAAAGAGGTTGTACTTAAATATTACACACAAAATATTTCGAAAAATTCAAGGAGGGACTGGTGCTGTGGCGTAGTGGTTAGAGCCACTGCCTGCAGCACTGCCATCACATATAGGTGCTGGTTTAAGTCCAAGCTGCTCCACTTCTGATCCAGCTCTCTGCTAATGCGCCTAGGAAAGCTTGGAACTTCTTTTGGGTCTCCCACACAGGTGCAGGGGCCTAAACACTTGGGTCATCTCCCACTGCTTTCCTAGGCCATAACAGAGAACTGGATTGGAAGTGGAGCAGCCAGGACTCGAACCAGCACCCATATGGGATGCCGGCACTGCAGGTGGCGGCGGCTTCACCAGTGCCACAGTGCTCGCCCTGGGCGATCCTTTAGATTCATTTTTTCTCATTCTCCTTCTCTCCTATCTTGCTCCTTTCATACTAGGCTATTGGTTCCATGTCCTGGGGAACACTTTTTCCTGCCATCTTTCTCCTAATCAAACCACCTTATGACTTGGTTCAAACATCACTTCCTCTGAGGGGTGCTCCTGAATTCCCCTAACTGGACAGAACTGCTCTCTCCTTCCTGTATCTGTAGCACACTGCATCATGCTCAAACACGTGCATATCACAGATGGCTTGTATTCCAGCCATGTCTGTATCTGATATGGCTGTGTTCTGGAGTGACATCCTGTTTGCCTAGAAATGATAGCAATTGGGGTTAGTGTTGTGATGTCCTTGCAGCACCAGCATCCCAGATAAGCACCAGTTTGTGTCCTGGCTGCTCCTCTTCCCATCCAGCTCTCTGCTATGGCCTGGGAAAGCAGTGGAAGATGGCCCAAGTGCTTGGGCCCCTGCGCCCATGTGAGAGACCTGGAAGAAGCTCCTGGCTCCTGGCTTCAGCCTGGCCCAGCCCCAGCCCCAATAGTTGCAGTTGCAGCCATTTCTCTCTCTCTCTCTCTCTCTCTCTCTCTGCCTTCCAAAAAATAAAAAAAATACATATTTTTTAAAAAGATTTATTTATTTATTTGGAAGGCAGAGTTACAGAGAGGCGGAGAGAGGCAGAGTCTCCCATTCACCGGTTCAGTCTCCAAATGGCTGCAATGGATTCGAAACCTGGAGCCTAGAGCTTCTTCCAGGTCTCCCATGTGGGCACAGAGGCCCAAGCACTTGGGCCATCCTCCACTGCACTCCTGGGCCACAGCAGAGGGCTGGCCTGGAAGAGGGGCAACCGGGACAGAATCCGGAGCCCCGACCGGGACTAGAACCTGGTGTGCAGGCGCCGCAAGGCGGAGGATTAGCCTGTTGAGCCACGGCGCCGGCCTTTTTTTTTCTTTTAAGATTTATTTATTTATGATACATGATAGCAATAGATATAATTCGGGAATACAAGCAACCAGTTTCATCCTATTTAAAATAAAAAAAATTAACTAAATGAATTATTAGTTTAAAAAATAATGCCACTTTTTCCTTTCTCGACTAAAGTACTTGGGAGGAGGTAGGCATTTGGCCCAGTGGTGCAGACAGCAGTTGGGACCTCTGTATCCCACATTGCAGTGCTTGGGTTTAAGTTCCAGCTCTGTTCCTGACTCCAACTTTCTGTTAACACCAACCCTGGAAGGCAACAGGTGATGGCTCAGGCGCTGGGTCCCCGCCCCCCACACTGGAGCCCTGGGTGGAGTTTCTGGCTGCCGGCTTTGGCTTGGCAGAGTCCCAGCTGTTCTGGGCATTTGGGAAATAAACCAGCAGATGAAAGCTGTCTGTCTGCCTCTAAATAAATAAATAACTCAAAACACCTGAGAGGAGTGGCGTAGGCAGGAAGGAGGTTTATTTCAGCGTACAGTTTGGAGGTTCAGTGCCCCCCATTGGTTCAGACACCTGGTGAGGTCAGAGAATGGCAGAGAGAGAGAGACGCCCCGTGACCCAGAGGGCTTCCAGGCCACCCGTCTCCTAGACACCATCATTAGAGCAAGTCTCCATCCTTAATCCATCAAGCATTAACATTAATCCATTAACCATTAGCATACACTTTGGGGTTTAACTGGCTACATGAACTTGGGAAAGAGAAATCCTGTTCAAACCATAACAGCAACTTCATTCTTAAATAGAAATGCTAATAATAATACAAACACACCACAGTCCTTCCTGCATGCTGGGCAGTGTTTCACCTTACGTAGCATCCCAGGAGCAGCATGAGCTAAGTCCTATCAACCCTGTTCTACACGTGAGGAAACCGAGGCAGAGCTGGGCCAGGTAGCTTGGCAGGGTCACAAAGCTAATCGATGCGGTGCTGGAATTTGAACCTGCACAAATGTGTAATAGCCCACGGGCCTGGGAGAGGCAGAGGGCTGTCAGTTCCCGAGAGGGGAGCTGCACACGGATGGGCATGTAATTTATTACACACATCATCATCCACACAGCATTCCTCCTGTTCTTGCCCAACAGCCGTGGTGTTTCTTTGCTGCTTCTCTTTTATGTTTTCTCCCCTTGAAAATACTAGTAATTATTATAATAAAAACCTTTCTGGGAAAGCAACAGCAGGAACCACATGCATTCCAAGCCTGGTTTTTGTTACCAGATTCGCTCTCCACATATGATTCTCACCATGAGCGTGAAGCTGGCCCTCTTCCTGTTATTCTGCTTTGCGGCTGGTGCTGCCAACCTCAGCATTAAACAATAAAGAGCAATTGTATATTTCAGGGCTATTACCCCATTTAATCAGGATTAAACAAATTGTATAGAGCGATGGAATCTGCAAATGTATTTATAATGAATGCCATTGTCATCTCAGTGAATTAAAACACATTATGTGGATTATCGAGGGATGAAGATCTTAATTTTTCTTCTCTGGAGTTGAGCAATTTTCCATCTAGAGTCTCCCACTGCAGTACCAAAAATCTAAAAGCCAAAATTGTAATTTCCTGTTAGAAAAATGGGATTGGCCAATAATAATATATTTTACACCAAAAACTAACTTATAAGATATTACCTACATATGGCATACGATAAAATTAGAAGTTTTTATTTAAGTGTCACACATTGCAATGTAACTAAAAGCTACTGAAATGAAGTAAATATTCTTACAATTTAATTATCTTCTCAGGTCTTTTCTTGCAGAAATCTTGTAAAATGTGCTCATGTAGGGATGGACAGTCATTTAACAGGGAAAAAATGAACATTAGTATATAAATAGCGAATGCCCATATATCACAGAATTTTTCAGTGCAAGCTCAATATTTTACTTTTTCTTGATAAGCAAATGAGATTAAGAAAAATAACCTCTCACAAAGTTCTTTTAAACTTATTAAAATTTGATACGTATTAGACCTATTGATGGGGTGCACCGTGATGTTCTGATGCATTTAGGTAACTAGCCCCATCTGTCTCTTTGAACATTGATCATTTCTTTGTGCCTCCGGAGCCCACTCTGCCAGCTGTGTTGTCACAAAGCTCTTCTGGATGGGAAAACACACAAGCAGGGCATTTCAGCGCAGGAGGTGGAGCTTTTCACGACGGACAGTGCGGGGGCCAGGCAGCCGAAGGTGTTGGGAGAATTTCACTTTGCAGGACCATCAGACTCTACTAGCAAGTCACCTTTCGCGAAACAGCTTGGGGAAGGCGTTCAGAGAAAACAGGAGAAATCTGCTCTGCATTTGAACATGCTCTTTCCCAGACATGGAAAGGACTTTACTTGCAAAACTGAACTCTCCTGGAAGAGACACCATTGGCCTAGATCCACTGAATTGGGCTGTTTCAAGACTTTACACTGGTTGGCATAAAGAATAACTTTTATTTCAGAAAAGCCTGATATTCCATCCAGAAAAAAAAAATTCCTTCTGCCTTTTACATTCTTTCTATGACTTGACTTATCAATTTGCACAATTTTGAGACAGAAGAATAGGAGTTTCTGGGGGCCAAATTTAGATTGACCTTGGGCAAGTCATTTACCTCTTTGGGACTTGTTTTTTTTCTTTTTTTCTGTTCCCTCCCTGCTGCATTTAAGCAGGTTGGATGGAATCCCAGATTGGCTGGTCTGATAGAAGAGGGAAATGTGTCCTTGGCTTCAGAAGTAGGAGGTGATGTGGTAATTTTCTGTGCTTTATTTTTAGCTATTCAGGACTTGCTGTCTTAACCAGAAAGTGAGGGTGGTGATATGTATTTGTCAAGATGTGCACATGATTGCTTCTATTGTTGGCTTCTCCTAGCAGTGATCATAGGTAAAAAGCTGCCCCGAATTATGGCTCACTAGCACACAGCACCTTCCAGGCAGAGCATCTCGGCGTGTGTTGCAAACGGCAATTCAACTTTCGTCCTCCCTGGGACCTGAGCAGCAAACATGCTGCTGAGACCATCCTGGCTGAACCCCGCCCTGGAGGACCCCAGGGGCTCCTTGTGAGTTACCTGCGCTTACCTGCAGCACAGTGAGCCTGCTACTGGTTGAGAAACTTCCACAGCAGCCAGTGGGCCCTGGCGCGGTGGGCTGAGCTCTCCCACATACCCAGATGCTTAGTGGTTGGGTGACAAGGGGACAGCCCCAAGAGTGGGAGGGAAAATTCCCAGGAGGCCAGCTGACTGTCCCCTCTCCTGAAGCTGCAGGTCTCATTCCCACCTGGTGGTTGGGCAGATTCCGTGGTATTTGGTGGAGTTCACAGGGGTGGGCTGCTAAGTCCCCCGGGGGTGTCCCCCGGGGTCCTATTATTGTGCACCCAGGGCTTAAGTGGGACAGGCTAAAGGTTTGATAAATGGTTCCTCCTTTGCCTAATTTCACTTTCCACAAACGCACAGAACACGGGAGTCTCCCTAGAGACTTCTGGAATGATCCCTTGTAGGATTATTGAACTCTATTTTTCCAGGTTCCTAACGTGGGAAGACCTTGATCTTTGGAGTGCGCACTTGTGGCTGTGTGGACAGGTGCCTGACAGACAGAAAGTACTAGTTGAGGTAGAATTTCTTTTTTCCTTCCTCTTCTTCCACTGCCTCACCCCTGGACCGCAGCCTTGAGAACGTTCTGAGTTATTGTTCTCTCTTTGGCTATGCCTGCTGCCAACTTAGTTTGAAGCACTGCTCTCATGGCACCTAAGCCATCTCCCGTGGCCAAAGTGGATCTGAAGGTGGAGTAGGGATTACAAGAGGCTGGGGAGGGCAGCGGGGTGGGGGGAGGTGAGAGGGAGGAGGGAGATTGGCTAAGGGGCACCCAGGCACACTGGGATGGAAGGGGTAGGCTCTCGAGCTCCAGGGCATGGGGAGGTGACTGCTTCACTATGACCTCTTTGGTATTTGATGATTGGCTGGAAAGGGCTCTGCACATTGGGGTGGGGGAAGAGGGGGCACTGATGGCCCTGAGCTGACCAGTGTGCATGCTATACTCAAACATGCATTGCAGTGTCTCATTGTACCAGAGAGGCGTGTGCTGCGGTTATGTGTGAATCCAAAAGGTTTTCAAAAATGTTTAAGGGGGGCTGGTGCTGTGGCACCGCGGGTTAACGCCCTGGCCTGAAGCGCCAGCATCCCATATGGGCACCAGTTCTAGTCCCGGCTGCTCCACTTCCAATCCTGCTCTCTGTTGTGGCCTGAGAAAGCAGTAGAAGATGGTTCACATCCTTGGGCCCCTGCACCCATGTGGGAGACCCAGAAGAAGCTCCTGGCTCCTGGCTTCTGGCTCCAGAACGGTGTAGTTCCGGCCGTTGTGGCCATCTGGGGAGTGAACCAGGAGATGGAAGACCTCCCCCCCCACCCCGCGCCTCTCCTCTCTCTATGTAACTCTTTCAAATAAATTAAAAAAAATGTTTAAGGAAGTGCAAATGCTAAATATCATGTTTGATCATTACACACTCCACGTAATGAAGCACCCCACTGTAACCCAAAGAACTGTACAATTAAAATATCTCCCACGGTTCTTCACTGTGTGATGACAACAATGGCAGCAACGGAGACTGGTTGAGCACTCAGTTATGAGCCAACATTGTTCAAAGTGGCTTAAGCGTCTTATTTTAGAGTTACTGTAAACATTTTGGAGATACCAAAATTCCAGTTTTCCGGTTGCATTTCTTCTTTCTAACGTGAGCACTCTGCTCTGCTCTCATTTTGGCGCCCACGCTTACTTTCCTCCATTCCTCACCTTGTCTGCCAGTCTTACCACTCCTGGCTTATTTTGGTTTCTGCTCATTGAATGGGCCCTTTTTCCTTGCTATTCAGTTCATTTAAAAAAAATTATTCATTTATTTGAAAGGCAAAATTATAGAGAGGCAGGCACAGAGAGAGAGAAGTCTTCCATCTGCTGGTTCACTCCCTAAATGGCCACAATGACCAGAGCTGAGCCAATCTGAAGCCAGGAGCCAGAAGCTTCTTGTGGGTCTCCCACGTGGGTGCAGGGGCCCAAGGACTTGTGCCTTCTTCTATTGCTTTCCCAGGCCAGAGAGCTGGATTGGAAGTGGCACAGTCGGGACTGGAAATGGCACCCATGTGGGATGATGGCACTGCAAGCAAAGGCTTAAGCTATTCTACCACAGTACCAGCCCCTAGGTTCATCTTTTAAAAAAATATTTATCTGAGAGATGAGAGACAGAGATAACTAGATAGATAGAGAGGACCAGCCATGTCTGTATAACCTAGCTCAGTCATTTTCAGTTTTTTTTAACCATATCCCATTATAGAAAATATTTCTCACATCACACATCAATATACAGTTCATAGAAGGTAATTGAAAATGAAACTCGATGAAGGGCGGGATGGGAGAGGGAGTGGGAGAGGGGAGGGCCGTGAGGGGGAGGGAGGTTGCTGGGGGGGGAGCCACAACAATACAAAAGTTGTACTTTGTAAATTCACATTTATTAAATAATAAAAAGAATAATAAAAAAATACAGTTCATAGATGCAAGTAACTGAGACAAAAGCCTCACTCTATTTTCGGTTACATTCTGTTTTACTTCATCTTTTTAGAGTGCTCAACATGGCCAATTAAATTGATTCCTTGACCCATAAATGAGAATCAGTGACATGGAATTTTAAAAGTATCCTTCTAGAAATAATAAGGCCAGCATCTTCTACTTTTGCTCATTGAAAACCCATTCCATAATCTACCTTCTTTTTCTTTTTTAAGGTTTATTTATTTAAAAGGCAGAATTACAGAAAGAAAAGGAAAGAGAGAGAGAGAAAGATCTTCCATCTGCTGGTTCACTCCCCAAGTGGCCACAATGGCCAGACAGAGCCAGGCTGAAGCCAGGAGCCAGGAGCTTCTTCTGGGTCTCCCACGTGGGTGCAGGGGCCCAAGGACTTGGGCCATCTTCTGCTGCTTCCCCAGGCCATAGCAGAGGGCTGGATCAGAAGTGGAGTAGCTGGAGCAGCCAGGACTCGAACCGGCGCTCATATGGGATGCCTACGCTGCAGACAATGGCTTAACCCACTGCACCACAGCACCAGCCCCACTCTGCCTTCTGCTATGGATACCCTTGCTGCTGACTGCTGCTGATGGAAGCCTCACACTCATGAAGACGTGGTGGATGCTAGAGACCCTGCACGTGCAGAGGTTTGATCTCCGGATTGTATGGCGGTGCCAGAGCTCTCCAGGCAGCCTGTGCATGGCTGTCTGCTCTGCCACGTCAACCTGATGTCAAGGCTTTCCGCTGTTTTTATTTGCTGTATTGAGTTCTTCATTTCTAATATTTTGCTTTGATTTCTCATCAATGTCTGTATCTCACAAGACAATTTTTGTCCATGACGTGCGTGTAGTCATAAATTTGCTTCTCATTGCTTCTGAATAATCTTATGATTCTTTTGAAGTCTTTTTCAGGCATTTCATCAATCTCTTCGCCTTCACATTCTAGTACTGAAGCATTGTCTTGTTCCTTTTGGGAACCCACATATTCCTTCTTGTTCATCTTTCTCGTGCTTCCACATTTATTTTTAGGCATTCGTGGAAACACTTGCTGGTTTCTCCGCTGACGGCCTCTGTTTTTGAAATATGCGTCTGTGCCTTAGTGGAGTACCTGCTCCTTCAGTGAGTGGGGCCAGGGACTGCCAGTCAGTGCTCTGGGGCCTGGGAGAGTTCAGGGTGACACCCACCTTGGGTGTGGTTGATCGCTATTGTCCGCAGAGGGAGCGTAGGATCACGTCAGCTGATGTGATCCCTGCCTCATCTCTCTGCCACAGTGGCTCCACATCCCACCCCTGCATTCACAAGAACCACACAAAGGATGGGTGCGGTGCTCACCCTCTGCTGTGACCCACCCCCAGGCACTTGGGGAACTCTGAGCCTCTGAAGCCAGGCACAGTGATGGCTCAGTCCCCTGTGGTACTCCACACACTGTGGTACAGTCAGAGGATTCCCACAGTCTTAGAGCCCAGGGGATCCATTCTCAGCCCTGCAGGGCTGCTCAGTCTAAGTGAGGGCTGAGGCATTCCCAGGTCCACCTTGGCAATCTGAATATAGGTGCCAGTGATTCAGAGGCAAGGAACACGCTTCACAGGCTTAAGTGGGTGTCCTGTCCCCTCCCAGACTCAAAGTCAAGGGGGACAGAAGAATTATCCTTCAGATAAAATCCCCCCGTCACACTTACATGATGCCTGCACTCGCCCTTTAAGGCAGCACTTCCTCCCCGCTGCTCACTGGCCGCCCTTTTGGGGGTGACCGGAAGTAGGTAATGTGCTCTCGCTTTACAGGTCGAGGTGGGCAGCGTGCCCCCGGCCAGAGCTTCGGGTCACGCCCAGAGTCCTTGTGATGGGCCACGTCCTCCCTCAGGCAGCACCACCAGTGACATGGGCTGCCGCAGTCTCCTCTCATTTCTCCATAAGAAGACGGTGTCCCCTCTGATGCTGCTTCTGCTACCGGGAGAAGCAGGACGGAGGAGCATCGCCGACTTTCTGCTGCAGAGTGTGACATTCTGCAGGAGTGCGGGAGGCGAACAGAGCAGGGAAGCTTCGTTGCTCCAATCCTGGCAGTTGCTCAGACCCCAATCAGCTCCCCAGGATGAAGTAAAAGTCAGCAGGTGATGGGGCAGGCGCTGTGGTGTAGCAGGTGTAGCCGCTGCCTGCAATGTTGGCATCCCAGTTCGAGTCCCAGCTGTTCCACTTCCAATCCAGCTCTCTGCTATGGCCTGGGAAAGCAGTGGAGGATGGCCCAAGTCCTTGAGCCCCTGCACCCGGCCATCCTCCACTGCTTTCCCAGAAGGCTCCTGGCTTTGGATGGGCACAGCTCCAGCCGTTACAGCCATTTGGGAAGTGAACCGGTGAATGGAAGACCTCTCTCTCTCTTTCTGTCTCTCTCTGCCTTTCAATAAAAAAAAAGTCTTAAAAAAAATGGAGCCAGGACTTGCACTGAGGCACTCCAATACAATACAGAACATAGGTGTCCTAAGTGGTGTGTTAACTGCTGTGCCAAACATCCACTCCCCCAAAAATTTGAAATCCAGGCATATGAAGGATCTTCAGAAAGTTCATAGAGAATGCATATTATGAGAAAATATCTTTGAATTCCATTTCCATGGACTTTTTTTTTTTAAAGATTTATTTATTTGAAAATCAGAGTTACACAGAGAGAGGAGAGGCAGAGAGAGAGACGTCTTCCAACTGATAGTTCACTCCCCAGTTGGCCAGAACAGCCGGAGCTGCACCGATCTGAAGCCAGTAGCCAGGAGCTTCTTCTAGGTCTCCCATGTGGGTGCAGGGGCCCAAGGACTTGGACCATCTTCTACTGCTTTCCCAGGCCACTGCAGAGAGCTGGGCTGGAAGAGGAGCAGCTGGGACTAGAACCAGCACCCATATGGGATGCCAGCGCTTCAGGCCAGGGCTTTAACCCACTGCACCACGGCGCCGGCCCCCCACGGACATTTTGAAATGCCCTTGTATCTCATCTGGAGAATGAGTCTGGCCTAACCCTGATGGCTGGGACAAAGTGCAAGTTCACTTGCAGAGACTCCTGAGGTGACAGTGGTGCCTTTTTGCTCTGCGGGTCTAACACAGGCATCTTTTCTTTCTTTCTTTTTTTTATTTGACAGATAGAGACAGTGAGAGAGACAGAGAGAAATGTCTTCCTTCTGTTGCTTCACCCCCGAAATGGCCTCTACAGCCGGAGCTGCGCCGATCCAAAGCCGGGAGCCAGGAGCTTCTTCCCAGTCTCCTATGAGGGTGCAGGGACCCAAATGCTTGGGCCATCCTCTACTGTTTTCCCAGGACATAGCAGAGAGCTGGATCGGAAGAGGAGCCACTGACACTAGAACCGGCGCCCATATGGGATGCTGGCGCTGCAGGTGGAGGATTAACCTGCTGTGCCACAGTGCCAGCCCCAGGGATTGCTATCTTTCATGTGTTCCTATCTGTACCTAGCAGAGTGTTAGGTATCCGAGACCCTGAACTTGACTGAAATGCAGGATCCATCCATGCAGCTCTCAGCTTGCCTACTGTGATCCTTATTAAGTTTTCTGCATTCCCAGTGTCTTGATTTCCTCATTTGGGGAAGGGAGAGGATTAGTTATTTTAATTTACTTCCAAGGTCTGCTGGGAAAAATAACAAATCCTAGGTCCACAAGCCCTCTAGCATTTCTAGTTACCTTGCATTTGCAAATACTCAAAGAGAACAGACATAAAGTTTCCCCACGGCTGGTGTGCGAACTCGGAATATTTATTTGAGGCTGATCCTGAAGATACCATCAGGTATTCTAGTACAGACTTCATTCACTGTACTACTTCTTCACTTTAATGTGAATTGAATAAACACCCAACTACAAAGCGAATTCACATTTCAGGGCAATCTCTTTTTAAGCCTTAATGTTGCCTTTTTACTATCCTCTTCCTGAAATTCCAAAAGGCATCTATTCTCCAGGACTTAATTGGCACATTTTAAAAATTAAAATAATTCCAGAAATACAGAGGGCAACATATGGGGAGCCTTCAAAACGTTCATGGAAAATGAAAGGAAAAGTTTATTTTGCTGCAAAATAGGTTTTCTTTGGCATAATACTAATTTTTCACCAACTTTTAAAGAAAGTTTTATTTATTTGAAAAGCAGAGTTACAGAGAGAAGGAGGCATAGACAGAGAGAGAGAGAGAGAGAGAGAGAGAGAGAGGGAGAGAGAGGGAGAGGGAGAGAGAGAGAGAGAGATTTTCCATCTGCTGGTTTACTTCCCAATGGCAACAACAACCAGGAATGTGGAGGCAGAAGCCAGGAGCCAGGAACACCATTCAGGCCTCCCACGTGGATGGCCGGGGCTCACGCACTTGGGCCATCGTCTGCTGCTGTCCCCAGTGCATTAGCAGGGAGCTGGATTCGAAGTGAGGCAGCTGGGACTCCAACTGGCGCTCACATGGGATGCCGGCGTCGAAGGCGGCCGCTTAACTTGCTGCACCACAATGCCAGCCCTTTCACCAGCTTTTCTGAAGACCCTTTGTAGGCACGGATTTCAGCTTTTTTTTTTTTTTAATAAAAGAAACTTATCTTTTAAAGCCATTTCCACAAAGCTTTGAAGTACCCTCATCTAAATCTCATGTGCTTTATGAACTAACAGTGCGTTGGACGGATGAAAGCGCTGGAGGAATCTGCAAACCTTGTTTCCAGGACTTGGGTGGAGTTCTGTCAGCAATCAGAGGTCTGTAGCTGCCCCAGCGATGTGACTTTTATCAGCTGATCCCCTGAGCAGCTGTCACCCACGGAGGCCTCGGTCTGACACGAGCTCCGCTGCTGGCAGGACTGGAGGGCTAGAAGCAGCCTGTCTTCTCTCTCCCGGCTCACTTCTCCTTGCTCCTCAGATGCTCTGCATTTTGTTCTAGCCTTGCTTAAACCACACAGCACTGTCCTGACATTTTTACATGTACTTATTACAGTGCTTCGGGCAGCTGGATTTTATTTTAGTAAAAATTAGTCACACTGTTCTCTGGCCTTGGAATTGCTAAGAGTTTTGGATGGAGAGAGTGTTCTTGGAAGTGGAGGCCTGTGTAATTTTGTTAAAGGTTTTTGGCTTGCTGAAGTCACTGCTGTGGTTCTTGACAGATGAAGGGTGTGTGTGAATTGGCTGAAATTTCATTGTTGTATCAGGGAAAAACTCTACGTTGGGTGGGTTTTAATAAGTCAGTTTAACTTAACTTCTGCATGTTAGAGCACTACACAGGTCTCTTAGAAAGAAGTTGGGTGGTCATGAGTGTCCTCAGATTGATCCATCACTAAGGTTCCCCAATTCTCTCTAAATGTGAACTGATAAAGAAGACTTCAAAAAGCTTGTGGAAAGTGGAATTCGAAAAGCTGTTTATTTTGGCACAAATGTTTTTGAAATTCATGCATAAGGAGTCATCAAAAATTTCATAAAAATGTGAATGATGAAAAAATTATGCATGGATTTCAGGATTTTTTTTTTTTTGGTACCAAAAATAAACTTAGCTTTAATTCAATTTCCCCATGGAGTTTTTGACGTATCCTCATCTATGAGATGTAATTAGGCTTATGAGCGATGGTGGGATGTTTCCGGTGGATTGTTTTGAGTCTCAGGCTTGGATTACCTGTCTAAGAAACTCCTATATTAGAATTTATCTTTCAGTCAAGTCCATTAGGGACCATATAATTTTCCATGGATGTTTCAAAGTTGGCTTAGTTTCTTGCATCTTACCAAGTTCTAGTGGTGAGTTTTGCAATTGAAACCTGCAGGGCTAGTTTTGGGGAAACATTTGGTCCTGGTGTTAGATCTGTTTGTTTTACTACCTGAAAATTCCAGTGAGTTCCTCCATTTCTGAGATTTGTCGAGTCCTCGCCTCATGTCCAGTTCGGGCTACGGGCTGGGTTACTCTGGGAATAAAGGGGTTGGCGATGATCTCTTTCCTCAAAGAGCTCACAGTGAGAAAGCAAAAGTCCTGATGACATTGTGAGGGCACTTCAAAATGTTGGGGGGTGATGGGATTAAAAAATAAAATTTGAAATCCACACACAGTGCATGAAATTTTTGAAGGCTTCTCATAGGCATGGTTTTCGAAACTTTTTTTTTTTTTTGCGTCAAAATAAGCTTACCTTTGAGACTCATTTTCCAGGAATATTTATTTATTTGTTTTTGAGGCAGAGAGAGACAGAGAGCACTCCCATCCATTAGTTCTCTCCGCAGATGCCAAAAATGCAGGGAGCCAGGAACTCCACGGTGTGTGTGTGTGTGTGTGTGTGTGTGTGTGTGTGTGTGTGCAGGGACCGAACCCCTTGGGAATTCCAGGAAGCTGGGATCAGGAGGGAGCGGACTGGGACTCCAACCTAGGTACTCCAGTCTAGGGACAAGGCATCCTAAGCTAATGTCCAATCGGAGGAACGATTTGAAGTCGCCTCCTAACAGAGTGCTGGAGACAGCATTCACAGAATTCCCAAGCTCTGTCCCTCTGGCTGGCTGAAGTCAGCCATGGTTGCATGCCTTTCTCCGCAGCCAGCCGGGAAAAGACTAGACTCAGGACGCAGGAGCCGGTGCTGAAGGAAACAAAACGGAGCAAAACTCCTCCGCACGCGAGGTGGAGCTGCTGCTCCGTGGCGCAGGCGGCCGGCGCCCGGCACTGACTGGTTCCTGCCATCTTTTGGCTGCTGCTGAAAAGCGGGGGTCTGGGACCTGGGACTGCAGGGGCTGCCAGAGCTGTGAATTCCTTCGGTGCCTTTGCTTTCTGAATGAGAAGACTGCCTCGTCTCCGAAGCTCATCTTCCCCAGGGAAAGCGTTCGCTCTCCCCACAAGTGCCCGAGGCTTTCCTGGGAGCACGCCTGACAATTACAATGCTCACCCCCCCACTGCCCGGAGCTTTGGGCTTTGTTAGTGATGTCGCTTGGCCTGGCGGACTTCTGGGTTGGCCTTGGCTGCTGTTGGGGGGCTGTTTTGGAAGGGTGGAGGCAAGCGAGGGAGGCCCCCCAAAGCATTGAATTGCATTAGTTTTTTTTTTTTTTTTTTTTTTTTTTACAATTGCTGCAGTATTTCTGGTAAGAAAAGTTATTAGGTGTTTATGGGTGTTTGAAAAGACCAAGGGAAAAAAACTGCAGATTCCACATTAACATAGTCACCTGGGGACCCTTAACACTCAGAACAGAGCCTGGGTTGGGAATGTTACAGGGTGTGCTCAGCGGGGGGCAGGAGCTGTCTCCAGAGTGGGGTGTGAGCTGGCAGTCCTCCAAAGCGAAGGACGAAGGACGCCCTGGGGGCTGGCGCCGGAAGTGCTGGCTCGGCCAGGTAGGTCCGGACTACCCTAGGCTCCTGGCTGCTCAGCCACACCCACGCTCATCCAGAATAAAAACAGCAGGCTTTTTCCTGCTCTGCCTCCTCCAGGAAGCGCAAGGGGAAGCAAACTTGTAGGCAGAAGCAACCACTCAGCACAAGGAAGAACTATTTCAGAATTTTGTAAAACTTATTTGAAACACGCACGCACACACACACACACACACACACTCACAGAGCGGTCTCCTATCTGCCAGCGCACTCTTCAGTCACCCACAACAGCAGGAGCTGGACCAAGCCCAGACCAGGAACCGGGGACCTACTCTGGTTTCCTATGTGGATGGCAGAGACCCAGCTCCTCAGCTGCCTTCCAAGGTGCCATTAGCAGGAAGCTGCTCTGAGAAGCAGGTCGGGACTCTGAACGGGTTTCAGCATCCCAGGCAGCACTTGACCGCTGAGTCCAAGTTCCACCCCTCACGGAAGCATGGCAGCTTAGTAACGTCTGGGTGCTGTGTTAGAATGCGGCTGGTTTTCCCCCTTTTGGGGCGGAGCTTGCTTTGCATTGGTTTTGCAGGGCAGGTGAGGGAGTGGCACCCACTGGATCCACTCTTCTCTGATCCACTTTGGCCCCCACAAGCCTCATCTGCTGTGCAGAATCTAGTGTTTGGTCGTGAATCTCCTTCCCCACTCAAGTTTGGGGATACCATGGTGGGGGAGGGGCGGAAATCTGTAAGATAGGTTCAAAAGCGTATATATCAGATATTATTTTCTTCTTTCTTTTATTTGACGGATAGAGTTATACAGTGAGAGAGAGACAGAGAGAAAGGTCTTCCTTCCGTTGGTTCACTCTCCAAATGGCCGCCACGGCTGGTGCTGCGCCGATCCAAAACCAGGAGCCAGGTGCGTCCTCCTGGTCTCCCATGGGGTGCAGGGACCCAAGCACTTGGGCCATCCTCCACTGCCCTCCCAGGCCACAGCAGAGAGCTGGGCTGGAAGAGGAGCAACTGGGACTAGAACCTGGAACCCATATGGGATGCCGCTGGCGGAGGATTAACCAAGTGAGCCATGGTGCTGGCCCCAGATATTATTTTCAAAATGTTGCTTTGAGCTGTGATATGAATAATGGGACTCAATGTTCCCAGCCTTCTGGTTTATTCAGCGCCAAGCTTTGTGAAAATGGAGTGTGAGATCTCATGATTCAGTCTGTTCCTAAATAATGATCTGTGTGATACATATGCATTACACCTGTTACATGATGTACGTGTAATATATACATATTAGATTAATGATTGTATAATACATAGTGCATCTGTGATGTATGCAACTCTAATACAGGTTTATAATGCAGACTTTAATTATGCATTAGTGTATGCAGGTGTATATAATGGGATACAACAAACCATAGAAAGATAACTCAGTAAGACTTAGGGCTATATAAATCAATCATTCTGCATTCTAAAATTCAAACCAATTAATATTAATTTGACCATCACACTCTATAATTCCTTTCTAGTCACTTTTTGGGAGTCCTGTAAGTTCAAAATGAGATTTTGAAAATTAAATGGGTAGGCCAATCCTCAACTTTTCAGTGGCTTATGTTGCAGACCTTTCTTTTACAATCTTTGGAAATTGGTACACACTGTTATCTTATACAGGGGTACTCAAAAAGTTTATTGCAATGGGGTTGATTATTTGTTTGTTTTGATATCCACTCATGCAAGGGATCTTCAAAAAGGTCATAGAAAATGTGTATTATGAAAAATGCATGAATTAGGCTGGCGCCATGGCTCACTAGGCTGGCACCTTGGCTCACTAGGCTAATCCTCTGCCTTGCGGCGCCGGCACACCGGGTTCTAGTCCCAGTTGGGGCGCCAGATTCTGTCTCGATTGCTCCTCTTCCAGGCCAGCTCTCTGCTGTGGCCCGGGAGTGCAGTGGAGGATGGCCCAGGTGCTTGGGCCCTGCACCCCATGGGAGACCAGGATAAGCACCTGGCTCCTGTCATCGGATCAGCGCAGTGCGCTGGCTGCAGTGCATCGGCCGCGGCGACCATTGGAGGGTGAACCAATGGCAAAAAGGAAGACTTTTCTCTCTGTCTCCCTCTCTCACTATCCACTCTGCCTGTCAAAAAATTTTTTAAAAAATGCAAGAATTAAAAAAATTTGCACCAAAACCAACTTATCTTTTACTACCATTTCCATGAACTTGTTGAAGTGTTCATGTGGAATGATAATTTCTCTGGTTAGCCAACAAAAGCTTGATTAAACTAAATGATTTTTGTATTATCTCCAACCTGATTTCTGGGGCTGAAGAGAAAAATTCCATGAAAGAGATGAGAAGAGAATGGAATCTTTCTGCTTTTATGAGACAGAACCAGTCCTATGCAAAATGTTTTAAAACATTAACAATTGTGCTGGCCCTGTGGCATGGTAGGCTAAGCCTCCACCTGCAGCGCTGGCATCCCATATGGGCGCCGTTTCTAATTCCAGCTGCTCTTCCTCCGATCCAGCTCTCTGCTATGGCTTGGGATAGTAGTAGAAGATGGCCCAAGTCCTTGGGCCCCTGCACCAGCATGGGAGACCTGGAAGAAGCTCCTGGCTCCTGGCTCCTGGCTTCGGATTGGCGTAGTCCAGCCGTTGCAGCCACTTAGGGAGTGAACCAGCGGATGGAAGACCTTTCTGTCTCTCCCTCTCTCTGTTACTCTTTCTCTCAAATAAAATAAAATTTAAAAATATTTTTTAAAAAAATTTTACTTATTTATTTGAGAAGTAGAGTTACAGACAGTGAGAGAGAGAGAGACAGAGAGAGGTCTTCCATCCGCTGGTTCACTCCCTAGATGGCAGGCTCCAACATTAAAAATCTTAACAACAAAAACAAGAGCAATTTAATCTGGCCAGTGCTGACTTCCCTTTCTGCACCTTTCTTGCAAGGATCCAGGACCCCCACACTAGGCTCAATACTCCCCACACGTGGCTTCCCGTGTGTGCCTCATCCCCCTAATGCTGCGTGCCCTAGGCTTTCCGACTCCACCCACGATGTGATGTGGGAGGTAGAGCTTCCCAGGGCGCTTGTTAAATACAAACCACCAGATTCTACTTCACAACTACAATATCACAGAAGCCGTGGGAGGGGCTGGGCATGGGGGCGTGGCCTCTGCATTCACAACAAACTCCTGGAGCTCTGCATGCACATTTACATTGCACATCTCTGGAACGAAATCTCTCATTTCACCAGAAGAATCAATATTGTAAGTTGGTCTTTCCCAAACTTTGGCAGGCATCAGAATCCCTGAAGGGCTTTTTTTCAGGTGTGTTATAATAGTTTATTGTTAGTGCTGAATTCTCCTAGTCTTTGCCATACACCTTGACCCTACTAGGAGACGTTTACCTAGAACCACTAAGTAGTATAATACACATGAAGGGTGATCAGTTTATTTTTTCTTGATGGGCCTCTTGACACAGATTGCTTTACCCTTGCCAGCCGTTTCAGATTTGTTCCAACCCCGTGGATCTCAGAGGGGTGTGTGCACCTGAGATCTATCTAAGTAACAATGTGTGACAGTTATTTTAAAACTTTAAAAAAAATTTTTTTATTTTTTAAATTTATTTGACAGGTAGAGTTATAGACAGTAAGAGAGAGAGACAGAAAGGTCTTCCCTCCGTTGGTTCACCCCCCCAAATGGCTGCTACAGCTGGCACTGTGCCGATCCAAAGCCAGGAGTCAGGAGCTTCTTCCTGGTCTCCCACACAGGTGCAGGTGCCCAAGCACTTGGGCCATCCTCCACTGCCCTCCTGGGCCACAGCAGAGAGCTGGACTGGAAGAGGAGCAACTGGGACTAGAAACCGGTGCCCATATGGGATGCCGGCGCCGCAGGTGGAGGATTAACCAAGTGAGCCACGGTGCTGGCCCCTTAAAACACTTTTATTTATGGGGCTAACACTGTGGTGTGGTAGGTTAAGCTTCGGATCAGCCCAGCTCCAGCCATTGTAGCCATCTGGGGAGTGAACCAGTGAATGGAAGATCTCTCCCTCTTTCCCTCTCTCTGTAACTCTGCCTCTCAACTAAATAAATAAACCTGAAAAAATTATTTATTTTCTTAATTGAAGGAGCGAGAAAGTGAGAGAGGGCTCACATGGGCACATCAGCCTGGGCTGGGTCAGGCGGAAGCCAGGGGCCAGAATCTCAGGGCCCCAGGTATTTGTGTCACCACACTGCCTCCCAGGATATGCATTAGCAGGAAGCTGGAGTCGGAGCCCGAGCGAGGACTCAACCCACGTACCGTGATATGGCATCTTAACCCCTGTGCCAGATGCCTGGCCCAAGTGTGGCTCTTTTTGTCCCCAAGTACGATTCTTTAATTTCTCTCTA
Source organism: Sylvilagus floridanus (assembly GCA_949820135.1). Lineage (NCBI taxonomy): Eukaryota > Metazoa > Chordata > Mammalia > Lagomorpha > Leporidae > Sylvilagus > Sylvilagus floridanus. The sequence goes on along the minus strand of OX463228.1, from coordinate 14,673,053 downwards.
ATCTAATTCTAAATCTTCTCCTAGAGTTCCCATAGCAATGGTAATCAGAGGAAAGAGCTGAGTGAGGGAAGGCACGAAAGCTGTGCCTCTTCTAGAATTGTTCATTTCTGGGAATCTCTTGCGCTCCATTTATTTAAATTTTCCGATGTCAGATTTTACTTTGGACGAGAGGGCAAGATGGCGGAATAGGAAGGGAGCACACCGATAGTCCGGGGAGAGACAGTTTAATAAAAGTGGAGATACTGCAGGTTCAAGGAAGAGTAGGGGAAGAAACAGCAGAGGAAACTCTTCCAGAACTAGTGATTCACAGTGGACCTTTGAGGAGAGCGTGGGAGCCCGCAGTTCGGGACACCAGCGGCAGACTCAACGCACCAGCGCTGGAACGCCAGGTGAGCCGATCCTCAATAGCCTGAGACACCAGAAGGGAAGCGGAGAGAGGAGACTAGAGCGAACAAGGCTTGAAACCCTGTGGGGAAAAGTTCACCAGGCTAACTAGAAGAGAGAGAGAAAGAAAAAAGTGACCGATACGGACACGGGTTTCTCTCTCTCCGCCCACCTCTCAAAGGTGAGCAAGACAAAGAGCAGGCGCCATTTTGGACATACGTCATAAGCAGGGCGACCTCAGGTCTGCACCGGCCCTGAGCCTAGCAGAAAAACCTGACTCTGGGCGTGGGGGTGAAATAACAGGAGATTAGAACCTAATGAATGTGTGGTGCTAATGAACTGAGACTGTGAAAAAAGAGACTGTGGGGGAGAGAACTCACGGAATTCACCACGTGAATACTCTCCAGAGACGCTACAGTTCGGTAGCCTTGGTAGCCCAGTGGTGAGACTGCAGGAGAATTTGAACCCACACTGAAGGCTGCAGAGATTCCCTCTGTGGTCCTTGGGAAAGAGCTTCTGATCTCTGGCTCCTGTGGGTATATCATTTGCCTGCTAACCACCCCCAATTCCATTCAGCTGTGTGGAATTACTTCCCTTTTGAATCAAAAATAAAGAAAGAAACAGAGAGAGATTTACCACACCTAACCTGGGAGTGTCACCTTTGGCACACCCTCAACCCTGAGGAACCAAACAGAGCTCTCAGGCCACACCCATCTCAAGCCTCTAAGGCTCCATTGAAAGCGGACAGTCCACTTATCTAGAGTCATAGTATAACAAGAAAAAAACACCACAGTGAAGAAACCAATATGCCAAACAACAAACGCAAAAACCAAGGTAACAAGAACAAGGAAGACACTATGACACCCCCAAATGAAAAACACACCCCAATTCAAGATTACGAAGATGATGAGATAGAAGAAATGCAAGAAGCAGATCTCAAAAAATTGATAAGAACACTAAGAAGTACTCAAAAACAAATTCTTGAACTACAGAAATCCTTAATGGACAAGGTAGAAAATCTCTCTCGTGAAAATGAAATATTAAGGAGGAATCAAGCTGAAATGAAACAACTAGTAGAACATGAAACTGTGATAGTGACGAGAAATCATAATGAAGTGAAGAATTCAATAGATCAAATGAAAAACACATTAGAGAGCCTTACAAACAGAATGGGTGAGGCAGAAGAGAGAATATCGGACTTAGAAGACAGAGCACAGGAAAATATACAGTCAAACCAAAGACAAGAAGAGGAAATTAGAAATCTAAAAAATATTGTTGGGAATCTACAGGATACTATTAAAAAACCCAACATTCGAGTTCTAGGAGTTCCTGAAGGCATGGAGAGGGAGAAAGGATTAGAATGCCTTTTTAGTGAGATAATAGCAGAAAATTTCCCAGTTTTGGAGAAGGACAGAGACATCCTAGTACAGGAAGCTCATAGAACCCCCAATAAACATGACCAAAAGAGATCCTCATCACGACACATTGTAATTAAACTCACCACAGTGAAACAGAAAGAAAAGATCCTAAAATGCGCAAGAGAGAAACGTCAGATTACTCTCAGAGGATCTCCAATTAGACTCACGGCAGACTTCTCATCAGAAACCCTACAAGCTAGAAGGGAATGGCGAGACATAGCCCAGGTACTAAGAGAGAAAAACTGCCAGCCCAGAATATTATATCCTGCAAAGCTCTCATTTATGAATGAAGGTGAAATAAAGACCTTTCACTGCAAAAAGAAATTGAAAGAATTTGTTGCCACTCGTCCAGCCCTGCAAAAGATGCTTAAAGATGTGTTACACACAGAAACACAGAAACACGGCCATCAACATGAAAGTAGGTAAACGAAGGGAACCTCACAGCAAAAGATCACAGGGAATTCAAAGCATACATTTGGATAAAGAAATTATGGGACATGTACTCTATAGAATACTATACAGCAGTCAAAAACAATGAAATCCGGTCATTTGCAACAAGATGGAGGAATCTGGAAAACATCATTCTGAGTGAATTAAGCCAGTCCCAAAGGGACAAATATCATATGTTCTCCCTGATCAGTGACAACTAATTGAGCACCAAAGGGGAAACCTGTTGAAGTGAAATGGACACTATGAGAAAGAGTGACTTGATCACCTCTTGTGCTGACTGTTGTTGTACAATGTAATACTTTATCCATTTTAGTTTTTTTTTTTATTCTAGTACTATTGGTTGAACTCTGTAATTAACAAACAATTATTCTTAGATGTTTAAATTTTAACTGAAACGTGACCCCTGTGAAATATAAGAGAGGGAGGAGATGTACAATTTGGGACATGCTCAATCGGAACTGCCCCAAATGATGGAGTTAGAATTGTGCCAGAGAATTCCAATACAATCCCATCAAGGTGGCATGTACCAAGGCCATCTCACTAGTCCAAGTGATCAATTTCAGTACACAATTGATCACACTGATAGGTCTAAGAGTCAAAGGGATCACACAAACAAGACTAGTGTCTGCTAGTACTAACTGATAGAATCAAAAAGCGAGAGAATGATCCAACATGGGAAGCGAGATACACAGCAGACTCATAGAATGGCAGATGTCCTAAATAGCACTCTGGCCTCAGAATCAGCCCTTAAGGCATTCAGATCTGGCTCAAGAGCCCATGAGAATATTTTATGCATGGAAAGCCAAGACACTGTGGCAAAAAAAATGAAGACCTAAATGAAAGATCTCTGCGAGTGAGATCCCAGTGAAATGAATGGGGCCATCAAAGAAGGAGGTACCTTTCTCTGAAGGGAGGAGAGAACCTCCACTTTGACTATGACACTTTCAGAATAAGATTGAAGTCAGCAAACCCTAAAGGCTTCCATAGCCTCAGCAACTCATGACTAGAGCCTAGGGAGATTCCTGACGCCATAAACAAGAGTGTCAAATTGTTAAATCAACTTCAGGAGTCACTGTGTACTTACGTCTCATGTGGGATCTGTCCTTAATGTGTTATCCAATGTGAAGTAATGCTATAACTAGTACTGAAACAGTATTTTTACACTTTGTGTTTCTGTGTGGGTGCAAACTGATGAAATCTTTACTTAGTATATACTGAATCGATCTTCTGTATATAGATAATTAAAAATGAAAATAAAAACTTGGTTTTAAATTGGAAATTGCAGAGAAAATTAATCAATTTAAAAAGAAATATATCATGTAGAATCTCTGTCCTTAATGTGCTGTACATTGTGAATTAATACTATAACTAGTACTCCAACAGTATTTTTCACTTTGTGTTGCTATGTGAGGGCAAACTGTTGAAATCTTTACTTAATATATACTAAACTGATCTTCTGTATATAAAGAGAATTGAAAATGAATCTTGATGTGAAGCAAGGGGAGAGGGAGTGGGAAAGGGGAGGGTTGCGGGTGGGAGGGAAGTTGTGGGGGGGGGGAGCCATTGTAATCTATAAGCTGTATTTTGGAAATTTATATTCTTTAAATAAAAGCATTATAAAAATTAAAAAAAAAAGATTTTACTTTGGCCGCCAGGGGGCTCTCCTAACACGGTATAATGAAGAGGGAAATGGAACAATTCTTTCACTTGAAAAAAGATTGTGGAGTGTTTGACCAAATTTGCAATTAGAGAGTTTCTACTATTTTGATGTTTAGGTTTTCCATGAAACAATCATTAAATTTTGAAATTACTGATTGTTAAATAAATAAGAACAGTTTGTTAGACAAATGGAAGCTTGGCTTTTTCAGTCTTTAGACATTGGCCAATGCCTTTAGTAGTGTGATGATTGCTACACGCTGGGACTGAGACGTGCGAATCAGTGAGTTTATAAAGGAGATTATTCCAGGCTCCAGGTTTTCTGCTTTTGCTGTTGTTTCATTTTCTAGGCCAAGAAACCTTCACTCAGAGTTAATATTTCATAGGTAAGATGTTTTGCTGTTGTGGACAAGCTGCGGAGTGAAAGGACCACATGTCTCTGCACATCGGCTCCACACTTGTGCCTTTTATTCATGTTGACAAAGTGAGGGAGCTTTCAGGGCACATCAAGGTGTGTACATGGACACCAATACTGTTCAGAGCTGAGTTATTGTGGGAGCCTGGAGAGACAGTAAACACTGCATTGAGAAAAGAAGATCTAGTGCCCAGCCAGTCCATTCTAAAAAAACGCCTAAAATAAAATGATCCGGTGTAGCGAAGAAGGGACTCAGGGCTGGTTCATGGGAATGTGGCCTGTGCAGGTACAGTGGGCTCTGTGCATAGAGGAATTTCATGCCTGTTATTATTTTCTAATTTTCAATTTTTTAATTAAATTAACTTTTGTTAGAGAGAGAGACTTTGATCTGCTGGTTTACTCCTCAAATTCCAGGAACTCAGTCTGGGTGTCCCACATGGGTGGCAGGGACCCAAGTACTTGAAACATGACCTGCTGCCTCCCAGGGTGCACATCAGACAGACATCGGGTCGGGAGTAGAGCCGAGACTCGATCTGTGGCTCTGACATGATGAAGCATCCCACGCAGCAGCTTAGCCGCCGTGCCATACACCTGCCCCAGCCTGCCTCGTCCCACGCTTGCCTTAGTGCTTTCTGTCTTCATCTTGAATTCTTTTTTTATTTCTAAAGATGTATTTATTTTATTTGAAAGGCAAAGTTACAGAGAGGGAGAGAGAGAGAGGGGGAGAGAGAGAGAGAGAGAGAGAGAGAGAGAGAGGGATCTTCCTCCGATGGTTCACTCCCCAATTGGCTGCAATGGCTAGAGCTGCACTGATCTGAAGCCAGGAGCTTCTTCTGGGTCTCCCATGTTGGTGCAGGGACCCAAGGACTTGGGCCATCTTCTACTGCTTTCCCAGGCCGTAGCAGAGGGCAGGATCGGAAGTGGGGCAGATGGGACTCAAAACAGCGCCCATATGGGATGCTGGCACTGCAGGCAGTGGCTCTACCCACTGTACCACAGCACTGGCCCCCATCTTGAATTCTTAATAATTTTAAAATAAGGAGTCTTGCATGAGGTACTTCATAAAGTTCATGCAAAGTGCAATTGACAGATAAGTTTGTTTTGGTGCAAAAAAATTCAAAATCCATGCATATGACTATTTCTATTATGTGCAGGACCCAACTGTGTAGCTAGTCGTGAATGGAGTGGACTGTTGTCTTCTGTCATCCTGCTGGCTTCTCTTTAGTGTAGTTCTCATCTTTGGTTGCCTTTTAGAATTGCCTGGGGGGTTTTTGGAAGTCTCAGTGTCCAAGCTGCCCCCAAACCAGTGTCACAATCTTCAGCAGTGGTTTCTGGGGCGAGAAGGAGCACATTACCATTTTACAAATTCCTCAAGTGATCCCAATATGCAGCCCAGGCTGAGAACCACCGTAAGCGTGGTGCTCAATTTCCAGAACCTTCTTTCCAAATCCATCTTCCCTGCTTCCCTGGGCTTGTAAGTCTTTAGATTCTTCACACAGGCTTGTGTGTTAGAGGAACAAAAGTATATGAAGTGTATACTGCTCTGTAGAAGGGCAATTCAAAAAGGCTGTGGAAAAGATGGAATTAAGAGACAGGGTTATTTTCATGCAGAATTTTTTTTAAAGTGCATACTTTTTTTCATGGTATGAATTTTCCAAGATGTTTTGGAAGATTTCTCTCGCGTGCATGGATTTCAAAAGTTTTTGTGCCAGAATAAAGTTATCTTTTAATTCCATCTTCCACGAACTTTTTGAAGTATCCTCATAGGATGTGTTTTATTTTTATTACCCGTACTGGGAAGATTGTGGCATTACAAAGAAAATCACCTTTCCTAAACGCAGGTGTAATTACTCCTGTATTCCCTGTCTAGTAGCAAATGAACGTCCTGTGGGAGAAACCGCAGATATTCAGTGAGATTAAACTGGAGAGGGAGACACGCACACTTCCGTCTCCTGCGCTAATGGCTGAACGTGCGCTAAGCGCCTTGCTCTGGCCGGGCCTGCATCAGGTTTCATGAAATGCCTGTTTTCTAGCCAAAGGTTTTTGGGGGCACTAATTGTTTTTTCCCTGTGAGTCACCTGTGGGCTTTGGCAATAATCTAGAAACGTCTGGTCCCAATCCTTGTGGATTACAGGAATTGAAGGCCCCAATTAGAGACCTGGGGTCCTGCAAGGGCAAATCCTTTTAACCTGAATCCACTGGGGGCCTCCTCGGAACAGAAGCTGTTTTCCGCCGTCAGCCTTACAAAACAGCACACAAGGAGTCGCTCTCCCCTGAGCGTGTCTTCCCCAAGTTGTATTTATCTATAGGTAATTCAGGGACTCCTTCCAAGCCTCTAAGAATTAGGTCAAATCTTCTCACTTGTTTAGCTTCCGGCATTGAACAGAGAAAGAATAACATAACAGCAGAGTAATTAAATGTTTAATGAAAATATTAGTAGGCTGAAACCCATAGGGAGATGAAAACAAAATAATCCTTTGGCTCTTAGAGTCCAGAGCTTCAGACCCACATGGGGGCAGAGGGTCACTGCTGTGATTGATAGACGCATTGGAAATAAGACACGATGACGCAACCAAAGTTTGGAATAAGGCATTTTGATGCAGACTTTCTCCTTAGAGAATAATCATGGATAACAGTGCCCTACACAATGTGCATAGGCAAAGGCATCTGGTGCATTGGTTAAGATGCCACTTGAGACGCCTGCATTCCGTATAAGAATATCTGGTTTCAGGTCCCAGTACCACTTCCAACTCCAGCTTCCTGCTAACGCGTACCCTAGAAAGTAGCAGATGATGGTTTCAGTAGTTGGACCTGCCAGGAGGGAGACCTGGATTTGAGTTCCGGGCCCCTGGCTTCAGGCTGGCCCAGTCCCATACTGAATGTTGTGGGTATTTGAAGAGTGAACCAGCAGTTGGGAGCATAGGACTGGGCTGAAGCCAGGAGCCAGGAGCCACCCGGGTCTCCCATGGGGCCCAAACACTTGGACCATCTTCTGCTGCCTTCCCCAGGGGCTTTAGCTGGGAACTGGATCGGAGGTGGAGTAGCCTGGACATGAACCAGCACCCATACATGATGCTGGCATTGCAGGCAGCAACCTCACCTTCTACACCACTATGTCAGCCCTCCTTTTCTTTTTTCTTTTTTTTTTTCTTTTTTTTTTAGAGCAGGAGAAATAGAGACTTTCTCAGACAAAAGTTGAGTGACTTTATTGCCACTAGACCTGTCTTTCAGGAGATATCCTGCTGAGAAGGAAAATGATATAAGTCAGAAACTCAGGTCCATATAAAGAAAGGAAGAGGGGCCGGCGCTGTGGTGCAGTGGGTAAAGCCCCAGTCTGCAGTGCTGGCATCCCATGTGAGCGCCAGTTGGAGTCCTAGCTGCTCTACTTCTGATCCAGCTCTCTGCTATGGCCTGGGAAAGCAGTGGAATATGGCCCAAGTCCTTGGACTCCTACACCTGCATGGGAGACCCAGAAGAAGCTCCTGGCTTCAGATTGGCACAGCTCCGGCCATTGCTCCGTATGGGGACTGAACCAGTGGATAGAAGACCTCTCTCTCTCTGTCTCTGTCTTTCTCTCCCTCTCTCCCCTTCTGTAACTACGCTTTTTTTTTTTGACAGGCAGAGTGGACAGTGAGAGAGAGAGACAGAGAGAAAGATCTTCCTTTGCCGTTGGTTCACCCTCCAATGGCCACTGCGGTCGGCACACTGTGGCTGGCGCATCGTGCTGATCCGAAGGCAGGAGCCAGGTGCTTCTCCTGGTCTCCCATGGGGTGCAGGGCTCAAGCACTTGGGCCATCCTCCACTGCACTCCCGGGCCACAGCAGAGAGCTGGCCTGGAAGAGGGGCAACCGGGACAGAATCCAGGGCCCCAACCAGGACTAGAACCCTGTGTGCTGGTGCCACAGGCGGAGGATTAGCCTATTGAGCCATGGTGCCGGCCATGTAACTACGCTTTTCAAACAAATAAATTAAAAAAAGAACATTAGAGAAGGAATAAATAAAAGTGAAATATTTTATTTTTCTCATTATTAATTGACTTAACAGATAATTTGTTCAAAATAATCATAGCAACCATGTATTCAGTGATTATAGCTGTGGCTCAGTGAATATGTTACAAAAAACAGGCAGGAAGAATCAGGAGCAGTGTTAGGAGACACTCGCACTCCCTGTGGCGTGGTAGTGATATTTGAAAGTAGATCAAGGTTGGTCTAAATGTGTATTGTGACTCTAGAGCAAACACTAAAAAATTCTAAAAAGAGATTTATAACTGATATGCTAAGACAGGAGAGAAAATGCAATGATATAGATGGTTCAGCTACAACCATGGAAGGCAGGAAGAGCAAAAGAAAAAAGAAAACCAGCAATTTGTAGCAAATGGTTACAATTATGATAGATCTTAATTAAACTATATTAATCATTGCTTTCAATGTGAATGATCTAAATACACAAATTAAGAGAGGAACTAGGGGCCGGTGTTGTGGTGTACTGGTAAAGCCATCACTTAAGACAGAGGCATCCCATATAGGTGCTGGTTCATGTCCTAGATGCTCCACTTCCAATCCAGCTCCCTGCTAAAGTACCTGGGAAAGCAGCAGAAGATGGCCCAAGTTCTTGTGCCCCTACCACCCACGTGGGAGACCCAGGTGAAGCTCCTGGCTCCTGGCTCTGGTCTGAGCCAGCCCTGGCTCTTATGGTCATATGGGGAGTGAACCAGAGGATGAACATCTCTCGCTGTCTTTCCCTCTTTCTCTCTGCAACTCTAGCTTTCAAACAAATAAATCTTTAAAATATAAAGACACAGAGTTGAAATAAAAGGATGTGGAACAGAATCAGATCCATGTAAATTTAACTGATTTTTGACAAAGGAGCAAACGTAACTCAGTGGAATAATTTTTCCAACAAATGGTGCTGGAACAACTGATATCCATATCCAAAACAATGCATCTGGGGAGACAGAGACCTTACACTCTTCACAAAAATTAACTCAAAGTGGATCATGGCCCTAAATATAAAGTGCAGAACGACATACCCCCAGAACAACAAAAGAAATTTTAGGTGGCTTGGAATTTCTTTTTCCAGATATTCAAAACTTTACTTTAAAAAAAATCACCTTTATTGCAAATTTAAGTCTCAGAAAACCCCTTTGTCCTCCACCCAAAGAATTTATAGTGGTACACAGCAGCACAAATTCATTTTAAAAGAGCACTATTAGCCGGCGCCGAGGCTCAACAGACTAATCCTCCGCCTCGCCACGCCGGCACACCGGGTTCTAGTCCCGGTCGGGGCACCGGATTCTGTCCCGGTTGCCCCTCTTCCAGGCCAGCTCTCTGCTGTGGCCTGGGAGTGCAGTGGAGAATGGCCCAAGTGCTTGGGCCCTGCACCCCATGGGAGACCAGGAGAAGCACCTGGCTCCTGCCTTCGGGTTGGCGCAGCTCCAGCTGCAGAGGCCATTTAGGGAGTGAACCAATGGAAGGAAGACCTTTCTCTCTGTCTTTTTTACTATCTATAACGCTACTTGTGAAAGAAAGAAAGAAAGAAAGAAAGAAAGAAAGAAAGAAAGAAAGAAAGAAAGAAAGAAAGAAAGAAAGAAAGAAAGTGCTGCACTCAGTGCAGAGCAGTGGAGAAGCCCATCCACTTGGAAGTCACGTTAAGCTCTTTCCTGCTGGAGGCCCTGGTGGGTGACCATGATGACCTGAAGACACACATAGCAGGAGCTGCGAGACACCCCCTATCCACTCTGGGAACTTTGTGTTCACAGTCTCTGGGGGGAAACACATCCAGTGTCTGGGAGACTCCTGTAGAGCCGAGGGTCAAGGAGCTGGCCAAAGCAAGCTCAGCTTGTTAAGAATCAAATCTGTGGACTCAGACCGGCACCCACTGAAGTGCAAGGATGAACAACATTCGTGGGAGCGGGAATTAAGAGATAAGATAAGTGCAAAATTTTTGAACTCCATTTATATGAAGGGCCTTCCAAATGCTCGTGGCAAATGTGTATCATTTTAACAACCTGAACATGGATTTTTATTTTTGTATCAAGACAAACTTATCTTTTAATTTCATTTTCCATGACCTTTTTTTTTTTTTTTTTTTAAAGTACTCTCATATAAAGATATAATGGCGAAGGAGGGAGAAAGTTCCCGGGATTGTCACTGTACCCAGTAATGAGCTCATGAGGTAATAAGAGTTGTCACCTCCCTGGGGCCACTCTGCCACCTTCCAGCGACTGTTGTTCACCTCCAGAGACAGAGGGGCCTGCATGGGGTTGCTGCTATCTTACTCGTGGCAACTAAATCCCTCTGTTCTCCACTTAGAATTTATTCTTACTTAGAAATATTTTTAAAGTGCATTTTCACTTTAATAATGAATATTGGTAAATTTGCACATATTTCTCTCTTTCATTCAGTGCTTAGAGAAAAGTTAATTGTTTTTAATGCTTTGTGTGTAACTACAGATGAATCCCCAATTCTCAAAAAACCTACATGGGAATAAAAGGATATATATATAGGGGCTGGCGCCGTGGCACACTAGGTTAATCCTCTGCCTGCGGCACTGGCATCCTATATGGGCGCCGGTTCTAGTCCCGGTTGCTCCTCTTCCAGTCCAGCTCTCTGCTGTGGCCCGGGAAGGCAGTGGAGGATGGCCCAAGTGCTTGGGCCCTGCACCTGCATGGGAGACCAGGAAGAGGCACCTGGCTCCTGGCTTTGCATCGGCGCAGCGCACCAGCTGTAGAGGCTGTTTGGGGGATGAACCAACAGAAGGAAGACCTTTCTCTCTGTCTCTCTCTCTCTCACTGTCTGTAACTCTACCTGTTAAATAAATAAATAAATTTTTTTAAAAAAAAATGATATACATCAAACACATTGGAATGGTTATTGGCAGGGGAGAATTGGGGGGGGAAAGGTCTAAATAAAGCCAGAGACGACCTTGTGCAGACCAGTGATTTTAGCACATCCTGAGATGATTCCCTTAACTCCCTACAATGGTTTTAAAAATTATCAGGATTGGCGTTGTGTCATAGCGTAGAAAGATGCTGCCGCCTGTGATGCTGGCATCCCATATGGGCACAAGTTCGAGTCCTGGCTGCTCTACTTCTGATCCAGCTCCCTGCTAATGGCCTGGGAAAAGCAGCAGAGGATGGCCCAAGTGCTTGGTCCCCTGCTACCCACGTGGGAGACTCGGAAGAAACTCTAGGCTCCTTGCTTCCACCTGGCTGTTGCGGCTATCTGGGGAATGAACCAGCAGATGGAAGATCTCTCCTTTTCTGTGACTCTGATTTCCTAATAAATAAATAAATCTTTTTAATAATTATCACTTGGGGAGGAGATTGGTGTCTCAGAATCTTTCAGGTGTGTGAGTGTGGTGTGAAGGCTGAGCAGGAATGAACTTTGCAACTGTGAACTCATTGAAGATGTGTTGATGTAAAGAAATGAACATAGACTTGGGAATTAAAAGCCAGTCCTGCCTGGGTTACGCCAACAGCACTGGCAAGATGAGAAAGCCTGCCATAGCCAGTGACAGCAGGCTTGAAAGTAGGGGTGGGAGCCAGAGACTTTGGAGGCAGAATCATTAAAATCGGAGGCCTTGTTGGGTGTGAGGGTGTAGAAGAGGAAGAAAAAGGACAATTATGCATTCCTATTTTGGATGACCAGGAAGGTGAGGAGTAACAGGTGGAAAGAGATGAGTAGGAGCAGAGGGAAGCAGGGCACAGTGACTTCACTTTGGGTGTGTTGAGAACGAGGCGCGTGGCCCACAGGAGAGAGCAGCTCCCGGTACCTGCTCAGTAAGGGTAGCTTCATCCAAGAAAGGTCCCAGGTGCTGCTGCTTGGACACCCACTGTGTCAACCCAGCCCAGGCCACGCCTCCCCTGGGCTCTCCCAGCCAACGGCAGCTGTCTAGGTAGATTGAGGATTTTCTTCCTGTGATCGGGGACGTTGGCTTGGGGACTCCATCAGCCTTGCGGAATCTTTCAGAACTGCACACTGTCCAACGCTCTTCCTCCAGGTCCTCTTTCTCCCTTCTTTTCTTCATAGCCTCCTGGTCTCCCTCCCCATTTTCCCTTGCCACCCATCTCTTGCAGCTTTAATCCCATTTTGCTGTCTGCTTCTCAGGCAATCCACACTACCACAAGATGCTAGTGGGACATCAACTTGGAGATGGCTTTCTGACTGTTACAAGCAGAGGTTGAAAGCATGAGAGATGTTATAACAACTACAAGGGAGGGCTGGCACTGTAGCATAGCAGGTAATGCTACCTCCTGCAATGCAGGCATCCCGAATTGTGTTCCGGCTGCACCACTTCCGATCCTGCTCCCTGCTAATGACCAGGGGAAAGCACTGAGAAATGGCCCAAGTGCTTGGGACCCTGCCACCCACATGGGAGATTGGTTGAAGACTGGTCCAGCTCTGGCCTTTGTGGCCATCTGGGAAGGGAACCAGAGAATAGAACACCTTTCTCTCTCTGCCTCTCCCTCTCTGTAACTCTGACTTCCACATAAATAAATAAATAGATCTTTAAAACCAAACAAGTGCAAGTAACAGAAAACTGTTCAAACTAGCCTAAATTGTCAGAAAATTCATAATTTTTTAAAAAATTTAATTTTATTTGTTTATTTTAGAGGCAAAATGAGAGAGAGAGAGAATCTTCTACCTGCTGGTTCATTCCCCCAGATGGCTGCAATGGCCAAGGCTAGGCCAGATCAAATCCAGGAGCCAGGAGCTTCATTTGGTGGGAAACCTAGCTTGAGTTCCTGCCTCCAACCTTGTCCTTGTGGGCTTTTTGTGTGTGAACCAGTAGATGGGTGCTCTCCCCTCCACCTGTCTGTCTCCCTCTATTCTCAATAAAAAGCTCTGGTCATTCTTCCAGCCCTAGCTCAAATGTCTCCTACTTTGTGGAGGTTTACCCGTCAAGCCAAATTTTAATTTATTTGATACTATTTTATTGTTTGTCAAGTTTAATTGTTTACATGATGTTCTCTTCTCTAAATGGTAAGGAAAAGCAAAGACCATATTATATTAATTTTTATTCCCATTTACACCTTGCATATGTTGGTATTTAGCAAGTATTTTTTTTTATTAGACAGGCAGAGTTAGACAGTGAGAGAGAGAGAGAGAGAGAGGGAGAGAGAGAGAGAGAGAGAGAAAGGTCTTCCTTCCGTTGGTTCAGCCCCCAAATGGCCGCCATGCCGGTGCTGTGCAGATCCAAAACCAGGAGCCAGGTGCCTCTCCTGGTCTCCCATGCGGGTGCAGGACCCAAGGACCTGAGCCATCCTCCACAGCACTCCTGGGCCAGAGCAGAGGGCTGGATTGCAAGAGGAGTGACCGGGACTAGAACCTGGCGCCCAGTATTTAGCAAGTATTTATCCAGTTAAATCTATTGTCATCTCTTTGCATAAAGTCATGGGGACGGAATCTGCACTAGAATTTGCTTAGCATTTCAAAATTATTTAGAAATGAGGAACAAAGAAAGAACTTGCAGCTCATCCATGACATCTAGTCTCATTAGATAGTGTAATGCCGGCCTGATGTTGATAAACTGCAGGACGCGGGAATGAGTGTGAGCAGACGGGACCAACAGCAGACTTGCAATGGGGATTGAACGATGCATCTCGCCGAAGAGTTCCAAGCCAGAATTTCCAACATGGGGATAGGATTCAGGAACCCATTTGGATTATTTACTGAGTTTTTTTTTTTAAAATATGTTTATTTATTTATTTGAAAGGCAGTTACAGGGGCTGGCACTGTGGCATAGTAGGTTAAGCCTCCTCCTGTGGCACTGGCATCCCAAATGGGCACTGGTTTAAGTCCTGACTCCTCCACTTCCAATCCAGCTCTCTGCTATGGCCTGGGAAAGCAGTGGAGGATGGCCCAAGTCCTTGGGCCCCTGCACCCACATGGGAGACCCAGAAGAAGCTCCTGGCTCCTGGCTTCAGATCAGCACAGCTCCCGCCGTTGTGGCCATCTGGGGAGTGAACTAGTGGATGGAAGACCTCTCTCTCTGTTTCTCCCTCCCTATAATTTTGCCTCTAAAATAAATAAATAACTCCTTTTGTAAAATAAAAAAAGAGATTGGAGCTGGGCCAATCCAAAGCCTGCTTTCCCAGGCCATAGCAGAGAGCTGGATCGCAAGTGGGGCAGCCGGGACTCAAACTGGCGCCCATGTGGGATGTGGGCACTGCAGACCAGGCTTCATCCCTCTGTACTACAGCACTGGTCCCAATAAATAAATTAAAAAAAAAAGAAAGGCAGAGAGTCAGGGGCGGGGGAGACCATCCACCTGTGGGACTTGAATCAGCACTCTGATATGTGATGCTGGTGTTGCAAGTGGTAAAATTAATTTTCTCCCAGGAATATATTTCATTGAATCCAATATACCCAAAGTATTATCATTTCAGTATTTATTTAATATAAACAATTATTGAGTTATTTTTAATTTTTTCTTTAGTGCTAAGTCTACCAAAGTCTACCAAATCTAGTGTTGTTTTATTTTATCATTTCTATTATCTTTTATTTATTTGAGAGGCAGAGAGACAGAGAGAACTTCATTCTGCTGGTTCACTCCCCAGATTTCCTCAACAGCTGGACCTGGGAAGCCAGGAGCTAGGAATTCCACCCAGGTCTCCAACATGGAAGGCAGGAACGCAGTCAGCTGAGCCATCATGGCTGCCTCCCCTGGCCTACATGAGTGGGATGTTAGAGTCATGAGTTAGAGCCAGTGATTGAACCCAGGTACTCTGATCTGAGACGCCGGTATCTGAATCTCTGCCCAAATACTCACTCCCTAGTATGTATTTAATTTATTTTTAAAATATTTATTTGAAAGACAGAGTTAAACAGAGAGGGGTGTTTTCCATCCGCTGGTTCACTCCCCAAATGGCTGCCAACAACTGGTTCCGAAGCCAGCAGCTTCCTTTGGGTCTCCCACGTGGGTGCAGGGGCCCAAGCACTTGGGCCATCTTCTACTGCTTTCCCAGGCCATAGCAGAGAGCTGAATCAGAAGTGGAGCAGCCAGAACTTCAATCAGTGCCCAAATGGGATGCCAGAACTGCAGGTGGCGTCTTCACCCATGAGCTCATATGAGATGCCACTGTCACAAGTGGTGGCTTAACCCGCTGCACCACAATGCTGGCCCCCTCCTTTTGGTGCATTGATAAACATATTTGTGATTTTTTTCTTATGAATTTGAATGTGCTTATCATTTCAGTATAATAAAATTCCATTGTCCCTAGGAAGTGGGAAAATGTAGTGTGATGGGACCAGCGCTGTGGCTTAGCAGGTTAAGCAGCAGTCTGCAGTGCCAGCACCTCATATGGGCGCCCATTTGAGTCCTGGCTGCTCTAATTCTGATCCAGCTCCCTGCTAATGTACCTGGGAAAGCAGTGGAAAATGGCCCAAGTGCTTGGGTCCCTACACCTACGTGGGAGACTAGGAAGAAGCTCCAGGCTCCCAACTTCAGCCTGATCCAGCCCTGGCAGTAGTGGTCATTTGGGGAATGAATTAGTGGATGAAAAATTCATTCTTTCTCTCCCCCCCGCCACACCCTCTGAGATTCTGCCTTTCAAATAAATAAAAACACATATTTTAAAAATATGTAGTGTGGGAGAATTTCCTGGCATTTCCCCCAGTAGCAGCTATGAAAAAAAAGAATAAAAAAACCACTGTGGTAGATGGGCCATTGGTTGACCCAGGGTGTTTGCTTATTATTTTCTTTATAATAAGTAAGACACAGTTGTGAGACATAAGAAAGGGAGTTTCATGACCATGAAATGTAGGGCTTTTCTGGTTTACATAAATCCATTATGCTGAACGATCTGCTCTCTCCTGAGCTTGCTATACCAGTGTGGTTTGGAAGTGTTTCTAAAAGGGTCTTTTCCCCTAACGTTAGTCTAATCCCAGTGTTACAGAGAAGTGGTTATTTTTAAACAAAGTGAAAAAGAGCTTCAGCACTTATAATGGCCATATTCCTTCAAGATGGAAAAAAAAAAAAACAATGATTTTAGGTTATCTCCTGTATGTTTCATTGTACATATGTTTGTTGTCTCCCAGTTCCAAGGATAAGTGGATAAATGTGATGGTTTGCATTTGCCCTATAACTGGCTAGAATTGGCTCTGCAAAGCAAACACTCCACTCCTTTGCCTTAGCTTTACCAAATGATCTGAACTGAAGCAATCTTTTAAAATGGTTCTGATGCACTCAGCGTTTTCGAAAGCAAAGTGTTGTAACCATTTAGATCTTTCTTCATTATCAGCACACAGGGACTCTTCTTGTAGAATTAATGCACGGAGCTCCCATTAAGGGGTCTCAGAATCCTCTCATATGTGTAAGACTAGAAATATCACTAGGCTAATCCTAGTGTGATGTTCAGAAACATCGCTAGTCAGGGAGGAAAAGTTCCACCCATTAGCTTGGATGAGAGAGACACTCTGAAGTGGGTTCTTAGGAGCTTGGGGAGTGGCCTACAGGGGGATAGAATAGAGTATTAGGAAACACAGCCAGGGGGTTGGAGACCTGATTGTAGCAGTCCCAAACCCCCAAACGGTTGACCATTTAGAAAATCTAGTCAGGACGGGGCAGAGGGGAGAATGGCGCTTTGGCATAATGGGCTAAGCAGCAGTCTTAGACGCTGGCATCCCACATGGGCACCAGTTCGAAACCTGGCTGCTCCAGTTCCCATGCAGCTGCTGGCTAATGCACCTGGGAAAGCAGCCACTCCCATGGGAGACCCAGATGAAGCTCTTGGTTCCTTGCATGGTCATGTTGGGGTCCCACCCCTGAATGGCGTGACCTCCCCATACCAGCCCAAGCTGTCCAGTTCTCCAGTCATCTTTGCAGGTGGTCAGGACAGGAACAGCACAGGCAGTGACACTGTGTGCTCTCCCCACACCACCCCATGTATGTGCCTCAACTCAGACCTGGAGGGGCTTCCTCTAGAGAATATATACCATTCAAGGACAGCATTCCACAGCCAGATCTGACCAAGCTGCCATGGTTGCCATTGACCAAGCTGCACCAGCTGGCGATGCAAAGTCTCATTTTCCCATGATGTGTGACAACCTCGGATTCAGTGGCATTGACTCCAGCTCTCCAGAGCTGAATGGCTACTGGGCAGCTCTGGGTGCACCTGCTCAGACTACTTCTCATGAAATGAACATTGCAAATGACTTGATTGGCTGCATAAGTGGGCATCAAGGCACCAAAATCAATGAGATCCATCAAAATTGTGAACCCAGTAGAAGGACCTACTGATAGGCAGGTTGCCATCACCAGGTCTGCTGCCAGCATTAGCCTGGCTCAATGTCTAATCAATGTCAGGCTTCCCTTGGAAACAGGTGGCATGGGAAGCAGCTAGAACAATGCAGATTCATCCATAATCCCTTTCTGCTGTTCACCAACCCGTGATCCATCTGTGTGGTTCCTTTTTTTTTTTTTTTAAGATTTTATTTATTTATTTGAGAGGTAGGGTTAACAGAGAGAAGAGAGGGGAGAGACAGAGAGAAAGGTCTTCTGTCCATTGGTTCACTCCCCCAGAAAGCTGCAATGGCCAGAGTTGCGCCGATCCAAAGCCAGGAGCCAGGAGCTTCTTCTGGGTCTCCCACATGGGTGCAGGGGCCCAAGCACTTGGGCTTCTTCTACTGCTTTCCCAGGCCATAGCAGAGAGCTGGATCAGAAGAGGAGCAGTCGGGACTAGAACCAGTGCCCATATGGGATGTCGGTGCTTTAGGCCAGGGCTTTAACCCGCTTTACCACAGTGCCAGCCCCCAAACTTCATGCTTGCTTGCCTGCCTTCCTTCCTTCCTTCCTTCCTTCCTTCCTTCCTTTTTGACAGGCAGAGTTAGACAGCGAGAAAGAGAGAAACAGAGAGAAAGGTCTTCCTTCCTTTGGTTCACCCCCCAAATGGCCGCTAAGGCCGGTGCGCTGTGCCAATCAGAAGCTGGGAGCCAGGTGCTTCTTCCTGGTCTACCATGCGGGTGCAAGGCCCAAGCACTTGGGCCATCCTCCACTGCCTTCCCGGGCCACAGCAGAGAGTTAGACTGGAAGAGGAGCAACCCGGACAGAACCAGTGCCCCACCGGGACTAGAACCCGGGGTTTCGGTGCTGCAGGCAGAGGATTAGCCTAGTGAGCCGCGGCGCTGGCCAAAACTTCATGCATTTCATAAATACCACCTTACGAGCATAGTGACTCTTCCCACCGTATCCACACTCCCACCCTTCTTCCTCCTCCCTCTCCTATTCCCATTCTTATTTTTTACTAAGATCTATTTTCAATTAACTTTATACACATAAGATTAAATCTATACTAAATAAATATTTAGTTTAATAAGCTTTTTCTGTGTTTTTTTTCTTTTTTTTGGCACATAAATTTTTCTGTTTGTCATGGAAATGTAAGAATGGAATATTAATTTTTCAAAAAAGTTAAAAGATGGACTGGAAAAAAACTTATAAAAAAGAAGAAGAAATATAACAATCTCCAGCTATATGAACATGTTGATCAAGAATGTAGGTGGAAAATGATGGAAGCGCAATTCTAACTAGCTTGAGTGAGAAAGAGGTTTTTGTCTGTGAAGTCCGAGAAAATTCTGTCTCTCGTGGTTCTCTTTCCGTACCTCTCGTCTCTTCTCCTTTCTGGTTAATTTCATTCTTGTCTAGCGCATGTGGCCGTCCTCCCCAGGGCAGACATGTAGCCGCTGGCAACGCAGGCCTCACTGCCCTACAGCTTGAACTCCACAGGAAGAGAGTGTGTTACTTCTTTGGAAAATTCCATGAATTACTGATGGTTATAGCACGGAGTGCTTACCAAACTGGCCCGTGAACCATTCACCCTTTGGTGGTGGGGGTCATGGGTAGGGAGAAGAAGGACATTATGATCCACAGGTCTACCAGATCCACAGAGTGGTGAAGAGGTGGCATCTCAAACTGGAAAAGTGTGAATATGCAAATAGTTACGTGTTTTCCAAAACCACTGGTGGTAATCTAAGTAGTTAAGAGTTCAAATAGTTTTAGAAAAATATTTATCAAATTCTGACATCTTGGTTTCTTTTTAGGTATTTATTTTCATCTACTTGAAAGGCAGAAGGAGGGAGGGAGAGAGAGAGAAATGAAGAGAGGGATCCTCTATGTACTGCTTTACTCCCCCAAATGCTTGCAACAAGCCAGGAGGCCAGAACTCCATTCACTTGTCGCTTCTTCGGCCGCAAAAGGAATGACGCTGCTCGCAGTTAATCGGTCTTCAGCAGACTTTTACTTAGGAGTGGGAAAAAGAGTGGGGGACTGGGAGAAGGGGGAGAGATGGCGCGCACGTTCCTTAAGGGGGAAAGCTGGCATGCACGCGCCTTCTCCCGCAGTCTGCTTATATACAGAATTCAACCAATCACAGTCAATCAATCACAGTCCATGCACAGAGCTCTCCAATCTGGCACTTGATCACGATCAGCTGTGGAGTCACGCAGCAGGCAGGGCATCAGCGCCATCTTGTTGTTTACCACAATCCTCAGCTAGATGGAAAGTTCAATCAGCTGCTACATCCGCATTACTGCTATAAGCCAAGCCCAAGTACCTACCTCATGGTAAGGTAGGTACTCAAGCACTTGGACCATCATCTGTAGCCTCAAAGGATGCATTAGCAGGAATCTGGATTGGAAGCAGAGTAGCCAGGACTTGAGCCAGCACTGCAGATATGGGATGGAGTTGTCCCAAGTGGTGGCGTAACCAGCTATGCCACAACACCTGCCCCAGAGATCTTGAAGCAGTAGGTTTGGAGTGAGGGCCTGACATTTTATATTTCCGGCAAGCTGTGTGGACTGTCCTTGAGGATCAATATTCTAGAAGACATTTGTAAACCAAGAGTAGTTTAATAGCATCTGGTCCGCAGAAAACTGAAGGCTTCCTCTGTTTGAATCATTCTTGACCTGGAGCACTACCACAAGGGTTTTGATGTTCTTTAGGACTATGATGTTTTGGGATATGGTAAATATTCTCAACTATAAAGAGAGTGATGATTATCCAACTTAACGCAGTTCTGAGAAGCACCGAAATAAGACACAATTGGACTCTGTTATTTTCCTTAAGACATAATGTAAGGAGGCCTCAAATGTTCATGGGAAAATGGATTAGAACAGGGGCTGGTGCTGTGGAGGAGCGAGTAAAGCTGCTGCCTGCAATGCCAGCATCCCGGGTGCCGGTTCTTGTCCAGGCTGCTCCACTTTCAACCCAGCTCCCTGCTAATGACCTTGGAAAGCAGCAGCAGATGGCCCAAGTGCATGGGCCCCTGAACCATGTGGAGATCTGGAAGAAGTTCCTGGCTCCTGGCTTTGGTGGCCACCTGGAGAGTGAACTAGTGGATGCGAGATCCCTCTCTATAATTCTTTCAAATAAATAAATCTTTAAAAAATAGATTAAAGCATAATACAGGCAGATGTTTAACCTAGTAATCAAAATGTATCTCTCTGTTGCTCTGCCTTTAAAATTTATGAAAAATGAAAATAAACATTAATTATACCCATGTCCATATGGGGACACCTGTGTTCAGCGTCTAGCCCTGGCTCCTGTCTCCAGCTTCTTGCTGAAGTGGACCTGGGAGACAGTAGTGACAGCTCAAGTAATTGGGTTCCCTCCACCTGCACAGGGGATGAAGGTTGAGTTCCTGGCTCCCAGCCTCAGTCATGGCCCAGCTGTAGTTGCTATGAGCATTTGAACAGTGAGCCAGCAGACAGAAACTCTCAGTCTACTTCTCTCTCCCTGTCTCTCTTTGTCTCTCTGTTCCTCAATTTTTTTAAAAAAAAATTCTTTCTGGGGCTGACATTGTGCCAAGCAGGTTAAGCCACCATCTTCAATGCCACCATCCTACATGAGCTCTGATTCAAGTCCTGGAAGCTCCATTTCCAATCCAGCTCCCTTTAATGCACCTGGGGAAGCAGCAGAAGATGGCCTGGGTGCTAGGGCCCCTGATACCCATGTGGGACACCCAGATGGAGTTCCAGGCTCTTGGCTTCATCCTGGCCCAGCCCCAGTTGTGACAGCCATTTGGGGAATGAATCAGAAGATGGAAGATCCCTCTCTCTGTGTCTCCCCTTCTCTGTAATTCTGCTTTTCAAATAAATAAATAAATACTTCAAAAATTTTTAAATGTTTATTTTGTTTTTATCTACTTGAAAGGCAGAGCAATGGAGAGAGACAGAGATAGATTACATGTTCCATTACCTTTTGAAGTGCCTTGGGCTAGGCCGGGCCTGTGATCCTTGTGGGAGGACACACTATCAGGGCAGTGTGGGGCTGAAGAAGACATCTTGCTGCGGGCAGTGGAAGAAGGCCACATAGGCAAAGCGTGGCTTCTGGGCTCTCGGCATCAGAACTGGTGTCCAGTAACAGGGCTCCAACTCCAGACCTGGAGTGGCGCTATTCAAGTGGTGTGGATGGCGCTATTCAAGGGATGAGTATAGAACTGGCAAGGCAAGGGTACAGGGACTGGGAGGCTGGGTAGGTTATGGAGATGAGCACTGGAGGTACTAGAACCAGGGTACCAAGTAGCGGCTTCATTTTAGAAGGCGTGGTTGAGGTCTGGAGTCCAAACTGAGTCTGAGTGGGAAAACGGGCACTTGCGGTGCATTCCCTCGTATCCCACAACAGAGAGGGAAAAAAAATCTCTCAGCGCTTTGGTGGGGGGGGGGGGGGGAGGAAGAAGTAAGGCTGTGGGTTCAACCAGTGACAGGAAATCAGGCAAGAATTAGCTCCCTGCTTTCCCAGTAGCTCTTTATTGAGCTTTGATTGTTACGGAGACCTGGCTTTCTTGAGTAATTCCCCAGTTAAGAAGGAAACGTAGGGGACAGCGCTGTGGCATAGCACCATCCTATATGGGCGCTAGTTCCAGTCCCAGCTGCTCCATTTCTGATCCAGCTCTCTGCTGTGGCCTGAGAAAGCAGTAGAAGATGGTCCAAGTCCTTGGGCCCCTGCACCTGCACGGGAGACCCAAAAGAAACTCCTGGTTTCTGGCTTCAGATTGGCTCAGCTCCAGCTGTTGCGGCCATCTGGCCATCTGGCCATCTGGGGAATGAACCAGCAGATGGAAGACTTCTCTCTCTCTCTCTGTCTCTCTGCCTCTACCTCTCTGTAACTCTGCCTTTCAAATAAATAAATAAATCTTAAAAAAAAAAAAAGGAAACGTGTTCCCTCCATAAGAGTGGTAATGATAATAGGTAAATAAACAGATCTCTCTTTTTTTTCCCCTGTAACCAGCTTGTATAATTGCCCAGAGGACCTGCTAGCTTTTTACTTTGTTGAATTTCTTTCTTTAAAACATAAGGTTTGGGATCTAAAGAAGAAATCTGTTTATGCATTTGCCTAAAGAATAATGCAAATAACTATAAATGTAGATTTATTTTAAAACGTCAGAGTTTTCAGTGGAGGACAGCCCAAGTGCTTGGGTCCTGCACCCCGTGGGAGACCAGGAGAAGCACCTGGCTCCTGCCATTGGATCAGCGCAGTGTGCCGGCCATGGCAGCCATTGGAGGGTGAACCAATGGCAAAGGAAGACCTTTCTCTCTGTCTCTCTCTCTCACTGTACACTCTGCCTGTCAAAAAATAATAAAAAATTTTTTTAAAAAGTCAGAGTTTTCTATGCTAAAAAATTATTATAGAGCAAGGGGGCTGGCATTGCATTATGGTACAGCAGGCTGAGCCACCACCTACGACACCAGCATCCCATTTGAGTGCCTGTTTGAGTCCCAGGTGCTCTGCTTCTGATCCCTGCTAATACACCTGGGAAAGTGGAAGATGGCTCAAGTATTTGGGACTCTGCCACCCACGTGGATGGAGTTTCAGGCTCCTGGCTTTGGCCTGGCCCAGCCCCAGCTGTTGTGGCCATTTGGGGAGTGAACCAGCAGATGGAAAATAGCTCTCTTTCTCTCTCTCTCTCTCTGTATCTCTCTGTAACTCTGCCTTTCAAATAAATAAGTTAAAAAAAATAAAAATTGAGGGGCCAGCACCGTGGCTCACTTGGTTAATCCTCCAACTGAGGCGCCAGCATCCCATATGGGCGCCGGGTTCTAGTCCCGGTTGCTCCTCTTCCAGTCCAGCTCTCTGCTGTGGCCCAGGAGGGCAGTGGAGGATGGCCCAGGTGCTTGGGCCCTGCACCCGCATGGGAGACCAGGAAGAAGCACCTGGCTCCTGGCTTCAGATCGGCACAGCACTGGCAGTGGTGGCCATTTGGGGAGTGAACCAAAGGAAGGAAGACGTTTCTGCCTCTCTCTCTCTCTCTCACTGTCTATAACTCTACCTGTCAAATTAAAAAAAAAAAATTAAGGCCAGCACTGTGGCACAGCAGGTTAAAGCCCCAGCCTGCAGTGCCGGTTCAAGTCCCGGCTGTTCCACTTCTGATCCAGTTCTCTGCTATGGCTTGGGAAAGCAGTAGAAAATGGCGTAAGTCCTCGGGCCCCTGCAACCACATGGGGAACCCAGAAGCTGCTCCTGGCTTCAGATTGTTGTATCTGAGCGAGTGTAAACAAAGGAGCACCACACATTGATAACATTTGATGGTCCTTTATTGCTGGCGGTGGAGAGTGGCCTCATGCCCTTAAGAACTGTTGACCCTGAAGCCCAAAGCAACAGGGTTTATAAAGGCAAAAACTGCAAAATCAGGAGGGGAATTCATGGTTGCTAAGGTCGGGGAGGGAATACATGGTTACTGGGGTCAAACTGACTAAAACCTATGCGAAACTAGTATCTTTTTTTTTTTTTTTTTTTTGACAGGCAGAATGGACAGTGAGAGAGAGAGACAGAGAGAAAGGTCTTCCTTTTCCATTGGTTCACCCCCCAATGGCCGCTGTGGCCGGTGCATTGCGCTGATCTGAAGCCAGGAGCCAGCTGCTTCTCCTGGTCTCTCATGCAGGTACAGGGCCCAAGCACTTGGGCCATCCTCCACTGCACTCCCTGGCCACAGCAGAGAGCTGGCCTGGAAGAGGGGCAACCGGGACAGAATCTGGCACCCCGACCAGGACTAGAACCCTAGGGTGCTGGTGCCGCAGGCAGAGGATTAGCCTAGTGAGCCATGGCACTGGCTTCTATAATCTTAACAATTTTAATTATAATCTTGACATTAATCCAGGTATTGGTTTTAATCACATGTAGGACATAGACAAATTACATTTTTATCATTAACCCAGGTGTAGCCTATCCACTTCCAAGCTTGAGTGATCATGCTAGGGGGTTTCTATGTTCTGCCAAGTGTGGTGTAGTGGACTGCCACTGTTCAACTGTTTTAGATCATAGTTTCAGACCAGAATCTCACGGTGTGGGGGTGCACCTTCCCAGAATGGAGTCTCAGGTTCTCCAAAATGGAGTCCCTACTGTCAAGGTGTTACTTCAGGATCAGCTCAGTCTGGCCGTTGCGGTCATTTGAGGAGTGAACCAGCAGATGAAAGACCTCTCTCTCTCTGGCTCTTCTTCTACTGTAACTCTTTCAAATAAATAAAATAAATGTTTAAAAAAATTAAAATTAAAATGTATAGAGCAAGGGCCTATTCTACCATATAGAAAAGCAGAAGGACTTTCAACTTCAAGGGTGCCTGTTTCTGCTCTCACTCTGCCTTCAACTGTCTGCCATTGCTCTTCCTTCACGCCTTTCTCCCCAGTCGGTACCCAGGGGCCAAGCAAACTCCCTTGGGGAGCATTTGGGGTTTGCTCTGAGACAGGGAGTGTTCCACAACCTTCTCAAATTCTAATTCCACAGGAAGAGCCGTCAGGAATAATCTTACGGCCACGTTTCACTTGAGAGAGAAAATGCCCATGGGCCTTCCATTTCCTTGGGACGACTGCTAACCCCCTATGGGAGGGGGACAGCAGAGGGCAGAGGGGTTACAGAAGTCTGAGAAGTGATTCAAAGGCAACCGCATACTATGCCTTGGGGACGAAAGTCAAGGTTAAGAAGCAGCACCTTTTAAAGGACTCTCACAAGCACTGATTACGCAATGCCACATTAGCAAGAAGACGCAAATTAAAAAGCAGTGACTCCTGGTGACTCAGCTAAGACCATTTGGTCTTGAGATGGGGTGCGTTTTGTTTTCGGCAGTTTATTTTGTGGTAGGGTCCCAGGAAAGGTGGGAGAGGGGAAATCAGTTTCATAATTTCCATTTAGGTGAATTCAAATGATGCGAAATCGCCTTTCTTGGTTTTTGCAGTTTGATTTTGCAGGTGAATAAGCAAGAAGCGTGGAAACAACCACTTTATCCTGGAAGCACAAGCACGTGGCGCCTCTCTGCCCAGCAGACTGTGATGTTTGGCTTCAGACGAGGAGGGACTATGTTCTTTTTATTTATTTATTTATTTATTTATTTATTTATTTTATTTGAAAGGCAGAGTAACAGAGAGGCAGAGGCAGAGAGACAGAGAGAGAAGTCTTCCATCTGCTGGTTCACTCCCCAGATGGCCGCAACAGCAGGAACTGTACCGATCCGAAGCCAGGAGCTTCTTCTGGGTCTCCCATGCAGGTGCAGGGGCCCAAGGACGTGGGCCATCTTCTACTGCTTTCCCAGGCCTCAGCAGAGAGCTGGATCGGAAGTGGAGCAGCCGGTACTCGAACTGGTACCCATGTGGGACGCCAGGACTGCAGGCAGTGGCTTTACTTGCTACACCACAGTGTTGACCCCAATATATTCTTTATTTTAAAAAGCAATTTGTATTTGATTATTTGAAGGGCAATGAGAGAGAGAGAGATCTTCCATCTGCAGGTTCACTTGCCAAATGTCTGCAATTACTGGGGTTGGGCCAAGATGAAGCCAGGATCCAGGAACTCAATCAGGTCACCCACATGGGTGGCAGGAACCCAATTTCTTTAGCCATCATGGCTGTCTGCAGGGGTCAGCACTGGTGGGAGCTGGAGCTGGGACTGGAACCCAGTCTTTCCATGTTGCATGGTGTGTCTTAATCGCTAGTCTAAAGGCCTGCTCCCTCATTTATTTGGCTGTTTCTTTAGTTCCATTCAATCTGTGATATTCTTTGGTCTTTGCTTGTCTTTTGCACCTCAACTCTTCGAGAGAACGCTGGTTAGCCTGTAGAATGTCTCTCGGTTTGGGTTTGTCTAGTGTTTTCCCTTGATGGGATTGTGCAATGTTGGCCTGAGTACTGTGAAGTCATCTGGTGTCCTTCTTAGCACATCGTAGATATACTGAGGTATACAATATCCTATGTCCTGTTACCACTGATGGAAACCTTGGGTACTGGATTAAGTTGATTGTTCTGGGTTTCTTAATTGTAAAGTTACAATTTTCCCCTTTGTAATTGATAACCATCTTTTGACACTTTGAGAGAATGCTAATATCTTGTATTTTCTCAGACTTTTGCCCACTGGTTTTTGCATCATCTACAGGATCTTGCTTGCAACAACTCAATTCTGTAGATTTGCCTAATGTTGTTATTCTTCTCTCTATATTCTCTCCACATATCATGTAGAATTATTTTATAGGAAAATGCTACTGTCTCTTTTCCATTTACTGATTTATTCTATCTATATTCATATGGACTCATGAATATTTTATTTTATGGGTTATAATCCAATAATGATGTAATTTAGTTGCTAAATTATTCCAAATCTGGCCATGGGGGCCTCCTTCGGATTGGTTCCTATGTCCTTTTGTCTGGCTCTCATCCTCTCTGAGGATCTTGTACTGCAAACTTAGCTAGGAGCAGGTGGCTCCAGCCCTTCTCTAAAGAGCCCTAATTTTTAAAACTGGTTTTGCCCTGAAGTCCTGTTCTGCTGTCTGCCCCAGTGGGCAGCCTTCTGAGTGTAAAGTGTTTCTATACTTAGTTTCTTTCTCTGACTTTGAACTTGGAAGGACAACTTCCCTCCCACAAACCATTCTTTTTGCTTTCTTAAAAAAAAAGATTTATTTATTTATGTTTTTGAGGGAGGGAGGAAGAGAGAGAGAGAGAGAATCTTCCATCCACTGGTCCCCTCTCCCAAATGGTCACAACAGCCAGGGCTGGGCCAGGCGGAAGCCAGGGGCTAGAAACTCCATCCTGGTCCCTGACATGGATGGCGGGGCCCAAGTACTCAGACTATCCCCTACTGCCTTCCCAGGTGCATTAACAGGGAGCCAGGTCAGAAGCAAAGTAGCTAGGGCTTTTGAACTGGCACTTTGATAGGGGATGCCGGATCACAAGTGGCAGCTTAACCCTATGCACCACAATGCAGACCTCACAAACTGCTGAGCAATAGCTAACACACTTCTCCTAGTGCCACGCAGTGCCTCCAAGTTTCCTCTAAACTATGAATCTTTTTTTCCTTTGACATTTGTTGTCCCCTAGACACAGTTTGCTACTCTCCTATCTGATTTAGGGCACTTGGATCCCAGTATTAAAAGTTTCTCTTTTGTTTACTGTGCCAACTGATCCCACAGCTTCAGGCTCAGTCTCTGCCCAGCCCACGCCTCCCTAGGTGGCTCATGGAATATCATGGAGGAATAAACTTAACAGTTAACTTTAACTGTGCTGATAAGACTTCAAGGTCAGTTATATTCTCTCTCTCTCTCTCTCTCTCTCTCTCTCTCTCTCTCCCTCTCTCCCTCTCCCTCTCTCTCTCGGCCTTAGTGTAAGGCTGCCACAAAACACACCAAACATTGAGGGGCCACTTTGTTTAATTAACTTTATCATGGGCCATACCTGATTACAAGGAAAGACGAGCACTGGAGCCAATTTGAGAGGGACCACACTGCTTAGAAGACAACTGAGAGAGAATCAGACAAACACGGGGAGAAGCTCCCATGGCGACCTGTAGAGTACCATCGGTGGATATCAGGCGTCCACGAGATCACGGCCATCCAATGGGACGATATGGGAACAGAGGGCAGGGGTGGTCACCCATGCGCCCACTGGAGCCCAGCGCTTAGCCCGTAGAAGGGAAACAGGGGGTTGAGTCATCACCCACACCCACTGTTGCCCAGATACGGAGTCCGTAGTGGTGCTTGGTATCAGGACTTGGAGGTGAAGCCGAGGGGAGCCACAACCCACAGTGGCAGTCGCCCTGAGAATTCCCCATTCCACATCTTATCTCAGCATTTGAAAGGCCGGTGTGTGGATGGAGACCA
Source organism: Sylvilagus floridanus (assembly GCA_949820135.1). Classification (NCBI taxonomy): domain Eukaryota; kingdom Metazoa; phylum Chordata; class Mammalia; order Lagomorpha; family Leporidae; genus Sylvilagus; species Sylvilagus floridanus. Next base: position 14,644,662 of record OX463228.1, on the reverse strand, counting down.
CGGAGCATTCAGTGGTGTGGAAGGGGTTCCGTGGAAGGATTTCTGGGCCTGTGTTTTGTGACTGGCAGAAATCCGGGACCCCAGGGCAGCTCAGAGATCCCCGAAGGGAGAGCAAAGTCACTGGGGGAGCCTGGATCCAAGTCTCAGCACCCATGTAAGGACCACAAAACACACCACACACCGGAGTTAGAGCAGAGGTTTATTGTAGGGTGGGGGAAGCCCAACGGGACGGGGAGAGGGTGAGAGGGTGAGAGAGAGGAGAGCATAAGACAGAGCGCACATGTTCCTGTTGAACAGAACGGCTCCTGTTAAACCTTTGCCGGGTGGGCAGCGAAGTAGGAGCAGTGAATCCCATTAGGGTGGGGGTGGAGCTGACACCGGTGGTGGTTGGGCTGTGGGGCTTAGGACGGAAACCTCAGGGACAAGGCCTAAGGTGGCGAGTGAGGCCTAGATGGCGCCACATAGACTGTGCCATTTTACTAGCACTAAGGGAGAGTTTGGTAGAGCTGTCTGAGCACTCCCAGTGACTGACGGTCTTGGGAGGTAGAACCAGGCCAGGAACCCCCTGCAAAGGGCCCTGCGCAAGAGCCTGTTTTGTGCACTCTCCTAATCATCACATTTAGTAGCAACTGTATTACTTGCTTTATATTTCCTTTCTGTTACCTTTTAACCTTAAGTCAATTCCACTTCTGATTCAGCTCCCTGCTGACATTCCTGGGAAAGTAGCAGAAGGGGCTTGTGCTGTGGTGTGGGGGGTAAGGCAGTGCTACATCCCATATGCAGAGAGAGAGAGAGAGAGAGAGAGAGAGAGGGAAGGAGAGGTCTACCATCTGCTGGTTCACTCCCCAATTGGCCACAATGGCTGGAGCTGTGCCAATCTAAAGCCAAGAGCCTCTTCCGGGTCTCCACATGGGTACAGGGGTCCAAGGACTTGAGTCACCTTCCACTGCTATCCCAGGCCATAGCAGAGAGCTGGGTCAGAAGTGGAGCAGCTGGGACTCAAACCAGCGCGGATATGGGATGCCGGCACTGCAGGCATTTGCTCACTATGCCACAGCGCCAGCCCCTGACTTTATATTCTTGCTGCTCTCACACAAGAGTGCAGAAAGAACTGCTCCTCTGCAAATAAATCTATCATTTCTGGTAAGGACTGGCTCCATCTGATGCCTACACCCCACTGTAGGTCGGGGGTCTATGAAGTAGTTTGGCAGCCACACCAGAAATACATAGGGTCAGGGAGGAGCATTTCCCTAAGGGTATTGTTACAGGCACAGGTAGGAGAGAATGCAGGACAGCCACAAACCATGGAGGTGCCTTTACACCTGCATCATGAGCCAAGGCACAAAGGCAGCAAATCGCAGGCCATGTTCTCACTCAGTCACCATTCAGAAGACAGTATGGAAGAGACTAAGGCAAGCAAGACAGCTAGGGTGCAGCATTTAAGGAGGCACACATTCCCAGATGCCAAGCCTGAATTTGCAAGACCTTGAGAATGAGTGTCTCCTTAAATGTTGTACCTCAGGCACCAAGCTTCCCCCAACCTCATTTGGCCCTGTTTAGAAAGAATGGATGCTCAGCAGGGTTGAAGGTCAACAGGTTGAGTAGTTTGTGCAGGGACTTTGGACAGAAGGGCTCGGTGGCTTGTTGCAAGTCAAAGCCAGTTTGCACACGGTTAAGGTAGCTACAGAGAAGACATGGAGGCAGAGGATGCACGCCACTTGCTTGTGAGACTTGGTGTGAAGGGAATGGTAGAGAAGGAATCACATCTTGAGAGCAAAACTTAAGGGGCCCAACAGGTTTTTTGCTTTTAGTTTTCATGCTGATGGTATCTGACCCAGAAAGCACCCATTTACTTCACTGGAATGACTTGACGGGTATTTGGCTCTTCTCCAACCAAAAATAATTTCCTGCTAGGCTGCTAGTGATGTCTGAACTGCCACCAGTAGTGATTTGGGGTTATTGAATTAAAGGATTATCTCCTAGCAGTTAGTGAGTTTCCTCGGAAGCCCCATCTGCAGGTAATTCATTAAGCTTTTAGCAGCTATTTGTATGTTGATGTGAATTGGTTTATCTGTTTTTTTATGACAACGGAGACTAGACTTTGATAAAGTGAGGGTAAAGAACAAGAAAGGGCCTTTGATGGTTTGGGAAGGGGCACCAAAAGGACCCAAGGTAAAGAGGACCTCTAAAGAAATTGTAACCCGGATGCCAGGAATAACCTGCCCATCTCACAGTCCTACCCAGGGCCCCTCTCCGTTTGCCAGCTTGAACTCTGCCTCCCTACATCAATGGATCATTAAAAAAACAAACAAACAAAAAATCAGCTGGTCAGTAGAACCTTGTCAAAACTCTCTGGGAAGATATTTTGTGCCTCAGGTAACAGAAACAAGTGATGGACTTGAAGCCCAAAAACCTATTCTTTTATTTTATTTTTTAATATTTATTTGAAAGTCCATTACAAAGAGGGAGAGACAGTTACAGAGAGATCTTCCATCCGTTGGTTCATTCCACAGTCGGTCACGACAGCTGGGCCTGGGCCGGGAGCCTTACCTGCCGCAGCACCAGATCCCTGAATTACTTTTCTGAGGTACCATAAAATGCTTGCCACATAAAGAAGCAATCAATAAACATTCAGCAAAAATGTGGGGAAAAAATTATTCTAGTGGTAAGACAGTTGATACAATGACTTTGATTGTCTGAATTTTGTGATGTGATGTATTCCTCATGTTTGAAAACACTTGTCATTGTGAATTTCTTTTCTCATACCAAATTTTATACTGATAATTTTCTATCTGTTATCATAAAGGGTACCCTCTCCTTCCAAATTGTGTAAGCTTCCAGGCCTCTAAAGTCTGCATCCTTCTCCGGCCGTGTGACTTTAAGTCACGTGAGCTCCAGCTTCCCCATCTGAAAGGTGGGAAGCATTCTATTTGCCAACTTCCCCCACAGGGATCTTGTGAGGGAGTGAAGGGTGCAGGTGAAAGAATTTTATTATTAGCAGTAAAGAGCCATACAGGGGTCAGCGCTGTGGCTCAGCGGGTAAAGCCATGGCCTGCAGTGCCAGCATCTCACAGGGACGCCAGTTCTAGTCCCGGCTGCTCTGCTCCCAATCCCGCTCTCTGCTATGGCCTGGGAAAGCAGTAGAAGATGGCCCAGGTCCTTGGGCCCCTGCACCTGCATGAAAGACCCAGAAGAAAACTCCTAGCTCCTGGCTTCGGATCGGCGCAGCTCCGGCTGTTGTGGCCATCTGGGGAGTGACCCAACAGATGGAAGACCTCTCTCTCTCTCTCTCTCTCTCTCTCTCTGCTTCTCCTTCTCTCTCTGTGTAGCTCTGACTTTCAAATAAATAAATAAATCTTTTTTTTAAAAAAAAAAGACATCCTGTTTAAAAAAAAAAAAAGAGCTATACAAATGTAAGTAAAATGGGATCACTGCTTTCCCTCAAAGAAATGAACCTTGTATTTCCCCCAAGAAGTTATATTACCTTCTCAGAGTGCTATCCTGATTTGGGTTATGGGAAAGCTTTGCGTTGATGACAAACAGCCCAGGCAGAGTAAAGAGACTAGGGAAGATGACAGGGTGTCAGCACAAGTCTGCCACTGCCACTGCGGAAAACCAACACGTCGGCTTCTCCTTACTGGGAGTCCTGAGCACACACTGCTTCTGATACTAAGCATTTAAGATTTAAACAATTTTCAAAGGGGTTTGTTTATTTCTTTGTCTCAGCATTTAACCAGGAAAATGGGGAAAAGGAAGAGCCGTTCACTCAACCCCTATTATGTATGATGGTCTGTGATAGGCGCATACATGCATTATTCCAGTGATACTCCTAATAGGCCTGTATATTGTCACCCTCACGTCACAGAAGCAGAAATCTAAGGCTCGGAGAGTCGAGTGGCCCAAACTCACGGGGATTAGGAATTTCCAGCCAGGTTTCTTTGCTCCCGCTTTCTCAGAGGCCAGTCCCTTGCCACAGGCTCTGTAAAATAGTTTCCTTCTTCCAATTTTCTTTTCTATTTTAAATTGATGAACCCAACTCATATAGTCTCAATTACCTGCAAAAGTAGTTTTGTAGATAAGATGTCTAGGATATGCCACAGAGTATATTCAATGCAATGAAATATGCCTTAAATAGTGCTTAACTTAAATGTACAGATCTTTAAAAGGAACCTTCAATATCTAAAGATGTTTAAAATTCATAATAAATTCTCACTAGACTATTCATGCACCAAATTCTGAGTTCATGATGGAATTCATGAACTCATGATAGTTTATGATAGAAAACCTAAGTCTAATCTTTCCAGCAAGAAAAAAAAATAGCAAATCAGTATTCTCAAGCTGCAGGCTGACAGCACCAGGCTAAAAGGACTATCTAGGAGGCAGCCTTATATATATTTTATCAGAATCTGAAATCATACACAGTTCACTTGCTTCTGCACATTAAATTTTAAAACTCATGATGAGTTAGGTATACAGTGGATTTTTACAGGGCTTTCATGATTCAAGATTTTAATGAATACAACTTTCCCCCATAGGTTGGCCTGAGCATGGGGATATGATGCCAACCCAAACCTTTCAAAGTGGACACCTGATCTGAGCTTGTGATTCTTTGTTGTAGCATACCTTTTTTTTTTTTTTTTTGGTAGGTTGAGAGGGAATAGGAGAGTGGGATATGGAGGAGAGAGAGAGGGAAGGGGAGAGACAGGAAGGATTATCGTCTTAGTCTGTTCCTGTTGTTATAACAGAAATACCTTAGGCTGGGTAATAGAAAAATAATGGAAATGTGTTTCTCACAGTTCTGTAGGTTGTGAAGTCCGAGGTCAAGGCACTGGCAGGCCCTGTGGGAAGTTCTGGGAGCTTCTAAGAGGGTATCTGCTTGGGGCCAGTGCTGTAGCCGCTGCCTGTGGCATCACCATCCCATGTGGATGCCGGTTCGTGTCCCAGGTGTTCCTCTTCTGATCCAGCTCTCTGCTATGGCCTAGGAAAGCAGCAGAAGATGGCCCAAGCGCTTGGTCCCCAGCACCTGCGTGGGAGACCTGGAAGAAGCTACTGACTCCTGGCTTCAGATCAGCCCAGCTCCAACCGTTGCAGCCATTTGGGGAGTGAATCTGCAGATGGAAGACCTGTCTCTCCCTCTCTCTCTGTAACTGCCTCTTAGAGAAATAAATCTTCGGAAAAAAAAAAAAAGAGGATGTCTTCCTGCTGTATCCTCACATCACAGAAGGGCTCGGTGCCCTGTTCTCACATGGCAGAAAGACAGAAGGGCAAAAGGGACCCACAGACTCCCTCCAGCCCTTTTATAAGCGCACGGGTCCCACTGACTAAGGCAGAGCCCCCAAGCGTCACCACCTCCTAAAGGCCCCACGTCCCAGTGCTATTGCTGGGTTAAGTTGCACCATGAGTTTGGAGGGTCCCATTCAAACTCTAGCAGTCGGCTTGGGAGTGGAAACCTCCCTCATTCAGGTAATCCTAGGAATTCTATTTTATAGTGTTCAGAGAAAAACCGGATGAACTTCGGAGACTCATCCCGGAGAACCCGACAAGCAAGAGCAGTCGATTTCAGAGGGGAGGACTGCAGCGGACTTCGGGTGCAGCCAAGTCATCTTTGCCGTTCAAATAATTCAAAGCTAGCAGAAGTCCCCCGACTAAGATGGGAGCGGACAGCCTTCAAGGAAGAGCCATTCATTCATTCGGTTTTAAAATATTTATTGAGTACTAGTAGTTAGGCTAGGTACTGGGAATACAACGGTGGGCAGGGCTCCACCTGCGCCCCTGAACAGCTTACACTCTAGCGAAGGGAGTCAAACATGGAAGCAAATAAATACACAAATGTGGTACAGGGCGAAAATAGGCTCAGTCTAAATAATGGGCAGTGGAGGGCATTCCCAAGGAAATGGAAGATTCTCGGGGGGGGGGGGGGGGGGCACGGGCTCCAGAGAGGCTCGCGCAGGTGGGGAAGGCTGGTGGGTCGCCCGCCGGCAGCCAGGCAGGGGACGGCTTCGGGACACAGCACAACTCCAGGGCGGGTGGAAACGGGCGCGAGCTGGGGCCCGGGGCGCCACGCTTCCAGTTCTGCCTCGCGGCCGCCCTCACGCCCCTTTGTCTGCAGACCAGGAGGTGCGCCAGGGAAGAAAGCCGGCTCCTGCCCTCGCGGGAGGCTGTGTCTTGTTTAAAATTTGGGAATAGGAATGCAACAAAACAGGGCTGCCAGCCAGGACCTAGCCTGAGGAGATCTGTAAGAGCTTAAGTGGGAAGTGGGGGTGGAGACACAAGGTCCCCAAAGTCAGGGACCCGGGGGCCCGCCGGGGCTGGGAGACGCTGTCGCGGACACTGGGCCCGGCTGCCGCCGCCCTCCCCTCGGGCTGCGGGGTCTGGAACCTCCCAGCTCGGCCCCTCGCTGGCCGGGGCCGGGGGTCGGCGCTGCTCCGCGGGCGGGCCCCAGGCCCACGCTCGGCCGTCCCGCGAGCCCTGGCTCCGAGGCGCTCCCGCCGCCGCACTGTCCGAGGCCCCAGGGCGAGCGCGCACTCGCAGGTGCACGCTCCCGCCTAGGTTTGGTGCAGGCCCGAAGGCTTCCGGCAGGCATCTCCCGGAGCTCCTGGAATCCGGGCAGTTTAACAATAGCAGTGGCTCGAGGCCTGCGCGTCGGGGCCGCGGGGCGGAAGAGGTGCGGGCGCCCCGGCGGCTCCCCTCGGGGTCCGGGCCTCTCCTGGGGCGCCGAGTTCGGGCTCGACCGCCTGGCTCCGCTCCGCTCCGCGCCGCCGCCCCTCCGAGGGCACCACCCAGCGCCCGCCGCTCCAGCGCCGCAGCCCCGCAGGCCTGCAGGAGGCCTCCCCGCCCGGGCTTTCCTCGGGACGCGCCTCGGCGCCCCGGGCCAGCGCGCGGACAATGACCCTTTCTCCCCTCGCCGCCGCCGCCCCCGCGCAGTCCGCAGGCAGACCTATTAGCCATTCAGGCCGCCAGAACCCCGCGGCCCCGCGCTTTGTCCCGCCGAGCGCCGGGCCGCCGTCATTAGCCCTGATTACGCTGAGCCGCCTGACAGCGCCGCGGGCCGCCCGGGACCCCCCACTCGCCGCCGCCCCCGGCCCCGCCTCGCAATGGGAGCGGAAGTCGTCCGCGCTCCCGCGTCCCCGCCGAATGGGGCGCCCAGCGCGGCCCGTCGCCTCCCGCCCCGTTCGCGTCCTCTGTGGACACAATATTTTTTCCCCTTTTTGTGAAAATTAGGGAGAGAGAACGAGGTCAAGGAAGACTTTGCTGGAGCTCTTTGCCTGTCATTTGCTGAACGTAAACAAAGAGCAAGTCTCTCCCCCACACTCCAGCCCCAGCCTCCCGTCCCCTCCCGCCCAGGTTTTTATAAATACACTGGGGAAGGGGCTGGGGAAGGGTGGGGGAGCGGCGGGCGGAGGCCGGAGGGAAGCCGGGGCCGTCGCTCTTTCGGGGGAATCCGAGGCTGATTGAAATATTTATGGGCTGTCAGAGAACCTGGGCTGCGGGAGAGGTACCATCCTCACCTCCGCCAAGTCCACTGGATTGCAAAAAAATACTGCTTTCCACTCTGCTGCTGGAACTGCTTTTGGGAAATCGGGACAGAATTACAGAAAAAGAAACCCATCATATTGAGCATTCAGCCTTTCTACTACCTCGATTAAACAAACAAACCAAGAAGCCAACAAAAATCATAAAACAGCACCCTCTCTAGATCAGGATAAAACTGAGATAATTTAAAAAAAAAAAAAAAACCTCTACAATACATGTCCCTGGGAATATTAGGATAAATTAAAATAAAATAAATCTCAGTGCGAAGAGATTCAGGTTAATTTCCACATGGGGTCTGTCGCTAAAGAACTGATTATTCACAAGGCAGTAAGAGGCAATCAGATTTTAGATAAACATTACAAAAATATTTTAAATGACATATTACCCCCTTAAGATTGTAAAGTGAAACTAGAGAAATCAATCCCCAGATTGATGAAGCAAAATAGCTACTTTAAAACATAATCCCGAGGCAGCATGTTAATTTTAGGGTAGATTTAGAGACTTTCACCAAAGCAGGAAGACAAATTCTTCCCTGTGTGGTGCTCTCCCTCCCCCACCCCTACCCCCCAAGCAATTAAGTGTCATTTCAAAGTTATTTTGCAAAGCGAACGCTTTGTTCCTAGCAGTGCTACCCCTGTTTTCTTGAGATGGCAGAGGGACAGTTCCCATTGCTTTTAGGTATGGTTTGCACTGCGAGTGGGGTGTGATTTTTAGAATATCAAATTCCTTCATGCCATTCCACTCCCTAGTCTTTTCTCTTCCCTCTTGGATCTGGAATTATCGACGTAAGAGATAAAATTTGCCCACAAACTTTTTCAAATGCTGGTTCTGGACAGCTGCTTAGTTGGCGAAGAATCCAGGGACTACCTGGGTTTTTTTGTTGGAGGGCAATCCTGCCTGGGCTGGGGTGACATGGGAGGCCCCAGGGATGCAGCATGTGAGAAGGCACTCAGTCCCAGTCTTTTACTTGCTGCACTGGCGCAGCCTGGAGAATGCGTGCCGCCTTCAATGTGATCTTCTCCCTTCCTTGAGCTCTGACCTGCTGCTCGGAGCTCCAGGAACTAGCGGGGGCTCTAGGAAAACTCTATAGCTCAATCATCCTAGCTTTTCAAGACCCACTGAAGTGTATTTGCCTGCTTTCGAGAAGAACACCAGATTGGTTACGAAGAATTCCTCTGTCCTTCCATCCACAGATTTTGTGCAAAAAAGGAGAGTTTTGATTTTCAGGTATTCTTTGCATAGAAGCCATGGCACATTTATAAAAGCCAAATGAACCGTATCTGTTAAAGTGACTGAGAAACCAAAATCAACCCATACCCGTGCCCTGGGCTTCCACTATGTATCTTGTCATTTGACTGCTTTTTTTGTCGTCCACGATTTCGCTTATTTTTATTTGGTTTGCACTTCAGCACTTCTGTCTGAAGAAGTTAGTAGGCTTCTGATTCAAAGAGCATCTTCTAATGACAGAGGCAAAGCGAAAGGACACTGATGGGGTGCGGGGTGGGAGATGGGGGGGTCCAGCTCCAGGGATTTAAAGATCAGTGTCAAATGTTATAATATGCAAGGAAGAAAGCTTAGACTCTGGATAGCATTTACTTTTCTTGGTACAAGAATGATAGGTGGTTTTTGTGGTATATATGCATGTGGCTTGCAAACAAAACAAAAGAATTAAATACTAAGAATAGTTTAAATGTTTGAGGCCATTGCCGGAATGGTGAGACTCTTGATGCTTATTTCAAGTTTACTATAGAGATTAAGACTTTTAAAATAGCAATCATTTCTCTGCAGCCTGTTTCATCCTCAGTATGTGACACAATTACCCCCATTCCCCTTTTTGTTGAAATCCACGCATTTGATTAAAACTGGCTACTGCAGCAGGAAAAAGCTCATCTAGTTATTTACAGGCTCTCCTATATCTTTTGCCTTGTCTAACCGGGCTCACTACTTGAGTCCCAGAGTGTGGCTTCCTAAATATACAACTATGAGAGCTGTGAACATTTCACAAAAACAAGTGTCAGGTACACAGCCCACAGGTCCCTGTGCTGGCGAGGTGGAGAGCTGCCTTCCTGGGGCAATGTTCACATTGCCAATTGCTAGGTCTAAACATATCATAATGCATGTGAGGTGGTTATGGGCCTGCCACAGGCTGTTTTAGAATTATACTAGATGATCTCAGAGAAGGCAAAAAAAAAAAAAAATGCAGAGAAGGCCTTCGGTGAGGCCATTTGCACAGGGGGTCCCTGCCTGGTGCAGGGGATGTTGGGGGGCTCTGTTTTGTAGGAATCTGAGAGCAGCGCCCATGATTAAGAAAGATTGCCCACCAAGTTGTTTTATTGTTTGGCTTCTCCACACAGAACACACCAGCCTGCGAGTTTTGGAAACAGCAAGTTCCCCAAGCAACAGAGAAACCTACCACGCAGTCTCTTAAATAACAATTAAACAGCATATATATGTTTTGTTTTCTTAAAAAAAAAAAAAGCTTTAAAGCAAAAGTTATACACATATGACAGCGTCCTTTCGGCATGAAATACCCACGGGAGACTCAGGGCAGGCGCTCGGTGTGCAGTTCGCGTTTCGAAGGCCTCTTTGCAGCAAACCCTCCGGAAAAAAACAAGGCGAGGAGAACGTGGCGCTGGGTCAGGCCTCACCGCGGGCCCCGGTGCTTGAGGCTGTGGGGCGCCCGTGGGGCCAGGCCGGCCCCCGGGCGGACACGCCAGCCTGCACCCGCGGATCCCTGGCCACCTGGCTCCTCCGGCGCCGGATTTGCTGGTCTCCTCCTCTCTCCTTCCTTCATTGTGTTTATCTCGCTGTTAGATTTTTGTTTTTTTTTTTACACTGGATTCTGTTTCTGTGCGTGCGGGGCGGGCAGCTCAGATGTCGCACTCGCTGTCGCTGGACGTGATGGAGATGGCCGAAGTGGCTGCCTTGCTGGATAGACTGGCGGCTGGGCTGGCGGCGACGCCCAGCACCTCGGGCACGCCCTCGCCCTCGGCTCGAAGCGCCCGCCCGGAGCCCTGCGACAGAACCTGCTGCTGGAGTCTACCAGGGAAGGAAGGGGACAGGGGTCACAATGCGTTAGCATAGCTGCCCGTCGTCCCCTCCCTTGGTGGCGGCCCGGGGCTCTCCCCAGACCCTGCCTCCCACGGCCGCTCTCCTCTCGCCCTTTCTCGGCCCCAACTCCCCAGTCTTTGAGATTCTGGGCGCTCAGGGTATTGCCCACTTTCCAGGACTTTGGGGAACATCAGAGGTGTGGATGACAAGAACTGGTCAGGCTGCGGGACCTGAGGCTCACCTCCCGGTGAGCCTGGGGCGCACGCCTGAGTTTGCACTGCCAGGGCTGGGTCCGCTAGAGGCAAAAAGGGCTGCCTCCGGGTTGCAGGGAGAGTTTGGGTCTGGGGACCGAGGATGGGCTCTGGGCCAAAGTGTTTGACTGACAGAGATCGACACTCTGGCAATGGAAAGCTTTGGCGACCAGTTTGCAGTTTGGAGGCAAGTCTGGCCGTACGTGGGAAGATTGGACTTCCCACTTCTTAGAAACAGGAACCCCACGAAAACTGTTTTTTGAAAGCAGTAGGGAGCAATGCACGTGGCCTTTAGAGACGATAGATAATTAGCACGAAACCGACACGCTGCTAATAAGCCAGACTGCACTTACTCCGCAGCCTGGGCCCAGACTGACAATTTGCTATGGGCCTTGGGCTCCCTAATTGTTTATGGGATTTTAAATTTTACTTCTATGCGTTAACTCTCCCCATCCTGCCCCAACGAAGACTTGGTTTGGTGTCCGGGTGCAGCTAGTGCCAGTGACCCCATCCGAGGCCCCAAGAACCAGAGAGAGGAGGTGGGAAACAAGGATTCTGGAAGAGAACCCCCTACCCAGGATCCCAGAACGCAGCGGCTTATAACCGAAAACGGACTGCGCCCCCAACTCTTGCTGTCTCGGAATCGCCAGGCACCAGGTAGGGGCGCCCGTGGTACCTAACTCCCGCCCCCTCCCCGGTGCGCGCAAGGCGCGGAGGCCTCCAGGTACCGACCTGTTCTTGGCTGCAGCCGCTCGGTCCCTTTGTCGGCGGTTTTTGAACCAGTTGCCCACCTGCGTGGGGGTCAGTCCTGTTGCCTGGGCGAGCTCACGCTTCTTGCTGGGGTTGGGGTATGGGTCCTGCAGGTACCACTCCCGTAGCAGGTGCCGCGTGCGCTCCTTGAAGCAGTGTGTCTTCTGTTCGCCGTCCCAAATGGTGCGCGGCAACGGGAACTTCTTCCGGACGCGGTACTTGTCCACCGGCCCTAGGGGCCGGCCGCGCAGCTTCTCAGCCTCCTGGTAGTGCGCCTCCAGCCACAGCGCCTGCAGCTTGGCGTGCGACTCCTTGGTGAACTTGTGGTTTTCCAGGATGTGGTATAGCTCGCGGTAGTTGCCACCGTGAAAGGCCACGATGGCTCGCGCGCGGAGCACCGACTCATTTTTGTTGAGGGCCTCGCAGGCCGCAGGGGCCACGGGCAGCGACCAGAGGAAGCGACCCAATCGCTCCACGTCGCCGCTCTCCTCCAGGGTCTCGCATACCCCGGCCACTTGCTGGGGGCTGAAATTCAAGATGGGCAGCTGGAACATCGAGGCAGTGCCGGCGGCGGCGGCGGCGGCGGCTGCAAAAACACCGAGCCTGGAGGCGGACGCGCGCGCAGCGGATGCCGGCGGGCCGGGCCCTGTGCGCCAGGCTCTTTTCGGCGAGACGGCGTGGGGCAGCGGGGACACGCAGCCCCAGGCGGTGGCGGCGATGCAAACGAGCGGGAGCGAGCGATCCCGGCTGCAGGAGGTGCGGGTTTCGCGGCTCCGGTTCGGCTCGGCTCCGCTCCGGCACGCAAGCAGGCGAGCCGCCGCAGCTATTGGGGTGGGCGGATTGGTCGCGCGGGCGCCATGGAGACCCCCTGTCAGTCATCGGCCGGCTCTGCCAATCAAGGCTGCGACCAGCGCGCCGGGGCTATTTCAGCACCTCCCCGCGCTCGACAGCGCCAGCCGTTCGCTCGTGGACTTCCTCTCAGTAGCCTGCAGAACCTGGGGGATGAGAAGACGTGCGAGTGGCTGGGGGAAGGACAGAGGCGAGAGCGAGGGCGTTTCGCTGCCCCAGCTCTCCCTCCGCCCCCAGCCCTCCTCGTCCCACCCAAGAGCCCGAGATGCTGCGGGGAATTCACTTCGGGGCGATGCGCGGCCTCGGGCGACAGGTCTGCAGAGGACAAAGAGGACCTGGCCAAGTCGAAATCCCCCGAGAATTCCCACGTTTAGTTGTAAGGAAACAGTAAACCTTTCGGGGAGCGCAGGAAAGGGAGAGGGCGGGGTGGGGTGGGGGTGCTGTCTGCCAGCCGCCCTGCCTCTTTCCCTTCTCCAGCTGCCAAAGCAAACCCGGAGAGGAAAGAGCAGGACCCGGGATTGGTCGAGGGCGCCTCCCCCACTCCTCTGCAGCGGTTTTACTGGGGAGCAAGGACAGGCTGGCGCCCGCTAACACAGGTGTGCTGACCGTGAAGCCGAGTGTTTGGGGGAAAGGGGGTCGATCGGGGTCCGCCCCTCGCCCCCGGTATAGTGGACTTGAACAAACGTGCAACACAGTCGCGTCTAGAGTGAGAAGTCACACGTAGGTCAGGACAGCAACTTAAAAGCTTATTTCCAAGATCGTTCTACAAATATCGATCTGCTCTTCTTGCAGGCGAGATGTTGCGCCCGGCCGAACGTAAAACTCTTGAGCCAAGGATGGAAACTCTAACCTTGGCGTGTTAGCCCAAGAACGAGCCAGCAAAAGTCAAACGGAGAAGGGCGATCGACAGCAAGGTCTCGAACCTGGAAAGCGCCCCGCGAGCCGCTGGGCCCCGGCCCTCGGTGCAGAGAGAAAGAGCGCTCTTGGCTCAGTAGATTGAATTGGCAACTTTTATTGATTATCAATTGACATCCGCATCCTACAGGTTTCGGAGGCCTCTGTCCAAGAAAGCATGGGCTCATCTGGGCCTCAGACAAGGATTTGTTTCGTTCGGAGGAAACAATTGGGGGTGGGGGTGGGGGGGTGGGGAGGGCAGGGGGTCTGTGCCAGGACAGCTCCAGGGATCCCGTGTTTGGGAGGCCGGTGCTCAGCAGGAGCTCGGAGGGGCGTGCTCCCCTCGGAACTGGACTGGGTCTGGCGCTCTTTTCCTTAGTATCAAGTACAGTTTGTGCGCGGCGCGTACAGATCCGGTGAATCAGAAGGCAGATAGATAGCACAGATGGTTGGAGGTGTCGGGTCAGATCACGCCACGCCTGAGTGCAGGGCCAAGCTCGTTCTGACGGAAAACCCTGATATTATTTTCACAGATCTTCACAGTTCACTCGAAAAAAATAGCAGAGCGGAAGACAAAAAAAAAAAAAAAGCCCTGCAACCATTTACCTCGTTTCTGCGAGATTGCCAGTCGCCTCCACGGAGGGGCTTTCTTCTGCACGAGCTCATTTTTTTCTGGATATGAGACAGGGCCGGGGCAAAATAAAAGGGCGGTGAGGATAATGACCAAGCATAAACCTTAGCTGGGGGGAGAGGGGGGCTTGAGTCGGAGGAGCGACTTGCGGTGACCCACAGCGCGTGCGGGGCCCAAGACGTGCAGGCCGTGGAGAATCTGCCGCGCCCCCAAACCCCGTGGGCCTCGACACGCGGGGAGCGACAGGGATAAGGCCGGACCCAGGCAGACCTGGGCTCCCCAAACTCGGGCCCCTTGCTGCAGGTCGCGGATGCCTGGCTGTTTTGTCCCCGGAGGTGGCTTGCCCTCCGGCTTCTCCCAAGGTCGCCGAGTCCCTTTGCGCTCACCCCGCACTCCCAGAAGCGGCCGCGGGCCCGCCGGGACCCTCCCGCCCGCTGCGCAAAGCGGACCCGGGTCTCCGCGCTTGACCACTGGCGGCGGGGAAGGCCTGAACCGGCGTCACGCTCTTGCCCCTGTGAGCAGCCTGTGATCCTGCTCCAAGTCTAGGTGTCCCATCCAGGAAATGGGAATATTTCTCCTAGGGCCCGTTTCTTGGACAAAAGTTCTGGCAGGAGCTCTGGCGTCCGCGGCCGGCAGGGCCGCCCCTATGGCGCGCAGACTGCGGGGCGCAAGGTCCTGGGGTCCCGGTCGCCTCTATGTGGGGCGCGAGAAGGGCTTGGAGGTTGGGGTCTATCAAGAGACCCTATCTTCGTCATCGAAAGGCACTTGACTTGATTTTATTAACTCAGAGGAAATAAACAGCCCACGGCCGGCCCCTTGGAATCATTCGTTTACCAGCCAAAAGGACGCAGGAGGAAACGTGGGAGCCGAGCCCTCATTTGGGGAACAGAGGCGCTTCGCAGGGTCCTGCAGGGTCCTGGGCGGGAGACGGGGACCCCCACCCCCGCCGCCTTTCCTTGCGCTTCTCCCATTGCCACGCCAAAGCTGCACGTTCGCTTTGCTTTCTCAATGTTTCAGAATCATGGAGTTTTCAAAACCCGTCATCTGGGGGGCTTTGTGTCAGCACCGCGGGCAACCCGCCACGCCTCAGCCCACATTGCTTTTTCTTGCGCCCTTGACCGGTGGATGGAGACGGGGCCGCGCAGCCCGCGGCCTCCGGCCTGTCTGGGTCGCAGCGGCCGCAGGGGCTCTGCGGCTTTCTAGGGCGGTTTGCAGCTGGCGACTTGGGGGCTCGGGCAAACGCTTGACTCGAGCAGGGAGCCCGCAGACGTCCGATTCTGCTGTCTCCAAAGTGAGGGAAAAGCGTGCAGAAGACAATGCCCGCGGGCAGCTGCTGGGGGCCCGGGTTCATAACAGAAACCCTGCGTGTCCCACGCACGTGGGGACCTCGCCCCTCGTTCTGCCCGTTTTTTTCCTCCCTAGAGCGGAGGGACCCTGGTTACCACAGTGTCCTGTTTTTGACCTCTCCCAAGTTACATGCCTGAAGAATGGTGATGCGTTTTTATTTTCTCTCCCACGCAACTGCCCATGGTCAAGGGTTTCAAGAACGTGGCAACCGAATCTGTCCGAGTTCGCGGAGACAGACATACGTGCTGTTACTGAGGGTCGCAGACTGGCAGACACGGAGGTCGCGTCTTTTGTGTGCGCGCTTTGGATTGGGGGGGTGGGGGAGGAGATTTTTCCTTCCCCCTTTCTGTGCCCCAAGCCACTGTCGCTGGTGTGCGCTGGCTTTATTATTTTTAACTCGAATTTATTTCTGAGTGCTGGGAAAGTAATCGAGAACGTTAACAAAGGCATTTTACAGTCTTTGAAATTACAGCATTTTAAATTTCACACTCTCAGTAACCTGATTTTCAGACGATATCATACGCCATAGAGGGATGTTAGTTTAAGTGTTTGGCGATCCAGATACTCAGATTACTTAGTGAATTAAATGTCCTACTTAAAAGGCAATCCTAATAACTTCCCAAGGTATATTGCTGGATCTCATGCGTTCCTCTTCTGCCAGTATGCACCTCTGACAAAGAGCAAGGACGCCACTTCCTTGGGTACTCCTGGGAACAAGCACCATTTGACAAATGGTTGGTAGATTTCCTACCACTGTAAAATTAACTGGGAAAAAGGTTTACAGTGAAAATAGTGATCTAATTTTAAGAGATTAGGATATTTTATTGTTATTTTGTGATTATTCACCAGTTATTTTCTAAATGACTTTTGAAAATGATGCCAAATTGCTTATATTGTTAAGCAGAAGAATTTTAATAAATTTAAATATGAGAAAAGGCACTATTTGAAAGTAATGATTAATTAGCAGTAGTGTTTTTTTTTTTTTTTAATGTTGGGCTGTCTGTACAGCTCTATGGTTAATCCAAGACATTGGAATGACAATTTACCTTTAAGCCAAAGAGCATATTACAAACTATCCTCCTTGTAATATGAACTGTGGTCTTAAATGCATTTTTCTCTCTCCTGCTCCTTAAGGACTAGACTAACTGTGTACAGGGCTGACTACACTTCAACATTGTTTGTCTAAAGGATTAATGTTTTAAAATGTAACCAGCCTTTGACTTGTAAATACTAACATCAGTAGGGAAACACTAATTGAATGACTGAAAGAAAAATTAGTTCATACTTCTCTACTGGAGAATTACTTTTTTCCACCAGGTTATTTTTATTTATTTATTTTTACCACTTTTAGCTCCAAGGTCAAAATATCCTTCTAAAATACACATAGAAATCTTAAAATTCAGTGAAGTGGCAAAATGTAAGTTTGTTTAGTATCCTCTTGGATGTGCAAAAGATTATTTCACAATAAATTGTGCCATATATCGGTATTAAATTCCAATTCCAAGTACTGGAAAGTCAAATAGAGGCTCTAATCTTCAGTAAGGACATTAAATTCTCTGAGTTGATACAGTTGGTTAGCAAAAAGTATTTTTAAAAATTGCATTATAAAACATATACTTACATAACATCTTACCCTTCAAATCAGCAATTCTCCACTGAGACCTCTCTACTTGCCAGGAACATCTGTCATGATCTGGAGACAATTCTGGGTTTCACTACTAGTATCTAGTAGGTGCAGGCCAGAGACACTGCTAAACCTCTTACAAGGACCAGGACAGCCCTCTGTGACAATGTCAATGACATCACTGTTGGAAAACCCTGCTTCAGAGGCTCTTAAAACAGTCGCAGCACAGAACACAAAACCTGCAGATTCTGTTTCTGCTGGAGTTGAATCACTGCACTTTGAATTGCAAACTGCGCCTGGGCCATGTCCATCACATTTGTTCCTAAGAGCCTATTGAAATATTTTTTTTTCTAAAAATGACTGTAAATGATACTTACACTAACTGAACACTTATAAATCTGTAAATATCTGTGGGGAAATGGGGGTTTTATTTCTGTCATGTTGGGATCTATATTCTTTGAGGAGTTGGAACAGGCAATGGCTGAACGATATTGTTCCATTTCTCTTCTTTCTACAAATATACAACCTATGAAATCCAAAGAGATTAAGTGATTACCCAGATCACACCACTGATTCGTAGCAGAGATAGGTTTTAAACACAGATTCAAACATCTGTCCATTTGCTTTCCGTATCTAAAGAACTCCGTTTGAGTTTGAGGGCGGAAGATTTGAACCACGCACACACAGTTACTGACGCCTGTCACATGTAAGGTCCTCTACTGCTTCAGGTTGGTGCATTTGGCTCAAGGATCTCAGCGAGATGAACTCTTCTGGGTCTTGTCAATTGGTGTAACCCTTGCAACTCCTAGAGTGCCCCTTCACGCAAAATGTGGCTCTGAGACCTTCATTGTCTTCTTTGGGAGTGGAAACTGTGGGAGTCCAGGCTGTTGGACACCCTGCCCCAACTCAGCACCCGGTGCCCTACCAGCAAAGATGTGATCGAAGGCAGCTCTGAGGGAGAAGAGATTAGACTGGAGGTGTTGCAAGGCTTGGTTTAAGTAAAAAAGAAACAAAAACAACAAACCTCTGACTCTGAACTCTTTTGTCAGGTCTTTCAAAAGAGTACCAGTGACGCTCACCAGCATTTCTATAATTAACAAGCTGTCAACATTTCTATTACGACCACAGAAGTCTATTACAGACCACAGAATTGTGGTGAATGTTTCTTTAGGTCTGAAATGTTAGCCTTCATCTTCTTTTCAGCCCAAGGGCAATTTTTGAAACCAATTTTGTTTCAATCATTTTGGATCAGTTGTGCAGTAATTTTGGAAGTGCAGATGCTCTAGGCCCACCTATTGAAATAAAGATTTTTAAATGGAAACACAGAGAGGAGGCTGCTTAAGCCCCAGTGAGGACCAGCTGCAAAGCTCTGGCAGGGAATTACATAGACAGACAGTGGGAGTAAATTTTTTAAAAATGCAAGTGACAGACGTGTGTGCACGTTTGCTTAATGGTCCGCTGTTGTCTCAGATCCTTTGAACTACGAAATTGTACTCCCTCCTTTCTTTCTGTTTGAGTAAGGTTATCTGCATTTACTTTCTCTGTTGTGCTAGGTTTTGGTGAAATTAATGTAAGAGAATTTGTCATTACAGCTATCAATGGGGTTACTCTAAGTGGGGTTTAACTGATTTTTTGAAATTGTAATATTTAATATTTACCCATCACTTTGTTAAAATTTCTTTCTGCCTGTTCACCTTTGTATCCTTAACAGTCCTCTTCTGTGGTCTCTGAATATAACCTAGTCTCAATGATTGCGTACAGAATTTGTAAACTGAATGATTTATGCTACGTTCTCTCTTTTCTCTTTGTTCTGACTCCATGACTTTTTCTTTCTGCTTCTGTTGGCCATTGCCCATACCTTCTTCCCAGAAAAAGCCTTGTTAAATCTGTGAGGTCGACAGGGGTAGAATGCTCACCCTGAAAGCAGACGGAAGCACCGGGGGGGGGGGGGGTGTCAGAAGAGAGAGTGTTGTGTCACTGCAGTGCTATTTCAGGGCCGGGAGCTTCTCCAGCCACGCTCTACGGAAACAGATAAAGTAGCAGAAACAACAGGATGTTACATATTTTAAGTGTAAATCATTGTATTAACAATATGATTTTAGGCCAGTTTCCTCATCTGATATATGGAGTAATGTTTGTCCTCTTCAGTAATGACAGGCATTAAACGAGATTACAAATGACTATTTCTTGCATAGTGCCCAATACATGTACATTCTGCTGTAGGCAGCCATCTACTTATTCGATCGGTTAGGCTCCTCATGTTGTCTTAGTGCTGTTGCACCTGTCATCTTGTCCTTGGGCTCATAATCCTTTGGTGTTGTGTTTAGGTCTCTTGAAACTTTCTAAGCAATGGATTCTTTTGAAGTAGCTCTTCCTACTCGGTGGATCACTTTTTTTTTTTGAAAGATTTATTTATTTGGAAGGTAGAGTTAGAGAGAGAGAGAGAGAGAGAGAGAGAGAGAGAGGGAGAGGGAGAGACAGAGAGAGAGGTCTTCCATCCGCTGGTTCACTTTTAGAATGGCCACAACAGCCAGGGCTGGGCCAGGCTGAAGCCAGGAGCCAGGAGCTTCTTCTGGGACTCCCACATGGGTGCAGGGCCATCTTTCTCTGCTTTCTATTAGCAGAGAGTTGGATTGGAAGTGGAGCAGCTGGGACTTGAATCTATGCCCGTATGGGATGCCCACATTGCAAGCAGAGGCTTAATCTGCTATGCCACAATGCTGGTTCCTGGAAGACTGTTACAGTACATTAGGCCAGGGGCAGGCACTCGGTACAACAGCCCCCCTTGATGGGCCGGAGCTGCGGCGTAGCAGGTAAAGATGCTGCTTGTGGCATCACTATTCCATATGGGCACAGATTTGAGTCCCGGATGCTCCACTTACCATCCAGGTTCCTGCTAATGCACCTGGCAAAAGCAGAAGATGGTTCAAGTACTTGGGCCCTTGCCACCCATGTGGGAGACCCTGAAGAAGCTCCTGGCTCCTGGCTTCTGCCTGGCTCAGCCCTGGCCATTGCAGCCACCTGGAGAGTGAACCAGCAAATGCAAGATTCTCTCTCTCTCTCTCTCTCTCTGTAATTCTGACTTTCAAATAAATAAATAAACCTTAAGAAAAAGAAAGAAAAGAAAACCCACCTCTTGGGACACCTACATTCTATTTTGGAGTGTTTGAGTTCAAGTCCTGGCTCTGCTCCCATCCTGCCTACTGATAATCTGCACCCTGGGAGGCAGCAGGCACTGGCTCAAGCAGTTGTGTCCCTGACGCCTATATGGGAGACCTGGATTGAGTTCCCAGCTCCTAGCTTTGACCCAGCCCAGTCCTGGCTGCTGTGGACATTTGGAAGTGAACTAGCAGAAATATACTCTATCTCTTAAATAAATAAATAAAATCAAAAGAAAATAAATCAGTCTAAAAGGAGTCAACAAATAGGTTATAGGGGCCAGCGCTGTAGCACAGTGGGTGAAGCCATGGCCTGTGACGCCAGCATATCCAGCTTCCTGCTAATGGCTTGGGAAAAGTGGCAGAAGACAGCCCAAGTATTTGGGCCATTGGTACCTATGGGGGAGACCCCATGAAGTTTCCAGGCTCCTGGGTTCAGCTGAGCCCAGTGCTGCTGGTTGTAGCCTACTGGGGAATGAACCAGCAAGCAGATGGAGGATCTCTTTTTGTCTCTCTCTCCCCTGAGAGAGAGAGACAGAGAGAAAGATTTTCCTTCCGTTGGTTCACCCCCCAATGGCCACTGCAGTTGGCGCTGCACCGATCCGAAGCCAAGATCCAGGTGCTTCCTCCTGGTCTCCCATGCGGGTACAGGGCCCAAGCACTTGGGCCATCCTCCACTGCCTTCCCAGGCCACAGCAGAGAGCTGGACTGGAAGAGGAGCAACTGGGACAGAATCCAGCACCCCAGCCAGGACTAGAACCCAGGGTGCCGGCGCCGCAGATGAAGGATTAGCCTAGTGAGCCGTGGCACCAGCCAATAAATAAATATTTAAAAAATATAGATAGGTTGTGTGAAATTACCCAAATGTACACTCTATTAATTTCCCGTGGCTGATGTAGCAAATGACTACAAACTGGGTGGCCCCAACTGATGTGTCAGTAGGGCCATGCTCCTCCCAGAGACTCTAGGAGAGAATTCAGTTCTTTCCTCTTCTGGCATCCGGCATCTCTTGGTTTGTGGCTGCATCTCTCCAAGCTCTGCCTCCTTCTCACATGATGTTCTCTGTGTGTCTGTGAGACTCCCTCTGCCTGCATTGCATGACGAAGCTGTGATCGCATTTGAGGTCCACCTGGATAACCCAGCATGTGCCCTTCCTCTCAAGCTCCCCAACCAAATCTCATCTTTTGCCCTGTAAAGAAATGTTCACAGAGTCTGAGCATTGGGAAGTGAACGTATCTTTGGGGTCCTTTTCTTCCTAAGCTACCACACCTGACTATAAAACAAATGTGCTGATCTCAAATGTTTCTTGGAAGTAAATAGAAAAAATAGAACATTAGCAGTGGGCAACCTAGAAGTAGGAAAAACCTTTTATTTTTGTTTTTATAAGACTTTCACCTCAACATTACTCGGTGTCAAGATTGGTAAGAGCCCAAACATTTTATTTATTTCTTCATTTGTATCTAAAATACTGATGTTTGCACTCAAGTTTCCTTTGGGGCAATAATTAAATGAACAACTAAAGCAGTGTATTTATGTCATGGGATAAGATGAATGAAAGAATATTTCATCTTCTTTTTGCATTTGTTATTCTAGAATAGAGTGAAAACATATTAAGGAATTTGTAGTTTATTTTTCTTTATTTCAATGAATTTAAATAGAGCTCTTCTCTTTTGTCTTAGTAATAATGTATAAAAGTGGTCTCTACCTTTAAGACAAAGGGGTCATGGGGCCGGCGCTGTGGCGTAGCAGGTAAAGCCCCAACCTGCAGTGCCAGCTCTCCATATAGTGCTGGTTCAAGTCCCAGCTGCTCCACTTCCGATCCAGCTCTCTGCTACGGCCTGGGAAAGCAGTAGAAGATGGCTCAAGTCCTTGGGCCCCTGCACCCACGTGGGAGACCCGGAGGAAGCTCTCGGCTTCAGATGGGCCCAGTTCCAGCTGCTGCAGCCATTGAGGAGTGAACCAGCGCATGGAAGACCTTTCTCTCTCTCTCCGCCTCTCTGTAATTCTGCCTTTCAAATAAATAAATGAATCTTTAAGAATTTTCTTAAAATCTTTAAAAATGTTCTACTGCTTTCCCAGGCCGTAGCAGAGAGTTGGATGGAAGTGGAGCAGCCGGGACTCGAACCAGCACCCACATGGGATGCCAGCACTGCAGCCGGTGGCTTTACTGGCTATGCCACAGCGCTAGCCCCATAAATCTTTTTTTTTTTTTAAGACAAAGGGGTCAGAAGAATTTTATGAAAATAATGATTTTACATAAGTGATTTAGTTCAATGTGATATATATGGCCATGAGTTATTTGGATTTAGTTCAAATTTTTATCAGTTAAGATTTGATTCTATTACTATTTCTTTCTTACATTTAGTATATTTTTAAATTTGTTCCAGGTACAGTCTGTAATTACCACTTTTTTGCCCACACTTTGTTGTTTTTTTCTAATACCACTGCAAGGAGCCCTCAGCTGGGCTCAAACAGGAAGCTGGGAAGGAAGATTCCTTACCCCTGCCACCTGGGGAGGGAGTCTAAGAAAAAAATCAAAAGGTTATTGCATGGGTCTGGATGAATTCCACTCTCAGATTTCCACAGTCCTGACCGCCTCATTTAACCTTCATCACCCCCCCCACTTTCTTTTTGGCAGGGAGAACCCAGAAGCCATAACTCCCCAATTCTCTTCCTTCACCTTGTTAAACCAAGGGGTGAACACCCAGCTGGCTGCACCCCTTGTTTACCCTTGGTTACAACCCTTTGCAGGTAAGACAGGTAGAAGTTGATTTTTTTTCTCATCTCACTGCTTTAAAGCATCATTATGAAGTTGGGTGTCTAGCATTAAGAAGACCTTTTATATATATGTCTCATATCTATCAAATATCTAGAAACTGTAAACAAGAGGCAAGAACAATATTTGGTAGTGGGGAGAGAGAGAGAGATCTTGCTCTTGTTTCTTCTGTCCTCTCACTTGTGACACCTACCTTACTCTTGGCTGTAACCCAGACATTCAATATTTCGCAGTTCCCTACTGTGACACGCCTACTCTGCCCATTCTTCTCCCTATCAAACAGGATCAGACTGTAAAAATATTTTCACTTCACTTTCCTTCTTCTCTGTTACTCCATCTTTAAGGATTTCTGGGATGACATAGACTCTCAACTTTTCCTTCTCCAGTATCCTTTCTGCCTCTTAACTAAATATAAGAACACTTGTGTATCAGTTATGTTAGAGCAGGCATTTGATACAGTGGTATGCCACCATTTGGGACACCTGCATCCCACATCAGAGTGCCTGGTCGAGCCCTGGCTCTGCTTCCAATTCAGCTTCCTGCTAATGTGTACCTTCGGAAGGCAGCAGATGATGGCTCAAGTGCTTGGTCCCTGCCACCCAAGTGAGAGACCCAGATTAAGTTCCTGGCTCCTGGCTTTGGCCTGGCCCAGACCTGGTTGTTGCAGATAGAAGTGCTCTCTCTCTTTCTCATTCTCTCTCTCTCTTTCTCTCTCTCTCTGCCTTTTGAATAAAATGAAAATAGAAATTTAAAAATAGAAGGTTAACATTAAAGAAAGACAAAAAACCAATTATGTTACATGTTTCTAGACAGTCTATTCTTTTTTCTATTTTTATTTTTAATTGACACATAGTAATTGTAAATATTTATGGGATATAGTGTGATGTTTCTATACATGTATACAGTTTGAATAATTGCCATATCTATCACCTTACACATTATATCATTTCTTTGCGTTGGGAACATTAAAAAATCCTACTAGGTATTTTGCAATATTTAATTATTGCCAACCATAGTTATTCTACTGTGCTACAGAAATGTTAGAACCTCCTATCCAATTATACCCCACACTTTTCCAAGGTTCTGGTAACCTCTCTTCTGCTCTATACTTCTATGAGGTCAACTTTGTGTTTTACAATTTTTTTAAGTTACTTTATTTATATGAAGGGCAGAGTGACACAGAGAGAGGGATAGACAGTGGGAAAGAGAGCTCTTCATCTGCTGGTTCACTTTCCAAGCGGCCACAATGGCCAGGGCTGGGCCAGGCTGGAGCCAGGTATGCCAGGACCCTGGACCTCCATCAGGTCTCCCCATATGGGCAGCAGGGACCCAAGTAGTTGGGCCATCTTCTGCTGCTTTCCAAGGTGCATTAGCAGGGAGCTAGATGGCAAGTAGAAGAACTGGGTCTAGAAGCAGCACTCATATGGGATGCTAGTGCCGGTTTTTTGTTTTTTTAAAGGGAGGTGGGTGGAGGAGAGAGAGACAGAGACAGAGACAGAGACAGAGATACTTTCCATCAAATACCTGCAACAGTCAGAGCTGGGCCAGGCCAAAGTCAGGAACCTGGAAGTCCAGGAGGGTCTCCCATGGGAGTGGTAAGGTAAAAGTACTTGAGCCATCATCTGCTGTCTCCCAGGGGGTGGGACTTGAATTCAGGCACTCTAATGTGGGATGCGGCAACTCAAGTGGTGGGCTCACTGCTGTACCACAAGCCCTGCCACTGAGATAAACTTTTTAGCTTCCACATATGTTGAATGAGATCATGCAGCATTTGTCTTTCTGTGCCTGACTTATTTCACTTAATATGCTGTCCTCCTCTTTTGTCCACATGATGGTTTACATTCTCTAAAAAGATTTTATTTATTTATTTGAGAGGTAGAGTTACAGACAGAGGGAGGGAGAGACAGAGAGGTCTTCCATCTGCTGGTTCACTCCTGAACTGGCCACAGCAGCTGGAGCTGCGCTGACCCAAAGCCAGGAGCCAGGAGCTTCTTCTAGGTCTCCTGTGTGAGTGCAGAGATCCATGCACTTGGGCGATTTTCCAGTGCTTTCCCAGGCCACAGAAGAGAGCTGGATTGAAAGCGGAGCATTCAGGACTAGAACCAGCACCTATATGGGATGCTGGCACTGCAGGCAGAAGCTTAGCTCACTACACTACAGCACCAGCTCCATCTAATAGGATTTTACAAGTAACTACATATATTTGAGGACAGCTTGTACCAAAACCAGAATCAATGGCACATGAACCATAAAGCAATGTATGCGTTATTAATATTAAGGGGCCAGAGCTGTGGCATAGTGGGTAAAGCTGCTGCCTACAGTGATGGCATCCCATTTGGGCAAGGGTTTGAGTCCTGCCTGCTCCACTTCTGATCTAGCTCTCTGCTATGGCCTGGGAAAGCAGTAGAAGATGACCCAAGTTCTCGGGATCCTACATGCACGTGGGAGACCTGGAAGAAGCTCCTGGCTCCTGGCTTCAGATTGGTGCATCTCCGGCCATTGCAGCCAATTGGGGAATGAACCAGTGGATGGAAGACTTTCTCTCTCTTCCTCTCTCTCTCCTCTCTCTCTCTCTCTCTGCCTCTCTGTCTCTGTTTACCTCTTGAGTTTCAAATAAATAAATAAATCTTTAAAAAAGATTAATATTAAATGGTGTCAAAAGTCTGGTTTTTGTATTTGTCTAAT
This sequence comes from Sylvilagus floridanus, assembly GCA_949820135.1. Lineage (NCBI taxonomy): Eukaryota > Metazoa > Chordata > Mammalia > Lagomorpha > Leporidae > Sylvilagus > Sylvilagus floridanus. The sequence continues at coordinate 14,619,113 of OX463228.1, read as the reverse complement.
ATAGCTTGTATGTGCTCAGGACACTGCCAACTTTGGAGTATTGTCAAGAAAGGAAAGCAGAGTAGTCCAATGATTGCATATATCTTATTGACAAGGTAATTCAAGGAGGTGATGAAGGTAGAAACCTGATCTGGCCAAGAAAGTCAGCCCCCACTGACCCAGACACAGGGGATCAAGTGAGGAAACAAAGAGGAAGGGGTTTTTGTTTTCATATTCAAATGTAAACTCAATCATGCATATCTGAAAATCCAGGCACACTGTTAGCCTGTTGTTTTTCCCATTGGCCTAACAGCCATTCGTGTAAATCGATTGGTCTTAGCAGTCACATGGCTTCACTTCCTCCTCTTTGACTGTTTTCCCTATAATCACTGTTCCGAGGCAGAATGAAGTGGCATTTATTCCCTGGGAAGTGCTTGTGAATTGAATTGGAATTATAGCCATTATGACAAACTACTGCTATAACCTATTTGCTTCTGACTGCCAAGCGGTGTGCATGTGTGTGTGTGTGTGTGTGTGTGCGCGCATGGGTGCGCGTAGGCAGGATTGGGCTTGTTCTCAGCGAGTATGGTGGATGTTCTCTCAGTATGGTGGATGAGATAGATATTTATATAATGGAGAATTATAAATGCAATAATGGTTATGAAGGATCCATGAACCTGGAGAGTTTATAATCGATATTGCCGAAGCTGTGATACTGGAGGGTTGAGGAATGAGTAGCAAGTTATTAAATGAAGAAGGTAGAGCATTTCAGACTGAGGATACCAGCAACAGAGTGTACCTCTGATGCACAGGACAGGCGAGGAACTGAAAGTGAGGCAGGGTTGCAAAGGGGAAGGTAGCGTTGGTATAATATGAAGATGCAGAGATAGATGGGGACAGGATCACAACATCCCTGTAGGCCACGATAAGCATTTTGTCCTTTATTCTTTTTTTGTTTGTTTAAGATTTATTTATTTATTTGAAAGTCGGAGTTACACGGAGAGCAGAGAGGCAGAGAGAGAGAGAGACAGAGAGAGAGAGAGAGAGAGAGAGAGAGAGGTCTTCCATCCATCCTCTGGTTGGTTCAATCCCCTAATTGGCCGCAATGGCCTGAGCTGCGTCGATCTGAAGCCAGGAGCCAGGAGCCAGGAGCTTCTTACGAGTCTCCCACGTGGGTGCAGGGACCCAAGGACTCAGGCCATCTTCTACTGCTATTCCAGGCCATAGCAGAGAACTGGATCAGAAGTGGAACAGTGGGATGCTTCAAGCCAGGCAGTTAACCCACTGCACCACAGTGCCCATCCCTGTGCTTTATTCTTAGAACAATAGAATGCTATTGATGCATTTTAAGGTGAGAGTCAGACACACAGAGAAATAAAGAAAATTAAATTTGCATTTTAGAATTACTCTATGGCAGGGCAAGAGGGCTAGCATTGTTACACAGCAAAACTAGTTTGCAAGCTATTAACAGAGAATGATGGTGCTTTGGACTAAGATGGAGGCAACTGAAATGGAGAGATGTGAATGGAACTGAAAGCTATTAAGAGGTAAAAGTGTGTGTAGGGGGAGGTGCTGTGGCATGCTGGGTTAAGTCTCCGCCTGCGGCACCAGCATCCCATATGGTTACCGGTTCAAGTCCTGGTTTCTCCTCTTCCAATCCAGCTCCCTGCTAATGTGCCTAGGAAAGAAGCAGCAGAGGATGGCCTAAGTCCTTGGGCCCCTGCACCCACATTGGAGACTAGGAAGAAGCTCCTGGCTCCTGGTTTCCAATCGGCACAGCTCACGCCATTGGTGAGTGAATCAGTGGATGGAAGATCTCTTTCTCTGTCTTTCCCTCTCACTATCAGTAACTCTATATCTCAAATAAATAAATGTTAAAAAAGAAAAAGAGGTGGGGCCGGCACCGTGGCTCACTTGGTTAGTCCTCCGCCTGCGGCACTGGCATCCCATATGGGTGCCGGGTTCTAGTCCCAGTTGCTCCTCTTCCAGTCCAGCTCTCTGCTGTGGCCCAGGAAGGCAGTGGAGGATGGTCCAGGTGCTTGGGCTCCTGCACCTGCGTGGGAGACCAGGAGGAGGAACCTGGCTCCTGGCTTCAGATCGCTGTAGCTCTGGCCGTAGCTGCCATTTTGGGGGTGAACCAACAGAAGGAAGACCTTTCTCTGTCTCTCTCTCTCTCTTACACTGTTTATAACTCTACCTGTCAAATAAAGAAAGAAAGAAAGAGGTAAAAGTGGGGGCCAGTGCTGTGGCACAGTGGATTAAAGTCCCGGCCTGCACTGGTATCCCATATGGGCATGGTTCGAGCCCTGGCTGCTCCTCTTCCAATCCAGCTCCCTGCTAGTGTGCCTGGGAAAGCAGCCTAAGTCCTTGGACCCCTGCACCCACATAGGAGACCAGGAAGAAACTCTGGCTTCTTGGCTTCGGATTGGCTCAGCTCCAGCTGACCACTGGGGAGCGACCATTTGGGGAGCGAACCAGCGGATGGAAGACCTCTCTCTCTGTCTCTCCCTTTCTCTGTAACTCAAGTAAATAAAATAAATCTTTAAAAAAAAGAAGAAAAAAAAGGTAAAAGTGGTAGGATTTATGACGGATTAGATATGGATGATGACAGGAGAAGTTGCCAAAGGTGACACCTAGATTTCAGGAGTGTGCAAATGGAAAGAAAAGAGAATATTAAAAGAGGCTCAGTATTAGTGTGTGTGTGTGGGGGGGAGAATGTGAGCTGTTTGGCTTGTACTATGATTTGAATATTTGTGTCTCTTCAAATTCATATTGAAACATAATCCCTAATGCAATAATGAACTGGAAGTAGAGCAGCCAGGACTCAAACCTGCACCCCTATGGGATGCCAACACTGCAGACTGCAGCTTAACCCGCTATGCCACAGTGCTGGTTGTTTTGTGTTTTAAGAAGGATGTGTGATGACGCTATTGAATGCTGCAGAGAGGTCAGCTCAGGTAAACATGAAACATGTTCATTAGAATTAATGACAAGAACAAATTTTATGGCATACTGGGATAGGCAGATTTGACTAAACTGAAAAATGAGCCAGGGGGGAGACAGTGTGAGTTTAGACAACTGTTTAGAAAATTGATTCTAAGAGAAACATAATATTGACTGTTAGGACCCTTAGTGTCCAGAGAAGATCCACCTATCCATTCTTTCTCCATCATTCCTTCCCTCTCCTTCCTTCCTCCTCCATCCCTCCTTCCTCTCTCTCTCCTTCCCTCCTCTTCCTCTTTATCTCCCCTCCTCCCCTTGTCCATCTGGCCTCCCCCCTCCCTTTTTCCTGGTAGAGGCTTGACCACATTTAAAGCTTATGGCAGGGATATGATTGAGTGGAAGAGATTTGATCCTCACAGAGAAAAGGGACACTTGGTATTTTCACATTCCTGAGAAGGCACTGAAGACACAGTGAAGGAACTGACTTTCGGTTAAGAGGAGAGCTGGCTCTGTTGTTACAGGAGAGGACAGAAAGATGAAGGAGTCAACAGGATATCCTGGTAGCTGGAATTTCAGGAAGTTACATCTGATGGCTTCTATATTTCCTTTACACTGTATGTTGGGCATTATACTAGAGGTTTTTTTTTTAAAGATTTATTTATTTATTTGAAAGGCAGAGAGTTACAGAGAGGCAGAGGCAGAGAGAGAGAGAGAGAGAGGTCTTCCATCTGATGGAAGATGGCCACAATTTCCAGAGCTGTGCCGATCCGAAGCCAGGAGTCAGGAGCTTCTTCCAGGTCTCCCACAAAGGTGCAGGGGCCCAAGGACTTCTACTGCTTTCCCAGGCCATAGCAGAGAGTTGGATTGAAAATGGAGTAGCTGGGACTCAAACCGGAGTCCACATGGGATGCCGGCACTGCAGGTGGAGGCTTTACTGCTACACCACAGTACTGGCCTCTCTTTTTTTTTTTTTTAACATTTTAAACTTAATCTTTATAACCATTCTGTAATGCAGGCATTATTAATATGGTCACTTTATATTTGAGGAAACTGAACATAGTTGAAAACCTGACCACAGTTTTGACTTAGCAAACAATAGAACCAGAAGTTCGATCTGTATCTACCTACAAAGATTATTATAGAGTTGATTGGACACATCCAAAGTATATAGCAAAAAAAAAAAAAAAAAGATTCAATAAGACTCTGAATAATTACTTATGAGAAATTATAGGAATCATTTAAGTTGTCAAGTTTTCATGTGTTGATTTTTGGGACAATTACTGTGCTACGGAGAGGCAGAGAAAATTTTGGATTTGGACCAGGTTAAACATGAACTGATTGACAAACATGTAAGTTAAGTATCTGGATAACTCTTAGGTAGTAGGATAGGGCTGGGAATATAGATTTGGGAGACATAAACACAAAAGTGATATTAAAGCCATTATGGATGAATGACCAAAAGAAAAGAGTGAAAGGAGGGGCAGAGTTAAAGATAAAACCTTCATAAATGCGATGGTGCTGGTGAGGGGAAAAGAAGTAGAACTGTGGAGCGGCTGGTGGTAGGAGTGGAGCGGGACAGACGTGCCAGAGCTAGAAGAGAGTAAGGTAAGACTGAAAAGACCATTAGAGTTGGAATACAAACATTCTTTGTGGAGAGAGTGGTTGCATTGAAAGGGTTGACCAGGAGGGAAATGGAGAGAAACTGTAGGTAGGAGAAGGCTTTATGACACATTGAGCAGTTAAAGGAAGAAAAGGAATATATGTAATTAGAATGGGCAGCAGGTTCAAATAGGGCAATTCTTCAGATTCTGATTACATATATCGAGTCAAAGGCAAATGTTAGGAGAGGTTTTTTTTTTCTTTCGTCTTACAGGAATATTTTCCCAGAAAATAATTTGCTAGGATAAAATTTAATCTGAGTCAAAGTTCTATAGTTTTTCAAAGGGAGCTCTGCATCCATGAGGAGGAGGATAAAGTTTATTTAAGCCTCCAGTAGATGGAGCATCTTCATTGTTTTTCCAGAAGATTTTCTTGGAATAGGGTAAGTGGTAGAGGTGCTGGTAGAACTCAGGTATATTACTACTAGAGTAATTAAGATACACATCGATGTGAGTTGAAATACAAGCAAATTGATCTTCAGATCTCAGCAAGGTGATGCTTCTATATGTCTGTAAATATTCTGCAGAAAATCTAGTGTTAAGTTAATGGATCAACTCTTGACCATAGAATTTTCTGGAGAGTCACAGTAATACAGTGCCAGCCAGAATAAATAACTCTGCCCTTAATATTTATTTTCTTATGCTTTCCGAAAGAGGAGTAGTTCATAAATATATTATAAACAAATTTAATAAGAATTAAATTCAGTTAATGTCTAAAACACATGAGGAACTCAGACAACTCAGTAGCAAGAAAAGGAATAAGCCAATTTAAAAGGTGAGGAATCTGAACAGATTTTTCTCTAAAGAAGACATACAAATGGCCAACAGGTATATTAAAAAATGTTCAACATGGCTTATCATCAGGGAAATGCAAATCGAGGCCACAATGAGATATCACATCATGCCTGCTAAAATGGCTATTCTCGAAAAGGCAAAAGATAAGTTGATGAAGATGTAGAGAAAGGGGAAAGTTGGACCCTGTTGGTGGACACGTCACTGGTGTAACCATTACAGAAAACAGCATGGAGGCTCCTCAAAAAGTTACAATTAGAACTACCACATGGCGCAGCAGCCCTACATTTGAGTATATATCCAACAGGTATGAAATTAGTATGTCAAAGAGATATCTGCATTCTCTTGTTTATTACAGCGTTATTCACAATAGCCAAGACAGGGAAGTAAACCTTAGAAACCACTGATAGAGGAATGGATGAAGAACATCTGAAACACACCCACACACACAATGGACTATTACTCAGCTTTAAAAAATAAGGAAATCCTGGGGCCAGCGCTGTGCCGTAGCCGGTAAAGCCGATGCTTGCAGTTCTGGCTTCCCATATGGGCGCTGGTTCGAGTCCTGGCTGCTCCACTTCTGATCCAGCTCTCTGCTATGGCTGGGAAAGCAGTAGAAGATGGCCCAAGTGCTTGAGCCCTGCACCCACGTGGGAGACCTGGAGGAAGCTCCTGGCTCCTGGCTTCGGGTCAGCTCAGCTCTGGCCGTTGCAGCCAATTGGGGAGTGAACCAACGGATGGAAGACCGTTCTCTGTGTAACCCTGACTTTCCAGTAAATAAATAAATCTTAAAAAAAGAGAAAAATCTGAATGCAGAATTAAATTCTGATTACCGACTCGAGTGTTTACCGTCATCTTATACAGTTAGTTCCAATTTCACTGCTGTTCTCCAGATTACTTTTCAGACACCGCGACTCAACGGCTCGTCTTCAGCGCACACCTGCCTCCACGGCATTGGGCGGGCCCTGCGAGGCCCCGCCCGGGTCCGCCCCTCCCGCGCTCCTGCGCGCTCCGCGAGGCCAGGGGCGGGGCTGGCGCTCCGGCGCGCGACCGGCCCCGCCCACCACGTGCTCGGCGCGCGCTCCCGGGCGGCGCCAGGGGCGGGGCGAGGCTGGGCCGGGCGGGCGTCGGCGTCTGGCGTCGAGGCCGGGGCGCGGGGCCGGAGTGGCAGTGGGCGTCCCTGCGGCAGAGGCCGGGTTGGGTCTGGAGGGTCTGCGTAGGTGGGTGGGCGGGCGATCTGGGTGTGGCGGCGGCTTCCTGAGCGGGCGGGTCTGAGGGAGAGCGCGAGAGGGATGGAGGCAGGGTGTGAGAGGGAGAGCGAGCGCGCGGGCGGGCGGGACGGAGGAGCGGGCGCCCCGGCCCAGGGTCCTCCCGGGGCCGCGTTCGCTGCTCTGCCGGCGCGTCGCCTCGTCCCGCGTCCCGGCCGCGAGCGGGGGCTGAGGCGCCGTGGCGCGCGGGGCGTGAGGGAGGCCGCGGGGCAGCGCGGCCGGCGTCGCCTCAGGGCTGCGCGGGCGCCCGGAGCCGCGGACCCGGTGCGGGTGATCGGTAGACGGAGGAAGCCGGCGGTGTAGCCTGGCTGCGGGTGGGGAAGGGCTGGCGCTGGCCCACGCGGGAGCGAGCGAGCCCAGGGGCTTGTCTACGCAGCGAAGCCTTCTGAGAAACCGGGGGTCTGCGGACCCCGAAGGGTTCAAAGACTCCGAGCAGAAGCTTTTGGGAGGCGCCGCCTGCGGTTGAGCGCCGAGCGGGGCTGTGGGCCGTGGGCCGTGGGCCGTGGGCCGTGGGCCGTGGGCCGTGGGCTGTGGGCCGTGGGCCGTGGGCCGTGGGCCGTGGGCTGAGGCCGGATGCCCGGGCGTCGCTGCTGACCCGCGCGTGGTCCGTGGCCAATGCTCTGCTAAGCAGGTGGACGGCGCGGGGGGCGAGACGGTCGCGCGTGGGACTTAGGGACCCCTCTCCTTACGCATGTTTCCCCTCCACTCAGTGTCCAGGATGAATGACAACCTGTTTGTCGGTTTGGACAGACTTTTGCTAGAATTTGGTAGGTATAAAGTGAAAACATAGAACAAAGGGTTTGTATTGCCATTGGACGTTTTAACAAGTCACAGAATAATTATTTTTCTTAGTTTTCCAGTATGAGCAAGACATAAGTACCAAAGAAGATGTGATTCAAAGAATTAATAGTAAGTAGTCCTGCATAATAAAGATATCTTAGTCTTCATTTTTTTGTGGCATATAAGATAATATACAATTAGCAGTAGACGTTACAACTTTTGTGGCCGTTCACTGTAATGACTACCCCTAGGAAAAATAGTTGTGACTTGAGTTTATCAGTAATAAATTTCTGCATTCAGCATTTAATTATTTTGTGAAGGATTTTAAGTGCAATGCAACCTCTTGAAATATGTTATTTTTTTTTTTGTTAAATAATAGGTTATTTCAAATATTTGAAAATTTTTTGTCTTGTAGAGATCCCCAGAAATCAGAGGCTCAGATTAATAGATGCCACATTTTCTGGGATAACAGTTGTGAAAAATATCAGTGATATAGCAAAATTAAATAAATATTTTAAGACCCTATATGTATACTATCAAAAATAGAACTATTGATCTCTTAATAGTTTTAAAAGGTAGAGTGGTTATCTTCTCTGTAATCAAGAGTGCAGAATGTTACAATCTCTTCAAGAAATATTTTATGTAATTACTAGTAACAAGTGAGTTGAAGGTGCATTTAATAATAAGTTGATGTGGAATTGATGAATAGAAATTTCGTATTTGTTAGAAATAATAGTCTAATGCTAGTATTATAAGTAAGTGTTTACATGAATTCAGATTATAAACTATAATTGACCTTATATGTCCCTTGGTCTAGCTTTTTAATGTTAAAAATGAGGGACAAGTCACATTTATTTCTTATAAATCCCAAACACAAACCCTTCTTACCTTCTGATACTAGGATCAAGCCTAGTCCTGGTTCTCTGTTTTTTAAGCCTTTCTCATGTCAAGCCTCAATTATCCATTCTCTAGTTCTCCTTTTAGTGTGTTTATTTGGAATTTATGATTTCTACCCCCAAAAGTAAACATTTCCTCTTTCCAGAATGTGTTGAAGATATTAAAGAAAACAGAGCAATTATTTGTAAGATACATGAAACCATAAGTACAACAGATGAAGAAATTGACTATTACTGTAAACATAGTAAGGAGATCAAAAGCAACTGTAGTGAGTGAGTATTTGAAAGAAATGAACTTTCAGTAATTAGATTCGTTTATGCAAGATTTCTGTATTTATAGGTGAAGATGCTGTTGCTTTAAAATAGTATTCTATATTAGCAAAATAATGAATTAAGTCTTAAATTGCCTTGTTATGTGCCACTGTAGAAAGAGTTCACAGGAGTTTCAAAAAAGGGCCATAGGATCTCACTAATTCAGGTCCAGTTGGTGTAAATAAGCTCAGTATATAAAATTCCTGTGACATAAAATTTGAAATAATTTTCAGGATATTTGTTTGCTCAAGAGAAGCCTCAAATTTTTCAGAATGTTTCAATCCTCTACCCATTTTCAAATTGGATTATTTTCTTGTTATTGAGTTGTTTGGGTTCTATTTCAACCTTTTTTATATGATAAGAGAACATTCAAAGTAACCAGTGTTCAACATGAAGGGATTGGTTAAGTGAATTTTGGTTTAGCTATATGAATGAACACTAGGTAGCCAATAAAATTATGATATAGATATATATTAACATGGAAAGATACAAATAGTATATTAAAATTGAACAAACCAGATTATAGATTAATATTCATAGGATGCACCTAATTAGTATTTTTTTAAATTTATTTATGTATTTGAAAGTCAGACTTGGGGGTAAGGAAGAGGGAGGGACAGAGAGAGATCTGTCTGTGGTTCACTTCCCAGATGGCTGCAATGGCCAGGGGTGGGCTAGGCCAAAGCCAGGAACCAGGAACTTTTCCCAGGCCATTACCAGGAAACTGGATTGGAAGTGGAGCAGCCAGGACATGAACCAGAGCCTATATGAGATGCTCACGTTGCACGTGGAGGCTGTACCGGCTATGCCACAATGCTGGCCCCCCTAATTATAATTGCATGTTTATATAAAAATTAGGAAAAGTCTAGAAGGATATACATCAAAATACTTATATAGACTATCTTCTTAGTGAACATACTTCTTAGTGAACATATTTCTTATTGCATTTTTGTGTATGACCTTGAATCTTTTATTTTCATTTGGAGAATATTTTCTATGGAAATGATCAGAAATTCTGGCAAATATTTGAGCATAAGTTCTGTTCAGTAGCTAGTAAGGGAAGAATTTTGTATAAAAAGAAAGATGATAGTTATTTTCTTATATATAATTTTCTGTGCTTCCAAAGTAGAAATATATACTTTTTGAATCTGAACAAATTTTTTTTAAATTAGGAAAAAGAATTATTTGATCAGTACTTGGAGTGGAAGCTGACATGGCACACATTAATTATAGATTTTTCTTATTGGTAATTTTTTTCAAGTTACATAGTAAAAAATTTATAAATGAATATTCAGTTTAATATATCCAATTTTGAAATTCATTTTAGTTTTGTTTCTTTTTTACCTCAAGCTGTATTACCATATCCTTTAAAAGTTTCAAAGAAAAAAAAAAGTATCTCTTTAGCTCTTATCCCAGCTCTTGAAAAGATCTTGGAAACATGATAAAAGAAAGGCTGAGCTTAGATGATGAGTAAAAGAGCGTGTAGTAGAAATGTCAAAATGATACAAACTATGGCCATGCCACTTTTGCTTCTTTCCTGGTTATGGCTCAAAAAACAGGGTTTTTGTAAAAATTAATGAGTATTAATATTTTAGCATAGGAATAATGAATGGTGATAGTGGTAGTGATAGAAGATGGGTATAGTTTTTTTTTTTAAGATTTATTTATTTATTTGAAAGTCAGAGTTTATTTATTTATTTGAAAGTCAGGGATGGGGGTGGGGAGAAAGGAAGATATCAATCTTCCATCTCTGGTTCACTTCCCAAGTGCCTGAAACCGCCAGAGTGGAGCCAATTGAAGCCAGAAGCAGTTTCTGGTTCCTCCATGTGGGTGCAGGGCCCAAACACTTGGGCCATCTTCTGCTGCTTTCCCAGGCACATTAGCAGGGAGCTGGATTGGAAGTAGAGAAACCAGGACACTAACCGGTGCCCATATGGGAAGCTGGGTTTGCTGGTGGTGGTTTTATCTGCTGCAGGAATAGTTTTTTTTTTTTTTTTTTTTTTTTGATGTAAGCTTGTCTTCTCTTTAAATGATTACATTCATTTTTTATTATGTCGATTTGTTTATCATTCTTAGATGCTGATTATGAATACCATGTTTTTTTTTCATAGCTGGAAGCCAACATGTGATGTTTTTCATAAGCATGAAGATTACATGCAGGACCAATTGACTGTCTGTCAAGAAACTGTTGAGAAAGACAAGTATAGTACAAATAATAATTTAAGCTTATGCATTCTAAACGTTAGTAGTATGTCTTGTAAGAATGTTAATTAAAAGTGTAGAAGGTTTGTACACTGTGGGAGGTTTTTTCTTTTTTAAACTGCATATATTTTGGGCTCTTACCCTTGGAGGTTTACCTATTTGTTGTAAAGCTCTCTATATACATTCTTCTTATGACAAATCTCAATGTAAGCCATTACTATAAAACATCAGTCTTAAAAATAATTCTGTGATATGCTAAACCAAACCAGTCAAATATGTACCTCCCTGATAGTGTTTGTTGTTAATGACTTATCTGAGCTGCAGTCAAAATAGCTAACTTTAGTTAGTTTAGTTCCTTTCTAAACAAGCCACATGGGTTAATTTAATTGATGACTCAATACCAAGAATTTACACAAGAAAATGAATACATTTGTAGGTATCATGAATATCAGCTGCTTGTCTCTTCTAATCTCTGGTGTTGCTGGCAACGTACAAGATAATAATAGCTGTTCTTGAACCATGACGTAACTATACCTGGCTCTGCCAAAGTTCCTCTATAAATTGTTAGAAGAATGGATATAAATATGCAATATAAACAGAATGGATAAAGCATGCTGATCTTATTTGAAACTGATGACCCAAGTTTTGTTTCCTTTTGGTGTTTTTCTGCTTCCTGCTCTACTTCCAAGTATTTGAACTTCTCCAAGCAATTGAACATTTGAAGAATAGAAGCTTGTTTTTGGATCAACTGCTTTATGTTGTTAAGTTGGGCAGAGTTTAGTAGTATTAAGGAATTAAAACATTCTTAAGATTGACATACTAGCCATTAAAAGGCTATGATCCTTATTTTCCCTCTCATTATATGAGCTGTTTGTTTATACTTGTTCTTTTTTCATCTGATAAGTTGAGATAATTATTACAGTATCTTTTAAGAAATTCTTCCGTGTAGTATAGCTTGATGCAAGAAATAAGAAATATGGGCCGGTGCCGTGGCTCAACAGGCTAATCCTCCGCCTTGCGGCGCCGGCACACCGGGTTCTAGTCCCGGTCGGGGCTCCGGATTCTGTCCCGGTTGCCCCTCTTCCAGGCCAGCCCTCTGCTGTGGCCCAGGAGTGCAGTGGAGGATGGCCCAAGTGCTTGGGCCCTGCACCCCATGGGAGACCAGGGAAAAGCACCTAGCACCTGGCTCCTGCCTTTGGATCAGCGTGGTGCGCCGGCCACAGCGCGCCGGCTGCAGTGGCCATTGGAGGGTGAACCAACGGCAAAAGGAAGACCTTTCTCTCTGTCTCTCTCTCTCACTGTCCACTCTGCCTGTCACCAAAAAAAAAAAAAAAAGTAGGAAAAAAGAAATAAGAAATATGAAAAATGCAAAAAATTATTAAGAATATTGTTTTTTTGAAATTAAGTATTTGATAAAAATTGGGTAAAAAGAAGATCTAAGAATTTATTTTCTATACAGAGCTGGTTTGAAAACTTCAGTGTTTTTTATCAGAGTTGACAAACTATTTTTTGTAAAGAACTAGATAGTAAATATTTTAGGCTTTGTGAGCCATACAGTCTCTATTTTAACTACTACACTTTGCTGTTGTGACACACTTAGACATGTAAATAGATGAGCTATCTAATATTGACACTGAAATTTGAATTTTATATAATTTAAATGTTTCATGAACTATGTTTCTTCTGATTTTTTCTAATTACCTAAAAATGTAAAATCCATTCTTTGTTTACAGATCATACAAAAGCAGGTGGCAGATCAAATTGGGCTCATATACCAAAATAATTGTCTCTTGTAGATCAAGCACAAGTTTAATAGGAAAGAAGAGTTAATATCCTTTTGCAAGAATTAACTGTCCCACTCAAGACTTGTGCCTTAATTGATGAACAACCATTAATATTTGGGTTGGAGGAGTTCCTCCAGACTGTTTTCTTTGTATGACAGTTGTGGGGTATATATGAATGGTATAGAACCCAAAGTTGCAACACATAGAATGTGACTTCATGTGATAGGTTTAGCTAAAGAAAATGGAAGGGTATTAAAAAAAAAAAAAACCTCATTGTTATAGAAGTAGCTGACCTGAAAAGAGCCGAGACTTAGAACCCAAGGAAAGTAGAGATTGAAGAAGGAGTAAGTGATTGAAACAACCAGGTCCTGCAGTGTTAAGTAGAATGAGCAGCAACAAGAGATCATTCAGTTGGATAAACTAGATTATTGGTGACCTTGGAGAGAATAGTGCCATTAAGATGGTTGTAATGGAAGTTTAAAGAGGAGTAAGGAGTGAGTAGCTCAGTTAGCAAAGAAGAGTAGATTTGAGAAGTGTGGTAAGATTTAGGAAAGTTTGAAACAGACAATATTGAGAGAAATAGGGATAATGAAATTTTGACTTGCCTTGTATGCTTAATTTAGGAGACTTTAATGAGTGAGTTTACGAAGCTTTTAGATTTTCTCAATATATGGACATCATTTCTTTTTCATTTTAATAGAAAAATGTATCATGGTTATATATGTCAGTATAAAGATGTTTTGAAGCAATACCAACTAAAATATTCAGAAGCACCCTATTCACATGAATATTATGAGAAGAAAAGAGAACATGAAGAAATTAAAAGCAGAGTGTTGGCATGTTCTGAACAACTAAAACTCAATGAAAATATCCTCATGGAATTTCTAGGTATTAACATTTTTGTGATATATTATTTTAATTATGGTATTTTCATAATAAAAATATAATAAATCAGTCTAAACTATGATTTTGTTTTTCAGTGCCTGCTCCCTTTCCATCACTTAATAAATGGACATTACACATGTATCCACAATAGCATTTCTACTTACATCTTTTACTAGATAAATATTATTTCTGTATTTTAATTGTTACTGTGCTTTCCTTGTAAGAAACACACGAATTTGTTTTTGTGAGTAATTCATATTTTAGAAGTCACTCTAAAGGTTATTTGGTACTAGTTGCATATACATCCAAGTGATCAGAAGCAAGTAGTTTTAGAATAAAATGATACATATGGCCAGCATTGTGGCATAGCGGGTTATACTTCTACCTGCAGTGCCAACATCCCATATGGCCACAAGTTGGAGTCCCAGCTGCTCCACTTCTAATCCTGCTGTGTGCTAATGGGCTTGGGAAAGCAGCAAAAGATGGCCTAAGTGCTTGGGGCCCTGCCACCCACATGTGGGACCAAGATGGAGTTCTGGCTCCTCTCTTTGGCCTGACCCAGACCTGGTCATTGCTGCCATTTGAGGAGTAAACCAGCAGATAAAAGATCTCTGTGTGTGTGTGTGTGTGTGTGTGTGTGTGTATGTATGTGTATGTTTCCTTCTGTCTCTGTAACTCTGTCTTTGAAATTAATAAAATCTTTTTAAAAATGATATATGTATCTGGCTTTAAAGTACATACTTTGAGCAACCAAATCAATGAAAATGTCATTTTGCTCTGTTTTATCAAAGGAAGTTCTAGTTAAAACAAGTGATTATTTCTTGTTAGAATGGAAATTGATAAAGTGAGTTATAATTATTCATCTATAAAAATTCATTCAGTACCTAACCCTGTGTCAGACAGTACTGAAGAAGATATCTGTATCTTTCTTAAAAGAAGCTCATGGTTTGGTAGAAGAGACAGTTATGTAAAGAAGTAATTCTAATGCAGTACTACTGTAATAGATGCTTAAGTCATTGTTAATTCATCTAAGTCTCACCTGTTTGTCAGAGAGATCCTTCCCTGCTGATGAACTTGAAACTTTAATCCTCTTTCAACCTCCTCAATCCTTCATATGCTTTCCTATCAGATTACAACTCCAATGTTTGTACTAAGTCTTCTTTATCCCTACAGTCTAACCTTGCTTTCTCTCTGCTTCATCCTAAACCATCCTTTTAACTCCTCTGCTGCTTGCTCCCTCTGTGTTTTGGTTTTAGCCTATTCTAGTTTTTATTGTTTTATTGTTGTTTGCTACGTGAACTTCTCAGTGGGAAAGGGGAAAGAGTGGTAGATCCTGAAGATACTGCAAGAGTAAAGGGAGTTGGATGTGGAATGGAATGAGATTTAACATTGCATGAAAACATGATCAAACAGGTGGATGTTTGGTGCAGTAGTTAAGACATCACTTGGGACATCTGCATCCCATTATCAAGTTTTTGGATTCCAGTGAGAGATGGCAGATGACTCGAGTAATTGGGTTCCTGCCACCTACACTGGAGACCCAGATGGAGTTTCAGGTTTCTGGCTTCAGCTTGTCCCTGCCCTGGTGGATGTGGGCATTTGGAGAGTTAACCAGTAGATGGAAAGTTTTTCTCTGCCTCTGTCTATCTGCCTTTCAGATAGAATGAAAATAAAGAAAAAATGGAGGTATGATGAATTTGAAGATTAGGAGTTAAATATATGTGCAAAATATTAAATTGATACTTTTGATAGCTGTAGCTTTATACATCATACAAGCATTCACCTGAACTTTTGTATTCTAATATATAAATTGTCTAATTTTGAGGCAGAATAGGAAAGATCTGATAAATGTTTTAAGTCTTTTTGAAAGAGAGAGAGAGTGAGCACTCCCGTCCCATGGTTCATTTCCCAAATGCCCACACATATGAGACTGGGCCATGTACAGCCAGAAACCAAAATTCAATCCAAGTGACCCAGGATGGGTGTCAGGGACCATGCAGTGCCTCCCAGAATGCACATTAGTGATGGAAGTTGGAATTGAGGTCAAGGCTGGGACTCCAACTCAAGCACTCTAATATAGAGGCAGGCATCCCAAGTGGCATCTTGGCCAATTGCTTGTCTTTTCTTTGGAGTTCTTGTTCACTGTCACTATTCTATTCATTTTTAATTCTCTTTAATAGGTTTTAGAGTAACTTATGAAATTGTTTCAGCTAATAATCATGAAGGATGTTTATTAATAGCTGAAATACTATTTGAAACTGATACAAGTCCAATTCAAGGAGAAAGTACAGATGGAAGATGTACCTGCACAGTTCTGCACTGATAAGCATTATCGAGCCAAAAAACAAAAGAAATTGGGTCGATTTTTTTTTCAAGATTTATTTATTTGAAAGTCAGAATTACATAGAGAGGAGAGGCAGAGAGAGAGAGAGAGGTCTTCCATCTGATGGCTTACTCCCCAGTTGGCCACCACAGATGGAGCTGCGCCAATACAAAACTAGGAGCCAGGAGCTTCTTCCTGGTCTCCCACGTGGGTGCAGGAGCCCATGGACTTGGGCCATCCTCCACTGCTTTCCCAGGCCACATCAGAGAGCTGGATTGGAAGAACTGGTGCCCATATGTGATGCTGGCGCTTCAGGCCAGGATGTTAACCCACGGGACCCAGGGTAGACTTTTAATACTGGCTTTGAAACAAATAGATAATGGGCAAATGAAGTTAAATTTGGACCTGAATTATGTGTTATTAGTTATGCTAAATGACACAGTGAGCTTGGGTAAGAAAAACTGGAGGAAAAAACTACCCTGTGAAAATATTAAACTGAAAGAAAAAAATGCTAACAAAATAACTTGGATCAAATATGTTTTTTTATGTTAACTTTTTAAAAAAATTTTTTGACAGGCAGAGTGGATAGAGAGAGAGACAGAAAGGTCTTCCTTTGCCGTTGGTTCACCCTCCAATGGCTGCCGTGGCCAGAGCGCTGCAGCCGGCGCACCGCGCTGTTCCGAAGCCAGGAGCCAGGTGCTTCTCCTGGTCTCCCATGGGGTGCAGGGCCCAAGCACTTGGGCCATCCTCCTCCACTGCACTCCCTGGCCACAGCAGAGAGCTGGCCTGGAAGAGGGGCAACCAGGACAGAATCTGGTGCCCCGACTGGGCCTAGAACCCGGTGTGTGGGCGCCGCAAGGTGGAGAATTAGCCTAGTGAGCCGCGGCGCCGGCGTTGGATCAAATATGTTTTAAGCTCAGTATATAACAAACAATAAATTATCTTTGTTAGTCTGCTGAATTATTAGTCTTACCTCTGTTTTCAGATATTTTTATTGTTTCTATGGAATATACATATAAGTAATGTTATATAATATTAACTTTGATATAGTACATATATCATAAATATAAAATTTATTTATATGACATAGTTCCTTAACATAAAAAGAGTTAATTTGAGATGTAAAACACAAGAAATTCTTAAACATGCCAACAGTTTTACCAGAAGTTCATCTGAACTAAAGAAAGAAGCAGAAGAAATGGAAATAGAAATCAATTATTTAAATCAGGTATATATTTTGTCATATGTTTCTTAATAGGTATAATAGTATGTTGGTTGATAGTCTTACTATAGATATGCTGGAGAGTCTGAGTATGAGGAAGGGTTTATGATAATTTATTTGCCTCTGATTTTCCTTGAAGCCAATATGATTTCATATACTGAATATATTCAACTATGAATTTTGGGAAATAGTTTAGCCTTCTTTGAAGTTTGAGGAAGAAGAAGAGGAGAGAACAAGATGTAACTTAGTAACAGAATTTAATTGTGTTAAAATAGCTACAAAGGTATTTTCCGAAGGAAAAAAGGAACAAAACAGTAAGAATTTAATCTTGAAAATTTTATGAGTGTAGCTTATAATCTTTAGAAATTTAAGCTAGAACTTATAATCTTTGGAGATCTAGGCTAGAATTAGATCCAGCCTTTAAGATTTTCCTGAAAATATCTTTAGTGTCATTCACTGAGTTGTAACTTTCAGTTACATAGATGAGAACCCATCAAAGTCACTTTCTAATTTTGAGAAAAAATTGAATATAACACCTACTTTTTAATTTTTTTTGGAAACTCTGTTGAAGGGGATGTATTTATCATCTTATGAAGTACCAAGTGACAGTAATATAATTTTAGTAATGAGAAAGGACTTCTTTTTTAAAAGAAGGTATTTCAGGAGAGCGGCAAGATGGCGGAATAGGAAGGGAGCACACCGATAGTCTGGGGAGAGACAGTTTAATAAAAGTGGAGATACTGCAGGTTCAAGGAAGAGTAGGGGAAGATACAGCAGAGAAAACCCTTCCGGAACTGGAGATTCACAGTGGACCTGCGTGGAGAGCGTGGGAGCCCGCAGTTTGGGACACCAGCAGCAGATTCAACACACCAGCGCTGGAACGCGAGGTGAGCAGAACATCAATAGCCCGAATTACCAGCAGGGAAGCGGAAAAGGGAGCCTAGAGCGAACAAGGCTTGAAACCCTGCGGGGAAAAGTTCACCAGGCTAACTAGAAGAGAGAGAGAGAGAGGGAAAAAAAAAAAAAGTGACCCATACGGACACGAGCTTCTCTCTCTCCGCTCACCTCTCAAAGGTGAGCAAGACAAAGAACAGGCGCCATTTTGGAATACGTCATAAGCAGAGCGACCTCAGGTCGGCACCGGCCCCAAGCCTAGCAGAAAAACCTGACTCTGGGTGGGAGGGGTGAAATAACAGGAGATTAGAACCTAATGAATGTGTGGTGCTAATGAACTGAGACTGTGAAAAAAGAGACGGTGGGGGAGAGGACTCACGGAAATCACGAATTCATGTGAGTACTCTCCAGAGACGCTACAGTTCAGTAGCCTTGGCAGCCCAGTGGGAGACTGCAGGAGAATCTGAGCCCACACAAAGGGCCGCAAAGATTCCCTCTCTGGTCCTTGGGAAAGAGCTTCCGATCTCTGGCTCCTGTGGGTATATCATTCGCCTGCTAACCACCCCCAATTCCATTCAGCTGTGTGGAATTACTTCCCTTTTGAACCAAAAAAAAAAAAAAAAAAAAAAAAAAAAAAAAGTAACAGAGAGAGATTTACCACGCCTAACCTGGGAGTGTCTCCTTTGACACACCCTCAACCCTGAGGAACCAAACAGAGCTCTCAGGCCACACCCATCTCAAGCCTCTAAGGCTCCATCAAAAGCAGACAGTCCACTTAATCTAGAGTCATAGTATAACAAGAAAAAAACACCACAGTGAAGAAACCAATATGCCAAACAACAAACGCAAAAACCGAGGTAATAAGAACAAGGAAGACACTATGGCATCCCCAAATGAAAAAGACACCCCAATTCAAGATTACAAAGATGATGAGATAGAAGAGATGCAAGAAGCAGATCTCAAAAACTTGATAAGAACACTAAGAAGTACTCAAAAACAAATTCTTGAACTACAGAAATCCTTAATGGACAAGGTAGAAAATCTCTCTCGTGAAAATGAAATATTAAGGAGAAATCAAGCTGAAATGAAACAACTAGTAGAACATGAAACTGTGATAGTGACGAGAAATCATAATGAAGTGAAGAATTCAATAGACCAAATGCAAAACACATTAGAGAGCCTTACAAACAGAATGGGTGAGGCAGAAGAGAGAATATCAGACTTAGAAGACACAGCACAGGAAACTATACAGTCAAACCAAAGAAAAGAAGAGGAAATTAGAAATCTAAAAAATATTGTTGGGAATCTACAGGATACTATTAAAAAACCCAACATTCGAGTTCTAGGAGTTCCTGAAGGCATGGAGAGGGAGAAAGGATTAGAATGCCTTTTTAGTGAGATAATAGCAGAAAATTTCCCAGGTTTGGAGAAGGACAGAGACATCCTAGTACAGGAAGCACATAGAACCCCTAGTAAACATGACCAAAAGAGGTCCTCACCACGACACGTTGTAATTAAACTCACCACAGTGAAACAGAAAGAAAAGATCCTAAAATGCGCAAGAGAGAAACGTCAAATTACACTCAGAGGATCTCCAATTAGACTCACAGCAGACTTCTCATCAGAAACCCTACAAGCTAGAAGGGAATGGCGAGACATAGCCCAGGTACTTAGAGAGAAAAACTGCCAGCCCAGAATATTATATCCTGCCAAGCTCTCATTTGTGAATGAAGGTGAAATAAAGACCTTTCATAACAAACAAAAATTGAAAGAATTTGTTGCCTCTCGTCCAACCCTGCAAAAGATACTTAAAGATGTGTTACACACAGAAACACAGAAACACGGCCATCAACATGAAAGAAGGTAAACGAAGGGAACCTCACAGCAAAAGATCACAGGGAATTCAAAGCATACATTTGGATAAAGAAATTATGGGACATGTACTCTATAGAATACTATACAGCAGTCAAAAACAATGAAATCGGTCATTTGCAATAAGATGGAGGAATCTGGAAAACATCATTCTGAGTGAATTAAGCCAGTCCCAAAGGGACAAATATCATATGTTCTCCCGATTGGTGACAACTAATTGAGCACCAAAGGTGAAACCTATTGAAGTGAAATGGACACTATGAGAAACAGTAACTTGATCAGCTCTTGTGCTGACTGTTGTTGTACAATGTAATACTTTATCCATTTTAGTAATTTTTTTATTCTAGTACTATTGGTTGAACTCTGTAATTAACAAACAATTATTCTTAGGTGTTTAAATTTTAACTGAAAAGTGATCCCTGTGAAATATAAGAGTGGGAATAAGAGAGGGAGGAGATGTACAATTTGGGACATGCTCAATCGGAACTGCCCCAAATGATGGAGTTAGAATTGTGCCAGGGAATTCCAATACAATCCCATCAAGGTGGCATGTACCAAGGCCATCTCACTAGTCCAAGTGATCAATTTCAGTTCACAATTGATCACACTGATAGGTCTAAGAGTCAAAGGGATCACACAAACAAGACTAGTGTCTGCTAATACTAACTGATAGAATCAAAAAGGGAGAGAATGATCCAACATGGGAAGCGAGCTACACAGCAGACTCATAGAATGGCAGATGTCCTAAATAGCACTCTGGCCTCAGAATCAGCCCTTAAGGCATTCAGATCTGGCTCAAGAGCCCATGAGAATATTCTAGGCATGGAAAGCCAAGACACTCTGGAAAAAAAAGAAGACCTAAATGAAAGATCTCTGTGAGTGAGATCCCAGTGGAACGAATGGGGCCATCAAAGAAGGAGGTACCTTTCTCTGAAGGGAGGAGAGAACCTCCACTTTGACTATGACCCTGTTGGAATAAGATTGAAGTCAGCGAACCCTAAAGGCTTCCATAGCCTTGGCAACTCATGACTAGAGCCTAGGGAGATTACTGATGCCATAAACAAGAGTGTCAAATTGTTAAATCAACTTCAGGAGTCACTGTGTACTTACGTCTCATGTGGGATCTGTCCTTAATGTGTTGTCCAATGTGAAGTAATGCTATAACTAGCACTGAAACAGTATTTTACACTTGGTGTTTCTGTGTGGGTGCAAACTGATGAAATCTTTACTTAGTATATACTGAATCTATCTTCTGTATATAGATAATTAAAAATGAAAAAAAATCTTGGTGTTAAATTGGAAATTGCATAGAAAATTAATCAATTTTTTAAAAAAAATATAGCATGTAGGATCTCTGTCCTTAATGTGCTATACATTGTGAATTAATACTATAACTAGTACTCCAACAGTATTTTTCACTTTGTGTTGCTCTGTGAGGGCAAACTGTTGAAATCTTTACTTAATATATAGTAAACTGATCTTCTGTATATAAAGAGAATTGAAAATGAATCTTGATGTGAAGCAAGGGGAGAGGGAGTGGGAAAGGGGAGGGTTGCGGGTGGGAGGGAAGTAATGGGGGGGGAAGCCATTGTAATCTATAAGCTGTATTTTGGAAATTTATATTCTTTAAATAAAAGCGTTATAAAAAATAAAAAAAATAAAATTTTTTATTAAATAAAAGTTTACAAAAATAAAAGCAGCAGCAAAATCTGGAAAAAAAAAAAATAAAAGAAGGTATTTCAAAGGAAAATGGTATTAAAAGATTTATTCTGGTACCCCAAATTTTGAAATCCATGCATATTTTTCCATACTGTGTTTCATGGGCTTTTGAAGACCCTTCATAAGCATGAATTTCAAGCATTATCAGCAACAAAATTGTATTTTTTAAAAAAAGATTTATTTATTTGAAAGAGTTGCGGAGAGGCAGAGAGAGGTAATGAGAGAGAGGTGTTTTCCATCTGCTGGTTCACTCCCCAGATGGTCACAATGATGAGCTGAGCCGATCAGGAGCCAGGAACCAGGAGCTTCTTTCAGGTCTCCCACGTTGGTGCAGGGATCCAAGGACTTGGGCCATTTTCCACTGCTTTCCCAGGTCATAGCAGAGAACTGGATTGGAAGTGGAATAGCTGGGACTTGAACCAGCACCCACATGTGAAGCCAGCACTGCAGGTGACGGCTTCACCTGTGCCACAGCACTAGCCTCAATAAATGTATCTTTTAATTCCATTTTTTATGAACTGTTTAAAATGGCCATGTATGTGGTAACTATATACTATTTACTATTCAAGGAAGCAATCTCTGCTTTTGACTTCTTTTTAAAAAAATAAACATTTGCTAGTGAAGTTACAAAAAAAGCTAAAGGGATGTGATTTATTGTTAATTTTGAGCCTGTTTTAGCAATTTTTGATAAAAGAATATAAATCTTGAGATTATATAGGGAAAATCATACTCATTAGTTAACACATACCCTCACTATTGCTTTGCAGGTAGTTGTTTTGCTTACCCATTTTTCTGTTTGCTAGATTGCGAGACTCTATGAAACTAAGAATCTTTCAGAAACTCTGGAAGAAAAGAACAAAAGTACTGAAAAGAGAAAGGAGTTGAAAGAAAAGTATGGTTAAACTTTAACATTGGATTGTATGTGGACAAGTTTTCTGTGTTCAAAAGTTTGAGTATGTTCTAATCTAAGCCACTAACATTTTCACAGTTTCCATTTATTTTTTTGTGCAGGCTACTTATGTTAATTTCTTTTTTTAAAAAAAAAGATTTATTTATTTACTTGAAAGAGTTACAGAGAGAGAGGGAGGGAGGGAGGGAGGGAGAGAGAGGTCTTCCATCTGCTGGTTCACTCCCCAGATGGCCACAATGGCTGGAGCTGTGCCCATCCAAAGCCAGGAGCCTCTTCTAGGTCTCCCACATGGTTGCAGGGGCCAGAGGACTTGGGCCGTCTTCTACTGCTTTCCCAGGCAGTAGCAGAGAGCTGGATCAGAAGTGGAGCAGCTGGGACTCAAATGGGCGCCCTTGTGGGATGCTGGCACTGCAGGTGATGGCTTTACCCACCATGCCACAGCACCAGTCCCAATTTCTTAAAAAAAAAAACAAACTTTATGAACTAATACTCAATTATAATTGTTAGTAAAGCAAGAATAATTTGTAGAGAGAAAGATGACAGCAGCACTTCTGCTATTCTCTGTATAATCTCTTGTTTTGTCGTGATGAGTTAGCAATAGAAGTAAAACAGGGGAAACAAATGTTACAGCGATGCATTTTCCTTTGTATCACCCCAGTCACAAGTTTGACCAGTTCTTCCTTTGCTACAAAGGGTGAAGATGAGCCACATATGCTATTAAATTTGTGGCTTGCATAGTTTTTTGGTATTAGTGGTAATGGCATTACAGATGAAGATTGATTTTTGTCTGTAATTATGTGACAAAAGTACTATTTTTGTTTCTGATTGATTTTTACTTTTTCTTTCTTTTTCATCCTTTTAAATTCCTTTCCTTAGTCTTCATTCACCCTTATCCCGATTTTTCAACATGCTCCTCTCCCAAGTTAATTTCCCGTATCCCATTTCCTTAGATCTGTTTATTTTATTTTCCCACTCCCATGCAGCATATCTTTAATTCCATAATGAAATTGATTGAAAAAAGGTACTGACTGTAAATGTACAGAATTTTGCTTTATGTGTGACATTTTAATTTAAAATTTTATTTACTTAAAGGAACTTACATAATTATTTAATAATTTTAAAAAGAGACTTATTTGAAAGGCAGAGCAATAGACTTGGAGGGGGGAAGAGAAAAAGTGAGAGAGATCTTCTGTCTGCTGGTGCACTCCCTAAATAGCACAGTAGCCATGTCTAGGCTAGTCCGAAGCTAGGAACTCCATCTTGGTCTCTCACATGGGTTTCTTGGTTTTACTCAGTGTATAGACTAGTACCGCTTATCCATGATTTTGCTTTCCATAATTTTTGTTTACTGGTGGTCAACTACAGTCCAAAAATATTAAGTGGAAAATTCCAGAAATGAACAATTTTTAAATTTTAAATTGTCAGCTAATCTTAATAGCTTGGTAAATTCTTTCATTATCCTATTTCTTCCTGCCCAGGATGTGATTCATCCCTTTGTCCAGTGTATCCAGGTTGCATTTGGTGCCTGTATACTGCCCCTTCATTCACTTTCCTTCCCCCGTGTTAGTCATATCACAGCCTTCTTGATTATCAGATCAACTGTCACTGTAACACAGTGTTTGTGTTCAGTTAACCCTTATTTTACTTTCTAATGATCCTAAAGTGCAACTTGGCCCCAAGGTGGCTATGCCAAAGAAAAGCTGTAAAGTGCTCCCTTTCAGTGAAGAAGGTAAAAGTTATTGACTTAATAAGGAAAGAAAAAAAAAAAAAAAAAACTATGCTGGGCCGGCGCCGTGGCTCAACAGGCTAATCCTCCGCCTTGCGGCGCTGGCACACCGGGTTCTAGTCCCGGTCGGGGCGCCGGATTCTGTCCCGGTTGCCCCTCTTCCAGGCCAGCCCTCTGCTGTGGCCCAGGAGTGCAGTGGAGGATGGCCCAGGTGCTTGGGCCCTGCACCCCATGGGTGACCAGGAAAAAGCACCTAGCACCTGGCTCCTGCTATCGGATGAGCGCGGTGCACCGGCCGCAGCGCACCATCCGCGGCAGCCATTGGAGGGTGAACCAACGGCAAAGGAAGACCTTTCTCTCTGTCTCTCTCTCTCACTATCCACTCTGCCTGTCAAAAAAAAAAAAAAAAAAAAACAACTATGCTGATGCTGAGATTGTTAATTTCTATGGCAAGAACAAATCTGTGTGGAATCGTGAAGAAAGAAAAAGAAATTCATGCTGATTTTGCTGTTGTATCTCAAAACTGCAAAAGTTACAGCCATAACACATAAAAACTTAGTTATGTGGAAAAGGGATTAAATTTGTGTATGTGTGTACAGGAAAACAACATGGGAGAGATATATATTTCATTATATTCATACATTTCATATATATATATATATATATATATATATATATATGAAACTATCCAAGGTTTTAGGCATTTACTAAATCTTGGAACCTATCCACCATTGATAAGGGAGGGAAGAGTTACTCTGTTTTGCTAATATTTATTCTATTTCTTTGAATTAAAAAAAATACAGTGAATTTGTTCTTCAACTAAGAAACTTAAAAGACACATTTATGATTATAATATTTTTTATTGGTTTCTGTATTCACCCTAGTTGATTTGTTTCTGTATATATCTTTTTCAACCTCCAAGTACTCTGAAATATAAAATGTGTTTAAAGTTTTGGCTTAATGTGTTTGAAAAATCTTCTTAAATGATTTTTTTAAAAAAAAAATGTTCATTCTATTTGTAAGGGAGAAAGAGACAGAGAGGGGGGCACATAAAAGATCTCCCCTTTCCTTTAGTTCAACTGGTTCCCACAGTTGCCAGGGCTGGGCAGAGCCCAGTCCAGGGCTAGGTCTCTCATGGAGTCTAATTTCTTGAGCCATCACTTACTATCTCCCAGGGTACACATTAGTAGGAAGCTGGAATTGAGAGCATACCTGGAACTCAAACCCAGACTTTGATGGGATGCAGGTATTCCAGGTGGGGTCTTAACCACTATGCCAAATGCCTGCCCCCGGTTATGTTTTAAAAATAAGAATGTGGTATACCAGGTCAGGCATTTGGTGTAGAAGTTAGGAACCACTTAGGGTTGGGGTGCATGGATTCAAGTCTTGATTGTCCCAACTCCAGCTTTCTGCTAATGTACTCTGTGGGAGGTTGCAGGTGATCACTCAAGTACTTGGATACTTTTCACCCCATAGGGAAGACCAGGAGCTAATTCTGAGCTTCTTCCTTTGGCTTGGTCCAGCTCTGGCTGTGTTGGGAATTTGGGGACTGAACCAGCAAATGTAAAGTCTTATTTTTGTCTCTCTGCCTTCAAAATAAATACATAATTTAAAAATAAGTAAGTGTGTGTGTGTGTGTGTGTGTGTGTGTGTGTGTGTGTTTAAAAGGTATAGTATACTGAGAAGAGCACTGGACTTAATAAGGAAAAATTTGCTTCGGCTCTGACCATACTAACAAGTAATTTAATGATATTGGGCAAATCTTTAAATTCTGTGGATCTCAGTTTCGATATATCTGCAAAATGAGAGATTTTTAACTACACAGTATTTATTTTATAGTTTTTAAATACTTAACTAGTATTTAATTTAATCCATTCTTCTCTTTAGAATTTTTGAAAAAGATGAGCATGTGCTTGTATTGAATAAAACCCCTCAAAGTACTAAATTATTTCTTCCTTATGAATCTCAGAACTTAGTAAGACCAATAAAGATACATTCTTCAGAACCAAGAGTTACAGGTGCAGTATGCTTATTATTCAAAAACTTCATTTTCTTTGCAAACACACAGAAGAAGACATAGAAAGAAGCAATTTTAGTTATCATTTGGTGTATAAGAACTTATATAGTCAGAAATTGCTGTTTTAAATCTTTCTGAGAGCAAACAAGAAATGTCCTTTTTTTCTCTTTGAGAAAGAAATCACTCACATGATATATTTAAAAAAAATTCTCTGATCGGGTTGCACAGCTATCAGAGGAGAATGAATAGCTTTATCTTTTTCATTTGAGGAATTGTATGTGAACAGTATGTGAGATTTGAGTGAGTAGCAGACCTGATTGAGGTTTTATAAAATGGATCTACAGATTAGATTAACTACATTGGCTGTTTTCCTGCTAGCATTAATATCACCACTCTACCTTTAGTTACCCATTATAAAATGTAGTTTTGTCAGTTGGACATTTCGCCATTACACATTCTGATTGTAGTTGCTGTTGCATGGTGAAAAATTAAGAGTTTGTCTATAATTTATTTTAATTTAAATTAAGTATACATGCAGATTTGATTTTTAAATTACAAGGTTAGGTTAAATGTTGGGGATAGTATTTGATTCTGTCTCCAGAATTGATTTGAGGTAATACTACTTAATAATCTAGATAAAAAAGAAGAAAGTTCTGTGAAGTGGTCAAAGCTCGCCAATATTGACTTCAGACAAAAAGAAAATGATACACAGGTAGGGATTTACTTTTTAATAGTACAAATTAAATATTTGCATTAAATAAGATAATAAATGTACTGTACTTATGATATGGAGGGGTGTGTGTTTATGTGTGGTAAATATATTAAATTAGCCACTAAACTCAGGGTTAAAAAATTTAAAAATTTCAATATGGTATTCTGAACATAATTTTCCCCCTTACCCCTAAAAATAATACAAAATATATTAAAATACAAAGCTCTGTACTTAGTAGACCAAAACTATGAGAAATCTCTGAAAGAGGAAATAGGATTAGATTGAGAGAGAAGTTGTAGCCTGGGACATGCATGAGACAATATTGTTCCATTAGATAGAAGTTGGGGGGATCTGTACTTCCAGGAGTGAGTTTTGTGGCACAGCAGAATAAGCTGCTGCTTGGGACACCCATGTCCCATATAAGAGTGCCTGGAATCAAAACTCAAAATGCCAACAATATCTATGGTTGGTCTAGGCTAAAGCTAGCCACAGTGATCACCACTAGAAGTCTTCTTAAACGTCGTAAGAGAATATAAGATTTCATCCAATAAATAAAAAAATTTAAGTGAGATGGACAGTTTTCTAGACAACATAAATTGCTAAATAGGCTGGAAAAAGATAAAATATGAATAAATTAATAGTAAAAACTAAATTTTAAGTAAATATTTCTCTTTTTAATTCCCCCTTCTATATTTTAGAATTGTTTGATTAAAAGATTATTTAATCCAGTGGTTCTCAACTGGGGGTACTTTAACTTCTCAGGGGAAATCTGACAATGTTTAAAAATGTTTTTATTGTCACAGTGTGGGAGTGAGATGCTACTAGACTATAATGGGTCTAAAGACAAGCCTTAGCTAATGATTATTCAGTCAAATCTCAATAGTGTCAAGTTTGGGAAATTCTCATCTAATCCTTAAAAATTAGGTGGAATTCACCTGAAAAACTGAATCTGGTATCTTTTGAAGAGTAGGAGGGTGGGTGAGAGAGATGAAAGGAGGAAGTACTTCTAGATAATAAGGGTTCGTTAATTTTATTTATCTTAAAGATTAATTATTTGTTAAGGGGGATAGAGCATGAAGAGAGAGAAAGAAAAGCATATACTACGCACAGAGCTTCCATATAATGGTTCACTCTCCCAATGGCTCCAACAGAGAGAGAGAGAGAAACACATACACACACACACACACCCTACCTTCATACAGTGGTTCACTGTCCAAATGCCTCCAGCAGCTGGGGCTGGGAGTTCAGTCCTGTCTCCCACAGTGGCAGGGACCCAACCACTTAAGCCATCACCTGCTGTTTCCTATGGTCTGCATTAGCAGGTAACTGAAATCAGTGGAGCCAGGACTGAAACCCAGGCTAGATGGGATGAAAGTTTCCAAAGTGGCATCTTAACTGCTAGACCAAACATCTTCTGTCCATTTCTTTTTTACTTAAAAAAAAAAAAAGTATGTCATTAAGGTGTAATTCACATACTGTTAAACCCACCATTTAAAAGTATAGATTTAGTGATTTATAGTACATTCACAAGATTGTGCAATCATAGGTACTATCTACTTCTATAACATTTTTTATCCCCCCATTTAAAAATGGCATCAAAACATAATTATAACATTGTTGTGCAGAAAAAACACAAATTGATGAACGGCTACTTCTAAATTTAAAAAATTATATATAGCAACAAATACTTGTTAAAAAGATAATAACAGAATGGACAAAGGATTGGTATCTAAAATGTATAATATATTTAAAAATGCCTAGTAACTCTTACAAATTAATGAAAAGACTGTAAAAATGGGCAGAAGATAAGGCAGTTCACATAAGAGACAAGGGACCACTAAAGATAATAAGATGCCTGACCCCAGGAGTACAAGGAAATGCAAATGTGTTTTCACCTCTCATATTAGCATTCATTAAAATGTTTCATATTATCTAGTAAGGTCAAGAATACTAGTGGTATAATTTTGTACAGTCATTTGGAGGAGTAGGTCACAGTACTTATAAAATTAAAAATGCATGGCCGGCGCCGTGGCTCAACAGGCTAATCCTCCGCCTTGCGGCGCCGGCACACCGGGTTCTAGTCCCGGTCGGGGCACCGGATTCTGTCCCGGTTGCCCCTCTTCCAGGCCAGCCTTCTGCTGTGGCCCGGGAGTGCAGTGGAGGATGGCCCAGGTGCTTGGGCCCTGCACCCCATGGGGAGACCAGGAAAAGCACCTGGCTCCTGGCTCCTGCCATCGGACGAGCGCGGTGCGCCGGCCGCAGCGCGCCATCCGCGGCGGCCATTGGAGGGTGAACCAACGGCAAAAGGAAGACCTTTCTCTCTGTCTCTCTCTCTCTGTCCACTCTGCCTGTAAAAAAAAAAAAAAAAAAAAAAAAAAAAAAAATTTAAAATGCATGTGCTCAACAGTTTTGCTTCTTGGCATCTACTCAAAACAAATACTCAAAATATATGGGTAGTTGAATCTGGAGCCATGTACAGACATTTACCTTGTCTCAAATATACATCAAATAGTAATATCATTTGTTCTTTAAGGGAGTTTAACATATTTTTATAATCTAAAAGTAAAATAAAATGACAGAATTGATTTATTTTAATAAATGAGAAGCTCCTGTTAAAGATATTTTAATTTGGGGTCAAATAACAAAATTCAGGGATTATTCAAAAGAGCAGCAACACAGGGAGAATGAAAGGCTTGAAATAAACATTAATAGGCCAGCGCCGCAGCTCAATAGGCTAATCCTCCGCCTTGCGCCGCCGGCATACCGGGTTCTAGTCCCGGTTGCCTCTCTTCCAGGCCAGCTCTCTGCTGTGGCCCGGGAATGCAGTGGAGGATGGCCCAAATGCTAGGGCCCTGCACCCCATGGGAGACCAGGAGAAGCACCTGGCTCTTGCCATCGGATCAGCGCGGTGCGCCGGCCGCAGCGGCCATTGGAGGGTGAACCAACGGCAAAAAGGAAGACCTTTCTCTCTGTCTCTCTCTCTCACTGTCCACTCTGCCTGTCAAAAAATTTTTTTTAAATTAATAAAACAATGATAGATACTAATATTGAAATATTTTATTTAAAGTAAGAAATGAAATATTATTTTCCAAATATATTTTTTAAAACGTTCAGGGCCAGTATCCAATATGAGCAGTCGTTCAAGTCCTGGCTGCTCCACTTCTGATCCAGTTCCCTGCTAATGTGTCTAGGGAAGCAGTGGAAGATGGCCCAAGTGCTTGTGCTCCTATACCCATATGGGAGACCTGGATGGAGTTCCAGGCTCTTGGCTTCAGCCTAGACCAGACCTGGCTTTTGCAGCCGTTTGGGAAATGAACCAGCAGATGGAAGATCTATCTCTATCTCTCTCCCTCTCTCCCTCTGTCTCAGTATCTCTGCCTTTTAAATAAATAAAATCTTTGTTTAAAGGCCAAGCTATAATCTTTTAATCTGTTTTCCTTTCCTATGTGCAATTTGAGAGGTTATAGAGGATAGAGGGACACAAAAATTAGGTAATCAATTGAGAAAATGGTAAGATTCATTTGATTGGGTATAAATATGAATAGAATAATATTTTAAAAGCTTTAACATAAAATGTAAAAGTACTATCACAAATAGTTATTATGCTTTTCAAAAACATCAGATTCATTGAGAAAAACTCCTCTTGTGTTTGGCTTTCATGTTTTGTATGTATATGTGCTGTTAACATTTGTAGTTGCTGATATTGATAATGATGGTGGTGATGAAGAAATTCATGAAATGAGAGAGCCCTGAGTAGTTATGGCAAATGAAAAACTTTTGTTTTGTGTAGCCAGTTCTGATGCTTAATTTCTTTCTTTCAGATATTTAATGACTCTGGTGTAAATAGCCATTCAAAAAGTCCACAAAATCTAATGCAATTCAGGTAATTTTTAAAATAAAAAAGAGCCTTAATTTCCAAAAGAATTTCTGAATATCAGCTTAGGAAATAATATAAAAATGTATTTATTGCATTCTAGGTTGTTAACTCCACAGAAGCAATCAAATTGTAATCAGTGGTTTGAAAAAGGACATACAGGTATTCTGTTCATATTTTTCCCAAGTAGGAGAAACAAATAATATTACGTTTTTATTCTTTTCAAATAAATTATTTGGATTGTTTGTAATCTCTTGTTAACTTAGCTTACCATACAAGCCTGGCTTTAAAATAAGTTTTTTTTCCTAAATATAAAACCAATATGTTTATTGAAGAAAAATCTGAAAATAAAAATGTAAAGGAAACAAAAATACCCCCAGACTTCAGTGACGCCATATATACTTATACAGATTCTTTTGGTCTTTTTTTTCTATTAGTATATATGCTTTTTCTTTTATCCTCCCCAAATTTGAATCATACTGTGTGTATAATTTTGTATCCTTTTTTTCACTTGATATACTATTGACGAATTTCCCCATATCATTAAATAGATGTAATTAGTAATTTTCTATTGTATAGATATGCCATAATTTATCTGGCTGTTCTTTCACATTGAGTATTTTATTATTTCTAGTTTTTTAACAAATAATTTTACTATATTCTTTACACTAATGTTTTACTATCTTGGACTGTATTCTTTGAATAAAATCACAAAAGGGTTACATAAGATATGGATGAGTTTATCTTCCAATATCAACTAGTAGTTGGAACTTGTGATACATCCTTGAAAATACTAACATATTCTCCATATATACACATATATGTATATAACATGCATTATATTTAAATATATGCATGTTTATGGACGTATGTTTATATATAGCATACATATATGTTATATACACGCATGCATAAATATAAAGCATGCACATGAGTATATTTATATGTATAATGTTATGTACACACATATTTTGGTAACCCATAGTGCATAACAGGTATTGCATTAATTAGGCTATATAAAGTTTTCACCTCTTCTTGTCTGATTACTGACTTTTAATTTGAAGATAGAATAAATGCCTCATTCTGACAGCATGAAAATTCTGTAAATATATGTATATTAGAAGTGATCATATAATATACTGTGAATCTGTTTCTCTCACTTTTAGTGTGTCCCCTAAAATATATAGCATATAAAATATGCTTATTTTATACAGATTTAAAATTCTCTTTTCTGTATTCCTGGAGGAAAACTTGAATTTTACCTGTCCAACTGATCTGTACCACCTGTTTATAATCCTTAAAATGTGCCAGGCTGACAGAGTGCTAGACAAAGAGGAATAGCTAATTTCTAGGAACTTCTGATGTAGAGATAAAAAGAAATGTGTATAACTGGCATAGTTCTACCTGTTGTTAAGCCTATATATATATATATATATATGCCAAGAATAATGCCATATATATATATATATATATATATATGCCAAGAATGTATATAATTATTTTGGAAGAACACAGGAGTCCTTAAAATTTTTTAAATTTGATTTTATTTGAAAGGCAGAGGTGGGGGAAAGGGAGAGGAATAGGTAGAGAGGGTGAGATAGAGAGAGAGACATCAATCTCCTGTACACTAGCTCACTCCCCACATGCCTGTAATAGTCAGGGCTTGACCAAGTGGAAGCCAGGATCCAGGAACTCAATCCAGGTCTCCTCTGTGGGTAACAAGAACCTAACTCCTTGAGCTACCACCTGTTGTCTTCCAGGGTTGCATTAGCAGGAAACTAAAATTGGGATCCAAACTGGGATTCAAACCCAGGCAGAGTTGTGGGGGTCCTAAGCAACGTATTAATCACTATGCCAAACACCCATCTCAAGACCTTGTGAAATGAACTCCAGATTCATGCTTTGATGAAATTACTATGCAGTGAAAAGTAATAGGACTTAGATGGAAGAAGCAAAATATGATAAAGCTTTCAGAGATTCACATTGAAAAACATCTTCATGACTTTAAGATAGGAAAGTATATTCTTTTTTTTCTTTCTTCTTTGTTCTTTTTATTACTGGAGGGGCACAGAGACAGACAGACACACATAAAAATATAGATACATGTGGCAGGTTTTGGAGGAGAGCACTCCCATCCTCTGGTATATTCCTCAGATGCCTGCAATAGCCAGGACTTAGCTGGGCTGAAGCTGGGAGCCAGAAACAGTCTAGATCTCCCAAGTGGGTGACTCAAATATTTGAACCATCACCTGCTGCCTTTCAGGATTTGCAGTCGTAGGAAGCTGGAATTAGTAGCTGGAGTTGGGATATGAGCATCTTAACCAGTGCTTTACTGTTAGGCCAAATGCCTTCCCTGTAAAGGATTTCTTAAAGAATTATAAAACACAATCATAAAAGAAAAACTGATAAATTTGGCTATAATGAAATTAAGATATCATGGAAAGAGCAGAAGGCAGACCACTGAGCAGGATGTATTTGCAGTACATGAAACTGTCATAAGAATAGTTTCCAAAATAGGTAGAAAAATCCTATCAATAAAGAAGAAAGACAACCCATCAGAAATATGTTTAAAATATTCAAATAGGCACTTCAAATAAATAAAACTATTGTGACAGAAAAGATGAAAAGATGCTCAATGGGTAGGGTGTTTGATATAGTGGTTAAGACACACCACTTGAGAGGATGGCATGCCATATTGAAATGCCTGAGTTCTCAGTCCCAGCTCCAGCTCCACTCCCAATTCTAGCTTCCTACTACTAATGCAGATTTTGGGAATCAGTTGGGAATGGCTCAGGTAGTTGGGTTGCTGCCACATGTTAGACTTGAATTGAGTTGCTGGTTCCTAGCGTCAGCTGGGCTCAACCCAGCCCAGCCCAGCCCAGCCTAGCCCCAACTATTGGGAGCATTTGGAGAATGAACCAGCAGAGGAGAGCTTACTCTGTCTCTTTCTCTCCTTCTGCCTCTCAAATAAAATTAAATAAATAAATTTTTAAAAGAAAAATGCTTATCAAAACATAGAACTGCAAAATAAAACCACAGTCAGATATCATTACACACCCACCAGATGAGTGCAAAATTCAGAAAGCCTTCAATACTAAGTATTAATGGGAACATAGGACAAAAGAAGCTGTTAGTAAATTACTATGTAATGTAATCAAAGCTAAATTATAACTGGGAGGTAGCACTGTGGCACAGCAGGTAAAGCCACCACTTGCAGAGCTGGCATCCTGTATGGGTGCCGGATCAAGGCTTAGCTGGTCCACTTTGGATCCAGCTCCCTGCTAATGCATCTGGGAAAGCAGTGGAGGATGGCTCAAGTACTTGGTCCCCTGTACCCATGTGGGAGACCTGGAAGAAGCTCCTGGCTCCTGGCTTCGGATTGCCCAGCTCCAGCTGTTGCAGCCATTTGGGGAGTGAACTAGAAGATGGAAGATCTCTCTCTGTCTCTCCCTCTCCTCCCAATCCCCTAACTCTACTTTTTGAATAAGTAAATAAATTTTTAAAAAATTAAAGCTGGAACTGATAATTTTGTACATGAAGACTAAATGATTTTCTGAGGCTAGCTGAGGGCTGCTTGTCACAACAGAAGTTGTTAGCTACTTTGGAAAGCTTCAGCATCTGTCAAATGAGTAATAAACATACTCTAAACTTCATAATTCCACTCCTAGGTATATGCCTAGAGAAGTCCATGTACATACATACAAGGATATGTGTCAAACAATGTTCATAGCATCATTGTTGATAATAGCTTCAAAGCAGAAACACCCCAGATGCCAATCTGCAGTAGAATGGATAGACATATTGTGTTGTGTTTTACAATGGAATATTTTAATCAGTAAGAATAAGAAATCTATGTGTGGAATAATATGGATGAATCTCAGACATATATGCTAAATAAAAAGCAGGACATAATAGCATGTATATATTATTTTATTATACATTATGAAATAGGAAAATTTGTTTTATTTAAGTGATAAAACTATACAAAGCAAATTAAAATGACTATCACAAAACTAACATTTTATTACAATGAGTTACAAAAAATTTCATGTAACAAACAGATGCTGAGTGTGGAGATAAAGGGACAGTGAGACCTTTAAGAGAATCAAAATGTACTTCACAGGTAAGTAAAATGTTCAGTTTCTAATTTCTAATCAAAACATTCCAATATAAAACCTGTGTTCATTTTAATTTTAGATTTAGTACAATGAAGGTTGATTATCTAACAGGTACTTAGCTTCATAATTAGGAAGTTACAGGAAGTTACAGAATCCATTTTTCATATTAAAAATTAAACCACAAAAGGGAAAATATATAAAAAGGTGTTATTGATAAGTGACAATATATATCAAGACCACCACTGAATTGTGATTGAGGAAAACAGATTGATTTACCATTGGAATTACAGATGTAAAAACATCTTTAAAGTATTTTTAAAAGATTTTATTTATTGACTTATTTGAGAGGCTGAGTGACAGGGAGAAGAAAAGAGTGAGAGAGAGCAAGGCCGGCATTGTGGCATAGTGAGTTAAGCTACCACTAGTGATGCTGGCATGGAATTTGGTATAAGTGGAGAAAGTGGAACATTGTTAATAAGGGCAGAAATGTGCAAAAATATAATAAGTCAAAGACAGCAGGATTGCTTAGAATTTGAATTACTTTTCCCTTTTAAGAAGATAGCATATACAATCCTTTTAAAAAATTTTATTTAAGTTATACAAGTTTCATGTATTTCATATACAGATTTAGGAACATAGTGATACTTCCTATTCTACCCACCCTCCCACCCATGCTCCAACCTTTCTTCCTTCTCCTCCTTCTCCTATTCCAATTCTTAATTTTTACAAAGATCTATTTTTAGTTTATTTAATGTTCATAAGGTTAACCCTACACTAATAAAGAGTTCAACAAATAGTATGAAGATAAAAAACTCTGTTACTCAACAGAAGAGACAAGGGCAGTAAACAGTCATAAAATCTCAAAAATGTCCATTTCACTCCAATATATTACATTTTAGGTACTCTGTTAGTTACCCAAGATCAGGGAAAACTTATGATGTCTGTCTTTTTAGGACTGGTTCATTTCATTAAGTATGATGGTTTCTAGTTGCATCCGTTTTGTTGTAAAAGACAGGATTTCATTTTTTCTTGTACAGCTGAGTAGTACTCCATAGTATATATTTTTTTAATCTAATCCGCCCATATTATATATTTCTTTATCCAATCCAGTGGACATCTGGGTTGACTCCATATCTTAGCTATTGTGAATTGAGCTGCAGTGAACCTGGGGGTAAAGATAACTCTTTCCTATGCTGATTTCTTTTGGTTTGGGTGAATTCGTAGGAGTAGAATGGCTGGGTCATTTGGTAGATTTATTTTCAGATTTCTGAGGAATCTCAATACTGCCTTCCATAATGATTGAACTAGTTTACACTCCTACTAACAGTGGATTAGGGTACATTTGCCCCACATCCATGCCAGCACTTGTTGTTTGTTGATTTCTGTACAAAAGGTATTCTAACTAGGGTGAAGTGAAACATCATTGTGTTTTGGATTTTCATTTCCCTGATGGCTAGCGATCCTGAGCATTTTTTCCAGTGTCTATTGGCTGTTTGAGTTTCCTCTCTTGAAAAATGCCTGTTCAAGTCCTTTGCCCATTTCTTTACTGGATTATTTGTTTTATTGTTCAATGTCTTGAACTCTTTATAAATTCATCATTTTTTCTAGATCTGAGAAGAATATCATTGGTATTTTGATTGGGATCCTATTTAATCTGTAAATTGCTTTTGTTAGTATGGACATTTTGATGATATTGATTCTAATCCATTCAAATGGAAGATTTTTCCATTTTTTTATGTCTTTTTCTGTATCTTTCCTTAATGTTTTATAATTATCATTGTAGAGATCATTGACATCCTAGGTTAAATTTATTCCAAGATGTTTAATTCTTTTTGTAGCTATTGTGAATGGGATTGACCTTAAAAGTTCTTTTTTAGCCATGGAATTTCCTATGTATACAAAGGCTATTGATTTTTGTGTGTTAATTTTATATTCTGTCACTTTACCAAACTCTTCTATGAGTTCCAGTAGTCTCTCAGTGGAGTCTTTTGGATCCCCTATGTATAGAATCATGTCATCTGCAAATGGGGATAATTTTACTTCCCCCTTTCCAATTTATATCCCTTTGATTTCTTTTTCTTGCCTGATGGCTCTGGATAAGTCTTCAAGGGCTATTATTAAACAGCAATAGTGAAGAGGGGGCAGCGTTGTCTGTTCCAAATCTTAGTAGGAATGCTTGCAGCTTTTCCCTATTCAATAGGATGCTGGCCATGGGTTTGTCATAAATTGCCTTGAATGTGTTGAAGAATGTTCCTTCTATACCCAATTTGCCTAAGGTTTTCATCATAAAAGGGTGTATTTTATCAAATGCTGTCTCTGAATTTCTTAAGATATTCATATGTATTTTGTTCTTCAGTTTGTTAATGTGATGTATCACATTGACTGATTTGTGAATGTTGAACCATCCCTGCATTCCAGGGATAAATCCCACTTGGTCTGGGTGAAGATCTTTCTGATGTATTATTGGATTCAGTTGGCTAGTATTTTGTTGAGGACCTTTGCATCTGTGTTCATCAGGAAAGTTGGTCTGTAGTTCTCTTTTTCTGTTGTATCTTTTTGAGGTTTAGGAATTAAGGTGATGCTGACTTCATAGAAGGAGTTGTGGAGATTTCTCTTTCTTTCAGTTATTTTGAATAGCTTGAAAAGAATTGCAAATAGTTTTTCTTTAAGTATCTGGTAGAATTCAGCAGTGAATTTATCTGGTCTGAGCTTTACTATGTTGGGAAGGCCTTTATTACTGCTTCAACCTCAGTCTTGGTTATTGGTCTGTTTAGGTTTTCCATGTCCTAATGACTCAATGTTGGTAGTTTGTATATGTCCTGGAATCTATCCATTTCTTCTGGGTTTCCTGATTTGTTGGCATACAGCTCTTTGTAGTAATTCCTAATGATTCATTTTATTTCTGTGGTATCAGTTGTCACATTTCCTTAATCCTCTGCAATTAATTGATTTGGGTTTTCTCTCTCTTTTTTTGGTTAGTTGGGCCAATAGTGTATCAATTTTGTTTATTTTTTCAAAAAACCAGCTCTTAATTTCACTGATTTTTTTGTTTCAGTTTTGTTGATTTCTAATCTTAATTATTTCCTTTCTCCTTTTAAGGCTTTCCACTGCATTTTTATTTAATCTATTGAATTCTTCATTTCTAATATTTCATTTTGATTTCTATTCAAAATCTCAATTTCATTGGAAAAACTTTCATTCATGTCATCTATGGATTGCTTTAATTCGAGGATTTGCTTCTGATTGTTTTTGAATAATCCTATGATTAATTTTTTGAATTTCATTTCTGACATTTCATCAATGTTTTCATCTTTACATTCTAATACTGAAATATTGTTATGTTTCCTTGGGGTGGCATCATGTTGTCTGCCTTATTCTTGTTTCTTGAATTTCTATGTTTATTTTTAAGCATTTTTGGAGATACTTGTTTTTTTCCTCAATGGATTTTATATTTGAACTGTACCTCTGTGGCTTAGTGGAATGTCTACACTTTCAGTGAATACCAAGAAGTGCATGTTGGGTGTGGTTAATGGTCCAGGGTGGGGTGAGTGTCCAGGGTGACACTCAAGTTTGGTGCGGTAGATCTTTTGTTAACAGATGGGGTGGGTTGTTTACTTCTGTTGTTATAATCACACCTTTACCTCCTCTCCTCCAAGGTGATCATGCTTGGATATTAGCCCCCAGTGGATGCAGTACTCATCCGCACCACTGTATTAACCATGCAGATGATCTGCGCAGTCTTCATTCTGAGCATGCATTCCCCCTACAGTGATCTGCCCACGGCAACTTGGGAGCTCCAAGCATGTGGAGCTGCACCCTGTACCCTCTCATGCAGTACAGTCACAGAGTCCCGTCTCAGAGGGTCTGCCCCACCATTCAGTCAGGTCCACAGAGAGGCAGATGTTCCCTGACCCTGCTGTCTGTGGGTGCTCTGCCTACACAACTTGAGCCCCAGGGGCTGTGGTATATTGGGAGGCTGGGGGCGCCTCACAGTCTTATGTCAATCCTGTCAATCCTCCCACTCAGGCTCCAACTCAGAGGGGACCATGGATTTTTCCCTCTGCTAGAATCCCTGAATCACACCCATAAAGAAGAGCCACTGACCAAATGTTCCTTTTTCCTGTCACTGGTACTGCTGAGATGATGACCTGTCTCAGCCAGTTTCTACTGTGCATGTACACGAGGGTTTCCACAGCTGTCACGTCCACCCAAAATGGTGCCCCGCCTCTCTCAGCTAGGTGCTGTGCGCCATTGTGGGGAGGATGTGGTGAGAAACATGCCCCTTTTACATCCACTGGGTCTGCAGGTACCCTCCAGCCCCTAGGGCTCCAGGCTGGACTCCCGCCTCACTCTCCCTCCAGCTGTATCACCGCAGCTTGCTGCATTCTGACCTCACCTCCATCTCCAAGCTAGCACCCTCTGCATATCTTGCCTGCTGGAGTCATGTATTGTGTTCATGTTTGTGCTGTGCATCTGCACCTTCCACACAGGTCCACAGCATTCCTCTTTTTTCTGTAGAATTTCCACTGTGGTTTTCTCTCTCATTCTCCCTTCAAGAGTGCACTTCTTACACTTTTTTTCTTCGCTGTTTATCACAATCCTAGCCCAGTATATTGCTCCCTATTACACTATCTTAGAATCTTAAAGTCTGTACAGTTCTTTGACCAGAGTATAATGTGGTAATTGTAAAAGAAAAATCACTCCTAACCATTTTTCTCCATCAATTACATTTTTGGAACTAGGATAGAAAACAGAACTTAGATAATTAAAAATAATTATTATTTCTATTAGATATATTAGTATCACTTTCATCAATTATTCTTTTTTTACTTCGTGAAATAACATCATAGATTAGTGTTTTTCTACCATACACATTTTTATATATGTCTGATTAATGCAGTAACATTTATTTTTATAGTGTTCTGTTTGAATTTTCAGGCTATCTACACAGAACATTTCGGAAAGACAATAGAAAATAATAGTGATGAAGTAGAAGAAAGAACTGAGAATTTTCCACAAACTCCTGAAATTTCTGTATTTTTAAGAACTCCTGAAGCTGTAAAAACACCTGAATCTTTGGAGAAAATGCAGTTTCCTAAAACCCCATCATTTGAAATGTGAGATTTTTATTAATAATCACAAAATTATGTATATTGGGTTATCTAAATAACTGATAGGAATAGGAAGGTGCCTACACCTGTAACATTAGCAAGTTTTTACTATGGAGTATTTGAGACGCACATATGCGTACAGACAGTGTAATTAACTTCCATGTACCCATCACCCTCTGAATAATTACTAACAATTCACAGACCCTCCTCTCACTTTTCTTGAAACATTTAGCTGAAGATGGTATAGTTCCTGAGTACCTATCCATAGTAACAGTATATGGATTTAAGATTTATCAAGGGATAAAAATTATGGAAAAATTTAAAATATGAAGTTAAAAAGCTACTGTCATATATAGTAGATTATGGATCATTAAACAGTGTTCACAGTAGTCATTTCTTTCCCTTTATGTTGCAGTGTCCAAAGTAAAAATTGCCTTTCTGTTAAGTAACCTCTTTAGGCATAAATACCACTGACAGGAAACATGTAACTTTGGAAAAAAGTGCTACATTTAACCTTTTTATTTTATTTATTTTTAAAAGATTTATTTATTTGAAAGGCAGAATTACAGAGAGGCAGAGAGAGTCTTCCGTCTGCTGGTTCACTCCCTACATGGCTGCAATGGCTGGAGCTGTGCCAATCTGAAGCCAGGAGCCAGGAGCTCCCTCCAGGTCTCCCATACGGGTGCAGGGGCCCAAGGACTTGGGCCATCTTCTGCTGCTTTCCCAGGCCATAGCAGAGAGCTGGATTGGAATTGGAGCCGCCAGGTCTTGAACTGGCACCCATATGGAATGCTGGACTGCAGGCAGCAGTTTTACTTGCTATGCCACAGCGCTGGTCCCTAGCTTTTTTATTTTAATGGTCAACTGTGAGGTTCTTCTAGCATGTCGAACGTTTCACTTCATCAGGGGTCTGTCACTTGTGTTTAACTTCAGTATTTGAAATTACTAGTAAGCGTTGTATATATGAATGTCATGTTGACTCAAGCACGTCATGTTCAAAGTGGAGCTCAGCAAATCTGAGAATTGTAAAAGAATGTGAGATCATATTCTAAACCTTTCTCCAAGGATAAGGAAACTATGATCTAAAATTAAGTTACTCATTAATGGTCTTAGAGGCACTTATAGCAATATTGTCAGACTTCTGTTATGTTTAATAAACATGTATGCAGCATGATGTGCAAGCCATTGTTAAAGGAATTTTATAAATATTGCTCATTTATTACTCACAACAACATTTTGAGGTATAAGTACATTGCTATTTTATAGATGAGGAAACAGAGTCACAGGCAATATAGCTGGTCAGTGTTACAGTTGATGTTTTAAACCCAGGCAGTTCTGGGCCTACAAAACATGTTTTTAACTGTTGTATCGTGTTTTGTCTAATTGTATTTCCTAGATTCTTTTAAAGTTTATTTTATATAGCATTCTGTGATGGTTGGCTTTTCATCAAGCCTAAAATACTGTTGGCTTTCAAGATCTTGAAGACAGTAGTGTCAAAGTTAAGAGCTTAGATTTTAAATTTAGATCATTGCATTGAAATCCCAACTCTGGCACTTATATTATTCTTTTGAACAAATGATTTAAACTCTGTAGGCTTCAGAATCCTCTAAAGTAAAATGAGGATGATGGAAATAGTGCCTAATTATTTTTTAAAAATATTTTTTTATTTATTTAGTTTAAAGAGTTACAGAGATGGAGAGACAGCACTGGGCCAGGCCAAAGCCAGGAGCCAGGAGCTTTATTTGAGTCTCCCATGTGGGTAGCAGGGGCCCAAACACTTAGGCCATCATCTGCTGTTTTCTCAGGCCGTTAGCAGGGTTAGTTACTTAAATAACTACTTTCTACATTTCTCTACTAAGCTAATTCTCATCTCTACACTAGTGTTTAAGGTGCTCATCAGTCTGTAGGGTTAATAATATATTTTTAACAGTTTGATGATTTCTTTTTTCTCTGTAACAGAAATAGAAATGCACTACCTGAAGGTCAAACAGAAAAGGGATCTCCTGGATTTTCTTTTCTTATGAGTTATACTTCTAGATCACCTGGATTGAATTTATTTGATTCTTCTATATTTGATTCAGAAATCTCATCAGATCAGGTAACAGAAAAAGCTAAAGCTTTATTTCTAAAAATTGTATACTGTAACTTGAGTAATTTTAGTTGTTTAGTACCAAACTGTCTTGGGACAGAGTACCAAAAAAAGACAATTTTTTAGAAATTCTGTGTATTGATAGTTTAGCAAATAATACCCCAGGCTGACATTTATTCAATACAAGAAGAATCCCTGGGTAGGGATGACTTCAGTTGCAGTTAAAGGCAGTTTAAAAATGAATCTGGCTTTAATGTATCTAACTTCTAAACATATTTTAATCAATTTACAAGAGCCTCACATTATAAATTGGTCTTCTCAATTATGTGTGTACATAGCAGTGTTATCATTGCTTAATTTTAGAAGACCTAAAGTATTTCCTTCTAATACTGATTTCTACTGTTTAAGTGATACTAATAATCCTAAAGTGACTGTTTCTATATTTAGTGGTTAAAACCAGAGATTAAGATATATTTTTAGGAGCTGGCATTTGCTTTATTGGTTTAGATGCATATCAAGACACCCTCACCCCATATTGGAGTTTCCAGGTACAAATCCCAGCTCTGGGGTCTGATTCCGACTCCTTGCTAATGCAGAACCTGAGTGGCAGCAAGTGACAACTCAAGCAATTAATTTCCTGATGTTGATATGGGAGAAATGCATTGAGTTACTAGTTTTTGCCTTCGGCATGACGTAGCCCTGGCCATTGCAGACATTTGGGGAGTGAATGGGAAAGGAACACTTGCTGTCACTCTCTGTCTTGATCTCTTTCACTCTCATGGAAAAGAAAAGAGAAAGTTAAGTAGTTAAGATGCTGCTTGGGAGCCAGCACTATGGTGTAGTAGGCTAAGCCTCTACCTGTGGTGCTAGTATCTGATATTGGCACAGGTTTGTGTCCCAGTTGCTCCTTTTCCAATTCAGCTCTCTGCCTATGGCCTGGGAAAACAATGGAAGATGGCTCAAGTCCTTGGGCCCTGCACCCGGTGGGAGACCCAGAAGAAGCTCCTGGCTCCTGGCTTCAGATTGACCCAGCCTCAGCCATTGCAGCCATCTGAGAAGTAAACCAGCAGATGGAAGACTTTTTTCTCCCTCTCTCTCTCTGTAACTCTTTCCCTAAAATAAATAAAAGTCCTTTTTTAAAAAGAAACATTTATCTATTTATTTGAAAGGCAGAATTAGAGATAGAGGGAGAGACAGAGAGAGACACAGAGAGAGAGATACCTTCCATCCACTGGTTCATTCCTCAAATAGCTGCAATAGTCGGGGCTTTGCCCTGGCCTAGCCCTGGCTAATTGTAGGCATTTGGAGAGTACAACTGTGTATGGAAGATTTCTCTTTGTCTCTCTGCCTAGCAAATAAAATGAAAATAAATAAAATTTAAAAATTTAAAGCTTGTAGGCTGTTGCTAAGACCAGAACAAAATGTTAGCTTTAAATAGTTTAATTAATGATTTAAATAATTAACAGAAAAGAAGAAGGGTCTAAAATCAGTGACCTAAAGTTCTGTCTTGAGATGCCAGAAAAGGAAAGACAAAGCAAATCCAAAGTAAATAGAATAAAGAAATAAAAATGACAAGGACAGATAGAATGAAATGGAAAACAAGCATGAAAGAAAATCAACAAAATCAAAGTTCTTTGAAACTAATTGACAAAGTTGATGAACTCTTAGCTAGATTGGCAAATAAAAAGTGGTGGTTATTAGGAATAAAAATTCTGAATATTATGAAATATATTGGTAAGAGAAAATTTTCTTTGTATGTATTAAAACATCTTGTAAACCTAAAGAATCAGAATGATGTGGTAATTAAGTAAGGATTGATAGAGTGATCAGCAATATGGACTTTTGTCTCACAATGTAAGAATTTATTTTTAAAACATTTTATTAAAATATAGTATACACACCAAGAAATGCACATAAGTATGCAGATCAGTTTTTTTGTCATTTGATCACAATCATAACCAACTCCCAAATGAAGAACAACAAAGCTTTACTAGTACCCCAAGAGTCCTCACTATTCCCCCCTCTCCATTTTTCTTTTTTTAACATTTGAAATAAGAGTATATTGTCATTTACATGGTATGATTCAGTGAAGTAATATTTATAACTATACCAAATGATCTGACATCCACATACTTTTTTAAAAAAGATTTATTTATTTATTTGAAAGGC
The DNA here is from genome assembly GCA_949820135.1 of Sylvilagus floridanus. NCBI lineage: Eukaryota > Metazoa > Chordata > Mammalia > Lagomorpha > Leporidae > Sylvilagus > Sylvilagus floridanus. The sequence goes on along the minus strand of OX463228.1, from coordinate 14,574,858 downwards.
AGAATTGCAGAGAGAGGGAGAGACAGAGAGAGAGGTCTTCTATCTGTTGGTTCACTCCCTAAATGGCCACAATGGCCGGGCTGGGCCAAGCCAAAACCAAGAGCCGGGAGTTTCTTGCAGTTCTCCCATATGGGTGCAGGGGCCCAAGCACTTGAGCCGTCTTCCACTGTTCCAGGCCATTAGCAGAGAGCTGAATTGGAAGAGGAGCAGCTGGGACTAGAATCGGCACCCATATGGGATGCCAGCACTGTAGACAGACAGAGGCTTAACCTACTATACTATAGCATTAACCCATCCATACACTTTTTAAAACTCTCTATAATACTGCAAATCAGAGAAATCATGATATTTTTCTTTTTGGGGTCTAGCTTATTTCACTTAATGTTCTCCAGTTGCATCCATTTTGTTGTGAATGTCAGGATTTCATTCTTTTTTATGACTGAGCAACATTTCATTGTGTGTATATGCTGTATTTTCTTAATCTAGTCGTTAATTGATGGATATGTATGTTGATTTTTGCATCTTAGCTATTATGAATTGATCTACTATAAACATGGGAATACAGGTGACTCTTTCACATGCTGATTTCATTTCCTTTGTATATATTCCCAGGAGTGAGATAACTGGGTTATAAGGTAGTTCTATTTTTACTTTTTGAGGAATCTCCATATGTATTACATAATGGCTTTACCAGTTTCATTCCTACCAACAGTTGATTAGTATACCTTTTTCTCCACATCCTCTCCAGCATTTGTTATTTGCTTGATATTTGGCTGAAAGTCATTCTAACTAGGGTGATGTGATACCTCATTGTGGTTTTAATTTGCATTTTGCTTTTGCTAGTGATCCCAACATTTTTTATTTGTCCACTGGCCATTTGTCTTTAATCCTTTTAAAAATTGCCTGTTCATATATTTTGCCCATTTGTTAACTGGATTGTTTATTTTGTTGTTGTGGAGTTTCTTGAGCTCTTGATGTATTCTGGATATTAATCCCTTTTTGGATACATAATTTGCAAATATTTTCTATCATTCTGTCAACTGCCTTTTCACTTTGTTAATTGTTATTTCCATTGGTATGCAGGAGCTTCTTAGCTTGATATAATCCTATTTGTCTATTTTTTCTTTTATTGCCTTGCTTCTGGGGTCTTATTCAAGAAGTCTTTGCCTACGCGGATATCTTGCAGCTTTTCCCGTATATTTTCTTTTAGTAATTTGACAGTTTCTGGTCTCAGGTTTAGATTGGTAATACATTCTGAGTTGATTTTTGCATAGGGTGTAATTCTCCCAGTACCTTTTGTTGCAGAGACTACCCTTTCTCCAGAGATTGATTTTAGCTTGTTTGTCAAAGAGTACTTGGTTGTAAATGCATGGATTAATGTCTTGGATTTCTGTTCTGTTCTGATTGTCTTTATGTCTATTTTTGTGCCATTAGCAGGCTTTTTTGATTATAACAACCCCGTATTATGTCTTAAAATCTGGTTTTGAGATGCCTCCGACTTTGTTTCATTGTTTAAGATTGCTTTGGCTATTTGGAGTCTTTTGTGTTTCTATATTAATTTTATGGTTGGTTTTTCTAAATCTCTGAATAATCTCCTTGGCATTTTGATAGGGATCACATTGAATCTGTAAATTTTTGGAGGGTAATTGAAAATTTTAATTATATGAATGCTTTCAATCCACAAACATGAAAGATTTTTCCATTTTTGTGTGTTTTCTTTTTCATTAATGTATAATTTTCTTTATAGAGATTTTTCACATACTTGGTTAAATTTATCCCAAGGTATTTAAATTTTTTGTAGCTATTGTGAATGGGACTAATCTTGCAAATTCTTTCTCAACCAGAGCATTGTTGGTATGTAAGTATGTAAGAATACTGTTTATTTTTGTGTGTTTTTTTTTTCTGCAACTTCTCTGAATTCTCTTATGAGTTTCAATATTCCCTTAGTGAAGTCTCTTGATTCTCCTGTGTAAAGGATCATATCATCTTCAAACAAAGATAATTTGACCTCCTCCTTTCCAATTTGTATCTCTTTGATTTCTTTTTCTTGCCTAACGTCTACAGCTGCCAGAACTATATAGGATAATTGTGGTGAGAATGGACGTCTTCGTCTGGTTCCAGATCTTAATAGAAATGCTTCCAACTTTCTCCCATTCAATATGATACTGGCTGTAAGATTGTTGTATATTGCCTTGATGGTGTAGAGGAATGTTCCTTATATACCCAATTTGCTTAAGGTCTTCATCATGAAAAAATGTTTTAAAGCATGTTGTTCAGTCTTCATGTATCTGTATATTTTCTAGATATTCTTAATTTCCAGCTTCATTCCATTGTGGTCAGAACAGTTACATGGTATGATTTCAGTTTTTATGAATTTGCTGAGACTTGCTTTATGGCCTTGGCATATGGTCTATCCTAGAGAAAGTTCCATGTAATGATGAAAAGAATGTGCATTCTGCATATGTGCTATGAAATGTTCTGTAGGTCTATTTCATCCATAGTGTAGATTATCTCTGTTGTTTCTTTGTTGTTTTTTTGACTGGTTGATGTGTTCATTGATGAAAGTGGAGTGTTAAAGTCCCCCCATTTTTATTGTATTGGAGTCTGTGTCTCCCTTTAGCTCTACTAGTATTTGTTTTAAATAGCTAGGTGCCCTGGCATTGGGTGCATATACATTTACTATTGTCACGTCTTCCTGTTGAACTGATCCCTTAATCATTACATGATGCCCTTCTCTGTCTCTTTTAACAGTTTTTGTATTAAAGTCTATTTTGTCTGATATTAGGATGGCTACACCTCCTTGTTTTTGCTATTAGCTTGGAATATCTTTTACCCTCCTTTTACTTTCAGTCTGTATGTATATTTGTTGATGAAATGTGTTTCTTGTAGGCAGCAAATAGATGGATCTTGTTTTTTAATTCATTCAGCCTGTCTGTATCTTTTAATGGGTGAATTTAGGCCATTTACATTCAAAGTTGTTATTGATAAGTAAGAACTTGGTCCTGCCATTTTCTCAAATATTCCTAATATTTGCTTTGAATTTCCTTTGTAGTTTTACTAGATTTTCAGCCTTTATATTCTTTCATAATAATGCCTGTTGTTCTCTGTGACTGTTTGGAGTACTTCCCAAGAATTATTTATAAGGCTGGTTGAGTTGTGACAAATTCTTTCAATTTCTGTTCATTTTGCTTCATTTTACCTTCATTTATTAATGAGAGCTTGTTGAGTACAAGCTCTGGGTTGATGGTTTCTTTCTTTTAGAACTTGGACTATATCTCTCTTAGCCTATGAAGTTTCTGATGAGAAATCAGCTGTTAGTCTAATCATGGATCCTCTGAAGGTAATCAGGCATTCTCTTGTGCACATTTTAGAATATTTTCTTGGGTTTACTGTTGAAAGTTTGACTATAATGTGTTGTGGTGATGATCTTTTCTGATCATGTCTGTTAGAAGTTTTGTGTGCTTCCTTTACTTGAATGTCCCTATCTTTCTCCAAATTAGGGAAGTTTTCTGCTATTATTTCTCTGAATAGGCTTTCTAATCCTTTCTCTTTCTATGCCTTCAGGGACTCCTAAATCACATATGTTTGGTCATTTGACAGTATCTCATAAATCTCTAATGCTGTTTTCAGCTTTTCTGAATTTTTTCTTCTTTTTTGTCTGACTTATTTCCAAAGATTTGTCTTCTAGCTCAGATATTCTTTCTTCTGCATCACCAAGTCTGTTAAAGCTTTCCACCACTGTATTTTATATATTTGACATACTGAATTCCTCATTTCTAATATTTCAGTTAGATTTTTCTTCACTATATCAGCAAAATTGTTCACCTGTGTCATATATGATTTCTTTATCTCATGTATTTGTTTCTCTGTGTTTTTGAGTAATCTTATGATCATTCTTTTCAGGAATTTCATCTTCACTTTCTAATATTGAAGTGTTTTTGTGTTCCTTTTGGGGAGTCATATAGTTTTCCTTGTTCATGCTTCTTGTATTTCTGAATTTATTTTTAGATATTTATAGAAACACTTGTTGGTTTTCTCCTCTGATGGCTTTTATTTTTGAACTGTGCCTCTGGCTTGGTGTAGTGTCTGCTCCTTCATTGGCTATCCAGAGGCATGTGCTGGGTAAGGCCAGGGTGCTCTCATCAGTGCCCAGTGGTGGGGCAAGAGTCTAGGATGACACCCAAGTTGGGCATGGCTGATCTGTTCTATTGTCAGCAGGGAGGAAGATATGATCACATTGGCTGGTGTAATCATAGTCTCACCTCCTCTCTGCCAAGGTGATTAATGCCCAGGCTTAACCCATAGTGGCTATGAGCACCCCCGTGCAGTTGCCTGAACAGCACAATGGATCTGTCCAATATGAGCATGGATGCCTCTGCAATGATCACTCCAGTCACTTAAGAAACTCTGAATCTCTGAAGCCAGACACAGTGATTGCCCAGAGACCCAGCTATGCCCAACACCATATTGTGCAGTCATAGAATTCCCACAGTCATAGCACACAGGCTTGCATAGTCACCCAGTGCAAGGGATCCACTCAACCCCGCAATGTTGCTTTATCCACAGAGAGAGCAGATGCATTCCCAGAGCCAGCTGCCTATTGGTGACCCACCTTGGCAATTTGATTGTGGGCACCTGTGGTAGAGCAGGGGGAGGGTAGCACCTCACAGTCCTAAGTTGGTGCCCAGCCCCCTGCCAACCTCGTAAGCCAGACTCACAGTCAATGGGGATGACTGACTTATCCCTCTGAACCACCGCAGCCTCTACTAGCATTACTGAGATGGCACTTTCTCCCAGGTAGTCACAAGAAGCCCTAATTGGGGTACAGGGAGAAAGAAATGTGCTCTTCTTTCATGGGGTTTGGTGGGCACCATGCCCCCTGCTAGCACTCAAGATTGGACTCAAAGTCAGTATGGTCTGTAAGGTTCTCCCCCAGACAATATCACCTGTGACATAGGCTGAGGCAGTTTCCTCTCACCTCTCTCCCAGAAGATGGCATCTTCTCCAGCCCCCAGCTGTGGGAGTCATTGTGGTGTCCCCACTCTTATTTTAACTTTTACAATGACATACTTTCATTTTCTTTATAATCACAAGATTAACCCTCCACTTACTAAAGAATTCAGTAAGTAGTAAGTAGAAAAATCACTGTTCCTCAAGAGTATAGACAAATGCTATAAATAATAATCAAATCTCAAAATGTCAATTTTGCTTATATAAATTACATCTTTTGTATTCTGTGTATTAGTTATCACAAATCAATGAAAACATGGTATTTGTCTTTTGGGGACTGGCTTATTTCACTAAGCATAATAATCTCCAGTTTCATCCATTTTGTTGCAAAAGACAGGATATCCTTCTTTTTATAGCTGAGTAGTATTCTATCATTTATGTATACCATAATTTATTTATCCAGTCATCAGTTGACAGGACATCTGAGTTGATTCCATATCTTAGCTATTGTTAGTTGAGCTGCTATATACATAAGGGTAAAATATCTCTGTCTCTTTGCAGAGTTTCTTGTCCCTGTCATGTATGGATTTCCTTATTTCATTTAACTGTGTCTCTGTGTACTTGAGTAACCTTATAATCATTCTTTTGAATTCCTTTTCAGGCATTTTGTCAATCTCCCCTTCTTCACAGTCCAATATTAATGTATTATTGTGTTCCTTATGAACAAGCCTTCCTTGTTCATATGTTTTGTGTTTCTACATTGAATTTTATGCCTGTAGGGTATCACTCTTATCTCCTCTGGGGGATACTCTTAAAAAAATTTTATTGAAGGCTTTATTCTTGTAAATGTGCCTCTGTGGCTCAATTGAGTGCCTGAAGCTTGCATTGGATTTATAGGAGTGTGTGTATTCTTGGTGGGTCCAGGGAGCTCTGACCACCATTTGTGGGTGGGACAAGGTTCCAGGGTGACACCCAAGTTGGACATGCTATAGCTACTCTGGCTAGTCAGTAGTAGGAGATGTTGGGGCTGGCTGCTATGTTCACAGACTCTGCCCTTCTCTGTGCCAAGGTGAACCAACTGATTAATGGTCCAGAGAAAACTCATGGTGCCTGCACATCCTACCTACTCAGGCACAAGCACCATACAGAGCATTCACCCACTCTGTAGTGTGTACCCAGTATATACTGAGCTCCAGGTTTCCACAGACTGCATGGGTGTACGGAACCCAGCCACAGTCCTCATACCTCTCAGCTCTATGGTCTGTGTCCAGAACTCTCCCAGTCAAAGGGTACAGGGGTTCTGCTTTCCACCCTGTAAGCTGTCTTGTCCATGTGAAAGCTGCCTGCCTTTCCCTGAGTCAGAACAAAGATCTGCTACAACTGCACCTCCACAAATTGCCTTGGTGGTTTGGTGGTAGAGGGGAGGGATGCAGTATGGCTTCCTTTCATGGATCAAAGCTGCCAGTGGCAGGTATTGTGGAAGCCTCTTCTTATGTTATCTGGGAAGATGGTGCTTCCAGCTGGGTACCAACTGCGTATATGCAGGAGTCACTGGAGGTGTGTGGTTGGTGGCTGAGTATCTGTCCTCCCTTTTCACTGATTTATGGAGTCTCTTTCCTGCTCTGTTCTGTCCACTTTGCACTGAAAATTCCTCTTAATCAGTAACTTGGGAACATGGTCCTTCCTTCGCTTTTCTGATATCTTTCTTTGGCAGAGGTCAGTGTGGCATCTCACTATTCAGCCATCTTGGATTTCTCAAAGGGGAAGAATTTAGAAAGTGTTAAAGTTGGGAACCTCAAATTGGTAGGGATGCATTAGACACTCATCTTACAGTATACACCAATAAAAGTTACATATATGTTAAATTAAATGAAAAAAAAAATTAACCATAAAGTACTTCAAAGGAAATATAAGTGAATATTTACTAAGCATAAATATAGTATAACAAAAAAGGAAAAATATGTTTGATATAATAAAAAATTAATCTCCTATATGTTAAACATATTTTAAAAGAAAAATGATCAAATTTTATAAATATTTGCAATCATATGACAAGAAATTAATATTTTTAATATTTAAAGAAAAAAATCTCAGTAGAGAAATGAGCAAATTCCATTTGGTGAATAATTCACTGAATAAGAAACTCAAATGACTTCTATGAGGGGAAACATCTTTCCTTATTAATTGTAAAAGAATTGTAATGTGCATAACAGTGTTTATTCAAATGTGATTTTTTAAAATGATTTTATTTATTTATTTGAAAGGCAGAGTTACAGAGAGGCAGAGGCAGAAAGAGAGAGATAGAGAGACAGAGAAAGAGGTCTTCCATCCTCTGGTTCACTCCCCAAATGGCTTCATGGCTGGAGCTGGGCCATTCTGAAGCCAGGAGCTCCCTCCGGGTCTCCCACATGGGTGCAGGGGCCCAAGGACTTGGGCTATCTTCTACTGCTTTCCCAGGCCATAGCAGAGAGCTGGATCAAAAGTAGAGCAGATGGGACTCAAACCGATGCCCATATGAGATGTTGGCACTGCAGGCTGCGGCTTTACTCATTATGTCAAAGCACCAGCCCCTCAAATGAAATTTTTATACTAGAAAAAGTTGAAAAAACCTAAGTATTCAAAATAAAAGGGTTGTTGAAAGTGATATGTCTATCTGAAGGTATATTATATTGCCACAAAGTAGTTAGGTTTTAGAAGAATAGTGAAATGAGAAAATGTCAATAATCCAATATCAAGAATAAAAAGAATACCAAAATCCATGCTGTTATGATTCAGTTTTTTAAGTTTTAATTTTTATTAATTTTCATTTTATCTTCCATTTGTTGGTTCACTACCCAAATGTCCTTAATGGCCGGCCGGGATTGAGCCAGGAGCTGAGAACTCTGTCTTGGTCTCCCACGTGGGTGCAAGTTTGGAATTCAGAGTTACAGAAAAAGAGAGAGAGATTTTCCATCTGCTAATGTACTCTTCAAATAGCCAGAATTGCTATAGCTGGGCCAGGCTGAAGCTGGGAGCCTAGAGCTCCCACCTGGGATTCAGGGGCCCAAGTATTTGGGCTGTCCTCTGCTGGGAGCTGGATCACAAGTAGAGAAGCCATGACTCCAATCCGTGCTCCTAAGGGATGCTGGCATTGCAGGTGGACTGCTATAATGCCAGTCCCCCTGTTGCTTTTATAGGGAAGAGTGTAATACCAAGAACTTGATTTGTTAAAGGCTTTTAGAAGAAATAAAAAAAGATGAATGGATTGGGCCAGTGCTGTGGCATAGAAGGTAAAGCTGGGGCCTACAGTGCCAGCATCCCATATGGTCAATGGTTCAAGTCCTGGCTGCTCCAAATCCAATCCAGCTCTCTGCTATGGCCTGGGAAAGCAGTAGAAGATGGCCCAAGTCCTTGGGCCCCTGCACTCACGCGGGAGACCCGGAAGAAGCTCCTGGCTCCCAGCTCCTGGCTTCATATCGGCACAGCTCCCGCCATTGGGGCCATCTGAGGAGTGAACCAGCGAATGGAAGACCTCTTTTTCTCTCTCTGCCTTTGCCCTCTGTAACTCTGCCTTTCCAATAAACAAATAAATCTTTTTTTTTTTTTTTAAAGATGAATGGAATCTTAGGTTAAGATTCAAAAGTAGGGGACCGGGGTTGGAACTGTGGCTCAGTAGGTTAATCTTCTGACTACTGTGCCAGCATCCCATATGGGTGCCGGTTCTAGTCCCAGCTGCTCGTCTTCCAATCCAGCTCTCTGCTGTGGCCTGGGAAAGCAGTGGAAGATGGCCCAAGTGCTTGGGCCCCTGCAACCGCATGGGAGACCAGGAAGAAGCACCTGGCAGTTGCGGCCATTTGGGGAGTGAACCAACAGAAGGAAGACCTTTCTCTCTGTCTCTCCCTCTCACTGTCTGTAACTCTACCTCTCAAATAAATAAATAAAATCTTTTAAGAAAAAAAAAGTAGGGGACCAGTATTGCTGTGTAGCAGATAAAGCTGCCTCCTGTGATGCCTGCATTCCATCTGGGCACCAGTTTGAGTCCACACTATTCCACTTCCAATACCACTCCCTGCTTATGTGCTTGGGAAAACATCGGAAGATGGCCCAAGTTCTTGAACCCCTGCATCCACATGAGAGGCTTGGACAAAGTGCTTGTATCCTGGCTTCTGTCTGGGACCACCTTAGCTATTGTGGCCATTTGGAGAGTGAACATAAATCTTTTTTTAAAAAAAGATTCAAAAATAGAAACTAACCTTCATACGATATATGTCACTGTTAATATTTTCTCTATTGCCAGAATCAAGTCAGTGGGCCTGTGTTGTTATAACTAAATGATAGATTTTGAAGATAGATCTATTTTAAGTAGATAATGTGCTAAATAGAAAGTTGGTATTATGTTAACTCAAATTCTGTGCATTAGAAGAACCAAGCTTTAGATTGAATGCTATTCACACACACAGTTGTCCTGATTTCACGAATAATATTTTATGGTATTTATTTTCCAGTTTAATGAACATTATTCTGCAGGAAATCTAAATCCTGTTTCATCACAACAAGAAATTGGTAAGTGATTTGAAGTTTACTGCATATGAAAGCCTATCAGTTTTCCTCTTTATTATTAGTTTATCTCAGATATTAAGAGTTCTGTTTATTCTTTTAAAATTATTGCTCTGTACTATTTATTGTTCATTTCTAAACATTTAAGAAAATTTAGCTGCTTCTGTTACTTCTCAACCAAAACTTATTTTCCCAAAGCTTTCTAATGATTTTCCAATTTATAAAACATTCAAGGCATTGTTCACTTACCATCATACTCAGTCTCTGTAGCATTTGATATGATTGACTATTACCATCTTCTTCCTAGATATTTTGGATTTCCTTCTGTCTCTTTGGTGCTTTTTATTAGATTTTATTTCTTCTTTCGTCCCTTCATTGATTAATTCAATAGCATAAGTATATATATATATATATATATATATGTATGTATGTATGTATTGTTTTATATCAGGTATTGCTTTTGGCTTTGGAGATAGAACAGTGAGTATAGTTCTCATTGGATGTACAGTCTAGTGGAAAAGACTGAAAATGAACAAATAGATTAATGTATAGTATGTTAGGTAGTGTACAAAACAGTTGTCATGGGTTTGAATTGACAGCCAGGATCACATGTTGCAATTTTTATTCTAATGTTAAATTTGCTTAACTTTGTAAGAAGACACAGGATAATAGATAAGATAATGTCAGTAAAAAGCATCTTTGTCTCATAAAATACCCACTGACTATTAAGTTTTCTTTCACCACTTCATCACATGAAACATGCCGGGCTATTGTGGACAAGAGGCATGTAGGTCACCTTGACATATAAAAGTAGCAAATTCAGTTTCCCACCAGTCTTTTATACCATTCTGTTAATGAGGCCCAAGGCCTATATGCTAACTTATAACTCTTCTACTTTAGGTGCAGTCTCTCACAGCAGACTAGGCAGACACAACATTCTACCTTTATTTTAATTCTGTATTTTCTAAGAAAACAGTGTGGTGAAAAGTCAGACTACAAAGTGGTTCTTCAAAGTGGGCCTGAATCACCACAGGATTGATGTTAATTCTTTATCTTCTGGTTGTGATGATAGTTTAACAAAATGTAAAGCAGAGTGATGGGAATAGGAAGTTCTTAGATTGAGAAAGCAGTTGCTGTATTACAAGGACATCAGGGAAGGCATCATTAAAAGCTAACATTTGCATAGAAATCTGAAAGAGGTCCAGGTCCAGGCTTCTGGGGAAAAAGTTCCAGGCAAAGAGTGGAAAGATCTTGAGATGGGAACATGCTCAATATAGTTATTGAACAGCAGGTAAATTGCTGTGATTGGAATGGAATTAGGAAGGAGAAAGTGGTAGGAAATTAAATCAGAGAAGTTGGACAGGGAGTGATTCATGTGGGACCTATAGCCCCTAAAGGACTTGGAGTTCTGATTGAGTTGGGATACTCCTAGAGGGTTTTAAGTCAAGGAACTAAATGATGTGATGGGCTTTTAAAGAATTAAGCTGGCTGTTATATGAAGAACAGACTATATGGAAACAAGGATAATAGTAGGGGATAGATTAGGAAGCTGTCAAAATAATACAAATGGGAATAATGTCTAGGATGGTAACAGTAGAAATGGTAAAGATATCTGATTTTGGCTATAAAGCTAAAGCTGAAAGAATTTGCTAAAGGACTGGATGTAAGGCTTGAGGGAAAGAAACAAAGGTGATGCCAAAGTTTTGAAATAAAAAATTGAGAACAATGTTGCAAAAATTTATTAAAATATGAATGGTTGTAGGAGAAGTTAATTTCAGACTGGGAATAACTTGCATTTTAGTTTTGAAAGTGGTATAATTTAAAGGCATATGTATTAGCTATTTATAGGAAAGTAAAGTAGAAAATTATATATTTTATATATATATATATATATATATATACACACACGTATTAATCTGGGTTGAACATGATAGAGACATAGATTGTGGAATTTTTACAAATGATAAGTAATGCTATGAGACCAATATGAAGTTCCAGCTATAGATATCTACTAAATATCTAACACCTAAAATTTTAAATACACATGCTCTTCTTTGCTATAGTCATCCATTTGACATATATTCTCTTCAGTGCTTTCATAGTAATATAGATGCTGACCAAATTCATATCTCCTTGTTTGACTTCTTCTAAACTCTAGAGCCTTATTTCTGATAGTATAATTGAAATATCTTTGTATCTAAGAGTTCTTCTGACATTAAAAATGGATGATATATGAAATCAAACTTGTTCTCTGATGTCCCTAATGATGTCTCCATTATTCTGGTTTCCAACATTCAGAATATCAGTGACAATTTTTTTTCAAAGATTTATTTATTTATTTTAAAGTCAGAGTTACACAGAGAGATGAGAGGAAAGAGAGAAAGAGAGAGAGAGGTCTCCCATCCGCTGGTTCCATTCCCCAATGGCTGCAATGGCTGGAGCTGCGCCAATCTGAAGCCAGGAGCCAGGAGCTTCTTCCGGGTCTCCCACATGGGTGCAGGGACCCAAGGACTTGGGCCATCTTCTACTGCTTTCCCAGGCCACAGCAGAGAGCTGGATCGTAAGTGCAGCAGCCGGGACTCAACTCTAACCGGCACCCATATGGGATGCCGACACTTCAGGCCAGGGAGTTAACACACTGCGCCACAGCACCGTCCCCATCAGTGACAGTTTTAACTTTCAGCTATCCTTCACTATTTCAATATTTTTCTGAAATATTGATTATTTTCCTTTTCTGTTTTTTGTTAAAATTATTATATCTTGAGCTCTTTTTTTTTTAAAAGATTTATTTATTTATTTATTTATTTGAGAGGAAGAGTTACAGACAGAAAGGGGAGACAGAGAGACAGATCTTCCATCCTCTGGTTCATTCCCCAAATGACCGCAACACCCAGAGTGGGGCCAGTCTGAAGCCAGGCACCAGGAGCTGCTTCTGGGTTTCCCACAGGGTACAGGGACTTGGGCATCCTCCACTGCTTTCCCAGGCCATTAACAGGGAACTAGACTGGAAATGGAGCAGAAAGAACTTGAACCGATACCCATATGGGATGTTGGTGCCACAGGCAGAGGCGTAACATACTACACCTCAGTGCCAGCCCTCTATTTCAAACTCTTTTATTTTATTTTATTTAAGTTATGCAAGTTTCATGCATTTCATGTATACAGATTTAGGAACATAGTGATACTTCCCACGTCCTGCCCATGCTTCTTCCTCCCTCTTCAATTCCCACTCTTAATTTTACCAAGTCTGTTTTCAATTTACCATTTTAATGATTATAAAGCTAACCCTACACTAAGTAAAAGAGTACAACAAATAGTACAAAGAAAAAAAAAAAGGAAGAGACAAGGGCTGTAAACAATCATCAGATCTCAAAATGTCCAATACATTACATTTTAGGTACTCTATTAGTTACCTCAGATCAGGGAAAACATATGATGTCTGCCTTTTTGGGACTGGCTTATTTCACTAAGCATAATGGTTTCCAGTTGCATCCATTTTATTACAAAAGACAGGATTTTTTTAAACACAGTGTAGTTTTCCATAGTGTATATATATACCATCATTTCTTTATCCAGTCTTCAGTTAATGGACATCTGGGTTGATTCCATATCTTAGCTATTATGAATTGAACTGCGGTAAACACGGAGATACAGAAAACTCTTTCATATATTGATTTCATTTCCTTTGGGTAAATTCCCAGGAACAGGGTGGCTCAGTCATATGATAGGTCTGTATTGAGATTTCTGAGATAATCTCCATACTGTCTTCCACAGTGGCTGGACCAGTTTACATTCCCACCAACAGTGGATTAGGATACCTTTTCTCCCACATCCCTGCCAGCATCTGTTGTTTGTTAATTTCTGTATGTGAGTCATAATAACTGGGATGAAGTGAAACCTCATTGTGGTTTTGATTTGCATTTCCCTGATGGCGAGTGATCCTGAACATTTTTTTCAGGTGTCTATTGGTCATTTGAATTTCCTCTCTTTGCCCATTTCTTAACTGGATTGTTTGTTTTGTTGTTAAATTTTTTGAGCTCTTTATTGATTCTGGACATATTTTAAACTCTTAATACCATTTACTTGGGCTATTGGCCTTTTCACTCTCAGCTTACCTCTAAATCCAGTTTAATTAATCATTCTGGGGCTGATCCTGTGGTGTAGCAGGTAAAGCTGTCACCTGCAGTGCCAGCATCCTGCATGGATGCTGGTTTGAATCCCGGGCTGTTCCACTTCTGATCCAGGTCTCTGTTACGGCCTGGGAAAGCAGTAGAAGATGGCCCAAGTCCTTGACTCCTACACCCACGTGGGAGACCCGGGAGAGGCTCCTGGCTCCTGGCTTTGGATCAGCTCAGCTCTGGCTGTTGTAGCTATTTGAGAAGGGAACCTGTGGATGGAAGACCTTGCTCTCTCTCTTTGCCTCTGCCTTTCAAATAAATAAATAAATCTTTTTTTTAAAAAATCATTCTTATGCATAATGTTGGCAATGTCACTGCTGTAATCAAAAACCTTCAATGTTCTTATTGACTATCAAATTATTATTTTACTTTTCTAACCTAGTTCCAACATAACTTTTAAGTTCTTTCTTTTAAAAGAATAATCTGTACTATAGTTAGACTGAAGAACTCAGTGTATCTCAAGTAGGCTTACATTTTCTTACTCACTTTCTTCTTAGACTCTCCAGCTTATATCTCTTTCTCTTTCAAGATCAAGTTCTTTCCTATAAAATTTATTTACTTCCTCAATTTTCCATTCCAAAAATATATTTACCTTGCTTTTCTGAATATCTATTTTTTATATTTTCAAAATATTCTACATTCTATGATTATTTATGAATATATATAAAATATCATAGATCACATGTTCTTTGAGGGCATGGACTCTGTTTTATTTTATATTTATTCATTTATTTGAAAGTCAGAGTTACACACAGAGAGAGAAGGAGAGACAGAGAGAGAGAAAGGTCTTCCAACCACTGGTTCACTCCCCAGTTAGCCACAATGGCCAGAGCTGCACCCATCCAAAAGCAGGAGCCAGGAGCTTCTTCTGGGTCTCTCACGCAGGTGCAGGGACCCAAGGACTCAGGCCATCTTCTACTGCTTTTCCAGGCCATAGCAGAGAGCTGGATCGGAAGTGGAGCAGCCGGGACACTAACCGGTGCCCATATGGGATGCAGGCACTGCAGGCTATGGCTTTACCCACTATGCCACAGCGCTGGCCCCATGGCTGTTTGCTTTTGTTAAGTCTTGTGGATGGCTACTGAGGTCAGTGTAAATGTAAAATGAGAGAGGGAGAGAAAAAGAACTTGAGCATTTCCATTTTACTGCTGTTTGACCCTGCACTATTTAGGGTGAAATAAGTGTGATTATTTAGAAATATATGAAAATTTCAAAGTAGCACAAAGTAATTTCTTTTGCTTAATCTAATGCGATTTGATTAGTTCTCTGTGGGAAAAATATAGGTGCTTTGAAAGACTTTTTTTCAAATAAGTCATTCATTTACTATAGGTTTTTAATTGTTTAATAAAAATTAAATTATCATTAAGATGTTGAAGCATTATGCAATATATTTTAAAGATTTATTTATTTTATTTGAAATGCAGAGATACAGAGAAAGAGAGAGAGATCTTCCATCTACTGGTTCACTCCCCAGATGGCCACAACACCAGAGCTAGTCCAGGCCATAGCCAGGAACCAGGAGCTTTTTCTGGGTCTCCCACATGGGTGCAGGGGCCAAAGTACTTGGGCCATCCTCTACTTTTCCAGCCACATTAGCAGGGAACTGGATCAGAAATGGAGCAGCCAGGACTTGAACTTGGCACCCATTTGGGATGCCAACACTGCAGATAGAGGCTTAACCTTCTGAACCACAGCTCCAGCCCCAAAATATTTTATATTTATAGTTTTGAATAATATAATGAATGAAAAACAATATTTTTCCTTAATGTCAATTCTAGGAGTCATCACCTAAATAATTTTGTATGTAAAGTTAATTTTAAAATTCCTTTTAAAACTGTGAAACTCTTAACTATTCTATCCATTTTGTTAACTATCCCATGTATAAGGGTACTTCAAAAGTTCATGTAAAAATGGGTAAGTTCAGAGGTAGACATTTGGCTCAACAGTTAAGACACTGTTTGGGATGCTTACATCCTACATCACCTATCTGAGTGCCTGGGCTCAAGTCACTGCTCCACTTCTGATCCAGTGTCCTACTAATGCACAGCCTGGGAGGCAGCAGGTGGATAGCTCATCTTCTTGGATCCTTGTCTCCAATGTGGGAAAGCCAGGTGGAGTCCTGGGCTCTTGGCTTCATCCTGGACCTTCCTTGGCTGTCGCAGGCATTTGGTGAGTGAACCAGTAAAAGGAAGACCTCTCTTTCTCTGTCTCTCTCTCTCTTTCTCTTTCAGTTGTTCTGCCTTTCAAATAAACCAAACTATTTTGCTAATTTTGAAATCCATGCATAGGTTTTGTACAGCTTTTCCATGAATATTTTGAAAATTCATTGTATGCATGTATTTCAGAATTTTTGCACCAGAATAAATATCTTAATTCAATTTCCCATGAACTTTTAAAAGTACTGTTTTCGTAGTTGAGTGAACGAGTTTGACTTATGCAGACCTCAGATCCATCATTTTTTTCTCTCTATTCCGATTGCCATGATTTTAGGTAAAGCCAGTCTTTCATCATCTTTTTGCAGTACACTAGACTTTTTTTTTTCCTTTTGGTTATTACCACTTTTAGATTTTCTACAGGTTCTTTATTGAGTGATCCTTATAAAGCAGTTCAAATCATATTGTATATCTGCTTGAAAAACTTTAATGATTTCGTGTTACTTACTGAAGTCCAAATTCTAAAGAGGAATATTCATTAATTTTTCCAAACTCCTTCTCTTTAATTCTCATTTATTACAGCTTTATTTTTTCTCAGTGCTCTTGCCAGTTTGGAATGACTTCTGTTGCTCTAATACTTCCTATGTGTGCCTAATTCTGTCTCTTCTAGTCTGTTCATTTAAGGTCTTTAATGCATTTGCTACCTTGTACTAGTATACTGGTTTTTTATATACTTGAGTTCAGATTACTTGAAATGATTTGACTTTGTTTTACCTTTCATAATTGTAAAGTCAATACCTTAAACAGAAGAGGAATACAATTAAATATATGCTAAAGGAATAAATGATTCAATATTACTCTATTTTTTGTATGTAATATATATTAAGTATATAAGTAAATATATATTCAGTAGATAGGTAAATTTTGTATTACATGAATAGCATGATATTGTAATGTTTTTCTTCCCCAGGAAACTTATTTAGGAAGCCAGAAGTAGAAGATGCCTTTACATTTTCTTTTCCGTCAGACACTTCAACTCATACATTTGGAGCAAGGAAAGATGATTTTAATTTTCCGTTTTCATTTGAACAGGATCAAAACTCAATACCTTCTTCTTCCTTAAAAGGCTTTTCATCTTCCTCTCAAAATACAACACAGTTTACTTTTTTTTGAACTAGTTACTAACTTCTTGAGTTATCCTACTCTGAAGTTATCTGGACATAAATTTGTATTTGAAAATATGAAAACTATTTTCTTTTGTTAAGGCAATAATGAGTACTGTAGTTAATTATTTTATTGTGTTAATTTAAATAGTTAAGTATTGAACATTTTATTTGTGGCAATAGCTGATGATTAATTTTGATTTTGAAAGTCATATTTGGACAGAACTTTTGTTAATAGAATTTGTTATTTTTTCTATTATGTTTTATTATACATATTAAACCTGCTTTACTGTGGAACTCAAGTTTCATTATGAGAGTATTTCAGATGGTTTAATAAGAACAAGAATTCCTTCAGACCCTCAGAGGACTTTTTAGTGGTAACTGCAGAATTAGTGCTGAGGTGGACTTTAACAACCAAACCATTCTCTTAAAATTACTGGATTTCACTTATGCTTCACTGCGACAGGATAAAGAGTGATACTCTAATAATGATTTCAAAGAATTTATATTATCAATAGTGAATAAAGTCTGTGTTGTTTTCTTCTAATACAACAAATGGTAAAATTCTATTTTTTTCAGTTGTGCTAGTATCTTTAATGTAAGAAAACTGAATATGAAAGACTAATTTCTGAAAATTGAATTGTGAGTGATCCTGTCAGTGTCTTCTTTTGCTTAAACCTTTTTTGAAAAACACTCAAATTTTATTTCTTGAACAAAAAAAATCATTTTCATGTTTTATATTTGTCAGTTATCTTAAATGAAGGCATTTAACATATGATAAAATTATGTAAACATATTGCCCAGTACCTTTGGATTTTGTTTTAAAAATGTAGTTGTATTGAGTTATCAAGTAATAAAGAATATGACTCTGAATTTTGATGTATGCTGACAGATTTTAAACCTCACCTCACTTTTTTTTCCTTCTCTCCCACATCTGGTCAAACTGATAAAGTCTAGTCGCTCCTTTTGGTTCCAGCAGAAGAGTTCAAACTGTGTATGGGAACTGCGCCCCCCCCCCGCCCCCGCCACCCCATCATGAAAACCCAAAGCCAGTCTCCTTTTTCTGCTTTACCTAGCCTGGGAAACACAGTGCTCTCCCCAGAAAGACTTGTTATGTGAGTGGAATATCTTTTTTTCACCTTATTTGAGATATTTGCAGCATCATTAGCCTTTATATGCAAACCAAATTTCGCCTGAGGACCAATACTGCCTCTTAAGAGGGCCTACAACATATCACAATTGTATAAAATTAAGCTTTTCCAAAGAAAACTTTAGACTCTGTTTTTTTTTTTAAAGATTTATTTTATTTATTTGAAAGTCAGAGTTACACAGAGAGAAAAGGAGAGACAGGCAGAGAGAGAGAGAGAGAGAGAACTTTCATCTGTTGATTCACTCCCCAGTTGGCCACAAGAGAGCTGTGCCGGTACTCCAGGAGCCAGGAGCTTCTTCCCAGTCTCCCACACGAGTGCAGGGGGCCAAGGATTTGGGCCATCTTCTACTGATTTCCCAGGCTACAGCAGAGAACTGGATTGGAATAGGAGCAGCCAGTACTTGAACTGGCGTCCATAGGGATGCTGGATTGCAGGTGGTGGCTTTACCCACTATGCCACAATGCCAGCCCCAGACTTTGTTTGAAAAAACGCAAATCTTCAATAACTGGTTGAAAGATGAAATTTTCAGATAAAAAGGTGTGTTTTCATAAAAGGTATTTATTGACTATGATTGAATTAATTGATATATTTTTAAACAATTTATTTATTTATTTGAAAGTCAGTTACACAGAGGAGAGGTAAAGAGAGAGAGAGATTGATTGATTGATTTTTTACATCCTCTGGTTCATTCTCCAATGGCCACCAATGGCTGGAGCAGGCTAATCCAAAGCCAGGAGCCAGGCAGGAGCTTCTTCTGGGTCTCCCACGTGGGGGCAGGAGCCCAAGGACTTGGGACATCTTCCACTGCTTTCCCAGGCCATAGCAGAGAGCTGGATCGGAAGAGGAGCAGCTGGGACACAAACCAGCACCCATATAGGATGCAGACACTGCAGGTGGAGGCTTAGTCCACTATGCCACAGTGCCAGCCACAGTAGGATTTTTTAAGTACTGTTGAACAACAGAAGTGAACTGAATTGGTGAAAGAACAGGGAGGGAGTAAGGAGAATAATCTGAGTAAAAGAAAAACACAATCACAGATTTACCATGTGAGTCTGAAATTAAAGAATAGTCCTGATTGGAATGGAGAATAATAGGAAATTCAGTTGGATAGGTAGGCTGATAACTAGATAAAGACTAATTTATAAATGATCCTGGAATATTTCAATTTGATTTCTGAGGCCAGTAAGTAGTTTATATCTTAAATTCCAGCATTGGAAGAGAAAAGGAATGAGTAAGGAAGATTAAACTAACAATACAGTCAGAGTCTGAAGAAATTAGGTAGACCAGTTAGGAGGTAATTCAGCAGTCCAGGGGTAGTGTTTTCTATGAAACAACTGTCATGTGGTTTGATACTGCTGACACTTAAAGTTGGAAAATATGGTATTCAACCAAATAAAGTTATTTATTTTAAACAAGAGTTGTCTGGTTGGTCATCCAATTAGAGATGTGGAATGTTTTTTAATACAAATTGCAAAACTAACTGTAATCAAATATCTTTCTAAAGATAATTTTTAAAGATAAGTATTCTAAAGTCAGCTATCATCTTCAGGACAGGAATTTGTCCCTACCTCGTTTAATAAGATTTCAGAAATATGGGATCCAGTCCTAGAGCCTTCTGTTACATTAAGAAGAAAAATCAATATTATACATCTAATTATGTTTATAAAAATAGACCTATTTTAATATGGTTTGACTAAATTGTTCTCTACAGTTAGGAAAGGTATTCAAAGAATATAAGAGTAATAATCCAAAATCCATAAGGTTTTCATGTATTCTTAAAGTTTATGTCTAAGACAAGAGCTCCTCAGAGGACAAAACTATATATACTAATCTGTATATACACGTGACTGCCTATCCAATTAATTAAAACAAAATGAAACATGAGTTTATATCGCTAACTCCAGCACCATGAGGCTCATTCTACCATTCCCTTTTTGTTCATTTGTAACTACTTTATCTGACAGTAAGAAACCTGGCTATTATTATCTACAGTATGTAAATACTTTCTTACTCAATCCTAGTATATGTTAAAGCCATTTCAGAATTGCTACCCAAGGCCTATGAGAGACAAACTTATCTACCAGGGTATATTTGTTTCCTGTGGCTGTTGTAGCAAATTACTACAACCTTTTGGACTGAAACAACAGAAATTTATTCTAATTTATTCTCTCACTGTTCTAGGGACAAGAAGTCCAAAATTGGTTATACTGGATTGAAACAAGTTGTCAGGAAAGGCCACGCTCTCCAAGGCTCTCATGGAGAATCTGTTCCTTGCCTCTTTGAGCCTCTAATGACAGCTGGTATTTCTTGGTTTGTGGAAACATTACTTCAGTTTCCAAAGCCAGTGTATTACTTAGAGTTCTCTGGAGAAATAGAATCTACAGCATGCATCTATACTTTGTGTATTATCTAAGATCTGTTATATCTAGGCATCCATCTATATGGATTTTTTTTTTTTTTTTTTTTTTTTACAGGCAGAGTGGACAGTGAGAGAGAGAGAGACAGGGAGAAAGGTCTTCCTTTTGCCGTTGGTTCACCCTCCAATGGCCGCCGCGGTCGGCGCGCTGCGGCCGGCGCACCGCGCTCATCCGATGGCAGGAGCCAGGAGCTAGGTGCTTTTCCTGGTCTCCCCATGGGGTGCAGGGCCCAAGCACCTGGGCCATCCTCCACTGCACTCCCGGGCCACAGCAGAAGGCTGGCCTGGAAGAGGGGCAACCGGGACAGAATCCGGTGCCCCGACCGGGACTAGAACCCGGTGTGCCGGCGCCGCAAGGCGGAGGATTAGCCTGTTGAGCCACGGCGCCAGCCTATATGGATTTATTTTTAAGGAACGGACTGTCAGGATCGTGGAGCCAGCAAGTCTGAAATCTATAGGACAAGCTGATAGGCTGAAAACTCAGTTAAAATTAATGCTGCTTCCAGGTCCAAAATCCACAGGACAAGCAGCCTGGAAACTCTGGCCAGGTTTTTGTGTTGCAGCATTAAGATTGAATTTCCTCTTCTGCACATCTTTGTCTTTGCTCATAAGGCTTTCAGCTGAGTAAATGAGGCTCAACCACATTATGGAGGGTAATTTGCTTTACTCAAAGTCTTCTGATTTAAATGTTAATAGAGCTAAAAAATAACTTCATAGGAACATCTAGAATGGTGTTTGACCAAACAACTGGGAAGCATATCAAGTTGACATAAAATTAACCATCATTGCCAGCCTCTTAAGGTTTTGGTATGTTGAGTTTTCATTTTCATTTATTTCAAGAAAGTCTTTTATTTCCTTTTTAATTTCTTCAGTGACCCATTGATCATTCAATAGCATGTTGTTTAATTTGCAAGTGTCTATGAGTATTCTATGTTCTTGTTGGTTTCTAGTTTTATTTCTTTATGAGAAAATACATGATATGATTTCAAAATTTTTAAATTTGCTAAAACTTGATTTGTGGCCTAATATGTTTGAGTCTATCCTAGAAAAAGTTCCATGTGCTGTTGAGGAGAAGGTTCATTCTGTAGCCACTGGGTGAAATGTCCTATACTGTCTGCTAGGTCCATTGGCTTAAAAGTATATTTCAACTCCAGTGTATCTTTATTGATTCTCTGATCTGCCCACTGATGAGAACGGAGTGTTGAAGTCACCCACTATTATACTGGAGTCTATCTCTCCCTTTAGGTCTAATAGTTTTTGCTGTATATATCTGGATGGTCTTGTGTTGGGTGCATATATATTTATATTGTTAAATCTTCTTGATGAATAGAATGTTTTATTAAAATATAATGTCCTTCCTTATCTCTTTTTACAGTTTTTGATTTAAAGTCTGTTTTGTTTGTTATCAGGACAGCTATGCCAGCTTGCTTTTGGTTTTCACTTGCCTGTTATGTCTTTTTCCAACCCTTCGCTTTCAGTCTGTGTATCTTTGTGAAGTGAGTTTCTTGTAGCAGCATATGGGGGGGGGGGTAGTTTTTTATCCCTTCAGCCAACCTAAGTCTTTTGGTTGGTGAATTTAATCTGTTTGCATTCAGTGTTAGTGTTGATACATAAGAACTAAGATCTGTAATTTTGTTGATTGGATAATGATTCTACCTGCTGTGTCAATGAATGTGCTGGTGACATGTGTTTCATGTTTACTTCTAATGCAGGACAACTTCAGAAGAATTTCTTGTAAGGCTGGTCTGGTAATGGTGAATTCTTTCAGTTTTTGTTTATCTGGAAAAATACTTTCTCCTTCACTTTTTTTTTTTTTTTGGACAGGCAGAGTGGACAGTGAGAGAGAGACAGAGAGAAAGATCTTCGTTTTGCTGTTGGTTCACCCTCCATTGGCTGCCGCGGCTGTCGCGCTGTGGCTGGCACACCGCGCTGATCTGAAGCCAGAAGCCAGGTGCTTCTCCTGGTCTCCCATGGGGTGCAGGGCCCAAGCACTTGGGCCATCCTCCACTGCACTCCCGGGCTACAGCAGAGAGCTGGACTGGAAAAGGGGCAACCAGGACAGAATCTGATGCCCTGACCTGGACTAGAATCCAGTGTGCTGGCGCCGCAAGGCAGAGGATTAGCCTGTTGAGCCACAGCGCCAGCACGTTCTCCTTCACTTTTAAGAGATAAGTTCACTGGATATAAGATCTTTAGTTTTTTCTTTTAAGACCTTGAATGTATCATCCCATTCTCTTCTGGACTGTAGGGTTTCCACTGAGAAGTCTGATGTTAATCTAATTGATTTCCCTTTATATATAATTTGATGCTTTTCTGTCATTTTCTTTAGGATTCTCTCCTTGTCTTTAACTTTTGACAATTTGATAACAATATGCCTTGTGAGAATACCTTTTTTGGTTGAGTCTGCTTGAGGTTCTTTGAGCTGCTTGTATCTTGATGTCCATGTCTCTTTCAAGACCTGGGAAATTTTCA
The DNA here is from genome assembly GCA_949820135.1 of Sylvilagus floridanus. NCBI lineage: Eukaryota > Metazoa > Chordata > Mammalia > Lagomorpha > Leporidae > Sylvilagus > Sylvilagus floridanus. The sequence goes on along the minus strand of OX463228.1, from coordinate 14,551,839 downwards.
ATTATTATTTCATTTAGCAGTTTCTCAATGACTTTTTTTCTTTTCTTCTCCTCAGGAATACCTAAAATATGAATAGTTGGCCATTTAATTGTATCCCATATTTTATGTAGACTTTTCTTCATTCTTTTCATTTTTTTTTCTCTTTGTTTTGTCTGATTGGGTTATTTCAAAGTTCTTGCCCTTGAGGTCAGAAAGTCTTTCTTCCACTTGGTCTATTCTGCTGTTAAAGCTCTCAGTCATATTTTTTATTTCACTGATTGAACATTTCATCTCTAAAATTTCTATTTGGTTCTACTTAATTAGTTCTGTCTCCTTAGTAATATTTTCATTCATGTCACTCATTGATAACCTCATTTCTTTAATCAGTAATATTCTCTCCTTACATCTTGTTCAATTTCCTTACAGTCATTTCATAGATTTCCTTCAGTTCATGAAGGAAATATTGTGTTCTTTTGGAGGCATCATGCTACCTTGCTTCTTCATGTCTCCTGGGTCCATATGTTGATGTCTGCCCATCTCATGTACTTATCCCCTTCTCTCCTTTTTTTTTTAACTTTTATTTAATAAATATAAATTTCCAAACTACAGCTTTTGGATTACAGTGGCTTTTCCCCCCCATAACTTCCCTCCCACCTGCAACCCTCCCATCTCTTGCTCCCTCTCCCATCCCATTCACATCAAGATTCATTTTCGCTGGCGCCGTGGCTCAATAGGCTAATCCTCTGCCTGCGGCGCTGGCACCCCAGCTTCTAGTCCCAGTTGGGGCGCTGGATCATGTCCCGGTTGTTCCTCTTCCAGTCCAGCTCTCTGCTGTGGCCTGGGAGTGCAGTGGAGGGTGGCCCAAGTGCTTGGGCCCCGCACCTGCATGGGAGACCAGGAGAAGCACCTGGCTTCTGGCTTCGGATCAGCGCAGTGCACTGGCTGCAGCGCACTGGCCGCAGCGGCCATTGGGGGGTGAACCAACAGAAAAAAGGAAGACCTTTCTCTCTGTCTCTCTCTCTCACTGTCCATTCTGCCTGTCAAAAAAAAAATTCATTTTCAATCATATTTATATACAGAAGATCAATGTAGTATATATTAAGTAAAGATTTCAACAGTTTGCACCCACACAGAAACACGAAGTATAAAGAACAGTTTTATTACTAGTTATACCATTGATTCATATAGTATAACACATTAAGGACAGAGATCCTACATGGGGAATAAGTGCACAGTGACTTCTGTTGTTGATTTAGCAATTGACACTCTTGTTTATGGCATCAGTAATCACCCTAGGCTCTTGTCATAAGTTACCAAGGCTTTGGAAGCCTTTTGAGTTTGCCATCTCTGATCTTATTTAGACAAGGTCATAGTCAAAGTGGAAGTTCTCTCCTCTCTTCAGAGGCCTTCTTTGATGGCCCGTTCTTTCTGCTGGGACCTCACAGAGATCTTTCATTTAGGCTTTTTTTTTTTTTTTTTTTTTGCCACAGTGTCTTGGCTTTCCATGCCTGAAATACTTTCATGGGCTTTTTAGCTGGATCCGAGGCCAGAGTGCTGTTTAGGACATCTGCCATTCTATGAGTCTGCTGTGTATCCTGCTTCCCATGTTGGATCATTCTTTCCTTTTTAATTCTATCAGTTAGTATTAGTGTTGTGCCCAGATCGCTAGATCCCCGCAGAGACCCCCAGAGAATCGATCACACAGAAATGCAAAAGCAAGTACAAGCTGTGACAGGGACCCCATCCAACCAACCGGTGCAGTGGAGGAAGTAGGGAGGTCCTAGTCTTTGGGAGAATTTTTAAAGGAAAAAAACCACAGGATTACATCAGTGAGGGCTTACAGTATGGGGGCTTTTGGTGATTGGACGGGGCTGTTCTGGGTTGCTCTTAGTCAAACGGGGTGGTCTCCAATTGGCTTGGGTTCAAGAAATTACTTTATTTAGCAATCTCTACTGAGCTGTCCTTGGTCTACTGAGCTAGCTGTTCTTGGTGAGCTTTGGTATCTCCGGAATGCCTGAATGCCTGCTTTTACAAGGACTTGGATCTGCTACCGGAAACAGAGGCTGCTTTTTTTTATTGTTTTAAAATGGAGTCACTTTGGCTCTTCATTAGCAGACACTAGTCTTGTTTATGTGATCCCTTTGACTCTTAATCCTATCATTATGATCAATTATGAACTGAAACTGATCACTTTGACTAGTGAGATGGCATTGGTACATGCCACCTTGAAGGGAATGAATTAGAATCCCCAGGCACGTTTAACTCTGCCGTTCAGGGCAAGTCCAATTGAGCATGTACCAAACTGTCCATCTCCTCCCTCTTTTATTCCCACTCTTACATACCTTCTCTTTATGGAGTAGGTTTTATTGGAAGAGTTTATGGTTTACCTGGAACAGAGTATCACTTGGCTTGTTGCTTTGGCTTTGGTTCTAAGTGAGCCCAGGCATGTAGTTTCTGAGTGATTTGTTTTGTCTTAATCAGTGTCAGCTGTGTCTAAAAGTGACTCAATGAACTACTCTGCTGCAGTTTATAGGGATAGGAGTGTGGCTTTGAGATGAATAAGGGTTTCCTTGGGTGAGTCTCCTTTGCCCACAGAGAGTCCGATGTCATCACGCTGGTGAATGTGGTAGCCAGGGCCTTGTTCTTGGTGCTGAGGGAGACATGGGTGGATGCCCCCTTGTCCTGCTGGCGAGCCTGAGTGATTCTGGTGCTTGTGGCCCTAGGACCGTGTGATACAGATGGACCATTCCTCAGGTCCTGCTAGGAAGTCCAACTGGTGCTGTGGCTTGTAATACCAACAGCCCTAGTCTGAGGACTACAGAATGTTAACTGGACCCTATTCCAGTCCTACAGGGTGACTACTAGGTATACAGGAGATTTTACTCTGGAGGATATGAGTCCAGAGAGATGGAATGCAAGTAGGTTCCTCTTTATGTCCATCAAGTAGATTCCTGTGGCACTGAGAAATTTAGAATGAATTGTTACAGTCATGATTTTTCAGAGTGTAGTGGAGTCATTACCCAGAGCTCCCAGGGTGGGAGTGGAATTTTTTATGAGCTGCTCTTGGTGTTAGGCCCTAGGCAGCTTACGTGAATCCCCCAGCTCAGGTAGAGTGGGTGAGCGTAGCTCTGGGGCTCATGTCCAAAAACTCCCAAGCTCGCAGGATGCAGGGGATCTGTCCTTTGCCCCGCACGTTGTCCTGGCTGACTGTGATGCTGGTAGAACAGAGGCTCGCTGTACGGCTTTTTGGGCCTGAGTATGGCAGGAGGAGAGGAAAGGAAGGGGCTTCCTTGCTCAAGCCTGGCAGTTGCTCAGACCCCCCGTCAGCTCCCCAGGCTGAAGTAAAAGTCTGGGTGCCTGGAATTTCGTCTCAGCTAAAACTGAGCAGTGGCGCGTGCAGCAATGTCTTCCTACTTTAGGGAGGTTGCAGTGGTCTCTCTCTCCTCTCCTGTTGTCCTACAGAGTCTTCATTGTTTTGTTTTCTATTTTTTTTCACTTTGCTGAAAATTTCTGTCAGACCACTGGAACTATCCTTATTTTGTTCTTTTCCTATATCAGAGCAGCTGAAATTGGTGTGACTGTACCCTATTCAGCCATCTTGGCTGCCCCAATACATTTTCTTGTTGTTGTTCATTTTTATAGCTGTGATGTAGCCTTGCATAGAGACTTTTTTTAAACCCAGAAACTTTTTATTTAAGGTATAAAAACTTCATGCATTTCATAAATACTAATTTAGGCACATAATGATTCCTCCCATCCTCCCCTCTATCCCACCTGCACTCCCACCCTCCTCCTTCTTCCCTCTCATTCCCATTCTTATTTTTTACCAAGATCTATTTTCAGTTAACTTTATACACATAAGATCAATCCCACATTAAGTAAAGAGTTCAACAAATAGTGTGGGGGAAAAAAAACTGTTCCTCAACAGTCAAGACAAGAGCTGTTCAAAATCATCACATCTCAAAGTTAAATTCACGTCTAAGATTACCTTTTAAATATTCTATTAGTTATCACAAATCAGGGAGAATATATGATATTTGTCTTTTGGGGACTGGCTTATTTCACTAAGTATAGCAATTTCCAGTTGCATCCATTTTGTTGCAAATGACAGGATTTCATTTTTTTTTTTTAACCACTGGGTAGTATGCCATGGTGTACTTATCCCATAAGTTCTTTATCCAGTCTTCAGTTAATAGATCTGGATTGATTCTATATCTTAGCTATTGTGAATTGAGCTACACTGAAGAAGCTCCTGGCTCCTGGTTTTGGATGAGCCCAGCTGTGGCCCTTATGTCCCTTTGGGGAGTGAACCAGCAGATGGAAGATCTCTGTCTGCCTATGCCTCTCTGTAACTGTCTTTCAAATAAATAAATCTTTTTAAAAACATATGTAATTTAAGTTTTTTCAACTTTACTGAAGTAACATTGACAAAAATTATATTTTATGTGTACAACATAATTTTTAAAGATTTATTTATTTGAAAGTTAGAGCATCAGAGAGGGGATAGAAAGAAAAAGAAGAGGGAGCTAGAGATCTTCCACCTGCTGGTTTACTCCCCAGACGACTGCAATAACCAGGAAGTTCTTACATGCCACAAGATGTATGAACCTGTAGGAAATCATGCTAAATGAAATGTCACAAAAAGGTAAATACATACTGTATGATATGAGGTACTTACAGTAGTCAAAATCAGAGGCAGAAAGTAAAATGATATTGCCAGAGGCTGGGGAATTATTGCTTACTAAGTGTAGGGTTTCAGTTTACAAAATGAAGAGTTATTATGGAGAATGATGGTGGTGATGGTTGTAAAACATTATAGATGTATTTAGTATCACCAAACTGTACACTTAAAATGCAGTAATCCCCCCTGATTTTGTAGAGGGTATATTCCTAGACCTAGTGTATGTCTGAAACCATGAGTCATACCAAACAATATATATATGTACTATGTTTTTTTCTTATACACATATGTAATAATAATTTACTTTATAAATTAGGCAGAGTATGAGATTAACAGTTAATTAGTAATAAAACAGGAATATTGTAACAATACACAATGAGAAAATTGATGTGAGTATAGTCTTTCTAAGATGGTTAATAAGTGATCAATGGGCAGGTAATGTCTACCGCATGGATATCCTGGACAAAAAAATAATTCATGACCTAGGTAGGCCGAGCAGGACTTCCATAAATTACCTAGAAGACGAGTGGGGTAGGGAGCACATAGCCTCAGGCTTATGGGTTATTTGTTTCTGAAGTTTTTCATGTAATATTTTTGGATTGAATTAACCATGAGTAATTGAAAATGTGGGAAGTAAAACCACAGATAAGTGAGGATTACTGTGGTTAGATGGTAAATTTTTATTTTATGTATATTTTACCACAGTAGAAAAAATTGAGGAAATTTGGGGATTTAACCAGTGGGTGAGAGCTCTCTGTTTCTGTCTCCCTGTCTTTCAGATAAAATGAATATAAATTATTATTTTATCTTACTACATTATTTATTTATTTATTTATTTATTTGAAAGTCAGAATTATAGAGTGGGAGTTAAAGAGAGTGATCTTCCATCCACTGGCTTACTTTCCAATGGCCACAACAGCCAAGGTTTGGGCAGGCTGGAGCCAGGAGCCAGGAGCCTTATCCAGGTCTCCCACATGGGTGTCAAGGGCCCAAGCACTTGGACCATCCTTCTCTGTTTTCCCAGGCACATCAGCAGGCAGCTGGATCAGAAGTGGAACAGCCAGCACTTGAACCAGCACCCATATGGGATGCCGGCACAGCAAGCGGCAGCTTAACTGCTGCACTACAGCTCCGGCCTCCAATAAATAAATATTAAAAAAATAATAAAAAGTTGTAAATATGTAATCTAGTAAGAACATTATTCTATGTAAGCAAAATACCATTATCACACTTAAGAATTCTAATGCTGATATAAGAATATTACTTAATATGTAGTTTATATTGGAAAAATTAAAAGTAAGCATGAAAAGAGTAACGTTGCACAAAATAAACAACATTTGGTATTTCATTGCAATATATGTATATATTTACATAGTTGAACACAAATTGTATGTAGTAGTGCTTCAGGCTTTTAATTTTTTCAACTAGCAGAGTATAATACAGATTCTGAGATGGCATTAAACATGCTTTATAAAAATAAAAAGTGATGTGTCTAGAAGCAGAACTGCTGAGCTGCAAACAACCTGGGTGTGAGTCAGAGAATATTAGGACAAGCCTGTCCACCAGGAATATAGATTTGATTGCATGTGACTTGTGTCAACTTTGGAGAAATCAAGAGCAAAATGTAAAGCAAGGCAAAGGAAATGCTTTTAAATGAGCCATTCAGCCTCTAAGGCAAGTTCTATGGCAGCAATGGAAATTCAAAGGGAAAGCATCAACATGCCAGGTCTAACCATCTTTAAATCACACATCACTTATTCACTCATTCCTTCACAAGATCAGAAGTTTTAATTTTAAAATGTTACTAACAGCAATTATCAGCACTATCCGGGCATTTAGCAGTTACAAAAACTCTACTCAGTTACCTCTTCCAGCCCCTGAAATTCTAATACTCAGACAGAAGCCACAAAACATTAATCTTTATATTTTCCATTCACCAAAAAGGATTTAAAAACTGAATCAGCGGCCAGTGCCGCAGCTCAGTAGGCTAATCCTCCGCCTGCGGTGCCGGCACACCAGGTTCTAGTCCCAGTTGGAGGGCCGGATTCTGTCCCGGTTGCCCCTCTTCCAGTCCAGCTCTCTGCTGTGGCCCGGGAGTGCAGTGGAGGATGGCCCAGGTGCTTGGGCCCTGTACCCCATGGGAGACCAGGAAAAGCACCTGGCTCCTGTCTTCGGATCAACGCAGTGTGCCGGCCACAGTGCACCAGCCGCAGCGGCCATTGGAGGGTGAACCAACGGCAAAGGAAGACCTTTCTGTGTCTCTCACTGTCCACTCTGCCTGTCAAAAAAAAAAAAAAAAGATTTTAAAAAACCCTGAATCAGCATCAGCATGGTAGGAGATAGCTTTCTACTTTATAACGTAAATCTGTACATTCCAATCTGCTCTAAACAGTAGCATTTATGTCTTGTTTTCTTACTATACTTTAGTGCATTAATGCTATAATTCACAAATAGAGAGGTATTTCATTCCGTGGGCTTTAAAGTTAATATGAATATCACAGTTGAAAATTAATAGAACACTGAAAAAAAGTAAAGCCAGTTAAATGGTGAATTGCCTTAATACCTACATTGAGTCACTCTTTTAATTAGAACCAAGACAGGTGATTTCTGGTGGTATGGTTCAGAACTGTTAAGAAAGCTAGTCCTGGGGCCAGCGCTGTGGCACAGCCGGTTAAAGCCCCTGCCTGAAGTACTGGCATCCCATATGGGTGCCAGCTCGAGTCCCAGCTGCTCCACTTCCCATCTGGCCCTCAGCTGTGGCTGTGGCCTGGGAGGGCGGTGGAGGGTGGCCCAAGTCCTTGGGCCCCTGCACTCATGTGGGAGACCTGGAAGAAGCTCCTGGCTCCTGACCAGACTGGCGCAGCTCCAGCCATTGCCGTCAATTGAGGAGTGAACCAGCGGAAGGAAGACTTCTCTGTCTCTACCTCTCTCTGTAAATCTGACTTTCAAATAAATAAATGAATCTTAAAAAAAAAAAAAAAAAGAAAGAAAGAAAGCCAGTCCTGTTTAAATAAACATCCTTAAGTCTCAGAGTTCAAGAAGCTGCATGTATTTCAAGGGCAAAGATTAGTATTTCCATGAGATGGTAGAATAGGAGCTTCCAGTGCCCGTCCCCTTGTGGAATCATCAATTTGAACAACTGTCACATGAGAAAACAGCTGCACAGGAGTTCAAGGATCCAGATGAGAGAATGCAGCACCTGAATGGGGCACAGAAATAAGAAAAGAGGCTCTGAAGGGGGCAGAACGACAGTCTCCCCTCACCCAAGCCTCAGCTCGGCAGCACAGACATCTATGCACAGCAGGAGAGTGAGCTCTCAGCTTTGCTACAGTGAAGCACCAGGCCCACCTCAGTCAGTCCTGGTGCCATGATTGCCGGGCAGCCCCACCTCCAGGCCTACCCCAGCACCAGGCTGACACAACCTCAGCTTCCAGGCTAGCTAGGCCTGCCCCAGGACGGCTGTTAGAAAAAGACAAAAGATGTATTTGAAAGACTGAGTTACAGAAAGAGAGACACAGAGAGAGATACCTTCCATCCACTGATTCACTCCCCAAGTGGTCACAACGTCTAGAGCTGGGCCACATCAAAGCCAGAGCCAGGAGCTTCATCGGGGTCTGCCACAATGGTACAAGCACTTGGGCCATCTGCAGCTTTTCCACGCACGTTAGCAGGGAGCTGGATCAGAAGCAGTGCAGCTGTAAACTTGACCTAGGCCCATATGGGATGCAGGCTTGTAGGTGGTGGCTTAACCTGTTGCACCACAGCACCAGCCCCAGATGGAATTTTTTTTTTTAAGATTTATTTATTTTGCTTGAAAGTCAGAGTTACACAGAGAGAGAAGGAGAGGCAGAAAGAGAGAGAGAGAGAAAGAGAGAGAGGTCTTCCATCTGCTGGTTCACTCCCCAATTGGCTGCAAAGGCCAGAGCTGCGCCAATCCGGAGCCAGGAGCTAGGAGCCTGCTCCAGGTCTCCCACACGGGTGCAGGGGCCTAAGGACTCGGGCCATGTCCTATTGCTTTCCCAGGTCACAGCAGAGAGCTGGATAGGAAGTGGAGCAGCTGGGTCTCGAACCTGCGTCCATATGGGATGCCGGCACTGCAGGCTGGGTTTTAACCCACTGTACTACAGCACCGGCCCTGCCCCATGTGGAATTAAAAAAAATTTTTTTTTGATTCTTTATTGGTGGTGTTTAGAAATGAAACTTATTTTGTATGTTGATTTTGCATCCTGCTGCTTTGCTAAAGTTATTGATTAGTCCTAGCAGAATATTTTTGTGTGTGGAACTTTTAGGATTTTCTGTCTATAAAATCATATCATGGCCGGCACCGCGACTCAATAGGCTAATCCTCCACCTGCGGTGCCGGCACACCGGGTTCTAGTCCTGGTCGAGGTGCCGGATTCTTTCCCGGTTGCCCCTCTTCCAGTCCAGTTCTCTGTTGTGGCCCCAGGAAGGCAGTGGAGGATGGCCCAAATGCTTGGGCCCTGTACCCGCATGGAAGATCAGGAGAAACACCTGGCTCCTGGCTTCGGATCAGCGTGGTGCGCCGGCCGCAGAGCGCTGGCCACGGCAGTCATTGGAGGGTGAACAAACGGTAAAGGAAGACCTTTCTTTGTCTCTCTCTCTCACTGTCCACTCTGCCTGTCAAAAAAAAAAAAATCCTATCATATGCAAACATATAATTTTACTGCTTCCTTTCCAATTTGGAGGCCTTTTTTTCCTTTTATTGCCCCCAATTGCTCCCCCCACAATTGCTTTCATACTCTTGTAATTATTTTGAAGTATATAACAGATTATTGTAGACCATAGTTGCCCCTCTAGGCTATAGAACATCAGAATATTGTGCATTTTTTAAAAAGAACATATTTATTTATTTGAGAAGCAGAGAGATAGGAAAACAGATACAGGGAACCCCCATGTACTAGTTCACTCCACCAGATGCCTGCAATGGCCCATACTAGGCTTGGTTAAAGTTGGGAGCTGGGAACATATTCCAGGAGTTCCAGATAAATGTCAAGAACCCAATTACTGGAGCCATCACTGCTTCCTCTGAGGGTCTACATTGCTGGAAGCTGGAGTCAGGAGCTGGAGACAGGCATTGAACTCTGATGTGGAATGCAGGCATCTTAACCAGCATCTTAATCTTAAGTTTCTTTTTTTTTTATTGGAAAGGCAGAGTTACAAAGAGAGAGGGGGAAAGACAGAAAGAGATTTTCCATCCTCTGGTTCATTCCCCCAAGATGACCGCAATGGCCAAAGCTGCGCTGATCTGAAGCCAGGCCAATCCAAAGCCAAGAGCCAAGAGCTTCTTCTGGGTCTCCCACATGGATGCAGGGGCCCAAACACTTGGCATCTTTTGCTGCTTTCTCAGGCACATTAGCAAGGATCAGATATGGAACAGTCAGATTCGAACCCAGAGCCCATATGGGATGCCCAGAACCCATATGGGATGCCAGGGCTGCAGGAGTGGCTTAACTTGCTGCACCACAGCGCCGACCTACACCCCATGTTTTTTAAGGCAAGCATCTTTACCTATAAATTTTCTCCTCACACTGGGGCTAGCATTTTGGCATAGAGAATTAAGCTACCACTTGCGATGCCAGCATCCAATATGGGTGCCAGTGTGAGTCCTGGCTGCTCTACTTCTTGCTGATTCAGCTCTCTGCTATGGCCTGGGAATGCAGCAGAAGATGGCCCGAGTGCTTGGGCACCTGCACCCGTGTGGGAGACCCAGGTGAAATTCCTGGATCCTGGTTTCAGCCTGGGCCAATCTTGGCTGTTGTGGCCATTTGGTGAATGAACCAGCTGATGGAAGATCTCTCTCTCTCTCTCTCTCTCTCTCTCTCTCTCTCTCCCCCCCTTTCTCTCTCTTCTCTAACTCTGCCTTTCAAGTAAGTATATAAATCATTTTTTAAAGATTTATTTATTTATTTATTTGGAAATCAGAGTTACACAGAGAGAGGAGAGGCAGAGAGAGATAGAGAGGTCTTCCATCCGATGGCTCACTCCCCAGATGGCCACAACAGCCGGAGCTGCGCCAGTTCTTCTGGGTCTCCCACATGGTTGCAGGGGCCCGAGGACTTGGGCCATCTTCTGCTGCTTTCCCAGGCCATAGCAGAGAGCTGGATCAGAAGTGGAGCAGCCAGGACTCAAACCGGCACCCATATGGGATGCTGGCACTGCAGGTGGCAGCTTTACCCATTATGCCACAGCGCTGGCCCCCTTGTAACCTTTTTTGATACAAAGTTTGCCTTATCTGATATTGGCACAGCCATCTTTCCTCTCTCTTGCTCACTCTTTTCAGTAGAGTATCTATTTCTATTCTTAACTTTCAATTTGTGTCTTTGGATCTAAAATGAATCTCATGGGGCTAGCATTGTGGCTTGAGTCCCTGCTGCTCTGCTTCCAATCCAGCTCCCTACCGATGCACCTGAGAAAGTAGTGGAAGATGGCGTAAGTGCTTGGGTCACTGCACCCATGTGGGAGACCCAGATGAAGCTCCTGGCTTCAGTCTAGGCCAGTCTTGGGTGTTGCAGCCATTTGGGGAATAAGCCAGTGGATGGAAGATCTGTCTTCTCTCTGTCTTTCCCTCTCTCTCTAACTCTGCCTTTCAAATAAATAACTAAATGTTTTAAAAAATGAGTCTCATGTAAACCACATATAGTTGAAAAACATTTTTAAAACTCCAATCTGTCAGTTGGAAAATTTAATCCATTTACTTTTAAAGTAATTACTGATGAAGGACTTATTTCTGCCATCTTGCTCTTTGTTTTCTTTAGACCTTACGTCCCTTGTCCCTCATTGCCTGTATTACTGTCTTCTTTAGTGTTTAGCTGAATTCTGTAGTGAAGCTGTCATACTTCCTTCTCATTTCCTTCTGTGTATGTGCTGCAGCTGTTTTCTTCATGACTACTATGGGTATTGCATTTACATCCTAAAGTTGTGAAACTCTAATTCGAATTTTTACCAGCATAATTTCAATGGCATGCAGAACAATCTGCTTCATGGTAAAATATATAGTATGTATTTAATTTATTTGTCATGGAAGGAGGCAGAAAGAGAGAGAATGCTGTCGTTCTTTGCTTTATTCTCCAAATACCTGGAAGCTGGGAACTCGATCAGGGTCTCCCACATGGATGCAAGGAACCTGCTACTTAACCATCACCTGTTACCTACCAGGGTGTGTATTAGCAGGAGGCTAGAATCACAGTGGAGTTCAGACTCAAACCCAGGTGCTCTGATGTTGGATGCAGGCATCTTAACCATGTCTTAACTGCTAGGACGAATGTCTACCCCAAAACTCTGCTCCTTTAACAGTACCATCACTGCCCCTTTCAGTTGTTGTCGTAAAATTACATCTTTTATATTTTATGCCCCCAAACAGAAACTAACAGTTATTTGAAATGCATTGATCTCTTAAATTATGTAGAAAGCAAATGTAGAGGGATGGCCGGCTGGACAGACTAACAGGCTGCTGCACTGCAGAGGCTCATGGCAGGGGTGGTGCTCAGGGCTGGCAGCACACGTCCTGGGTCTACTACAGGACCCGCTCATCACGCTGGAGCCCTGGGAGCACACTGTGTTCAGTGCCACGCTGGTTTCCATTGTGGGGATGGCGTTGACATGGGATACGTCTGCATGTCCCAGCACATCAAGGGGATATTGCACTACTTTGAAATTGGACAGTGACCTAGGTGTGACCAGGACAGAGAGGTTCCGTGCAGAAGACCCACGTTACGAAGGTGGAATGAGACTGTCAGATGTCAAAGGATGCTCTCCTAGGTTGCAGATGTCAGCATAACCAACCTTATAAAGACTAAGATTCGTGAGTAGAACAGGAAAATGACCTTAACTTGTATGTTGTGTTCTTATTTTTAATTTAAAAAGAGGCTCCTATATAATAGTTCTTGTCTGTTTTAACATTGCAGTGTAATATCAGTACTTTCTTAACCTTTGTATTTTTCAATATTACCCCCCATGAAAGCTTTTTTAAATGTAACTTTGAGTATGTTTTAATTGCCTGCTATTTTAAAACCCAAAGTCATTCATTTTCATTGCTTTTGTGTGCAATTACATCTGCCTTGGTATATTTCCACTCTTGAAAAGTTCTGCAAGAAACTATACAAGACTTGGAGCAGGCGGAGGGGGAGGAGAGGATATTTAATTGAAAACCAGTTACAAAAGACTTATCTGTAAGTCGGAGCCCAGGAGTACAATTTAAGATATCTGTACTCTGCAGCTTTTGCTTTAAAACTGTTAAAGAGTTTCTTAACAATGAAAAAGAAAAGACCTTGCTAAAGTTAAAACAAAGAACATTTCACCTTTTAAGCATTTAATTCTTATGTGGAATTTTTCCAGAAAATAAGAGATAATTCTTGTGTCAGAGGTGGTTACGCAGCACTCTTATGTAATGGTTATATAATGTGGAGTCTTTAACAGAAGATGAATCAGCTTCCTCTGGGGGCCACTGTGAACAGTGTACTTCCTGGAGTTTAGTTTCTTGATTGTAGTGGGTTCTGCAAATGCATCTGCACATTGCAATAGCATAGGATGAGGTCGTTTGTTAACAACTATAGCAAAAAGAAGTGTAAACTTGGTTCATAACTTTTTACCTTTTGTATTATTTTTAAGATTTTCTTCCTTAAACATAAAACAGCTAGTTTTTAATGTAAGGTCATGAAATTCAAAGAGGGAAAAAAAGATTTTCAAGTTATAAACCAGTTACAGTAATACTAGCTTTTAGAGTATTTTTAAAAAATATGTTAGTCTCTTTAACCGTCATGGTCACAAACCACTAAAAAATAATAATGGCTTTGGAAATGCCTATGTATTTACTCTTATTTCTCCATAGGGATTCAAGTTACCATCTAGTGTCCTTTTATTTCATCCTAATAGATTCCCTTGAAAATGTCTTGCAGGGCAAGAATAGTAATTAACTTGCAGGTCTAATGATAATGAGCTCCCTCAGCTTTTGTGTATCTGGGAATGTGTTAATTTAGCCCTCAGGGTTTTTTTAAAAGGCAGAGAGAGCAAGAGAGAAACAAAGACAGTCCATGCCCACATCCCAGCAGCACCTTAACTGCTACACCAAATGCCCAACCCGAAGTACTTGGTTCTTTTTTCCTTTTAAATTTATTTATTTATTATTTATTTATTTGAAAGTCAGAGAGACAGAGACATGGAAGATCCCCAAGAGCCTGGAACAGCCAGAGCTGGACCAAGCTGAAGGCAGAGACTGGGACCCAATCTGGGTCTCCCATGTGGGTGGCAGAGACCCAAGTACCTGAGCCACCATCAGCTGCCTCTGATGAGGTCCATTAGCAGGAAGCTGAAGTAAGAGCTGGAGCTGGGACTTGAACCAGGCACTGTGATGCGAGATGTTGGCAGCAGCACTTGACCCTTTGTTCCAAATGTCCACTCCTAGTTCCTCAGTTTTGAAGGACAGTTTTATTGGATATGTGAGGTGCTACAAAACATTCATGGAAAAATGAAATTAAAAATATGAGTTTATTTTGGTACATGAAAATTTGGAGCGCACAATTTTTTTTCATAATACATGGCAATTACTTCAAGTGTTGTCTCTGCTCTTCTCTGTCTCTTCTCATTCTAGCACCCCAGCAATGCATTTATTGGTCCTGCTGGATGGTGCTCCGTGGGCCCCTTAGGCTTTTATTTTTGTACCTCAGACTCAGTAATTTTTAAGCTCATTTATTCTTTCTTCTCAGGGCTCATATTTGCCTTTGAATCTCCCTAATGAATTCTAAACTTTATTATTGTATTTTTCTGCTCCAGAATGTCTTTTGTTTATTTTTACGTTTTTCTATTTCTATATTGAAATTTCTACTTTGATCCTACATAATTTTTGCCTTTTTTCTTTTTATTTTCTCTATTTTTTCTTTTAGTTCCCTGAATACCTATGAGATCCTTGTTTTAGAGGCTCTACAGAGGAAATCTGTCATAAGGTCCTTTTTTATTTGTTTTTTAAAGATTTACTTATTTTATTTGAAAGTCAAAGTTACACAGAGAGAGGAGAGGCAGATGGAGAGAAGTCTTCCATCCTCTGGTTCACTCCCCAATTGAACACAATAGCCAGAGCTGCACTGATCCGGAGCTGATCTGAAGCCAGGAGCCAGGAGCCAGGAGCCAGGAGCCAGGAGCTTCTTCAGGTTCTCCCATGTGAGTGCAGGGGCCAAATGACTTGGACCCCACTTCCACTGCTTTCCCAGGCCATAGCAGAGAGCTGGATCGGAAATGGAGCAGCCGGGACTCCAACTGACGCCCATAGAAGATGCCAGCACTACAGGTGGTGGCTTTACCCACAACGCCACAGTGCCCGCCCCGTCATAAGGTCTTCATCCGGGAAAGTTTCTGTTTGTTTTTTTTTCCCCTGAAGAGGCCTTACTTTCTTGCCTTTTAGCGTACCTTGTCATTTTTTGGTTGCTGAAAATTGGATAGTCAAAACAAAAAATGTGGTAATTCTAGAAATCATATCCCACCCACCTCCCATTTCACCAGGATTTGCTGGGGTTTTTTTGTTTCTATTTACTAGCTATTATTATTATTATTATTATTATTATTATTATTTGCATGCCAAAGACCAGCTTCAGGTATAACTTAAGGTTTTCTTGGATCTTTTCTGAGCCTGTGGATATGTGTGCTCACATACTAATTTTCCCTGTAGATGCACTTGTTTTGATTATTTTAGTCTTTAATATCTGACTCCCAAAGGAGAAAAAGCAAAAAATGATCGTGATTTCTAGTTTCACTTCATTGTCTCTAGAACAGAGGAAGAGGGGGAGGGGGAGGGGGAGGTGTGATTTCAACCTTCTTAAATTTATTAAGGCTTCCTTTGTAATCCAATCCATGATCTACACTGCAGAAAGTTCTCTACACTCTTGAGACAAATTCTATTCTGTTGCCTTGGTGTTGATTGTTTTTATGCATCTATCAGGTTCATTTATTCTATAGGAGTCATTCACGTACTTCTGTGTCCTTGCTAATTTTCTCTCTGGATTTTCTATTTGTTATTTAATATGGGGCAACTAAGCTCCTTCCTATTATTATATTATAATGCATTTACCCTTTGATTCTGTCAATATGTGCTTTAGATATTAAGGTGTTCTGATGTTGGATGCATGTATAATTGTTATAGCTTTCTTTTGGATTGGCTCTTTTATCATTATATAATGTCTTAATCTCTTATAACTTTTGATTTACAGTCTATTTAGCTTGATATTAGTATAGTTGCCTTTGATTTTTTTTGCTTACCATTTGCATGGAACAACTTTTTTGCATTCTTCCACTTTTAGTCTGTGTCATTGGATCTAGAGTGAGACTCTTGTTAACAGCATTAATTGGATCATACTTATAAATTTATTTGGGGAGTTTAACCCTAATCTTCATTTAAAGTAATTATTACCAGTTTGTTGTTTTCTGTCAGTGTTTTAGTTCTTTGGCTTGTCTCCTCCCCTCTCTCTTCCTTTGGTTTTTGTTGACTTTCTTTTTGTAGGGGATGAGGGTATATATGATATTGATTTTTTTTTTCTTTAGTACTGGGTTTTTGTGGGTTTTTGTGTGTGTGTGTGTGGGTGTGTGTGATGGTGGTGGTTACTTGGGGTTTACCTAAGATAACTTAAAGTTATAACCATCTGTTTCAAGTTAATGACAACTTAAATTCAATTGCACATAAAAAATTAAATGCTTAAATTCTCTCAGTCCCCTTGCTATATGTTTTATTATTATAATTTACATCTATTCATGTTATAGATCTTTAAGCATATTTTAGATGTAGTTACTTTTAATACTTATTTTAAAAGATTTATTTACTTATTTGAAAGGCACAGTTACACAGTGAGAAGGGAGAAGGGGAGACAGAGACAGAGAAAGAGAGAGATCGTCCATCTGCTAATTCACTTCTCAAATGGCTACAATGACCAGGGCTGGACTAGGCCAAAGCCAGGAGCCTGGAACTCCATCCAGGTCTTTCAAGGAGGTGGCAGGGACCGAAGTACTTAACCCATCTTCTGCTTTGCCAGGCACATCAGCAGGGAGCTGGATCAGAAGTGGAGCAGCAAGGCCTCAAACCTGCACTCATACAGGATGCCAGCACTGTGGGCAGTGATTTAACCCCTGTGCCAGAGCATTGGCCCAAGTCCCTCTCTCTTTTAACTTTTATTCTAGAATTGAAGCGATTTGCTCACCACAATTACAGTGAGAGAGTATTCAGCATTTTTCTATGTATTGCACTTTAGCCACGAGCTTCATACTTTCCTATGCTTTTTTACTGCTCATTAGTGTTCCTTAGTTTCAACTTGAAGAGGGCCCTCTGGCATTTATTGTAAGGCAAGTCCAAGGGTAATGAACTCTTTCCGTTTTTGTTTGGAGAAGTCTATCATTTTCAAACACAGCTGTGCGAGGCGCTGTGTTGCTGGTTGGCAGCTTCTTTCCTCTGCACTTGGGACCTGCGTTTCGTTCCCTCCCACTTGCAGTGTTTCTGCTGAAAAGTCCCTGCTGTCCGTGCAGGGGCTCCGCTGTATGCAGTGACTTGTCTTCTTGGTGCTTTCAGAATTCTCTCTGACTTTCGGCAGTCTGATACTAGTGTGTCTGCTGCGGGTGTATTCAGTGTGATCTCACTTGTTAGATACTGGTCTTCCTGGACTGCATGTGTGTCCCATTCCCCAGATCTGGCAACTTTTCAGTTACTGTTTCTTTTAAGTGCTTTTCTGGTCATTTCTTTCCCTCTCTTTCTTCTAGAATTCTCCTGAGTCTATTAGTCTGCTTGATGATGTCTCCTAGTCGATTAGGACTTCTTCACTCTCCCTCATCCTACTTTCTTTTGGCTCTTCGGACTGAATCATTCCTGTCTGTCCTCCTGATTGCCGATTCCTTTTTCTGCTTGATCTTGTCTAGTGTTGAACCCCTCGAGTGATTTTGTTTAAATGCAGTTATATTCTGCAGCTCCATAATTTGATACTTTAAAAAAATTGGTAGGGTCTTTTAAAAATGTTTTATTTGTTAATTTTTATCTGCTTGAAAGGCAGAGCAACAGACAGACACACACACACACACGGGGGACAGAGAGAAAGGTTATCTTTCATCCATCGGTTCATTTCCCATACTCCTGCAGGAGCCAGGACTGCGCAGACTGAAGCCAGAAGCTAGGAACTCCATCTGGGTCTAGCATGTGGGTGGGCAAGGGCCCTGTCACTTGAGTCATCACTCACTGCCTCCCAGGATGCATTAGCATGAAGCTGGAGTGGAAACGGGGAGTAGCTAGGACTCAAGTGGAGTCCTGCAGGATGGGAAGCAGGCATCCCAAGTGGCAGCCTATCCCGCTGTGCCACAATGCCTACCCCTGTTGGTACTTTTCCATATATTCTTTCTCTTTGTTGAAATTTTAGTTTTGACCTCAGCATCTTTGTGACAGTTATTTTGATTCTCCATCAGGTAAATCATATAGCTCCATTTCATCTGAGTGAGTATCTGGTGTTTTATCTTGTTCCTTTGTTTGAAACATCTTAGCTTGATTTTTTTTTCCTTCTTTCTGGACTCTCCTCGTGTTGTGTCTCCTCATTGGGAAATGCAGGCACCTTTCCCAGTGTTCACTGACTGGTTTCATACAGGAGTTTCTGAGGGCCTCTACCAACTCTCCAGGAGAGTCAGGCCGCTGTGCTTGTCTGCTATCTCTGTGCAAAGCAGGGGGAGCATCTTTAGACTGGTTCATGCCAGTCTAAAACCACCATTTATGTCATCCGCCTGGCAGTAAACTGTACCAGAGCTCCAAGACTGGCCAGACAGAAGCCAGTTCTCCAGGGACATCCCCCTCAGAAAAATTGGATTGGAAAAGCAAACCAACTCCTTTCCTCTCCTGGGAGCAGCTGGAATCTAGGGGAATTATTCCTGATTCGACAGCACCTGCCAGGGGTAGGGATTTCAGCAAGATGGTGTCCTGCATCTTTCTGTGGGCTTTCACGCTTCTCATTTTGCATTCATCCAGGGTGAACGTGCCTGTCAGTAGTTTCTTACAAGTTTGCCAACTGTTACTAAATCAGCATACTTGTTGGGTGGAGAAGAGTTCAGGGCTTCCTACTTTGCCTTCTTGCTGATGTTACTGCCTAGTTGTATCACTTTATGTTCTAATATTAACGCATTTTGCAGAGAATCTGTCTCTCACACATTTCTTAAAGATTTATTTATTTATTTGAAAGTCAGATTTATACACAGAGAGGAGAGGCAGAGAGAGAGAGAGAGAGAGAGAGAGAGAGAGAGAGAGGTCTTCCATTCACTGGTTCACTCCCCAATTGGCTGGAATGGCCAGAGCTGCACCAATCCAAGGCCAGGAGCCAGGAGCTTCTTCCAGGTCTCCCATGCGGGTACAGGGGCCCAAGAACTTGGGCCATCTTCTACTGATTTCCCAGGCCATAGCAGAGAGCTGGATCAGAAATGAAGCAACCGGGACTCAAGCCAGCGCCCATATAGGATGCTGGTACTGCAGGTGGCAGCTTTACCTGCTACGGCATAGCACCAGCCCCTCACACATTGTTTTTTAAAAGATACCTTTTATTTTTATACAAACATGATACTTTTAAAACCTTTACAACCAGTCTATTTTATTTTTCTCTTAAAAAACATTTATTTTTATATACTTGAAAGCCAGAATGACAGAAAAAGGAGGCAGCAGAGGAGGGAGAGATCTTCCATCTGCTGGTTCACTCCTCAAATGTCTGCAGCAGCCAGGGCTGGTAAGAGCCAGGAGCCAGAATCTATCAGAGTCTCCCACCACTACTTGAGCCATAATCTGCTCCCTTCCTGGATGTAATAACAGGAAGCTGGACAGGAAGTTTGGTAGCCAGGACTCGAAATGGCCTTTCAATATAAGATGCAAGTGATTTAACCTGCTGTGCCGCCATGCCTCCAACCCAATAACCATTCTATTTTTAAAGGACAGATTTTCCAAAGTAACATCTCGTGTGTGTGTGTGTGTGTGTGTGTGTGTGTTAGGGAGTGTTTTTTCATGAAGTATTTGTGGCTCCAGATTGATGAATCACAGGGGAATATAACAGAGGGATGCTGAGTAGTGGCCAGGAGTGTGAACCTTGGAGTTACTGAAGTAGTCATGTGACCCTGGGTAAGTATTTACATGTGACCCTGGGTAAGTATTTATTCTCTTTGCATTGGTTTCCTCCTTTTAAAAATGAGGTTGATGACCCTTCCTTTCATGGAAGACTGTTGTGGATATTAAGTGTATTTTACATTGTATCAAACACTTTACATACAATCAGTGCTTAATGAATTGTGATCACGTTTGTTCCAGAGAGAGATGACAGAGATTGTCTTGCAAAATATAATAGTATAATTTGATATCCGGATTTTATATAACCTTTGCTATGAAATAGTAGTCTCTTATTCAATGATAGTGGTGAAGATTATTTTTAAAGATTAGTTGATTGATTGATTGATTTGAAAGAGTTACAGAGAGGCAGAGGCAGAGAGAGAGAAAGGTTTCCATCCACTGGTTAACTTCTCAAATAGCCGCAATGGCCACAGCAGGGCCGATCCAAAGCCTAGAGCCAGGAGTTTCTTCCAGGTCTCCCATAAGGATGCAGGGGCCCAGACATTTGGGCCATCTCCCACTGCCTTCCCAGGCCACAGCATGGATTGGAAGTGGAGCATCCAGGTCTCGAACCGACACCCATATTGGATGCAGGTACTGCAGGTGGAGGCCCTACCTGCTACACCACAGCACTGGCCCCTGGTGAAGATATTTTAAAGTAACTTATAGAAGCTGCTCAATGATAAAACAAATATTTAACAAGAAAGCATTCTGTTAATTCATTTATACCATGTCCAAAATGCATCTGAAATATAGCTAACTGCAGAAGTTATGCATAGTTTTTCTAGTCAAGCAAGCAATAAACATGTCTTCCAACACATCATAAAATAGTAACATTAAAGCATTTACTCCATAATCTCATGTTTTGTCCTTTTACCCTTCAAAAACAGCTGATACTTTCTGATAATATAAAAAAATTTTAATTGTGAATGATGAGGGGTTTTTAATAACTGATAATAGTCTATTTCCCTTATTGTATATTCTTTGTAGGTAGTAAAATAAAGGAATTGCAAAAGTAAAAATATGGCTAACCTAATAATAAATAATTCAAGAAACATCTGTTAAGGCCTACCAAATGGGAAAGATAGGTAATATACAAGATTTAAATAAACATTAAGTTATTTAGGTAACAGACATAATATAAGCAAAGTTCCTGAGACAGAACTCAGCTTCTTTTTTTTTTAAAGATTTATTTATTTATTTATTTGAAAGGCAGAATTACAGAGAGGCGGGGCGGGGGGGGGGGGGAGAGGGAGGAGAGGCTGGCGCTGTGGCGCAGCAGGTAAAGTCCTGGCCTGAATCAATGGCTTCCTATATGAGTGCCAGTTCAAACCCCGGTTGCTCCTCTTCCAATCCAGCTCTCTGCTATAGCCTGGTATGGCCTATGTCCTTGGGCCCCTGCACCTGCCTGGGAGACCTGGAAGAAGCTCCTGGCTCCTGGCTCGGATCAGCACATTTCCCGCCATTGCAGCTATCTGGGGGAGTGAACCAGTGGATGAAAGACTTTCTCTCTCTCTGTCTCTACCTCTCTCTGTAACTCTGTCTTTCAAATAAATAAAATAAATCTTAAAGAGAGAGAGAGAGAGGTCTTCCATCCACTGGTTCACTCCCCAGATATCCGCAATGGCCAGAGCTGTGCTAATCCGAAGACAGGAGCCAGGAGCTTCTTCTGGGTCTCCCACGTGGGTGCAGGAACCCAAGGAGTTGGACTGGCTTCTACTGCTTTCCCAGGCCATAGCAGAGAGCTGGATTGGAAGTGGAGCAGCTGGGACTTGAACCACCCCATATAGGATGCTGGCGCTGCAGGCAGTGGCCTTACCCGCTACGCCACAGCACCGGCCCCAGAACTCTGTATTTCTAAGAGATAGAACTTAAGTGGCCACAGCACAGCAAAGAGAAGAGAAGGGAGGTATCATGGCTTATCTCATCTGAGATAAATAAAAATTAATCCTCCGTAGCAATAATAGCACATCTATAAGAACTAGAATTTATTCACACATAAAATCAACTTAGTCTGAAAAAACACAAATGAGAGAGTGATAATAAAACTTTTTATCTCTGCATCTCAATGTAACTCAACAAGAATGGCTTATTATGAGTGTATTTGCAATAGATAGCTGAAATTAAACAAAAATGTAATTAACACATTACATACCTGCAAAAGCAAATCAGGGGCCAGTGCCATAGTGCAGTAGGTTTAATCCTCTGCCTGCAGCGCTGGCATCTCATATGGGCGCCAGTTCTAATCCCAGCTGCTCCACTTCCAGTCCAGCTCTCTGCTATGGCCTGGGGAAGCAACAGAGGATGGCCCAAGTCCTTGGGCCCCCACATCCATGTGGGAGACTGGGAAGAAGCACCTGGCTCCTGGATTTGGATCGGCCTAGCTCCAGCCTTTGCAGCTATCTGGGGAGTGAACCAATGGAAGGAAGAC
This sequence comes from Sylvilagus floridanus, assembly GCA_949820135.1. Taxonomy (NCBI): domain Eukaryota; kingdom Metazoa; phylum Chordata; class Mammalia; order Lagomorpha; family Leporidae; genus Sylvilagus; species Sylvilagus floridanus. The sequence goes on along the minus strand of OX463228.1, from coordinate 14,529,639 downwards.
CTCTCTCTCTGTCTCTCCCTCTCACTGTCTGTAACTCTACCTCTCAAATAAAATAAATAAAATTTTTTAAAAAAATTTAAAACAAATAAATATAACACTGTTGTATATCTTCTGTAATTAATGAATTATGGAGGAAATAAGTTTCTTGTCTGCTTCTGTTGATTAAAATACCATCCATATATGTTGACTCCTCCTTACTCTTTGAAATTCAACTCAAACACAGATATGCAGTGCTTTCTGTGATTTCACTAAACACATTCTAGCAGTTCTTGTAGCTCCAAAAATACTTTGCTTATGCTTGTTATCACAGATTTTAAAACATCCTCTCAGGGCTGGCATTGTGGCATAGCTGGTTAAGCCACTGGCAGCCATGCTGGCATGCCATATGGGTGCCGGTTCAAAACCCAGCTGCTCCACTTCTGAACCAGCTCCCTGCTACTGTGCCTGAGCAGGCAGCAGAGAATGGCCCAAGTGCTTGGGCCCCTGCATCTACATGGGGGAAGGAGAACCAGATGCAGCTCCTGGCTTCGACCTGGCTCAGCCCTGGCCATTACAGCCATTTGGGGAGGGAACTAGCAGATGCAAGATCTCCCTCTCTTCCTCTCTCCCTCTTTTCCTCTCTCCCTCTCTTCCTCTCTTCCTCTCTCCCTCTGTCTCTTCCTCTCTGTAACTCTGACTTTCAAATAAATAAATAAACCTTTTTAAAAAAAAGCAGTCTTTTTTATATTCTTGAAACTACTTCAATATTCTTGAAAATATTTGCAATTAAAATATATTTGCCTTAATAGATTTCTAGCTTGACCTAAAGTATATGGTTTCTTTTGCTATTTGCATTTTTTAAAAAGATTTATTTACTTATTTGAAAGTCAGAGTTATAGCGAGAGAGGAGGAGACAGGAAAAGGACCTTCAATCTGCTGGTTCACTCCCCAAATGGCTGCAATGATTAGGGCTGGGCCAGGCCAAAGCCAAGGGGACACAGTTTCATGAGAGTCTCCCACATTGGTGCAGAGGCCCAAGCACCTGAGCCATCCTCTGCTGTTTCCCGGGTGCATTAGTAGGGAGCTGAACTGGAAGTGGAACAACCAGGACTCAAACCAGTACCCACTTGGGATACTGGCACTGCAGACAATGGCTTAACCTACTATATCACAGCACTGGCCCCTATTTGTTTGTAATTTTTTTGAAAGATTTATTTTTATTTATTTGAAAGACAGAGTTACAGAGAGACAGAGACAGAGACAGAGACAGAGGTCTTCCATCTGCTGGTTCACTCCCCAGATGGCCACATCTGTGCTGATCCGAAGCCAGGAGCCAGGAGCCAGGAGCCAGGAGCTTCCTCTGGGTCTCCCATGTGGATGCAGGGGCCCAAGGACTTGGGCCATCTTCTACTGCTTTCCCAGGCCATAGCAGAGAGCTGGATTGGAAGAGGAGCAGACGGGACTAGGACCAGCGTCCATATGGGATGCTGGTGCTTCAGGCCAGGGCTTTAACCTGCTGTGCCACAGCGTCGGCCCCTGTAATTTTTTAAAAAGATTTATTTATTTATTTGAAAGGTGGAATTACATAGAGAAGGAAAGGCAGAGAGAGAGAGAGGGGCAGGGGGAGGGGTCTGCCATCTGCTGGTTCGCTGCCCAATTGACCACAACTGCTGGAGCTGTGCTGATCCCAAACCAGGAGCCAGGAGCTTCTTCCAGGTCTCCCATGTGGGTTCAGGGGCCCAAGGACTTGGGCCATCTTCTGCTGTTTTCCCAGGCCGTAGCAGAGAGCTGGATCGGAAATAGAGCAGCTGGGACTCAAACCGGCGCCTATATGGGATGCCAGCACTGCAGGTGGTAGATTTATCCGCTGCGCCACAAAATTGGCCCCTTGTTTGTATTTTAAGCATAAAAATGTCTAACTGTAGCATTAGTCCTCATTAAATAATTATGTTTTTTTTTTGGAATGATCTTGAAAAAAATTGAGAAAAATGAATTGCAATTTGAAATGAACTTCAGAAAACAAGCTAACTGTAATGACAATGTATTTAAAATGTTTTTAAACAAAATAAGTTCACATCTTATTTGACATGAGATGGTATATTAGTAAAATTTGTAGGTGCAAGAGGAATTACACACCTGAGTTGAGAGCAGCTTCAGTATAGAGATTTGACTCCTGTCACTTCCTCAAAGAGGCCCTTCCTCCCTCCCATAGTTCCAAGGATACATATTCTACAGGTTCATAACACCCTGTGTACTTTCTTAATATCACATAACAGAATTGTAATTCTATAAAGAAGTACCGGGGCCAGTGTTGTAGCACAACTGGTAAAGCTGCAGCCTGCAGTGCAGGCATCCCATATGGGCACCTGTTTGGTCGTGGCTGCTCCTCTTCTGATCGAGATCCCTGCTAATGGCCTGAGAAAGCACCAGAAAATGGCCCAAGTGCTTGGGCCCCTGCCCCCACATGGGAGACCCAGATAAAGTTCCAGGCTCCTGCCTTAAGCCTGGCCCAGTGCTGGCTGTTGCAGCCATTTAGAGAGTGAACCAGGAGATGGGAGGTCTCTGTTTCTCTTTCTGTCTCTTCCTCTCTCTGCGTAATTCTGCCTTTCAAACATATAACTAAAGAAATCTAGAAAAAAAAATTATGTAGTTAATTGTTCCAAGTTTACATCTGCCACTAGACTGCTGTTCCAGGACGTGAGGGACTATGCTTGTCCACTGCTGTCTGTAAAACACCCAGCATCAGATTTTTCACGTCATAATGATCCATAGCTATTTGATGAATGAAGAATTACAATTCTTTTTGAAAATGACTCAAATTTACAGGAAGTAAAAGCTAGGGAAGAGTGCCTGAGAAACTGCCATCAAGTGTCTTGCTGCATAATGCAGCAAACTCCTCTGTTTACACAAAAGGGAAAGTGACTGTGCAGCAAGATCTGCTTTGTGTTAGCAGGATTACTCCTTTGTGGAAGGCACGGGCGACTCATACAGACAAGGATGGGAGAAAGCGCACCGATGTGCTGGCTCTCTGGACATTGTGCTTCTTAATGTTCACCTATCAATAAACACACTTGAGTGTGCTCTGGGTAGCAAGGGAGAACACACACACGCATCTGCACACACACAAGCCTCTTTGTACAAGAATTCTTTCATTTACACAATTTAACTTTTTTCATGATCTCTTTCTTCCTGTTTGTAAAACTAGGACTAGTCTAAAACAGCTATGTGGGATTTCATGAGAAGTTGTGTATATTTTTGTTTAGTTCCTAAATGACATGACACTTTAGAAGTCAGACAATCATATGCTTAACACAGAGATCAGTTTTAAGTACTGACATCATGTAAAACAACTATTCAGATTTCTGGTTTTTGTCATTTATTGCTATTTGTTAGTCACAATGATTACTTTGACAAGAGAATGCTAAAGGCTTAGCAATTTTTTCCAGGACTTCAAATATAGTTACCTTTTCTCTGGGCTATCAATATATGAGAGATGACATTTGATGGTCAATGCTTTTACCACATCTTTGTACATTAAGAAATGAAATTGGATCCAAAAGCATGTACTTTTATATGTTAATAAGCACATGTATAAAAACCTCTAGGAAGAATCCTTTTGTGAATTGTGAGGACTCCAAATCCAATATTATAAATGCATAAATAAAAAATAAAATTTGTTCAGATTTAGTCTTTTTAAAAGGTTTATTTATTAATGTGAGAGGCATAATTACAGAGAGAAAAAGGTCTTCCACTTACTGGTTCACTCCCCATATGGCCGAATGGCCAGAGTTGTGCTGATCCAAAACCAGGAGTCAGGAGCTTCTTTTAGGTCCCCAGCGTGGATGCAGGGACCCAAACACTTGGGCCATCCTCCGCTGCTTTCCCAGGCCATCAGCAGGGCGCTGGATCAGAAGTGGAACAGCTGAGACTCAAACCAGCGCCCATATGGGATGCCAGCACTGCAGGTGGATGTTTAAACCCTGCTACCACAGCGCCAGTCCCCAGACTTACTCTTACAAGCGAGTAGTTAACTAAGTGCGTTCTCATAATCAACTATGAGAAATGCTATAGGGTAGTATATTTTAGAAAATACTGGGTCAGCTGTTTTGTAAATGTTACTCTAGTGATTTAAAAAATTCTTTGTTACTATTTTCCAAAATGAAATACCCACTTGAAATTTTTCTTAAAAAGGTAGTCAGTATGTACCCTTTGCTGTATTTTTATTACTATAATATTAAGACATACATATAGTTGTTAAATTTAATATATGTAACGGTCATAATATACACACTGCATGAGGCCGGCTCTGTGGCGTAGTGGGTGAGGCCGCCATCTACAGTGCCGACATCCCATGTGGGCACCAGTTCAAGTCCTGGTTGCTCCATTTCCCATCCAGCTCTCTGCTGTGGCCTGGGAAAGCAGTAGAAGATGGCCCATATCCTTGGACCCCTGCACCTGCATGGGAGACCCAGAGGAGGCTCCTAACTCCTGGCTTCGGATCAGCGCAGCTCCGGCCGTTGTGGCCAATTGGGGAGTGAACTAGTGGATGGAGGACCTCTCTCTCTCTCTCTCTCTGCGTAACTCTTTCAAATAAATAAATAAATCTTTAAAAATATATATACACACTGTATAAGTGTGCTGATATATTATGTGTACATATTAATAGAAATAATGTAATATTATTGACATTTTGATTTTCTATTATTATTTATAGCCCTTGTCTATACTCTTGAGGAACAGTGTTTTTTCTACTTACTACTTGTTGAATTCTTTATTTAGTGGAGGGTTAAGCTTGTGATCATAACTGAAAGTATGTCATTGTAAAAATTGAAAGAAAAATAAGAAAAGAAGAAGGAAAGGGAGAGAGGGAAGATAAGGTGAGGAGTATCATTATACTGTTAAAGCTGTATATATGAAAGACATGAAATTTTTTTAAAAGTTAAAAAAATGTAGTTGATGTGTGACTGTTAAATTAGCAGTAATATTATACAGGGAATTAGCTTATATATGGAAGAAGGGAGAGCTTGACTTTTATATATCACACATTTCCTCTTTGTTAATTTCCATTCATTTGGGAAAGAAATTCTAGAAATAGCCCTTTTACATATATATATATATATATATATATGTCTTAGATTTCTTTGTTCACAAGTAATAGGAACTGATTCTGACTAAATTAAGACAAACCAAAGGAGAGAAAAGTGAAGAATGGGAATAGCTTGTGAAATGGAAGGAAAGCTGAGCAAACTGAGGACTAGGAACCTGGAAAGTTCCCGGGCTCCAGGTCTATTCGTGGAATGAATGAGGTCAGCTGCTTTCCCTCTTATATCACTCTGTTCAAGGTTCAGAATGCGACAACACCTGACTGGCTGAACCTGGGTTATGTGCTCACTCTTCACACCTTGATTGACTGCCTAGAGTGGGGGAAAGTGGTCTCCAAAGAGAAAGAATGGAATCTAGGTGAAAGGGAAGCTCAAGTATCACGTGTCCATAGCAATACAGCACACATGCTTTCTTACTGGTAGAAACTTTTTCCAAGTGGACAGCACCTTTTCCTTGTCAGAATTCATTCATTTATTCAACAAGTATTCAACGTGTACTATATGCTAGGCCTTGTAAGGTGTAAGGATACCAGACTAAGCAAATAAACATTGGTTTCTACATGATACAGTAAGTGCAAAAAAATACCTATATCGCAAATTAAAGAAAGAAGAAATGTAACGCACTCACCTCTCGGCTCCGTCGGATCCCTGTCACCCCCACATGCAGCTGTTCTCAAAACATAAACTTCAGCCATGCCCTCCTTGTCCAGAATAGCAACCTGAGCATTTTGTCATTTTCAAGAAACTGACCCTGTACATGTTACGTTTATATCTAAGTATTTAATGTTCTTGTTTAGTCACTCTGTTTGGTTTCCTTATCAGGTGGTAATAGAGTTCGAATTAATGTTGGAATAAATAGCATTGTGCTTTTAATTTTTATTTCTGCAAGTTCCTTGTTAGGAAACAGAATTGCAGTTAATTTTTTTTCTTCAACTAATTTTTATGTACAGAATATAAATATCTTCAAAAAGATACATTCCTTTATTTCATCAATGGTAAAAAGCCTTATTAAACAGAAACAAAGCCTAAATACAGATCACTAAAAGTGTATGAACATAGATCACAAAATGTAATTTTTACTTAAACAGTTACTTGCATGAGGCTGTTTTTAAGTTTCTTCACTGACAACCCCATTTTAACCATTGAACAAACTGTACTTAACAGTAGTAAAAATGTAAAAATTCAAATTTAAACATGAAAATATGAAATATGGGCTGGCGCTCTGGCTCATTTGGTTAATCCTCCGCCTGCGGTGCTGGCATCCCATATGGGCACTGGGTTCTAGTCCCTGTTGCTCCTCTTCCAGTCCAGCTCTCTGCTGTGGCCCGGGAGGGCAGTGGAGGATGGCCCAAGTGCTTGGGCCCTGCACCCGCATGGGAGACCCGGAAGAAGCTCCTGGCTCCTGGCTTCGGATCAGCACAGCACCAGCCGTAGTGGCCATTTGGGAACCAATGGAAGGAAGACCTTTCTCTCTGTCTCTCTCTCACTGTCTATAACTCGACCTGTCAAATAAAAAAATAAAGAAGATATGGAATAATAAAAAAGAACAGGAAGTATCTTCATTACCAAACAGATTAACAGATTTTCAGACACTCAGATACTTTCTGAGACATATCAAAACATCTACATCAAAGGCTGCATTCATCTGAGAGGTGTTAATACATGTTCATTGCTGAGACTGTTTGTAGCACTCATAGTGTATGCGAAGCAGCTTTAGACAACCATGGTTCACATTTGAGAAACACGTTTAAGCTTTATGCTACAACTTGCCAATTTAACATCATAGCTAACGTACTGACAATTACTCATTTCATATTTTTTCTTCTGAAACAATAAGCAAGTTATCATTTTTTAGGTATAATGGCACAACAGTTTTAATACAACTACCTATCTTCACAAAATAATTTTAATATTTTGAGCCTAGGCTAGCAACATCCTGCACTATGACTTTACTAGACACACACAAGCATTTTTTCCAAGTACAAATGTTAAAAGCAGAGTAACATAAGCAGTTGCCTATACAAAGATAAATAGACATTGCAGGTTATTTTCTTCTTGAATCATTTTTGCTCCATAGTAAACTTAAGCACATGGAAAAATGCTACATCTTCTTTATAATATTAAATTTTAAAATCCAAATACTTTGTATAATGGAAACCTTACCTGGCTGTACAAAGGCTCCCAAAGACAGTACAGTCATAAAGTTTCTTCTTTGTAGATTCCATTAATGTGTAGTTATTTTAGTACAGATAAATGCAGGACACTATTCCAGGTTATTGGGCAACAAAAATGTCAGTGTGTCACTACCTGTTTTTAAGTACAAGCGCACCACAACCACAACTGTGGCAAGTAAACGCCCTCACACGCCGTCCACTGCTTGTAGGGTTCCTTTCCCTGTACAGGAGCTAGTTTAATGGATTCTGTCTGATCTCAACCTATCTCTGAAAGTTCCTTTATTAAAAATTGTGAAATTTAACTAATGGAACATCTACAGTCTCAATAAGCTGGGTTTTTTTTCTTATTCTTCACTAACTAGTTCAAATATAGTATATAATGTTTAAAATGTTTATGGACACTTTATTAAAATGATTACAGATACTTAAAATACCATTAGTGGGTAAAATATTAACTGAAAAAAGGCACTAAGAGTATTTTTGAGACTATTTTTCCCTAACTAGAAAAGCCATAGGATTCATAATGAGCACAGATATAATGACGCTTTAACCCCGCTGTTCTACAACATCAATAATAAAAGTCAATGCCCAAAGCACAGGAAAGAAGAGCAGGGTTTCAGGAGAAAGATCTCGTGGACACTTGAATTTTGGATGCCTCCAACACAAAAGGATTCATAGTGCTTATACGCGCTATCACATTGTCATCCTTTAAGTAGTTCTAATCTTTATTTCATTTCTAATTTTATCCAGAAAGAAAAACCTAATTCATTACGTAATGTATCTTAGCAATTTCAGTCTTCAAGTATTCAAGTAATGCAAACCCAAGAATTTTCTTTTGTGGCAACAACACATTTATGGACTGAGCTTCAAAGATAGGGAAAATCCATTTAAAATAACTGATACACTCCTCTGCCCAAAGATATAAGAACTAAGACTTAACACTGTACTCACACAAATTGTAATAAAAGAAGAAAAAAATGGTCCAATATAATCAATGTCTTCTTTTTAAAAAGATTCAAAAACAAATTGCTTAATATGTGGCTAGATTCCCAGTAAAAGTTTATTCTGAAGTCTAAGGAACTACAGAAGAAAAACCAGAGTAAGTTCAATTTCCCTGCTGTTTCTCCATAAATGTTTCTATTGTTTACTGTGGATTTCCTTTGTACTTTTACTGGGAGATTTTCTGCCTTCACTTTTTTCATCGTGGTGACCACGTTTCTGAGAGTAGCACATCCTTGAGCATCTTTTCTAAGGCTGGACGAGTGGTGACAAATTCTTTCAATTTCTGTTTGTTATGGAAGGTCATTGTTTCACCTTCATTCATGAATGAGAGCTTTGCAGGGTACAGTATGGATGTGATGTCTTGTGGAGGTTTTGATTTGCATTTTCTGATGATTAGTGATGTTGAGTCTCCTCTCAGATACTGGTTGGCCATTTGGGTATCATCTTTGGAGAAATATCTACTCAGATTCTTTGTTCATTTTTAAAAAGATTAACTAATTTTAATTAATTTGAAAGGCAGAGTGGCAGAAAGAGAGAGAGTATAAAGAGAGTGAGAGAGAGAATCTTCCATTGACTAGTTCACTCTGCAACTACTTGGCCAGGCTGAAGCCAAGAACCTGGAATTCCTTTAGGGTCTCCCACATGGGTGGCAAGGGCCCAGGCACTGAGGCCATCTTCCACTGCTTTCCCAGGCACATAAAAGAGGGAGCTGGATCAGAGGCAGAGCCGCCAGGACATGAACCAGTGTTCCCATACAGGCTGCCACCGTCGCTAGCAGCAGCTTTGCCTGCAGCGCCTCACCTGCTGCACAACCCTGGCCCCATTTTCCTGTCATAGAGTTGTATCTATGCATTACGTTGAATCTGTTCTCTTTGTATTAATACCACATTAACATGAGAATTGTGCTGTAATTATTGTGCATTTGCTGTGACCCTGGTAATCTAATGTAGTAATAAACTCCTTAAGAAAGTAAATAATTGGTTTATTTGAATTTTTGTTGTGGAGTTGTAGTTCTTTATATATTCTGAATTTACCTCTCTTATCAGATGTGTGATCTGAAAATATTTTCTCCCATTCCATAGGCTGACTTTTCACTCTGTAGTATGCTTTGATGCACAGAAGTGTTTTGCCATATGCAAAGTCATGAACCTTCTCCTTTGTTTTCTCCTTGAAGTTTTATAGTTTTCGGTCTTAAATTTAGATCTTCTCTCCATTGTGAGCGAGTTTTTTGTATATGGGTAAGGTAAGAGTCTAATTTCATTTTCACGTGAATATCCAGTTTTCCCAACTGGATCCACATATCCTAGCACTGTTTATTATCAAAAACTGTTCTTTGCCCATGGAAAGATTGCAGATCACAGGCGGGTTTATTTTTGGTTTCTTTTTGTTCTCTTGATGTATCTGTCTTTATGCCAGTACCACATTATTCTGATTACTGTAGCTTTGTAGTAAGTTGTGAAATCAGGAGTTGTGGATCTCCCAGCTTTGTGTCAGACAGAATTATTTTGGCTGTTTGGAATCCTTTGTGATCCCATGTGAATTTAGGATGGATTTTGCTATTTCTGCAGAAATGTTACTGAAATTTTGATAGGGATAACATTGAATATTAGATCATCTTGAGTAGTACAGACATCCTAACAATATTAAGTCTTTTTTTTTTTTTTTGATAGGCAGAGTTATACAGTGAGAGAGAGACAGAGAGAAAGGTCTTCCTTTTCCATTGATTCACACACCCCCCAATGGCCGCTAAGGCCGGCGCTGCACTGATCCAAAGCCAGGTGCCAGGTGCTTCTCCTGGTCTCCCATGGGGTGCAGGGCCCAAGGACCTGGGCCATCCTCCACTGCACTCCCGGGCCACAGCAGAGAGCTGGACTGGAAGAGGAGCAACCAGGACAGAACCGGTGCCCCAACCGGGACTAGAACCCGGGGTGCCAGCGCCGCAGGCGGAGGATTAGTCTAGTGAGCTGCGGCGCTGGCCTCAATATTAAGTCTTATAAAGGTCAGTATTGTGGTGCAGAGTGTTAAGCTGCTACTTGCGATGATGGTATCCTATATGAGCACTGGTTCAAGTCCCAGCAGATCCACTTCTGATCCAGATTCCTGCTGATGCACCTGGGAAAAGCAGTGGGAGATGGTCCAAGTGATTGGGCCCCTGCCACCCATATGGGGGGCCTAGATGGAGTTCCAGGCTCCTGGCTGCCATTTGTCCCAGGGCAGCTTTTGTGGCCATTTGGAAGGTATACCAGCAGATGGAAGATCTCGTTCTGTTTCTTTCTTTCTTTCGCTCTCTCTGCCTCTCTGTAACTCTGCCTTTCAAGTAAATAATTCTGTTTTAAGTTTTTTTTTAAATATTGCATTTTCTAATCCATGAACATAGGATATCCTTCCAGTGAATTGTGTTGTATTTCATTTCTTTCAGCAATGTTTTGTAGTTTCAGTGTACAAATCTTTAGTGTAACTTCCCTGGCTAGGTTTATTCCTAGGTATTTTATTTTCTTTTATGCTACTATAAATAGAATTGTTTTCTTAACTTCCTTTTTAGATGATTCTTTGTGAATGTGTAGAAATGAAACTGAATTTTGTGTATTGATTTTGCATCCTGCAACTTTACCGAACTCATTTATTCTACCAGTTTGTATATGGGGGAGGGGGAACGTATAAACTAACACCATCTGCGAACAGATAATTTTACTTCTTCCTTTCCAATTTGGATATGATTTATTTCTTTTTCTCACCTAATTGTGTGACCAGACCTTCCAGTACTGTGTTGAACAGAAGCAGCGAAAACAAGCATCCTGACCCCTGACCTTAGGGGGGAAACGTTCAGTCTGTCTCCACTGAGTATCATGTTCCCTACGAACTTTTTTTTTTTTTTTGACAGGCAGAGTTAGACAGTGAGAGAGAGAGAGAGAGACAGACAGAAAGGTCTTCCTTTTCCGTTGGTTCACCCTCCAAGTGGCCGCTATGGCCAGCGCATTGCCAGGATCCTAAGCCAGGAGCCAGGTGCTTCCTCCTCTTCTCCCATGAGAATGCAGGGCCCAAGCACTTGGGCCATCCTCCACTGCCTTCCAGGGCCACAGCAGAGAGCTGGCCTGGAAGAGGGGCAACCGGGACAGAACCGGCGCCCCAATTGGGACTAGAACCTGGGGTGCTGGCGCCACAGGTGGAGGATTAGCCTATTGAGCCGTGGCGCCAGCCCCCTACGGATTTTTCTTATATTCCTTTTATCATGTCAGGGTAGTTTTGTTCTATTCCTAGTTTGCTAAGGTTTATTATTATTACTATCATTGTTGTTTATAATGCAAGTCCTTGCATGGTAATCTAAATCTGTTGTACTACTCATGCTAAGTTATACAAAATTGTACCACTTTAATTAAGGCTTTTAGTTTGCATTTGGCCACCTCCAAGTAGCTGTAACATTAGGTTGGATAGACACAGGATCTTTACACCCAAACGTTAATGCATACAAAGCAACAAGGCATTGCTAAAGAAAACACCAATAATTACTGCCAATTAGGCCTTGTGACCAATTACGCATGATTAAAATTACTTCCTACATTCACATCAGCAGTACTCAGCCATCACTTAACAGCTCAACGAAAGCGTTACACGTGTGAAATAAGCACTAACAGGCAAAAGTTCTGAACCTGTCCAGTCGGTGTTGCAAGTACAGTGACGCATGAGCAAGCGAGGAGTTCACAGCGAGAATTCATAGCTGCAGGGGCTGAAATGCTTTACAAAAACTATGGAATCATTTTCTCAAAGTTTATACTTTCTAAGAGTATGTACTTTTTGTTTCTGAAAGTTATACTTCTTGTTGGAGACCCCCACTGGACACACAACTATAAACATTTTTCTCTGTGTAAACAAAAATGGAAACGTATAATAAAATTTGAAAAGTCTGGACATTTCCTTCCCAACAGATATTAAAGGCAACATCTTTAAGACATAATACAGAAATGACTATCATTTCAAAGACAAGATCACTGTCTCCATAACTTTTATATATATATATACACACACATACATAACTGCATTAATCAGAGTGCTTAGTTTGTACAATACAATGATAATTGCCTTGAATTTCTTTTTAAAAATTACAATAAGTGCCATGTATCAAAGAAGCAAAGTTATCTGAAGTAGCATTTATAGGAACTCTTTGGACTTTGTTATGCTAAAATAGTGGTGCTTTTATGATTTACATTACTGTACTCTCCAGTACAAAACATGAGCATGTTAAAGTACACAGTATACCATTTTCATACATGCGGCTGTAATACTGGATGTAGTGTCTGGTTTTGTGAGCTGCATACTCCTGGGCTATGCTATAAGTATCTCCCTTGTGGTACTGGGAAGTGATTAGAATGTGCAAACTGATAAGATGGCCTCTTACAGGGTGGCACCACAGGAAAGTCCATTGTAGATGCTGGTAGGTTAAACAAAGGTGGAGGGCTGGTGTTGTTGAATTGGACACACTTAGTATATATATATATATATATATATATATATATATATTTTTAAAGATTTATTTTATTTATTTGAAAGAGTTAAAGAGAGAGGTAGAGACAGAGAGAGAGGTCTTCCATCTGCCGGTTCACTCCCTGGATGGCCACAATGGCTAGAGCTGCGCCTATCCAAAGGCAGGAGCCAGGAATTCTTCCAGGTCTCCCACACAGGTACAGAGGCCCTAGGACTTGGGCCATTTTCTACTGCTTTCCCAGGCCATAGCAGAGAGGTGGATTGGAAGAGGAGCAGCCAGGACTAGAACCAGTGCCCATGTGGGATACCAGTGTTTCAGGCCAGGGCTTTAACCTGCTGCACCACAGCGCTGGCTCCAACACACTTAGGATATTAAAGCCGATAACACGATGACTTTTCCCTGGGCCTTCCCAGGCACTGGAATTCTTCCATTAATTCACTGCACTAGGTCATAAAAGAAGTCATTAACATTTATTTTTTATTTTGCAGAGTATTTAAGAATGCGCAGTTGTTCTGTTGTCTTGCTGGATTTTGACCTCTTTCCTTTCCTGCAACTCTTTGATCTTCCGAGTCACACTTACTACCAGCCAGAATCGCTGGAACATCTTCAGCGTCTCTAACTGGAAGAATCTGCTCTCTCCGATCCTGTAGGTCATTCTGTGTGGACTGTGCTGTGCTGAAATGAACTAATGCAGAGCCTGGTCCACTTTTCACGTACAGATCCCTCACTGTTGTAAATTGTTCCATTCCAGCAGTATCCAAGATTTCAAGGTACATTGTTGGGCACCTACCGCAACTCGCTTCCCAGAAGAATCTTCTATCGTAGGATCATATTGTCAACACAAATTCCTTGAACAAACTGGACAGTCAGAGCAGACTTTTCAACACCCCTTGAACCAAGAATGACTAGTTTATATTCACGCACCATGCAAGTTTCTCAAAATGTGGAGGCTCTTATGCTGTCACCGGGTCCTCACTGGCAGCGTCGCCCGTGCTCCCTCTGGGTGGCTGCTCCCCGCGCCACGGCTGCCTCCCCTGCTGGTTTACACGCTCTCCAGGCTCTCTTATTATTATTATAAAATGGTGTTGAATTTTTTCAAATGCTTTTGCTGCAGCAATTAAGATGATAATGTGGGCTTTGTCCTTTATTCTATTAATGTGCCATATTACATTGATGGGTCTTCATATATGAAATTATCCTTGCTTCCCAGAGAGAAAAAAAATCCCACTTGTCATGGTATCTGATCCTTTTAATGTGCTGTTAGATTCAGTTTACATTTGAGGATGTTTGCATCTGTATCCATCAGGGTTATTGGTCTGTAGTTCTCTTTCCTTGCCTTTGTCTGCTTTTATTTATAGGGTAATGGGGATGTCACAGATTTTAACTGGAAGGGTTCTCTCCTCTTCATTTTTTTGAAAAGTTTTACAATGATTGTTAATTCTTTCAGTGTTTGGTAGAGTTCTCTAGTGATGCTATCTAGCCCTGGGCTTTTGTTAGAGGATTTTTGATTACTGAATCTCATTATGAGTTACAGACCTGATCAGGTTTTTCTATCTCTTCATCAATAAGTTTTGGTAGATTATGTGTTCCTAAAAATGTATAAAAATTATCTAGTTTGGATAACATTGGATGGCCATAGTATTGTCATAATCATTTTTATTTCTGTGGCATCAGTTATAATTTCCTCTCTTTTGTTTCTTTATTTTTTAAGAAAAGATTTATTTATTTTATTTAAAAGGTAGGGTTACAGAGAGGCAGAGAGAAAGAGAGAGGGAGAGAGATGTCTTCCATCCACTGGTTCATTCCCCAAATGGCTGCAATGGCCGGAGTTGGGCTGATCTGAAGCCAGGAGCCAGGAGCTTCTTCCGGAGGCCCAAGCACTTGGGCCATCTTCCACTGCTTTCCCAGGCCATAGCAGAGAGCTGGATCAGAAGTGGAGCAGTCAGCATTTGAACTGGTGCCCATATGGGATGCTGGCACTTCAGGCAGCGGCTTTACCTGCTACACCATAGTGCAAGCCCCTCTCCTCTTTCATTTCTAATTTTAGTTATTTCAGGCTTCTCTCACTTTTTTCTTGTTTAATCTAGCCAAAGGTTTGTCAATTTTGTTGATCTTTAAAACACAGAACACGGCCAGTGCCACGGCTCACTTGGCTAATCCTCTGCCTGTAGCGCCGAGACCCCAGGTCCTAGTCCCGGTTGGGGCACCGGATTCTGTCCTGGTTGCTCCTCTTCCAGGTCAGCTCTCTGCTGTGAAGGCAGTAAAGGATGGCCCAAGTGCTTGGGCCCTGCACCCGATGGGAGACCAGAAGGAAGCATCTGCTCCTGGCTTCAGATCGGTGCAGCGCGCTGGCCTTAGCAGCCATTTGGGGGTGAACCAACGAAAAAAGAAGACTTTTCTCTTTCTCTCTCTCTCTCACTGTTTAACTCTACCTGTCAAATAAATAAATAAATAAATAAATAAAACACAGAACACACACACACACACACACACCCCTACCCAATGGCCAGTAAATTTAGCTGCTTAAGCTGGTGTTCAGGATACCCATGCCCCATGTCCGGTGCAGGTTCATGAAGCAGCTGCTCCTCTTCCCATCCAGCTCCCTGCTAATGTGCCTGAAAGCAGCAGATTGATGGCACAAGTACCTTGGCACCCATGTGGGAGATGGAGACAGAGTTCCAGGCTCCTGGCTTTAGCCTGGCCCAGCCCCAGGTATTGTGGCCATTTGGGGAGTAAACCAGTGGGCAGAAGTTCTCTCTCTCTTTTATTTTTTAATAGAAAGCTTTTATTTAATAAATATAAATTTTGTTAAGTACAACTTTTGGATTATACCTGTTCTTCCCCCCATACCTGCCCACCTCCTACTACCTCTCCCATCCCATTATTCATTGAGATTCATTTTTAATTATCTTTATTTACAGAAGATCAACTCTTTACTAAGTAAAGATTTGTCTCTCTCTTTTAAAAATTTTATTTTATTTATTAGAAAGTCACAGAGAGAGGTAGAATAGAGAGAGGTCTTCTATCTGCTGATTCACTCGCCAGATGGCCACAGCTGCCTGAGCTGAGTCAATCCGAAATCAGGAGCCAGGAGCTTCTTCCAGGTCTCCCACATGGGTGCAGGGGCCCAAGGACTTGGGCCACTTCTACTGCTTTCCCAGGCCATAGCAGAGAGCTGGATTGGAAGAGGAGCAGCCAGGGCTAGAAGGGGCGCCCAAGTGGGATGCTGGTGCCCCAGGCAGGCTTTAACCTGCTATGCCACAGCACCGGCCTCTCTCGCTCTCGCTCTCTCTTTCTGTCTTCCCCAACCTCTTAATTTCATTTAGTTTTAATTGCTTCTCCTCTACTTTGTTCACGTCTGCTCTAATCTTTGTTATTCCTTCCTTCTAGTAGGTATAAAGCTCCGTTGTTGACTTGAGACCTTTCTTCATTGTCAATGCAGCCATCTACCTGGAAAATCCCCTTGTAGCACTGCTCAGCTGCATCACATTGGTTTTGGTATGTTGTGTTTTCATTAGTCTTAATGTATTTTCTAATCTTCCTTCTGACTTCTTTGTTCCTTTGATTGTTTTAAGGAGTTTTGTTTAATTTCCACATATGGTGGATTTTCTAGTTTTCCTTCTGCTATCAATTTCTGGTTTCATTCCACTGTGGTGTGAAAATACTTTGTATAAGTTCTGTCGTCTTGAACGTTTTCACATCAGGTGCTTTCACCGTCACTCACACGTTTCCTAGAAAGTGGAGGATGGTGAGAGTCCCGGCTCAGCTCTGGGAGCAGGGCTCGGCTGACACGGGACACAGCAGCTCTCCTGGCAGAGGCTCATCTGCTGCCTTCGCATTCGCCGGAGCCAGCACCGGTGCGTAAGCACTGGGGGCCCATGTCTGATGGAGATGAGGTCCGGGTCCGAGCACGAGGCCAGCGGGCCATCCCGGAGGAAGGCATGCTGGTCTTAAAATTTTAAAGACTTATTTTGTGGCTTAACATGTGATCTCTCCTTGAGAGTGTTTCATGTGCACCTGAGAAGAATGTGTTTTGTGTGTTTCTGTATGGAATGTTCTGTAACATTCACTTGTCTGTAATGTTGGTCACATCTTCTGTTTTCTTATTGATCTTCTACTTGGTTTTTCTGTCCTTTGTTGAAAGTGGAATATTAAAGCCTCCTACTATTATTGTGTTGCTGTCAATTTCTCCCTCAAGTTCTGTCAGAGTTACTTAGTAATTCTGAGGTTGATGTATAAATATTTATAATTGTCATAACTGTTTGATGACTTGACCTTTTATCATTATATAATGTCCTTGTCTCTTGTAATAATTTTTGACTGAAAGTCTATTTTGTCTAAAATGTGTATAATCACTCAGCATGCTCGCTCTCTCTCTCTCTCTCTCTCTCTCTCTCTCTCTTTTAAGATTTCTTTATTTATTTGAAAGGCAGAGTTACAGAGAGAGGTCCTCTACCCACTGATTCACTCTCCAAATGGCCACAAGTGCCAGAACTGGGCCAATCCAAAGCCAGGAGCCAAGAGTCTCTTCCAGGTCTCCCACGTGGGTGCAGGGGCCCAAGAACTTGGGCCATCTTCCACTGCTTTCCCAGGCCATAGCAGAGATCAGCTCCTTTTTAAAAGTCTATTTTTCTTTATTTGAAAAGCATAGAGAGAGAGAGAGAGAAATGTTCCATCTGCTGGTTAATTCCCCCAATGCCCACAACAGACAGAGCTGGGCCAGGACAAAGTCAAGAGCCAGAAATTCCATCCGGGTCTCCCATATGTGTGGCAGGAACCCAACTTCTCAAGACATTACCTGCTGCCTCTCAGGCTGTACAGTAGCAAGAAGCTGGGTTGGAAGCAGAGGCACGACTCAGTCTTAGGCATTCCGATATGGGATGTGGCTGTCCCAATCAGTGGTTTAACCTGTGTGCCACAACACCCCAGCTCTCTTTTTATATTATTTACGTGGAATATCTTTTTCCATCCTCTCAGTATTCAGGCTATGTGTGTCGTTATATCTAAGGCAAGTCCTTTGCAGCTAGTGTGTAGTTTGATCCACTTTTTTTTTATTTTTTGGACAGGCAGAGTGAACAGTGAGAGAGAGAGACAAAGAAAGGTCTTCCTTTGCCATTGGTTCACCCTCACATGGCCGCTGCAGCTGGCGCATCGCACTGATCCGTAGCCAGGAGCCAGATGCTTCTCCTGGTCTCCCATGGGGTGCAGGGCCCAAGCACTTGGGCCATCCTCCACTGCACTCCCGGGCCACAGCAGAGAGCTGGCCTGGAAGAGGGGCAACCAGGACAGAATCCGGCGCCCTGACCAGGACTAGAACCCGGTGTGCCGGCGCCGTAAGGCAGAGGATTAGCCTGTTGAGCCGCGACGCCGGCCATTGATCCACTTTTTATCCATTTAGCCAAACAGTGTCGTTTGACTATAAAGCCATTTACTCTCAAAATAATTACTCATAGGGAGAGACTTATTGTTGCCCTTCTCATAGTTGTGTTCTGTGTTTTGTTGCTTTTTGTTCCTTCTTTCCTTTCTTACTGCCTCCATTTTCCTTTCACTGATATTTTGTAGTAACATGCTTTGGTCGATTTCTCATTTTCTTTTGTGTATGTTCTAAATATATTTTATTTGTGGTCACTGTTGCAATTACATAAAACATCTGAACGTTGAAGCAGTCTTATTAATTAGTAATTAATTAATTTTTTATTTGAAAGGCAGAAAAAGAGAGAAGCAGAGAGATCTTATGTGCTAGTTCATTCCCCAAATTCCCACAACAGCCAGGGCTGCGCCAGGACAAAGGCAGGAACACAGAACCCAATCCCGATTTCCATGTGAGTGACAGGTACACAAATCCTTGAGCCATCACCTGCTGCCTCCCAGGGTGCACCTTAGCAAGAAGCCAGAATTGGAAATACGGCCAGAGCTGAACCTAGGACCTCGGATATGGGATGTGGCTCTCCCAATCAGTATCTTAACAACTCTGCCAAATGCCTACCATCATTCTATTTTATTTTTTACTTTTTATTTATTTATTTTCATCTTATTTAAAAGGCAGAGAGAGTGATACAGAGAGACATCTTCCATCTGCTGGTTTACTCCTCAAATGACCATACATCGAGGGTTGGGCCAGACCAAAGTCAAGCACCCAGGACACAATCTGGATCTCCTATGTCAGTGGCAGGACTCAGACACTTTAACCACCATCTTCTGCCTCCCAGGGTGTACACTAGCAGGAAGCTGGATGGAAAACAAAGTAGCTGGAGCAGCATTATGGCGGAATGGGTTAAGCCACTGTCTGCAATGCCAGCATCCCATTTGGGTGCTGGGTCAAGTCCCAGCTGCTCTGCTTCCAATCCAGCTCCCTGCTAATGCACTTGGGAAAGTGGCAGAGAATGGCACAAGTATTTGGGCACCTGCATGGGAGACCTGGATGAAGCTCTTGACTACTAGCTTTGGATTGTCTCAGCTCTAGCCATTGTAGCCATCTGGGAAGTGAACCAGCAGATGGAAGACCTCTCTCTCTCTCTCTCTCTCTCTCTCTCTCTGGCTCTGCCTCTCTGTAAGTCTGCCTTCAAATAAATAAATAAATAAATCTTTAAAAAAGGAATATACTTTCAATAGTTATCCTGGGAACCTACAAGAAACCTACAAACTGCAAGTACACAGTTCATACTGATAAATGAAAGACATTTGATAGAAGTTTCCAAAATTGCCTTCAAACATACAGAAAAAGGGACCAGCCCTGTGGCATAGTAGGTAAAGCTACCACCTGTGATGCCCACATCCAAAATGGGCACCAGTTCAAGTCCCCACTGCTTCGCTTCCAATCCAGCTCCCTGCTAATGTCCTGGGAAAGCAGTGGAAAATGGCCCAGACCTGGCTGTTGCAGCTATTTGGGGAGTGAATCAGAGATGAAAGGTCTCTTTCTCTGTCTCTCTTTTTCTCCCTGTATAACTCTGCCTTTCAAAAAGATAATAAAATATTTTTTTTTTATAAAGGGGAAAATAAGGGTTGTGCCGTGGCTCACTTGGTTAATCCTCTGCCTTTGGTGCCGGCATCCCATATGGGCACCAGGTTCTAGTCCCAGTTGCTCCTCTTCCAGTCCAGCTCTCTGCTGTGGCCCAGGAGTGCAGTGGAGGATGGCCTAGGTCCTTGGGCCCTTCACCTGCATGGGAGACCAGGAGGGGGCACCTTGCTCCTGGCTTTAGAATGGTGAAGCTCTGGCTGTAGTGGCCATTTGGGGAGTAAACTCACTGTCTATAACTCTGCCTGTTAAATAAATTTAAAAAGGAGGGAGGGGAATATATCATAGATGCATTTCAGGCAACTAATCCAAAAAACATGTTTTCTAGATTTATTATTTATAGATTTATAATGTGTGTGGCTATGCTAGCTTTTTAAAGTTTATATTTTGTTATTATTTTCTCATTCCAAGTAAATATTCAATTTCTCACCTAAAAGAAGTAAAAAAAAATCATGTTATCTGCAAATAATGATAGTTTGACTTCCTCCTTTCCAATTTGTATCCCTTTGATTTCTTTTTCTTTTCTTTTCTTTTCTTTTCTTTTTTTTTTTTCCAACAGGCAGAGTAGACAGTAAGAGAGAGACAGAGAGAAAGGTCTTCCTTTTTCTGTTGGTTCACCCCTCAATGGCCGCTACAGCCGGTGCATTGCGGCAGGTGCACCGCGCTGATCCAAAGCCAGGAGCCAGGTGCTTCCTACTGGTCTCCCATGTGGGTGCAGGGCCCAAGGACCTAGGCCATCCTCCACTGCACTCCTGGGCCACAGCAGAGAGCTGGCCTGGAAGGGGGGCAACCGGGACAGAATCCGGCTCCCCGACCAGGACTAGAACCCAGTGTGCCGGCGCTGCAGGTGGAGGATCAGCCTAGTGAGCCGTGGCACCGGCCTGATTTCTTTTTCTTATCTAATGGCTCTGGCTAAAACTTCGAGGACTATATTGAATAGCACTGGTGAGAGTGGGCATCTTGTCTGATTCCAGATCTTAGTGGAAATGCTTCCAATTTTTCCCCATTCAATAAGATGCTGACTATGGTTTGTCATAAATTGCCTTGATTGTGTTGAGGCATGTTCCCTCTATACCCAGTTTGCTTAAGGTTTTCATCATGCAAGGATGTTGTATTTTATCAAAAGCTTTCTCTGCATCTGTTGAGATGATCATATGATTTTTTTGTTCTTTAGTTTGTTAATGTGACATATCATATTTATTGATTTGTAAATGTTGAACCATCTCTGCAAAACAGGGCTAAATCCCACTTGGTCTGGGTGAATGAACTTTCTGATGTGTTGTTGGATTTGATTGGCTAGTATTTTGTTGAAGATTTTCACATCTATGCTCATCAGGGAAGTTGGCCTATAGCTCTCTTTCTCCATTGTATCTTTTTCTGGTTTAGGAATTAAGGTGATTCGGGCTTCATAGAAGGAGTTTGGGAGGATTCTCTCCATTTCAATTGTTTTGAATTAACTTGAGAATAATTGGTATTAGTTCTTCTTTAAATGTGTGGTAGAATTCAGCAGTGATGCCATCCAGTCCTGGGATTTTCTTTGTTGAGAGGGCCTTCAGTACTGATTTAATCTTGGTCTTGGTTATTGGTTATTGGTCTGTTTAGGTTTGCTATGTCTTCATGACTCAGTGTTGGTAGATTGTATGTGTCCAGGAATCTATCCATTTCTCTAGGTTTTCTGATTTGTTGGCATACAGCTCCTTGTAGTAATTCCTAATGATTATTTGTATTTCCATGGTATCTGTTGTTACATTTCTTTTTTCAACTATGATTTTATTGATTTGGATCTTCTTGTTTTTTTCTTTCTTTCTTTCTTTTTTTTTTTTTGGTTAGTTGAGCCAATGGTCTGTCAATTGTGTTTATATTTTTCAAAAAACCAGCTCTTATTTCATTGATCTTTTATATTGTTTTTGTTTGTTTGTTTGTTTGTTTGAATTTGGTTTATTTCTTCTCTAATTTTGTTTCTTTCCTCCTACTAATTTTGGATTTGGTTTGTTTTTGTTTTTCTAGGTCCTTGAGATGCACTGAGAGTTCATTTATTTGATGCTGTTACAATTTCTTGATGGAGGCACCAATTGCTATAAATGTCCTTCTTTTTTTAAAAAAGATTTATTTATTTATTTGAGAGTCAGAGTTACACAGAGAGAGAGAAGGAGAGGCAGAGGCAGAGCAGAGAGAGAGGTCTTCCATTTGCTGGTCCACTCCCCAGTTGACCACAACAGCCAGAGCTACACCTATCTGAAGTTAGGAGCCAAGAACCTAGAGCCTCCTCCAGGTCTCCCATGCAAGTTCATGAGCCCAAGGACCTGAGCCATCTTCTACTGCCCCTCCAGGCCACAGAAGAGAGCCAGATCAGAAGTGGAACAGCTGGGGCTCAAACCGGCACCCACATGGAATGCTGTCACCGCAAGTGGCAGCTCTTACCTGCTACACCACAGTGCCATCCCCTAAACTTCCTTCTTAACACTGCTCTTGCTGTATCCCATAAATTTTGACATATTGTATTGTCATCTTCCTTCACTTCCAGAATTTTTTTATTTCTCTTTTAATTTACTCTATGACCCACTGCTCATGCAGAAGCATATTGTTAAGTCTCCATGTGTTTGTATATGTTCTGGAGACTGTTGATTTCCAGCTTCATTCCATTGAGATCAGAAAATATGCATGGTATGATTTTTATTTTTTTGAATTTGCTGAGACTTGCTTTATGATCTAGTGTGTGAACTATCCTAGAGAAAGTTCCATGCACTAATGAGAAGAATGTATATTCTTCAACTGTTGGATGAAAAATTCTGCAGATATCAGTTAGGTACATTTGGTCCACAGTGTCAATTAGCTCTGTTGTTTCTTTGTTGATTTTCTGTATGGTTGATCTGTCCATTGATGAAAGTGGAATATTGAAGTCCCCCATCACTATTGAATTGGAGTCTGTGTCTCCCATCAGCTCTGTTAACATTTCTTTTAAATATCCAAGCACCTGGTTATTTGGTGCATATATATTTATTATAGTCACGTCTTCCTGTTGAATTCATCCCTTAATCATTACATAGTGCCCTTCTCTGTCTCTTTTAACAGTTTTTGTGTTAAACTCTATGTTGTCTGTTATTAGGATGGCTACACCAGCTGTTTTTTGCTTTCTGTTATATTGGACTAACTTTTTCCATGCTTTCACTTTCAGTCTGCGTGTGTCTTTTTTGGTGAGGTGTGTTTCTTGTAGGCAGCCAGTCTGTATCTTTTAACTGGAGAGTTTAGGCTTTTTACATTGAAGGTTACTATTAATAAGTAACAACTTGGCTCTGCCATTTTTCCACAAATATTCCTATTGTTTACTTTGGATTTCCTTTGTACGTTTACTGAGAGATTTTCTGCCTTCATTTTTTGTCATGATGATGGCTGTCTTTGTATTTCTGTGTATAGCACACCATTAAGCATCTTTTTTAGGCTGGATGAGTTGTGACAAATTCTTTCAATTTCTGTTTGTTATGGTAGGTCTTTATTTCACCTTCATTCACAAATGAGAGATTTGCAGGGTACAGTATTCTGGGTTGAAAGTTTTTTTCTCTTAAGACTTGGACTATGTCACTCCATTCTCTCCTGTAGGGTTTCTGATAAGAAGCCAGCTGTGAGTCTAATGGAGATCCTTTGAAAGTAACCTGGCATTTCTCTCATATACATTTTATAATCTTGTTTATGTCTTACTGTTGAAATTTGACTACAGTATGACTATTGGAACTCATAAAAGAGTTTGGTAAAGTGGCAGAATATAAAATTAACACACAAAAATCAATAACCTTTGTATACACAGACAATGCCAAGGCTGAGAAAGAACTTCTAAGATCAATCCCATTCACAAAGCTACATAAAAATTAAATACCTTATAATAAATTAATGAAGGATGTCAAGATCTCTACAATAAAAATTATAAAATGTCAAAGAAAGAAACAGAAGAAAAAAACCAAAAAAATGGAAAATGTAGATTGGAAGAATCAATGTCATCAAAATGTCCATACTACCAAAAGCAATTTACAGATTCAATACAATCCCAATCAAAATACCAAAGACATTTGTCTCAGATCTAGAAAAAAATGATGCTAAAATTCATATGGAAACACAAGCAACCCCAAATAGCTAAAGTAATCTTAAACAACAAAAACAAAGTCAGAGGCCTCACAATACTAGATTTCAAGACATACTACAGGGCAGTTATAATCAAAACAACCTGATACTGGCACAAAAACAGACATGTAGACCAATGGAAAAGAATAGAAACTCCAAAAATCAATCCACTCATCTGCAACCAACTTATCTTTGCAAAGGAGCTAAATTAATCCCTGGAGTAAAGACAATCTCTTCAATAAATGGTGCTGGGAAAACGGAATCTCCAGATGCAGAAGTATGAAGCAAGACACCTACCCTACACCTTACATAAAAATCCATTCAAAATGGATCAAAGACCTAAATCTATGACCCAAGTCCATCAAATTACTAATGAACACTGAGGAAACCATACAAGACATTGCATAGGCAAAAAGACTTCAGGAAAAGACCCCTGAAGCACAGACAATCAAAGCCAAAATTGACAAATGGGATTACATCAAACTGAGAAGTTTCTGCACTGCAAAAGAAACACTCAGCAAAATGAAGAGGCAACTGACAGAATGGGAGAAAATATTTGCAAACTATGCAGCTGATAAAGGATTAATATCCAGAATCTAGAAACTCAACAACAAAACAAACAGTCTAGCTAAGAAATGAGCAAAGGACTTGAACAAGTATTTTTCAAGAGATTAAATTCAAATGGCCAACAGCACATGAAAAAAATGCTCAGGATAACTAGCCAATAGAGAAATGCAAATCAAAACCACAATGAGGTTTCACTTCTTCCCAGGAAGAATGGCTCACATACAGAAATCAACA
The DNA here is from genome assembly GCA_949820135.1 of Sylvilagus floridanus. Lineage (NCBI taxonomy): Eukaryota > Metazoa > Chordata > Mammalia > Lagomorpha > Leporidae > Sylvilagus > Sylvilagus floridanus. The sequence continues at coordinate 14,504,973 of OX463228.1, read as the reverse complement.
AACAACAGATGCTGGCAGGGATATGGGGGAAAAGGTACTCTAATCCACTGTTTGTGGGAATATAAACTGGTCCAGTCACTGTGAAAGACAGTATGGAGATAACTCGGAAATCTGATTATAGACCTACCATATGATCCAGCCATCCGACTCCTGGGAATTTACCCAAGGAAAGTGAAATCAACATATGAAAGAGTTATCTGTACCCGCATGCTTATTGAGGCTCAATTCACAATAGCTAAGATATAGAATAAACTCAGATTCCATTAACTTAAGACTAGATAAAGAAATGATGGTACATACACTACAAAATACTACACAGTGGAAAAAAATCCTGTTTTTGTAATAAAATGGATGCAACTGAAAACCATTTTACTTAGTGAAATAAGCCAGTCCCAAAAAGACAAACACCATATGTTTTCATTGATCTGTGGTAACTAATAGAGCACCTAAGAGGTAATCTATAGAAGTGAAATTGACACTTTGAGATGCTGTGATTTTGAACAGCTCTTGTCTCAACTGTTGAGGAACAGTGTGTTTTTTAATTTTCTTACTATTTGTTGAACTCTTTACTTAGTATAGGGTTAATATTATGAGCATTAAGTTTACTAAAAATAGATCTTTGAAAAAAAAGAATGGGAATAGGAGAGGGAAGAAAAAGAGTAGGAGTTCAGGAGGGAAGGAGCCTAGGGTGAGAAGAATCACTGTCTCAATTTCAGTTCACAATTGATCACACTGATAGGTCTAAGAGTGAAAGGGATCACACAAACAAGACTAGTGTCTGCGAATACTAACTGATAGAATAAAAAAGGGATAGAATGATCCAACATGGGAAGCGGGATACACAGCAGACTCATAGAATGGCAGATGTCCTAAACAGCACTCTGGCCTCAGAATCAGCCCTTAAGGCATTCGGATCTGGCTGAAGAGCCCATGAGAGTATTTTAGGCAAGGAAAGCCAAGACACTCTGGAAAAAAAAAACTAAATGAAAGATCTCTGCGAGTGAGATCCCAGTAGAAAGAATGGGCCATCAAAGGAGGAGGTACCTTTCTCTGAAGGGAGGAGAGAACTTCCGCTTTGACTATGACCTTGTCAAATAAGATTGAAGTCAGCGAACTCAAGAGGCTTCCATAGCCTTGGAAACTCATGACTAGAGCCTAGGGAGATTACTGACGCCATAAACAAGAGTGTCAAATTGTTAAGTCAACAACAGGAGTCATTGTGTACTTACTCCTCACGTGGGATCTCTGTCCTTAATGTGTTGTCCAATGTGAATTAATGCTATAACTAGTACTCAAACAGTATTTTACACTTTATATTCTGTGTGGGTGCAAACTGATGAAATCTTTACTTAATATATACTAAATCGATCTTCTGTATATAAAGATAATTGAAAATGAATCTTGATGTGAATGGAATGGGAGAGGAAGCAGGAGATGGGAGGGGTGCAGGTGGGAGGGAGGTTATAGGGGGGAAAAGCCATTGTAATCCATAAACTGTACTTTGGAAAATTATATTTACTAAATAAAAGTTTAAAAAAAAGAATCACTGTCTTCTTAAATTTGTATATATGAAATGCATGAAGAGTATATTCCTTAAATAAAATTTTTTTAGAAAAGTAAAAAATTAAACACTGAATTTGACACTAGGGCCAGTTTTCTGGCCCGGTGGGATAAGCCACTGCCTGCAATGTTGGCATCCCATATGGACGCCAGATCAAGTGCCAGCTGTTCCACTTCTAATCCAGCTCCCTGCTAATGGTCTGGGAAAAGCAGCACAAGATGGCCCAAGTGCTTGGGCCCCTGCCACCCACGTGGGAGACCCAGATTAAGCTCCTGGTTCCTGGCTTCAGCCTGGCCCAGCCCTGGTGTTGCAATCATTTGGGGAGTAAACCAGCAGATGGACGATCTCTCTCTCTCTTTGTAACTCTGCCTTTCAAATAAAATAAATAGAGCTTTTAAAAAAAGGCACACTGACAAGGAATTTTATAATTTGTGTTCAAAAGTAGAATAATCACTTTAAGTGTTTTGAATGTTTTGGGAAGAAATATATAAAAACAATACATTAATTTTTTAAAGAAGGCCAGGGAAAGATTTGATGGGCTCCCTTCTGCACAGAGAGAACCCTCAGATCTCAGCACTGAATGTGCCTGGCACCTAGGGAATTCTCAATAAGCATTTGTGAGGGGCAGAGGCTGAGGGCAGAAGAACTGGCCAGTGCCCTCCTAGTGTTGCAGTCTGTCTTCCACTGCAACACATGCCTCCTTACCAGGGTTGTTGTCCAGGACACTTAACACAGCACTCTGCAGAGTCCATCAAAACAAGCATGAAACACACAGCTTCATTTATTTTCATCCAATGATCAGCACACCAGGTTGCCTAAGAGTTAGAAGTAAGCCTTGAAAAGTCAGTAAGTCCTTTGGCAGTAAAATAGCATCACACAAACATAAGAAAAGCAAGCAGAATTATATATTTTAAAAATAATTTTCCGGAGCCGGCGCCGTGGCTCAACAGGCTAATCCTCCGCCTTGCGGCGCTGGCACACCGGGTTCTAGTCCCGGTCGGGGCGCCGGATTCTGTCCCGGTTGCCCCTCTTCCAGGCCAGCCCTCTGCTGTGGCCCGGGAGTGCAGTGGAGGATGGCCCAAGTGCTTGGGCCCTGCACCCCATGGGGAGACCAGGAAAAAGCACCTGGCTCCTGGCTCCTGCCATCGGACGAGCGTGGTGCGCCGGCCGCAGCGCGCCAACCGCGGCGGCCATTGGAGGGTGAACCAACGGCAAAAGGAAGACCTTTCTCTCTGTCTCTCTCTCTCTCACTGTCCACTCTGCCTATAAAAAAATAATAATAATAATAATAATAATAATTTTCCGGGGCCAGTGCTGTGGGTAGCAGATAAAGCCACCACCTGCAGTGCTGCCATCCCATTTTGGTGCCCGTTCAAGTCCCAGCTGCTCCTCTTCTGATCCAGCTCTCTGGGAAAGCAGCAGAAGATGGTCCGAGTGCTTGGGCCCTGCACCTGCATGGGAGACCTGGAGGAAGCTCCTGGCTCCTGGCTTCAGATTGGCGCAGCTTTGGCCATTGCAACCATTTGGGGAGTGAACCATCAGATGGAAGACCTCTCCATCTCTCTGCCTCTGTCTCTCTGTAACTCTGACTTTCAAATAAGTAAATAAATATTTTAAACATAAATAAAAATAAAAATGATTTTCCAAAAGAGACGTATCTGGCAAAACCAATTTACCTTTGGGTTTGGTGAGATGCAGCCCCAGGCAGGCAGTGGAATGAGTGGGCACGTTGCAGAAGAGCAGAGGAGCTGCACCAGATTCTGCAGGGCAGCAGGGATTCTCTGGAGTCCGAATTCCACTTGCCTAGGTCCATTTGTTCAATGACAGACATAATTTCCAAAAATATTTAGAATTACATTGATTTCTACCAAGATCCTAGTGACGGAAGTTAATACGGTAATATGAAATGAATCAAATTATAAGGTGTGGGGTTTTTTTTAAACAGAAGACCATTATAAAACATCTTCCTGGCGCCTTGGCTCCCTTGGTTAATCCTCTGCCTGTGGCGCCAGCATCCCATATGGGCACCGGGTTCTAGTCCCAGTTGCTCCTCTTCCAGGCCAGCTCTCTGCTGTGGCCCGGGAGTGCAGTGGAGGATGGCCCAGGTGCTTGGGCCCCTGTACCCACATGGAAGACTAGGAGGAAGTACCTGGCTCCTGGCTTCGGATCGGTGCAGCTCTGGCCGCAGCGGCCATTTGGGGGGTGAACCAACAGAGAAGGAAAACCTTTCTCTCTGTCTCTTTCTCTCACTAACTGTCAAATTAAAAAAAAAAAAAAAAACCTCTATTGTGTTGATTATATTTTTGTATCTAAATAATCCTTACTTATTAAATACAGAATCATACTACAAGTAATAATATTAACATGATGAAAGACATAAAATATGGAGAAAATAGCAAAGCAGTATAGCCTTATCCGAATACCCAAACATTTCTGGAAGTCAGTGAAGGATTATTACATTAAAATGATGGCTAATTAGTGTCGTTAGGCTTTTAACAAATGCAAAGGGAACATCAGTGTAATCCTATTAGTGCATAGCTCTTGTTGTACATGCTTATGTCAGTGAGCAGAATGTATCAACTGAAAAGTAAATTTTAGCAGTAAATGAAAAAGACTGTCTCTGCTGCAAAATCAAAGCCACTAAGTATCAGTTTATTGATGAAACTTGTCTGTTGCTAAATTTCTTTGATTATATTAAAATTAGAATGATAGAACTAATTTTAAAATGGCTCTTAGTACAAAGATATAACTATTTGTTATATTTCTTTAAAAAATTCATTAGGCTAAAAATATATACTTTCTGTACTTTCCAGTTTAAATTTAAATTTTGAGGTTTTTATCCATTTTTAATGATCACAACTACCTACATATTAGAATAAAATTTGTAATTTTCCTAAAATTATTATATCTAGGCTCTTTAGAGAGTACTTTTACATCCTTTTTTTCCAAAAAAGATTATATATTTACTTGAAAGGCAAAATAACAGAGAGAAGAGAGAAACAGAGATCTTCCACTCTCGTGCTGAAGCCAGGAGCCGGGAGCTCCATCTGGGTCTCCCACATGTACTTGGGCCATCATCCACTGCTTTCCCAGGTGCATTGGCAGGAAGCTGGATTGGAAGCAGAGGAGCCAGAACTGGAACTGGGACTGTGGTACGGGATGCCAGTATCACACATGGTAGCTTAACCCATTGCACCACAAAGCCAGCCCCTGAAACTTTCCAGTTAAAATCTTTCAAACTTTGCTTTTCCTTGGGAAAAGGCATTCTGTGGAAAGGCTCTAAACTCATCCCCCATTGTTGTTCTATTATGTCCTATTATGGACTTAGAGAAACAAAACTGGTGGAGTATCACTTCACTCTGCTTTTAAACCAGCAACTATCAGTCTCCACACAGTCCACCACAAAGCTGAGAACTTACTAAAAAGAGGAAGGCAGGAATGAAAATTTAAAAATTAAAATTCAAGTTGGTAGTAATCCTTCCAAGTTTATTTTAGAGTTAGATTTTAATCACTTGACAAACACTACTAGAAAAGAGTGCCTCCTATGGAACTAGTGGTAGATACCAGGTTGCCTTTTAAGTATCTAATTTGTTAATGCATTCATGCCTCCCATTTATTGTTTCATAAATACGAACACCTATACATATCAGGCAGTGTGTGACTATTGGAGTTATACGAGGCTGCTTCAGAACGTCTGTAGGAAAATGGAATTGGGGCCGGTGTTCTGCCAGCATCTTGCATGAGCACCGGTTTCAGTCCCAGGTGCTCTGCTTCTAACCAGTTCCTTGCGAACACAACTTGAAAGCAGCAGCAGATGGCCCAAGTGCTTAGGCCCCTGCCATCCATGTGGGAGACCCAAATGGAGTGCTTGGGTCCTGGTTTCAGCCTGGCCCAGCCCAAGTTCATTGCAGTCATTTAGGGAGTGAACCAGTGGATGGAAGACTTGTCTCTATCTCTCTGCTTTTCAAATAAATAAAATGAATCTTTAAAAAAAATAAAATGGAATTAATCTGTGAGTTTATTTGGTATAAAAAATTGGGGTGAAAAAACATTTTGTCATGTGGAAAATACTGTTATTTTAAAATTATGCATGGATTTCAAAAGTATTTTGTACAACAAACTCATATAAACACTTTTTTAAAAAATTAATTATTTTGGGGGCCAATGCCATGGCAGCATAGTGGGATAAACATCTGCCTGTGCCACCAGCATTCTATATGGGCACCAGTTCTAGTCCCAGCTGCTCCACTTCGAATCCCACTCTCTGCTATAGCCTGGGAAAGCAGTGGATGATGGCCCAAGTGCTTGGGCCCCTGCACCCGTGTGGGAGACCCAGAAGAAGCTCCTGGCTCCTGGCTTTGGACCAACCCAGCTCCAACCATTGCAACCATTGGGGAGTAAACCAGCAGATTGAAGACCTTTCTCTCTGTCTGTAACTCTACCTCTCAAATAAACAAAAATCTTTTTTTATTAATTAATTTTGCTTATTTGGAAAGCAGGCAGATCTCCTATCGGCTGGTTCACTTTACAAATGCCTAAAATGGCCAGGGATGGGCCAGGCTGCAGCCAGGAACCAGGAACTCAATCTGGGTCTCCCACATGGTGACAACAGCGCAGCCACTTCAGCCTCCCAAAGTGCAGACCAGCCAGAAGCTGGAGTGGAGCGCGGAGCTGGGTCTCAAAGCCCAACACTTTGATATGGGACTCGAGCATCCCAAGTGGCAGCTTAGCCAGTGTGCCAAATGCAAGTTTTTTTTTTTTTTTAACAGTTATTTATTTGAAACTCAGCTACAGACAAGGCAGGGGTGGGAAACTTCTTCCATCCACTGGTTCACTCCCCAAATGACCACAATGACTAGGACTGGACCAGGTCAAATCCAGGAGCCAGGAGTTTCATCCAGGTCTCCCACGTGGATGCAGGGGCCCAAGGACTTGAGTCATTTTCAGTTGCTTCCCCAGGCATATTAGCAGGGAGCTGGATCATAAGTGGAGCAGCCGGGACTTGAACTGGCGCCCATATGGGATGCCAATGCTGTAGACAGAGGCTTAACCCACTGTGCCACAGCGCCAGCCCCTATGATGAAAGTATATTTAATCCATTTTCTATGAAGTTGTATTGGTGGATCTGGAAGGCATGGTCCCTGCCCTCATGGAGCGTCGGTGGACAAACTAAGGACCACAGTATGGAGAATCACAAACTAATCACAGTTTTAGGGGGTGTTTTGTTATTTACATTTGGAGACAAATTCTCTTAAAAGTGTCCAATTATGATATAATTCTCTTAAGTTCAATTAAGATCATCACTTAGCTTTTCTGAAAAGCAAAAAGAAACAGCTGATGGTTTTACTACTACATGTTTTTCTTTTTTTAAAAAAAAATGTATTTATTTTATTTGAAAGGCAGAGTTACAGAGAGAGAGAGACAGAGAGAGGTCTTCTATCCACTGGCTCACTCCCCAGATGGCCACAATGGCCAGAGCTGCGCAAATCCAAAGCCAGGAGCCAGGAGCTTCTTCCAGGTCTCCCATGTGGGTGCAGGGGCCCAAGCACTTGGGCCATCTTCTACTGCTTTCCCAGGCCACAGCAGAGAGCTGGATTGGAAGAAGAGCAGCCGGGACTCAAACTGGCGCCCATATGGGATGCCGGCGCTTCAGGCCAGGGCTTTCACCCGCTGTGCCACAGTGCTGACCCCACTCCCCCATGTTGAGTCTGCACAGAGGAGCATGGAGCAGGCCTGAAGGTTACGCGCTCCTCTGTGGACTCACTGACATCCTGGGCAGCTAAGGCAGCGGGGTTACATCCTCTCTCTGGTAACACGCACATTATTCCGGGTGAAGCCGGTCATGATGAGCAGGTCACATGGTTCTCCATTACAGTCCACAGGAAAGACACGGATGCAAGATTCTCCGATGAGGTGGAACCCAATTGTGTAGGTCCAGGTCTCTTTCATAGGAAACTGGGGCTTCCAGCTGACTCAGAATAGCAGACAGAGAACTCCGGGAGTTGCCCTGTTGTGTCTGGGGGTGACAGGGAGCAGTGTTGGGGTCTGATGTCCCCAACGATGTGGTCTCACGCCATCATCACACACAGGCAGACTTGCAAGCAGCCATATTTCATAGACATGTTTTAAAGAGAGTCAAAGACAAAGAATTAACACCTGCATAAAGCGTGCAAACTAGGCCATCACATTAAAGAGTATAAATTGATCAAATGAAAATGTAGTAAATGACATCCTAATGGTCCTTATTCCGGCTTCCTAATTCTCTGAGCGCAAGATGCTTTTATGCACCGCTGAAGCAGAGCCATCACCACCTCCAACTACGCCCAGTTAGGGTAATTACAGCTTAATGCTCTCCAAATACAGCCGGCATAAAAGCCTGCGTGCCCTGACTTTCCTTGATTTAGACGAGACAGATTGAGCACTTTTTAAAATCCAAACTGTGGTATAACCTACAGGACATACACCCTTAGGAAAATGTGCATCTGTGGTACAGTTCCGTGTCTGTGCCCAGAGTGAGAGCTTGGGAATCCAGAGGGGCTGAAGGGGGAATTGAAGATCATGTAATCACAGCACTGTCAAAATCCTAAATGAAAGGCATTTTTCTATCCCCGCGTCTTATTGCTTTTATGCACCAGGAGTATGCAGTTCTGTCTTCAGACACGAGTCAAATGACTGTTTCATCCTATGATCAGTTTAACAATAACAGCTAATCGATACTAATTGCTTTACCTGTGTTAATTCATTTAATTCTGTACAAGACACACAACTGGAGTAAGTGCCATCACCATCAGCATCCTCATTACTATTTTAGAGAGGAGGAAACCAAGAGGAGAGATTAAGAGATTACCGCAGGTCAAATGACATGCAAGTGGAGTACCTGGGATTCAGTTCTTATTTAGTTATTTATATGCATTTAAAAGGCAGAGAAGGAGACAGAGGCAGAGAGAGAGCCTCCATCTGTTGGTTCACTCACCACATGCCCACAACAGCCAGAGATGGACCAGGCTGAAGCCAGGAGCCAGGAACTCAATCCAGGTGTCGCATGTGAGTGGCAGGGGCCTAAGGACTGGAGCCATCGTCTGCTGCCTCCCAGGGGGCACATTACCAGGGAGCTGGAATCCTGAGCAGAGCTGGGACTCCAACCCAGGCACTCTGAGACGGCCGCAGGAGTCCCAGGCAGCATCTCACCTGCTGCACCAAATGTCTCCCCATGAAGGCCTGGGCGGTCAGCATGTCACCAGGCCAGGTCTTTCGCCTGCTATCCCAGCCAGCCATTATGAACAGGGAAACGTGCATCAAAGCCTGTTGACCAGTAAGAGTTCTTAACAGGGGCTGGCGCTGTGGCACAGCAGGTTAACACCCTGGCCTGAAGCACTGGCATCCCATCTGGGCGCTGGTTCAAGACCTGGCTGCTCCACTTCCCATCCAGCTCTCTGCTGTGGCCTGGGAAAGCAGTGGGAGACCTGGAAGAGGCTCCTGGCTCCTGGCTTCAGATCGGCACAGCTCCAACCATTGAGGCCAATTAAGGAGTGAACCAGCGGATGGAAGTCCTTTCTCCCTCTCCCTCTCTCTCTCTCTCTCTCTCTCTCTGCCTCTGTGTGTGTGTGTGTGTAATGCTGACTTTCAAATAAATAAATAAATCTTTTTAAAAAAAAGTTCTTCGCAAACAGAAGGTCCAGAAAGGTCAGAAAGCCAGGGTGGAGCCAGCCAGGAGCAATGTTGACAATCATGGCATAGACCTGATCTCTTAAAGCTACCTTAGTTCTCCCTCTGGGCACAACGCCACACGGGAACCACACACACGGGGCAAGCCAGGAACCAGCTCTGCAGTGCCCGCCTCTTCGCATCCCTGGGCCGTGCATCCACCACCGGCCTCCCTGGATGGTCAGCATCACAGAAAATTCCTCCCACAGCAATGCTGGAGGCCGCGGGCTTGCTCGGGTGAAACAGTTGCATGAAGCCCCGGGAGAGAAAACAGTTCTGAGCTGCGGCTGCGCAGCCAAGCCTGAGAGGGCTTTCCAGTGCAATCCCCGGGCCCGGCAGGCCGGCTGCGGAGCTCACGGGGTGAGCAGAAGGTGTCTCTGACAATCCTCCCAGGAAACCAGCGCGTAGGCGCCGGCTTTTCTCTGCACAGCGCCGCGGCTCACCTCGCATGACGCTAATGGAGAAGAAATAGTTTGTTGTGTGAGTGCAAAGGCTAAATAATGATAAATTGGTTGCCTGAAGTGCAGTAAAGAAGAAACAAATGGATGTGTGGCATTAACAGAGTTAATTATAGATGCAGATTAAAAGGCAAGATTAAGTAGCGGGAGAAAAGCAGAGGAGTCACCTTCGGCCCAGCCGGCGAGCAGTGGCGGTCAGTCACCTAGCAACACGTTTCCTGTCCCCGCTGTGCTCTCTAATGCAACAAATCTGCTCAGGACGGCGGGCTGTTCTCGTGACAAAACACATTATGTAGGAGGCCGGGGGACACAAAACGGCACAGTACACAGCACTCTGCGCCCTATTGACCACGGAGCCTTTCTCTCAGCCCACAAAAGCGGCGCACGTAGGCTCTGAAAGGAGAAGAGTCTCCCCAGAGAAAACATTTGCTTGTCATTGAGATGGACCACACAATGAAAATGATGTTCTTTTTCAAATTCCGCTTGTTGAGGCCACACTTTTTGTCTCCTGGCACTCAAAACACATCCCTGCTGGGAAAAGGGGCAAACATTGTAAAAACTCAAAACTGGGATTTTTTTTCCCTTTGCATTGAAAACACCCATTCTGTAACAAAATGGCCAGGTCTCTCCTTAGAGCTTAAACAAGGGACAAGAAGGTAAACAGGAAAACTTCTATTCAGAGCTGCTGTGCCCCAGTGCCTGCGCTGCCCAAGGCACACACGGGAAGTGCCTGCTCATTGATTTGCACAGCCACAGGACAAAAGTGATGCAGAGAATTTTGATTTCTTGATTGTGTCTTCTGTGAGGCAGCCGTAAATTGCTAAACCCGGTCACCAGTTGAGATACGGGGGCTTTAACCGTCCATTCACGTTTTAACCTGGCAGGTGGGCAGCAAAGCTCATCTTCTCGGTCTGGAGGACTCAGTTAAAATGACCCTTGTGGGGCTTAAGGTGATGCCCCACAGAAAGATTACAGTGGGGTTTTGTGGAGGCTGATCTCACAGAGGTCACACTTGTTTTAAAATCAGATCATTGGATTTATTACTTTTTAAATAATATTGAAGTGATTCCTAAATAGATTAGCAAGCTTTGGTGAATACAAGGGGACTTTTTTTTAGAAAGGATTTTATTTATTTATTTATTTATTTATTTGAAAGGCAGAGTTACAGAGAGGCAGAGGCAAAGAGTCTTCCATTCACTGTTTCACTTCCCAGTTGGCTGCAATGGCTGGAGCTGTGCTGATCGGAAGCCAGGAGCCAGGAGTTTCTTCCTGGTCTCCCACATGGGTGCAGGGGCCCAAGCACTTGGGCCATCTTCCACTGTTTTCCCAGGCCATAGCAGAGAGCTGGATCGGAAGTGGAGCAGCCAGGACTCGAACCGGCGCCCATATGGGATGCCGGCACTACAGGCTGCGGCTTTTCCCAATTTGCGAAAGTGCCGACCCCACAAGGGGACTTTTACAAGTTCAGACAACATGGAATTAAATGATGCTTATTTTGGTGCAAAAGAAAGTTGATGTCTATGCAATTTTTTAAATAATACGCATTTTCCATGAACTTTTCTGAAGACCGCTCGTATTTACCTGGGTTTCTATGCTTCAAGGATTTTATCACACAACATGGCCTGGCTTCCCTCAGAAATAACTGGTTTCCCGTCCAGTACCAAGATGCCCTTACTGGAACATGCATTCCGCAGAAGCACCTACCTGTACCAGGCGCTGTTTTCACGTCTGCAGACATGAAAAATTCCCACCCTCAGGAGAAGCCCAGGGGCGGCACGCAGTCCCAGTGTGGTTCACAGAGGCAAGGGGCGGCACGCAGTCCCAGCATGGTTCACAGAGGGCCTGGACGGGGTCTGGAACACGGCCTTAAGGGAACATGGCCTGCAGCGCAGAGGAAGTGGTTGCCCTCATGACCCTCTGGGGGAGGCGACACCAAAGCTAGCCCTAAAGGGCGTGTGGTTTGTGAATGCCTGGGAGAAGGAGGAATTCTTGGCAGAGAACACATTGCACAAGATCTTAAAGAGGGAAAGTGTGAGGCCAGCTCTGTGGCATAGTGGGTAAAGCCGCCGCCTGCAGAGCCGGTGTCCCATGTGGGTGCCAGTTCGAGTCCTGGCTGCTCCACTTCCCATCCAGCTCTCTGCTGTGGCAGATGAGAAAATGACAGGAGGTCAGAGGCTGGAGCAGTCTGTGAGCGTTGGATCACAAGCAGCCAGGAGCCAGGCCAAGGACTTTTCTTAAAGGGAGCAGGGAACCTATCGACCGCTCCTATTCAGGGAGGATTAGCTTGGCAGTGGCATGGACATGTGGGTGTTTGTGACTTTATTTCCTCTTCCTGAGCACTCCCAGGGGATGGAGGATTGCAAACTCCACTACACATTGTCATCACAGCTAGTTGACAGAGTTCAGTTTTCACTGAGAGCTCTGATGGAAGACAGCGCTGTTGGTTTTATGGAGCACTTAGAGGAGAAAGAGAATGCTTCAATTTTCTGTGTGTGGAGAGCCTTTGACACCACCGAGCTGTATCAGACGGGCACAGGCGTCACAAAACAAAGCAGGAGAGAGGGAAGGCATTCGCACATCGTAACTATGCTTACTAATAAAATTGTGGCGGTGACCAAATTGGAACCACAGGGCAAAATGCGTTGTTTTCTGGCTTGAACAGTCTGAAATGTGATGGCTGCCAAGTCTCTATGAGGAACGTGTGCACCATGCATCTGGGCAGAAAAGTGCGGAATCATGCAGAACAAGACAAACCCCAAAAGACTGGCTTATCGCCTACACAGTAGCATCCTTCGCGACTTGTTGATACACAAGGCGTGCAGTCCGAGCACCTGGCTGTCCCTTGGCACGCTCCCCTGCACACCCTCAGAACATGGTTTTTCTAGACGAGGCATAAGAGGGCGAGTCCGGTGTGTCGGAACCAAAGATGAACCACATTGGCTGGCAGCCAATACAAGGCCCAGCCCAACGCAGCTCAGACACAGCGGTACTTGCTTGGCTGGGTGCCCAACTTCTTAAAACTCATGGCAGACATGAAGAGCTAAGGAAAAAAAAAAATCACGAAATTGAAATCCTGCTGTAAGGACAAGAGCTGCTGTGGAATACGCAGACCAAGATTAGCTCTCTCTTTTTTTTTTCTGCACTCTTTGGGATCAGTGGAATCGCATCACGTTTCCCATGGGCCCCTCCACCATCGTATTTCAGCAGAGAGGTCTCAGATTAAACTGCTTGATCCAAACAGAGAACTCAAACTTTAGATTTTGCTCCCGTTGCTGTCCAGGGCCCTTTCGGACTCTCTGTGGTTGCTTCAGGGGAAATGAAGGGTTTTGAATATCTGGAGCAGAGGTGGGTCGGTTTGTCCCTCTTGTCCCGGTAAGCAGGTGCTAAGCCGGGCTTCAGCCCTTCCCCAGAGCTCATCTTTGCAAAGGTTTCCTGGTGGGTCTTTCCCAGTGGCTTGCTTCTCTCCCAGGCGAATGCACCGGGAAAACAGGGTCACTGGGATGCTGACCCCATCACCGTTGCATTGAGACTTCCTCAGGAAAGTGGGGGCCAGGTGGAGTTCCCTGTGGGGAGCCCCGGGGCGTTCATGACACAGAACCCTGCACAGGGTTGTGGAAAAGTACCAGGTAGCCAGCCTCCCGTGAGCATTGCTTTCAGAGAGCACCCGAAATACTATCTTCTCCCGTTTATGTCTAATCGGTGAAAACGCATTATCTGTCCTCGCAGCCTTCTCACAGGAGGTTATCTGACATGCGGCATTCACCAGCGCTTCTGAAAAGGTTAATAGTTCACCAGCCCAAGTTGAACTAAACAGAATTGATCATTCTTGAAACTCTTGGTTGAAATGCGAGGGCTTTGTGTTGACAGCCCAGGGGTTGTAATGAGTCTCTAGTACCTTCTTAAGGCTTGTTGCTTTTGCCTTGTGAATGGGGAGAGTAAAATTATAGTCTCTAGGTGTTTTCCACGGTTCTTTCACAAGCGGGCTTCCCGACACCAATTAAAGAGATTATGTCATCAAGTGAAAGGAAAGCTATGACTTGTATGTTAATGCTGTGATTACTTGAGACAGGGTCACAGGACCCCATGGCATAGCGGCCGACCTGCAAAAAATGAACTTTGAGCTCAATTCCTAATTAACCTTTTTCAGTACCAGAAAGTGTAATTTCAGGCCATTGGTCCCCCAAAATACCCACTTTTCCCTGTACAATGAATGCGTTACTAGAATCATTGAATATTGGCCAAAAGATGTTTTCCCACAAGGATGGATTTTTTTTTTTTACTTCCACTCAAAATCTACACATTCTCTGTGTTTTCACAGTGAACCAAACAGCAGGGAATGTGTTAGAACTTACATAATTGTTGGTGTTAAAGTACATTAATGTTGGGGTGCAAAGATGCCAAGTGCAGAGATACCGTTGTCCCAAAGTATCTGAAGGAGAATGGTACCGAAGAGCGAAAACCTGTGGATGCTCCAATCTCCTCCCTAAAGTGATGCAGAATTCCCATGCAACCTACACACATCCTCCCGGATATCTGAAATCATCTCAATTCGTTACAATACCCAACACAGTGTAAATGCTATTTGTGAATGGCCGTTACACTGTATTCTTTAGAAAAGAATGACAAACAGGAGCAAAGTGTCCAGCACAGACCCCGTGGTCTTTATGAACCTGTTCAGCCCACCATTGGTTGAATCCTCCACTGGGAACCTGGAGGTGTGGAGGGCCAGCTGCTTTGTACTTGGCCAAGATGTGGGCACATCAGTCATGGGAGCATATGTAAATATATGCAAATTGCTGAAGATTATGTTGGAATCCAAAATTTTCACAGCTTTCAATGAATGTTCTCTGTCATTCTTAATGACTTTGCTCTGCTATAGAATGTGCGTTTTGTTCCAGAAATTGCTCTCTGACAAAAGTGCTCCTGTTATATTAGCTCTCATTTAGTCAGCCCCAAAGTTAATAGCTGATAGCGTTCACATTTCTTATCTTCTCTGGTGCCCTTGGCTGAACAAAAAAGTTATTGGGAAAGTGTGTTGCATAATCAGTTTGCCTCTGGATTTTGACATCATTTAATAATAGCTATCTTGATTTCTATGTTAAAGCAACAGCAACGTTTAATGTGTTTTAAATCAAAATTATCATTTCCATAGTACAGCTTTAGAAAACAAATGCAATTTGTATGTAGGTTCTTCTAGCTCACTCCTTGGAATCTGGATTGTGGATAATACAAGCCAAAAGGTTGTTTTCGGTGTTAAAACAAACTCTCCTAGCAGTATCTCAATTTTCCATTTTCCTGTTTAAATTTTCCCCAGTTTCGCTGTAGCAGCACTTTTTTAGTCTGTTACAGTATTGGACAAAGATGCACAAAATCCTATAATAGTTAATGGAAAGAAGCCTTAAGCATTGCCTGTCCAGTGAAGTCACCCCAAGATTCGGGTCTGAAATGTGACCGTGTAGAGCAATGGACTCCGTCCAAGGGTCCCAGAGGGTCCTGACATCTATCTGCAAACGAGAATTGTTGGCATATTGTTTGCCAGCTGTCCAGAGGAATACACCACTGTTTTGTTTACCCGGTTAGAAATCTCTTGAACCATTCATACCTCCCACCATTGAAAAGAGACAGAACTAACATCTTGTAGAAGTTTCGCTCAAATCCAAAAAACGACCCCAGATCGTGGTACAGAGCAGGACAGGAAACAGCACCGCCGGAAAAACTCGGTGCCTACCTGAGGGCGCAGCTGGCACTGATCCCAAGGCTTAGAATAGGACCCAGGGGCACAAATCCTCCGCTCTCCACCACTCTGCAAAACACAGACACGCACGGTGTCGGAAAAAGCCAGTTCCGTGTAGGTACAGCCCTGCCTGTCCGTCCACCATGACAGTCCTGGAGGGGCTGGGGTGCAGAGGCTAACGTGCCTGCCAGACAGAATTTGCAGTTTCAGGGAAAAGCAAAATGCCCCCTAAAATGAGCATTCCACAGACTTGTCCCGTTCCTGGGAGTGGGGGGCTCCCTGGTTTCCTTGAATTCACTCAAAAAAGGAACACCGTTATGACAGCGTATGAGATAAGCTGAATTGCACCAATTCTGCTCTGCCTGGGGTGGAAATGCTGACTCCCACCACCAACATTCACCTTTATCTGGACAGCAGCAATACACCTCAGCTCCCGGATTCTGGACCTGCGGGACATTGATACATCCTCCCGTTAAACCTCAGCAGCTGAGTGTCAGACTAGCTGTAATTCTGTAATATATTTGTAACGTAACTCTGCCAGGCTCTTGCAATCCGTTTTCTGCAGAAAGATAAAGCCGGCATGTGGAAATTGACAGTAACACGAAGGCTTTCAATATTCTCTTCCGTGAATCAGTTGGTCACGGGTGCCTGTGAACAGATGGCAAATCTCATATCCAAAAATCAAAGTTCAGATAAGAGCTCTCAAGTTCCTAAGCGATAAATGAAAGGAGGTGGGGGACACTTACTCCCCGTCACTTATAACTTGGGTGCTGTATCCAGTATTTGAGGCAACATTCCCTGATAATACAGAGCACTGGATAATGCTATGAGATTCATTTCGAGGAGGTTTGGCCCTTACAGGAATAGATGTGTGTTGGTAGCCCTAGCTGTTAAAAAAAAAATGCATGGAAATGAGTGTAAACTGTAAACGTGTGGGTGCAATACCCGTGCTCAGTAAGGTTGTGTCTGGATGGGAATCCCTTTGAGGCACCATTGGCAGGTGCAAGAAACAGAAGAAAGTCACATTTAGACAAAGGGACCCCGCGGTGGGCAGCCCTTTGCAGCGCAGGCCCCGTGCAGCAAGCTGCAGCCAGGGAGGGCGGCGGGTCTCCCGGAGGGGAGCCGGGACCCCGCCGCGGGGCGCCCCCATGCCGGCCGGCCACCGCAGAGCACTAAGCCGAGCACCGCGAGCGGCGACCACGCTGACAGTCACAGAGCAAGGTGGCGGCGGGAGAAGGGAGCCTGCGGGCCTTCCCGTCGGCCCGTGAACCGGATTACTGCCGACTGCGGAACGAGCCCCTCAATCAACGCTGCATCTAGTGACATTCTGCGGCCGTTAGCGTTCAAACGACTGAAAATGACCGCGATGGGCCTGGCCGCGCGGGTTACTCCGCCGCCTGCTGGCGGCTGACGGTAGCGCGGCCGTGCGGAGCTCGCGGGGCTCCCGGGGTGCGAGGCGGTGCCCAGCCGGGCCAGGGCGCTGCGGGACGTGCAGGGGCGAAGGGCCTGGGCGCGGCCGCGCGGGCGTCGTGCGGGGCTGCGGGCTTCTGGGTCCTCGAGGTAGTGCCTCCTGCAGTCTGCATTCCTGTGGGCTCTGTCCGCCTCCAGGCTTTCCAAGTCCAAAGTCTAACTGGACCGGTCAGCTCCAGTTATCTTTGGAAAAATGGGAAAAGTATAAATGCAGACATGAAAAAGTTCGTGGGGGTGGAATTAAGAGACGTTTGTTTGGGTGGAGGTAATTTTCAAAGCCATCCATACCTGGGGATCTTCAAAAGGTGGCAGACGCACTTGGTGAAAATTTTGTTCCTGGATTTCAAAGTTATTTTGCATCAATATAAACGCATCTTTTCATTCCATTTTCCATGAACTTTTTGAAGCACCCTCCATTTAAATACTCAGGCTGTTTCCTAACTTCAGCGGTTCCCCCAGCTTGTAACATCTTCCAAAACACTTACTGCAATTAAAATGCTCAAAAACTCTTAAACGCTTGCTTGAATACAGAGGGAGGACGTACCAGTAATCATAAAGACAAAATTACCACCAACATCCCTGCTACTCATGCCAAATACTATTCCACAGGAGCTTTAATGGTGCACAGGAAAACAAACCCAGATGCACACGACATAAAGGAGGAAATTGAATGGAAGTGCCTCACACGGAACTTTCTCTCTCTCTTTTTAAACAATTTCTTGATTTCCCAGCTATGGACTATTCCGTTTTTTAAAAGCCCCAATAAAATTTCCACAATTTAGCCTTGTGAGGGACTCTGTGGCTGAGATTTAATATAAATTTGCAGACATTCACAAAAGGCAGGTCAGGCAGAAATCACATCCCCGCCAATTGCTTTATTTCTTCACTTAAATATCCCTTCAAATAGGCTTTTTCACGCTCCTGGACAACACGCAGTCACTTTCACAAAACAAAAAAACACGTTTCGCCTGAGGGAGAGGGGGTCTTCCTTGTCACTTGGTTTTGTCTTTTTTTTTTTTTTAAGAACAGGAAAGTTTTTCTCCTTCTCCTGTTTGCAGACCACCCGGGAACATTTTTCTTTTTTTCTCATTTAATCTGAGAAAGGGGAGACGAGGAGACTTGTTGCCCTTAGCAGTTCTTGGGTTGTCCTTTCCGTAGGGTAAGTTAATTATTTTAACCTACTGAGGAGGTGGGGGGTGGGGGCGGGCAGTAGGCGTGGGCAGGAGGGGAAACAGGTGTTTCAAACACCTGCACCTCCAGGCTTAATTGCTCCCAAATCTTCAGGGCTCTCAAACCCATTCTCCTTTCTTTGCAGAAGCTCCGGGGTGGGGGAGGGGGCTCATTTGTGGAGTTCTTAACTAATTGTAGCATAAATATGCAACCCCTTTCGGCTGAACAAATTATTTTCTTTAAAATGAACTCCAGGTAAATTTAATTAAGGGGGAAAAAAAAGGTGATTGGCAGGTATGACTCTGAATGCAAGGATTAAAAGTCCTCCTGTTAAAAAAAAAAAAGGCAAAGCTGGGAGTCTATTTGTTTTCTTCTCACAGCAGTGAGGTTAGGTAAAGCAAACGTGGATTAATGGCTCTGGAACTCTCCTTGTGTGAGTGAGATATCCACCAGAATTAGGAGCTACAAAGTTGTGTTGTTTGTTCATTTTTCAATAGAGTGCTTGAAAAAAAAATCAACTTTTAGAAAATGTCTTCCAAAATGAGCCTTTCACACGGTGTTTTATATTCAGCGTATGTATTTTTATAAACATAGCTTACAAGGCTTACAAGTACTGAGTGTCTAACCAAGGACCAGGCGTTCTTTCATCTGTACTATCTCATTTAATGCTCACACCGACCTCAGGAGCTAACATGGAGGTGTGCGTCTGGCTTGGCAGTAAAAGCCTCCATTGGGACGCCCGCTGCCGCTCAGCATGCCTGAGTTCAGTTCCCACCTTCAGCTCCTCGCCCCAGCTTCCTGCTTATGCAGACCCTGGGGCTCAGGTGACTAGATTCCGGCCACCAACTTGGGAGACCTGGACTACTGCGTTCCCAGCTTTGCAGGCATTTGGGGGGGTGGACCAGAGGATAGAAGATCCCTCTCTCTCTAATAAAAATCTGGGGGAAAAGGTTCTAGAAGAAACACAAAATGCTAGGACGTACCAGAGCTCAAATCAAGAAATCTTCATTGCGATTCTGGCTTGCAAATCTGATTGCTTTGGAAACAATCCTCCTGCTCCGTGAAGAAGTGATCTCTGGTCCGAGAGGTTGAGGGCGATTTGGTCAAGCCGACGCGGTGGCGTGAGGGTCGAGTGCGAGACTGTAACCCAGAAATCCTGCTTCTGAGACCATGCCTTTTTCTTCCTGGTAACTGATTGTTCGCTCTTAGGTGTGAACAGTTGGACCAACCAATTAGAACAACAATGCAGTGACTCTGCCATGGGACTCCTGTTGGTGAGAATGGCAACTGAAATGACACAGAAGCGACGGACAGGGCCAGCGTCCTGGTGCAGTGGGTACACCCCTCGCAGCCAGGCAAGCACTGGGGCGCTGGTCTGAGTCCCTGGGGGAGCCATGAAGATGGCCCAAGGATGCTGGCCCCTGCACGCCACTCACATGGAAGACTCGGATGATGGAGCTCCTTCTCAGCTATGGTGGCCATTTGAGGAGTGAATTGGTGGATGCAGGATTCTCTTTCTCTCTCTCTCTCTCTCTTTCTCTTTTTCTCCTCTCTGCCTTTCCATAAATAAATCTTTTGGACAAAACCTCTTGGGAAGCAAACTGCTCCTGACCTTGCGTCTTACGGGGTGCTCATTGGGCAGCAGCTCGCACAGGTTGGCTGCACACAGGCAATCAGCTGGCCAAGTCAGCCACGTAAACATTCTACCCCGAGACAACAATGGGGTCCTCCCGCCACGCTCTCCTTTCTGTGATGGGGGGACATGCCAGCTCTCGGGGTAGGTGACAACACAGGTTCAAAAGGACGTTTCAGAGGAAGTACTATGTTGTTAGGAAAGAGGCGGGGTGGGGGGTACCACTCACGAACAGAGCGCACCTGGAAGGTGTACCCAGATGTTTCCTGTTTCCTCGGCCCTTGTGATGACACGGGGCTGGGGCCTGGTGACCTCCCCCTGCACTGCGTGTCGGCCAGCAGGTGTTCCTCCAGCTACCTGGGCATCTGTCAGACAGACTCTGATTTAGGAGGTTGCGTGTCTGCACTTCAAGCAGATCTCAAGATGTTTTTTCTGCTGGCCTGTGGAGCCTCAACACAGTAACCTCCACTAGTCCCAGGTCACAGTTCTGTTCCATCTTCTTCTATATTCCCAATCTTAAGAAAGGTATTTTAGGGGCCAGAGTTATAGTGTGTAGTGGGTACAGCCGCCGCCTGCAGTGCTGGCATCCCACATGGGCGCCGGTTTGAGTCCTGGCTGCTCCTCTTCCAATCCAGCTCTCTGCTATGGCCTGGGAAAGCAGTGGAAGATGACCCAAGTGCTTGGGCCCTTGCACCGATATGGCAGACCCGGAAGAAGCTCCTGGCTCGTGGCTTCTGATCGGCACAGCTCTGGTCGTTGCGGCCAACTGGGGAGTAAACCACCAAATGGAAGACCTCTCTCTCTCTCTCTCTCTCTCTCTCTCTCTCTGCCTCTCCTTCCCTTTGTGTGTAACTCTGAATTTCAAATAAATAAATATATCTTTAAAAAAAAGAAAGATATTTTAAAAAAAATAGTAACTGGGGCCCAGCATCGTGGTGCAGTGTGTTGAGACACCAATACTCCCTATTAGAGTGCCAGTTCAAGTCTTGAGTACTCGGCTTCCAATCCAGCTTCGGGCTGGTGCGCTGGGAAAAGCAGCGGATGGTCCAAGGACTTGGACCCTTAATACCTCTGTGGGAAATTCAGATAGTGTTCCTAGCTGCTGGCTTCAGCTGGGCCAACCCTGGTCACTGCAGCCATTTGAGGAGGGAGCCAGCAGATGGAAGATCTCTCTCTCTGTCTCTCCCCCTCTCTCTGTTACTCTGCTTTTCAAATAAATAATTAAATCATTTAAGAAATAAAAATTGCATTGTTGTGTACCAATGGGTGCTGCTATTCTTGGTCTCAAACATGGGTGCAGGGGTCCAAGGACTTGGGCCATCTTCTACTGCTTTCCCAGGCCATAGCAGAGAGCTGGATCGGAAGTGGAGCAGCTGGGACTAGAACTGGCACCCATATGGGATGCCGGCACTGCAGGCGGTGGCTTTACCCACTATCCCACTGCGCTGACCCTGAGTATAATCTTTTAAAATTGATTTAATTTAATATTAATCAAATAATAAGACAAAGAAAGAGATTTAACTAGCCCATGGACCAAACAAGGAATTAGAATGAAATGAGAAAATATTGAGACTGGGATGTCAAAATATTTCATATCAAAACTTGTGGGATAGAGCTAACTTAATAGTTACTGGAAAGTTCTTAGCTTTTGTTGTTATATTTGAAAAGAACAAAGACAGATCATTAGAAGTCATAAAAGACAACAGGAAAATAACAAGGGTAAGTAGGTAAATTAGTGAAACAGACAACAAATAGAAAATAAAGAGAATTAACAAAGCTGAAAACTGGCTATTGGAAAAGACTTATGACTCACAAACTCTCAAAAAGATTGATAAAGTGAAAAAATCGAAGATGCATATAGGCAAATCAGGAATGAAAAGGAGTATTACAGAAACTAGACTGCCACCCCTTGGGAGACCCGGATGAAGCTCCTGGTTCCTGGCTTCAGCCTGGCCCAGCGCTGGCCATTGCAGCCATCTGGGGAGTGAACAAGTGGATGGAGGTTTTCTCTGTCTCCTTCTCTTTCTTTAACTCTTTCAAATAAATATTTTTTAAAAAGCTGCAGATTTGAAAAAGAATCGTGAGTTATTATAAACTGCCAATGCATTCTAAGAAAATCTATAAAAAATAAAAATGGCTCAAGAAAAAATAGAAAACCTTGTAATTAAAGAATTTGAATTGGTAGTTTAAAATTTCTATTGAGATCAAGCACTTTTTTTTTAAAGATTGTATTCATTTATTTGAGAGGTAGAGTTACAGACAGAGAGAGGGAGAGACAGAGAGAGAGAGAGGTCTTCCATCCACTGGTTCACTCCCCAAATGGCCACAATGGCCGGAGCTGGGCCGATCTGAAGCCAGGAGCCAGGAACTTCTTCCAGGTCTCCTATGTGGGTTCAGGGGCCCAAGAACTTGGGCCATCTGGCACTGCTTTCCTAGGCCATAGCAGAGAGATGGGTAGGAAGAGGAGCAGCCGGGACTAGAACCAGCACCCATATGGAAGCTTGGAGTTGCAGGTGGCAACTTAACCTGCTACGACACGAAGCCAGCCCCAAGATCAAGCACTTGTAAACAGTTTGCCCAATGTGAAGGGAATGTCGGGAGAAAGAACACTCCCAACGTTCGGCTCAATGGAACGTGTATTAGAGTGTATTTGAACTTTCAGCAATAAAACTTTTAGACAATGACTATCTTTATAACCTGATGATGGGAAACTGTTTCTTTTTATTAAAAATATTTATTTACTTATTTGAAAGAGTTACACAGAGAGAGAAGGAGAGGCAGAGAGAGAAAGCGAGAGAGAGGTCTTCCATCTGCTGGTTCACTCCCCAGTTGATCGCAATGGCTGGTGCTGCACTCACTGATCTAAAGCCAGGAGCCGGGAGCTTCCTCCAGGTCTCCCACACGGGTGCAGGGGCCCAAGGACTTGGGCCATCTTCCACTGCTTTCCCAGGCTACAGCAGAGAGCTGGATCAGAAGTGGAGCAGCAGCCGGGATTCGAACCGGCACCCATATTGGATGCAGGCACTGCAGGCGGCGGCTTTACCTGCTATACCACAGCGCTGGCCGCGGGAAACTATTTCTTAAACCAGACACGAAAAGTACAAACTATGAAGAAAAATTTGACAATAAAAAAGAACTTATCTTTGTGAAAAGTTGAGGTAACATTTCACTGTCCCAAAGTTGGCAAAAAAATTTAAGATTTATTTATTTATTTGAAAGTCAGAGTTACACACAAAGGGAAGGAGAGGCAGAGAGAGAGAGAGAGAGGTCTTCCATCCGCTGGTTCACTTCCCAATTGGCTGCAATGGCCAGAGCTGTGCTGATCCAAAGCCAGGAGCCAGGAGCCTCTTCTGAGTCTCCCACGCAGGTGCAGGGGCCCAAGGACTTGGGCCATCTTCTACTGCTTTCTCAGGCCATAGAGAGAGCTTTATCAGAAGTAGAGCAACTGGGTCTCGAACCCACACCCATATGGGATGCCGGCACTGCAGGCAGTGGCTTAACCCACTATGCCACAGCGCTGGCCCCACCAAAATTTAAAACTGTGACCACATCAAGTGTTGGAAGGAAAAGCCTCTCTTACACAAATAGTTAATAAATGAAGTTTAAAAATGAGAAGAACAGAAAAGGCTGTCCCTCTTAGACTGCTGGTAGGAAGGTAGACTGCTGACGGCTTGGGAAAACAAGTTGTCCTTATCAAAACATTGATGACTGCCTGTCACATGACCAGCCACTAGGCAGACAGAGAGGCAAGGAGAAATGGCGCCTGTGACCCAGGAAACACATCCAAGGATGTGTATAGTAGCAAAATTCATAGTAGGGAAAAATCCAGAAAAGATCCAAACGTGAGGGTACTTTCAAAAGTTCATAAAAATGGAATTAAAAGATAAGTTTATTTTGCTGCAAAAAAAAAAAAAATGTCAGGAACACAATGTTCCAGAATATCTAAGGCTCAGTAAACGGTTACGCCCACATTACTTTGCCTGAGACTCAGTGTTCCATAATCCATAAAGCCCGTGTAATCTGTCCAATCTCACATCCTGCCCCAAAACCCATTAAGGCATCATATCTACCAGGCACTTGCTTCCATACCTGCCTGTATATGCCGCCTGCTGTGTGGACTGCCCTTAGCGCATCGCCGCACCTGGTGTAGACGCCTCCTCCTCTGACCTACCACGTCCACACTGGCCTCCACGGCCCCCGGAGCTCGCGCCACATCCTCTGGCGCCGCCCAGGGTCTCCGAGCGCCACTGAGTTTACTGTTGGAGCCGTGCAGCTCCGTGACCTATTGTCTTCTCGGTAAATGACATTGAACAGGCACACAAGGGGCCGTGCTATGTGACAGAGCCCGTGCGAGGGGCGGCCAGGGCCGTGGAGAGGGACACACAGTGGTCCTTGGCTCCAGTTCCATCTGGCGAGTCATCTGTGAATAGGAGCCGGGGAAGGAGCCCAAGCTCCATGGCCAAGGTCGCTCTTGAGAAAGGCGGCACAGACCC
The DNA here is from genome assembly GCA_949820135.1 of Sylvilagus floridanus. Taxonomy (NCBI): domain Eukaryota; kingdom Metazoa; phylum Chordata; class Mammalia; order Lagomorpha; family Leporidae; genus Sylvilagus; species Sylvilagus floridanus. Next base: position 14,480,750 of record OX463228.1, on the reverse strand, counting down.
GCGGTTCTGTCCTGACTCCGCCCCACGCGTCAGCACGGTCCGCTGTCCATGCCCTGCCTATACAAAGCGCGGTGGCCGGGCTGCGCAAGGTGGCGCACTTGGGGAGCCCATGGAGAAATGGGGGCCAGGGTTTCGACAGGGGCGAGCTATTCAAGATTGAGAGAACAGGCAGAGGGCTATCCGCCTCCCGTGAGTGGTGCGGTTTGCTAGGGACAGAGCTGAGGCCATGGGAGCCCAGGTAAAGGCAGTGGTTGGCGCTGTGAGCAGGGAGTCGCTGAGTCTGAGCAGTGAGCACTTAGTCCTCTGGGTACTGGGCAAGCTGACCTCAGGACCCTACTGGACTCTAATGGGGCCCTGTGGAGACAGCGTAGAAGCAGGGAGATGGATTCAATCCATTGTGCGATAAGTTGCTATTTTGGGCTGTCATACAAAAATAATAATGCTATTAACACCTGAAAATTATGGAAATATTAAGTTCTCTTTTTTTGCTTCTATGGAAAGATGAAAAAGTAAGTATTAAAAATGGACATGGGCTTATTGGGAATCTATATTTAAAACAGCAATTCCCTTAGGTGTCAAAATTTCCAATAATGTGACCAGCACGGTTTTTATTGTAAAAGTCGTACAATAAACATACAAGACAAAACTTCCTCGCCAAGGAAGCTGTGTGGGACCCACTGCTCTCACGGACACACCTGGCTAGCATTCCACCCAGGCGAGGGATCTGGGGGTAGGCAGGAAGGGGGAGGGGCTGTTTGAAAGAACTTGAACGGAAGGCAGGAGCCAGGTGCTTATCCTGGTCTCCCATTGAAATGTTGCTTTGAAGTGAAAATGGTTTCTTGCTTTATCATGGCAAATGGCTATCATGTAACGTATGATAATTAGCATCTAACCAGGGCACAGGCAAACTGAGTTAAAGGGTAAGCTAAATGCTGTAGTCTTTGCAGTATCTGAAAATCCCAACACTCATTCAGTCCACTGCTGGACCTGGACTACCATGACCAACACCCCACAAAGACCTTGGCCTCATCACTCAAGGAAGTAGAAAAAGAATTTTCTGGCGGACACCACAGCTCACTAGGCTAATCCTCTGCCTGTGGCACTGGCACCTTGGGTTCTAGTCCCAGTTGGGGCACCGGATTCTGTCCTGGTTGCTCCTCTTCCAGTCCAGCTCTCTGCTGTGGCCTGGGAAGGCAGTGGAGGATGGCCCAAGTGCTTGGGCCCTGTACCCGCATGGGAGACTAGGAGGAAGTACCTGGCTCCTGGCTTCGGATTGGCACGGTGTGCGGTAACCATTTGGGGGATGAACCAACGGAAGGAAGACCTTTCTCTCTGTCTCTCTGTCTCTCTGTCTCTCTCTCTCTAACTCTACTTGTTAAAAAAAAAAAAAAAAAGAATTTTCTTCCATCACTTGCACTTCCCTCTGTACTGTTGAGTCTCTTTGTGCCCTTGCCAAAAATAGAAGAACAGGTAACACAGATAGGAAGACATGTGATGAAATTTGTTTCTGTTGGGATCTTCTGGGAAGCGCCATCAAGTCTCCAAGGTTAGACCCTGGATTAGGTTCTGTGACTGACAGATGGCTTCTGCCATGGATCTATGGGATGTGGGTGACAGGTTTGTCTCTTTCCGAATTGAGAAAGCAGCAAAAGGCACCCTCCCCCCCCCAATACAGGACCTTTCCCTCAACCACTGTCAAGATGGTGATTAAGGCCGGCGCCGTGGCTCAACAGGCTAATCCTCCGCCTTGCGGCGCCGGCACACCGGGTTCTAGTCCCGGTCGGGGCGCCGGATTCTGTCCCGATTGCCCCTCTTCCAGGCCAGCCCTCTGCTGTGGCCCGGGAGTGCAGTGGAGGATGGCCCAGGTGCTTGGGCCCTGCACCCCACGGGGAGACCAGGAAAAGCACCTGGCTCCTGCCATCGGACAAGCGCGGTGCGCCGGCCGCAGCGCGCCGGCCGTGGCGGCCATTGGAGGGTGAACCAACGGCAAAGGAAGACCTTTCTCTCTGTCTCTCTCTCTCACTGTCCACTCTGCCTGTAAAAAAAAAAAAAAAAAAAAAAAAGATGGTGATTAAGTTTCACTATTAAATCTCCATGTCAATAGACTTAGAAAATGGGTTGAATTATTCATCATTACACAACTTAAAAATTAACAATAAAAGCAAACAGCTTTCCATAAGAAAATGGATGTTTTTATCTTGCATTCTATAGACTACTGGGGAAAAAAACATGCTTGTGTTATCCAACTATAAATTTGTTTTGAAAATCCAAAAGACTGCATTTTGCTAAATGGTTCTTTGCATTTCCTGGCTGTTTCCTAGAGATTGTACAATGGTGTCTATAGCCATCCAAGAGTGCTAGACTACAAGCCAGGAAGTCTGTAATCTTAAAAGATGTGTTGCTTAACAGACCAAAAAAAATCCTTTCTTAATTATACATTGTAATGCTAGCTACAAAAAAATTAACAATCACCATGGTTTCCTTTCTTTAAGAGAAATAATTGATGAGTATTTCAGTTTTCACTGTCAAACGCTCATGCCATTGTTCAAAATGCCACTCAGTCACCAAGTGCAGCTTTGGAATGGAAATAATGGGAGTTGATAGTATTTTCTATTAGCATCGGATCCTCTGCACCACAGACCGAGACGGTCATGTGCTCTGCCCAGGTGACACAGAGATGATCCCGGGCTAACCACTTGCTGTGCCAGGGAGAAAGTTTTTCTTGCTAAAGGCGGCAGCACCATGGCTCATTTCAGATGCGCACACACACTCTGAGGACACAGGACTATTGCAGCCTGTGCACAGCCACTCACCTGTAACAGCACACATCTATTGAGGGTGCCTGACACTGTTCTGAGTGCCTTTTGTGTTCGAGTTGGTGTCATTGAGTCATAAAGATCCAACAGCGTAGGTGCTGGTATCATGTACCTTTCACCCAGGAGGAACCTGAAGTGCAGGCAGGGGAACTGTCCAAGGTCACAAGTCCGTAAGAGGCTCGCTCCGGACAGGAGACCCAGGATGGCTTCTCTGCTCAGGTGTGGGTACCTCTGTCGCTGCACACACTAGCCTGGAGGGAGTCATATGGCAGTGGGGCTTCCACACAGGCTGGGCCCACTCCATCCTTATGGTGCAGGAAGTCAAGATGGTGGTGGTGGGGGCCTGCTCTCCTGCATTCCTTTCTGCCACGCATAGCTCACCACACTTCTCTCTGCCTTTTATTTTCAACATTTATTTTATTTTTGTTTATTGGAAAGGCAGAGAGAGGGGGAGAGAGGGAGGGAGAGCGAGCGAGCGAGAGAGAAACCTCTTCCATCTCATCTGCTGGTTCACTCCCCAAATGCCTGCAACAGCTGCAGCGGGGTCAGGGCAAAGCCAGGAACTCCATCTGGGTCTCCCAGGTGGGTAGCAGGGACTCAAGCACTTGAGCCATCGCTTGCTGCCTCCAAGGGTGTGCATTTGCCGAAAGCTGTGTTGGAAGCAGAGGCTGGACTCCATCCCAGGCACTCCGAGATGGGACGCAGGAGTCCCAGGCAGCAGCTTAACCTGCTATGCCCCGGCACCCACCCATCTCTGCCTTCTGCAGACTGGTCAGTTTTATTGGCAGCCACTCCAACAGTTTCACTATTGGCAAAGCTATGGGAACGGGAGCTTTAATCAGAGGTTGAAGTTGCAAACGAAGGGCTTGCAAAGTTCCATTGTGAGTTATCACAGGCAGTGACGTTACACTATCACTGCACAGCAGACAGCCTGGTTTAGAGACTGAGGCTGCATGGTCTGCTGGATTCTCTGTCACTGGTTTATCAGATGCAAGATGGATGGAGATGTTAGCGGAGATGGGCCCAGAGCGTGGGGGATTGGCAGAGCACAGTCTGGTCCCTATGATGCAGCAGGTTCCTGGAAGGTGGAACCAAGCCACACCCACCCTCCATTCCTGCTTCCACCAGCACGTGGCCGTGGTCTCTACTGCTGGACATCAGGCAAGTGACGTCCCAGCCCCATGGGATTGAATCCCCCTAGGGAGAGACCATCCTACAAGCAGGTGCAGTAAAAAGTAGTGCCGAGAAGGGACATTTGAGAGCTCCAGGTGAGAACAGAGGAGGACAGAACTGGGGGATGGAGGCAGATGAAGTCTCCCAGGAGGGAAGCGCTGAGGACTGCAGGGAGAACTGGCTGACTCCAGGTGAATGCTGCAGACAGAGAGAGATAGGTCAGACCGAGAGGGAACAGCATGGCAGAGGCTCAGAGGTAAGAGAGAGAAGAGCAGCACACCCACGGACTGCGAAGAGGTACCCAGAGCTGATCTATCCACCGATTTACAGAGCTGAGCAAAGGCGGTGGGGAAAAGGTCTCACCCTTGTCCAGCTGGGTTTTGGAAGCATATAGCCATCATCAAAACCAAATTGCGGCTGTGTCATGGCTCACTAGGCTAATTCTCCGCCTGCGGCGCTGGCACCCCAGGTTCTAGTCCCGGTCAGGGCGATGGATTCTGTTCCTGTTGCTCCTCTTCCAGGCCAGCTCTCTGCTGTGGCCCAGGAGTGCAGTGGAGGATGGCCCAGGTCCTTGGGCCCTGCACCCGCATGGGAGACCAGGAGGAAGCGCCTGGCTCCTGCCTTCGGATCAGGCATAGCGCGGCGGCAGCAGCGGCCATTTGGGGGGTGAACCAACAGAAAGGAAGACCTTTCTCTTTCTCTCTCTCACTGTCCACTCTGCCTGTCAAAAACAAACAAACAAACAAACAAACAAATTGCAGGATGACTAAGAATCTATACAATGCTGCTTCTTCTTTCTGAAAGATTTATTTCTTTGAGAGGTAGAGTTACAGAGAGGGGGAGACAGAGAGAAAGGTCTTCCATCTGCTAGTTCACTCCCTAGATGGCCATAACAGCTGGAGCTGGGCGGATCCGAATCCAGGAGCCTGGAGCTTCTTCCTGGTCATGAGCATTTAAACCGGCAGGCTAACCACCTATTCCGTAAATACACTTGAAAATACATGCATGATTATTTATTTAAAAAAATAAAAGCTCACTTATATACTTTCTTCCTTAAATCGTGTGTAGTAAGCGGCAGGGAGGCGAGAACAAGCAGATAGCTCAGGAGGAGATGGGGGGTGGGCGTTTAAGGCGTGGTCGGGGTCACGGGGCAGGGGCTCAGGGACACCCCAGGCATCACAGGCCGGGCCTTTGCTGACCCCAGGCTTCCCCAGCGTGGAGACCGGAAGTCCACACCGCTGGCCAAACTCCAGCTCCACCTGCAGGCCCCCCTGCCTCCAAAGCCCCCTCCCACCTGGTGAGCTTAGAAGAACTCAGACCCGCCCTCCGTCCTGCGGACCCGCGATGCAAAAACGGAGAACTCGCGGCAACGGCTTCGTGGGTGTGGCGGGTGGGTGGCGCGCCCTCGGCGGGCCCCGGTGGACCCTGGGGCCACAGGCCGCGCTGCCCGCAGCCTTACGCCCCGGCTTGCTGCCTGCACGCTCTCCGCACGGCCAGGGGCTCCCAGCACCGGGGCTCAGCCTGGAAAAGGCGCCGCGCTAACGTTTGTTGAGTGACTGCAGGAACTCGGGCTCCCCCAGCTTCCGCGAAAAGCGGTTGGAGACGATGGAAGCCTGGTCCCAGACGTTCACGGAGGAAAGGGGGCCCGCGGGCCCCGAGGCGAGAGGAGAGGTGGCTTGCCCGCGGACTCTGGCGCACGCGGACCCGCTGAGGCCGCCCCTGCAGCCCTGCTCTCTGCGCGGCCCTGCGGGTCATGCGGGGCGCGGTCCCGCCCCTCGCTGTGCCCGCCCGTGCGCTCCGTGCTCAGGGTCCCTAGTCCCCGCCCGTGTGCCCAGGCCCCGGGCCGGTCTTCCTCCACGTTCCCCACGCCATCGCGCTGCCCGATTCCTTGTCCCTGCGTCATTTCCAGGGAAAAGGAAAAGGAACGAAAGGCCAAGTTTATATTGGTGGAAAAAAAACAAAAAACAAACAAACAAAAAAACCCATGCACCCGAGGAGGGTCTTCAGAAATTCTTGGAAAACGTTGTGATGAGAAAAAAAAAAAAAAAGAAAGAAAAAAAAAAGCACGCTTGGATTTCACAACTACCCAACCCTCCTTCACCCCCAAAACGAAGCTGATCTTCTCTTTGCGGTTTAGAGGTGCGTTTTGAGGTCCCGGCGCGTGGCGCACAGCCGGGGGCCCGCAGGCGGCGCCCACGGCCCGGGGACTTTGTCCGCGCACCCAGCTGCCCTCTGCTGGGCTCATGCCGCCCGGGTCACCCGCAGGAAAGGGAATTTTGAGAGGAGTCCGCTCCCTCTGGCCTGCAGGCTTCGGCCAGGGCCCGCCTTTCTCTGCGCGCCTTGGGCGCTGTCCCGGCGGGAGCCCGGCCCGCGTGCGCCTGGGCCTGTGGCAGGTGCAGCGGGAGCGGGCAGGGAGGGCGCCCCCGTCCCTGGGTGCAGTGAGGAGAGAGAGCCGCCGTGTGCGCCCCGTTTTAATGCGTCGCAGCTCAGTCTCGCCCGGCTGGACCGTGCATCGAACGGTGCATCACTGCGCTCCAGACAGATCAGCAGAGAGACGATGAGTTCAAAGTCGCGCTTCCTCCTGCCCTTGAGAACACAGCAGAGAGAAAGCCTGCGCGCTCTTTGGCTGGCAGAGCAGCCGCGCCACTGAGGTCACCCCACTGCATTTTCCCGCTCACATCGGCACACCCTGAGCGGCTGCCGGACAGGAGGTGGAGGCAAGACGAGGCCACCCTGGGTCGCGCTCGGGAAGGGACGGGATAGGACGGGAGGAGCTGGTCGGCCCCAGCCCCGCGAGGATGGGTGGTGGCTGCGGGCGTGCACTTGTTAATACCGCACTGTGCCCTGTGAAGACATCCAGGTATTACACGCTAATGAAAAATGTTGAAATAAATTAAGACTAAGTGGACATGAGCTTTTTTAATATTTCAGGCAACATTTGAGATGCCTGAACTGCTGGTTCCCGAATTGGATGATTGTAGAATTTTCTAGGGGCTTGCCACTCAGAGCATGGGGCCCCACCCAGAACTATTTAATGGGGAGCTAAAATTTTAGCAAGACCACCCCTCACCCTATATTACAGTATGCAAAGAAACTGATCTGGTTGTTAAAGCCACAAATACCTTAACCTGGAAACCTTAAGTCTGTGGGGAAAGTGGAATGAAAAGTTGTTTATTAAAAAAAAAAATCCAGGCATAGCTTTTTGCTAATACTTTTTGAAAATCAAATTTTTCTTTGCATGAGCACAAATTTACCTCTTAATCCCATTTTCACAAACTTTCAGAAGCACCCTCATTCAGCAAGCAGCAGTCCAGGTGATTCTATCTTTGTTTGCTTAACACTGATTGTGTGAAAGAGCGAGAGCGAGAGACAGAGAGGTTCTCCATCTGCTGGCTCATTCTCCAAATGGCCACAAGGGCCAGGGATGGGCAGGTCCAAAGCCAGGAGCCAGGAGCTTCTTCCAGGTCTCCCACCCGAGTGCAAGGACCCAAGGACTTGGGCCATTTCCACTGCTTTCCCAGGCCATAGCAGAGAGCTGGATCGGAAGTGGAGCAGCCGGGACTAGAACCAGCAGTGTTGTAGGTGGCAGCTTTCACAAGAATCCCGCATCACAGTGCCAGCCCCTCCAGCTGATTCTTACATGTTGACTGGTCAGACGTGGAGGTCACTGTTCTCTAAGATCCACAGCTCAGATGACTTTTTTTTTTTGACAGGCAGAGTGGACAGTGAGAGAGAGAGAGAGAGAGACAGAGAGAAAGGTCTTCCTTGGCCGTTGGTTCACACTCCAATGGCCGCCACGGTTGGAAAGGAAGACCTTTCTCTCTGTCTGTCTCTCATTGTCTAACTCTGCCGGCACACTGCGCTTATCCGATGGCAGGAGCCAGGTGCTTCTCCTGGTCTCCCATGGGGTGCAGGGCCCAAGGACCTGGGCCATCCTCCACTGCACTCGCTGGGCCACAGCAGAGAGCTGGACTGGAAGAGGGGCAACCGGGACAGAATCCGGCGCCCCGACCGGGACTAAACCTGGGGTGCCAGCGCCGCAAGGTGGAGGATTAGCCTGTTGAGCTGCGGCGCCGGCCCAGATGACTTTTATACTCAAGACATCAGCTACATTTCCCAACTCGGTTGATGGTTTTCTCATTTCGTATAGGCGAGTGTATCTAATTTAGTCACCCATGAATTCGATGCAAGAAAGCTTTTTAATGTGGTTAAATAACAGCACATGCAGTGCTCTAATCAGAAAAGCTCTGATGTAGGACAGGGGGATTTCTTCTTCCGTAACTGTTCCTCGGTGCAGAGGTCCTGCCTGTACCTCTCCCAGGGGCTGTCTTTCAGAAGGGCACCTAAGGCCCGCGCCGCGGCTCACTTGGCTAATCCTCCACCTGCAGCGCCGGCACCCTGGGTTCTAGTCCCGGTCAGGGAGCTGGATTCTGCCCCTGTTGCTCCTCTTCCAGTCCAGCTCTCTGCTGTGACCCAGGAGTGCAGTGGAGGATGGTCAAAGTGCTTGGGCCCTGCACCCGCATGAGAGACCAGGATAAGCACCTGGCTTCTGGCTTCAGATTGGTGCAGCATGCTGGCTGTTGCAGCCATTTGGGGAGGGGAACCAACGGAAAAAGGAAGACCTCTCTCTCTCTCTCTCTCTCTCTCTCTCTCTCTCTGCCTGTCAAAAAAAGAAGGACACCCGTGTTCTTTGTGGGGTGCTCCGGGCTGCTCCGGCTGCCCTCCTGGACTCTGTCTGGCTCTGGACTTCTTAAGAAAAAAGGATCTGGAAACCTGGGCAAAGGTCCGCAAGAAACCCACAAATGCTCATGTTAAGATTCAGGGTGAGTTTTTCAAATTGTGGGGCATTGCTTTAGAAGACAGTCATCTGTCGGGATATAAGGGACAGGAAATGAGCTTCCACCATAGCTTGACAGATGTTTGCGTTTAGGGAAAATATTGTAGTTGAGAAACAGAAAAGTCCCCAGGGGCACGCGTTCCCGTCTTGCAGTCCAACCGCATGACCACCAACTGGGTAAGTTTTTAAAACTCCTGTGCCGCTAGCCGGGTCTTGGCGGGCATGACCCTTGCGACAGTGCACGTTCCCAGGTGCAGTTCCTGCTCAGTGCTCCTTCAACTGTACTGGCACGAGCGCCCCCTGGCGGGGGGAGGCGGTTCGTGAAAATGCAAATTCCTAGTGAGTAGGTCTGCGTGCTTCTAGGGTTTCTGCCATTCTAAGAAGCACCCACATGATGCCAAAGCTCTGGTCCATGGCCCAGACTGTGAGTAGCAAGGGGCTGGAGGAGTTTGCAAATAGACTAAGCTCTCTCCCAAGAAGAGTTCATGATCTGATTTTCAGGTCATGTCAAAGTCCCTATCTGACATTCCTCAACATGCAAGAGATGTCACGTATCACAGGGACCAACAAAAAGACCCATTGGGAAGAGCAAGGCTTTGGATGAAAACATGTAACGAGTAGTATCTCCTTGAACTGAAAAGTACAAGGGTGCTTCCAAAGGCTCGTGGAAGATGGAACTAAAAGATAACAGGCGTCTTCCAGGAAGTCTCTGAAGGCCCCTCATCTTTGCAGGAGGCTTTGAAGCCAAGGCATTTTTCTGGGCACTGTTACCATCCATGCCTGGTCTCATGTTACTGTTTCCCGAAGAAGACGTGAGCGTGTGTCTCTGGAGCAGATGGTTAGGTGCGGATCAGCAGAGCCATCCCAGAACCTAGATGGTGTCTGAACTCCAGGCATAGCCACTTTGTTGAAAGACCCCCCCATTCAACTGTCCTCATGATGGGGCAAATGGGGAAAGCAAAGCTAAGAATCTTTTCAGGGGCTGGTGCTGTGGCGTAGCAGGTAAAGCTGCCACCTGCAGAGCCAGTATTGCATATGGACATCAGTTTGAGTCTCACCTGCTCAACTTTTTTTTTTTTTTTTGACAGGCAGAGTTAGACAGTGAGAGAGAGAGAGAGAGAGAGAGAGAGAGAAAGGTCTTCCTTTTTCCGTTGGTTCACCACCCCAAATGGCCACTACGGCCGGCATGCTGCGCCGATCCGAAGCCAGGAGCCAGGTGCCTCTCCTGGTCTCCCATGCGGGTGCAGGGCCCAAGCACTTGAGCCATCCTCCACTGCACTCCTGGGCCACAGCAGAGAGCTGGACTGGAAGAGGAGCAACAGGGACAGAATCCGGAACCCCGACTGGGACTAGAACCCAGGGTGCCGGCGCTGCAGGTGGAGGATTAGCCAAGTGAGCCGCGGTGCCGGCCTCACCTGCTCAACTTCTGATCCAGCTCCCTGCCAATGTGCCTGGGAAAGCATCAGAAAGTGGCCCAAGTTTTTGGGCCCCTGCACCCACTTAGGAGACCCAGAAGAAACTACTGGCTCCTGGCTTCAGCCTGGTCCAGCCCCAGCCATTGCAGCTGTTTGGGGAGTGAACCAGCAGATGGAAGACCTCTCTCTCTCTCTCTCTCTCTCTCTCTGTCTTTCCCTCCCTCTCTAACTCTGCCTTTCAAATTAAAAAATGAATAAATACATAAGAGAAAAAACATTTTTTACTGAAAACTGTGCATAGAAACTGACATTTGTGGTACATTGGGTTAAACCGCTGCCTGCAATGCTGACATCCCGTATTGGAGTGTCTTGTTGGGTGCAGGCTGCTCGTCTTCAGAGTTCAGGGTGCTCCACTTCTGAACCAACTCCCTGCTAATGCACCTGGGAGGCAGCAGATATGGCTGATCATCGAGTCCCTGTGACCCCTGTGAGAGACCCCAGTGGAGCTCCCGCCTTCAGCCTGGCCCAGACCTGGCTTCTTATGGCCACTTAGGGAGAACGCCAGCAGATGGAAGATCTGTCTATCTCTCTCTCTGGTTCTCTGCCTTTCAAATAACACATATTTTTTTCCAAAAAATTGTTCACAGTAATCTTTTTCTTTCTTTTTTTTTTAAAAAGGTTTATTTATTTATTTGAAAGACAGAGTTAGAGGCAGATGCAGGGAGAGAGAGAGAGAGAGAAAGGTCTTTATCTGCTAGTTCACTTCCTAGATGACTGCAATGGTGGAGCTATGCTGATCCAAAGCCAGGAGCCAGGATCTTCTTCCGGGTCTCCCACATGGGTGCAGGGGACCAAGGACTTAGCCCATCTTCTACTGATTTCCCAGGCTAGAGCAGAGAGCTGGATCGGAAGTGGAGCAGCCGGGACTAGAACCAGTGCCCATATGGGATGCTGGCACTGCAGGCAGCAGCTTTACTCGCTACAGCAATCTCTATATTTATCCCAAATGTCAGGGTTTTCTGTGTCCTCGCTCACTGAATCTGCTCAGTAATTACTCTACTACAAATCCAGAATACAGAGCTCATTGAAGGCAAAGACACTTACCCTCGGCCACACAACAGGAAAGTGGCAGAGCAAGACTAGAAGCCACTTCTGTTGGATTCCAGAATCCCATGGTGGTATTTGGAATGTTCCAGGGGACATCCCTGCTGCCTGTACATTGTGTGCTCATGTCTCCCCAAGGCCTCTGATCTAAACATGTGTCAAAAACAGCCTTTTAATGTTTAAATTAGCTTGGTCCCCCACAGATAAACTCCTTAAAGGTCAGTGGTTGACTTAATCTTCCTTGGGTTATCATTGAAAAGGAGCAGCCGAACCAACCTCGACGAAGCCACCTCGGAGGCTTGGGGACCAGACACTCTCTCTTCCACGTCATTGAACCCGGATGGCTGCTGTTACGGCAAGGGCATTTTCCGGGCCTTTGACAGCAGGCAGATTTGTTTTTCCTGACAAGACCCTGAGTAAACAGGGCTCAGTACCCATCTCCAGCGTGAATCGAATCGTGCCCGGCTGATACTGGTCCCCGGTCCCAGGGAGCACCCGGCTGCCGCCCAGGGCCTGCGCTAGGCCAGCGCAGTGGCCCCAGGAAGAAACAGAGCATGACAGGAGCCACATGATGTTGCCAGGGAGGGCAGAGCCCAGGGAAGGAGACAGCGAAGGCCCTCGGTTCCCGTAACCCTTTCACAAGGACAGCCTGGGTTTCCACCGTAATGGTCCATGTAAAACACAGACTCAGTGGGTAACTTGACACACAGCCCCCAGCACAAGGCCTCGCTGGCCTGGGCCCATGCTGGGATACAGAGCGGGGCAGGCGGAACCAGTTGCAGCCGAAATGCTCATGTGCAGGTCCCCGCGACGACCTCTGGCCTCCCCCGACCTGTGGGGTCAGAGTGGAACCAGCTATGACCCACTGACCCTCCCTTCAGCCAGTCTACCATTGGCCAGACAGTGAGGGACCTCAGCAGGGCCAGAGTCCTCCATTGGAACTTTTTTTTTTTTTAAGATTTATTTATTTATTTGAAAGTCAGAGTTTCAGGAGAGAGAGACAGAGAGATATCTTCCATCTGCTGGTTCACTCCCCAGATGGCCACAATGGCCAGGGCTGGGCTGACCTGAAGCCAGGAGCCAGGAGCTTCTTCTGGGTCTCCCACATGGGTATAATAGAGCCCAAGCACTCACGCCATCTTCTACTGCTTTCCCAGGCACACTAGCAGGGAGCTGGATCGGAAGTGGAGTAGCCGGGACTCGAACTGGTTGCCCATATGGAACGCTAGCATCTCAGATGGCAGCTTAACCTGGTTTGCCACAACACCGGCTCTGTGGCCTGGAATGTTTATAACCGCAAGTGAACAAAACGGCAGTGGTGAAGGGATTGAGGTTTGGAAGCTGATCTGATCAACACAGAAAGTAAGACAAGACAGGGAGAGGGTGTGAAGTATACCCAGGTGCCTGGTTCCACTTGTCGCTGGGGCCCAGCAGCATGCCCGACCAGCCACAGCATTCCACACAGGCCCATCGTTTCCCGGCCGACACTTGTGGGATCCACGTGTGACGTCCCGGGAGCAGCAGCTGGAAGATCAACCAACGCCTCAGCTAGCTACACTCACACTTGCTGAGCTGAACTCATTCCCTTTGTTATTTATTATTATTTTTTTTGACAAGCAGAGTTAGACAGTGAGAGAGAGAGACAGAGAGAAAGGTCTTCCTTCCATTGGTTCACCCCCCAGTGGCCACCGCAGCCGGCGCACCGCGCTGATCTGAAGCCAGGAGCCAGGTGCTTCTCCTGGTCTCCCATGGGGTGAAGGGCCCAAGCACTTGGGCCATCCTCCACTGCACTCCCTGACCGCAGCAGAGAGCTGGACTGGAAGAGGGGCAACCGGGACAGAATCCGGCGTCCCGACCGGGACTAGAACCTGGTAAGGAATTCTTTCTCTCTCTCTCTTTTTTTTTTTTTTTTTTAAAGATTTATTTATTTATTTGAAAGGCAGAGTTAGAGGTAGAGGTGTGAGAGAGAGAGAAAGAGAGAGAGATCTTCCATCTGCTGGTTCACTCCTCAGTTGGCCACAACGGCAGGAGCTGTGCCAATCCGAAGCCAGAAGCCAGGAGCCAGGAGCTTCTTCCGGGTCTCCCTCGCCGGTGCAGGGATCCAAGCACTTGGGCCATCTTCCACTGCTTTCCCAGGCCCTAGCAGAGAGCTGGATCGGAAGAGGAGCAGCTGGGTCTTGAACTGGTGTCCATATGGGATGCTGGCACTGCAGGCGGTGGCTTTACCCACTTTGACAGATTACGGGCCCTGTCTTTTCCCTAAAGCCTTGTGATTATGAAAGGCCAGATCCTTTGGGAAGGGGCCGCCACCAGCAGGTTCAGAAAGGAGAGAAAACCCTGGACCCCAGGGAGAGAGGAACTTAGGTCCTCTTCCAAGGACCCTGAAGGTCAAGTGGGAGGGGCTCCAACCAGACTCCACCCACTTCCTCTGTGTGTCAGTACTTTCTGAGTCACGGGTGATAGGGATTGAATGCCAGCTACAGCAGGGAGAGTGGATTAATTCAGACTATGTATCTAAGGTTCCACAGTTGACAGAGTACCCCTTCTCATTAATCCTCAGAATCCCAGTCAGGAAGAAGTGAGGCCATTGTAGATGTAGTTGAGAAATGTGATTTCTAACTATTTTCTCATCCCTTTACCCGCACGCTCTCTTAGCCCATGGGCACTTTCTGTTAAGGCCTTGCTGTAGGTACCACAGCTATGCCTACAATAAAGAGGGGTATTTTTTATGTCTGAGTGCAAAGGGAGACTTTTTAAAAAAGATTTCTTAATTTGAAAGAGAGAGAATCTTCCACCTGTTGGTTTACCCCCCATAATCCCAAGGGGCAAAACTCTCTCCAGGCCTCCCCTGTGGCTGGCAGGAAACCAAGTACTTGGGACTTTGTTCTCTGCTTCGCAGGCACACTAACAGGACTCTGGACCGAAGCACAGAGTAGCTGAGATTCCCACCAGGCGCTCCGATAACAGGGTGCTGGTGTCCCAAGCAATTAACCTGCTGTGCCATAAACCCCTCCCCTCAAAGGAAAGACTGACTTTTTAAAAATTTATTTATTTATTTATTTGAAAGTCAGAGTTACACAGAGAGAGCAGAGCCAGAGAGAGAGAGAGGGAGAGTCTTCCATCTGCTGGATCACCCCCCAGATGGCTGCAATGGCCAGAGCTGGGCTGATCCAAAGCCAGGAACCAGGAGCTTCTTCTGGGTCTCTCATGCGGGTGCAGGGGCCCAAGCACTTGGGCTATCCTGCACTGCCCTCCTGGACCACAGCAGAGAGCTGGACTGGAAGAGGAGCAGCCGGGACTCGAACCAACGCCAGTATGGAATGCCGGCACTACAGGAGGGGGCTTTACCCGCTATGCCACAGCGCTGGCCCTGGAAAGGTCAACTTTTAACACCTACAGCAGATTCAGATGATTTTCACATGTAAGAACCAGACAAGTACTTCATTTTTTTTCCTTTTCTTTTTTTTTAATTTTAAAAGTTTGCTTCTAAATGCCAAGGGCCACAGAAAAGAAATACAGAGCCCAGATTTCCTGCTCTAGATCAGGGGCCGGCAAGCTGCAGTCCACAGGACAGCTCTGCGAAAAGAAACTGCTAAGTGACGCACAGCCACACCCGCTCAGTTACCCACTGTCCACAGCTGCTTTAGAAAGAGGCGGAGTCGAGTGGTTGTCCCTGAGCCTGCAAGACCTCAGCGGCTTGCTGTCCACCCTCTTCAGAAAGTTTGCTGTATGCACTGCAGAGTGGAGGAGAATACAGGAAGTGGCGATGCTTCCAGCTCTGGGGGGAGAGAGAGAGAGAGAGAGAGAGAGAGAGAGAGAGAGAGAGAGGTGTCTTCTATCTGCTGGTTCACTCCCCAAATGGCCACAGCAGCCGGGACTAGGCCAGGCTGAAGCCAGGAGCCAGGAGCTTCTTCCAGGTCTCCCACGTGGGTGCAGGAGCCCAAGGACTTGGACCATCTTCTACTGCTGTCCCAGGCACGTTAGCAGGGAGCTGGATCAGACCTAGAGCAGCTGGGACTCGAAGTGGCGCCCATCTGGGATGCCGGCACTGCAGGCGGCAGCTTAACATGGTGCCGGCCCTGTTAAGAGCTTTCTGAGCCCTGCAGAATGGGTTCCGAGCCCACCAACATAGGCTGAGCCTGAAGGAGGGAGTGGGAAATAGAACCGCAAACCACAGGGCATTAGAAAGCACGGGCGCCTTTGCCTGAAGCGGTCACACAGAAATGACTGAGCACAGCCTCAGTGCAGAGCGGTCTGCGGGGGCATCCAGAACTTTCCTGTTCTCTCCAGAGGGCTGGAGCTGACCAAGGAGCCTGGCTGCCTGGATAAAGCCTCTCACTGACGGCATAGCAGTGTCAGCAAGAGGGCTGGGACATGTTTGCAGGTGATCCCTGCTGGACTAACGACACCAACATGGTCGGAGCCAGCATCTGTGCCAACCAGCAGAGAGGGTTTCTCCAGGACCCAGAGTCCATCGTCAATGCCACGATAGCTCCTGCAGCCCCTGGGTCACCCTCGGAACTTAGCTTACCTCTGTGTTTCTCGGGTCTCCTGGTCGCCCCCACCCCCACGCAGAGACCCCAGCAGAGAGGAGACACGAGGGATGCACAGAGCTGAGAGCGGGGTGCAAGTCACCTCCCGCAGACCTGAGGATGGGCGCTGGCCCTGTCTGGTCTCCTTCAACTCACCGGAAGGGGCTTTTCAAGTCCCCGGTCCTGAACAGCAGACTCTCCCGACCGACCCCAGCACAGACATGCGGGGAGGGGCAGGCTGAGGAGAGAGAGGAGCCTGGAGCCCCCAAAGGCGTAGCATCTTCACCTGTCTTTATCTCTTACACAGATAAGCTGAGGGGCTGGCATGCACGAGGGTTCTCCAGCGAGGTTTGGAAACCCATGCATGGTTTGCGTTATAACACACTGTTTCCATGAACTTTATGGAAACCTCACATAATGCATGGATTTCAAACTTTTTTGCACCAAAATAATCTTTTAAAAAATTCCATTTTCCATGAACTTTTTTTTTTTTTGAAGCTCCTCCTGTCTTGTTGAAAAGGTTCACTAAAGTCCTCCACGTAGCGTCTTTTGGTGGCCTGGACAGACGACTTTGCTTCAACCCCCTTAACCTGATGTCCTAAGTCAGAGGCTGGCACCAAAGCCTAAGGCAGCTGCGTCACAAGCTGGTGGCCTGAAGTGGCCCAGAGCAGGGGCTCAGCCCGACAAGGACTCTTGATGATGGATGGTGACCCCTCAACCAACCAGGTCTTCTGTCTTGGGGAATTTGGATTAAAGATCTATGGAGCGAATCCATCAGCTGTGGTTGCAAAGACAGTAGAAACAGGGGTGTGCGTCTGGACAGCAACTGAGCCATCTGCATCCCATGGCAGTGTCTGTGTGGATTTGTGGCTGGGCTTGACTCCAGCTTCCTGCTGACATGCACCCTGAGAGGCAGGAGACGATGGCTCAGGTGACTGGGTTCCTGTCACTCATATGGGAGACCTGGCTTGAGTTCCAGGCTCCTGGTTTTGACCTGGGCCCAGCCCTGGATGTTGTGGACATTTGGGGATTGAACCAGTAGATGAAAACACACATACAGTCTTTGCTTTTTTAAATAAAATGAAGATAAAATAAAATATTTAAAAAGTAGATTTTATTTATTTATTTGAAAGGCATTGTGACAGAAAAGAGATGTTCCACCTGCTGCTTCACTCCCTAAATGACTGCAATGGTGGGACAAGCCAGCGACCAGAAAGTCCATCCGGGTCTCCCACGCGGGTGCAGGGGCCCAAGCACTTGGGCCATCTTCTGCTGCTTTCCCAGGTGCATTAGCAGGGAGCTGGATCAGAAGCAGAGCACCTGGGACTCAAACCAGCTCTCCAATATGGGATTCTGGCTTTGCAGGCTATGGCTTAATCTGCTGCACCACAATGCGAATCTTGAAAGTCAATAGCAGTGGCTGGCTCGCGCTGTGGCATAGTAGGCCAAGCCTCTGCCTGCGGCGCAGGCGTCGCATGTGGGCACCTGTTCGAATTCCGGCTGCTCCTCTCCCAATCCAGCTCTCTGTTTATGGCCTAGGGAAAGCAGTGGATAATGGCCCAAGTGCTCGGGTCCCTGCACCTGCGTGGGAGACCTAGAAGAAGCTCATGGTTTTGGATCAGCCCAGCTCTGACCAATGCAGCCATCTGGGGAGTGAACCAGCAGATGGAAGACCTTTCTCTCTGTCTCTCCCTGTCTGTAGCTCTACCTCTCAAACAAATAAATATTTAAAAAAAAAAATAAAAAGTATCACCATCCATTTATCTGATGACTAAGTGGATGAGTTAATGATAAACCCCCTTTGCAATGGTTGCTAGGAAGGCGAGTCCAAACAGAGCCATATGACATGTGTTTTATCGACTGCATTGCACCAGGTTAAGCTTACTTTGCCTTCCCTTAATCCCAATTTTCTTTAAAAAAAAAAAAAGTCAGATTGTATCATTTTAAAAACTGCCATATAAAGTATGAACAAATAACAAAATCAGAACTCATGTTTTGAGAAGAAAAATTCTCACCTTGGCTTTTGGAAAAGTCCATGGGGCAAAGATTAGGATTGGAAGTTTGTCTGAACTTTTCGGGATTGGTTAGAAACAGTTACAAAAAAATCCACAAGATATAAACGAGGGAAAAAACAGAAGGAGAGGAAGATTGATGCAATGCGTGCTCAGAGAGCGAATGCTCTCCACAGTGCATTACCAGTGCTCATCCTGCTCTCAGGCACGGCACCCGGGCTCAGAGCACAGACAGGGTGCGACAGAGACAGACCGGAAGTCGGGAAGAGGAAAAAAAATGGAGCAAAATATTAAGCATTGGTAAATGGTATTGGGAATTCATCATACTGTTATTTTGCCTTTTAAAAAATAAAACACTGTCAAAGTTAAAAATCAAATCTTCTTTAGGGCCACGACATAAGGGTGGTTTATGGTGTTAGGAGGTCACACTGAAGATCATGGACTTGTGATGAATCATGAGACCCTTACTGGTCAAGCTCAGTCTGAAGCTCACTTGTAGAAAACAACACGTGGGGCCAGCGCCATGGCTCACTTGGTTAATCCTCTGACTGTGGCACCGGCATCCCAGATGGGCGCCGGGTTCTAGTCCCGGTTGCTCCTCTTCCAGTCCAGCTCTCCGCTGTGGCCCAGGAAGGTAGTGGAGGATGGCCCAAGTGCTTGGGCCCTGCACCCGCATGGGAGACCAGGAGGAAGCACCTTGCTCCTGGCTTTGGATCAGTGTAGTTCCAACTGTAGTTCTGTAGCGGTCATTTGGGGGGTGAACCAATGGAAGGAAGACCTTTCTCTCTGTCTCTTTCTCTCACTGTCTAACTCTGTTTAAAAAAAAAAAAGGAAAAAAGAAAGAAAAAAAGAAAACAACACGTACCTTCACTTAAAACACTTAGCTAATGATTTGTGCAGGGGCTGCCATTGTGGCTACAACTTGCAATGCCGGATTCCACATCGGAGTACCAATTCTGCTCTTTCTTCAGGTCGGGGCTAATGTACCTGGGAAGGCAGCAGAAGATGGTGCAAGTACTTGGGCCCCTGCCACCTATATGGGAGACCTGGATGGAATTTTCTTGGCTCCTGGCTTCAGCCTGGCCCAGCGCTGGTTATTGCGGTCATTTGAGAGTGAACCAGCAGATAGAAGATTTCTCTCAATTTCTCTCTCTCTCTCTCTCTTTCTGCCTTTCAAATAAAATAAGTAATCTTTCAAAAAAAACCTCTGCGTGTCCTGCTGTACTAGAGACTCCTCCCAGGGAGAAGCGGAGGCAGGGAGGCAGCAATGAACTTCGGTAGAGCCCCAAAAGGCTGCAAGGTCCCCAAGATTCAATAAAAATGAAGACACTGCCCCCATCCCAGGCATGTCCAGGTACCTAATAAAACCTCTAGCTCTGAATGGAGCCATGGATTACAGAAAGCATGCCAAGTGGTCCGACTGAACGAGTGAACCTTGCCACCTTGCCTCAGACTAACGGTGCTGGGGTGTCTGTGGTGTGCCGGGTTTTGGAGACAAGCCCAAGTCTTCTTTGATAAACATCTGCTCTCTTTACAGCACAGGAATGCCATGGGCTGATGTTCGTGGATTCATTGGTTTTTATCACCCACCCACCACTCAGAAGCATCTGGTCTTACAGAAGAGTGAATTGGCCTGGTAAAGTCCCAGGACCAGCAAGGGAGGAACATTTTATGAATATGGGGTGCTACCTTGTAGGATTCTGCTTATGTTCTGAACAGGTGAAACTTATAACCTGATGCCCTTTTCTCAAAGCCAGACACGAAAGCCTAGGACTGTCCAAATGGTAACCATGAGCCACATGTGGCTGTTTAATTAAAATGGAAAATTCAGTTCCTTACATTAGCCACTCCTGAAACACTCAATAGCTACATGTGCCTAATGATTACCATACCGGATAGCATTGCAGAAAATCCCATCAGTGCTGTGTCCAGAAAGAACCTAAGTAGTAGATCACTCAACACTTTGCTTTCCACTGTCGTGAGCGCTGGTTTAGAAGCCTTAGCACTCGGAGGAGGAATGCTCACACCAAGGCACGCAGCCAGGGTTCCACTAGGCTGGGGGGGTGACATTGCCACTTGACTGCTTGGAACTCCTTATTCCAGTGCGAAACTAGATTTTAAGAGTGGGGAACGGAGTATGTACTGTTATTGGCTGATGTATTGAAGAATTAGTTTTTCATAAGTGGTTCCCAACTTTCAGTGGCTTACAAAATAAAAGTTTATTTTGATCATAACATATGTCAGTGGATCATACCATATGACTCAGTAGTTGAGGTGCTGTTTATTCTGGGGTGTGGATAATGGAATAGCCCTGCATGGAGCAGGTGCCAAGTTCATGACAAGGTGGCAGGATGCGGCAAGGGCTTCCTCATGGATGATTCTTAAGTTCACACTCAACGGGCCAGAACAAATCACAAAAGCGACCTCCTGGGGGTGGGACAGAGCGGAGCATTTTCCCCAAGGGACATCTCCTAGTGTCCTGTACAGAAAGCCAATGAGTATTTGGACCAAAATCGGCATTTTCACCCACACCATTAAAGGAACGTTCTCAGATACCTTGCTGCATTCCTCCCGCTGCCTGCCCACAAATAGTGTCAGCTGTTAAACTTGACTTCTAGTGTGCAAGTTTCTGACCGGTAAGATGGGACTGGGACAGGACTAAAGATTGCACATCACAGAACTAAAGCACAGGACAGGACTAAAGACACACACCGCCGCCTCTTCTTACCACGCTCTGGTTCCCTCTGGGAATCTCTTGTGCACTGTAATGTGGTGTCGGGGCTTGGTGCTGCCTCACCAGGGACGCTCCAAGGAAAGACCTTTCCCCTAATGACCATGACCTCCTGCCCATCTCCAACCCGGTGCCCTTGAAGCCTCTGAGTGCCTAATGGACTTCCCGTAAATTTCACTGTTTTTGGCTTAAGTCAGCTAAGGTCAAGATCTATCGCTTGGAAACAGAGACCTAAGGGATCCATCCACCAGGGGAGCAGGGACTGTGCCCGGTGTCTTTATTGTTTCAACAGTCTCACAGCCTTCTCCCAGGCCTGAGGGGGAGGACAGGCGAATTGCAAGAAACCATAGCTGCAGAACCTATTTGCCTTGGAAAATTGGGAATAAGAGTTGGGCACGTGAGAGCCATTTTATATTGTCGGGGTCAGTGTTGATCCTCCCCAGCTAGGTAACAGGAAGGGGAAAGAAGCAGTTTGCAAGCTGTCTCCAACCTTCACCCATTGTCAGTGAAGCAAGGAAGACAAAAAGGAACAGCTCAAACCATCCTCATAAATAATGCTGGTGAGGGGCTGGCCCGGTGGCGCAGTGTTAATGCCCTGGCCTGAAGCACCGGCAATCCATATGGGCACTGGTTCAAGACCCAGCTGCTACTCTTCTGATCTAGCTCTCTGCTATGGCCTGGGAAAGTAGTGGAAGATGGCTCAAGTGCTTGGG
Source organism: Sylvilagus floridanus (assembly GCA_949820135.1). Taxonomy (NCBI): domain Eukaryota; kingdom Metazoa; phylum Chordata; class Mammalia; order Lagomorpha; family Leporidae; genus Sylvilagus; species Sylvilagus floridanus. Next base: position 14,459,417 of record OX463228.1, on the reverse strand, counting down.
CCCCTGCACCGGCATAGGAGAACCGGAAGAAGCTCCTGGCTTCAGATTGGCACAGCTCTGGCCATTGCGGCCATCTGGGGAGTGAACCAGCAGATGGAAGACCTCTCTCTCTCTCTGCCTCTCTCTGTAACTGTCTTTCAAATAAATAAATCTTTAAAAAAGATGTTCACACTGGTGAACATTTCAACAAATGGTGCTGGAAAAACGTCATCCATGTGCGAAGAAATGAAGCTGGATTCTTGCCTTATATCATATGCAAAAATTAACCCAAAAGTGTATCCAGGACAGGCACTGGGCCCAGTGGTTAAGATGCTGTCCAGGAAGCTCCTGTCCCACATCTTAGCGCCTGGGTTTGACTCTCAGCTTCAGCTCCTGGTCCCAGCTTCCTGCTGAGACCCTCAAAGGCTGCAGAGATGGCTCAGGTAGTTGGGAGTCTGCCATTCACACGGGAGACCTGGATAGAGTTCTGGCTTCCTGCATTGCAAGCATTTGGGGAGTGAACCAGCAGGTGGAATCTCTCATACACATAATTAATTAACTTAAAAAATGGATTACAGTCCTCATTTAAGAACAAAAACAATGATACAGAATACAGATATAAAAATCTCCATGACCTTAGATTGGGCAATGATTTCCTAAACTTGATACAAAAAAAAAAAAAAAAAAAAAAAAGCACAGGCGATAAAAGGAAAAAAAAAAAAAAGATAAGTTGGATTTCACCAAAATTTAAAACTTGTGCATAACAGGACACCATCAGGGGCTGGCACTGTGTTATAGCAGGTTAAGCTTTCACCTGCTCGGCCGGCATCCCATATGGGTGCAGATTCCAGTCCCAGCTGCTCCGCTTCTGATTCAGGTCCCTGCTGGCGGCCTGTGACAAGCAGCAGAGAGTGGCCAAGTGCTTGGGTCCCCGCATTCACGTGGGAGCCCTGGCAGAAGCTCCTGGCTTCGGCCTGGCCCAGCCATGGTTGTTGCGGCCATTTGGGGAGTGGGCCAGTGGAGGATCTCCCTCTGTCTTTCCTCCTCTCCATGTAGCTCTTTCAAATAAATAACATTTCTTGTTTTTAAAAAGGAAACTATCAGCCAGTGCTGTGGCCTACTTGGCTAATCCTCCGCCTGTGGCACCAGCACCCCAGGTTCTAGTGCCGGTTGCTCCTCTTCCAGTCCAGCTCTCTGCTGTGGCCCAGGAAGGCAGTGGAGGATGGCTCAAGTGCTTGGGCCCTGCACCTGCATGGGAGATCAGGAGGAAGCACCTGGCTCCTGGCTTTGGATCAGCGCAGCGCCGGCCATAGCGGCCATTTGGGGGGTGAACCAACGGCAAAAGGAAGACCTTTCTCTCTGTCTCTCTCTCTCACTGTCTAACTCTGCCTGTCAAAAAAAAAAAAAAAAAAAAAAAAAGGAAACTATCAACAAAGTAAAAAGCAAGTCCACAGAATGAAACAAAACATTTGCAAATCTCTTACTAGACAAGGATTACTATTCAGAATGCACAAAGAATTCCTATCACACACACACACACACACACACACACACACACTCCACTTTAATTAAAAAATAGGGGAAGAACTTAGACATTCCTCTGAAGATACACAGATGGCCAGTACGTGTATAAAATGGTGCTCAGCCTCACAGCTGTTAAGAAAATGCAAATCAAAACCACAATGGAATATCGTCACATTCCCTGTAGAGTGACTGTTACTGAACAAACGCAGAGTAAGTGCTTGGCAAAGATGTGGAGAGATTGAGATCCTCAAGTACTGCGGACCGGAACCTTACATGGCTACAGGATCACCATGCTTCGACGTATACCCACGAGTTGAAAACATGGGCTCAAACTTAGTTACCAATGTTCATAGCAACATTATTTGCAACCGCCAAACTGTGGGAGAAAACCCATGTACTTACCAAGGGAACAGATAAACCAACCATGGTGTGTACACACAGGGAATATTATTCTGCCACAAAAAGCAATGGAAGTTTACAACATGGATGCAACTTGAAACCATTAGGCTAAGTGAAATAAGCCAGATACAACAAACAGTGCACGATTCCACTTACATGGAGTAACTAGATTAGGCAAATTCCTGTCTCCAGACAGAAAGGAGGGCAGAGGTTACCAAGTGACTGGCAGAGAGGAAGGGGGTTATTCCTAAATGGGCACAGTCTGTCCGGGGCACCACACTGTGCAAGCTTTTAATGCCACTGAACTATACAGAGCCAACAGGAAACTGTTGTTATTCAAATTTTACCACAATAAATGAATAATGTCAAGACACCTAATAGAGCTGGTAACATCTTCCTCAAGAAGTTAATTCTGGGCTGGTGCTGTGGTGTAGCAGGTAAAGTTTCTGCCTAAAGTGCCGGCATCCCACAGAGGCACCGGTTCGAGTCCCGGCTGCTCCACTTCTGATCCAGCTCTCTGCTATGGCCTGAGAAAGCAGTAGAAGATGGCCCAAGTGCTTGGGCCCCTGCACCCATGTGGGAGAGCCGGAGGAAGCTCTTGGCTCCTGGGTTTGGATCAGCCCAGCTCTGGCAGTTGTGGCCATTTGGGGAATGAATCAGTAGATGGAAGACCTTTCTCTCTGTCTCCCCCTCTCTGTTTGCAACTCTACCTCTCAAATAAATTTTTAAAAGTTCATAGAAAATGACTACTATGAAAAAACTGCATGGATTTCAAAAATTCTTTTGTACCAAAATAAACACCTTTTAATTCAATTTTCCACTGAATTTCTGAAGTACACTCGCACAGAACACGTGAGGATTTGAGGTCTTTCCCTTCCATCATCACTAGAAATGACTGGAAAGGCGGTCACTGAATTTGGAGGCTGACCGAAAATGCAGGTCTCCTGGCAACTTGAGATTCACTATAGTGGTTAGGGAGGTGCTGTGGCGCAGCGGATTAAGCCGAATGGACGCTGGTTCGAGTCCCATCTGCTCCACTTCCAATCCAGCTCCCTGATAATGTACCTGGGAAAGCAGAGGAAGATGGCCCAAGCATTTGGGTCCCTGCACCCACATGGGAGACCTGGATGAGGCTCCTGGCTGCAGATTGGCCCGGCTCCAGCCATTGAGGCCATTTGGGGAGTGATCCAGCAGATGAAAGACCTTTCTCTCTCCTCCTAACTCTGCATTTCAAATAAAAGAAATCTTTAAAACAAAGACAAGAAGGAGACATGATACAGGCCCAAGAAGCATGACAAAGGGTTCCCAGGGAGACCTGAGATTCCAGCATCAATGATGGACTGAGGCTTGCCAGCTTGGTGGCAGCAGGGATGTATTCCTGCACTATTGGTTAATAATTCTCCCCAGCAAAGGGCAGGTCGGACAGCTGGGGCAGCCGTAAAAGGAAACAGGGCACACACTGTTGGGTATCACTTTCTCTTTCATAGTCACAGAATTGCTAACGAATTCCATTCACCTGAACCCATGATTATCTTATCAGCTCCCCGCACCCCACCCCTGACCTGACCCCTGGAAGAAGGGGCACCCAGGCTGGAAGCCAGTTTTCTGATAAGGCCAAGAGGCTCGCTATGTTTATTACAAATTGTTATAGACATCTCAGAAATCAACCGCGAGCAACCTGGAGACTGCTGAAAATGTTTTTAAGTATAAAAATGTATGTTATTGTAAAAAAAAAAAAAAGAGAGAGAGATGCGGAAAATGACAAACTGTCAGACACTTGACTGCTTTGAGCTCTGACCCCGCCTTCTGCACCTCGCATTCTCTTGCTTTGGCCTGCGGGGTGGGGTGAAGGTCAGCCAACAGCAGCACGGGGCAAACAGGAAACCTCAACCAGCACTTCTCGAGGGCCGGCCTCTCTGCTCCCACGCACCTGACTCGGAGCGCGTGGTGGAATCCGACCACATCTGCTGGCCCGTGGGCCAGCTCAACGCTGCTCAGCCGTGTTTATGCAGACCACTTTCTTCTGTGCGTTCACAGCTCTGCCAGAGCCGCTGCAAGTCTGTATTCTTCTCGCTTCAGGGGCTCCAGAACATTCGCCCCAAGTGGAGCATGTGACAGGTGGATTTTCCTCACTGGGCAATCAGGACAAACTACTTAAAGTGCTAAGTTTAAGGCAGCACTGTACTGAGCAGATTTGCGAATATAAAGCTGACAGGTTAGCAGCACCTCTCATCCTGGTTGAGTATAAACCTACAGAAAGTTCTGTTCAAGAAGCAAAGGATGGAGTGGGCACTTAGCCCAGCAGTTGAGTGCCACACTGCAGTGCCTAAGTGCAATCCCCAGTGCTGGTTCCTACTCCAGCTTCCTGCTAATGCAGATCCTACGAGGCAGCAGTGACAGCTCAAGGAATTGGGTTCCTGCCACTCACAGGGAGGCCTGGACCGAGTTCCCAGCTCACTGCTTTGGCCCAGCCCAGGCCCAGCCATTGTGGGCATTTGGGAAGTCAAACGGTGGGTAGGAGACCACTCTGTGCGTCTCTTAGAAAAGGCCAAGGCAAGAAACTAAAAGGCAAGTTTTTCTGAGGGCTGCGCCTTTACCCACACCTGTGTCCTGGTGAGCAGGCATCCTCACAGGCCTCTGTTCATCCCACTCTGCCTGGAAAATGCTTCCTTAGCTCTGCCTATGCAAATCCAACCTCGCCGTCGAAGCAAGCCGAGGGCCCCGCTTCTTCCCCACAGGTGTAGGGGACGCTGACCTCTTCTCGGAGCACGTAAAAGACCACCTCACAAGACCCCAGTCCCTCTGCTCCCAGCACTCATCCTAAGTAGCACAGCTCCAGACAGACAGCAACTCCTGGAACCCACCCGAGGCCAGTCTCAGCTCTGGGACACACAGCACACACACACACCCAGCCTTAGGCTCTGGGACACACACACACACACACACACACACACATAGCCTTAGGTACTAAGACACAGCACACACATACACAGCCTCAGGCACCCATCAAGTGCACACTGTGGCCCGTGGTGGTGACGGGGGCTGTTCACAGATACTCTTGGTTTCCTACAGGTGAGTTTGCATGCAGCTCACTTTGGTCAAACAGCCCAGGACGGGACCAGCTACAGCACGTGCCTGTTAACACCTTAGGGTTTGAGAGACACAGGCATATTCTGGAAACCGCTAGGAGGCCCCTGTGCTGCGGCAGAGGGAAGTGAGTCCAGGCGGTCCCAGGGACTGGGTGGCACAGCTGCCCTGCCGGGACTCTGGTTTTCTCTGAGTGAAATGGCCCGAGGAGCACAAGGAGGATGCAGAGGTTGGCTGGGGAACAAGGGGAGGGGACCTTCCAAGTGCACTGCTTCCTGCCCACAGAGGGAAATCTTTGATCCTGGAGGCCGATACAAATAGAAGTTGTAGGGGAGCTGCTTCACAGGGAGTAAAGTCATTAATTGCATTTTGAATCTCAAAAAAAAAAGAAAAAGAAAAAAAGAAAAAAAAACACCAGAATTTCTTAACTTAAAAAGATCTGTTTTCTCTTCCTTCCCTGAGCGCTCATCTCCTCTCCTTCCAAACAGCAGTATGCCAACTTCACTGAAGGCCTTCAAGTCTAAGGAAATCATAGATTCTCATTTTAAAAAGTAAAATCATTTTCATATGTTCAGATTTTTATAACCAAATGAGTTTTGAAAAAAAAATCAGGTCAAAAAACTAAAATGTCAATACAGTTCCAACAGATACAGAGAACCAACCATGTCGTCTTCAAAAACTGGTATTGCGTTTTCTCCTTATCTCAAATTACAGAGACCTGGCCTCCAGGAAAGTTCTTTCTTGGAACCCTGCTCCTCTTGGGATGCAGCTTTTACCAAGGCTGTAGTCCCGAAGACGTCACATCCATTCGGTTGTGAAGCAGACAAACCTCTCTGCAACCCAGGCTGAACCAGGGACACCTACTCGTTTGCACATGGCAAACAAGCCCTTAGGATACACAATGCAGAATTCCATGTCTTTAGGTTTTTCAGTAGAAGTATTTACAGAAGTCCCAGTGTGCTCTGGGAACCTGTATGAGGAGACTTGGCTGTAGTATAAGTCTCTTTAATAAATATATTTTTTAAAAAACACAAGTTTAGGGACAAGCATTTGGACTAGTGGCTATGTCACTGGGCGCAATGCCCACACCCCACACTGGAGTGGCTGGGTTCCATACTCATTCCAGCTCTCAACTCCAGCTTCCTGCTAATGCTGACCCTAGAAGGCAGTGGTGTTGACTTAAGTATTGAGGTTCCTGTCACCCATGGGGGAGACCTGGATTAAGCTCCCATCCTGGGGCTGGCACTGTGGTGCAGCGGGTTAAAGCCCTGGCCTGAAGCACCAGAATCCCATATGGGCGACAGTTCTAGTCCCAGCACCTCCTCTTCCGATCCAGCTCTCTGCTATGCCCTGGGAAGGCAGTAGAAGATGGCCCAAGTCCTTGGGACCCTGCAGCTACGTGCGAGACCCAGAAGTTCCTGGCTCCTGGCTTTGGATCGGCATAGCTTGGGCCATTGCAGCCATCTGGGGAGTGAACCAGCAGATGGAAGACCTCTCTCTCTCTCTCTCTCTCTCTGCGTCTCTATAACTCTTTCAAAGAAATAAAATAAATCTTAAAAAAAAGTTCCCAGCCCAAGCTGTCATGAGCATTTGGGGAAAGCACAACAGGTGGGAGCTCTCTATCAAATGATAAACAAATCAATGAGACACGTTTATCTTGGCACATAAAAAACTCACGCCCAACAGTTTCATTATGTGCATTTTTCATAAACTTGCTGAATAACCCTTCTACTTAAAACAAAACCAAGGGCCGGCGCCATGGCTCACTTGGTTAATCCTCCACCTACGGTATTGGCATCCCATATGGGTGCCGGGTTCTAGTCCCCATTGCTCCTCTTCCAGCCCAGCTCTCTGCTGTGGCCCGGGAAGACAGTGAAGGATGGCCCAGGTCCTTGGGCCCTGCACCTGCATGGGAAACCAGAAGGAAGACCTGACTCCTGGCTTCGGATCAGCACAGCGCCGACCGTAACAGCCATTTGGGGAGTGAACCAATGGAAGGAAGACTCTCACTGTCTATAACTCTACCTGTCAAATAAAAATAAAAAAATAAAAATAAAATAAGACAAAAGAAAAACAATAATAAAGCCTTCTGACTGCAGGCGTTAAGAATACCAAGTGAGGTTCCTTTTCTCTATCTAGGCATTATCTCTATCACTGCCTTTGTCAAATGCTAGGATCATTTTTCTTTTACTAAGGATCACTGTACAGGGTATATGCTAAAATACACAAAGAAAGGCAGATAGCTAAAAAGTCAAATTTACACCAATTACAAAAAAACTGATTTGCTCTAATGACAAGTTTAAAAGGTCACTTCTGTGTGCTTCCACCATGTCTGTTTAGTTATTTACGTACCTTTAGTTACCTTTTGTTATTTAGTTATCTTCAGTTATTTTGTTACGACTGTTCTGGGAACTTTTTAGCTATAGAACCTTTTAACATTGAGTAAGCAGTTAAAAGTTCAACTGCTTATTCTGAACTCTGCTCTTAAAATGATAAACAACGAACCTTTGCCAAAATATTTTTTTCATTAAATACAATTAAATACACATTCAGGATTGTCATACTGAGGACTAGAAAAACAAACAGTCCCCAAATGACTTCAGAATGTTAGTGTAAGGCACACATACAACCCCTTCAACTTAGGACGGTCACAAATTCCTTTAGCAAACTCTTTGACTTTTAAATACCAACTTGAACACAAAAATGAAGATGTAATACAAAAAGGATCTTTAGAAAGAGTGCAATGTGGCCACATATCAGGTTTGACTGACATTCAGAACAAAGTTTAAGTTCTCAGTACATTTAACAAAGACTGTACTTCAAAGCCAATTATTTTCAGAGAATTTTTCAGCGACATCTCAATCACATACTTGAGCTGGCTCCATAAAGCTTAGTACCGTGATAAAGTAACAGGAAGGACCTTGCCACTCAATTGACGTGAAAACTCAAAATTAAATCCTTAAAATAACGTTCCCACCGTATCTTTACCGTCATAATCTCACCCTAAACATTTAAATGCATTATCATTTCCTTTCCTAGTCACTGTAGAAATATCATTTCTCATAGTGCAAAGCAGCTATGTTGACCTAATACCACAGCATCTATACAAATTTGGCACTGAATATTCTCAAACTTTGTATTTGCAAATTTGTTCAAACATACAACCACTTTGCTTTAAATCTGTCACCCAGTTCTAAGGGATGTTTACAATACAAATAAAAGGCCAGCATGATGGTGCAGCAGGTTAAGCTGCCACCTGCAAGGCTGGCATCCCCCTGGTTCGAGCCCCAACCGCTCCACTTCTGATCCAGCTCCCTGCTAACGCGCCTAGGAAGGCAGCCAATGATGATCCAAACACCTGGGCCCCTGCCACCCATCTCAAAACCAGCATGGAGGTCCTGGCTTCAGTCCAACCTAGCTCTGGTTGTTGCTGTCATTTTTAACACTCTTTCAAATAAGTTAATATGTAGTACCTATATATATATATATACATATGAGAGATGTATCAGACATTGATACAGTCTGATCATTCAGAAACTACTTTTAGAAATTAATAACTTAGAAACTAATATTTAGAAATTAAATAATACTGTGATTTTTGTAGATACAAATGGTCAACTACTGGAAACTTGTCTGGCTCCAATTAATTCCAGGGAAAATGCTTGGGTAGCTGTAAGGAAGGCCATGGAGGAAGTGAAACGCTTTGGCCTGGCAGGCCCAAAGCCCACACCTAGAGCACAGCAGAGAATGGTGTACGCGTGGCAGGCTGGCTAGTCCAGGCTTTGGGTTAACAGCGCAACTATTAACATGGAACAGTCCTCACCCTACAAAGGATATCAGAACCACTACGAATCTCACGTAGACAACAGGCAGCCACAAAGCCAAACCTTTTCTCTGTATCTGACAGGTGGCTGCTTTCACAGCATTCCACAAAGTTCCACAGAAGGCATCCAAACCGAGTTTTCTAGGGTAGTCAGTTCATCAAGAAACAGACCTTTCAAACAGAATCAAATCTGATGTGACAGGGCGCTCGGTTTCAGCAATTAGGCAATAACAAGGAAAAAGAGTAACTCAACACTAGTTTTAGTAATGAATTAATGGGAAAAAATAATTGCCTTAAATTGCCTTTAATGTTCAAAAAAATACACCCTCCCCCAAAAAACCCCATAAACAGAACTGTGGGACATTCTGAAAAGTGAAGAGGTACCTCACTGGCCTCAGCTTCACTCAGTTCTAAGCCTGGCGATGCCCCATTGTTGTTATTACATATCTGACAATAAACAGTTTTTGCAGTTCAATTTTACTTGTATCACCAGTTCAATTCTAAACTCCCTCTTTACTTGTGGAAGCTAAGACTCAACTCACCCAAACCAGTAAGGTAAGTCGCTCTCAGACGTGGATGAACACAGATGTGATGGAACCAGCGCTCCCGGTTAGTGGAGCAGGCACCCACTCCCGCGTGCACACAAGTGCCATCACGAAGCGTGCACCATGCACAGTGGTGGAACTCTTCCCAAGACCACTCCCACTCCCAACTGCAACTCTTCCAGAGAGTAAGAATTAGACTTATCTATTGTTGGGAATGGTCTTGCCAAAGAAGTACAGTTTTCAGCTTCTTCACCTCTGGTATGCTGTTAACCATCAATCCAAACTTTTTGGCTTTGAATAATCTTCCTAGGACTAGTAAGGGACACATACATCTAGTTCAAATTATGTGTCTTTTTAAGCAAGTTCAATTGGGGGGAGAGGGGGATACTTGTAAGTTTTCCTGGTAACTAATTTCAATTTTTTAGAAGAACAAAAATGCTTTGAAATGGCAAACAATCATCAATATACACACACATTATGCAATTGCCTGTTTATTTAGTGGCACCAGTTTTGCAAACTAGAAATTATTTCTATTTTTCATCTCACATACAATCTGCAACCATTCACAGGCTGAATGCAATTTCTTCAGTGGACTTGAAAACAAAATAAAACAAAAAAAGAGTACATTCTTAAAGTGAGAACTGAATTCACATACGTTCTTTGGACCAAGAAAGGGTACATAACGCAAAATATACATTTATGGACTTTCTGTGAGTTTGGATAACATCAACTGCAAAGTGAAGAGTCACTGTGGAGAATTTTGTTACACACCATTTAGGAAAAAAATTCTGCAGCTGTATTAGTCTTACATTTATAGACTTTAACACGTACATGTCTCTCCACTGGAACATTTACACAAATGAAGTGAAACAGATCATCTCAAGAGTGAGACCCAATCAGCTGAGGGGCATGTCATTCAAACAAGGCATTCCGCTACAGACAGCTTGCTGAGTTCCTCCAGGGCTGACCGGATGAGAGGAGGATTTCTGTTTCCAAAGTCCCACAAATGGAAATTAAATAAGCTGTAACTGAATACTCAGTTTTGGTAACAAATACAAGTCAGCAACTGTTCTCTTTGTATTTAGGATACTTGGCTGTCCATGGTAGAGCCTAGTTTAACATGCTATAGTAAGTAAACGGTCAATTCCTGATAGTCTGAAATGAATTTTAACATTTAGGGGTGCTCAAACCTTAAAACCTGAGACCTGACAGTTAAACCGCATTATTAGTTAATACGTATTTATACTGTGGAAGTCAGAAACACCCCGGACACACTCAATTTCCATTTCATCAATTTTCTGAATTTTAAAAGTGACAAACCTTAGAGAAAAAAAAATTATCTTCTAAAATTAGTTCAAATACTACATGTTTTCACCTTTAAGCATTCTCATTTCCTCCCAATACATTATTTTTTAAGAAGGATCTTCTAGTATGTTCCAGCCAAGCTTCTCTCTCGCTTTGCCTTTTAAAAAGTGAAACAACCCCTTAAAATAGGCTCAAGTTATTTTCACCCCTTGAAGCACATTCATGGGTTCTGCAGGAAAAAGGAGGACATCTTGCATTGCTAAGTACCGGCTGTTCCCCAGAGGAACGAGGAGCCACAGCGATACTGTAAACTTTAGGGAGCCAGGCACGTCACCCGCACTCTCCTGGGTTAGAGAGGCGCTAGGCTTTATCAAGCTCAAAGGACCTGTGACCACAAAAGGCTGAGAACCACTGCCAAAATGAATTTGTGCCATTTGATGTACCGAATTAGGGTATTTCTAATTCTATAGCTACAAAATCTTTTATACACATCTAGCTTACTTCGGAGAGTACCGTACAAATGTAAATATTACTAAGTAGTCTTTTACTAGACGATGTAAAAGGAAAGGAAAAACTCTCAACATTTTTCCTAACCATGTAGTCAGTGAGAAAGCCATTAGTAGAAAACTGGGTTTTGGAGCGATGAAAAGAACTGAAAGGTTGGGTTTTACGATGAAGAAATGATGCATTTCCTTATTTCAGTTGTTTCTATGTTGAAGAATCAGTAACTTTTATCATTATCTTCCTGGAAAAATCAAACTGTATGAGCAGTAAAGGCTGATTCTTGCTGGTTTATGTGATACAACAGAGTTCACTAACATTTATAGCCAGGTCCACGAAAGCCCTTCCTGTGGCTCTTACAAAGAATGAAAGAGTACCCCTGCAGTCCCCCTCTTGCTGGCACTCCACGCTCCTCCTCCAAGTTTGCTTACTTCCAGCCCAATTTAACCTAGTATTCGTCGACACTGATGAGGTGACCCACTAAGCTTTCTTGATCAAGAAAATGGAATTGGGTCGTTCAGTTTGAAAAAGAGAATGCCAAGAAGGAAGTAGAGGAAGTGAGGGCAACAGCTCATGCAGATAAAGAAAAAAAATCAGCTTCCCATGGCAACTGAGCCCACGTCTGAGCTGAGTCCTTCCACTGAGCACTCCTACCTCCTAGTGACATAAACAGGACACCACACAGAGGCCACTAGCTTAACACAAAGAACTGGTAAAAGGCCAGAAATTTGGGTGGAGGTGAATCGAAGTGGAAAATGTCACTTGACAAGGAAGTAGGGCCGTGTCTCGTTATTTCTGGAGAGCATTCCATCAGTAATAACTAAGCACTACGCTTCACCAACAGACATTATTTTGACCAAACAGTACAGTATTACACATTTAGAAAATGTATTCTTAATGTATTTCAAGCATATTCTGAAGTAATATATAATTTAAAAATAAACCAAAACATATGGCACATTATTAAAGGAAATAAAGTAAAATCAGGCATTTAAAACCTTCAACTATAAAGACTTCCTAATGCCTAAAAGAAAAACAAACTAGAATTCTAGATCATTCCATTGAAAAAATGGTCATGTCACTGGTAGTATCGGAAAGCAAAAATATACGAAACTCTTTAAGGCTCCTTTCAAAAGAAAACCTCAAATGAGAAACAGTCATGTACTGAAATATTTACCTACCTAATAACCAAAGCCTAATACTGTAAAATCAGCAAAGTTTAGACTAAAGTACATATCACGAAATTCAAAATTCATCAAAATTGGAAAGACCAGTACTCCATGTCATCAGTTCTTTCAGAAATCACAAGTAGAATTCCCAGATGAATCCGCCCAGTAAAGATGGGCAGTCAAATGACCTTCAGATATTAAAACAGTCATCATCTGACTGATATGGATATTAACACTGGCAGTGTGCTATAAAGAATAGTTTTACTGAATACCAATTTAGCTACACACACACACACACACACACACATACATGCACAAGTATTTTTTAATGCTTTAAACTCAAGCACCACCTATTTCCAGGGTTGGCGAATTCTAAGGAATACATTACACCTAATTCTCTGACTTCTGTTGTCAGCAGGATAGCAAACAACATGCATTCATAATCAAGCACACGAAGTGGACCTAAGCCTTGCCTCGTCAATTCGATTTTATTCTTACACCAAGCAAAACTTTCTTTTGAATGTCATTTTTAACTCTGGGAAGAGAAAACAGAACAAAAGCATTTCCAGGTGAACAGAGGAAAAAAGAATGAGCTCTCTAGGCAGGGAACTGCCCTGTTCAGGAAAGTTCAGTAGGTGGGCAATTTCTTTTTAAATCAGCCATCCAGTTACAATATTAACATAGACTAGATTGCAAATTCTTTCCAAATGTAAACTCCTTGAAAGCAAGAATCTAGTCATCTCCTTACAGTCCCAAGGGGCTTAGCCTAGAACAGTGCTTTGCAATGAACACTCAAAAACAAAATAAAACTAAAAACCATTTTGTGGCAAAACAGTGTTATTAGCTGGATTAATCTATGATCAAATGAATGATCACTAAAAGTACTGCTGTAATTCAGAATATGGGAATTACAGAATCGATTTATTCTGTAATCCAAATTTCTTAATGTTAGGAAGTTAGTATAAAAAATTACATCGCTGGAGCAGCTGCATAGTAGTCTAGAAGGAAGTTAATGACTATGACTAAAATTATGTTTGAGAGAGTTCTAAAGCTGAATAAGAAAAGTACCACCTTGATTTGTCAAAGTTAATTCTTATATTGAGAACTTCTCTGTTATCTCTTAAAGTATATTCTAAAAAACTAGAAATTAGGAGAGCTTACCTTTTTAAAATAGTAAGAGATAGATCAGTGAAACTGTTCATGTTAGGGTAACAAGTGCCTGCTATGTAAAATTGAATTTCCCATTAAAAGCAGCAAGTTGGGTTCACCCTAATAAGAAGTTGAAATGACAGTGTATTTTTAATACTCTATTATCATCATTCAAGAACTCTTTCCCTCCAAAGTAAGGAACACAGAACACATCAAACAATTTTGAGGCATTTTCCTGAGATGCTAAGTAGCATAAAAAAAGTAGGGTCAAGAATTGAAGTGGTACAAAAATGAAGTGCACAATACAGGTGCAAAAGTGCGTTTTACCAGTGTGGTTGGTTTCCCACCATCACCATCGCCTCCAGGTCTGCTCGTTAGAATGCAATTCCCTCCCTCTGTGTTTTCACAATGGAAAAATCCCCACCTATTATGGCAGTGCCGACTCAGTGGAAAAGACTTCATCTTCTAGCTCACACTCAGACATGGTCTTCTCTCACTTCCAAGCTTAGTTTTAGTACTAGTAATTTTAACAGAGGGATACTTTAATAACTTTTTTGGTTTAAAGACTCTCAAATAAGAAAAAACCCTCCATATACTGTTAACCGAATGAAATACAGGTTTCTGTCAGATTTCACTTGTGACTTAAGTTTTGCATTCCAAGAGTACATAGCCCAGTTTAAGATTGTAAAATTTCTGGGACTAAAAACTTCAGATTACTTTCAAAATGAAGGAAATGACTTATTGTACTAGTCCATTTGGTAATCAATCTGTGCTAGAAGCAATGGTGTCCATGAAATGCACACTTAGATGCTTGCAAAGCCGTAATTAGAATGTTACCACACTTCGCACTCTACCACAGAGCTAGACATTAAGCACTTACTGTATGTAAGGAATTACCTTTGTAATTCCAACTGTTATGAATTTCTAAATATAAATAGTACTTCAGTTTTTCTTCATTCATGCTGGATTAAGATATAAATTAAACACAATTAAGTTACATTTAATCATCTCACAAATGAGAGAGGGATAATGATAAGATTTTGCTGGTATGAAACTACTTAAATCAGAGACATTTCACATTACTCTTCCCACTACTCCCCTAACTTTACATTAGTTTTAAGGCTATATATACAAATATGTATATCTCCAAGTTAGGGAAAAAATATATAACAAAATGGATTACACTAGCTTTTTTACACAAAGTTTTTTGATTTTGTATTCAAAGTTATATTTCACTCTTCTATTTTATTAGTTTTCTAGTGGGGAATCTGCCTACTGAATGAGTAAATTACATGGTGATAAATACAATACTCACCCTAAGGAGACAAAAATACAGAAGGGCACAGACAGCAGTCTTTTCAATGTGACAGATTTTAAAACTCACTTTCACATATGCTTAACCAGAAGGATTTAAGCCTAAATAAATTAGGTTATTTTATTTCTACAATTCCTTAAGTTTTGAAAGTTATTTTTAAAGGCCAACAGCTAAATATTATCGACATGCTATAATTCAAGTCACAAATACATCGTAACCACTTGGATTCTAAAGACATGGGCCAATTAAAAATCACAGGCAAACACACACTCACACACTCACACTCACACACACCTAGCATAGAGTGTTAGGCTGTGGAACTTTGACAATTATTTTAATTAAACAGTAGGCAAAGTCAAGCTGATGCACATCTTAATGAAAAACAAGCAGCCCAAAAGAAACTTAGTTAAAAAAATAGATTAAGGAACAACAGAGACTTAAATCTTCTAGTCTTTCTAACAGAACAGAAGCAGTTCCATCTATGCCTTGAATAACAGTATCGTCCAATTAAAAGAGACTAACAACTGTCCCTATGAGAAAATTTCATTCACAATGGCACTGGGTATTTTAAAAGGCAGGGGTACAAGAGGAATTACACATACATGATTAAACTTCTTGTTTGTTAAATCAAGCTTTATTGATAAAATGGAATTCAGAGTATCTTACTAGGACAGCAGCAGGCCCAGCCAATCATGATAGCAAAAATATGGCAGTCTCCTCCTCTACATAGGAAGCTGCTGCTTATCAATTAGTAATTAAATGTAAGGACTTGTAAAAGAGGTGCCAAGAATCAAGGCGTTTGAGCCTCAAGATTGATGTCCTTATGAATATACTGTATTACCTGCAATACTCATGGCAACAAGGAGAGAACATTCAGAAAGACAGTTAAATGAAGGGAATGGCTGTGTCAGTGGCGCCAATCCTCCCACCAAGAACATTAAGATGGTTTCCAGCAACTCCTTGGATGTTCAATTTTGTAATTATTCTCCATAATCACGCGCATGTTTGAGTGTCTGGCTGACACGGCTGCTGCTCTCCCTGTCCCAACCCCAAGTCCAAACATAACATGACTTGAAAGGGTTATGTATCCGTTGCTTCACACAACAAGCCAAACATATCTTATAACTTTGATAGTGATTTAAAGCAGTTCATAATTAAATATGAGCATTTTGTACACGGACAATTACACTTTACAAAAAAACAAAATCATACAACAAAAATTGCTGGAGTCTGATTTACAACATGAATTATGGTTGAAATCACGTTTACATAAGTCTCAAATTTACAAAAAAAAAATCAGTTCTGGGCTAGCTGTTGTACTGCTGAAGTTCTCTGGTGTGATCTCTCTCACCCACGTCATATCCCCTTCCTTAGAGTTGAGGATGGATGTTAAAAGGTTCAAGCTGTACTCTCCTTTGGAGGTGAAGGTAAACTCCATGGCTAGATGAGCAGTTTTACCACATATCATCAGTTGATGTAGAGTCCTTTATAAAAGGAAACAAACAAAACAAAGAACTAAATTAAAGCTTAGAGGTGCTAAAAATGCGCTACTTTCTGGATAATGCAGAGAGATAAAGGTTTTGTAAAACTGACTTTTAGCATATAAATGTTCATCTTAAAGTATACAAATATGTATGTATGTATTATCAATAATCTATTCCAAGAACTGTTAACTGTTTTATGTTTGGAAAATGTGGAATGCGGTTACGTGAGGTTTAACAAATGCTATCACTGAATCAGTAACAATATAAAATATAGAATACAAAAAGAATATTTTCTTTGATAAACTCAGTCCATTTTTAGAACACAACTTTCATAAACTTTTAATGCATTAGAAGGGATTAAGACCTTAAGTAATACAACATTTGGGAAAGCTTCATAATGCAATACATAAAACACTTGAGCTGTGCCCAAATGATTTTAAATGACCACTTCTCTATAAACATCACACTACAAACAGACTTGCGACAGAAAACTTGCTTGGAGAGTATGATATAAACAGTGCTCCCTACTTTAGTATTTAAATGAGATCTGCATGATACTTCAGGATTCTAGACAAAGTCTTTCCAGCCACAAAAACCATTTAGTGGACATAGATATTCTGCAGTTCTGCTGTGGCGGCTTACAAAACCTAGAACAATCCCAGATTCTGAGCACAGACATTATTCCCACGACAACAAAAATAGACCATCAAGTGAAGACAAACGTTCTGAAGGAGACTGCTTGTGGAAGCTTTGAAAAACCAGAATAATTCAAATGGACTTTCTTCGGTTTCGAGAGAGGTGGCCACTCACCATGATTATGTCCTCAATCACTAGAACTGTGGTGCAGGCAGAGATCAGAGCAAGCAGAGTTCAGAGCAATCAGTCAGGGGTATGTGTGAGAGAATGGGTGCAGTGAACAGCTCTGCAAAAACAGGTAGGAAGGATATGCATTTAGAGTGGAGGGGAGGGAAAGCAGAGGGAGCTAAAACGCTACTTACAGTGTCATCGTTTTTGTAAGGATTCAGTCTATTGTAAACGGCTTCAATTACATTCCGCCTAAATAAAAAAAAAAAGCAGGAAATTAATTTTTTGAAAAAGTACATAGTGCTTAATTATTCACAGCCAGGTGTTCATCAAAACTTCAAAAACAATCATATACTTAGAAATTATTTTAGTTCTGTTTCTTGCGTTCAATAAGGGAACCTCACTTTAAGACATCTGGGCTCCAATATTAAAGTAGAGGTGAATTTACTCTACAATGTAACATTCTATCAACCCAGTTAATAGAAGATGAGAGTCACGGTTTGAAAAGAAAAGCAGTCTGACCTGGTCTACTCCGATTGGCAATAGCTTAAGTGGCTGTGAGTCAGCACTGGTAAGCAATGCCATTCTTACAATGTAATACTAACATATACTTAGTAGTCAGGAGATGAATCTTAGTTTTGAAGAAGTAACTTCAATAGCTAATATAGTAAAATAATTCAGACAATTTAAGTTTTTGCTTTTTAAAATGCCCCTTGAAAGGTGTTTGTAAAAAAGAAATATCAAATATGGCATTTCCATGACAACCTAGGAATTTTTTTGAATATTTAAAAATCCACAGTAGCATGTATAAGTTATAGCCTCTCTTGTTCCAAAATTGATTTGAAGCAATTTTATAGCCAGCCATTACGCAGGACATATGGGAAAGAAATGTTTCCCCAAAATAAAAGCTTCAAACAGGAATTTTTATAATCATTATGTAGTGAAATGATTAAAAAGAATATGGCATAGTCACAAGACACAGTGGAGAATCAAGGAAATAAAAATAGCACATCTCTTGAAGTCAATTATATGAGTATTTGAGGTAAAAATGTTTTAAGACTTGAATGATAAAATTGCTTGATTTCTCCACTGTAGTATGTGTAAAACTGTCAGCTTAATATTTAACACAAATTAGTCCAGTTCCATGAACTAAAGTGGAAAGAGAAAAAGGCAAAAAATGTATTCTCCTATCTCTCCTGACACCAACTGTAACCAAAGAGCAACCAGCAACCAGGAACACTGGGAAAACTAGAGATCCAGGCACATGGCTCAGATGGATGAAGACAATCTTTGCAGTGTTGGGTCAGACAGAGATTGACAAGCTTATAAACCTGCTACTAATACTCAGACTTTGGTACATGTAGTTTAAAAAAATTCTTTCACTCTGTTATCTCATTTATGCTGCGTGAGGCAATCAATGTCACCCAAGCTTCCACCAAAGCTAACTCTCAGTACGGGTCCTTACAGACACTGGTATTCTGCTACCTAAACAAGGATCACACCCGAACACTAAAAGAACATGGAAATCACAGCTTAAATATTTTGAAGACGCAGACAGTTGCATCACTTTAGAAATTAGGGGTGCACACACACTTGATCACACACACACACACTTGATCACACACACACACACACCGTTTCCACACCCTGACATGGGATGTCCGAGTGCGCAGAGTGGGACTTACTTGCTGGCCAATTCGCCCCCTGGAGGGAGGCTGGGGATGTTCTCGCTGGCTAATGTGCGCATCACGTGGACTAAGTCCGGGACGCCTTCCCCCTGCTTCTTTAGGATTTCTGGGGATCAGAAGTACTTTTTTTGTAAGTGTTATCCAGATTAAATTTTTTAAAAACTGAAACAAAGATAACTTAGGTTTTTAAAGATGGCATTTACCACATCTGAGATTTTCTAGACTGGCATCATTAAAACAACAAACAACAATAACAAAGTCCCCAGGTTGACCTTTGAAAATTTTTGACAAACGGATGCAGAAAAAGACACAAAAGATGAACTTCAAAGAATGAAAATAAGATAAAAATGTAGAAAGAAAAAACATGTCATGTTAAATTGATGCATTACAAAATCAGGAACACGTATGTATACATGAGAACATCCTTCTTAAGATGTCAACTAGTTACTTCGGAGGAGATAACTCCTTTCTTTAGACTGGAGACATGTTTCCTGAATTTTACCCTGTAAAATACACCGCACTAATTAAAAAAAATAAAAATGAAAAAAAAAAACAATTTCAAGATTTGAAAAAAATAACTTTTTCTAAGTATAAGGGAATTTATTGATTACATACTAACACAAATCATTTTCACATTTATATTTGCCAAACAATACTTAGGTAACATGCACACAAATTAAGTTATACACTGGAACACCACTCCCAGCTTAATTTTCCTCTAAAGTATCTTTAAACAGTATATAGATATATAATACCATTTCCTTTGTTGATTACTTGAGTCAAGCCTTAAATGTAAAAGGTCTAAATTTTTAACAAAGTTTTTAAAAACAGGATGATCTGATAACCATACAACTGCATTTAAAAGAATTAATGTCCAAAAAACCAGCTACCAAATGGGTACAGCAATACACCCTGGAATGTTGCCACAATCTGTTATTCCTATCACAGAATATAAAAAATTATAACCAAAGATCCTTACAAAGAACTCTAAAGCTATTCACTTCCAAGTACAAAAATTCTTCATGTGGGGGTTTTAGCAAATTCAAGCCAAAGATATTTAGTAAATTATGTGTTCAAGTTTTATTTTTCAATGTTTATATTAAGAAATGGCATTTTCTTTGTCATCAATGGGGCCAGAAATGATCATTCTGGTTCTCAACTTGTAAATACTTTGGAAAATAACAATGCATACGAAGATCCTTCATCCTTTGACCAAGCTTCAAAATGTGATTTCATCATATTAAAAGACACATATTGAAAGACAGACATTGCTACCCATGATATTTCTTTAAAGGTTCAATTTCTCTTTTAAGAATAAAGGCCAAATTCACCATCTACTAGTTTTTGCCTTTAAAAAAAAAAAAAAAACCAGTCTTAAATCGGAACAAAAACCAAGGATCTCAGGTTGGGTTTGCCAAGTTCCTTTATTGTGGAGCATAGTTATTCTACATGGTTCTAGAGCTGGAATCTAATGTACAAAAATAAAGGGATCTGATGTTTACCTAAACTGCACAATTTCACAATCTAAAACTATAAAACACTTAACATACAGTCTATTGCTAAGCCAATACAATTATTTGGATAGGTAACTACATACAATAGAAATGAACACTGATGATAAATTCAATCGATGATGGTTTCAGGTCTAAAAAAACATTACCTTGAATTATCTATATTTGATGTATCTTACATCTTTGTTAAAATATAAATTAGGATATTTTAACTGTGAGAAAATTACAAGAAACCAAATCCTTTAAAAAAAAATAACGTAAAGCTTCATAAGGGACAATCCATTTAAACTACCTGAACATTAACACTACACTAGACTTGCTTCTTTATACTTTGAAAATTATTTTTAAGAAATATTCCTTTAATTGCTCTTGGACTATATATTTTAATTAGAATGCAAAAAGACTGAACGCCTTTTATAAAGAATATATAGGTATAGAATATCCATGTTTCACATACATATATACAAACACATTCTGCTCTCCCTCCGCCTCTACCAAGTATGAGGGATTCTTCCCGGGTATGTAAAAATTGGCAACTTTAAAGCTCAGGTAGTCAGCAGCAAAGATTTTAAAAATATATGCATAAGTATAATCTTAAATTGGTTTAGAAGGCCCACAAACCTAGCACGGTTTAAATGACGGGTTGAATCTTTTACACCCACAGACAACAGGAGAAAGAGCTGAAAAGCCTTTGTCGTCTTCTACAATGTGGACAGAGAAGCCAAAAATGTTCAAAGCAAACAAAATGAGGTCTGATGGGTCACAGTAATTTACTGAAGGCATTTATTTACAGAAAGGAAGGGGGAGAAGAGGTTTTGGTGCCTGTTTTAGAAGCTGAATGCAGTATTTTTCACTTATGACATACACCAACTTTTATAATGCAAACAGTTACATTCTTCCTATGTTTTTAAATGCAGTTTTAATTAATATAATATTTATTCTCCAGTTGCAGTCTCATCAAATCTATCTGAGTAAAGAATACCTTATTTCACTTACACAATAATCTCTAATTGAATGGTACAGGCACAATAACACTTAAACATATCAAAAATACTGATTATTAATGTAGACTCTGTTCAGGTGGCAACTCTTGCTTCATAATATAAAACTTAATAGTGTAACAAAATTATGGAAAATATTTCATAATTCCATCAGAATCTTACTTTAATGAGAAAAGTAGCAATTCATTTCTAAAATTTGATCCCATTTCATAGTAAAAATAATGAAGTATTTATTTCTTTAAACCAATATCAAAACACGTACTCCCAAGTTACTTTAAAGTGTCAATACATTAAATATCATCTTATCTCTATACATATTATTCTTAGGGTTTCCTAATTTTCTACTAATTGGCAGTTGTAACTAATAACTTTGTAGCAATCTAATTTTTTAACCTTATTGTCTACAGATAACTTCTACTGAAATGATTAATTTAAAATATAAAAATGCCAAGACCTTTGATAGTAATAAGAAAACAAACTCATTGAATAGTACATCCAATGAATGAAATACTAAATACTACAGACACTATTAGACATATCACTATCAAGTAGGGGAGGGCAATAAAAATAAAATAGCAGCTTCAGACAGTACTGAAAATAAAAACCAATCATGACTGCAATATCAGACTGATTATGACTGATATCAAACAGTAAAAAGGGAGGAAAACAACTCAAAGTACACACTGATTGTAACAATGCAGGCACTGTGGGGAACGTACTAGGTCAGTGCTTGCAGGCTCTTCAAGGTCTTTGACATGCAAATTAACGACAGCAGGAGCCCAAAACGCATTTTCACACTGTTAAAGTTTTTCTCCTTACAGGAACTACATATTCTATATACTTATTACATATATGCAGTAAACTGATATTAACTGGGCAGACTTCAAGTTTCTATCAAGTAGGAGCTGCATGAAACATCATTCAAACTTTCTCAGATATTTAAAGGTGCTACATTTGAGCCAAACGGCTTTTGATTTGTTTCAAAGTGATTTGCAGAATTATGAGAAATATACTTCAGGAATTCCCCACTCATTTCTTGATCTTACTCAGCTACATTTCTACAAAGTAGGGCATTATTACGTCTTCCTTTAAGAACATCTAGTTTGAGACAGTTAATGCCTTAAGCAAGAAGCCTTGAAACAGTTTACCGAATTTTTTAAAGCTCCGGCACATAAGGCTGTGACCTTCCTGTTATCAAGATGGTATGCAAACTATCACCATCAAAATAAAAGTCTTTGTAATTAAATAAACCAAAATCAGATTTTCCCAGCATAAAACCACTCATACCAGTGAATTCATCAAGCATTTGAGAGTCCACAAGTACTTCAGCTTTTTAAAACAAGTTATCCTGAAGAGAATGCACAGGGCCACGTCAGCTGGTACTGCTAACCTGGCTGTGACAGGACAGACTACACACATCTAAACAGCTGCTGCACAGATGCCCCGTCCCACTTCTGTACACACAACAACACTTGATGCCAGAGGCATGGAAAGATCTAAGAGCTAACGTGTTAATAGTTTGATTGTGTTGCAGATTTTTCTGTAATAAAGCTACTTATTTTTTGTTAAATGATCCACCTTCTACTCTGCATTCCAGGTACTTGTCC
Organism: Sylvilagus floridanus; assembly: GCA_949820135.1. Lineage (NCBI taxonomy): Eukaryota > Metazoa > Chordata > Mammalia > Lagomorpha > Leporidae > Sylvilagus > Sylvilagus floridanus. The sequence continues at coordinate 14,436,526 of OX463228.1, read as the reverse complement.
AACTCTGCCTCCTTCTTCACCGCTTCTGGTGACACTTTGGGTGCATTTGGAAAACAGATCAAAATCACACTCATGTTGTCTCGACTTCCCTGGGAAGAAAAAAGTTTGAGAGAATATTTTGGGTTTTTTTTTTATTTTATTTTTTGTGCTCTTAAAGCTAGCAATGTCAACTATAGTTATAATTGTCATTGTGTTTATTTTAAGGAAGAAAAAAATACAGGTATGCACACATACACTTGTGTGTGTAGAAAGAGAGGAGAACAGAGAATTTTTATGGACAATCTCCCGCCCCCATATAGTGTATATACCATATAACCAATACTCTAATAGACAGGAGAGAAACATTGCAGGTTAAAGCCCACTCCGATAATCATTTTTAAATAATTCTATCAAAGCTATTTCTAAACATTCACTGGTAGTTGTCTTAAAGCAATATCTAAAACATATACACATATACATGCACATTCGTGCCATACAACATGACAGACAATTCTACGGGTACTCTTTACAATAGGATTTGTTATTATGCAGATCTCTGACAAATTTACATTTAAAATAATTTACAATAAATTGTGGGGTCAACACATTTGCTTCCTAAGTAAAATAAGGAGTTAGAAGTAAAACTATATACATTAACTTTATAAACTACCTTTTAACTATCATAATAAAAAATGACCTTTTTAGGAAATATATCCAAAGATATCCAAGTATTCAAAATGCTTTAATTAAATGATTGAATTGATGGTGGGGCCTCCCTCTACTCTCCTTCCTATTAGGAAACTGGAGTTAACTTTTACTTTTTAAGCATTTAACTCAGGTATATGGAAAAAACTGATCTTTTGTATCATTAGCTTAATCAACAAACAAACTTAAAAAACAGAAAAGATAATCAGAGGGAAATTGTATAAGATGTGACAAATGTTAATATGTTTGGTAATTTTTAAAATAATGCAGAGGAGCTAAAAAAAAAAAAAGTGGAATCTAAGGTATACTGTGTATTTGCATTCTCAAGAAAACTGTTCTTAATTTACCTAATAAGCATTTAACTCTCAAGCAGTACAGAATAAACTCAATAAATGCTACTTTCCTACAGACTAAAGGTGACAACATATGTGCCTTAAATCATATTCAGTTCTCCTGAAATTCAGAAACTGACCGTATGCATTATTAATAGAGCTGTTACTCTACTGATGTCAACATATGTGTTGGATGTCACAGAAATCAGGTCTCAATTAAGTCAAGTTGCTAGTGTGTCTATAAAACCATACAGAATATGTTGAATTTGAATCTCTGCATGTTAAATCAAATACACACCTTCAAAAGAATTTTATAAAATCAATGTGTTAAAAAGGAAAATCAATAACCAACACTGACAAAATACAACAATAAGCCATAAGTAAAATGTCAAGATTTTCTAGTCTTAATGCTGCCACTCAAGTTGTATAATAATAAAGAGTCATTTGTAACTTATCTAGGAGAGACAGCAGCTTGTATAGAGGACATATTATATGTTAAACTAGACAACTTAAATATTTCAATCCAGCTCCCTGCTAACATGCCTGGGAAAACAGTGGCAGATGGCCCCAAGTGCTTGGGTCCCTACACCCATGTGGAAGACCTGGAAGAAGCTCCTGGCTTTGGACTGGTCTAGTCCCAGCCCCAGCTGTTGCAGCCATCTGAGGAGTGAACCAGTGGATGGAAGGAAGATCTCTCTGTCTCTCCGCCCCCCACCCCGTAACTCTTTCTTTCTTTCTTTTTTTTTTTTTAGATTTATTCATTTTAAAAAGAGTTTAAGAGTACAAAAGTCTAAGAGATAAGCCTTGATCCAGGTGGTCTGTCTCACTATAGAACTTCCTCTGGCTTTAGCTTCCTCTCCTGTAAAACAAAACGGCCAAACTAGCTCATCTATGGATCTGATCCCTTCTGATGCTCCCAGCAAGCACACAGGACACAGCGTGAGAGTGTGTCTTACCCTTTTCACAATTAAACTGATTTTTCCAGAGAATTTAAATCACTTACCTGAGTTACAGTCTCACACCAATTTCTTCTGACTCCATGTCCCAGGCTATTTCTATGACATCACACCAAATGCTCACTAAGTACCTTTGCTGGTGCTGATTCATTAAACCAAAGTCAAAAAGCACTTCCACATATGTTCTGAGATATCACATGGCAAAAGTATTAAATTTCTAAAATGTCTTTTCACTTATATGAAAGCTAACCATCCCCATCTTCCTTCTTTAAAAGAAGCACTCTAATATAATCTTTTTACCTTTGATAAACATCCCCATTATTAGAAGGTTCTAAGTAATCATGGTTACTAAAAGACCAGTCAGTTGACAACTTGCCTACATGATAATGGGGTAATTTATTTCTAAAAAGTGTCCTTGTATTTTCATAATAGATGAAGAGTAACCTGCAACTGTGCTAAAACTTACTTTTGAGAACTGCAGGTTATAGAATGATTAAATACTAATCAATACAACATAAAATTGTTTTATGCTTAAAAAAAAAAAAGGTCTAGCTACCTTATACAAACAGGTGTCGACTACTTCATTGCAAACTTTCTCAAGGTCATCAGTGACTTCAAGTCTGGATCTTACAAAATCACAGAGCTCTTCGTTTCCCATGACATCCCAGATACCATCACATGCAAGGATAATGAACTGATCATCTTCTTCAGATCTTTCAATGTCATGGACTTCAGGCTCTGGCGAGACAAGCTGCTCTGTAGGACCTTTTCCATGGACACACTTGTAATCAAAATCCCCAAGAGCCCTCGATACAGCCAGAGAGCCATTCACACGCTGAATCATGACAGAGCCACCTGCATTCTGAATTCGTTCTTTTTCCAGCGGATTACTTGGCTTGTGATCTTGTGTGAAGAAGTGAACTTTCCTGTTCCTACAAAGTAAACCTCTTGAGTCTCCACAGTTAATGAAGTAAGTGTGCTGGGGTGAAATTAAGACCCCCACCGCTGTTGACCCACTCCTATCTGCACCGTGCTTCTTCTCGGACATAACTCGCATGTGTTCATCAATCTCCAGAAAACCTGTTCTGATTCCATTCTTGACGTTCTCCACAGACGGTGCTCCTGCAGACCCTTTAAAGTCCTGGTTATTGGTGATGTGATCTAACAAATGCTCACAGCAGTACTTGGCAACCTGAGAGCCAGCATGCCCATCATACACAGCAAAGAATGACCATGTTTCAAGTCCACTTGGCAAACCGATCACAGCCGTGTGTGCATCCTCCATTTCAACGCGCCAACCTTGCATGCTGCTTAGCCCATATCGCAACCCATTACCCTGCCCCTGGGCATTATGCTTTTCCATCTTTGGCTTGTCTAAAAATGCTCCCATTATGTCTTGATCCTCTAGTTCTGCAAAAGAAAAGAAACAGGAAAGTCAATCACTGCCTTATCTTTTTTGAAGATACAGCAGAAGTCTTAGACAAGAACTCACAACTCTTACTATAAGCAGACACTTGTGCTGTTGACTTACAAACTGGACACTAACAGGGAAGAACTGGGAGAGAAAGGCTGATCATGCACAGCTCAGAATGCACTGCAGGTGGTGAGACCTAAAGTGTGGGGGTGAGGGGGAGCTGATAAAACACTCTCCCTGAAGCTTGGGGTAGAAAGGGAACCTGGCAGTGGCCATCAACTTGCATGAACCGGGACAAATGTTTAAGGATATACTGCACCTTTTCTTAGGGTATCTCAGAACTAACTCGTATGTGTACCAATCAAGAAAAGACAAATAAATTCACAGGACATATAAGAATCCTAATAATTCAAACATCTTAGTTCCACATTTAGGAATTTCCAAAGTTTTTCCGAATTACCCAGTTCCATTCCCACTACATGAATCCACTGAGAAATTAAAAAAAATCTTCTTACAATGCTCACAATTGGCATACTCCTACCTTTACTCAAGTCAGCCTCCTTCACTGGAATCCCATGCTCCTCCTCTCTGCTTACAGAAAACAGTATAAGGTCTGGCTCAAATTCTACCTCTTCCAAGAGGTTTTTCAGTCTTTGATTAAAAAAAGTGTCTTTGATAAGTTGTTAAATTACTATAATGGCCCAATTTCAATTTTCTTTTGTTGTTTTAAGATTTATTTATTTATTTGAAAGGCAGAGTTACAGAGATGGACAGAAAGGGAGAGAAAGAGATCTTTCATCCATTGGTTCACTTCCAAAATGGCTGCCAACGGCCAGGGTGAGGTTAGGCTGAAGCCAATAGTTTTAAGGGTGGCACAGGCCCAAGCACTTGGGCCATTTTCTGCTGTTTCCCCAGACCATCAGCAGGGAGCTGGATCAGAAGAGGAGCAGCTGGGACATGAACTGGTGCCCACGTGGGATGCTGGCACTGCAGGCAGCAGCTAAACGCATTGGGCCAAAACACCAGCCTGTCAATTTCAAGTTAAAAGCAATTATACAAATCACAAAGCTTCCTATACAAATATACCAAAATTAATCTAATACTCTAATAAAAGGCAAAAACATATTACTATTTTACTCTATTTGACCACCATATATAAATAGTAAAGGGGATCAAAAGGTCTTGCCCTGATGGCGAGTCTGAAAGCTTAATCTCCCTTCCCAATCCTCCAAAGTCTGGAATGGAACAACACAAGGCCTGGAGACAGTTGGTCAGGTCTTAGGTTGGCCTCTAGATGAGTAACAGCCTAGGTTAGTGGACACTTGGGGTCTGTGTAACCCAATGAGTCGCAATAGAACTAAAAGTGATCTGAAAGAAATAACAATGAACAGAGTTTAATGGAAGTGACCATCACAAGGGACAGTAACTAGGTCTACCAGTATGCAGCTGGGAGACTAGGAGATAGATGCTAACTTCAGAGGAAACTGGGAGAGAAAGAGGGAAAATAAGGCCCTCTACAAAGGAAACAAGAGCTACATTTGGTTTCCCAGGAACCTTCTGCCCCTCCTTCCCATCCCCAACCCAGAACCAAACAGATACACAGAAGACTAGCTGACTGGTGTAATAAAACAATCTGCTTACTCCTCTGCCCCATTACAGTTCCACTAGCAGAAGGCAGACACTGAAAACTAGCTATCACTCATCCTTTACAGCAGTATTTATCACATTACTTTTCTGACACCAAATGGACACACATTAACATAAAGGTGAGTATTTTGATTAGAGGAAAGATAAGCAACCATGATATCTTACAAGTAGACAATGTTTAAGAATTCTAAATCCTTCTAGTATTTTGCAAACATTACCTCATTTAACCTCAACAACCCTTTAAGGTTTGTGGTAATATTATCTCCAACTTACACATGAAAAACCTTAGCCGAGATTAAAGAATTACAATAATGTCACTCAACTAGAAAGGACTCTCAAGTACCATTAACCCACTAAAGCAATGGTTCTCAACCCATGGTTGTACAATAGAATTATCTGTAGACCTTTCGAAAAAATAAAGGCTTCCAAACAAGAACTTGCAGGATAGGAATGGAAACTAGGCATCTGTATATTTAAAAAATTTCTCATGTAACTGTAAGGCACAGCCAGATTACAGATCACTGGAAAAGATCAGGTGGAATGTACAAGGGAGAGGATGGGGGAAGAGAGATGAACACACAGCCATCAAAGACAACAAGCCGATTCATAATGGGGTCAAAAGCAAGTACATGAAAGTATATATCCAGGAAGTTTTACAAGAGGAAAGACTCCACTATTCCAAGGAGGGAGATGTAAACTCATTAATAGACAAACAACAGAAGAAACTCATTAATAGACAAACAACAGAAGCAAGCAGAAATGACAAATCTTCCTCCTCTTAAGAATTCCCAAACAAAATAAAGTATGTATGAACATACATTACAAAGCTAGACCAACCTGGATTTAAATTCTGGGCCCAATAATAACTGTATGACTACTTAACTTTTCTGCATCTCTCTCCATGTCTAAGAGGGTACTCATTTTACAGGCTCCTATGAAGATTAAATAAGTCATTCGATGCACTTAGTATATTGTCTAGCATACTATAACTCAATATTTGGTAGAAATTATTATATTTGTTTCACTATTTTTTCTGTCAGAAGGAAAATTCAGTTATTCTAACCTATCCTCCCTGCAAACAGTGGTGACTACCCTTAAACTTTAAATTTCTGTGTGATACACTTTAAAGCACACTTTAGGGGTTGCCATTGTGGCACAGTGGGACAAGCAGCTGCCTGTAACGCAGAAGTCCCATATGGGCACCTGTTCAAGTCCTGGATGCTCCAATTCCCATCCAGCTCTCTGCTATGACCTGGGAAAGCAGAAGATGGCTCAAGTCTTGGGTGCCAGCACCCAAATGGGAGACCCAGAAGAGCTTCTGACTCCTGGCTCTGTGCGCAGCTCTGGCCGTTTCAGCCATCAGAGAAGTGAACCAACAGATGGAAGACCTCTCTCTCTCTCTCTGCCTTTCAAACAAATAAATAAATCTTTAAAAAAAAAAAAAAAGAAGAAGATGAAATCCAGTGTGTATCAGGTGGCAATGGTAAATAAACACTGTTCCTTCCAGTCCAGACGTGTGATTGTGTTTTCTGAGCTGAGGTGTATACTTCTTACTATAGTCACAATCAAAAGCTTGAAACTCGGGGGTGGCACCCTGGCTCACTTGGCTAATCCTCTGCCTGCGGTGCCAGCATCCCATATGGGCACAGGGTTCTAGTCCTGGTTGCTCCTCTTCCAATCCAGCTCTCTGCTGTGGCCCAGGAAGGCAGTGGAGGATGTTCCAAGTGCTTGGGCCCTTGTACCTGCATGGGAGACCAGGAAGAAGCACCTTGTTCCTGGCTTTGAATCGGCATAGCTCAGGCCGTAGTGGCCATTTGGGGGTTGAACCAACAGAAGGAAGACCTTTCTCTCTGTCTCTCTCTCACTGCTATCTAACTCTATATGTAAAAAAAAAAAAAAAAAAAGCTCGAAACTCACTGCCTTAAAGAAACTCTTGCATATGCCCAGGTGATGGGGCAATCTTTTTGCAGAACTGTTAATATCAAACATTGGAAACAATCTAACTGCTCATTAGAAAGCAGAATGGGTAAATAGAATACCAGGTAGCAAAACAGGTTTTATTATAAGAAGTATTCTTAAAAAGAAAGGGCAATATGGGGGAAGATGCAGCAAAGCACCTCTATGTACTTCCTTGTTACAGCGTAAAACAACACACAGGACACACACTCCATTCAGGACCGCAGCTCCAAGAGAAGAGGGACTCAGCTTCGTTCACTGGCAGCCCCTCCCTTCGGACAGAGCCTAACACAGAGCAGAAGCTCAAAACAATGTGTTGAATTACTAGTTTAAGTCTGGGGAGAAAAAGAGAGAATGGCTTCGGGAAAGGGCCTGAAATGGCCCACTGTAAATGTAATTCATATTTCCTGGGCTTTGAAGCAGTAACAGGGACTTTGGGAACATAATTCCTGCTTTATCTTTTAGTTTTTCATTGGTTCATCTCTCTCTCTCTCTCTCTCTCTCTCTCTCTCTCTTTTATTTTTGGCTTATTTTTTTCCTTTAATTTGAAAGGCAGAGTAATAGAACAAGGGAAAGACAGAGAGAAAGAGATAGAGATATTTCATCTGCTGGTTCACACCCAAAATGGCCACAACAGCCAAGGCTAAGTCAGGCTGGAGCCTAGAGGCTGGAGCAGCTCACATTCAGACTGGCTCTCCAACATGGTTCATCTAAGGGAAACTATATTCCTTCCTAGGTTACTTTAATTAAGAAATCAAAGAAAATCAAAACAGGAGCCAAAGAAAACAAAACCCAGGAATGTTTAAAAAGCACTCAGAATCGGGGCCAGCGCTGTGGCGCAGTGGATTAAAGCCCTGACCTGAAGCGCCGGCATCCCATGTTGGTGCTGGTTCCAGACCCAGCTGCTCCTCTTCTGATCCAGCTCTCTGCTATGGCCTGGGAAAGCAGTGGAAGATGGCCCAAGTCCTTGGGCCCCTGCACCCACATAGGAGACCTGGAGGAAGCTCCTGGCTCCTGGCTTCGGATCGGCACAGCTCTGGCTGTTGCTGACATCTGGGGAGCGAACCAGCAGATGGAAGAACTCTCTCTCTCTCTGCCTCTCCTCTCTCTGTGTAACTCTGCCTTTCAAATAAATAAATAAAATCTTAAAAAATAAAAAATAAGTTGCCAGCGCCGTGGCTCAAAAGGCTAATCCTCCGCCTGCGGCGCCAGCACACCAGGTTCTAGTCCCGGTTGCCCCTCTTCCAGGCCAGCCCTCTGCTATGGCCCGCGAGTGCAGTGGAGGATGGCCCAAGTGCTTGGGCCCTGCACCCCATGCACCTGGCTCCTGCCATCGGATCAGTGCAGTGCGCTGGCCTCGGCGGCCATTAGAGGGTGAACCAATGCAAAGGAAGACCTTTTTCTCTGTCTCTCTCTCTCACTGTCCACTCTGCCTGTCAAAAATAAAAATAAATAAAAATAAAAAGCACGTAGGATTTTCTTCAGTTTAACTAAGATTTTCCACTAAACAAATGCCTTTCTGCTTCATTCTTCCTATAGCCCATATCCTCACACCACACAACTACATAACAGGTGGTTAAGGATAATAACATCAAATAGTTACAGCAGAATTACTACTAGTCACTGTCCTACTGTTGTATGTGTTAACTTCTTTCATCTTCACACCAAAAGATAGGTGTTACTCTTACCCCTCTTCCACAACTGAAGAACCGGAGCTGTGAAGTTAAGCTGCCTACTCAAAATCAACAGCAGTTGCCTCATTTCAGCGCCACTATTCCCTGAGCTAGACTGGGGAAAGGGCAGCACAGCCATTAGGCTTAGGACACTTAGTCCCCACTAATCCAGCCGCCCTCAGCTTCCTCATCTGTACACTGGACAGATTAACACTCACCACTGACTACTGCAGAAAGGTTTAAATGATGCAAAAATGAGGCACGCAGGGCCAGCGCTATGGCATAGTAGGTTAAACCTTGGCCTGCGGCACTGGTATTCCATACGGGTGCCAGTTCCTGTCCTGCCTGCCCCTCTTCCAATCCAGCTCTCTGCTAATGGTCTGAGAAGGCAGTTGAAGATGGCCCAAGTGCTCCCTATGTGGGAGACCTGGATTGAAGCTCCTGGCTCCTGACTTCAGATCAGCCCAGCTCTGGCCACTGTGGCCATTTGAGGGGTAAACCAGGATGGAAAACCTCTCTGTCTCTCCCTCTCCCTGTCTGTAACTCTGCTTCTCAAATAAATAAATCTTTAAAAAAAAAAAATGAGGTACTCAGCAAATGGAAACTAATTATGACTACTGTTGCTACATATATAGCAACATCTAGATTCCAACCTCTTCTAATAGGGACCTTAGTCAATCCAGTCAATCCAGTACTTATTTCCCAGATGTGCTTTTGAAAGTATAATAAATAAGACTTCTGAAAAATATACACAAGAATGTAAAAAAAATTAAATTTAACAAATGAAGTCAATCATTTGATAAAATTTTAGGACTCATTCCACAGCAACTGCAAAAATATGGTCAAGAAAAAATTACTAATTTTGTGATTGGACTTTTACACATGACCACTGGTGATTCAGAAATCTTACCTCGTTGGGTTCTGAGTGATCTGTGGAGTCCTGGGAAGCAGCCAAGTATACGCTAAATAAATTCAATTGGCTATGTAAATGTAATATCAGAAAATGATTTTACTATAAATACTATGTGTACATAGTCACCTTGTATCAGCGGACATCTAAGCAGTATTTTATTTCGATTATTAAATTGGCATGAATCTAGAAATGGTAAAGATCAAAGGAATTCAATTAATTAGCCCATGAAAGTTGAAGTCAGTTTCTGAGAGAAATTATGAATTCTTGCCTGAGGTCTTTACTCTTGAATATACACTGGGTCTGACCACAGCGGTGGCTATTTTTATCAGTTGATCTGAACTTTTCAAAACAGAGTAGTAGTACCATGACAATCATGAGACTGAACTACTCTTTGATATAATCACAGAATTTAGTGAACATTTTGTCTTTTGAAACTAAACTAATCCCTAAATTGAAAAGTTAAGGTTGGGCCAGTGAGTTATTCATTAAAATTCAGCCACTGTCTTTTATATAATATGCTTTCCATGATCTTTTGATTGATTTATTTATTTTGAACATCATAGTAACAGAGAGAGCGAGAATCTCCCATCTGTTGATTCACTCCCCAAATGGCTACAACAGCCAGACTGGACCAGGCCAAAGCCAGGAGCTAGGAGCTTCATCCTGGTCTCCCACATGGATGTAGGGACCCAAACACTTGGGCCATCTTCCACTGCTTTCCCAGAGCATTAACAAGGATCTGGACTCGAACAGGCACCAATAGGGAATGCTGCCGTCGCAGGTGGTGGCTTAACCCAGTCCGCCACAATACCTGCCCCCGCCACTGTTTTTTTTTATAAAGGAACCTGGTCATTTGGCTTAATCCATTCATCACTATACCAAAAAATAATTTTTAAAACCCCTGTCTGTGTTACTGTCAAGATCCCCTGGGGCTGGCGCTGTAGTGCAGAGGGTTAACACCCTGGCCTGAAGTGCCAGCATCCTATATGAGTGCTGGTTCAAGACATGGCTGCTTTACTTCCCATCCAGCTCTCTGCTATAGCCTGGGAAAGCAGTGGAAGATGGCCCAAGCCCTTGGGCCCCTGCACCCACGTGGGAGACCTGGAGGAACCTCCTGGCTCCTGGCTTTGGATTGGACAGCTCCAGCCGTTGCAGCCATCTGCGGAGTGAACCATCGGATAAAGACCTGTGTGTGTGTGTGTGTGTGTGTGTGTGTGTGTGTAACTCTTTCAAATAAATAAATAAAATCTTAAAAAAAAAAAAAAAGATCCCCTAAGCATTAGCCTTGAAGTAACAAGAGTTAGTAAACAAAGAATATGAATAGAGTCCTTAAAAAATGAATAATAAAACTCTACAAGGTATTTTCTGATTATCTACAGATACATAGTCCAATACAGAATCCCTTGTAGGAAAAATTATATTCGCTTAGTATCTGATGTCAAAATTGTTAAGATTAACCCTACTTTTTCTGAGAAGCACTACCTTGATCAGATGCTTAAGAGGGTGGTCAGGCTCAAAAGATATACTCAACAGAAGATCACTGCTACACAGGCATCCCAACGACTGTCGATGTTGGTAACTTTGTTTGATGAGCACTAAAATAGGCTTATTATAAACATTTGGGAGGAAAATCTGGAGATCTGCATTAAAAGCAGCAGCTCCTTGGAGAAAGAGGAGGAAAAAAATAAACACCAGCTAACAGCACAGGCAGTGGTATACAAGTTATTTGTAGATGGATGTGGAATGTCTACTCACTACTACTACCAAATGTCTGTGTTCTACATTGCTCACTAGTGCCTACACAGTGGACTCTGTCCTCAACGATGAAGACACTCATTCGGCTGACCTCTGGAATGCACATTACTGAAGCACAGATTAAGCAATGTATTGCAAAGCTGGGGTTCCGTGAAGAAGCATATGCTCCTTGTGACATGTCTGTGCGGGATAACTTAGGCTACACAAACCACTTTTACCTTGCCAAACTATATGACATAGTGATTGCTTTGTAACCCAACACAGCCATTTCTGCTATCTTCCAGGCCAAAGATACAGTAAACAGAAACAACCATAGTGGCCATTTGGGGGGTGAACCAACGGAAGGAAGACCTTTCTCTTTCTCTCTCTCTCTCTCTCTCTCTCTCTCTCTCACTAACTGCCTGTCAAAATAAATAAATAAGTAAATAAAGACACTCATGCATCTCACCCATTAAAAAAAAATCTTCATGGAACTGTTTTCCCTTTAGCTACCCCACCTGCCTGTCTTTTCCCTTTAAACTTGGAAAATGTATTAGCTGGCTGTTCCACCAAAATCGAGTGCCTCCAAGTCACTTAATCCAAGAGACATTTTTAGCCTTGATTCAACTGACTATTCACAGCAGTATTCACAACACTCCCTCCTGAAACACTCTTCCTGATGGCTTTTCAAGATGTGGCACACTCCTGGTTTTCCTTCTATCCCTAACCTTCCCACCCCTGTGTCCTTGGTAGGCTCATCCTCATCTCACAAGCTGCCAAACACTGGCCCCTCTCAAGGTGCAGACCTGGGTCTTCTTTCCATGAGGATGCAGGAAGGCTCCTTAAGACTTCCTTTACCATCGCCAAGGCCAAGGACATGGCTAACACCTCCTTCTATCACCTCCTGTCGGTCCATCAAGTCTCATGGATTATATTTCCTAAATATTCATAAATCTTCACTTACTTTCTTTCTCCCACAGCCTAGTCTCCAAGCTACACCATCCCCACTGTGGAAGCCCAGTTTCCTCTTTTGCCTCTTCACATGCACACTGACACCCCTCCAACTGACATTCCAAATTGTAGCCCAAGTAAACCTTTCACAATAACAAATTTCAGCCTATCACTCCCGTACTAAAAGGCTTTCAGTGGCCTTCCACTGTTCAGAGTGGGGACAGAGGGATAAAAAAATTGCTTCCTATGGCTCATGGGAAAGCTCCGAATGGCCCACCTCTTTCACATCTTCCTGTTCCTCCACCACATTCCCTACTCCACCACAAAGTCTTTCCTATCCTACCTAGTACTTTTCACGCTTCCTTCCTCCAAATTCACAAACAAATGCTACTGCCGCTACCTAAAATGCTTTCCCCCATCCCTTCACCTGGTTAATTCCTACTCATTCTTCAGATCTTAATCCAAACACCAGCTTTTCAGAAGCCCCTTCTTGAATTCCCTAGGCCAGTTCCCCTAGCACAGAGCACACAGCTGACCAACAATCATGATTTCCTGAATACATGAACTCAAAGAAAAATCAGATGCAAATAAAAATTTGATAACAACGAGTGCACCCAGAGAGTAAATACACATACTCATAGAAAAGTAAGACTTTCTGAGGGGGAAAACAAGAAGTAAAAGAACAAAGTTTCCTCAGTTCTCAAAGTCTCCTCAGTTCCTTCTGGAAACTTACAAAGCTCACTGGACTAACGGCTGAAAATCCACTCTTGTTGGCAGGCGTTGTGGCCCAGTGGGCCACACTGCTGCTTGGGATGCCCGCGTCCTATGTCAGAGCACTGGTTTGGGTCGTGGCTGCTCCACTTCTGGTCCAACTTCCTGCTACTGCATCTGGGAGGCAGCAGTGATGTACAAGTACTTGGATCTCTCCCACCCAGGTGGGAGGCCTGACTGAGTTCTGGGCTCCTGACACCAGCCTGGTCCAGCCTTGCCTGTGGTGGGCTTCTGGGGAGTGAACAACAGGTGGGAGCTCTCTCTCTTGCTTTCCCTGTTGCTATGCCTTTCAAATAACTAAAAAATATAAAAATGTTTTAAAAAGACCCACTCCTAGTCACCCATGACTACAGAAACTGAATGAACAAATACCATAATGTAAATAAAACCCTGGACAAAAACATGAGTAATCGTCAAAACAAAGTTATGAAATGGGTATTAATCAGAACAGCTGCAAAACTGAACCCTAAAAGACCATAGAGAATAAAGAGTTCTAAAAGTTCATGGACTTGGAATCACACAATGCAAACTATTACTCATGTGCGTGTGCTGCGTGGGGAAGGAGGCAGGAGACATTTCAGGACACACCAGGGACAAAAAGTGCATACCCATACCCTCTTCATTTAAAAACAAATCCCACTGGCGCCATGGCTGAATAGGCCAATCCTCCGCCTGCGGCGCCAGCACACCTGGTTCTAGTCCTGGTCGGGGCACCAGATTCTGTCCCAGTTGCCCCTCTTCCAGGCCAGCCCTCTGCTGTGGCCCAGGAGTGCAGTGGAGGATGGCCCAAGTGCTTGGGCCCTGCACCTGGAGAAGCACTTGGCTCCTGGCTTTGGATCAGCACAGTGCGCCTGCTGTAGCAGCCATTGGAGGGTGAACCAACGGTAAAGGAAGACCTTTCTCTCTGTCTCTCTCTGTCTCTCACTGTCCACTCTGCCTGTCCAAAACAAAACAAAACAAAACAAAATCCCAGCCAAGCAAACATCTACTCACTGTGGTGTTCTAAAGCCAAGTTCATCTCTGTATGGCTTTTCTTTAGTTTAACTTCACATTACAGAAGTGACAAGTAATCTGAATTCATAAAAATAACACATCCAGAAAAATAAAATCCAAAATATAAAGAGAACTTAGAAAATTGTCCCACTATTCAATTATTACTAGGGAGATACTCCTTTTATGTCTTCAGGATTCAAAGTATTAACAGCACAGCACATATAAAATGCAAAGGAAAAAAAAGGAAATCACCTTCCCATAAGAGTAAAGTTACAGGTCTATGCAATATGTGCCTTTAGCTTAATATCTAACTTTCCTCACTCAAAAATGAGCGACCTCATTAGTTGCAAATTAAGCTTGTTCTAAATAATGTGTAAGAACTGAAAAGACTAAAATTCTAGGAATACCCAGATAAAAATCATTAGTCAATTAATACTTTAGTCCAAAATTATCCTGATTAATTAATTTCTACTTAAAAACTCTTATTTTCAATTCCATGATGAAGGGTGATTTAAAAAAAAGAGACAGTTTTACTATAGAAACATCAATTTGTAAGAAATGAAAAAAGAAAAAAACAGCTGCAATTTTGGCCTGCAAGCTGGTAGCCTGAATCTGATCTTCACATGTGTTGTAAGTCCCTCCCCCATCAGACAACATGTGCTCTCACCACCACTCCGCACTAACCACACCCAGCCAGCTTCAGCTACCTTCCCACCATGGCGTCTGATTCTGCGTCAAGACTCTAACAACATACAGTGATGAGGATTTACTGTAACTGGATTACTTACTAAAGGGGCTGCCTCCTCACCCAACAGCAGCAAAACAAAATACTTCAATAATGGCCCCCAAAGTTATCAGGTCCTAATCCTGTAAATGTTACCTTATTTGGAAAAAAGTTCTTTACAGAAATGATTAAGAATCTTTAGATGAGAGGGTAATCCTGGATTAGCCAGAGGCCTATAAGTTCGATCATGTGTTCTCAAGGGAGAGAGGCAGCAGTGCCACTCGGGGACAGGAGTGGCTGCAAGGTGCCATCTGCGACCAGGAGGTGGAGAAAGCCAAGCACAGGCTTCCCTTCACGCCTCTGGACTGAGCACACCCCTGCTAGCACCTTCACGCTGGCCCAGTGAAACTAATCTTGGACTTGTGGTGTCCCGTACTACAGGAGAAGGCAGTAACTGTACTGTGTCCCACCACGACATGTGTGGCAGTTTGTGACAGCAGCCACAGGAACAAACCAATACTCAATAGCAGGGACCCTGGTGGAAAAGAAAATCCCAACTGGTAAAAATCTGGCAAGTTCAACAAGCAGCAAGAGAAAAATCAATAAAGTTTCTTACCTACCTAAAAAAAGCTAACAGGACCAGCTCTCTATTATCTCTCAAAAATGAACATTGGGGCCAATGTTGCGGAGCAGTAAGTTAAGCTCCTGCTCCCAACACCAGCCTCAGAGTACCAGTTCCCATCCCAGCTGCTTTGCTTCTAATCCAGCTCCCAGCTATTGGGCCTGGGAAGGCAGCAGAAGATGGCCCAAGTATTGGGCCCCTACTACACGTGGGAGAGCTGGATGGAGTGCCTCTCCATCATTCTGCCTTTCAAATAAATAAATCAGTCTTCAAAACATGGAATACTGTAGTCAACTTGGTAATTCTACATAGTTCAGCCTGTCATTTTAAACTCCAAGTGGAAGCTGCGAATGGTATCTGGCATCTTGAGAGGATACCCAAGAAATATTTAGTCACTATTTTTGGCCAAACAACAGAAAAAACTGCCATCCTTTACACAGAAAACAGAAACAAAATTTATGGAACTCACATCAAAGTTCTGAAGTAAAAAGCAATAGCAAGGCAGGCGCTGTGGCTCAATAGGCTAATCCTCCGCCTTGCGGCGCCGGCACACCGGGTTCTGGTCCAGGTCGGGGCACCGATTCTGTCCTGGTTGCCCCTCTTCCAGGCCAGCCCTCTGCTGTGGCCCAGGAGTGCAGTGGAGGATGGCCCAAGTGCTTGGGTCCTGCACCCCATGGGAGACCGGGAGAAGCCCCTGGCTCCTGGCTTCGGATCAGCACGGTGCGCCGGCCGCAGTGGCCATTGGAGGGTGAACCAACAGCAAAGGAAGAACTTTGTCTCTCTCTCTCTCACTGTCCACTCTGCCTGTCAAAAATTAAAAAAAAAAAAAAAGTACTCAAGAGGGGCCAGCATTATGGTGTAGCGGGTTAGGCAGCCACTGGTGATGACTAGTTCAAGCCACCGGTGATGACTAGTTCAAGTCCCAGCTGCTCCACTTCTGATCCGGCTCCCTCCTAATGGGCCTGGGAGGACGGCAGAAGATGGCCCAAGCACTTTGGAGGGGGGCCCAGATTACGTTCCAGGCTCCTGACTTTAACCTGGCCCAGCCCAGCCACTGGTGACCATTCAGACAATGAACCAGCCAGTGGAAGACCTTTTTTTCTTTCACTGCTTCTCTAATTCTGCCTTTCAAATAAGTATCTTGGGGGAAAAAAGGACGCCAGGACAAGTCACAGCTTGAAGTTACCCAGAAAACAGAAGAAAAATATGTAACAGTGTATATATAAAGAAATTACAGAAAATTTGGTTTAAGAATCAAAAGATGAAAAATAACAAACCAGAACATAAAAAAGTATTAAAAGTTAGGCATTTGGTGCAGCAGCTAGATCACCACTTGAGATGCCTGCATTTTACACCCCAGGGCCTGGTTTCAGTCCAGGCTCCTCTACTTCCAACCCAGCTTCCGGCTAATGTGCACCCGGGGAGGCAGCAGGGATAGATCAGGTAGTCAGACCCCTGCCACTCACAGGAGAAATCCAGAGGCAGGCCCAGGCCTAGTTGTGCGAGCATTTCAGGAGTGAAGCGACATTTGATTTTTCTCTCTCTTTTAGATAAAAATGTAAAATCTTAAAAATTGGTTAAGATGGTAAACTAAAAAGTATTAGCAGGGATAAGAAAGGAAATTGAAGACATAAAAACTGCAGTATTTAGTGTTATGAGAAATAACAGTGAGGAGGGAAGGACCTACAGCTAACAATAAACAAGGAGTAAAAACTGAAGCAAGAACAAGCAAATTGAGAAGACTGGAGAACAGAAACAAGCCAGGCAGACTGAACAGCTTAACTGGCACATTGCAGAAAGAAAATTAAATTAAATAATAGAAGAGAAACTAAATTCCAAAGAAAGAAGACATTTACCCTAAGCTAAAGGAAACTCTGAACTTGAGGAGTTCATCAAGTAGTAGTTAAATTTAGTAGAAACTGGCCTAGTCTGGTGAAGATAATTAATTAAAAAAAAAAAAAAAAAAAACCTAAAGATGCCCAGAAAATAAAAACAGACAAATCGGGTTGGCTTTGGACTTCTCTGCAACATCAGATGACAGGCAATAATAAAGTAATGCCTATAAATGCCATGGATAAAGCGGGACATTCCAAGAATCCCATGCTCAGCAAAGCTATTCACATGTGAAGGTAGCGAAAAGGAATACGCCAGCCCTAAAGCAGGACTACCCATCACCCACGTCCCAACTCCAAGAAAACCTACTCAAAGACGATTCAGGCAATCAAGACATTTATCAGGACACTTAGACATGCAGACGTCAGAGTATAAAAGCACTTCGAAGTAAGCAAAAACACTAGGCAAATGTCATCAAACAGCCATCAACAACTGCACCATAAAATCAAAGAACAGGGGATGAAATAAAAACAGGATAAGAGCTACCTTTTAATTAGTGAAAGGGGTAGTCTTGAATTGTAAATGAAATTATATAAATTTTTATGCATTAAGTAATTCATAGTAGATTGATCCAATAATTTAACCTGCTGAAATCAAGATTATGCTTTCTGTTCGAACACACCAGAAACATTAAAAAAGCATTTATGGGATTATATACTGAAAAAACACAAGTTTTATAGATTCCTAATATAGTCCTCATCCCATTCCCTGGAAAAAAAGCAAAGAAAATAAAATAATCCAGATCACATTATCTGATATGAATAAAATAACAGCAGATATTAGTAACAAAAGAGAACCTTAAACATTGGAAATTTTTAGAAATCATACTCTGAGGTCATTCTGCAGTAAGTTTGTATATTTCTATAATTACAGAATATTTAGAAACAAAAATAGAAAAAAACTTCTTTTCAAATTCTGAGATGTAACCAAACCTAATTTAGAAAAATTCATGCTTTTAATAAAAAAAAGAGTATGCTACTCAACAAAAATTAAGAAAAAAAAGTATATTCACATCGAATTTAAACACCACCCACTCACAAAAAGAAAGCTAGAAGGATATAATATATTGTAAATATTATGACAAAACATAAGTCATATGAAAGAAAACTAGGTAAACCACTAGCTAGTCTAATCAAGAAAATTATGGGGCAGGCATTTGACCTAGTAGTTTAAGATACCCGTGTACATCAGGGTATCTGACAATGCTCCTGACTCCAGCTTCCTGCTAATACAGACCCTTGTGAGAGACCCAGATTGAGTTTCTGGCTCCCAGCCAGACACCAGCCAGACCCAGACCACTGTGTGCATTCGCGGAATGAACTAGTGGATAGCATTTTCTCTCGCTCTCTCCCATGCCTCCAACCTCCTCTCCAAACAAAAAAACATTTAGGAAACAATCAAGCTATCTTCACAGAAATTTATTTTTTAAAGATAACACACGATGAATCTGAAAATATGGAGGACACTGTCAAATCTTAGAGACAAATCACTAACTTTTTTTAAAGTGCTGGAGTGAAGACCAGTAATTCTGGAGCACAGGTGGGTTTGTGTCACCATGGTTAAGATACTCAGATCCCAGATCAGTCTCCAGTCGGTTCTGCTCTCAATGCTAGCTTCCTGCTAATGCGCCCCTGGGAGGCACCAGATGACAGCTCAAGAAGTTGGGTCCCTGCCGCCCGCTTGGCAGATGTGGACTGAGCCCCCAGCTCCCACACATTAGGGAAGTGAACCAGCAGACAGTAGCCCACTCTCTCACACACTGCCCATCTTTCTGCCTCTAAAATAAAAATTTTGTAAAATCTGAAACTCCAGAGTTGCTCATGAATTGAACATTTTTCAAAAGAAGATATACAAATAGCCACCCAATTTATGAAGAAATGCTCAACATCCCTACCCATCAGGAAATGCAAATCAAAATCATAAAGAGGTATCACCTCACCCCAGGTAGAATGGCTGTTGCCAAAAGGATAAACACTAACAAGTGTTGGCAAGGAAGCAAAGGAAGA
This sequence comes from Sylvilagus floridanus, assembly GCA_949820135.1. Lineage (NCBI taxonomy): Eukaryota > Metazoa > Chordata > Mammalia > Lagomorpha > Leporidae > Sylvilagus > Sylvilagus floridanus. The sequence continues at coordinate 14,417,257 of OX463228.1, read as the reverse complement.
ATTCTCATATACCACCGATAGGACTGTAAGTACAGTTATCACAGAAAACAGTATGGAGGCGACTCAAAACTAAAAACAGAACTAGCACAGGATCCAGCAACGCCACCACTGGCTCTTTACCCAAAGGAGATGGAAGCACCAAGCCAAAGAAACATCCCCATTCAAACATTTACTGCAGTACTACTCACAGCAGCGGAGATGTGGAATGAACTGAGGCGTCCAGCGAGAAATGAATGGATAAGGGGCCGGCACCGTGGCTCACTTGGTTAATCCTCCGCCTGCAGTGCCCGCATCCCATATGGGCTACAGGTTCTAGTCCCAGTTACTCCTCTTCCAGTCCAGCTCTCTGCTGTGGCCTGGGAGGGCAGTGGAGGGTGGCTCAGGTGCTTGGGCCCCTGTACCCGCATGGGAGACCAGGAAGAGGCACCTGGCTCCTGGCTTCACAGCCATTAGGGGAATGAACCAACATAAGACCTTTCTCTCTGTCTCTATCTATAACTCTACCTGTCAAATTAAAAAAAAAAAAAAAGAATGGATAAAGAAGTGCGGTATTTACATAAAATAGAATATCCAGTCATAAAAAAAAAAAAAGAGTATCATTTTGCTTTTTTACAACATAGATGGAACCAGGACAAAACATTAGAAGCCAGGCACAGAAAAACAAATACCACAAATTCTCACTTGCGGAGGTAGAAAGAACAGTGATTCTGGGAGCCTGGGAAGGGTGTAGAGGTAAAAGAGGGCAAGAGGTGGCTACTGGGTATTGGAGTGCAGCGGGATCAAAGGTGCAACTTCTAATGTTCTACAGCGCATCAGGATAACTATGGTTGACAACTACTAATTGTGTATTTCAAAATAGCCAGTAGAGAGGATTTTGAAACAACTAATAAAATCTGACTATGCACATTAAGTAACGGTATTGTATAAATGTTCAATTTCCTAAATTTGATTATTGAACTATGGCTATAAGGGGATGCCCTAAATCATATTCTTATGGGATTTACATTAGATAGCTATGTGTAAAGGTCAACTATATCTTAAGTGTTCAGCAAAAGCAAAAAGTAACAAAATGCATGTGTGTGTACACCAAGAGAATATGCAAACACACACAAATGTACACACTGCACACAGAAAACAACAAAAAAGTTTATAAAACCAATGTGAGGGCCAGCACTGTGGCACAATGGGTTAAAACCCCGGCCTACAGTCCCATACCCAAAATTGGATATATTGAATATTTTGATTTTTAAAATATTTTTTAGTGGCTGGCCTATGGCATAGTGGTTAAGCTGCCACCTAAAGCACCAGCATCCCATATGGGCACTGGTTGAGTCCCGGCTGCTCCACTTCCGATCCAGCTCCCTGCTAATGCACCTGGGAAATGCACCCACGTGGGAAACCTGGAAGAAGCTCCTGGCTCCTGGCTTTGAATTCGCTCAGCTCCGGCCACTGAGGCCATCTGGGGAGTGAACTGGTAAATGAAGACCTCCCTCTCTCTCTCTCACTCTTTCAAATAAATAAAATAAATGTTTTTTAAAAATGTGCTAAAATGTAATAGCTGGTCATTTAGCTAATTATAGGAGTTCACTGTACTCCTTTTGTCAACTTTATTTTGACAATAATTCAAATGTAAAGAAAGTTATTAAAAATAAAAGTGTACTACATGAAATTATTTTAACGCCAAGGTTTTTTCTTTTTTTCTTTTCAAAATTTTATTTATTTGAAAGGCAGAGTGAGAGACAGAGACAGAGAGGTTTCCATACACTGGTTTACTCCCCAAATGGCCCTAACAGCCAGGACTAAGTCAGGCCAAAGCCAGGAGCCAGGCGCTCCTCTCAGTCTCCCACATGGGTGCAGATGCCCAAATACTTGGGCCATCCTCTGCCGTCTTCTCAGGTGCATTAACAGGGAGCTGGATTGGAAGTAGAGCAGTTGGGACTTGAACCTGTGCCCACAGGAGATGCCAGTGTTGCAGGTGACAGCTTAACCGGCTATGCCACAACACCAGTCCTCAAACCAGCATCTTTCAAACACTAAAGGAATATATTCTATAATTCTCAAGTTACCTATAGATCAGAGGAAAAAAAACTTCCCATTTCTTTTGACAAATCATAATCTTGATATAAAATCAACAAAGATTGCATTAAAAAATAAAACTACAATCCAAACACACTCATTAATACAGATGAAAAACCTGTGAATAATAAAAATATTAGGAATATTTGAGGACTGGTGCTGTGGCATAGCGCCTTTACCTGCTATGCCACAGCGCCAGCCTTAAACTTAATTTCAAATTACAGCACTTAAGAAATAGTGCTGATGGTAGAATAAATTGATCAGGGGAAGAGAACTGAGACTCCAGAAAGTGAGCTATGGGAACAGAGATTAATAAGTGGTGCTAAAACCAGTGACTTGTTCCGCTCTCACCCATGGTGAGTGGTTGAATCCCTACTTCATACCTTAAGGTATGAGATCAAATGTTCAAGTCTGAAGTACTAGTAAAATCATACTAGTATATCCAGGCAAGTATGAGGCTACTTCAAAAAGTTTGTGGGACAATACAATTAGAAAACATTTATTTTGGTGCAAAAATGTTTTGGACTCATGTATAGATTTTCCCTAAACACATTTCCGTGAACGTATTAAAGACTCTGCTATTCCTATAATCTGATGGTAGGGAAGGAGTTTCTAAAGATGACAATAATAGTACAAAGGAAAATAAAAACAGTGATTCCAGAGGAATAAAACTTCTACACTATAAAACAAAGTTCATAAATCTGAATTGCAAACATCTCTATCAGCAAAATATAAGATAAAGACTTAACATTCCTATAATAAGGTTCTTATACAACAACAAAAAACAAACACTTAAAAGGAAAAAAAATGAAGAACACAAATAGGCGATTCAATGAACAAATAGCTAAAAAATACATGGATCAAAGACCACCCTCAGTAGCTATTAAACACAAATTGATTTTTACATATTACCTTCTCAAAGGTAACTTATAATGGCCACTACAGGTAAAGGAGTAGGAAATGTACTCCTACTTCTCGGAGGTAATAAGCTGAGTTCCATCTGAATGATACATAGGATAAACAGCAAATAACAAAAACAGTTCACAGACACAGGCTTTACAGCCTGGACTTCATGGTAGCCACGAAGCCCAGGAACTGTTAACACATCTTTTTTTCAGGTCAACTCCCTGGAACACCTTAACACAGTAATAGAGTTTTCTAACACATACATTTATTGTACAGAATCAGAAAAACAGCAAAATAATGGTTCTTTATTCGACACAGTACAGCTTACCTGTATTTAACAAATTATCTTGTCTCATACTTTCTAAATATTCTTAAATCATAGCAATCTTCAAATTTCCACACCTATCTTTAGTTAGAATTCTCTCATAGAGTCTATTAGTCTGCAATTCACAGAACCAAGATCTCTAGAATGTCCCTAAGATTGCCCTCAGGACTGCAAATATTTTCAGATCCCTCTGGTTAAACATACTTTTAATCAAACTTAACCCGGTAGGTTAGCCAGTTAAAGCTTAAGTTTCTCTTACAATACAGATCACCTAAAAAAACAGTAATGAAGATTTATATAAAGAAAATCTTTTGTCAAGACAGGAATTCTTGTTTTTAAAAACAAATTACATACGCATATTTTGTAAACTTGGTTTTCTTACTATAAACTTGCATTTAAATCAGATAACACATTTCTCAGTTAAATAATGAATCTCAACTGATGTAAAGAAAATGTAACCTACTTTCATTACCTGGTCCTTAAACAAATGATACACAAAATATTACTAGCAACATTCCTGATACAGAATTGAATTTAGGATTTAAAGCAGGTCATCCAAGTATTCACAGTTCCCAAGAGTTTGCACTCCCTTCCCCACCAATTTCCACTCTACACTCTGTCAGGGCATTTGCAGTCAGCTCTTAAAACTCACTAACAATTCTGATTCAAACACAAAACACCTCTGCTCTCAAACTGAGGTCAGATCTCCTTTGGCAATGGCATTTCCTCAATGAGCTCCATTTTCTGGCCATTGGTAGACATCTAACTAAAGCAGACCACTGAGCGTGCGGAGCACCGGGAATAGGTTTCTATCCCCGATCTGAAATCCCTGAGGGATGGGACCAGAGAGTCCTCTAGGAAATCTCTCTGAAAAATAATCCCAAGGTGATATGTGTTTCTCACTCTACTGCCTCCAACCCAAAGATCTTGGAATAACTCAGAATACACGATTATGGCTCAGTTTCAAAATCCAGACACAAAGTTCTAGAAGAAAAATAACTTAAGAGTACTAAATCTCATCAGAAAAGGTGCTTCACTGATACATGACTAAAGCTCAAAATTCAGAACTGAAAATCTTTTAAAATTTCACCCTTCTTATCTTGTAACATACCACATCTTTGCCTTTTGCTTCTTCCCACTATGCCTTATTCTTTCCTAAACACAAACTCAGTATCATTGAATTTTTAACTCTTTCTATCCTGCTCTTACCACTTTGCCCCTCCCCAGCCTGAGCAACCTCTTCTATTTTCCCTTCTTACTTTTATTTATTTTCACTTAATTGAAAGAGATACAGAAAAAAAGAAAGATCATCCATCCACTAGTTCACTCCTCAAATGTCCGTAACTGCTGGGCCTGGCCAGGCAGAAGCCAGGAGCTGGGAACTCAACCAGGGCCCCAAGTGGGTGGCAGGGACCCACCTGTCTGAGCCGTCCTTTGCTGCCTCCCAGGGGACACCAGCAGGACAGCTGGTCTGAAGCTGAGGGGGACTGGAAGCCAGGCCACCCCAATGGTGTCCTTGGTGCACCACATGCCTGCCCCTGCCTTCTTCCTTGGATTTAGTAGGAAAATAAGAAGGCAGAGTTCAGGCAAGCCATATACAAAGGGAAACATTTCAGTGAATTCATACAGGTCTGACTTTGAGAGGCAGAAGGGAAATGGCCACCAAAGTGGTACTTCAGGGCCACGCTGAGGGGCTCCAGAGCAACCCACAGAGAACAGCACTGCTGCAGAAGAGCATTAAGCCCTAACACCAGTAAAGAGCCTGATTCTCTATTTAAACTTGGATACAGTCCCCCAATTACTACATAATTTTTCCTGGTCAGACAAGAAGGAAAACAATCATCATTTAAGCTACAGAAGGCAGCTAACTTGTCCAAAGTTAGCTATCTTAGGAGACATACAAGACGTGTATAAAAATCACTGACCAAAAGTTTACCTATGTTCTATTTACATGAAATATCCAATGTAGGCAAATCTGTGGACAAAAGGAAGATGACACAAGGCTGAAAGGCCTGGGAGAGAGAATGGGGAGTGACTGCGAATGAGCACAGGGTTTCTTCTGGGGATGATCAAAATGTCCTGAAATTAGATTGTGGCGATGATGGTATAATTCTGTGAAAGGTATATAAAAACTACTCAACTGCAAACTTTAAATAGGTGAATTTTATGCTACATGAGTTATAAAGCTGCTTGAAAAATTATGGTTTTCTATGTGTTTCATTTAACATTAAAAGGCTAAAAAGATGGATCATACAAACTACTATGAAAAACACTTAAACATTTTTCAAAGTTACCTGAAAATTTCTCAGCTGCCAAATATTCCATCTTATAGCTTAAATAGTTACTTTTCAACCAAATATTTACTAACTTTCAACAAACTAATGGTCACTCATGATTCTAATGCAAGTTCACTAATAATGAATTAAATGTGCTACAAGTTGAAAGCTGAAAAACACAATTTGAAAAAGCAAACTAAAATCAGTAATTGGACCAACCAAAAATAATTCAGTTAACAGCTCTTGTATGCTAAAGATCACTTTTCTTACCCTAAAATTATTTTTAAATAATTAGTTTTTACCAAGCTAGGTAAAAATTTACAAGTATTCAACCAACGGCCAGCTTGCAACAAACCCTGACAGTTTCAATTTCCAAAGTGCATGTGATACATTCTGAAAACTGTGAGACAGAGCTTGTCCATTTTGATGCTTCCTTCATGTGGTATTTTTTAAAAAGTCTTACTTATTTTATTTGAAAGGCAGAGAGAAACAGCAAGCAAGCAACCCGCCAGGCACTTAAGTGGCAGGGGTCCAAGTACTTGAGTCATCCATTCCTGCTGCAGGAAGGCAGACGGGAAGTGGAGTATCCAGGACTAGGCCCAGCACTGTGAGAGGGCACACAGGAATCCCAGCCCACGTGCGTAACTTTTTAATTTATCAACACCCAGACATGTGCTGTAATCTGAATTACATATTTCATAAGATAATCTTAAATTTCTACAAAGGTATGTATGTACTGTGTAATTTCTTAAAGTAAATTTTCTAAGTATATAATGGCCTGAAAATATCTACACTGAAGGGCTCTAGTGACTATGAAAATTGGATACTAACCTATCTTCACCAACAATTACAGCACAAGCAAATCACTGCAAAGATTCAGATGGCACAGTTCTGTTACTTACAAGCCCAGTGCGCCTCGTGTGCTCACTGACCCAGCGGATCAGTCCTGGGGAACGTGCCTCCTGAGTCGGAAGCAGATTCATTCCTAGTGACTGGTTTTCAGTCCCCGCACACGTGAGGACTCAGAGTAGGACTGACCCAGAAAATGATCAACTTTCCAAGCCAATCCATATTTTTTTTCTTTTGTTTAAAACAAACAAAAAACACCCTCACACAGAGCATTTGTAAGTGTTTGTTGATAAAAGAAGGGGAAAACAGAAATTTATTTAAAATTGTGATGGTAAAAGGTTCATTCACATACAAAATCCAGGGATATGCTAAGTATTTGAAGTAAATGAAAAGTCCCTGCTGGGGAAAACAGAAACAACCAGAAGCCTTTGCCTCTGACAGACTTTGGTTGATACAATCTAGCATTCTCCAAAACAGAATCACCACTGAGTCCATGAACTATGATAGGGGATGCTATGATTGTAGAGAAATGGGTCCTGGGAAAAGAATCCTGTGTGAAAGTTCTTTGCATTTATAGCTTAAAAAAAAATCTGTCTATCTACTTCCTGTACATAATAACGTCACCTCAAACGACAGGGCCCCAAATTAACTTTTCAACCCCCTGCCCCTTCCTAGTCTCAGGAAACATACTCCCCCCACACACACACCCAGGGCTGGCAGAACAGTTTCCCTTATCGCGGCACCAACCCTGTGAACTCCTCTCATTCAGATGTTAAGATCACGTGCTTCTTTGCAGTGTTTAGCGCGTGCTGATACTTGATGAATCTGTGGCACAAGTTAATGACAAGCCTTCATTTTGATGTACTATTATTAATGGAGTTAATGATTCTTTTCTACACAGGAAAAAGCATTCATTCCCATAAAAGCCAACTGTATCCTATCATTCCCATCTTGTTCATAGAATAATTTTACTTTGGTTTTATTCCATACTGAAATATAATGAAAAATTCATTATGAAAATATTTGACCAAAAACAAACTTGCAGCTTCCCAATAATTTTCAGATTATTTTTGAAAATGACTTTAGGGGCCGGCACCTGCAGTGCCAGCATACCATATGGCACTGGTTCAAGTCCTGGCTGCTCCACTTCCCATCCAGCTCTCTGCTATGGCCTGGGAAAGCAGTGGATGGCCCAGTACTTAGGCCCCTGAAGCTGCATGGGAGACTCAGAGGAAGCTCCAGGCTCCTGGCTTTGGAACACGCAGCTCCGGCTGTTTGGGCAATTGGGGAGTGAACCAGAGGATGGAAGACTCTCTGCCTCTCCTCTCTGTGTGTAACTCTGTGCCTCTCCTTCTCTCTCTGTGTAACTCTTTCAAGTAAATAAATCTTTTAAAAAATGACTTTAAAAAGTTTCTCAACATCATTAGATACACAGTTCCATCATTTAAAAATACCCTGTAAGGTATATTTGGAGGAGATAAAGAGAAAAGATGTTTTTATTATTAGGTGACAGCCACCAGTTCTCTGTCCCTATTTATCTGCTCATTCATTTGAAATGGATTGTTTTAAGAAGTATTTTCTATGTGAGTAGCAAAGTATAAGGTAATTTAGAAACAACAGGATTTCTGGGAGCTAGAAACTTCTCTATCAAGGTCTCTTAGAAAAAAAAAATCTTTAACTTCATCTTGGAGTTTTATTGTATAAAACACACTAGGAGGTACTAGTGCTGTGGCGCAGCGGGTTAAATCCCAAGACTGAGGCACCGGCATCCCATATGGGCACCAGTTAGAGTCCTGGCTGCTCCTCTTCTGATCCAGCTCTCTGCTATGGTCTGGGAAACCAGGAGAGGATGGCCCAAGTCCCTGGGCCCACGTAGGAGACCTGGAAGAAGCTCCTGTCTCCTGGCTTCAGACTGACAAAGCTCCAGCTGTTGCAGCCATCTGGGGAGTGAACCAGCAGATGGAAGATCTCTTGTTTCTGCCTCTGTAGCTCTTTCAAATAAATAAAATAAATCTTAAACACACACACACACACACGCACACACACACACACACACGGGCAGGCATTGTGGCACATGATGTAAAGCACCTCTGGGGACGCCTACTTCCCAGCTCAGTGTGCCTGGGACTGAGTCCCACCTCTGCTTCCTATCCAGCTTCCTGCTCACGCACACCCAGGGAGGCAGCAGAGGATGAATCAAGTACTTGGGTCCCTGCTACCCACAGGGGAGACACAGAGGGAGGGGAGACTCAGAAGGAGCTCCTGGTTCCAGTTCCCACCCCAGCTGTTGCAGGCAGTGGAGGAATAAACCAGCAGATGAAAGATTGTCCCCTCACCCCCCAATGCCTTCCAAATAAAAATAAACTTCAAAGAAAAAAAAAAAAAACTTACAATCAAGGAAACCAGTACAAGATCACTCTAGATGCTGCCTATGTGTTAAAAAACTTACAATATCAGGAAGCATTTGAAGATGCAGAAACACAGAGTAAACTATGGCTTGGCCACAGAACAAGAGCTACCACTCTCATAAGGGCCCCTTGACAGTCAAAACATACTCGGCAAGGATAATATTCTACTGCTTTACAGAAAGTAATGACACTGTCATAAATCTAACATTCTGAAGCATGATGGCATACTGCAAAGATTTTTTCTAAAACCTGATTAAGTTCTGAAATTCTGTTCTAAAACAAGATACACAATAGCCATGCTTATCGTTTATCCTTAATATTTTCATTTCTGTATTTTGAAAACAAAGGTCACCAAGCTGCATCTTTTATAGATGTAATAACAAACTTGGTACAATTTTCTATCACTCACACCAAAGAAAAAGTGCTAAGAATACAACACAAAGTCGGGAGTGAATTATGTTCTTATTCTTTGAAGCAGTATATTAAATAACATATTCTTCAATTAAAATAACATACACTATGACTCAAAAAATGTTTATCCACCTCCCCACCTGAAGCAGTCATATCAGATGAAAACAAAGCACCAGCCTATATTTAAACTGGATTATACATGATCTATGCTGTCCAATCTGCCCCACTTCTGGCTCCCACTCAGTTTTCTCTGTCTTGTTTTCAACAGAAAGTAAGCAGACCCTACAATATACTGTAGAACAGTATGTAAACAGTCATACCGAGAACCTATTTAAAATGAAATGAAACAAGATCCCTATTTTTCAAGGAATTTATTTTCAATTACCTTAACACTAAAATTTCCATTTATAATACAATCTCCATAGTAAGTCCAATTAGGTAGCTTGTGTTTGAGATACCTTCTTAAACTCACTAGGAACTGCACTGAACAAAGAACCAATGAAATAATTTATGACAGCAGGTTGCTAAACAGCAAACAGGAATAAAATAGGCCATAAAACAAAACTGTGTTTGGCTTCAGGAACTCACTGTATTACACTCATGTCTTACATGCTTTAAAAATTTTTTGCATTTGAGAGGCAAAGACAGACAAAGCTCTCATCTTCTGGCTCATTCAAATGCCCTAAAGTCTGAAGGTGGACTGGGGAGCAAAGCCTGGAGCCAGGAACACAAGCCAGGTCTCCCCGTGGGTGGCTGCACCTCCACCATTTGAAGCATCATCACTACCTCCCAAGACCTGCAGTAACAGGAACCAGGAGCCAGGAGCTGAAAACGGAAACCGAGTTCAGGCACTGCAATGTGGGATGCTGGCATCTGAGCCACCAGGCTAAAAGGCCACTCCCTTCCACGCTTTGTTTGTGTTAAAAACTGTAATAGCTCTGGGTGGAAAGTTCTAATGTAATTTTCAAATTTAGTACAGACTGCCATCTCAGGACCCAACTCAGTCAAAAGAGTCACTCTGGGTACGACGGATCTATATATACAAAGACTTCTGACAACTGTCATCCAATAACAGCAGTAGCAATAAAAGTGCAATGACCCAGATACAGAATTATTTTGCAAAATCCAGGGATATGTATTTGACTTCTGTTACTAGCTGTGAAACTGTATTGGGGTCAGTGCTGTGGCGTAGTGGGTAAAGCTGCTGCCTGCGGTGCCAGCATCCCATAGGGGTGGCAGTTCGAGTCCCAGTTGCACCACCTGTAATACAGCTCTCTGCTATGGCCTAAGAAAGCAGTGAAAGATGGCCCAAGTGCTTGGACCCCTGCACCCACGTGGGAAAACACAAGAAGCTCCTGGTTCCGGACTGGACCAGCTCCAGCTGCTGTGGTCATTTGAGGAGTGAACCAGTGGCTACAAGACCTCTCTCTACTTCCCTCCCTCCCTCCCTCTCTCTCTGCCTCTGTGTCTCTATAACTCTGTCTTGCAAATAAATAAATAAATCTTTAAAAAGAAAATGAGTTGTGGTAAATGAGAAAACTAAAGCTGGAGAAAAGAATTCCAGCCTATCAATTAACATAAGCAAAGATCCCTGGAGAGAAAAAGCAGAGGGTGTTTTTCAGAGATACAAATGCACCAGTCTGATTAAAATCAGTTCTAACTTACAAGTCAAGGGGACCAGTAAGGCAGGTAAAGCTGCTGCCGACCTTGCTGGCATCCCATTTGAGCACCAGTTCAAGTCCACACTGCTCCACTTCCAATCCAGCTACCTGCTAAGCCTAGGAAGGTAACAGAGGATGGCCCCAAGTGCTTACGCCCCTGAGATACACAAGGGATACTGGAAAGAAGCTCCTGTTCTCAGGCTGGCTCAGCCCTGGCCATTGCAGCCACTTGGGAAGTGAACCAGTGGGTATCTCCGACCCTGTATCTCTCTCTGTAACTCTTCAAATAAATAAACTTTATTTTTATTTTAAATATTTATTTATCTAAAAGGCAGAGAAAGTGAGGGAGACACAGAGAGGGGTTCATTGGTCTACTCCCCAAATGGCTACAATAGCTGGAGTTTGGCTAATCTGAAACCAGGAGCCAGGAGCTTCCTCAGGGTCTCCTACATGGGTGGCAGGGGCCTAAAGACTTGACCCATCTTCTGCTGCTTTCCCAGGCCACGGCAGCAGGACAGCCGGGACTTGAACTGGTGCCCATATGGGATGCCGGCACCACAGGTGTCAGCTTTACCTACTATGCTGCAGCCCAGTAAATAAATCTTAAAAACAAGAAAAGATAGGAATGTAGCCAATAAACATGGGAAAATGCTTCCATCAGCAGTCACTATGGAAATATAACTTAAAATGAAATACCATTACACAACTGCTAGAATTTTAAGCAGGAGAAACTCAAATATCCATCAATAGGTAAGTGACTAAATAAACTGTGGGATATCACTAGTCAGCAGCAAGTTATAAATTACTAAAAGGTAACAACATGGATGAATTCCCCCCAAAAATATGCTGAGCAAGTGAAGTCAGACACAAAACATTACAGGTTCTCTTATTCTGTTTCTATGGTTCAGATGGCCCAAACGTTTGGGTCCTGGCATGCACGCACGTGGTGGCAGATCCAGAAGAAGCTCCTGACTCCTGCCTTCGGCCTGGCCCAGCCCCAGCTCCACATGTTGCAGCCATTTGGAGAGTGAGCAAGAGAAGGGACAATCTCACTCCCTCCCCCTACTTCCCTGTGTAACTCTGACTTTCAGATAAATAAATCTTTAAAAAAAAAAAAAAAAAGGCCATACTAAGACTTCCCAACATTATTCTAGGAGCAAAAGGGAGTCACTGGAGTACAAAGAAGAGAAAACCGTAATTAGGAAGCACATTGTGATGGTTTCTAGAAGAGGGGAGGAGAATGCAGGGCCGGATGCTGATGGGGAGAAAGACCAGCTGGAGTGCTAATACAAGTCTCTTGGTTGGGGATGAGTTAGTAAAGACCTGCATCATCATCCCAAGACAGCTTTCCAGTCTTAAACAACCTAGGACCCACATAGCAAAGCCTGCATGTCTTATTAAGCATAATATATATATATATATATATATATATATATATAGCCTTAATATCTTTTATGAAGACTCTACTTTGAAAAAAAAAGTAAAACAGAAAGAACTGAACTAATCAAAATAATTGTTTCCTTATTCTCTCTCATTTCTTTCCTTCCTTATCAATCTAGTCTGAAAATTCACCTTTGCTTTATTACTGTTAGTCTATGCCCTGTTCAGCCATCTATCTATTCCTTCCAAACCAACCAATGTTTTTCCAGCTTCACACTGCCACAAATAATCTATGCATATCCGACACTCTCTTATCTTAATTTCCATCTGTTCATATGCAAGCGCTATATACCCACAGCCTTCACAGCCGCTTCTAAATTCTCTACTCGATTTCTTCTACTTTGGCTCTCAGGTTCACTGCTGAAACTACTCAAAGACGACCAACCTCCCACCCCCACCAAGTCCACTCCCCGAAGTAGCCTCAATTTCAAATCCTCACTTAAAGCTGCCACCACTCACCTGGCAGTTTCTTCATGGCAGAAAATGTCCATCATAATCAGAGCACTGAATCTTTAAGGTAATTTTAATGAGAAAGGCATTTCCACTGGATAGATAAGAAAACGAAGTCTTGGAGAAAATGAAGGAGCCAACCCAACAATACCCTACCAGGAAGTGGAAGAGCAGCAACACAGGCACTTCCGACTTTCAAGGGCTACTATTTTTGCTTGTTTTTAAAAGCCATTTGTTCACTTGAAAGTCAGAGTTACAGAGAGAGAGAGGGAGAGAGGGAGACAGAGAGAGATCTTCCTCCCACTGGTTCACTCCCCAAATGGCAACAGCCAGGGCTGGGCCTCGTTGAAGCCAGGAGCTTCATCTAGGTCTCTCACTTGGCTGGCAGGTACCCAAACACTTGGTCCATCTTCTGCTGCTTTTCCCAGGCCATCAGCAGAGAGCTGTATCAGAAGTGGAGCAGCTAGGACACGAACAAGAGCCATTATAGGATGCTGGCATCACAGGCAGCGATTTAACCAGCTATGCCACAACACGGGCACCCTTCAGGGCTACTTTTACCTTATTCTCCTTTAGGGGACCCTCAGTGAAACTGTTTTGATGATATTTACACAAACATTCCTCTAGGTTCTTCATTAAGGGTATTAACCATCTGAAACTCAAAATTGATTACATTGTTCAATCTGAGCAATGGTAGTTGATGAAATCAAAGTTCTAGCTCTGTTAACTTCTGAAACTTTGGAAATAAAAGTGGACTTATTTTATTAAATGTTTTCTGAATGTTTTAGAAAGAATTCTTGGAATAGAAAACATAACTACATAATCAGAAGTACTAACATTCAGTTTTTGGGGCTGGCACTAGTCCCGTATGCGTGCAGGTTCATGTCTCGGCTGCTCCTTTTCTGATCCAGCTCTCTGCTATGGCCTGGGAAAGCAGTGGAAGATGGCCCAAGGCTTGGGTCCCTTCACCCATATTGGAGACTCCAATGAAGCTCCTGGCTCCTGGCTTCAGATTGGCTCAGCTCTGGCTGTTGCAGCCATTTGAGGAATGAACCAGCAGATGGAAGACCTCTCTCTCTGTCTCTCCCTCTCTAACTCTACCTCTTAAATAAATAAAGTTTAAAAAATCAGTTTTTAAAATTTTAGTTTCCAGAACTAAGAAGGCTCGTCTAATTGGGAAAATCCTACTCAGAAATATTGTGAAAATATTTTTATATCCACAAATCTGATCCTGTCCTGTCACTTGGGTTTTCTGTGCCTATAAGGTAGACACTCAGCATCTGCTATCTGTGGGAGAATAGTTGCAGGTTCTCCCTTTAAGCAGATACCAAAGCCCAAGGTTGCTGGGGCAGGCATCTGGTGTAGTGGTTAAGAGCAGGTTGTCATGCGCAGGTCCCGAATGGAACTACCGGGGTTCAATTCTCAGCATCTGACTCCACCTCCCTGCAAACACAGATCTTGGGAGGCAGTGGCGATAGCTCCTGCCACTCACACAGAAAATGTGGACCGAGTTCCTGGCTCCTAGCTTTGAAGGCCCCTGACCGCGGCCACTGTGGGTATTTGGCGAGTGATCCAGAAGATGGGAAGCTCTCTCTCAAATTAAAAAACATAAAAATAATTGCCTGCTTGTTTTTTAAAAAAATGTCTGCAGATGCTTAAGTCCTTCATATAAAATGGTGATGTACTTGCATAGAACGTATGCACATCTTCTCAACTACTTTAAATCAGCTCTCCATTACTGATAATACCTAATGTAATATAAATAGCTATTACATAATATATATTGTTCATATGGATGGGGAAAAGAGTCCCTACATGTTCAGTACAGAAGACACTCTTTTTTTCAAATAGTTTTGATCCCATGATTCTCTTGATGAGAAATCCACAGGTATGGAGGATCAACTGTAAAACAGAGATACGGAGATAACATCATGTATTTTAGAGAAGCAAAAAACTAAAGCCAGATACAAATAAATGGTCAATGAACTATGGCTTTTATTATTTCCTTTCCTCTGCATCTAAAGGTAATTCGGTCTTATAGGATTTAAATTCAAATTATATCAACCACAAAAACTGACTTTCAATCCAGATCCTAAATAAGAACACAACGTAAACATGGTCAATTGATCCTCCCCCAAAAATAAAAATTACAAAACCTCAGGTTTCCTCCTTTGTACATTTACTCAAGGATGGAGTTGGTGTTGCAGCACAGTGAGTTAAGCTGCCGCTTGCAATGGCCAGCATCCCATATAGGCACTGGTTCAAGTCCTGGCTGTTCCACTTCTCTTCTAGCTCCCTGCTAATATGCCTGGAAAAACAATGGAAGATGACCCAAACCCTTGGGCCTCTATACCCATGTGAGGGACCCAGATGGAGTTCCTGGCTCCTGACTTCAGCCCAGCCAGCCTCCACTGTTATAGAAATTTAAGGAGTGAAGCAAGGAATGGAAGATGAATTGATGCGTCGACCTCTCCCTCTCCCTCTTTGTCCCCATCTAATCCAGCTCCTAGCTAAAGTGCAGAGAAAAGTCCCAAGTTCTTGGGCCCTTACACTCATGTGGGAGACCCAGATGAAGTTCTTGGCTTCATATTAGCCCAGCTCCAGCCGTTGCACCCATTTGGGGAGTGAACCAGCAGATGGAAGACTTCTCTCTTTCTCTTTCTCTCTTTCTGCCTCTGCCTCTCACTTTAACTCTTTCAAATAAATAAATCTTTTATAAAAAGGAATACCTACAATATCTCTAAAACTATAAACACAGTACCAACAAAGTCTAATTTATTGATAATAATTTACTTGTAGCTTTCTCAGTTTCTTAAAAACTTATCAAGTCTCACGTTTTAGACAGGTATACAGACACTCACTCAATCACTTCCTTTCTCTAGTTCCTCCTACCTGTCTCAGCAAAAGAGCTAGGTAGAGATTACCTAGATGGGACAAGCAAAGGACAAAATCATCAAAGAATATTTGAGTGTTCTGGAGATTGGTAACAAAGTATAAAATTGTTATTTGTATAATGTGGCACCCATTAGAGTGAAGGAAGACAAGAGCTCGCCACTGCAACTTAAATTAACTCCAGCTTCTTTCATACAAAGAAGAGAAGCAATCCCAGGTCAGAAAAGTGATATAACCTGGCTAATAGTGAATTAATAAATGAAGCAAACAAAATTAAATTTTTGCTGTTGAGATGGAAGACAGGACACACTGTAACATAAAATCATTACCCAAGGTATAAAATGACACTTTCATATCACACTCTCCCCTCCCAAAAAAGCCATATATTTTGCAGGGCCACATCTTGCTTTATTATCTTAACTCTTAAAAAATTCTGCTTGGACAGACTTTCTTACATGGCTATCTCCTTCTGATCTGATGAGAGACAGAAAGTATGCAAGAATACCACTAGTCAGGTGCCCAGCTAAAAGCAGAACATCATTTGAGGGGATCATCAAAGTATCACCTTATAACTAGTTCTACATGAGCATAGACGCACACCTTAAAAATTAATCCAGCTCTCTCTGGGCATTTCAGAGACAACAGCTTCCTGTGGACACATGTCAGTCTTCAGTTTAAAATATAAGATAAATAAGCATTCACAGTTAGATCAAACTCAGCCATACATTCTTTTAGCTATTATAAACTGTCTTGGTGTGATCTGAAATTACAAAATTACAAATTCAAAGACTGTAGCTATCTAGGAACTGCTCAGCAATATTTATCATATAACCAAAGGATACTGCCATAGATTTATGTTTAAAAATGAAGTATTAGCATTGCGTGTGTGGGTGCAAACTGTTGAAATCTTTACTTAGCATAGAGTAGGTCTTCTGTATATAAACTAAAAATGAATCTTGATGAAGAATGGGATGGGAGAGGGAGTAGGAGGTGGGACAGGAGTGAGGGTGGTGGTGCATATTGGGGGGGAAGAACCACTATATTCCTAAAGTTGTACCTATGAAATTTGCATTCATTAAATAAAAGCTTTTACAAATAAAAAATGAGATATTAGGCAACAATTTTCCCAAATGAAGGCTTATAGAAACAAGATAATCAAGAGCCAAATTGAATGGATAAGAAAACCTTCCAAATGTGTCCTTGCATCAAACTACCATGGGCCATGTGCCTGTTCAAACTTGTAGCCCCAAACACCCTTTGCCTCCCATGAAATTTCCAGCCTCCTCCCTCTCAAGAGTTTCTCTAACTTCCCAACCCCCACAGAAAAATCAGTAATGGCCATCTACAGAAATAGCTTTCCTAACCTAAACAAAAATCAGCCTTAGCGTTCTGGTTCATCTGTGACTAGCAAGTATCGATTTGTAAAGGTATGTTAAGTAGACACACACTGTTGATGAGAAAAAAAAAAATGAGTCGGACCATTCACGCGACAGTATGATCCACCCCTCTGCTTTACTAATTTGGAAGCTGAGATCCAAGCAGGTTAAAGGACTTCCCCGTGGACAAGTACTCTGGAGCACAGCCATGACTAAACAATTCTTGTCTGGGGCAGTGCTCCCTTCAATCGGTTATACTGCAACTATGGTCATCATTTCAGCCCCTTCCTACTGAAACATAAAAAGATACAATCCGTGTGGAAAATAAATAAAGAAAACAAGCCATGTGAGATGCAATCTGCAGCAATCAGCCGTATCATTTCTCAGATGCGCAGAGGTAGCTACCTTCAAACAGTATCAGTCTCAACGCCCCTCTTACAATCCTTTCACTGATGTGAGAAGCTTAATGTGATCAAATAAAAACATCTTAAGTATGCATGCCACATGCACTCCACTGTTGCTTTAACGTGGTATTACTATTATCAACTTCTAGGTTAAGAGTAACCAACCCTGGTTAACCAGATACATTCATGTCACCCGCAAATTTAAGAGTTACAGTATCAGGCCAAAAATGTTACTTTGTACTTCAAATCACATATTGGCAAAGGAAACATGATATCAATTATGGTAATACCTAGGGTTAGAAAACAGGGAGTTGGTCACTATCTCCCCAGTCTGCAATTTCTGTAAAGCTTATTAACAGAAGTATATTCTCTGAAAAAGGCCCAGTATGTAAAAAGGTAAAAGTGAAGTGTTTCAGTAAAGGGGGGCTGTGGACCACGCCCAGCTGTCCTGACAGCTCTGTAACCCTTAGGGCTCAGAACACAGCTTAAATAAATGAACCCCAGGGATGGCCTTGTGCCCCAGGTAAACATCCCACATCCAAGTGCTGACTGGAATCCCAGCTGCTCTCCTTCCAATCCAGTTTCCTGCTCCTGTGCCTGACATGGCAGGGAAGACAGCCCAGGCATCTGGACCTCTGCTATCCAGGGGATGGAGTTCCTGGCTCCAGACTTCGGCCTGGTCCAGCCCCAAGCGCGGCTGCTGCAGCCATTTGGGGAGTAAACCAGCTGATGAAAGACCTCCCTCTCTCCATCACTCTGCCTTTCAAACAAATAATCCTTTCAAAGAATTACATGCCTCTTCTGAGTGCTTTGCAACTCAAAAGCGGTTGTTAAAAACCCCAGTGTGAGAGCTTGGGAAGAGTATGCCTTTTTCTCTAAGACCCTTTTTACACGTCTAGTGGTTTTTTTTTTTTTTTTCCAAGACTATCAAACTCACTTATTCCTCCAGCCACCTCACATACTCTTCCAATCAGTCCTTAAAACCCATGTGCTCGCTCATTTTTCCAAGCAGCAGGCAACTTGGGCACTCGGATCCCTGGGCTTGGACAAGTCGGGTATGACCTTCGCGGATGTCTAAGTACAAGGTGGTGCTTGAAGAAGTGGGCAGGAAGACTACAGCTCAGGTGCTGACATTCTCAAAACGCATCCGACACTGCGGGAGCCAGAGGGCTGTCCGCAGCCAGCTTGTCTTGCACGAAAAGCCTCCGAGTTTATTTCAAAAGCCACAAGCAGAACAGAACCACGGCTCAACCAGCCCCTACCATCAGCAACTTCCACCCGACCGTACCCGGTTAAAAGGGACAGGGAGCCGGAGGACTCGGCTCCCGGGGTTTGCTCGACGCCTTCACTAATGAATGGGCCGGCGGCAGCCCAGGGTCGAGCTCGGCCCTGCCCCCCTGCAAAACCTCGGAGCTCCTTCTCCAGAACCGGCCAAGCCCAGCTCGGGGGCGGCCTCCAGCCCGGGACAGCCGGGCGCCGGGGCGCGCGGGCCGCCGAGCAAAGTTCCGCGGGCCCGCGGCCCTCGCCCAGCGCGGGGGGCCCGGGGGTCGCGCCCCCGGCCCGCGCCGGGCGTTCGTTAGCCCCGGGAGGAGGCCGGGCCCGGGGGTGGAGTTGTCGCGCCTCCGCCCGGGAGCGCCCGGCTTGTTTACAGGCCTCAGGCCTGGCCGCCGCCGCGCAGGCCCGCGCCCGCCGCCCGCCCGCCCTCGGCCCGAGCGCCGCGCTTACCCGGAGCAGCCGCGGGCGGGCGGGTCCCCTGTGGGCCGAGGCGGCGGCGGCGGCGGCGGCGGCGGACGGGAGGAGCCGGGCTGCGTCCGGGCCCCCGGCTCGCGGCGCCCTCGCGGCTCAGATCATCCGGGCGTTGGAGCGGGAGGCAGAGAGCGGGTCCCGGAGGAGGACGAGGAAGAGCCGAGGACTCATCGCTTTCCCGCCCCACCTGCCTGGCGTCCCCCCACCCCTCCCTCCCTCCCCAGCCACCCGTTCCCGAGCTGCAGCCGCCGGAGCACCCGAAGCCGCGGGGCCGGGCCGGCGCCGAGACCACTGCTTCTGGAGCCTCCCGCGCGCGCTCCCGTCCCCAGCGCCGCCGCCGCCTCTAGCGCGGCCCCGCGCAGGCGCGCTCACGGCGGTCGCGCGGCCCTTCCCCCACTCCTCCGCCAGCCCCGCCCCGCCCCGCCCCGCCCCGCCGGCCCCCGCGGCCGCTACAGCTGCGGCGCGGCGGAGCAGCTGGAGAGACCCGGATGTCGGAGGGCAGGCACTGCGGCTGCAGCGGCGGGCGGGGGCAGGGACGGCTGCGGTGACGTCACTGCCTCGCGCGGCGTCTTCCGTGCGGCGCGCCTAGGCTGAGGCAGGAGGGAGGGCTGGAGCCTCGGGTCCGAGCCGAGACGCGGGCCCGCGATACCTCGCTGACGGTGGCTGGATGAAGTGTACGAGAGTGGGGAGCCCCAGGGCCCCGGCTCTGCCTCTGGGGTGTCCGCGCTCGCCGCCCGGCTCCTCCGCCTGCCTGCGGACGCGGGCCCCGCAGCCCCGACGCCGGGCCCCGAGCTTCTGACCCTCGGGCGCCTCCGAGGCCGCAGTGACCCCCGGGGACCTAGGCAGGGGCCTGGGCCGCACAGGCTCTCCCCACCACCACCACAATGCTCGTGGGACTCCCCGTTGTATTTATTTGCATGGTCACGTGGCTGTGTCCCGAGGGCCCTCGGGCGACCTCCAGGGAGGTTGAGGGGACGGAGGGCTTTAAACAATGCGGAGGAGCTGAAGTTGGTTGAAACTGCACGTGCAGGTGGCCAGAATCCAGTCAAGCGAGCTAGACGACGAGAACCCGACCCACGCGGCTCGCGAACGCGGCGGGTAGAATGACACACACCCCGGACAGCCAGTGAGCGGAAGCCGGGGCGCTACACGTCACCGGCGCGCGCTCCCATTGGCTGGGCTGCGGCCCGCCCCCCTGGCCCCAGGCTCAACCTGCTCCTGGCCTTGGCTTGTGCACATGCGCAGGAACAGAGGTTCAAGTACACATCGGTATTTGGGAAAAAAGGTGTTCTGGCATGTATAAAGGAAAGAAAAAACTGCTTCGTTGTAGGGGGAAGGTCTTCAAAAATAAATAAATAAAAATGTTAGCCAGATTCAGTTCTGACGAGTGGAGGTAGCTTGAGGAGACCTTTCTCTAGCGACCTCGCTACTTTGTAGCTCCCAAAACCAAGTCATTGCCCCAGTTGTGACATCCAGATCGTTGTACTGGCTGCTTGTTACCTTTACCAAAAATCCCTCAGCTTCTTGTCAAGTCGCAAAAGCCACCTCCAAGTTTTTCAACAGGACTTTGGGCACAAGTTCTGTTCCCTTCCCTTTTGGCTCTGTGACCTAACAAATACAATCATTAGTCACTGCCAGACCAAATCTTCAGAAAACACCAAAAATCACCCCACTCGGTATCTTTGGGGTGAGAATTTCGTAGAGTACCATGAAGACAGATCACTCCCAGGTATATAAAGTAAAAATAAAATCTACTATGCATTTGTTTGGTCCAAGTGTCATTTGAGGTCACATTTCCTAATTCTCCACACGACTGCCAAAAAAAGAGGGGGTGGTTAGGGGGGAATTAGATCAAAGATCTTTGAAACTCTGCCTTATTGGAATCCTCCATACTTCAGACAAGTAACAGCATGATTAGCATGCTAGTATACTCATTAACATTCTGAAGTAGAAAAGCCCATGTGGCAGCCACCCTTTGGAGAGCTCTAAAAAACAAATTTTCGTATTCATAAGACAGAAGCTGGAGCCCAAGTGGCACCAATGGATCAATAGAGAACTTGAAGATCTTGCCTATCTTCCTTTGCTCTGTGTTCCACGCCAGCAAAGAGAATCTGGGTCAATTGTAGCAGAAGCAGAAAAATAGGAAATTTGAACATGCAAAGATTTTGCATGTCTGTTTAGTGTAACTCAGACCACCAAATAAAGCTACACCTTCTTCCTATTATCTCAGTACACAGTGTGAAGGGGCTATTTTGCTAAGAAACAGAACACGCATGGGTTGTAACCCTAACATTTTAAAATTTGAAACAAAAAAAAAATCTGACTACATATGCTTAATATTACATCCCCTTTGCCATAATTAAGTCATACTAAGGGGGGATCAAGCTGGATGTTGGTAGAGGGAGAAAATGGAAATGGAATTTAGAGGAGTTTTCCTTGTTTTTTGAAGCAGAAACAACTTTGAACCACCGTCACATATCTGAGATGTTCACAGGATGTTTTTGCCATGACTGTCTTTGAGTCACTTTTCTAGGTTTACTCTAAAACCCTATTCCTGCTTTGGAAATTTTGGCTAACACCCTGGTAACCAGGAGACTTGGGGTGAGGGCACTGGCTCCAGAGATGAGTCTAAAGTTTAGTCTAGTTAACAATAATCTCTCCCCCTTTCCTCCGCAATTGTAACTGGAGGAAATCCTCAAATTACTACTGTGAATGCATCCAGGAGTCAACCTCGAGACAGCTTGGCCTGGGCCTCTCAAAATGTGGCTCAGGAGTTTAAGTGGCTCCTCTATGGGGACAGCTGTTCCTGAGCCATCCCACCCTTTGACACTGCAACCGGGCGCTGCACCAGAGTCCCGACTCTTCCTGCCTCCCTCCCTCCTCCTCCAATACCTGGTTCAAGATTCTTTCTCTCCAGGATCCTCCTTATCTGCCCTCCTCGTCTGGCCCTTCCTCCACCGCTCTCCTTTCTCTTCTTCTTTCTTCTCCCATTCAGCACCCTTCTTCTCTCCTTTGCCCCGCTTTTCCTCATTCTTCTTATCTTTCTTTTCTTTATCTTAGTCCAGAGTGCACCTTCTACCACCCATTTTCTCGCCAACCTGAACATTTGAGGAGCTACTATCCTTAAACTAGATTAGTTTGGGTGGGGGGTGTACCCCCCACCCGAATCTGCCTCCCTCCCACCCAGCGTCTATCGAGTTATGAAAACCTTAGCTCTCTCAAGGACTATCACGGAATGAGAAGGGCTTAGAGAGTCCTGTCCTTTGTGATGTCACTGGGGCAGCCCCTAGGGTGGGGCAGGAGGCCATCCTGTGCTGCCAAGGTGGCTTCCTCTGGGGCCCTGGGAGAAATGTGGGCAACGGCCAAGTCCAGGATGGTCTTCAACTCAAGAAAATCGCATCCATGCATGACCAGAGCCTTAACACTGGTGTGGATCAGAGAAGCCCCTCTGCTCGCAGAAAGTGATTGTGTGCCAGGCATCATGCCAAGTACTGGGGGCAGACAATGACATCAATGGACCGGGGCTCCTGCCCCCAAGGAGTTGACATTAAAACAAGGGATGTGGACAAAGATGTAAGCAGAGAAACAGGGAATTTCAGAATGAGATCAGTGCTGTGAGGGCAGTAAAGAGGAAGTGATGATGGGTGCTCAGGGCAGCCCTCCGGGAGTGGTAACATTTGAGCTGAACGGTGAGAAAGAGTCTGCTTTGTGAAGAACCAGCGGGGAGCTTCCCTGGCAGAGGGCTCAGCGTGGGCGCAGGGCCTGATGCCGGAAAAGAACTTGGCAGAAGAGCTGTGTGCCGTCAGAAGGAAGCTGAGCCAACTCGAGGAAAATATTTCATAGTCATTCAAGGTGAGACAGTGATTGGAGTCTTTACTGTAGCAGTTAGGAATGGGGAAGGGTATCACCCATGCAAAATAACTTGGTGAGTTGTTTGATCTAGGCCAAAAAGCAAGGCAACCTTGACAAATCTGAGTCAAAACTAAGAGGACCAATCTCCACCTATTGAAATTGAGAGCTATTCTGCCACCCGGTAGACTACCCAACAATGGGTAATTTATATACTTTGAGAAATTAGCTTTCCTCCCAGGATGGGAAGCTGTTCTTATCAAGGCTAGTGCGGGACAAGCGCTGTGTTGCCACAAGTTAAGCTACCATTTGAGACTGCGTTCTGTAGGGGAGTGCTAGTTTGAGTCTTGGCGACTACACTTCTGATCCAGCTCTCTGCTACTGGGCCTGAGAAGCAGCAAATGACTCAAGTAACTGAGTCCCCTGCCACCCAGATAGCGTTCCCGGCTCCTGGCTTAAACCTGGCCCAGCCCTGGCTGTTGCAGCCATCTGGGGAGTGAACCAGCAGATGAAAGATTCTCCCCACCCCTACCCCCTTCACTGTGCCTTTTCAAATAAATAAATCTTTTTTTTTCCTATGACTAACAAAATTGAGAGTGGCTTTTTGAGAGCAGTTCTGCTTTGTGTTTGTGTTTGTGTTTGGTATTACAGAAAATCTGAAAGGAAATCACCCTTTGAAGGTGGCAACACATTTTACACTCTTACCTATGGCAGCCTGGGAAAACCAGTGACGAGGCTGCTGTCATAATAAACCCTTTTATCTGTATGTGGCTTTGCAGTTGACAAAGCAATGCCATGCAGATCAGCTGTTCAACCCGCTCAACAATCCTTGTAGGCAGGGTAAGGACTGTTACCTTTACAGACAAGAAAACTAAGCACCCCAAGGTGACACAGAGTAACAGTGCCACTCCGTGTTTTTTCCCACATGCTATTGATCCTCGCTAGCTTTCTCAGTCTAGTAATAAAGACAGCAGGGAGAGACAGCAGTGGAAAGGGCCCTAAATGTGTCTCAGAAGACAGAGCGTAGATCAGGCTTGTCACTGGCTCAGGAGAGCAGATGGTTAGATTTTTAGGGATTTTGCCAACTGTTTGTTAAATATAGCCACTATTTAAAAATTCAAGCATATAAACTTACAACTAAAAATTAAAATTTTTAAAAATTGATTTATTTGTGTGGCAGAGAGACAGACACAGAGAGAGTGTCCCATCTGCTAGTTCACTCTCCAGACGCCTACAGTGTCCAGGGCTGGGCTGGGCCAAAGCCCGCAACAGAAATCCTACTACATGAGCCATCATTGTTGCTTTCCAGGGTCCCATGCTGGTGGGAAGCTGGAATGGAAAGACAGCCACAGCCAGGAATGAAACCCAGACACTCTGACATGAACACAGGCTCCTTGACCACTAGGCCGGGCGTTTGGCCTCTAATTATATTTTAAGCAAAGGGAGGTAATGTATGACGAAGCCTCACCACTTCCAAATTACTTTAATATGAAAGTACTTCCAGTTGCCAGCGCTGTAGCATAGTGGGTGAAGCCACCGCCTGCAGTGCTGGCATCCCATATGGGCACTGGTTCTAGTCCTGGCGGCTCCACTTCTGATCCAGCTCTCTACTATGGCCTGGGAAAGCAGTAGAAGATGGCCCAAGTGCTTGGGCCCCTGCCACGTGTGTGGGAAACCCAGAAGAAGCTCCTGGCTCCTGGCTTTGGATTGGCACAGTTTTGGCCATTGTGGCCATCTAGGGAGTGAACCAGCAGATGGAAGACCTCTGTCTCTCTCTTTCTGTCTCTCTCTTTCTCTCTGCCTCTCCTCTCTCTGTGTAACTCTGCCTTTCTTTTTAAAAGAAAAAAAGAAAGTGTAACTGTCATTGTAAACACATAGCATGATATTTTTAATAATAACCACTCAACTCAGTTCATTCGATGTTTTATACAGTCTTAGTCTCAGGTTCACACTAGAGTTGTCAATTTCAGGGGCCAAAGTCATTCTTTCCAAGAGTTATTTCAGCTTCTGGTCTCCATCTCAGGGAAGAACTGTGGATACCTATGAGAATGTCTGACCTCAAAGTGGAGGAGGCGGGGCCTAGTGCTCGTTCCAGGCCCTGGCCATGCAGCAACAGAGGAATTCCTAATGCTGGCGTATATAAAGCAACTTTTATGCAGAAGGTGAGGAAGTGAACACACACACATAGGTGGGGAGTGGGTCAGAAGGAAAAAGGGGTTGGGGGAGGGGAAGTAGATACAGGGCACCTTGGCATCACCTCCAGCCTAAGTGGGGTCTTCCCAGTTGTTGGCCTCTTCTATCATGTTGGAAGGGGAGTGGCTATTTGCATGGCACCTCCCCTCCCCAGGTGAAGAAGATACATCGCAGACACGTGAGGGAGGGGCTTGTGGTTTGCAGGCACCTCCAGCTGGGTGTACCTAGCTAACTTCCTGCCTTATCCCATTTCAGGAGGATACAGCTCCCTACTGGAGCCTGCCGTGTGAATTTTCTCCTTCACGCTCTCTGCATCAATGGTGAGCATTTGGTTCTGAACCTAAATTCTAGATTTTTCTTCTAATAGAACACAAGCCCTACTTTTATAATTTATGTGTTACAGTATCCTATAGTTTTATATTACAGAACTTGAGTTACATGCATTCTAAAGAGTCTATCTATCTATCTATTAATCTAAGAGGCAGAGAGAGTTTTCCCATCCACCTGTTCCATCCCCCAAATGCCTGGCTGGGCCAGGCCAACGCTGCAAGTTGTCTCCCATGTGCATGTCTGGGATCCACTGCTGCTTCCCAGGGTCTGCCTTGTTAAGAAGCTGACGCCAGGAGCTAGAGCCTGATATCAAACCCAAACACTCGGATGTGGAATGCAGGCACCTTAACTACTTGGCTAAGCACCTGCTCCTTGCCCTGCATTGCATTCCATCAACAGACATGAAGCCCCTGGAATATGCCAGGCACCACTCTGGGCACTGGAAATACCCATGAAGGAGAGAGGTAGTTTTTGAAGAGTTGATGTGGGGTCTGCGGGGTCAGAAAACAAGCAGGATCATTGCAGAGAGGGATAAGTACTGCAAAGGATTTAGAGCAAAGCAGGTCTTGGGCAGCAGGGTGGGAGAAGGGGTGAAGGGAGGAGAGGGTATTTTAGCTGGGCTGGGCAAAGCTTGTTGGAGGAGCTGGCAACTGTGCAGGCCTGAATGACAGGAGGAAGATGCCATGGGAGAATCTGGGGGAAGAGTGCCCCAGGCCGGGCAGAGGCCCTGGGGTGGGCAGGGGCTTGGCATGTCCAGGAACAGACTGAATTCTGAGATGACCAGGATTTGCTGAGACATGGAGGCTGCAACATACATAGGCCAAAGGAAGGAATTTTTAATATTATTCTAAGTGGGATGGAAAAACTACTGGAGTTTGTTAGCTTTTTGTTACTAGTATGAAGTACCTGAGGCAAGCTACTTATGAGGGAAGGAATTCTACTTAGCTCACAGTTTCGGAGGTTCATGTCCAAGACTGGGCGGCCCCATGGTTCTGGCTTCTGATGAGGGCAATGGATGGTATGGTGGAGCATGGGCAGAGAGGGATTACAGGAGTTGGGAGGCAGGGAGACAGAGGGGGGCGGGACAAACTCAGGCTTTCTTTCCAGACCTCTCTAATGAGAACTACTTTTTTTGTTTGTAACATTTAGTTATTTATTTGAAAGTCAGAGTTACACAGAGAGAGAAGGAAGGGCAGAGAGAGAGAGAGAGAGAGAGGTCTTCCATCTGCTGGTTCACTCCCCAATTGACTGCAATGGTCAGAGCCGCGCCGATCCGAAGCCAGGAGCCAGGAGTTTCTTCTGGGCCTCCCACATAGGTGCAGGGGCCCAAGCACTTGGGCCATCTTCTACTGATTTCCCAGGCCATAGCAGAGTTGGATCAGAAGTAGAGCAGCCAGGACTTGAACCGGCGCCCATATGGGATGCTGGCACTGAAGGCAACAGCATTACCTGTTACTCCACAGTGCCGGCCTGGAGAACGACCTTTGTAGAGTGCTTTCCCAATTACCTAGCGGCTTTCAGCAGGCCGCTTCTCCTAAAGGGTCCACTACCTCCTGATACAATACTGCTACCCTGGGGACTAAGCTAGCTAGCTTGCTTGCTTGCTTCCAAGATTTCTTTATTTATTTGAAAGGCAGAGTAACGGAGAGACAGAGAGAAAAGCAAATACACACAGAGATAGACAAAGACAGAGACATCTTCCGTCTGCTGGTTCACCCTCCAGATGGCCACAATAGCCAGGGCCCAGGCTAAAGCTGGTGGCCAGGAACTCCTTCTGGGTCTCCCGTGAGGGTGTCAGGGATTCAATACCTGAGCCACCATCTGCTGCTTCCCAGGCACACTCTCAGGGAGCCGGGTCTGACGCAGAGTACCTGGGACTTGAACTGGGACTCCTACATGGGATGCAGGTATCACAGTGAGGAGGCCTAGCCCCCTGCATCGCAATGCCTGCACCAGGACCAGGCTTTGGAGGATGGACATTCAACACCCAAGCCATAGCACGTTTTATGCTAGGGAGCGACGTGATCTGATCTGCGTCGTTCTTGATGCAGTAGAGAGGAGAGAGTTTAAGAAAGCAAAAGTGGAAGAAAATCCTTTCATGTCCATTTCCTGTGCCCTTAAAGAAGAAGTAAAACTGCCTTGAGCTTTCAGTGAGCTGCAGTGATTATACTCTGGGGGTGGGAAGGTGGCCTTTAGGGAGCTCTTGTTACTGAGCCTCCTTGTTGCATTTTCTAGGAAGTGTAGTTTGACTTTTTTGCCAATGACTCATCAGATGACCTTTCTTGGTAAATTCAGTAAAACGTAGCAAGGATCACAGTGTGGGAAAGACCGGGTTGTGTGTAGGGAATACAGAAGCCCACTTAACGCGATTCGACTTCAGGTGAATTCTTATTGCCGTAAAAAATATTCTCTAAGAACTTTATTTCTCTCTCTCCCTCTGTGGTCACTGCTTCCCCAAAACACATGTGAAGGCTGAAGACCGGTATTCTCCTTGTTAACTTACACCTTGTGCTATTCAGTGAAGTCGATGCCTAATGTGTCCTTGCCTAAAGCAGTCATTAACACCTCGCTATGATGTCTTGAGACCACTGGTAGAGACGGATACTGAGACTTGGGCTGCTTGGCAGGTGTTGGTGAGATGAGATCAAAGGAATTAAGAAGGGAGGGTTTGGCATCATGGCGCAGCAGGTTAAGCCATCACCTACTAATGCCAGTATCCCATGTCAGAGTGCCAATTCCAGTCCTGGCTATTCCACTTTCAATTCAGCTCCCTGCTAATGTGCCTGGGAAAGCAGCAGGGGATGGCCCAGGTGCTTGGGCCCCTGCACCCACATGGGAGACTGGGATGGAGTTCCTGGCTCCTGGCTCCTGGCTTTGGCCTGGCCCAGCCCTGGTCTTTGCAGCCATTTGAGAAGTGAATCAGCAGATGGAGGAGCTCTTTCTCTCTGTCTATCCATTTCCCTGTCACTTTGCCTTTCAAATACATTGTTACAAAAAGAAAAAAATTAAGAAGAGATTTAATAAAGACTCCTGTAATACCAAAGACCAATTCTCCTTCTTCTACAGCTGTGTTTAGATTTGTTCTCGCTCCTGGACCTGTGCAAGAAATAAATACATTTCCCATGCTCATCCTTTTCACTACCACTAGGCTTTTTTTCATTAATTCAATGGTCTGCATGGACCATCTTCAAACTAAACATAGAATAGGCCTTTGGAGGGGGTCTGTGACTAATTTTATGTTTGATCTTATAGTCACCCTAGAAATATTTTATAATAAAAATTATTATGGCTATTATGGTACAATTGTAGAATATGAATATTCTACATTGATGAGTCCAAAGAACAATTTCCACCCATAGAGTTGAATTTAGCCTACCCATTAGGTGGTGGAAGTCATAAGAGCTCATCACTGGAAAGAATAATGCACCATTTGGGAGTTGGCATTTGGCAAAGCACTTAAGAGCCACACCTCGTAGGTCTGAGTCCTGACTCCATTTCTGATGGCAACTTCCTGTTAATGTGCACCCTGAGAGGCGGCTGGTGATGGCTCAGGTAGGCAGGTCCCTGACACCTACTTGTAGGAACCAGGCTGAAGTCTTAACTCCCAGCTTTGACCTGGCCCAGACCTGGTCACTACATTTGGGGAATGAACCAGCACATAGAAGATTTCAGTCTGTCTCTGTCTCTCTGGCTTTTGAGTAAATAAAAATAAATATATAAAATTAAAAAAATCATCCCACAGGAAATAAACTTCCCCGTACTGCATTAAAACCAACTATTGATTAAGAACCTACTATAGGCGCTGAGGCATAGGGTGCTGCCATCCCATACGGGAGATGGTTCGAGTCCTGGCTACTCTACTTCCAATCCAGCTCCTTGCTATTGCTCATGGGAAAGCAGTGGAGGATGACCCAAGTGCTTGGGCCCCTACAAGCACATGGGAGACTTGGAGGAAGCTCCTAGCTCCTGGTTTCAGATCAGCCCAGCTTCGGCCATTGTGATCATTTGAGAAGTGAACCAGCAAATGAAGATCTCTCTCTCAGTCTCTCCCTCTCTACCTCTGCCTTTCAAATAAATAAATATTAAAAAAAAAAGAGCCTACTACATGTTAAACTCCATTAAACACAGAGGAGGATGCACGTATGATATTGTAAACTTCCTATTTGTCAGATTCTTATATTATCAATGCTATTACAGATATCTGTTAAAAACAAATCGGTGCTTAAATTCTATTTTCTGATAATTCCAGGACCTTGAAGGAAATGTTTAATAGAGTCTATGCTTCTGAACTTCATGAGAACCACATGGCCATCTCCTGGGACGGCAACAGTACCGACCTTTGTCCAAGTAGGCAGGACACACAAAACTCTTTTGTGTTGTCACTCACAACAAAAGCAGGGAAAGGGTAAAGGGAACAATGTGAGTACTTGACACATGCAATGCCAAAAGAAAAGTCCTGGCTTGATATGAAATACCAGTGATTTCTACGCCGGGTGAGTCATGTGTATCACATCTGGGCTATGTACCCATAAACACTGGCCGGAGGGCAGGCAGACTCTTTAGACTGTCATCACTGCAATCATCATCCCATGTCAGGCCTCCTGAATTCAACAGCGAAAGCAGAGCAACGCGTGCAACTGACAACGTCCGCGCTTTCTGCTGTCCTACATTTAGATTCCCAAAGGCACCGTTCCGGAAGGGTGTTTAGATCTCAGGCAATGATGCTCCTTGCAATTCTATTTCATTTGGATAAGATCCTCCTTGCTTATCTAATATCAATTTCAAGGCTGTTAAGGCAAAAAAATGCTCAATGACTTCTCAGTAACACGCTCTCGATGATGTAAACCATAACCCTTTACCTCAGAAAAGAGTCAGATTGGCCAAACGCCAGATATACGATAAAACACAGGATGTTTCAAATCCGATCAAACAGGGCAAAAGATGTGAATCATAGCTGCTATTTATTTCCCACTTCCTGTTTGCTAGAATCTTTATTACTACATATCTGATAGAATCCAGATAATATCCCCTGAGGCAGGTGTTATTACCTGCGTTTTTGAGATCAGAAATGGAGGCTTAGAGAGGTTAAACCATTTGTCCAAATTTAGAGAACAAGTGGGTGGATGGAATGTAAATCCTTTCTGATTCCAATTTTTTGCGGCTTTTTTTTTTTTTAAAGATTATTTATTTGAAAGAGTTACACAGAAAAAGAGAGGCAGAGAGAGAGAGAGAGAGAGAGAGAGAGAAAGGTCTTCCATCCACTGATTCACTCCCCAATTGGCCTGGAGCTGCGCGGATCCAAAGCCAGGAGCCTGGAGCTTCTTCCGGGTCTCCCATGCAGGTGCAGGAGTCCAAGGACTTGGGCCATCTGCCACTGCTTTCCCAGGCCACAGCAGAGAGCTGGATCGGAAGTGGAGCAGCCGGGACTCATACAGGATGCCGGCACTGCATGCAGCGGCTTTACTCGCTATGCCACAGTGCCCGCCCTTCTCCCATTGATTTAGAAACTGCCTCAGCCCACAGAATGTGACCCAGCAGACACAGAATTTCTTCCAAGACTGTCACGTGAGGCGGACCCGGCTCTCCCTCTTTCAGAACATTTGCCCTTGGCGCCGCACCGCCATATTGTGAGGATGCCCAGGCTGCAGGGAGCAGCCAGGGGCGGGTGTTCTGGCTCGCAGCCTGTGTCATGAAGCACTGGGCTACCCCTCTCCCTTGGCTTCTGGGGAATGACAGTTAGAACTCTCCCAGATAAAGAATCTGGCTGACTTTTGTCTGCAGGTCCAGGGAGGCAGCCTCTAAAACGGCAATTGTCTGAGAGAAAGAAGCATCTTTGTTATTCATCACGCCCCCCCCCCCCAGTTTATGCTAATGAGGCGACTACCTGTTGCTTCCTAGGTGGTTTAAATGAATTCGGTGACTCAAGATGGAGGCTGGAGTTCAGCACTGTGTTGCAGCATTCATGTTGCCACCATGAGGAATGCTGCATCCCTTCTGGGTGCCAGTTCAAGTCCCAGCTGCTCCACTTCTGGTCCAGCTCCCTGTTAATGCACCTGGGAAGAGCAGCAGCAGTTGGCCCAAGTGCTTGGACCCCTGCCACCCACATGAGAGACCTGGATATAGTTCCACGCTCCTGACTTAGGCCTTCCCCAATCCTGGCCTTTGTGGAATCAATGGATGGAAGATCTCGCTCCCTCTCTCTCTTTTGTCTTTCCCTCTCTATCTCTCTCTCTCTCTGACTCTGTCTTTCAAATAAATAAATATATATTTTTTAAAACGATGGAGACTGATCATGCCAAAGAGATACATTTTTAAGACATGTATTTATTTATTTGAAAGAGAGAGAGGGGGAAATCTTTCACCAGCTAGTTCACTCTCCAAATGCCCACAACAGCCAGGGCCAGGCCAAGCAGAAGCCAGGAGCCCAGAACTCCATCTGGGTCTCCCACATGGGTGTCAGGAACCCAATTACTGGGTGACCATTTGCTGCCTCCCAGTATGTATTAGCAGGAAACTGGATCAGAAGAGGAGCAGCCAGGACTCCAACTGACACTCCGATTGGTGAGTGGGGGATCTTGTGATCCTTAAGAAATCTATTGATAAGGCTTTAAAAAATGCGGAAATGTTATCTGAGTCTGTAGTCGGATAATGGCAGGAAGCTTAGCAACACTGTGCCCTCAGTAAAATAGAACAAAGGACAGCACTTAATTAAAAACGGGATGATCTAGCTAAGAAAACCCAGGCAGAAAGCTAAGTATTCTGTATGTTAGTGTTGAATGTCCTGTAGCCTCTTAAATGTATGAGAAGACACCAGCTACAGAAGGGATTTATCAAATATAAACGACTTGGCTCTTCTGGGTTCAAATCTGGGGAGTGAACCAGCAGATGGAGGACCTATCTTTCTATCTCTACCTCTCTCTGTAACTCTTTCAATAAAATAAAATAAAATAAATAAATAAAAACAAAGCTGTCTCATTCACAGTCTCCCCAGAGAGTACTAGTGAGAAATACCTCCCTGGAAAAGATCAACTCAAGGGTTCTGTCTGGAAAGCATAGCACAGGAAAAGAAGCCAACAGGCAGGTGTGGGGCTCAGTGCTTGAGAAGATGTGCACATCCTACACTTGACTGCCTCGGTGTGAGTCCAGCTTCCTGCTAACCATCCTAAGAGACAGCAGGTGATGGCTCAGGTCCTCGGGTCTTGGGATTGGCACTGTGGTCAATGTGTTGGGCCACTGCCTGCAGGGCTGGCATCCCATGTGAGCACAGATTCGAGTCCCAGCTGCTCTGCTTCCAATCCAGTTCTCTGTTAATGTGCCTGATAGACCAGCCAAAGAAGATGGTCCAAGTGTTTGGGCCTCTTGCCACCCACTTGAGAGACAGGTATGGAGTTCCAGGCTCCTGGCTTCTGCATGGCCCAGCCCTGGCCATTTTGGCCATTAGGGTAGTGAACCAGTGCTTGGAGGATCTCTCTCTCTCTCTCTCTCTCTAATTCCGCCTTTAAAATAACTCTGCCTTTTAAAAAAGATTTATTAAAAATCTCTGCTATTGATGTAGGAGATCCAGGCTGAGTTCTGGGCTTCTGGCTTCTGTCTAGCCCAGCCTGAGCTATTGTGGGCATCTGGGTAGTGAACCAGCAGATGGAAGATTTATTTTTGCCTCTCTCTCTCTGTTAACTCTGCCTTTCAAACAAATAAATAAATCTTAAAAAAAAAACCCACACAAATAAATAACATTTTAAAAAAGATTTATTTATCTTTTGAAAGTCAAAGCTACACACACACACACACACACACAGAGAGAGAGAGAGAGAGAGAGAGAGAGATGTGATCTTCCATGTGTTGATTCACTCCCCAAATGACTGCAATGGCCTGGACTGGGTCAGGCCAAAGCCAGGAGCCAGGAGCTTCATCCAGGTTCCCACATGATTGGCTGAGGTCCAAGTACTTTACCAGGTGCATTAGTAGGGAACTGGATTGGCGGTGACTAGAACCAGTTCTCAAAAGGGATGCCAGTGTTGCAGGGTTCTGCTTAACCCACTACACCACAATGCAGCCGGGACTCAAACTGAGACGTCAGCACTGCATGCAGTGGCTTTACCCGCTATACCACAGTTCTGGCCTATTTATATACTTGAGAGAGAGAGAGACAGAGAGAGAGTGCACTCCTATCCTTTGGCTTGGTCACCAAATGCCTCCACTAACTAGGACTCGCTGAGGCCAAAGCCAGGAGTGGGAACTCAATCCAGCTCTCCCATGTGAGTGGCAGGAACCGAATCACTGGAGCCATCACCACTGTTTCCCAGGGTCTTTATTAGTAAGAAGCTGGAATCAGTCCCAGACTTGGGACTCCAAATCAGGCACTCTGACATGGGACATGGATGTCTCAACTTTTAGGCTCAACATTGGTCCCTAAATTTAGGTTTTAGATGTCATGAGATATCAGTGAAAATGGACTAAGTGCTCCTAAAAAAAATCCCCTCCCCCACAAATGCAATGGGAACACTGGTAAAATTGTTCAATTTTTTTTTTCAGAACTTTGGAAATTAATCGAATGTGTCAATCTCAGTAGAATGTATTCAAGAACATGATTGAATCTTGGTAAGAACAGGGAGGTTTGTAATATTCTAACCCTTTCTCATGCCGTATTACCCTCCCAGCTCTCTGGTGCCCTTGGTGAGAACCAGCAGCCCAAGCATCACCAGAAGGGCACAACAGTGTTCCAGATCTTTCCAACCCCGTGTTCCGTGAGGGGTCACTATTTGATCTGCCTACACATTCCCTGGATGACCTCATTCTGCATGCTGTCTTTATTGATCTGACTCAGAGCTTGCTCAACACAACCAGCCTTTTCCCTGGAAGTGTTTGTAAAACTAATCAAAGACATTGCTTAGCATCACATTATGAGAATGTCTCACCAAATGGGGAATATTAATAAATAATATAAACAATTAGGAACTATAAATAAGAATTAAATTGAAATAGAGAAGTTGAAAGGCCTGCAATAATGGAAATGTAAAATTGATAGAAAACTTCAACAGCCTTCCAGAGTTGAGCAGACAAAGGAAAGAACCAGTGAACTTGAAGATAGATCAATTGATGTTACCCCAGGCTAAGGAGTAGAAAGAAGAAAGAGTGAAAGGCAAAGGAAAACAATGAACAGAGTGTCAGAGCTCTATAAGACACCATCAAGTGTACCGATGTATTCTTAATGGGAGTCCCATAAAGAGATGAGAGACGAAGAAGGAAAAATGATGGCTTAACACTTCCATATCTGATTTTAAAACTGTGATGTATACAATTAGTAAGATTAACAAGCTAAATAAAGGGGGAAAATCAAAGAAATTGACACCTAGACCCAATACAAACTTCCAGAAGCCAAAAACAAGGAAGGAATCTTGAAAGCAGCCATAGAGAAATGACTATGCTGCACAGGAATTCTTAATAAAAATTAACAGCTGATTTCTCACCAGAGAACTTGGCAGCCTGGGGGCAGGGGATACCACACTCACAGCACTGGAAACAAAGACGAAAACCAAAAGCTCTACATCCAGCAAACCCGCACCTCAATGGAAGGGATATTGAGACATTCTCAAGTTTTTTTAAAAAAGAAAGAAACCTGAGAATTTGCTGTCCAAGAATTACTGAAGGAATTCATCCGACTGCAATTAAGTGACATTAAAGGACATCTGTAAAAGTAACTGCAGATGTAAATATAAAAGACAGTATAAGTGTATTTCTGTTCATAAGTCTTTTTATCTCCCAGTTGATTCAAAAGAAAATTACGTAATGCAATAGCTATAAGCCTGTGAACACACACACTGTATTTAAGGATATGATTTGTAAAACACTAAGAGTACAAAGAGGGGAGGGAATAATCACAAAGCGACAAATTTTTTTTGGTGAAATTGAAAAGGAGGGGCCGTGCTGTGGCATAGCGGGTAAAGCTGCCACCTGCAGAGCCAGCATCCCATATGGGCACCGGTTCATGTCCTGGCTGCTCCACTTCTGATCCAGCTCTCAGCTATGACCTGGGAAAACAGTAGAAGATGGCCCAAGTCCTTGGGCCCCTGCACCTTTGTAGGAGACCCAGAAGAAGATCCTGTCTCTAGGCTTCGAATTGGTGCAGCTCTGACCATTGAGGTCATCTAGGGGGTGAACCAGCAGATGGATGACTTCTCTCTCTCTCTCTGCAACTCTGCCTTTTAAATAAATAAATGCCAAGGCTGGAGCCGTGGTACACTAGATTAATCCTCTGCCTGCGGCGCTGGCATCCCATATGGGCACTGGATTCTAGTCCCAGTTGCTCCTCTTCCAGTCCAGCTCTCTGCTGTGGCCTGGGATAGCAGTGGAGGATGGCCCAGGTGCTTGGACCCCTGCAGACCAGGAAGAAACTCCTGGCTCCTGACTTTAGATCAGCGCAGCGCCAGCCATTGCAGCCATTTGGAGAGTGAACCAAGAGAAGGAAGACCTTTCTCTCTCTCTCTCTCTCTCTCTCTCTCTCTCTCTCTCTCACTCTGTAAACTCTACATGTCAAATAAATTTAAAAAATCAAAATAAATAAATGTCTTTTAAAAAATAAATTGAAAAGGAATTGGTGTTAATATAAATTATATTGCTATAAATTAAGATGTTAATTATAACCACTAGGGTAACTTCTAAGACAATATCTCAAAATTTATATATATAGGTTTCTAATGATTACAACTTCTTGGTGATTGACCCTTTTATCATCATCTTGCCTTTACAGTAAATACATTAAATGTAAACGCATCAGATATTTCAATGAAAAGAGATTGGTGCAATGGATCAAAAACTAAACATGACCCAATTATATTCTGTCAACAAGAGATACACCTCAGGTTCAGAGCTATAAAGGAAATTGAGGGTTGGGCCAGTGCTGAGATATCAAACTGAGACGTCAGCACTGCATGCAGTGGCTTTACCCGCCATACCACAGTTCTGGCCTTTTTATATACGAGAGAGAGAGAGAGAGAGAGAGAGAGAGAGAGAGAGAGAGATCCTATCCTTTGGCTCAGTCACCAAATGCCTCCACTAACTAGGACTCACTGAGGCCAAAGGCTAAGCTGCCACCTGCAACACCATCTCATGTAGGGAGAAGTGCAAGTCCCAGCTGCTCCACTTCTGATCCAGCTGCCTGCTAATGTGCTTGGGAAAGCAATTAGGGATGTCCCAAGTACTTGCATCCCTGCACCTACATGGAGTACCTGGATGAAATTCACGGCTCCCAGTATTGGCCTAGCCCAGCCCTGGCTGCTGCAGTCATTTGGAGAGTGAACCTGTGGATGGAAGCTCTCTATCTCTCCTTCTTGTTCTCTCTGTAACTCAGTATTCCAAATAAATAAATAAAAATGTTTATTTTATTTATTTGAAAGGCAGAGTCAGAGAGAGAGAGAGAGAGAGAGAGCCAGAGAGAGAGAGAAGAGACAGAGAGAGAGAGAGAGAGAGAGCACTCTTCCATCCACTGGTTCACTCCCTAAATGGCCATAACAGCCAGGACTAAGCCAGGATGTAGTTAGGAACCAGGAGTTTCTTCTGGATCTCCTATGTGGGTTCAGGGACCCAAGCAATTGAGTCATCCTTCATTGCTTTCCCAGGTGTATTAGTAGGGAGCTGGATTAGAAGTGGAGTAGCCAGATCTTGAACTGGTGCCCATATGGGATGCCAGCACTGCAGGCTGGGGCTTTAACCTGATGAGCCATAGCAACAATGCCAAAACAATTCTTAAACAAAAGTTGAAGGAAAATGTATACTACAAAATCATTAAGGATTTGACACTTAGGCAATACTTAAATCAGACAATATAGACTTTACAACAAACATTGTTACTAGGATGATGATAAAAGTTGTCAATCACCAAGAAGTTATAATCATTAGAAACCTACGTATACTTAACCACAAATTCCTAAAATATATGAAGCAAAAACTGATAGAATTCAAAGGAGAAATAGAAAATTCAAATTCAAAGATAATAGTTGCAGACTCTAATATTCCACTTTCAACAATGAGCAGAACTTCTGGATATACCAGTAAAAAGAAATAAAAGTCTTGAACAATGCTATAAATTATACATAGAAGAGTTGAACAACACTGCAAACCTAGTAGATTCAATATCTACTGAACACTCCATATAACAGTGTAAGAATATACATTCTTCTTGAAGTTCAGATAGAACATTCTCCAGGAGAGACCAAGTGTCAGACAAAAAAACAAGTCTTAGTAAATTTAAAATAATCCAAAAGAGGCTCTCTAAACATAATGAAATTAAATTAGAAGCTAACCACAGAAGGAAATTTGGGAAAATTTCAACTATGTGGAAATTAAATGATATACTTCTATATGATCAATTATTTAAATAATAAATCACAAGAGAAATTGGAAACATTGATGTTATTGAAAACAAAAACAACACACCAAAGATAACTAAAAAAGTGTTTGGAGGGAAATTAATAGCTATAAAACCTATATTTAAAAAAATCTTGGGACCAGCATTGTAGCACAGAAGGTTAAGGTGTTGCCTGTACATATATTAAAAAAACATTGAAATCATACCACGCATCTTCTCTGACCACAATGAGATGAAGCTGGAAATCAGCAACTCAAAAATCCTCAAGATCATCAAGATCATACACAAACACATGAGATTTAACAACATGATCCTGAATGAACAGTGGATCACAGAAGAAATCAAATGATTTCTGGAAATGAGTGAAAATTAAAATACTTCAATCAAACTTATGGGATACAGCAAAAGCAGTGTTAAGAGGGAAGTGTATAACTGGTGCCTACATGAAGAAATCGGAAAGCACCAAACAATGCATTATCAATTCATCTCAAGGTCCTAGAAAAACAACAAATCACACTCAAAATTAGTAGGAGGAAAGAAGTAATTAAAATTAGAGAAGAAATAAAATTGAAATCAAACAATACAATGAAGAGCTTCTTTTTTGTTTTTTTATAAAGATTATTTATTTGAAAGGCACAGTTACAGAGAGGGAGAGGCATAGGCAGAGAGCGAGGTCTTCCATTCACTGGTTCACTCCCCAAATGGCCACAACGGCTGGAGCTGCGCTGATCCAAAGCCAGGAGCCAGTAGCTTCTTCTGGATCTCCCATTTGAGTGCAGGGTCCAAAGGACTTGGGCATCTTCCACTGCTTTCTCAAACCATAGCAGAAAGCTGAATCAGAAGTTGAGCAGCCAAGACTTGAACCGGCACCCATATGGGATGCTGACAACACAGGTGGCATCTTTACCTGCTATACCACAATGCTGGCCCCAGGAGAGCTAGTTTTTTGAAAAAATAAATAAAATTGGTATACCATTGGCCCAAATAATAAAAAAAAGGAAAAGGTCCAAATCAATAGAATCAGAGATAAAAAGGAAATGTAACAATAGACACCACAGAAATAAAAAGAACCACCAGGAATTAATGCAAAGAACTATTTGCCAACAAATAAGAAAACCTAGAAGAAATGGATAGATTCCTGGACACATATAATCTACCAAAATTGAGTAATGAAGACACAGAAAAATCAAGATGGAGATTGAATCAGTAATAAAGACTCTCCCAACAAAGAAAAGCCCAGGACCAGATGGCTTCACTGCTGGATCCTACCAGCCATTTAAAGAACTAATTCCAATTCTTATCAAGCTATTCAAAACAATTTAAAGGGAGGGAATCCTCCCAAACACCTTCCATGAAACCAGCATCGCTTAAATTCCTAAATCAGAGAAAGATACAAGAGAATGAGAACTACAGACCAATTTTCTTGATGAAAATTCTCAACAGAATATTAGCTAATCAAATTCAACAACACTTCAGAAAGATCATTGATTTGGACAAATGGAATTTATCCCTGGCATGCAGAGATGGTTCAATATTTGCAAATCAATCAATGTGATAGGTCACATTAAAAAAATGAAAAACAAAAACCATAGGATCATGAAAAGTCCAGGTATTATTGGTTTCATTTTTTAATTTCATCAAATATTTAAAGAAGAATTAGCACAAATTTTTCATGAACTCTTGAAAAAATAATAGAATATTTGGATACTTCCCAACTCATTCTATGATGCCCCTGTTACTATTATTCTCAAACGTAACAAATATATAACAAAGAAAGAAAACTCCAGGTCTAAATCTCATGTAAACATAGACACAAAAAATCCTCAACAAAATACTAGTACACAGCCATAAGATATATACAAAATAGCAGCACACTTCATACAGAAAGGGTTATAGTGATAATTGTCTGTCATAACCATTTGGAATTTATCACAAATGCAACTTTTTTAAAACATCTTACAATCAACTACTGTATTACCCCATATTAATAAAGACTCCAAACAATATTATCACTTTAATAGATACACACAAAAACCATTTGACAAAATCTAAAACCCTTTCACAAGACGAACACTTAACAAACTAGTAATAAAATGGAACTTCTATACCTCCTAAAAGGCATCTACAAAATCCCCAGTGGTGATGTCATATTTAGGAGTAAAAAATGGAGTACTTTCTCCCCCTGAAACTGGGAACAAGACAACATATCCACAGTTGCTACTTATTTTACTGCAGATTCCTAACAAAGGCAAGTAGGCAAGAAAAAGAAAGAAAAGCATCTAGTTTGGATAGGAAGAAGTAAAACTTTCTCTATACACAGAAGACATGCTGCTACATACAGAAATCCCAAAGCATCCACAAGAAAGCTATGAGAACTAACAAATGAGTTCACGGAAGTTTCAGGGTACAAGATCAATCAACAAATAGCCATTGTATTTCTTTTATTTGTGTGTATCTCATAAATACAGCCTTAGAAACATGGTAATTCTTCCCTCTGTACCTGCTCTCCCACCCACTCTCCCACCCCTCTTCCTCCTCCCTCTCCTTTTTAGTCAGAGAAAGAAAAAGAAAGAGGAAAAAAAGAAAAGAAAAAAAATCTAAGAAAACTGTTCCTCAACAGTCTAGACAAAAGCTGTCCACTGTTGTTGTTTCTGGGAAGTGATTTCACTTTTTTCCCCTTCCTCTTTTCCCTTCTTTCCCCTTTTAGAAACTTAATTATCTGTAAAGAAGAACCCAAGAATGATACATCTTTTGCAAGCTTGTAGACATAACTATAATTTATGAGACATAATAATATCCTCATTTAGAATTGTTTCATGAGACTTAATAGTAAAACTTGCTCTGAAGAATCAATTGTATTTCTACGTACCAGCAATGAATAATGCAAAGAGGAGAGTGGGCAAGCAATCAATTTATGACAGCCTCTCCTTCCTCACAGTGCTAGGGACATGAACCAGAGCTGCAGGCAGAGGGTTAACCCACTGCACCTCAGCGCCTGCCCCCTTAATATTTTTTAAACAAAGGCTCCATGTTTTCATTTTGTCCTAGACTTGAAAAATTATATAGCTGGTTCTATGTGCAAAACAAATAAATAGTTAAAAAAAATTTTTTTAGTTTATTTTCATTCCCCAAATACCCACAACATCCAGGGTGGGGCCAAGAGGAACCCCATCTAGGTCTCCTACACGGGTGCTCACTAACAGAAGCTGGGTTGGAAGTAGAGACAGGACTCAAACCAGGAACTCCAGTATGGGATGTGGGTGTTCCAAGTGGCAACTTGACCACTCTGCCAAATGCCTGCCCCTATAAAGTTTCTAAAATCATAAAGGAATATAAAATTCCAAGGTTAATTCTTCTGTATTTGATTTTTACTCATTAGTTCAGTCAGTGGTCACAAATATTTATTCAACTCCTACCATACACTTGGGTTGGGAAATAGTCAAGAACAAGACAGAATCCCACCTAATGGCATTTACAATTTAGCATAGAGTTTTTCTTTTCAAACTTATTTATTTTATTATTTACTTATTTGAAAGACAGGGAGACAGTGGCAGAGAGAGAGAGAGAGAGAGAGAGAGAGAGAGATCTGGTTCACTTCTCAAATGCCCAGAACAGCCAGGGCTGGGCCAGACCAAAGCCAGGAGCCTGGATTTCTTTTCTTTTTTTTTCTTTTTTTTTTTTTTTGGACAGGCAGAGTGGGACAGGGAGAGAGAGAGACAGAGAGAAAGGTCTTCCTTTGCCGTTGGTTCACCCTCCAATGGCCGCCGCGGATGGCGTGTTGCGGCCGGTGCACCGCGCTCATCCGATGGCAGGAGCCAGGTACCAGGTGCTTTTTCCTGGTCTCCCATGGGGTGCAGGGCCCAAGCACTTGGGCCATCCTCCACTGCACTCCTGGGCCACAGCAGAGGGCTGGCCTGGAAGAGGGGCAACCGGGACAGAATCCGGCGCCCCGACCGGGACTAGAACCCGGTGTGCCAGCGCTGCAAGGCGGAGGATTAACCTGGTGAGCCACGGCGCCGGCCAGGAACCTGGATTTCAATCTAGTCTCCATGTGGGAGACCAGGACCCAGCTACTCGAGTCATTACCAGTTGTCTCCCAGGGTAAGCATCAAAGTTCAAATGAAATGATGTAGCACAAACAAATGTGTGTGTGTGTGTGTGCTGTGGCAGTGGTGAGGGAAGACTACAGGGGAGAGAGAAAATGCTGCACTTTTCACACAATATATGAGGGTACTTTAAAAATTCTATAAAAAAATAAGATTAAAACATGTTTATTTTGGTGCCAAAAGAATTGAAATGCATGTACAGTGTTTTCATAATATGCATTTCCACGAACTTTTTGAAGATCCCTCATATAACATTTTGAATATATTTGCATATATAAATAAATCGAACAAAAGCGAGATCCCTAGATACCCTTCCTACATGGCTTGCACTCTACTGCTTTGTATTATTTTATTCTTTTAGAACCTTCTGTTCCAAGCTGCTGATTTGACTTCTCCAAGTCCACATGGTCAGTAGGTGACCGAGCTGATGCACAGTGAGGTTTGTCTGGCTCCAAGGCCCAAGCTTTCAACTACTTTGTTCTGCCCCCGGGGAATGGTCAAAAGGGCAGAAGACCTGATTCCTATGCCCAGCCCAGCCACATAAGAAACATGAGACGTCCGACAGATCATTTAAGTTCTCTAGGGCTTCATTTTCTCTCCAGTAAAATTAGTCTAATAACAATACACGGGGAAGCAGAAGCACTCCGTAAGCTGCAAATGGCCAGGAATGTGATTAAGAGCAACATAAGGCAAAGACAATTCATGTGCTCAGGGGAGAATGATGGAATATTTGCATTTCCCAGGTTTTTAAGAGTTGTGTCCCTCTACGCTCCTTGCGTGGGTCTTTCCATCTATCCACCTACCTATCTTCTAAACTTTCCTCCAGTTTAAATCTCCTGCTTTGGGTGGACAAATGAATTCCAAACTACATTCTCCCCTCCTCCCCCTCATGGTTTTTGTTTTTGTTTTTGTTTAGAGAGAGAGGAGAGGGAGAAGGAGCGGGCTCCCGGTAGCTGGCTGCAGAGGCCTGGGTTGGGCCAAGCCTAGGCTGAGAGCTAGAACTCAACCCAGGTCTCCCATGTGGGTAGCAGGGATCCAACTATGAGGGCCATCACCTTGCTCCTCCCAGGGTACATAGCAGCAAGAAACTGGGGTCAGGAGTGTGGACCCAGGTACTCTGACTGAGAACTGGACCACTGGGCTAAATGCCTGCCCCTAAAGCAATCTTTTTAAAAACCAGGTTTCTGAAGTTAAAACTACAATTTCTTTTTGATACGGTTCTTTGAGTAGTGGTGAAGAAAATAAGTAAATAGGGTGTCAGATCTCTTCTGAAACTTGGTAAACCTTTCTCTTCCTTTGCCAGTTGAGGATCTATAAGGGGTGTTTGCAAAGCTCAT
The DNA here is from genome assembly GCA_949820135.1 of Sylvilagus floridanus. Lineage (NCBI taxonomy): Eukaryota > Metazoa > Chordata > Mammalia > Lagomorpha > Leporidae > Sylvilagus > Sylvilagus floridanus. The sequence goes on along the minus strand of OX463228.1, from coordinate 14,373,858 downwards.
GAAAATGCATAGCATGAATTTCCAAATTTTTTGCACCAAAACAAAATTACCTTTTAATTCCATTTCCTCACAAACTTTGAAGTACCCTTGTGTACTAAACTGTGACAAGTGAACTCATAACTAAACAAAACCCAAACAGTCCACTTGACACTTTCAGATAAACCTTTTACTAAAACAGCTGTTGTTTACATTTTTGATCCAGTAAAGAAAAACACCTGTTCCTTATGGAGACTTAGAAGATACATAATAAGTACAAAGCAAATAAACTCACCTGTAGTTCCATACTCAAAATTGGATATATTGAATATTTTGGTTTTTAAAATATTTTTTAGTGGCTGGCGCTATGGCATAATGGTTAAGCCACCGCCTGCAGAGCTGGCATCCCATATGGGCACCGGTTGGTGTCCTGGCTGCTCCACTTCCAATCCAGCTCTCTACCATGGCCTGAGAGAGCAGTAGAAGATGGCCCAAGTCCTTGAGCCCCTGCACCTGCGTGGGAGACCCGGAAAAGGCTCCTGGCTCCTGGCTTTGTATTGGTCCAGCTCCAGTTGTTGTGGTCAATTGGGGAGTGAACCAGCGAATGGAAGATCTCTCTCTCTGCCTCTGCCTCTCTGTAACTCCGCCTTTCAAACAAATAAATTTTTTAAAAATTTTTCTGTGATAACATAATATTGCATATCATTTAAGCAATTCTCTATAGTAGAACATTCACATTGTTTCCATGTTTTGTTATTCTCAACAGGGCTTAAATGTGCACATTCCTAGCTATTTACTTAGGATATGTTCTGAGAAATGAAATTACTAGAAAATTCTCTTTTTCTTTCTTGCTCTCTCAGTCAAGCAACAGAGAGTACTGTGGGAACTGATTGCACGATGCTGCACAGCCCACATATTTGTCAGGAAAGCCAGAGCCCAAGGCTTAGAAAAGGGGCGGAGACACAGCTGTCAATCAGGGCCACAGCCCAGGCCCCACTGCAGACACAGTGCAGCCCGAGCTCTCCCGCCACTGCCACTGAGGCTGAACACGAGCCCGCCCTGCTGGCACTGGGCCTGGACATTGGACACTGGACACCAGACACCGTGCTGGCAGCCTTGCCCTGACGGCTCCTGGAAGCTGCATGTCGGGGCTACAGCCAGAAACAGCTCTGCTCTCTCCCAGCCTGTCTGCACGAGAGCAGCAACGGACACATGACCTCAGGTTGTCACTTCAGACTGCCCAAGCCCAGGGGGTGGGAAGGAGAGTGCCTGGTGCTTGCACCTCTTATAGGCCGAGGCGAGCCCTGCCTTCCACCAAGACTAACAAGGTGGGAAGTTTGATAAGCAAATCTACCTTTGTCTTACTTTTTAATTTGCATGCATTTGTTTGCTGGAGGAGACGGGCATTCTGCATAGCCTGTTGGTTATTTGCGTTTCTTCTTTTGTGAATTGTCTAATCAGACTTTCCTACTGGCGTAGCTTTCTGTTGGGAGCATTTACCTTTGTCTTTTTTTGTAAGAGCTCTTTGGTCCAGAATACCATGAACTCTTTGACAGTCTTCTGTTTCATCTCCCCTCACCTCCCCGATTTTACTTTTAATTTCATTTAGGAATTTGAGATATGGACCTGCAGGTGTTTTCCTGTTATATAAAGCTAAGTCGATCACCTTTGCCCATTGTTGTCTTGTCTTGTTTTTAAACTTGAGCCTTCCCTAATCTAAATTTAGACCAATAATCACCTGTATTCTCTGACTTATCTGAAGAAATCTAATTTCCTACTCTTCAGGTGAACTGGTCAGATGGCCATAAAGTGGTAGGAGGGAGATGTACATCTTACAGTAGGGGAGGAGTCCACCACAGTGAGTGCAACTCACCCAGGAGGGGTGTTCATTCCCCTTCCTGGCTCATGAGGGATGTCAGGGCCCACACAGAAATAGAAGGTTAGAGGGAGCTTGATTAGTAATACCATGCTCTTCCGCGCACACACTTTAGGCAGCTTCAGTGTTGCAACACAGTGAGCAAATAAAACGGCTTATCATTTACCATAGTGCATTTTTTTTTCTTTTTAAGGTTTACTACTAGCTATCTTTTTTAAATGTTTATTTATTTAGGTGTCAGAGAGGGGGGAGAGAGAGATATGAGAGAGAGAGAGCTAGAGATGTGTGTGTGTGTGTGAGAGAGAGAGAGAGAGAGAGAGAGAAATAGAGAGGGCTCTTATTAGCTGGTTCACTTCTCAAATGCCTTCATCAGCCAAGAATAGGCTGGGACCGAAGCTGGAAGCCAGAATCTCAATCTACGTCTCCACATGGGTGGCAGGGACCCAAGTACCTGAAATATCACTGCAGGCTTCCATGGTTTGCATTAGCAAGAAGCTAGGATCCAGATCCAGGAGTCAAACCCATGTAGTCCAACAGGGGATGTGAGCGTTATAACTGCCAGGCTGAAGGGTCACCCTGTCTGTCTATTGACAGACATTTGAGTCTCCACAGCAAAAACGTGTGTGGATGATCTTGGAGTGCTGGGGTCGATAAAGCGACATTTGAGCGTACTTCAAAAAGTTTGTGGGAAACACAACTAAAAGATACATTCAAGTTGATGCAAAAATATTGAAATCCAGACGTGTGAAAGCCATCCAAAAATTAATGGAAAACTCATCTTATGAAAAAACTGCACAGATCTCAAAAATTTTTGCACCAAAATAAACCTAACTTTTGAGACCATTTTCTACGACCTTCTGGAAGTCTCCCTCTATTAAAGAGGTTTTGGAGAACATTAATGTTGCTCAAGAAAGACAGTGAAATATTTAATTACTTTTTACTTAGCTCCAGGAAGTTGCTTCAGAGCCTCTCCCAAGCTGTTGTTGGTTTTCCCGAGCTGACAACTTGCTGAACGGGAAGCTCTGGAGGTGGGAACGTATGGGGAAATGCAGCATGGGGCTTTCCAAAGGGCAGCAGAAGTGTTCAAGGATCTGCAGGGAACAGGTGCAGCCTAGGAGGCCCAAGCAAGGGACACTGGAACTGGTATCTGCAGGACTCACTTCAGGACTGGTGTTGGCATGCTGTTTTAATCCCTCCTCTTTAATCTTTTTTATTTTTTAATTTTTTTAATATCTTTTTGGTTTTGTTATAGAGTTTTTTGGGGAAAACCCAGCAGACTGGAGGGAAGGGGCAAAGAGGGAAGAGGAGAGTAAGAGAGAAAGAGGAGAGAGAGAGGAGAGGAGGGAGGGGAGTGAGAGAGGAGAGAAGACATAGCAGAGAGAAGAGAGACGAGAGGAGGGAGGAGAGCAGATGAGAGGAGCCAAGAGAGCAGGAGAGAAGAGCCAAGAGAGCACAGGAGAGAGGAGTTTAATATTTTTTTAAAAAAAGATTTATTTATTTATTTGAAAGTCAGAGTTACACACAGAGAAGGAGAAGCAGAGAGAGGTCTTTTTTTTTTTTTTTTTTGACAGGCAGAGTGGACAGTGAGAGAGAGAGAGAGACAGGGAGAAAGGTCTTCCTTTGCTGTTGGTTCACCCTCCAATGGCTGCTGCAGCCGGCGCACCGTGCTGATCCGAAGGCAGGAGCCAGGTGCTTCTCCTGGTCTCCCATGGGGTGCAGGGCCCAAGGACTTGGGCCATCTTCCATTGCACTCCTGGGCCACAGCAGAGAGCTGGCCTGGAAGAGGAACCCTGACCGGGACTAGAACCTGGTGTGCTGGCGCCTCAAGGCGGAGGATTAGCCTATTGAGCCACGGCACCAGCCCAGAGAGAGGTCTTACAACCACTGGTTCACTCCCCAGATGGCCGCAACAGCCAGAGCTGAGCCAATCCAAAGCCAGGAGCCAGGAGCTTCTTCTGGGTCTCCCACGCAAGTGCAGGGACCCAAGAACTTGCACCATCTTCTACTGCTTTCCCAGGCCACAGCAGAGAACTGGATGGGAAGTGGAGTAGCTGGGACTTGAACTGGTGCCCATATGGGATTCTGGTACTGCAGACAGCTGCTTTACCTGCTATGCCACAGTGCCGGCCCCCCTCCTCTTTACTCTTGGTGGGGAAGGGATTCTCACAGGGCTTGTGAACACGCAGCACCCAACAATGGACAGATGAGACCCACAGCAGTTTGTTAGTGACATCCTCTCATGGCGTGGGGAAGGAGGGTGCCATCTGCCATGCAGGGCCACAAGAGAACTGCCCTCAGGAACACAGTGCACACGCAAGGGCCGTGGGAGGCAGAGGGTATGGCTCCTCCCAGTTCCTGCAGGAGGATGTGACTGGCTTGTCTGACTAATTCAGTGACTGGCAGGGAACCAGGGGACCAGCTACTCCGGAACCAGGAGGCACTGTGCCTGGTCCCGCTGATAAAGATGGCTGTTGGGCTAGAAGACTTTATCTCCACGAGCAGAGTTGTGAAGACAACTTGTAGTTAGGCCGAACAACGACCTCAGGGTTTGGCAAGATGTCAGGGCAGCAGCCCACATTTCAGGTCTTATACCACAGTGGCACTTCTGGGCATTGGGTGAAGCCGGACTGTAGCAATTTCAGAGACCATTCCAAAAGAGAAACTCAAGTCCTGGGCAAAAGTTACTTGATACCTCCCGATATCAGGGATCGCAAAAATGAAACCACAGAAGTAAGATGCATTGTCAAGACAGGAGTTCAAAGGACTGAGCTAAGAAAGATCCCACCATGGTAGCAGTCAAGAGGCTGCTAATTGCCCAAAACCCGGGCCCAGTAAATTGATGATGGGAGACAGTGGCTCTCTGTAAGTCAACTCACCCTCTATGAAAAGTGTACCCCCTTTGGCCACTGTGTTCTGCTGCAATGCAAGGAAAAAGAGAAGGGGGTTGCGAATCTATGACTCTGGTCTCCACAGACCCATAATGGTTGGCACATAGGTACCAGCAGGGGAGGCCACCTCAGGAGCAGCAATAGAAAGAGAAACTTCTGGGAGCTTCCTGGGGATGTTTTGCCATCATCTGACAAACAGGGCTGGGGCTGTGCCTTCCAGGCAAGCCAGTCCTACCTTGGATCCAGGTGTAGCAACATAAAGTACAAGACTCCACGTTATTCAAGGTCTCATCAAACACTGAGGAGCACTTGCCGATCTCCCAGAATTCTGTACCCAGCTGCGGACAGGTCCTTTCTCTCAAAGAGCTTCCGGTCTCCTCGGGATAGTAATATAATCTTATATGAAATGGCAACACAAGAATGTATATAAATCTCTTCCAAGATGAGGACCACAGAAAAAGCATCTTATAACAGAAGCCAATATCATTTGCTTAAAATTGTGTTGCCTCCATTTTATCTTTAACTCATTGCACAAAACATATTATGCTGGCCGGCACCATGACTCACTAGGCTAATCCTCCGCCTGCGGTGCTGGCACCCCAGGTTCTAGTCCCGATTGGGGCGCCGGTTCTGTCCCGGTTGCTCCTCTTCCATTCCAGCTCTCTGCTGTGGCCCGGGAAAGCAGTGGAGGATGGCCCAAGTGCTTGGGCCCCTACACCTGCGTGGGAGACCAGGAGGAAGCACCTGGCTACTGGCTTTGGATCAGCATAGTGCACTGGCCGTAGCGGCCATTTGGGGGCTGAACCAACAAAAGGAAGACCCTTCTCTCTGTCTCTCTCTCTCACTGTCTAACTCTGCCCGTAAAAAAAAAAAAATATATGTGGTGAGATATTTTCCTGACTGTGAGCTGAATCTCTCAGACACCCATAGATTAAATAGTGGTTAACTTTTTTTTATTGCTTTAAAATGTGCCCCTTTTAGCCCAGATATTTGCAGGTACCAACGCAAGGTGTCTGTGTGGGCAGAGTGGTTTTCCTCACTCAGCCTCACTTTGACAGCACCTGAGCCTGAAGGTGACCGAGTTCTCCAGTCCTTCCACCAAGCTCACTCTCCTTGTTTCTTCCCAAGTCATTTGGAGAAACCTAAGGGCGACACTGGAGAACAAGGTGACGTTCATCATTTGAATACGTGAGATTAATCCAGGAGGTCTAAGCCAATTGAACACTTTCTGAACACACATTTTTCCCACTCCTCTGTAAGGACAGAGTGGGAATCAAACTGCATAGATGTCTGCCTGACCATCTGCAAGACTTGACCATGTCGACCTTAGTTCCAGAGTCCTCTGTCCCAACTCCAGGTCATTGTTGGTGCGTGGGCCAGGGATGGGAAGCCTTGGCTGTCATCCCTCCTTCACCCGAGGGGATTTAACAATAGAAGCCCAGGTCCTGTCCCCCGAAATTCTGATTTAGGGAGTCTGGGACTTGTGCTCTGAAATCCATATGTGTCAAGGTTGAGATGAAGAACAGATACTCCTTTAATGTAAAGGGAAACTTTAAACTTAATTATAATCGAACAATAATTTAATCATCTTTCTGTGAACTCGTTGTTCCTGGAAGTTTTCCAGGCAAGGCTACGTTTTGATCAGTCATTGGTCTTTCTCCACTGTAAAATATAGCCATTCCCAAAAGCACCCTCTGTGAACCATCTCATTCATCTGTTGGGTAGTGTCATCATCATTCTCCATTTTCACAAAGGAGAAGAGTGAGAGGCAAGGGAGGGGATGGCTTCTCTGAGATCAAAAATCAACAAAAGGTGGAGGCAGGGTGAACACGAGGGTCATTCTTGACCTGCTAACCCACAGGCACTCTGACCTGGAGACTCTTCCCAGCCCGGCCCAGGGAAGTGGCTAGGATGCTGGGCCATCTCATTCATTCAGGGACCTTTCGGTAGGTTTGCCTGGGGATTAGCCTGGGGAGCCCAGAGGTCGCCAGGATCAGAGACTACAGCCTTTCCCCGCTGCTTCCTCCAGCTTACCCACCATGGCTTCTGTGTGGCGCTCACTGAGGAAACCATTGTTCCCTTTGCTGCGGTGCTCTGCACTGTGGGGACTGCTTCACCTACACCAGCTCACGGAATCGTGGCGACTCCAGGAGGAGGCATCAGACTTCCATCGCACAGAGGTAGAAACTGACATGGATGCTTAGCGAGGCCATGAATCAAACTCAGATGTATGTGTGGGCAAAATCTGTATGTGTGTGTGTGCATGTATGTGTGTGTGTGCGTATATCCATGTACATGTGTATACACACGTCTAAGTGTGTGCATATGTCTGTGTGTCTGTGTCTATACGTGTGTGTGTGTGTGTGTGTGTGTGTACACCCATGCACGTGCCCATGCCCAGTAGGGGAGGGGCAGTGATGTTTGTTGTTCTTTAACTGAAGAAGGAATGGATTATGATGTCCAAAAACAAGACATCCATTTTTAAAAACATATTTATTTTATTTATTTGAAAAACGGTGTTACAGGGAAAGTTAGAGGCAAAAGAGAGAAAGGTCTTCCATCTGCTGGTTCACTCCCCAAACTGCTGCAACAGCTGGAGCTGGACCAATCAGGAGCCAGGAGCTTCCTCCAGGTCTCCCACGTGGGTGCAGGGGCCCAAGGACTTGGGTCATCTTCTACTGCTTTCCCAGGCCACAGCAGAGAGCTGAATGGGAAGTGGAGCAGCCAGGTCTCAAACCGAGGCCCATATGAGATGCTGGCACTTCATGTCAGAGCTTTAACCCACTGCACCACAGTGCCAGCCCCCATGCATGTTCTTTAAACAGAGGCAGACATAGAAAGATCTTCACCTCACAGTTCACTTCCCAAATGCCCACAGTTGCTGAGACTGAGCCAGGCCAAAGTTAAAAGATTGAGAACTCAGTGTAGGCCTCCCGTGTGAGTGGCAGGAGTCCAAATACTTGAGCGGGCACCTGCTGCCTCCCAGGGCACACATAAGCAGGAAGCCGGAATCAGAAACAGAGCTTGTGGGACTAGCACTGTGGTGTAGTGGGTAAAGCTGCTGCCTGCAGTACCAGCATCCCTTATGGGAGCAGGTTCGAGTTCCAGCTGCTTCACTTCTGATCCAGCTCTCTGCTATGGCCTGGGAAAGTAATGGAAAATGACCCAAGTCCTTAGGCCCCTGCACCCACATGGGAGACCTGGAAGAATTTTCTAGCTCCTGGCTTCGGATTGGCCCAACTCTGGTTGTTGCGGCCATTTGGAGTGTGAAACAGTGGATGGAAGACCTCTCTCTCTCTCTCTCTCTCTCTCTCTCTCTCTCTGACATCCCAGAGGTGTCCTAACCCCTGTGCAAAACACCCAGGCAAGCAGTGAAGTTCTGAAGGGCAGGGAGTATCTGTGGGAGTTGATGTCCCAGCATGCTCCTGGGCAGGTCGGAGGGCATGCACCTGGTTATCCTGGGGGAGAGCCCAGTGGGTGCTTCAGCCCCAGAGATTATATTTCTTCAGGACATTGCCAACTTGGGCTGTTATTAGATATAAGGGACTTCAGGATTCCTGATACCCAGTGGGCTGTTAGGGCCATAGCAAGCAAAGGTGGAGCATGTTGTGTGTAGAGCCGGAAGGAATATGGGGTGTGTGTGTGTGTGTGTGTGTGTGTGTGTACCCATGTGCAGACACAGGCAGATACCCTGGAGTAGGATATGGGGGATGTCAGCAGGATGAGATTCCAGCCCTCTCTGCTGCTCCACATTTGGGGGAGTGCAGAGGGGAGATGGGGCAGATCTGGGGCCTTTTGTGCACCTGCTTTTACTCTGCCAGCCTCTTAGATCTTCTATAAGGCTTTGGAACTGCCATCTGCTCACCCCTACAGCCTCCAGTACCCTTCAGTGGCTGTGAGTCTCCTCAGGCCACATGCATATCACCAACCCTTCTTCCAGTGGTGCCTGGAGCTTTCCTGGGGAGATCCCAAAAGTCCAGCACTGGCACAGAAGCCCACTCAGGGCACAGCTTATGCTCCAGGAGTGTCTAAAGGCTGTTGCTACCTTGCAGGGCTCAAAATCACAGGGACTGCCAAAGGCCCCTCAGATTTCCCTCCTCTGCCTGGTGCAATAGACGTACGGCATGCAACAGACTTGCAGTCAATGGTTTCGGTACCCAGAATCCTTCTTTGGCTCATAAAAGTGTGTCTTGCCTTCTGGGTCTGCTATGGTATGGAGATTACTTTGGTTAGAAAATACGCTCTGGAGGCCCACGTTTTAAAAACTTGGGCCCCCAAATCTTTTTTTTTTAAAATTTATTTGAAAGAGTTAAAGAGAGAGGGGAGAGAGAGAGAGAGAGAGAGAGAGAGAGAGAGAGAGAGAGAGAGAAAGAGAGAGAGAAGTCTTCCATCCGCTAGTTCACTCCCCAGATGGCCGCAACAGCCGGAGCTGAGCCAATCCAAAGCCAGGAGCCAGGAGCTTCTTCTGGGTCTCCCACACAGGTGCAGGGACCCAAGTACTTGGGCCATCTTCTACTGCTTTCCCAGGCCATAGCAGAGAGCTGGATGGGGAGAGGAGCAGCCAGGACTAGAACCAGCACCAAATGGGATGCTGGCACCTCAGGTCAGGGCTTTAACCCACTGCGCCACAGTGCCGTCCCCAGGGGCCCTCAAATCTTACATTAGGGTATTAAGAAGGTAAATTTAATCCAATCATGATGTTTGCAAGTGAGTCCTTTGGGGTGTGATCAGAATGGATCAGACCATCCAAATGGAGCCTACACAATCGCGTCTTGTTATTTCGTAAGACAGTCACAGGCTGACACCCGAGACAGGCTCCCTCACGCCACGTGATGCCATGCGTGCACGTTCCCTCACACCACATGAAGCCCCGTGCTGCCTCACAACTCTTCCAGAAGAGCACCCTCACCAGACACCGGGAAGCTGATCTTGGACTATGAACCTCCAAAACCGTGAACCCATATAAGCCCTTTCTGTTTTTAAAGGTGGCTTCTCTCAGGCATTTCACTGCAGTACCCGCTAGCTGAAAAATAGAATGCACTACTCCCACACGTTCCAGTGTTGACTGCGACATCTGCGTTAGTCATCCTCTGTGCAGACCTATGTCCCCAGTCTGGGAGCCTTCAGGGGGTGCTCTGAGGGAGGGAATTGGTAATGGCGCAGGGCTTTGGAGCATACAGACTAAGATTTGAATCCTGGCTCTGGGGCAGATGTTTGGCCTCATAAAAAAAAAAAAAAAAAAAAAGAAGCCCAATTGGATGCCTCGTATTACAGCAGAGTGCCTGGGTTCGATACCAGGTTTTGCATCCTGACTTCGGCTCCCTGCTAATGTGCATCCTGGGAGGCTGTAGGGATGGCTCAAGTAGTCGGGTCCCTGCCACTCCTGTGGGAGACCTGAACTGAGTTCCTGGGGCTTCAGCTGCCTGAACACCACGGGGTGGGGGGGCATTTGGGGAGTGAATCAGCAGCTGGGGAGTTCACTGCTGCCCCACTGCCTCTCAGATACATAAACAACATTAAATTAATAAACAAATAAGTCCTGACTCTGCCTCTGAGTGGCTGGATGCTTTCGGCAGGCCACATACTTCTCTGATACTTGTGTCCTTCTCTGAAAAAAAAAATGAAGGTGCCACCTCCTGCTGTGTGCTGACTTGACGCAGCCTCTGTGCGACTGGGCTCAGCACACAGAGGTGGTGGGATTCCAGCAGACGGAGAGGGACCCAACAAGTCCTTTCCCAATCAGCTTCCTGACACCACCTGGCCTCGACCCACCCCCCACCCTCCCTCCGATGGCAAGAACAGCCTCACTTGGCTTCCTGGACTGGCTCCCTGCTTCCTGGAACATTGTTGGAGACCCTGTCTCCTTTCGCCCCAGTCACCTGGAAGAGGACTTTGGGGGCTGCCCTGGCTTGGCCACGTCCTCATGTGTGTGCTCATTTTATTAATGCTAATGGTACAACCAATAAACACTAATTAAACAATGTGCACTGCATAAAGGAACCTGTTTTACTCCCCCACGGACTCCCTAACTATTTGTTGAAAGCATGAACGAATGAGAAACCCATTTATCTATGGGAAAGGAGTGTGTTTCTCACAAGCGCACCCCAGGTTGAAAATAGTTTTTCTGAGGGCAGAAAGAAGTTCATGATCGAATCATTTTGGAAGCTGTGGATAAAGCCACGGCAGGGTTCTTCACTGTGGGACTGCTCATAACCTCAAGGAGCTAGTGTGCATTGTGAGTTTTCAATAACAGGAGGGGTAGAACCGGATAAAGAAGCTCATTTGTTACTTATTCCTCGTTGGGGATGAATCCCATCAAACCTTGCCAGAGAGCGGGTGATGGGGAAGTAGACAAAGAAGTTGTGGACTCTGGAGAGGAGGACCTTTGCCTACCTCCCGTCCACCCCTAAACATGCAGCATTAGGACCAAAAACACCCAGGTCCCGAGTCCCTGAAGCAGTGGCTTGTTTGCAACTCATCCCTGCAACCAAGTCATCGTCCAGCGATGTCATCTTGGTCTTAAATTCTCTGTACCGCTATGTCTACCGAAAGACCTCTTACTTACATCAGCTGTGCGGGGATTTTATCTAACAAAAAATTGCTGTTTGTCTTCAATAAAAAGTGGCTCTGACAGTGCGCTGTGAGGTTGAAATGTCCCAAGAAGCAGACCTGTTCTCTCTCTGGTTGTGTTTTCTTTTATTGCTTTTTAAATCCAGCATTCCTCGTTTCATTGCTGGCTTAGGCTACAGGGCAGTACTGGTTTTGCTCAAGTGGAATATCTATTTGGAGTTGATTGAAAAAAACAAAACTGGCTAAGAGAAGGGTCAGGCGCGTCCTGAGGATAATTACAATGGAAATACAAGGGCAACACGCAAACCAGATGGGTATCCAAACCTGCATGGTTTCTTTGTTCCAAACATTGACTTCTGAGAAGCGGTGTTTGAGTGTGAGCATTGGGCAATGCTTGGCACCTCGCAATGGATCCAGAGACTCGAGTTGAACTGTTGGCTGGGCTTCTTGGTACTTCCAAGATGGCCCCATGGTAACACAGAAGACTGCAAAGTAGGGACCCTTCTCTCTCCACGGCAGTGGGAAACTCAGCTTGCCCCTCACCAGAGACACCTGCTCTCTCTTACCCTACGCTGCCCTAGATTAACATGTCTCTCCTATTCGTTCCAGGTCCTGACCTCGCTTTTTAAACTACTCTAATACACCAATTCACTGGCCAGTGGATAATAGTTTTCAAGATGGTTTCCTCCAATGTAGGGTATTTGGATTTTAATAAGGATCATCTGACTCATGTGTGATCAAACAAGTCTAGCTAACAGGCAGAAGTCAGGCCTCAGGCTGGGTTGCCTCTCAGTTCCCTGGAGTCGTGCAGGCGCAGCTGTCTGCTCCGGGCCAGCAGGGCTGGCTCAGTGACAGGTCTGTGCTGAGCAGGAAAGGTAGGTCAAAGGGCAGCCGTGCACCAAATGGAACCGAGAATAGAAAACAGCGCATGGAGATGGCATTTTGTCCATGGATCCGGGATTACTATCCTCAGCGGCCAGGATTTTTCCAGTAGAGTTTTACACAATAAAATAAATGTGTTCTGCACTTTTAGTGTTTAAATAAACATGGAGGATTTATTTCTAGCCGTAATGTAAATTGGTGATGTGGAAAGTTATGAAAAGAGAACGCAGGCTGGACTTGAGACCTCCTGGTTTCTGTCATGGTGCTGTGTGCTTAAACAACACTGATGTCCACATAAATAACTCGCCCTTTATAAAATATTTGTAAGACGTCTTACTCTGAGAATTTTCCCCCCTTTTAGAGAAAGGTACTGTTGATGTGAAAAGAGTTTACGGAAACTAACATAATTAAACCAAGGGCAAAACGTAATATATATATATATATATATATATATATATATATATATATATATTTACATATGAGTATGTTTTCATTGGAGCTTCTGATTTCCTTTATTTGTTTTTTTTTTTTAATTTATCTATTTGAAAGAGTTACACAGAGAAAGAAGAGGCAAAGAGAGAGAGAGAGAGAGAGAGAGAGAGAGAGAGAGAGAGTCTTCCATCTGCTGGTTCACTCTCCAGATGGCCGCAACAGCCGGAGCTGCGCTGATCCGAAGCCAGGAGCCAGGAGCTTCTTCCAGGTCTCCCAAGTGGGTGCAGGGGCCCAAGGACTTGGGCCATCTTCCACTGCTTTCCCAGGCCACAGCAGAGAGCTGAATGGGAAGTGGAGCAGCCAGGTGTCAAACCAGCACCCATATGGGATGCCAGCACTGTGGGTGGTGGTTTTATCTGCTACACCACAGCTTGGGCCTCTTATTTGTGTTTTAAATTGCAATTGAATATTAATGACCCAAGATATCCATTCCTAATACATACCGTTGAATAATGGCTTTCCAACCTGTTTTCTACTTTGACCTGCAGTAATAAACCTATTTTACCTTGTGATCCAACACACATACAACATATACATACCTGAAATAAGTTCATAACACAATGCCTGAACTGTTACATCAAATAGACTCTATTACTATTTTCCATTCTCTCTTCTATTTCTTTTTTCAAAAAAAGGGTATTATTTTATTCACAGGTTGAGATGCACAGTTTGAAAAGCACTGTCTTTGAGAAGAAACTCTTGTAGTTCTATTTGAAATAGCAAAGAAATAGGAAAATGCACATGGCTGATGACAAACGCTGGATAATAATTGGATAATAATAATAATTATAATGACAACATGAACTGGGGCATTAAGAAAGCCCTTCTGAGGGATGGCATTTAAATTTAGACTAGAAGACAAAGCCTGGCAACGAGTATTGTACACTGAGCAGAAGCTGAATAAGTGAAGAGCTCTCCTCAGTTTTCCCTGGGGAAAATTGAAGTTGACTGGGCCACAGGGACCTCAGGAGTAAGACATGACATTGATGAGACTGGGACAGTTTGTGAGTGACAGATTATGCAACACCTTGTATGTAGTATTAAAAGATGGAAGTTTTTGTGTGTGTGTGTGTGTGTGACAGGCAGAGTGGACAGTGAGAGAGAGAAACAGAGAGAAAGGTCTTCCTTTGCCGTTGGTTCACCCTCCAATGGCTGCAGCGGATGGCGCGCTGCGGCTGGCGCACCACGCTCATCCGATGGCAGGAGCCAGGTGCTAGGTGCTTTTCCCTGGTCTCCCATGGGGTGCAGGGCCCAAGCACTTGGGCCATCCTCCACTGCACTCCCGGGCCACAGCAGAGGGCTGGCCTGGAAGAGGGGCAACCGGGACAGAATCTGGTGCCCCGACCGGGACTAGAACCTGGTGTGCCGGCGCCGCAAGGCGGAGGATTAGCCTGTTGAGCCATGGTGCCGGCCAAGATGGAAGATTTTTATCCAAGAGAAATGGGTAGTCATTGAAGAGTTTTAAGCTGGGAAATGATACCATCAAATTAATCTTTTTAAAAGGTTATTTATTTATTTGATAAACAGAGTGACAAAGAGAAGAAGAGCGAGAGCGAGAGAGAGAGAGAGAGAGAGAGAGAGAAATCTCTTCCATCTGCTGGTTCACTTTCCAGATGGCTACAGAAGCTGGGGATGGGCCAGTCCAAAGCCAGGAGCCTAGAATGCCATATGGGTCTCCCACATGGGTAGCAGACCCCCAAGTTCTTGAGCCATTTTCTGCTGCTTTCCCCAAGTCCATGAACAGAGAGCTGGATCACAAGTGGAACAACTGAGACTTGAATTGGCACTCCAATTTGGGATGTCTGTGTTGCAAACGGTGGCTTAGCCTGCAGTGCTCCAACACTGGCCTCCACAGAATTTACCTTTGAGACTATTGACCTGGCTTCTATGTGGAAGATGGACTAGAAAAAAAGATGAAGGAAAACCAGTTAGGGAGTTGTTGTAAAAGTCTTTGGTGGCACTGACTGTGGTAAAAGGGGAAATAAAGAGAAACAGATTGATATAGGGAATATTTTAGAAGTATAATCTGCAAAACTTGCTTTGGAATTGAAATTGGTGTTGAGACAGGGAGGTGAGATTGAAGGTAAGGGCTATGTCAAGGGTGACACACCCAGTATTCTTGGAAGAGTGTATGGGCAGATGAAGGATGTCATTTATCAACATAGAAGATCAAAGGGGAAACATCTTGAGCAGGCAAAAATTAGGGATTTAGTTTTGTATCTCTGAAGCCTGAGATGCTTGTGAGACATCCTTATAGAGAAATCAAGCCATCAATCAGCTATGCAAGAAGCCTTAAACACTGGAGATGCACATTTGAGAGTCTCAGCGCACGTAAATGAGACCATCTGGGGTGTCAAGAAAGGAGAGAGCTCAGGACAGAATCATGAGGACCCTGGCATTCTGCTGTGGCTGAGAAGAAGGGATCAGAACATGACTCTAAGAAGCCATGGGCATAGGGGTGGCAGGAAACTTAAGAGCATGTCGTGTCCTAAGAGCCCAAGCAAGTGAATGATTTAAGGATTGGTCAGTAGCCAACGGGATCAAGTGCTGCTAAGGAGTTAAATATCAAAAGACTGAGAAGTGTCTGTTAGATTTAACAGCACAAATGTGACTGGTGACCTTAGCAAGACCTATTCTATTTTTTTTTTTTTTGACAGGCAGAGTTAGACAGTGAGAGACAGAGAGAAAGGTCTTCCTTTCCGTTGGTTCACCCCCCAAAAGCAAGACCTATTCTTAAGGATCAGTTGGGGCAGAAGAACGAAGGGAAGGAAAGGAAGTAGGGACAGTGCGTGCAGATGACTTGTGATTGGAAAAAAGAGAAGCATAACGGGGAGTGGATTATCAAGCAAGGCATTTTTGTTTGAGGGAGGAAAACATAGGGATGTTTGAGTGCTGCTTGGAAGGTTGGTGTAGAGAATGAGAGGCTGAAGATGCAAAATAAGAGGATAAGCATTAAAGCAAGATCCTCAGGGCAGAAGCAGAAAGTCAGTCTTCCTTCCTTCCTTCCTTCCTTCCTTCCTTCCTTCCTTCCTTCCTTCCTTCCTTCCTCTCTCTCTTTCCTTTTTTTTTTTTTTTAAGATTTTTAAATTTATTTTGAAAGAGGTACAGAGACAGAGAGAAGAGAGACCTTCCATGGTTAGTTCACTCCCCTAATGGCTGCAATGGCCAGCACTGGGCCAGGCCAAAGCCAGGGGCCAGGAGCTTCATCTGGGTTTCCCACATGGGTGCAGGGAAGCAAACCCTTGAGCCATCTTCTTCTTTTCCCAGGCCATTAGCAGGGAGCTGGAGGAAGTGGAGCAGCCGGGACACACACTGGTGCAGGTGCCGGCTTCACTGGTACACCACAACGCTGGCCCAGGCAGAACGCCTTCAGTAGCAGGAGGGTTGTCTCCTGTGTGACAAGAGGATGGAAAGGGTGTGTGGATCCAGGAGTCCTGTGGGTTCCACAGTGAGGAGTTCCTGCCGTGACCAGTGTTCTCTCTAAGGGTGAGTTAGGGGGCTGGTGCTGTGGTATAGTGGGTAAAGCCATCGCCTGCAGTGCCAGCATCCCACATGGGCACCAGTTCAAGTCCCAGCACTCCTCTTGCCACCCAGCTCTCTGCTATGGCCTGGAAAAGCAGTGGAAGATGGCCCAAGTCCTTGGGCCCCTGCACCCACTTGGGAGACCTGGAAGAAGCTCCTAGCTCCTGGCTTCTGATCGGCACAGCTCCAGCCGTTGCGGCCACCCGGGGAGTGAACCAGCAGATGGAAGACCTCTCTCCCTCTCTGCCTCTCCTTCTCTCTCTATGTAAGTCTTTCAAATAAATAAATAAATCTTTTTTTTAAAAGGTGAGTTAGGAGGGTGGATCAGTAGGGAATGCTTGAGCTACGGGTAACAGAATACCCAACCAAAGTGAGCAGAAGTGAATAAAGATTTTTTTTTTTCTCCTTTAATATAAAGTCCAAGGCTGAGCAGCTGCAGGGATGGGTCAGCCACTTAGCAACCTCATCGAAGACAGCCGCCTTTCCATGCAGCCACTCCACCACTCTCGGTGTGGCACCAGTGTTTCCCCCAAGGTTGCAGACTGGCTGCATAGGCAGAAGGAGTCTCAGTCACATAAGACAGCACCAGAGGGAAAGAGGAGAGGGGGATTCCCCAGAGCCACACGCTGCCAGCTTCCTCTTAGATCTCGTAGGCTAGGACCTGATCACATGTTCTCCCCTGGACCAATCAATCACTGGTGAAGGAAGAGCAGGGATATTATGATTGGCTTACAACAATCACATTCACATTTTTTCCTTGGGAACCCTCTAGAAGAATTTTGAATATTAAGTACCTCCTACTATATTTTTAAGTTGACTTGTAAACATTTCCTTTTTTGTTTTTCAAGATTTATTTATTTGAAAGTTACAGAGAAAGAGGGAGAGACAGATAGAGAGGGAGAGAGATCTTCAATCAACTAGTTCACTCCCCAGATAGCCGCAAGTTAGGAACCAGGAGTGTCTTCCAGGTCTCCCACATGGGTGACAGGGGCCCAAGTCCTTGGGCCATCTTCTGTTGCTTTCCCAAGCACATTAGCAGGGAGCTGGATCAGAAGTGGAGCAGCTGGGACTGAACCAGCCCCATGTGGGATGCTGGCATTGCCGGCGGCTGCTTTACCTGCATTGCCATAATGCGGGCTCCACAGCTCCTCTTTGACAGTTGGATGCTACATCTGTTATTATTTTTCTTCTTGGGCTCATATTTTCATTCTGGTTCTACCACAGACTTTTACCCTCATGTAGTAAGTTCATGCCTCCAGGTCTTTCAGTGGTTGCCCTACCACATGACCCTACAATAGCAATATGCTTATGCATTAAATTTCATTGTTTTAAAAATGGAATAGGGACTGGAGTTGTGACCCAGGGGGTTAAGCTACCACTTGCAGTGCTGGTATCCCATATCAGATGCTGTTCCGCAGCTGATCCAGCTTCCTGGTAATGCTCCTGGGAAGGCAGCAGTTGATGGTCCACGTACTGGGGCCCCTGCCACCCATGTAGGAACCCAGATGGAGTTCCTGTCTCCTGGCTTTGGCCTGGCCCTGACTCAGCCACTGTGGCCATTTGGGGACTGAACTAGTAGATGGAAAATCTCTTTCTCTCTATGTCTCTCTCTCTCTCTCTCTCTCTCTCTCTCTCAGTCTATATCACTCTGCCTTTAAAATAAATAAATAAATCTTTTAAAAATAGAATAAATAGGCCTCAAAATGTTAAAACATTTTCTGAGATCGTTTTCATTATAGTAATCAAAATAGAATATGTCAAAGCAATGCAAATGTTTGCTATGGAAATTACTTATTAAAATAAAAGGTAAGGGGCTGGAGTTGTGACACAGTGGTAAAGCCACCACCTGCAATGCTGGCATCCCATGTGAGCGCCAGTTCAAATTCAAGCTACTGCACTTCTGATCCAGTTCCCTGCTAGTGTGCCTGGGAAAACAGTGGAAGATGTCCCAAGCGCTTGGACCCCTTGCACCCATGTGGGAAATCTGGAGGAAGCTCCTGGCTCCTGGCTTTGCCCTGGCCCAATCCCAGCTGTTGCAGCCATTTAGGAAGTGAACCAGTGGATGGAAGGCCTCTCTCTCTCTCTCTCTCTCTCTCTCTCTTTTTCTCTCTTTCTCTCTTTCTTTCTCCCTCTAACTCTGACTTTCAGATGAATAAATAAATCTTTAAAAATAAATAAATAAAAAGCAAAAATTATTAGAGTGTATTTGTAACAAAATGCATAGGATTTTTAAATACTTAGCTCACTTATCCCTGGTGAGTATCACTTGTTGCTTGAAAGACATTATTCGGTATTAAATCTATTTCTATTTGTTTAAAGGATTTACTTATTTATTTAAAAGTCAGAGTTACACACAAAGAGAGAACAGATAGACACAGCAAGACATCTTTCCTCAGCTGATTCAGTTTCCAAATGGATGCAATGGCCAGGGCTGAGCCAGGCCAAACTCCCAGACCCATAAGCAGGGAGCTGAACCAGAAGTGGAGCAGCCTGGACTGGAAGCAGCTGCCGGCCGGCGCCGTGGCTCAACAGGCTAATCCTCCGCCTTGTGGCGCCGGCACACCGGGTTCTAGTCCCGGTTGGGGCGCCGGATTCTGTCCCGGTTGCCCCTCTTCCAGGCCAGCCCTCTGCTGTGGCCCAGGAGTGCAGTGGAGGATGGCCCAGGTGCTTGGGCCCTGCACCCCATGGGGAGACCAGGAAAAGCACCTGGCTCCTGGCTCCTGCCATCGGATGAGCGTGGTGCGCCGGCCGCAGCGCGCCGACCGTGGCGGCCATTGGAGGGTGAACCAACGGCAAAAGGAAGACCTTTCTCTCTGTCTCTCTCTCTCACTGTCCGCTCTGCCTGTCAAAAAAAAAAAAAAAAAAAAAAAGGAAGCAGCTGCCTGTATTTTATGCCAGTGTCGCATGCAACAGCCTAACTCACTGCACCACAATGCCATCCCTAATCCTTTTTTTTTTTAACAGATAGAGTAAGTGATAAAGAGCGACAGAGAGAAATATCTTTCCTCCGTTGGTTCACCACCCAAATGGCCGCTATGGCCAGAGCTATGCCGATCCAAGGCAGGATCCAGGTGCTTCCTCCCAGTCTCCCATGTGAGTGCAGGGGCCCAAGCACTTGGGCCATCCTCCACTGCCCTCCCAGACCACAGCAGAGAGCTGGACTGGAAGAGGAGCAACCAGAACTAGAACCCGGCGCCGGTATTAACCAGATATTACAGTCACTGATTTTCTTAAAAAGAAAGAAAACATGAATAAAGGCTTGTAAAAGCTCTTTCATTAAATGACTGTCAATTATACCAGCTACTCTCTCCTCTGGAGGCACGGAGCTGACATCGGCTCACACCTATGGAAATGCTCTGTAAAACTGGAGATGATGCATTTTAGATTTTCCTTTTAGTTATGAACAAAACCATAAACATTCATAACAAATGTCAGTGTTTAGGGCCTCTCAAAGGGTATTAGAGGGGGCCAGCGCTGTAGTGTAGCAGGTGAAGTTGCAGCCTGCAGCACCGGCATCCCATATGGGCGCCGGTTCAAGTCTCAGCTGCTCCACTTCCGATCCAGCTCTCTTATGGCCTGGGAAAGCAGTAGAAGATAGCCAAGTCCTTGGGCCCCTGCATCCTCATGGGAGACCCAGAAGGAGCTCCTGGCTCCTGGCTTCGGATTGGCACAGCTCCTGCCACTGCAGCCAACTGAGGAGTGAACTAGCAGATGGAAGACCTCTCTCTCTCTACCTCTCCTTCTCTCTCTGTGTAACACTGCCTTTCAATTAAATAAATACTTTTTAAAAAGAGCATTAGAAAGGTAAAACAAGTGACCAAGAAGCAGGCTTCTTGGGATTTAAAATTTATGAAGAGATTATTAATTTCACTTATTTAAAAAATAAAGTTTATAGCTATGAGCTTGGTTAGCACAGTTAAAGCTGCATATCTTCATCTGAGAGGAGAAAGCTGACTTTGCATGCTAGATTGTATTTAGGGAACATATTGTCCTAAACTCGTACATAAATAGACATTCTACTCTTCATAGTGCAGTTGAATTTACTTTGTGAAAATTTACAGAAAATAAAAGAGAGAAAGAGGGGAGCAGTCACAGGCCCTTTTGTGTTCAGGCTTACAAAAATAATTATTATTCTTTACAGAGCTGCCTCTGCATGGAGGCCCAAGGGCTTGAGGAAAAACGCATGTGGATTTACAACGTCCAATAATCTATTGCTAAATATTGGTGAAGCTGTCTTCCTACAGTCCGAACAAAGAAATAAAATATAACCCTGAACCATGTTCCTTTTACTCCAAGCTGTATAGTTAACCTATTAGAAGGCAACATAGGATTTTAAACTTTTTGTTCCTTGAGTCCAACAAAATATCTAACTGAGACACAATTATAGACACAGAGAAGGAAAATTCCTACCCGATGTCTTCTTGCTACTGAGAATGGTGAAATTCAGAGACTCACTTTGCTGCAGGTTCGTATTTGCTGGGGGTGCCTTTTACAATTTTGAATACATCAATTTCATGATACAGAATATATTAGCTTTTTATTATCACATAATACTTGAGAAAACGAGCTTTATTTAATTTCATTTTAAAAGATTGATTGATTCACTTAGTTGAAAGGCAGAGCAACAGAGTGAGATGTGACAGACAGAGAAAGATGAGAAAGATTTTCCATCCTCTCAGATGGCCACAACCGCTGGGGCTGGGCCAGGCAGAAGGGAGAAACCAGGAGTCTCCCACATGGGTGGCAGGAGCCCACTACTTGGGCCATCCTCTGCTGCTCTCCCAGGCCCTTTAGCAGGGAGCTGGGTAGGAAGTAGAGCAGCCAGGACTTGAACCAGCCCTCTGATATGGGATATCTGTGTCACATATCACAGTCCAATCCACTGTGCCACAATGCCAGCCCAAGGCAACCAACTTCACAAAGAGTCTCCAAGTCTTTGCATAGCTCAATCTTGGAGGTTCAAGTCCAAGATCAGGAGGTCACTTTGGTTTGGCTTCCGTGAGAGTGGTGGCTGGCAGTGGTGGAGCATGTGTGGAGGGAGCATCCATTGCAAGCCGGGAACAGAGGGAAAGCTGCACCCAACTCAGGCTTTTATAACACCCCTTGAGACCCACCTTCCGAGGGCACGCCTCCCAAAGATCTAAGGACCCCCCACTCAGCCCAACCCTTTCATGTTCTACCACCTCCTGTTAGTATCACCCTGGGGATCACGCCTTTGTCACATGGGCTTCTGGGGGTGCTAACATTGGAACCATAATGGAGAGCCTTGCCATGGCTAAAATAGGGCAGCGCCACATTTGACCTGCCTTACAAGCCATTGAAAGAAAACTGTTTTCAGTCTGGCTGCCACACTCCACAATGTATTTGGATTCAGAACGGCCTAATATAGGCCAAAGACCCCATTTCTAAAACTGTGCTTCTCTATTAATGGAACCATGCTATAACACACAAATCCCTACGGTGCCTTAATTAATGAATGCCTCTCTGATATCAATATTTAGAAACATCCTTGATTCTGTACATCAGAGCTTTGCATCACTGTAAAACAGGTAAGATTTCCGGAGGGTGACATGTAGGAATTTCTTCTATAAAGTGGCAAACAGTAGCCGGGAAAGAGGAAAGAAAAACAGAAAACCAGTAGTGGCATTTTCCACCAGGTTGGGTGATTAGAATTTATAAAACTTTACAAAAAGTACTTGAGCACCTGTGCCCACACTCCTGTGTTCCCCCAGGTATTCACAGAATCCAGGTTCGACGGCATCTGCAAGAGGGAGTCTTCTAACAATGAGGCAGAGAGAGAATGGTCGCAGAGAACCGGTGAGACACCAGGCTTTCTAGGGAACAAAAGTAGGATGGCTGGGCCATGGAGCACACCTGCCGAAACCTGTGATTACGTCATTATTGCAATGCCAGTCTGAAGTGGGTTAGTAATTTCCACACCAACATTCAGTCCCTCAGGCATGGAAATAGCACAGGTGGCTGGTGGGATTCACCGGGGCTGGGCTCCTGTAGGCAGATGCTGAGACAGGTGGGAAAGCCAACGACGCCCAGCATATCTGAAATAGACTGAGGTAGTGATGGCCCAGGAATCGAAGCTGGTATGGGGGAAGGGAAGACTAAAAGGCCTAAGAAATAGGTATTTCAATCTGTGATTTGTGAAGTGATGAGTTCCTAGGGGTCAAGGGTAGCAGGATGTGACCATGGCATGGGTGCTGGGTGCTGTGGAGGAATGGAGGGAAGCCCAAGAATAGGAGGTCAGGCAGCTGAGATGTGATTGGCTGTTGGGTGCTCTTCAAGGGCAGTGGCAGGAGGCAAATGGAGGGGAGCCCTTTGGTCTGGGTGAGCAGGAAGCACGTGGGTGGTCAGCAGATCCATGGTTGATGGGGTGGGTGTAAGTGGATGGGGTGTGTAGTGTGAACCTAAGAGAAGTAGCTTTTCCTATTTTTTAAAAAATTTATTTTTATTTATTTTCTTTTAAAATTTTTATTTATTTCCATCGTAACTGTATCTGAAAGGCAGACATACACAAACACACACACATTAAGAGAGAGAGGGAGAGAGAGAGAGATGATGATGATGACAGATCAATCGATCTTCCATCTGCTGGTTGACTCCTCAATGCCTGCAAACAGCCAGGCCTGGGCCAGACAGAAGCCCGGAGCCAGGATCTCAATTCAGATCTCCCATGAGGTGGGCAGGGACCCAAGTCCTAGGGCCATCACTGCTTCTTCTCAGGGTGTGCATTAGCAGGGCGCTGGACTCGGAAGCAGAGCAGGGTCTCTAACACACCCAGGCTCTCTAACATGGACCGTGGGATCTCAGTGGGTGTCCTAACTACCGAGCTGAAAGCACACCACAGGGAAGAGCTTTTCCTCTGAGGGTGGAGTGAAGAAAGGCTCTGGGGTGGCCCAGGAGAGCAAGACCACCACACGCCGGGAGGGGTTCTGCTTCCGGATCTCAGGGGCCTGTGTGGCTGAGCAGAACCCTTGCTCTTTCTACACGTGGGAGGTGCACTGTGCCTGTAGCAGTTACGGCGTGTGGGACTAACCCAAAACCTTGAGTACCCAATGCTGAGAAATAAAATCAGAATTCATTTTCCCCAAGCATGAAAATATATGGATGCTTGCTTTTACAGACAACAGGAACACTATAGGATTTAGGGAAGATTGAGGTCTACACGGACTATGGAAGATACGGAAATGCAATCTCTTGTCTTCATGTCCTAGCAACAGAAGATGCTGGATTTAGTGACCCATACTACCTCAGTGTCCTTGGCTATAGAATGGGAACAGTAACCACTGAGCAAGATACAATCATTGTTAAGGCAAATAGGAACAGATTAAGACTGTGTGGCAACGCTCCACCACCTTGTCTTCCTTATGGCCAGATTTAGCGACAGCCACTTTGAAAAGAAAGAACACACGCGCGCGCGCACACACACACACACACACACACACACGGTTTGCGGCACAAGAAACCCATGTTACTTCTGGGAAACAAGACCTCCTCCCTCACTTCGCCAGGCAATGAGCCGAGCACAGCGCTGGTACAAAATCCAGGGGTCTAACAGGATGCCGTGCTCGGGCTGCGGAAGCCACTGGTCAGATCCGGCAGGTGGTCTTTGGGCGGAAGCCATCGTGGCTTCCACCTGCGGACAGCAGAGGTGGGAGGTGGTGAGTTTCATGGTCAAGCCACAAGCTCACTCCCCCCGAGAGCAGAAGGTTCCACTAGCCTCCGTGCTGGAGGCCAGGGCTCCCAGACGCTGCTAGGAGCAAGGCGGCTCCATCCGGAAGGAGCTGGGCCAGCGCGCACACACGCCTCCCGCCTCCAGGCCCGGAGCGTCTCTGAGCAGCCTGGAAAGAATGAGTGGATGCTGAGGAGGTTTTCACTAGCCCGCAAGGGAAGGAAGAAATCCTGTGGAATGGGGAAGGCTGCAGACAGTGAGCAGACGGGGAGAAGGCACTCGGGGAGAGGAGTGAGGCCGGCCCCGTCGCCACGCGCTCCCTGATGGAAGCTGAGACAGGAGAGAGGAGATCGGGGAGACCGGGAGAGAAGGAAGGTGGGGGAGAGGGGAGAAGAGGACCAGATCTGGGGAGGGGCTGTGGTGGGGGACTGGGGGAGAAGCCTGGGAGAACCCCAACAGGAATCCTACTGGAAGTCCGCCGATCATGGTCTGCTCCTCAAGAGGACTGACGCCAGGTACCTGTTGGTTGGGTTCCATCGGTGGAGCTTGGGACTTTTTAAGATTTATTTATTTATTTTTGACAGGCAGAGTTAGACAGTGAGAGAGAGAGACAGAGAGAAAGGTCTTCCTTCCGTTGGTTCAACCCCCAAATGGCCGCCACAGCCCATGCGTTGCGCCGTTCCTAAGTCAGGAGCCAGGTGCTTCTCCTGGTCTCCCATGCGGGTGCAGGGCCCACCACTGCACTCCCTGGCCACAGCAGAGAGCTGGACTGGAAGAGGAGCAACCGGGACAGAATCTGGCACCCCAACTGGGACTAGAACCCAGGGTGCCGGCACCGCAGGCGGAGGATTAGCCTCGTGAGCCACAGCGCCAGCCAGATTTATTTATTTGAAAGGCGGATTTACTGAGGCAGAGAGACACACAGAGAGAGAGAGAGAGAGAGAGAGAGAGAGAGAGAGAGAGAGAGAAAGGTCTTCCATCTGCTGGTTCACTCTGCAAATGACAGCAAAGGCCGGAACTGAACTGATCCAAAACCAGAAGCTTCTTTCGGGTCTCCCATGTGGGTGCAGGGGCCCAAGGACCTGGGCCATCTTCCACTGCTTTCCCAGGCATAGCAGAGAGCTGGATGGGAAGTGGAGCAGCTGGGACTTGAATCGGCACCCGTATGGGATGCTGGCACTGCAGGTGGCGGCTTTACCCATTTGGCCACAGCGCTAGCCACAGCTTGTGATCCTGCATGGATGATGATGGCCCCAGTGTGGGAGAGTGTGGGGACCTTCCTCTGTGACTCAGTTCCTTCTCTCTCCCTCCATTCATCCCTCCTACCCTCCCTCCTTCCTGTCCCTCTGAACTTCCTCTCTCCATTGTTCCCTCCTCTCCTTTCCAGATCTCTCTCTCTCTCTCTATGTCACTCTGCCTTTCAGATAAACAAATACATCTTTTTAAACATTTGAAACATAAAAGACGCCCTTTGAGAGTCTTTGAGCTCCCTATTCACCTATGTTCTACCCCTTGTGAAATGGAACCAGAAATAATAGGACACTTTTTTTTTTTTTTTGACAGGCAGAGTGGACAGTGAGAGAGAGAGACAGAGAGAAAGGTCTTCCTTTGCTGTTGGTTCACCCTCCAACGGCTGCCGTGGACAGCGCGCTGCGGCCGGCGCACCGCGCTCATCCGATGGCAGGAGCCAGGTGCTAGGTGCTTTTTCCTGGTCTCCCATGGGGTGCAGGGCCCAAGCACTTGGGCCATCCTCCTCTGCACTCTGGGCCACAGCAGAGGGCTGGCCTGGAAGAGGGGCAACCGGGACAGAATTCGGCGCCCCGACCGGGACTAGAACCCGGTGTGCCGGCGCCGCAAGGTGGAGGATTAGCCTGTTGAGCCACGGTGCCGGCCTAATAGGACACTTTTAAATGTGCCCTAAGGGGCCTAAGTAGGCTGTGGATGGCTAAGCCACGGCCTACATGATGGCATCTCATAAAGGCAACAGTTCCAGTCCCGGCTGCTCCACTTTTGATCCAGCTTCGTGCTAATGGCCTGGGAAAGCAGCAGAGGATGGTCTAAGACCTAAGTTCTTGGGCCCTTGAACCCTCATGGGAGGCCTGGATGAAGTGGCCGGGCCCAGTGCTGGCTGTTGTAGCCATTTGGGGAGTGAACCAGTAGATGGAAGATATCTTTCTCTCTCTCTCTGTAATTCTGCCTTTCAAATAAAATAAATATTCTTTTTAAAAAAGTGTCCTGAAAAAAACTGGACACCACAATCAGACGTGGCAAAGAATATAAAGAAGTGGAGACATGAACAGGCGGGGGGTGGGGGGAGAATAAAAACCCATCAAACCTGTGTTAGTGAATGAGCATAGTCAGGGAAACCTAAAAGAACAATAAGAAAACAGAGGTTTGTATTTATAATGGAATATAATGCAATCAGTACAATCGATAAAACAGCATGGGATTACCACAACAGTAAATGGAACTGTGGGACAGAATGGAGATCTCTTAAAGCAATCCTCAAATACACAAGAATTTAGTATCTGACAAGATTGACAGATTTTGTGAATAAGTATTGAGTCATACAATAAATAGTAGTGAGTGGCTGGGATCCCATATGAGCACCAGTTTGAGTCCCGGCTGCTCCACTTCTGAATCGATTCCCTGCTAATGCACCTGGGAATGCAAGAGAAGGTGGCCCAAGTACTTGGACCCTTGCCACCCGTGTGGGAGACCTATATGGAGTTCTAGGCTCCTGGCTTCAGCCTGGCTCAGCCCTGGCCATTTGGGGAGTGAACCAGCAGATGGAAGATCTGTCTTTGCCTCTCTGTCTGTAACTCTGCCTTTCAAGTAAATACATAAATAAACAAAATTTTTTTAAATAAAATAAAGTATGGTGCCCAATGAAACAGAAAAGTGGGTAAAGAATATGAAAGGCCAATTTTCAAAAGTTTAAGAACCAAAAACACACCTTAAATTTTCAGCTGGATTAGTATGTAAAAGAATAAAGAGTTTAACAATTAAATATTACATGAGGGAACTTCTAAAGGCTCATGGAAAAACAAAACTGAAAGATAACTTTATCTTGGTGGAAAAAGTTGTGAAATCCATGGATAGTTTTTTTCTTAATATGCATTTCCAAGACTTTTGAAGACCCTCATATGTGTGGTTTTCAAAAATTTTTTGTATCAATATAGATTTATCTTTTAACTTCATTTCTACAAATTTTTAAAAAATATTTATTTATTTACTTATTTATTTGAAAGAAAGAGTTACAGAGAGGTAGAGGTAGAGGTAGAGGCTGAGAGAGAGAGAGAGAGAGAGAGGTCTTCTATACGCTGGTTCACTCCCATGGTTGCAACAGCCGCAGCTGGGCTGATCTGGAGCCAGGAGCCAGGAGCTTCTTCCAGGTCTCCCACATGGGTGCAGGAGCCCAAGTCTTGGGCCATCTTCCATTGCTTTCCCAGGCACATTAGCATGGAGCTGGATCAGAAGTGGAGCAGCCAGAACTCGAACAGGCACCCATATGGGATGCCAGCACTGCAGGCGGTGGCTTTACCCATTATGCCACAGGGCCAGCTCCCATTTCTACAAATTGTAAAAGTATCCTTGCATATCTCTTATCGAATTTGCAACTTTTCATCAGTTATAATCTCAAGTATTTCTCAGGTTTGGAGAATGGCCGTTTTCTGATACTACTCATAGGAGTATATATGCTAGTCTTTCTTCAGAGCATTTTATTCGTTAATGTGAAAAGTCTAGAAATGCTCTAACTTTGAGCAGTAATTCCACTTCTTTGTTGTTGTTGTTGTTGTTTTGTGACAGAGTTACAGAGAGAGGGAGAGACACAGAGAGAGAGTGCGGGGCATGAGTACGGCCATGGTGCAGCCAGGCCAGGCCCGGGGGCTCCGTATGCGCGGGCACCCCCGCCCAAGCTGCGTGGGACGGAACCACGTGGAGCCGAGCCCGTGAACCAACCCGAACCAGGGCCCGAGGAGCCAGCCGGCAGGTGTCCCGGGGATGGCAGCGCAGGGAGGACCCCGGCGTGTGCGCACGTGGCCCCCGGCGTGTGCGCATGTGGCCCCCGGACTGGGCGGCGCCAAGGAGGGGCAAAGAAGATGGCGCCCAGAGGAAGTAAGATGGGCGGGACTCAAGCTAATTGGCTACGCAACATCAGGGGAGGTAACAAGACTAGTATAGACATATGGCTAGTCCTATAGAAATCCCCCCGTAAAGTGACCTTTAAAGTGATTGGTTGGTTCTTAGTCCTGCCCCAATGACTCTGCAGTTTTGTGCTATAAAAGGTTTGGTTTCACATGGAATAAATGAGTCCTCGCTAGACTTGGCTCCCCGCTGCGTCTGATTGTCTCCGGGATCGGGAGGCTGGGGAACGGGCGAGCGGTACACTCACCTTTCCTCGGACCCAGTCCATCCTTGTACGGGTGGACTCAGACCCTGCAAGAGAGGTCTTCCATTTGCTGGTTCACTCCCCAAATGGCCACAACTGCCAGAGCTGAATAAGCCCAAAGCCATGAGCCAGGAGCTTCTTCCTGGTCTCCCAAATGGGTGTGGGGGCCCAAGCACTTGGGCCATCTTCTACTGCTTTCCCAGGCCATAGCAGAGAGCTGGATCAGAATTGGAGCATCCAGGATTTGAACTGGCACCTATATGGGATGCCAGAGCCACAGTGCCGGCTCCAGTAATGCCACTTCTTAATAAAGCCTTTCCCTCCTTGAAAGACCAAGTGGCTATGCAGGGAGTGACTGGTTTATAGACACACTTGTGTTCATGGCCGTCCGTGACCCTGATGGACAGTCCAGGTCCATGACTCCTGAGTTTTTCGGTCACTGCTCGGGCCGTGGAGGAGAGGGATAGAGGAGTGGTGTGAAGAGACTGAAGCAGAGAGGGTACAGGCACCAGCTAAAAGAGGACTCCATGGCTGGCACCGCAGCTCAATAGGCTAATCCTCCGCCTGCAGCGCCGGCACACCAGGTTCTAGTCCCGGTCAGGGCGCCGGACTCTGTCCCGGTTGCTCCTCTTCCAGGCCAGCTCTCTGCTGTGGCCCGAGAAGGCAGTGGAGGATGGCCCAGGTCCTTGGGCCCTGCACCTGCACGAGAGAACAGGAGAAACACCTGGCTCCTGCCTTTGGATCAGCGCGGTGCGCCGGCCGCAGCTTGCTGGCCGCAGCTCGCTGGCCGCAGTGGCCATTGTGTGTGTGGGGGTGAACCAATTGCAAAAGGAAGACCTTTCTCTCTGTCTCTCTCTCTCACTGTCCACTCTGCCTGGAAAGAAGGAAAGAAAGAGAGAGAACTGCATCTCACTGTGCTCCTGCCTATGGGACCTGCAGGGAGCTCTCGCGTCCAGTGCCCCAGAGCCCAAGGAGCAATGCCTGGTGGTCTAGACCTCAAGTGGGAAGCTTGCTCATTAAGCACTGCTTCTGGAACGTGCTTCTCCCTGATAAGCCAATCCCTGGGTGGCTCCCGTTCATTAATCAAGGCCTCTGGCAACTTCTCACACTACCACTCTGATGACGGGAAAATTAGTTGTGTTTCTAGAAAAAGTGGTTTCTCCACTGCCTCAGCCCCACACCGACCTTATTGTTAGGATCTTCTCCTTCTCATTTACTTATTTATTTGAGAGGCAGAGCTCGGGGGGTGGAAGGTAGAGAGAAAGAGAAAGTGAGGGAGAGAGAACTCTGTCCTGATTCAGCTTTCTGTGGATGTGCCTGGGAGGCAGCACATCTTTAAAACAGGCGGCTGTCTTTAAAAAACAGCATAAAGTGTGTTCTTAGAAAATTTTAAAAATTCATTAAAAACTTAAAAGTTTGTGAAAAATGAATGAAAAGATAGTTTAATTTACCTTAATTCAACATTGCACAATATAAACATGTACTGAAATATCAAAATAATCAATAAATATGTATACCTCTTGTATGTTAAAAGTTGTTTTTAAAATAAAAAATTTAAAAGACTAGCTTATTTTGGTGCAAAGGTTTTTTTTTAAGAGAGAAATTTTTTTAAAGATTTATTTAAAAGTCGCAGTTGCAGAGACAGAAGGAGAGAGAGAGGGAGAGAGAAATCTTCCATCTGTTGGTTCATCCCCTAGATGACTGCAATGGCTGGGGCTGGGCCAGTCTGAAGCCAGGAGCCAGGAGCTTCATCCTGGTCTCCCATGTGAGTGGCAGGGGCCCAAACTCTTGGGCTATCTTCTGTTGCTTTCCCCAGGCCATCAGCAGGGAGCTGGATTGAAAATGGAATGGCTGCAATTCAAACCGGCAACCCATATGGGACGCCAGCGCTGTAGGCAACAGCTTTTCCTGCTATGGCACAATGCCAGCCCCTGGTGCAAAGGTATTTTGACATCCATTCATAATGTTTTCATCACACACATTTTCCGTGAACTGTTTGAAGATCCCCCATGTAACTTGCTACTTAGACTCACTCTTGTGTTTCTGATCTTCATCCATTGCGTTGCAGCTAGGTGTGGTTTGTATTGATTCATGCTGTTTAGCCTCACGTGATCACATTATCTATTATAGTATCACACGATTACATTTTCTATTTATCCCTTTTTGAAAACCCATTCTGCTGCTGCTGAGCAGTTAAGTTGCTTTTGGTCTCTGGTGAATGGAATAGCACTGTTATAAACATTCTTGTACATATTTACTGGCACATGTGTGCCAATAGTTTCTCCAGGGTAAACCCTGAGGAGTGGAATTTCTGAGTCATGGGGTATGGACATCTTCAACCTTATTAGGGAATGACAAGGCGGTTTGCTAATTCACTTTCTCACCAGCAGTCTCTGACGCTCCACGTGAGTGCATGTGTAGTTACGCTTTATGTGCAAGGCGATTACACACTGTGATGCCTTTCCTCTTTGGTCCTGTGGATCCATGAACGCCAATAGTAGCCAAGTTACCCACGTTCCAGATTAAGTCTAACTCTGCCAACGGTGGATGTCTAGGGCATCCTCACCTAACAGGTGGCCATTTCCCTAATTCATTGCTAAAGAGAAGAAGCAATTTTGAATAATTAAGATAATTTTGTAATGCATAAAATATTTATTGCACTGGACAATATTTTCAGAAAACAACAAAATATGTATTGACAACTCTGCCACTCAACAAATCATAGTTTTTCTGCTTCCTTCCATAACTAGCTGAAATGACTAATTTTTTACATAATTATGGGAGTCACAGCACAGATGTGATTCTGTGTTTTGCTCTATTTCCTTAGCAATGTATCATGAATATGTTTTCATACCACTACATAAGTTTCCTAATAATTATTTTGTTCAATGTGTAATAGTTTTCTAATAGTGTCAGCTACATGGGAGATACTTGGAGTGCATTTTTGTGTCCTCCAATTCTGTTCTTTACCCACCACAAGCAATCCCAGATAAATACTTAGTCTAGATAAATGAGCATTCATGCTATCTGAATGCAGCCTCACCCTACAAGAGTGGACTCCAAACCCCTACCATGTAGAAATGCTGGTATTCACTGACTACCAGAGCACGCCATAACTTACTCAGCTGTTCCCTAGCTGGAGAACCTGCAGATCCTTTCAAATTCTTTGAAATTTTAAACCATGCCCAGTCACATTGCCGTTTTTCTTCCTTAGTATAAATTCTTATAAGAAGGCTTAATTCATCAAAGATGGAAATTTTTTCCTGAATCTCCATGCACATGATAATTATTCAAAAGGTTCACGAGGGGCCAGTGCTGTGGTGTAGTGGGTAAAGATGCCACCTGCAGTGCCAGCACTCCATATATGGGCACTTCTTTGAGTCCTGGCTGCTCCACTTCCTATCCAGCTCTCTGCAGCTCTCTGCTGTGGCCCGGGAAAGCAGTAGAAGACGACCTAAGTCCTTGCAGCTGTGTGGGACCCAAGGAAGTTCCTGGCTCCTGGCTTCTGATCGGCACAGCTGCAGCTGTTATGGCCATCTGGAGAGTGAACCAGTGGATGGAAGACCTCTCTCTGTCTCTCCCTTTGTCTCTCTGTAATTCTGCTTTTCAAATAAATAAATCTTTAAAAAACAAGTTCATGAAAAATGTGTATTATGGAAAAACTATGCACAGATTTCAAATTTCTTGCACTAAAACATACATCTTTTCCTTGAACTTTTTGAAGTGTCCCTATACAATACTAACACACTTTACCAAACTGGTGTTCCAATGTGTGTCTGCACCACAGATGTACAAATGCTGTGTTAATCAATACCTTTAGTTGTAAGCTAAGACATTTATTGGTCCTTGCAAGAACCAGAGAGTACACGTGGGAAGGCCATCCATGATAGAGGATGTCATGTCACCCCGTGAGATTGCAAAGAGGAGACACCACCACAGCTCATCTTCTGAATCCGGGCACCGGCTGCTGCCGGAAATCCTGTCCTCGAGGCTGGACACCTCTGCTGTCGTTTCCATCGAAAGTGAATTCTGTGCCTTGGTGTCTCCTTTCCCTCTCATATCTAAGTCTCAATGGACCATATTTGATCAGCGAAGGCTTGGTTACAAGTCTATACTGTTGCAAAGAAGGCTGGGAAAATGAGTTCTGTATTTTTTTTCTTAAGAGGCAGAACTCATTATTTGGGGACTTAGGCTGATAAAATAAGCTTGTTCAAAAGTCATTCGTGGCTACTGACATGATGCGTGTCTACAGCCACCTTCTGTAACTCTGCCAGCACTAAACAATTGCATTGCTTTTGCTAATCAGATTTGAAAATTTTAAAAAATTTATCCGATTACTAATTACATTTCCCTTCCAGTTTTGTGGACTAATTTTCTATCTACTCACAGCAACCATTAATTCACCTTCCTTATTACTTTTCCTATTAGAAACATCTATGAAGATATTTGTTAGTATGTTTCCTAAGGATGTCCAACAACCTTTCTATACGACGAAGACTAACCTAGTTTGTCAGTGCTTCAGTCATTCAGCATCTACATGCCACAGTGATTTCTGGGCAGAGAGAAGGCCAGTGGGCTCAGCTTGTCCTACGCCAGCCCTTGTGCCATTTCATTTCTGATTTGATTTATTTAGTAAAGATTTATTTATTTATTTGAAAGTCAGAGTTACACACAGAGAAAAGAAGAGGCAGAGACAAAGAGAGAGAGGTCTTCCATCCACTGGTTCACTCCCCTGTTGTCTGCCATGGCCAGAGTGGCACCGATCTGAAGCCAGGAGCCAGGAGCTTCTTCCAGGTCTCCCACACAGGTGCAGGGGCCCAAGGACCTGGGCCATCTTCTGCTGCTTCCCCAGGCCAAAGCAGAGAGCTGGATGGGAAGGGGAACAGCCGGGATCGAACCGGTGTCCATATGGGATGCTGGCACTGCAGGCAGCGGCTTTACCCAGTGTGCCACAGTGCCAGCCCCCATTTCTGTGATTTTATTTATTCCAAGAAGCAGCTGGTCTCTGTCTCCGTGTGTTGACATATACTCAGAGAATTTCAAGTACCTCCAAAAAGAGACAAAAAGATGGATCAAAAAAATCACAAATATTTGTTTTATGCCTTTGGACATGCCACAAGTGCAGTTATTTTGGGAAGCATAAAAACACAAGGCCTTTATGTGGTTGAGCTAGATGCTCATTTCTCAGATGGGATTTTTTTTAAACAAGAAAGACTTGACCTTGACAGTTTTGTCTCATCTACATTGTGGATTGAGGAAACAGGCAAGGGAGATTATATTTGTTCTTTATGTCTAATCTTTCATCCAAAGGATTCATTAACTTAAACACCTTGATCTCACACTAAACAGCCCTAATTCTCCACTCCATAAACAACCATTTTACGTATGGAAAATAACCCAGCCAAGCAATTTTTGTCAAGGTATAAGCAGTTTAACAACAAAGTAAAGAACTGGTACTTCTCAGTTTTGGTCCTGTATTGTACTATTTCCTAAGCCCTTTATGCAAAATTGGGCTACTGCCCACTCACATGCTGAGGAACCAGGGCATTAGACAGCATTTTTGGGGAGCCCCAGGCCACACTCTTTTCTCCTCTACCAATAAAACTTAAGTAGGTGCAAGTTAGCTCGCATAGAGCACTGGGCAAATGTCACAGTCCTTCTGGAACAACCTGCCCTGTGCTCTCTGACACTTGTGGGTTTGCCCTTGCTAAGGCCGCCCATGTCTCTGAAAGGACTTTGGCGGGTGAATGGTACTTTCCGCTGCTTGGTGAGTTGTGTACTCCCATGGATAATAAAAATAAATCCAACCAACATGATTGCCTTTCAGAGAAGGGGTGGCAGGGCAGGGAGCAGCCAATCAGAAGTATCTGGAGCACCAAATTGTGCCCCAGAGGAGTCATCTCGCATATCCTTGATTCTGTTTCCATGGTAGTAAGGGCTGCTTGGGATATTCAAAGGCAATTTAAATGCATTTAGGCCACAGCTTACAAGGGGATAATCTTAGGAAAATCAGAAGTGAGTAAACATTAACAGCTAGTAAAATAAGCAGCATTAAAAAACCACACGCCATCTTGCTTGCTTTTCTGTTTAGTGAAAAAAATTTTTTTTGACATCTGGAAACTATGTGTGCTTCCAACTTGGGCTTGATGGTGACTCATTTCAAGACGGTGCCACAATTGCCATATGCTAGGATACAGAAATACGAGGCTGCTTGTTTTTAAAAATGAATTTTAAGCACAAAGGTATGACTTTGCATTACTGAGTTCCCCAGGACCAGCTTGGGGAGTGTACAGATGGGCACGGCTGGGGCCCCCGCCTTCTGGAAATACAGCTCCTCCCTGATCAGTCAGGGCCAGGTTCATTTCTGTAGGCTCTGGTGACTCGCCCGTCTTTCGGGGTCTCCAGGGGACATGTGAAGGCACCTGCAACCTCATGAGTTGTCTGTGGGGGAGGGACCTGGAAGGCAGACTCCAGGTGGGCACAGAGGAAGGTAGAGGCGGTGAAAGAAGGAAGCAAGAACAGCAAAATAAAAGCATAGCAAAACACAACATTTTCTATTTTTCCCCCTGGGGCACAGCGTGACTGTGGTAATGGGACAAAGGCCTCCTTCGGGTCCACTGATTTTCTAGCTTTGTTTAACAAATACTTTCTTAGTACTTGCTATGGGTTAGACACCATTCTGTGTACTTTATAAATATTAACTCATTTATTCCTTATAACAATCTCGTAAGAGTTAGGTGCTTTTAATTGTTTCATTTTATTTAAAAGAAAGAGAGAAAAAGGATAGACAGAAGGGAGGTCCCCCGCCTGCTAGTTCCCTCCCCAGGTGCTGGCAACAGCTAGGGCTGGGCCAGGTCGAAGTCAGGAGTCAGAAACTCAATCCAGGCAGCTGGAATCAGAAACACAGCCTGGACCCCAGACATCTGGAGATGTGATACAGGTGTCCCAAGTGGCATGTTCACGGCCATGTCAAATGCCTGCCCCAGGATTCTAGGTGCTCTCATTATCTCTGGTTGGTAGATGAGGAAACACACACGGAGGTTGAAACAGAGGGTCCCCAAGTTTCCGAGGTTGTGAGCTGATAAGTGGCACAGCTGAGACTCTAGATCTGGGTTACTAGGTCCTAGAACCCTACCCCACTCCTTGCTGTTCCACTCTGCTGGTGTTGAAACCCTGTATCTGTCAGCTCTCTTGGAAAGCTTTGGTATTAGGGAATGCGGATGAGAAGAGAGGTCGGTTTAATGGTAACCACCAGCTCACGAACTCAGCTTTCAGCTGGGGATTTACAATGTCTGCAGAGCCCTGGAATTCCAGCCCTTCGTCTGCTTTGTGTAACATTTGAGAGAGCTGCAGCCAGCGGCTCACTCCCTCTGCATGCATCTTTGAATGGAGACTTGATGTTGATCAGATAGGAATTTTAATTTTCAAATAAAAGAGAAATTCAACTTTCCCAGGGGGCATTTGGCCATTAGCTCCATGGCTTGTGAAGGAAATCTCACTGGTTGGCCATTTGGAAGGAGAATAGTGGAGTGGGAGAAGAAAGGAGGGGACTGAAAGTAGTTGGTGACATCTGAAACCATGTGGCTTAGCATGCTGGGAATTCTCTTGGCTTGCCTTGGGAAGGTAGCCTGACCCTTCTCCAATGAGAGATGTGAGTTATTCATGATTTCCAGCTACACAATTGCTTCATTATGTCCACACCCACATTTTTCTCTTCATAGCCAAAGAAAAGGCCCGTTGTTGATAGCAAGTCGCCACCTGAAAAGGAGAGTATCGTTATTCACCTGAAGTATCTTGGGCTGTCCTGAGCATCAGTATGTTTTATCTGAGACTGGAAAGCCATGTTCAGTCACTCTGTATATAAGAAAAGGTATTAAATCTTTCTAGGTATTAAAATACCTAGATCTTTACAGATGTTCACTCTCCAAAGGCATTAAAAAATAGCCCATTTGCAACCCTCAAAACCTGTGTTGTAATTTTTAAAATGTTACACGTTTTTGCACACTGGTGAGTTGATTCACAGAAACCTGGGTTTAAAGCTTTTGAGACCATTGCGTGCCAGCGTCTTCATGGGGAGCGATTCTGGTCTCCAGAGGCTGTTTGGCAATGTCTAGAGATCCTTGTGATGATCACAACCAGTAGTGAGGTGATGCTGTTAGTGGCGTCTAATGGGCTGAAGCCAGGGATGCTGCTAGACATCTTTTGATGCACCAGACAGCCCTGCAACAAAGAATTACCTAGCCCAAAATGTTAGTCATACTGATGCAGAAACCCTGCAGTAGAGAGCTTTTTTAAAAGATTTATCCATTAATTTATTTATTTGAGAGGTAGAGTTACAGACAGGGAGAGAAAGAGAGAGAGACAGAGACAGAGAGAGACAGAGACAGAGAGAGACAGAGAGAGAACATCTGCATTTGATAGTTCACTCTCCAAAAGCCTGCAATAGCCAGAGCTGGGCCAGGCTGCAGCTAGGAGCTGGGAACTCCCATGGGGGTGGCAGGAATCCAAGTACTTGAGCCATCACTGCTGCCTGCCAGGGTGCGCATCAGCAGGAAACTTGAATTGGAGGCTGAGCCAGGACTCAAACTCAGGCACTCTGATGTGGGAAGTGGGTGTTCCAAGCAGCATCTTAACCATCCCTGGACCTGTTTAAAACCAACTATGCCCCTGTTTAAAAACTTGGTAATGCTGTGATAATGTTTCTCAGAGCAGATCACTGGACTAATAGTAGTTTGTATCATTCAATTTCGTGCTCTCCAGCACCAAGAAATCCTAAATAGTCACAGGTAGTAGCACCTTTTGTAGGAAGGGTAGCCCATGTCATGGTCTTTGATGGACTTTGCACTTAAGCATCAGCTCTTGGTATGTGTGGTCTTCTTTAAACTTCAGTATACTTCTCTGAAGAGACTGATTTTTAAAAAGACTTCCTTATTTATTTGAAAGAATTAATGGTGGGGGCTGGATGGAGAGCTATTCTGTCCACTGACTCCCTCCCTAAATGGCTGCAACAGCCAAGGCTGGGACAGGCTGAAGCCAGGAGGTAGGAGCTTCTTCTGTGTGAGTGCAGGTGCCCAGGGACTTGGTCCATCTTCTGCTGCTTTAGCGGGGAGCTGATCAGAAGTGGAGCAGCTGGGACTTGAACTGGTGCCATATGACATGCTGGTGTTGCACAGTGCCAGCCTTGAAGACAGTGATCTTAACATGTTTATTTGGCTAATACAAAATGAAATATCAAAAACATGTGCTGTGTTGCCTAGCATAGATTGAATTAATACTATTCTCTTCTCCCTGCTTATGCTTCCTAGAGAAAACACTTCCTTTTCTAGCTCCTAAACACCCTTTGGAAGTATTGGACACTGGGTTTCTGTCCTTTCCCCCCATCTGTCACAAGAGGACTCCACATCTGATTAGCGAAATTTGAGGAAAGCGTATTTGGTAGGGTCCATGGGTTCACACAGAACTTTTGCACAAATGACACAAAAGGTCCCCCTCCGAGTGGACGTAGCCATTGGACCAACGCTGACATCCCGTATGACAGAGCTGGTTCAAGACCCAACTGCTCTGCTTCCAATCCAGCTCCCTGCGAATGCACTTCAGAATGCAGAGGACAATGGCCCAAGTACTCGGGCCCATGCTACCTCTGTGGGAGACCTGGATGGAGTTTCGGGCCTGTGGCTTCCTGCTGGCTCTGCTCTGGCTGTTGTGGCCATTTCTGGAGTGACCAGAAGATCTCTCCCTCTGTCATTCTGCCTTTCAAATAAAGTACATAAATCTTTTTAAAAAAAAAAAAAACAAAATGATGGCTCACCCTCCCTTTGCATTTTGTCTTATCAAAACTTCAGCCAGGGTGGGTGTTTAGCCTAGTGATTAAGACCCCAGTTAGGACACTCACATCCCTGCGTTCAGTTCCCACCTCCAGTTCCTGCTAATGTAGGCCCTGGTGATGGCTCAAGTGATTGGGTTCTAACCACCTACATGGAAGAACTAAGTCCCTGGCTCTCATGTTTGACCCAACCCTGGCCACTGTGGGCTTTTGGGGAGTGAACTAGCGGTTGGGAACTCTGTCTTTTATCTCTCTGTCTCTGCCTCTTAAAAAGTATTAAAAAATTGGCCAGCGCTGTGGCTCACTAGGTTAATCCTTTGCCTGCGGCGCCGGTACCGGGGGTTCTAGTCCCAGTCAGGGCACTGGATTCTGTCCCAGTTGCTCCTCTTCCAGTCCAGCTCTCTGCTGTGGCCTGGGAAGGCAGTGGAGGATGGCCCAAGGTCTTGGGCCCTGCACCTGCATGGGAGACCAGGAGAAGCACCTGGCTCCTGGCTTGGGATTGGCGCAGCACATCGGCCATGGCGGCCACTTGGGGGGTGAACCAATGGAAGGAAGATCTTTCTGTCTCTCTCTCTCTCTCACTGTCTAACTCTGCCTAGGGATTTTTTTTTTTTTTTTTTTTTTGCTATGTAAAAGCTAGTCATGCACTAGTATCTTTTTATTGCTGTTTATTTTTTCTTATAAATCAAACTTTGAGCTGTATTTCATCAAAACAGCCATATTAATGCTGTTACCACGTTGGATATAACACTTTGCTGGCTGACTCTCAACCAACCACAATTTTACGTGCTTTGATAGAATCATGATATTTTCACAGTGGGAGAACTGATCATTGTAGTCAACCAGGCTAACAGCTTAAATTTTGTCTGAAGAAAATAGTTTATCCTATGAGCATGAATTAGCATAAAATGTACAGCTGGCGATGTCGGAAAGGAAGCATTTACTAAAATTTATTTCTGGGGTTGCCAAGGTGGAAAAACAGCCCGTATTTACTCTGATGAGAATTGACTCGGTCTTCCAGTCTATCTCAATCTCTCTCTCCTTCTTCCCCATCTCTATTTGTTCTTTGTCTCTGATTCTTTTTATTTGCTTATGTTTTAGAGCTATCTTCCACCCACTAGTTCATTCCCCCAATGCTTGCAAAAGCCAGGGATGGGCCAAACCAAAGCCAAAAGCATGGAACTCAGTCTGGGTCTCCCATGCTGGAGCAGGGACCCGATTATTGGAGACATTTTGGCTGCTTCCTGGGCTGGGGGAGGGAATGGAGCTGGGACTTGGACCTAGACACTGTGATGTGGGATGAGGGCCTCACGAGTGGCTTAACTGCTGGGCCAAACTGCAGCTTGCCCTCCCTGATTCTTTGTTAACACATCGGAATTGACATTTTAAACTTACAATTTTCAAAGCTAGAAAATCAAGGCTTCTTTTGGAGGAAGAACATTGCTCTGATCAGTTAGACAGGCACACGGGGAATATTCCGAAGCTCAGATGTCCTGATGTCCACACATCTTTCATTGCAATTAAGAGAAAAACAACAAAAACTCTATTTAAATCCTTGGGACACACCTACTGAGCAATAAACAGAAATCAACCAGTAGAGGGCGGTGTTGACTCACTCGTGGAGGCCGCCAATAGAGAAGGCGAATTAAGTGATGTAAATTGTTCAATATGTATGCAGATCAGATGATTCTTAATACTGAAACATCATATTAATTCACATTTAACTGAATCAGATTTTGTGATAATTAGCCCAGGGAGTTAATTCGATAATAGAAAACACACCCTAGCCTGGAAGTTGTTTCTTCTCCCTCCGTTGACTTTGGAACACCTTTCAAGGGCTCTCAGCCTCAGTTTTCTCATCCGGAAAGTGGCACATTAGGTGCCGATGAAGGCTGAGTTTCCTTTGGCCTTCAGAAGCACTTACTCCGTGAGAGCACGCTGATTGAGTCTGTAAAAGCGACTTCTTGGGGAGGTTTGAAGTGGTAAGTGGCAGGTCTCATCACTCCCACGCCTGGCAGGGCTCTCCAGGAAGCAAATGGGCCAGGGCGTGTGTGGCGTGGGAAACACCCGGCACTGGCCCTCTTCACTTTGGAAGTTCTGAGAGCATAGCAAGAACGCAGCTT
This sequence comes from Sylvilagus floridanus, assembly GCA_949820135.1. Classification (NCBI taxonomy): domain Eukaryota; kingdom Metazoa; phylum Chordata; class Mammalia; order Lagomorpha; family Leporidae; genus Sylvilagus; species Sylvilagus floridanus. Next base: position 14,333,629 of record OX463228.1, on the reverse strand, counting down.
GAGTTTGGTGCAGATACTTGATGTACCTTAGTGAGTCAGAGGCAGGAGTGATTCTCTCTCCTAAGAGACAACCATCCTACTGCCTGGGGGCTGGTTCTTCCCCCTTCCTGGCCACAGAGGCCTCTTCCTGCCAGTCTCCTCACTTTCATTGCCACATGGAACTTCTACTGTAAGGGCCCGATAGTGAGGGGCTGGAGCTCAGGCACAGAGGGTGAAGCCCCTTCCTGCAGTGTCAGCATCCCATGTGGGTACTGGTTCAAGTTCCGGCTGCTCCACTTCTGATCTAGCTCCCTGCTAATGTGCCTGGGAAGCAATGAAAGATGGTCCAAATGCTTGGGCTGCTGCAGCCACGTGGTAGACCTGGAGGAAGCACCTGGCTCCTGGCTCTGGACTGGCTGAACCCTAGCTATTGCAGCCATTTGGGGAGTGACCGGCAGGTAGAAGATCTCTCTCTCTCTCTCTCTCTCTCTCTCTCTCTCTCTCTCTTTCTCTTTCAGCCTTTCAAATAAATCATGATTTTTTTAAAAAATAAAGAGCCAGAGAGTGAATATATGATTCTGTGTGGGTCTGTCCCAGCAATCTTCTCTGGTGTTATATTGCAAAAACCACAGTGTTAATTGTCAATTTCTGGGTAACAACTTATCCCAACACTCAGAGGCTTAAAATGTTACACATGTGTTATTTCATAGATTTATAGGGCCAAGGATCCTGGCATGGCTTAGTGGGGTCCCTGCTGTGTGATCTCTCACAGGCTATAGTCAAGGTGGTGTTGGCTAGTGGGGTGGTCTCATCAGAAGGTCACATGGGAAAGATTCTGCTTCCAAGCTCACTCAACATGGTTATCAGCAGAATTCGGTTCTTCGTGGGCTGTTTGAGAGCCTTAGTACCTGCTGGCTGTTGGCCTGAGGTCTCCTTCAGTTCCTGGCGGGGTGAGTCTTGTACACATGGTCTTCATCAGAGGATTCAAGCTGAGATGCAACAGGGGAGAAAAGCAGCAAGAGGGAGTCACAGTCTTTAAAAACCCAATCACAGAAATGATATCCCATCACATCTGCTCTATTACATTTGTCAGAAGCAAGTCACTGGATCCAACACCCATTCAAGGAGGAGGTTTGCGGAAGGATGCGAGTACCAGGGACAGGGATCCTTGTCAGAAGATGCCCACTTCAGCAGCCATAGATGGGCTTCAACCCTGAAGCCCCAAACAACAGAGTTTATAAGGGCAAAAACCACAAAATCAGGAGGAGAATACATGATTGCTAGGATCAGGGGGAATACATGGTTACTGGGGTCAAGCTGACCTAAAACCTATGCAAAACTAATATCAATTATAACCTTGACAATATCAGTTACAATCTTTTTTTTTGACAGGCAGAGTTAGACAGTGTGAGACAGAGAGAAAGATCTTCCTTCCATTGTTTCACCCCCCAAATGGCCGCTACAACCAGCGCACTGTGCTGATCTGAAGCCAGGAGCCAGGTGCTTCTCCTGGTCTTCCATGCAGGTGCAGGGCCCAAGCACTTGGGCCATCCTCCACTGCCTTCCCAGGCTACAGCAGAGAGGCAGAGAGCTGGACTGAAAGAGGAGCAACCAGGACAGAATCCGGCACCCCAACTGGGACTAGACCCTGGGATACTGACGCCGCAGGCAGAAGATTAGCCTAGTGAGCCCCGGCGCTTGCTACAAGTTACAATCTTAACAATTTCAATTATAATCTTGACATTAATCCAGGCATTTGCCTAAATCATATGTGGGACATAGACAAATTACAATCTTACCATTAACCCAGGTTCAGCTTATCCATTTCTAAGCTTGAGCTAGGGGGTTTCTATGCTTTGTCAAGTGTGATGCAGTTTGCCAAGTGTGATGTAGGGGACCACTATTGTCTACACTTTAGATCATAGTTTTAGATCAGAGTCTCACAGTGTGTGTGTGTGTGTGGGGGGGGGTGCTTTCTCAAGATGAACTCTCAGGTGCTTCAAAATGGAGTTTCTAGAGTCAAGCTGTTGCTTCAGAACTGTAACTTCCTTTTGGAATAATGGACATTTTGATAATATTGATTCTTCCAATCCATGAACATGGAAGATTTTTCAAGTTTTTTTGTATCTTCTTCTATTTTTTTCCTTACTGTTTTGTAATTCTCACCGTGGAGATTTTTTTTTTTTTTTTGACAGGCAGAGTGGACAGTGAGAGAGAGAGACAGAGAGAAAGGTCTTCCTTTTTGCCGTTGGTTCACCCTCCAATGGCTGCCGTGGACGGCGCGCTGCGGCCGGCGCACCGTGCTGATCCGATGGCAGGAGCCAGGTGCTAGGTGCTTTTCCCTGGTCTCCCATGGGGTGCAGGGCCCAAGCACTTGGGCCATCCTCCACTGCACTCCCGGGCCACAGCAGAGAGCTGGCCTGGAAGAGGAGCAACTGGGACAGAATCCAGCGCCCCAACCAGGACTAGAACCCAGTGTGCTGGCGCCACAAGGCGGAGGATTAGCCTGTTGAGCCATGGCGCCGGCCCATCGTGGAGATATTTGACAACCTTGGTTAAATTTATTCCAAGGTATTTGGTTTTTTTGTAGCAATTATAAATGGGATTGATCTTAGAAGTTCTTTCTCAGCTGTGGCATTGATGTGTATACAAAGACTGTTGATTTTTGTGAATTGATTTTATACCCTGCTATTTTACAAACTCCTCTATGAGTTCCAGTAGTCTCTTGGTGGAGTCTTTTGGACCCCCTAAATATAGACTCATGTCATCTGCAAGTAGGGATAGTTTGACTTCCTCCTTCCCAATTTGTATCCTTTGATTTCTTTTTCTTGTCTAATGACTCTGGCTAAAACATCCAGGACTATATTGAATAGCAATGGTGGGAGAGTGGGTGTCCTTATCAGGTTCCAGATCTCAGTGGGAATGCTTCCAACTTCTCCCCATTCAATAGGACACTGGCCGTGGGCTTGTCATAAATTGCCTTGATTGTGTTGAGGAATGTTCCTTCTATACACAATTTGCTTAGAGTTTGCAAAATGAAAGGGTGTTGTATTTTATCAAATGCTTTCTCTGCATCTATTGAGATAATCATGTGGTTTTTTAATGTGATGTATCACATTGATTGATTTTAGAATGTTGAACCATCCCTGCATACCAAGGATAAATCCCACTTAGTCTGGTTGGCTATAATTTTGTTGAGGATTTTTGCATCTATGTTCATCAGAGAAATTGGTCTGTAGTTCTCTTTCTCTGTTGCATCTTTTTCGGGTTTAGAAATTCAGGTAATGCCGGCTTCATAGAAAGAATTTGGGAGGATTCCCTCCCTTTCAATTGTTTTGAATAACTTGAGAATTGGAGTTAGTTCTTCTTCAAGTGTCTGGTAGAATTCAGCAGTGAAGCTGTCTGGCCCTGAACTTTTTTTTGCTGAGAGGGCCTTTATTACTGATTCAAGTTCTGTCTTGGTTATGGGTCTGTTTAGGTTTTCTGTGTCTTCATGGCTCCGTTTAGGTAGGTTGTCGTGTCCAGGAATCTATCCATTTCTTTTAGGTTTCCCAGTTTGTTGACATACAGCTCTTTATAGTAATTTCTGATGATCCTTTTTATTTCTGCGGTGTGATCACATTTCCTTTTCCACCTCTAATTTTATTGATTTGGGTCTTCTCTCTTCTTTTTTTGGTTAGTTGGGCCAATGGTTTGTCAATTTTGTTTATTTTTTTTCAAAAAACCAGCTCCTTGTTTTGTTGATCTTTTGTTTCAATTTTGTTGATTTTTTCTCTAATTTTAATTATTGCTTTTCTCCCACTAGTTTTGGGTTTGGTATGTGTGGAAGTGGGGCTAGGTCAAATCTGAGCTGCATGTGAGAAACCTGAAGGACACTTCAGGGAACAGGGGCAAAAGTCTCTGTGCATCACGTACTATAGTGAGAATGTTCCTTGGCCGAGTACCGCACCCCCTTTTCTCATGGAGCGGCAGGCTATCTCTGTCCTTGAATATTCAGATCCAAAAGTGGTCTGTTTGTTTCTTTCCATATGGATGTTAATGTTACTATTCTATCTGCATTACCAACTCTGTCTTGATGTTCTTTGTCCTGTGTTCTAGGTTTTATATAAGGAAATACTGGCGTCTGGGCTATTTTTGCCTTTTGTAAGAACCCATGAAACTGGCACTGAGAGCTATTTCTCCTTGATAAAGTTGACTTATGACCCCACATGAACCAGAAGTCCTTTCAGGGGTGAGCTGCTTCTCCCTAAGATGAGACCCCCAGTGTTGAGTTTCATAGGACCAGTATCCTAACACAGGTTTATATGGACATTGGCAAGGGTTAACAGTAACATCTCGGGGCCTATTAGATCAATAGCTGCACTTCCAGAAGTCACCACGGGTAATTCCATGATATTGGGGCGCTTTAGATCAGAACTGTCAGATTCAGGACGTGTAAACAAAATTGTCTCCTTAGTTTGAGGGGGCTGGGAGAAGACCCCCCCTCCCGTGTCCCTGTACTCTAGTAGTTAGCAACCGACCATCTTTATCATATTTTGATTTACATTCTTTTGCCCAATGCTTTCCTTTTTGAGGGCAAGGGCATAACCCAGACTTCCTCTTATTTAATTCTGTTAGCTTAATTACAGTTAAGTGACATTGTTTCTTTACGTGTCCTAGTTTACCACGATTAGAGCATTTTTTGCAATTGCTGTTTTGAAGCACCTACACACGCAGAGGTGGCATTAAACGTGGCTTGATTGGTAAGGGTTAATCCCTCATAGTCATTACCGGCCATGCTGTAAGACACAGAAGTAACATTCGCAATTCATGTGTCCTGTTGCCACGCAGATACTTAACATGGGTGTCAAAAGGTTTTGGGTTCATTATCAATTTTTTAAAAGCAGTTCTTAAATTATCAGACGGAGGCTGTACGGGGGCAATTGGAAAGACATCCTCTGTTCCAGTCCTCCTCCTCTGCGTCAAGTAAATCAGGGCACAGGGCAGGAGCAGAAGGCCAGATGACACACACCTCTGGATTTCATCTGTTTTCCTCTATGTTTTAAAAGGGAGAGAGAGAGAGAGAGGAGAGAGGGAGAGAGAGAGGCTGAGACTTCCATCTGCTGGTTCACTTCCTAAATGGCTGCAATGGCCAGGGCTGGGCTGGGCTGATCCGAAGCTCTTCTGTGTCTCGCATGTGAGTACAGGGGCCCAAGCACTTGGACCAGCCTCCACTGCTTTCCCAGGCACATTAGCAGGGAGCTGAATCAGAAGTAGAACAGCCGGGACTTGAACCAGCACTGATATGGGATGCTGGCGCCGCAGGTGGCTGCTTTTACCTGCTATGCCACAGCGCTGGCCCCCACACCAAGACTCCTTTCAAAGAGGAGCACCAGTTTTCTCTTCCACTCTTCTGCCTGGTGAGGGCACAAGGTTCTTCCCTTTTGTCCTTTCTCCTTCCGCCATGTCAAGATACAGCAGAAAGGCCCTCACCAGTTGCTGCCACCAATATCTAAGGTTTCCCCACCCACACAATGGTAACGAGAGGGGCTCCAGGGACACCTGAAAAGGAAATAAAGAACACAGTGATGTAACCCTCCAGGAACCCTGAGGGAGGGGAGACAGGAGACACATAGACAGTGGAATCTTCAGCTGTTGCCTCTGCCCAACATCCGACAGGTTGAGTACATTCTTCCCCATGTAACAAGAGGCCATGTTAGGCCACTGTGCATTGGTTCCTGGCCCAACCAATCACATTCAGGCTTTGCTGACTACTTGATTGGTTCATGCAGAATACCTCATTAATATGCACCTTGACCAATCGGGTGAACTTCCTCCTTCAGAAAAAAAAAAAAAAATAGGAGCCAGGCAGTCTTGTGCGGCTGACACATAGGCAGCCATAGCCCACGGAGCTCCAGCACAAAGAGCTGTGATGTGGGAGCCCTGCCGTTATGAAAGAATCTGGGGAAAAGAAGACTCTCCCACGTTCCTTGTGGAAGACACAGACCTGAGAAGCCGAAGCCTCAGGCTCCTTTTTACCACTCCGCAACACTACCAGACTCCTGCAAATGTGGAACCAGAGGTCTGTCCTTTACAAATCACCCAGTCTCGGTGGTTTCTTTTTTTTAATAGTGTGGTTTTTTTTTTTTTTGTAGAAATTTATTTATTTAATTGAAAGGCAGACTTACAGAGAGAGAAAGAGAGAGAGAGAGAGAGAGAGAGGTCTTCCATCCACTGTTTCACTCCCCAATGTTCACAATGGCTGGAGCTGGGCCAAGCTGAAGCCAGGAAGCCAAGCTCCGTGTCTCCCACGCGGGTGCCGGGGCCCAAGGACTTGGGCCATCCTCCACTGCTTCCCCAGGTGCATTGGCAGGGAACTGGATTGGAAATGGAGGAGCTGGGATTCAAACCAGCACCCATATGGGATGCCTGTGCCACAGGCAGCAGCTTTACCCTCTATGCCACAGCAATGGCCCCATGAACACGTTTTGGAAGTGATTTATGAATCAAGATTTATGATTAATCCAATTCTGTGCACCTGAGGATCAAAAACAAACCAAACAAGAAACCCAAACAACAACAACAATAAGGGTTGGGGAGGCACAGAATATGATAATTAATAGAACAGAAAATCTGAGTGGCTAAAAACAGAAAGATACTTATCTTTATTAGTGATCAAGACAGTGAAATCAACAATGAAAAAGTATTTCTTACCACCAGATTGCTAGGAAAAAAATTGGTGATATTCAGTACTGGTAAGACCTGGGAAAGGATTACTTTTATACATTGGATAGGAGACCTGCAAATTTGTTCAACATTTTTCAAGTGTCATTTGGCAATATTTATTAACATTAAAATATGCACATTCTTAATTCAAGATTTTACTCTTCGGAATTCATCTTATAGAAATAGCGAGACCCATGTATAAGGACTATATGCAGGGTAGTAAAACATTATTTCTTTTTACTTAGTAAAAAAGAGAAAAGAGTTTTTTTGTTTGTTTAGTGATCTTTTTTTTATTCTAGGCTTGCACAACACCTCATTCCATAAAACAGAATAATTGTTCTAATGGGCTGAGCAGAGACATTGATTTTATCGGCAGAGAAATGTTGAAGAAAGCAGAAACAAAAGGACAAAAAGTGGATTGATCATTTCAGGGTTACTTTCTTTGCAAGGCAAGCGCAGGGAGATAGAGAAAGGAAAATAACTGATTAGTTAACTTCGGGTTATTTCAGATGACTTCTTTTGTATAATGCCTCAAGTTTAATCCTTATACAAAAGAAGTCACCAGCTGGGAAGTTCACCTGTTACCTCTAATCCTGATTTCTCAAAAGGTCAGATAAACAGCTTCATTTTAAGCTTGATGATGTGGAAGTCTAGCATGAATATCTCCATTTTCATTTTGGGACCCGGTCCAGGAGCCTGATCCTAAACAATTTAACAATTTCCTGCTTTTGGTCAGGTGCTCAGATGGGTGAGAATGTAACCAAACTTAAGGCATCAGTACTATTCTTGGTTACTTTAACTTTTATTTTTAGATTTCTTTATTTATCTGAAAGCAGAGTGACAGAGAGAGACAAGGAGAGACAGAGAGAGATCTTCCATCTTCCATCTGCTGGTTCACTTCCCAAATGGCTGCTATGACGGGCTGAGCCAGCCCAAGCTAGGCACCTGGGTGTGGGGCCCAGGCACTTGGGCCATCTGCTGCTTTCCCAGGTGCATCAGCAGACATGCTGGTTGGGAAGCAGAGCAGTTAGACTCGAACCGGCACCCATACGTGATGCCGGCACTGCAGGCTGTTGCCCGACCCACTGCACCACAGTGCCAGCTTCTTGGTGACCATAACTGCAGGCTTCTGGTCTCAATATATCACCCATAAGTCCTTGTGATATGCATTTCATGAAATTTTCATCCCATTTGTAAAGGAGACCATTTAATGTTCAACATTTTTTAACTATATGCAAACACTAAAATGTATTGAGGGGATGCAGCACACCAGAATGAATACTATTATGACTACGAGGAGAATGATATCGAGAGATTAGAGTATGCTAAGACCAGATTGGGTTGGTTAGGAGCAGGTGTTTAGCCTAGCAGTTAATATGCCCACATCCAACATCAAGGTACCTGAGTTTCATTCCTGGCTCTGGCTCCTGATTCCAACTTTTTGGTAATGCACACCTTTGGAGACAGTAATTAAGCTCTTGTCACCCACGTGGGAGACTTGGATTGTGTTCCTGAATCCTGGCTTTGGTCATACCTAGCCCTGGCTGTGGAGGGCATTTGGGTTATGAACCAGGTTATGGGTACTTTTTCATTCTTTTGTCTGTGTATCTATTAAAATAAAGTAAAATAATGAAATAAAAAGTCAAAGACCCAGAGGAGACTGCTTGGCTGATGAAATTGTTAATTAATTTTGGCAACTGGGTCTCTACAACACCCTGTGTGTTTACTTTTGTGCAACAAGAGGGATCAGCAGAGATTCTTCCCTATTCTGGAAGTTGGTAGCAGTTCTATCCTCTGGCAACCCAGGAACGGGTTAAAGTAAATCAGAGTGCTGACTCTACAAAAGAGGCCCCTTGCACAATGTTGAAAAAGCCGCTGTGTCCTGGAATAGCTGGGTCCAGGTTCTTGTCTCTGATGCAAGAGGGAATTTGAGGGTATTCCGTAGGTGAGGGCCAGCAGAGAAGCAAGATTTATCTGCATGCAAAGTGAAAGTACACGCTTAAGGAGGAGTGCAGGCCTGATCAACAGACGACTGTACTCAGCAAGGTGTGGGGCCATCCCCATATGACCTGGAGGCAGAGTAGGTGGTGTCGGGGGTGGGTTTAATCTAGTATTCAAAGAGGGTGGAGTTTGGGGCATGGTGTGAGCACTGTCCATTTCTTGCCCCCCCCCTTTTTTTGAAATCCCAGAAGTGTCATGGTGACAGGTGCAAGATGGGGATAGAAGTGTTGGCCATGTTAATTTTATTATATTGGTGAGGACACAGCCAGCAGCCATGGTTGCTATTTTTGGTAGGCACTGGTTCCAAGCTGCAGAAGCTGTAGTTCTCCACTGAATGGAAAAGTGGAAAAGGTGTTCGGGTGGAGCAGGTGGGGCTCCTCCTTGCCAGCTACCTCCTTACCTACCATCAACTGCATTAGGGATGTTTCTAGGACTAGAGGGTTTACTTTATGGGCTGCACCTATAAAGATCCAGGTTTGACAGGACACATTCAGTATTCTGTCACCCATAGACACTGTTATTGCAAAATTCCAATGACAGCATTATCCTTCCAGGTTCAGGAGTGAGGCACAAGCAATGAAAAGCTAAGAAACGTAACAGTCTTACTGTGATGGTACGTCTTATTCCAGTGATTCTTTACCCTCTAGGCCACAGCACCGGCCCCAAACTTTATTTTTCAACATAAGCTCCAATAAGTTCTAGAAACTTTAATCAGTGATGACACCAGCCATTGAGTCCATCCCTAAAAAACTTAGTGCCCTGTGAATTTAACCATGTCAATAAAGTCTTTTCTACATTATTAACTGGGGGGGAAAAGGGTGCTTTGCTTTTTAAAGATTTTAATTTTTTTAAGATTGGGAAACAAAGTCAGAAGGAGCCAAAATCGGACTTATAATGTGGATGCTTGATGCTTTTCCACCAAAACTCTCACAAAATCGCACCGTTTTGATGAGAGGAATGAACAGAGCATTGTTGTGGTGGAGGGCTCTCTGGTGAAGTTTCTCCAGGTGTTTTTCTGGTAAGGCTAACTTTCTCAAAACATGCTTATCATAAGCAGATGGGGTTGTTTTGCATCTCTCCAGAGAACCAACAAGTGACATGTATTGGCATCCCGAAATACTGTCGTTATGACCCATGCTCTTAACTGGTCCACTTTCTCTGGAACAGGACCCATTCCACCTCTTGGTAGTCATTGCTTGGATCGTGTTTTGTCTTTGATACTGGCAAAGCTGTGTTCCATCTCATCTTTGAACAAAGGTGTCAGGATCTTGATCCCACTTGTTTAAAATTTCCAGCGAAAGCTCTGCTCTCTCTGCAGCTGATCTGGGCACCACAGTTTTGGTCTCCACCTAGCAGAAAGTTTGCTCCACTTTAAATTTTCGTTCATGACTTTGTAGGCTGAAACCAGCTGAGACGGCTGTGGTGTTGGCTATGTTTCTGTTGCTGATCATGAGTTCTCTTCTATTAGGGAATTAATGAGACCGCTTTCTCCCAAGTTTGTGTGGATGGTCTACACTGTCATCTTCCTCCCAGTCTCATCCCTTTTCAAGTTGAGTGATCCGTTTGTCAACTGCTGATTCCTTTGGGACGTTGTTCCCATGAATTCTCTTGGAGCCTTAATGATTTCATCATTCTTCCATCCATGGTTCGCCAGAAATTTGATGTTCTTCCTTCAATTTTAGCAGAATTCATGTTGATCTGATAGGAGCTCTTTTCAACCTAAAATCTTTTCATTCTTAGGGCCTCAAAGTGAATCCTGCTCAGCCCTGTTGTAATAAGTTAGTATGAGTTTATTTTGAAAATTTGAAAATTTCAAAAATCCTAAAACCATGCATAGTTTTTTTCATAATATGCATTTTCCATGAATTTTTAAGACGCCCCCCCAACATGGCTCAGATTCTTAAAAAGTTTCTTGAAATCTGGAAAGCAAAACAGAAGAGGAACCAGATGTGTCTCAAACAAAAAAGCTGGAAAAGCCTAGCATCTTGATCAATTCATTAAGTCTCATGCAATTAATTCTGTGCTACCTGATCTTTGTTTTTTTTTTAAGATTTATCTTATTTACTTGAAAGACAGAGTTACAGGGAGAGAGGAAGAGAGAGAGAGAGAGAGAGAGAGAGAGAGAGATCTTCCATCTTCTGGTTCACTCCCCAGAGGTGAGCCAGGATCCAAAGCCAGGAGCCAGGAGCTTCTTCCAGGTCTCCCACGTGGATGCAGGGGCGCAAGCACTTGAGCCATCCTCTGCTGCTTTCCCAGGTGCATTGGTAGGGAGCTGGGTTGGAAGTGAAGCATCCAGGACTTGAACCGGCGCCCACATGGGATGCTGGCTCTGTAGGCTGGGACTTTAGCCCACTATGCCACAGCATAAGTGGCCCCTGTGCTACTTGATCTTATTGCAAAAACTGTTTAGCCCTTGTTTGATGGGGGAAACTAGCAGAAGCCTCAGGAACAGTGTAGGTAGAGCTGCTGCAGGGGCCCAGACAAGACAAAGCACAATCCCTACGAGCAGGTAGTTCAGGAAGCCACCTGGGAAGGTAACTGTGTGGCGTGTGACAGCAGAGCTACAGGGGATCAGCTTCCCAAGACACTGGGGGGTCCACCCCCTACCACAGTGTGCAGGGTGCTGGGCTTGAAGTCTTCAGATTGAACATCTGCTCTGCTGAGCCTCGGTCTTGCTTTAAGTCTATCACTCCTTTCCACTTGCCTATTCCTATTCTTCCATCCTGGAATGGGAATGGATATCCGGTGCCCAGCCCAGTGATGGTATATTGGAAGGAGGTAACTTATTTTTGGTTTTATACACTCCGAGATGGAAGGAATTCGCCTGAAGAAACCTTGTGCATTGGACTTTTAAATTCATTAAAATCAAATTAATTTTAAGCACATTCCAGGAGTTCAGACTTTGGGACTACGGTTGTGTGTATATGAGGAAGAAATGAGCTTTGGGAATCAAGCACTAGAATGCTGTGTTTTGAATAGAATTTGTCCCCTCTGAAATTCATGTTGGAGTTTAGTACTCGTTGTTGAGCATGGAGAGCTTGTGGTCCAGTTTCTAGGAAGTTCCCCTCTCCTGTCCTGGAGGCCTCCCTTCCCTTGGGGAGGGGGGACCCCAGGCCTGACTGCAGCCTGCTGTCTGCCGGGAGGTGCCCCCCCCCCCCCGACAGTCTCCTTCCGGCATGTTGGGAACAGTGGAAGGGGATTTGTCGGGATCATGTTTGGGAGTGGCAAAACAGGTTCTTCGGCTATAAATAGTCCTGAGGAGGTGTCTGGCCCTTTTTAGAACATGGATTGTGTAATATGCACTTTTCCTCAGAACTGGATTCTAGTTGCCAACTCAAAGGTCACAAGGAAATTTTCAGGCAACTTTCTTCAGTTCTTTCTTGGGCTGGGACTTGGATTGTGAGCTTGAATTGGATTTAGATGAAAAAGATCAATTTTGGTGTTTGAATCTAACATTGTTGGAGTGGCTTCTGCTACCAGGAGGTTTTCTGATCGATCTACTGTTTCTAGGGCTGTAAGATCTATAGTTGTAATTAAAAGATTGACTTCTTTTTTATTTTTTGAAAGGCAAAGTTGCAGAAAGGCAGACTCAGAGGGGGGGGGGGGTCTTCCATCCGCTGGCTCAATCCCCAAATGGATGCAATGGCTGGAGCTGGGCTGCTCTATAAGACTCCTCAGAGTACCCAGGTATATAAAGGAACTAGGATACATGAATAGATACCAGGCCAAGGGAACAGAGCCAAGGGCACCCTGGAGGGGTACAGTAACTCTTTCTTTCTTTCTTTCTTTCTTTCTTTCTTTCTTTCTTTCTTTCTTTCTTTCTTTCTTTCTTTCTTCCTTCCTTCCTTCCTTCCTTCCTTCCTTCCTTCCTTCCTTTCTTTCTTTCTTTCTTTCTTTCTTCTTCTTTTTGTTTGTTTGTTTGTTTTTTTGAAAGGCAGAGTTACAGAGACAGGCGAGGGAGGGGAGAGACACAGAGATCTTCCATCCGCTGGTCTACTCCCCAGATGGCCGCAACAGTAGTAGGGGCTAGTCCTATTCTTAGCCAGGAGCCAGGAGCTTCCTGTGTGTCTGCCACATGAGTGCAGGAGCCCAAGAACTTGGGCCATCTTTCACTGCTTTCCCAGCCCATTAACAAGGAACTGGCTTGGAAGTGGAGCAGCTGGGACTTAAACCAGCGCGCACATGGGATGCCGGTGCTGCAGGTGGCAGTATCACCCACTATGCCACAGAGCTGGCCCCGGGTACAGCAACATTCAAAGGTTAGGAGGAGGAGGAAGAGACTGATATGGAACCATCTGGTACCTTTAGTTTTTTTTTTTTTTTTTAAGATTTATTTATTGGCTGCGGCTCACCAGGCTAATCCTCTGCCTGTGGCGCTGGCACCCCGGGTTCTAGTCCCAGTTGGGGCACCGGTTCTGTCCCGGTTGCTCCTCTTCCAGTTCAGCTCTCTGCTGTGGCCCAGGAAGGCAGTGGAGGATGGCCCAAGTGCTTGGGCCCTGCACCTGCATGGGAGACCAGGAAGCACCTGGCTCCTGGCTTCAGATTTGAGGGGTGAACCAACGGAAGGAAGACCTTGCTCTCTCTCTCTCTCTCTCTCTCTCTCTCTCTCTCTCTCACACACACACACACACACACACACACACACTAACTCTGCCTGTAAAAAAGAGATTTCTTTATTTGAAAGTCAGAGTTACACGGAAAAAGGAGAAGCAGAGAGCGAGAGAGAGAGATCTTCCATCCGCTGGTTCACTCCCCAGATGGCTGCAACTGCTGAACTATGCTGATCCGAAGCCAGGAGTTTCTTCCAGATCTCCCATGGGGTGCAAGGCTCAAGGACCTGGGCCATCTTCTACTGCTTTCCCAGGCCATAGCAGAGAGCTGGATCAGAAGTGGAGCAGCCAAGTCTCAAACCAGCACCCATATGGGATGCTGGCACTTCAGGCCAGGGTGTTAACCTGCTGTGCCACTGTGCCGGCCCCTGGTACCTTTAGTTTTAATCCAGGATCTTCCCCCCAGCACACATACAGAGATAAAAATTTTAAGTGGAGGCATTAAAGGTGCACAACTGAGAACAGGATACATTTAAAGGTGAGTGAGTAAGCATGGAGCAGGCTACTGGAACAGAAATAGACACCAGGGCTTCAGCAGGTTTAAAACATCTTTATTTCATGCCGGCATAAGCTTCAGTTGGATTCATATTCGAAAGGACTGAGCCTGGAACAAAGAGGGGGCATTTCCTTCTCTACATGTGACTTGAGCTCCTTAGTCTCCCTTATACGGCTCCACGCATACATCTGATCGGATATTCTAATGCTACGTGGCGGCTATAGGGGTATGATTGTGCATGCCTGCGCAGTTATTGACAGCACTTAACTAGTTTCCCTTAATAGACCTAACGTGTCTTCCCCGTAGGTAGTGAGCTGTGGCTGACTGGCGCTGGCTAGCACCGTCGCACTGTGCAGACAGCAGAGGCTGAAACAGTCACCGGCGAGTAGACGTGGATGTGCCCCCTTCCAGAATAAAGAAGTCCTTCTCTTCCTCTCCTTGGGAAAGGACCCTATCCAAACCTGCATTCGTGTGTGAGTGTGAGCTGCCCCGCACAGAGAAATACCAGTCATGAATGGGGCAGAGGGTTGTTCAGAGAGAGAGAGAGAGAGAGAGAGAGAGAGAGAGAGAGAGCCTGACCAGTACTCCCCGGCCATGGTCAAGGGCACAAAAAGGGCTCTCCCTCTTTCTCTTTTATGAGGTAGGGGTGGGGCCTTAACAAAATACACAAGCAAAGTGGGGTCTTAGCAAGCCTGAACCCACCTGGGCTATTTATGGCCTCTCCAGGTGGAGGTTAACATTAAGGCTTCTCCTCCTTCCTGGTCCCCGAGGAGACCCAGGTGCATCTTGGGAAGGTGGGCATTTTAGACTGACAGGGAAGGAGATAACACTACATGGCAGGGCTGTGGGAATTCCAACTCACCTAGACCTAGCCAACTCCCTGCCCGTCTGCGGCATATCAGACTGACCACTGACCCCCAACTATCTCAACATCAGCGGGATACTTGGGTGGTGATGTTACGGGAGAGGTGTTAATACATCAACCAAACTTCACTAGGAAAGGATTTAGGGAAAAAGGGAGGCTTTATTTCAGGAAGTGTTTTGCAAACCAGAGACACAGCCTCTGGTACTGTTGGGCCTGAGCGAGTGCAAACACAGGAGCGCCACACATTGATAAAGTCTGATGGCCCTTTATTGCTGGTGATGGAGGGCAGACTCATGCCCTAATGAATTCTCGACCCCGAAGCTCAAAGCAATAGGGTTTATAAAGGCAAAAACCACAAGGAGGGGAAGAGGAATACATGGTTGCTAGGGTCAAGCTGACTTAAAGCATATGGAAACTAATATCAATTATAATCTCGACACTACCAGGTCCATAGATTTAAATCATACGTGGGACATAGGCAAATTACAATCTTAACGTTGACCCAGGTGCGGCCTGTTTTAAGCTTGAGTGATCATGCTGAGGGGTTTCTATGTTTGTCAAGCAGGATGCAGTGCACTGTTGTTGTCTAAGTTTTAGACCATAGTGAGTTTCCGACTGGAGTCTCAGGATGTGAGGTGCTTTCTCAATACGCAGTGCTCTCCAATGGAGTCCCTACTGTCAGGTGTCACTTCTTACCATCACAAGTGCACTCTGAAGGGCCAAGGGAAGGGCTGTCTTAGAGAACGTTTCAGGGGCTGGCATTGTGGCAGAGCAGGTAAATCCACCGCCTGCGTTGCTGGCATCCCAAATGGGCTCTGGTTCCTGTTGTGGCTTCTCCACTTCTGATCCAGCTCCCTACTAGTGCACCTAGGAAAAACGGTGGAAGATGGCCCAGGTCTTTGGGCCCTTGCACCCACATGGGAGACACAGAAGAATCTCCTGGCTCCTGGCTTCTTCACTGTTTGCCTGCCATCTCCTCTTGTTTCTGGTTTTCTTTGCATGCTGCCCTCATTCTCTCCTGTTTCCATGTGGTCAGCAAGTTGGACTGCACACTTCCCAAACTGCTCCCAGACTATGTTGTCCCCAAAGCAAGAGAGAATATTCCCCGAGAGCTTGAGCAGGTGAGTCCGCTGGAGTAAAGCGAGGGCAGGGGAACCTCGGCCAGACGGCACGGAACACAGGCTCACCTGCTGCAGCTCCAGGAAGGCGCACCTTGCCCCATGGCTGTCAGAGGAGGACCAGACCACTGCAAACAGGGAAAGGGGCAAGACACTGGTCTGAGTCGGCATTTTCAACACACCAGGAAGTGAAGGTTGTGGGCAGGAAGGGCCCTCCGGCTGCCCCATTTCTGCATCCTGGGCACACGCCTAACCGTTGCTATCATAGTCCTGGCAGTTAGCTGCATTGCAGGGAGGCAGCGACTGCAGGGAACGCTGCCTTCCGATGGCCTCCTCTGCAGGTCACAAGTCAATAAAGCTTGCCTCTGAGCCACACCCACTTGAGGCTGCTTACTTGGTGACACACTTATGTCCAGTTGCAAAAGAGGCCAACCCAGATGGGACGGTGCCAAGCCCAGGATCAAGGTGCCTGGGAATCGGGAGTGAAGCAATGGGCAGTGGCAGCCCATCCAGGGCTGGCTCATCCTGCTCTGTCAGCCCTGAGATTTCACTAGGTGCCTGGCAGTCCTGAATCGCTGACTCAGCGGCCCAGGCGGTGAAGTGGCCACCTGCAGCCTTTAGGGTCAGCACCTCAAGGACTCAAGGAGTGAGCGACTTGGGATGTGTCTGGAAATGATGGCCAGGACAGAGGAAGAGTCAGGGGCGAGAGGACAGACTTGTCTGGGGGAGCAGAGCAAGCTTACCCTGAGGGTTTCCAACTTCTCACTCTAAAATAATGGCAGGCTGGTGCCACGGCTCACTAGGCTAATCCTCTGTCTGTGGCGCTTGCACTCCGGGATCTAGTCCCGGTTGTGGCGCTGGATTCTGTCCTGGTTGCCCCTCTTCCAGTCCAGCTCTCTGCTATGGCCCGGGGGTGCAGTGGAGGATGGCCCAAGTGCTTGGGCCCTGCACCCGCATGGGAGACCAGGAGAAGCACCTGGCTCCTGCCTTCATATCAGCACATTGCGGCGGCCGTGGTGGCCATTGGGGGAGTGAACCAACGGAAGGAAGACCTTTCTCTCTGTCTCTCTCTCTCACTGTCTGTAACTCTACCTGTCAAATAAAATAAAAAGAAATAATGGCAGACCCACAGGAAGTTGCCAAGACTGTGCGAGGGAGGCCTGTGTACCCTTCACTCAGCTTCTGCACTGGGGCCGTTTTATGTAACTTTAGAACATGACAGAACCAGGAGACTGATCTCGGTGGAAGACCTCATTCAGACTTCATCAGGTCCACATGTGCTTGCCTGTGTGTGTGTGTGTGAAGTCTGTGAAACTGTATCACGTGTAGATATTAGTTACCATGTTCTGTGACTAAATCATTTACCTAGACATATAAAGGAGGGGCTAGTGCTGTGGCGTAGCGGGTAAAGCCACCGCCTGCATTGCCAGCAGCCCATATGGGCTCCGGTTCGAGTCCCTGCTGCTCTAGTTCTGATCCAGTTCTCTACTGTGGCCTGGGAAAGCAGTAGAAAATGGTCCAAGTGCTTGGGCCCCTGCACCTGCGTGGGAGACCTATAAAAAGCTCCCGGCTCCTGGCTTCGGATCGGTGCAACTCAAGCCGTTTGCGGCCATTTGGGGAGTGAACCAGCAGATGGAAGACCTCTTTCTCTCTCTGCCTCTCCTTCTCTCTCTGTGTAACTCTACTTTCAAATAAATAAATGCAGCTTAAAAAAAGACATATAAAGGGAAATTTGAAGTAAGAAGTCTAATGAGAGAGAACTATGTAATGAACTGTTGGTGTGTAAGACACTCAAGAGAATGTAGAAATGATTCATCTAAAAAACAATGCCCATGCATGTGGGAGCTATACGTGGTGCACTGTGCAGTGCAGCAAGAAGTTCCTACAGACAAGGAGCTTGCTTACATGAAGGGTCTTCAAAAAGTTACCTGAAAATACAAGTTATATATAAAAAATGTGCAACTTTTTTTTGCATTAAAATGGACTTAGCTTTCAAACCCAGTGTTCCGTGAACATGGTGAACTCACTGTATGTAAACTCTTGACTCTTCTAGTAGATCTCGTTTGCCTGCAGGATAGCCAAACACTAAACATTAACCTGATGGCGTGTGCATGGGGTGTGGGGCTGGGCTGCCCAGGGGAGCCTGGGCTCAGCTGGGATGGGGTCGGGTTGCTCTTTGCACCGCAGCTGGACTGCGGGGCTGCTGTGGGCTTTGTGGGTTAATCTTGACCTGTTTCCCAGACCTTAGCACTCTGGCCCCCTGTTCTATGACAACAGGTGCAGCCAACAAGTGTCTAAAAGCACCAGAATGCTGTGATAACACCTCCAGTGACAAACCCCGACCTCCCAGGTCCAGGTTTCTTACCACGGTTAATAGGTTGTTTGGGACACCGGCCTCCCGTACTGGAGTGCCTGGGTTTGAGTCTAGGCTCTGTTTCTGATTCCAGCTTCCGCTAATGCACACTCTGGGAGGCCGCAGGTGACGGCTCGAGTACTTGGGTCCCTGGGCTGAGTTGTGGACTCTGGGTTTGCACCTGGCCCGACTCTAGTTGTTGCAGGCATTTGGTGAGTAAACCATTGGTGGCAGATCTCTGTCTCTGCCCAAAAGTAAAGTGGAAAATCGAAAATCCATCAACCACTTCTTGTTGCTGAAGAATATGATGGCACTTCAAATGATAAAATAAAAGCAGGACTGGAAAAATAAAACAACATTGGAGAAGTCAATGCTGTTTTCACTTTCATTACAGGGAATGGCTTCGTTTTTTGTTTTTGTTTTTTTATATTTATTTATTAATTTAAAACTCAGAGTTACAAGATAGGGAGAGACACAAAGAGATCTTCCATCCGCTGGGTCACTCCCAGATGTCTGCAACAGCCAAGGCTGGGCCAGGCCAAAGCCAGAACCAGGAGCTTCATCCAGGTCTCCCACATGAGTAGCAGGGGCCCAAGCACTTGGGCCATCTTCAGCTGCTTTCCCCATTAGCAGGGAGCTGGATCAGAAGTGGAGCCGGGACTCCAAGTGGTGCCCATATGGGATGCACGCATTACAGGCAATGGCCTTACCCACTATGCCTCAATGCCAGCCCCAAGGAACGGGTTTGGTCCCAGAGCCTACAAGTTGTTCCTGGGATGAGGATGGAAGTTCTGTTACCTCACACCTGGAGCTCTCTCCATTCGACTACTGGTTGTTCTTAGCCACGTCCTAGGTTCTATGCACTCCAACTGGGTCCCTGTGAGACTTCTGGATTGAAAGCCCTCCTTTTTTGTTTTTAAAATTTTATTTATTTATTTAAGCAGGAGAGATGGGGAGAGATAGACAGACAGATAAGACAGAGATATTCCATCTGCTGGTTCAGCGTCCAGATACATATGAGGAACTGGGCTGAAGCCGGAAGCTGGGAACTCAGTCCAGGTCTCCCATGTAGGTGGCAGGTCCCCACACTTAACTACTTGAGCCCGCACTGCTGTCTCCCAGGTTTCACATTAGCAGGAAGCTGAAGTCAGGAGCTGGAGCTGGAGTCAGACCCGAGTCCACCGTCAGTGTGGGACAGAGATGTTCAAATAGGTGATTTAACTGCCAGGTCAGAGCCCCATCCCGCTCTTACTTTTAAATGATTGAAAATAAGAAAGTGACTATCTTGATACCCCTTTAACACGTGTAAATATTTAGAAGGAACCTAATGTTTTGAAGCTAATTTCTCGTGGAAATGGAACAAGAATAATAGTATCGATATTTTGTGTATGAGAGTCTGCAAGACCTTGATGCTTTAATTACACTGTGATTTCATCACGCTGTTTACGTGAGGCTGTGAGTCACGTGTGGGTAAAGGGAGGATTTAGCACCAATTAGCCTCTGTTGCCCCACAGACGAACCTGTCAGCTGAGAGCTGTGTGTTGTCAGATAGCCGAGCGAGGCGCTGCAGGGCGTATGGCGTTGGCCTGCCCTCTCCAACTGTGGGAAGACCTCTGTCCTCACGGAGGAACCATTGCACTGGATTGTGGGGTCTTGGGTGATGTGAAGGTATTTCAAAAAGTTCATGGAAAGTAGATATAAAAGATAAGTTTATTTTGGTGCCAAACTATTTTGAAACCCATGACTGCTTTTCTCCCAAGATGCATTTCCCGGGAACTTTTTGAAGTCCCCTGATGGCCTCCTGCCACGCCGCTGCGGCTTGAGGACACGGGCAGTCTGTGCACACTGCCCGTGGGTGTGGAGAGGAGGGGCTATAGGCAGGGGCAGTCCTTCCTGATCTGCTGGTGACTGACTTTTCCACTACAGAGGGGAAGTCATGTGGCATATTAACAAAGCTTATGTTTAAAACGGCTTTATTTTACCGATCTTTGAAGATTTATTTATTTATTTGAAAGGCAGAGTTACAGAGACAGAGGGCAAGAGCTTCTACCCACTGATTCACTCTGCAAATGGCCACAACACCTAGGGCTGGGCCAGGCTGAAGCCAGGAAACTGGGACTTCTTCCGGGTCTCCCACGTGGGTGGCAGGGGCCCAAGTCCTCGGGCCCCCCTCTGCTGCTTTCCTAGGTGCGTTAGCAGGCAGCTGGTCCAGAAGTGGAGCAGCCGGGACTCGAACCGACACTCATATGGGATGCTGGTGTCCCTGGTGGTACCTTAACCCACTGAGCCCCGACACTGGCCGGGGTCTGAATCCATTAAAAAATGTTTGTTGGAACTTTATGTTCAAATGGCTAAAATTCTGCCCATTTATGAAGGCCAGGTTCCCCTGCTCCGCCTGTTAGTCCATGGCTGTGGCTCCTCCGGGAAGTCCATGTGCTCCTCAGCCTTCGGTTTGCTTTGAACACGTAGCCTTTAAAGTACCCGAGTAACAACAACAGTTAGAAAAGGAAGCGTGGGTACAATTACTGTGTGTGTGTGTGGGGG
The DNA here is from genome assembly GCA_949820135.1 of Sylvilagus floridanus. Lineage (NCBI taxonomy): Eukaryota > Metazoa > Chordata > Mammalia > Lagomorpha > Leporidae > Sylvilagus > Sylvilagus floridanus. Next base: position 14,312,958 of record OX463228.1, on the reverse strand, counting down.
GAGGCTCTGTGCCCCTCACTGGCCGCTCTCATTTCATCCTCTTGCCAAGTCTGTGGGTGCAGATAAGGGCCCACCTACTCAGGGTCACCGTTGGCAGGTGCCCAGCCTGTGCTCCAGCTCTAGAATTCAGTGACAAGCTGCATGGCCTTGACCAGCAGCCCCCAAGTGTCATTTGCAACATGCTGTCGCGTCCAACTCAGCTCAGCGACTGGGTTAATCCCAGGAGCATTCCAGAAACTGGCCTTGAGGAAGCCGCTGGAGTTGCAAAGCAATGGGGCCGCCGCGACTCCCACCAGCCAGCCCGCAGCCCGGCCCTCTCTCTGCTCCCTCCCAAAGCACCCCTGCTAATTTGAGATCTGGGAGAAGCCCTTTTTGAGACTAAAGACGGGATCTCTTGGGTAAACCCGGCTGCTTGCGTCAGCTCCGGCGACACCCCGGGCCCAACTTCGGCGACAGCACCCGAGACACCACCAGAGCCTCGGAAGAACTGCGGGGACCTTCACCCCGGTCTCGCAAACGTGCCGTTACATCACAGAACGATCTGGAATCACGCATGTTCTTCATCACGCACGCTTTCCAGGTATCACCAAAACCTTTGTGCACCCAAATAAAAGGTTTCATTTCGCTTTTCCTTGAACTTTTTTTTTTTTTTAAATCCCCTCATATCCGCCTCGAAGTAACCGCCCCAGCACGTTCCTGACCCTCCCGCTCCGCGTCGCCCACGCCTCCCGTCCCGGGCTTTATCAGGCGCGCGGGCAGGGGAGACCCGGGCGGCCGCCCCCGCGCCGCGCGCCCAGGGCGGGTGCGCGCAGGGCCGCTCCTCCGTTCCGCCCGCGCTCGGGGCGGGGCCGGCGGCACCAAGCCTCCGGTGGCCGCGGCCGGCCATCTCCTTCCGCTGCCGCCAGCTCTGAGCCGCGATGAGCTGGGAGCTGCTGCTGGCGCTGCTGGCGCTGTGCGCGCCCCTCCTGCTCGTGGTGCAGCTCGTGCGCTTCCTGCGGGCCGACGGCGACCTGACGCTGCTGTGGGCCGAGTGGCAGGGCCGACGCCCAGGTGAGCAGGACCCGCGGTGGGATGCCCGGGGCGCGCGTCCAGATCCCCGGGGCGGCGAGGCTTGCTCCTTCCCGGGGCCCTGCGGGTGCGGAGGGAGGCCCCCGGGCCCCGGAGGCGACTGTCCCTTGGTCCTCTGGCCCCGGGCGAACTTGTCGTCCAGCCTCGGAGAGCTTGGCAGGGGTGCCACGCATCCTGGTGAGGTCCCCCGGGCGTCCGATGCAGGGTCGGAGGAGCCGGCTTTGGGAAAGGCGAGCGCGCCCCTGGAGGACCCCACTTGCAAAGACCTGGCACTGTCCGAGCCCACCCTGCCACTAGAAAGAACTGGAGTGGCGTGTGGCCTTCCGCGAGGTCGTCGTGGGCGCGCGCGGGGCGTTTTCTGGACGTGCCACTTGCGTGTTGCTGCACATCGGTTCCGCGCGTGCTTTGTGTGTGTGTGCGGTGACTGAACGCAGGCTGCGTGCTGCCGGCTTGGTTGAAAATACTCAGAGCGTGTGTGCGGGATCCGTGCACCTGTCGCCGACTGCTGGATTTTCTCTGTCTAAAGCAGAGGTCCCACATGCGCTGCAATTCTGTTCATCTAGACCGTGGCCCTGTTCACAGGAGGCCTGCGAAGTCCGCCCCGTGCTTTTGTGTTCACTTGGATTTGGAGAATTAAATCAGATTAATCTGTATCTTACTGTCTTTTTTTTTTTTTTTGACAGGCAGAGTTAGACAGTGAGAGAGAGAGAGACAGAGAGAAAGGTCTTTCTTCCTTTGGTTCACCCCCCAAATGGCTACTACGGCCGGTGCAGCCGATCCGAAGCCAGGTGCCAGGTGCTTCTCCTGGTCTCCCATGGGGTGCAGGGCCCAAGCACTTGGGCCATCCTCCACTGCACTCCCGGGCCACAGCAGAGAGCTGGCCTGGAAGAGGGGCAACCAGGACAGAATCCGGCGCCCTGACCAGGACTAGAACCCGGTGTGCCGGCGCCGCAAGGCAGAGGATTAGCCTGTTGAGCCACAGTACCGGCCACTGTCCTTACTTTCTAAAAAGTCATTCTCCCCATCAAATGCTGAAAACAGGTTGACAATATCTGAGTGAATCTCTGGCAGCTGGTAAAAGTTATTTTCTCATATCAAGCACAAGTTAAAAGTTAGGGTCATATTGTAGCTGCTGGATGTCAACTAAAAGAGTTGAAATAAGGTACTACCACTTAAAATAATTTTTAAGAAATTCACTTCATTATCTTACATTTACTGCAAAACACTGTTTTGAAGACTTTTAGTTTAGCCACATTTTTATAAAATATTTAGCATCTATAATTTGATATATTAATGTTTATCTAAGTAAATGAGTTATGTTATTCAGCAAACATGATTATAAAGTTAAATGATGGGGCTGGCATTATGGCATAGCGGTTTAAGCTGCTGTCTGCAACACAGGCATCTCTTAAGGGCGCTGGTTTAGGTCCCCACTGCGCCACTTCCAATTCAGCGTCTTGTTAATGCCCTGGAAAAAGCAGTGGAAGATGGCCCAAGTGTTTTGGGGCTTCTGCCACCCATGTGGGGGACCCGGATGAAGCTTCTGGCTCCTGGCTGTTGCCGCCAACTCTAGAGTGAACCAGCAGTGGAAGATCTCTCTCTCCCTCTTTCTCTCTTTCAAGATAGATAACTCTTTTTTTTAAAGAAGATTCAATGCTGTTCAGAGAAATTTAGTGCTCTAACCTAAGCCAGGCTTCGGATCCTTATAGATCGTCCAGTGTAATATTAGAACCTATTCTGAAACCTGCATTGATTAAAGAGTCAGCTTTACAGAATTCCTGTTATAAAAAAAAAAAAAAAGAATTCCTTTATGTAAGAATCTTCAAAAAGTTCATGGAAAATCTATATTATGAAAAAGCTATGTGTGGACTTCAAAACTAGTTGTACTGAAACAGACATTATCTTTTAATTCTGTTTTTCCATAACTTGTTTTTGAAACCCACGTGTAAGCATAGTGCATGCGTGTTTATACAATATATCTGTGGAACTAAGATGTGATGGGTGAGATTTAGGCAAAACAACAGCTAAAATGACTCCCTGGTGGTGAGTGGGGAAGTGGTAAAGACACGAGGAAGGTGGAAATAGGCCCTGACTCCCCAGGCTAGCAAGATGGGCCGACTCGATCAAGGTTAAACACAAAAGAACAGCACAGATTCCTCTCGACTCCGCGCTGGGTTTCTGTGTGTCGCTTACAGAGATGGACAGCTCGTCCGTGTAGTACAACATGAAACAGGGTAAAATTCCAGGCCTGCTCTGACCCTTGTCCCTGGCACCCGACCGTGCCTCTCTGCAAATGGCTCCCATCTCCTGCCCCGCCTTTCCTTTTAGAGAAATTCTCTGCATTTCCAAATATGTTTCTCACGTGATGAAACCGCAGGGTGACTAATTTTAGATATTGCATCTGGGTCCAGGAAAACCCTGGGCAGAGTCCTGAATAGGAAGAGGCTCAGCGAGAGCACCTGTGAGGAGCAGTCAGCCCTGGGCCGACAGTCACCTGCCTGTGAGTCACCTGTGAGGTGGCTGCCGGGGAAACAGGAGGCGAGCCTGGGCTGCCTCTGGTGGCTGAAGCAGCAGCGGCAGACAGTGGAAGCCTCCTGCGCACCTGCGTGTGGGTGCTGGGGCTGCAGCCGTGACCTGCCACATTGCAGGGCACAAGGGGAGTGACAGTGGTGGCAGGACTGCCGGGCTGGAGCCGGAGTCCAGGGCTGCAAGCAGAAGTTCGAGGAGACCAGATGCTGGGGGGGCGTAGGGGAAGGTGTTGCCTCGGACACGCTGGACTCTTCCAACAGGGCCCAGAAGGGAGTCGACTAGAGCTTACCCAGCCGGCCCCGAGACAGAATTCCCTCCCCTGGGCTAGGGTTCGCACCAGAAGTTTCTTTCGAGTTCTGAGGATCTCTTTCAGAGGCTGTGAGCTAGATTCGGCGGAACTGGCAAACAAAAGTAGCTGCCAGAACTGTGAGTGCGTTCAAGTAACCCCAAGCCTGGGGGCTTTCAGTAATAGTAGTTTATCCGTGTAAAAACTTGGTAAATTCCAAGCTGGTCAGTGAATAATTCCAGAACCAAGTGCACTTATCCTGGAGTCTGGGTATTGCGACTTCTGGAGTGATGAGCAGCCGCTTATTGAATACATGATAGAACATGCAGCCTGGGATTCCCGCTTGTGGCCCTGCGGGAAGCTTGCTCACTCGTGTCTTCCCATGGACTCGTGGGTCGGGACAGGAGAGCCTGTAGCCCGGATCGCATCGTGTTTCTGTCTGTGGTTCAGAGGTTCACAGAAACCTTTTGTCCTGAGGGCGAGCTGTGCTTTCTCGCATGTTCGAGAAACAGTTGGGTCTTTTTTCTTTTTCTTTCTTTCTTTTTGACAGGTAGAGTTAGACAGTGAGAGAGAGAGACAGAGAGAAAGGTCTTCCTTTGCGTTGGTTCACCCTCCAATGGCTGCCACGGCCGGCGCACTGCGGCCGGCGCACCGCGCTGGTCTGAAGGCAGGAGCCAGGTGCTTCTCCTGGTCTCCCATGGGGTGCAGGGCCCAAGCACTTGGGCCATCCTCCACTGCCTTCCCGGGCCACAGCAGAGAGCTGGCCTGGAAGAGGGGCAACCGGGACAGAATCCGGCGCCCCGACCGGGACTAGAACCCGGTGTGTGGGCGCCACAAGGCAGAGGATTAGCCTAGTGAGCCACGGCGCCGGCCGACAGTTGGGTCTTAAACCATGGATCGTGTTGAAATGTGTGCTCCCCGGGATAGAGGGCTGGGGGCCTCACATCCCAGCTCAGCAGGGACTCACATCTCTGCCATCCTTCCAATCTTCCTGTCTCTATGCTAGCACCGAGGCCTTGGGTGAGGAACAAGACAGCCTTGATGGGGGTGACAGTCTCCTGGGGCTGTTCAGTGAGCCTCAGTTTCCCTTTCTGTATTAGCTGAGTTAACATAATACCTGCTTCAGAGAGCCTTCTGAGGGCTTTTAGAAGGCAGTGAGAAAAACACGAAGCCGGCCAGTGCCGCGGCTCAATAGGCTAATCCTCCACCCTGCGGCGCTGGCACATGGGGTTCTAGTCCCGGTTGGGGCGCCAGATTCTGTCCCGGTTCCCCTTTTCCAGGCCAGCTCTCTGCTGTAGCCCGGGAAGGCAGTGGAGGATGGCCCAAGTGCTTGGGCCCTGCACCCCATGGGAGACCAGGAGAAGCACCTGGCTCCTGCCTTCAGATCAGCGCGGTGCACCGGCCACGGTGGCCATTGGAGGGTGAACCAATGGCAAAGGAAACCTTTCTCTCTGTCTCTCTCTCCACTGTCTAATTCTGCCTGTCAAAAAAAAAAAAAAAGAGAGAGAAAGAAAGAAAGAAAAACACGAAGCCGTTAGAAGTAGCAGCCACACACGTGACCGGCTGAACGTGCTGTTGTGCTGCCTGGTTCGTCGGTCGGCGCGATCTTAGCAATAACTGCAGTTGGCATGCGCTAAGCATGGAGGATGTGCCGGATCCTATGCTCAGTGCTCTCCGTTTTTAACTGATTACTTTCAACACCCCTGTGAGGGCCATGTTACTGTTCACCTGCTCCCAGTTGTATAAAGTTTTTTTTTTTTTTTAAGATTTATTTATTAGAAAGACAGAGTTACACAGAGAGAGGAGGAGAGGCAGAGAGAGAGAGAGAGAGAGGTAGGTCTTTCATCCACTGGTCCACACCCCAATTGGCCACAACAGCCAGAGCTGTGCTGATCCAAAAGCAGGAGCCAGGAGCTTCTTCCAGGTCTCCCATGCAGGTGCAGGGGCCCAAGGACTTGGGTCATCTTCTACTGCTCTCCCAGGCCATAGCAGAGAGCTGGATGGGACGTGGAGCAGCTGGGACTTGAACTGGCAGGATGGTGGCACTGCAGGTGGTGGCTTTACCTGCTATGCCACAGCACCGCCCCCCATCCCGTTGTAGAAAGTTAAAAGCACTCAATTCTCATACACACAGAGGAGCATTTTTTAAAAAAGATTTTATGTATTTATTTGAGAGGGAAGGAGAGACAGAAATGTTTTCCATCCACTGGGTTCACTCCCTAAATGGCTGCTATGGCCAAAGCTGAGCCAGTCCAAAACCAGGAGCTTCTTCTGGGTCTGCTACATGGTTGCAGAAGCCCAGACACTTGGCCCATCTTCTACTGCTTTCCCAGGCCATCAGCAGGGAGCTGGATCAGAAGAGGAGCAGCCGGGGCATGAACCAGCACCCATATAGGATGCCAACACCACAGGCAGAGGCTCAGTCCACTATGCCACAGGAGTGTTTGCTGTCTGTGATGGAGGTGGCATTTGAACCAAGCAGGCTGCAGAGCTAGAGCTGTTCCCGAAACAGGACTCAGAATTGGCTAGGGGCTGATGTTGTAGCACGATAGGTTGAATGACCACCCATGACGCTGGAATCTCATATGAGCGCAGGTTTGAGTCCCTGACTCTCCACTTCTGATCTGGTTCCCTGCTAATGTGCCTGGGAAAGCAGCAAAGGATGGCCCAAGTGCTTGGGCCCCTGCCAACCATGTGCGAGCCTAAGATGAAGCTCCTGGCTCCTGGCTCCTGGCTTCTGCCTCCTGGCTCTGGTCATTGTGGCCATCTGGGGAGTGAACCAGTGGATGGAAGATCTTTCTCTCTGTCTCTCCCTCTCTCTGTTCTGCCACCTCTCAAATAAATACATAATTTTTTTAAAAAAAACCCACTTTGTTGATAACTGGTACTAATATGATTCGTATCCATGCTTAAAAAATAGGCAGGAGATGTTTTCTTTGGGTAGTTAAAATTTTGAGCTCTATGCATCATTACATCCTCTTTGTATTTCATGGTACCGTTTAAAGCTTTTGGGGGCTAATCTTTGGTTTCTGAGCATAAGCCACACTTACTTAATTCTGTCCTCCATCTCTGCCCCTCCCCATGTAGAATGGGAGCTGACCGACATGGTGGTGTGGGTGACTGGAGCCTCCAGTGGCATCGGCGAGGAGCTGGCTTACCAGTTGTCCAAACTAGGAGTTTCCCTCGTGCTGTCGGCCAGGAGGGTGCATGAGCTGGAAAGGGTGAAAAGAAGATGCCTCGGTAAGTTCACTCATCAGCAGCAGCAGCTTCCGGTCCAAATGCAGACCTGGTTTTGGGAATTTCAGGGGGAGGGTGGGATTCCGCAGGGCCGGACCCCCCAGCCGCAGACACTCCCAAGAGCCGTGTGCCAGATTCTCTTCCGTTTGTCATTGATACATTAACTGCCTTTGCCTTTTTCCTTTGTGCCACCGTTCTCTCCAATGCTGGTGGAGTTTTATTGGACTCGACTTAGGGAGGATTGTTCCTCGCTTTGCTAAAATGTCAAGTCTTAACCTGTTAAGTCCCAGGTTCTCAGTTCTGTGACTGTTTCAATGATATGATACGTATTTCAAAGTTACTCTGAGTGGTAGGTTCATTGCTCAGTGTACGTCTTTTTAGGATGTCCCATTGATAGGATGATGGGACATCATTGATCAGTCATCTGGGGTCGTGTGGGATTTTTGTTATTATAGATAGGAATTTTGTTATTTAGAGCAGGAGTGGAATTTGATTTAAAAGTGCAGCTTGAGACAGTGTCTTCGCTGTTGACAAAGAGCAGCAGTGTTCGTGTTTTTGTTTGTTTGAACTTTGATGTGGTTACTGAAAGCAGCCTCAAGGAATAATTATTCTCACGGGACATTAAGTATTAAACCAGGGTCATTTTGAATTTTCCAGAATACCCTTTGTTTCTTTGGTTCTCTCTCTACCTGTCATTCTTTTAAAAAATCTTTTTTGACTTCACTACTTGAGCTGACCGCCAAGGAGAGTTACTTGCGCGTACAACTGCAAAGCCTCCTGTCTTTGCACGGGGCGTCTTCCTCACTGCTGTGACTCGCAGTATCCGCCCTGGCGAGGGTGATGAACCGTGTCAGTGTTTCTTAGGCCCCCCCCCCCCCCCCCCCGTGCAGAAGTTGTTTTCCTTTTAACTCTCAGATCATCGATGCATACTTTTTCTTTTTATAGAGCTCGTGGTGTACAGTTTGCTCTTTTGCGCCTCAAGCCTTCCTGTTTCTCTTTCTCGCCTTGCTTATGTTTCCTGTTGGCATTACTTGTTGCATTTCGAGATTAGGGTCCAGGAAAGCCAGCTTCAGTCATCCTTTGGTGGAACAGAAACAGAACGGCCAATCCCAGCTCAGCCTGTTGTTTCTTGGTGTAGAAGGTTTTGGGATTCTGTCCTTGGTTGCCTCCTGGAATCTTCGTTTCTGGAGAGAAGCATCTTCCATCTGACTTCAGGGCTCTGAGTTTCTTCACTGATTTTTAAGCTTAAACTGCTGTCTTTTCATAGGTGTAAAAGAGTGACCATGTAGCCTACCACGACACAAATGTGTTTCTGTTCTAAAGAGATCGCTCTACAATTTTTGCTTTCTTATTCGGCTTATAGTGTCAGCTTGATTTTTAAAAATCTACTCTTAAATATTTTCAATGTCATTATTTCTATAAGGTGAACATGTATTTCATATATATAGACATAGGAGCCCAGTGACACTTCCCACCATACTCTCCCTCTTCCTTCCTCTCTTATATTTTCTTTCAATTTTTACAGTGACTTACTTGGTTTACTTTATACTCACAAGCTTAACCCTCCACTAAATAAAGCATTCAACAAGTAGTACGAACAGAAACCACTGTTTCTCCTGAGTGTAGACAAGGGCTTCAGCTTGATCCCTGACCGTCGGTTCTGGTTGGACTGGGTGTGTGTTCAAGTTGAAGTGTGCCAATCCACTTCCCATGTGGCCAGCCAGCGTTCTGTCTGCCAGTCCTCTTCCCGATCCGCCTACTTTCCCAGGCTGGCCCTCCCTGAGATGAGGTTACCGCCCACGCCTGTTGCAGGGTGGGGAGCGGCTAGCAACTGGATTGAATTCTGGCATGACTCCCACTAAGTGTTCAGTGTCTTTCTTTAGAGAATGGCAATTTAAAAGGAAAAGATATACTCGTTCTGCCCTTCGACCTGACTGACAGAAGTGCCCACGAAGCGGCCACCAAAGCCGTCGTGCAGGAGTTTGGTAAAGTAAGTAGCGTTTTATGTCCATAGAGCATAATGCTGTGGCTTTGTCTTGCTTGGAACTAAGAGCACGAGAGGTTGACATCTGTGGTGCTGTCTTGCAGAATAGTTTTAGGCAAATGGGGTGCATGCAGTGAGATCAGTTCTAGGAGTTGGGCCTTTTAATCTCTTTGACTTTAGGTTAATTAGTACGAGGGGGTCTTTAAAACAGTTTGTGAAATGTGCCTATCATGGAAAAATGATGCATGGATTTCAACCAAAATAAACTTACCTTTTCATTCTATTTCCCATGAACTTTTCAAAACACCCTTCCTTAACAAGTACTGATTCCTTCGTGTAGACGAGACGAAGCTAAAAATTCACTGCTGCTTACATTTTTAATTACACTTACAACGGTCCCTAAGAAGTCACCTAAAATGGCACTTTCATTCGTCAGTGAATCAGGTTCTTATTTTACCTGTTCAGTGCCGAGCTCTAGAATAGAGCACTGCTCCGAGTTACCGGTATAAGCAGCCATCCCCAGGAATTTCTCGGTGCCTCCGTAGTGCGTTCCCAAAGCGTGTCGTTTCTGATTCTGTTTACCCAGATCGACATCCTGGTGAACAACGGCGGGAGGTCCCAGCGTTCTTTGTGTGTAGAGACCAGCCTGGACGTCTTCAAGGAGCTCATGGATCTGAACTACCTGGGGACCGTGTCCTTGACAAAGTGTGTCCTGCCGCACATGATCGAGAGGAAGCAAGGGAAGATTGTTACGGTGAACAGCCTGGCCGGGATCACCTCCGTGCCCCTCTCCAGTGGCTACTGTGCCAGCAAACATGCACTGCGGGTAAGGCTGCCGACTCCACTCTGCTGGGACCGATCTAAGTATGCAGATGGGAGATATGGCCATCATGGTGTGAGGTCATGGGACGGGGCAGAAAGACCCCAGAATGCCTTTGGAAGTAGATGCTCCCAAAGGCGTGAGGCATACTTGCCTCTGACTTACTCAGACATGTGCACTGAGCACCCGCACGGTGCTGTGTGCTACAGGAGATGCTGGGAAAGTGAAGACAATGAGGTGTGGAAGTGCACGGTGTAGTCAGCTTGGCACCCTGCACCTTGTCTCTCTTCCCATCACGGCTGCGGGGTCTGTCCCTGCTTTCTTCTACACATTATTTAGGTCGTATTTTTTAAAAGATTGATTTATTTATTTGAAAGAGTTACACAGAAAAAGGAGAGGCGGCAGGGGGGGGGGTCTTCCATCCGTTGGTTCACTCCCCAGATGGCCACAACAGCTGGAGCTGTGCCAATCAGGAGCCAGGAGTTCCTTCCAGGTCTGCATGGGTGCAGGGGCCGGATCGTAAGTGGAGCTGCCGGGACTAGAACTGGCACCCACATGGGATGCCAGCACTGCAGACAGAAGCTTTACCCTCTATGCCACAGCGCCGGCCCGTCGGATGTATTTCCTTCTGCCTTTTTCTGTGCCTTTTCCCCCTCGTACTTGGGCTCTGGTTGACTTGGAATGATATACAGGTGTCAGAAATAGACAGTGCCCCTGGGGAATCATCCCGGGCCTCACCGCCCTGTCGGGAAACATCATGTGTCTGATCTGGTTTTACTGGAAGAAGAATCGAGACAGGGGCGAGGAGAAAAGCTTGAGCATAACTTAGGAGGTTTAAATATTAGAAATGAGTGCATTTTTCCTGTCAGCTTAAGAGCGGATGCGGGGAAGCCATAGGGCGACGGAAGAGAGGTAGCAGAGGAGAGATGGTATTGCGAATTAATGCCCTTGGAGGCCCGTGTAAGTGGGCCATCTCCGTGTTGGCATGACCACATGCAGTTGCTGCGTAGTCATGGCTTCATGCGAACGGAAGGCGGCCAGGTGAGGGGCAGCAGCGCCCCGCCTCCTCAGACCTGCAGGATGCCGCCAGGAAGCAGAGCTGAGCCGCCTGGCTTGCCCCCGGGACTCACTGTTCTGTTACTGGGTTTAGAGGTCACGGCAGGCAAGACACCAGCTGTGCACAGTAGCTGAACACGAAAACCAGGAGGGTCTGTGTGGGGGCACATTTCCTTCTCAGATTCCCAGCCAGCTCCAGAGTGAACCCGGTTATCTTAGAGAAGTTTATATGCCACCGTAGATGTTATTTCTTTATTATTATTTCTTTATTTTAATTTTAATTTTTTTCTTTTTTTGAAAGGCAGAGTGGACAGTGAGAGAGAGAGACAGAGAGAAAGGTCTTCCTTTGCCCGTTGGTTCACCCTCCAATGGCCGCTGCGGCCGGCGCGCTGTGCTGATCTGAAGGCAGGAGCCAGGTGCTTCTCCTGGTCTCCCATGGGGTGCAGGGCCCAAGCACTTGGACCATCCTCCACTGCACTCCCGGGCCACAGCAGAGAGCTGGCCTGGAAGAGGGGCAACCGGGACAGAATCCAGCGCCCCGACTGGGACTAGAACCCGGGGTGCCAGTGCCGCAAGGTGGAGGATTAGCCTATTGAGCAGCGGCGCCGGCCCCATAGATGTTATTTCAAACAAGGAGAGCTTTGAGTGCCTGGCTAGATATCCTCCCTCTTCTGCTATGCTAGAGAGCAGCCAGAGGTCAGAGGTGTGGGATGTCTCCATTCAGTTACCAAGCTTTGCTTTGCTTTGCCTTTTTTTGTGATCTGTCTCTGAGTCGGGCCCTGTTCAGCCCCTGACAGCGTGAACCCCCACAGCCCCTGTGTTTGAGGGGTCACGTTTGAAGGCTGGTAATTGTTGAATGTTGGATCAGATGCAGACATGTCGAGGGTTAGCTCTTTAACTTCACAGTCATTAGCCCAGCCTTAGGTCATGTCTATCTGTTCCATACTGGTTTAGAAATGGCATTAAGGGGCCAGTGTTGTGTTGTACTAAGCTAACATGCCTCCACCTGCAGCGCCAGCATCCCATATTGGAGCCAGTTTGTGTCCCAGCTGCTCCACTTCCGATCCAGCTCTCAGCCTGGGAAAGCAGTAGAAGGTGGCCCAAGGCCCTGGGCCCCTGCACCCATGTAGGAGACCAGGAAGAAGCTCCTGGCTCCTGGCTTTTGGGTCGGCCCATCTCTGGCTGTTATGGCCATTAGAGAGTGAACCATCGGATGGAAGACTTCTCTCTCTGTCTGTCCCTCTCTCTGTCTGTAACTCTACCTCTCCACTAAATCAAATAAAATCTTTAAAAAAAAGGAAATGGCTTAAGTCTAGAGGGTGTAGCTTGACTTACAAAAGTCATTGAATAGACAGTCATACTGCATCTTTCACTAGCCACTTGTCCTGTTAGCATCACCAAAAGATAAATGTTTGCTGAAACAAATTCATTTTGTTAATATACCAACATAGCTTGAAAAAGTTTTGTTGTTTCTGTGAAGTACTAACTGCTTCTTCTTGCCCCAAATGATGGCACTTTAGACCACTTTGGGGAATCAAGATAAGCCCGGTGTCAGTATTCTCTGGAGAATCTGCACCCCGTTTGGAGTGGGGTGATGAAGACCAGGACGGGGAGGATGCCTCAGGACCTTCAGGGGTGGTTTTTATCTGCCCATCGCTTGCCTACCGTGAAGTCACTGACGGTGGGGCAGGTATTGCCCCAACAGCGACGGCGCTCGTGTCCCATATAACAGTACCTGGGTTTGATTCCCGGCTCTGGCTTTTAACTCCATCTTCCAGGTAATGCAAACCCTGGGAGGGTTCCTGGTGCCCACGTGGGAGACCTGCATTGGAGTCTTAGCTCCCAGGTCTGGCCTCAGTCCAGCCCCAGCCATTGAGGGCAGTGGGGGAGATAATCTATGAATGGGAGCTTGCTCTATCTGTCTCTGCCCCCACCCTGTTCCTCCCTACCTTCCCCTCCAAATAAAAAAAAAAAAAATCATTGATGGCAGGAGCCACCATTCCTCATGGGGTGAACAGTTTGCACCTGGGAAGAGCTGAGCCTGTTCTACATCGAATACCTAAGCAGCCTGTATAATTACACCACCCGTCTTTTACTCAGGCATTTCAGAGCGTATTTTGATAACTCACGAGATATATGTCTAATTCATTTTTCTTTTTTTTTTTTGGCATGTCCTATAAGGGTTTTTTAAATGCTCTCCGAACTGAACTTGTTGACTACCCAGGTATAATAGTTTCTAACATTTGCCCAGGACCTGTTCAGTCAAATATTGTGAAGAATGCTCTAACTGAGGAACTGAACAAGGTAAAAATGTATATTGGAGAATAATTTGTTTTACTCGCTATATATTGGTGTTCTGTATGCCAGGTGTGTGTGTGTGTGTGTGTGTGTGTGTGTATGAATCACTTTTGAATTACTCACAAAACTTACCTTACGGCATGATGACATTGATTACGCTGAGCTGATAATGCCTTGGTGTCAGATTTTGATAAGGCTCATGAAGTTGCCAAGATCCCCTTATAAGTGGTCCTCTCTTAGGGGTCCCCTCTTGGGTGACAACCCTCACATGTCCAATGGAATAGATTTTTTTCCTTCTCTACCAGGAATCTCCTTTTGTCTTCTTTCTCCATGTCATTCCATGGGCCCCATGCTTCATGGGATTTCATTTGCTAAATGCATGTTTTAATAATTTGATAATGAAATTATCATTCAATGCGTTCAGATGATGGGGTTTAAAAACCGTGAACCTTCATCTTTGAGTTAGCCTCTACAGCCTTACCCTACACAATCTTAGCCTACACAGTCTTAGTGCGTGGTGTCAGGGTTTTAAAAAATATCAGCGAGGTCTGTAAAGGCCTGGTGGCTCGTGCAGGGACTTCAGGGTCTAGGAGAAGGCCCCACGAAGGAAGTCAGACACCCAAGTGGCCAATTCATCCTGTCCTGCTTAGCGGCTCTGTGAGGCAGCATGGGTAAATACTCAGCAGTCGTTTGCTTTCTGAATTTTCTTAGACCATAGAAAATGAGGGAGATCAGTCCTACAAGATGCCAACCAGCCGTTGCGTGCAGCTGATGTTGATCAGCATGGCCAATGACCTGAAAGAAGTGTGGATCGCGGATCAGCCATTTTTGTTCATGGCATATTTGTGGCAGTATGCGCCAACCTGGGCCTGGTGGATAACCAGCAAGTTAGGGAAGAAAAGGATTGAGAACTTTAAGAGTGGTGTGGTAAGAACAATTCATGTTTCTTAATAATACACATCAGCCTTGTGGAAAAGTACATGGTTTTGCAGTGCTGAAGAATACTTTCTTGCTAACCCTCTACCAACTCATGCTATAAATGAAAAAGATATCAGGAGTATTCTGTTTGCATGCAAAGCTGTTGGTTTTCTGTAAACTGTGATTAACCTTGGCAAAGCAAGTTTTCTTATACTTATTGCTAAGAAAATGCCAATGTAGGTTATCCAAGTTAATTGTACTTGTTTTTAATCATTGAATTCACATCTGTCTTGTAGACTAGGAACAATATATCTGGAAATTTGTTTTAAACCTAGAACTTTGTATGAAAGTTATTACTTTCATGGGTGAAGAATAGCAACTATCCTAAATTTTGTGCGATCATCATTATTCTTCATGGGAAATCTTGAAAGTGGCAAACATGTGACTTTGCAAATGCAGTGTCTCAGGGGTTATCAGGCTGCCTTGTGTTAATCTTTAAACAGAATACTAAAGGCTCACAGGGCATTGCAGGCATCTCGATTTGTTGTATTCATTAGGGCACATCCTTGTAGGTGGGATGGTAAGTCCAGCATTTCCGAAAGGACCCGAGCAGATGCTGACTAGTGAAGTTTACACTGGCTGGAGGCGATAACCATGCTAGGCCTGTTAGAGGTGCCTAGAATTCGGGCTCTGATATGTTTGTTAGAATTGAATCATCTCCCCAGATTTTGTAAGGATTCTTAATGGAGGTTCGTGGCGATACAGCCCCTCAGGACAGGAGGACTTGGCGAGAACTCAGGTCAGCAGGGGGAGGGACTGACTCGTGACACTGTTGCTCTTTTACAGGATGCGGACTCTGCTTATTTTAGCTCCTCGAAGAAAAAAGCCAACTGAAAGGAGCACTTGGATTTTTCGAGGTTCTGAAGGGAAAAGTGGAAAACATACAAACAGCAGCCGTCTTCTTAGGCACTGAAGACTCATGTGTGATTTTACGTTTTGATACAACTTTCAACATAGAATGAGTAATAAATAAGATTGCCAGGAATCTCGGGAAATGGGTGTTGGCACGGTACATTTGCGGATAAAAGCGCCTTTTTTAAATACTTTAGCGGGTGTGCTTCAAAATGTACGTTCATCGAAATCCAACCAAAGAATTACAGTAATTGTTTGCTACAGGTCTTTGTGCTTCTTTAATAACACGTTTGGGAATCTGTGAACAGTGAACGCTCCCAGTGCTGGCGGGGTTGGCGTCAGCGTCTGTCGCTGAGACAAAGCCTTGTAGCTGTGTCCTCCAGAAGGGAGCAGCACTGGCCTCACGTGGGGAACGGGAGCCAGGCAAGGACAGCACGGACCCAGGCACCTCCTGAAGACGACCTCGCTGCATCCTCTTAGAACTGTGTTGACGGAAGCCATGGGCATCCAGGTGGGGGTTCAAGTTCCGCGTGCTCCAGGTCTGATCTGGTTCCCTGCTCACATGTCTGGGAAAACACTGGAGGATGGCCCAAGTGGGCTCCTGCAGCCACATGGGACACCTAGAGGAAGCTCCTGGCTTCCGAGTGGCCCCGCTCCAGCGTTGAAGGCATGTGGGGAATGAGCCAGCGGATGGAGGATCTCTCTCTCTCTTTCCCTCTCTCTTTCTGTGACTCTGCTTTCAAATAAATAAATCTTTAAAAAAAAAAAGGCACCTGAAGAAACAAGACAACATGATCAACTCTCAGAGAAACAAGGCCCCACAAAGGACTCAGTTGAGTTACTCAAACACAGGTTATAAAATTACACTTACTGTATTTAAAGATACAAAACACAACACTGAGAGTTTCAGCTGAGAATTAGAAAGTATACAGAAGAATCAACTGACAAGTTTACAGCTGAAAAATACATTAATCAACTAAAAATTCAGGGACTGGGTTTGATAAATACTACACAGAGGTAAAATAAGAATTTGTGAACTAGATGTTCAGCCAGAAATCAGAATCTGACTTAGCCCACTCTGCCACACCAGTCTCTCAGATGCCTTAATCTGTCCAATATTAAATCTAAAAAACTTTAGGGATGGGTGTTTGGTGTAGCAGTTAACATGCTCCTGGCGATGCCTGCCTCTCCTGTTGGACTACCAAATTTCAAAATCAAGAATTGTCCATAGTGGATTTACATTTGCTGTCTGCTGGCTAGCTGCAATAGAAATCCAGTTATGGAGACTAACATTCAAACTGCATGTGTCTTTTTTTTTTTTTTTTAATTTTTTGACAGGCAGAGTGGATAGTGAGAGAGACAAAGGTCTTCCTTTGCCATTGGTTCAACCTCCAATGGCTGCCACAGCCAGTGTGCTGTGGCCAGTACATCGTGCTGATCCAAAGAGAGGAGCCAGGTGCTTCTCCTGGGCTCCCTTGCGGGTGCAGGGCCCAAGGACTTGGGCCATCCTCCACTGCACTCCCGGGCCATAGCAGAGGGCTGGCCTGGAAGAGGGACAACTGGGACAGAATTCAGCGCCCCAACTGGGACTAGAACCCGGTGTGCCGGAGCCACAGGTGGAGGATTAGCCTAGTGAGCCACAGAACTGGCCTGCATATGTCTTTATTCACCATTAACATTAGGCTATAGTTCTTGGGGTCCCAACCGCATGTGTAGCCAATTGCGTGGGTACCCTCTCCCCTACCTTGGAAAGCCCTCGCTTGTCGTTTTAATCCCTCCTACTCAGCACTAAGACTGTTGAGAGTGTTGCTTACGTTTTTAGACTCTCAGATATCTTTTACTGAGTTGGCCTGTGTTCCCTGAAGGCAGGCAACACAAACGTTGAGCTCAATTCTCGAAGTTTCATCCTGCCATGGATCTTAGTGATAGAATTCTTTGCTGCTTCTTTGTTTTCAGATGCCATTAAGCAGATTTTAAAATATCACTCTGCCTAGTTTTTCTAGTTCTCCACAGATGGTTGGTGTGAGTTACCTATATACTATGAAAAGCTGGAATTTGTAGAAAAGTTAGTTTTATAGATAACTCAGTAAGGCCAGTTTTTAATAATCAGATGGATATCAGATAAGGTTCAATGAAGGAACAGCGTTCTGTGAAACACATGTGAGTGTATCTGAAAATATCCAGTTACTGATGATATAAGGTGCCTTTTCAAAAAATTCATGGAGGAGCTGGTGCTGTGGCTTAGTAGGTTAGGCTTCTGCATCCCACACAGGTACTGGTTCAAGTCTCACCTGCTCCTCTTCCCATCCAGCTCTCTGCTGATATCCTGGGAAAGCAGTGGAAGATGGCCCAGGTGCCTAGGCCCATGCACCCATATGGGAGACCTGGAAGAAGCTCTTGGCTCCTGGCTGTGGATCAGTCCTGCTCCCATCATTGTGGCCATTTGGGGAGTGAACCAGCAGATGGGAAGACCTTTCTGTGTTTCTCCCTCTCTCTCTAGCTCTGCCTCTCAAATAAGTTGGTAAATCTTTTTTAAAAAAATTCGTGCTAGCTATGTATTATAAAAACAACTATTCATGGGTCTCAAGACTTTTTTATGACAATAAAATAATTCTTTTAATTCCATGTTCTGTAAGACATTCCCCCACATATTTGGGAGCAGATGAGATGGTGAAAATAAAATGAGGACTTGGCTTCCATTGTTGAGAAATTCCAAAATTTAGAGGTCAGGTGGGAGAGGAAAAGCAGCAAAGCTGATTAAGAAGAGCTAGGAAAACCAGAAGAGCACAGTGTGTTATCAGAAAAGCCCCAAACCAAACACGAAAGATGGCTGGCGCGAGGTTGAATATGCAAATGCTATTCAGAAGAAAAGTAAGTGGAGGCAATTAAGTGACCAGCTGGTTTGACAAATGAAGACTGGTAGTGGTTCAATACAAACACTTTGTATTTGGGGGAACAGTAGAGATGGAATGCAGCCTGCAAGGTGACTGAAAGAGGAAAGTGGACCTTGAATCCCATGTGTGAGGAGTGCAAGGTTAAGTGACAGCATGGCTTAGGATTACTAGAATGATGAACATCTTCAAACAACTTTAAACTCCTGTCATTTGTGGAAAAGTCCAATAAGGTAACTATCACTAAAATGTGATAATCACTAAACCAATTACCTATTGTAAATCAATCAAGAAGTTTTCCTACATGACAAAAAAGATATAAAATTGTTAGTAAATCTCGACTATGCAAATCACAAGCCTGAGATATGAACTCAGATAGAATATGAAATCTCATCTTAAGAACTGTACTATGTCTGCTGGCACTGCGGCTCAATAGGCTAATCCTCCACCTAGCAGCGTTGGCACACCGGGTTCTAGTCCCGGTCGGGGTGCCAGATTCTGTCCCAGTTGCCCCTCTTCCAGGCCAGCTCTCTGCTATGGCCCAGGGGTGCAGTGGAGGATGGCCCAGGTCCTTGGGCCCTGCACCCGCATGGGAGACCAGGAGAAGCACCTGACTCCTGGCTTCAGATCAGCGCAATGTGCCAGCTGCAGCATGCTGGCTGCAGCAGCCATTGGAGGGTGAACCAATGGCAAAATGGAAGACCTTTCTCTCTGTCTCTCTCACTATCCACTCTGCCTGTCAAAAAAAAACAACAACAACAACAACAACACACACACACACACAAAAAACAAAAACAAAAAACCTCTACTATGCTACCTAAAAAAAAAAAAAAAGCTAATTTACAAAGTTCATGAGTCTGAAAATGAAAATTTGTCCAAAAGACATTGCTAGAGTGAACCAGTCCATATACTAAATAAATGGGCTAATAATAACTTAAAAACCCAACTGGCACATTTAAAATAATCTCAATCCTTTCTAAAGGGTGTATTATTATATTAACAATCTAGCAGGTAACTATAGGTTCAGTTTGAAATTAAGTAAGGTAGAGAAGAAATTCATGCCTCAACTGATACACATTCATGCTGCTTCCCCTTTACAAGTACTTGTTAAATGTGCCTAAGCAGCAAGAGAATGAAGATCCAATTGTGATCACATTATGGAAAGTCTCTTCCCCTCTGCCTTCAGTTCTTAAACCTTGAGATATTAGTGACAGGCAGTCCTGTCTGGCAGGTCCTCCTCCAGAAGTGCTCTTCAGAATACGATCTTCAGTAGTCACTCTCAGATGACCCTAACATTGCTCTTCCTGTGAGTATTCACCTGACGAATCGGGTGAACTCTTCCTTTCACATGCATACACAGAGGCGATTCAGAAGGGGGGGAAAGGATTTTACTGGAAAATATTTTATTAAATATTGGTAAAGATTTTGCACTGAAGTATATGAAAAGAAAATGAATACATTATATGAAAACATTGAGACCATGTTAAAAACAGCACATTTGAAAATACAATATTCAAATAAATATATGAATCTATTTTACATTCAATAACATCCATTATTATTTTAAAACACTGATATGTATATCTTTTAAGTATGTAAAAATGACATAGCTGCTGCGTTTTGTAAGGCAAATCACCTATCATTTAGTAAAGCCTTAATGATGGTCTAATCTTACATAAATGTTTCATTGTATCTACCCAAAGCTTACCACAATCCATAGGGCACAAATATTGGCCAACTATTTCTAACTTTTATGTCAGATTTTTTTTAAACGATTAAGATTACAGAGCGGATTAACTTCACGGAGCTTAGCTTTTCCAGGCATCTGACTTGGGGCAGGGAACAGTACAGTGCCACTGCAAGAATCACACTGTTCTTTTCTAGGGTGGGAAAAATAAAGACCTCTCCTGCGGGGACGTCACAAGCCAGGTGGGCTCTAATACAGCCGTATATGCAGAGGTTTTGACGAGTAAATCGGATATCCCAGGGGGGGATCAGCTGCTTGCACTGTGAGGTTTCTTAAAAGCAGTGGGTGCGCTTGTATGCTGTACCGTTCCTCGTCGTCGTTGGTGGCGTAAAGCAGCTCCCAGGAAAGATTGGCCCACTGGCCTCTGACGGCTTCGGCATTCAACTTCCCAACCTGGATCAGGAGTTCCTGCAGGGTGAGAACTCTCCCGGTGTACACTCCCTTCGCAGGGGAAGAGGACAGGGGGAGAGATTCCTCTTAGCCTTTACGTTCTCTTCACAAAGTTGCCAAAAACAAAACCTGACTGCAGTTAACGTAATCTTTCTCACAAGGTCAGAATATACAAGGCTGTGTTTAAAAATGTACGCACACAAGTTGCTTGTCTTTATAATCGAGTATCAGCTGGCGCTGCAGCTCACTAGGCTAATCCGCTTGCGGTGCCGGCACCCTGGGTTCTAGTCCCGGTCGGGGTGCCGGATTCTGTCCTGGTTGCCCCTCTTCCAGGCCAGCTCTCTGCCATGAGAAGCACCTGGCTCCTGGCTTTGGATCAGCGCGGTGCGCCGGCCATAGCGGCCATTGGGGAGAGAACCAACAGAAAAGGAAGACCTTTCTCTCTGTCTCTCTCTCTCATTGTCCACTCTGTCAAAAAAAAAAAAAAAAAAAAAGAATCGAGTATCCACTCAATTTCCTTAGTTCTCTCAATGAGAAAAAACTCTATTTCATGATCAGAATAGTGAGATCTCAGCTACTTCTCTTTCTCCTCCTCTAAGCTGTCACTCCATCCAGCTTCAGCAACATGTAAGTCATAAATACTTTGTCAGTTGACAACCAGGCAACAGGCTCTTAAAAGAAACAGCATTTGTGGATATAATTCGCAGCACGTGTTATTTACTCATTTAACATGTACAGGGCAATGGTGTGCTCAGATATGTGCAACCATCACCAGTTAATTTTAGAAGATTTTCATGATCTCCAATAAACCCTGCACTCTTTAGCCATCATCTTCCTACTTCTTCATCTACCTGCATCCACATAGACTAATATATGATTAGATGTATACTTTAATATATAAATATATACTAGCTCATCGCCACAGACCAGCCATTTCTGGAAATTTCACGTGAAACAAATTATGTCATATGTGGCTGTGACTTTTTCCACCTATTTCAGCTTCATGGTTCAACATGCTTTGCTGTATGTATCAGTACTTTATTCCTTTTATGATATTCCATTGTGTGGATAAACTACAATTTGCTTATCCATTCATTGGTTGATACACAGTTGGGCTGTTCCTATCCTTCAGCAATTGTGAATACTGCTATCAATATCCATATCCAAGTTTTTATCTAGAATTGTTTTTATTTCTCTTGCATACATACCCAAGAGTGGAACTGCTAGGTCAAGTGGAAACTCAATGTTTAAAGGCTTGTGAAACTGCCAGAATATTTTACATTCCCAACAAGAGTACACAGTGATTCCAATTTCCCTACGCCCTCAGTACCTTGTTAACCATTAACGTTTTGATTTTAGCCATCTACTGTGTATAAAGTGTTATTTTGTTGTGGTTTTGATTTGCATTTCCCTGGTGACCAATAATCTGCACAATTTTTCATGTATTTACTGGTGATTTATAATCTTGGGCTTTACAGATGCTTTACCCATTTTTAAATAGGGTTCTTTGTTTTATTACAGAGTTGTAAGAGTTCTTTATAGATTTTAATAAGTCCCTTATCAAATATGAGCAAATATTTTTGGCATTTTTTGAGCCGGCTTTTTTTTTTTTTTTGGTGGTGTTCTTTGAAGCACAAAAATGTATTTACTTTTGATGACATGGAAGCCTTATCAATTTATGTATCCATGCTTTCTTTCTCATGCTTTTATTATTGTATCTAAGAACCTACTGCCAAGTTCAAAGTCATGAGGATTTATGCGTATTCTTTCCCTGAGATTACTATGGTTTTAGCTTGCTACATGGCAAGACACACTAGCAGTCACCAGGTGCTGGAAAGACAGGGAAGACTCTCCTCTGGCACCTTCCGAGGGAGGACAGCCTTCCTGGAAACTTCATTTCAGAATTCTGACCCACAGAACTCTGAGAATAAATTTTTGTTTTGCAAAGTTACCCAGTTTGTAGTAAGCATTTGTTGCAGCAACCCTGGGAAACATATTAACACTCCAATGTCATTCTTGTGAATGTAGCTATCCAACGGTCCTAGCACCATTTGCTGAAAAGATTATTCTTTTCCCATTGAAGACTGGGGCCAGTGCTGTGGCGCAGTGGGTTAAAGCCCTGGCCTGCAGTGCCGGCATCCCACATGGACACTGGTTCAAGTCCCGGCTGCTCCTTTTCTGATCCAGCTCTCTGCTGTGGCCTGGAAAAGCAGTGGAAGATGGCCCAAGTCCTTGGGCCCCTGCACCCGCATGGGAGACCAGGAAGAAGCTCCTGGCTCCTGGCTTCAGATGGGTGCAGCTCCAGCTCTTGCAGCCATCTGGGGAGTGAACCAGCAGATGGAAGACATCTCTCTCTCTGTCTCTACCTCTCTCTGTAACTCTTTCAAATAAATTAAAAAAAAAAAAAAGTGGCAGTTTAACCCACTGCATCACAACACCTGCCCTTTTAAAAAAATTTTAGATGAACACAGGACTCGTGCAGTTTTAAGAGGTACAATGCAACCTTTCAACACACACACACACACACACACACACACAGCTTCAACTGACCATACCAAGAAACCAGCCTTTCCATTTCCTTATCGTTTCTTAATGTTTGGAGCCTACCAACTTCCTCTTCTAGTTCCTGAGACAGGATATTTCACATCACCATCAGCCAGTCAACCCACTGTGCTCCAAAGTACCAGAACCTACGACATTCACCCGATTGTGTTTCAGTGCACCTTGTCCAAGTCCCAAGCCCTCCAAACCTACCCAGCTATTAGAAACCACTACTTTAGATTCAGAACTTATGTGAGAGGGAACATGTGCTATTTGTCTTTCTGTATTTGGCTTATTTCACTTAACACAATGATCTCCAGTTCTATCCATTTTTCTGCAAATATCTTTTTTATGAGAATATTTCCATGTGTGTACACATGTGTATATATCTATGTATATGTGTGTGTGTGTACATATATAGAATGTGTCTATGTGTGTACATATATGTATATGCAGGTGTATATATAGAATGCTATGTGTGTACATATATAGAATGCTTCTCTGTGTGTGTGTACATATATACATATATGCATATATTACACTTTACTTATCCACTGATGGACACCCAGGTTGAGTTCGTAGCCTGGTGACTGTGGACAGTGCTGCAGAGAATGCGGGGTTGAGGTCTTCACTTCTTCAGGACCTGTACCTAGGAGACAACTGAGGGGTACAGTAGAGCTGTTTCCACTTTCTGGACAAACCTCCAAATGAAGGTTCCCAGGAGCAGTGTAGGAGTCCCCTCTCTCTGCATCCTCGCCAGCACCTGTTATTTGTTGTCTTTTTGGTAACAGCAGTGAGGAGACCTCATTTTGGATTTGGTTTGTATTTCTCCAGCAGTTAGTAATACTGGGCAT
This sequence comes from Sylvilagus floridanus, assembly GCA_949820135.1. Taxonomy (NCBI): domain Eukaryota; kingdom Metazoa; phylum Chordata; class Mammalia; order Lagomorpha; family Leporidae; genus Sylvilagus; species Sylvilagus floridanus. Next base: position 14,289,427 of record OX463228.1, on the reverse strand, counting down.
TTTTCTCAGGTATTTGCTGACCTTTTGTATTTATTCTTTGGAGGAACATCAGATTCCTTCCCGTTTTTAGTTGGACTGGTTGTTTTTGTTATTGAATTTTGAGTTCCTTATTTATTCTGGACATTCATTGTCAGACAAATAGCTTGAAAATATTTGTTGATGCTCCTGCTGGCTACCTCTGTACTCTGATTTTTTTCCCTTTGTTCTGCATACATTTCTTAGCTTGATGTAATCTCGGTAGTCAACGCTTTTGTTGCCTGAGCTTTGGGAGTCTTACCCAGACAGTTGTAGCCTGTGCCAAGTTCTTGAAGTGTTTCCCCTTTGCTTTCTTCTAGTAGTTTCAGGTTTTAAAAATATTATATTTCTGATCCATTTTGAGTTGATTTTTGTGTAGGTTTGTGGGGTGGTCTTGTTTTAATCTTTTGCATACAATATCAAGTTTACCCAGTACTAGTTACTGAAGAGACCATTTACCATGGTATGTTTTAAACTCTTTTGTCAAAGATAAATTGGCTGTAAATGGATACATTTACTTCTTGGGTTTCTGTTCTGTTCCTTTGGCCAGTGTCTGTTTCTATGCCAGGACCATGCTGTTTTGGTGACAATAGCTCTCTCCTGTGACTTGAACTCTTGTATTGTGATGGCTTGTTCTTAACTGCTGAAGACTGCTTCACCTATTCAATGTCTTTTGTGTTTCTATATTAACCTTAGGATTTTTGCAGTTCTGTGAACAATGTCGTTAGTACTTTCATGCGGATTCTATAAAGTCTGTAACTCTCTTTGGGCAATTACGGACATTTTAAACAATACTAATTCTGCAGCCATAACATGGGAGGCCTTGCCATTTTTGTGTATCCAGCTGAATTTCTTTCAGAAGTGTTTTTTAATTTTCATTGCAAAGATTTCACCTCCTTCGTTACATTTACTCCAGGGGGGTTCTGTTGTTTTGTTTTGCTTTTTGATAGCCATTGTGAAAGTGACTACCCTTAAAATTTCTCAGTGAATTCATAACTGGTGTATACAAATCCTATTGTTTTGTGAGTAGTGTTTTATATCCTGCAATGTTACTGAATTTATCAGATTTTATAATTTTATTTCTCTCCATATAGAATCATATAATCTGCTAACAGATATTATGATTAGTTTTTGATTATTAATTTAATACCTTTACTTATTATAGGTCTGTTCAGGTCGTCTTTTCTTCTTGGGTCATTTTCAACAGTTTCTTTATAGGAATCTTCCCATTTATCTAAATTATGTAATTTACTAACATAAACTGTTCATAGTATTCTTTTATGATTCTTTTTCTTTCTACAGGGTTGGAGGGAATATCTTTTCATTTCCAAGTCTAGTAATTTCATGCATTTCTCTTTTCTTAGTCAAAAGTTTCTAACGGCTTTTCAGTTCTGTTGATCTCTCCAAAGAACTACCTGTTGGCTTCACTGATTTTCTCTACTGTCTTCTCTTTTGCATTTTATAATTACCATGTAATCTCTATTAGTTATTTCCTCCTACTTGCCTGAAATTTAGTTTGCTCTTTATTTTCAAGTGTTTTAAGGTAGAAGGTTAGATTGATTTAAGATGGTTTATATATACATTAGTTCCAGGTTTTATTTTCATAATGATCTTCCTATAGGAGCAATAATTCTAATTGATATTTCTGTATCAACAAATTTAATATCACACTCATCAAAAAACTGGAAAAAATAGGAATAGAGCATAGGTCCCATAAACAAATTCCAATCTGCATATGTACCAGTAAATCTAAGATATTATTTTGCAGACTGATTTCACTTACAGTATAATAAAACAGGTACTGTTGCTGTGGCAAAGTGGGTTTAAGCCCCCAGCTGCTCCACTTCCAATCTGGCTTTCTGCTATGGTCTGGGAAAGCAGTGGAAGATGGCCCAAGTCCTTGGGACCCTGCACCCATGTGGGAGACATGAAAGAACCTCCTGGCTCATGGCTTCCGATCAGCTCAGTTCTGGCTGTTGTGGCTATTTGGGGAGTGAACCAGTAGCCGGAAGACTTCTGTCTCTGTAACTCTTTTAAATCAATAAATCTTTTAAAAAATAAAAATATAGTAGACCACTGAACACCAGATTCTGAACATATTCATGCAGGCTTTCATTTGGTAACAGTGATGACGCTAGAGTTTTGGAAAATCATTTTTCCTGTACACACGGAGTTTTCTGTTTCTAACTATACTCTCAAGAGAAAAAAAAAAAAAAGACTTGTCAGGGCAAAACAATGCAGAAATAGGGAACAAACGTTTTTCATAGATTCCAGGTCGGATAAGCCTGTCCTCAGAAAAACACTGACAAGCCAAGTGTGTCAGCTGTCAGTGAGGGTGTCAGTCAGCGGGGAGGGTGCGAGAGGCTGCACTTGGGCAGCCCCTTATGTTGTCTGACGCTCGGGAATCATTCCACTCTGTTTAAATTCTCAGTATGTAAGAAGGGTAAAATGAAATTTTTTTCTGGGGTTCTAATTGGCATCGTCGTCTATTAACAATCTTTCAAGTACTGCCAAATCTGTCCAAAGAGATTACTAATTAGCTCAGATAAATATTAAGATATGACTCCAGGAGCTTCTCACTGGGTCTAAAGTGTGCAAGCAGCTTTATTGTTCATAATCTCAATACAAGCAATAATAATGAGCTGACTACCTGTGGAATTATGCAAGGAACTTATGGGAAGACATGAAATGGTTTAGTTTTTGTACCAGACCCACAGTAAAGACCGTGTACTGACAGCCCACCCATCCAAGCACATGTGCCAGAGGAGGATGCCTGTCTAAGTGCTCCCATGAAATCGTGACTGAACCCCTGGTTCAGTCATAACTGGAAAGGGTTCTCTTCCTCATGTGTTCAGAAAGTCTAGCAAGACCAGGAATCCTCTTCCCAGAGAAGGTGTGACTAAGGAGATGGAGAAGGTGCATGAACAAACAGGAAAGGGCTTTGGCTGGTGTGTGCCTGTAGAATGTCTACTGCTGATGTTTGTATACCCTTTCCAGTTATGAGCTGGGTCTAAAGGTAAAAAGGGATGCTACAAAAATAATGTTTTAAGGAATAACTATAAATTGTTAAAATATTGATGGTACAGTGTTTTAAGTATATCTTTCAAAAATAGTTCTTCCCTTTCAGCTAAATTTATTTAGCACATACCATTTCCCATGTCCACTTACAGTCTAGTTGCTAAGAAATTATTCTGGGAGAAAAAATGCATTACACACTAGATTGATGACAATATTACCTGTTTCTTAGGATGCTTATAAAAGCATCTTCATTAGCTAAAACCTAGTAGGAGGTCTGGAGTCAGTCACTATGTTTTTTTAAGCTGGAAGAAACAGCCATACGTCACAGAGGACAGAAGACATAGAATCATTCTACTCCCTGCAGAGTTCTGCAGGTGCAGACCTAAGAACCTAACCATATCTTTGCTGGACTAAATAATACTGTAAGGCTCAAAATGGCTGCCTGACCCAATCTCATCTCTGAAAAGATTAACAACTTAAATATATCTAATATCGGGGGAACCCGTTTCCTTTTCAAAATGGAAACTTTCTAAATAATGTTTCTTACCAGTAGAGTTCATGTTTAGCTGCAGTTATTAAGTGAATTGCAAAGAAAATTCTCTAACAATAAACTTCACAAACCCAAGAGGGAAGAGTATCTATGCCGACTGCCCCAGTTGTTTAAAATGAAATTGAGCTAGATATTGTATTGTAAATTTTAAAGTCAACTGTATTACAGTGTGACAGTAAATTTTCTGGTAATTCTTGCTCTTGTCAGGAACAGCAATCAAACAAAAAAAATAACACTTCACAAGCAGTAGAAACAATGGCTGATTTGGGGACATGGTCACTAAAATCTTCATTAGCATTCAAAGTCATTGACTTCAACGAAGTCGATTCCCGTAACTGAGTCCCCCGTCTGCTGGATGGTTTGTCGGGAACGTCCCTTTATTTTTTGCAAGTACAAGACTAGCACCGTTCTCCTGAGCGCTGCTCTTCCTCCTCAGCAGCTGCCATGGTGAGGCCATCAGGCTTGGCCTGGGTGTTGCAGGTGACCTCTTGGCTCTGCCTCCTGGAATGACTAAGCTCAGGCCCAGCTCAGCAAAGCTGCTGCCCACGTATCTGATGAGTGGTGAGTTCCACTGACACTGGACCTGGGTCTTGCTGGCCATGTCCTCCAAGCAGCTGTCGGATCACGGCAGTCTTCATTCCTGTTGACCCTGGAGTGCTGTAGCTCTCCCTGATGGGTCCCACTGCAGCCACACAGTTATTTCTGTGCAGATGAACCAAGACTTGAGCAACTGTTTTCTTATAACATGTTGGGTAATGCTCAATTTCCTTATAGATACTGTCTTCTTTCTGAATAGCGATGGCAGCCACATCGTACCTGCACCCTCACGCCAGTCGCCTTGAGGCTTTTCCTAGTAATCCAGCTGCCTGTCCAAGGTGTTCCTTGTTCTCAAACACATAGCTGTCTGTTGATACAACCATACAGGCTTTTCTGGTTCCATATTTCCTGTAAGTTTTCTGCCTCTCCAACACCATGGCCGTTGTGTCAGGGGTCCCATCTTCCAGGCACATCGTGCTGGCTTCCTCCGTCAGCTGAGCAGTCTCGGCAGTTTCTGCGCCTCCTTCAACATCAGGGCAGCCTGTTCACGAGCTCTGGCTGCATGAACAAGAGCCCGTTATTTCCATGGGCAACAGCTCCTTTCAGGCAGGCATCTTTTGCTTGCTCGAATTGTTTGGCATTTAAAAAAACAACTGCTTTTCCATATTCAGAAGCAGCCCTGTCATAGTCTGGCTTCTATTTAAAAAAAAAAATCAGTTTTCAGGTGTCTCTTGGCTGGTGAGGTGCTCCAGCCCTTATCCTTGAGGTGCCATCGTCACAGCCTGATCACTGACATGGAGGTGAGGGTGTCTCTTCCGTGGGCCCCCCAAAAACTAGGCCAAGTAAGCAAGGGAACTGGTGCATTTTTAATATAAACATCACTATACATTTCTCTCCAAAGATTGCTTTAGCTCCCTTCACTAAGTTTTGGGATGCTGTGTCTTCATTTCCATCCATCTCAGTACATTTTCTAATTTTTTCTTTAACTTATTGTTGATTTGAGAGTACCACTTAATTTTTACACATCTGTGAAGTTTGCAAAGTTTCCTTAATTGTTTTTATTTCATTTCATTTTGGTTGGAGGACAATGAATTAAATTGTCCCTTTGAAATTTATTGAGGTTTGTTTTATGTTCCTGAATAGAATTTATCATTGAAGAATGTTTCACGTGCACTTGAAAAGAATGTATATTCTGTTACTGTTGGGTAGAGTGTTCTACAGATACCTGTTTGGCACAGTTTGTTTAGAATGTTGTTCAAACCTTCTAATCTTTGTTGGTCTGCTTGGTTGTTTTAACCATGAAGACTTCTACTGAAATCCCCTTCCTTTGCTGTCTGGGTTCTCTGTGGTTGAGGTGAGTGTAGGGCCTCTCCATTCAGCTATCTCAGGTGGAATCCTATCTTCCTTTATTTTCATTATTTTTTCTTTTCTTTAGATTAGATTTCTCTACCGATCTAGCATCTGGAAGTTCACTGTTTTTTCCTTAAGCCAGTTCAAATATGTTGAGCTCCTCTAGTGAACTTTTTGTTTTGCTCTTTATCATTTCTCTCTCTACTGGCATTCATTATCTGATGGGAGATTCTCATCATACCGCCCTTTTATTTCTTTAATCATGCTTTCCTTTGGTTCCTTGAACATATTCACAATGGCCACTTCAAAATCTTTGTTAAATCTGAAACCTGATTGCTCTTACAGGCAATTTCTGTAGTTGCCTGTCTTATACAGGTTACACATTCAGGTCTCATACTCTTCTTGTTGAAAACTGGGATCTCAGACAACTCTGTAGAAACTCTGGATATCCTCCTCCCCTCCAGTCCCAGGGCCTACAGTACGCAGCTGCTTGTCTGGTGAGTTGTTCAGGCTTCAGTGACACTAATCCCTGCTGCCCCGTCTTCCCCTCTGCTCAGCTGGAAGTCCCAGGAATGCCATTCATGCAGTACAGATCTCTGAGTGCCCATAATTACCTTGGAATGGCGGGATTTTGGCAGAGTTATCTTTGTCTGTTAAGTGTTCACATCCTGCTGTTAAGCTCCACTGATTCCAGCTCACTGTTCTATTTTTTTCAACAAGAACCTGGGCTGTAACTTTCTCCATGGGCGGATCCAATTGAATGTGGATCTTTCAAAGGAATAGCTGTGGATGCCAGTGTCCGATACTTGTCTTATCCCAAGAGGGGAATTCTCTGCTGTTTATCTCCTTGGCTGGCTTTGATAATCTAGCCGGGTTACAATGTGGCTGGTATCAGTGATGAATGGAGCAGTCTTCTTCTAATTACTTTTTGCCACAATATCCATTGTTTGTGTGAGAGAATCTCAGGCTTTGATGTTTCCATACTGTTGCAATGTTGCAAATGAAACTGTTCCTTTGGAATGTACCTTTTTGTTTTGTTTTAATTATTTGCTTTTTCTATCAGGAAAATCTCTGAGCCATTGTTCTAGATCTGGGAGATGGGACCATGGCCTGCTTCTGAGCTGCGCTGCTGCTCTGGGAGATGAGCAGCTGACAGGGAGAGTAGCAGCCTCAGGTCTTTTCAGCTCACTCTCCCAGCACAGAACCCCCACCTTATGACTAGGCGAGGATGAGTGGGGCCCAGGTTTGCTCAGTGGCACCGTGCCCAAGATAAAGCCTCTAGCCAGTGGGTGGCATTGGCCAGAATGGAGTCGCCACCTCTTGACTACACATAGCTGGACTCTAGTGTTAACAACAGGTGGTGGAGAACAGCAAAAGAAATGCTGAATTCCCGCCCCTCCTGGGAAACAGTCCTCCAACTGGGAGTCGAAGGGAGAGCCCAGTGTTCTTGTTTGTATCAGGCTGAGTGGAGAGTTCACCTTGCTGAAGGGAGAGGAAGATCCATATTCAGAGGCAGCCCTGTCGTAGTCTGGCTTCTATTTAAAAAAAAAAATCAGTTTTCAGGTGTCTCTTGGCTGGTGAGGTGCTCCAGCCCTTATCCTTGAGGTGCCATCGTCACAGCCTGATCACTGACATGGAGGTGAGGGTGTCTCTTCCGTGGGCCCCCCAAAAACTAGGCCAAGTAAGCAAGGGAACTGGTGCATTTTTAATATAAACATCACTATACATATTATACGTTGTTGTTATTTTTATTCGTTTTTCATTTTTTTCAATAAATGTATTTTCATTTTCTATATGCTCTTAAGACCATGTAAATGGTTTTTTTTTAAATAATTATTTTATTTATTTGAAAGACAGAGTTACAGAGAGAGGTAGAGCCAGAGACAGAAAGGTCTTCCATTCTGCTGGTTCACTCCTCAAATGACCACAATAGCCAGAGCTGAGCCGATCCGAAGCCAGGAGCCAGGAGCTTCCTCCAGTTCTCCCACTCAGGTGCAGGTACCCAAGGACTTGGGCCATCTTCCACTGCTTTCCCAGGCCATGCCAGAGAGCTGGATCGGAAGAGGAGCAGCCGGGACCCGAATTGGCACCCACATAGGATGCCGGTGCTGTAGGCTGGGGCTTTAACTTGCAATGCCAAAGCACTGGCCCCAATGTTTTTCTTAAAAAAATAAACTTATCAGGGCTGGCCCTGTGGTATAACAGATAAAGGCGCCACCTGCAGGGCTGGCATCCCCTATGGGAACTGGTTCAAGTCCCAGCTGCTCCACTTCCAAAACAGCTCTCTGCTATGGCCTGGGAAAGCAGTACAAGATGGCCCAAGTCCTTGGGCCTCTGCACCCACATGGGAGACCTGGAGGAAGTGCTTGGCTCCTGACTTTGGATCCGCTCAGCTCTGGCAGTTGCAGTCATCTGGGGAGTGATCCAATGAATGGAACACTCTCTCTCTCTCTCTCTCTCTCTCTCTGCTTCTGCCTCTCTATAACTCTGCTTTCAAATTATTAAATCCTTAAAAATAACTTTATCAGTTTTGTTGGGGAGTATTTGCAGAGTTCCTCACACTGTATTGCTAGACAGGCTTGGAACCCACAACACGCTTGTAACAGTGAAACTTGGCTGGCACCACGGCTCACTAGGCTAATCTTCCGCCTGCGGTGCCGTTATTTTGGGTTCTAGTCCCGGTTGGGGTGCCAGTTCTGTCCCGGTTACTCCCCTTCCAGTCCAGCTCTCTGCTGTGGCCCTGGAAGGCAGTGGAGGATGGCCCAAGTGCTTGGGTGCCTGCACCCACATGGGAGACCAGGAGGAAGTACCTGGCTCATGGCTTCGGATTGGCACAGCACACTGGCCGTTGCGGCCATTTGGGGGGTGAACCAACTGAAGGAAGACCTTTCTCTCTGTCTCTCTCTCACTGTATAACTCTCCTTGTCAAAAACAAAACAAAACAAACAAAAAAAACAGTGAATCTTTCATATGGTGTGCACTTGATAACATCTTAAATGCATTAAGAACAAGTAACTCAAACAGTACTTTACACTTTGTGTTTCTGTGTGGGTGCAAACTGTTGAAATCTTTACTTAGTATATACTAAATTGATCTTCTGTATATAAAGATAATTGAAAATGAATCTTGATGTGAATGGGATGGGAGAGGGAGCGGGAGATGGGATGGTTGTGGGTGGGAGGGAGGTAATCCAAAAGCTGTACTTCGGAAATTTATATTTATTAAATAAAAGTTAAAAAAAAGTGAATCTTTCATATTGCATGTACCTGATAACATCTTAAATGCATTAGGAGCAGGTACTAAATCTTTAAGAAGTCATTCCCTGTTTGGAGTCTCTGAATTGTCACAAATCTGGTTTGCTTCAAATAAAGTGCAAATATCAGCAAGAGAAATACTTTACCACTTAACAAATTAATTTCTCTTCTAGGAGTCAAATAAATCTAAAGTGATCATTCATAGACTTGAACGGGGCACAGGAATATAACCCATTCATGAAAAGCACACATACATCCAGCTGTCTTACAGGTCAGTTACAGCACAATGGCAACCTAACATTTTTAACTGGCTCCTCTTCAGGTGTCCAAAGTGAACGAACTAGGTACTCTCAGGTTGGACTCTCTTGCCCAAAAGCCATGCTTACAAATGCCTTGAAACTGCAAGGATATACTTACCTAAGGAGCTAGAATATATATCATCTACCATTTAGTTCAAATATTTATAACTAATTTCCACTCTTTAAGGTTAACATGAAAATGCTGAAAACCATTTGTAACCTTACCATATGAGGGTCATATCCCATAGAAAACAAGTATGGCTTTTCTTGTAGAATTGCTTCCTTCCACTTTTCTTCAGATACCAAACCAATGTACCAGTCACTTTCATATTCCTCAAGGTAGTTCATCAACTCTTTAAAGTCTTGTATTGGACCTAAACTTGCTTTATCGATCATTAGTTTCAAAGTGTATCTAAAAAACAGAGAACCAAAGAATTTTCAAATACTTTCTTATTACCTTTATATATGAAATAAATTTTGTTCAATCAATATTGAATTGAATTGAAATCGTATATATTTCAGATGAAAAGTTGCAGTTAGAAGGAGAAAATCCATTAAATCATATGAAAATTAAGTTCTCAACATAAACAAAATCACAGAAAATTCAGATTAAAGTGTGCTTTGGATAAAATAATAATACATAGCAATTTTTTTTCATTTTTAAGAAAGTAATTTTTTTAAAAAATTAGAAATGAAGGATTGTCTTCTAGGTAATTTTAAAAAGTCAACATTTTCTTGTTAATACTACAACTCACATACAATAAAAATGTGTTACCTGAATGCTTTCAGTACTAACTGGTACAGTTCTGGTTTTTCTGTGAGCCAATTCAAGGCAACAGACCAAGGCAGAACACCACTGTAAACTCTCAGTAAGTGTCCAGGACTGGGAGCCACATTGTCAATTTCAAATAAACTACAGTAACAAGTCATTACTGTCTGAACATAAAAGTCTTTTAAAACTCTGTCCTTTGCGATTTCTTCCAGTATAGCTGAGGCCTTCTCTTCTGAACGGAAACATCCTAACTGCCTTACAACAAACTGGTACCAGTCTTCTGGAAACAAGGAGCGCATCTCCTTCATTCTGGAACTGGGCACGCAGTGAGACCGCCACTCCTCAGGCAAGCTCAGCAGGTGAGAATGTGCGCAACTGAACTCCGCCAGAGGGGTACACGCCACCTCTTCTTGTTTTCCTCTGTCAGTGGCAGGATAGGCAAAGGTAACTGCTCTGAAAAGACTGTCTTCAGGAATTGTGCCAGTGGAATGATCACTAACCCTCTGTGATTCTACGGATCCTGGAATGGGCAAATTTCCACCTGGCCAATCGTTCAACTGATCCTTTTCCATTTTTCCTTTTTCAACATTTGGCTCATCATCAAAAATATCACCATCAGACCAGTCAGAAGTTGCTGAGTGTAAACTCTCTGTGTCTTCCGGGCACCTGGGGCGTGGGGAAGCGTTCCGGGCCGGCGGGAGTCTCAGAGGTGCTGTCCCTTGGTTTTCAGGTGTGCGAACACTGCCCTGCACGCTGCGTCTTTTGGAGCAGTACTGAACAAGTATCCACACAAGCACTTTAAGGAGGTCACCTTGGAAGTCTTTCAAGTTTTCATGAGAATCGATGATGCCAGACAGGATGTTCCTGGCATCAGAATACAGTTTTACAGGCAACACCGTGCACGGCGTCAGGATGTTTGCAAAGTGTGCATTAAGGGAGCACACTTTCCTGCAGCCTTTCTCAAAAGCATCTTCAAATACTTCATCAACTCTTTGAGCTTCTGCAGTATGGCAGGATGTTTCTTGCAATTCTAACCCCTACAGAGGAAATAAAAAATACTTGAGTTTATGATTGCATTTATAACAAACAGTAAATGCCCACAGAATTCTCATCATAAGGACTATGAACAAAAACAATCTCTTTAAGAACAACTTATCTTAAACTTAAAGGAGCCTAGCATGTTGGATGTTGGATACTGAGATTGAAAACACTAAGGCTATGATTGAAAGAGAAATTATAGAGAATTCCAAAGGAACCGGCAAACATTAATGGCATATGAACATAATTTTAAAAGACTATATCTACAGGTATGGCTGAATCACACATCAAAATTCTGTTTCTGGGGAAAAAAACAAAATTCGAATAACACAGCTCTTTCCTCTACATATGACAGATTAACAGCATTATTCTAGCATATGAATAAGCCATAATTTATCAAACCTTTTAAAGGTTGTAAATAAAAACATTTATTTATTTGACTATTGTCTGTCTGCTCCAATTATAACATGAACTCCATAAAGCAGCTGTCTTTTGGCTGCTAGTATATTTCCAGTCCCTAAACCACTCTATGGTATACAGTACATGATACACAGTATGAGCGAATGGATGTTATGAATATGTTCTTTTATGGATTTCAAACACATTTTGACTATTTCTTTAGAGGAAATCACTTGAGAGGATGTATTAGGTCATTGTTTACAATTATTATTATTGTTTATATATTTTTAATGAAACTGCCAGTGCCTTCAGAGCCCATTTTTAAGTAAGGGTTCCATGAGGTGCTGGCATACAACTCGAGTAGGTCACCTACGCCTCTTCCCCCTATTTCAAAGAAAAATAATCCTAGCACACAGGGTTATAAAAATTAAATTTTGTAAACTTTAAAATGTTATATAAATACTAGATGACACAGCCTTTCTTATGGAAAAAGTGTACATTTTTAAACTCCATGTCATAGAGCACAAAAGACTAATGAAAGGACCCACATTATTAGGTATTCTTAATTCACATAATTTTAAAAAATAGAATGAAATTAAGCAATCAAAACGTCCTTGAAACACTGCCTGCCTTTTTGCCTTCTCACATGGGTTAAGTTAGGACAGGATTCTAAAGCTCTTAATGAGTCAGAATCAGCTGGTGCACTGTTACCAACACAGGCTGCTGGGCCCATCCCCCGGGTTTCTGACCTAGTACTGGAGTCATATTGGACTCCTTTTTCACTTCTATACCTCAATCCAATCAATTGAGAAATCCTGTCACTCCACTTTAAACCATATCCCGTATCCCATCACTTCTCACAGCCCGGTGTAACCATCTTACCCTTGATAATTGCACAGTATCCTAGATACTAGAGTATATCTAGAGTGGGGCTCTAGAAATTCAATTCTAACAAGTTCCCAGAAGATGTTACTGCTACTAGTTTGGGGACTGCATTTTGAGAATCACTGGACCAAAGCGACATCTTTTAAGTATCCTGCAATTTCATCCAGTCTGTGTGAAAACAAACAAATCATTCATCACCAAAGATTTATTAAAGGCTTATCCTGTGCCAGGCATTGTTCCAGGGGCTTAGGACATACATAAAGCTGAATAAAAGCTTGAGATTTCTCCCCTTGTGACATTTACATTAGGGACAAAGGCAATCAACAATAAAACCAGTACATAAATTGTGTGGCTTTTAGAGGGTATAAGAACTATAAAGATAAGGAAAAAGTAAGGCAAGGGATCAGATTGCCGAGATGAGAGTGTGACCTTAAAAAGATGGTCATATGAGGCCTCCCTGAGAAGGCAGTGAGGGAGTAGGCTATATGGTTATCTACAAGAATGTTCCAGAGGGAATGGTTAGCAGGCTGGAACTGAGTGAGACAGCTTAACAGATGAGGCCAAAGAGGGACTGCAGAGCTCACTTTGGGCCTTGGCTTTTATTGTGAATCAGAGACCCCCAGCAGGCTTTTGAGTAGAGAAAGGACAGAATTTGTCTCAGATTTTTGAAGATCATTCTGCTGACAACAGACTGTCCAGGGCACAGGCAGCAGTAGGGAGACCAATTAGGATACTGTGCAATTATCAAGGGTAAGGTGGTTACACCGGGCTGTGAGAAGTGATGGGATACGGGATATGGTTTAAAGTGGAGTGACAGGATTTCTCCATGGATTGGATTGAGGTATAGAAGTGAAAAAGGAGTCCAATATGACGCCAGTATTTTTGTCCTAGGCATTCAGGACAGAGTTGTCAACAAAGAACTGCAAGGCTCTGGGACACTGAGATTAAGAGATCAAGGAGGCCAGCGCCACGGCTCACTTGGCTAATCCTCCGCCTGTGGCGCTGGCACACCGGGTTCTAGTCCTGGTTGCCCCTCTTCCAGGCCAGCTCTCTGCTGTGGCCCGGGAGTGCAGTGGAGGATGGCCTAAGTGCTTGGGCCCTGCACCTTCATGGGAGACCAGGAAGAAGCACCTGGGTCCTGGCTTTGGATAGGCACAGCGCACCAGCCATGGCGGCCATTTGGGGGGGGGGGGGTGTGAACCAACAAAAAAGGAAGACCTTTCTCTCTGTCTCTCTCTCACTGTCTAACTCTGCCAGTCAAAAAAAAAAAAAAAGAGAGAGAGAGAGAGAGATAGAGGAAAAGAAAAGGAGCCGTCACAGGGCACTGACAAGGAACAACCTGTGGAACAGAGAATCACCTGTGTCACACGTTGCTGACAGGTCAGTCAAGTAAGATCAAACCTGAGTTGACCATTGGATTCAGCAATGTAACAGCCACTGGAAACCTTGCCGAAGGTAACCCAGTAGAGTAACAAGTCAACAACCAAGAGTATGTTGAAGCTAGAATGAGAGGCGAGAAACTGGAGATAAGACAGTGAGCAACCTTAACTGGTCGTTTTGCTCTTGAAGGAACGAGAGAAACAGACTGCAACAGGTAGGTGCAGTGGGATCAGACGACGTTTCCATTAAGTTGAGCCCCTTAACATGACACAGACGTTAAAAATGACTGGTCCTCATTTCTGAGATGCTCAACTAGCAAGAACTAGAGGAAAAGGAGCAGGTATTTTTTTTAACATGCTCTATTTATCAACACTAGTCTACCTATCAATATGTCGTTACATAAATATACTTAAAAAATCACTAGTTGTTTTAATCAGTAATTAAAAAGATGTTCTTCTTTCAAACTGAGCTTTTAAATGTTTGATGGGTTTATAAAAGAGAAAATTTTATGTATGTACTATAAAAATACTAACAAGGTTTCCAATGGACATTAACCTTAATGTTAATGCAGCAGTAAGTATAGCCACATTCTAGAATCATTATCCATATTAAGCGATCCTGAAAACGGCCCAAGTAATGAGATCCAGGTATGAGGATACCTAAAACAAAGTAGAAGGGGAAAAAAAAATCATTTTCCAAGCTTTTTTATTTTGCCACGTCACTCAGCAAAACATAGCTTTATATAATGAAAATTAATTGGAACTGGGTAAGTTTTTAAAGTATAGAATATGCCTTATTAAAAAGTGAAGTGATTCATAAAAATTATTACAAAAATTTTCCCTAAGTTATCTTATATAACAAATAATTATCAAAGTTCAACCTAAGTAAGCATTTCATTAAATTTTTTATCTTTAATTACAACTTTGCCTAGAATCAATTTTTCAGGAAGTCATCTGCCATTTCTTTTTTTAAGATTTATTTATATGAAGGTTAGAGACAGACTGATCTTCTATCCTCTAGTTCACTCCCTGAACAGCTACAACAGCCAGGGCTGTGCCAGGCTGAAGCCAGTGCCACCTTCTGGGTCTCCCATGTGGGTGGCAGAGGCCTAAGCACTTGCGCCATTCTCAGCTGCCTTTCCAGACCATTAGCAGAGAGCTAGATCAAAAGTAGAGCAGCCAGGACACAAACTGGCACCCATACGGGATGCCGGCACTGCAGGTAGTGGCTTTACCTGCTATGCCACAATCCTGGCCCCCATCATTTCTAAAAACAAGTGTTGGAGGCAAAAGCTTATGGTCGGAGATGACACACTACTGTCATCAGCTTGGCCCTTTTCTATAACCAACCTTGAGAAGTATGATGCAACTGGATTTATCATCTTCAAATTTGCCCATTCTGATAAAATACCTATTTTCTTTTAATACATGCATAGTACTTCACACAGTGAAGGAGGCTACTCTGCCAATCACTGACCAAAGATTTTACGTTGCCTTGTGCAGCTGCCTTGCCAGACTGCTTAAGTCTCTGTACAATAACTAGTAAGGTATGAACAAACTCCCTTGAGCTCTTCAAGCTGACATGTTGCAAAGCTAGTTTGACTCCTTATGGATCTCAGCCATTACATCTACTTGACATGAAATCATTAGGAATGCATGGAAATCTTGAGGGTAAAGGTGTTTTCATGTTTCAGTGGTAGAACTATAATTTTATTCAACAAAATATTTTTTAAAAATTATAAAATCACCTTAATGAAACTTTCCTTGAACATTTTTACTTTATAACTATCTCAAAACAAGAAGCAGGAGGTATATTTCTATTTCATATGTGGTCTCTCTGCATGTGCATCCGAGTATTAGGATCTGTGTAGTGGTTGGACTGAGAGACTGTCGTTCAGTGTGTTCTCGTTTTTGGTGCTTGGAATACAGTTGTGAGGACTGCTTAGGCACAACTCATTGGCTTACCTAAACTTCCCGCCGCCATTGCTGTCTGCAGAGCAGCAGTCAGTCTGGGGACCATCTGGTGGTAGTAAACTGTATCTGCACACACGCAGGCTGTGTTGCCTACTGCTCCCGGCCAGCTCTGAAGAGGCCGGGGAAATCCCACCAGGAACACAGGAAGTGTGAAGAGGGGGAGTAAGGGAGAAGAGAGCAGTGTAGAAAAAACTATGAAAACCAACACGAATGGCGAGAAGACGACGTTGAGTATACACAGAGCAGTAGTTGTTTTCCGACGCTGTTTTTTTTCTGTCCATGATGTCACGAGCACAGTCAAAGCAAATTGCAGTTTGGAGATGAACTGGATCAGGCGATCACGCATGATACCAACCTGCAGACGTGGGAAAAGAACTCTGCAATATGCTTAAAGGACTTTTCATGAATTTTCAAGATCACATAAGGAAAACTATGTAATGATTTTATAATTGCCCCAATAGTTTTGAGGAATTAGCCCCATGTGTGACTCTTTGTTGTAATTTTCTCTAACATCACACTTACCAAAGAGACTGCATTTTTAACTTTGAACTTCATTTTTAAAAAAATAACACTAACAGAGCTAACAGAATATTATCTATACATTAAGGCTGAACAGCTGTATGTGTGTGCCAGCAAATTAGGTAACACAGATGAAGCTGTTCAGATCCTGGAAAGATGCAAATTACTGGAAATGGCTCAATGACCAAAATATATATATATATATATATATATATATACATACATACATATATATCAAACTAGATAGATAGAAAATGAAAAGATCAAATCAGTAATTTAAAAAACTGTTGACAGGGAAAATCTGAGGCTCAGATGGCTTTAATACTACAAATGCAACATTTCACAAAACATTTAAGATACATACAGAATACTAGAAAACATTTAAGACTAATCAATGCCAACCTTTACCAACTCTTTCAGAAACCAGAAGAGTATGGAACACTTCTTTTTTTGTTTTGTTTTGACAGGCAGAGTGGATAGTGAGAGAGAGAGAGAAAGGTCTTCCTTTTGCCATTGGTTCACCCTCCAATGGCCGCCATGCCCAGGCATGCTGCAGCCGGCGCACCGCACTGACCCAAAGGCAGGAGCCAGGTGCTTCTCCTGGTCTCCCATGGGGTGCAGGGCCCAAGCACTTGGATCATCCTCCACTGCACTCCCGGGCCACAGCAGAGAGCTGGCCTGGAAGAGGGGCAACCAGGACAGAATCCGGCGCCCCAACTGGGACTAGAACCCGGTGTGCCGGTGCCGCAGGTGGAGGATTAGCCTGTTGAGCCTCGGTGCCGGCCTGGAACACTTCTTAAACTCACTTTTATGAGATCAGTACCACCCTGACACCTAAAACAGACAATGCTAGCACAGGGAAGAAACTACCTATATACACATAGCACACATGCACATCTTACAAAAACAGATGACAAAGTTCCTGCCGACCAAATTCTACAACATATAAAAAAGATTATACATTATGACCTACAGGGATTTATTCCAGGAATGCAAGGTTGGTTTAACAACCAAAAATCAAAGAACAAATTACACCATCTTAATAGATTAAACAATCACAACTAAATGATCATTCCAAAGACACAGAAAAAGCATGTGATGAAATTCAACATGCCTAATGAGAAAGCCACTTACCTAGTAGTAAGAGGAAACCTACTCAACTTGCTAAAGAGAACTTATGAAACATCCCTAGATGACATCATATTTAATAACGGTGAAAGACTGATACCATATTCAATGGAAAAGGCTAACTGCCTTCCTCATAAGATGTCCACTCTTACCCCATCTATTGAACATTCTACTGGAGTTCCAGCCATTGCAGTTAGGCAAGAAAATCCAGACTGGAAAGGGAAAAGTAAAGCTACCTGTATTTGCAGATAACATGATCTTACAGAACATTCTAAGAACCCACTAAAAATCAATTAGCTCTAAAACAAGATAGAAGATTAATATAAAAAAAGGTTCCATTCTATACAATAAACAAGCCAAAACGTGAAATTAAGAAGACAATTTTATTTACATGACCAAAATGAATAAACAGCCAGGATACATTTAGTAAGAAGTACACAGAGAGGCTACCAAACACTCCTGAAGTAAAGATATAAATAAAGGGAAACATAATGTTTATGGATCATAAGAATTAATTTTTTGAGTGTTAAAGACTGAATATTAGTTAGAATTAATATTTTTAAATGGCAATAATCCCCAATTGATCTACAGAACTGAGGTGTCTCCTATAAAAGCACTAGAGGCTTTCTTATATAGACTGACAGTGGAATAAATATTTAAACAGCAATGCAAGGATCCCAGAATAGCTGACACAATTCTGAGAAGGACAAAACTGGAGCACTCAAGCTACCTAACTTCAAAACCTCCCACAGTTACTGGAACCAAGACAGTGTGGTACTGGCGAAAGGATCCACATAGAGAAGAATGGAAAAGAACCTAGATTAACCCAGAAACAGACCCTAACATGTATGGTCACTTGATTTTTTTTATAAAAGTATCATGAAAAGTCACTGGGAGCAGAACACTCTTTTCAGTAAAGACGCCAGGACAATTGTGTATCTGTAGGTAAAGGATAAACTTGGAATCCTACCTCACTCCATATAGAAAAATGAACTCAAAGTAGAGCATAGACGCTTATGTAAGAGCTAAAACTATAAAACTCTTAGTAGTGAACATTCATGACCTTTTAGTAAGCTGTGTTTGTTAGAAACGACACAAAACCACAAGCAATAAAAGAGATAAATTTGCTAGCGCTGTAGTGTAGCAGGTTAAAGCCCTGGCCTCCGGCACCAGCATCCCATATGGGCGCTGGTTCGAGTCCCGGCTGCTCCAGTTCTGATCCAGTTCCCTGCTAATGCTCCTGCAAAAGCAGTGGAAGGTGCCAGAGTGCCTGGGCCCTGCACCACGTGGGAGACCCAGAAGACGCGCCTGCCTCCTGGCTTTGGATCGGCTCAGCTTCAGCCATGGCAGCCATCTGGGGAGTGAACCAGCAGATGGAAGACCTCACTCTCTCTGTACTTGTATTTCAAATAAATAAAATAAATCTTAAAAAAAAAAACAGATAAATTATTCATTAAATTAAAAATTTTGTATTTTAAAAGACACTGTGAAGAATGTGAAATATATAGCACAGATTAGTCTTAGGACTTGTTTCCACATTAAAAACTCTCACAACTCACCAATAAAAAGACAACTAACTCAAATAAAAATGGACAAATAATTTGAACAGACACACATTCACTAGTATGACTATAATGCAAAAATAAAATAACAAGTACTAGTGAGCATACAAAGGAATTAAGATCATCATATATCTTGATAAGAATGTAAAAGGTGAAATCCACTTTTTTCTTTTTTCTGAAATGAGAAAAATGTATTTCAAAGCTCATAAAAACCACTAAGATTCTCTCCCTGGATCTGAACAGGACCTTTCGTAAAACATTAGTATAACATTAATATATAATTATAATCATGGTACTGTGAATTCTCAACTATGTAGATACAGATTATTCATTTTTAGATTACTCTCAGTAAAATTTTAATCCAAGTTGGCTTCCACCTGCTACCCAGAGTAGTGGAAGCATTAAACATGGAGTTATTATATGATCAGAGTCCTAGGAATACATACCTAAGAGAAATGAAAACATATGCACACATAAATTATGTACACATATGTTCACAATATTCATTTTAATAGTCAAAAATAGAAACAATCTAAATATCCACTGTCTGATGAATTAATGAATCAAATGTGATGTATCTACATAAGGAAACATTTGGCACTAAGACAGAAGTAATGATATATGCTATAACATGAATGAACCTTGCAAACAAAAGTGAAAGAGGTCAGATGAAAAAAAACCCCATATATCATGTAAATCCATTCACTGAAATGTCAAAGGATAGGCAAGTCCAGAGACAGAAGGTGTATCAGTGGTGGCTGGAACTGGAATGAGTGAGGATGGTATACAGAGTTGGACTGAGAAATGCCTATTTTTTTGTGCTTTATTGCAATTCATAAATATTGTGCTATTTACAAATTGAAGGTTTGTGACAGTCTTGCAAAGAGCAAGTCTACTGATACTATTTTTCCAATAGCTCATATAATTGTTAGTATCTTTTTTGCAATATAGTACTTTTTTTTTTTTATTTTTTAACAGGCAGAGTGGACAGTGAGAGATAGAGAGAGACAGAGAGAAAGGTCTTCCTTTGCTGTTGGTTTACCCTCCAAAGGCCGTCGCAGGCGGCGCACTACGGCCGGCACACCGCACTGATCCGAAGGCAGGAGTCAGGTGCTTCTTCTGGTCTTCCATGGGGTGCAGGGCCCAAGCACCTGGGCCATCCTCCACTGCACTCCTGGGCCATAGCAGAGAGCCAGCCTGGGAGAGGGGCAACCGGGACAGAATCTGGTGCCCCGACCGGGACCAGAACCCGGTGTGCCGGCACTGCAGGCAGAGAATTAGCCTATTGAGCCACGGTGCCAGCCGTAATATAGTATTTTTAAATTAAGGTTTATACTTTTGTTAAAGATATGCTATTGTGGGGGCTGGCACTGTAGCACAGCAGGGTAAAGCTGGCATCTCATATGGACACCATTCAAGTCCCAGCTGCTTCACTTCCTATCTAGCTCTCTGCTAATGCACCTGGGAAAGCAGCAGAAGATGGCCCGAATCCTTGGGCCCCTGCACCCCTGTGGGAAAAAGCTCCTAGTTTTAGATCAGCTCAGCTTCGGCCACTGAGGACATTTGGGGGGTGAACCAGTAGATGGAAGCACTCTCCCTCTCGCTCTTTCTCTTTTTCAAATAAATAAAATAAATCTTAAAAAAAAAATATGCTACTGCACATAAAAGATACCACCATATAATATATATGTAACTCTTTTGTGCACTGAGAAACCAAATAATTTTATGATTCACTTTATCATAGTGCTCTGGACTGAACCTGAAATATCCTTGGGGTATGCCTGTATAGTTTCTTTCTAGAACGTGGAAAATGTCCTAAAATGTGTAGGTGGCTACAAATCTCTGAACATATACCACTAAATGATATACTTTAAATGAATAAATGTTATGGTCTGTAAAATACATCTCAATAAAGCTGTTCAAATGTATTTACCAATAAAAGTCTGATTCCAGTATTGAGGCTTGTGTTCCACCATAAATCTGCATTGGAGCTCAGCAGGTGCACACCGGATACAACGGCTGTCTCAAGCAAAGCACTCTCGGTATTCTGCCACACCTGCAGGACACAAATCATCCACTTCTATTAGATAGAATTTCATCATCTAAGCCAATTCTCAGAACGAAACAAAATCGCAATTAAATTTAGTAATAGGAAAATATAATTAGGTATATGTCAGTGTTACCATCCTAAAAGCTCTTGTGAATCCAATGGAGACAGACACGGAGTGGAGCCCTTGTAATGAACTGTCCAGTGAGAGAAATGCCATCATAGCAAAAGGCGACACTAAAAACAAAACAGAAAAAGATAAATTTAATTAAGGCAATGTAATTCTTTCTACCATATTCTCTTTTGGCAAATATGAGGTTCTTTTATGAGCACATTTAAGCAGTTAACCGGAGAAACTAATATCCGAAAAATCAAAACAAACACTTGTATGCAGTGTAATATCACATACACTTGGGGATTCTAATGTATTTCTCAACACCTCCCGGATACGGTTTTTCACATCAAGGGCAGCAGGTCGGATCTTCTTACCTAGGGTTAGCAAAATCCGTCTGACAACACCGATTCTTGTGAGCCTTGTTTGCTTCTCTAAGAACGCAGTCGCGGCTCGCACATCCTTCGGATAGAAAGGGTTCCGGAAAATTCCGAAGATATAGACACCTTGAATTTCTCTAAGTATCCACAGTATTATAAGTAAGATCATCAAGATATAGCCAACCAGGGTCTGGGAGTTGCTTTTAGAAATTTGTGAGAAACCAGCAAAGTGATGCAGGAGACTGGTTTCTGAGAGAGCCAGGGCTAACATAACGAAGTAGAAAAGGCACTCTTTCCACTTAAACTGCTTCTCGGAACTACTGGCTACAGCCTGAGATTTGGTTTCAACTCTGCGTCTGTTCACATTGTGTATGAAGAACAAACCGATGCCACTTAGGTTAAGACTCAGTAAGAATCCAAGTCCAGTCATGAAAAGCACCACACCGAGAGAGCTGGGAATAAAATAGGATGTTACGGCTGTTCCAACAGAGGTGATGAACATTGCTAACAACCTGCAGAGAGAAAAAAAAGAAAAAAAAGAAGAGATGCACTTAGAGTGAAAACTGTCCTTCAAGAATCAGTTACATATATCATCAATATTTTTCCTTAAAACGTACTGCAGGCGGGATGACATGGAGGAGCCTCCAAGGCCAAATTCCAGCACTTGCTCCATCGCCCAGAGGAGAAATGCATCAGGTGGGGGCAGAGTTCCAAGTGCCCAGAGGAAGGGTAAAAACACAAACAAGATGTGTAGGGTCTGATTTATTTGTCTAAGAGCTGAAATATTTCCCATAAACCTAGGAGAAAATGAAAACACTTAAAATTATGCAAAATAATATGTAGAAGAGATTCTTCTTTGCAAGAACAAAACAACACATACTCTAAAAGAACACTTACAAAACAGGTCCCAATTCAAACTCACAAACATCAACACATACTGTGACCGTGTCCCTTCTCCTGTGACAGAAACTAGCCCTAGTCAGTTACTATTAAAGTAGCCTTTAGAAAATATGTGGATCCCAACACGTGCAGGAGCAGGGAGTCATGCAAAGCCTTTACTGAACAGTAATAAGTGAGCACAGGGAGATTTGTAAAACAGAACTGAGGCTACAGCAAAGATATTCTCCCCTAAATACAGAAACTACAACATTGGTCGAAATTCTACCAATGGTTCCTTAGAATTCAAAATTCTGTAATTTAAAACTGCCATTACCTGTGGGGAACGCAAAGCCTTATTGACATTCATACATGAACAGCTGGCAAGGAGAGACATTTCTTTCTCCCTACTACTCAATCCTGCACTGTCCTTCTCTTGAATCCCAGAATTTGAAGTCAGAATAGTTAATATCAGAAGTTAGAAACTTAAGATTATATTTATATCTCTGTGGGTTATCCTGGTAATTTAACGAGTATTTATAATACTGTTCTATCTTGTATAACTAATGGTATGGGTGTGAGAACATGAACTTGAAGAACAATATAATCTCTTTAGTCATAAACTAGAGACTGCCTCTACCTTAAATGGAAAAAACTCAGTCAGGTTTCCAGTTAAAAATAACATCGTTAGGGGCTGGCACTGCGGTGCAGCAGGTTAAAGCCCTGGCCTGAAGCGCTGGCATCCCATATGGGCGCCGGTTCCAGTCCTGGATGCTCCTCTTCCGATCCAGCTCTCTGCTATGGCCTGGGAAAGCAGTGGAAGATGGCAGAAGTCCTTGGGCCCCTGCACCCACGTGGGAGACCCGGAAGAAGCTCCTGGCTCTTGGCTTCAGATTGGTGCAGCTCCAGCCGTTGCAGCCACCTGGGGAGTGAACCAGCAGATGGAAGACCTCTCTTTCTCTGTCTCCACCTCTCTCTGTAATTCTATCTTCCAAATAAATTAAATAAATCTTTTTAAAAAATAAAAATGGCATCATTAAATTGGTTCTAATAATTTAACAAAATTTTAAAGTATAGAAGAACAAACATTATCAATATGTTGCTAATTTTTTGGAATAACAGTACCCAAACACCATGTCTAGAGACCAGTAATATCAGTGTTTGTGGGGTTCCAAAAACAATTTTCAAAAGAGAAAACTAGATCAAAACTTACAATCTAATTCTACTTGAATACCTGAGCTGTGGAAAGCCAATAAGAAAAAAGACAACTTCTGCAATAATTACCTACCTACTGTGTATATTGACTGCCCTGGAGCAAACAATGGCTGTAATAATAGCATAACATGTTTATCTCACAGAGATACCAGGGCTATGCCAGCTACTACTCTTTGCTCATAATGTACACCCTTCAAATTACTATAAGCAGAGAATCAATGAACATAGGTTAGCAATGTGATGCTAAACTAGAGAACAATACTTTCTATAGTATCATTTTAAAATAGAATTTCCATTCTGGGAAGAAAACACTCAAGTAACAAAACAGAACACCAAACCACATATAAAAAGCCACAGAAAGGCCAAGGAAAACATGCAGATTTGTACAATTTCTTTCAAAGGACAACATTTTTCTTGCAAACATGCCTAAGGAAAGGATAATTCATGTAAAAATAAAAGTATACTCAGGAAACATTTTACCAAAATCAGTGTCTACCTCTCAATCTTTTTCTTAAAAAATCGCCAATGGCATTGACAAGGACGTGTGTGACTGAAGTAACCAAACACTGTGACTGTTCTCCTACAGTGATTATTCTACTATTCTGTTATATATGACTCAGCCCCATAGAGGATTATTGTGGTTAACTGTCTTCTTTACAAACAATGTTTCTGATCATGGAAAAATAATTTTCTAGGCTAAAAAAAATCAGTCCTTAAGAAAAAAACTTTGCTTTAAACCTAACATAAAAATACTTCAAATTCTGCACACAAAGACCCACATGCCAAGAAAACAGACTTTAGAATGAGTGACTCAGATTATTTAAATGTTTAGTATACTTTCAAATAATCTCTGACGGTATGCAAACACTTATGGATTCAGTGCTGTCTTTGGGAAAATTAAAATACACAGGAAGTATCATTTAAAATGGTTACTACATACTGTACTGGGTAGGATGAAGAATGGGGAAAAGATTTTACTACACTGGGTGCTTTTCAGCTTTCTTTTATATCCTCTGAAATAAAACTAGGAAAAGTTTGATAAACATGAGAACTGTCCACGTTGGAAGAATATAGACGCTTCAGCCGGCGCCGTGGCTCAACAGGCTAATCCTCTGCCTTGCGGCGCCGGCACACCGGGTTCTAGTCCCGGTCGGGGCGCCGAATTCTGTCCCGGTTGCCCCTCTTCCAGGCCAGCCCTCTGCTGTGGCCCAGGAGTGCAGTGGAGGATGGCCCAAGTGCTTGGGCCCTGCACCCCATGGGAGACCAGGATAAGCACATAGCACCTGGCTCCTGCCATCGGATGAGCGCGGTGCGCCGGCTGCAGCGCGCTGTCCGCGGCAGCTGTTGGAGGGTGAACCAACGGCAAAGGAAGACCTTTGTCTCTCTCTCTCACTGTCCACTCTGTCAAAAATTAAAAAAAAAAAAAAGAATATAGACGCTTCATACATCATTTGGCTGCATGATCACACCTACTGCATAAAGATCATATCAGTTCATTATTATTTTGTTAGTCACAAGGTGGAATTTACTAAAAAATGAATTTCAAGTTTTTTTGGTGTAAATCTATCATTTTCTTCTTTAAAAACACATGTATGGGCTACTTTCACCATTTCCTTTAGTCATAATAAAAGACATTATAATTATCAAACTTTAACCACTAAAATCGGATAAGGGATGGTGTTGTGGCAGAGTAGGTTAAGCTGCTACTTGTGACACCAGCATCCCATATCTGGTGCTAGTTTGGGTCCCAGCTGCTCCACTGCCAATCCCACTCCCTGCTAATGTGCCTGGGAGAGCAGAAGACAGCCCAGGTACTGGAGCCCCAGCCTCCCACATGGAAGACCCAGAAAGAGTTTAGACTCCTGGATCTGGACTGGCTCAGCCCCAACTGTTGCAGCCATTTGTGGAGTCAAACAGTGGATGGAAGATCAATCTGTCTCTTCTCTCTCTTTTAAACATATAAATTTCTTAAAAATTAAAATAAAAACTAGCAGAGATTGCTTAAAAATTGAAGAACATAGGATATCATTTTAAAGGCAAAGATGCATTGTAGCAAGTGTATAATTTCTGGGTTTGGAAATGGCACAGCGCAATAGTAACTCAAGAACCTGCACTCTGAAAATAATAATTTTATAAACTTAAATCTTTTAAAGATTTATTTATTTGGAAGTCAGAGTTACAAAGAGAGGGAGAGACAGAAAGAGTTCTTTCATCTGCTGATTCATTCCCCAGAAGGCTCTGATGACTGGGAATGGGCCAGGCCAAAGCCAGGAGCCAGGAACCACCGTCTCCAGTGGGTGGCAGGAGCACAATCATGTGGGCCATCTTCTGCTGCCCTCCCAGGCCACCAGCAGGGAATCAGAATGGAAGTAGAGCAGCGGGGACACAAGCCGGTGCCCATACGGGATGCTGGCATTGCAGGCAGCTGCTTTACCCACTATACCACAACAGCAGCCTCCCCAGACTTAAATCTTTAAAAAGAGATTGTGTTCTTATAAATACATATTTCAATTTTACTGCTGACTTTTCAAAATAAAGTAGTAACTGTAATATTATCTCAGTAAATTGTAATGATATTATGAAACAAATTATAAAATGATTTCCTATTAATTCTCCCATTACATATTTGATTAGAAGAACTATGTGAGGATTACAGTGTGCCCTGGTCTTTGAATGTAACATAATTAGAGGAGATTAAGAGTTAAGGAACATAGGCCGGCGCTTTGGCATAGAGGGTAAAGACACCACCTGCAGTGCCGGCGTCCCAGTGGGTGCTGTTTAGAGACCCAGCTGCTCCACTTCTGATCGAGCTCCCTGCTGTGTCTGGGGAAGCAGTGGAAGATGGCCCAGGTGCTTGGGCCCCTGCACCCATGTGAGACCAGAGGAGACTCCTGGCTCCTGTCTGCAGATCAGCCCAGTTCCTGCCACTGCAGCCGTTTGGGGAGTAACCCAGTGAATGGAAGACTCACACACACTCTCTAATTCTGCCTTTAAAAAAAAAAAAAAAAACTAAAATAAATAAGCATTAAGGAACAGCAAATAGATACTCAAGAGGTGATTTTCTGTATACAAACTAAATGTTTTGAAATGCCTCACCCTGACTTGAGCTGCCATAACAAAATACCACAGACCAGAAGGCTTGAACAATAGAGATTTATTCTCTCACAGTTTGGAGGTTGGAAGTCCAAGATGAGGACAACAGCACGGTCAGGTTGTAGGGAAGGGCTCTACTCCTGGTTTGCTGATGGTTATTTTTTTTGCTACATTCTTTAATGATGGAGATCAAGATCTCTGGTGTCTCTTCTCATAAGGAACAATCCCACCTTCACAACTAAATTACCTCCCCAAACACCTCATCTCCAAACACTAACATTACGCTGAAGTCTGAAGTCCAAGTCTCATCTGAACATCATCTACATTAGATGTGAGTATGACTCGAGGTACAATGCTTCCTGAGGCCAAATTCCTGTGCAGTTGTAAACCTGTGAAAGCAGACAAGTTACGTGCTTCCAAAACACAATGGTGGGACAGGTATGGGAGAGATATTTCTACCCCAGAAGGGCGACACAGGGAAGAAGGAAGGGGTGATATGTCAAGAAGTCCAGAATTAGCAGAGTAGCTTCCACTAGATCTTCAGGCGTGGGAACGATTCTCTCTGGTTCCTCTCTGCTCTCTAGGCTCCTGGGGTGGCAGAACCCCCTCCACAGCGCCAGGTAGGGGTTCTGCTCTGAAGAGTGGCTCTGCCCACAGGACTGCAGCTGGAGGCATCTGGCTGTGGAAACGATGGCAGTAGCCCTGATCTCTGAATTAGCTTTGGTGTTTTCTTCTTTTCTTGGAGAACTGTGCGTGTTTGTAGCTGAGTAATTCTGTTATCCTGTCTTGTCCGACTGCGGCAATCTGAGTGTGTATTCCATCCCACCTCCAACCCCTGCACTGTAAGCTGGCTGTGCTTCGGCTCACAGAACCCCAGAAGCACTTACTTCAGGGGATAATAATCCAGGCACCCCTGTGGTGCTCTCTTCAGAATGTGCTTTCTCATGTTCTGTAGTGTCCGCAGGCTGAGGACTTTCCACACCTTCAAAGTCTGATCACTTGCTCACTCAACAATCCCTTCTTCAATTCCTCTCTCTCCTTTTGCATTTACTATATGCAGTCTGGAAAAACAAGTTATCCCTTCAACACGCTGCCTCAACATTTACTTACTTAACTATCCAATTTCATCACCAGCAAGTTCTGTCTTCCACGGAACACTAGAACACAGTTCAGTCAAGTTTCTTGCCACTTTCTAACAAGGACCGCCTTTCCTCCAGCTTCCAATAACAAGTTCCTCACTTCCATCTGAGACCTCAACAGACTTACCTTAACGTTCACGTTTCTAGCTTGCACGTTATAACTCAGCCTCCACCTATTACCTGGTTAGCCTGGCTAATGGAAGCCATTTCTACCTCTTAGGTAGTCACAGCAGAAATGCCCACATTTTTGGTGCCAACTTGGACACCCATAACAAAATAACATAGACCAGATGCCTAACAACAGAAATTTATTTTCTCACAGTTCTGGAAGGCCCCGCCTTCAGGGCCTGATTTCCTCCCAGAGGCCACATCTCCCAATTCCATCACACTGCGGGATAGGGCTTCTGTATATGCATTTTGGGGACACAAACATTTAGTTCACAATATTCCTATACATTTCTACCTGGACACTAACCTGAGAAAGAGAAAGCTGCAATCTATAGAAATAGAGAAAGAAAAGTCAGATTTAGAAAGGGCAAACAAAAGGAATTATCAAACAATTTTGTCACCAAATATGTTAAATAAAACTTATTTTCTATTTTTAGTTTTATAAGTTGGCTTAAAAAATAAGTCTTTCTGTAAATCTAATGAAATTAGATACAAGCTTTCTACTCATCTTAAATCTACTTGATCTGCACATAATATTTATGTTTAAATTCTAAATTCCTCATCTCTCCTCACAGAAATTTCCTCTCACTTTTCACAGGTTTCAGTCAGATTATCTTAAAGAGTCAAAGCTTCTTATTTAAAGTGAAACACAGAACTGACAATTGCTTATCTTAAAGAGGATTTTTTTTGTTTACTATTCAGTAAAGTTCAACTTTAAATGTTTTATAGAAATTCACTTACAGAGATTAGTCATTCTATGGTTTTCTCCTGATGATTTTTAATCCAGATTCATTTTTTTTAATACTAAGGAGAACTCTCTTATCGTGTATAGCTAAAAACAATGCAAACTGTAAAGTATCTGGTAGGCTTTTACCTGTGTGCAAGATCCACGGAAACAAAGAAAAAAATGTAAAGAGGTCTTGTCAGTGGAGTGATTTCGTAAGTATCCTGAGTTTGGAAAGTCGCAGTCTCTGTGGCCGTGTTTACAATTAATGAATATTCTCCTATACATAATGTCAGCCATCCAAAGACAAATAATAGAACAGTGCCTGCTGTACTGCCATACAGCAAGGTTATTCTATCTGGGAGCAGATACCACGTTCCCAGACCACACACCAACCCAGCAAGCACAGAATGAAACACTGTGTTGGCTATGTATTTTTTGCCTGGAATTAGAAATCTGACAGTCTCAGCACCAGCACAACTTGTGAACTCATACTCATCTTCCTCTGCTATGATCCCTGTGGCTCGCATTCTCTCCACTGTCACGGCTTTGTTCCTGGCGTACAAACTCGTGAGCTGGATGATGAACGCGGTGAGCAGCATCAGTCCGCCTGAAAGTGCTGCTGTGTAGTAGTCTTTCAGGATGCCCAGCTGGTACACAAGTGTTCCGGCTCCCCCCAAGACCCATGGCATCAGAAAAAGGATAATCTGGTTAACATATATGTACGGAGGTGCGCGGTAGCCTAAGTTGAGTCGCGCGCCTCCGAGGACAGTCTGTGGGAAGCGCTTCCGAAAGAAGTCCCGCTTGTAGTCATTCAGCAGAGGCGCATCGGGACTCATCCTGCTCTTACCGCTCACTCGGAAGGTCGCATCCTCTGCTGTAACGCGGCGGGCGCTGCAAGAGAGAAGCCACTGCGTGAGACTGCCGTGCCCGAGGCCCCGGGAGAAAACCTGCCTGGGCGTCACCACCTCAGCTCTCTCAAGGGCAGGACGTGTGACTTCCCTTCTCAGGCTCCTCCCACTGCTGACACATAGTGTGCCTCTGAGTTGCTTTAAACAAAATAAATACACATTATTTTTGTAAAAATCGTTACTCTTTATTAATGTATTTATAACTTAACATCTGGTGTTAAATATTAACTCACAGTTTTAGATTCTGAGGTAAAGGAAAATTCAAAAGGCCAGGACTCTTAACTCAATCCTGCAGCGGTTTAACTGGTCATTCCCCAGTAAGTTTTACTGTTTTGTTCTTTAAGTTTTCCCTCTCATGAGAGTCAGCAAACTTTTTCTATAAAGGCCAAAATAGTAAATATTTTAAGTTTCGTGAACCATACAGTTTCTGTTGAAATACCACAAAATCAGCCATAGACAATACAATAAATAAATGGATTTTTTTTTAAAAAAAAGATTTTATTTATTTATTTGAGAGGTAGAGTTACAGACAGTGAGAGGGAGAGACTGAGAGAAAGGTCTTCCGTCAGCTGGTTCACTCCCCAAATGGCTGCAACAGCTGGAGCTGTGCCGATCAGTAGCCAGGAGCCAGGAGCCTCTTCCAGGTCTCCCATGCAGGTGCAGAGGCCCAAGGACTTGGGCCATCTTCCACTGCTTTCCCAGGCCATAGCAGAGAGCTGGACTGGAAGAGGAGCAGCCGGGTCTAGAACCAACGCCCATATAGGACGCTAGCGTCTCAGGTGGTGGCTTTACTTGTTATACAACACTGGCCCTAAATAAAAGGATACTGAGTAGGTGTGTTCCATCAAAATTTCACTGTACATATCCACCCAAATAGACTGTGGCCAGGCTCTGCCTGACGGTCATAGTTTGCCAACCCCCACTGTATAAAATAAGAATATTCTCTATAATCCCAAAATTCAACTGGAAATAGAAGTGGAAAAGAGCAATATTAAGAGTGTCATTCATACCACTTGATAATTATGGTAAATAGGGCATTTTCCATTAATTTAAAAAGTCAAATCCTATTCAAATAAGTAGCATTTCAATAAAAGTCCACACGGACATTAGCAGCTCAACATGTACTTAGAAAAACAATGAAGAGGAACTTAAGACTAAGTTAAACGCCGAAGTGGATGACTATTATTATTAGATATGTTACCATGGGCAAGTCACTTAGTAATTTACCTTTAGGTCCCAGTTATGAGTTTCCAGAATCTACCAGAACTGGGGAAACAGGAAATAATAAGGGAAACTGTACAGGCTTCAATCTAAATTATTTTCATTTCAGGGCCACAAAAATGTAGGTATCAAATAACACGGCTCTTGTCAGTCCAACTGTTCCTTATACTCAGCAGCTTATTCTGAAAAACAGCTGCTGACACAGCATGAGCTAGAAAAATTACCTCAGTGAATTGCTTGTTTGCTAGAACAGAAAAACTAAGTTTAAGCCATCTTCAAATAGTGTTTTGGTCAGTTTAAAATAATCTTCCCACCAGTCAGTTCTGGGCCTGCAGAGAGCAGCGGGGCATCCTGGAAGGTTCTGGGGTCACTTTTTAGAAGTGGCACAGGTGTCTGGCCTAGCAGTCAGGACGCCTGCATCTGGTCTCAGATGGGCATGAGTCCCAGCTCTGGCTCCTGATTCCAGCTTTCTGCTAATGCAGGGCCTGGGAGGCAACAGGGCTTGTTCAAAGTAGCTGGGTTCCTGCCACCCATGTAGACTTACTGGATCCCAGCTCTGGCGAAGGCATTTGGAGAGTAAACCAGTGGATGGAGAGGGAGAAGGAGAGAGAGAAGGAGAGAGAACTAGACTTTAGCAGCACCTCACCTCATTGTTAAACTGTTAGGAAGTTCTTTAAACTGTAAATATTTGTCTTCTGTTATCTTGCACAGAACAAGTCACAGCTTTTCCTTACATGAAAGCCCTACAAGAACCCAGGCAACATTCTAAAGTTATAAATGTTTATTCCCTGTTTTAACACACTTGGAAAATACCTGTGTTTATGTTTATTATGGAATAAACAATGTTACTTATTGATAGCACTGTTGGCTTAGGGAAGATTCTGCCTAGAGCAATTGTATCCCAAAGACACAGGAACAGGATAAGCGTGAGGGAGAAATACAGCTGGGTTTCTCCTGTGGAGATGGAAATGGCTAAAGAATCATTTTTTTTACACAATCTTGCATGCCTTTTAAAACTTTATTTATTTATTTATTTACTTATTTATTTTTAGAGACCGAGAGCTCTGCCTGTGAAAAGAAGGAAGAAGGAAGAAGAAGTAGTAGTCCAATTTTAATTTGCTTCCTGCCCTATACTACATTTAAAAATATTTTCTTTCCTTTTTATTTGAGCGACAGAGAGAGAGAGTTCCCATGTGCTGGTTCACCTCCCAAGTGTCTGCAACGACTGAGGCTGAAGCCAGGGGCTGGAAACTGAATCCAGGGGTCGCATGTGTGTGGCAGGAAGCTATTTACTTGAGCCATCACCACTTCCTCCCAGGGTCTGCATCAGCGGGAAGCTGGAGTCAGGACCAGAGCCAGGCATCAAACCTAGGCATTACAAGATGTAAGATGCAGGTACCTTAACCACTAGGTCAAACATCACCCCCAATCCTACACTCGATTTCCTGCATCATCAGGAAAGGAAGGCCTAGTTCATAGTGAAGAAGGGCAGAAAAGGAAAAAAAAAAAAAAAAAAAAAAAGGCAGGAACAACTGAGTGAGAGCAGGCCAAGTACGAAGAGAACATGTTTCCTTAAGAATCATCAGAGGCTGGCACTGTGGCTCAGCAGGTTAAGCTGCAGCCTGCAGTGAGAATCCCATATGGGCACCAGTTCCTGTCCTGGCTGCTCCACTTCTGATCCAGCTCTCTGCTAACATGCCTGGGAAAGCAGCGGAAGATGGCCCAAGGAGACCCGGAAGAAGCTCCCAGCTGCTGGCTACAGCTTGGCACAGCCCTGGCCGTTCAGTCATTTGGGTAGTGAACCACTGGATGGAAGATTTCTCTCTCTCTCTCCTTTTCTCTCTGTAACTCTTTCAAATAAATAATCAATTAACAAAAAACAAAAAAATCCTCAGAAACATGAGAGAGGTAAGTGGGATGGTGACCTTGAGTTATTTTAATGGGATATATGTTTTTAAAAAGGTTGAAGGATTCAGGATTTGTGCTATAGAATATTTCTTGAAAAGGAATCTATGGCTAAAGAAGTTTGAGAATTAGTCATTTTTTTTTTAAGACTTATTTTATGTATTTGAAAGACAGAGTTACAGAGAGATGTAGAAACAGAGAAGGAGGTCTTCCATCCACTGGTTCACTCCCCAGATGATTGCAATGACTGGAACTGTGCCGATCCAAAGCCAGGAGCCAGGAGCTTCCTCCAGGTCTCCCACACAGGTGCAGGGGCCCAAGGACTTGGGCCATCTTCTACTGCTTTCCCAGGCCATAGCAGAGAGCTGGATCAGAAGAGGAGCAGCCGGGACTTGAACTGGCACCCAACTGGGATGCCGGCACTTCAGGCCAGGGCTTTAACCCGCTGCACTACCATGCCAGCCCCAAGAGAATTAGTCATCTTAAAAGAGTCAGACTAGAAATCAGCAAATTAAGACTTTGAACATCCTTAAAATTAACAAAACGGGGAGCCCAGTGCTGTGGCACAGCAGATAAGGCCACTGCCTGCAATGCCAGCATCCTTTATGGGCACCGGCTCGAGTCCCAGCTGCTCCCCTTCCGATCCAGCTCTCTGAATCTTTTTTGAGGAACTTCCAAATTGTTCTCCATAGTGGCTGCACCATTTTGCATTCCCATGGTATGGGTCAGGGTTCTGATTCCTCCACATCCTCATCAACATTGTCGTCTTGTTTGATAACAGCTGTTGGAACGAGTGTGAGGTAACGCTGGGTCACACGTATCTGCTGAGCATTTCTGTACTGTGGCTCTTGCTCTTTCGCCACTTGCTATCTTCTAATGCATCCATTCAAATTTATCAAATCGCACATTTTAACTTCTAAGAGCTGCTGAATCTAAATATTACTTTTTAATAGAATCTGGTCTATTTTTCTGAGAATATTCATTACATGCACGTATATGTTTGTATTGGGAAATAAACACTATTTTATCTTTGTGTGGATTGTCTCTTCATGTTGCTTTTTTACTATTAGACTGTTCATTTTCTATTAGTATAGAAGAACTTCATCGGTAGACTGTTCATTTTCTATTAATATAGAAGAACTTCATCGGTAGACGAAGCATCTCTATGGGGCTGGCGTTGTGCCGTAGTGCATATAGCCACTGCCTGCAATGCCGGCATACCACATGGGCACGGTTCCTGTTCTGGCTGCTCCACTTCCAATCCAGCTCCCTGCTAATGCGCCTGGGAGGCAGCGGAAGATGGCCCAAGTGCTTGGGCCCCCACACTCATGTGGGGGACTTGGAAGAAGCTCCTGGCTTCAGCCCGGCTCAGCCTGACCGCTCTGCAGCCATCTGGGGAGTGAACCAGCAGATGGCAGAACTCTCTCTCTCTGCCTTACAAATGAGTTTTAAAAAAGGATGAGGGGGAGGGGGAGAAAAGGGAGGAGGAGAAGAGGAGGAAGGGAAGGGGAAGGGGGAGAAGGAGGACAGACAACAAGAAGTACTGGCGAGCTCATGAAAAATTAAAACCCTCCATCACATCTGATATGAATATAGAATGGTGCAGTCCCTTTGGTAAAACAGCCACAATTCCTCAAAAGACTACACACGGGTACTACACTGATGTGGGCAGGTGAGCTGCTAGCAGAGGAGCTGAGGTTTGACAGCACCGCACTGCCGCAGGCCAGCCCTCCCGACAGCACAACAGCCCTGCCTGGTCCACGTCACAGCCCCACCTGTACCATCCAAGCCCCCTCTCTGTGCACTTGCCAAACCTGCTTTCCCTACACCAATCCCAGCCCTCTCCCCCTCCCATGCAGTGGAAACCCCAAGTTTCACAATGTTGCAAATTTAAGAATAGGGGGGTGGTGCCATGATACAGTAGGCTCAATCCCTGGCCTGAAGTGCCTGCATCCCATATAGGTGTGCATTCTAGTCCCTGCTGCTCCTCTTCCAATCCAGCTCTCTGCTGTGGCCTGGGAAAGCAGTAGAAGATGGTCCAAGTCCTTAGGCCCCTGCACCCACATGGGAAACCCGGATGAAGCTCCTGGCTTTGGATAGGCACAGCTCTGGCCGTTGCTGCCATTTGGGGAGTGAACCAGTGGATGGAAGACCTCTCCCTGTGTCTCTACCTCTCACTGACTATAACTCTACCACTCAAATAAATATTTTTAAAAATTAGCATCAGCTATAACAATTCAATATGGCTGCAGACAGTGACTCTCCCATGACATTTATATCATTCAGTTATTATAATAATAAAATTACCAGGGTCGGCTTTTTTACTCTCATCATGCCCCTAACACCATGACACTTCTGAGATTTCCAAAACAGGGCACAGAAATGGGCAGTACTCAAGAGCTGAACCAAACTCTGCTCCCTTTGAATGATCAATTAAGCCCCAGCCCAGACACCACCCCCTATGCCTCTCAATACCATAAAAAGATAGCCCACACCTTTCCCTTTTCTTTAAATAAATCCTGCTTTCCTGTACACCTCGTACCCTCCTCGACTTCTTTCATGCATGGAGACAAGAGCCCGGACCGAGCCTAGTCAAGGACCACCCCCATGACAATATAACCCAGTGATTCCACTCCTAGGTAAGCACACAGGTTAACGAAACCATGTTCACACAAAAACTTGGCATATAAACATTCACAGCAGAAATACTGCCTGCCCAAATTAGAAACAATACAACTGTTCATCAACTGCTGAATGGATAAAATGTGAGAGAGACATCACCTAATGTGGTGTGATTAGGCGGTCAGTGATGAACCATTCAGACAGGCTGCGGCATGCATGAACCCCCAAACATTATGGCTACGTGATACAAGCCCGTCTCAAGGGGTCGCATTCTGCAAGATGCACAGGAAACACCTCCAGAGACAGAAAATACACTACTGGTTGCCTGGGGGAGAGGGGGGTCCTCCATTTCCAAGGCCATCTGTCAACTCCAGTGGAGATAATGGGAACTGCTTGGGGTGGGGGGCGTTGAGGGCTTGAAAGGTGTGGGGTTTCTTTTAGGGGCAACAACACAACGTTTCTAAAATCGATTGCTTTCGGCTGCACAATTCTGTGACTAAAGACCAGTGCCATATACACTCCCAATGGGTAAACGGAACGTGCATTATATCTCAATAAAGCTCTCGGGAAAAGGTTCCCTCACCTGGCATCGTCTGCAGCAATTAATGACTATGCAGCGCTTTCACTAGAAAACGCAGGGGCCGCCAACAGGTGCCCCAAGCAGTTAAAGGGCTCAAACAGCAACATCCGACCCGAAGGCTAGGACAGAGTTCGGGGATCCGGCAAGGGGGCGGTGGTTATTTAAGCGCAAGGCGGCCCTGGCCTCACTGAAGGGATGATCTGCCCAGTTCTTGGGGGGAGCGGGGGTCGCGCGGCCATGCCTCCGTCACGGCTCCATTTCGCAGGGGCCACAGGAGCAAGCGCTACAGCTCAACAGGCGAGGCAAGCAGGCTTCCCCAGCCGCGCAGTCCTCGCACCTGAAGGTTGCACACCACACGGAAACAGCTCCGAGACCACCGCGGCCGCACACGGGCTAGGAAACCCAGCCGGCGCGCGAATCCCCAGGCGGGGGTCGGGCATCCGACCTACCGCGAGCCAGCCGCGCAGGCACCGCCGGGAGTGCACCTGCGGAGCCGGGAGGCTGCCTGCGGCCCGCTCGCACAAACAAAGGCGCGGCGGCCGCGCAACCAACTCACCCGGGCCCCCGGCCTGCGTCTCCATGGCTAACGTCCACGCCGGCCGGCGCCGCTCGCGGTGCAGCGTCACGCACGCGCCCGCCTAGGGCCCTGCCCACACCTGCGCGCGCTCCCGACGGGGCTTCCCGCCGGCCGGGCGAGGCAGGGCAGGCGGGGTTCAGCGCCCAACTCGGCCCCGCTCCGCCGTAAGAGTCACGCGGGTCCTTCGGCCTCGTCTTGGGTGTGGGCGCGAAACCGCTGCTGGACCTTTCACCCGGCCACGCCCCTACGCCAGAGCGTCGTTGCCATGGTGATGTGACGTGGTGACGTATCCCGTAGGGCGCGCCGCCGCCATTTTGCCAGCCTCGGAAGTGCGGGTGCCATGTGACCCGCGATCGTGCCGTCTGCGCTCTGGCGGTCGCCGCCTGTCACCGCGTTTCAAATGAATGCTGCATTCGTCCTATTCGGTTGGAAGATGTGCGACTGCGTACAACCTCACTTTATTGCGCTCCACTTTGTGTCGCTTCACAAATAATTGCATTTTATTACAAATGGAAAGTTGCAGCAACCCAGCGTCGAGCGAGCCTGTCGGCACCATTTTCCCAACGACTTGTGCTGCGTTGTCTGTGTCGCGGTGTGCTGACTCGCGATATCTCAGCCTTTTTCCTTATTGTCCTTGTTTTATGGCGAGGTGTGATTAGGGATCCCTCCTGTGGTGATTGGGGATGACACGGATTGCGCCTGGGTCCGACCGTGAACTTAATCTGTGCATGTGCGTATTCTGACTGTCCCTGACACACAGCGGTGTGGAAAGTAGGTCGGTTAGTAACTGGCCTCCAAAAAGTGTTTTAAAGGAAGAGCCACGTATTCCTAAATCAAAAGCTGGAAATGGTTACTTGGTGAGGAAGGCATGTCAAAAGCTGAGATACATCAACAACTAGGTGTCTTGTGCCAGTTAGCCAAGTTTGACTGCGAAGGAAAAATTCGAGGGAAATGCAAAGTTCTATTCCAGGGAACACACGAATAATAAGAAAGAGAAACATTATTGCTGATACTGAAAAAGCTGCAGTGGTCTGGGTAAAAGATCGAACCAACCATAACATCCCCTTATGCCAAGGCCTAATCCAGAGCGAGGCCCTCTCTTCAATTCTATGAAGGCTGAAAAGGGTGAGAAACTGCGGAGGAAAAGTTTGAGGTTGGCTCAGGAGGTTTAGAGAAGCAGTTTCCGGCACACCAAGGTGCAAGGTGCAGCGGCAGGTGCTGGTGTGGAGGATGCAGCTTGATGAAGGTGGCGTCATTAAACCTCAGATTTTCAGTGCAGCATTGGAGCCTGGAGACGTGACGGAATTGCTACAATCTCATGATAAACTTCAACAGATGAGTCACTTCTTAGAGATGAGCAAAGTCATTTGTTTCGTAGGATGGCCTCTACTGGTGAAGAGGCTATGAGCATTGTTTTTTGTTTGTTTGTTTGTTTTAAAAGATTTATTTGTTTGAAGAGACAGAGTTATACAGAGAGAGGAGAGACAAAGAGAGAGAGGTCTTCCATCCTCTGGTTCACTCCCCAAATGGCCCCAATGGCCAGAGTTGAGCTGATCCAAAGCCAGGAACCACGAGCTTCCAGATCTCCCATCTTCCTGCTTTCCCAGGCCATAGCAGAGAGCTGGATGGGAAGTGGAGCAGCCAGGACTAGAACCGGTGCCTGTATGGAATGCCGGCGCTGCAGGCTGGGGCTTTAACCCATTGCACCACAGTGCCATCCCAAGGCTGTGAACATTGTTGAAATGACAACAAAAGATTTAGAATGTTCCTTAAGTGTAGTTGATAATGCAGTGGCAGGGTTTGGGGGGATTGACTCCAGACTCATTTTGTTGGATTACTCACTTTATTGCAGTGCTGTGGAACCAAACCTACAATGTCTCTCATGTACTTGCTATAACCCCTTTACTGGATTTGTATCTGCATTTTTATACACAAGAAACCAACTTGCCCATCATTCAAATGTGTTACTAAGATATCTGTTTATTAATAAAATAAGAGTTCCCATGTCCCATTTAAAAAAAAAAACTTTAGCTTATTCATGAAGCATTTATTTCAGATCTGGAAATCTACAGGCTAGCCACAAAGACCAGGTATGCTAGTTAAGAAGTAATCCATATACCCAGCACCCACATCCCCATTCTCCCTGAGGTTTGATCCTTCCCTCCACTCTCCCCAATTGTCAATTAGTAGTCCTCAAGGTGGCCCCTGAGACCTTTAATGATTGGTCTCAACTGATGGAGAGACTAGAAGCCAATTTGTCAGTATCGAGGTACGTGTAGTTTCCCATGTGATTGATATCCTAGCAATTCTGTACACTTGGGGACTGATGCCTAAGTGACTTGAGGACTGTCTCATTAGGATCTCCTTACCTCAAAACTATAATGCAGCATTTTGGTTTTTTCTAGTGATACTGGAAATGATGGATTAGTGCTTATGTCTATAGGTTTTCAGGTCAAAATGAGTAAAAAATTTTCTGCTAATATTAAGAGGAAGCCAAGTTTATATATAAAAAATAATTTTTTAAAAAGATTTATTTTGGGGACCAGTGCCATGGCACAGTAGGTTAATCCTCCGCCTGTAGTGCCATTTCTAGTCCTGGCTGTTCCTCTTCCAGTCCAGCTCTCTGCTGTGGCCTGAGAAAGCAGTAGAAGATGGCTCAAGTCCTTGGGCCCCTGCACCCACATAGGAGACTGGGAAGAAGCACCTGGCTCCTGGCTTCGCATCGGGGCAGCTCTGACAGTTGCAGCCATCTGGGGAGTGAACCAATGGAAGGAAGACCTTTCTCTCTGTCTCTCTATCTCTCTGTCTGTAACTCTACCTCTCAAATAAATTTTTAAAAAAAGGATTTATTTTGTTTATTTCAAAAGCAGAGTTACAGAGGGAGGGAGAAAGAGAGATCTTTTAACCTCTGGTTTACTCTCCAAAGACTGTAACAGCAAGAGCAGGGCCAGGCTGAAGCTAGGAGCCAAGAACTTCCTCTGGGTCTCCCATGTAGACAGCAGGGCCCAAGCACTTGGTCATCACCCACTGCTTTCCCAGCTACATTAACAGGGAGCTGAATTGGAAAAGGAGCAGCCAGAACTTGAGCCAGCACTTACGGGCACTGAAGGCTGAGATTTTAATCTGCTACACCATAATGCCTGCCTCAAAAGTTATACTTTTAAACATAACAAAACCCTGTATGGTTATTCTTGAAGGAAGTGTAGTCAGAAGCTTGGGTTGAAACCTTGACACTACTACTCATTACTTGGTGATTCTGGGGTTATTAGTTTTTCTGGTGTTAAGTTTCTGAGTCTTAAAAATA
Organism: Sylvilagus floridanus; assembly: GCA_949820135.1. Classification (NCBI taxonomy): domain Eukaryota; kingdom Metazoa; phylum Chordata; class Mammalia; order Lagomorpha; family Leporidae; genus Sylvilagus; species Sylvilagus floridanus. The sequence continues at coordinate 14,249,874 of OX463228.1, read as the reverse complement.
GGGCCAAATGGGGGCCAGCACTGTGGTGCAGCAGATTAAAATCTCAGCCTACAGTGCTGGCATCCCATATGGGCCCCAGTTCAAGTCCCAGCTGCTCCACTTTCTATCCAGCCCTCTGCTATGGCCTGGGAAAGCAGAGGAAGATAGCCCAACTCCTTGGGCCCCTGCCACCCGTGTGGTAGACCAGGAAGAATCTCCTGGCTCCTGGCTTTGGATCAGCTCAGCTCTGGCCATTGCGGTCATTTGAGGAGTGAACCAGTGGAATGGAAGACCTCTCTCTCAAGCTCGACTTCTCCCTGATTAACTCTGTCTTTCAAATAAATAGAATAATTCTTTTTAGAAAATAGAACTTAAACACCAGAGATGTAAAATGTTTTAAATAAGATAATTGTAGATTGCTTAGCACAGTCACTTGCACAGGATGATATATGCATGTTAGAGCAGCAGGACTGGAACCAAGTGCCCATGTGGGACACCGGCAGCTTTCATCCTCTATGCCACAGCACCGGCCCCTCCAACCGTTATTTTTTATTGTCAAAGTACCTGCTGTTGATACTTGGCATGTGCTTTTCCAGTACAGTCCAACACTACCCTGCACTTAGAAAAAATTAGTGAAACTCATAAGCCTCTGGCTATGTATGTGTAGTGTTGACTCAGTATTTATTGAAACAGTAAATGAAATGATTCCTATTTGCTAAGAACTCTGTTAAGCTGCAGATAAACTGTCCTCAAGGAATTTACCAAAATATGACTTGGAAGAACAATAAGGACATAAGTAATTACAGAATGTGCGATAAACAGATAAACACTAGGAGCTATAGAAATATAGAAGTGGGATACAAATCATTTGGGGGAAATTGAGAGTGACCACCACCTAATTTTAAAGGTAAGTACAAAGGTATTGCAAAAATTTGGTGGAAAAATTGGAGCAAGTTGGGGGCTGGAGCTGTGGTGCAGCAGGTAAAAGCCCTGGCCTGCAACATTGACATCTCATATGGGCTCCAGTTTGAGTCCTGGCTGCTCCACTTCTGATCCAGCTCTCTGCTCTGGCCTGGGAAAGCAGTAGAGGATGGCCCAATTGCTTGGGCCCCTGCACCCACGTGGGAAACCTGGAGGAAGCTCCTGGCTCCTGGCTTTGGATCAACTCAGCTCTAGCCATTGTGGTCATTTGGGGAGTGAACCAGTGAATGGACGACCTCTCTCTCTCTCTCTCTCTCTCTCTCTCTCTCTTCTCTCACTCTCTCTAATTCTGTCCTTCAAATAAATAAAATAAATATTTTTTTAAAATTTGGAAGTTATGGGGGGGGAGCCATTGTAATCCATAAACTGTATTTTGGAAATTTATATTTACTAAATAAAAGTTAAAAATATTGGAATGAGCATTGTGGTATAGCATTAAGCTGCCACGTAAGATGCCTGTGTACAATGTTGGAGTGCTTAGGTTCAAATCCCAGTCCTGCTTCTAATCCAACTTCCTGCTAATGCATACTCTGGGAGACAGAAAGTAATGTCACAGGTAATTGAGTCTCTGCCTTCCACTTGGTGGACTAGATTGATTTCCCAGGCTCTTGGCTTTCACCTGGCCTAGCCTTGGCTGTTGCCAGCATTTGAGGGGTGAACCAGATAATGGAAGTTCTCTCTCTGTCACTAAGCCTTTTAATAAAAATAAAATTTTTTAGAAGTTCTTTAGGTAAGTTCATTTTGGTGCAAAAATTTTGAAATCATATATAAGGGGTCTTCAAAAAGTTCATAAAAATGCATATTACCTAAAACAACTGCACATGGCTTTTTTTTGCACCAAAACATCTTTTTTGTTAAGATTTATTTATTTGAAAGTCAGAATTACAGAAAGAGAGGGACAGAGAGACCTTCCATCCGCTGGTTCACTCCCCAAATGGCTGTTGCGCCAGGACTCGGCCAGGCTGTAGTGAGAAGTCAGGAGCTTCAATTGAGTCTCCTACATGAGTGCAGGGGCCCAAGGACTTGGCGCATCCTCCACTGCTTTCCCAGGCACTTTAGCAGGGAGCTGGATTGGACGTAGGGCAGCGGGGACTTGAACCAGCATCCATATGGGATTCCAGCACTGCAGATGGCAGTTTAACCTGCTGTACCACAGCACTATCCCCAATAAACTTATCTTTTAATTCCATTTTTTTCACAAACTTTTTCAGGTATATTCATAAAAGTTCACTGAATGAAAATATGGAAAAGGAATATTCCAGGTGAGGAGCATTAATTAATTAATTTATTTATTTATTTATTTTTGACAGGCAGAGTTAGACAGTGAGAGAGAGAGAGAGAGAGACAGAGAGAAAGGTCTTTTCCGTTGGTTCACCCCCAAATGGCTGCTCTAGCTGGCGTGCTGTGCCGATCCGAAGCCAGGAGCCAGGTTTCTCCTCCTGGTCTCCCATGCAGGTGCAGGGCCCAAGCACTTGGGCCATCCTCCACTGCCTTCCCAGGCCACAGCAGAGAGCTGGACTGGAAGAGGAGCAACCGGGACAGAATCCGGCGCCCCAACCGGGACTAGAACCCAGGGTGCTGGTGCCGCAGGCGGAGGATTAGTCAAGTGAGCCACGGTGCTGGCCTCATTAATTCATTTAACAACTATACAGAGCATACATAGAATTGAGTGCTTTGTATATGTTATTTAATCTTAAGTTTATGAGGCACTTTAACCTCTAGTCTCATTTCAAATGTAAGGAATCTGAGCTTCAGCAAGGTAAAAATGAGATCTGGAGTTGAGCCTCTACCTGTGTGTCTTTAGGATCCATGTATTTTCTGCTACCCTGCTGACTCAGTACAACGAAGCAAACTAGGGAAAATCCGAAACTACAGTTTCAGCCAGAGGAAATGTTTAGCTAGGCATTATCATGACATAGTGATACTCTGTGTGTGTAAAGTTAATGCCCAATTTCAGTTCATAACCAATCATTCCTCTTGCAAAATACCCATAAAACTCCTGTACTTCCCTATTAGCTGGAGCCCATTGGCTACAGGGCTCTGAAAGCATGAGGCAAAATGGGCTATATTTAGAGGAAGTGGAGAGGCTCGGGAATTAGAAAGACAAGCTTCCAAGGCAGAGAGCTAGCAATGCTAGGATTTGAGAAATGACTGGAGATGGGAGAAGGGCAGGCAGTAAGGAAAGCCCAGAAGGAAGTTTGAAAATGCAGCAACCTTGCAGACTACAAAGTTTGAGGCACCGTAAGATAAGCACCGGAAGAAGCCTAGTTTTGGGAAGAAAGATAATGAATCCACTTAGTGGTGTGTTTAAGAGGCCGGTGAGATATTCAGATATATATGTCCAGTTAGAAATATAGATTTACCTTAACAGACAGAAAAGACTAGACTGTTGGGAGTCAGCGCTGTGGCATAGCTGGTAAAGCCACCGCCTACAGTGCCGGCATCCCATATGGGCGCTGATTGCTCCACTTCCAATCCAGCTCTCTGCTATGGCCTGGGAAAGCAGTAGAGGATAGCCCAAGTCCCTGGGCCCCTGCACCCATGTGGGAGGCCTGGAAGAAGCTCCTGGCTCCTGGCTTTAAATTGGTGCAGCTCCGGCTGTTGCAACCATTTGGGGAGTGAACCAGTGGATGGAAGACACTCTCTCTCTCTCTCTCTCTCTCTCTCTCTGTGTGTGTGTGTGTGTGTAGCTCTGCCTTTCAAATAAATAAGTCTTTAAAAAAAGATATTTGGAAGTATTCCACATTTTTTGGTTTAAATTAAATGACAGCTAATCTCATGAGTTTGGAAGATAATGCCAATGCTTAGATCTTAGGGGATGGAAAGAAACCTGTGATTGTCCATTTTTTGTAGCTATGACAAAATACGTGAGACTAGGTACTTGATGAAGAGGTAAATTATTTGGCTCAGGATTCTGGTGGCTGACTGCTGTACAGAGCAGAATTAGAAAGGGAGCCAGCCTCGGGTAGAAGGGGCCTCTTAGTGGGGCAGTTGCTTAGTAACAAGTTTCGCTTGGGAGAACACCACAGGATCTTCTGAGGGCTGTGCCCCCATGACCTAATCAAGTCCGTAAGATTTCCCCCCTCCTCAACACTGCTACACTAGCGACCAGGCATCCAGGTTTCTAGGAGACTTTAACGGGACATGTTCAACCTGTACCCAAATGATAGCAAAAATAAGAAGAAAACCATGATGAGACCAGAAGAAAGGAATCATAAAATAAGATGGTTGCTCTCTTACGAGTTGTGCTGAAATTCATCTCATTGCTTTGTATCAAAGATCATGATCGTGCCTATAAAAATAAAGATCAGTTTGGGGAAGAAATTTTATGTTCATAGGCATATGGCTTCAGAGACTAATGAGAACAAAGACAGGGAGTGATTAATAGTTAATTAAAGTTTCATCTGGAAGCTTCGATACAGGAAATTTTCTAAGCATTCATAAATAGAATTCTCAAATAGATAATCTATAATGTAATCAAAGCTTTGACATTAGTTGGCTTTAAGCCTTATTATTATTATTTTTTTTTTGGTAGGATTTATTTACTTGAAAGTCAGAGTTAGAGCAAGAAGGAGAGGCAGAAAGAGAGAGGTCTTCCATCCTGATTCACTCCCCAACTGGCTGCAATGGCCTGGGCTGCACCAATCTGAAGCCAGGAGCCAGAAACTTCCTCTGGATCTCCCATGTGGGTTCAGGGGCCCAAGGACTTGGGCCATCTTCTACTGCTTTCCCAGGCCACAACAGAGAGCTGGATTGGAAGTGGAGCAGCCAGGACTCGAGCTGGTGCCTATATGGGCTGCCAGCACTACAGGCAGTGGTTTTACCCACTACACTACAGCACGGGCCCCAAGCCTTATTTTTTTAAAGTATAGTTCTGAAAAAAATCTGATATGAAATAGAGGGTTGAACAAATTTCTTAGATTTTGATTATGATCTGGAACTTTGAATTTTCTGTAGAGCTCTTAAATTTCAGTATAGTTTCACATCAGCAACTTCACAGATTAAATTTTTAATCTTAGAGTGTTCCAATTAATATTATTTTATAACATTATCACTACTGGACACTAGACAGTTATTGAAGGACACAGGTGTTCAAAGGTGATCAGGATTATTGGTAGATTGAAAATCAATAAATTGGATTATTTAAAGGGCTAGATTTTCACTTTAAAATTGTTACATTTCACTAAAATGTTACATTTATAAAAATTTGTTAACACTTATAAAAATTTGATCTTTACTGGAAAATAAAGTTTTAAGAGTAACAAAACTGAATATTGATGGGCATATTTACAATTTGACTGTACAGGAATTGAATTAACTACAATGATTCCTTTATTTTGGCACAAATAATCAACAATTGACTATGCAGATTTCATAATGTTATTCCAACATCCTATACTATAGTTGGGGTATCAATTAACTTATACTGAGAGTGTTCCCAAGGATATGATGCCTTATTATTAATATCAATTTCTAAGCTAGCAGTGAGGCTAGTAACCTCAAGTAGATGCCCCTTTCCCGGCATTCCTGCTAAGTTTTCTGTTTGTCAGTGTATTAAGCATTTAGAATCGTGTGAACATTATCATTGCTTTCCTCTAGAGTGAAAGTATATCTTCACTTGCCTGTAGAATGAAAGCAGAAGGAAGTGCAATGAGCAAGTTAACTGCCAGATTTTCTATTTGGTAGCAAAGTTGTAATTATGTAAGAATGAGGAGGAAGAGTTAGCTATAACTTCCCTAACGGGGGGAGTTATACATAACCTCTTACCCTTTCCAATCTCATGATACTGATACTGTTGAATGAAAAAGTCCACCTTGGTTAGTATTACTCAAGTTAATAATTTAAAAACATGAAAACTAGAAGTTTTATGTTATTTGTGTTTTATGCAAAGATTTTATTTACTAAATGTGGTTTTATTTGCCCTAAATAATGATCTAGAAGTTGTATTAGCTAGCTTAGAAATTGATATTAATAATAAGGCATCATATCCTTGGTAACACTCTCAGTATATTTGCCCTAAATAATGATCTAGAAGTTTTATTAGATCAGTATTTATGCCAAATAAAACCACATTTAGTAAATAAAATCTTTGAATAAAAAACAAATAACAAAAACCAATTTTGATGGAATGCTAGATTAAGGTACATTTTTGAAGGTTAGCTTGGCTCCAACAAAATTTAAAATACTGTTCCCTTTGCTATGCAAATTTTATCATTAGAAATACACCTTACAGCAGCACTATTTGTATAAAGATGTGCTTCAAACATTTGCTACAGCAAAACCACAAAATATTCAATAGAGAACATGATAAGCTAGATGAAAAAAGAGGTACATGTACTTTTATGCAAAGATGTCTGATCTATTAAGTACAAAATTTAAAAATCACACTTTGTATAGTATTTCATTTACATAAAAACTAGAGGTAAGCATGTGCGTGCTTTGTATATGTATTTCTGAAGGATACCTAAGAAGCAGATGTTAATCTCAAGAAGTTAACTGGGTTTTGATGAGAAGAGAAACTTTTTACTTTATTTTTTTTACTATTAATAAAATTTTTAAAGTATTTTCATAATTTTTAAATGATAAAAAATTAAACTGACAAGAGAGTCCTCCCTCCAACAAGCCATTCAATGATTTAGCCACCCTGCAATCAATAAAACGGCATGGTGGAGTTTGTTTTCATAATTGTATCTTTATCCAGAAAACAGCTTGTGAAATATTGTTAGTTCCCCTAAATAAATAAATTAGTATAATATTCATGCTTTCCTAGGGAGAAAAATGCTATATAATTTTCAGTGTCATATTGCAGTTGAAAATTACGCTAAGTTATTTGGTATTTCAGTAAGTTTTGGGTTCTGATAATCAGAAACCGCTTAAATCCTGGACCACTGCAGTCCTTTGAACTCCTTAAGGTTAGTTCATTTTCTAGAAAATGAGATAATTACTTAATATATATTCATATTTTCAAGATTACTAGGTTTTTTAATGTTGCATATAAAATCTGAATTTTATTATTTATGTGTAAATATTATATAGATATGTATATGTGTCAGATATTTGTACATATGTAAAATATTTTATATCTAACATGCAAAATAAAATAATGAGACTCCTTGATTATTGAGCCAGCAATGACTAAATAATATTAGAAGTTTTCATATGTGGTTTGTCTTTAGCAATACACTTGTTTTTAATTTTAGTAAGATTTTAAATTTTAATAATATATGCTACAAATTAAGCAAATGCTGTCAAAGCTGTTTTTCAGGCTCTTTAATGAAAACAATGTATAGAAATGATGTTGAATAATTATTCATCCTGAAATTTAAAGTTCTATTATTTATAAATTTTAAGCTAAGACTTTAAAATTGATGGAAAATATGTGTAGTAGTAAAGAGCATAGAATATTAAAAAGTATAAAAAAGAAATGCATTTAATAGTAGAGGTAACCATATGTTTTTAAAAAACAATGGACAGTCATTTTTACCTGTGGTTTTTGTATAAAACCTGCTTATGGAATTTTTTTTCAGTGAAGCTTTTCTCTTGACATCATATTGATAAATAATTTTATCCAAATTTAAGTGATAAAATTTTAGAGGCAAACTTTCATTTTTAAGGACAGTTGAGCTCTGTGTAATATGTAAAAGAAAACAAATATTCATCTGTGTACTGCAAAAATCAAATGAAAATTTTTTATTCTCAATGTCTTAGAGTAGAAAGAAGCAAGCCCCCCAGACCCCGTCCCGTGTCGTTGGTGTGCACAGATGACTCCGCGCAACAGCGGGCTGCGAAGTGACACCACGCTGCGTTTATGCGCACGGAGGGAGCGCCTTTGTTTATGCTTCCTTTCCCCAGGATGCAGAGTCTTTAAAATACGGTCTATCCTAAAAATACTAACCTGAAAACACTTTGCACTCTTCCAGAAAGAATTATATTCTTTTTCCTCCCAATACTCAAAATTCAGCATTTGCCCGATGAGTCAGGGAACAGGACCGGGAGCGTCTGCAGTCGGTTTCCCCCTCCTTTGATTAGATCCCCAGTAGCCCATCCATCACCGACTCCGTCCATTCAGAAGCTGCCCCAGCCTGCCAGGAGCGCTGTGACGTGGCGTGTCCCCGTTTTCTAGACGACGCGCACCTCACTCCTCTTTAGAGCAGGAACTCCATAACCGATTTCTTCCTTGTCGAACAATGGACGTGAGAACTTCACTCCAAATTAAAATGGTGGAAATTTAAGAAAACAGGGCTTTGACTGTGAAAGAAAAGGATAATTATTTTCATAGAACTGTGGACAGCATATCCATCAGGATTAATGAGAGCTTAATAAGGAAAGATCCGTAACATACAAGAAATGCAATGCTTTGACCTTGGAAAGTCAAACTCCCAGACAGCAGTCCTCCTCAGTAATGTTAGGAGATTAGATTAAATCTCTAAATTTCCATAGAATTCTATATTTCTGCTATTGTATTATTTTTATATTAAACTTGTCATACAATGGACAGAAATAGTCTTTAAAATTTTATCTTTAATGTAAACATAAATTTTCAAGTGCATACATTTTCCAAATAAACACTTAAACATAAGATTGAGTTTTATTTATTGCTAAGCATACCTAAACAAAGCATGATTATTGTTGGAAAACTAAACTCTGTTTCCTTATACTGACCACTTTTTCTGGGACAGTGATTCCTGTCCATGTTAACATCAGATGAATCAGTATTCATTAAGCACCAACAGTCTACCTTCTGAAGGCTCTTTTTTTAAGGTCAACGGATTAAAAATATTCAAGTCATCATTGTGAACATTTCTGCCACGAATAGTCAAATTATTTTGGGTTGAGCCTCCTTGTGATTAAAAGTCATGGCCAAAGGTGTTGAAGCCTTCAAAGGTGATTTTGAAGACGGAGAGGTGCTGGGACGGCCCAGGCAGCAATCAGAAACAATTAGGAAAAATGTACCAAATGCCTCTTTCTTTCTCTAGGCTACATGGCAAATTACATTTAATATTTCAGGCTTGTTGCATTTTAAAATAAGGCCTTCAACTAGGCAATTTTCAAGGCAACTCCAATCAAAAGATATTGCTTAAAATTTTCTTATTGCTAGAGAAGTGAAAAGAGTGATTGTCTATGTTGATTAGCCTTGAAGATTGCTTTGGGAAGAATTTGACAGCGCTAGTAATGTTCCTATTTTAATTTACAGTCTGAAGAATTGAATACTGCATTCACCATCAGGATAGTTTAAGGCTTCCTTTTCACTGCTCATTCTATGCTGCAGCGTAAAGAGTGGATCTTTGTCATATGTACTTCTTAATGAGTATATATTTTAAAAATCATAATTCGCCAAAAGTACTCTCAATTAGATCAAACAAAATAAACATACATCTAATAAATATACCTGAAGTATTTATTGACACCTACAATGCAAAATTTCATGCTAATCATTTTGTCAGATAATGGAAATGAAAAAGATACATTCGGTTTCAAAGAGTTTTCAGTTACTGGGTAGAAAATTTATAATAAAAAACGAACAAAAAAGATAAGAAAAATTTGGAACAAATTACACCTCATATGATGAGCTGAACATGACTGATGTGATTTAATTTATATATAAGTGATAATCGACATCATGTCCACCTGATAGATAATTCATGGCAAGTAGTGGCATTTCCATTGATTCACTCATGAGTTCATCAGTGAGCATTTACTGTGTGTTGCTGGGTGGTGTGCATTTCGTTAGAGAAAGAGTGATACATGGAATAACAGGGCCTCCTGTCGTGGGCCTCTCTGCACAGTGCTGGAGTAATACCAATCTGTAGGATGCTTTGGAGAGAAATGTTTCAGCAACTCTCCAGGCATCCGCACCATTTAACTAATTATTGCTTTCCACAAAGAAGAAAAGGGATTTATGCACATGCGTGTTTGTTGCATAGTTCTAATTCTGGGAAGTTGGAAGCAACTTAAATGTTCCAAGTTTCGATGATTAAGAAAATTACAGGAGGCCAGTGTTGTGGCATAGTAAGTAAAGTGGCTGCCTGCAGCACCAGCATCCCATTAGGGCACCAGTTTGAGAGTCAGCTGTTCCACTTCTGATCCTGCTCCCCGCTAGTGTGAGAGGAAACAGCGGAAGATGGCCCAAATGTTTGGGCCCCTGTACCCACGTGGGAGATCGGAAGGAAGCTCCTGGCTTTAGCCTGGCCAAGCCCCAGCAGATGCAGCCATCTGGGGGAGTGCATCAGCAGACGGAAGATCTCTGTCTCTCTCTGTAACTCTGCCTTTCAAATAAATAAATGTTTTTAAAAAAGTTACAGTATTTCCCCTTGGTTGAATATAATAACACAAATATTCAAATTATATTTAACATTAGCTTTGTAATACCATGGAAAATGCTTAAATGTATAATATGAAATACAGTAAAAATTGTATAAAGTATTACAGTTCTGAGGGTGGACATTTGGCCTAGCTATTAGGATGCCAGTTCAGATACCTGGCTGGATCAGACATCCAAGTGCCTAGGTTTGAGTCCTGACTCTTGTTCCTAACTCCAGGTTCCTGCTAGTAAAGACCCCACGAGGCAGCAGCAATGGCCAAGTATATGGAGCCTATAACCCACGTGGAGACCTGCACTGAGTTTCCTGCTCATTGCTTTGGCCATGTTGTGGGTATTTAGTAAGTGAATCAGTGGATGGAAGAGCTCTCCTCTCCCCCCCTCAAAAAAAATAAAAAATAAAGTATTACAATTAATACATTCCTCCTTTGTTCTCTTTCTGAGTTGTATCTGTTTGCTATTTTAACACAAAAGTCCTTCACATCTCTTCTGGGAGCGTTCCTTTATCAAGATTAGGTTGAGCTTCATGAAACAGAGACCACAATAAGAATGAGTTAAGAAGATATGTTTATTTCATGCCATATAAAATAAATGTGGAGTTAGTTGAGAGTTGTGGGGGCAGCTCCAGGGATTGGTGGGGCGGTCCAGTTGCCTCCCACCACTTTTCTGGTCCTGATAGCCTCCTGGGACAGCCAGAGCGCTGCCCTCCTACAAGAGGAAATCACTCTTCCTATCCTTTCTAAGGAGACTTCTAGAAAGTTTTCATACAACACTACCACATCCTATGTCACTGGCCAAACGAGTGGTCACCTGAGCAGCACAGGAATCATTGTGCCTACCTAACCACCAGGCGTCTTTGCTCTCTATCTAGGGGGCGAACAGGACAGACCCTGGAAGGTAACTGGATGGCTTTGCCACAATTTTCAAATCCTTTGTCTATCTTTAGGTAATTCCTCATCTTTCTAGCTAAGACATAGTTCATTTTACATTTTAAGATTGCACTGTGTATTTTTTAGCTCAACTGACAAAAAGCAAAAATAGTGGCCCTCATAGAGTAAAAGTATTAATTTTTTTCTAATCTTTTCCAATGGCATGAATAAAATAGATACATTTTCCTCTAAAAATTCCCATTAACTCAACTATTTCCAAGACATGATATCAGGCCTTAATGTGCCTTTTTCAATGCGTCCTACCAGGATTGACACGCCTTGTTATGGTGATGTTAATTAAGAAGGATTACCTGGTTAGTGTTTAACAGGTTTTTCTACCACAAAGTTAACTGTTCTTCCACTTGGAATTGATGCATATATTGTGGAGAAGTTTTTAGAGACTATGAAAATATCCTGTTTATACAGTCACTTATAAATTGTAGTATCCATGGATGATTCTTATCTGTGGTAATTAGTACTTTGGTGTTTGCTACAGTTATCAATATCATTGGCATCTCTATTGAATGCAGGAAAAAATTATGTGCTCTGATTAGAAGCAAGCAACTGTAAATGGGCACCAGATTAGAAATTCTTTTGATCAATGGATTCGAGATATGGCTGATAGGTTCTCTGAAGGTTACAGGAGAAATTGAGTTTCAATGCTCATTCACTGCATTTTCTACTTAAGTAGAAAAAAATACACTTGTATGATCCAGTTCTTATTTATTTGCGGGATCAGTATGATTCTTAATGAAACTAAGAAATTTTGTGGTGAATCATAGTTCTAATCCCCCCCTTTTTTTTTGGTTCAGGATAAATCTTTTTGGTGCATAGGAAGGGATAGAAATGTTATATAAACAACAAGGAGCTGGGTTCCCTTCAGTCCCAATTGTGTCCTCATGAAACTATTTTTATATAGCTTCCAGAACTCAAGGCTATATTCTATGTTGAACATCACACCATCAACCCAACTTTAGCATCTTCCTGTACAACAAAATATTTAGCTCCAAACCAGAAGAGTAATAGATGAATACAGGAAGTGATGAGATATTTCAGTTTTTCCATTGATACTTTTCCATTTTGATTTTTTTTAGTATGATCCACAGTATCATACATGTTTGCATCATGTGGCTACATGTCCTGGGGTTTTGGAGGAAACAGATGGCACAGTCAAATGGGGTCATGGAGAGGTTCAGTGCCAAGTTTACTGTGAAAGCATAGATGGCATTAGGGGAAGGGAACCAAGAATGGTGAATCATCTGACCTTGAGACTCTACAGGCATGAAGGTAGAGGGGAAGAGAGTTCATAGAACCTGGAGACATAGGAATGCAGTTGCTGCTGAAGCCTAAATATCTCCTCTGATCTACTTCTAGGGCCTTCACTATGGCTTAGCTCAAAGTACCCTGGTTGGTATTATCTTTAAAAGTCAGTCTCAGGCCAGTGTCATGGCATAGTGGGTAAAGCTGCCACCTCTGATATCCCATATGGGCACTGGTTCATGTCCTGCTCCCTGCTAATGCACTTCTGATCCAGCTTCCTGCTAATGCACCTGGGAAAGCAGCGGAAGCTGGCCCAAATGCTTTTTGGCTCCTGACACCCATGTGGGAGACCTGGAAGAAGCTCCTGGCTCCTGACTTCAGATTGGCACAGCTCCGGCCGTTGCAGACAATTGGAGAGTGAACCAGCGGATAGAAGACCTCTCTCTCTCTCTGTAACTCTGCCTCTCAAATAAATCAAATCTTTTTTTTTTCCTCAGGCAGAGTGGACAGTGAGAGAGAGAGACAGAGAGAAAGGTCTTCCTTTGCCGTTGGTTCACCCTCCAATGGCCGCCATGGCCAGCATTCCGCGGCCAGTGCACCACGCTGATCCAAAGCCAGGAGCCAGGTGCTTCTCCTGGTCTCCTATGTGGGTGCGGGGCCCAAGGATTTGGGCCATCCTCCACTGCACTCCTGGGCCATAGCAGAGAGCTGGCCTGGAAGAGGGGCAACCGGGACAGAATCTGGCACCCTGACTGGGACTAGAACCCGGTGTGCCGGCACCGCAAGGCAGAGGGTTAGCCTATTGAACCGCGGCACCGGCCCAAATAAATCAAATCTTAAAAAGAAAAAAGTCAGTCCCTAGAGTCATAGAGCAGGAGGAGGACAGTGAAGGGTGCAACCAAAGGCCTAGTGGAGGGTGTGGATCACAGAGTGTGTCTAACAGGCAGTTGATGTGTCTCTGGCTGTGGAGTTTTTTCATTTGGGTTTTGCAGCAGCTCACCGAAGTCCAAGTTTGCAACCCCTGGAAGACAAAAATTCCTTCCATCTTGGGGGTTGATTCTCCATTGTTTTCTCTGTTACACTGACATAGGCATGGTGTATTCAATCGAGCACTTGGTAAAAGTCTGTACATAGCTGATTTTTCAGCCTCCCAGTGGCGACATACTCATTTCTAATAAATGTAAGCGACAGTAGGAAGAGGATGCCAATGCAATGGACGTGACCTAGTACGCAGCATGACAGCTTTTGGACTTACATCATTCTTTTTGTTAGTTGTGTATTCTCGACTGTAATGTAATTCATGTGCTTAAACTCTTTGACATATAGAACATTTAGCTGTGGTAAATTGATTGCACATACAAAAGATTAAGTGGGCTTAAATGCAATGAATAGTATCAGTTTAAAAAATATAACCCATATATTTTAAATATTTTTATACAATCTTATGCATTCAAATTAAATTAATACATCTTATTTCAGAACTTTAAAAAACCAGTTTGATTCTTTTCTCCCTCAAACATCATGAAAAGACTCATAATAAACATTATGAATAAATTATAAAATGCAATGGGAAACAAAATATGTATTTATATGAATAACTTATTTCAGTGTAAAATAAAGAGTTCAATCAAAGGTAAAATAAATAATTATAATCCAGTAAGGGAGTTCAAGTTTATTATAACCAAATACAGATAAAATTACTCTAGAAACCATTATTTTTGCTTTGTTTTCATTTCATCGTCCCCAGATAGTTTTATGATTGTCTTTTCAATTAATCCTCTGAATGTAATTGAAAATAACTGATAAAAATTTGAAGAATTTAACATTAGAAACAAATACCTCACTTCTAAAAATTATTTTTGAGATATAAAAGTGGTTTGCAGACAAAACTAATTTCCTTCATAAAAACAATCCTCTTTAAAAAGTAAGTTTGGGTGTTACTATCTTTGATAGCTGTTTTTGATGTTTTCTCCTCTAAAAATGTTTTTAAAGATTTATTTATTTATTTAAAGTCAGAGTTACACAGAAAGAGAAGGAGAGGCAGAAAGAGAGAGAGAGAGAGAGAGAGAGAGAGAGAGAGAGAGGTCTTCCATCTGCTGGGTCACTCCCCAGTTGGCTGCAACAGCCAGAGCGGCGCCTATCCAAAGCCAGGAGCCAGGAACTTCTTCAGGGTCTCCCATGTAGGTGCAGAGGGCCCAAGGACTTGGGCCATCTTTACTGCTGTTCCAGCCATAGCAGAGAGCTGGATCGGAAGTGGAGCAGCCAGGACTTGAATTGGTGCCCATATGGGATGCCGGCACTGCAGGTGCGGGCTCTCTCCTCTAAATATTGAAGCATCTGAAATATTCAAGTTGTAACTATAAATTTCTATTCTCATTTTCTTACAATGCACGGGGGGAAAGTCTGTAAATAGCATTATTTTAAAATAGTTCCAAAATGCTAGAAAATCAGTTTTTGAAATCTTTGTTATTTAAATTCTTGATAAAGTCAACCATAATCAGTGCCAAATCTTAACAAGAGTAAATAGGCTCTAAAGCATTTAATAACTCAGGAGAGGATGCTCGTTATTCACAGACAGACTGACGTTTTCATGGTTACTCCTTTTGAGAGTTAACAAGGGCCCAACTTGTTAACATTGACAGATGTTTGGACTTCAGCTTAATTTAGTTTCTATTTATAGAGATTTTAACATTGGCTTCAGTGAGTACACCTTCATTCAAAACTTAATTTAACAATGTGGTAAAGGCTCAGTTAATGCCAGAACCTTCCACTGACTCGAGAAATTCATAAAGAAAGAAGGAACACACACACAAAAATCAGGCCACAGGACAAAAGCACCTATCAGGGATCTTGACCATAAGCAACTTCCAAGGTTATAGCCTAAGTTCAGGATACATTCTATGTATTTTTAAAGATACATTTCCCTAAAATTGTAAAACTATTCAGGATTATGATCCTGAGCACTATGAATCATTGAAAACTATTTATTGTATTTATTAAAACAGGAAAAGTATATCAACACATTTAACAAAAATTTCCCCAGGACGTACAAGGACTTTCAGCTAATTAAAAAAATTGAACCACTCAATCATTCTAAAGTACCCTGTTCTATGAGCAATGTACTACTAAGCTGAATTTTCTATTTTTATTTTGAATTAGCTTCCTTTTTTTTTTTTTTTTAAGTACAGAAAACTCAATGCAGTGCACTGATTGTTGTGGTTACCATTAAGTTGCTACAATTATAAGAGACCTATCTGTTGTTTTCTTACTTGCATGCATGTATGTGTCTATATTATAAAATTCACAGATATATGCTGTGTTGATTAAAAACTCCAATAGTGGCAGTTGAAAGACTACGAGTATTTCATTGCTAATCATGGTTTAATCCATAAAACAGAACAGAGCCCTTCACAAGGTAAATTAGCCAAGGAAATATGCCAATTTTGACTTCATTTCCATCCTATTGAATGACTGCATTCATTTTCTTTAGATTTAAAGGTCTTCACTCTACTGTTCCTCAACACCCTTTATAGACTCCCAGCTTGCTTTTCACCTATCTTTTAACAGTTTAACATAGACGGCTGGATCCAGTCCATTGTTCCAATTGTATGTGGCTTAAAAAGCTCTGCAGTGTTTTACTCTTTCCATTGTGTCCGGCTCCGCTGAGTGCTCCGCTCACCGCGTTTCACCCGCACGCTCTGTTTTCTAAACCCATTTATGCCTATTCTTTCTGAAGGCACTTGCTCCTCCGGGAGCTCAAATTGACTTCTCCCCATTCTATTTCCTTAACTAAAAATGCACCATTAAGGTTGATTGAACTCTCTTAAAGCACTTTATAAAAAATGAAAGGCCATAAGAAAGTAGGCTATGAGTGTTTGTAAATACCTGTTTTAAGCCAAATTGATAGGAAGGAATAAGAAATAATTGGAAACTTAAAAATGTTATTGATATTTTTTTTTACAGATTAGTCTTTTTTGTTTTTTGAGAGACACACTTGTAAAACATTATGGGAGGGAAGCATAAGAGAAAGCTATGTTACCCTTAAATCCAGAACAAATAGCAGGGCCAAACAACTAAAACTGTCAAAAACATTTTTTAGGAAGCAAACCTTGTCTTATAAACAGGAAAACGCAAAACATGCAGGTTGTGGTTAAAGTCTACAGCTTTTAAATCACACCACCTCACTTTTTCTATTTAAAATTGTTACTTTTATGGTTTACAGAAATTGTAAGAACATCATTCACTTTTTTTGTATTTGTAATGTTTAAAAATAACTCCTGATATGAAATATTTTAACCAACTAGAGATGAAAATGTAAAATGCTTTTTGTCAAAAGTCCTTTACATATATTTCTATCTTAATGTTTGATCAAAGTATAATCCTTTTTTAAAAACTTACCAAGATACGTTATCCTGATGGATTCTTAATCAGAGCTTATGGAAATACTATTATATTAAATGATAGGATAAAAGGAAAAAAATCTCTTCTAACTTTAAATTATGCAATCCACAATCATCAGTATCTTATATCTTATATGGAAAATTACAATATTGACAAATCTTTAAAATGTATCTAGAAGAACAAATAGCTAAGATAGGCCTAATAAATAATAAATAATTTTATTTCAGGAGATTAATATGAAAGATATCTCTAAGTTTCTTTGAATATGCTATTCCTAGATTATAAAATTACATGCTAGCAAATCGTTGTATATATCATAAGGAAAAAACATCATCAAAACAAAATGTTAAAATAAAAAAATGCATACCATTGAGTCTGAGAAATTTACAAGACAAAATGGAAAGAAACAGTCATAGTAAAATGATTTAATTTTTGTAAAATAAAAACTTGCAGACACAGACTGTTACTGATGAACTAACTGTATAGTTCTGCCAATCTAGTTAGAAAAGAAAATTGTGGGCTTAAACTGCCAGTTAGTAGGCATCTTTATGTGAAAGCATTTCAGCAATGCAGGAGAACAAGAGAAATAGTTAAACACTTGCAGGCTGTCTGGAAGTTCTGTTTCATAATGGAAGTATTAGAAAAACCAGTTTCCACCCCATAATCAAACTGACTTGTTTAGATTCACTGAATAATGACCAGAACGTGGCTGAAAGGTGCTGGCTTCTCCTTATATAGAACTACACATCGTTTATGTCTTTCATCTAAATAACATTTCATTGAAGCGCGGAGCCTAGAACACGGCTTAGAGTAAATTCTAGTGTTTCAAAACATTAAACACTTCTCAGAATGTAGGGTAGCTTATGGATAGTGAAATGGCATGTTAGTTAAATATGACTTTTAAATAGTCGTGATTGCCCATAAACAAACACACATATACAGTGAATGCTAAATATTCTAGGTAAAAATATGTTCACAGAGTTAATTTTGCATCAGTAGAAAAATCTAGGAGTACAAAAGTAGAATCGTGCTGTTCTTATTGAACAATTATAGATCATATATACAGTGATCAGATCAATTTAACTGTTTTCAGTTAGGCACCACTCATATTCAATGGCATTTTCATTTGTTTTGCTGACTAGGAAAGGGATGGAGTTACAGATACTGCCTTATGAACTGTCCATTACTAAAGTTTAACATACATAGGTATTTCCAGGGGAACTGTACATCATCATGCTGGTGACATCCACTGCTATGACAGAACAAAATTCTTTACTCTATGTTAACTCAAGTACATAAAAAAAAATCATCCTTCGGTTCTTTTTAAAATTTCATTTATTTGGGTCTCATGACTCCCCTTTTAAATTAATTAATTGAGAGTCAAAGACAGACAGCTCTCAATCGTGAATTCACTCCCCAATTGCTTACAACAGTCAGGGCTGAGCAGGCCTGAAGCTGGGAGCCAGGAATGTTCACCCAGGTCTCTCATGTGGGTAGCAGGGAACCAACTCCCAGAGCCACCTGCTGCCTCCCAGGAGGCTGGAGTTGAGAGGGGAGCTGGGATCCAATAAAAAGACGCGGGCAGCCCAAGCACCATCTTAACCTCTAGGCCAAATGCCCACTCCCCTCACTGTTTTTATTTGAAATTATTTATCATGTATTTACATTGAAAGATTCGTGAAGGTTGAGTCTGTGTCTCTGTTCAGACACCACACAAGGCTACATATATATTTATTATTATTCATGTCATTACCAAATTATCTATTTAAAGAAGAAATTCAGATGTACTTAAAATTTAATTAAAATTTTGTTAAGAATTATTATACCTCAAAATTTAATAATGTGTACATAAAATCTAATTAAAAATATCATATTAAAAATCCACAGGAAAATGGTTAGGAGGAAATACGTGGATATGGTATTAATAAGTTATGTTTTTTCTGCTCTTCACTTTTCTATTCTTGAACATTTTTCTCCAGTAAAAACTTATTACATTTCTTTTTCCCCATTAGCTCATTATTTAAAAAGACAATTTTATTATGAAAGAAACACATATTCAGCATTTCATTTATACATAATCTTAAAGAAAAAAGATGATGCCCATTTCTTAATAGAGAAGAGAAACTGAGCCCTAAAGAAGCAGCTGTCACAACCAAAGGGCAACCAGGACCCCTTCTGGTCATCTTTAGAATTGCATGGTGGTGGGTTTTTGTTTTTAAGATTTATTTATTTATTTGAAAGGCAGAGTGACAGAGAAAATGAGGGGAGAGAGACCTCTTCCATCTGTTGGTTCACTCCCCAAATACAGCCAGGGTTGGGCCAAGCCAAAACCAACAGCCGGAACCACCCAGGTCTCCTACGTGGGTACTTGAGCCACCGTCTGCTTCCTTCCCTGGCACATTAGCAGGGAGCTGGACTGGAAGTGCAGAGAAGCCAGACTGGACACTCCAATACGGGATGTGGGTGCCCCGGACTGCAGCACCACCCCTTGACAGGCTAAACCACAACACCGGCCCTTGCATAACTACTTTTTAAATAAAGGACTTTATTCCACCTGAGTGTAATAGTTGTTCAAAAATCACACATTGAGAAATGTAAAAATCTATATTTAATTAGGTTTGAAATTTTAAACATTACATGATTAAATAACGGACAGTATTTAAAGAATAAATAAAAAATTGTTGCATATACATTGAAATTAGTTTCCAAAGTACCTTTAAAACTATTTCCAGATAGATTATTAAGTATAAATATTTTAGTTAAAAAACCAATTTATTTTCATGCAAGGAACACATAAAATCTTTGAAAACTATATGCACTGTTGCACCAGTTCTTTAAAATAGAACATTTTTTGAATCATGGAATCTATTTATGTCAAAATGGGATTGACAATTTAGTCAGCAAAGAGCTGTATTTAACAGACAAACCAATTCAAAACCATATGTGATGGGTTTGTGAGATCCCTTAGTATGTACAATGGAATAGTGTAGAAAATTATTTCCTGGGAGATCCAGTGACTGAAGGGGAGGATTTTCACTGTGTCCACTCGTTTGAATATGTGGCCTTTCAGGCTGAAACTGCTTGTACAATTGTAGCACTGTGGGCACAACTCAACAGTCTGCACATGGAACAGGACTCTTCTGTTCTCCCACAGTTAGCTGCACTTAGGAATTCATATTAATGCCCACAATTTGCACCTCTAAACAATTCTGAGGGCATCAGTAGTGTGAAGTTCAGTTTTCACAGTGTAGTCCTAAAGTTATCTTGTAGTTCAACTAGCAAAACAGCTGTGTTTGATGAAAAGTGTACGCTTTAGTTTCACGTAGCCCCAGATGAAGAGCTCATTCTCAGGTGCAAGGGGGCTCATCTCCTCCCTCTTAATATGGTCACATGACACACCACAATGAGATGTGTACAGCCAAGTGCTTCTCGTTCTGGAACTAAGCATTTGATTCTCGGAACTACATTTCGTGTCACTTCTGTATTTTTAAGTTGTTGTAGGATACGATAGATCATGATTTTGTAATAGAGACATCCACACACAGAACTAGGATAACCATAAAGAAAGTTGAAGACAGGTGATAGGAAACTCATCAAAGCTGATACACTGTCTTCGAGTGGAGCTGAAGAGCTGCAGGAACAGGAACGTGGTCCTCTTTCTGTTGTTTTTCGTTGACCACCCTCTGGGTAGCTTCTTCCGGGCAGATCTGGATTTCTGGAGTCTGCCAGTTTCTCTTCGGGCAGTTACAGTTGATTTGATCTTGAAAAATTGCCCCCAGGAATTCTGTAAGAAGTATGATATTTATGAGTCAAATAATGGTGCCCTAATTTTGAAAATTATTTTTATTTACATGGGGGGTGGAGAGAGAGAGAAAGAGACAGAGAGAGACAAGGAGACAGACAATTTCTTAACAGACCAACTAACTTAAAGTAATTCTAAAATAAGTCTTAAGTAAGCATTTCTGTATTTCATATGTGTGCAATTTTGAAAAAAGAGAAAACGATTCTATTTTTGGTTATTTCAAAGTCAGGCAGTCTGAGTTCTCAGTGGGACGTTGTGGGTCATAGCAGAGGCAGTCAATGTGGCAAGAGCCAGGCCTGAGCCAGATCTGGCGCTGGGAGAGATTGTTCTAACAGATGAACATAGCATGAAATGAAAGAGAGAGAGAGAGAGCGAGCGAGAGCGAGAGAAGGTTGTATGTGGACATGCCGAGGTGTTGAACAGCAAAGTGAAATCTGAATGAGAACTAGCAAGATTCTTTCTTAGATGTGGAGATGGGCGCTAGGAATGAGTCCAGACGTAAGACATGGACAAGAGGAAACTTTAAAGAGAAAAAATTCTCTGCATTCTCAAGTTCAGAGTTGAATTTCCCTGCCCTGCAGAGTAGAAGAGAACTGCTTTGGGGCCAGTGTCGTGGTGCAGCAATTAAGCCGCCACCAGGGGCAACAGCATCCCATATGAGCTCCGGTTCAAGTCCTGATTGCTCAACTTCCCATCCAACTCCCTGCTAAGGCACCTGGGAAAGCAGCAGAGGATGGCCCAAGTGCTTGGGCCCCTACCACCACATGGGAGACCCAGAGCGAGTTCTTGGCTCCTGGCTTTGGCCTGGCCCAGCCCTGGCTGTTGTGGTCATTTGAGGAATGAACCAGAGGATGGAGATTTTCTCTCTCTCTCTCTCTCTCTCTCTCTCTGTGTGTGTGTGTGTGTGTGTATGTGTGTCTAGGACTCTCTCTCTAACTCTGCCTTTCAAATAAATAAATCAATTTAAAAAAAAGAAGGGAAGAGAACTGCTCTGCTCAGTGACAATCCAAGTAACAGTAGCTGCCCTGAGATGACTTCGGGGCCCTGACTAGCAAACATCAGTGCTCCTGGAGCACTGTTCAGACTTGATAGCCATTTCTATGCATTTTTTATTTATTTGAAATGCAGAGTGATGGAGAAAGACAGAACAAGAAAAGGAGGGAGAGAGAGAGAGATCTTCTATAAGGTGCTCACTCCCTAAATGCCCGTGACAGCCAAGGCTGGGTCAGGCCAAAGCCAGGAGCTTAGAACTCAACATGGATCTCCTGTGTGGGTGATAGGGACCCAGGAATCTGAGCCATCTGCTGGGGTCCATATTAGAAAGAAGCTGCACTGGATGTGAAGCAGGACTCGAATCCAGGCACTACAGAATGGGATGTGAGTCTCCCAAGAGGTGGCTTAACCCACTGCACACCTGCCCCTGTTTCTGAGCATTTTTGAACAGACAATTTTCAGATATTAGATTCTGGCAAGGGTTTGGTGACTGGGGAGAGAAGCCTTGTGCTGTGTGATATCTTTTCTTGGCTCCCAGAGTAAATTACAAAAGTCTGTGGAAAAATGGGAGAAACTACCCATGCTTTTTTTTTTTTTTCTACAATACACACTTTATTTTTAAATGCATTTTTATTTATTTGAAAGGCAGAAGAGAGTGGTGGGAGAGACAGAGAGGAAGAAGCAGATGGAGACAGATGAAGAGATTTCCCATTTGGTGCACTCTGCAAACGCCTACAGCAGCGGATCTGAGCTGAGCTAAAGCCAGGTGCCAGGATCTCAGTCCAGGGCTCCCACGGGAGTGGCAGGCATCCACGAGCTTGAGCCATCACCTGCTGCTTCTCAGAACATTCACCGAATCAGAACAGGAAACTGAATCAGAAGTGGAGGCAGGACTCAAACCTGGGCAGTCAGACACAGGGTGTGGGCATCCCAAGTGGCACCTTAACCAATGCACTGAACACCGACCACATCATAATATGCGATTTTCATGAGTTTTTTGAAGACTCCACATATGCAAAGATTTCAAAAATTTTTTGCCCCAAAATAAACACATCTTTTAATTTCATTTTAGGTGAACAATGTCTTCCACACATGAACAATGTCTACGTGTCACCAGCAAATACAGGGAGCAGTTTTTAGTGCTGAGGAATGATGTGAAACAAGAACAGCTCTACCTTCCCTCCTCGTGGCTGGTCTGGAATATCTGTGTAGCTGGAGGCGCAATACTCTGATGTGACAAAAGGGACGGGGGGATGTTTATCCCTCTGAGTTGCCGAAAAGCGATTTCGGCATGGATGCTCCGAGGGTTACTGGTCACAATCCCTGTATTCTTACTTTTTTTGTCTGGAATTTAGAAATTCAGATAGTTAGCATGAAACAATGAGAAACACTGAGTAACAAAGTTTGCTTATCACTCCACTGAATGTAGGCTGTGTGCTTCATGACAGGAATTGGAAACTACAGATAGAATTTTAGAATTGGAAGACAGTCCTGGAATTTCACACAGATTAAATTCTTGGGAGCTAGCAAATCAATCTGGTATTTTCTATTTAACTTAAAAATATGAACATACCCAGATGTGCACACTGTAATAAAGGTACAGACAGACAACACGATTAGACTTTTCAAAATAACAGGTGCAACAGCCTAGTCAGAAAACAGGAAAGAAGTTATAGGACTTTTCCAGAACGCCCTAAGAAATGGTTTCATAAAAATTTTGAAGATCGGTATCTATGAAGAAAGTTTTGGAGGAGAATCCAGGGGTGAACTAATGCCAAAAAGAAATAATATTCCTGAAGATGACACTATAATATGAAGGAGGCTAATAACAACTTGACATGTTCAATTTGGTTGATAGTTATAGCCACTGGACACAAGCATATCCATCTTCATTATTATTAAAATCTTCTGTTTCCATAGAGAAACAGAAGTATGAAAAGTCAGACAAAATATGAGTATAACATAATAACAGACAAAATTGGCCTGGGGTCCTTTAAAACCTCAAGGACATGGAGCAATGCACCGCCTTCAGTAGGCTCTCACACTACAATCACTGCGGCGTTCAGCTACTGCCTACCAGTGACTGAGGACCGACAGGGAAGCTTCTAGACAGGGCGGAAGCCACGAGCCTTCAGAGAGGAGCTATTTTGAAGATCCAGCGTTAGGGAATAGGCTTGTTCTAAACCTGAATTAAAATGTGTAATATAAGAAACTATTATTACACACTCCTTCCATTAAACCTCTGTCTCTTGAAACTCTTCTAGTATCCGCCTCATGGATTTTTGTGCTTTCAGGAAAGGGTGTTACTCTGCAAGGCATCCTGCACATCCCAGTGTTCTTGCTGGCACACTGTTGACTCTCCGATTTCTACTTTTAGGAGGATTCCCTAGGGAGCTGGTTTTAGTAGCTGTTTGCTATGACATACACAAAGTGCAGGAAAAGCTTTGGAGAGAGGTAAGCTAGGAAACGATCGTGTGTAAGTGCCACAAAGTTCACATTGCAAGCAGTAAATATTTAGCTACAACACACTAGTAGCTGAGTCTAAAAACACTAGAGACTCTGAAGCCAGAATGGCCGCAGGAAACTTGAGCAAACAACGTTGGGAAATGCAAGTTAAAAGCACACAGTCTTAAGCAATGTTTGAATTCCAAGTGAGATTTTTGTCTGAAATGAAGTCTTTGTTTTACATTCTCTCAAACTCTTTTGTCGAAATACCTTCAATTTCAGGAGTTAAAGTGAAGTCAGGGCCCAAGTAATGGCTAAAGCCACCAGGCAGAATCACGTTTGTTATCTTTATGGGAGGAGCTTTCAGATGGGCAAATGGTGAACTGTCCACAGGAGAGTTGCTGGCAGGAATAAGCTAGAGAATAAAATGGAACAGTTAAGAACACCTTGCCTTCAAAGATCAGATCAATAGGTTTTTAGTCCTTATCACAAGCCCCACTTAACAAACTTTTCTAAGTAAAGCGTTACGTGCTTGCCTAAACTCAGAAGGTGTTGGGTAAAGGACTGCTGGGTGGTTCCCTCCTTCTTCAGATCCCTGGGTTCCATGCTCTCAGACGGCCTTGTATGAATCACTACAGTTTCATCCTTGATGGCCCTGCCCTTCCCAAAGGGTCTTGACAAGGTAAGTGAAGGCTTAGGAAATGAGAATGAAGATTGCCCGCCCTTTGTAACGCTGCTTCTTTTCCTAAGCACAGGAATCTCTGGAAGGTGAGTTATTTCTTTACCTTCGTATTCCTCACATGACCTAATTAGGCACCTTGTAGTTAACCAGCTTTCCAAAAACTAACAAGTGAAATGGGGATGAATAAAAAGCATTTGATAGCCATCAATTTTGATGAACACAGTAAAACTCCATCAACAGTAAACTGACACTCGAAGTCTGTGGAGTATTAAGAGCCTTTTGAAAGAATTTCAGGAATCAGCAAAGGAAGGATACTGACTGCTGCTTTCCTCAGAAATGTATGCCTTGCTCTTTCATTGCGATTGACCTTGTTTATAAAAATATTTGTTGTCCCAGCTGCTCCACTTCCGGTCCAGCTCTCTACTATGGCCTGGGAGAGCAGTGGAAGATGGCCCAAGTCCTTGGGCCCCTGCACACACGTGGGAGACCCGGAAGAAACTCCTGGCTCCTGGCTTCGGATGGGTGCAGCTCTGACTGTTGCGGCCATCTGGGGAGTGAACCAGTGGATGGAAGACCTCTCTCTCTCTCTCTCTCTCCCTGTCCCTCTCTCTCTTTCTCTCTCTCTGTGCCTCTGCCTTTCAAATAAATAAATAAATCTTTAAAAAACAACAAAAGAACTTCCATTAATATGAGGACTGAAACACGTTACTGTTGTTGATTTGGCATGGGCAGTCTGGTCACTGGGTACTATGGCGTCTGGAAGGATGGCTTCCCCAGGGGCATGCACAGATGCTGGCACCAATCCTGAAGGGAATGGGGGTTACAGAATATGAGCCAAGAGCTACAAATCATATTTTGGAGTTTGCCCTGTGCTATGTGATCACAATTCTCAGATGGTGCAAAAATTTATTCAAGCTGTGCTCTTGTTAATATAAACGATTTGCAACTGACAATCCAGGGTCATGCTTACTTTTCTTCTCCCAAGAGACATTTTTATTAGCTGTTGTAAGCCCTTTGTTATTGATCTAGCCACATTCAGGTCCTGGATTGCCACCTGAGAGATGTTGCTTAATAGCTCCAAGCTATAGGAGCCATTAACAAAAAGAAGAAGGCATCTAATCCTGCAGGAGTGACAGTTTGGCTCTTAAGTGTGGTTCAGTTACTAGCAGGCAAAGCACTCCTGTACTAGGTCACTAACCCCAAAACAGTGTCTGCTGCAACTAACGCAGGGCCTCCGACATCCCTCTGAGGGCGAAGATTACAGCACACGCACCTTCTTCACAGCTCCCACCAGCCGTTCAGAACATTCTGATCAACCATTGTTATTTGGTTCCAAAAACATTGTTATTGCCACTAATATGGCGTCATCACAAAATACCGCCACGGAATCATCAGATGTATTGAAAAGAAAATGCAAAGATGATAAAGGCGATGATGATGACAATTTGTAATCTAGCCTTGATGCATATAACATGTACACTTGGTCTTGAATACACTGTACTAAAATTAAACAAGTATGCTGGTGTTTCACAAATATTAAATAGTGTTTAATAAGTAAATACAATTATACTTCAACTGAAACACTGTATTTTCCTTAATAGGATTAGTAATATTTTTTTACCAGACTTTAAATATATGAGACAAACTTATCATTCATCAGCTTGGAAAAAAAAGTCAAGGTTAATCAAAAAAGATAGATTCAATTTAAAAAGTCAGGGAATCACTAAGAATTACAGGTAGGAATACAATTCATATTCATTTTCAAAAGAGATTTCAAAGATAAAGCTACCCAGACTCACCCATCTTTTGATGAAGGACAAATGCCTTTTATGAAACCAAGAGTCCCTTGACTTATGCTTTATCTGATTGCTCTTGGATAAAACATATCCTTAAAGATTTTTTAAAAAGGTTTATTTTATCCATTTGAAAGACACAGTTACAGAGACAGATAGAGCCAGAGAGAGAGAGAGAGAGAAAGAGAGAGAGAGAGGTCTTCCATCCACTGGTTCACTCCCCAAATGATTGCAATGGCCAGAGCTGAGCTGATCCGAAGCCAGAAGCCAGGAGCTTCCTCCCGGTCTCTCATGAGAATGCAGGGGCCTAAGGACTCAGGCGGCCATCTTCTACTGCTCTCCCAGGCCATAGTAGAGAGCTGGATTGGAAGAGGAGCAGCTGGGACTCGAAGCGGCACCCACATGGGATACCAGCGCTGCAGTGTGGGGCTTTAACCCACTGTGCCACAGCACTAACCCCACCCTTAAAGTTTTACTTAAAATTTCCAGATGTGGATTCTTTAAAGTGACAAGAATTTAAAGACATGGTGAAAAATTGAACATAAAAATTGGTCAGGATTTTTTAAAAAATATATTTTTCTGAATTTTTACCATCTTCTTTATTTTACTTCTTTTCCTCCTACACTTAATCTGTCATTGTGTTTGTGTGTGTGTGTGTGTGTGTGTGTGTGTGTGTGGCTGTTCTTTGCCCAGACTTCCTAAAACATCCCATTTGTCTTTCACAGAAACATGAAACCAATCCTGTAACACGTGCACAGAGAGTCCACAGTTATTTGTGAAACTGGCAGGAGAGGTGTGGAGAAAGCACAGCTGACGTTTGCCGAGTCAGCGCGTGGATTGCTGCGGGAGAAGCAGGCAGTGCGGTGCCCGTGGGCAGGAGCGGGGTCAGGGGCCCCGTGTGCCGGGATCTGCTCCACAGCGGACAGAGTGTCAGCTGGCCGGGGAGGCGAGGGAGGGCCCGTTAGGAGGGCGACTCCTGAACCCTCATCTCCTTCCTCTTCAAGGTCACTTCTCCCCCCAGTGCCCTGGGTCTCTGGCTTTCACTTCCATTCCGCAGCCTGGCTCGGCTCTTCAGAGGATGTCTCTTAGATTATTGCTAAAACCTCTCCTGGTTTCCCTGCCCCTCCAACCTCCTCCTCCTCAAATCTCACAAAGGCACAGACAGCTCCAATATTACTGCTGTGCTCAAAAACCATAGCTTTTCTGTGTTAAATTTAGTCTTTACAGAATGACCATGGAGAAACTGGTCGGCTGGTGACAGACTCCTTCCTTCCACCGTCAGATACAGCTATCTCCCCTCCAGACAAACCACAGTCTGGAGGGCGGAGGTGGGAATTCCTCCCCCCCCCCCCCTTGCTCTCTGGAGAAATGGAAACAATGCCACCGCGATTTTCTACTTGTGACAGTGGCATGCTATCCTTTCTTTTCCCCCTCACATCACCTGACATATTGAGCACACAGACATTACAAAACAGCCCTCGCGTTACAGTACGTTCTTAAGAAAGGGCATCCCGGGAGTGTCTACGAGCTCGCTCTTTTACCACATCAAGCTGCCTTTGACAATGAGCACTGAATAGATAATAAGACCAGCTACCAAAACCTCACAGGTTTAAATATTTAAGTCAAAATGCATTTGATATAACGTTCATTTACTAATCGTGTCTATGTTTCGAAAGGAAAAATGTGAATAATGTAACTCTTACCAAATTTTTCTTTGCTTGTAATTCAGAGACTTGTAACTCAGCTTTCGTCCTGTCTTCTGAATTCACAGGAATCCCATCCAACTTCTGTAAGTTAGGCAGTCGGAATATGAGCACGTGGCGGTGGAGCATTTTTCTACAAATCTGGATAAAGTTAAACATAAGTCATTCCTAGAAAACCTCTCATTTCAAAGATTAACCTTTATAGAGGAAGGAGATTTCGCATAGGCACAAAGATGACAGGCAACAGTTAGTTCATCGCTTTGGGTGCTACAGATACAAGGCTCCCTCGGAAAAGATTTACCTCTCAATTTCTTGTCACTCCAAGTCAAGATAAGAACTTTCTTTTTCATGACTGCATCGTTTAAAGGTACACTGTACTGTTCGCTAACTATAGGCTATCTCAATGCCTGAATAGGGTTATGTTATGGAAGTTCACTGGTCAGCACTGAAGCCCAGGGGGCTGAGCTGCTGCCTGCAATGCTGGCAATCCACATGAACGTCAGTTTGAGCCTCAGCTGCTCCACTTCCAGTCCAGCTCCCTGCTAATGCGCCTGGAAAAGCAGCAGAGGCTGGCCCATGCGCTTGGGCCCCTGCACTCACATGGGAGACCTGGATAGAGTACCAGGCTCCTGGCTTCAGCTTGGCAGGGGCCTGACTGTTACAACTATTTGGCAAGTAAATCAGTGGATGGAAGATATTTCTCTCTCTCTCTCTCTCTCTCTCTCTCTCCCTCTCTGTCAGTGTGTCTTTCAAATAAACAAATAAATATTTAAAAAGGAAAAAAAAATCTTTTGGGAAGCAGAAGATTTTAAGAGATTAAGCACCAGTAAAAGCACTACCCATCAAAATTCTTAAGATGCTGCTAATGGCCGGCGCCGTGGCTCAACAGGCTAATCCTCCGCCTTGCAGCACCGGCACACCGGGTTCTAGTCCCAGTCGGGGCACCGGATTCTGTCCTGGTTGCCCCTCTTCCAGGCCAAGCCCTCTGCTGTGGCCCGGGAGTGCAGTGGAGGAGGGCCCAAGTGCTTGGGCCCTGCACCCCATGGGAGACCAGGAAAAGCACCTGGTACCTGGCTCCTGCCATCGGATGAGCGCGGTGCGCCGGCCGCAGTGCACCGTCCGCGGCGGCCATTGGAGGGTGAACCAACGGCAAAGGAAGACCTTTCTCTCTGTCTCTCTCTCTCACTGTCCACTCCGCCTGTCAAAAAAAAAAAAAAAAAAGAGCTGGGCCCATTCAAAGCAAGGAGCCAGGAGCTTCTTTTATATGGGTGCAAGGGCCTAAGGACTTGGGCCATTTTCCACTGCTTTCCCAGGTCATAGCAGAGAGCTGGATCAGAAGAGGAGCAGCCGGCACACTAACTGGCACCCATATGGGATGCCAGCACTGCAGGTGGAGACTTTACCTGCTATGGCACAGCACTGGTTCCGTATTACTTTCTTTAAAGAACCATATTTTGGCCTTCTCAAGTGTATTATTTCTTTGCTCTATTTTATTAACTTCTATCCTTTATTATTTCCTTCTTTTGGTTTTTTGAAAGTTAAAAGAGAAAGAAACGCAGAGAGAGAGAGAGAGAGAGAGAAAGGTCTTCCATCTTCTGGTTCACTCCCCAGATGGCCGCAATGGTCGGAGCTGCACTGATCTGAAGCCAGGAGCCAGGAGCTTATTCTGGGTCTCCCACGTGAGTGCAGGGGCCCAAGGGCTTGGGCCATCTTTCACTGCTTTCCTAGGCCACAGCAGAGAGCTGGATCAGAAGAGGAGCAGCCAGGACTCAAACCAGTGCCCATATGGGATGCCAGCACTGCACGCGTCAGCTCCACCCGCTATGCCACAGTGCTGGCCCCTCTCCCCAATCTAAGCAGCTATTTTCACCCTTTAAACATGTTAAGAAATTAAGTAAATAGGACACTACTTGTTGTATTCCCTCAAAGGCTTCAATAGGAAAGGTGGCAAATTTCTCCTAAAATTAATTGATAAATTGAATGCAATTCAATTAAAGTATCAACAATATTCTCACATAACTTCAAAATTTCTTTCCTAAACAACCAGCAACCAAGACAAGGAAGAAAGAGAAAAACAATGAGAAAGAGGCAAAAAGAATCAGAGGCCTTAATCTGCCACACATCAAGATAATATAAAATATAAGTAATTAACATAGTAGCATATTGGTACAGGGCCAGACTAATAGGCCAATGAACACAATGTAGAATCCTGAAACAGACCTTATACATGCAATAGCAGTTTGCAATATAATCAGTTGGCAAGACACTGGTCAATAAATTGGCTAGGCATATGGAAACAGATAAAATAAACCCCTTGCTCACATATATATAAGGTATATGTAACTATAAGAAGTTCAAGAGGTAACATACTCACTGGATTGCCATAAATTGTAAGCTCTTTGAGGGAAGAGATAACTTCAAGTTTTTCCAATTCTGTGATATCCTATTCAAAAGTCAATCAATAAGTTAATATTTGGTTGGATCCAACATCTTCAAATATAGACTAATTTAAAATAATTACATGTACGTGTTGGATTGCAGCTAGGATATTCAGAAATTAGCTTGAGTGACAGCCTTCTGTGTTGTTGAGTACAGGCAAAGCTGTGTACTGTAGATTCCAAATGCGTGATAGCAAAGGTGACAGCCTAACATGGAAAATGGGCCTTCTAGTAGCACTTGCAAGAAAAGACCAAGTATTTCCTCAAAAGTGTTAGGATCCATCCTCAGCCTCAGATTACATTCGGTTCATTTCTCCAGAGTATTGGCTGAGGAGCATGGAAAAGGTGAATCCGGTCTAAACCATTTCAAAGGCACACGATGAATCAAGGAGCTGATACTGAGTGGGGTGCAGGGAGTATACACAGCAGGAACTATTCCTCGAGTTTAATGATTTGCCTTTTCTGCTGCATGGGGTTATCTATGATTATCCATTTATTTAAGAGAGCCAGCTGAACAGAAGGCTCTCATTGGCTGGCTCCCTCCCCAAATGCCCATGGTAGCCTAGGGCTGGGCAGGGCTGAGAGCAGGAGGCAGGAACTCAGCCCCGGTCTCCCAATTACTTAAGCCTTTACCACTGTCGACCAGAGTGAGCAATGCTAGTTTACAGTAATACAAAAAAGTTATTGATATGCCAATATTTGGAATTACAAGTGAACATATAGCCAATCTATCTAGTATCTATAGAAATATTTATATCTATTTTAGATCATTTGGAAGTGAAATTTGATTTTTTTAAATGACTGATCCTATTTTGAGTAAAGCAGGGATTTGAAAAAGCTCTACCGTTTAGTTATTTATAAAGATACTGTGCATTTTTACTCACAGGCATTTCCTATCTGTGGAAGCATGATTGCAAACTGTGGGCACAGGACAAGTCCTACTTATTTACTCAGATTACACAGACGATACCATATTCCTAATCAAACTATTTGTTCCTATAGAAAATGCTAACATGGAAACACAGTGTTAAATTTGTAGAGGATAATGCTGGTACAAGCTTTTAAAGAGACATGACCACCACTGGGCCAGGGGCAGGGAGGGCTGATGACTTCTGATTTTAATATATGGTATTTTTTACAGTGGGATGCTAGATTTACCTTTTACTGACTCACAAAAGAAGTTACTGGTGAAAGTTCAGGAATTAGGTGATACAGAGTTTTAGCTTAAAACTGGCTATGGTTGAAAAAATTCTACCAGGGAAACTGAAAAATGTTGCTAAATAGGGATTTTCCCCACGGAGCGCCAGGGATTAAACCTTAACCAGCACAACGGGGCTTGAGTACAGTGTTAGAATGAGCACCTCAAGAAGTCATAGCAGTAGCTCTGGATTGGGGCTTTATTTGGGATAGGAAATGGGGACAGTTTCTTGGGGTCTTTTCCAGTTACAGGTAGCTAGGAGCTATGGGTGATTATTCAGCCATTTACAAGCAAACAGAGTGGGCCCAATGCCAGACAGGGGATCATTTAGACACAGGGCTCAAATGTGGCTGTGAGGCTGAGTAGGGGAACTCATCGTTCAATAGCATCGCTGTGACACCTCCTGCAGAGGCGAGCCTGTCTGCTACGCTAACTCCACATCATTGGACACAATGGCTAAGCCAAGAGCTTCATGCCGGAATCCATGCTCAGGAGTACACAGCTTCTGCAGGACGCTTCTGTAGGTCAATGAAATTAATGCTGGTGTCAGCTTGCCCATGCTGGTATAAATCTACAGGCAAAATCCCTCACAGAAGGAAAATCTGAACTGAGAGTTAAGAATTTTGAACAACCTATATTTTCTTTTTTTTTTTTATTTGACAGGTAGAGTTATAGACAGTGAGAGAGAGAGAGAGAGAGAGAGAGAGAGAGAGAGAGAAAGGAACAACCTATATTTTCAACATAATTCAAGAGAAACGTCCAACTTGCCCTTATTTTTCCAAGTTCTTTAAATTTTTTTAACATTAAACTTCTTTAAAAATACTTCTTTATTCATCATAAAGGCAGAGAGAATGTGGTAGTTAGAGGGAGGGAGGGAGAGAGAGAGAGAGAGAGAGAGAGAGAGAGAGAGAGAGAGAGAGAGAGAAACTTCTCCCATCTGTTGGTATGCTCCCCGAGTGCTTAAAACAGCCAGGGCTGGGTCAAGCCGAAGCCAGGAGCTAGGAACTCATCTGGGTATTCCATATGGACAGCAGAGACCCAAGTCCTTGAGCTGTTACTGCCACCCACCAGAATCAGAACCAGAGCTGGGACTCGAAGTCAAGCATCTCATTAAGGGACGAGGGCATCCCAAATGGCATCTTAACCGGGGCACCAAACACCTGATCCTGATTTCAAGTTTTTCTGCAGCTTAATGTATGACACATGAAAGTACTCTAATATTAACAGAACACTTTTAAAGACAATTTGATGACAATAGACCACTGCAAGGATAAAAATGAAGAAGGGCACATAATTAAGCAATCAATATCTATCACCCCTTTGTTCAATGATACATGCATAGTCTCCCATGCTTTGTCCTTCAGATGTTCATTTCCCTATCTTAGATTTGATAATAAATAAACATGACTAAGCATTGTTCTAAGCTGCTGTGGAGGAAATTACTATGTCAGCTGCTCTGGCATGCATTCAGTCCTCTGACAGGGAAAATGGATGAAGAAATAGGACAGGGATGCTTCTAGGCAAAGCAGGTTACCTGTCTCACCTTCCTGTAAGCACGCTGGTGATTGGACATCTTGTCCTGGTCTCATCTTCCTGTAAGCACGCTGGTGATTGGACATCTTGTCCAATACAGCACGTTATTTGTTATGAAGAAACTTTATGGGATTCTCTTAACAGGTCTTCCTGGTTAAGGATTGCTTACAATCAACAAACCTAGGACTTATAGAATGATAAGGCACAGCTCCCTATAAAATGTTGTATTAGCTCAGGTAAAAAGTGGAAATGCTTCATAAACGAAACACTCCTATGCTAAGATCAGCCCACAGAATCTTACTTGGAGAACTTTTACGCTAAGCTAGCCAGTGTGCAAGATGTGAGAAGGATGGCCCCGAGAATCCACTAGACTGAAATTATTAGCACACTCGTATCAGGGAAGATCTCTGCTGAGTTTACGTCTGGCTTGAGAATCCTTTGTATTAGCTCAGTTGCTATCACTGGAAAGATTCTTACAGAACAGCGTTTTCCTAATTTAGATTTCTTCTGAATAAAGCTTCGGAAAAATCATCACAGCTTTGGCAGGCTCCTCACAGGTCAACATTCAGGTCTGGAGAAGCAGTCTTTCTCTGTGTGTGCCTTTCTGAATAAAAGCGTACATAAAAACGGCACTATTAAGGTTTTTTTCTTACCCCTGACTGGGCTTTTATATTATCGCAGAAAAGACTTCTAGAACTCTAGCAAACAGCCACAACCCAGTATTTACTGAGTATCTACTATGAACATGGTATATGCAATACACACTATGCCATATATTGATACAAGTATGAATAAGACACACTCTGCCTCTGCCTTTGGGGAGTGGTCCACAGTGCAGTCCCTCCTGGAGCTGCCTTCGAAGCATGGGCAGAAATAGTAAGGTCGGTAAAAGAGGGAGAGAAGAGAGCAGAACATGGCTATCCTTTCAATTCCCTTTTCAGTGCGCCATCTCAGGAGCGAACCCACGCAGCCTCAGTTGGAGCAGCGGCCTAAGAGTCATAGGCTGAATTCTGAGTAGGCAAAGCCACAGCAGGGCACTGTCTAGGGAGAACTTGCGTGAGGAGAGATGCAGTCTTAAAGCCAAGGCAAAGTCCGTTACCGAGAGTTGACACAGACACCAGGTAGATCAAGGAACTGGCACGTTTAACCAGCCGGGGGAAGTCAGGAATTGGGATTCAGAAGAGGCCCGGACCAACAAGAGTCCAGGGGAAATGAGATCCGGCAGAGAGGACTGGTGAGAAGAGTTCTAGAATATTTAGAAGTAACCTTCACTAGTGGGTGGCTGCAATGGGTTTGCCCAGTTTATACAAGGGGTCTTCAGAAAGTTCACAGGAAATGCATATTATGAAAACTTATACATGGATTTCAAATTTTTGGAACCAAATTAAGTGCTTTCACTCCATTTTCCACAAGCTTTTTGAAGTGCCCTCCTAAGTCTAGAAGCAGGGTGGACACCTTTGCATCACAGAATACTTCTGTGCCTTGAAATGCACATGATCTATAAATAACAAATTGGCACAGTAGTAAAATTTTCACTAGTGTGTTTGGAAACTTTATGTTCAGAACGTAGGCTTGTAAATCTCAAAACAAACAAACAAAAATAATGGTACCTGTATTTTATTATATCCTAGGTAGAGCTTCTCTAGTTTTACCAAATGTTGTAACTTGTTCAGCTCTCGCAGTCTGTTTTCCTCCAGATGGAGTGCCAGCAGAGAACTTGGCTTGGC
Source organism: Sylvilagus floridanus (assembly GCA_949820135.1). Classification (NCBI taxonomy): domain Eukaryota; kingdom Metazoa; phylum Chordata; class Mammalia; order Lagomorpha; family Leporidae; genus Sylvilagus; species Sylvilagus floridanus. The sequence goes on along the minus strand of OX463228.1, from coordinate 14,214,691 downwards.
AAAAGCGCTATCGTTGAATGACCTGATGCGGTTGTGGTCCACCACCAACTCCTGCAGCACTGCTAAGTTGTCAAGCCCTTCAACTTGACTGATCTCATTTCCTAAAAAACAGCAAGTCAGGATGCATCAAGGCAGCACACAGTTACCTACCTTTACTTAAATATTTTTTCATCAAATGATTTTTTTTAAAAAAAAGAATATTGGTAAGGACAAATTGAAATGTAATCGACAGGAAGGTAGCTTCGTTACCAGATACTATTTGTTAACGTTGCTCCTTTGTCTTTGGAAGGTCAGGCTATGATGCTCACAATTTACTAAACTGACCCAATCTGTCTATCCAGTAATTAAGTGCTAAAATGGTATTGACAAAAGTAGGTGTATAAGTGTTGCAAAAGATATGCTGCCTAAGTGTATCTGAATTTTCTAATAGTATTCATGATGGTTAGTTTAGGTGTCATTTTCACTGAAATAAAGAATTACTTGTAAAGTGTGTCTGTGAGGGTGTTTCCAGAGGAGATTAGCAGCTGAGCTGAGCTGAGCAGGTGATAAAGAGTGCCTTCAGTCTGGGTAGACATTATCCAATTGGTTGGGGCACAGAGGATAAATAGAGAAAGTGAATTTATCTTTACTTTTTTTAAAAAAATTATTTACTTGAAAGGCAGAGAGAGAGGAAGACAGTGCACACACACACACACGAAGGGAAAGGGTGAGAGACAGTGAGAGAGAGAGTGAGAGCAAGAGAGAGAGAGATCTTCCATCCGCTGGTTCACTCCCCAAATGGCTGCAAGGGCCAGGCTGGGCCAGGCCAAAGCCAGAGTCCGTACTCCATCTGGGTCTCCCATACGGGTGCAGGGGCCCAAGCACTTGGGCCATCTTCCATTGCTTTCCCTTGTGCATCAGTAGGGAGCTGGATTGGAAGTGAAGCAGCTGGGACCTGAACAGGTGCTCACATGGGACACCAGCACGTGGTGGCTTTATCCGCTATGCCACAGCACTGGCTCCTGAATTGACCTCTTCTTGGTGAGTTGGGATAGATTCTTTCTCTTCTCTCTTGGACATCATAACTCCAGTTTGTTCAGCTTTGAGACTCCAGGACGTACACCAGGGCATCCCAGGATATCGGTCTTTTGACATCAGACTGAGACTTACACTGTTGGCTTCCCTGGTTCTGAGGGGAACTTGGACTGAGCCACACTACTGGCACCCCAGGGTTTCCAGGCCACGGATGGCCTATTGTGGGTCTTCTCCATGCCACAATATGTGATCCAATTCCCCTAAGAATTGCCACCTTCCTCTTTCTTTCTCCCTATATATATATATATATATATACATACATATATATAATGTGTATATAATAATATATATAATAAGTGTGTCTAATTATTTCTTAAATTAGTTTATTATATAGTTGTCCTCCCTTATCTGGGTTGCATTTCTGTGGTTTTGGTTATCATTAGTCAAGATCCAAAAGTATTAAAGGCAAAAAATCCCAGAGGTCAACAATTCGTACGTTTTGAGTTGCATGCTATTCTGAGTAGCGTGACACCATTTCACTCCACCCTGCTCTGGCTAGCCTGGGATGTGACTCACCCGTTTGTCCAGCATAGCCAGTCACCTAGTAGCTGTCTCAGTTATCAGATTAACTGTAAGGGCACCACAGTGCTGGTATTCAAGTGATCCTCATTTTGCTGAATAAGTCTTTACAATTCTAAATTCTTAATAACTTGAGTCCTTCCTACTGAAGAAATCAGTTGCTTTATAAATATTAACGATAACTTACATGAGAAGAGGACTCTTGACTTCACAAAATGCTTTTATATGTATTTTCTATTACAGTTTGAAAAATATGACAGAGAAAATTCTCTCTTTTTAATAATCAGAAAGCTGAGAGACAAACCAACCTGCTCAAAGAGGTAACAATGGTGATACCAGGCTTGATGCCGGCTTGTGTGCCAGACACAGTTTCCATCCAGTATCCACCCTTCTTGTTTACTGCAGTCTGAATTGTGTCTCCCCCACCCCCGCTCAAGTCCTAACCTCCAACGGCTGAGAACGTGATAAGTATTTAATGAAGTAATTGAGGTTAAACGAGGTCTTTGGGGTGAGCCCCAGTTCAGTATGACTGGTGCCCTTCTAAGAAGGGGTGGTTAGGACAGACACACAGAGAGAAGATCACGTGAAGATATAAGGCCGTATACACCTGCAGAGAGGTCCTTAGAAGTCACCAACCCCACCAAGAACTTGACCTTGGACTTCCAGCATCTAGGATGTGGGAGTAGATTTCAGTTGCTTAAGCCCCCAGGTCTGTGGCACTTTGTTATGGCAGCTCTAGCAAGCAAATATATTGCTGAACACACATCTGGAATTCTTCTCCATGAAATTTAACTTATATCATTGAAATTAACATGTCAATGACTGTTAAAATGTGTCAATATTTTATGTTCATTTCACTAGGAAAGAAAAACCCACATTAGATAAATTATGACATTCCATCTATTAATACACAAGCAGGTTTCAGACAAGTTGAAATATAACGAGTGTTTCAGAGTTGATGAAATATGGTAAATCTACATTATTTTGTTCTAGTTCTTATAGAAATCAATAATACAATCTTCAATTAAGTTACCCACAGAACTAAATCACAGTTTGAAAATTACTAATGCCTTACCCATAAATGAAAAGTTTATTAATGCCATATCGAAAACAATGATTTAACTGTGTTAATATATTTTTTTCATGAAATGTTACATTTAGGATATCATTTTAAATATTTTAAATATATTAAAAGTCATAGGGAATAGCTTCAAGTACTGAAAAGGGTATACAGTAGCATATTCTTAGCTACCATTCATTTTATTTATTTATTTATTTTTATGGAAAACTTTTATTTAATAAATATAAATTTCAAAAGTACAACTTTTGGATTATGGCAGTTCTTCCACCCATAATCACCCACCCACCCGCAAACCATCCCATCTCCTACTCCCTCTCCTCTCCCATTCTTCATTAAGATTCATTTTTAATTATCTTTATATACAGAAGATTAACTCTATACTAAGTAAAGATTTTAACAGTTTGCACCTGCACAGGCACACAAAGTATAAAGTACTGTTTGAGTACTAGTTTTACCATTAATTCTCATAGTACATAAGGACAGAGATCCTATATGTGGAGCAAGTGCACAATGACTCCTGTTGTGGATTTAACAATTAACACTCTTATTTATGACGTCAGTAATCACCCGAGGCGCTTGTCAAGAGTTGCCAAGGCTATGGAAGCCTCTTGAGTCCACAAACTGTGACCTTATTTAGACAGGGCCATAATCAAAGTGGAAGTTCTCTCCTCCCTTCAGAGAAAGTTACCTCCTTCTTTGATGGCCCCTTCTTTCCACCAGGATCTCACTCAGACTTTCATTTAGGCCATTTTTTGCCACAGTGTCTTGGCTTTCCATGCCTGAAACACTCTCAAGCTCCCATTCATTTTAAAATGCTCATTAAACAAACTTAAGAAACTCACACAATTATGCTAAATGTGATTTCAGAGATGTTATGCTCCATAATTCATAGCATTTATCACTATTCAAAAAGCTCTTGCTAATTCAATTAGTTAAATGTTGAGAAAATTTGGTCCTTCCTCCTTAATATTCTAACTGGCTTTCCCCGACACACACCCCTCCTCCACCTTCTTCCAACTAACAGGAGAAGCTGAAATGCAGACTTGGAAGCTTTCCTGTGGACACCGTATGACCGCCTCACATCACCGCCCACACTGTGAACTGCTTTCACCTGCTTCCCACTGGGGACCCTGGCGTCAGAGTGCTCTCTTCCTGGGCAGTGTCTTTATTAACTCACTTCTTCATGCACCTCTCCGTACACACTCTCTCCGCGACCATTCAGTCTCTGTCTTCCCAGGGCCCAGCTCTGACTACGTGACCTCTGTCTGCTCCTTGCTGCCCCCGCCACCCCCCCCCCCCCCCGGCCACTTCACACCTTATTTTCCCTTTGATTTTTGCCATCATTACATCTCCAGACCTTATCCCTTGCAGATTACCAATGGTTTCCTTCCCCTCCCCCACCACAGACCTCGTTCTTCCCATCATTTGACTTGAGGCACTCCTCTTCTCTTCCTCTGACGTTTGGATTCCATATTCTTTGGTTTTCTTCCAAAAATTTCTTATGCCACTCGTGTGCTGGTTCTGTGTTCTCCTGCTGTCATTTTTTCTTGAGTGCTCCAAGTATTATTTCATTTTATGGTTTTTATTTTAAATTGACATAATAACTCCACGTATTTATGGGGTATAGCATATTTCAATACAAGTAAAGTGTGTAATGATCAGATCAGGGTAACTCATATCCATAACATTAACTGTTTGTCACTGTTTTGTGTGTGCTGGGAACATTCCATACGCTCTCCAGCTATTTTGAAATACAGAATTAATTGTCAACCACAGTTATACAACTGAGCTATCGAACATTAGAAGTTATTCTCCAGTCCAACCTCACTCCTATACCTGTTTTTCTTGCCTTCTTAATGTGGCAGGGGGTGTGTGGGTCTCCAAAGCCATTTCTGGCCATTACTTCATTCTTTATACTCACTTCCTAAGTAAGAACATACATGTGTGCCTTCACCTGCCACTTCCACTAAGATCATTCTAGAATACATATCTCCAGCTGTAACTTGAAAAAGTTTCCATTTTTTTGGTCTCAAAATTGTTACAACACAAAATGAAATTTTCTCTTCCCCAAATGGGCAAATATTTCCCAATGACTCTGTATTTTTAGTACTTCCAATTGGCAATCTTCTAATGAATTTAGGAAAACATCTTTGTCTATTTTTCTCTGCTTCTTCTTATATATCCAACTAGTCTCTAAGTCTTAAAATTTCTTGCTTTTAAACTGCCTTGTGGATTCAACTCTTCCTCCCCACGCCCACTCCAGTTCAAAGTCATATTAAGCCGTTCATCTGGCTAGAAAACTCCTGTGACATGGAGTCAGACAGACTTGGGTTTGACTCTAATTCATTAACATACACTAGTGTAAACTTGGGAAAATTATTTGAGCTTACTGAACCTCTTTTTGTGTGAAATGCTCACCATGTAGGGTTGCTATGATTAAATGAGATAGTATGTGTAGACTAACACTGGGCCCAATGCCTCCAGAAATGGCCACCGTTATTGTCACTTCCTGCATACAGCTGTCCATAGCAACAGAACACACTCCCCGATTACAGCATTACTTTGAAACAGACCTCACAGGGATAGGCAGTTTGGCTGTGGGTTTTTTTTTTTTTTCTGTTTGTTTGTTTTGGTATGTCCATGTATCTTTTTCAAAGATCTGTCATACTTTCTAAAGATTTACAATTCCTATCTTTTTTTTTTTTTTTTTTTTGACAGGCAGAGTGGACAGTGAGAGAGAGAGACAGAGAGAAAGGTCTTCCTTTTGCCATTGGTTCACCCTCCAATGGGCGCCACGGCCGGCGCACCGCGCTGATCCGAAGGCTGGAGCCAGGTGCTTTTCCTGGTCTCCCATGGGGTGCAGCGCCCAAGCACATGGGCCATCCTCCATTGCACTCCCGGGCCACAGCAGAGAGCTGGCCTGGAAGAGGGGCAACTGGGACAGAATCCAGTGCCCCAACCGGGACTAGAACCTGGTGTGCCGGCACCACAGGTGGAGGATTAGCCTGTTGAGCCGTGGTGCTGGCCCAATTCCTATCTTTTGTCAACCTTAGCCAGTCTAAATTTCTCTGCCTGGCATTCCATGACCTGGTATTTCTCTACATTAAACATTTTTAAATTTTATTTTTAAAACTTTGAGAGAGTGTTTCATTTGCTGGTTCACTCCCCAGACACCTGCAATGGCTGAGGCGGACCCAGCACTTCAGCTGAGAGCCAGGAACTCAATCTAGGTCTGCGACGTGGGGACAGAAACTCAACGACTTGAGCCATCATTGCTGTCTCCTAAGGCCTGCATTGACAGGAAGCGGGAGTCACAGCCAGAGCTGGGAACTGAACCCAGGCACTCTGATGTGGGACACAGGTGTCTTAACCTTTAGGCAAAATACCTACTCCATCCTTCTCAATGTTTGCAATTCAACTCACTGCTATTCCACAACATTTCAAAAGGTTTCTATACAGAAACGAGGTCTACTTAAAGCTAAACTAAATAAAATGGATACTTTATGTATTAAAATGAACATTTCCTATCAAGCCGACCCTGTTTAGGGGCTCCATAGCTCTGTCAGAGAACCGCACAGCATTGGTTCTCATCAGGTCGGGTCCATACACACCACAAGCATGCTGTGGCTCTCCCTCCTCCCTCTGCTGGCAAAGCTCTCAGTAATACTCACCTCCATTCTATCAATCCTTCAAAGATTCGTAGATACTCAGAGGAATGAACCTTTCAATGTTTATTTTCTCTAAGTTTCTGTTGCACTTAAGTTAGCAACACACCAGAACTTAATTCATCTTTGTCTCAATACATTTCTACTATTGAGATTAAAGATCTCAATGGTCTATAATTACAATATGGTACTTCCATATCTTTCACAGTACTTATCACAATTCCAGGTTTACTAAATACTTATGAATTACTCACTCGTTCCTTGGCGTTTTTTAAGTTGAGTAAGATTTCAGAGTAAATTACGATGTGATTCTGAATATAACCTCACAATGTTGTATTTTTCTTCAAAATTTTTTTGAAAATATGTAAATAACCCAGGAAAAACTCATTTGTGATTTTTAACATTTTTTATCAATACATCTGTTTGAATAAATGTTGAAGCTTATAGTTGCTTATCAGAGCTGGATAATAATCAAACAGTTTTAATAAAAAAAAAAACTTAGACTTTGACAATGTTTCTACTTACCCTGTAGAAAGAGGTATTTTAAATTTCTTAGTCTGTTAACTTGTAGTTGGATTAAGTTACAAATTCCATTGTAACCCAAATGAAGAACTTCTAGACTGTGCATCATAGGAGGCAAATGTTCATCGCCTATTGTATCTCTGAAACACAGGGAAGTTTGGGGCCATAGTATGTAGTCTGTACTTTATAAAGGCATAAAAAACCCAAGAAATGTTCTTAACTGTAAAAAATGGAATGAAAGTGTCCTGACTTGGGTATGTAACACATGCACACCCACCCACACACCCACACAAACAAGCATGCGTGCACATACACACAACACATACATACATATGTATGTATCTTTATGTTCTATCAAAATAATGTAGCGTAGGAAGGCAGACATTTGGCCTGGTAGTTAAGACACATATATCCCACATCAGAGTGCTTGGGTTTAAGTACTGGTTCCACTCTCGATGTCAGCTTCCTGCTAAGGTGCACCCTGAGGCAACAGTAATGACTCAAGTATTTGGGTTCCTGCTATGGGAGACTGGGACTGATTCAGTACCAGTCATTACAGACATGTGGGGAGTGAACCGGCGGGTGGGTGCTCGCTTGCTCATTCTCTCTCTCTCTCTCCCTCTCTCAGATCAATAAATAAAAATTAAAGAAAATGTGCAGGGAGGTGGAAGTTATGTTCTTATCTCTTTAATTTAAACAAATATTTTTTCTGATACTGTATTTCTTTCATGTTAATGTACTATGTATGCCAAGAGAACAGATTCAGTGTTGTTCATAGGCACAATTCTAAGAATACAGCATTTCTTTCTTCCTTCCCATTCTTTCTTTCTCTCTCTCTCTCTCTCCCTTTCCTTGCTTCCTTTTTAGTTTTTGAGATAACATATTTTTAATTAACATTACAGTCAAAAACTTAATGCTCCAGTAAATAAAGAGATCAACCAGTAAAAAGCAGTAATATAGGAAAGGGCTATAAATGATAATCAACTGGAACGCTGAACCTTTCACCCATATACAGTAAATTTTAAAATGATCACAGATCACTAAAGCTGCAGTAGGACATTCTCAACCATTGGCTTGACAAACACAAAACAAAGTCTGACAGAAATATATTTGCAACAATACTGATACTCACAGGCATTTCTTTCTCTTTTGTTTTTTTCATTTTTGTTTCTGTCTTCTGATTTTTTTTTTTTATCATTTCTATTGGTATTACGGCATTAAGTGACCAGACAAATAATTTGGAAATAAAGACAAATGTTAAAAGAAGCCCAAGTTGAAGATGACCCAAGTCCTTGGGTCCCTGCACCCACATGAGAGACCCAGATGACGCTCCTGGCTTCAGCCTGGCCCAGCCCCGGCCACTGCAGCCATGTGGGGAGTGAAGCAGTGGATAAAAGATTTCTCTCTCTCTCTGTCTCTTCCTCTCCTTTTGTAATTCTGTCTTTCAGATAAATAACTAAATTTTTTTTTAAAGAAAGACGAAGCCCAAGTAAAGGGTTCTTGTGGGCTGATGAACGTGTTCTGGAATTACATAGTGGTAATGGTTGCACAAATTTGTGAAAATCACTAAATTGTACACAAACAGCAAACTTTATGGTATGTGAATTGTATCCCAATTTTCAAAAAGAAATGCAAGGTCATAAACATATAAGGAATCTTGTTTTTTTACTTTATTTACAAAATAGGTATGAAATAGAAGACATGGAAAAAACAATGACAAAGGAATATTTTGGGTTGATTCATGAAGTTTATTACTGGCATATAGCTATTAAATAATCATTGAAATAAGCTAAGTATGTCCTCTGTAACATGTCACTACTGTCATTAATATGACTAACTGCTTTTTAAATTCCCAACTAAAATTAATTACAGTTAAAAAAATAGTACCTGTTCATTTTTGAAGTCCCATGCTGCCCATAGCCACTCGAGGCCACTTTCTGATAGAGCAACTGTCTGTTGCTTAAGTGAGTCTGAGGCTTTACTCTGGGCATGATTGACTCAATATGGTTATAGTTGAGGCATAAAACCTATAGAAAGAATCTTATTAATAGGACATCCTAGAAACTATTTAAAATGGCATACTTAGGGGCCAGCACTGTGGCCTAGCAGGTAAAGCCACCGCCTGTGGCACCGGCATTCCATGTGGACACCAGTTTGTGTCCCTGATGCTCCACTTCCAATCCAGCTCCCTGCTAATGACCTGGGAAAGCAGTGGAGGATGGCCCAAGTGCCTGGGCCCCTGCACCCATGTGGGAGACCCGGAAGAAGCTCTTGGCTTCAGACTGGCCCAGCTGTTGCGGCCACTTGGGGAAGGAATCAAGGGGATGGAAGACCTCTCTCTGTCTCTCTGTAACTCTGCCTTTCAAGTAAATAAATAAATTATTAAATAAAAAGGCATAGATAAAACTTGGAATATACATGTTAGTACTAGATTTATATTCCAAATTATTATTATTTTTTGACAGGCAGAGTGGACAGTGAGAGAAAGAGAGACAGAGAGAAAGGTCTTCCTTTTGTCGTTGGTTCACCCTCCAATGGCCAAGGCCTGAAGCCAGGAGCCAGGTGCTTCTCCTGGTCTCCCATGCGGGTACAGGGCCTAAGGACTTGGGCCATCCTCCACTGCACTCCCGGGCTACAGCAGAGGGCTGGCCTGGAAGAAGGGCGACCGGGACAGAATCCGGCGCCCCAACTGGGACTAGAACCCGGTGTGCCGGCGCCGCAGGTGGAGGATTAGCCTATTGAGCCACGGCGCAGACCCCAAATTATTTGTATTTAGTTTTAACATTTTTTTATATGGAAGTCAGACAGAAGGAGAAAAAAAAGAAACAGGCAGACAGAGGTCTCCCTACTGCGTGCTGACTACCCAAATGCCTGCAACAACTGAGGCGAGGCCATGCCAAAGCCTGGGCCTGGGAACTCAACTCCATGTACTCCCACGGCTGGCAAGGACCAGCTACTTCAGTCATTACTGCAGCCGCCACGGTGCACGTTAGAATGGAATCAGAAACACTCGCTGGGACTGGAACCCCGGCACTACAACGCAGGAGAGGTATCTTGATGACTACTCCAAATGCTCGCCTCTGGATTTAGTATTGAATGTGTGTGTGTGTGGGCCATCTGACATGCTGGGACATTACAACACTTCAAATAACATAATGGAGACCCTAGAGAGCTTCTAAGCTTTCTCAATCTGCACTCCCGCCATGGCTAATAACTCCTTAGAGACGGCTGTTTCCCTGCATTTAAAAAGCCTTAGTGACAGCCGAGTTCAGGCAGGAGAAAAGGAGGGAATGAGGCTGCTTCAAGAAACAGAGCCCTCAGGGCTGTCATTGTGGTGCAGTGGGTAAAGCCACCACCTGCAGTGCTGGCATCCCATATGGACACCAGTTCTAGTCCCGGCTGCTCCTCTTCCCATTCAGCTCTCTGCTATGGCCCGGGAAAGCAGTAGAAGATGGCCCAAGTCCTTGGGCCCCTGCACCCGCGTGCAAATACCAGGAAGAAGCTCCTGGCTCCTGGCTTCAGATCAGCTCTGGCTATTGAGGTCATCTGGGGAGTGAAGCAGCAGATGGACGACCACTCTCTCTCTCTCTGCCTCTCCTTCTCTTTGTGTAACTCTGACTTTCCAATAAACAAATAAATCTTTTTTTTTTTAATTTTTTTTTTTTGACAGGCAGAGTGGACAGTGAGAGAGAGAGACAGAGAGAAAGGTCTTCCTTTGCCTTTGGTTCACCCTCCAATGGCTGCCGCGGATGGCGTGCTGCGGCCGGCGCACCGCGCTCATCAGATGGCAGGAGCCAGGAGCCAGGTGCTTTTTCCTGGTCTCCCATGGGGTACAGGGCCCAAGCACTTGGGCCATCCTCCACTGCACTCCCTGGCCACAGCAGAGGGCTGGCCTGGAAGAGGGGCAACCGGGACAGAATCTGGCGCCCCGACCGGGACTAGAACCCGGTGTGCCGGCGCCGCAAGGCGGAGGATTAACCTGTTGAGCCATGGCGCCAGCCAACAAATAAATCTTAAAAAAACAACAGAGCCCTCAGCTTCGTTCCATGCCTGCTCTCCATTAGAAGCAGCTTTCTAGCCCAGCTCCTGCTTCCGAGTAAGTCCTGCAGAGAGCCGAGGTCAGACCAAAATGCCTCAGGAAGGAAATACATTTTCCTGCTTCATTCAGAACAAAACCAAACCCTTTAGGAATAATTTCTCTACTTTAGTAACGTGAAAAAATATATTTAAGCCAAAGTGAAGGAGGTTACCACTCGCGCTGAGAACCTGGGAAGGAGGAGAGGGTTGGGAGCAGCTCACCTTCACGCTGGGCAGGTAGACCAACCCGCTGAAGGAGGTCAGGTTATTGTTCTGCAGATTCACGCTGCACACACTTCTAAACTGGTCCACTGGAATCAGATCCACAGTCCTGAGTTCAGACAAAGCAGAGTTATGGAAAATAATAACTGAAAAACCAAAATAATAACTAGTAAGCCACAAAAAGTCTAAACCAAAGTCAAGTTTCTTCATGTACAACTTCCAAAGGCACCTTTAAAAGGTCTTGTATGACAGACATGGGAAGAATAACTGCCTGAGTGTAAAATGTATGGGGCAGCGGATGGACAAATGCATACTTTTCTCGAGTTCATGTTTAAGAAAATGACAGAATTTGATTACTTTCAAAAATTTATCTGTTATCAGATAAATGTGCCACCACTACAGAAGAAACTTATAAAGTAACACATCTCATTTTTTTATAAATTCATATATCTGAAATTGTTGGGAAGTTAATACGGTAAGTCGTAAGTCCAGACTGTAAACTTCACTGGATAATGTGAAGTCTGTTATTTCTGAAATGCCAGGAAGAGATTAGGAATCGGAAAAGAAAATGAAAAAGCAGAAAGAGACTTTTCTTGGGGGGGAGGGTGTTCTGAAAATGTATTGACATCCCATTCGTGTGATGTCTTGGTAATTACACAGAATGCTTGATTCCTAGAGCCTGGTAACAGAGCTGCTCTGCCTTTACCCAGCCTTGACAAAGAGGAGCACACAGCTAAATCACTGCTCTCTAACCATTTCTTAAATCCTGAGCCTGAAGTCACAATGACATATTTTTATCTAATAAAAATCCTTTATTCAACACATTTTCATTAATATTTCCTAAGGGCAGATGATGTGTTTGGAAAGGCTACAAAAAGATGGAAGAAACTCTGCTCTCAAGAATTAGAAGTGGGATTCAGGAAAAGTAAAGCAAGAAGGAAAATTGTGACCACAGTTAGGTATGACTGCGTTTTAGAGAAGAAAGAGTTCAAGCTTTTGAGGAAGTTGCTGTGGTAGAGGATGACATCGCAGACGAGGAAGAACTTGAGATGAGACCTGGAGGATCTGTAAGTATTTGTCAGGCAAACTAGGAAAGAGTTCCAGGCAGTGCAAGAGGCACAAACAAAGGCAGTGGCTTGAAACAGCACCTTCTAACTGAGATGGAAGAACTAGAATATTTCAGAATTTCCAAGATATAGTGAGTCACGGGCAGAGAAGGTGAGGATTCATGAGGTGAAAATTGCTCCATGCCACGCAGAGGGATTTTAAACTATTCCAGTACACACAATGGAAAGCCACTGAACAACACTGAGAACAGAAGTAATCGTGAAACTTGCATTTTACAAAGCAGCGCGGGTAGTAGATGGGTTTTTAGGGAAGGTTTATGTAAGGCAAACAGCACAAAGATCACCAAGAGAGTTCCTGAAATAGTTCATTCCTAACCAAGGCCAGCAGCAGTGGAAACAGAGGAATTCTGAGACATACTTAAAATACAGACTCTGGGCCGGCGCCGCAGCTCACTAGGCTAAGCCTCCGCCTTGCGGCGCTGGCACACCGGGTTCTAGTCCCGGTCAGGGCGCCGGATTCTGTCCCTGTTGCCCCTCTTCTAGGCCAGCTCTCTGCTGTGGCCAGGGAGTGCAGTGGAGGATGGCCCAAGTGCTTGGGCCCTGCACCCCATGGGAGACCAGGAGAAGCACCTGGCTCCTGGCTCCTGCCATCAGATCAGCACGGTGCGCCAGCTGCAGCGCACCGGCCATGGCGGCCATTGGAGGGTGAACCAACGGCAAAGGAAGACCTTTCTCTCTGTCTGTCTCTCTCTCACTGTCCACTCTGCCTGTCAAAAAATAAAATAATAATAAATAAATAAATAAATAAATAAATAAAAATACAGACTCTGTAGAACTTGGAGTTGAAACTGGAGGACAAAGGATAGAAAGCAATGACTCCGATTCTCCTTAGACTGCTTTGGCTTGGGAACAACAGGTAGATGTCACCTCCTAGAGGGCAATTTAGGTGGAGCTTAACAATTATAAATTTGAGGATCATTGCCGTAAGTTAAAACTATGAGGGCCGGTGCTATGGCATAGTAGGTAAAGCCACCACCTGCAGTACCAGCACCCCTATGGGAGCAGTCCCAGCTGCTCCACTTCCTATCCAGCTCTCTGCTATGGCCTGGGAAAGCAATGGAAGATGGCCCACGGCTGGGTCCCTGTACCCACGTGGGAGACCTGGAGGAAGCTCCCAGTTCCTGGCTTCGGATTGGCGCAGCTCTGGTCGTCACAGCCATTTGGGAGTGAACCATCGGATGGAAGACCCTTCCCCCTCTCTATAACTCTGCCTTTCAAATAAATAGATAAATCTTTAAAAACAACAACAAAAAAAACTATGGCTAAAGGTAAGTCTACCCATGAAGAGTACCAAATTTTAAAAAGATGAGAGAAATGGAGAAGGAATTATAACAGAAAAGTTAGAAAGGGAACAAAAGAGGAGAATAAAATTCAGAGAGTAAGAAAACCAGGGAAGCTCACAGGAAAATCAATACCTGAAATAGCAGGGTGTGCGGGGAGGAGAAGGAGGTGAGTTCAAGAAGGGGGGTCACATTCTCACAGGCCTCAGGGGGACAAGCTAGATAAGAACTAACCACCGTCCACAGGGTGTGCTCACCAGGAGGGTGGAGGTGCCAAGCAGAATAATGTCGGAGGAACACGAGCAGTGAAGGGGACATGGCATTGGACGGGATTACAGTGATAGGATACGAGAGCAAACCAAGCATGTCCTAAGTTTAAAAATGTGCTTGTAACATAAAAGAGAAGCACAAACCCAGAGAAAGACATTGATAACAACAATAATTACTGATTTTTTGAGAGGCAGAAAAACAGAGGGAGAGAGAGACAGGCAGACAGACAGGGAGGGAAGGCTTTTATTCATTACTCCCCAGATGCCTGCAAAGGCCAGAGTTGGGCAGAGCCAGGACAGGGACAAAGCCAGGGGAAACACACCCAGGATTCCCACATGCACGGCAGGAGCCCCATCCCTTGAGCCACTGCTGTTGCCTCCCAGGGTCTGCACTGGCCGGATGTGGGAGTCAGGAGCCAGAGCCCAGGAGCAAACCAGCCAAACAGCTGTGCTTAAGGCTCACTTCCTGGTGATGTTTTTAATCACTCTTTGTTAATGAGAATTATTAATGCATTTCAAATAACGGTAAAGTTACCATGAGATCTTAAAAGTAGAGCAGATGATACTACAAATTGTTGGTTTCATTTAGATAAGAGGTACTAGGGGGACAGGTGTTCGGCACAGTGGTTGATGCCACTTGGGACGTCCACCTCCCGTATCACAGGGCCTACATTCAAGTTCCAGCTCCACTCCGATGGCAGCTCCTGCTCATGTGCACCCCGGGAGGCAGCAGTGATGGCTCAAGTGCTTGGTCCCTGCCACCCACAGAGGAGCCCCAGAGCGAATTCTCTGCTCCCGCTCTGGCCCAGCCTTGACCATTGTAGGCCTGTGGGGGGTGAGCCAGTGGAAGAGAGACTTCCGTCTGTCTGTGTCTCTGCCTTTCACACAAATAAAGTAAGTTAAAAAAATGTACAAGTGCATGAACTTCAGAAAATGACAATAATAATTACATTTTAATTACAATGTTAAAAGCATAAAATAAAATGATTGTGTGTGAGGAGACATGGCCACCCTGATTTGAATATTATGCAATATATACGTGTATGAAAACATTACATGGTACCACATAAATATGTACAATTTAATCTCTCAATTAAAAAAATAAAGTGAAAATAAAATGATTGCACCTGATAGATGATGAAGTCCAATTTAATTCTTGCATCTGGATGAAGTTTGAATGTCCTTGTCGTTCTGCTATCATGTCAGAAGTGAGTCTGCCACCAAACAAATCCTTTGCACACTCAGTCTCTAGCTGATCCTATGTGAAGACAGTTAGACGGTGATGTCCTCTCATACAGATGACAGAGCCACATTAACTGTCTGGCCCCAGGCAATTTCTCTCTATTCCACCTAGTAAGTACAGCTAAACCTCCTGCACAAAATAGATACTGAAAATCCACAGTTCTGGCTGTTCTACTTCCCGTCCATTTCTCTGCTAATGCTCTCGAGAAGCAGCAGATGATGACTCAAGTGCTCAAGTTCTTGCCACCCGCAAGGGAGACCTGGATGGAGTTCCCGACCTGGTTTCAGCCTGGCCCAGCCCTGTCTGCTATGGCCATCTGGGGCGTGAACCAGCAGATTTCAGATCATTTTCTCTCTCTGTCTGTCTCTGTCACTCTGCCTTTGAAATATAGCTTTTTTACTTATTTTACATAGGAACTCTGAAAGCTGCTATGGAGAACAGACCTTCAAGGGACCTTCGGTATTTAAAAGGACACCTGGATATTCTTTTTACTTTTTGCCTCACATATTGCTGATTGGTTTCTGGAAAAGCCAGGAACCCAGAAATGTCAACAAAGAAAACAAACCCCCCCCCCCAAAATCCTGCTTTCCCTAGTCAAATGATCACAAACAGCGAGCCCCAGAGAGATACGACTCTCAGACAGTAACAGGTCTGCTCCGGCTACACTCCAGACTAAATCGTGGTTCCTCCCACCCTGTGAGTCCCACCGTGGGCTTGGCATCTCCAGTCAGAGGACCTACTATTGCCCAAGAGTCAGTGTGTCTAACACTAATCATCTTATTCCCCCAAACCACTTTTTTTCCTATTTTCAAGTTCTGCCATGATGTCTTTTACCTTCAGGAGATCTTTTACTCTGCCTTTCGCATGGGCTTCAAAGCCTGTAAGTTGGCAAAATCCTGTTAATTCTCCCTGCACTGCTCCTACCTTTCAGGCGGCTGTTTTTAAAGCCACTTCCCCCTGGTTCAGGCCCCGTCTCCTCACACCTAGACATGCGAACAGCTTCCTCCTAGTCTTCCCTCTGCCACTGCAACACCGCTGTTACATTTCTTATACACAGTCCTGAGTATAACACCCCCCGCTCAAAAGCCTCCAGTACATTTCCATTACTTCTCATTGGCTCTAGATGCTTCACTTTACTCTTCATGTTCTGTGATTAACTCATATATTTATATTCTATCTCATTTCAGGAAGAATTTGTGGAAGCTTACAGAAAACAATATAATCAAACAGTAAAATGCAAATCATAAATAATGAAAATCAAGACCAAGAACAATATAAGTTAGAGTAGATGAAAACTAGAGTAAGGGCAGACATCATAAAATCCTACACAGTATCTACTATTGAGCCATAAATTTGGCCTGAGCTTTTAGGTAGTCAAACCGAAACAGAAAATAGTTCAATAATATTCATTTTTAGGGAGCAGAATATAATTTTTCCTTAGGGTAAAAAGTTATTTTGTATACTTATCTCTAACTTTAAAAAAATTGTTGATGGTGGCGGGGGGAGACAGAGAGAGAGAGAGAGAGAATGAATGTTCCTATCTACCTGCTCATTCTCCAAATGCCCTCAACAGCTGGGTTTGGGCCAGGATGAAGCTAGGAGCTGGGAACTCAATCCAGGTCTCTCAAGTATGTGACAGGGACCCAAGTACTTGAGCCATCACCGCTGCCTCCTAGGGTCTACACTGGCAGGAAGCTGGAGTTGAGAGCTGAAGGTGGGCATCAAACCCAGGTACTCCAATAAATGATGCAAGAATCTTAACAGGTGTCTCACTAGCAGGTCAAACACTCACCCCCACACTTACCTCTGAGAATACTTTCTTAGGCCAGGTGCTGTGGTGTAGCAGGTTAAGCTGCCGCCAGCAGCACTGGCATCCCATATGGACACTGGTTCGAGTCCCAGCTGCTCCACTTCCAACCCAGCTCCATGCTAATGCAACTGGGAGAGCAGCAGAGGGTGGCCCAAGTGCTTGGGCCCCTGCACCCCCATGGGAGACCAATGCCTGAGGAGCAACAGCGGCAACCTTTGGCACTGCATCAATGAGCATGCCTGCGGGCTTCGGCACTCCTGCTCCCTATAGTCTTCCCACCAGCTTCAGTGGCAGTTTCCAGCAACCTGCCTTCCCAGCCCAAGCAACTTTCCCTCAACAGACAGCTTTTTCTCAACAGCCCAATGGTGCAGGGTTTGCAGCTTTTGGACAAACAAAGCCAGTGGTAACCCCTTTTGGTCAAGTTGTAGCTGCTGGAGTATCTAGTAATCCTTTTATGACTGGTGCGCCAACAGGACAGTTTCCAACAGGAAGCTCATCAACCAATCCTTTCTTATAGCCTTATATAGACACTTTACTGGAACGAACTTTTATGTGGTCGTATTACATCTCTCCGCCTCTTGCACTGTTGTCTTGTTTCACTGATCTTAGCTTTAAACACAAGAGAAGTCTTTAAAAAGCCTGCATTGTGTATTAAACACCAGGTAATATGTGCAAAACAGAGGGCTCCAGTAACAACTTTTAACCTGTTGAATTGGCAGAAAGAGATAGCGGTATCATGTATATTAAAAATTGGCTAATGTTAAGTTATTGCAGATACCACATTCATTATGCTGCAGTACTGTACATATTTTTCTTAGAAATTAGCTATTTGTGCATATCAGTATTTGTAACTTTAACACATTATGTGAGAAACGTTACTGGGGAAATAGATCAGCCACTTTTAAGGTGCTGTCAGCTCAGTTCCAGAGTTATGGCTATTTGGGGAGTGAAGCAACAGGTGAAAGACCTCTCTCTCTATCTGTAACTCTGCCTTTAAAAATACATTTAAAAGCAAAAAGTACTTTCTCCTGTGGCCCTTCAAATGAGGACACACAAAGATAAGATTTTCTACAGTATTTTTAGAGCAAACACAGTACTAGGCTTTTCTCTTTATAAAAGATGTATTTATTTATTTGAACAGCAGCGACACAAAGAGAGAGAGAGAATCTTCTATCTACTGGTTCAATCCCCAAATGGCCATAACAGCCAGGTCTCTGCCAAGCAGAAGCCAGGTGCTGGGAACTCCATGCAGGTCACCCACGTGGCTGGCAAGAACTCAAGGACTTGGACCATCATCCACTGCTTCCCAGGCCCATTAGCAGGGGGCTGGATCTGAAGCGGAGTCCCTGGGAGTTGAACTGGCACTGCAATAGGGGATGTGGGCATCCCAAATGGCAGTGTAACCCACTGTGCCACAGCAACCCAAATACTAGTTTTATAAGATTATTTTTAAAATGTCCCTCACTGAAAGCTAAAAACAAACAAACCCCAGTATCTAAAGTTCCAGACTATGTGCCGAACATGTTGGAGCAAGAATATTCATGATTCTCCCTACCAAGGAGAAAGAGAGAAGAGGCCCCGACAAAAGCAAGGCTGGGCTTAGTCTTCCAAGGGTCTCAGAGCCCCACAGGGAACGCAGTGAGTTCTGTCGTCTCAGTGGATCCAGGCGACACACAAGAGCTCTTTTCTCCCTCACATGTTGTCACACGTGTCCCCCTTACGCGGTGACCAGGACTTGCTAGTTACAGAATCCAAGGCTCCAATTTTTTTTTTTAACTCAGCCTCAGGCTCTGTGCGTATTTTTTTTCATAGTTTCCTAGTAATTCATATAACTACAGGCGTTGGCTCAAAGGCACTTTTCTTACTTATTAACAGGTGTATTTTTCTAGGAAATGATCAGCTGTTTGGAGGCTCAAGAGGATAGCAGGAACGCTGTCCTATGACATGGTGCACTTCACTTGCAGGCACTGAACATACTGGGTACGAATGTAGTCAGCTCCTTCCCTCAACTTAGACAGGTAAGCACTGGCCAGACAAGACACTTGCAAATCCTAGATCTAAAACGAGCATGAGGAATAGCAAGTTTGGGCGTCACGCAAGTGATACAGCAATACTCCAAGTGAATAATGGCTATGGATATGTGACCATGTACCTAGGACCGAATGCTATGGGGCATAAAAAATACTCACAATGGAGATTCCATCCAAGGCTTTCAGTTCCGGAAGGTGAAATACTACAAACAACCGGTAGTTTTCTTGATTCCAAACAATAATATTTCCATAGATGTCTAGAATGACCAAGTTGTATAAACCCTAGGTAATAAAATTCCATACTTTTATTTATACATATACCACGTTCCAGAATTTTTTTTCCTGCAAGAGTTCAGCACCCTTGAATTTAAGAGTGTTGTGAAGAGCACTCTAAATGCAAGTGGGCCTTTCAGACTACTGCAGTATAACTGCGTGCAATATTTCCATGGACTGTGTGTGTATGACCAGTATCAGTGGTAACGTCTTACTGGGAACTCTGACATGTGTCAGACACTATGTTTGTTTATGGGCTACTGGCTTATTAAATGGTGCATATGGATGTGTGTATACAGATACAAGAGGAACGAGGAGACACTGCCATTTGAAAAGGGATGAAACTGACACGCTTCTGCCTTCTAGGGGAGAGAGTGGAGTTCAACTTAAGAGAAAATGTACGCTGTTATTAAAGCGAACATGGTGATGTGCCGGTCTTGAGGGAAGGCTCTGAGCAAGTGTGGACAGGAGAGGATGAGGCAGGAGGAAAGAGGGAAACTTCTCTTGTTTTGCTACTGACGTTGCCACTGGTTAGGTTGCCTCTGTGGCTTTAGAGGCAGTAATCCTGTTTGGGGATAAGATGGGGAGAAGCCTGAGTGTGAAGAAAGGAAACACATACACATATGGGAGGGCAGTAGAGAAAAGTCCTAGCTATATTGGATCCACCAAAGGAGAGGCCAGTATAAGATGGTGCTAGGGCCGGCGCCTTGGCTCACTAGGCTAATCCTCTGCCAGACCAGGAGGAAGCACCTGGGTCCTGGCTTTGGATCAGCGCAGCGCGCTGGCTGCAACACACCAGCCAAAGCGGCCATTTGCGGGGGTGAACCAACAGAAGGAAGACCTTTCTCTCTGTCTGTCTCTCTCTCTCTCACTGTCTAACTGCCTGTCAAAAGAAAAGAAAAGAAAAAAAAGATGGTGCTAGGAAGTGGCCACCGATCTACAGACACAACGAAGTCACACGTGACATCTGAAGTGCGTTCCTGCTCTGTGCTCCAGAAACCCTCCATTTTGTCCAGACCTTTAGTAAAATCTTGTTACACAGTGGCCTTGAACCAGAGGTCTCTTTAGAGAATTAAAGAAAGCAAATTTAAGCAGAGGTGACCCAAGAGAGGGGGAGGCACTGGTTAGGGACAGTGAGAGATTATCAAGAATCATGTTGAGAAGAGGAGATTATTAAAGAACCCTGCCCCACAGCCAGGCTAGGGACTCCCTGGCTATACTGAAGTAGCTGCTACTTAGGAGGAATGGGTTTAGGCTGAGTATTTTAAAAATGTTAGCCCATGAGGTTGACAAATCGAGAACATTATGGTAACACATACGTAGGGCTGTAAGTACACATAAGTTAAATACAAATGCATTTTAATAGGCCTCATTCTTATTCTTCTTTATATTTTTCTACATTTTTCAAATTCTGCACACTGAACATGTGTTACTTTCACAGTATAAACAACAACAATTTTATAAGACCAAGAAGTGACTACCCTAGAAGGTCACCTTTAGATTGTAGATTTCCTGATTGAGAGCAATGTAGTTATTGCTGATATACAATTCGATCAGAGTAAAAATTTTTTGTAAGCCACTCAGCGATGTGATTCTGTTGTTCTCAAGAGAGAGAGAGTGAAGATGGAGCATGTTATCGAAAGCATGCTTTTCCAAACCAGTCAGGAGATTATTGTTTATGCTGAGACGGGTTAACTTAGTCAGCTTGGAAATGCCTAGAAAAACAAGCAAATTCAAGAAAAGATTCAAACAGCACTGGAAAGTTAGCTCAAAAACAATCTGCTGATCATTTTACTACTACTCTTTTTCCAAGATCAAATGTCTTTAGGTTCTACAATATTTGCCATCCATGTTTTTCCTCTGTTTCAGGAGCACACATGTCCCCTATCAACCACAGGGTGCACACTGGGGCTGCATCGCACTCAGTGGGGTGAGCTGCCTCCCATGACGCCTGCATCCCACACGAGGGATGTTCAAGTCCTGGATGCCCCCTTCCAATCCAGCTCCCTGCTAACGTGCCTGGGAAGACAGCAGAGGATGGCTCGAGTGCTCGGGCCCCTGCCACCCGTATGGGAGACCTGGATGGAGTGTCAGACTCCTGGCTTCTATCCGGTCCAGCTTTGGCCTTTGTGGCCTTTAGGGGAATGAACTAGTGGATGGAAGACCTCTGTCCCTCCCTCTCTCTGTAACTCTGCCTTTCAAATAAATAATAAAAATAAAAATAAATAATAAAAATATTTATTTTTTAAAGATTTATTTATTAATTATTTGAAAGGCAGAGTTACACACAGGGCGAGGGAGAGGCAGAGAGAGAGAGAGAGGTCTTCTATCCGCTAGGTCACTCCCCAATTGACCACAACAGCCAGAGCTGCGTCGATCTGAAGCCAGGAGCCAGGAGCCTCCTCTAGGTCTCCCATGCAGGTGCAGGAGCCCAAGGACTTGGGCCATCTTCTACTGCTTTCCCAGGCCATAGCAGAGAACTGGATCAGAAGTGGAACAGCCAGGACTTGAACCAGTGCCCATATGGGATGCCAGCACTGCAGGCAGCGGCTTTACCCACTACACCACAGTGCTGGCCCCATAAGTAGATTTTTTTTTAATGGTTCACACTTGTGGATATTCCTTTTTAATTCCTAGGAGTTATGTATCCCTTTGAGTAGAAGGAGATGGAGAATAGAGGAAGTTGCTGGCAAGTCACGGAAGGCTTCTTCCAGCTTCTTCCCAGGTGCAGAGCACTAACTGAGGCCAAGAATAACATAAAGCTGAAGTGATTCAGAAACTACTTAACCTCACATGTTCCAGACATGCCCTCTGATCTCCTTATTTTTAGCCACAGTTAAGCATAAACCTAAATGAAGGCTACAGCAAGGTTGGAAGGGGGAGGGGGAAAAGTCCATTTTATTCTCTCCAGCCCAGAACGATATGTTTTAATATAGATATTTAAAAATAATAAATGGCTGGCACCGCGGCTCACTAGGCTAATCCTCCGCCTGCGGTGCCAGCACACCGGGTTCTAGTCCCAGTTGCGGCGCCGGTTCTGTCCCGCTTGCTCCTCTTCCAGTTCAGCTCTCTGCTGTGGCCCCAGGAAGGCAGTGGAGGATGGCCCAAGTGCTTGGGCCCTGCACCCTCATGGGAGACCAGGAGGAGGTGCCTGACTCCTGGCTTCAGGTCGGCACAACGCACCAGCCGTGGCAGCCATTTGTGGGGTGAACCAACAGAAGGAAGACCTTTCTCTCTGTCTCTCTCTCTCACTGTCTAACTCTGCCTGTCAAAAAAAATAAATAAAATAAATAAAAAATAAAAATAATAAGTAAAATATTGGTCTCCTATTAATCAACAGACAGTACTAATGTTGCTTAATTGAGCTTTTATGGGGATCCACACTTGTTACAGCACACTAGTATACAGTATATTTGATTTTCAACCTCCAGGGAACATGATTTGTTGAAGTCTTCATATTTCCAAATATAATCCTAATTCTGCATTTGGCAAATGGATTGGGCTGTCTTACCTTCTTCTGAAGCTTACCTCCAGAGCAGGCCTTTAGCCCAGTAGTTAAGATGTCCTCGTCCCATACTAGAGCCCTTGGGTTCATTTCCCAGCCCTAGCCCCTGACTCTAGCTTCCTGCCAGTGCAGACCATAGAAGGCAGCGGGGATGACTCAAGTGATTGGGTTCCTACTACCCACATGGAAGGCCTGGATTGAGTTCCCAGATCCCAGCTCCTAGCTCTGGCCCTGGCCCCTCTCTGGTTGTTGTGGTCACTTGAGGAGTGAATGGGAGCTCTCTCCCTCTCTGCTTTCTCTAATAAAAACAGTAACAAAAACATTAATAAAGAATATCTCATCCATTCCTGTATTCAGCCTTACAGATATGAATGACTACCTCATTTGTATGTACTAGGCTTGGTTATAGATGGCTGACACCAGCATGGAGGAGAGAGAAGGCTTGCTGGTCTCATTAGATAGGTAGTCACAAATTCCACTTGTAGGTCTTTAAAACACTCTGCTCCAAACCTTCTTGGACCCTCTCTGGACATTGTCCTCTCCTGTCCTCAGGGCAGACATCTGGCTTACTGATTAAGAGGCCAGCATCCTACATCGGATGGGTTCAATTCCCAGCTCTGGCTCCTGAATCTAGTCTCCTGCCCATGCAGACCCTGGGAGGCAGTGGTGATGGCCCAATAACTGTGTTCCAGCCACTCACTCATGTGGGATACCCAGACTGAGTCCCCATCTCCGTTTTGGTCCAGGGAAGGAGGCTACTGTAGGCAACTGAGGAGTGAACCAGCAGCTGTGAGTGCTCTATCCCACCCCTCTTCCCTCCCTCCAATGAAGGGAAAACACAGTTCCATCCTCAGTGCACCCTTTGCTTTTCTTATGTAGACATTCATATTTCGAGAGGTCAGAGTTCTCGGGTAGCTTACCCTCTATCTTTGAGATGCAGTTCCCATCTAATATGAGCTCTTCCAAGTTAATGCAGGATTCCAATCCCTCCATTTTAGTGAGATTATTGTCGCTGAACGATGCCCACTTCAAATTCTCTAATTTTTCTAAATTTGTGATTTCAAAGAGATGCTGTCCATCTAAATTTAAGGCAGTTATCTAAAGAATAATTCACATTATATGTTACTTCTGAATCCTGTAAATAAATTCAATGTTATAAGATAAAAAAAAAAGGCTAGGAAGATAACTCAAATGCTGTAAGTAGATGTCAAAGAATTCCTTCAGGAATTAAAGCATCATGAAGCTCTTAGTTTATAAAAAAGTAAAACCTGACTGGACTGGAACTCCACGAGGGACTCTTATGGTATTATGGCACCGTGATGTGCCAACCAGATTCCACTGCAGTGATGTACTTGTCCCAGCTGCTGGGACCATGGCTGGCAGAGAGCCCGCAGCTGTCATCCCTTTAGGGTCAGCCTCTGCTGCAGACAGCTGCCTTACCCAAGGTCACACGGCTTCCCAGGTTGGCCCACAGCCAGTGATGGGCAGCTATAAAGGCCTGGCCATCTCAGCTCAACTTGGAACAAGTTTAGAGGGCCATTCTAATTCTGGAACTCCCTGTGAATTCATCCGAGGCTGGCACTGGACCTTCATCACAGCTCAATCTCAGTATACATCCCACAGCAAACATAATGCCACTGACATGGCCCATTGTCAAGGGCTCCTCCTAGCCCAGTTTCTACCTTTGGCACCTTCGGCAGTGAGAAGCTGCTGGACACCTGCTCTTTTATCCTTGGCTGACTTCTGTCTCATTAACCTATCCCTTGCCAGGCTTCCTTATCCCTTCCCTCCCCCATTTTGGCATGATCTCTGGTTCTGAGCTGTAATCCCTGCTCGCATTGGTGCCACAGTGTCGGAATCCCCCCTTCAGTTTGCAGGATGCCCTTATCCTAGATCTCCACGTCTGTGATGACAACTGAGGCCTGGCCCCCAGGACATGCCTACCCACAACTTGGCCTTGCTATTTTTTTAAAATTGTTTGGAATGTGGTAGATTTATTACAATTTTTCTAATAATAACATTATCCTATGTGTTATATACATGTTATATATTAAATATGTTATAATATCATTATTTTTAATAATAATTTAAGTAATATTTTCAAATTTAATGAGGTATAATTGACAATTTAAAATTATATATATTTAAGGTATACAATTTGATTTGAGATACAGATGTGTATATATATACACACACACACATAATGTGAATTAAATACTGCATGATCTTAATTATATGTGGAATTTAAAACAGACTTACAGAATAGAGAGTACAATGGTGTTTCCAGGGGCTGGGGGCAGAGGAGAAATGGGGAGATGTTGGCCAAGGGGTGTGAAGTTTCAGTCCTGCAGATAAGTTCCAGATATCTAACATGCAACACTATGACTAACGCTTCCAACATGACATTGTACACTCAATACTTGCTAAGAGGGTAGGTCTTTATGTTTCCTCATTTTATTTGAACTTGCCTCTTCTGGTTTTCTGTGCCTTACCCTTTATGACACATATTCAAAGGCTGATTAGAAAAATGAATTTCAATTACATTTTTATATTAGGTTTAGAAATTAGCCTTTACCTTCAAGTACCAGTTTCCACTCAGATGTACATGTGGTCCCACCTTTGAGATCTGTGTCAGAATCTTTGCAGAAGGCCATATGGTAAGTACTCGTGGTCTTTCCTCTTTAGTACTACAATGTCGTAAAACAGACAGCTAAAAAAATAAAAAACACATGATGAGTAAATGAAGTTACATAGATTTATTTCTATACAGTTAGAAGGAATTGTTTTCTAAGGGAGATAAATGGCTCAATAAAGGATTTTAAAATCTGACATTTCATTTATCTTGAGCTACTTATAATACCAGGAGATATTTTCAGTTATTCATTTTATGGTTTTAGCAAATATTGACCCATTACAAGAAAATGCTTGTAAGACTGTGAATGGATTACTACAATACAAACACCCACAAAATCCACCCATGAAACCAACATAAGAGCCAGCATATTACTAATACCCTCCAAGCTCCCTGTGTGCCTCATCCTAAGCCTTTACTTCTTCCCTTTGGAAGTGATCACCATCTCAAATATTTGTCTAACATTCATTTGCTTTTCTTTTCTCAAAGAAACTTTTTATTTAAGGATACAAACTTCTTAAGTACAACTTTAAGAATATAGTGATTCTGGGCCGGCGCCGTGGTTCAACTGGCTAATCCTCCGCCTTGCGGCGCCGGCACACCGGGTTCTAGTCCCGGTCGGGGCACCGGATTCTGTCCCGGTTGCCCCTCTTCCAGGCCAGCTCTCTGCTGTGGCCCCGGAGTGCAGTGGAGGATGGCCCAGGTGCTTGGGCCCTGCACCCCATGGGAGACCAGGAAAAGCACCTAGCACCTGGCTCCTGCCATCAGATCAGCGCGGTGCACCGGCCGCAGCACGTCGGCCGCAGCGCGCCGACCGCGGCGGCCATTGGAGGGTGAACCAACGGCAAAGGAAGACCTTTCTCTCTTCTCTCTGTCTCTCTCTCCCACTGTCCACTCTGCCTGTCTAAAAATAATAATAATAATAATAAAAAAGAATATAGTGATTCTTCCCACCATACCTGCCCTCCCACCTACACTCCCACCCCTCCTCCTTCCCCCTCAACCCTTCCCAGTCCCATTCTCCATTAAGATTTATTTTCAATGAACTGTGTACACAGAAGAACAACTCTATACTAAGTAAAGATTTCAACAATTTGCACACACAAAAAACTGAGAACAAGTTTTACAGTTAACTCCCTTATTCAACTCATTGAGGACAGAGGTCCTGCATGGGAAATTAGTGCACAGTGACTCCTGTTGTTAATTAAACAATTAACACTCTTATGTATTACATAAGTGACCACCTGAGGCTCTTGACATAAGCTGACTAGGCTATGGAAACCTTTTGAGTCCACAAACTCCATCAGTATTTACACAAGTTCATAAGCAAAGTAGAAGTTCTCTCCTCCCCTCAGGGAAAAGTCATCCTTCTTTGAAGGCCAATTCTTTCTGCTGGGGTCTCAACTCATAGAGATCCTTCATGTAGAACATTTTTTGCCAGTATGTCTTGGCTTTCCATGCCTGAAACGCCCTCATGGGCTTTTCAGCCAGACCAGGAAGACTTAAGAGCTTATTCTGAGGTCAGAGAGCTACTTAAAGTGATTGTCATTCTATGAGTCTGCTGTGTGGGCTGCTTCCCATGTTGGAACATTCTCTCCTTTTTAATTCTATCTATTGTTATTACCTGACACTTGATCCTATTTATATGATCACATTAAGAATCCTATCTGTATGTTAAGTTTAACATTTAACATTATCACTTAAACACTTAAGATGGCATTTTTACCATCCAGCTTAATGGGATTTGGCAAGTTTTTAAATTGCACCCTTAGAAGCAACTCTGTAGGCATGTATGTAGAACTATAAAGCTTTAGAGTTACAAATTTCCTCCTCCCTCTCTTATTCTCCCTCTTATTTTTTAATGAGATCCATCCTCAATTGACTTTTACACATATGATTAACTCTATGTTAAGTAAAGAGTTCAACAAATATTATGAAGAAGAAAAAAAAAAACTGTTCCTCAACAGTCAAGACAAGGGCCACTCAAGTCATCCCTAATTGAAGTGTCAATTTCAATTCTACAAATTTTGCTTTAGGTGCTCTGTTAGTTCTCACAGATCAGGGAGAACATATGGTATTTGTCCCTTTGGGACTGGCTTATTTCACTAAGTATGATGTTTTCCAGATTCATCCATTTTGTTGCAAATGACCGGATTTCATTTTTTTTTTACTGCTGTGTAGTATTCGATAGTGTACATATCCCATAATTTCTTCATCCAGTCTTTGATGGCATTTAGGATGAATTCATGTCCTAGCTATTGTGATTTAAGCTGAAATAAACATGGAGTGCAGATAACTCTTTTACTTATTGATTTCATTTCCCTTGGGTAAATTCCCAGGAGTGGGATGGCTGGGTCATATGGTAGGTCTATATTCTGCTTTCTGAGGTTTCTTCATACGGTCTTCTATAGTGGCTTTACCAGTTTACATTCTCACCAACATTAGATTAGGGTACCTTTTCCCCTACATCTTTGCCAACATTTGTTGTTGTTGATTTCTGTATGAAAGCCATCCTAACTGAGGTGAGGTGAAACCTCATTGTGTGTGTTTTTTTTTAAAGATTTATTTATTTACTTGAGTAACACAAAGAAAGGAGAGAGAAAGAAAGAGAGAGAGAGAGAGAGAAAGGAAGAGAGAGAGAGAGACAAAGAGAGGTCTTCCATCAACTGGGTCACTCCCCAATTAGCCACAACGGCCAGAGCTGTGCTGATCAGAAGCCAGGAGCTAGGAACTTCTTCCAGGTCTCCCACACTGGTGCAGGGGCCCAAGAACTTGGGCCATCTCCCACTGCTTTCTCAGGCCATACAGCTCTCTGTAGTAATTTCTGATGTTTCTTTTTATTTCCTTTTTCATCTCTAATTTTATTGATTTGGGTCTTCTCTCTCCCTTTTTTAGTTAGTTGGGCCAATGGTGTGTCAATCTTGGTTATTTTTTCAAAACACCAGCTCTCTGTTTTGCTGATCATTTTAAATTTTTTTGTTCAATTTTGTTAATTTCTTCTCTAATTTTAATTATTTCTATTCTCCTATTAGTTTTGGGTTTGGTTTGCTGTTGTTTTTCTAGATACTTGAGATGCATTGATGACTCATTTATTTGGTGCCTTTCCAATTTCTTGATGTAGGCATCAATTGCAATAGATTTTCCTCTTAACACTGCTTTTGCTGTATCCCATAAGTTTTGATATGTTGTACTGTCATCTACATTTGTTTCCAGAAACTTTTTGATTTCTCTTTTGACTTCTTCTATGACCCTCTGTTCATTCGGGAGCATGTTGTTCAGTCTCCATGTGTTTGATTTCCAGCTTCATTCCATTGTGATTCGAGAACATGCATGGTATGACTTTGATTTTTTTGAATTTGCTGAGACTTGCTTTATGGCCTAGCATGTGGTCAATCCTAGAGAACGTTCCATGCATTGCTGAGAAGAATCTGTATTCTGCAACTATAGGATGAAAAGTTCTGTAGAGAGCTGTTAGATCCATTTGGTCTACAGTGTTGATTAAATCTGCTGTTTCCTTGCTGATTTTCTGTCTGGCTGATTTTCCATTGCTGAAAGTGGGGTATTGAAATCCCCCATTACTATTGTATTTGAGTCTATGTCTCCTTTCAGATCACTTAACATTTCTTTTAAATAGCCAGGTGCTTTGTAAGGTGTATATGCATTTATAGTAGTTGTATCTTCCTGATGAATTAACCCCTTAATTATCACATAGTGTCCTTCTATGTCTCTTTTAACAATTTTTGTGTTAAAGTCTATTTTGTCTAATATTAGGATGGCTACACCAGCTTTTTTTTTTTCTGTTAACATGGAATATCTTTTTCCATCCTTTCACTTTCAGTCTGTGTGCATCTTTGTTGGTGAGATGTGTTTCTTGTAGGCAACAAATAGATGGATTTTGTTTTTTAATCCATTCAGCTAGTCTGTGTCTTTTAACTGGAGAGTTGAGGCCACTTACATTCAAGGTGACATTCAAAGTAACGACTTTGCCCTGCCATTTTTACATAAATATTCCTATTTTTTACTTTGGATTTTTTTGTACTTTTATTGAGAGATTTTTCTTCCTTTAACTTCTTTCGTGGTGATGACTATGTCTCTGTGTTTCTATGTGTAGCACATCCTTAAGCATCTTCTGCAGGAATGGGTGGGTGGTAACAAATTCTTTCAATTTCTGTTTGTTATGGAAGGTTTTTATTTCACTTTCATTCATAAATGAGAGTTTTGCAGGATATAGTATTCTGGACTGACATTTTTTTTTTCTATTAAGACTTGGAATATATCTCACCATCCTCTCCTAGCCTGTAAGGTTTCTCTGATGAGAAGTCTGCTGTGAGTCCAATTGGAGATCCTCTAAAAGTAATCTGGCATTTCTCTTGTGCACAATTTAAAATCTTTTTATGCTTTACTGTGGAGAATTTGATTACAATGTGTCATGGTGAACATCTTTTCTGGTCATGTCTATTAGGGGTTCTATATGTTTTCTGTACTTGGATGTCCCTTTCTCTCTCTAAATTAGGGAAGTTTTCCATTATAATTTCACTAAAAAGGCCTTCTAATCCTTTCTCTCTTTCCAGGCCTTCAGGAACTCTTCGAATCCATATGTTGGGTTATTTGATAGTATCCTGTAGATTATCAACAGTGTTTTTTAGTTTTCTAATTACTTCTTGTTGTTTTTGGTTTACTGTATAATTCCCTATGCTCTGTCTTCTAAGCCAGATAGTCTTTCTTCTGTTTCACCGATTTTATTGTTAAAGCTTTCCATTGCTTTTTTTTAAAATTTGTTCTATTGAATCCTTCATTTCATTTTGATTTCTCTTTAAGATCTCAATTTTGTGGGAGAAATTTTCTTTCATGTCATGTATGGATTTCAGTAGTTCATGCATTTGCTTCTTTCTTGAATTAGTGTGCTTGTTATTCAGCATTTGTGGAGACACTCATTGGTTTCTCCTTTGTTTTTTCACTGTGGCTGCTTTTATCTTTGTACTATGCTTCTGTAGATTCATGGACTATCTGCTTTCTGTGATTATCTAGAGGTGTGTGGTAGGTGTGGCCAGGGAGCTCTGTTCAGTCTTCCAGGGTAAAGGGCATGTATAAGGTGACACACCCAGAGTTGGCATGGTAAATCTCTTTCTCAGATTTTATTTTTTTAAATCAGAGATCAGAGTAGAGGTTTATTATGCTCAGCTGAGCTCCTCTCCTCAATGGAGACCAGGGCCCAAGGGCTAGCCCTGGTGGGTATATTTGTCTGCTCTGTGTAGTCCTCACTGTAAGTTCAGATTCCCAGCAATGCCCCTTACCAGGTAACCAGGGAGCCCAGAGCATGTGGAGTCTCCCACAGTGACTGCCCAAAATCCCAACCACACCATGAGCCCTCACACACAGTTTTCATAGCCCTGGCACACAAGCCTCCCACAGTCATGAGTACCCAGCTCCCTGTTAGTTCTCTCCACCAGAGTCAGGACTCTCAACTCAGCTGGTTGCTGGGTGCAGACATGAGCTGGTGCAGCTGTTATGTATGCCCAAAATGGTGCCCACTCTATTGGCTTGTTTCAGGATGCTTTTGAAAGGTGATTGGAGAAAGAGAGAAATGTGCCCCTCTTTTTTTTTTTTTCTTTCTCCTTTTAGTTTGGCAGGTATATGATCCCCCAAGGGCTCCAAGCTGGGTTTCCTTTAGGCTCTTCCTGCAGCTTTATCACCAGTGGATTGGGCTACTGCAGGCTGGTCTCACCTCACTCTCCAGTGCTGGTGTGGAAGTTCTCGGCTGCTGGGGTCTTGAGTTTTGGGCATCCATGACCTCCAGGTAGGTTCACTGTATCCCTCTAATTTGCATGGAGTTTCCTCTGCTGTTTTCTCCCTAACTATTCCCTGAGACTGCACTCTCTCCACTTTTTTTAAAAAGCATCTTCTAGACTAGAGCAGTAAGCTCCCTCCCCACTCCACCTCTTCATTTGCTTTTTTATAGTCTTACATTGTGCCCATAACACAGTATGTCATTTAGTCTCACACATATGTAACAAACTGAATAATCTGTACATATTCTTCTATTATTTGTTTTGTTCAACATCCCATTCTTGAGATTCTTTACGCTTCTGTAGGCAGCTGTAGTTCATTTATATTTCATTGTTGACTAGTATTCCCTCAGTGACTCCTATCAATAACCACTAGGGTTTTCTCAGTATTGGCTATTGTAAACAATGATGTGACAAATATTCTTCTTCATGTCTCCTGATATATACATTCAAGAGCTTTTTAAAAATATAAGTAAAATTGCTGGGTTTTCAGATACATACAATGATATATATATATATATATATATATATATATATATGCACACACATGTGACAGCACCAAATTGTTTTCACTTTCTGGCTAAAATTTGGTATTTTCAGGTTTCAAAATGTCTGTGCATCAGTAAAAATGGCAAAAATTGTGTGTGTCATTGTGATTTTAATATTTATTTTCTTGAATACTGATGTGGCAAAGCATCTTTTCCTAGGTTAACGAGCTGTTTTGACTTCCTCTCCAGTGAAATGTCTGTTCAAATATTTTCTTTGTTTTTCTGTTTGATTGGCAGTCTTATTTCTTATATATTCTGGATATGTAAAGAATATTTTCAATCAGTTGTACTGAAAAATTCCCTTTCCAGTACATAGCTTGTCTTCTTTACTTTTTTCCTTTTTAAATGTTTATTTATTTGAAAGGCAGTTACAGAGAGTGAGCGAGTGAGAGAGATACTATTTTTCACTCACTGATTCATTCCCCCGATTGCCACAGTGGCCAGGGCTGGGCCAGACTGAAAGCAGGAGCTTGGAACTCCATCTAGGTCTCCCATGTTGGGCCATCTTCTGCTGCTTTCCCAGGCATATTAGCAGAGAGCTGGATCTGAAGCGGAGCAGACAGAACTCAAACCAGTGCTCATATGGGATGCCAGTATCACAGGCAGTGACTTAACCAACTAAGCCACAATGCCAGTTCCATCGTTTTACTTTCTTTGCGGTATCATTTGGGGAAAATGTATTTAATGCACACAATCCAACCTTTTATGGCTTATGCTCTTTGTTTATTGACTAATAAATTCTTTCTTAGCTCAAGGTCATAATGATAACCTCTGATTTTTCTTCCAAAACATTTTTAGCTTTGCCTTTTACTGTGAAGTCTATAAGTACTTGTTGCTGCACCTTTTATTGAGCGGTGTCCCAATAAGCGAAGACAGCTCTCTTACTTATCTCTTTTCCGCAGATGCGTGGATCTGTATCAGCTCTTCATTTTGTTCCATTGGTTTATTTGCCTAACTCTGTGCCATTGTTACAATGTCTTGAAGGATTTTAGTAGACTTTGATTTCTGGTAGCGTAAAATCCTAATCTTTCTTTAGGAGTGTTATAATTTTATCAACAAAGTTTTCTTTCCTTCACTTTCAGTAGGCCCAAATTTAAATAATATTGTTTAAGAAATTAATATTGAAATATCCCACCGAAAAGTGGTAGCTAAATAACTAGAATGGAGATCATTTAGGGTGTTGAAGCTACTTCGACTAAAGTATAGCATTTCCCTTCCCTCCATCTTACCAGGATTTGTTCTCAGCCAGACACATAACAATGTCAATACTAACTTGACAATTCACTGAATGCTTTCTCCAGCCTTTTAGGCTTTCCTTAGTCTCAGGAAGTTGCTTACTTTCATGTAGGCCTTAGAAAGGACTCTGGTGACTAGGAAAAAAAAGTTGCCCTAGAGGTATTTTTAAATAGTGTTGAAGGATATATTAAGGGAATTCAGACAGTGAAATGGGCTATATTTAAACAGAAAAAAAATCAAGTGGCATAACTGCGATATATTAATTTTTTATTAGGATACTAAGAGGGAGTACAAACCTTAGTGAAAGAAAATGAGTATGGGAAATATTATTTATGTGTCTAAATGGCACAATAAATACTAAATAGTAAAATCCAACCTGAGTTATCTTTGTTTTGGCAATAAATTTCACAGCAGCTCTTGCTTCTTCTTGAGTAACGAGGACTCCATCCAAATGCGTAAGAGTCTTTAACCTGCCAATAACACTCAGCCGCAATGTGTTTCGCTTGGGAAAAATAGCAAAAAGTTAATTGCCACAGGACATTCCACATGTTATGGCACGGAAAAGACTGCTTATTCATTGCTTTCCAT
The DNA here is from genome assembly GCA_949820135.1 of Sylvilagus floridanus. Taxonomy (NCBI): domain Eukaryota; kingdom Metazoa; phylum Chordata; class Mammalia; order Lagomorpha; family Leporidae; genus Sylvilagus; species Sylvilagus floridanus. The sequence goes on along the minus strand of OX463228.1, from coordinate 14,181,204 downwards.
AAAATACAAAATTATGCATCGCCTAGTTGATTACATGCATCTAAAAGAGGCTTAACTTAATTCTTTAAATAATAGTTGAAATGAGATTATATTTAGGGATTGACGTTTTGTTTGAAGGTGGATGATTGTACCCAGTACCCAGAAGAGGGGAGGAAATCCCACAACCCTTTGAAAAGTGCTGGTGGTGAAAGATTTAGGATGACGACTGTTGCAGTGCTGTTCATCCAGATCAGCAGTGAGCACTGCCTCGCGTGGGACTCAGCGTGGCTCTGCGGCCCCTGGCGTGCAAGCTGGCACCAGGGAGACAGTGTACTGTGATCCCTGAGCAGTCTGCTTTGGCAGAAGGAAAATGTTCTTCAGTTTTACCAAGCAGAAAAGGAGAAACGCAGCCATGTAATTTTAGTGATGTGGTCAATTTAATACAAACAATAAATCTCATGCCCTTTTAAAATGCTGAACACACAGTCTTATATATCTTTTAAAAGCAAGGAAAGGTAATTTGAAATAATAAAATGGGGGTTTATTTTAAATATTTGGAGATATAGTTAACAAACTATATTCATTGAATATTGAAATTAGCATGAATTATGTTTTTGTGATGAGAAAAGATGTTTGAATAACAGAACATAAGACTTTAGAAAGTAGGTTGTTAGGAAAGATGACTTTTGGACTTAAAATAGAGAACAAATAGTGCAAATAATACAAGATGTAAAGTACAGCTGTAAACATGTTTCTCATCCACTGATCAGGACATATGAAAAATCGTGTTTCATTCCTGACAGCACACTTCTCTCACCGTATTACAGTATTCTTGGTGCCTGAGCCTATGTATAGTAGGGTTTTGGCACTAAGCTACATAAATTCTCTGGAGGTTTGTGAACTGGGAATTACATCAATCACCCTTAAAACAATAATGTTCTTAAACTATCACGTTATAAAAAAGAAAACATGAAATGATAGCCTTTTCTCACAGATACATTTAATTCATTTGATCACTACACTGAATTCAACTTTCAAAAGGCTTAAAGAAAGCCCAGAAAAAAAAAAAAAGACAGTTTGCTTAAGTCTGGCTACTTTTGAATAGGAACGCAGTCAGAAAATGATTTGGAAATAAGAATGTTTGCTTTTGTGTGAACACGTCCGTTGCATACCTTTTGCCATGGGTTATGTTGAATGTTAAGAGTGAGGAGGCCTGTGGTGTGTTTGCACAGCAGATTGATTTCATCGCCAGATTTCTTCAGTTGATTCCAGCTCAAGTCTAAGTGCTTCAGTTTCATCAGACCTCTAAAGCCCTCAAGAGTTATCACATGGTTATGGCTTGCATCCAGATACTCAAGGTTATACTGCAAGGCACACAAATAGAAGTGATGCTGAGAGAACCAGTTTGTGTTTACCCAGTTCTTCCCTCTATGCTTCTTTAAATACTTCCCAGAGCAGAACAAGGAAGAGATAAAGACAGTTTTCAGAAGACATTTTGCAGCATATTTTAAAAATAAAAATAATATTGCTACAGATTAAAGTGAACTTGGTATCTCCACAGTTTAATTTAAAAAAAAACTCTGAGGTCAGTGTGAAATTAATCACTCATTTATAAAGCACAGCCTGCACTGTTGGAATAGCACTCATTACAGTGGTTCGGGTTCTAAAAGTTGGAAGGCTCTGACCATCAAAACCTAAAAATATTTTGGGAAAGCAAATAGGTTTATTGATTTTTATTCTTATAATTATGTACAGTAAAACAAAACAAAACTACCATTTATTGTCCTTGTCATATCTTGACAAGAGGGATATTTGGTCATTAAAAAGTATGAAGGGAAGAAGCTTAAAAAGTACATTCTTCTACATAAAACCGATTTGTTTTGTAAATACTTACTACTTCAATTCCCACCCTGCCCCCCCCCCCCCCCAGGAGTTCTCGTGAAAACCTGCCCCACCTGTGACACTTGCCTAGCCCAGTGCTTGGCAACCACACACCACAGACAGATACCTGCCTTCCTGCCTTTGTCCCTTGAAAACAGAGATGGGATCTTCATTTTTGTATCCTCAGGATATACAACAGATTCTAGGAACTCAGGAAACATTCACTGAACAGTTTTCAGTTTTGCAAAGGGATTTTGTTCTAAAATTGCTTGTGTCTCAACTAAAAATTTTTTTCTTAATAGTACAGTACACTCCAAATTATAAAGATTAACACTCAAAGATTAACACTTTAAATTTTTTTAGGGATCCTGGTTCATTCTGTAAACACTGTCCTCCAGACACCAAGAACACCTCAACAACAGATTTCTCATTTGAAAAGGTAAGACAATGGAAATATTATTTCATTAAAAAATTAGGGTTGTAATCTAGATTAAGTTTGCAAATAGTTTTACATATTTGTAATTCCCTTGTCAATTTGGACGATGCTAGAGCTCTTTTCTGAGAAAAAAAAAATCAGTTCCTATGGCTTTCTCTTAGGAATTCTTTCCTGACAGTTGAGGTGACTGAATGATAGACATTCAGCTTCATATATTCCAATTTATGCTAGTGCGTGGTTTGTTTAAATTCTAAAAAGCTCTATAATAACTATTCAGGACACTCATTTCTGCCACTTATGAAGAAGCCTAGGCTTCCCACTGCGTAAACAAAGCCTTGGGTGTGTGTACTGATCCATAGGCCAGGCCAGGCCAGGATGATGAGCACCGTAAAAACAAGAGCTACTTCCTGCAAGCTAGCAGAACTAACTTAATTCTGGTATGAGAAGCACTCAAGAAGAGCATGCAACACTGCTCAAGTCTGATATATTAAAGAAATTCATGGTAAAAACAAGATACCCGAAGGAAAACTGCAGACTTGGAAAAACTTAGGGATTGTAAGTGAGTTATCAGATTAGAACATTACTTTATACAATACTGGGACAGGCATACTGAACAGTAAGCACACACAGACAAAGCCAATCACTGGAGATTAGACAGGCAGCGGCAGCATAGGTTTTCAATTTCTCTGAGTTCTCACGTAAAACACAATAGACAAAATCAAAATCCCACGGATAATGTTTATAATCAAACTGTAGGATGAGGTGGCCCAATAAACCCCAAAAGAAATAGGTAGGAAACACTCAACAGAATGAAGTACAGATAGAATGGGAGAAAACATCTACAAACTATGCATCTGATAAAGGGTTAATGTCCAGGATCTATAAAGAGCTTGAGAAACTCAACAACAACAAAACAAACAAGAAATGGACTAAGGATATGAACAAGCATTTTTCAAAGGATGAAACACAAATGGCCAGCAGACATATGCTCAGGATCACTAGCCATCAAGGAGATGTAAATAAAAACCACAATGAAGCTTCACCTAACCTCAGAATGGCTTTCATAAAAAAAAAAAAAAGTGCTGGTATGGATGTAGGGAAAAAGGTACCCTAACATACCATTGGGGGGAACATAAACTAGTACAACCATAATGGAAAACAGTTTGGAGAGTCCCAGAAATCTGAAAATAGGTCTACCAAATGACCCAGCCATCTCACTCCTGGGAACTTACCCAGAGAAAATGAAATCAGCATATGAGAGAGAGATCTGTATTTATTGCAGCTCAATTCACAATAGCTAAGATATGGAATCAACCCAGATGCCCATCAACTGATGACTGGATAAAGAAAATGAGGGGGCCAGTGTTGTGGCATAGCAGGTAATGCTGCCACCTGCAATGCTGGCATTCCATATAAGCACAGGTTTGAGTCCCAGCTACTCCTCTTCCAAGCCAGCTCCCTGGCTCCCAGCACCTTGCAAAGCAGCGGGAGATGGCTCAAGTGCTTAGGGCCTAGCATCCACATGGGAGGCCCCAAAGAAGCTCCTAGCTCCTGGCTTCAGCCTGGCCCAGCCCTGTCTGTTGCAGCCACCCTGGGAGTGAACCAGAGGAAGGAAGAGATCGCTCTGTCTCTCCCTCTCTGTGACTCTTTCAAATAAAGAGATAAATCTTTTTTTAAAAAGTCTGAGAATTACTTTAGAGTAGCTGGAAATAGATACAATTACAGATGTTATTTGGTCTATAAGTGAAATCTGAATGTAACACCTGTCATAGCATTACATAGTATGCATGTTTTACTCCTGATCTGGGATTCTTTCAGGCAGACAGGGTTTTAAGATTTTAAAAAATTATTTATTTATTTGAAAGGCAGAGTTACAGGGGCAGAGAGAGAGAGAGGTCTTCCATCCACTGGTTCACTCCTCAAATGGCCCCAATGGCTGGAGCTGGGCCAATCTGAAGCTAGGAGCCAGGAGTTTTGCCCAGGGCTCCCAAGCAGGTGCAAGGGCCCAAGGACTTGGGCCATCTTCTACTGCTTTCCCAGGCCATAGCAGAGAGCTGGATCGGAAGAGGAGCAGCCGGTACTCAAACCGGCACCCATATGGGATGCTGGCACTGCAGGAGGCGGCTTTATCAGCTATGCAACAGCACCAGCCTCAGGACAGCTATTTTTTAAACTATTTATTACATTTTATCATTTGTTGTTTGACTTCATCAGTTTTTCTTTTCTTTTTTTTTTTTTTATGCTGTACCAAATATTTTTAAGACATATTAAGCTGACAGATTGAATACATCCAAGATACATGTTGTGATGATCTGATGCACTCTTATTCTTATAAATTGTAATGATTACCACAATCAAATTATTTAAGACACCCATCACTACCCACGCTGCATGTCTGCTGATCTCATAACTGAAAGTCTGTACATTTTAGTCAACACATCCATTTCCCCATCCCCTGGCCTTGGCAACCACCATTCTTCTCTTTGCTTCTAAGAGTTTGACTTTTTTAAGATTTCAAACACTCTTACCAAGTGGTATATGTCATCTAAACAAGTAAATTCATTAAAGCTGATATTCAGTCTTCGGAGTCCTGTTAACTTGGCAAGATCTCTCAATTTAGTCAAGCTGTTTCCATGTAGATTCAGATTCTGCAGTAAAACAAAATATAAATTAAAGATAAGATGGATTACATTCTACATCGTACTGAAATGTGTATATCTAAAATGCTTAGAATAATTACTTGAGCCAATATAATACAAAATCAGAAAGTAGTTATTTTAAATAACATTCAAAATGCCAAAAAGAAAGTAATCTAATGTGTGATGTTAAAAGGTAAACACAGTTTATAATAGCATCACTACACCTGGCCCTTGATTAATCCGATTTCTCACTTGGTATAAGTTTATCCAGAATTGGCATGAAATCATTCTCAGAAAATGCTTAGGTGTGTGTGATTAGACATTAGAACAGACCTGTTTCTCAGGCTAGCCAGTGAATACAAGAGGCCCTAAATATCTTAGGAATCAGATAGCGCACCCTGTTGGAGACAGATGGCAAGGACACGTCTTGATTACAAGAAACCGCTGAAGGCACTGGACCAAGAAAGGCTTAGGGTGCAGGAGTAGGAAAGAACGTGGTAGAAGAGGTGGGCAAGTTAAGGAAATGCCTATATCAAAATTCAGCTTAGAAATTCCCTGTCCATTTCATCCCAGGCTATATAAAAATATATAGTGCTTTCATATTTTTATATTTAGGGACAATCCTGATGCACACATAATCATTCTGTCTTCACATTGTTATAAGTGGTATCAAGTGAAGACTGCATTTGTGCACAGCCTACAAAATGGCAATCACCACTACTCTGACAATGGGTATTACCATGATAAAATCATAGTGTCTATCTCCCAGCCATCTTATTCACCACCAGCATCTTTTACTTAATATTGAGGACAAAATCCTGGAAGGGAGAGACAATTCAGGTTCTAATAGCTGTCAAAATTGGCTAAAAATTGCTTAAAAGTATCAATTTATGCAGACAAGTTATTTTACAAGTCACAAGTGGATATCGCCTGTGACAGAGCTCATAGACACCTCACACTCCACATGTTCCCGGTATTTCTGTATTTTCAACCCTGATGAAGAGTCTCACTGTCTAATATGTTGCTGATCATCCCTTCTCCCTCTTTCCCATGTACATGTGATCAAGCCAGCTGCTCCATTTTGTCCCCACCACCAATGTCCCTCCACACATGACCGTTTCTCCCTTGAACTGTTGCAATGGTTTTCCACTGGATTTCCGCGCCAGCAGTCTCATTTCAAGCCAAGGTGCCAGACAGTCTGTTTCTTAGTTAAGGAGAGGAATCTGAACTTGCCGATTCAGTTTCTAAAATCCAACCAACAATCTCCCACTCTTCCATCCTCACTTCAGGTATCTTCCTTGAAGTCCAAACTACACCTCTACCTTTCACCGTCCAAACCCTATCTCGTGGTTTTGTAGATTTTTTTTTCAGTGTTCCCCGAAGATACCAGAATTCTTCAAAAACCAAGTGCCTATAGAGAGTGGATTTTCTCTGTGTGGAAATTTTAACAACTAAACTTCTCTAGATGAGAAGCTCTTTTACCAACTCCTGACATCCTACATATTACATATCTATCTCTTCCACTAAATTAATGTTGTTAAGGCAGAGAAAGTAATCAGTTCATTTTGAACTCATAATACATATCTCATTGCCTAAGACAGCAAATTCTCAGTAAATTCTAGGTGAAGAATCAATGTAAAATACAGAATTAGAACTGACAACTCTGAATTTTAGTATTTAATTATGCTATAAAATACAATAAAATTATATGTTAATCTGAAGCTTTTTCTATTTTGTTTCTGTATGTTTTATTTATTGGTATAGATAGCCTCACAAAACTCAATTTAATGAGAAAGACTGAAAAGAAAATACAGGAATATACCTTGGGGCCGGCGCCATGGAGCAGCAGGTTAATCCTCCACCTGCGGTGCCGGCATCCCATATGGGCGCCAGTTCTAGTCCCAGCTGCTCCACTTCCGACCCAGCTCTCTGCTATGACCTGGGAAGGCAGTAGAGGATGGCCAACGTTCTTTGGTCCCTGCACCCTCGTGGGAGATTTAGAAGAAGCTGCCAGCTCCTGGCTTCAAATTGGCCCAGCTCTGACCATTATGGCCAACTGAGTGGAACAGGAGTGGACCAACGGAAGGAAAATCTCTCTCTCTCTTTCACTGTCTGTAATTCTATCTCTCAAATAAAATAAATAAAATCTTAAAAAAAAAGGAATATATCTAGAACTTCTCTGATACTAATAGTCCAAAAGGAGTGTCTAAACATTCTTGTTGTAGTATCTAGTATTCTTGCCAGAAGGCCTAGAAATTTCACTGGCTTTTAAGCAGCATAGGCAAATTCAAAATGAAAAATCTTCTTTATTTATTTGTTAAGAGAATTGATAAAATTAATGCAAAGTCATGTAGGGGTCACAAACAGGTCAAGGTATTTTGATGTCTTCTTTTCCTACTCTCTGTTTTAATTTTACAAACCAAGGATAATCAAGAGAGCTAGTTCCTGCTTCTTTTATTTTTTTAACTTTTATTTAGTCCCTTTAAAACTTGAGTAATACATATTGTGGAAGCTAAGACAAACAAAATATATTCACTTTCAAAAACATTACATTACTAAAGTGTTATTATCTAAGAATTATTACTCAATAAATATATATGAAATATATTTGTAAAGATAATATATTATACACAATAATATATATTATACAATATATTATACAATATTGTATATAATATAGTACAATATATTATATATACTAGAGTATAAATACATCACATAATATGTTGTGTATCCCATATAATAAATAATTTATATTATACAATGCCATATATTACATATATCATATGTAAATATTATACATGATACACACTATATAATACATGATAAATCTATATCATATCATATATTGTATAGTAAATATCATATAATGTATGTTATATATTGTTATTTATCATTATAAATATATATTATATAGGGTATCATATATTGATATATATTATGATACCTCAAAAATATTTTTTGCATTCTCTTTCTGTTTCATGCTGTCACTGAGAAATGATCAAACATGGTGATGGAGTTTCAAGGTAAAAAAGCATTTCTGAATTTTTATATATCATCTTTAACCATACACATAGAAAGTGTCATGTCTGAATAATTTGTCTTCCCAGGTATATCAATTTGTTTACTACTTAATTCCAGCTGTTCAAGCAAACAACTCAATTTCTCTGCAAGACCCAATCAATAGTCTTTTTTGTTTCTTTGTCATTTTTAAAGCAAATAGCTGAGTTGTATCTAATGTGTGCCACATATTGTGCTAGGTATAAGTGGATCTTCTTACGGGTCTCCTACGTAGGTACAGGGGCCCAAGGACTTGGACCATCCTCTGCTGCTTTCCCAGGTCATAGCAGAGAGCTGGCTAGGAAGAGGAGCAGTGAGGGCTGGGCAAGGCTAAAGCCAAGAGCCTGGAGTTCAATTCAGGTCTCCTGTGTGGCTGCCAGGGATTCAACTACTTGAGCTATTACCTGCTGTTTCCCAGAGTGCATATCACCAGGAAGTTGGAAATAGAAGTGGAGCGGGGACTCAAACTCAACCACTCCAACATGTGAGTCCCATATGGCCCTCTTGTGCAATGCACACTACACAGCCTTATGTTTTTACTCTGGTCCTGAAGGTAACAGGAGCAGCCAGAGTCTGCTGTGGCGTAGCAGGTTAAGTTGCCATCTGCAATGCTGGCATCTCATATGAGCCCTGGTTCAATTCCCAACTGCTCCACTTCTGATCCAGCTCCCTGCTAATATGCCTGGGAAAGCAGTGGGAGATGGCCCAAGTCCTTGGGTCCCTGCATCCACGTGGGAGACCCAGAAAAAGCTCCTGGCTCCTGACTTCAGACTGGCCCAGCTCTGGCCACTGAGGCCATTTTGGGAGTAAACTCCCCCTTCCACCCCTCGTAATTCTGACTTTCAAATAAAATAAGTCTTTTTTTTTTTTGTAAAAAGATATTCTTAAAATTAATATTACAGGGGCCAGCGCCATGGCGCAGTAGGTTAATCCTCCACCTGCAGCACATGCAATCCATATGGGTGCTGGTTCTAGTCCCAGCTGCTCCTCTTCCCATCCAGCTCTCTGCTGTGGCCTGGGAAAGCAGTGGAAGATGGCCCAAGTCTTTGGGCCCCTGCACTTGCATGGGAGACCCAGAAGAAGCTCCTGGCTTCAGATAGGCGCAGCTCCGGCCATTGTGGCCATTTGGGGAGTGAACCAACAGAAAAAAGACCTTTCTCTCTGTCTCTCCCTCTCACTATCTGTAACTCTACCTCTCAAATGAATAAATAAAAATCTTTAAAAAAATCAATATTACATTTTAAAGACCTTTTTTTCCCCACATAGCCACTAGAAAACTTAAAATTACAAATGCAGTTCACACAATTTTACCACTGGAGGGCACTATCTAGCACACATAGGAGAGGAGAAGGTACTTTTAAATTAGATAGTATGATTTATCATCAGACAATCTTTGTGTGGTACATGATGAGTCTAAATTCAAGACTCTTGACCCAAAATTGTATTCGTCATAATACTCACCACAATATGACCATAAATGTTAGTCTTGGCAAGGGAAAATATTGTTTTGCTATCCAAACTAATGAGCTTTGGTCGCGGTTTGATCCTGGGCTCCATTTTCATAACTTCCTCATCAAATTTTAAATCCTGGGACAATACTGATCCTTCTGAAATTTTTTTGCTTTCTTCTAGAATAACATTGTTGAATGAAGAAAATAAAGAGTGAGGCTTGACCTAAAAAATTTATTAAAAATATTGAAAATTTGGTTGCTACTTTGAAAAACAAATAGGCTTTAGAGAAAAGGTAAACTGACTTTTTTTTCAGCTATATAGTGATATCTATGATGAAGAGAGAATCACATTAGAAAATCTAACGAGAGTAGGTTGAGATTGTAAACTAAGTATGGCCCATTCCTAGCCAATGAAAAACTCTTAAACTTGGAAAAGGATAATTTTCAAATACCTTATAACAGTAAAGAGGTGTCCAACAAAGGACTACACAACATGACACACAAATCATAAAAAAGTGACCTCTGGCTAAAACATGCAGATCATCACTCAAAGACCAGGTCCACAGAAATGTGATGCTCATGGAGATGAGATGGAAGAGTAGGATTAAGTTACCACAGTTAATGGGGCCAGCGCTGGGGCGCAGCAGGTTAATGCCCTGGCCTGACGCGCCGGCATCCCATATGGGCGCCAGTTCTAGTCCCAGCGGCTCCTCTTCTGATCCAGCTCTCTGCTATGGCCTGGGATAGCAGTAGAAGAAGGCCCAAGTCCTTGGGCCCCTGCACCACGTGAAGACTGGAAGAAAATTCCTGGCTCCTGGCTTCAGATCAGCGCAGCTCTGGCCATTGCAACCATCTGGGAAGTGAACCAGCGGATGGAAGACCCCTCTCTCTGTAACTCTGCCTTTCAATTTGAAAGTCTTCCATCTGCTGGTTCACTTCCCAGATGTCCGCAATGGCCAGAGCTGCGCTGATCCGAAGCCAGGAGCCAGGAGCTTCTTCCTGGTCTCCCATGTGGGTTCAGGGGCCCAAGGACTTGGGCCATCTTCTACTGCTATCCCAGGCCATAGCAGAGAGCTGGATTGGAAGTGGAGCAGCCAGGACACAAACCAGCACCCATATGGGATACTGGCACTCCAGGCCAGGGCTTTAACCCGCTGCATCACAGCACCGGCCCCTAAATAAGTAAATCTTAAAAAATAAAAAGCAGAGAGGACCCAAGAAAACGGAATAAATTATCATGTTCCTGAGTGAGAGGCTCAATAGTATAAAGGATTCAGTTCACACTAAATTAAGTTTTAAAATTCAGTACAATTCCAATCAAATTTTGAATAGAGCTTAACAATCTGATTCTAAATTTTATTTAGAATGGAAAATGTTCAAGAACAGCCAAGCAAGTTTTTAAAAGATGGGCAGGGGCTGGGGAAGGGAATTTTCCTTCTTTCAGATCAAAACATAATCAAACAAATGTGATAGGGTCTCCAAGATCAGACAAGATCAGTGGAATAGAACAGAGATCTATATATAAATTCTTTATGTATGAAAATAATTTTAATGATAAAGATAATATTTTGAAATAGAACCGAAAATGGCTTGAACAAGTATATATCCATTTTAAAGAAAAAATTATTTGATCATGCCCCCACATCACACAATATATTTCTAGGTGAATTTAAAATGCTAAAGGTTTAAAACAAGCAACAGAAGTACTAGAAGAAAATAAAGGAGAATATTTATTACAAGCCTTTTGAAACAAGACATAATATTCAGATTCCATATAGAAGAAACCTGAGAACTAATGTCTTAAAAATTAACTCGTAAATTATAAAATAAAATGGAGAATAAGTTTTTGTTATAAATAAAATTAAAAGACAAAAAGTATTTGCAGTGACATATATACAAGTATATACAGAAAATACTTCTGGCATATGCACAAGCATAAGTAAAGAATTAATATCCAGGATGAAGGTAAGAAGATTTCTACTTGATATGAAAAAGAGTCTAACAGAAATAGATACAATAAGTGACACATAAAACTACAAACAATTTTAAGCACATAAAAGAATAAAATATCTTACTGTTGGCCCACCAGAATGGGCCAAGTAAAGATTAGTGATATCTCGTGTTCCTTAGGATGCAGAAGAATAAGCACTGTAAACACTGTTGAAACGTGAAACGGTCAAGTTCTTGGGGACAGTCTGTCTAACACAATGCTAATGGTGTATATCCCTTGATTTTCCAATTTTTCTACAAATTTGATATTGGTATAAAGATGTAAATAGAAAAATTCTCATTGAAATATTTCAAATAGCAAAAAAAACCTGTATGGAACCTTCATACTTTGTCAACAGGGGAACAGTCTTAGCAGAGTAATACTGAATAATATACAGTGTTCACCCACATGCACTGAAGTGCACATATTGTCAAGACATCATTCATAGCTAAAAATGGTCACAGAATACTTAGAACTTTATGGTACTCTCTGAAATCGTTTATATGTTGTGATATATGCAAACACGTAGAAAAAGCAAACCCACAAACTGAACAGCAGATGCTTGGTGAAGGGAGTGGCAGTTTAATGGGCGTTAAATGAAAGCAGACTGGCATGTTTATTCTAGAGTCTTCAACACAGTGTGAATCTTTTCCAGTGAGACTATAGTCATATGTTACTCCTGTAATATATCTGCATAATGAAAATATTTAGGTGTCATTATAACTTGTTTCGAGAATCAAATCTTTCACAGAATAACCATTACAGGAGCGCGCGCACACACACACACACACACAAACGTGACACAATGTTTTAGACCTCGAATTACTATTATTTACTTATTTAAAAAATTCCTATTTATAAAATATATAACAATTCGTACCACTGTAAGATATTCAAATTCAACGACGTATTCTGGCAGAACAAGGTCAGGATCAAAGACAAACCACTTGCACTGCCGAAAGCCACAATCACAGCTCCTGGGTTCCATGATAGAATCTAGAGTAAAAGCAGATCACACAAAACAAATAGTCCTCAAAATGAGACATAACATACTTCTTTCATTCTTATATGGATTAATAAACTCAGTAAGTTCCAGCAGTTATATGAGAGAGGGTTGTTTTTCTCTTATACCCCTCTTCCCAATAGTTTATTAATGCTATACATGCTAATCTTCCTTTCCTATAGGCTAGTGGGTTTAATTTTATTCATACCCGTTTCCTTTTCATACTTTTTCACTTTTCTACTCAATGGGTGACCATGTATTTTTACAAGATTCATTCAAGAGCCCAAACTCTAAAACTTCCACTGGGAAAGGTATGGTGGTTTTTAAAATTCTTTGAATATCAATATATACATATGAGTATGTGTTTATATTCAAATAAATATTTGACCAAATTTGATAAATAAACTATGCACAAATATAAGTGTCATTGAGGTAGAAAATGGAAAAATTGTTAGTCAGTAATAGATTTTTGCAGAAAAGTCTTCAAACTTTGCCATGTAGAGAGTGAACCAGTAAGCATCTGTATCAAATACAAACATTTTGCATTCAGAGAGATGAAAGCCCATTTCTCTTTCTGGCACACATACTTAGGAAATGTTTCTGAGGAATAAACACTGAATTAGCCATTGGAAAGTTGGCTTGACTGATGGATTCTTGTTCAGGAGCCTGAACACTGTGGCCGAGAAAAACCTTAGTAAGGAGGAGGATGCCTACATATGAAAAAGACAGAAATCATTGTTAATAATTATTCACTTTAGTATATTTCCAACATAACGTTCTTTATTGTCCCCACACTTGACAATAAAGGCAAAGGTTCAGGCTGTGTCATTTATCCCTATGTAGCATGTAGCCCACTGCTCGATCCAAAATAGGAGCTCTGTAAGTGTTTGTTGAATAAGTTCAATTATTATAAAAGACAAGTCATGTGATTATTCAAGTAAACTTTATAGAGAAGGGAGAAGAACAGAACAATTTAGCAGAAATGATTTTCATTAATTAGCTTAAAATAAGAAAAGGGGTTTGTTGTTGTTCTTAATAGTTAGGTAAAACTTCACAATGTATTAGCAGCACACAAGCACCAACCTAGCTTAGGTTGTAGCAGGCACTCTACCCAAGTTACTACCCAAGCAAGTGAACATTTCTTTTCCCTTTAGCTTCTTGAGGATTCTTGGGAGTCACTCAAGCCTGAGGATCCCTAAGAGTCAATGAATCTGGAAAAGTAATTCTAATTACAATGCATGAAACATTCAGATGATCCTTTTGTTTGTACTGTGTATAAGATAAAGAATATAAGTTGGGAAAACCTAATTGTTTTTAAAGGCACATTCAAAAAGGATCTAGCAGAACAGTATGAGGCAGTTATTAAGAGAGGAATGAAGAACAGTAAAAAAAATAAATAAAATATATATGGTTTTTTCAAGTAGGGAGATTTTCTAAGATTCAATAATTTTAATTTGTTAATATTTAATTTTTGATCACCAGCTAAATGAAAGATTATGAACACATAATTAGCTCAGTGTGAATCATATTAGCAGAGCTTTAATCTGGAACCTATAATGCCACTTCTACAAAATTAACCAAATTTCTGACTGTCCATTCTCTAGTAAGTTGGATGTTTAAGATCTTAGAATAGATGTCCCTTACCCTCTGATTGGATATATTCTTACTATTACACATTCTCTGATACTATGCACTAATACTTCATGTTTATAGTCCTTATGATATTTATAATTATATATTTATTTACATGATTATTCATGTTGTAAGCACCACAAAGGAGAAACTGTCTAGTTTGCAGAGGCTGTATATATAACTTATTAGTGCATTAATGTACATAAGCATTCAATATATACTTGTAGAACCAGTGAGTGCCTTCCTATGAATGCTGACATAATTATCAGTATTCACTGGCAGTGTGGATAAATTAACAGATGAGAAAGTCATGTTTTACTACATGGGTAAATATGAAATAAAGTGGTTTGCAGAAAATCTCATGGGTTGATAAAACTGAGTATCAAAAATGATACACAAATAATTAATGAATTTAGAGGCTTAGAATTTAAAAATTCCAAAACTGCATATTTACATTACCGTGTCTGAAGAGCTCATTCTCAGGAGTGTTTTGCTTCTTATCCTGGTACTTCTGCTTTAGAAAATCAATTCTGGGACCCTCACACATACTTAAGCTGTTAGAAAGAATAACGGCTTCTTTTCTGAGGGGCAGCTGCAAAGAAAAAAGGTCTGAGTATTTTTACAAAATAATACTTCAACACAGATGGTTTATTATATTGTGACTTAATGTTTGGGCAAAGAAATTTGCAGGCCAGACAAAGAAGCAGATAATCTCCAGGTGCAACTTCATTCTGCAAAGCCATTTACATACTCATATCTTAATTTTGTATGCAATGGGTTTATAAGGAGTGATACAGAACAAAATGTTCCTGGAAAAGAAGTCAAGGTCAAGATTGACAACACTGTGTGGTGCAGGAGCAATGGCTCTCAGTGAGTACTCCACTAGTAATCGTGCTAATTCCAAAAAGAAAATCCTGTGGGAATGAGATATTACATCAGTGAAGGTTCCTCTTTATATCACATTTTTTGGTCAAGCAATCTACATTGTTATTCAGGAAAAAAAAGATTAGATTTCTTATTGTATGCTAATGCTTGGAAATCTTAGTTTGCATTGTGTCTAGTTTTATCTCTTGAAAGAGTTATACCAGTAATATTCAGATTACTTGCTCTGAAAGCAGCTCTAAGAAGCAAACAAAAATCTAGTTTTAGTAGTAAGAAAATAAGAGCTAAGAGAAGGTATGTGATGTGTCCAAGAACAGAACTAGAAATTGGCAAAGAACAGATTTGTGCTCAGGTCTCCTTGTCCTTGTCACAATCTCAGAGTTTTGAAGTCATCACTAGTTTAATATTGGTAAGCATATTAGTTGAAATTATATCTTTTCGGTAAATGCTGAATTAGCTTTATAACTTTTCTTGTTGAAACCTACTATCCAATGAGGTTCTTAATATAAATACTTAAATATGGTTCCTAGGCCCACAAATTCCACATTCCAGTTCATTCTCAGACTTCAATGAACATCACTGAAGAATCATTAGACACAATCTATGTGCATGGTATTGTGAGGCTACTGCATGGTCTTGGTGCTCAATTAATGAAGAAGATACCACCTATATCCAATAATTACAAAAAACAAGGCACTACAAAAATGTGTCAAAAAATAAATTCTTCTTAATTGATTTGATTAGGGAAGAGTTTAAATGCATAGGAAGAGGGAATGGAGTTGTAGATAAGCCTGAAGATTAGATATAATTTAAATAATCAAAAATTATCTTTATGAGGAGGAAAATACATGAAAGTACAGAATTAGGGGCGACTGCCATCCATTCACTTACTCAACTATCCACCTATTGATTCACCTGATTTCCGCTAGAAATCTGTGTAAACAACACGCTTGCCCTTAAGGGCTAGAAGAGAAATGCACACAACACATTATATTTCAATATAATGAATGTGCAACAATAAAAGTTCTTAACTGATTGCCTCTTAACCAACTAACATTTTTTTTTTTTAATTTTTGACAGGCAGAATGGACAATGAGAGAGAGAGACAGAGAGAAAGGTCTTCCTTTGCCGTTGGTTCACCCTCCAACGGCCGCCGCGGCCAGCGCGCTGCACTGATCCGATGGCTGGAGCCAGGTGCTTCTCCTGGTCTCCCATGGGGTACAGGGCCCAAGCACTTGGGCCATCCTCCACTGCACTCCCGGGCCACAGCAGAGAGCTGGCCTGGAAGAGGGACAACCGGGACAGAATCCAGCGCCCCAACCGGGACTAGAACCCGGTGTGCCGGCGCCGCAAGGCGGAGGATTAGCCTGTTGAGCCATGGCGCCGGCCAATCAACTAACATTTTACCAATTTGCAAGATTAACCAGTACAACCCACAGCGTAGGGACAGTTTAAGCATGTATCTTCTAAAACACTGATGTACTTCTCTTCAATCATGCTTTGTGCTCACTAAGAGTCAGTGCATTTTGTTGCCAAACTTGAATATGGCAGTTGTCACTGAAATTATGCACATCATATAAGGCAATGAAATAGAAAGAGGAGTTATTTCTTTGAAAACTAGTGGAAAAGTGGGAGAAATCCAATCGATGCTAATCATTAACTATTGCCAAAATATGTGTAGGTGAGACAAATACACAAGCTTAGTGGTAGCATGGGGAAATCATACAAACTAGTAGATTCTTGGGATCAAGAGCTCTGTAAGAATAATCCTGAGTACTCAACTTTAAGGAAATCAAACCTAACATGAAACATGCTTGAGGCTGATGCAAGCATTCCAATCTCATAGGCTTTGGCTCCAAGGAGAAGTGTGACAAATGAATGTAAATTCATGTTTTAAGTTACACTTCAGGATTTGTCAACCAAATCATGTGTTCATACTTCTCCATTTTAATTGACTTTTTTGATTAACCTGCAAACCAGGTAAGAGGGCTCTTATTATCTGAGAATTCAGGAAACGTTTACAGAGGAGGAAGCCTTTTAGCTGAGACTTGAAGAATGGGTAGGTAACTTTGGGGCTGGCATTGTGGCACAGTGGGTTAAATCACAGCTTGGGACACTTGCATCCCACATCAGAGTGCCAGTTCAGCATCCGGGGTACACTGTTCCAACCCAGCTTCCTGCTCATGTGCCTAGAAGGCAGCTGATGATGCCTATGTACTTGGGTCCCTGCCAACCACTGGGACACCCAGATTGAGTTCTGGGCTCCTGGCTTCACCTGGTCTAAGTCCAGCTGTTGTGGGCATCTGGGAAGTGAACCAGCAGATGGAAGCACCCTGTCTCTCTCTGTGTGTCACTGTACCTTCAAATAAAAATAAATAACTAAAAAAAAAATTCTCTTTAAAAAAATGATGAATAAGTTTGCCATAGGGAAAAAGTAGGAAACAACATCATCAAAGGGAGATGTGCACTGCATTATGTTTAGGAGAACCACAAGTACAGGACATACTTTATTTATGACATTTGGTATAATATTTGGTAAGAACGAGTTGGTTGAACTTAGTTTCTTTTTCCACTCTCCAGTCAGCCCTCCTCCTTACAAATACAGTGCCAACTTAAACCCAACTTCTAAGCCACTTACACAGCTGTCTTTTAAATCCGACCTCATCTCTCAAACACACAAACTATAAATATTTACCAAGTACCCAGGAGGCAGCAATGATAGTCCAAGTAAGTATCTGGATCCATGCCACCCACATGGGAGACATGGACTGAGTTCCTGGATCCTGACAATGAGAGCAACTGATAATATATGGAGAAAGAGGAGCACACATTCAAACTCTAAACTCTAATCTTGTACTATTCTCATGCTTAAGGGCAAGAAGGGGAACAAAAGGAAACAGTCAGTGTAATCAGAAGAGTTAGAGGACAGTAATAGTATAATTTCCATGGATGCCAAAGAAGAGTTTCTACATGCAGAGAGCAATTAATAATATGAAACGTTTTAGACAACAATGGTAAGTTATTACTGGTAAACAAGAACTTTCTAGGTGCCAGGCACTGGTCCAAGATCTGCTCTTGTAAATTATAATAATATATTTTATTTAATCTAATACACACAAAATATTGTCATTTAAAGATATAATCAACATAAGAGATTATAGTATTTTTCCAACTTAAGTCTTTAAAAACTTTCTTTTTTTTTTTTTTTTTTTTTTTTTTACAGGCAGAGTGGACAGTGAGAGAGAGAGAGACAGAGAGAAAGGTCTTCCTTTTGCCATTGGTTCACCCTCCAATGGCCACCGCGGCTGGCGCGCTGCAGCCGGCGCACCGTGCTCGTCCCATGGCAGGAGCCAGGAGCCAGGTGCTTTTCCTGGTCTCCCCATGGGGTGCAGGGCCCAAGCACCTGGGCCATCCTCCACTGCACTCCCGGGCCACAGCAGAGGGCTGGCCTGGAAGAGGGGCAACCGGGACAGAATCGGTGCCCTGACCGGGACTAGAACCCGGTGTGCCGGCGCCGCAAGGCAGAGGATTAGCCTGTTGAGCCACGGCGCCGGCCTAAAAACTTTCTTATGGGGTCAGCACTGTGATTCAGCAGGCTGAGCCACTGCCTGTGACTTTGGCATCTCATATGGGTGCTGGGTGGAGTCAGGGCTGCTCCACTTCTGATCCACCATCTCTGCTGATACACCTAGGAAAGCAGTGGAAGACGGCACAAGTACTTGGGCTCCTGCACCCATGTGGAAGAGTGGCAGACCCAGATGGAGTTACTGGCTCCTGGCTTCAGCTTAGTCCAGCCTTAGCCATTGTGGCCATTTGGGGAATGAACCAGAGGATAGAAGATTCTCTCTCTCTCTCTCTCTCTCTCTCTCTCTCTCTCTCTCTCCCTCTCTAATAGCCTTTCTTCAAGTAAATAAATATCTTAAAACAAACAAACTGATTTCTATTGCCAATTTCTTTTTATTTATTTATTTTTTTGACAGGCAGAGTGGACATTGAGAGAGAGAGACAGAGAGAAAGGTCTTCCTTTGACATTGGTTCACCCTCCAATGGCCGCTGCAGCCGGCACACCACGCTGATCCTTAGGCAGGAGCCAGGTGCTTCTTCTGGTCTCCCATGCGGGTGCAGGGCCCAAGGACCTGGGCCATCCTACACTGCACTCCTGGGCCACAGCAGAGAGCTGGGCTGGAAGAGAGGCAACTGGGACAGAATCCGGCACCCCAACCAGGACTAGAACCTGGTGTGCCGGCGCCGCAGGTGGAGGATTAGCCTATTGAGCCGCTGCACCAGCCCCTACTGTCAATTTCCAGCACACTCAATTTGGACTACTTTGAGTGCTCAATAGCTACACGTGGGTGATGGCTAACCTAGCAGACAGAAGGACACAGAGAACTGTTGAGAGGATTAAAGGAGACTGTTCATCTCTTTCAGAAGATGCAGGAGATAAAGCATCCAGCACAGAGTCTGCTAGGTAGAAAATACACAGGTATGTTGTCCCCTTCCCTTTTGTGCCGGTGATATACAGTTCAGAGTTGTCTGTAATGAACGTGAGCACTTTACACTGCCTTCAAAAACCCCAAACTACTCACCTCCTTACTACTGGTCTCCCAGAAAATACAAGGCAGGCACTCTCACCACCAGCATGCTGCCAGGGCCAGCAACATCTCTGGCCTGAGGGTCTGTCTGCAGAGCTTCCCATGATGCGCTCCTCCTGTCGCCCCTACTCCTTCCAACCTTTTCTCCACCAAGTGGCTGGAATGCTGTGTGTGTGTGTGTCTGTGTGTCTGTGTATCTCTCTCTCTCTCCCTCTCTTCCCCTCTCTCCCTCTCTCTCTCTCTTTCTCTCCCCCTCTCCCTCTCTCCCTCTCCCTCTCTCCCTCTCCCTCTGTGTGTGTGTCTGTGTCTCTGTGTTTCTGTGTATCCCTCTCTCCCCCTCTCCCTCTCTCCCTCTCCCTCTATGTGTGTGTGTGTGTTAAAATACACATAAGATAAAAAAGACCCATTTAACTTAATCAATTTTTGTTTAAGAGGCAGTCAGAGATCAAGAGAGACACAGAAAGAGCTCCCATTCACTATCTCACTCACCAAATGCCCACAACAGCCAGGGCTGGGAAGGCCCAGGAATGCAACCCAAATCTCCCGTATGAATGACAGAAACTTAATACATGAGTCATTACAGATGCCTCCCAGGGAAGCATTGGTGGGAAAATGTGTTCTGTCACTCTTGAACCCATGGATCCTGATGTGAGATGTCTATGTCTTAACTGCTAGGTTGAACTTCCACTCCCCATTTTAACCATTTTTGAGCACAGAATTTGGTGACATTAGGTACATTCACACTGTTGTCCAACTATCACCACTATCCGTCTCTAGAACTTTTTCAGGATCTCAAACCAAAACTCTGTACCCTTTGAACAGTAACTCCCAATCCACTCATTCCCATCTCCCAACTCCCAGCTGTAGCAACCTTCATTCTATTGTTCATTTCTCAGTTAACCCTCTCCACACAGCAAACCACATGATAATTTCTTTTCACATATGTAATCTTAAAATCTATCCCAAACAGATTAGGCAGAGTACTAGCCCTGATCATCTCTATCCGAATTCTGGCTGTAATTCCTTTATTCCACTTATCAAAATCATGGAACATAATATTCCACTCAATTGGTCAAATCCTGTTTTGAACTCTTGTATCAGACCTACTTACACTAACATGAATTGGAGGACACCCAGTAGAACACCCTTTCTTTGTCATCAGTCAAGGAGCATGCATTCTGTGTTTCTTCATCATTCTAATCCTAAAACCACTGACAATCAAAAATAAGCTCCTTAAATGAAGGGCCTCCTACAAGGCCTCCTACAAGGATATAATGTTACTTTGGTCTTGTAAACCAAAAATGGAGAGCTGCTGTCCCCAGGGCATCAAAGAAGAAGTAAAAGTGTCACCACCAGCACCCAAAGTTGATATTCTAATTAAACTATTCCTTGAACTCCCACTTGAACTGTAATACTTATGCTTAAGCATTATGTCAGTATTAACAATATATCCATATTGTCAAGCCTATGTATATCATGCATTACTGCATGTCCCCATTAAGATGTATTAGTACAACTTATGAATAAAAGTATATAATACATGTTTAGAGGTACACTAATATACATATATCCCATGCATATAAGCTCCATAAATACTCTATAACAATACATAAGACATTAAACCTAAATCCACATTCAATCATCTACAACATGAATACTGACCTGTACAAACTATGGTTAACTTGACACAGGACATACTTTCAATAACTGAACATAGATCATTAAGTCAAATCAGTCCCAGTCAACAGGACTATTACTTTCCAGATTTGGTCTCATAATCTACCATCCTCTGTGGAATCACCTGGCCACCTGGGAAGTACTCCTCTTCCAGCTCCAAACCCATGAACCTGGGGGTTTCTATACTGAAACTCTAACTGCCATCTGACTCTGACTTCAGGACCTGGGGGTTTCTATACTGAAACTCTAACTGCCATCTGACTCTGACTTCAGGACCGTAAGAACTAAGACAGCCCACACACTCCCCTTAAATAAGACATCTCCATGGACTAATGACTAATCAGCCTGTAATCACAAATAACTGTGGGGTCATGCATTTGTTATTTTTTAATTTGGGAGGGGATGCGGTGATCCAACATAGCTGTCAAGTCAATGGCCTTGACCTGGTGACTTGACTGTAGCTGTTTTATTTTATTTTTATTTTTTTGACAGGCAGAGTTAGACACTGAGAGAGAGAGAGAGACAGAGATAGAGACAGAGAGAAAGGTCTTCCTTCTGTTGGTTCACCCCCCAAATGGCTGCTCTGGCCGGAGCTGTGCTGATCTGAAGCTAGGAGCCGGGCATTTCCCCTGGTCTCCCACGCAGGTGCAGGGCCCAAGCACTTGGGCCATCCTCCACTGCCTTCTCTGGCCACAGCAGAGAGCTGGAGTGGAAAAGGAGCACCCAGGACTAGAACCTGGTGCCCATATGGGGTGCCAGCACTGCAGGCAGAGGATTAACCAAGTGAGCCACAGCACTGGCCCCAACCTCATAATTATCACAAGGTGCTAATGATCCATGTTTGATGGACATAAGAAAAAAATCTATACACCTATATGTGTTCACACATAAAGATATATACACATATATGTAAATCCTGCTTAAATGAGTGAATATATCCACAAACTCCCCTACCTCCTAATTTAAGTTCATATTAGATTACACATACTAAACTACAGCATAGTAGCCATGCAACTTGATCTCACATAATACTGATCTCATATAATATCAACTTGATCTCATATAATAACTTGGTTATCTGTGTCTGTCTAGTTTCTTTCTTTCAGCATGAATCAGAGTTTCATTTCTTTTTCATGGCTGAATAATAGTCCGCTGTATGTGTATGCCACATTTGTTTATGTATGCATAATGTCAATGTGCATTTGCGTTATTTCCACTTTTGGCTGTTTGAAGAGTGATGCCATGAACATGGGCGCACAAACACCTAGGAATTTTTTTTTTTATGCATTATGTCACTAAATCCTAACAACTCTTCAAAGTAAGACACAATTGTCATCTTTATATTATAGACAGGAGGAGACAGACAGGCAGAGAGAGGGGGCAGTCACATAGCTGTTGAGTAGAGAAGTTGGGAATTAATTGCAGTGATAGATTATGGGTGCTAGGGTCTGAAAAGATATGGAAACACTGCCCCCCGGCTGTGTGCTTGTACACTGCGGTCTCATGGGGGGGGGGGGGCGGACACTGAAAAAGGTTGGTTGGATATTTTGGACCAGTGAGAAGGCAGTACCAGCAGCAAACTGAGGTTAGTGAAGTAGAGAATTAAGACATGGTAGCAATAAAAGGAAAGCATGGCTGAGTGGAATGGAGGGATTTTTCCAAGATGGAGCAGGCCCTGGAGAGTTTATCATAAAGATTCACAACAGGTTTATAGCCAACTAAAGAAAAAAAAATATATATATATATATATATGCTATATCAACTGCAGGATCACAACATAGAAATAAGATGTCCAGAGGGATTAAGTCAGGCAGGTTAAGTAATTAATGGACTTAATGTGGTATAATTCAAGGGAAAATGCTGTGCTCACTATGA
Organism: Sylvilagus floridanus; assembly: GCA_949820135.1. Taxonomy (NCBI): domain Eukaryota; kingdom Metazoa; phylum Chordata; class Mammalia; order Lagomorpha; family Leporidae; genus Sylvilagus; species Sylvilagus floridanus. The sequence continues at coordinate 14,158,107 of OX463228.1, read as the reverse complement.
TAACACTAGGCAGAAGTTTTCTATAAACGTGGACCAAAGAATTAGAAGTTGCACTAGACCGGTGGCAGAGCCCCCATCACTAGGAAGATAGCATTACTCTAAGGTGACGTTTTATGCTACCTTGCTTGTTTCACTCTCTCTGAATCCTTTTTCAAGTATTTGGAGCAGCCGCTTTTTCTTCACTGTGACTTCAGGATCAAACATATAAAAAAGGCATTCCATCATCTTTCGATAGCTCCTTAAGAATAATTGAAACATAAACAGCTTGAGAATCGATTTCACAAAAGCTTAGTAATAGAGAAGATAAACTTCTGCCCTGCCAGGGACAGCGGCTGTGTGCAGGGGCTGACCTATGGCCGTTTGGAACACCTCCACCACCAGCCCTCTCCTCTCCGGGCCAGGCCCCACGTGGACAAACTCAGAGATCATCCTAGCCATGGAGCATGCGTGAAAGGAACATTTATTTACAGGGTACGTTTTCAACACTGTCCACTTTTTAAATAGAAGGACATATCATGAAATAAAGTTAAATTTTTATAAAAGCATTCATTGAGAATTCAACAACTTACTCTGAACCATGCATCTCTTCATTGTCCAAAAACTTCCGAAATTTCTCTTCAAATTTTAGTCTCAGAATACGGTTGTTAACTTTAATGACGCGTTTCACTTTCAGTCCTGTAATACCATATGTTCTGAAGTCCCGTGAGCAAAAACGTGACCGAATTAACTCGTAACAGGAAGTAAACCTACGTGGGAAAACAGAATACTGAACAGATTTTCCTAAAAATGTTTAAGGATACAAAGTTATATGTGACAAATTTAGAACTCATATTTTGGGTACTTTTGCTAAAGATACCAAGTCATATGGGAGCTCTGTTTTTGTTCAAATTGGGCATATTTATTAAATAAATGAACGAAGTGCTACATTTTTAAATACGAGGGTACTTCACAAAATTTGTGGGGGAATGGAATTACAAGTTTATTTTGAGGCAAAAAAAATTTGAAATCCACAGGCAGTTTTTTCACAATACACATTTTCCACAAACTTTTTGAAGACCCATCATATAATAAAAAATAGCTCTTTTGTTAGCTGTTTATTTGTTCTGCCTAAAATATATGTTGGTTGAGCAATCCTCCCATCCTGAAACACTTCCCTGACTTCAGTGAGACTACATCATCCCAGTTTTTCTGGTGTAGGTGGCCCCTCTCACGTGTCTTTGTTGGTTCTTCTCTGACAGTTTTCCAAATGTTGGATTTTTGTCTTTGTTTCCATGAATGCTCTGCTTCCTTGGTTATATATGTGTGTGTGTGTGTGTGTGTGTGTGTGTATGTATATATATATATACACATATATACAAATATGTGTGTATATATATGCATATATATGCTCATACATTACATTTTATTTCTAGGCTTCATCTCTATCCAGCTTAGTTGGATATAACCAGACTTGAATATCTAACTACCCATGTGCTGTGTCCACTTGCACAAGTAATAGGCCTCTCGAATGGAACTTACCTAACCCTTGCTCCCAACCTCCCCATGCTGAGTGTTTTCCATCTCAGTATAGATACCACCATCCAACTGGTACCCTGGGTTAAGACTGCAGGATTAACTCTCCTCTCTCCTCCTCACCTTCAGCACGTCTGTTTGGCTCTAAATACATCCTGAATGCGACCATGCTTTATCATCAGCACTGCCACCACCCTGCTCAAGTCACCATCACCTCTCAGTTGGAATCCTCCAGTAACTGCCCAGTGGAGGCTGTGCAAGTGAAGAGGGGGTGTCTCTGTTCTCAGGGAGCCCATATTCCAAGGTGGGGGTGGAGGGGGTCAAAGGGGTGTGTGGTGGTGTCACAAAATAAACAAGTAAAGCTGTACAAAATTTCTAAACGGATAAGGGCTTTGAAGAGAGGCTTGTGATAAGGAATGAGGAAGGGACTATTTAAGACAGGGTTTGGGGGAAGCCCTTCCAGAGAAGATACCCGATCTGAGAACTGAAGGCCGAGGGGAAGAACTAAGTGAGGCTCTCAGGAACTAAGCCACGCAGAAGAGCTTGGTTGCTCTCTGCTGCTCCCACTTGGCCACACTCAGACAATTCCAACCTGTCCTTAAGGTACGGCAGAATCAGGCTGCACACTGAAAACTGGATCACTTTGAGAAGGAAGTCCGTGATTCTATATGGGACCCCCCTGCCTGTAACGACACGTCTAGGTATTCACCTACACAGTCCACCGAGGCCTGAACAACAGTGTGAGGTGAGGTCACAGAAGCGACCTCCTGGTGGGCAGTCTCTCCCTGAGTGTCATACTTGTACTCCCATTTGAGAGTGCTTGCCTTGCTCACTAGCAAAATCAGTGGAGCCAGGATCTGACCAATCACTCCTCCCTTGGAGTTGAAAAGTCAGCTTCTGAAAGCCAACCCGTCCCAGAGGAGCTGCAAGTCTAGCAGAGGAGAGAGAGATGCACAAAGTTGCATACAATCCAGCATCCTGTTGATCAGTTCAGAGGGCTTGCTAAACAGCCACATTCTTGCCTGCCTGGCATGGGAAGCCTACTGTCCTTCCTATACTGGGCCTACATGAATAAAGCCTCCCCTAAATAACGTCCTGGAATGAGCAAAACTCTCATTATACACTTCCTGTACTAGGGCACAAACTGGAGATGGAAGCATTTTGGATAAGGCTTGTGTTATACGTGGACATCTTTGTAGGGTTCCAGGGGTCCCAAGAATACTGCTGGAGGTGGTGACCAGACAACATTGAGCTTCCAGGCTGGCCCGCAGCTACACCAGAACTAGAAGGCTCACAAGAAACTCCCCGAAGTACCACCCTTTTCTAGAACCTTTTTTCCCCACCCCAGGAATGCAGCAACTGCATAAAAAGAAGTGGGAATGAGGGATGCAGTGGCATTCTGGGTGAAGGAAGTCGAGCAAACAAAACCACGTAGGAGGTGGAGGACCAAGTATGCCCCAAGAGTAGTGAGGCACACAGTTCAGCTGGCTCTGAAGGGCTTGGAAAAGAGCTAGGACTGTGTAGAAGACACTGAATCCTCCACTGTGGGTGAAGGGGCTGAATGCAGTCTGGATGGAAACAGAGATCTATAAAGGTTTTTGTTTGGTTTTGCATTTAATAGAGAGTTTTCTGTGGGAAGCGTGCTGGAAGAGATCATACGAGAGATCATTCAGAAATCTTTGCCTACTGATTAACAAATACTGAGAACCTACTGCATGCAGGCACTGTGCTGGGCATTGTAGCAACAGCCCCTGTTAGGAGGGAGTTAGGAAGACCTGTGTGCAGGTGATTTTGGTCACGATGGACAGGAATGACATTATGGAGAAGAGCCTGTGGGTCTTGGCACCTGCTTGGATGTGGATATTGAGGGAGACGAAGATTATGAGGGATGAATGGGCAGGCAGCTAGATAGGTCTGTGAGTTGGGAGTCTCTGAAGGCCCCCAATGTCATACCATCCCTCTACTTGTCAATCAAATCACCCCATTTCCTGGGATGCACTTGCTTCATCTGGAACTTAAAGGGGGAATGTCATAAAACATGGCTATTAAGCTCCATGTAGAACCTGTGGAGGTATCGTGAAATACTCAGAAGGCTCCACACTCGTGTAGAGGAACCATCTCCTACCACATAAGAGGTTCTCTCTCTCTCTCTCTTTCTCTCCCCCTCTCTCTCTCGCCCATGGGCCACGGCTGCAGGTGCTACACAGGTAATCTCTTCCTCCCCCTCCCTCACCTCTTCTCCCTTCAGATGTCCCTCTGGCCCACTCATTCCAGGTATTTCCTTGAGTAGGGCAGCCCACACTCAAGCGTGAATGTGTTTTCCCTCTCACTGTTAGATAAATCCTGTTCATCTATTTGTGCACCTATGTAAACCTCTGCACTTAGAATTCTTGCCTTTGTGTGACATGAGGGTCTGGAAAAAGATTAGAATGTTCATGCCCATGGGGCCGCCCTTGTGGCATAGTGGGTAAAGTGGCTGCCTGCAGCACTGGCATCCCATGTGGGAGCCATTTGTGTCCAGGCTGTTCCAATTCCGATCCAGCTCCCTGCTGATGTGCCTGAGAAAGCAGCAGCAGATGGCCCAAGTGTCTGGGCCCCTGCTACCCATGTGGGAGACCCTTATGAAACTCTTGGTTCCTGGCTTCAGCTTGGCCCAGCTCTGGTTGGTGCGGCTATTTGGGAGTGAAATAGCGAATGGAAGGTCTCTCTCTTTCTTTCTCTCTCTTTTTTTCCCTCTATATAAGTCTTTCAAATAAACAAATAAATCTTTTTCCTTTTTAGGAAAAAAGAATACTCACGCCCATGTCAATATCAAAACAAAAACACAAAACCATAAAAACTGAACACTAAGTATTTTCACATTATCTTGTCTAATCCTATCAGTAATCTTTGGTGACAGATTGCTTTTCTCATAGATGAACTTCATATGCAACAATGGTTGTTTCAGAACTATGCAGAGAGAATCTGAACCTAGGTCTTCTGTGTCTCATTCCCTTATGGATTCAATGACTTCACCACTGATTGTCTTTTGAATGTATTGAGTTGGCCATGCCAGCTGGACACCCAGACAGAAAAGTCTAACAGACAGGAATTCAGGGCTGCAGTCTAGGAAAAAGGTTGCAGGAATAAGTAATTTGTAAAAGAGCAAGAGTGTAAGAGACTGGCAATGGAAATCGAAAATGTCTAAGTATTAAAAAACAAAGAGATGGAGTTACAAGGAAGGACCAGTTAAAATCCAGTGTCAAATGCTCTTATTTTAGTGGGAGGGAGGATCAGTGATTTTTAAGGTACCTATATAATTTACATCATGGACTAAGATATTCAGTTACACAGAAAGATGTCTATAATCTTCTGTTAATATACAAATGAAGCATTCATTCAACAACAGAAGAATGCATGGTTTTCATTTTTTATTTTTGACAGGCAGAGTTAGACAGTGAGAGAGAGACAGAGAAAAAGGTCTTCCTTCCGTTGGTTCTCCCCCCAAATGGCCGCTACGGCCGGCAGGCTGCGCCGATCCGAAGCCAGGAGCCAGGTGCTTCCTCCTGGTCTCCCATGTAGGTGTAGGGCCCAAGCGCTTGGGCCATCCTCCACTGCCTTCCTGGGCCACAGCAGCAGAGAGCTGGACTGGAAGAGGAGCAACCGGACAGAACCGCTGCCCCAATTGAGACTAGAACCTAGAGTACCAGGCAGAGGATTAGCCTAGTGAGCCACGGTACCAGCCAGAATGCATGTTTTTAAATAGTTGGAGCTTAATGTAACTCATAACAATGCATTCCATAACCCTAGAAAACGGCATAAGAAACACTGTTAACTGACTTCCTAAACCAAGCTTTTATCAGCATAAAACAAAAAGTCTCTGCAGCTAAAGCTCTTCAGAACAGTATAGCATTAAATTATTATATATAAAGAGACCACTGAAAAACATATGTACAAAAGTGCCACTGGTAAGTACCTATAAACTCTCATGAGAACTTTAATCAGTAATTATCTATTGCACAATGACTCTGGCCCTGGGCTGGATGTAATGACTTACAAGAACATGAAACATCATCTCCCTAGGCAAGGACCATAGAGTAACCTGTAGATTGTTGTGTGGTACTTTCAAGTTGTTCTGTTTTCACTGTAAATACATTGTATCTATAACCAGCTTGTCAAGCACAAGGACAGCATCTTTTATGTGTCAGAAGCCCCACCTGATAAGTGTTGCATGATGTCAATGGGTAGTTCAATTGACAATACATAGGTATATAATATAAATCAGTAAAATAAGGCTATAGTGACAACGACTCAGTCAACTAACAAGTCTCTGTAAGATACAAATTTTTTAGAAATCGAAAATACATTAATTTTAGTTCATAAAAGGCATAAAACTAAGAAATATTGAATAACATAAATTTGAAATTTTTTTGCTAAGGAAATAAAGGTTGTTTTAATAGAAAAACTTTTCCATTTGAGTCCTAGCTCTATTTAAGTACTTGTATTTAAAGGATAAATCCTTGGTCTTTTCAAAACATTGATAGAAGAGAAGTCAGTGTTTAAATAAAACAGCCAGAAATGCAGCACGTGGCAATTTAAAGTACTTCAGTGATTTCTTTACATAAAGAATCAAAGCTCAGGTTGCCAAGCCTGCAGGACACTTAAAGTAAAAAACAGTCTTTGAAATTTTGCCAACATATATTTTATTTTCCCCTTAAAATGGATCAAGGTTATTCTTATTAAATCCAAGTAAACAATTGTTAAAGCTTATTAAAACCCATCAAAGCTATCTAATTCACTATCGGCTGCCATAGCCATCTAAATGGCTTTCCAGTCATTTTGCTTTTACTTTTGTTTTTCACTCATCTGCTGAGCTTGTAAAGAGCTTACTCTGTAATACGGGAGAAAGAAACAGTAACAATAAACAACAACTCCAGTTAGGTCCAGTGAACAGAAATGAAAGACGGGAAAACCGGGCACCCTGCACAGAGGCCCCACTCAGTCTACTCACTTGAAAAGCCAGGGCCTTTACTTGTCTGCATGGGACCTGGGATGAACACCTTCTAAATCTCTGTACATAAAAATCCACTGTGCTTAAGCAAACAGTGGTAACTGCTGGGCAAATGGACGCACAGATACAAAAGAAAGTATTTTCAAAGGGTCGCCCTTGGGAAGAGGTTCTCACACTTTTTCCCCAAAGTACCCCCAAGACCCTTGAGAAGCATCTCCTCACAGAGGAAAGAGCCTCATCTACCAGAAAGCAGGGGGCTTGGTTTCAAGTATCCACAACAATAATATTTTTTCTCCTAGAAAATTAATGCAAATTTTGCATTGTAGTCCATGAAAATCAGGATTTGTTTTGTGTCTGACTTCAAGCAAAAGTCCACTCCGGGGAAAGTGCCAAGTTCACTCTGTGGTCTCCCCCGCCCCCTGGTCTATCTCCACGTCCCCACGTTCCTATGATGGTCCCAAGGCAGTCTGCCTCACAGGCTCCTAAGTTTTGAGAAAATGACTGCAGGAATGTGAAAGTCGTCATTGATAGTGTTTTTCTTCCATCTTTCTGTTTTGGCGAGGCTCAACTCTAAGTGTGCCGTCTAACTGAGGCAACACAGCCACACCCATGTTCTCCTGACAAGCAAGGATGCTGGCTTTCAGCGTCTGTTCCTCGTGGCTCACTCCGCTTCTGTCTACACGGGCTTCTGACCTGAATCCCTGGTTTGAGCATATACCTTCTTCTCGTGGGCAGTGTCCCTAACTACCTGGTTTTAAACAACAGTTTCCATGGTGAACACAGCACATTTGCCAAACCGCCTCCACCTCGGTCAGCGACCTGCTGTCGTCACCAATCCCACTCTGGTGTTCCTGCTTTGTGACAGTTTCTCAACCAAAATGTAGACTTTGGCTATATCCAGTCCAGAAATAAATAGCATAAACATGCATAAAAATTAAGACCCAACCGTAAGCTATTTTTCCCTAAATTATATTCTGCTCTTGCGCTTAAGAAAATTGGGTAATCGGCATATCACTAGGGCATCTTCAAGACTGGCTCATGACAATACTGTAAACAGCAAAATGCACAGAGGGGAAAGCAGGTAACTGCTAATGTGTAACAGATGAATGTTTGATATTAGAAATGTTTTGAAAATGGGACACTTTAAGATGGTATAAGTGGATATTCTGGTTGATGATCCTAAGTACTTAAAATTATTTTTAAAGTTATACCTAAATTTCAAATTTACCAGTCATCAGATCGAGAGCCTTCTTCAAAATGGATATTTCCCACAGTCTCCAACTCAGTTAACAAAAATGGGATCAATAGGCCGTGGCTTTTTTTCTTTTGCTTTACTTCAACACGGTAAATTGCTTCAATTCTATTGAAGGAAAAATATATACACAGCTATCAGAATCAACTAAAAATTACATTATTAAAAATTCATGTTTTTTAAAGCTGATATTAAAATACAAGGTTTCTTTTTAAAAAATACAGAAAGCTTGCTTGTTAACATTTAAGTCCAGTAAAAGATACTTTTGGTTTTTGGCAATTAAATTTACCTCAGATTTTGTTCACCTAAGAATACGTGAAAGTTAGGAGACCATTCTGGTGCTACTACTTACGGCTCTCAGTTACTAAATCATGTAACTTTTGCTTTTCTGCCTCAGTTTCCTCAGTAAATGGCATATTAACATTACTAGAAAGGCTACTTAGAGGATTATATAAAACCACATATAAAGTTAGTAGTACATAAGCTGGCATACAGTAAGACCCAACAAATGGTACTATTATTAGTTTCAGTGCTATTACAGGGCAAGCTAACTTACTGACTTGGTGTCTTACTAAATAAAATAATTCATAGACTTTGCTAACCCTTCCTGTTGTCTTCATATTTTTGGTTGGTAACGAACCTGAACTTGCTATCAAGGATTCCAGACAACTATGTTCGTGCTTGGCAGGGTCCCACCTGCTCAGTGAGTCTGCACCAGGAGCAGCGCTCTCTGGTTTTTACCTTGTAGACACTCGGGCAGTGAGGTGACAGGAAGCCCTTCAGAGGAAGCTCGCTCTCCCCACCTCTACAAAACACCAGTAGGCTAGCTTTGCATCAACGAGGCCTGTATATACTAAGAACGTGTCTTGTGTTTTCTTCAGACTGCAATTCTTTTCACTCCCAAAGCATTCTTACTCTCCCATGTTTCAGACCTGAACAAGGTAATGCATTAAACTTACTCATCAATTTTTTTGTTCCAGAATGTGACCCTTCCACTCAAGGCACTTAGTTTGGTCAGTATCTTCTGTTGAAGACTTGGTTCTTCTGTGATAGTTTCACAATTCTTTGACTTCTCAAGCTCACTTAACTTATTATTAATGGATCTATCAGTGTGCACTTTGGAAGATCCCTTGAGTTCGGCCAGTTCCCGTTCCAACTGTTGAAAACAAGGTACCAGAAAGCAAAAGCAAAATAAAACATGATAAAGGCAAACTTTGAGTTCGGATATTATATTTGAGTGTGAGCTATTAAAAATTAGTTATTTTATTTACGTAATACATTTTTAAGTGACATATAACAATTGTACGTATTATGGGGTACCATGTGATGTTATGAATCATGATACATTGTGTAATGTCCCACAAGGCTAATCATATCTGTGTCTTCAGACATTCATCATCTCTTTGTGGTGAAAACATTCAAAATCCTTTCTTCTAAGTTTCTTCTAAAAATATAATAGTATGGGGTGAGTGGATTCAATTCTCAGCTCTGGCTCCTGACGCCAGCTTCCTGCTAACACAACACTGAGAGGCAGTGATAATGGCTCAGGTGTTCAGGTTCCTGTCACCCAGGTAGGAGACCTGGACAGTCTTCCAGTTCCTGACTTTTTGGCTCTGTGGGTATTTGTGGAGTGAATCAGGAGACAGGAGTGTACTCACTCACTCTCTCTCTATCTCTCCTTCTCAAATTATATATATATTATATATATCAAATTATATATATATTATATATATATATATATATATATATATATATATATTCTGTCCCGGTCGCCCCTCTTCCAGGCCAGCTCTCTGCTGTGGCCCGGGAGTGCAGTGGAGGATGGCCCAAGTGCTTGGGCCCTGCACCCCATGGGAGACCAGGAGAAGCACCTGGCTCCTGCCTTTGGATCAGCGCAGTGCGCCAGCTGCAGTGCGCTGGCCACAGCAGCCATTGGAGGGTGAATCAACGGTAAAGGAAGACCTTTCTCTCTGTCTCTCTCTCTCTCTCACTGTCCACTCTGCCTGTCAAAGTAAATAAATAAATAAATAAAAAGACAAATAATCCTTAATGTTTCAGGGTCTATTGTTTAAAAAGAAAATCCAATTTATTCTAAATTAAAAGTCATACATAATATAATACTAATGAATACCTTGATTTAAAGTTTCCACCTTATCGTACACCTTAATGGTATCAGTAATGGGATATTTTGCACTTAAAAGAAAAAAGTGAATTTTGAGCACAGCCTGCTGGTGTCTAATAAAAATGCAGCTGAAATAAATGGAAAAGATCTCAAGCTCTCTGAATTACATGGAAATTCATGGCTTTTCAAAAATTTCACAATCACATTATACCTTTTTTGAGTTACAGATTTCTGGGGACAGAGTACAACTTAGCTACAACCCAGAACCAAAAAATATGGGGTCAAACTTGACTTGAAATTTAGTATCAATTACACAAACACACATACACACACACACACACACACGGATATCTATCTAAAATTTAAAGGATTTTGCAATCTAGCCACTTTCTCAAGACATAACCACTGAGACTTTATATTATTTAATCTTACATTTTTTTCCACAAAGCTGAATAACTTTATCCGTTCTTCTGGCAACTTTTGTAGTTTACATTTTCTATCATTTAGTTTCTCAAGATCTTCATTAAGACGCCTCTGAATAGTTTTTATGCGCATATTATAATACATTACTTTTTTCATTGCTGTGGTCTGAAAGAAAGGAACAAAACAGAAAATTAGCTAAAACAAATTTTGGTTAATTATTAGTGAATGTTGTGCACAACAATGTGAAAGTTTTATGTGCTCTGGTACTAGAAATGATAGCCGTGAAGTGACAATGCCTACATAGAGCTCTATACTTATACCAGAAAATTCCAAAGATTGTGTTTTTGTGGACAATACTGAAGTGTGAGGCAGACTCACATTTTTTCCAGGCTGAGAACATAAAGACTACAGATAGATTTCATAAAGTATTATCAGTTAGTTCACTAAGCAGTAGTACTAAAGCAAATATGTGACACATTATTCCTGTTTGATTAACTCAGAGAAAAATAAAGAAATTAATGAGAATTAATAGCAAATATCATATTACTCTTCACGTTTTTAAAGCATTGCTGGGGCCAGTGCTGTGGCATAGCGGGTAAAGCCACAGCCTGCAGTGCCATTATCCCATATGGGCGCCAGTTCCAGACCTGGCTGTTCCACTTTCGATCCTGCTCTTTGCTATGGCCTGGGAAGCAGTGGAAGATGGCCCAAGTCCTTGGGCCCCTGCACCCGCCTGGGAGACCCAGAAGAAGCTCCTGGCTCCTGGCTTCAGATCGACGCATCTCTGGCCGTTGTGGCCAATTGGAGAGTGAACCAGTGGATAGAAGACCTCTCTCTCTCTCCCTCTCTTTCTCTGTGTAAGTCTGACTTTCAAATAAATAAATAAATCTTAAAAAAAATTTGTTTAAGTATTGCTAAGAAATAATGTGTTTTCTTTTCAAATCTAGCTTTAAGCAAACTGGTTTTAGACTGACAAAATTACTCAATTGTCAATCTAATTCAGTAATCTTGAATTCCTTAACACTAATGGATTGCCATCCAGTTGTTAATAAGTTAATTGTGATAAAATGGTTTAGATCCATCATTAAGAGATATATCAGCTAAATGGTGTTTAAGAGTTACATTAGGCCGGCGCCGTGGCTCAACAGGCTAATCCTCCACCTTGCGGCGCCGGCACACGGGGTTCTAGTCCCGGTCGGGGTGCCGGATTCTGTCCTGGTTGCCCCTCTTCCAGGCCAGCTCTCTGCTGTGGCCCGGGAATGCAGTGGAGGATGGCCCAAGTGCTTGAGCCCTGCACCCCATGGGAGACCAGGAAAAGCACCTGGCACCTGGCTCCTGCCATCGGATGAGCGAGGTGCGCTGGCCACAGCGCGCCGACCGCGGCGGCCATTGGAGGGTGAACCAACGGCAAAAGGAAGACCTTTCTGTCTGTCTCTCTCTCTCACTGTCTACTCTGCCTGTCAAAAATTAAAAAAAAATTAAAATTAAAAAAAATTACATTAGTCAAAAAGAATTGAGAAGATAAATCAAGTAAGCTATCAAAATGTGACCCGGTTTTAGCTGAATATGAAATAATAGAGGCATTTCTCTCTTTTAAAAATGTTTTAAATTTAATAACATTTATTTTTTTATTTGAAAGGAAAGGGACAGAGAGAAGAGAAAGAAAGGGGATGGGGAGAGAGAGCTTTTGTCCTCTGGTTCACTCCCCAAATCCCACAAGAGCTAGGGCTAGGCCAGGCCAAAGCCAGGAGCCTGGAACACAATCCAGATCTTCTACACAGGTGTCAGGACCCAAGTACTTGAGTCATTACCTGTGGGCTCCCTAGGTGCATAACAGCGGGAAGCTGGAATCCAACCCAGAGCTGGTACTCAGTCTCAGGTGCTCTGTCTGATACGGCTGTAGGCTTCCAAAGCAGCAGCTTAATTCACTTAAATCACGACCTCAAACCACTTGGAAGGTCTGCACAGCGTTAGATGTGCATTTTCTAGAGCTGTGGGCTCTTTTTCAATATGATGTATTTAGTGCAAACCATCAGAATTCCAGCAGAATACTTTGGCATAAAAGACAGAGAGTAGTACCTCCCATACACTGAGAGCTAGGAGCCTGGAGCTGGGGGCTGCAAACTCAACCCAGGCCTCCCACGGAAGCAGAATGGAGTCAACCAAGCCACTACCTGCTGCCTCCCAGGGAGTCCACCAGCAGGAAGCTGAAATTGGGAACAAGGCTGGGACTTAAACAGAGGCATTCCAACATGGGAACTGTGCAAGCCAAGCAGCGAATTCACTGCTATGCCAAATGCCCACCATGCTATTATATTTTATTTAGAATTGTTGGAGAAGACATTCGTCCATGGCCTTCCAAACACTCCAAACATGTGCTAGCAGATGAGCGTGCTAGCCCTTTGCTCTGTATTGCAAGACAGTTATTTAGCATGGAAAAAAAGATAATCATATTCTTTTGGGAAAATTAATGAAAGAATGGAATTCGAGAATAAATCTTCAGGCTAGCAAGAAAAGCTAAATAAGATATGTGAAAAGCGGTGAGTGTTAGCCGGCGCCACGGCTCAATAGGCTAATCCTCTGCCTGTGGCGCTGGCACCCTGGGTTCTAGTCCTGGTTGGGGAGCCAGATTCTGTCCCGGTTGCTCCTCTTCCAGTCCAGCTCTCTGCTGTGGCCCAGGAAGGCAGTGGAGGATGGCCCAAGTGCTTGGGCCCTGCACCCGCATGGGAGACCAGGAGGAAACACCTGGCTCCTGGCTTCGGATAGGCGCAGTGTGCTGGCTGTAGCAGCCATTTGGGGGGGTGAACCAATGGAAAGAAGACCTTTCTTTCTGTCTCTCTCACTGTCTAACTCTGCTTGTCAAAAAAAAAAAAATCTGGCCGGCGCCGTGGCTCAACAGGCTAATCCTCCGCCTTGCGGCGCCGGCACACCGGGTTCTAGTCCCGGTCGGGGCACCGGATTCTGTCCCGGTTGCCCCTCTTCCAGGCCAGCCCTCTGCTGTGGCCCCGGAGTGCAGTGGAGGATGGCCCAAGTGCTTGGACCCTGCACCCCATGGGGAGACCAGGAAAAGCACCTGGCTCCTGGCTCCTGCCATCGGATGAGCGAGGTGCGCTGGCCGCAGCGCGCCGACCGCGGCGGCCATTGGAGGGTGAACCAACGGCAAAAGGAAGACCTTTCTCTCTGTCTCTCTCTCTCACTGTCCACTCTGCCTGTTAAAAAAAAAAAAAATCTATATATATATATATGTATAGAATAGTCCAATTATGTTTCAAATTGATGATAATTTTTCAAATTTCCTTCTCTTAGTTTTATAGATTGCAATGTTTTTCTATCACTGTACTTTCCAGTGCTATCATCAAACTTGAGATTCTAGTAGTAATGTACTATTTGTGTACTTTAATGTGCAATATCCAGCCCACTTGGGCAAAAGTAGAATTGGTAACAAAAACTGACCTGACAATCCTACCTAGCAGGCCTCTCTGTAAACACAGCCAGAAAGAAGTGAATTAGGCAAACTTAAGGCACGGTGCCTGATGAGGGATGCACTTACATCTGCCAGTTCCTTGATCTGCTTTGCCGAGACATCAAGGGTGTCCAGTCTCTGAAGGAAAGGCAAGTGAAACAACACGTGTGTGGAATAATTATACAGCAGACAGACTGGGTTGGTTTTATACTGAGGATCATTCAGACATAAATCCTTTAAGCAAGGCAGCCTGGCTAAGTTAGTAAGATCCTAAAAAAAAAACAAAACAGAAATTTTCAATTAATTAATTGCGGCTGTTATTTCTAGAGGAGGCATTTGAACAGATCACCCATAATCTAATATAATGCATTCTAATTACATGCTTAAACACATTAAAATGATTTAGGTGGCTAAAATGTCTATCTCTAGTGGAAAACGGGCTAAACTCTGAGGAAGAGATCAACAATAATGAAACAGCAGACTCTACAACTCTGCATTTTAACCACTACTAGTCTATGTTTATCATGGAGTTGGTCCTCTGTATATAAAGTCAAACTAAAAATGAACCATAATGAAGAAGGAGATGGGAAAGAGAGAACGAGGTGGGATAGGAGCTGCAGGGGGAAGGGTGGGTATGGGGGAAAGAACCACTGTATTCCTAAAGTTTTATCTAGGAAAAATGCATTCGTTAAATAAAAACATCATATGAATGTACTTACCCAAGTGATTAGAGAAATGGCAACATATTATAAAATAAATTATTGCTTAAAAGTAAAAACAAAACACGTATTCCAGCAGGTACCTTGCAGCCAGCATGTAAGCGTGTCTGTTAGGATGATATTGCCACCCCGCACAGCCACAATTGCTGGCGATCTCTCCCAGGTCTCCACAGGTCTCTGCTCCCTTCACCCCACTTCCTACATTTGCCACCTAGAATCTGTCACGAACATCATGGAATTCCTGACTTTCATTGTCTTTATCTGCTTTTCCCTTTTTTTTTTTTTTTAATCATGAATGTCCTTTGTACCTGTTGCAGTCAACTAAAAGTTTCCCTTGAGAAGCCCATTTTTGCCACAACCTATGCAGCAGGAGGAGTTACCAATGCCCTTCCAGACAACGTTTTCCTGTAGCATCTTTGATCCTGGTTTATGCTGTTCTTGACTTTCCCCTGGCCCTTGCTGAACTCCTCAGTCTTGCCTCTTCCTGGCTGGACACTAACATTTTATGGTTCAGTCACTCTGACCTCTCTGAATTCAGAAACACGCCAGATCTTGCTTTGCCTTGGGCTTCCCTCATGCTGCTCCCTTTCAGTACACTGAATGTCATCCTAATTCCACCTTTACAGTGTCAGCGCCCAATGGGGAGACTTGTTTCCTCTTCAGAGGCTGAGGCAGACGCTCCTCCATTAAGCTCAGAGCCACTGCGCTTACCTTTGCTGTGGAATTTATCATCCTCTACTGACAACTGCTTATGCACCCAAAAGCCTGCAAGCCCGGGGTTTATATGGGCTTTGGCCTCAGTCTACAGACCAAGAATGGTATTTGCATTTTTAATGTGTGAGAAAAAAAAGAGAACAATATGTGATGGAGGCCATCTGCAGTGCACAGAGCCTACAACCTTCTACAGAAAAAGCTTGCCAAGCCCGGAGAAAAACTGCTTGAAAGCAAGGATTCTGTCTGTATTCACAACACTCACCAACGTACTTCCAAACTTTCATGGAAAAAACTGAATTCAAAGAAGTTTATTATTGTGCAACCCCAATTCCTGTCTTGTATGTTAGCTTAAGCCTTTTCCCCTCAAGGATGCCTTGTCCTGACCTCTCAAACAAGGCCAAGCTACCCTTTATCTGGGTCTCCCCCATGGGTGGCAGGATCCCATACACTTGGGCCATCTTCCGCTGCCTTTCCCAGGCCATTAGCAGGGAGCTGGATAGGAAGTGGGGCAGCTTCGGTAGAACTGGCGTCCACAGGGGATGTTGGCATTTCAGGTGGAGGCTTAACCCACTGCGCTACAATGCCAACCCCTGCTCTACCCATTTAAACAACTACCAACATCATTTAAATGACTACCTCACCCTAGTCTTGCTAGCATAGAGTACTATGTTTATAAAAATGTTGATTATTGGGGCTGGCGCTATGGTGCAGCAGATTAAAGCCCTGGCTTGAAGCGCTGGCATCCTATATGGGCACCTGTGTCTACCTCTCTCTGTAACTCTTTCAAATAAATAAAATAAATCTTTAAAAAATACTGATTATTTAAGATCAATTAAAGGTTATATCATGCTTTAATTAGCATTTTATTCTAAGATTGAAAATTATTTTATGAATTTACTAGTCATGTGTTCAATTCTACAAATTATCTATCCATGTATCCTTTATTTTACTAGGTATCTTAAGTTATTTGTTTCTAATGGATTTAAAAGAGCTCTTTTAACAGTAAGAATATTAATCCTTAGCCTACTGTATGATGAACTTCAGAAAGTTTGGGTGGAGGTAGCATTTGACCATGTGGTTGGGATACTGCATTCCTTACCAGAATGCCTGGGTTTGAGTGCTGGCTTACTGCCGCCTTAGCTCCCTGCTAACATGCACCCTACGAGGCAGCAGGTAGCGGTTCAAGTAACCGGGTCCTTGTCACCCAGTTCATATCGAGCTCTTGGCCACTGGCTTCAGCCTGGCCCAGCCTTGGCCACTGTGTACGTTTGAGAAGTAAACCAGTGAATGGGAATTTCTCTGTGTCTGCTGTCTCTCAGTATTGACAAATAAGTCTTTTAAAATTCATGGGAAATAGATCAAGTTTATTCTTTGTAAAAATTCACTTGTAGTTTTTCCACAATGTACACTTTGAGTGAACTTTTTGCAGATCCCTCATATACATGGATTTCAAAAAATTTGCACCAAAATAAACTTTTTAAAATTCAATTTTCTACACACTTTTTGGAACAGCCTCATAGTCTCTGCAAGTACGGTTTTCCAGGTGTTTTGTTGCCTTTAAATTGTATGATGTGTTTCACAGATCAAAGGTTAAAATCTTCTTGTGTTTAGACATGAGGAATTGGGTGTATTTTAAGCTGGCTTAAGTAGGAGGAGAATGACAAATACACACATATACACACATGCTCACATGCACACACACCCTACTATCTTTCCATCTCACTGGCTGCCCGCTACCACTCTTTCAGTATCTCTAGTTTCAATCACAGCTTATTTTCCAAGTGTTTCATCTGAACCCTTACCTGATGGTAGGGTGGGAGTCAGTCTGCCAAGACCCTAAGTGCCTCCCTCCCACCACTTTTCAGTATGCCAAGAATGAAAGGCATGGCTGCACCTCACCCGTTTCCTAGCCCTGGACTTACAGGGAGCAACCTTGTGGGGTAAGCGACGTCCCTACCCTCTGCCCCTCTATAGAAAGGAGGCTTGCTTCTCAAGCAGTAGATTTCCCAAGTTCAGCGCTCCTTAGTTGTGATGTGATACAAACCCCTGGTACCCATTCAGGCCATCACTCACCCCGGGGGACACAGGCATAAGGGAAACGGAAACAAACATCATGTTGCTTTCCGAGGCGTGAGCCATAAAATCCTCCATCTCTGACCCAGGAGACTTGTTTCTTCTGCCAGTACCCATGGCATTATAACGGGCTAGCTTGTTCACTGAGCACCTGCCTCTAGTCTCTCTACATTCAGTGAAGAGCCCAGTAAGAGCCTATGGTTGATCCAGGAAGGAGACATGCTTGTCCAGGTGCTGGCCAGTTCAGCTCATCAAACACACTGCCAACCAGTTAAGTCTCACAACTCTGACCTTGAGACATGGCCTGGCATTAGCCTATTGGCTTCAAAACGAAACAGAGCCGGTATTCCACTCCTCTTCGTCCCTGACCTCTCATCTAATCTGACTGAAAGTACTATCTGGCTGAAAGTTCTCTGACCCTCCAGTGCAGGGGTGGGGAATCTTTTTGTCACCAAGGACCACTTGGGCATTCATAGTATCACTTGTGGGCCATACAAAAATTATCAACTTAAAAATTAGCCTGCTACAGATTTATTGAATTTCAAGTCCCACCTGAAGTTGCCTTTGTAGGGCCAGACCAAATGAGTTGGTGGGACTTACCTGGCCCACAGGCCGGATGTTCCCCAACCCTGCTTTAGTGGAATTAGGATTCAACTTCTTTCAGAGCTCTTTACCCATCTTCTGCTGGCTTAAGTTTCTACTAGTCCTCTTTATAAATATAAGCATTTATCCAAGAACACAGATCCATTCAATCACTCCAACTGTTTACCAAATCTTCACTGGATAGGCCCACTAGTATGCTAATCTCAACATAGTCAGGAACAAATATATTCTTTTCCTTTCAAAGTAGTGACTTTTTCTGATTTATGTATTTCTTGAGTCTGCTAGGAACTGGAATTACGTATTCATTCTGCTGCTCTCGTTCTTCACATTCTGCTGGCCATCAAATCCTACAAATTCTACAATCATAATGACTTTCTTTTCTGTCAACACCTTCATTCAGATTCTCATAAGCTCTCACTTAGATTATTCCTGTCATCTCTCAACTGAGTTCCCTGCTTCCAGCTGTCCCAAGCTAATAAACACTAGATCAAGAGTATAATCCCCAAGGATCATCTATGATCATACCACTTCTTATCAGAACCGTACACAGTCAAAGTCCAATTGATCTTTCTAATCTTAACTTCCAGTGTTCTCATGTAGTTCATCCTCCAGTCAAATGACAATCCTGATACTTTAACACAGCCTTGATTTCTTTCTTCCGTACTTCTGTGCATATTGTTCTCTCTACCTCAGAATGCAGATCTCCCTATGTGCCTGTTAAAATTTTGTTGGGGTGGACGGTCAGCCTAGAGCTTGGAACACCTGCATCCCATATTGGTGTACCTAGGTTTAGGACACCTTCCTCTGGTTTCTGGCTTCAGCTGGCTCAAGACACTGGGTTCCTGCCA
Source organism: Sylvilagus floridanus (assembly GCA_949820135.1). Lineage (NCBI taxonomy): Eukaryota > Metazoa > Chordata > Mammalia > Lagomorpha > Leporidae > Sylvilagus > Sylvilagus floridanus. Next base: position 14,139,388 of record OX463228.1, on the reverse strand, counting down.
CCCAGAGGAGATCAGGATTGAGTTTCTGGTCCCTGGCCCCTGCCACTATGGGCATTAGGAAGTAAGCCAATGGATGATGGCAGTCTTTTCTCTGTGTCTGTTTCTCAATAAATAAAAATTTTAAGGTAGCATCAATAAAATTCTGTTGACACTTCAAAGCTTATATCAACTATTTCCTCTCCACTTTGATTAATAAACTACAACTTCATATGAATTTTTTTCAGGTATGTGTTATATCTTATCCTACAGCTTCTTGGCGTCTTCTATTTTTCTCTTAGTAAAAGAAGTTTAATTCAAAATCATTCCTATGGTAAATTTTCTCCATGTTTCTTCAATATTTTTCTGAAAGATGTGTTTGAATACGCAGAATTATGAATGCCGCATGTTTTAACCCACGTTACATGCAATAAACATCAAGTCCTTTTATTTGGCTGTTTCTTTTCCATTCATGTTTTTGACAAATGTTTACTGGGATTTACTGTATGTCTAAGCACTGTGGATATGGCAGTGAACAAAATGGGCAAAACTCTTGTACACAAGGAGCTTGTGTGCTCGTGAAAGACGTGCCAAGAAGAAAAAAATCAGACAGCAGCAGCATGAGAGGGAGTGCTGCAGGCTGGGAAGGGCTCTTGCCATTTTAGCTAAATCGGCAGGAGAGGTGTCACTAGGAATGTCACATTCGAACAAATATTCGAAAGAAATTAGAGAACCAGCCATGCTGGCATGTGGGGGAAGAATGTTCCAGCAAGAGCAAAGACCCTAAGGTGAGAACGTCTGGGTATATTCAGGGAATAGTGAAGAGACCAGTGCATCTGGAATAGCAAAAATCAATAGGAGAGTGACAGAAGCTGTGGTCAGAGAGACAGTGTCTAGGGAGAAGGAAGACTAGATTACCCAGTTTTTCAGGCTATCATATGAGCAGGCTTTCAGTCTCAAAGATGAGAAGCCAAAGGCGGGTTTTGAACAGAAAAATGATGATATGATGTATTTTTAAAAGGCTCCGTCAGGCTGCTGGACAGACAACAGACTGAGAATAGCCAGAGGATAAATGCAGGGAGAATTTTCTGGTTCAACACTACAGCGAGAGATGACACTGTCTTGAAGCAGGTTGGAAATGACTGGGGTACTAAGAAAAAGTCAGACTCTAGTATATTAGGAAGGTGGAGTCAACAGAATGTGTTGACAGACTGGATTTGAAATTGAAGGAACAGTACTAAAAATGACTTTAAGGATTCTGGCTTAAGTTACTGGAAAAAGAAAATGCCATGTAGAGAGGTGATAAGGGCAGAAAGGAGGTTTGGTGAGCAGGAATCAGTTTGAGTTAAAACAGATGTCTATAATTCTAAGGCGTTGTCAGGGAAAATAGACTTAAAAATTTAACCAGCAGTTATAAGCTATTTAAAGTCATAAGGACATCATAAGGTTATTTAGAGAATGAATGCAGACAGAAATTAGAAAAGATCCCAGAATCGACCAGGGGCAGTCCATTGCTTAGGTGCTAGGAGAGCATAAAAAGTCAGACACTTGGGAGATGCAGCCAGGAAGACTGAAAGGAAAAAAGAGAAAATAGCATCCTATGAGCCAAGTAAATAGGTATCGGTTTGGTTTTAAGAGCATCATATCATTAAGGACAAGTTAGTGCACCTTCCCATTACCTAGAATCTCAAGTACCCAAAAATAATGAAATTAGTCCTTATAAGGGGCTATTAGTCACTTTTTAAATAATATGATTCAGAATTCAGGTTAATAAATAAAAATGAATTATTCCACTTAAACATACCTTGAAATAACATATTTGGTTGCCAGAGAGGTTTAATCTTTCCAGGTGGTCATTGGGGTCAAGACATTTGCCTTCAATTAAAAATAAAAAAAGATGAAAGAAAAATTAAAATTAAATTTAAATTTTTTATTCACATCCTGTCATTCTTTACATACAAATAAGACTAGTAGGAGATTGTGTTAATGGGTAATACTGTTACATCTGATGATCAGAATCTTAGAAATGCTATGGAAAGACATCATATAATAAGTTTAAAAGAAACATAAGCATTTTTATACTGATGGGAAACTACTGTAGCATTATCTCAGATTGCAAAAGAAACTTTACATACCTATTCTGCTTATTAGATTCCCAGCAAGGTTAAGATCATTTAAATTCTTCAAAGTTTGTAAGCCCTAAAAATTTGGACAACAAATAACTGAGAAAAATATCATTGAAATCCATACTTATAAATCGTATCTGATCAATCTGGTTAGTTCTCAGGTGCTCTGAGCACTGGGCATTGTGTACTGTGTAAGCACAGAGGGATAGAGGTGTCTCAACCAAGCCATCTTTGTTTCTCTACACTAGAACCAGGTAGATTTACTGGAGGAGGGAGCAAGAAGAGGAGCAGAGAGGAGAGAGAAGGAAAAAAAAAAAAAAACTCAGAAAGTGTATTTAAAATGTTATACAAGTTACATAACTTCTCTAAACTTTGTATTTCATCTTCAAAGAAGAAATGACAATGCTGTGTCTCTTGGGTTTGTGAAGAGTAAAGCAAATTATTGTATATGAAGCCCTTTATACATTAATAAATACTTGCTGTTGTAACAATAATTATACTGGTAAAGAATATTTTGGCCCTTAACCATACAAGATACTGGACACTATGATCTAAATGCCACAGTAGTAACTTGCTTCCTACACAAATCACTGAAATTATCTTACTTCAATATTTTTAATTGTATTGTGGTTCAGCCAAAGAACTTCCAATCTGATTAATTTCTCTAAATTTTCTATTTTGGAAATTTTATTATAATATAAATACAATTTTTCCAATTTGCTACATTTCTGAAGACCTCCAATTTTCTGTAAAAAAAAAAGATTGAATAATGTTAGTTTATGTTTTACCTTTAATCCTTCTAATTAAGTCAATTTAAGTACATTTGCTTTTGATTATCATATTTTACTACAAAATCAACATCCAAAAAAATTGAGCTAAAATGTTGAAAAGAAAATAAAATGTAATCTTGCCACATAAATAAAACTATTTTCAATTTTGTGTGCTTCCTTTAACTACCTCTATACAAAATTTTTATATGATTGCAATCACAATGTGAATTTTTTTATCTGAGATCAACCTAAAATGTTTTAATCATCTTTATTGTTATAGCATCTGATAATTTAAAAATCTTTTCTTATGTTTACAATAATTTTATTTAAAAATACCCTATGTGACATATTTGATATATTTTCAAATGGTTAGCTATTAAAAATAACACTGCAACAAGTAGCTACATACATATACGCTGTTTTCTACTGTTGAATTAATTCTATAGGATAAAATCTTAGAAGAGTCAAAATGTATAAATATTTCTGTGGCTCTTGATTTATTTTACAGTATTGCTTTTTTTTTTTTTAAAGATTTATTTATTTACTTGAGAGCCAGAGTTACACACAGAGAGAAGGAGAGGCACAGAGAAAGGGAGGGAGAGACAGAGAGGTCTTCCAGCTGCTGGTTCACTCCCCAGTTTGCTGCAATGACCAGAGCTGCACCAATCTGAAGCCAGGAGCCAGGAGCTTCTTCCAGGTCTCCCACATGAGTGCAGGGGCCCAAGGACTTGGGCCATCTTCCACTGCTTTCCCAGGCCATAGCAGGGAGCTGGATCAAAGTGGAGCAGCTGGGACTTGAATTGGTGCCCATATGGGATGCCAGCAAGGCAGGTGGCAGCTTTACCCACTACGCCACAGCACCAGCCCCACAATATCGCTTTTCAAAATAGATGTTATAACTTAAATACAACTAGTGGTATCTAAGTGAAGCAGTTTTTCTGCTAACCAAACTATGATTTGATAAGTAAAAAGTAGACTGTGTGTATATTTTGATTCCTTTGGTACATTTTTTCCTTTGTACAAATCAACTTTTATTTTTTACCCATTTGTCTATTTTGACCCATGCATATATTTCAATGAATTACTTTTCCAAACCCCAAAATTCAGGAAAAAAATACTCCATGTAAGGTTGTATGTTTAAACTTACCTCTATGTAGCACTCAGCAATCCAAAGTTCTTTAAGATGAAAACAAGTCTCTAATCCTGAGATTTCTTTTATATCTTGGGCAACAATTGTAAGACTTGTTAAATCAGGAAATAATGATAATCCAACTATACGGGGATACCCTGAGAAAAACATCTCCAGTTCTGAAGTATCTGATCCTTCTTTTCCAACCATCTCATAAGATAAACCATTGCACAAACACTGTTTTAGAAGAAAGAAATTGGGTTACCCATTTTACATAATGAAAACTGACTTCTGTCAATAGACAAAGTATCAATTGCATTGTTGCATCAATTGCATTGTGGGAACTCCCACAAGAGAGAAATTTGTACCAGATGTATGATTTTTCTCTGACTCTAAAAGTTACAGGGTTGAAGAAATCACTAGATTACCCTCCCAGCTCCATAAAGGAGAATATAAATATTCCACTCAATATCCTTGCAAATGTTGTTGAAAAGAAAATTTGGTTTTGACTCACCAGCTCTTTAATTATTTCTTCTTGGTTTAGGCTTTCACTTTCAATCATCTTCCATTAAAAATGATGGTCATAATAATATGTCTGTTAAGGAAAATGAAAAATTGAAAGAAATAGTAGAGTCACAGCATTCCAGGTGGAAAGGGACCTTGAAGTTACTGAGGTTGAACAACTCACTGATGGCGCCAGATCTTCATGGCACATTTTCAAGCGTCTGTCTGCACCCTAAGACATTTTATTCCATTATGCACCAAAATATATACCTTCTTAAAAGTTATTTATTTATTTATTTGCGAGAGCAAGAGGAATAGAGAAAGCAGACAGAAACAAAGACAGACATCTACAAAGAGAGCTCCCACCTACTGGTTCACTTCCAAAATGCCTGCAGAGGCCATGGCTGGACTGAGTGAAGCCAGGAGTTAGGACAGAAATGCAATCCAGGTCTCCTATATGGGTGGCAGGAGCCCAATCACTTGAGCCATCACCACCTCTCCCACCCAATGTCTGCACTGACAGGAAGCTGGAGTCAGGAGATGAGCTGGGACTGGAACCCAGGAACTCTGATGTGGGATGCATGTGTCCTAACCAGAAGCCTAAGAGCTGGGCCAAACACTCACTCCTCAACTTATCTTTTAATTCAATTTTCCCACTAACTTGTTGAAGGACCCTTCTGCTATCTAAAAAATATAGAAGCTCTTTTTTAAAAAGAAGATCTACTTATCTATTTATTTGAAAGGCAGAGTAACAGAGACAGAGGGTCCACTGAATGCTTCATTCTCTGGCTGCAAAAGCCAGGTCTGGACCAGGCCAAAGTAGGAAGTCAGGAACTCCATCCAGGTCTCCCACATGGGTACCGGGGCCCAACCATAGGGCCATCTTCTGCTGCTTTCCCAGGAGCATTAGCAAGAAGCTGAATCAGAAGCAGAGTAGCCAGCACTCAAATCTGATATGGAATGCCAGTGTCACAGGAGGCAGCTTAACACACTGCAAAACATCCCCAGCTGTTTTTAACATGATGACGTAATAAAGAAAGATGCAGGAAAACACTCCCTACAGAAATGTGTATGTACATGTATGTATATGTATATGCATGTATATGATTACGTAAGGAGAAAATACAAAAATATAACTACTAAGTTGTTTATAAAAGTTACCGTGGATGCAGAAGAAAGCTGAGGTAGTTAAAATAGAAATGAAATGTTGGATGAGGACAGATCTAGGCAAAAAAACTGAAAAGGAAAAACAAAAACCAACAGTTTTTCAAAAAGCATGTGTGATATTGTATTGTAAAAATGCATCACCATATATTTATGTATGCTACTATTTTTGAAGGCAGAGTTAGACAGTGAGAGAGAGAGACAGAGAGAAAGGTCTTCCTTCCGTTGGTTCACCCCCCAAATGGCTGCTACGGCTGGTGTGCTGTGCTGATCCGAAGCCAGGAACCAGGTGCTTCCTCCTGATCTCCAATGCAGGTGCAGGGCCCAAGAACCTGGGCCATCCTCCACTGCCTTCCCAGGCCACAGCAGAGAGCTGGACTGGAAGAGGAGCAACCGGACAGAACCGCTGCCCCAACTGGGACTAGAACCCAGAGTACCAGCGCCACAGGTGGAGGATTAGCCTAGTGAGCCACGGCGCTGGCCTATGTATGCTACATTTGACACTGTTTCCAGTTGGGTTCAAACAGTGCTTCTCTGAACATTTTTTCATGCTGGACCTAGATGCATTTCTCCATTGGATTTACACATAGGAGTGGAATGAGAAAATGACAACTACTATAATGTAAAATTCTCACAATCACAGGAGAGCAGGAGACACATATGTACAATGAGTACATTATATACGATTCCATTCAAGAAAAATTTGGTAAAAACCCTAATCTATGGTATTAGAAGTCAGGATAGCAGTTACCCTCCAGGAGTGAGTAACTAGGAGGCAGAAAAAGATGGCCTTTAAAGGGCTGAAAAGACACATATTTTGTGCTGGTTAAAGGGATGCGTTCACTCTAAGAAAATAAAATTAGGTATCTAAGAGATGTGTGATTTCTATGTGCATGTGTATATATTAATAAAATTCTACTTAAGTTTTTTCTTCAAAAGCACTTATATATTCATTTTTATTCATTTATCTAAGATTATGGACATATGAGGATAAATGCATAAAGTGAAAAATCTTTTTCCTAAAGATTTTATTTTATTTGTTTGAAAGGCAGAGTTACAGAATTAGAGGCAGAGACACAGAAAGAGAGAGAGATCTTCCAACCATTGGTTCACTCCCCAAATGGCCACAATGGCCAGGGCTGGGCTAGTCGGGAGCCAGGAGCCAGGAGCTGCTTCTGAGCCTCCCATGTGGGTGCAGGGGCCCAAACATCTGGGCCATCTTTCACTGTTTTTCTCAAGTGCATTAGCATGGAGCTGGATCAGAAGCGGAGCAGACAGGACACAACCCATATGGGATGCCAGCGTCTCAAGAGGCACGCCATAATGCCGGCCCCCAATAAGAGAAAAAGATGCTGACTTTGGTCACATTCCACTGGAATGATAAAAAAAATTATGAAAATAAGAAAGAAATGTGTAGAGATACTAGAATAAGAGCACAGACTGCAAGAAATATCCAAAAATGTCTTTTTAAAATGACTCTGATGAGGATGGACATTGCAGTGCAGTCAGTAGATGAGGCTCTTGCGATGCCTGCATCTCATTTCAGGTGCCTGGGACACAACTGCATCTCTGTGTCTGAATTTGCTGAAGTTCACTCTGGGAGGCAACAGATGATGGCTCATTTATTGGGGTCCCTGGCACCTACATGGGTGCACCTGACTTTGGTCTGGCTCAGACACAACTGTTGTGGACATTTAGGGAGTGAACCAGTGGATAGAAGCGTTCTCTCTCTCTCTCTCTCTCTCTCTCTCTCTCTGTGTGTGTGTGTGTATGTGTGTGTGTGTTTCAAATAAATAAAAATGAAAAATTAATTTTAAAAATCACACCGATGTTATCAGATTGTGAGAACAGCCCATCAGTACAAACTAGATAAAAGTTCAAGATACCAGAGAAAAACTCACAATCCTCAAAGTCGGGGCAGCAGATGTTGGGGAAAGGGTGGCCATGGGCCATCCCTAAGGAATCAAATGGAAGTTCTCTGGGATCTGCAGCAGAGTACCGCACACGGTCTGTATCTGTGCTACATTTTGTAAATGGGGCACAAGACCCCACCACAATCAGTGCTCAGCAGAGGGCTTGATGGGGGAATTTATCCCACTTTTACTCTTTTACATTCCACCATGTGACAACCCTCACCAGACAACAGATTCCAGGATCTTTATTTTGGACTTCTCCAGCCTCCAGAACTGTTAGAACTAAATTTCTAGTGTTTTTAAAATTCGCAGGCTCATGGTTTTTCACTACGGCACAAAGCAGACTAACACAGTTAGCAGGAGGGGAGGAACTCAGCCACAAAGACAAACACAGACAGGCAATGATCTTAATACACCGGGCTCTGCTCATTTACCCACATTCATTGCTGTATGTATGGAGACCTCATATATACCAACGAGAGAATGAGAGATGTGGGGAGAAAGAGAAGGCCTCTCTGACACAGTAGAATTTTTGCAAAGAATGAAGGAAATGAGAGAATGTGAGCCATTGAGGGAATCTGGGGAAGTGTAACCCCAGTGGAAAGAACACCAAAGGCAAAACCACAAGGTGCAAGCATGTTTGGCACGTTTAGAGAACAGTAAGGGAACTGTGTGAATGGGAGCGCATCAGGGGAAACAAACATGGGAGGGTAGGAGGTCAGAGAGTCCAGGCTCTCTTGTAGGGTCCTGTGCGGAGTCTGGATTTCGGTGAGCAAGAGGAAAAGCTGCATGAGGATTTGAGTGAAAGAATAACATGAGCTGTGTTAAGTACTGAAAAAGGATCACTTTAGCTACCCTACTGAAACCAGACTGTAGGGGTCCAGCGCACAAGCAAGGAAACCAGTGGAGGGGCAGTGACGGTGCCGGGCAGCAGCAGCGCAGCTGGTCAAGGCGGTTAAGATGATGGCCTGTGCCGAGGGAAGGGCTCCCCGTCCTTCTCTGCCTCCCGATGGCAATGCCACCTCTGCTGTGCTCTTGGGAGACTCAGAGAGAGGACAGCGCAGACAGCGGCAGCACAGCAGGTAAGGGAGCATCCAGCAAGGAGCAGCCTGAAATAACGGGTACTCCATCAAAGGCCACATACAGGGGTACCTCAGAAAGCTCACAGACAAAGGAATTAAGAGATAATATAGTTTTAAAAGTTTATTTGCCAGGTAGAGTTATAGACAGTGAGAGAGAGACAGAGAGAAAAGTCTTCCTTCCGTTGGTTCACCTCCCAAATGGCCGCTACGGCCGGCGCTGCCCCGATCCGAAGCCAGGAGCCAGGTGCTTCTTCCTGGTCTTGCGTGCAGGTGCAGGGGCCCAAGCACTTGGGCCATCCTCCACTGCACTCCTGGGCCACAGCAGAGAGCTGGACTGGAACAGGAGCAGCCGGGACTAGAAACCCGCGCCCATATGGGATGCCAGCACCGCAGGCGGAGGATTAACCAAGTGAGCCAGGGCGCCGGCCCCTAAAAAATAATATTATTTTGGTGCAAAAAAAAAGTTAAATCCATGTATATAAGCAGTCTTCATAAATTCATGGAAATGTGTACTATGAAAAACAAAAGTATGGATCTCAAGTGTTATTTTGTACTGAAATAACGTTAGCTTTTAATTCTATTTTCCAAAAATTTTTAAAGTACACTTGTCGATGCAGGCCACAGTCTTCCCTCCTTAGGTTTACTCAGATGCTATACCAAATAAAGGAGGTCTTGTAGCCTCTCTACGCACGCAAAGAGAAGCCCCTACATCCTGGTTTGATGTCTGTGTGCACCACAAGAAAACCCGGCCACCCACCACCATGCAAGGGGCAAAAGTTGCCCTTGGTACCTCCAAGATCACCAATGGTGATCCAAGTTATCTATGTCCAAGATATCTATTGCAGAAGGAATAAACTCTTGCTTTTGCTATGTATTACTTGATCACATACACTTGTGCCTATTTTTGACTTTAATCTGTGCTCCCCTTAGCTCTATCTATTCTTATATCTGTGTCATCCTATTTTCATTACTATGAGTTGTATTGTAAATCCCCCCAGAGTATTTTTGGGGGAATTTTCCTGGCTATTCTTTCATATTTATTTTTCCCAATAAGATTTATGGTTATTTTGTATTTTGTTTTAGAACGCTAAGTGAGGGTTTGGGTTGAGACTGCATTATAAAGATTAATTGAGAGAAAACTTTTATCTTTACAGCACGGAGGCAAGACAAAGGCAGAGCTGTCCACTCAATCAAGGACACTACTTTTTCTTGGTGGAGCAGTATGTGTATTTAGGATATCAAGTTTATCTCTTACTTATATTCTCCTCATCAATGCCCTTATTTAGAAAAAAAAATCTCGTTAGAATTCAATAGTTAATTATCAAAAACCCAAATCCTACACTTTGTGTTCATACATCCGAATTACAAGGAGCCTGGACTTCGCCAGTACTGACAAACTTCCTATTCTTTCTCCAGTTACAAAGGACTCCAGCCTCCAAGATCAAGCTTCCGATTCCCTCAAGAGGCACCTGCCCTGCTGGCCAGCTTATACACACACTTCTGTACTCTGGGAAAGTGCCTTGCAGACTATGCTCAGCTAGGAGACCTTGGGTTGTTCTAGCTCCCCCAGGGAAACAGGAGCTACCAGGAGTTTCTGTAGCTTTCACCCTTCAAAGCACAAATCCTGGACTCATCTAATCACCTCTTCTCCATCTTGGATTGCTGCTGGAAATTTTTGTACAAACAGTCCGGCGCTGAAGTCACTATGAACGGGTGGATTCTAATTTCAGCCGGATCTTCATCAATATTTTGTATATTCCTCATCAACTTCCTTTTCTGGAGAGCAGGATGAGAGATACAGATCTGGGATACTTGACAAAGTGACTTCTCTAAACTTTCACTACTGCTCTCAAGGTCTTTCTCTCAAGAGACAATCTTGTCTCCACCTTCACAGAAAACACTGATGCAATAAGATGGATGTTCCTCCAATACTCTCCCCCACCAAAGACATATTTCTATCCCTTCTCACTCCTCTCTACCTCTCCTCACTATCCTTCCACGGTACAAAACACACCTTTCTTCCCATGTACTGATCCTGTTCTTTCCTGCATCTTTCAGAAAATCACTCTTGCTCACTTACCCCACCTTTCCCTCTCTGGGCTCTCCTTTCCCTCTGCCATGAGTGCCAGGGCTTTGCTACCTCAGAAGAGGGCTTTCTATCCTGCTTGCTTCTGCACGTTGCTGTTCTTACAGACCTTCCCAGAAATGCTCCTTGACAGTCATCAGCAACACTTCGTCCTCACCTCCACTCAGTCCACAACCCACTGCCATCTGATGGAGAGCACCCAAGTCCCTGGAGCTTTTTTTTTAAAATAAGGTCAATAAAACCCCCCTGACGGCCAGAAACATCAGACCTGTTTCAGCTGTCCACCCTGACGAGGCACGGGGCAATGCAGATCCTCTCCCCCTCCAACTTTTCTTCTTTGGCTTCACTTTCTTTCCTTGTCCTCTCCTGTTATCTCAAATCTGCTTTTCAACCCGGCTGTTTCCTCCTGGGTAAAAATTTACCGTTCTTTTTCTTCCCCCTTTGCTGAGCAGCATATCCAACTGCCTGCATGGAGAGCTCCAGCTGGCATCGCAGATTTCCCAGCTGCACTGAAGGCTGCTTGTCCTAACGGAGGCTTTCCTTGATAAAGGACACCACCATCTTTCTAACTACCCGAGTCAGACTCTGAGACTTACCCTCAATTTTTACTCTCTCTCTCTCTATCCAGGTTCACCCACTCATTAAATCTCTCTGCTCATACCTCTTAAATGTCTATCACATATATATTTTTTCTACCTCTCCATTCTTCTTGCCTGTGCCTTACTTCAGGCCCTCACCACGTGCCCTTTACTGGACGCCATGGCTGCTGTCTGGCTTCCCTCCATCCACCCTCCACACTGCCCTGCCAGCCATCTTCCCGAGAGGCAAATCTGCCAACGAGGCCCCGCGTGGAGGGCATTCCCGTCACCCGGCTGCCTGCAGCCTGCTTCTTCAGCTCCTAATCAACCACCGCCTCTTCAGAGCACCCAGGCTCTGGCACCGCCACAGTTCTCTGAATTGGCCTCGATGTTTCCGTACCTTCCCTTAGTCTGTTTGTCTTCCCTAGAACGTCTTTGTCCCTGGACTAGCTGGCACGCTCCATACATCCTCAAAGACCGAGGTTCTTCGGTGTGAAGACTCCAGTTCTTCCCGGCAGTGCGACAGGCATTCTCTTCCAGGGCTCCAGGCGCGCCCCGCTCACAGCGCCCGCACACTGCGTGTATTGTGATGTTTGCCAGTCTCTCCTCCCTGCTAGGCATCCTGCTCAATTGAGGGCAGGAACTGTCAACCTGTCACAGTGCCTGGCACACTCCAGGCGGTTCATAAACTTGCTGAATGGCTTGAATTCACCACGGCAAGATTCCCTAACTAACTATCTGCCCGACACGACCGTTCAGAATACAGTGAGAGTAGACGGGTCCACAGGTGCGATTGCCATGACGGGGGTGGGGGTGGGGGGCTGGTATAGGCAGGCCGCTTGCTCGGAATCGACAGTCCAAACACCCTTCCCACAGCATCAGGTCTGGACAGCGCGCTTGGCTCTCCCAGCCCGGCGTCTTAACGGCTGGCCGTGATGGCTCCAGAGGTGCCTGCAGGTCAAAGTTTTGCTCCGGTCGCCCTGAGCCTCAACGAAGCCCAGGCATCGCCTCTCGTCCTTCTCCTCATCTCCGCGGCACCGTGACGGAGTTCCCTGGACTTAACGATGCTGCCCTTGCATCTTCCTCCCGGTGCGGCTGAGGAGGAAGGAGCTGGGAGCAATGGCCCTGGGGCCCCGCCTACAGGTGATGGTCGTCTGAGCGCCACCAGGTCCCGCACACTCACCTTCTTCCAGAGGGAGGATGAGTTCCGGGGTGATCCGACACAGGGCACGGTCCGCTCTGCCCTCCCAGGCCCTGTCTTGCAGCGGACGCGACCCCTCTCCAGCCCTGGCCTGCCGCGGACACAGGGCTCGCCGCGGTTGCCTAGGAAACCCGCCCTCCGCATCTGGCCGCGTGTGGCAGGGGACGAGGGGCGGGGCAAGGAGTGGCCGCCCCGCGTCTGCGTCACGTGCTGGCACGCTCCAGCCAATCAGCACAGGCACAGGGGTCCACCCGGAAGTCCCCGCTGGTGCTCCTGGGAAACGTTGAGCGCGTCACCCGCGCCGGTGAGTTGGGGCCTCCGCGGGCCTGGCCGGCTGCCTTGGCGTGGCGGGAGGACGCGACCGGAAGCAACAGGTTGTGGGCCAGATGGCGGGCACCTCGTCGTGGCTTCTTCCAGTCCTCGCTTCTCGCCTTGAACATCTTTGACTCTCAGGGGCCTGAAGCTCGGAGCCTCGCTGGGCTTGAACCCCCTCCGAGGTGTGACAGTGTGATGTCACAAGGCGGCCCGACGGCCCGGGGGAGCCTGGTCGTTCGTCCGGAGGCCAGCAGCCGCCAAATTCCAGGATCGTGGCCGGCCTCCGCCTGGAGCCGCCGAGCGCAGGGACCCGGGGGCCCTCCGGAGGGCGTCGGCCCCCTCGGGGTCTTGTTGTGGAACAGTATTCCAGAATGTTCTGGAAGGGGAAAATGACAAAAGGGGGAAGGGGGAGACTTTCCAGAGTGTGCGGAGGGGCTGAGCGGCGAACGGGGTTAGTAGAAGACAAGCCCGCGGAGATGAGCTGCGGATTTTCGAAGGCTCGGTGTGAGGAAAACCGTCAAGCGGATGATTCTTGTGTTAACCGCGTGTTGAAATGATGTTTTTGGTAGGTTGGGGTAAAGCAAATGTATGGAAATTGTGGTGTTAAGAGAAGCATGTGACGCGTTGGGTTTCTCTTGGGGGGCGCTGCTCTGTGTGTGACGGTTCGGTCGGTTTGTGTAGAATATTTACGACACAGCACCGGGCGCTGAGTGCCATCGCCGGATGGCCACCTCGTTTAATAGATAATCGTGATAGAACACTTGCTTAAGAAACTTAGGTCAGAGTTTTAGAAAATTTTCCGGTAACCTGACTTTCAATTCCGCACATTTAATTCACTGTATTGTCTACTGTAGAATCAGGTGAACTAATTTTTCCCTCTGTCTTGATCTCACCGATATTTCTGTTGTTGTTAATACATTAAGTAAAATACGTGTGGCTTTGTTTGATTTAGTGCCAGAAAAATCAGATTCATATTTTTACTTTTATCCTCTCAGAAAATGTGGTTGAACAAGATGACCTGCCTTTAGGGATATTTTCTTCTTAGAAATTAAAGACTAATTAAAAATTAACAGTCTAGACTTCTAAACTGTTAGGTAAAGAAGTTGCTTCAGAGAGCAAGATGGAGACTTAGCTACCCCAGTTCAAAGCCCCAAGATGCAGCTGTTTTTGATGAAAGGCTAGAAACTATCAAATTATGATGTTAGAAATCTGTTATGATCTTCCTATGTAGCGAAGACTGGAGAGAGCTAACACAGTTTTCTTTATGGTATATAAGCAATGTTAAATGATTTGTTTTTAACTATTTGAAGGCAGAGTGACAGTGGGAGGTCTTCCATCTGCTCCTTGACTCCCCAGATGCTCACAACAGCTGAGGTCGAGCCAGGCCAGAGCCAGGAACTCCATCTGGGGTCAACCACATGAGTGGTAGGGACCCAAGCACTTGAGCCACCATCTGCTGCCTCCCGGAGTGCCCATTAGTGGGAAGCTGGATTGGGAGTGGAGGCAAAACTCGATCGCAAGCACCCCCATCTCAGATGTGGGCATCCCAGCAGCAGCTTGACCCATGGTGCCACAATGACCACTCCCTAAACAAAATTATAGAATATTATTTGTAGTTAAAGCACAAAGACTTGGTAAGCAACTGAGAGTTCTAGATAGCTGTAGACTGTTAACCATTCATGACTGGGCAAACAAGCCTTTGTCCACAGTGAAAGAATTGCTTGTTTGCATGGTTTTTTTGTTTGTTTTTTTGTTTTTGTTTTTTTTTTTTTTGTTTTTATTGGACAGATAGAGAGACAGAGAGAAAAGTCTTCCTTCTGTTGGTTCACCCCCCGAAATGGCCACTATGGCCAGCGCTGCACCGATCCGAAGCCAGGAGCCAGGTGCTTCCTCCTGGTCTCCAATGTGGGCGCAGGTGCCCAAGGACTTGGGCCATCCTCCACTGCCTTCCCGGGCCACGGCAGAGAGCTGGACTGGAAGAAGAGCAACTGGGACTAGAGCCGGTGCCCATATGGGATGCCGGCGCCGCAGGCAGAGGATTAACCTAATGAGCTATGGCACCAGCCCTGTTTGCATGTTCTAGATATTATTGGGTACAAAAGATGCTTCCAATTAAAAGCAATGGGGGGAGGCTAAAGGCTGCTGGTTCGAATCCTGGCTGCTCCACTTCCAATCCAGCTCTCTGCTATGGCCTGGGAAAGCAATGGAAGATGGCCCAAGTCCTTGGACCCCTGCACCTACGTTGGAGACCCAGAAGAAGCTCCTATCTCCTGGCTTTGGATGAGCGCAGCTCCGGCCATTGCGGCCATCTGAGGAGTGAACCAGAGGATGGAAGATCTCTGTCTCTACCTCTCTCTGTAACTCTGTCTTTCAAATAAAAAAAATATTTTTTAAAATAATAGGAATAAAAAAATAATCCTTTTTGCTGACCTCCTGTTCTCACTTTAAAGTTGCATGTGGTATGGTTATATGTCTGTACAAAAAGCAGTGGAAACTGAAGGCACTAAAAAATAAGTGAATTAATAAAAAGCTTCTATTTAATAAATATAAATTTCATAGGTACCACTTTTGGATTATAGTGCTTCTTCCCCCCATACCTGCCCTCCCACCCCCAAACCATGTCACCTCCTACTCCCTCTCCCATCTCATTTTTCATTAAGATTCATTTTTAGTTATCTTTATATACAGAGGATCAACTATATATTAAGTAAATATTTCAACAGTTTACAGCCACTAAAACACACAAAGTATAAAGTATAACAAGACTAGTTTTACCATTAATTCTCTTAGTACAATGCATTAAGGACAGAGGGTCCTGCATGGGGAGCAAGTGCGCAGTGACTCCTGTTGTTAATTTAACAATTGACACTCAATAAGGCTTCATTTTACAGCCAATAGTCCTAGGTAAAAGCCACACCATATAAATTTAAATTATTTATTTACAAGTAAAGGTATCTTGAATCTAAAAAAGCATTTGGGAAGATATGTTACCACTAATTGTAGCAAAATTACTGCATAACTGCCTGAGTAAAGGTAGTAGCTTTTATTTGAACAAAACAGAAATGACTTTGCTGACCCGGATTTTAAAATCTTGAATTGCATAATAACCTGTTAACTAAAACTCTGAATTGGTTATTAAATTTATTTCTCAAAAAATCCTACTCTTGGTAGAGAACTGTGGGAATATCTAATTTTAATTCTACTCTGTAATGACTTTAATTCGAGAGGAACAAAAACCTGGAAATTTTTGCTTAAGAGGCAGATAGAACAAGTGCCCATCACTGGTGTTCTCCAGAGACTCACAATGGGCTGGGAAGCAAAGCTGGGGTCCCATATGGGTGGTGGTCTCCAGCTGTGTGGGTCATCACCCATCATTCTCTCCAGGGTAAGCATCAGCAGGAAGTCAGGAGCTGGAGCTGGAAACCAAACCTGGGCACTCCAGAGTGGGACACAGACATTTTTTTTAAGGTTTATTTATTTAGTTGAAAGAGTTACAGAAAGAGAGAGAAAGAAGCCTTCCATCTGCTGGTTCACTCCCCAAATTAGCTGCACTGGTCGAGCTGAGCTGATCAGGAGCCAGGAGTTTCTTCTGTTTCTCCCATGTGGGTCAAAGACTTAGGCCATCTTCTACTGCTTTCCCAGGCCATAGCAGAGAGCTGGATCAGAAGTGAAGCAGCCAGGACTCAAACTGGTGTCCATATGGGACGCTGGCACTGCAGGTGGTGGGCCACAGCGCTGGCCCCAGGACATAAACATAGACATCTTAATTGGTGTCCTAAGTAGTAGGCTAAGTGCCTGGCCCACTGGAGATTTTAAGTACTGATTTGATTTTTATATTCTTGTAGACATTTGATACTTACACAAATGAGCACTTCCCAGCTAAAAGTTTTTAAGATTAACTGTAAAATATGCTGTCTCATATTTGAGTATCACAAAAGCACAACTTAGCATTGTGTATTGGAAGAGATAATTATATGGTGCTCACAAAGTTATTAATTTCTAGAATTACATATATATTATTATGCAATTAAAAGTTAGGAATTGTTTTGAAGAAAAGTTTTAATGGGACTACCAGAATGCTAATTCTAATGGTTTACCTTTAAAAATTCTCGCGTTGGCTATGACTTGCTATATAATTAAAAGAACAAGCTTTCCTTAAAAGACAGTCAAGGGTATTGTGAAGAGGCACTCCTCATTTAGCTCTAAGGCAGCAAATTGAGGGACAGCGAATTGGAGCAGAATTGTAGTCTTAAATCACTAGAGAGCTGCCTAGTTCTTTGCAAGGGAAAACTTTTTGTCTACCCTCCTTTCCTTTCTCTCCTTTATCCAGACCGGAGACTTAGAGTTGAGTATGTTCTTCAGGTCAAAGCACTTTATTGTTGCGGGTCCCTGTAAGATCCTTCTCTTGTATTTTATCTCCAGTTGTTTGCATTCTCCACCCCATCTGAACCATTTGCACTCATGTTTTTTATTTTGACAGACAAAGTTATAGAAAGAGAGAGACAGAGAGAAATGTCTTCCTTCCGTTGGTTCACTCACCAAATGGCCAACACGGCTGGCGCTGTGCCGATCCAAAGCCAGGAGCCAGGTGCTTCTTCCTGGTCTCCCATGTGGGTGCAGGGCCCAAGCACTTGGGCCATCCTCCACTGTCCTCCCAGGCCACAGTAGAGAGCTGGACTGGAAGAGGAGCAACCAGGACTAGAACCAGTGCCCTTATGGGATGCTGGTGCTGCAGGTGGAGGATCAACCAAGTGATCCATGGCACTGGCCACTCATGTTTCTTATAAACCATTAGATGTCCATTTATCTTTTAGAAAACATGCACTATTTTCTGTGTGTATATTTTTAATTTACATAAATGGTATCATGGTATAAATTTTATTTTTAAAGGTTTATTTATTTATTTGAAAGAGTTACAGAGAGGCAGAGAGAGAGAAGTCTTCCACCTGCTGGTTCACTCCCCAAATGGCCGCAATGGCAGGAGCTGAGCTGATCCACAGCCAGGAGCTTCCTCCAGGCTTCCCACACAGGTGCAGGACCCTAGCACTTGGGCCATCCTCTGCTGCTTTCCCAAGCCATAGCAGAGAGCTGGATGGGAAATGGAGCAGCTGGGACTCAAACTGACACCCAGGCAGAGGGCTTAGCCCACTATGTCACAGCGCCAGCCCCATAAATTTTATTTTTATTTCTTGTTCAGTGCTATTTTCAGGTGTACCTGTGTTTCTGTATATACATCTGGTTCTGTTGTGGGGTGGGGTATCCCCAGTTGGATTTATTCCAGGTTCTTGACTTGGTGTGAGAGAAAAATTCAAAGCAGAGACATAGAGTGCAAGAATTTGAGCAGGATTTATTTAAAGAGGTAGTATATACTCAGGAGTGTAGACAACTTCATGGAGGAGGATCGCTCCCATCCCCATTCAGTTGTCTCCTGTGTTGGGTGCCCTCATTGAATATACAAATGAGGAGCAGTTTGGGCGGAGTTCACTGTGGGTGGTGACATCTGGGAAGGTTTTGTGGCTTCTCCACGTGAAGCTTAGCATACATGTTCATACAGCATCTTCTGCGTACTGGAGGAGACTCAGGTGCATGAGAAAGTGAGTGTGCTGAGTCTACACAGTGGGATTGGAGTTTTAGTGATACTTGCTTACCTACCTAGCATCACTTCATTATTTCTAAATTCTGTCTGCTCTTTCATGTTGTTCATCAACCAGGTTTTGTCATTTTTGTTTGCCTAGTAATGGACACCTAGGTTGACTCCAATAAATAACACTGAATGGTCTTGTAATTATTACGACTTCTCTCTGTGACACCTGGAATAGAGTTACGGAAACAACATAAACCAAATAGATTTCCCTCCTACCAACAGTACATGGGAATTCCGCTCGTTGGGAAAACACAATTGAAAAAAAAAAAAAAATCTCCTGACAACCTAGAGAAACTTTTTTACAGAAGAAGAAGAAAAGAAAACAGCTCTGATATTAAAGAAGTATTGAAGTAGAACGTGATGTGTATCACAATCTCCTAAAGTGATTGCAAGGATAGAAATAAATCTTACACTTTTACACAACAAAGCTGATAGAACCCATTGCATACAAGTTCCCCAGATAGACAATAATAAAACGTAAAGTCTACCCTGAAGAGTGCCTGCTTAAAAGTGAGGAGTAGAGACAACTTTGGTATGCGTTTTCAATTTTTGTTTACCCCTAAACTCATGATCTTTCTAATTGTCCTCTCAACATCTTTGTCTACCACTGTACTTCAGGCTCTGAGGGCAGAGATAGACCTCCCACACTCACCATTGTATTCTCAGTATCTAGCTTAGTGGCTGTGATTATCCCCATTTCCTGGCATGCAAGTCTGTTGGAGTCTCCCAAGGGTGGGATCCTTGTAGGCTCATGAGCTGATGGATGGCGGGCTGTGCTGAGGGCAACAGAAAGATCAAGGCAGAATTAGAGGGTTGGGATTTTCAGCACCAAAGAGTGACTGATGGTTAAATTAATCGCCAGTGACCAATGATTCGGTCAGTCCTATGTAATGAAGCCTCCATAAAAACCCAAAAGGATAGGGTTCGAGAATTTCCAGATAGCTGAACATTTAGACGGTCCAAAAAGTACACATATGCTCTACCTCCTCCTCCCATACCTCACCCAGTGCTTCTCAGCATCTGTATCCTTTATGATAAGCCAGTAAACTTGTTTCCTGAGTCCTACAGGCTAGCTGCTTGGGCAAGTTAATCAAATCCAAGGAAGGAATTGTGGGATCCCCAGTTTACAGCCTATCAGTCAGAAGTGCAGGGAAGACAACTGCTGTGGGAAAACTGGGGAGGTGACTTTGGGTGGGTGTCGTGGTATCGACGATGATTTACAAGACCAGACCCAGTGACAAGAAGAGAAGAAGCAAAGTTTTATTTAAGAAAAAGAGACACTCCAAACAAAGGGGCTGGTAGAAAGCAAGACCAAGCCACTGGGATCACAGTCTAGGGGTATTTGTTTTTAACATGTCTCTCCAAAGAGTAAATGTGATTGTATGTTAGCTACTGTGAAGGAAAGGGCAGTCTTAATGGAGCCTTTTCCAGCTTGTTTCTGTCCAAACCTAAATCATGTCAGTTGGCAAATATTTGTTGCAGTGGGCTTCCATCCTGGTTTATGTAGTGTGTATGTGCTGGCAAAGAGCTGCAGGATGGAGGCAGTCTGGCCTGCTTCTAGTCCAGGGCTCCCTTACAACTTGGGGCTTGCAACTGGCAGGGCAGGCAGGAGATGGATGGGGAGGTAGTCTTGGGGACTGATCCTGTGGGGCCTGATGCTGTCTCCAGGAAGGTGGTATCAGAACTGTGTTGAATTAGAGGACACGTCACTGATATCTGCTATTGTAGAACTCATGGTTCACTCGCTGGTGGGGAGAAACCCTCGTACCTTTGGAGTCACCAAAGTCTTCTGTGTTGATTGTGGTATAGGAGCAGAGGAAATACAGTGTATTTTCCCACCACCCAGAGGCTGTCATACTTGAAACATGCACCACTCAATCCTAACTTCTACCTAAGAACCTTGACCCAGAGCTCCTTGGAGAGTTTGGGAATTCATCTATAGCTTCCTGGCTTCTTGCTCTGCACTTTGCAAATAAATACCTGTTTCCACCACCCTGATGTTAAGTGATTTGGTTGCTGCCTGTTGGGTGAGCAGACTTTTTTGGGGGGTTCTATTTCATGTATGGCAGCCAAGCAGCGTGCTTAGGGCTCTGTATAGCTAGTTCATATTTTGATGCATTTGTTGTTCCAGGCCTCTAGAATGTTCATAACATCCTATCCCGCCCCTGCTTTCCTTAGGAAGGCAGGCAGTAGCAGAAACTTTTGGTCTCTAGAAAATTCCACATTTCCTCCACTGTAAGCAAACTAAATGGAGTATGAAGATTGGGGTGTCTAAAACTCAAATTAGCAATAATGGTATACTCTAAAGACCCATGTCCTCCCTCTGGAAGATGGGGGGTGCTGACTTCTCACTGTGTCCTCACCTGGCATGAAGGGCAGATGAGCTCCCTTAGGTCTCCTCTGTGAGGTCACTAATCCCAATCATCTCTCAGAAAGTTCTACCTCCTAATCACCTGTGGGGGCTAGGATTTCATCCTAAGAATTCTGGGGATATACAGAAATCCAGGCTGTAACATCCTCCCAAATCATGTTCTCACATGCAAAACACATTCATTCTATCCCAATATTCCTCAAAGCCAACTCAGTCTAGCATATTTCAAGTCTAAAGTGCAGCATCTCATCTAAATAAGATGTGAAAACTCAAGATCCTATTAGCCCTGCGACAAATTTCTCCCCCAACTGTGACACTGTGAAATCAAAGAAGGTATGTGCGTCCCAAATACAATAGTGGAATAGGCATGGGAGAGAGATTTCTGTTCCAAAAAGGAGAAAAAGGAAAGAAGAAAGGAGTAATATTCCCAAGTCCAAAACCCAACAGGGAAAACTGCATTAATTAAGTCTTAGGTCTTGAGAATAATTTTTTTAAAAATTTATTTATTTTACTTGAAAGTCAGAGTTACACAGAGAGAGGAGAGGCAGAGAGAGAGAGAGAGAGAGAGAGAGAGAGAGAGAGAGAGAGATCTTCCATCTGATGGTTCACTCCCCAAATGGCCACCATGGCTGGAGCTGTGCCAATCCAAAGCCAGGAGCCAGGACTTCCTCCAGGTCTCCCACACAGGTGCAGGGGCCATCTACTGCTTTCCCAGACCACAGCAGAGAGCTGGGAGAACAATATTTGACTCACTGTCCTTCCTCTGGACACACTGGGGTCCTCAAGGCTCTGGATGGCCCAACCCCTTGGCTTTACTGGGCACAGCATCTAGCATAACTCTCGTGGGTTGGAATCACGTGCTCTTCCAGGCTGGAGTTACATAAGTGGTTCAATCAGTTAGGGTAGCAGGGTGACCCTGCCTTCCATGTCTCTCGCCATTGTCCTCATGGGACCCCCTATATTGTTTAGGGTCCTCAATTACAGATCTTGAGAACTAACCCATTCATTCAGCAAATGCGAAATTGTATTCTCAGTGTAGGTGCAGATTCTGTGCACCTTTGTCAGGAAGAGGAGGCATTCTGAGTGGGTTCTGGTGGCTGTGGGGAGCAGGAGGAAGGATAGGGAATAATAGAAAGGAAAAACAAATCATAGGAAGGAAAGCAAAAGCAATGCTATTTTTTTTGACAAGCAGAGTGGACAGTGAGAGAGAGAGACAGAGAGAAAGGTCTTCCTTTGCCGTTGGTTCACCCTCCAATGGCCACCGCAGCCGGCGCACTGCGGCCGGCGCACCGCGCTGATCCGAAGCCAGGAGCCAGGTGCTTCTCCTGGTCTCCCATGGGGCGCAGGGCCCAAGCACTTGGGCCATCCTCCACTGCACTCCCTGGCCACAGCAGAGAGCTGGCCTGGAAGAGGGGCAACCGGGACAGAATCCGGTGCTCCGACCGGGACTAGAACCCAGTGTGCCAGTGCCACAAGGCGGAGGATTAAGGAATGCTATTTGTTTAGAGCAAGGGTTGGCAAAGTGGCCCTCTGAGCCAAATCCAGCTTGCCAACTATTTCTGTTACATGAAGTTTCTACTGGATACAGCCATACCTGTTTTCACATTATAATTACAGAGCTGAGTAGTAGCACAAGAGAAACAATACTGCCTTGAGAGCCTAGTATTTACTATCTGGACTTTTATAGAAAGTTTCAACTTAAAAAAAATGTTTTGAGAGGCAGAACAAAGAGAAAAACCAAGAGCTCCCAACTGTTGGTTCAGTGCCCAGATACCTACGAGGGCTACAGGGCCAAAGACAGGAGCCAGAACTCAGTCCAGTTCTCCCATGTAAGCAGCAGGAATCCAGTTATTTGAGCCACCACTGCTGCTTCCCAGGGTTCAGGCTGGCAGGAAGCTGGAGTCAGGAGCCAGACCCAGACGCTCTGATGTGGAATACAGGCATCCCAACCGAGATCTTAACCAGCAGGCAAAATGCCCACCCCTGCCAACTGTTTAGCTAGGATCCAGAGCAGCATAGAATGCAGAAGATCAGTAGTTGGTTTCTGAGTTTTAGCCACGGGTGTTCACAATTGAAGATTTGAAGGGCCTCATGCAGAGTTGTCCCCACAGGGCTTTTGTCATCTGTTCAGCAAATACTTGCCTCTTGCAACTTCAGATCATGGAAATATAGCAGCGAACAAACCAAAATCCCCTCCCTCCCTCATGAAGCTTTCATTCTATCAAGGGATCTGATTTCAATTCCAAGGTATTTTTGTCCCAACCCTGTATCACTGGCTTCCAGATTTCACATACTCAAAGAATCTGATTGGCTGAGGTTAGATCACATGCTTGGTCACTCAGAAAGAGCAGGAAGGAGCAGGTAACCACCAAAGGAAAATGTGTTCTATCCATAGTTGAGTGGTACCTCTCCCAAATTTTTGTCCACCCAGAATCTCAGGATGTTATCTTGTTTGGAAAAAGGTCTTAAAAGATGCAATCCGTGGGGCCGGCACTGTGGCACACTAGGTTGGTCTTCCACCTGCGGCGCTGGCATCCCATATGGGTGCCAGTTCTAGTCCCAGCTGCCCCTCTTCCAGTCCAGCTCTCTGCTGTGGCCCAGGAGTGCAGTGGAGGATGGCCCAGGTGCTTGGGCCCTGCACCCACATGGGAGACCAGGAGAAGCACCTGGCTCCTGGCTTCAGATTGGCGTAGCTCCAGCTGTTGCGTCCTTTTGGGGGGTGAATCAACAGAAGGAAGACCTTTCTCTCTGTCTTTCTCTCTCACTGTCTGTAACTCTACCTGTCAAATAAAATTTTATAAAAAGATGCAATCTGCTAAAATGAGGTGATACTAGATTAGGGTGGGCCCTGTATCCACTGATGGCCTTACAAGAAGACCAGGTGAGACAAAGGCAGAGACTAGAGTCAGCAGCTGCAAGCCAGGGGACACCAGGAGTCGCCAGCCCGCACCAGAAGCTAGGAAGAGGCACGGAAGCCGCCTTCTGAGAGCCTCCACTGGGAGCATGACCTTGCTCGCACCGCGGTAGGATAGCTGGCCCCTACAGTCGTGAGAGAGTAAGTTTCTCTTGTTGTAAGCTATCTACCTAGATTGTGGCACTTAAAAACCATAACTCCCGGAAATCATAGGTACTGTTAGGAAGGGGAGACCTTCCCACAGTAATGTTTGTGGACACTAGGGAGGTCATCCCTTCCAGTCAGGCTCAGCTTATGGACAGCCCCTCTGAGCAAAGGAAAAGGACTCCCTTCCTCCTGGCAGACAAAGGTCAGGGTGCAGGAGAGCAGGTGCTAGGTGCAGTTCGCCTGGGCCTGCTCTGCCCGTGCCTTCATACGGTGATCAGACTGCCCTCCGTGGGTCTGGACCTGCTGCTGACTGCTCCAGGGCTCATTTGGGTTTCTGTCAATTGAAGGAAACTGTCTCTGTGTATTTTTGGTTGCTATAGCAAAATACTTGAGGGTTGGTACTTTATAAGGAGAAGAGGTGTATGTAGCTCACGGTTCTGGAGGCTGTAAATAGACTCCATCTGTTTGGCCTCTGCAGAGGAGCTCATGGCAGATGCCTCACGCAGGTGGGCGCACGTGTGGAAGGGATCACATGACAAGGCAGCAAGCTACGACCACTCGCCAGAGTCCCTCGGGAACCACATTCGGCCCTTCTGAGGGTGATGTCCCCAGTGACCTATCTACCTCCAGTAGGCCCCACCTCTTAAAGGTTCCACTACCTCTCGCTCTCAACTCTGCCGTGCTGGGGACCAAGCTTTCAGCACATGGAACTTTGGGGAAAGCACTCAAACCATATCCAAACTGTAGCAAAGCCCTTGTCTGGCAAAGCCCCTGAACTACCTACTGTAGGCCAAAAATGACCCCACAAATTACAGGGTTCACCACACTGGACTCTTTTTTAAAATAAATGTTTATTTTTATTTTCATCTTACTTGAAAGATAGAGTTCAGCTGATTAAAAAAAAATCCCAAAATGCCTGCAATAGCCAGGGGTGGTCCAGGCTGAAACTAGGATCCAGCAATTTCATCTGGGTCTTCCACATGGGTGACAGGAGCTACCACCTGTTGTTATCTCCCAGGATGCATTAGGAGGAAGTTGGATTGGAAAGTGGATGTGCCAGGACTCAAGCAGTAGCTTAACCCACTGCACCACAATACCCACCCTTACCTTGGTCTCTTTAGGTGGGATTTAAGACTAGAAGAAGTTTGGTCTAGGATGCTGGCATCCATGACAAGAAGACAGCCCAGTGCCTTTCACACTTGGTCCTTGAATAAATGTGATAATTTTTATTTGTGAATTTATATACCACATATGTACTCTATATGTGTGTTATTCAGCAATAGAATTATCCAAATGAATTTAAACCTTCTCTTACATTAGTCTGCATTTATTTTACTTATCATTTCTGGCTTCAAACAGTTAAGTGCCTCTTTTCACTTCACAGCTACAACCAACAAGTACACACAATCTGCAGCCTTTTGGGCAGTGGTATGTGATCTCAGACGCTCCTCTTGTTAGTCAGAGGCATCCTTCACCCAGAGGGAGGGAGACAGGGGTAGTGAAACAGCCAAGGGAACCAAACTCCCACTTGTGGGCCCCCCTCTCTCTTCTTGAGCTGGTTAAACTTTGTGATCACTTCTGACAGAAGGCAGGTGAAGTAGTAGCCATGCACACACTCTGACCACCCGCTGTCTTTCCTAGTGCCTATCCCAGCTTGTCCAACCCATCTTCTCTCTGTTCCTACCTCCACTGCCTTAGGTCCCATGCACCGTCTTTTATCAAGGCCTCTAAAGTATTTTCCCAGCCATGAACATCTTCCTGCTAACTCATCTTCCTCATTACCTGTAGGGCTACTGTCCTGAAAATCAACTCATTAACTATCTCCATTGCATCGTCATTTACACTTCTGTTCATTTGTGCGTTCATTCATTCAGCAAATATTTACTGAATCTACTGTGTGCCAAGCACTCTTGTAAGTACTATGGGGTACAACAGTGAGGGAAAAAAAAAAAAAAAACAGGTAAAAATCGATGCTTTGGCCAGTGCCACGGCTCACTAGGCTAATCCTCTGCCTGTGGCGCCAGCACCCCGGGTTCTAGTCCCGGTCGGAGCACTGGATTCTGTCCTGCTTGCTCCTCTTCCAGTCTAGCTCTCTGCTGTGGCCCGGGAGTGCAGTGGAAGATGGCCCAAGTGCTTGGGCCCTGTACCCGCATGGGAGACCAGGAGAAGCACCTGGCTCCTGCCTCCAGATCAGTGCAGTGCGCTGGCTGCAGCAGCCATTGGAGGGTGAACCAACGGCAAAAAGGAAGACCTTTCTCTCTCTCTTTCTCTCTCTCTCTCTCTCTCACTGTCCACTCTGCCTGTCAAAAAAAAAAAATCACTTGTAACCCATAGAACTTTTTAAGATTCTAGAGACATATCCCAGAGAGTGTCACTCAGTAGTTCAGAGTTGAGTTTATAAATTTTATTTATTTATTTATTTATTTTTTGACAGAGTGGACAGTGAGAGAGAGAGACAGAGAGAAAAGTCTTCCTTCCGTTGGTTCACCCCCCAATGGCCGCAGCAGCCGGTGCACCGCGCTGATCCGAAGCCAGGAGCCAGGTGCTTCTTCTGGTCTCCCATGTGGGTGCAAGGCCCAAGGACTTGGGCCATCCTCCACTGCACTCCCAGACCACAGCAGAGAGCTGGCCTGGAAAAGGGGCAACCGGGACAGAATCCGGTGTCCCAACCGGGACTAGAACCTGGTGTGCCGGTGCCACAGGCGGAGGATTAGCCTAGTGAGCCACGGCACCAGCCAGGGTTCATAAATTTATGTTTTAAAAAGTTTGCCAGATGCCTTTTAGTAATCTGTTCTGTTGACATACTCTGGCTGATTGTCAGTTGATTCAATGATGCAGAAATTACCTTCTTTATTCTTTACTTTTCCTTAGAAAATTATTTGTACAAATATTCTTGATAAAGATGAAAATTTTTCCACTGTTGTTTCCTTCAAAAACTGGTAAATGACTTAACTGTAAGATACTCTAATTGCCAGATACTCTAATTGTACATCAAAAAGCTCATGGAAAAATAGAATTTAAAAGACACATTTATTTTTGTGCAAAAAATTTTGTAATCCACACATAATTTTTTATGATACACATCTTCCATTACTTTTTGTGACCCCCCTACATGCATGCATACTGGCCGGCGCTGTGGCTCAATAGGCTAATCCTCCGCCTGTGGCGCCAGCACCCCAGGTTCTAGTCCCAGTCGGAGCACCGGATTCTGTCCTGCTTGCTCCTCTTCCAGGCCAGCTCTCTGCTGTGGCCCAGGAGTGCAGTGGAGGATGGCCCAAGTCCTTGGGCCCTGCACCTGTGTGGGAGACCAGGAGAAGCACCTGGCTCCTGGCTTCAGATCAGCATGGTGCGCCGGCCACAGCACATGGGCCGCAGCAACCATTTGGGGGTAAACCAATGGAAAAAAAGGAAGACCTTTCTCTCTCTCTCACTGTCCACTCTGCCTGATGAAAAAATAAATAAATAAATAAATGCATACCAAACTTCTTTGTACAAACTAAAATTAACTTTCAATTCTATTTTTCTATTAACTTTTCAAAGTACCCTTACCCTTCTAGAAGATTCCTCTTAGGGCACAATTTTAGGCCAAGTGATAAATTTTGGAAGAGATTTGCATGTGTGTGTGTGTGTGTCAGAATCTTACTAAAACACTGCACTTTCTGATTACCAAAAGTCTGGAGTGTTTTTTATATTAGTGAAGAAAGCCCAAATCAAAAAGTTATAAGACATTAACAAAGAATCCATGGACTTTTATAAGCCACTGCTCAGGAGCTGGATTGGCTGTGGGCAAAGCTATATAGCAAAGATCATTCAAACAAAACGTTAGGACTCAGGTCTGCATCACTTCCAAGAGGAGCATCTGCAGGGGAGGGCAGGCTGACCTTCTGCCAGCTTAGGGTCCCTAATAGAAAGAGTCCCTTTTCCCAGAAGTCTCAGTGCAAGTCCAGAATTGGTCTACCCCCTTGGCCTGGAGCTGAGAGTGGGGTCAGGCCATCAGAATCCTGCGTGCCTGAAGAGGAAGAGTGAAGATTACATGGAGGAAAATCGGCATGCTCTTACCGGAACTGCTGACTGCTAGGAAGGCCAGCAGCAGCGGACGTATGTGGTGGCACGCTTGCATCACACTGTGTATGGAAGTCCACCCCACCAGCCCCCAAGCCAGTGCTGCTTGAACTCTGTAGGGACTCATCGTTTTTCCTTTCCCTTCTGCAGGATTTTACAATAAGACACTTGAGACGGCAACAGTGTGAATGCCAGACTCTGCTGAACCGCCTCTTTTGACTGGCTGAGGTCAATCTGCTATAAAACACCAGTGATTTCCTCCTGTTTTTACTTCTGTGGGAGGCAGCAATTTTACTTAAGATAATCTTTCTCGTAGACCCAGAATTTCCTTCCTGTGGGCTGGAGCAAGGTCTAGTGGGAATAGAGAATGGTGGTGAGCCCTTTTCTTCTACAGACTGACAGTCATATTTCCCCAATGGCTTTTTCAGTAACAAAGCTGATATTTTTATCTCCATTCCTCTGTCTTGTGCCTTATTCCCAGTGGATTCCAAGCTTGGAGAGAAAGAAAGAGGGTATTATTTGCTTTCCAAAGCCCAGCTCCTTTGGGTTTAGGTTAAATGTATTTTTATATAATCTGAGTGTTGAAATCCAGAATGCATTAGTCAAAATTAAGAACTGTCTTTCCATTTTGAGAAAGTGAAAGTTTGCTAAACTTTTACAGCACACCTACTCTTAGTCACATGTGCACAGAGTTGACAGTATGTGGAAATTAGAACCAGCCTACAGAGAGACACTTGCTTTGCAAACCATGGCTGATGTGTATGTCTGTGCACTTTGCAGGAGGTCTTGGGAAACAGGTGCAGCATTGTTACTAAGTTCAGACAGCTCTGAGATAATTGCTAGTTTTGGCTAGCCCTATTTTTGCTAGCTGTGCCACAATCAGCATCAATGAACCAACCTGCAAATCCAACATGTGAGAATAAAGAGATTCTAATTGTGCAGATATCATGTGAACTCCATCAAACAGAGCACTAAACTGTAATTAGCTTTAGACGACCCTCTTGAATTAGACCCACACAACATCAAAAATGAAAAAATCATTCTCGCCTTTGAAAACATTAGTAGTGTATAATAAAAGCCAACACAGATGAGAATATTTCAAAATGTTTGTTGGGAATGGGGAAAAAAAGCTAAGCTTATGGGGTGGGCGTTTGGTTTAACAGTTGCGATGCCGATGTCCAACACTAGAACACCTGGGTTCAGTCTCCAGCTCTGGCACCTGATTCCAGCTTCCCGCTAATGCAGATCCTGGAAGGCTGCAGTAATGGTTCAGCAGTTGGGTTCCTGCCACCCACATGGGAGACCGGGATTGAGTTCCCAAGTTCCCAGTTTTAGCCCAGTCTATCCCCAATCTTGTGGACGTTTTGGGAGTGAAAGAGTGAATGGGAGCTCTTGCATTCGTTCTCTCTCTCTCTCTCGCTCTCTCTCTATCTGTCTCATTTAAAAAGATAATTTATTTTAGTGTAAAACATTTTTGGGGCTGGCACTTTGGGGTAACGAGTTAATATGCCACCTGCAGTGCCAGAATCCCATATGGGCACAGGTTCGAGTCTGTGCTACTCCACTTCCAATCCAGCTCCCTGCTGATGCACTTGGGAAAGCAGCAGAATATGGCCCAAGTGCTTGAGCCCCTGCACCCACACGGGTGACCCCGATGCAGCTTCTGGCTCCTGGCTTTGGTCTGGCCTAGCCCTGGCCATTTTGGCCATATGGGGAGTGAACCAGTGGATGGAATACTTCTGTTTCTGCCTCTCTCTCTCTCTCTCTCTCTCTCTCTCTCTTTGTAACTTCACCTTTCAAATAAATAAGTAAATGTTTAAAAAAAAAAAAACTCTGGAACCTACACATAATGAGGGGTTTTTCAAAAAGTTCACAAAAATGTGTACTATGAAACAATTTATGCATGAATTTTAAAAATGTGCACCAAAATAAAATTATATTTAATTCTATTTTTCCAGGAACTTTTGTTCAAGAACTTTCATATATGATATGAATGTCTCATGTATTTGCATCTGTGTACATACAAATACAAATATTGTATGCACACAAACAATATTTTACTTAAGATGGTGAATTTTGTCTCAGAGTTATCAGAGTTTAAAATTATTGTGCTACAGGGACTTTGAACATTCATTTAAGTTAATTTTTGACTTAAAGTAGAATAATTTAAATAATCTAAAATGTTCTCTTTTTGAAATATTATTAACAATCTTAGATTCTCATTTCAAAAATCTCTATTGGCAGGACATTCACCCTATATCTGACCTAAATCTGAAATGGTATCGTCTTCTGCCCTTATCTTTTTTTTAACTTCTGTGAGGATAACTGCTGCTATCCATATTTAAAGATTCATATTCTAGATCAATGCTGATCAATAGACATAAAATGTGAGCGTACATAAAATTTTAAATGTTTGTTAGCCATAATCAAACTAAAATGAAATAAGCAAAATTAATTTTAATATAGCCAAGGCAACGTGTAAAATATTATCACTTCAACTTATATCAGTATAAGCAGCTATTATTGAAGTATTTTACATTCTTTCATATGAAGTCTTCAAAAATCGTGTGCTTTCTCAGGCCATAGCAGAGAGCTGGATCAGAAGTGGAGCAGCCAGGACTTGAACCGGCGCCTGTATGGGATGCCAGCACTGCAGACATTGGCATTACTCCCTTTACAGCGCCGGCCCCACAGGAGCATCTTAACTAGCGTCTTAACCACTAGGCCAAATGCCAAATGCCCACTCCCTCCAGTGTGTGTTTATACTTACAGTATATCAAATTCAGATCAGCCACGTTTAAACCATGGACACCTAAAGAGAGTGGCTACCATATTTAATTGTGTAAATTCTAGATGATTGATTTAATTCTTTCATTTAGACTTTGAATGAGTATTAGGCTTAGATTTGACTTCAGCAACAAATTGCCCAACATAATCCTGACTTTATAGAGATAGAAATTGATTTTCCTGTTCTGCAGAGTTGGGAGTTGCTGCTTAGTCCTGCTAAGCCCACTGTCAAGGAGAGCAAGGCAGCTGTGCCTTTTTCCTCCACAAAGATGGGGACAGGCTTCTGCGAGCAGGTCCGCGTTTATTCACAAGCACATACATTATAAGGAGTAGGTGAAAGGGGCGTAACCAACTCTGGAGAACGCTAACCATAGGACCAAATGGACACTGGCGCCAATATGCCTATCCAATCAGCTTGAAGTTCACGTACCTTCCCAGGTGGGCTTAATGAGCCTGGGCCACATCTGGGAGTTGTTTACCTGATTGGCAGATGGGGGTGGGTGGGGAGAAATGTGCCTGAGCTCAGTTAGGTGCTGAGATCACCACAGGGAGTAATGCTCTGGGCTAGAAATATATCAAGGACCGAAGGGTGTGTGAGTGTGTGTGTGTGTGTGTGTGTGTGTGTGTGTGTGTTTTAAATTTATTGCTCTGTTTACAAGACTTCTGTTAGCAAAGTCACCTGTGGTCTGAGATGTTTGCTCCACTTCCGGTGATACCTGCTTTCCAGCTAGCACATAGGAAGGGAAGAATGAAGTTTCGTGTAATAATTACGTCATTTCCATAACTTAGTCACAAGTTCATATGTAATTGAAAGAGGGACTAGAACTAGAAAATTTGATGTTAATGGAAGGCAGCTCTATGTCCAACTTAAAGTTGGAGGTGTTGTCACTACAAAAGAAAAGGAAATGGATAATAAAGGAAAACCAGTGGTCTTTGTTTCAAGAGTATCTTTGGAAACTGAATGGGCTTTTGGTGGGGTTAATTTTTTTTTAAGATTTATTTATTTATTTGAAAGGCAGACTTACAGAAAGGCAGAGGCAGAGATAGAGAGAGGGATCTTCCATCCGCTGGTTCACTCCTCAAATGTCCACAATGGCCATAGCTGGGCTGATCCCAAGCCAGGAGCTTCTTCTGGGTTTCCCACATGGGTGCAGGGGCCCAAGGTCTTGGGCCATCTTCTACTGCTTTCCCAGGCCACAGCAGAGAGCTGGATTGGACTGGAGCAGCTGGGACTCAATCCGGCGCCCCTATGGGATGCCAGCACTACAGGCGGCAGCTTTATCCGCTACACCACAGCGCCAGCATTACTACCATTTTAAAGCTATGAAATCTAAGGCAAGTATCTGAGGGTTACTATTACAGATAGCACAGAAATTCAAAGCTCATCCTGGTTTTCCTCAAAGCCAGTTTCCCTACTTTCTCAAGAAACACACATGCATGTATTTTAAAACTCTTACACCAAAATAAACTTATTTTTAATTGCATTTACATAACTTTTTAAAGCCCTCTCATATGTCCACTTAAAGTTCTCTCATTTTCTTTCCTCAATTAATGTTCTTAGCTTCTAGTCTAAGAAAAAGTATGACTGGCCCCAGAAATTATGGAAATTTCTGGAGACTTGAGACTGGTGAATAAGTGAATGGATTTCTTAGGGCATCTTAGATTGGCTTCCTTAATATGAATAGGTACAGTGACATTTTCAAAAGGAATTCTTGTGTTTTTAAAAATTCACAAATGGAAGTAGGCTTTCAGGGTAGCAGTTAACCCATTGATTAGGACACTGGCATCCCATGTTAGAGTGCCTGGGTTCAAGTCCTGGCTCCATCCCAGATTCCAGCTTCCTGCTAATATGCACCCTGGGTGGCAGTAGGGGATGGCCTAGGCACTTGGGTCCCTGTCACATATGCGGGAGAGCTAGATTAAATTCATGGCTCCAGCTTTCAGCTGGCCCTGCTCTGGCTGTTGTGAGCATTTGGACAGTAAATCAGTGCATGGGAGTTCGGTCTCTCACACTCTCTCTCTCCCTGCCTTCCTCTCAAATAAATAAAAAATAAGTTATAAAAAAATTCCAGTATTAGGCATACAATGAGAACCTGAACTATAGGGACTAGACTATAAGCTGTGATACATCTGCTCAACAGCTATAATGAGTAACTGACAAGGGGTCACATTGCAAGCTTGTTGGGTTTTATTGGTGATACTAATACCATCTTTCCTCATTCTCTACAGTATGAAATCATGTTGACTAGCAGTTTTTTAATTTAGATTTTCACTCCAAAAATCTTTTGATTCAAGCAGCTATTCTCAAACTGTTCTCCTTTATAATCTTAGAAAGTATTGAGAACTCCAAAGAGCTTTTGTTACTGTAATCCCAATGGGTATTTACCACTTTAAAAATTAAAACTCAGAGATTAAAAACATACTTATTAATTTATTTGAAAAAACAATAAACTCATAAGATATTAACACATTTTTAATGAAAAGTTACATTTTCCAACATATGATTTTAGTGAGGAATCCAGCATTGTTTGACACTTCAAAAAAATTCTTTCATGTCTGATTTAAGGAAGAGATCTGGATTCTCACACTGCTTTTGTGACAAATCCATCAAAAACCTCAGGTTAGCGTCTAGAAACCTCTGCTGTGCATGCCCGAGAGAACGAGAGTGAAAAAGCAAATACATCTAAATATTCCAGTTTTGGCCTCATGAGCCCTAAGAATCAACAACCAGATACTGAGAGCTACTGGTTTAGAACAATGTTTGGTCTATGAATTTCTTAACTGAGAGCGAATAAAGTCAGAATTGTAAACTTAGAAGGTATCCCTTTAAGTTATGGGGACATAATTTTTTTTATTTGACAGGCAGAGTTAGAGAGAGAGACAGAGGGAAAGGTCTTCCTTCCGTTGGTTCACTCCCCAACGGCCACTACGGCCGGCGCCGCAGCAATCTGAAGCCAGGAGCCAGGTGCCTCCTCCTGGTCTCCCATGCAGGTGCAGGGCCCAAGCACCTGGGCCACCCTCCACTGCCTTCCCAGGCCACAGCAGAGAGCTGGACTGGAAGAGGAGCAACTGGGACTAGAACCCAGTGCCCATATGGGATGCCGGCACCACAGGTGGAGGATTAACCAAGTGAGCCATGGCACCGGCCCGGGGACATAATTTTTAAATTTTTTTTTAAAAAAAACCTTTCTCTACTGCTTAAGTTGTAGAAGTAGAGATTGATTTTCAAATTCTGGAAAATACCATGTGTTTGCTAACATTTAGAGAGATTACACATATTATATATACATATAAAAATAGAAGAACTAAGAAAAACCCAGTGTTTGGAAGTTGTTGTCGTCCTAATCCTTCATTAGTGATCACCGTCTTAGTAACAGAGAGTCGTCCTGGTGCAGTAGAACGAGCCCAAAGTGTTGAGCTCTAACTTCAGAATTGCCTGGGTTTGTGAATTTAGACACGTTACTTCACTCTAAGCCTCAGTGCCTTCGTGTGTGAAATGGGTGGGGGATGCACTGCAGAGTTTTAAGAGTTAGGGTGTGTGTGAAGGGGGTCAGGGAGCTGACAGCTGGGATCTTTGCCTCAAAATTGAGCAGGAATTTTGACGAACAGTGATGTTGAATTCCGCCTAGAAACAGATGGGGGCAGTGGTGAGCCTCCGGCGTAACGGAGGCTTTGGCTAACTCCATAGGCAAATTGGCTGAAGAGATGGCGGCGAGGAAAGGTGGGGGCACACCCAAGCCGGCAGGCCACAGAGGCTGCCGGGTGGAGAGGCACAGAGGCCAGAGCCCAGGGAAACCAGGAATAAAACACAAAGCGCAATCTGCCACTCCCAGAGGGGGATTCAGATCTGGGCCAGGAAGAGGCATCGGTTAGGGCCTGGGGAGGGTGCAAAGGATCCTAAGACAGAAACCTCTGGCCCTGGATGAGTCTGAGGAGGACAGAACCCTCCAACCTGGTGACTTGGGCCAGCCACAGAGACCCAACCTGCTTCAGGGTGACCACAGAAGGGGGATGGATGGAGGCTTCTACCAAGCTTCTAGCCAGGCACCAGGTGGATGTGGCCTGGGTGGACGGAGTACCCCCCTCCTTCAACTCCTCTGACTTCATCCTGTATATAACAGAAGCGCTCTTTGCCATGAAGATCTCATCCCATAGAGAAAAAGTAGGACTGGTCTCATCCAGGGGGACCAACCTCCCTGGCTTGCCTGGCCCTTGGCGGGGTTTCCCTGGGACATGAGACTTGCAGTTTTAAAACTGGAAGAATCCCAGGCAAACTGGTGTGAGTTGGTCATTCTGACACACACCATACCCACCCTCCCTGTATTGGAACATACACATGCCCGCAAATGGGGACAGTGAAAATCCTCCCCAGCACATTCTTCTCGGAGCTTTCGGCAAAGATGGTTCCATTATTTCTGGCTAAAGTCTATGGGATGGATGTTGTGATCTGCCAGTACTCATTCCACTCACTACAGGGAGAATAGCTTTCTGAGAGATAAAGAGAAATCTTGATTCCTGATGAACATCTTGATCCAGCTGAGCCTGCAGCAGGAACACCCAGGAAACTTTCAGTGTCATGAGCTTATACATTGCCTCTTATGCGTATGTTTGGAATTGACTTCAAGCAGTCTTACTATAGGGGGTGATTGCAATAGAGGGCAGAGGGGAATATAAATCGAGGCATGTATGAAGGCACTTTAAAAATTGATATAAATGGTCTTGAAAGATGTTTATTGTATCCAGAATTTTTGAAATCTGTGCATACAAGGGATCTTTGAAAAGTTCATGGAAGATGAATATTATGCAAAAGCTATGCATGGATTTCACTATGGCACGAAAATAACTCTTTGATTCCATAGACTTACAAGAATCCCATTTACTAGCCCCTCTCACCTCCTGAGACATTCGAGCTGGCTGGGTTAGGAGCTGTAGCACAGGGTGCCCAAAACTACCAGCTCCTCTGCTTTGACCAATGACTGCATGTTTCCCACTGCCTTGGTGCAGCTATTAACATGGCCTTTACTGCATTAGCCTATTCCAAGTTCTCATGTGAACTCTTGCTGACCTGTTTTCAGGGTCTCTTTGTGCCCTGTTGTCTTGGCTCTTGCAACACCAGCCTCGCACAGAATGTCCATTCATGTTTCCACCAGTTGCCTACTATGTTCTGAAACCTTCCAACCAGTGTGCTCAGAACATATACCTGGAGGAAGGAAGACCCTGAAGTCGGGGTGGGCTAGAAAAATGCAGGGTGGGGGTCACCTTTGTGGATTTTTTTAAAGACCTTTGAGGCCTTGTAGGGTGCTTGGCTTCTTCTCCTTATGTTGTTTGGGAAGTTAGAATGGAGAAATATGGCAGGAACTGCATAAATGCACCTATCCCATAATAATCAACAAACCCTGAAAGTGGTAGAGACTGTTGGAACTTGGGGGCCTGTCCCCAGCACACACATGACAGAATGTCTTGAGGGAAGATTCTTGTCAGGAACCAACCTTTATGGTTTCATGTTTGGGTTTATTTAGCTCAGCAAAAGTTGGTACTGCTGGCCGGCGCCGTGGCTCACTAGGCTAATCCTCCACCTGCGGCGCCAGCACCCTGGCTTCTAGTCCCGGTTGGGGCACTGGATTCTGTCCCGATTGCTCCTCTTCCAGTCCAGCTCTCTGCTGCGGCCCAGGAAGGCAGTGGAGGATGGCCCAGGTCCCTGGGCCCTGCACCCGCATGGGAGACCAGGAGAAGCACCTGGCTGCTGGTTTCAGATCAACGCAGTGTGCCGGCTGCAACGCGCTGGCGATAGCAGCCACTTGGGGGGTGAACCAATGGAAAAAGGAAGACCTTTCTCTCTCTGTCTCTCTGTCTCTCTCTCTCTCACTGTCTAACTGCCTTTTTTTTTTTTTTTAAAGTAGAGTTAGTGAGAGAGAGAGACAGAGAGAAAGAGAGAAAAGTCTTCCTTCCATTGGGTCACCCTCCAAACGGCCACTATGGCTGGTGCCGCGCCGATCCAAAGCCAGGAGCCAGGTGCTTCTCCCGGTCTCCCATGGGGTACAGGGCCCAAGCACCTGGGCCATCCTCCACTGCACTCCTGGGCCACAGCAGAGAGCTGGACTGGAAGAGGAGCAACCGGGACTAGAACCCAGTGCCCATATGGGATGCTGCCGCCGCAGGTAGAGGATTAACTAAGTGAGCCATGGTGCTGGCCCCTCTATGGAATCTTTTTATCATGTTTATCATGTCAGTGGTAACGTACTATTGATGATAATGATAACAATGGGGGAAATGTGGGGTAGCAATAGATGTAGTCCCTGGTTACTAGCCCGAGTGTGTAGTTCTGAAGGCTGCTGTGGGGCTACTCACGCATGTGCTGGGTGGCTCTGTGATGAGACTCACCCACTTGGGGCTGGTGAATGGCAAGAGCCCAGGTGCCCAGGTGGAGAAGAAAGCTGGAGTCCAGGCAGCCCTAGTGCATCAGTTTCAGAAGGTCCCTAGGAGGCCTTCAAGCCTGAGGTAGTATTTGAGGGCCATTGAGCCAGCTTTGATCAGTAGGCGTAGCATCTAGACAGAATAATCACAATTTTCTCCACTTAGGTAGCCCACATGGACCGACTTTCCAACCGTCCTGGTACTTGCTAATCTGGTCGATTGTATTCCTGTCCAAACCAAGCGAGCTAAATGAAATGAACAATCTAGACCAGGATTAATTCGTAGCTCTGCTATTGCTCCTGAATTTCCCAGTCCCAGTCCTAGTCCCAACCCCTGTATATCCTTTACCATTCAGCCCAATTTATCTGTGGTGCATTCCCCAAAGTAGCCATGTGGTAGGCTGTATTTGTAATCACTGGAGATTTTCATCCATGTCCCTCTTGGAGACATAGTTCAAGTCACCTGTGTCCAAGTGACATCAAGTTCTGGCCAAAGATTTTCGATAAAGTGAGAGCCAAGTCAAAATCTAGGGTGGTCTTCCATTTCTTTCAAATTTTTTTAGAAGGCTGAGAGGGAAACTTATAGGAGTGCAAAGAGAAGCTGGTGACAGATCCCAGTCTTCAAAATATTTTTTAAAGACTTATTTTATTTATTTGAAAGACAGTGGGCCCAGCTCATCTATCCATCCCTACTGTTAGCATTTTGTGGCCAAACAGGCTATCGTGGCCTGTGGTTGTGTGTCCACTGATTTTTATGGCATTTCTTTAGCTTGCAATCACTTCATTTTTTTGTTCATGTCAGAGTAGCTACTTAAAATCGTGCAGCCATTTGTGCTTATCCTTGTACAGTGTTAAGCACACTTGATTTCTAAGATGATTTAAGTTTTCAGAAACCCAACTTTTTGCAACCATGTAAATGCCTTCCATGAACTATAACTGGAATGATGACATTGTCATGCAGGCTTCGGGTAAACCAGCCTCTAATACTGAGTCAAAATCATCCTGGAGAGAGGCTAAAAACTTGACCTTAATATATATACTATAAGATATAATATTACTAATTCTATAATATAGTAATAAATATTATTATATATAATATATAGTATAAAATAATCTAGAACCACTACTTTTGAGTGCTGACAATATCACACATAATACTAATAAACAGTATTTATTCCACATTGCATGTTGGACACTAAGTGAAGTGCTTTGCCATCTAATTTCATTGACTCTTCCCAACAGTCCTGTGGACAACGTGCTGTTATTCCTTTATTAGATGAGAAAACTGAGGCACAGAGAATGTTTACCTAAGTTCTCCTGGCTGGGCTCAGAGCTGGCATCCAGCGCTAAGCTGTCTGACTGCAGAACTCATCCCTTTAACCCTAATGTTTGAGGCCTCAAGCAATCTTCACAGTAGTCCTGGGAGCTCTACAGATGGCCACAGGCTACATGGATGTCCCCAACTTACAGTGGTTCTACCTGTGATTTCTCAACCTAATGACAGTGTGAGAGACACACGCAGTTAGTAGAACACACCCTTCAAATTTTGATTTCTGGTCTTTTCCCAGGCTAATGATATACTGTCTGATTCAGTCTCAGAAGGGCAACTCCCAGCCCGCATGGCACTCACGAGGGGAAGCAACTGATCCTGCATTGTGTAGGCTGATGCTAAAGTCAGACGGCTGGCAGGTTGGATGTATTAAATGCACTTACAGTATTAAAAAGTTTTTATTTGTTTAGGAGGCAAAGACACACACACACACCACAAAGAGAGAGAGAGAGAGGAAAAGCACCAGTCCTTTAACTCTTTCTCCAAATGCCCTCAAAAACCAGGGCTAGGTGTAGGTCAGAGCTGGGGGCTGGAGCCAGGAAAACTGGGGGCCCAGTCCAGGACTTCCACCTGAGCCATTGCCCTTGCCCACCAGAGTCCACATTGACAGGAAGCAGGAACTGAAAGCCAGAGGTGTGTATCGAACCCAGACACCCTGATAAGGGATGTGGATGTCTTAACTGCTGGGCCAGAAGCCTGCCTCTTAAACCCATTTTTCACTTAACAATATTTTCAGTTTATGATGATTAATCTATAAGTTGAGGAGCATCTGTATTATTATTATGGATACTATCAGAAACCGGCTTTGGGGGAGTTACTGCCCATGCTGAGTGGATTGGGTAGTCACAAGCTGAGCCCAGGAAATCTGATGCACAATTCTCCTCTGCTCCCCACAGCTCAGCTCTGCTCCCATAAGTAAAGCAAGGATCCAAATCCTACCTGACTTGAGAATCCCCAACCAATCTAATACTGACCCTTCTGGAAAGTCAGTATCACACGGTTTTCTTTGACTGTTTTGGTGAATGATCTATATTAAGATCTAGAAGCAATAGGGTAACTACTGTGCCCATTTAAGTATAAATTCCAGTGGATCACTGAGAACTTTTAGAAATAGACGATCTCTTAAGGTCTGCTGTGTAGAAGTCCAAGTTGATTATCATCTCACTGTTATTCCTTCCCACAGAGAACATAGGATGCCTCTCAAACAGAGCAGGCAGAGGCTCCTTGCTAGCATTTGAAGACTCTGTCTGAAGATTAAAGTCTACAAGACTCTGTGACAAAAATATCCTACACGGAGGATCTCTGTGAGACCTCAGAGGAAAGCAAGGGTCATTAAAGAAGGAGACACTCTTCTCTGAAGGGAGAGGAGAACATCCACTTGGCTTATGGCCGTGTCCAAATACCAACGGAGTCTGTGGTCACAAAAGGCGTCCATAGCCCTGGCAGCCCATGACAAGAGCCTTGGATGATCACTGACATCATAAAAAGAGTATTAATTGTTAAAGGAACAACAGTAATCACTGTGCACTTGCTCCTCATGTAGGACCTCTGTCCCTATTGAATTGTAATATGAGAATCAACTGCAAATTCTCTCCCCAAACTGTACTCTGTATGTTGTGTGTGGGCATGGGGGCAAATTGTTGAAATCTATGAATAGGCTCAACAGGCTAATCCTCCGCCTTGCGGCGCCGGCACACCAGGTTCTAGTCCCAGTCGGGGCTCCGGATTCTGTCCCGGTTGCCCCTCTTCCAGGCCAGCTCTCTGCTGTGGCCAGGGAGTGCAGTGGAGGATGGCCCAAGTCCTTGGGCCCTGCACCCCATGGGAGACCAGGAGGAAGCACCTTGGCTCCTGCCTTCGGATCAGCGCGGTGCGCTGGCCGCAGCGCACTGGCCGCAGCGGCCATTGGAGGGTGAACCAACGGCAAAAGGAAGACCTTTCTCTCTGTCTCTCTCTCTCTCTCCCTCACTGTCCACTCTGCCTGTCAAAAAAAAATCTGTGAATAGCATAGAGTTGGTCCTCTGTATATAAAGTCATACTAAAAATGAACCATAATGAAGAAGGATATGGGAGGTGGAATGGGAACACGGGAGAGGGGTATGGAGGAAAGAACCACTGTATTCCTAAAGTTGTATCTATGTAAAAATGGATTCATTAAATAAAAATTTTAAAAATGTAAAAAAAAAGATTAAAGTCTAACAGATGTAATAATGTTCTAGAAAACTGCAGTGGAAGCTGGGGAAGACATTTGGCATAATGATTAAGATAACATTTGGAGGACCGGCACTGTCGCATAGCAGGTAAAGCCGCCACCTGCAGTACCGGAATCCCATAAGGGCACCAGTTTGAGTCCCAGCTGCTCCACTTCTGATCCAGCTCTCTGCTATGGCCTGGGAAAGCAGTGGAAGATGGCCCAAGCACATGGGCCCCTGCACCCACGTGGGAGACCTGGAAGAAGCTCCTGGCTCCTGGCTTCGGATCACCACAGCTCTGGCCATTGCAGCCATCTGGGGAGTGAACAAGCGGATGGAAGACCTCTCTCTCTCTCTCTCTCTCTCTCTCTCTCTCTCTCTCTCTCTCTCTCTCTTCCCTTTGCCTCTCTGTAACTCTGCCTTCCAAATAAATAAATAAATCTTAAAAAAAAAAAAAAAAGACACCACTTGGAGCACTGACATTCCATAGCAGAACGCCTGAGTTCTAGTCCCAGCTTTTCTCACAATTCCAGTTTCCTGCTAATGTGCACACTGGACAGTAGCCAGGATTAACTCAAGTACCTGAATCCCTACCACCCATGTGGGAGACCTGAACTGAGTTCTCAGCTTCTGGTTTTGGCCTGGTTCAGCCTGGGGTGTTGTGGGTATTTGGGGAGTGAATCAGTGAATGGGAGATCTCTTTCTATCTGTCTCTCTTTCATATGATTTTTTTTTTTTAATTTAAGATTTTATTTATTTGAGAGGTACAGTTATAAAGAGAGAGAGAGGAGAGACAGAGAGAGTTTTTCTGTTCACTGGTTCACTCCTCAAATGTCCACAATGACCAGAGCTGGGCTGATCCAAAGCCAGGAGCCTGGAGCTTCTTCCAGATCTCCCATGCAGATATTCAGGGGCTCAATCACTTGAGCCATCTTCCACTGCTTTCTCAGGCCATAGCAAAGAGCTGGATCAGAAAAGGAGCAGCTGGAACATGAACTGGCTCATGTATGGGATGCTGGTGCCACAGGCAGAGGCTTACCCACTACACCACAGCACCGGCCCCTCAAATGAATGTTTTAAAATTTTAAAAATACACTGAAATCAACAGGAAAAATGATAAATGTTAGGCTAACATACGACCTTTCCTATTTTTCTGAGACCCTGCCTAGGCTAGTTTCGCACTTTACAGATGTTTCTGCGTTGTAGTGCACTGGAAAGTTATAGGCCATCGG
Organism: Sylvilagus floridanus; assembly: GCA_949820135.1. NCBI lineage: Eukaryota > Metazoa > Chordata > Mammalia > Lagomorpha > Leporidae > Sylvilagus > Sylvilagus floridanus. The sequence goes on along the minus strand of OX463228.1, from coordinate 14,097,455 downwards.
GAACAAACCTGGCTCACCTCCAGCTCAAAGTTTTTCTCCATCTTCATCTGCCTTGGATTCTCTTTCCTTTCTATATCTGAAAAAAAGTTACATTTCCTACAATCTAAATTTCATCCTTGCTCTCCAATGTGTGCGTCAGGCATGGGGTAGGGTGTTTTCCTAGTCTAGATGGGAGATGGCAGAATTCAAAGATTTTAAGTGAGCTGTGAGCCGAGAGGGAGACCAGAGTCAGTATCAGAGGCAAGTCCAAGCCTCCAGGGCAAGGAAGGCCTTCAACTCCCCAGGGAAGCAGTCAGAATCCAGAAACCGAGAAAAGCAATAGTACAGATAGAAGAATGTTCTGGGCAGTGCAGATGAACTGGTTCAGGATGAAGGGAAGAATAAAGAAAGTTAAGTCTGTGATTGCTTCTTTGGGGGTGAGGGGTGTGTCAGGTGATGAGAACAATGTGCTAGTCCCATCCTTATCCTCTGGCTTGATCCTTGCTATTTTTAAAAATATTTATTAATTTGTTTTCATTTTATTTGGAAGGAGGGGGAGATTTTCCATCCACTGGTTCACTCCAGAAATGTCTACAGCAGTGCAACAGCCAGAGTTGCACCAGACCAAAGCCAGGACCCAAGAACTCTAGCCAGGTCTCCTGTGTGGGTGGCAGGGGCCCAAGTTCTTGAGCCATCATCTCCTGCCTCCCAGGATGCACATCGGCAGGAAACTGGACTCAAAGTGGAGGAGCTGGGATTTGAATCAGACACTCAGATATGGGATGTAGGCGTCATGAACGGCAACCTGACTGCTGTGCTCCAGTTATTTTCATTTGTTTGACAGAGAGAGAGAGAGAGAGAGAGAGAGAGAGAGAGAGAGAGAGAGATCACATCTGAGGGCTCACTCCTCAAGTGCCTACAGCATCTCAGATTGGGCTGGGCTGAGTCTGAGAGCCAGGAACTGAGGTGGGTCTTGCATGGGGGTGACAGGGACTTAAGCAGTATCACCTGCTGCTTCCCAGAGTGAAGAGCAGCAGGAAGCTGGAGTTGGAAGCAGAGCTGAGACTTGAACCCAGGCCCTCTGATACAGGAGGTGGGCATATTAGTTGCCAACTACCTGCCTCTCTCCCTTCTTGAAACGACTTCTGCCCGCCAGTGTGTCCTTCTCCTTTGTGTCAAGACATTTCTTCTCTCTTTCTGAAAATCCACACTTTCCTTTCTTTCCTTTGCTTCTTGGAGTACCTGTCACTTCCCCTTCTCCCCCAGTGGCCAGATTCAATGATTCTGACAAGTCATCCTCCTCTAGACTCTGGCATTAACCACTGCAGAGCATGGCCGCATTTGAAACTTGGTTGTGCTCTCCTCCTACCTCTTGGCTGGTTTCTTATTTTTCTTCTTCTTTAAACTCTTAAATGTGTGTTTCTAAATGGGGTATGCTCTTGGCCGGCTTCTCAGCTCTCTGTGTAACTGTCTTCACTGGCAGACTCATTCAGTCTTATGACTTGGATTATTCTTTCTATCCAGGTGACTCCTAAATCCAAATTACCAGATTTTAAATGGGGAGAGAGGAGAGACAACATCTCTCATCTGCTCATTTACTTCTCAGATGCCTGTGATAGCTGGTACTGGGCCAAGGGCTGAAGCCAGGAGCTGGGAAGTCAATCCAGGTCTTCCACATGGGTGGCAGAAGCCCAACAACTGAAGCCATCACTTGCTTCCCCCCAGGGTGCACATTAGCGAGAAGCCAGAGTCAGGAGCCAGAACTGAGACTTGAATCCAGGTACTCAGATATGGGTTTTTGGTATCCCAAATTAGTGTCTTTTTTATTTTAAGATTTAGTGTATTATTTGAAAGGCAGCGTTACAGAGAGAGTTAGAGTCAGAGAGAGAGAGAGAGAGAAAGAGAGGACTTTTATCCACTGTTTCACTTCCCAGATGGCCACAACAGCCGGAGCTGAGCCAGTCCAAAGCCAGGAGCCAGGAGCTTCTTCCAGGTCTCCCACCATAAGTGTAGGGAAAAAAAAAGTGTAGGGGCCCAAGCACTTGGGCCATACTCTTCTGCTTTCCCAGGTGCATTAGCAGGGAGCTGGATTGGAAGTGGAACAGCCAGGACTCTAACCAGTGCCCATGTGGGATGCTGGTGCTGCAGGCCGTGAGGGCCCCCCCCACAAGTAGTGTCTGAACTATTATGCAAAATGTCGACTTCTCTGAGTTATGCTTTTTGACCTTGATCTTCTCACTTTTCTAAGGGTCTCATCTGCATAGTAAAACCTGTCTGTCCCAACATAAACTCATTGCTACAACTTGTGTATTAGTTTGAGCTTCCCCCCAAAGCCCATGTGTTAGTGACTTGGTCCCCAAAGCTTTATGTTAATGATACTGAGAGGGTGGAAACGTTATCTGCCTCGATATGTAGAGATAGGGCCTTGAGAAATGATTAACCTGTTAGTGTGGAACCCTGGCAATTGAATCACGGTGACTATAAGGAGACACTAGAGAGGTGTGTATGTTCTCTGTCTCTTGCCTCTGTACCAATCACCACATGTCCATCCAATAAAGCCCTCTAATCTTGGACTGTGGACATCCAAAACCATGAGCCAAAATAAACCTCCTTCCTACATAAATAACATGTCTCAAGTATTAGTTATAATGCCGCAAATCTGACCACTGCATTCATTACTGTCTACGATCAGGTTCTTGCCTGTGTTTTTTATTTATGTAAATGACATTTACTAACTCAGTCTCCAAATTTTGAGATGTTTTGTTTCAGTTTTACTTGTTCTACATTCAGTGTGGTACCAAGTTTGTGAAATCTAATGTTTGTACCCCCCATTCCTATTATTTCCTCTTTCCCAGTGTCTTTCAACAGAAGTAACTGTAATGGCCAGCCAGCTGACCTCTCTCAAATCCACTTTAGTTACTACTGTCCTTTCCTGAGTAACATTGGTTGTGTCTCTCAATAAATCTCTTCTCCAAGGGGGCAGGCATCGAGTGCAGCGGTTAAGCTGCTGCCTGGCACACCCATATCCCTTGTCAGAACACCTGGGGCAGAGTCATGGTCCCTCCATTTCCAATCCAGCTTCCTGTGAGTGCAAACCTGGGGAGGCAGCAGGTGACGGCTCAAGTACTTGGGTCCCTGCCACCCATGTGGGAGACCCAGAGTGAGTTCTCTGATCTTGCTTTGGCCTGGCCCAGGATTGACTGTTGCGGACATTTCAAGGAGTGAACCAGAATATGGAAGATATCTCTTTTCTTTTCTGTGTCTCTATGTCTTTAAAATAAAATAGAAAAAAAACACGCTTCTACACACATAAACACCTTAACTTATCATTCTAGATACTTCACATTTGAACCTGATGATTTTTTCTATTTTTATTTTCCACTTTGCTCTAGAAAAATGAGCTTGATCACTCTTCTCTGTGAGTGCCTTGTGATTTCTCTCTCCCGTGGCCCTGCTGTTCCTTTAAACCAGAATGACCTGTGTTCATCAGGTTCTTACAACAAATCCTACAGCATTCAAAGCCTAACTCAAGGGGGCCAGTGCTATGGCACAGCAGGTTAACGCGCTGGCCTGAAGCGCCGGCATCCCATATGGGTGCTGGTTCGAGTCCCAGCTGCTCCACTTCCAATCCTGCTCTTTGCTATGGCCTAGGATAGCAGTAGGAGATGGCCCAAGTCCTGGCCCCTGCACCCACATAGGAGACCCAGAAAAAGCTCCTGGCTCCTGGCTTCAGATCAGTGCAGCTCCAGCTGTTGCGGCCGTCTGGGGAGAGAACCAGCGGATGCAAGACCTCTCTTTCTGTTTCTACCTCTCTCTGTAACTCTGTCTTTCAAATTAACAAAAAAAAGCCTAACTCAAAGAAGTGTCTTCCCACAAAGCTCAAACAGCAGGAATCTCTGGATCTTCTGATTTTCCACAGCACTTTATCTGTGGCTTTCTCCTAGTACTCATGACTTTGTAATTTGAACTTCAATTATTTAACATACACATTTTACCAGCGAGGTTTGGTTGCAAACATGTTGAAAGTGAGGGCAGTGGAGGATGGCCCAAGTCCTTGGGCCCTGCACCCGCATGGGAGACCAAGAGGAAGCACCTGGCTCCTGGCTTCGGATCGACGCAGTGCGCTGGGCGTAGCAGCCACTTGGGGGGTGAACCAACGGAAGAAAGACCTTTCTCTCTCTCTCTCTCTCTCTCTCTCTCTCTCTCTCTCACTAACTCTGCCTTTCAAAAAATAGAATAAAAATAAACTTAAAAAATTTACAAAAAGAAAGTGATTCTAGGAGCTGGCTCTGTGGTGTAGCGGGTAGACGCCGCCTACAATGCTAACATCCCATGTGGGCGTTTGTTTGAGACCTGGCTGCTCCACTTCTGATCCAGCTCTCTGCTATGGCCTGGGAAAGCAGAAGAAAATGGCTCAATTCCTTGGGCCCCTGCACCCGTGTGGGAAACCGGGAGGAAGCTCCTGGCTCCTGGATTCAGATCAGCTCAGCTCTGGCCACTGTGGTCATTTGGGGAGTGAACCAGCAGATGGAAGACCTCTATTCCTTATACAAAGGCAGTTTGTTGATAGGCCACACCAAATATTCCATGTACTTTTTTGTTGTTGTTTCTGGCATTCTTTGCCATTAGATCTGGGGCATATGACTCATTCTGATTAATGGTCTATAAGCAGTGGTGTGTAACATTTCCAGTTTAAGGTACTTGGGACAAATGAGAATTCTGCACTGTTTGTTCTTTCACCTGCTTCAGGGACAATCTATAGGGCTGTGTGTACAGATGATGTAGCCACAAGTTGGTACAGTTTCTGCAAGTCTGAGTCCCAGATTGACCCGTGGATCTGAGCTTCCTGTGAACTGTACTAAGTACGAGTCTAGGTGAAAAATTCTGTTGGATTAAACAACTGAAACTCTGTGTTAAAATGATATTACAAGGGCTGGCGCTGTGGTGTAACAGGTAAAGCCGTCGCCTGCAGTGCCAGCATCTCATATGAGCATCGATTTAAGTCCTGGCTGCTCCACTTCCAATCCAGCTCTCTGCTATGGCCTGGGGAAGCAGTGGAAGATGGCCCAAGTCCTTGAACCCCTGCACCCACATGGGAGACCTGGAAGAAGCTCCTGGTTCCTGGCTTCAAATCAGTCCAGCTCTGGCCATTGTGGCCATCCAGGGAGTCAACCAGTGGATGGAAATTCCTCTCTCTCTACCTGTGTGTGTATGTGTGTGTGTGTGTGCGCGTGTGCATGTGTGTGCGAGCGCGCCTCTCTGTAAACTTTGCCTTTCAAATAAATAAATACACAATTTTAAATATGGCTTTACAGCATGTACTATCCTAACCTGTCAGGAACAATAAATGCATAAATGATGAAATGAAGAGGATATCCATGGAGTGAATTTTGTTGCAGGAAATGTTCAAGACGCTTGGTCCACTGTCTTTATGAAGTTACAGCTTCACAGCTATCTGAACACAGGGAATAACGTCACCAGTTTGCAAGCACTGTAGCATTTCATTTCACTCTTCTTCCAAATTTCTTAAAAGCCTATCTTGCCTTAAGAAAATCACTTGGTAATCTACTAGATGCAGTCCCTATTTTCTTTTCAGGATGCACAATTAAAATTCAGGCATTAGGTCTGCAATTTCCATTACAGCATGTACAAGGGGTTTTCTTGAAGCAATTATATGCTTAATCCTTATTGTCCTCTGGCTAACTCACTGCCTGTGTTGCTCCTTTCATGAAATGGCTCCTTGATGTTTAAAATGACCTTATAATATGATTTATAATAAAATTTATTAGTAACTAGACTAGTTGAATGTCTAACAGACTTTTAATGTAACTAATCTTTTTTCTCAGAATACTCAGAAAAGATGAAAAAGCTTAAAGAAGAAAATAAATCTCTTCACAATCCTAGAGATCACTTCTGTTAAAGTATTACAATCTTCAGTGATAGTTGAGTATGCATACAGTTTGTCAAAATGTTCTGTCTTAGGGAAGTTGAGCATCTTGTTCCAGCTCACAAGAACCTGTGACTGTGGTCTCCAGGCTGTCTTCCTGGGGCACTGTGGAGTGTTTGGCTCCAGCCTTCTCCTCTTATGGGAATCTAAGCTCAGCTTATTAAAACTGCTGGATAAGTTACCGGGGGATTTTAATACTGTGAATGTTGAGTTCCTTTTCTTGGGGATGCTACAATTTATAAAAATACCAGCCTACTAAATTTATAAAGCTAAAATGTTGAATTTCCAAGACCAATGACAGGCTAGAGTGGGAGCAACATTTGGCAAGAAGTTCTTTTTAACAACCACAAATGAAGCTGCACAGGAAGCCACGAGCTTGAAAACAACATTGTGCCAGAGAATTGTCCAGATGTTTCTGCAGAGCCAGTGCTTCTCTGACAAGGCAGCTGGCCTGGTGCTTTTGGAACATAATGCTAGCCTCTGAACCCATGTTCTAATGAGCTGTAGCCCCTTTCGAAGAGATAAGGGTCCAGGGTTCACTTTTCCTTTTACTGTATTCAGATGAGATGAAACAGATCCAAAGTGTTTCTACCTCTTTACTGATTGTGCTAAATGTCCTAAACTTTCTTCAAGCTGAAGACTTTTGTTTGGAATAATCTGTTGTCTTTAGTACTTCAATTTAAGTGTTTTTCCACTTGTAATTGGTGTCTACTGTTGAGTCATTGTCTTTCACATTTAACCTAATACGGCCATGGTGGGATAGTTGACTACTGAGTATGGCTTGTAAGTGCACATGAGCTTCAGGGTTAGTCTGGTCCTATCTGCTCTGTGACATAATGGCCAAATAATAACACATTGCACATATACTGTGATGCCCATGGAATTATAAACACAACTTGGCTCTGGGTCCCTTTAGATCAGTATTTCCCTCTGGAGTCTCCTTGGCATTCTACACGTAAGCTTCAGTCAAGCATTGTTTCAGGTCCCCACTGCTAGTCCAGTTCTGCCTAGTCTCTAAATTTGAGTAGAAAAGCAGTTTTATGAATAAAGAACTTTGAAAAGGTAGAGAAATAAAACACTTCCTTTTTGGACTGATTTAATTCCCAAAAAACTCTGTGCATCTGGGATTTCCTGACATATTTGTCAGGTCTGGAGATGAGGCCACATCGTTTGGCAAAGATGACAGGCTCCTGGAAGATGGTATGACATTTCCTCCCAGGAGGCTGTGGCCATATGAATAAGATCCCTCTTTATCAGAACTAACTACAGAAAGTGTGCACTGTTAGCCACCAATCTAAAGGCTTCAATGATTGCAGTTTGAAGTTAGAAGAAAATGCTGGTTTCCAACGGTCATGGAGCTGTCCAGGGTTCTGACCCCGACATGGGACATTTTGTTCCTATCCTTGGTCTTACTGCATACAGCTGAGAAATTGATTATCCTTTTAGATTATGAATCATGAAGCACACTTTGGTCATTATGAATCATGAAGCACACTTTGGTCATAGCTGTGTAAGTTCGAGGAGTCTGAATTTTCATCATCCCTGAACAATAAAATATGAAAAATATTTACAACAGAAATGAGAAAAATACAACACAAAATGTTTCATATATATATATATATATATATATATATATATATATATATACACATATATCTGAAAAGATACTTCATTGGAAAAGTAAGCACATAAAAAGCAGTTCTCAAAAGTAAGACAAATTACACACATAGTATATACAAATTCAAAGGGATTGAAGTTTTAAAAGTGAGACCTAAAATTCTTAAAAGAAAGCATAGATATGAATCCTGTGACCTGGGCTTAGGCCAAGGTTTCTTAGGTACAATGTCAAACCAATAAATGACAAAAGAGAAACTGAATACATTGAACTTCATAAAAATGTAAACTCTGTTATATCACAGAGGATACCAAAAGGCAATCTACAGAATGGGAGTAAATCTGCAAATCATTTATCTAATAAAGGACTTATATATGTAACTCTTACAACTGAATCATAAAAAAGACAACTCAATTTAAAAATGTGCAAAGTATCTGAACAGATATTTCTCCAAAGAAAATATATAAGTGGCCAATAACTACATGAAAATTTGCTCTACATCATTAGTTAAGAGGAAAATGAAAATCAAAATAACAATATGATATCACTTTACATCCACTAAGATTGTTTTAATAGGAAAGATAAAAAGTAGAGAAGATTAAACCTTCACACTACCAGTGGGGTTTTTTAATTTAATTTTAATTTTTAAATTATTTATTTGTTTGAAAGGCAGAGTTAGAGAGAGAAAGCAAGAGAGAGAAAGCAAGAAAGACATCTTCCATTGCTTGTTTACTCCCCAAATGGTCACATCGTCCAGGGCCGGGCCAGGTCAAACCTGAGAGCTAGGCACTGTATCTGGCTCTCCCATGTGGGTGGCAGGGGCCGAACTACTTGGGCTATCTTCCGCTGCTTTCTCAGGCATATTAGCGGGGAGCTGGATCAGAAGTGGAGCAACCGGGACTTGAACCGGCACCCATATAAGATGCCTGCATTAACTCACACCACAACGCCAGCCGCTATCTTTTTTTTTTTTTAAGATTATTAATTTATTTGGAAGGCAGAATGAGAAAGACATCTTGTATCTGTTGGTTCACTCCTCAAATGTTCCAACAGCTAAGGCTGGGCCAGGTTGAAGTCAGGAGCCAGGAACTCCATCTGGGTCTTCCTCATGGGTGGTGGATACCCAAGTACTGGGACCATCATCCACTGCCTCCCAGGTGCCTTAGTAGGAGGGTGAATCAGAAATGATAGTGGGACTCAATCTTACATACTCTGATATGGATACAGGCATCCCAAGCAGCAGCTTAACTTGGTGTACCATGATGCCCTCTCCTACCAGTGGGATTCTTAAATCATGCAGTTGATTTGATAAAGAGTCTGGGAGTTCCTCAAATGGTTAAACATGGAGTCCTCATATGAACCAGCAATTGTAATCCTAAGTTTATACCCAACTGAAATGAAAACATGCCCACAGAGTATACACAAATATTCATAGCAGCATTGTTGATAGTATTCAACTGAAATCAGTCCATCAACTGATGAATGGATGAACAAATCATAGCCTACTCATACATTGGAGTGTCATTCATCAGTATAAAGTAATGTCTTATATGCTTTTGTTGTTTCTCAAGCTCAGAATACCTTAGAAGATGTTTTTATTAGGGCTAATGCATGGAGAATTTAAGTTACAGATCTCCTAGTTCATGGTTTTTGTTCAGAGAAACAGTTAATCTTTGCAGTATTGTGCAAATAAACAAATTAATTAGAAAAGACAGAATCCATGCTCAATGAAAAGTCATTTTCCCATCCCTACTGGAGGACATGAGTAGCATCAGTGTTTTATCCCCTCCAATAGCAGGATCAGTCACAGCAACTCCTGTCCACGGAGAAGGAAGGCTGCTGTGTCCTGATGTGTTGTGTATGTGTGAGTGCTGTTGTGGGCTCTGTCCCACGCTAGCCTGCTGCCTCTCTAACTTAGTTTCAATGTAAATGTTCTTTCTCTGCAGTAGGACATGGAAAATTCTTCCGTATCAAATTTGAGAGTGTTCAGGTGTTGTAGAAAAATGAAAACCACATTGCAAAATGATCCAGGTACTACACAGACAAATTATACTCTCAACCAGCACCACACAGTGATTTCTGAGAAATGTGAGGTGCGGAATGAGTCTTGTCCTGAGTCAAATACTTATCTAAGTCAACGGGGGGTGATTTTCCCACAACAGTCTGTCCTAAAAAGCAAGGCCTTGGCATGGGTGACGACAAGCTGAAATATAGACCAGAGAAGGCAAATACGCGGCATGCATTGCCCGCCTTCCTTACTTGCCTGAACGCAGCTATTGTTTATCCTCCTAGCACTCCTTCCTATGCAATCTGAACATGGCTCAGGGCTCTTTCTCAACACAGCTTTCCAAGCATTTATTTATCAGTGAAGTCTATTTGTTTTATTCCTGATGCAAGCTATTCCACATTGAAATGTTTATATTTTTTGACACAACTACTTAAAAGACATTTTGAAGTATACAATTCTGCACCACTAAATGACAGGGATATGTTCTGAGAAATGCATGTTTAGATGATTCCATCATGGTGTCAATTTCACATACCCAGGTGGTTAACTTCTTACAACCTAGACTCTGGGGCATGTGTACAGAATAGACTATTGCTTCTAGGACCAGAATGAACAAACAACATGAGATCAAATTAAGCACAAGAGAAATGATGCAATCAAGAGATGATGTAAACTCAAGATTGTGAGATTCCTTCTTGTATAACAGAGCATACTTTTTTACAGTAAGCTTTTTTTAACAAGTAGGATTATTCTAAAATAATAAAATTTAGTACAGCCAACACATAAACCAGCAACATGGTTATTTATTATCAAGCATTATGTACTGTACATACTTGCATTGCTATACTTTTATACAACTGGCACCACAGTAGTTGTGTTTACACCAGCCTCCCTACAAACATGTGACTAACGTGTATTACAACTTTATGACAGCTACAGCATCACTGTGGGATAGAAGCTTTTCAGCTCCATTATAATGTTATATGTTGTGTAGAATTTGGTCCCCGAAAGTCAGTTGCTTAAAGTCTAACATATTCATGTGAATGATTGATTGATTGAGGCTAGAGACTTGATCTAATGATGGCAGTTGAGGTTGGGATTGGTGGGAGGTCTTTGAATAACTGGGGCATGACCTTGGAGGGTGGCTCCCCTGAGAGATTCAGTTGTTTCGGATCAGGTTCCTCCTAGGTATTCACTGCTTCTGCCTCCTGATGTAGTCTTTCCTCTGCACCTGCCATTACCAGGCACCACCAGATGCTGGTCTGTGGGGCTGCCCCATCCTGTAACATCCTCCCACCCTTTAAGCCGAAATAAATCTTCTCTTTTCCAAAGAAACTCCTCTAGGATATTTTAGTTAAAGTCATGGAAAGTGGACTAATGCCTAATCTTAGGGGACCACAGTCATATATTTGGTCTGTTGCTAACTGAAGCATCATTAGGCTGTGCATGACTGCATTTACCCTTGTATGAAGTTTACTTTCAGAATATAGGAATTACATGTATAAACACCCTACATTCACTCAATATAAGGGAACCTTCCTCATTTAATTTTCTGTAGATGCCTGAAGTAGTTACTGTTAACGCTTCGGTGTGTATAAATATAAATACCCAGGCAGAAATTTTAGCCTTAAAAGCCATTTCTGGAATTAATTTGGGATGTGCTATTATCACCTTAATAACAGCCTTCACATATGGCAAGCTATTTAGTGCTCCCCTAGCCCTATTCAAACCTCCAGGTTTCAGCTGAGAAAGCTGGCATGCAGAGTATTAAGTAACTGCAGAACTGAGTCAGGAAAAGAGTTCAAGCTGGCTAGGTTCTCTTATACTTCCTGCATATTCCCACATCCCTGCCCACGGTGTAAGGTCTGGTTGAAGTTAAGAAGTCACGGTGAAATAAATGTTCCTCACCTGATTCCTCCTTTTAACACAATGAGCAAAATTTCCAAAAAGCAGAAGCTGAAGACAAAACCTGACAGTTCTTTTGTCTCAACTTTTCTTGTTAAGAATTCTTTTACAGCGCCAGTGCTGTTTCCTTTGTCTTAAAAGCATTTCCGAGCAATTCATAACAAAGAGCCCTGAAATCCTTCACTTTCTGTGTGTGATGCCCATAAATCTTCAAGCCAGCCAAGCCAAGTTGGTTTTGAGGGGTGGAAACGCAAAAAGGTTGTTAAGAATGAAAACACCTTGCAAAGTGAAATAGAATAACATATCAAAATGGAGTTGTCAATTTCCTTTACCAAGGAATATCTAAATCTACTTGGCTGGCTATCTCCTCTATGTATCCTCAGTCAGAGGTTTAACCAGCATCTGATGAAATACGGAAAACATTTTCCAAATTCCTTATCTATTTAATCATAAGGAAACAAAGAGGCTTGTTTGGGTACTCCAGTTTGTCAGGATGACTTCTTTCGGTGTGTCTCAGGGAAACTAAATGACATGTTCTAAGTTGTTCTGTTTGTAATTCCTTACCATAACCCTTCTCAAACATTTGGTACCCATCACCAACTACTTACTGAAATTTCACTCGATGTTTCTATCTTCTTGGAGTGTTAATAATGAAAGTATGAGAAATTCCCATCTGCTATTTCTGGTGCTTTGGGTCGTTCCAAACAACAGATTTTTAAAACACTCACAAGTGTCCCCTGCTTACATGACAGGATTGAGTGGAATAAGCGCTTCCTCTGAAACAGGCAATTATTTTCCTATAGAAAGATTTCAAAACTCACAGGCATTCATGGTAATCAGGACTTCTGTGGTTGCTCAAGAGGATAATTTTTACAGCTTTCTTGAGATATATTTGACATTGTACATGTTCATAGTCACTATTCGGTGAGTTTTGACGTAGGTGTACACCTGTGGAGTGTACACACAAGACAATGAACATGTCCATTATAAGATACTTTTTGGATACATCCATGATGTAAACTTTTGGTAATTATCAGTTCCTCAGGGGCACCTGTCACCAGCAGGTTCACGTTTATTGTCTATTTAGTGAACACATTTTCTCTAGTTATTACCTTTTGAACCTTAGTGTATTAGGGGGACAAAAGATCAGGCAGAATCTGGGATTCTTAGTTTTAGCATCTATTTTGCTGAGCAACCTGCCTGGCAAAGCTGGCCTCTGTATATCCAAATGGGCAGGTATGAAGTCCTCACTGTGCATGTGGTGTCTGGAGCCCGTGAGGCCTCCCGGGATGTCACTGCCCAGGCCCAGCTTCCCTGGAGAAGGGGCAGCAGCCGAGCCTCTGCCGCCACCTGCGTGTTGAACTTGGCCTGCCCTTCCTGAAGGCACAGCATCTTACAAGCGGGTTCGGAACCTGCAAAGCGCAAAGCTTGTTTGCAAAGATGAATCTAAACATGGGAATTATAAGGCAAATCACTTCCTTCCTCTGAGTTTCGCTGTAATCTGTTTTATCTCCCATCTTATCAGAGAGCGCCTTAAAGAAGAAAAAAGCAGCCAGCTTCCTGGAATGTTCAATTCACAAATAAAACCGCAGAGAGCTGGTAATTTATATGGCTTTGGCTCAGCGCTTCTGAAAGGAGCCACAGCGGCTTTTGTGTCGCCTATTGACACAGGCTCTTATGCCCTGGGGCTGGGAGGGGCGGTGGGCGGACAAGGATGCCCCAGCTGTGGCTGGCGGCCCTCCTAACGCTCGCGCCCGCACGTCACCGGTTCCAGCCCTGTTCCGAGAACACCTGTCCAAGGATGCAGGATGTGACCTAGGGATTGCAGGTTCCCCTGTCTCTATCTGCCACCGACACCCATCTCCAGCCCCTCCCCGTTGGTCCTACGTGCGCTGCACCGCTAACAGTGGCTACCCTCAGAACGGTGGCCCCGGGGTCCACGTTCCCGCTCCGGGTTCAACTTCCTGAGCCGAGGGGGCGGCCTGCCCCGCAGCCACGCCGCAGCGGGGGGCTGCTCTGGCTCCTCCCTTCTCGCCCTCCCCAAAGGCGCAGGCCAGGTCCCAGGGCATCTGGCGCATCCGTATTCAGGGCCCGCCTTAGCCGGCCGGGGGGCCGACGCGCGCCAGGGAGGACGCGGGCCCAGCAGGCCATTTTCACCTGCGTAATAACGGGCTCGGGGGCAGCGAGGCAGCCGCGGGGACCCAGGCGGGAGGAGGAGCGCGGGCGGCGGCGGCGGCGGCGGCCCGGAGGAAGAGGAGGGGGAGGAGGAGGAGCCGAGGCGGGAAGCGCGGCGGGCGGGCGGCGGCTCGGCCGGAGTTGCGGCGGCGGCGGCGGCGCTGAGAGCCGCAGCCTCGCGGAGCTCGGAGTTCCGGCGGCGGCGGTGGTGGCGGCGGCGGCGGCGAAGCATCAGTGGCAGCAGCGCCCGCACGCCCGGCCCCGCACCGCGGCCCCGCGGAGCCTCCCAGCCGCGCCATGGCTACGCCGCCGGACCCGCAGGATCAGCTGCTGCCGTCGGCCAGTCCCGGGTCCCAGTGGTTTGGGGACCGGGGCGAGGGGGAAGACGACGAGGTGGTGACGCCGACGGGGGACCAGCCGGCGCCTCAGGCGGGAGAGCCCGGCCAGGGGTCGCGGGATTCGGGCTCGGGCCCCGCCCGGCCGCCGCCCGTTGCCATGGAAACTGCATCCACAGGTAAGGCGGGCGCGGGGGTCCCAGGCCCGGGCGGGTCGCGGTCTCCCCCGCGTCTTCCCCGCGCGCTCCTGCGGGCGCACCAGCCCCACCGCGCCTGGCCTGGGGCTGAGGTGAATAGCGGCGGGCTGCGAGCGGCGGCGATTTCCCTCGCCAAGACGCCCGAGCTGACTGGATGCTGCTGCTGCTCTAATCCCCCCCCCCCCCAGAAAAATGGTTATTTTTCTACTTTTTGTGTCCTGCTCCTGGCCGCTGGCGCGCGGGGAGACAAGTTTCTCGCGGCTGTCTGGGCTTGGGGGCCGTGGGGCGGCCGGCCGCCTGCGGGCGCCTCCCGGGCGCTTGGGCGCTGCGTGCGCGCCGGCGGCGGGACGCGCGGGCGGCTGCCCTGCCCGACTCGGTGCGGGGCGGAGATGGGCTGCAAGTCTCCTCAGCGCTCTCTGCTCCACGACTTGCCACACCCCACTCCTTCCAGAGCCCCCATCCCGCACGCCCCGGGAGCGTGCGCCCCACTCCGAGGGGCCAGCTCCATACTCGGGGGTCCCTGCCCTGGACCTGCTGGGACGCCCCCACCACACCTTGCGGGGAGCGTCGGTGATTGGCACCCCGAGACGCAGCGGGCCTGGCTGCGGGGCAGCGGGCTTGGGGTGGGGGTGGTGACGGTGACGGTGACGGAGAAAGCACAGTTCACCCGCAGTCGGGACCCGCCCGGGTGTTTGCCAACGGCCCGGGGTCGGACCTGCCTCCTTCGGAGCCCGAGCGCGCAGGTGCCCTGCGGGAGCCGGGGCCCGGGCGCGGCCTGGCCTGGGCCGGCCTGGTGGGCGGTCTCCAGGGAGGGGCAGAAGGGTGCTGTATGCGCTGCTCCCCGAGGAAGCTTTGCTGTAGGGAGTGGGAGTTTCGTAGTTTGGCGCTGAGCGCTGGAAGGCCTGGCCCGGGGTAGGGGGGAGCTCCTGGAGCAGGGGAGGGGGCGGGACTGGCGCGGGGAACCCTTTGCTTCAGCCTACGCCTCTCCTAGGGGTTACCTGGAGTGCCTTCGGTAGAATTAGTTCTGCTCCAGCACCAGAGATCTGAGCTGGGGAAAGGAGGTTTGGGGAGTGCGTTGAATAAAATTTGTCAGTATTGTGAAGGGAAGTGAAAAAGTGGAAACCATATAAAAACTAAAAGAATAAGAGGAAGAAGAAAACGAGGAGGAGGAGGAGCAGCAGAGGGGGAGAAAAAAGTGGAAAAAGAAAGAAAACCCATTAGTCCTATATTAATTATGCATCTGTGGGGTGGGGGAGCATTGCAGGCTAAGGGTGGCTGCCCCTACTCTCATTCCAACTTCTGTGTCTGAACGGGAGAAAACCAAACCGTAACTGCACAAGGAGATGGCCAATGATAATAGACCCACGACGCTGGTTTTGTGGTCCGGTGTTGAGGGTAGCTTCCGGCTCAGCACGGTTATCCACTATAATCAGAGTAAATCATTTTGTTGCAAACGTTGACCACCTCCCATTAGTGTTGCCAAGATGAAAGCAAAGTGCCCTGTGTTTTTTGTGACATATTTATTTTAC
Source organism: Sylvilagus floridanus (assembly GCA_949820135.1). NCBI lineage: Eukaryota > Metazoa > Chordata > Mammalia > Lagomorpha > Leporidae > Sylvilagus > Sylvilagus floridanus. The sequence continues at coordinate 14,081,765 of OX463228.1, read as the reverse complement.
ATATTTATTTATTTGAGAGATATCCACTAAAATAAGCTGATATATAAAAATGCTTGGAATATATACGTTTATGGGGTAAAATGTGTTGTTTTGAGAAGACATCTGTACTCTGGACTCAAGCTAATTAAAAATTCATCACTCACATACATTGTTTTTTTGTGATGAAAACGTTTGACATGTACTCTTAGAAATTTTGCACTGCGCGATGCATTGTTGCAGAATGGTGATTATGATAAATGACAGTGCCTTTGGCATTTCAAACGCTATTATAGCAAGATTGTGCTTTGTTGAAAGTATTAAGACTTTCCCATCCTAAGCCACACATGCATTAATAAAATCAAAGACTATACTATGTTTGAGCGGGAGAACAGTGAAGGGAGGTGAAAGCAAAACTTGTTTTGCATATTTGTAGATTTTTTTTTAGTTTGTTATTGCTTCCTGAAGGGATTTCTCCTATTCTCGTTGATTGGTTGCTTTAAATCTATTTCCTATGGGCTGCTGTAAAAGACCTGGATGGCAGAAATGATGCGTAAATAAACATCTAGATCTTGAACATATCTAAATAAGATTGGGGCCAGCTTCCTTGTCTGATATATTGGCAATTTGTTTCCAGAAGCAAAATCAGCAGGTGAATCCTCTGCTGCTCAGAGACAAAAATCTAGAGCAGGCCTCCCAAGCACATTGCTTTACTTTGTGTTTTAAAATTTTCCTTCTGGGGCTTACAAACATAATTTATTATCTCACAAGTGCTGAGGACTGGGAAATACAAGATTAAGGTTCTGGCAGATTTGGCGTCCCGGGAGGTTCTGTTTCCCGGCTCACAGCATCTCTTCCTCATGTCTTCATGTGTCGGAGGCTGCTTTGTCTCTTCTAAAAGAACTGTGCTCTTTGGAACTCAAATTAAGAAGTAACTTAGACTTTGAGTGTGATGCACTGTAAACAGATTGTTTCTTTTTCAGAGGGAATGTTAACATGTAAGACAGATATTGATTTTTTAAACCTGCTTTTCTGAAAAACACCACCAATCACACCATCTGGACAGAAATTCTGTTATTTATTTTTATACATTGTTGGTAATTAAAGTTTCCAAAGAAACATTTCCAAAAATGTTTCTCAGAAATGCCCTGGAATGAATATACATTTAAGCATCATTAAAACTGCAGTGTAAAACTCTACCTACAGTGCTGTCTTCTCATTGCTTCTTGTCCCTTTTGTGATGTGTTAATATTCTCAACAAAAAGTTACACTGTCTCCTCTCCAGCTACAGTTCTTCTTGTCTAAAAATCCATCATGGGCATGTGCAAAGATGTCTGTTGTCAAAGAAACATTTAACTGGCCATGTGTAGGCTGCAACCTGCTAGAGCTGTTAATCATAGAAATTGCCATCATCCAGTAACTTTATACAAAGATTGTTAAGAGCAATTTTTTTCATGATCAGTCATTTTATTCCTGGAAGCAATTCAAAAGGAGCATACAATAACAAAAGGATAAAAGAATGGCCCTTTGTTTAAGGAAAGAATTTGAAATAGAACATTTGAGCACGAAAAAAAAAAAAAGTAAGAAGTTAACTCATTGACTTGTGCGAAAAGCAAAATGGTCAGGACGGAGAATGGTCAGGAGAAGTCGGTTCATATATAGTTTACTTAGTAATATTGACTTATAGGTAATTTGACTTCCATTTCTAGATAACTGAGAAAAAAAGATTTTTTCCCAATTTACTTCCTTGGACTACAGGGTTCATAATTTAGCGTTTTTCTTTTTTTAAAGATTTATTTATTTATTTGGCAGTCAGAGTTACACGGAGAAGGAGAGGCAGAGAGAGAGAGAGAGAGAGAGAGAGAGAAAGAGAGGTCTTCCATCCGCTGGTTCACTCCCCAGTTGGCTGGAGCTGTGCTGATCTGAAGCCAGGAGAGCCAGGAGCTTCTTCCGGGTCTCCCACATGGGTGCAGGGGCCCAAGTCCTTGTGCCATCTTGCCCTGCTTTCCCAGGCCATAGCAGAGAGCTGGATTGGAAGTGGAGCAGCCAGGTCTCGAACTGGCGCCCATATGGGATGTCGGCACTGCAGGCAGCGACTTTACCTGCCCTGCCACAGCGCCAGCCCAGCATTTTTCAAATGTTGAATGAGATGATCTTACCAGAGAAGTTATCTCCAATCTATTGTGATTTAAATAACATTCTGAATTTTAAAAATCTATTTATTTATTTGAGAGATCACACAGAGAAAGATAACTCCCATCCTCAAGTTCAAATGCCTCCAAATGCTGGCAATGGTCAGGCCTGGACTGGGCCGAAGCTGGGAGCAAGGAACTCAACCCAGGCTTCCCAGGCGGGTGCCAGGAGCCCAGTTCCTGGAGCCATCACTGCTGCCTCTTACTGTCTGTATTGGCAGGAGCTGCAGCTAGCTATGCACTCTCTGTGGGATGTGGGTGTTTTGACTGCTAGGCTACACTCCTCAGGAAGTTTTTATATGCCTTGCATTTTTTTTTTCTGTCTAATGCAATATGTTTAAAGAACTATAATGTGTTACCAATCATCTTCTAAAGTCCATTTGGAGACTGGATTGACCATCTTCATTCTTGGATGTGTTTGATAGATGTGCGGACAGTTTTTATTTGGAGTCACCTCTTTGGGAAGGTGAAATTTCAGTCTCCTGTTTTCTTTCATCTTTTGAGAAAGCTGTAGTTCTATTGAAATGGGAAGGAACCCTACACTTAGCTTTTCCAGTCTTTTAAAGAAAAATGTGGGAAGAATAAAGAGTTTGGAGACTTAATGCAATTTATTTTCCCAGATGCAATCAATAACATTTCTGGCAGTAGTACAGTTTAACGTCTTTCAGTATAGGGAATTGAAATTAGATTAAATTAAAATTTAGAAACACTTAAATTCTTTAAAAAATACATTGATAAATAAATATTATCAAGGCTTTCAGCGTAGCTGTCCCTTTCTGAACTTCCTGTTCCAGGAAATGGTCGCACTTCCTGTTCCTCAGATGTGCTATAGGCTTTCCTTCCCCGTCCCTTTTCTAGGCTGTGTGTCGACTTCCGGTTCGAGGGGTTTGGGGAAGAGCTATTGCTTGTCTCGCCCATCGGACCGTGTATCCTGGACAGTATGGATTACAGAAAGTGCTTATTATCTGTAAAGTGAGAAACCATCGCAGATCAGTTCAACTTAGTAAACCTTCACTGAATGCCTCCTTTGTGTGCTCAGTCTTGGTTTCCTAGGACATGTGCACCTTCCTGTTTCACGTAGTATTTGGTAGCCAGACAGTTCCTGGTGTGTCGTTTTACATTCTCCTCACTTCCAAGTCTTTGTTGGAAGCTCGATTGGAGGATAGTATAATAATCAGACCCCAAGGGCACAAGGGCATGAGTTAGTGTTTTGAGGTCAACTCAGGATAAATATGAATACAACTTGCTCAGAGTATACAGCACTGGAAAATAAAATTCTCTCTCTGTCTCTGTTGTCTCTGTCTTCATAGAAATAACTGTGGCTGAACGTTTCTCCAAGATCTTTGGATTAGTTGTGATTTTATGTTAAATAAGAGCAGATTATTTTAGTAGTGACTAAAGGAGCTTTGAAAAGGGTAGTAGGGACAGGCATTTGACCTAGAGGTTAAGACACTGCTTGGAACACCTGAATCCTGTATCGGAGTCGGAGTGCTTGGGTTCGTGTCTTGGCTCTGCTTTTTTTTTTTTTTTTAAAGATTTATTTATTTACTTGAAAGAGCTACACAGAGAGAAGGAGAGGCAGAGAGAGAGAGAGAGAGAGAGAGAGAGAGAGAGAGAACTCTTCCACCCGCTGGTTCACCCTCCAGTTGGCTGCAGCGGTTGGTGCTGTGCTGATCCGAAGGCAGGAGCTAGGAGCTTCCTCTGGGTCTCCCACATGGGTGCAGGGGCCCAAGTCCTTGTGCCATCTTGCACCGCTTTCCCAGGCCATTAGCAGAGAGCTGGATTGGAAGAGGAGCAGCCGGGTCTTGAACCAACACCCCTATGGGATGCCAGCACTGCAGGCAGTGGCTTTACCCACTACACCACAGCGCCGGCCCTGGCACTGCTCTTGATTCCAGTTGCTTGCTAAAGGGCACCTTGGGAGGCATCAGGTGATGACTCAAGTAGTTGAGTCCTTGCTACCCATGTGGGAGACCCGGACTGAATTCACAGCTCTTAGCCTCAGCATGGCCTGGCTGTGGTTCTCGTGGGCATTTGGGAAGTGAACCGGCTGATGGGAGATTTCTCTTTCTCTCCCCCTCTCAAAATAAACCAACAAACAAACAAATGACACTGGAAAATTTAGAGGGCAAAGAACATAAAAGACATATTTAAGAGACTTAGCATATATTCACACAGGAATCCTTTCCACAAAAAAGTCATATCATTTCATTTTAAAAAATGAAACACAAGCAACTACATTTTTAAAAAAAGATTTATTTATTTATATTCGAAAGGCAGAGTGAGAAGTGGAGAGAGATAGAGATAGATCTTTTACCCCCTGGTTCTCTCCCCAACAGGCTGCCGTTATCAGGGCTGAGGCTAGACTGAACTCAGGAGCTAGAACTCAATCTGGGTCTCCCTTGTGGGTGGCAGGGGCCCAAATACTTGGGCCGTCACCTGCTGCTTCCCAGGTGCGTTAGCAGGAAGCTGGATTGGAAGTGTGGAAGACTCACGATGCACTAACTTCCCATGTAGGACCTCTGTCCTCAAAGAGTTGTATCACAACTGTGTCTAAGTGCTCCCAAAAGATGCATCATTCTTGGGTGCTTTGTTAAAGTTAAGTTTCTTAAAAAAAAAGTGAAATTAACTTCAAGATGCAATGACTTTGAACAACCCTTGTGTAGACTGTTGAGGAACAGTTTTTTTTTATTTTATTTATTTATTTTTACTGTGCAAATTGCTTAACTCTTTATTTAGTACAGAGTTGGCCTTCTGTGTATAAAGTTAATCGAAAATGGATCTGAGTGGAGAATGGGACTGGGATGGGAGAGGGAGGAGAAAGAGGGGTGAAAGAGTGGGTGGGAAGAATAACTATGTTCCTAAAGTTGTACTTATGAAATGTATGAAGTCTGTAAAAATAAATTAAAAATAAAAATAAATTACAAAAAAAGTAAAACAGGAGTAGCCTGGGTTTGAGCCAGGCACTCTGTTAAGGGCTGCAGACACCCTAAGAGGAGATTGAATCTGCTGCACCACCACACCTGTGCCTGAACGAGAGTTTTGTTTGTTTACACATTTGAGGGCGACCAGAACGATGAGAACCGCATGCGTTGGAGAGGCCCTGCTGCTGGTGGGGATGCAGCAGGGACAAGTCATGAGAAAAGAGGAGCGTTCCTCAATTGGTGTTTGACCTGTGCAGCTTTAAATGGACAGTGATTCTTCAGTTGGGAAATCTAAAAGATACAGAAAGACTTGAAGCCCAGAATAGGAAAATGGAAGGTGAGATCCGGTAGTTCTGTTTTGGTGGGGTTAGTGCCTCAGAGGCAATTTTATCTCCTGGTGTTGAATGCGTGTGCTCGGCCACTTTAAGGTCGTTCCAGGTACCTTTTGAGAAGACTACTACTGGCACAGCTGAAAGGGGTAAGTGATTTTCACAAAGCAGAAAACGGTAGCGTCTTCAGATTTATGGGCCACTATATTTGATGCTGGTTGCTGGTAGAATCTATGAATGCATTATTATTCCAAATATTTATAAACCCTTAGAAAAGAATGAGTATGTTGACTGGCAGATATTCCCATTGGACCAATAAAAAGTAATGCTCTTACAATATGACGTGAAAGGCTCATCCTTTTCTTTTCCCATAGACTGTCACCTTTTCCGTTTTTGAATCACCAACATGCGTAAAGCACCTAACCATGCCTAGGAATTCCCCTAAGCACCCAGTTTGCATAAAAATGTTGAAAGCGTTATCTTTAATTTTGCAAATGGTACACAATTGTAAAAACTGGTTGATGTATTACAGGATGATTGTTAATGAAAAAATCTTTTATTTCAATGTTTAACCCAAAAATGGCATGATAAGCTCTTTTCATTAAAGTCATTATTTTTTGCCCTAATTAAAAACTCTTTTTAGGCTAAGAAATACATGCACCTGGGTATTCAAATTTAAAAGGTATACAGGGGCCGGCATTGTGGCATATTGGGTAAAGCCACTGCCTGCGGTGCTGGCATCGAATATGGGCACAGGTTCGAGACCTGGCTGCTCCTCTTCCACTCGGGCTCTCTGCTATGGCCTGGGAAAGCAGCAGAAGATGGCCCAAGTCCTTGGGCCCCTGCACCTGTGTGGGAGATCAGGAAGAAGCTCCTGGCTCCTAGCTTCAGATCGGTGCAGCTCTGGCCATTATGGCTGATTGGGGAGTGAACCAACGGATGGAAGATCTCTCTCTCTGCCTGTCCTGTTCTCTGTGTGTAACTCTGCCTTTCAAATAAATAATTAAATCTTGAAAAAAATAAAATAAAAGATATACAAGGGTGTGTAGAGAACAGGAAGTCATCTTCACACACTCTCTTTCAATCCACCATTGTCCTTCTTCAGAGACAACAGTTATTATCAGTTTTTTTAAAGACATATTTATTGTTTGAAAGACAGAGTTACAGAGATGCAGAGAGAGAGAGGTCTTCCATCTGCTGGTTCACTCCCCAATTGGCCTGAATGGCCAGAGCACCGATCTGAAGCCTCCTCTGGGTCTCCCACACAGGTGCAGGGGCCCAAGGATTTGGGCCATCTTATACTGCTTTCCCAGGCCACAGCAGGGAGTTGGATGGGAAGTGGAACAGCCGGAACTTGAACCAGAGGCCATATGGGATGCCGGTGCCCCAGGCCAGGGTGTTAACCCACCGCGTCACAGCACCAGCCCCGGGTAGATTAGATTCTATAGGGCCCCATAACAGCCTTGGGATAGTGCTTTATTTATTTATTATTTGATAGGTAGAGTTATAGACAGTGAGAGAAAGAGAGATCTTCCATCCATTGGTTCACTCCCCAAATGGCCGCTATGGCCAGCGCTGCACTGATATGAAGCCAGGAGCCAGGTGCTTCTTCCTGGTCTCCCATGCAAGTGCAGGGGTCCAAGCACTTGGGCCATCCTCCACTGCCCTCCTGGGCCACAGCAGAGAGCCGGAGTGGAAGAGGAGCAGCCAGGACTAGAACCTGGCACCCATATGGGATGCTGGTACTGCAGGCGGAGGATTGACCAAGTGAGCCACAGCACCGGCCCTGGGATAGTGCTTTGAGTGCAGTGGCACTGATTTAACAGTGAAGAAGTCTTTTAGGAATTTGAGGTGGCTGTCTTTTTGTGAAGTGTGTGGAAAAAACCTTGCTTGGAATGGGTTTTATGTACTTCAATTTATAATTTTTAGATTTATTTATTTGAAGGGCAGAGTACAGAAAGAGAGTGAGAGTGAGAGTGCTTGTATCCTCTGGTTCACTTGCCAAGTGGCTGCAAAGGCCAGGGCCAGGGCAGACCAAAACCAGGAGCCTGGAGCTTCTTCCAGGTCTCCTGCAGGGGTGCAGGGGTCTGAGCACTTGGGCCATCTTTTCCGGCTTTCTCAGGTGCATCAGCAGGGAACTGGATCAGAAGTGGAGCAGCCAGGACTTGAACCAGCACCCATATGGGATGGGTGTTGCAGGCAGCAGCTTAACCTGCTGTACCACAATGCCAGCTTCTTGGAATGCATTTGAGAGCATATGTAGGGGAGGAAAGAACAGAACACATCTGTAGTCATGACTCGTTAGAGGAGTTTTGGTATAAACGAACTAAGAAGGGGCTGGTGCTGTGGCGTAGCGGGTAAAGCTGCCGCCTGCAGTGCTGGCATCCCATATGGGCGCTGGTTCAAGTCCCAGCTCCACTTCTGATCCAGCTCTCTGCTATGGCCTGGGAAAGCAGTGGACGATGGCCCAAGTCCTTGGGCCCCTGCACCTGCGTGGGAGACCTGGAGGAAGCTCCTGGCTCCTGGCTTTGAATTGGAGCAGCTCCGGCTGCTTGGGGAGTGAGCTGATTGGGGAGTGAGCCAGCGCAGATGGAAGACCTCTCTCTCTCTCTCTGCTTCTCCCTCTCTCCATGTAACTCTGACTTTCAAATAAATAAATAAATCTTTTTTTAAAAAAAAAGAAACTAAAAAGAGAGAGAAGTAACTCAATGAAGGCTTGGAATAAAAGGAACAGAAGGTGTAGGTTTTTTTCTTCCTAGAGGGGTAATAAGGCATGTTTGTGAGACAATGCTGTGATTTAGGAGGCTGGGGAAGAGTGACAGTGCAAGGCAGAGAGGGGGAATTCCCGCTGGAGCTGGTGCGCAGTGGAGGGTGGATGTTAGATGGATGTGAGGATACTTAGTGGATGCCCGTGGAGGCAGGACAGAGGGGAAGGCACACGTGCAGGCAGTGGGCAGATGTGGGGCTGGGGACAGGTGGACCTTCTGCTGTTTCTGTGGAAGAAGTAGGAAGCCAGGTCAACAGCCCTGTGCAGGCAGCAGTGGAGTTGTTGGAAGCTTGAGAATGGAGCAGAGGTATAAGATTGTCACCTGGGGGAAGGAGGTGAAAGGAAGAGGGAGAAATTGTAGGAAATTTGAGCCACGTCTGGGGCTCACCTGCAGTTGGTGACCGTGAGAGCTTCAAGTGTGACTAGTCCAGTCCTCAGATACTGTCCTGTTTTCTTTTTCAGTCACGGTCAGCTGCCCGAGTGTTGGTTTGGAACAGGTGGATGGTTGGATCGGGTTTTATTTTTGTTTTCCGGTGAGTGTTCCAGGAAGAGCGAGACACTGGAATTGAAGATGCACACAAGGCAGTGCAGATAGGAGGGCCATGGGATCTGGTAGGAGGGGTGGAGCTCGGAGGCAACACCGACAGCGGGCTGCGTGTGCGGGCAGGGCTGCAGGAGTAGAGGCTCTGGGGCAAGGGTGCCGAGAGGAGAAGGGTTTAGGGTCGCAGTGTTTCCATAGAGATTGAGGACTTCAGTTATGGAGGGAAGTGGGGAGCAAGGGCCTCGGAGGGATCCAGAAGCATGGCCAGGGCAGGAGTGATGTACTCACCCAGGTGCTTCCTGACAGCAGAAAGAACCGTGGCAGGTGTTAGAGAGCAGCAGCCAAGCAGGTGAGAATCGATGCTTGTAGGAAAGAGCCTGATCCTGAGGCTTCCAATGGAGGGGGCTTCAGGGGAGGGGAGAGCAGCGGCTTATACAATTATAAATGCAAAATCCTGACTCTATAGGTTCTGCGGACTGTATTTTATATGTATGGGGCATAGGCAACACAACTAAAAATAGTTCACGGTGGCGATTGAGAACATCGAGGGTTGTAATGAACTCACTGTGAGCTAATGATATGGTGAAATTACTAAAATATCTCCCATAATTTCAGGTAGGCTTAATAGAAAGTCTCAGATGTACCTTACGCAAGGCTGCTTCAAAAAAATTTGTGGAAAATAGAATTAAGAAGTTAAGTTTATTTTGGTGCAAAAGATTTTGAAATCCACGTGTAGTTTTTTCCATAGCCTGCATTTTTCCATGAGCTTTTTGAAGCACGCATATAAAGGGCAGTTAGTTGCTCCCCTAGATTCTGTTCTACACGGCTCAAATGTGGAATCTCATGCCAGAGGGATGGTGCTGTGCCCGTCGTAACTCTGCGTTGTCATCTTCATGTGGCTGCTGTGACTTGTGGGTATTACTCTGTCACATGGATCTCAGAAGTGGGCAGCACACGAATGAAACCAGAAACAGTTTCTGTCACAAAACCCACAAGTATCAATGAACTCTGGTATGGTGACAGAAGGTGATGAGATTAGTGAGGCTTTTGGAAAACAGGATGTTTGATAAACATTTATAAGAAATGAAGAGTTTTTAGCTGAAGTAAAGAATTAAAGGTAATCTGAAAATTATATCCAAATGCTAGAAAAACTTGGTTAATCGCTTAAATTATTTATTTATATATTTGAAAGGCAGAGAGAGAAAGAACAAGAGAGAAACCTTCTGTCCACTCCCTCGCTCACTCTCAGGCTGAAGCCAGGAGCCCAGAACTCAATCTGGATCTCTCACATGGTAGGCAGGAGTCCATCTGCGTGAGCCTCCACCTGCTGTCTCCCAGGGCAACATTGGTCGGAAGCTGGAACTGGAAGCAGAGCTGGGACTCAAAGAGAGGACTCTGACACGCAGTGTGCATGTCCCAAGGGACATTCTAACTGCTGTGCCCAACACCCACCTCAGGGAAGAACTTTTTTTTTTTTTTTTTTTTTTGACAGGCAGAGTGGACAGTGAGAGAGAGACAGAGAGAAAGGTCTTCCTTTTTTTCCGTTGGTTCACCCCTGAAGTGGCTGCTACGGCCGGCACGTTGTGGCCGGTGCACTGCACCGATCCAAAGTCAGGAGCCAGGTGCTTCCTCCTGGTCTCCCACATGGGTGCAGGGTCCAAGGACCTGGGCCATCCTCCACTGCACTCCCGGGCTTCAACCGGGACAAAATCTGGCGCCCCAACCAGGGCTAGAACCCGGGTTGCCGGCGCCACAGGCAGAGGATTAACAGTGAGCCATGGTCCTAGGAAGAACTCTTGATCCAGTCAATTTCACAGGGCAGAATTAGGACTTGGATTTGGAGAAGCAGGTTTCTGTTTAGGGAAGGACAATGTCTTATTCATTTTAATTAAGTAGAAAAGAGTTGGGTTGGGGCTGGCGCTGTGGTGTAGCAGGTTAAGCCAGCTGCAGTGCTGGCATCCCATATGGGCCCTGGTTTGAGTCCCGGCTGCTCCAATTCCGATCCAGCTCTCTACTTTAGGCTGGGAAAGCAGTAGAAGATGGCCCAAGTGCTTGGGCCTGTGAACCTGCTTGGGAGACCCGGAAGAAGCTCCTGGCTCCTGGCTTCAGATTTGCACATCTCTAGCCATTGACGAACAATTTGGGAGTGAACCTGAGGATGGAAGACCTCTCTCTCTCTCTCTCTGCTTCTCCTTCTCTCTCTGTGTAACGCTTTCAAATAAATAAATAAATAAATAAATCTTAAAAAAAAAAAAAAGAGTTGGTTGTCTCCCAACTAACTAATAATGTTCAAGCAAAAGAGAGGTTGTTGTTCTCATGGGGGAAATTTAGAAGGACGGTATTAGTCACCCCAGTTCTTTGTGTCTCCCTGGAAGAGAACAGTGCTTCCAACTCTGCGTTGCCATCTTTATACTGTGACTTGTGGGTATTACTCTGTTACACGGTTCTCAGAAGTGGGCAGCATGTTAATGAAACCAGAAATGATGTCCACCACAAAAATCACAGTTAACCTCAAACTGACTTCTTAAAACACAGTCTCCATAAAAGCGTGGTCTTTTCTAAACCCTTTTCTCCATTGTCAAGTAAACTTGACGAAAGTGCTTCTTAAGAACTACACAGTTTTACCCAGTTCAGGGCTATTAACCTAAATATGACACACCGTTATCTGCAAGAATCTCCCTTCCTGAACTTTCTTCATTTGTGATGACTGGATCCAGTTCCATAAATATTCAACGTTGTCTAAAATGTTTGGGGAATTCATTAAATAATTCTGTGTTGCTAAAAGCATCACGTGATTCTGTGTTTTTCTTCCTCACCATCTGAATATTTATGGCAGATTATTCATTGTGAAGCCATGTTTGCTGAGTTGCCTAATGAATTGCATTTTTAGCTAGAACAGTTCTGCATTCTAATTTCCATGTCCAATCCCCAGATGGATTTTCTACTTCATCTACAGTGTGAGATTGTTTTAGAGCCAGTTACAGACCAAATTCTTGCTTCCTGAATGTGGAGAATTTGTTGAATAGCTCGCATCCTTCAAAATACCTATAACTTTGTTTTGTGTGAGTGAATCTCATGTATTTTCTTAAAACAACTCTTGGATGAAAGAAAATGTGTGTATCTGAGTTATTGTTGATGTAACTGACAAGCATCAGAACAAAAACCAGTGCCATGTCTACATTTGGTATGACAGGGCTTCTCAGACCGTGGACTGTAGATTCTGTTCCAGGATCATGCGGGGTGACCCACAACCCGGTGTCCAGGGAAACAAACCTACCCAGTGCATATCAGAGCTTTGAGGATCACTGATTTATTGAGTTGCTTCCTTATGTGTGACATTTTGCCGAGAGCCTCAGGGAACAGACGAGTAGCATAGCTACTGTCTTATTTCCTCTGAACTCTTTACTGTCTTGTTGGAAGACGTGGCTGCCACACGGGAGAGAAAGGTGGACAGCGCAGGTCAGAGTGCAGCCAGTGTTTGGATGGGCGGCACGTGCTCTGTGTGCAGCAGCGTTTTCTTGGTTCTCTGGGCTCCAAAGTCCCTGGCGCCTTGGAAGAGGTGGAGTGTGTTGTACTTATAAAGGGTAGGTGGCATAGGAACAGCCAGATGTGGGCAGAGAGCCCACCGAGGCAGGGAGAGACAGGAGTGATGGCATGGTTTCACCTGCCCAGCCAGGCAGGGGGAGACAGATTTGGGGGGCATAAAAGCTCCTTCCCGGAGTCTTTGCAGGTTTTTTTTTTTTAAAGATTTATTTATTTGAAAGGCAGTTACAGAGAGGCAGAGGCAGAGAGAGAAATATTCCATCCGCTGGTTCACTCCCCAAATGGCCACAATGGCTGGAGCTTTGCCGATCTGAAGCCAGGAGCCTGTTCCGGGTCACTTACATGGGTGCATGGGTCCAAGGACTTGGGCCATCTTGCACTGCTTTCCCAGGACATAGCAGAGAGCTAGATCAGAAGTGGAGCAGCCAGGACTTGAACTGGTGCCCATATGAGATGCCAGCACTGCAGGCAGCAGGTTTACCCACTACACCACAGCACCGGCCCCTTTGCAGGTTTCAGTATGGGGGAACTGTGTTCAGGAAGATTCATCTGACAATAGTCGAGAAAATGAAGACACACAGGGATGCCCCTGCAACCTGCGGGCTTTGCTGATGGAGACGGCCCCAGAGCCATCAATGCTGATCATGACACTGAGTGAGCAGCCACGGGAGTGAAGCAGGTGGGAAGAAAGATGCCAGGCTTCCTAGGGAACCCTCTGGAACTCTGGGAGGGATGAATGGGAGAGGCGGGGTGAGGGGAGAGATGCATCCCAGTCGGCAGCTGGGAGGATGTTGGTCTGCAGAGTGTGGACAGGGGAACTGGGTAGGGGGTGAGGGTAACAAATTCACCCTTAGTCATGTGGGTTTGAGATGGCGACAAGCCATTTGCATGGACATCTCTGCTCAGCAACCCGAAAGGAGTAGATTTATTTCAGAGATGAAAACAGGATTGTCGGTGAGAAGTTCAAAAACTGGAAGAGAAGCCATAGAAATAAGTAATTTAGTTTTGAAAGATTATGAAGAACAGAGGGCCAAGGACAGAACATGGTCTTTTACTAGCACAGTGGCTTCAGGCCACTTAGCTAACCTGCCTGAGCCAGTGTGTGTGTGTGTGTGTGTGTGTGTGTGTGTGTGGTTTACATACATGGACATGGTAGCTACCCTCATTATTATAGTATCATAGAAACCAGGGTTTCAGGGTCCTGAATGAGCCCTGCCTGAGAAATTAGACATATTTAGCCTTGGCTTTGGCACTTACTAACTTGCCAATGTAGGTAAATATGACTGTGTTTGGTAAGAATGCTTGCTGTGCTTAGCTGGACCTCAGCCAAACAGCAGTGGAGAATGGTGGGAGAGCCGGGCAGCAAGCACGAGAGAGATGGGAAGGGGATTCTGGCAATCCATACTGGAAGACATTTTATCTGGGAGGAGTGCAGTGGGTGTGGGTCCTGCTCCACTGCCGGTGCCCAGTGAGCTCTCTGTGACTGGAGCTAGGCTGAGGTGTGCCTGCGGGGCAGCTGGAGTGAGGGAGGACAGCAGATGGGAGCTATTCTGATTCTCCTGTGCAGTGGAAGAGCACTGAGCACAGGAAGCTGTCCCAGGTATGCGTGGGAGTCAATCCGGAAGAGGCTGCTTCTCTTTACAAGATGTATGTCCGTGGGGAAAGCCAGCTCCAGCAACCTGCTGGGCAGGGCCAGATCAACTGGCCCCAGTGCTTGTGGTCTCTGCAGCTAACCACCTGCTGCCTCTCCAGCCAGGATGCGTATTAGTAGGAAGCTAGAGCTAGAATAGGAGAGAGCCAGGACTGAAAACTAGGTAGTCAGCGTGGGCTGCAGGCATCCCAAGTATATCACCTAGAGGCTATGCCAAGTGCCTGACCGACACTAACCCTTTAATTCTGCTTTCCACAAACTTTTGAATTCTGTTTGCATATTCACATCTATGCTAGATTATTTATGAAACAAGCACTTATATTGCACTTAAAGAGAGGTTCAATAGCTTGCCCAAGATCACACAGCTCTTAAGAGGCGACATCAGGATTTGAGTCTTGGCAGTCTAGATGTAGGGTTCCTGTACCTAAGTACTTCACTCTTTTGGCTATTTTAGGCTTTTCTTGTCCAACATCTGCTTTTTTAAAAAGATTTATTTATTTATTTAATTGAAAATCAGAGCTACACAGAGAGAGGAGAGGCAGAGAAAGAGAGAGAGAGAGAGAGAGAGAGAGAGAGAGAGAGGTCTTCCATCCACTGGTTCACTCCCCAGGTGGCCGCAATGGCCGGAGCTGCGCCGATCCAAAGCCAGGAGCCAGGAGCTTCCCCTGGATTTCCCACTTGGGTGCAGGGGCCCAAGGACTTGGGCCATCTTCTACTGCTTTCCCAGGCCATAGCAGAGAGTTGGATCGGAAGTAATGCAGCCATGTCTCAAGCCGGTGCCCATATGGGATGCTGGCACTTCAGGCAGGGGCATTAACCCACTGCACCACAGCACTGGCCCCTAACATCTGTTTTTTTTTTTTTTAATCTACTGTATCTTTATTATAACCCTTCTCACATAAATGAGCCCAACTCAGTAAAAATTGCTTGTTCAATAAGACATTAGCTTGCATGAAAATCTGTCTGAACTAGTTAGTCTGACAGTGGGAGTGGGGCAGTGGGTAAAGGTTGGGCTGATAGAACTTGAGATCCTTGAGACCCTCAGGCTGAAGCCAAATTTGATTACATTTGGTAACTAGAAATTTAATAGGGGGGCCGGCGTGGTAGCCTAATAGACTGAGTCTTCGCCTATGGCGCTGGCATCCCATGTGGGCACTGGTTCGAGTCCCAGCTGCTCCTCTTCTGATCCAGCTCATAGCTGTGGCTTCTGAAAGCAGTGGAAGATGGCCCAAGTGCTTGAGCCCCGGCACCTGCTTGGGAGACTTGGAAGAAGTTCCTGGCTGCTGGCTCTGGATCAGGCTCACCTCAGGCCATTGCAGCCATTTGGGGAGTGAGCCAGCAGATGAAAGACCTTTCTCTCGTCCATCCCTGTAACTCTGCTTCTCAAATAAATACAGAGCCTTTTAAAAGAAGAAATTTAATAGGGATCATTGCAAAATCTTGCTGTAGGATCTCCAGGTTAACTGCTTGAATAGAATAAGAGGGCCATGGATGATGGAACTGAAGCACACATGGAGAATAAATAGAACCCAGAGGTTTTAGTTAACTGTAAATTTCGTCCAAGTCAGGTGGTGAACCATCTATTTCTGAGATAATGAACTATTAAGCTTGCTAGCTAAGGATGCCCAGAATGAGCCCAAGTGAGCAGCACTCAGCCCTGGGAGGGTTGGGTCATGGGCAAGGGTTGGACAGGGTTCGGTGCCCTGAGTGCCAAGGCTGCAATGAAAGCAGAAACTTTGTGGTACAAAAGTTCATAGAAAGTGGAATTAAAAGGTAAATTTATTGTGGTACAAAAATTTTTTTGAGATCCATGCACAGACTTCAAAAATCACTTTTCCATGAACTTTTTGAAGAGTCCTAGTACATATCAGGTTATTTAGTGGCATAAGGACTGGGGACATTTGTGTAACTGGAGCATGGAGCCATGGCCAACCAGAATTTACAGGGAATGGATTTGCCAGAGTGGTAGATTGACCAGATGGCCTCAGGCAGTAGTGAATCTCTTGTCACTGGAAGCATGTAAGCGGAGGTGGACGGATCATTTCTGTGACAGAGGAGTTATAATAGAAAAGATTCCTCAGATTCTTCTAGAAAAGTCTTTCCAGGATTCCCGACCTCCCCTGGGGAATCTGATGACAGCTCTGGCATCTCTGCCCAAGAAAATACACTCAGAAACACCATTTTGCACAGAAATTTGTTCCCCTGGAAAATACACTCAGAAACACCATTTTGCACAGAAATTTGGGGATGTGTTAGAGGCCTTTTATGGAAAGAGGAGTGAAACAACTTTCCCGCGCTGAGAGTGATTCTGGGTACTCTCGTGGAGGTCACCATTCACATGGGGATAGTCGTCTGTGGCTCAGAAAAGTCTCACTGATTCGTCCATTTCTGCTTTCAACAAGTTCAGTATGTACTACTCATATACACAAAAAGCTATGAAATTGATTAAAAATCATAAGGCTATAAAAGAAATACAACAAAATAACAGTGTAGTTGGATAATGAAGAAGAGCAGTTAAAGGAAAAGGGCTGTATTCCATAATTGCTATTTTATTAATTTCAAGAATATATAGAGGGAATCGGCATTTAACCTAGCAGTGAAACAAATGCCTGCATCTCACATCGGAGTATCTAGGTTTGCACCTCCTGATTCCAGCTTCCTGCTGTGCAGACCCTGGAAGGCAGCTTAAGCAGTGTCTCGAGCAGCTGGGCTCCTGTCATTCGTATGGGAGACCTGGATTGATTTGCTGGCTCCCAGCTTCAGCCTTGTCCTGGCCCTGGCCCTTGTGGGCTTCGGGGGTGAACCAGCAGGTGGAACTCTCTTTGTCTCTTCTTTTGAAATAAATAAATTATGAAGAGTGGAAAATGCACACATACACACACATCTTGGAGTTGCTACTACTTATTATGCTATTAATTTGTTTAGCAAACCTTTCGTTACAGATAATACAACAATAAGTTTACAACTCAGAGTTTAGTTTTTCAGTTGAAGCCATGGTGGTAGAGAAGAACTCCTATTTTCTTTTTACCTGAAGAATGAGAAAGAACAAATATGTCATTTTGTTTCCTAGAAATCATATAACATTTTAAAAGTTGTACACAAATAGATGATGATGACAAGATCATAAAGAAATGACTCATCAAATAAAAAAGTTCACCCATGTTCTGGTCCAGACCTAGAAAGGTTAAAACTCCAGAGACGTGTTTGGAGGATGGTCTTTAACTTTTAGTGGATTCAAATCCCTCACAGGTGCTGTGATTGTAATGTTAGGGGCTTGACTAATTTTTCCTTGTCTTGTGCCCTTGTTTATGAAAGCCATCTCTAGCTTCATAAAGACCCTGGCAGGGAAAAAGAAAAGAACAACAACAACAAAAAAAACAGCTGCACATGTCATAATGCTGTAAGAATATAAGTCCTTGGGCCAGGATGATGCTCTCTGACCCAAAAGGGCTCAGAGCATCAAAAGGGGGGAATGTGGCAGAGGCCTTTGTCTTTTAATTAAACTTGTTGGGGAGGGGGGGAAGGAGAAACAATGCAAGAACTGAACTCCATTCTACAAGTCGCAGTCTGAATACAGATTGTGTGCTCAGCTCTCAGCTTTTTGAGCTGTCTACCTGGCCTGACAGGTGTACTTTTTCCATCAAACCATGTAATCTTGTTTACCACAGTTCTCTTTTCCCCTTCTGCACAGCCTAGCCCTGAGATCTGCAAGTGCGTTTGGATAGAGGTAGTTAATTGGTTTTTCATTTACCGTGCTTACATATAAAACCATAGCTATGTCTTGGTTGGAGAACAGGGAGAGGAAATAGGTAAAAACGATGAAAGTCAACATTTGTTTAACACGTGGTGCTAGACAGGCAGGCATTGTGATAAACACAACATCCACCTTCACAGATCAGCTTTCTGACCTAGTGGCCTATTGAATATGTAGCAGAGGGTTGAACTCTCATTTGGTTAATCTGAGTAGGGGTAACAACTAATTTGCATAATTCTGCTTTCTTCCAACAGTATTTATTTAAACCCAAGCCTTCCTGAGGTATTGAAATAGTCAGCTAAGGATTTGGGCTTCTACCTGGATAGGTAGAAATGCTGATTTGTGTTCATGTACTTGTTGGTATTGTATTGAGAAGCAATGAAAGTTGTTTTTCCTTGTCTAGACTGCCAGCCCCTTGAGATAGGGCCTATATCTCTAGTGGTTTCTTTCTTCGTTCTTTGTTTCTTTTTTTTTTTTTTTTTGGAAGATTTATTTATTTATTTGAAAGGCAGAGTTACAAAGAGGCAGAGAGCGAGGTCTCCCATCTGCTGGTTCATTCCCTAAATGGCTGCAATTGCTGAAACTGGGCCAGTTTGAAGTCAGGAGCCAGGAGCTTCTAACAGATCTCCCACGCGGTGCAGGGGCCCAATAACCCGGGCTGTCTTCTACTGCCTTTCTCAGGCCATAAGCAGAGCCAGATTAGCAGTGAAGCAGCTGGGAGTTGAACTGGCCCCCATATGGGATGCCACCAGCGCGTGTGGCAGCTTTACCCGCTATACCACAGCACCAGCCCCTCCAATGGTTTCTGTTATGTCAGTCTCAGAATTTTATAATTTATTTCATTTTCCTTTGGCTACATAATATGGTCTTAATATCATACTGGGACTGGGATTGTAGAACATTTTCAAAAGCTTTTCAGGTTTACAGAATCAATGACTATTCAGACTTCAAAAGTAGGGTTTGAATCTTTTATATATAACTCACGTGACAGTCTTAAACTAAATATAATATAAATTCTTGCTACTATTTATATAAATTATGTGAATAACAAAAATATTCATGTTTTACTACTTGGAATTTCTTTAAAAACTCTATGAAGTGCTAACGTGAAAAGATAAAATAATTCTTGACATTATGACAAAAGCTATTCGATGACACATGAATTCTGATAACATTTTGAAAACTAATTAGATGGATGTCCCTGGCAGGGCATTCAATTATCCTGAGAACTGATTTAATAAATTGCAGTAGTTTGTACTGAGGTTAGTTTGACAAAACTGCAGCTCATGGTGCTCCTTTTACCACCTGACAGGCCATCTGGTACACCACCCTCAGGCAGGGGCTGCTGCATTGAGATAGGGACCATTACAAGTTAAAGCTTCATTTCCCGGTAATAATGTGAATTATAATGATGAATGACTTTTTATTCATCTGTGGACAGTAATACATTAAGACATTGTGGTATTTTATTAAAGGAACATTTATTTTTATAAAGCTTTATTTATTGAAACATATTTATTTCTTGAAAGGTTGACAGAGAGAGAGAGAGAGAGAGAGAATCTTCTCTTTTTTCTGCTGATTTACTTCTTGAATGTTTGGAACAGTTGGGGCAAGAAGCTAGGAGCTGGGAACTCAGTCCAAGACTCCCACATGAGTGGCAGGGACCCAGTGACATGAGAGATCACCTGCTGCCTCCCAGGCTCTGCAGGAAGCTGGAATTGGAAGTAGTGCTAGGACTTGAACCCGTGCATTATGATATGGGATGTGGGTGTTCCAAGTAGCATCTTAACCACTGTGCAAACGTCTGCCCCTATGGTTTCTTCAGTTCAATTCTAGCCCTTCAAAATCAGAGCAGTCTTATGGTGAAAAAGCTCCAATGAAGTGGATCTTAAAAGCTTTATTGAAAATGGTGATATATGGACAAGCAGGCGTTGCGGCACAGTGGGCCAAGTCTCTGCTTGGGAAGCCTGCATCCCGTGTTGGAGTGCCAGTTTGAGTCCTGGGTTCTCTGATTCTCATTCAGCTTTCTGCTAGTGCGTCCTGGGAGGCAGAAGCTGATGGCCCCAGTGTTTGGCCCTTGCCGTCCATGTGGGAGATCCAGATGGAGTTCCAGGCTCCTTGCTTCTGCTTTGCCCAACCCTGGCTGTTGTGGGCATTTGGGGAGTGAACCAGTGGATGGAAGGTCTCTGTTTCTGTCCCTCTGTGACTCTGCCTTTCAAGTAGATGAAAATAAATAAACATTAAAAGTGAAAGAAAACCTGAGGTCTTAGTTATCTTAGTGTAGATTATATAGCACTGTATGCGTGTGTGTGTGTGTGTGTGTGTTTGTAAAGATACATGTATTGTAGTAAAGTAGTACTTTGTGTGTCTGGTGCTTGGTAATATGGGCATGGAGCTCCAGATGAAAGCTTTGCAACTGTATTCTCAATGTGCAGCAAAAAAAGGACATAGTTTAAGAAATTTCTCATTTTTTGAAATACAGTCTCAATAGAGTGCATACCATCTGCTTATTTTGTAGCAAATGCTGGCAAAGCAGACTCCTTGCACTGTCCGTGTCATTGTCTGTTTTGTTTTTGTGTTTGTGCTGGAATTCTGCATCTTGACAACTTTAATATATCAGCTGGAACTGACAAGAAGAAAGCAGATTTAGGCTTCGTAAAGTAATTATTTCAGGGGCCTCGCTGAAGATGGCCTGGCTGAAAGTCTTCACGTGGGGTTGGCAGCAAATCCAGGCCCTAGACCCACCTCCTGACAGCCTCCTGAGCTGGGTGCTCCGTGCCAGCTTCCTCTCTCACCGCTCAGCCCTGCCTGTGTGTGCTGCTGTGTCTTTATGGGGCCAGGAAAGTGTGTGGGTTCTGGACATACAGGAAGGCGAGCATCCTCCGTCACTCCAGGGATCCAGGCAGAGGTGTCTCAGGCAGGTTTCAGAGGAGGCTCTCTTAAAGTGAGAAGCTGAACTTGATTATTTTGAGTATTCTTCATATTCCTTTACTCAGCATTCCGTGATAGTAAAAATTCTTATAGTAAAAATTGGAACTGTTGTGCACTAAGTCCTATACAGTGACTTTGAGGTGTTACTCTGACATTTAAAACATCGTTTGTTTAATTTATATGAAAAAGCAACAGAGGGAGAGAGAGAAAGAGAGAGCTCCCATCTCCTGATCACTCCTTAAATGCCCACAGCAGCCAGGAGTGGGCCAGGATGAAGCCAGGAGCTGAAAACTCAATCAGGAGGTGGTGTGGACTCAAAGACCTGCACCATCAGCTTCTGCCCACCAAGGCTTGTATTAGCAGGAAGCTGGATTCAAGAGCAGAGCCGGAACTCAAAGCAAAGCAAGGCATCCAGATATGCAATGTGGGTATTGCAAGTGGCATGTTAACCGCTCTGCTAAATGCCTGACCTGATACTTCTATATTGTTAATATAGGTTGACTATCCTTTATCTGAAATGCTTGGGACAAGAAGTGTTTCTGATTTCAGATTTTGAGATAATTGCATAGACATAGTGAGATATCCTGAGAGTAAGGCTTAAGTCTAAATAGAAAACTCACTTGTGTTTCATATATACCTTTGTTATGATTTGCATGGGATTTGCTCCCAAAATCATGCAGATATTTGAACCCTTAAGTTTCATGTTAATGGTTAGTAGGTTAATGTGAATGGTTGATGAATTAGAGTAGAGGTTTCATCCAACTGTGGTGCGTGAAGTTAGAGCTTTTGGGACGTTATAGGTGTGGATTATGTTGCTAGGGTAGAGACCTGTGATCAAATCATGTTGACAGTATAGGGAGAGGCCATAGACGGTAGAGAAAGAATGTGCTCCCTGTGTCTCTGTGCTTCCTGGCTCACCATGTGATCCTCCATACACACATTAGGCATCCGTCACCCTCAGCCAAGCCAGTGGGGTCGTGATCTTGGGCTGTGAACCTCCAAAACTGTAAGTTGCAGTAAAGCTTTGTCCTTAATAATGCCTTCTTGGTATTTTAGTTAAACTTACAAAAAGTTGACTAATACAATCTTATATGTTTTGTATAAAGATAATTTTATGCAATATTTTTAATAATTTTGTGCCTGAAACAAAGTTTCATGGTGTGGAATTTCCACTTCTGGCATTGTATCAGCATTGAAAAAGTTTCACATTTGGAGTATTTTGGATTTTAGATTTTCAGGTATTGAGGTTTTACACCTTTGGCTAAAGTTTGTATGGGTCCACATGAGCAAGCTAGGATAGCAGCAATCTAACAAGCAATATAACATTTAAAAATATTTTCATGTATTACATTTATGGGCATAGTTAGATAAAATATCTCTGACTATTAAGATGGAAACATGATGATTATTTTGTACCTGAAAATAAGTAGACAAAATATTTTATGATGTAATGATTATGGGGACAATTTTAAAAACATGGGGACTAATTATTTCTTATTTTACACTTATGTATGACAGTTTTTATGCTAAGTACTATGATATAAAGTTTAAAAAAAAAAAAACCCTCTTTATTTGGCGGACACATTTTGGATAGCAGTTAAGATAGTCAGCCAAAGCTTAGAGCCAGGAACCTGGAACTCAGTCCTGGTCTCCCATGTGGGTGGCAGGGACCCAAGTACTTGAGCCATCACCTGCTGCCTCCCAGGGTGCACGTTAGCAGAAGGCAAGATTTGGAAGCAGAGCCCAGACATCCCAAGTGGCATCTTAACCACTGCACCAAATGGCCACCCCAGCAATTATAATGAGAAGGAATATGCCAGAAACATGAACATAATGCCAAGTCCAGCATCTAAACAAAAAGTGAGAAAAAGCTTTTTACTGAAGGTGATTGTGGAGCTACATTCTAAAGAATGGGAAATAAGCAAGCTAAGACACTGGGGAGGACTATTGAGAGAGAACAGCCCTGCATGCTACTACTAGCGTACCGCATAAACCAGACTCTCCAGGTCTCTAGAATAGTGATTGGGGGGGGGAGGGTGCAGAGCCCTTCACCTGCATTTATTTTTAAACTTTCAGATTACTCCTGCTTCAGAAGCAGAATCAGTCTCTTCAGAGTGGCTGCTTCCCTGAGGGTGCACATGGCTCTCAGAATTGCACAGCCTGGGACAGGGGTGCAGACACCAAGCTGAGGACCAAGGACACTCAGACTGGACAAAGTCAGTTTTCTTCAGGAGTAAGCCATTCAGAGTAGTGTTTTTGTTACAAACAAATGGGTGCATTCAGGAGGAAAATAACATGCAGGTTTTTTTTTTTTTTTTTTTTTAAGATTTATTTATTTATTTGAAAGGCAGAGGCAGAGAGAGAAACAGAGAAGTCTTCCATCCGCTGATTCACTCCCCAGATGGCTGCAATGGCTGGAGCTGCGCCATTCTGAAGCCAGGAGCCAGGAGCTTCTTCCTGGTCTCCCATGCGGGTGCAGGGGCCCAAGGACTTGGGCCATCCTCCACTGCTTTCCCAGGCCACAGCAGGGAGATGGATCTGAAGTGGAGTAGCTGGCACTCAAGCCAGTGCCCGTATGGGATGCTAGCACTGCAGGTAGTGGCTTTACCCACTTCGCCTCAGTGCCGGCCCCTAACATGCAGTTTTAAAATATGAGACTTTAAATAAATTCCCTGCACTGTGGGCCTAGGCTACCTCCACATGTCTTGGGAATACACAGTTCCTCTTCTTTTTCCATTATGCATACTTCATTGGCAACTGGACAGAAAGGTGTCTGGGTAGGTGCTCAGTGCTCAGGAACAAGGCAATGGATATGTGTGGTGCACACGTGTGTATGTATACACATGTGTTTGCACACAGTGGCAGCATGGGTGTGGGTGCTGGGATGGCAGGAGTGTGGCTCACTGAGTGACATCTGCTCTGGGTAGAAGTGAGAAGACAGAGAGACTGGGGTTTATCTTCTCAGGGCATTCTGTTTCTACTTCCTTCCTTCCCAAAGCACGGGCGAAGCTGCAGCCAGGAAGGAGTCAGGAAGATGGCACGGCTGAAGCACTCCCATTCTAGCATCATCCTCGTTCTTCAACTGCACCGAACACTGGTGTCCCAACTTGTTTCCCATCCCATTATGGCCCACAGACATCCAGGCTAATATGAGAGTTTTCAACTTTTCTGCCTTTGTTCCAAGTTGTGTGTTTATAATTCCAGTCCTAATCAACTGTAATGCAATTAGGAGGGCACTTGGGGAAATTCATGGACAAACAGAATTAAAAGATACATTTATTTTGGCTCGCGAAATGTTTGAAATGCTTACATAGTTTTTTCACACTGTGTCTTTTTCATGAATTTCTGAAGACCTGTTGTATAGCTCTGGAATATAGGAATTTGTTTTTCTCCTCTATAGAGTTGTCCACAGCAGCCCCCGAAACAGCTGCTTTTACTGGGTCTTGAATGACATCATATGCTGGGAAGTTGTAGTGGGGGAAGCTTCTAGGGAGAGGGCTCAGTGCATAGGAAGGAACGGCGCTGTAATGCTGATGGGCGGGTACTTCTGTGTATGCTTGGTCCTCCCGGGAAAGGCAAGAGGAGTACAGGCAGACTGAGAACGTTAGGTTCCCTTCTCTGTTTACGGTGGAGCGTCCTTTGAAGTGTTCCCATCCACACACAAGCTCTCCTGGGTGTTTTTGCCCTCTGGCAATGGAGCAGAGTTCAGTGAGCTTGGGCAGGGTAGAGTCCTCTGCAGCAGGCTCCATGGGGCGCTGGATGGCACAGAGGCAGTGGAGGGCAGGAAGGGTGGGGATTTAATGAAATACAGCGGACGGAGCTTGTAGATGACAGAGACTTACTCCTTTCAGTTTCTAGATCAGACACGTGGGTGGACAGTGATGTTAAGTGAAAGATGGTGGATACAGGAAAAGACAATCAATGCAAAAACACTTTCAAAGATAATTGCACTCCGTTGCAGATGCACGGTATTAATATTAAAATCCTACTTCACTGAACTTACTTTTAAGGTCATGGTCATCAGCAATATCGATTCTACAGCTGTAGAGAAACCATGAGGAGTCAGAAAGCTGGTGCTTTTGTAATACTGCGTACAATATGCAGATTGTGAGTCCTCTCAGTTTTAAACAGATGCAGCAAATCTACCATGTCAAGTTCATTTATAAAGTGATTACATTTCACTTTCATTGTAGATTTCATTAGCACTTTCTGATGAGGAGAAACATTAACTTGTTCTGACTGATGATAGGTTGATCACACAGTTGCATTCTTATAATCTCATTATTTCTCATCTATAAATATTAATTGCTTTAGAACTTATCTACTTATTTGTGAGATGGAGAGAGTGAAAGAGCTCCCATTAACTGATGCACTCCCAACATGTTCCCAGTGGCCACCTGGGGCGAGGCTGGTCCAAGACTGGGAGATGGGAGTACTGCGCCAGCCTCCTACCTGGGTGGCAGAACCCACTTACTTTAGCCATCACCTGGTGCCTCCCAGGACGTGCACTGGCAGGAAGCTGGCGTCAGGAGCCAGAGCCGGCAATCAAGCCTAGACACTGCAATATGGGACATGGGCATCAGAACCCTGTGCTAAACGACCACGCTTTAGTTTTATTTTTTAAGTTTTTAATCTTATTTTTTTATTTTTGAGATAAAATACTTTTAAGATTTTTATTCATATAAAGAGAACAGATTTCATGTATTTCATAGGTACAGTTCTAAGAGGATAACCATACTTCCCTCCCTACCCCTCTCCCTTCCCCAATCCCTTTCCTTCGCTCCATTCTTCCCTTTCTCATAATTTTTGTGCAAAGCCATAATTTTAATCCACTCTATATTCAGGCTTAATTCACCACTGACCATAATATTTAACCAGTAAAAAGTAGGAAGACCGCAGTTCCACAGGAGTATAAACAAGGGCTAAAAACGACAGTGATTTCTCAAGATGATTTCATTCCTACACATTTTTTTGTATTCTGTGTTAACTGCCATATATCAGATAAAACATATGATACTTGTCTTTTTGAGATTGGCTTACTTCACTAAGTATAATGGTTGCCAGTTGCATATATTTTGTTGGAAAAACAGGATTTCATTCATTTTTATAGCTGAGCAGTATTCCATAGTATAATATACCAGATTTTCTTTATCCAGTTATCAGTTGATGGGCATTTAGGTTGATTCCGTATCTTAGCTATTGTGAATTGAACTGCAACAAACATGGGGGTACAGATCACACTTTCATATGCTGATTTTGTTTGGTTTGGGTAAGTTGCCAGGAGTGGGAGAGCTGGGTCATATGATAAATCTGTTTTCAGATCTCTGAGGACTCTCCATACTGTCTTAAATAAAGGTTGTACTAGTTTACATTTCCACCAACACTTTATTAGGGAGCCTTTTCCCTGACATCCTCACCAACATTTATTGTTTTCTGATTTTTGGATGCTAGCCTAAATGGCCTTTCTTAACCTAAGTTTTAAGATATTGTACATATTTATTTAAGGTTTATTTGTTTATTTGAAAGAGATATTTATATATAATATATATTTATTTACATATATTTATATATTGATATATATGTATATATATTTATATAGATAGAAGAACCGACAGAGAGGCAGGGATCTTCCATCTATTGGTTCATTCCCCAGATTGCAGCAATAGCTGGAGCTGGGACAGGTCAAAGCCAGGAGCCAGGGTCTTCCCCTGTGGGTAGCAAGGGCCCAAGTACTTGAGCTGTCTTCTGCTGCTTTTCCCAGGCCATTCGCGGGGAGTTGGATTGGAAGTAGAGCAGCTGGGACACGAATCAGGGCCCATGTAGGATGCCTGTATTGCAGGCAGCAGTTTACCTGCTATGCCACAATGCTGTTGCCCTTAAATCTTTACCAGAGGGGAAAACAAAATTTTCCAATGGCTAATAGGATATATAAGAAAGATCTTTGATAATATATTAACTTGTTTGATAATTTATTCAATAAAACAGAATTTATTAGTTTCCCCAAACGGTTATCTTTTCTAATATTATTTTTAATCATTCAAATACGCATGTTTTCCACCTTTCCCATCTTTAAGTGTACAGTTCGTGATGTCAAGTGCATTCATGCTGTTGTACAACCATCACCACCATCCGTCTCCAGGACTGACTCTGACAAGGAAAACTCCTCTCTCCTGAACCCTGGCAACCCGATGTTCTACCTTCCGTCCTCATGAATTTCACTACTCTAGGACTTACTACCTTTAGGCAAAAGAGATAACACGAGGAAACTTTAAATAGAGTCTGGGAAGGGCAGGCATCGTAAACCATAGATCCCATATGGGTGCCAATTTGAGTCCTGGCTGCTCCATTTCTGATCCAGCTTCCTGCTAATGGGCCTGGGAAAGCAGTAGAGGATGGCCCACATCCTTGGGCTTCTGTGCATGCATGGGAACCTGGAAAAAACTCCAGGCTCCTGGCTTCTTCGGCCTGGCCCAGCCCTGGTCATTTGAGGAGTGAACCAGTGGATGGAATCTCTCTCTCTCTCTCTCTCTCTCTCTCTCTCTGTAATTCTTTCAAATAAGTAACTAAATCTTGAACAAAAAAAAAAAAGAGAGAGAGAGATTTAGGTGTCCAAAAAAATAAACAGTCTGGGAAAAGTTTATTTCTGGTCAACAGGGCAAGGCATTCAGCAACCTCAGTGAACTTGGCCTGTGAACTCAGTTCATCCTGGTGATTGGAGGCCTCCTGTTCCCTGGAGGCTCTGTCTGATCCCCACTGCTGTCACTAGTGCCTGGAACAATGTGTGGCACGTGCTAGCCTTCAGCATATCTCTGCGATGGAAGAATGGGTGAATGAATGGCTAGTTTTCTTTGGCGAAATCCTAGAGAGACCATAAGGCGACAGTCAGAAGCAGAGAATTTTCTGCCCTTGGACTTCCAAGTATTCCATGTAGTTTTTCCATATACCCAGGGACTTTGGATCCTGTCCCTGTGTCTTGCCCGCGTTACTGTCATTCTTCTCTGTTGTAAAACAGTTTTTGTGCACCACACACAGATTTCTTCTTTGCATGTGAATTATAAGGCATCTGTTAGGGTCTTGTTTTGGTCCCCCTTCCACGTCAGAAGTTGCGTTTATAAGACCTGCACCTCTGTGCTTGTGAGAATGCTCAGTAGCTTTTGTTCTTTTGGTCAGAAAGGACTCACTCCTCCATTGTTAAAGCAGCCCGCATTCTTGCAGGGAGGCAGGGAGCGAGGGAGTCCCAAGAGGATGCTGAGATTCTCAAAGCAGCCTTGTTCATGGAGCAAATTAAGGACAAACACAAATCATCTTGGGATTTTGACCTAAATCTTAACCCATTTATTTTCTTAAAATAAATCCCCCCCTTTTTTTCTAGTGTCTTTACAGTGTTTGTAAAAGACTCTCTGTACTGTCATTGTTGCTTTTTACATTGAAGGCTTGGAAAACAAATGACGCCGGTGTCCAAACTCCAGTGGCTGTGTTTTGTGAAGTTTGTCATCATTTATGTGAGCTCCGTGAGTTTTGTGTTTCTCCCAGGATCTTGCTTTAGGGTAACTCTGCTCACATGGTCTCCCTCTCTTGTCATAGATGCCCTTCTCAATCACATATGCCTTCATTTTTCAATTTGTTTTGGCTTATGTTTCCAAGTGTGTGTGGTTATTTTTGCTTAGTACATGTAACAAGTAACAGGAATTTAAGTTAAATAGCAATGATAGCCACTTTTATTAAACATTATCCACATGTCAAAGCTGATGCTGTGATTTCACTTAGTTAAACCATTTCATCTTTTTAGAACATAAAAGTGAAGGAAGAAATGGGAGGAAAAAAGTGATAGATTGGAACACACACACTCACCCAATAATTCTAAAGCATCAATACTATTGAAAACATCAAATGACAAACTCACAAGTATTAGTAAGTGTGTGTAATGGAAACATTAATTCTTAAAATATAAAGAACTTTGGTCAAGAACACTCCAACAGAGATCCAAGTAAATGATCTGAACTAAGAATTCATATAATGCAAATGGCAGCAAATGTAACCAAAAAATTGGCTTCAGTAGTAACCAAAAATTAAATCAAAATGTTTTTGCTTATCAAACTGATGAAAATTGTTTTAATAATAATACACAATGTTTTTAGTATAAACATGCAACCTCATACAGTGTTATTGGAAGTATATATTAGAACAATCTTTTTGAAAGGATACTTGAAATTTTGTGTCAAAGGCCTTAAAATTATTCTCATTTTTAATCCAGCATTTCCACGTCCAGAAAATCATCCAAAAGAAATAACTAGAAAAGTAAGATTTTATTTGGGTATTTAAATACAAAAAAAAAAGGGAAAAAATAAAGTTCAATGATACTTTTATAAGATTTATTTATTTATTTGAAAGTCAGAGTTACACAGAGAGAGGAGAGGCAGAGAGAGATCTTCCATTCGATGGTTCACTCCCCAGATGGCCACAACGGCCAGAGCTGCGCCGATCCAAAGCCAGGAGCCAGGAGCTTCTTCCGGGTCTCCCACTTGGGTGTAGGGGCCCAAGGACTTGGGCCATCTTCTACTGCTTTCCCAGGCCAAAGCAGAGAGCTGGATTGGAAGAGGAGCAGCCAGGACTAGAACCGGGCCCGTATGGGATGCCGGCACTTCAGGCCAGGGCGTTAACCCACTGCGCCACATCGACACAGCGACGGCCCCTAATGATAGTGAACTTGATGAAAGGAACACATCTATAGGATGGAATATGGGGAAGGCTTAAAAGCATGTTGATGAAAAATATTTGATTATATCAGAAAATATTGAAAATATCCTGTAAATTGAAAAAATAAGTCATTATACAATATGTAGATGACCTCAGATGTTTCTAGCATAGAGTACATATAAAGACTTAAAAAGTTATATAACAAAACACTAATTTACTTCATCTGCTGGAATTCTTTAGGGTACATAACTGTAGGCCTCATGGCCATTCAAGATGTGATTCTGTGTGAAAATTGAGAAGGTATAAAGAATCTCATGTTGTTTTTGACCACTCTAGGCACAATCAATGAACACAGTCATGATCAATGACATGGAGTTGTGTTTCTGATCTAGAGAATCTCTCATGGATCTGTCTTTGTCTCAGATATTCTGAGTTCCCTCCATAATGGTCCAGTTGTATTTGTGTAGCCCTTGCTGCTAAAAAGGCTAATTTTGTATGCTAGCATAGTCAGTTCTACTCTTTAGTAGAAAATACTACTAAAGTAAGGGAACAGCATTAACCCAAAACACAGAGAAGCTTTCTCCAGACGATTTTAATAGCAAAACCCTGCAGACCTTTCTACTTGAAATTCCTCCCTGTGAATCAAAAAGACAGGAAGTCCTCAATGAAATTAGTGTATCAAGTGAATTCACTTAAGTGGATAGTCATTATGCCTTTTTTACCACTATTTTATTATGTTTCTAACAAATATGAGTCTCCAGATGCAACTCAGCTTATACCAGAAATTGAAGTTCTTTGCATCTATTAGTTTAAAATAATACTTTTTAATTGATTACATGAATCTTTTCTCCCTCGGAAAACATCCGAAACAGATAGTAGCGTGTCATTATCTTCAACTCATAAAATGTATTATATTTTCATTCATTATTACTCCAATCATTGTTATTTAAAAGTAATGCCTGCCTATTACAAACAAACAACTCAGAGGAACACAAAGGATTGATAAATCTTCCTCCACCAAGCAAAACCCACTCTTCTGAGCAACTGAGGTTAAATGTTGGGCCATTATCCTTTGACACCCTCTAAAATATTTTCTTTCACTTTGGTTTTAAAAGCTTGAAAAAGCAAAAGTTGAGTCCATTAGCAAAAGTTATTGTGGTTTTGTAAAACATCAATCTGCATAGTAAAAAAAATCAAATGGAAATACATCAAAGGTAATTCAAAATCTTTATCAATTCCAGCATTTTAAGTTTCTAATAACCACATTTTAAATTATGTATTTATTTATGTATGCACCTGAGGAGCAGAGAGAGAGCAAGACATAGAGAAAAGAGACCTCATCCACTGGTTTACTTCTCAAATGCTCTTTATACCCAGGCCTAGGTCAGGGCTGAAGCTAGCATCTAGAAACTCCATCCAGGTGTTGAGCCATCTTCTCCTGAATTCCCAAGCACATTAGCAGGGAACTGGATTGTAGCCAGGACTGGAACAGGCATTTCAATATGAGATTGGCAGCATCCTAAGCAGGGCTTAACCCACCACATCACAATGCCAGCTCCAGACATAGGAATCTTCACCGGCATCTTAACTGCTAGGCTCAATGCCCACCCCCATTTCAGTTTTGAAGAAGTGAAAAATCTTTGCACAAATTAACAGTAAGAATTTAACAAGCTTAGATTGACCCATAGAGAACATTCAGGGTTTTTTTTTTTTTCTAATGTATCTAATTCATATTAGACTAAATTATTTTGCATAGCTTTCATTCAAATAAAGAGTAATTAAGAACCTGGTTTTGGTATTAAACATACAGACAAAAAAATTAAAATTAATTCTTTTCTGCCTCATAATCTTACCCTTTCCTCTCTGGTCAGGAATTACCTCCCTTCTGGGTTTTCCACAAAAGGCTTTGAAGAGGTTCATAGAAAAATACATATTGTGAAAGCACTGTGCATGGATTTCAAAGTTTCTGTACCAAAATACATATAATTAATCACAATTAAATTTTCTTTCTACCTTTTCCTTTGTTTTCTCCTTGTCCTAAATTTCTCAAAATAGGTTTCTCAAATCCTTTTTTTTGTCCAAAGGTCTCCTAAGGCCTTTGGAATGCTGGTAGAGTTATAGACAAAGAGAGACAGAGAGAAAGGTCTTCCTTCCGTTGGTTCACTCCCCAATGGCCGCTACGGCCGGCGCTGTGCTGATCCGAAGCCAGGAGCCAGGTGCTTCCTCCTGGTCTCCCATGCAGGTGCAGGGGCCCAAGCACTTGGGCCATCTTCCACTGCCTTCCCGGGCCACAGCAGAGAGCTGGACTAGAAGAGGAGCAGCCGGGACTAGAACCGGCGCCCATATGGGATGCCGGCACTGCAAGCGGAAGATTAAACAAGTGAACCACGGCACTGGTCCCTCCCAAATCATTTTCAAACTCCTCTACTTTGAGCCCTTGATACTAACTGTGTTTTGCATTTCATGCCATGTGGTTCGGTGCAAGGACACACTGCCCCGGTCCCCAGGAGGAGAGGGCACTCAGCTGACACTGACGGCAGATTTGATGGCAGTGGAGCCATCTCCACTTCCCCCTCAGTAAAATGAGAGTCTGTCACACTTATCCTCTCTGGAAGTGGCTGTGAGGCTGACACAAGATACAGTCCAGGAGAGCTGTAACAGAGTCCCTCACCCCTCCCCTCCTGTGGGTTGCTCGGTGACTGAGAGCACAGATTTCCAAGGCAGCCTGACTAGTTCCTCCCTTACCAGCTGGGTGATCTCGGGCATAATCTTAGCCTAGTTGAACCTCAGTTACCTCATCTGCCAGTTGGGGATAAAAAAGTACCTATAACATACAGTTATTGTAGATTTAGAATATTGGAAAAATACTTAATACACAGTGTGTGACCAACAAATATTAGTTTCCTTTCAATTTCATATCATTTCAAGCTTTCACTGTTATAATAAATCCAAACTTAATATAGTCTTCCACCTCCTTCTTTCAAAACATTCACAGTGTAATTCCTCTTCCACATATTTTCTCTTTTGGGGAAACTTAGCAACAATGCAAGAGGACTTCAAATTGCTCCTGAAACTGGAATTAAAAAGTAAGATTATCTTGATGCAAAAAAAAAGTTTTTGAAATCTATGCATAGTTTTTAAAAATATTATGTTTTCCACAGACTTTTTGAGAGCCCTTGTATTGCCTCATAATTAAAGAAATTTTTCCATGAGAAAGCAGCCAAATTTATGCATTCTGAAATGCCAGGTTCTTTCATCAGAAGTATCTGATGATCAGTCACATGAAGATTTCACTAGGTCCTTAGCACAAATACTTTTTCATGCCGTGACTGTATGGAGAGGATCACTGAATTCAGTATCGTTAGGGCCTTTAAGTATTAAGCATTCTTTAGGTGGTATCTCTGTTCCATGTCTTCCACATGTTTCTGAGAGGGTCACCCTCTTCGGCTGTCAGTGTCGTCATCTATTTAAAGAGTCAGGTTAATAATATACTCCTCATAGAGAGCATTAAATGGTAAAAAGGGGTCAATAACAGCCCTCAGTAAAATTTATTTATTTATTTTTTTGAGAAATGAGGATATCCAGGGCTTTATTTTGTAATGCAGAGGCCACACTGTGGCCCCAACCCCACTTCCCACCCTGCCTCAGTAAAATTTCTAACCCTTCCCCCAAGATGTATCTATTCATTTGAAAGTCAGAATTACAGAGACAGGGACACACACACACACACACACACACACACACACACACACAGATATTCCATCTGCTTTTGTAGTTTTAAACACTTTTAAAAAGACACCAAACTATACACGTAAAATAAGTGCATTTATCCTATACAAGTTATATCTTTAAATAGAGGGAAAAAAGAAACTATAATGTAATTTGACTATACACACAGTAGACTTCCTGAAATTAAAAGGTCTGATGGTAGCAAGTATTGGTGAGGATGAGGAACAGGGAAACTCTCACATATTGTTTATAAGAGTGCAAAATGGCACAGATTCTTGGAAAAATTGTTTAGTAGTTTAATAATAAAACCAAACTCTGGCCTACCTCCAGGTTGTATCTCTGGGTATATGCTCCCAAACAGTGTTTCCACAGATCTACAAAACAATGTGCTAAAACATTTTTATAGCAGCTTTACTCATAACAGCCAAAAACTGCATCCCAAATGTCCATAAACAAGTAGCTGGATATACAAATTGTGATATATTCACAACATAGCACATTGTCCAATAACGAAAAATCTGAATAATAAGTTCAATAACACAATCACATGAATAATGCTCAAAAATACACTGAGCAAAGGAAGCCATACAGAGAATTATCCCCTTGTATGACGTTCAAAGAAAGGCAAGTCAGTTGTGTGATGGTAGAAGCCAGAATACCGGTTCCTCTGGGAAGGGGGTGTATTAGTCTCTTTTTGTTGCTACAACTAAAATACCTGAGAGGCCCTCTTTAGGAAGGAAGTTTGTTTTGGCGATTCATAGTCCAGAATAAGGCGGCCTCATTGGTCTGGCACCTGATAAGGGTGGTAGGTGGTGGAACACGCGCTTATGGGGAGGATCACGTGGTGAGTTAGAAAGCAGAGAGTCTGTGGACTCTAGAGGCTTCCATAGCCTTGGCAGCTCATGACAAGAGCCTCGGGTGATCACTGACGTCATAAATAAGAGTGTCAGTTGTTAAATCAACAACAGGAGTCACTGTGTACTTACTCCCCGTGTAGGACCTCTGTCCTTAATGTGTTGTACTATGAGAATTAATGGTAAAACTTGTCTTCAAACAGTACTTTATACTTTGTGTGTCTGTGTGGGTGCAAACTGTTGAAATCTTTACTTAGTATAGAGTTGGTCTTCTGTATATAAAGATAATTAAAAATGAATCTTAATGAGGAATGGGATGGGAGAGGGAGTAGGAGGTGGGACGGGAGCTGGGGTGGGAGGGTGGGTATGGGGAGAAGAACCGCTATATTCCTAAAGCAGTTCCAAATGAAAGCAATTCCTATGAAATTTGTATTTATTAAATAAAAACTTTCTAAAAACAAAACAAAACAAAAAGACAGAAAGCAGAGAGAACAGTGAACAGTGGGGATATACTCGGCCCATATAAGCAGCTTGATGTGAGCGCTGTCACTGAAACCCCTCCCACTAGGCGCACCTCCCAGATACCAACATCGGACCAGATCTCTACCCTTAGTCCATTTGCATTAACATTAATTCATTCACTGTCAACACAGACCTTGGTGTTTAAACACCTGCGTGAGTCCAGGAGCCAGCTCGTACTCAAACGGCAGGAGATGGCCGGGCGGGGCTGTGGAAGAGGCCTCCTGGGAAGCAAATGCTCCTTCTAGGTCTGGGTGACCGTCACATGGGTGTGAATCCACCCAACTGCACAGAAAAGACTTGTTTGCCCTGCTCTTGTAACTAACATCTCAGTGTTAAAAGGGTTCCCTCACCTTTGAGGAAAAAAAAGTTCACGTTTAAAATTTTTCTGTTACTATTTTTTATATATTTCACAATTTAATCAATTTATATTTGTTTTGGTTCATGGCTGTAAAAACCCATATTTTTTTTTCAAGTTAACCAATTATCATTTTCCAGATATCTATTGTCTTCTGGCTTAAATTACTGCCTTTGCAATCAACTGTGAGTACATCGAAAAGCTCATGAAAATTAAATTTATTTCTTTGAAAAAAATGTGACATACACACATATGAAGAGTCTTCAGACAGTTCATGAAAATGCATATTATGGGCCAGCACTGCGGCTCACTAGGCTAATCCTCCTGGCTCCTGGCTTCAGATTGGCGCAGCACGCTGGCCACGTCAACCATTGGAGGGTGAACCAACGGCAAAGGAAGGCCTTTCTCTCTGTCTCACTGTCTACTCTGCCTGTCAAAAAAATGCATATTATGAAAAAACTCTGCATAGATTCCAAAAAACTTTCTGAGCCCAAACAAATATCTTTTACTTTCATTACTCGTGAACTTTTTTAAAGTATTCACTCAAAATGTTCATATACATAGACATATGTGAATATGTGTGTGTGTGCGTGTGATATGTTGGAGGAATTCAAGTAAGCATTGGAGGACCTCTAATGGGTAGATTATGCCTCTGTTTTGTAAAGGATCAGACTGAGTTTTGGCCATTGTTTGGTGAACTTGCCACCATTCTTCAGAGCTCAACTTTAATATCGCTCCTCTCATTGTATTTTTTTTTTTTTTGAAAGGCAGAGTTAGTGAGAGAGAGACAGAGAGAAAGGTCTTCCTTCCATTGGTTCACCACCCAAATGGTTGCTACGGCCGGCGCGCTGTGCCGAGCTGAAGCCAGGAGCCAGGTGCTTTTCCTGGTCTCCCATGCGGGTGCAGGGCCCA
Organism: Sylvilagus floridanus; assembly: GCA_949820135.1. Classification (NCBI taxonomy): domain Eukaryota; kingdom Metazoa; phylum Chordata; class Mammalia; order Lagomorpha; family Leporidae; genus Sylvilagus; species Sylvilagus floridanus. Next base: position 14,046,088 of record OX463228.1, on the reverse strand, counting down.
AGCACCTGGGCCATCCTCCACTGCCTTCCCAGGACACAGCATAGAGCTGGACTGGAAGAGGAGCAACCGGGACAGAATCCGGCACCCTAACCAGGACTAGAACCTGGGGTACCAGCACCACAGGCTGTATTAGCCTAGTGAGCCATGGTGCCAGCCTCATTGTATCTTCCATTGTCATTTTCTGGCAAACTCTGTACCTAACTGTCCCACTTCTTTAATATTTACCACATATGTTGTTGTGTTACATACCAATTTTCTTTGCGGCTGGCATTTGGTGCAGCAAGTAAGATGCCACTTGGGATGCTTGCTCTACATAGGCATGTCTGTGATCTAGTCCTGGCCCTGCTCCTGATTCCAGCTTCCTGCTACTGTGTGTTCTGGGAGACAGCAGGTGGTGGATGGCCCAAGCAGGTGATCCCTACCACAACGGAGACTTGGATTGAGTTCCAGACTTTCACCTGGCCCGGCTCTGGCTACTGCAGGTATTTGAAGAGTAAACCAGCAGATGGGAGACCTCTTTCTCTCTCCCTCTCTTTCAAATAAAATAAATACACAATAAAAAAATTTTAAGTGAAGATTTGAAGACTTGTGAAGACAATGGCATTGTCTTGCACTGCTCAGAGACTTTTACTCCATGGCTTAGCATGGTTTGTTGAGTTCACCAACAACAACATGTTCAGGGAGGGGACAAATTCTTCACAGTTCCAATGTACAAAATTTTGAAATTATTCGTTTTCTCTTGAGTTGGTTCATAGAATTAGAGACTGCTTCTGCAGTTCTTTAAATGTCAGTTCAGAGTTTTAGTCTGATGATGTTACAAAATCTAGGATATGTGGGTAATATTCATTGCAAGGAATGCTTGTGTTTCTGCCTCACCTTGCACTTAGAAACAATTCTTTCATTCCAACACTAAATGCATTCCATTTATCTTTTATGTAATTTGCATATAGTATTTAAATTTTTATTTTAAAATTGCTGTACCAAATGAGACCTGAATTCTATCCCAAACTGGTGCCACTGTAGACTCATGCCAAAGGAGACCCTGATCTGCAGCTCAAAGACACTGAGAGACAAAGGCCTTTAAAAAAATGTTTCTGGGGGCTGGTGTTGTACGTAGTGGGCTAAGCCTCCACCTGTGGCACAGCCATCCCATATGGGTGCCGGTTCGTGTTCCGGCTGTTCCTGTTCCCATCTAGCTCTCTTCTATGGCCTGGGAAAGCAGTAGAAGATGACCCAAGTTCTTGGGCCCCTGCACCTGTATGGGAGACCCAGAAGAAGCTCCTGGCTCTTGGCTTTGGATCGGCCCTATTCTGGCCATTGCAGCCATTTGGGGAATTAATCAGCAGATAGAAAATCTTTCTGTTTTTCCTGCTCTTTAACTCTAACTCTCAAATAAATAAAATCTTTTTAATAAAATGTTTCTAGGGCCAGTGTTTTGTACAGCGGGTAAAACCGCTGCCTGCAATGCTGGCATCTCTCATATGGGTGCTGGTTCATGTCCCAGCGGCTCCACTTCTGATCCAGCTCCATGCTAATGGCCTGGGAAAGCAGCAGAAGATGACCCAAGAGCTTGGATCCCTGCTGTCTATTTGGGAGACCCAGTTGGAGTTTCAGGCTCTTGGCTTCAGCCTGGCTCAGTCCTGGTTGTCACGGCCGTCAGAGGTGTGAACCAGAAGATGGAAGATTGTCTCTTTCTCTCTCTCTCTCTCTCTCTCTCTCTCTCTCTCTCTCTCTCTCTGTAGCTCTGACTTTGAAGATAAATTTAAAAATCTTTTAAAAAATGTTTCTCTGTTGCAAATATTCTTTTTCTTTCAAGTCTAGGAACCAGTTGAGCAAATGACAGGACTGCTTAAGCCTCTGGGCCCAGGGAAGGACACAGATGTGGGGTCTGATTGACACACAGTAAACTACAGATATTTACAAGGTACAGCCAGTTCGTTGTGTGCACAGACCTGTGAAGCCATCACCACGATTAAACAATGAACACACTGGTAGGCATGAAGGTTCTGTTGGGTTCTTCTGTAATCCATCCCTCCCGCCCCAATCTGTTCTCTGTCACCATTCATTCATTTCCTTGGTTTTTTCTATCAATGGACTCCTACAAGATGCATGTGCTCTTTTTGTCTGGCTTCTTGCTCTCAGAATAATTATTCTGATACTTGCCCATGTTGTGTCTGTCCGTGTTTCATCCCTTTTTCTTGCAGAGTAGCAGTCCAGTGTATGGATGTACTTCAGTGTATCCACTCACCTGTTGGTAGTCATTTGGGTTCTTTGCAATCTCTATTTCAAATAAAACTGCTATGAACATTGTGTACACATGTTTACATGGGCATATGCTTTCTTTTCTCTTGGATTAATATGGCTAGATTATAGAGTAGGTGTGTCTTTGAGTTTCCCATAAATCACCAACTGCTTCCTGAAGTGACTGTACCATGGGGGTACTTCAAAAAGCTCAAGGAAAGTTGAATTAGAAGACAAATAGAGTTTGGCACAAGAAAATTTTGAAATCTGCATAATGTTTCATAATGTGCTTTTTTTTCCATAAATTTTCTGAGGATCTGTTGTATTTTATTTTATTTTTAAGGATTGATTTATTTACTTACAGAGAAGCAAAGGCAGAGCAAGAGAGAGGTCTTCCATCTGCTGGTTCACTGCCTAAGAGGCCAAAATGGCCAGAGCTGGGCCAGACCAAAGCCAGGAGCCAGGAGCTTCTTCCGGGTCTCCCACGTGGGTACAGGGGCCCAAGGACTTGGGCCATCTTCTACTACTTTCCCAGGCCATAGCAGAGAGCTGGATCAGAAGAGGAGCAGCCAGGACTAGAACCGATGCCCATATATATGGGATGCTGGCACTGTAGGCAGCGGCTTTACCTGCTATGCCACAGCAGCAGCCCTGATCTTTTGATTTTATATTCCCAGGTTCTTATTATTTGTGCTCTGAATAAATGAAAGTTGTCATTTAATTTATTAGGGCATGCATATTCTCTAGAATGAGTCTATCAGTAATGCCACTGACTTTTCACTATTATTTAATATTTTTCTATAATTGCACTTTTTTTTTACATTATTGCTTCTGTCCACCACCATGATACGGTCTGTATTTATTTCATTCCTGTTCATTCTTGCTGTCCCTCTTAGCCTTTTCTGTCCCATAGGAATCTGTGTGGATATAAATGTCCCATTTTCAGATAAATCTCTGAGTCAGGAGCTCTTTCTCTGGGCTGTCAATTCTGCTTCTTGGACAATATTCCCTCACTGGCGGTTGCCCAGATGTGTCGTGTTGTTCCTTTTCCTCGTGCAACTCCTCGTCATGTTCTCGGGCTCAGGCTTCTATGTGGGGTCTTTAGGGAGTGTGATCTCTTTTCCTCTGCACAGTTCTTTTCTTGAATTCCTGTGCTGGAAGGGGAAGGAAGATAAAACTGAGCAAGTGATGGGGCCAGTGCTATGGTGTAGCAGGTAAAGCCACTCCCTGCAGTGCCGGCATCGCATGTGGATGCTGGTTCGAGTCCTGGCTGCTGCACTTCTGATCCAGCTCTCTGCTGTGGCCTGGGAAAGCAGTAGAAGAAGGCCCAAGTCCTTGGGCCCCTGCACCCACATGGGAGACCCGGAAGAAGCTCCTGGCTCCTGGCTTCGGATCGGCGCAGCTTTGGCCGTTGCAGACAACTGGGGAATGAACCAGCAGATGGAAGACCTCTCTCTTTCTCTCTCTCTCTCTGACTCTTCTTCTCTCTCTGTGTAACTCTTTCAAATAAATAAATAAATCTTTAAAAAAAATGAGCAAGTGGATTCAAGGACCACTCATGTGTCGGGCAGTTGCCAATAAATGAGGCACAGTTTCATCCTGGCAGAGTGAGTGGTTCCCACAGGGAGAGGAGAGAGGATTACAGGACAGAGGAGGAGGGGCTGGAGAGGTGCTTGGATGCCCCAAGGAGGGATTCCAGTGACAACCACGGCTGCTAAATCTCAGGAAGCTGCCACAGCAGTGGGGCCTGCCCAGGGTAAGGTCACAGTGAGAGTTTGCTTCGGTAATCACCACATCACTTCTGTGTCCATATCACAAGGGGCTGATGTAAGTGAGGCCGTTATCCCCCACCCCGCACCCCACAGGAGGAGAGGAGGCCCTTGCAGAGCGGCCATTGCCTGTCAGGGCCGTAAGCATCTCTGCAGTGCATTCTGGGAAACGTCCTCTTTCCTGTGGTTGGTGAGGGGAACCGACTAACTGATTAAAGACGTAAGATGTCCTCTGGAAGCATCAAACCTGTGGCGTGGCTGAGGGGAGAGGACAGGTTGGTGCAAGTGGCAGCCAATTCCTGAGCGAAGCTCCCACCACCCTGCATTCCGTGAGAGGCTGCGGGAGCCATCTGGGCCTGGACCAGTGTCCTAGGCTGCAGTCATATGCCTGGACTGCCCAGAGAGCCACAGAGAGAAGAAAAAGAGATGTAGGGAGCACCCATATCTTGAAGTCTTAGAGGTTACATAAACAGATTGTTCCTCGGTGTTCTATACAGACCCCCTACCTCATTCCCAGGGGTCCTAGGATTTGAAGACAATGTGCATGTTCTTGCCCAGGACTTTGATATTTTTGCCAAATACATCCCAGGAGTCTTAAAACAAGTTCCAGGGTTATGAAAAGAACTGTGCGTGGATTTAAGAGATATTTTGCACCAAAATAAACTTATCTTTTAATTCCACTTTCTTTCCCATGACATTTTTGAAGCATGCCCTCATGCTTAATTTTGATAGCATAACGTCTCACAGACTCTGTCCCAACCCGGAGTTGGGGCAGGAGGTGGGGATGTTGCTTGCTGATGGTGACTCTAATTTCAGATTTTAATTTCTCTTGTCTCTGCTCTCCAGGTATTGTGACAGTCATAGGACCATGATTTGGAGTCTGAGGGTTACCAGAGTACAGTGAGATCATCCCCATCACGCTAGGGCAATGCTGCCTCCAGAGGCTGTGGCTGGGGGACCGGCCACATTCTGTGCCACAGAGGATGATGGGGGACCGAGGCAGAGTTGTCAGGGCTCTCCAGAGAAGCACAGTGGGAGAGAGTGATGGCTGCAAGGACTTAGTGCGCACATTTATGGAGGCTGAGAATTCTGAGGTCTGAGGGGTGGTGGGCAAGCTGGAGGCCAGGAGAGCCAAGGGGCTGGTGCCATCTGAAGGCTGATAGGCTTGGCACCGGGGAAGAACCGAAATCTCAGTCTGGCTCTACAGCCAGGGGAAATCTGACTTCTCAGTGTGGGGCAGCCAGGCTGGAGGGACTCCATCTTCCTGGGGGGAGGCTCTGTGTTTCTGTCCTATCCAAGCCCTCCACTGGTTGGGAGGGTAACCTACATGAGAGAGGGCATCTGCCGATTCAAATGTCAGTCTTATCCAGAGCACGCCCACAGAACCATCTGGACCAATGTTTGAGGCAGTATCAGGGCACCCTGTGGTCAGGTCAGGTTGACAAGCAGAAGTAAACCATACAGGTGGGGTGAAGTGGCATGGTCCCCTTGCAAACATGAATGTCTTCTTACCTCCAAATAGTAGCAAATTAAAGATTTGACAATTATCTCTGGATTTATAACTCGTATCTGTAAGTTTCATCTTGAAAACTATGCTCAATGGAAGACGTCTCTCTGTCTCTACCTCTCTCTGTAACTGTCTTTCAAATACATAAAGTAAATCTTAAAACAGAAAAAAGTGATGTAAAACGTACTTGTGTCCTCTCATGAACTGGCCCAGGTCAGCAGGCTGAGAGCTCCGGGAGTGACCGCTGTGTCTTCCACTTGGCAGTAGTGGTAACGATAGTAATAGATGGCTTTTGGCTTTACCACATACCAGGCACTGTCCTACAGGCTTCACGTCCAAGGGTCCTTCACAAGGGCTTGTAGAAGGTGGAATTTAAAAACAAGCTTGTTTTGATTCCAAAATTTTGAAATTCATGCCTATGGTCGGGGTGGGGGGGATCGTCCAAAGAGGCATGGAAAATGTGCAAAAAAAAATGCATGGATTTCAAAAATTATGGTACCCAAATAAACTGAATTTTCATTCCATTTTCCATGAACTTTTTGGATTATCCTCGTGTGTTCTCAACTAATTTATTGATGGGAGCCGGCCTTGAGAGGCAGGTCCGTTGCTGTCCTGAGGCGCTGAAGGTGCAGGGCTGTGAGACAGTTGCAGAAAGTCACTTTGCTTGTTGGGGGCAGTGCTGTTATCCAGGCACTAAGAGCAGTGATCTGTTCTTGATCAGAGAGGACTGCGAGGTGGCAACAGGCTCCTGCTTGCAAAGATGAAGGAAGGGCGATTGAAGAGAGTGAATTGTTTGCTGGGAGTCACACACGCTCCAGGAGGCAGAACTGCGATTGGCCCCTGTCATGAAAGGATGCTACTGTTGCAGATCTGGGGGCAGGCGGATGCGTTCGTTGTGGCTTGCTGTTTGACAATCTGACAGCACACACTTGAAGAGTCAGCACAAAACGTCTGTACTGTTGGGACTGAAGGTATTTGACCACTTTAAAATTCAGACTCACATCCTATGGAGCTGAGTTCCTTTCTAACTGGGGTTATCCTCAGAGAGCCCTCTTCCCCATAGGCATCATAAGAGCAGTGTGTGCTGCTGCTGGGCCAAGGCCAAGCCACGGAGAGATGGCCACACAGTTTTTCTGTGGCTAGCCAGTTTGGGAGAAGACCATGTTCCAATTAAGTCCATTTCAGGGTTTGCTTTGTTGTTAAAAGAAAACCATACAAGACTAAATGCATGCCAGCAGCACCTGCTATAACTTTTCTTAGAAAGCCCTTCAGACACCTGAGTTCAGAGCGTGTGCCTCGGGTACAATTGTTGTTAACAGTGTTGGATAAGTATTTTTGGCTTTCTTCTGGGTACACCTCTGTCCCTGGGGAGTTAGGTATGGCCAGCCGTAAGGTTTCGTTTGGCCAATGGAGCATAAGGACCGTGCTGTAGCCTTGTCAGGGTGGACGTTTTCAGAATAACCATGCGCTTCCCCACATTGTGCTTTCTCCTGCGGTGTGGAAATGCAGAGGTGGGGCCTCTGTCACCTGGTCCCTGCGCAAGGACCATGCAGGGCAGAGTCCCTCAGTCAGTCCCCCCATCATCTCTCTCTCTCTCTCTCTCTCTCTCATCTTTTCTATGTGGCAGTAACTATAGAGCTGCAAGAAGTTGCAAAAATCCCATGTACCCTTTTCAGTATTTCCCGCATGGGTATAACTTGCCTAACTATAAAATGTTGTTGTAGGTCACTGAGATTTTTGAGGTTACCTCCGCATTAACTAGTTCGTATTGACTGATTTTGTTTTCAATGCCTGCCTGAATCACAGAGGCCCAAAACTCTGCTAAACTCCCTTCGCAGCTGGGTTGCCCCCTCTTTTGCCAAATCACACATTTCACTTGCGCTGCGATCGCTCCTGTGAATTTTGCTTGCTCTCCTGCCAGATCGCAGGTGGCTGCAAGGGCACACCTCATTGGTCGGTGAGCCCCTCCGTCTGCACCGTTGTGGAAGGCGCTGTGAAGCCTGCACTAATGAGTGAGTGATGGAGTGCTCTGTAGTTGTAGCCTCTTCAGCAGAAACCAAAGGGGAACGAGAAGCTCATCTGGGGACCTCTAGGGGCCGAATATTCTGAAGTTCATTGTCCAGCTGCTTTACGATGGAGCTCTGAGACCCGCCAAGGATGGGGGGAGGCCTGGGAGGTTGAGTAATAAACTGGCAGAGTGGCGTGGGCAGACATAAGGCACTTACCATCGTTGTACTCCATTAGGTGCAGAATTCCACCTTGCATAATTTATAGACCACCTTCCTTCCCACTTAGAACTGTAGATTGGCAATGCCTTAGAACACTCACCTCTGGGTATATGTCTCTTTAAAGTCAAGCTTTTCATCCTGAAAACCATTACAGTTCTGCAGCCATCTCCCTTTGGGTTGTGGGGGGAGAGCAGCCCTCCTGCAAGAAGCCTTCATCAGTGTGTTTCCCTTGTGGCCGAGCAGCGAGCAGCTGGCCAGATGTAGGCAGCGGGCTCTTTCTGTGGCTGGAGCTGGGAAATAATTGAACCGCTGGCATCCGCCTTTAAGACTGCTCGTCCTTCCTGTGCTGCTGGGAGCAAGTAGACATGCTGCAGCCTTCCGTTCCGGCCGCACGAGGCCTGCTCCTCCTCACTGGTCTCCTTCCAGGCTTCTGTCGTCATCCGTCTGTGCTCAGCCTCCGTGCAGTCTGGAATGAGCACAGCACGCTAGGGAGTGGGGTGCCAGTGAGAGCACAGCCCTGCTTCTGCCTGGGGGTTACAGCCCATCTTGGTCTCTCGCTGGTGCCATTTAACCACGTATACTTAACCCAGGACAAGTGAGACTTCCTTGACCTGAAAATCTAAAGTCTGAAATGCTCCAAAACCAGAAACCATTTTTGTTTGTTTGAGAGGGAGGGAGGGAGAGAGAGAGAGAAAGAGAGATCTTCTGGTCCACTCTCCAAAAACCTGCAAGAGCTGGGGATGGGCCACGTTGAAGCTGGGAGCTTCCGATTTGATCTGAGTCTCCCACGTGGGTGGCAGGGACCCAACTACTTGAGCCATCACAGCTCCCTCCCCAGGTGTGCATTAGCAGAAGCTGGACTGGGGCACGGACTCAAACCCTGGTGCTCTGATACAGGGCGTGGAAATGTTAACCGCTGGACTAGATACCCGCCCCAAACCAGAAACTTTCTGATCATGATTCCAATGCTTGTTCACATCACATAGTCATCACATCGCTCACAAAGGTTCTGCTTTTAAAGTTCTTTCAGATTTTAGATTTGGAGATTAGGGATGCTCAGCCTATAAAGTCTATTCAAATACTCCAACTTCCAAAAAATTCCAATTTCTGACACATTTCTAGTCCTAAGGCATTTTGGATAAGAGCTACTCAACCTGTCCTTCAATTTCCAGAAATGATTAGGTCATATTCCTTTAGTTTGCCTTTGAGATAGAAAACCAAGGACAAGGGGCTGGGACTGTGGTACAATGGGTTAAGCTGCCACCTGCAGTGCTGGCATCCCATATGGGCACTGACTCTAGTCCCACTGTGCCACTTTTGATCCAGCTTCCTGCTAATGGCCTAGGAAAGCAGCAGAAGATGGTCCAAGTGTTTGGGTCCCTGCCATGCATGTGGGAGACTCAGAAGAAACCCTGGCTCCTGGCTTCAGCCTGGTCCAGTCCTGCTATTACAGCCATTTGGGGAGGGAACCAGCAGATAAAATCTCTCTCGCTCACCCCCCCCCATAACTGCTTTTCAAGTAAAATAAAGAAATCTTACAAAAAAGAAGACAAATATTTGAGGGTCTTCAGGAAATGCTTTTGAAGATTCATAGAAAAACTGTGTCAGGAGATGACTCTGAGTTATTATTGGGGACTTTACATCTCAATGCCCGGCGAGCAAAAACTAACAAGTCTCCTCTGAAGTCACTGCTGGGGAGAGAATTGGGGGCTGATTGATTTTGGGCCTACAAAGCTCATTAGACATGGACCCATCTTGTTGGATGGGAGAACTGAAATTAGATATATCTAATTAAGCTCACAGACATATTTGAAATCAAAGGACTGGTCCCAAACGCAGGTACGTCTAGAATGAAGACAGGAGCGTTTGACTGCAGAGGGTGGGGAAGGGCTTCATGTGGTATTAGCACACTACGAGCTCCTAGTTTAGGAGGATGTAGTTTGCCTTCAGTAGATGTAGGTTAGTTGGGTTGGCTGAACTGAGCCTTTTGTTGAGAACCAGGTGAGACCCAACTCAAGATGCCTGGGCTGGCTCTTCCTGAAGAAGAAGCAGTTGTTGAGGAAGTCTCCTGGGCCAGGGCTGCCTGGTTTATTTCCAGTCCCAGCTGAGCAGGGCTTGCAGCAGATGCGGAGAGTTAGGGAGTCTATTGTTCTCTAACTCACGTTTCCATGACTAGTTGCTAGGACTGGATGTGCACCGAGTGTGGGCCCAGGTTGCTATGGCAGCCGACAGGCAAGCAAGTCCAGTGAGAAAATGGGCCCACGTGGTGCACAGAAGAAAATGGCAGGTGAGAACCACACCTGCTCACGTTCTTGTTGGCCATAACCTTGCTGCGTGCCCTCAGACCTTCACCCAACCGGATGCTTGTCATCAGCCCAATACCAGATGAAACCCAAGCTCCTCAGAGGGACCTGCCCTGGCACCCGTCCTTAACACTGTGCCCCACCTCCCACCGCTCCCTCTCAGTTGTATTGTCTTTGCGCTCATCACTGCTGGTGCTGTGTTTTGGTTTATTTGCATCTTGTCTTCCTTTCATGGGCCTATGATGATGGTAGAAGTCGGGGCCTGTCCTTTCCCCGTGCTATCCTCAGAGCCTAGTGTAGATTCTAGTACCGAATAGACATCCGCTCAGTGTACAGCTGGTACTCACCTTTGAGGTTTGAATTTTTGGCTCAGAAACATCTATTGAGCCAAAGCCACCACTAAGTAGGGAAATCCCCCCTGCAACCTTTGTTTTCCCCATGGCTTGTTCACAGGGGCCACTGTCAAGGGAAGGAACTCTGGGGTTCTAAGCAGCTGCTCAAAATGATGGTCACACAACCAGAGCTGCATTGGACACAGGGTGGTTCCAACCTGTTGCATTCACTGGAATGCAAAACACTAAACACTTGCTGCTAGGAAGAGCTCCCAGCATCTGCCAGCCACTGTGCTGAGTAGTGCTGCACCCTGGGCTACTCAGCCTCCACAGCTGTGTGATCAGATGAGCTCTATGATTATGTCCATTTTACAGATGAGGAAATTGAGGCACTGAGTGTAGTAACGTACCAGAGGTCACCTCCCTGTTTAGTGGGGGAGTGAGTATTCAAATGTGCTTCGTAAGGCTGTGCTGAAGACTGAGGTTATGGTGCTGGCACTGTGGCGTAACGGGCAAAGCTGCTGCCTGCAGTGCTGGCATCCCATATGGGTGTCAGTTCGAGACATGGCTGCTCCACTTCTGATCCAGCTCTCTGCTGTGGCCTGGGAAAGCAGTAGATGGCCCAAGTCCTTGGGCCCCTGCACCCACGTGGAAAGACCTGGAAGAAGCTTGTGGCTCCTGACTTTGGATCAGTGGAGATCCAGCCATTGCAGCCAATCAGGGAGTGAACCAGTGGATAGAAGATCTCTCTTTCTCTCTCTCTCTCTCTCTGCCTTCCTTCTCTCTGTGTAACTCTGACTTTCAAATAAATTAATTAATTTAAAAAAAGAAAAAAAAACTGAGGTTACTAGTCAGGAGAATACAGTCTTCCCTCAATATATGCCTACTCTCTTGCTCTTTCCTTTTCTCTCACTTCTCCTTGTTGGTACTTTTCTCAACTGATGTTAGGGCTTCCTGCTTTCCCATACACTGCTCTTTTTTTTAATCCATCTGTTGGGAAAATAGGAGGGTGCTTCAAAAAGTTTGCAACTCAAAGATATTTATTTTGGTGCAAAAGAATTTTGAAACCCAAGCATAATAACTTTTGAACACCTTTTTTGTGTCAGTATTCTAAGATATGTTCAATAGCACAAAGCATGCAAGTGCGAATGGAAAAGCCAACACTGAGAATGAATTTGGATGCTGGGAATGGGTGCCAGAGACTGTTAGGAATTTGCTCTCCCTATGCCCGAGTGAGTGGTCTTTGATGAGGTTACAGGCTTGGGGTCTGTGGATATGCCAGTTAGCTTCTATAGGCTTCTGTTTTGTCTTCTCTAAAACAGGATAAGATGAGGCACTGGGACAAGGAAAATCTAAAAGTTCTTTGTAATTGTCATAGCGCGATAACACTACACCCTGGCCATTTGTGCTTTGATGCTTCTCCGGGCTGGTTGCACAGCAGGTGGCTCCCCTTTGGGCTGATAAAGCTTTGAAAAAACAGAAAACACATGTGATCTGTTTTATTATTATTTACCAGCAACTCATTCTGAGTAATAGAATTTTCCTGAATATCCCAGCATTTTTCCAGGAGGGGAGAGAGAGAAGAAAAAGAGTATTTGCCTAAAATGTATTAGGGCTGGCAAGCGAGGGCCATAGACCAGCTAACCCAGCAGTCAGAGTCAGGAGAGTCGGCTAAGGTTCTCCATTGGGAAAGCAGTTTTTCTCCCCAAGGGACATTTTTTTCAATGTCTGGTGACATTTTATTTATTTACTTTTAATTTGATAGACAGAGCTCCCACCTGGTGGTTTATTTCCTAAATTCTAGAGATGACCAGGACTGGGCTAGGCTGGGCTGACACTAGGAGCCAAGTGGGTGGTGAGAACTGAACCACTTGAGCTATCAGAACTTCTTCCCAGGGTCTGCATTCGTAGGAAGGTGGCATCAGAGCTGAACTGGGACTTGAACCCAGGCACTCTGATATGGGACATGTTGTCCTGACTGGCGTCGTAACCCCTGCAGACATGTTTGATTGATGTGACTTGGGGATGCATTGGCGTCTAATGGGAGAGGCTAGGGATGTTGCTAAACATTCTACAACACAGAGAACAACCTTCCACGACAGAACCATCTGCCCAAGTGTTACCAGTGCTGAGGTTGAGAAGCCCTGAATGAAGGCAGATGGAACAAAGAGAAAATAAGAGAGAGACACCAGGAGTCAGGCAGATGTGCGAGCCACAGCTGATCGGGAAGCCCAGGGTAGCAAGCACAGGCCACAGGGTTCCAGGCACACAGCCAGGGATTAGCATTTAGCCCCGACATCTGGAAGCAAGCATTAGCCACCAGCTCCTGAAACAGGAGCTTCTCATTGTTTGAGGAGCTGTCTGATGCTTGCCTCTTGCCTGGGTTCAAACCCAGCATCAAGAAGCAGGCATCCTTCTAGCGTCCGATCTTCATGACAGCTATTTGAGAGAAGTGCAGCCGTCGTCTTCATCATCATCATCATCATCGTTTCCGTGTTGTTGCTGGGCCCTGTGAGACTGAGCGAGTCAATGGTTCCCACTCATCATCCAGGAAGTCAGTGATGGCATCTTCAGACTCTGCTTGAGGAGGGTGAGGGTCACAGTCATCACACGGCTGAAGCTGGGGAGGCAGGCAGGTACGTCCCCTGCACTGCTGAGAGAGAAGAAGTTGTCACAGAAGGGCGTGTGTGGTTTGTGCTCAGAGTGTATTTAACAGGAATCTGGGAGAATTTTCTTACCTTCTATTGAGCACGCTTCATTAAATAATGAATTTCACGTACTATGACATTACTTCTTTTTAAAAAAAATGGATTATTTTTCTAGCTTTATTGTGATCTAATTGACAAATATATTTATTTAAAGTACAACATGATGCTTTGATTGATGTATCTGTTGTGAAATGATTGTTGTAAGCAAGTTAGCACAGTACTTACCTCCAGTTACTTGTGTGTGTGTGTGTGTGTGTGTGTGTGTGGAGAAGACATTTAAAGTCTACTCTTAGCAATAAGTTTCAAGTACATAATACAAGATTACTAATCAGAGTCACCATGCCGGACGTCAGATCTCCCGGACTTACTCGTCTTGGAGCTGAAAGTTTGTGCCCTTTGACCCCATCTCCACGTTTGCTCTGCCCCTTATTGCTGCAGTCCACAGTTCCAACACTTGCTTCTCTGAGGTCGCTCTTTTAGACTTACTGTGTAAGTGGAACCACGCAGTGTTTGTCTTTCTCTGTGTGACTCCTTTCCCTTTGCATAATGCTTTCAAGGTTCATTCAGTGGCAACATGAAATCTAATGACACCGTGAAATTGGGAATGTGCACTTCTCGGTTTATAAATAAAAATCTAAAAAGTAAAATGCAGTGCAGTGTTTTGTTTTGTTTTTCCAGCTGGTGGCTTCCCAAACCTTTTTTGTAGCTGCAGTTCCTAAGACCGTATTTGGAAAAAAAATCAGCTACCTGTTGGAGTAAAGGGAAGGCCACTTGTCCCTTCGGGTGTCACCTGCCCCAGGAAGCAAGGGGAGTGTTTTGCTGCCTGACGGACTGCGAGAGACACAGCAGTACAAACATTCGCACTATAAGCACTGTCCAGCTTCTCACTTTTCTAAAGATCATTTTTTGTGAACCAAAGAGTGAGCTCTCCATCTCCCATACATTTAACCCTTCAAGCCTGGTGTCACAGAATCCAGAAAACAAAGCTAAAATATTAAAGTTCCCAAGCCTTCCTTCAAAATGTGTGCATTTGATAAAGGCTCTTGTACAGTAGGACAAGAACAATTTAAGATTCTAAGGAACAAGGTAGAACGGAAGAAGATTTTTCAACCATTTTGCCTGGGTAATGTTTATTACATGAAATACAGTATGAGTACTAATAAATCTAAGATAAAACTAAATTGATTATGGATAAATATGTACAATAGTCATCATCTAATGAATGTTTACAATGTCTGGATATTGGATATAGCATTTTAATAACATTATCTCATTTGGTTATTAAACAACACTGATAAGACAGTTTCATTATTATATCTATTTGACATATGAGGACACTTAAGCCTAGAGAAATTAAATAATTTGTTCAAAAGAACCAGGGAGGACGTGGAGAGAAGGAAACCCTAATACCCGGTTGGTGAAAATGTAAGTTAGCACAGGCTTTGGGGGGGGGGGTGGGATGTCAGTATGGGTGCTCCTCAGATAGAAGCAACTAGAGCTGCTGTGTGATCCAGCTGTCCCACATGCCCAAAGGTGATGACATCACCATGTGAGAGAGACACCTTTACTCCCGTGCTCACTGCAGCACTATACACAACAGCCAAAGTACACTATCCACCTAAGGGGTCCATTGATCGATGAATGAATACAGACTCGTGTGTGTGTGTGTGTGTGTGTGTGTGTGTGTGTGATGGAGTTTGTTCTGCAATGCAAGGCAATAAAATTCTGACATTTGCAGCAAAGTGGATGGAACTGGAGGTCATTATGTGAAGTGAAATATGCCAGGCACAGAAAGACAAATACCACAAGTTCTCTGTCATGTAGAATTTTTTTTTTTAAATAGTACATCTGGGATTGCCGCTGTGGCATAGTGGGTAAAGCCGCTGCCTGCAGTGCCGGCATCCCATATGGGCACCGGTTCGAGACCCGGCTGCTCCTTTTCCGATCCAGCTCTCTGCTGTGGCCTGGGAAAGCAGTAGAAGATGGCCCAAGTCCTTGGACCATTGCACTCACATGGGAGACCTGGAAGAAGCTCCTGGCTCCTGGCTGCAGAATGGCACAGCTCTGGAGTTTGCAGCCAACTGGGGAGTGAACCAGCCGATGGAAGACCTCTCTCTCTCTCTGCTTCTTTTCTCTCTGTGTAACTCTTTCAAATAAATAAGTCTTTAAAAAAATAGTATATCTGGGGCCAGCACTCTGGCCTAGTGGGCTAAGCCTCTGCCTACAGCGCCGACATCCCATATGGGCACCGATTCATGTCCCAGCTGCTCCTTTTTCTATCAAGCTCTCTGCTATGGCCTGAAAAAGCACTGGAAGATGGCCCAAGTGCTTGGGCTCCTGCACTCATGTGGGAGAACTGGAAGAAACTGTTAACTCCTGGCTCCAGATTGGCTCAGCTCCGGCTTGGGGAGTGAACCAGCAGCTAGAAGACCAATCTCTCTCTCTCTCTCTCTCTCTCTCTCTCTCTCTCTCTCTCTCTCTGCCTTTCAAATAAATATATTTTTTAAAAAACCAGTTTCCCGGACAAGTGGATGTATGTACCAGAACATAAGCTCTGTTTGACTATTGCCTTTAAAGCAAACATTTCTTAAGGTGCCTGATCCTGCTCACTTTGTCAATTCATATCTTGCCAAAATTTGCCTTTGAAACATCTGTAAAGCCATCCTTCATGACACTGAGGGTTTATAATGTGATCCTTGTCTCCACTCCCCAGTCTTAATTTTACCTAGGGTGTTAATAGCAACCTGGTTTCCTGGTTTGAGTCTTCCATCACAAGACTCATTTCTATTGGAATAAATGGGTGTTTTTTACTCCCCTATTCTGTCTCAGGCACTGTAAGAAATGCTGGAGATACTGAGCTAAATCCGATTCCCTAGGAGCTCCCTGGGGGTTGGAGATGGTGGACAGAGGCCGGGTTACTCTGTTGTCAGCTCTGTAGTAGGAGAGAAGTGGACAGGGTGCCAGTGGAGGTGGGTAGAGCATGCAGAGGCCTCTATGGAAATGGTCATTTTGTTCTTTACAACAGATCTGAATGTGCGTTCATTCATCACCCCAGTAACTAGCGTGTGTGTGTGTGTGTGTGTGTGTGTGTGCCGGCGTACGTTAGTCTCCGAAATCACACATGCAGGGTTAGATACTCAAAAAAGAGAAGACAGCGATCCTACACTCAGGCATTAGGAAGAGAGAAATTGTGCCTCTGTGCGCAGAGCGGGGGACGTTGACTATACTGTTGGTGTGAGGGAGGCTGCACAGAGGGACTAGTGTCTCAGTTGCAGAGCAGGTGGCACGGTGATTGGTGCAGTGGCAGGAGCAAGGGGCCCCGAGCAAAGGCAGGAAGTGTGCAGCTGACAGACGACCCAGGAGACAGCAGAGGAGCAGGGCGGCTGGAGTCTGGGAGCCAGGCAGCAGCGAGCCGGAAGCGAAGGAAGGAGGACTCGAAGGAGAGGCAAGTGCTGGAAAGGCGGAGCAAGGACTGGGAGGGGCCGGAGGAGGGCTGAAGGGTGAGAGCCAGGATGGGGAAGGAGACCCGCCGTGGGCCGCCTGGTGTTCCTCTGAGGCTGGGAAGGCAGGTTTCCAAGGAGACCGGAAGATGTGCCAGGCTCTGCAGGAACTGGTTGACAAGGCCATGACCTTGTCATGAGAAGTGAGAGAATGGGAGTTGAGGAGGTGAAGACAGTATAGACCACCCTCAGAGAGATCAGGACAACCATGAGGCTATGTAGGGTTCACTCACACACACACACACACATACACCTACATGCACACAGACACACCCAGCCACCCAACCCACACACACATATACCCACACAAACCCCGCCCCACCCACACACCTACACACACACACACACACACACATCTACATGCACACAGACAAACCCCCCACCCAGCCACCCAACCCCCACACATACACCCACACAAACCCCATCCCACCCACATACCTGCACACACACATACGCACACTCACACATACCCACACAGCCCCCGCTCCACACACACACTCACACACATCCCCACCCACCCACATATACCTACACACACATATACCCCCCACATACAACCCCCACTCCACTGCCACACCCACACCCACCCACCACACACACACATACACCCACACAGTCATATACACACACACAACCGCCCCCCCATATACCTATCCACCCATACACACCTATACTCACACACACCCAAACACTCACACCCACCCACCCACCCACATACACCTACACACACACCCCCACCCACCCCCACCGCTCACACACACAGAGGGCAGGGGGAGAGAGCTACAGAGAGCTCCCATCCAGTGGTTCACTCTCTAAAGGCCTGCAACAGCTGAGACTGGCCGGGGTCAGAGCCAGGAGCCAGGGTCTCAATCCAAGTTTCCCCCTGGGTGGCAGGAACGCAAGTACTTGAAGGCATCGCCACTGCCTCTCGGTGTTCGCAGCACGAGGAAGCTGGGAGTTAGCCAAGCATAGCAGTGCAAGCTCAAGGGCAGGGTGGGCATGGTTTTTAAAGTCAGGGAGAGATTCAGGAAGGAGAGGGAGAAAGGACAGCGTGGAGGGATCTGTCCGAGCAGCAGCAGACAGAGGCTCCTGTGGGCTGGGCGAGGGGTAGCCTGTACCGCGGAGCCTCCGCCACTCTACTTCCGTTCCTACAGAGCTGTCACCTTCTTGGTGTCAGATCCGAGTGGGAAATGCCAGTTGGCTTTCCAGTTACAGAACAGAGCCTTAGGCTGTGCAGGGTGCACGGGAGCAGAGAATACAATGGCGCCAGGAGGGGTGTCGGCGCCTGCGATAGTGACCGGAAAGAAAGTAGCTCTCTGGGAAGAAGTCATTTTTCAGAGTAAATCCAAGCCGTCTTTGCCCACGTGATTGCATCTCAGCGGTAATTTCTGCTGTCTGGGGGGATGAATAATGCATGAGAGAGAGTCTTGAGCAATGTGAAATAGCCTGCGTGCGCTCACTGTTGTGACAACACACGACAGCAGCACTAAGTTGCATTGTTTCTGTTGCTTTGACAAAGTAGCTGCTTCTAACTATTGCAGAGCAAAAAAGTCCCAAACAAATCAGGAAAAGGGTAGACCAGGGTTATGTCTCCTGATCAGGATAAAATCATCCCAGAGAACTGGGCTGTCCTAAGCTATGAACACTTTCTATTTATTTCTTTGCTGGGGTTGCCTGGAGTAGCCTAAAATCATTAAGATTGCTTTCCGCGGGTGAATGGCTGCGATCACGTAGGCATTAGTCTTCAGAATTTCCAAGCTGGATTTCCCAGAGAATATTCTGAAGGAGGCACCAGTCTGACGGTTAGAGCCATTGACGACCAGCGAGACTGTTGTCTGCACAAATGAGCTAGTGGGTCAAATGTTGGGAGCGAGTGGGGAAGGTGAGCAGTGCAGTCGGCTTCTCCTCTTCACAGCCTTCACTTCCAGAGAGCAGCGGATCTCTCCCGGGCAGCTCCAGACTGCAGTGCCTGCCCTGGCCTGGCCTCCTCCTAGGACAGGGTGTCCCTGCGCTCCCCACTGCCAGCATGCAGCCAGCCGGCAGTCGGGCTTTCTGCTCACTTTGCTATGGCATCTCTTCCCGAGGCCCTGTGTCGGTAGGAGCCTTGGGGGATGGCCTTGTGTGCATGTGCTGTCCTTCTTCCCGCACATATCCCTCTTCTTCCTGCCTGGAATGTGGATGTGGTGTCTAAGATGCAGCAGCCATCCCGTGCGAGAGGGCAGATCCGTTGTTAATTAAGGCTTTGAGGGAGGGTGGGAGTCTGGGAGCACAGGAGTCCTAGCCTGGAGCTGCCCATGTCTTGGCTTCCTTCACCCGAGAAAATGAAACCCTCCGAAGTATTTCCAGTAATGTCAGCTGAGTAAGTGCCAACTGTTCTGCTGTCAGTGGTCCCAAGCTTTTTTGATGATGTTATCTATCAAAACATTATATTCATGTATGAAGCTACTTCAGTCAATCATGGAAGCAGAGTTAAAAGGTATGAAAAGATATTTACTTTGTTGCAAAAATGTTTGATATCTATGCATAGTTTTTTCACACTATGCATTTTCATGAGCTGTTTAAACATCCCTAGCTATACATGGATTTCAAAAATTTTTGGACCAAAATAAACTTATCTTTTAATTCCACTTTCTTTTTTTCTTTTCTCTCTCTCTCTCTTTTTTTTTTTTTGACAGGTAGAGTTAGACAGTGAGAGAGAGACAGAGAGAAATGTCTTCCTTTTTCCGTTGGTTCACCCCGCAAGTGGCCGCTGTAGCTGGCACGCTGCGGTTGGCACGCTGTGCTGATCTGAAGCCAGGAGCCAGGTGCTTTTCCTGGTCTCCCATGGGGTGCAGGGCCCAAGCACTTGGACCATCCTCCACTGCCCTCCCGGGCCACAGTAGAGAGCTGGACTGGAAGAGGAGCAACCAGGACAGAATCCGGCGCCCTGACCGGGACTAGAACCCAGTGTGCCGCCACCGCAGGTGGAGGATTAGCCTAGTGAGCAACAGCGCTGGCTTAATTCCACTTTCATGAACTTGTAAATCCATTTATATTTTTATTTATTTTCAGACTATCCACATGTACTAATTATTTACTAGACATAACTAAAAAGGATATTAAGGATAAAAATTTTAAATATTTTTATATTTTGTAATTTTTTAACAATATGGAAACTTTTCTCTCTATAGTGAACAAAATAGATCTATGTGAGTGTGATTTAATATTTTCAATCTTTTTTAAGTTTTTGGAGTCTTAGCTTTTTGATGGCGTGAGCTGAAAGTCTGTCTCCAATCTTCACTTATGCTTGGTTTTATTGGCTGTCAAATCTGATGGGAGACCAGGAAAAGCACCTAGCACCTGGCTCCTGCCATCGGATGAGCACGGTGCGCCGGCCGCAGCGCGCCGTCCGCGGCAGCCATTGGAGGGTGAACCAACGGCAAAGGAAGACCTTTCTCTCTGTCTCTCTCTCTCACTGTCCACTCTGCCTGTCAAAAAAAAAAAAAAAAAATCTGAAAGATACGAGTGTTCATCAAAAAGTTCTTGGGAAAAATGGAATTAAGAATTGTTATTTTTTTTCACAATGCAACATTTGCTGTGAATTTTTTAGTAAACAACTTATGTGTGGATTTCAAAATTGGTTTGCATCTAAATAATCAGATTTTGATTTCACTTTTCCACTAATTTTTCAAAGTAGTCTCATATCTCACTAAGAAAGATGTATTCAAATAGGGTAAAGTAGATCGTTGGTTGATCCTAAGAAATTGAGATAGTTATTTTTCAGTCTCATCCACTAATAATGCAAACTTTAAAATTAAACTTGGCCAGATAATCTTCATATTCCCTGATAGCTTTCTTTGTAAGCTAATTGGAATTGATGCCTTTTCTACTTTTTTTTAAAGATTTATTTATTTATTTTTATTTGAAAGGCAGAGTTACAGAGAGGCAGAGGCAGAAAGAGAGAAAGAGAAAGAGGTCTTCCAATCACTGTTTCACTACCCAAATAGCCACAACTGATCTGAAGCCAGGAGCCAGGAACTTCTTCCGGGTATTCCCACGCGGGTGCAGGGGCCCAAGGACTTGGGCCATCTTCTGCTTTCCCAGGGCATAGCAGAGAGCTGGATTCAAAGTGGAGCAGCTGGGGCTTGAACCAGCTCCTATATTGGATGCCAGCACCGCAGGCAGCACCTTTACACACTACACCACAGCAATGGCTCACTTTTTCTACTTTTTTTTTAGATTTTGTTTCTTTATTTTGAAAGATAGAGTTACAGACAGTGAGAAGAAGAGACAGAGAGAGAGGTCTTCCTTCTGTTGGTTCACTCCCCAAATGGCCACAAGGGTCGGAGCTGTGCTGATCTGAAGCCAGGAGCCAGGAGCTTCTTCTGAGTCTCCCACACGGGTGCAGGGGCCCACCACGCACTTGGGCCATCTTTTTTTTTTTTTTTTTTTTTTACTGCTTTCCCAGCAGAGAGCTGGACTGGAAGAGCAGCAGCCAGGACTAGAACCAGCACCCATATGGGACGCCGGCACTGCAGGCGGAGGATTAACCCACTACGCCATGGCGCTGGCCCCCGCTTTTTCTACTTTTAATGGTTTAAAAATCCACAGGAACTCCTCAGGGAAGATTTTTAGGTGGATTGAGAAATTCAGTTTCCAGTTTAGTGTATGCAGATGTTAACTGTTTTTATATATAACTCACACCATTTCCAGCAAAAAAATACCTAATGGTGGAGTCATTTCCAACTACTCACTTTCAAAATGCTCCTTCCCATCTCCTTTGGAAAACCTTGACTTTCTACTTTGTGGTTAAAATGCCACCTTTACTGTGAAGAGGGTTTGCGTGTGTTAATGTATTTATAAAATTTATTTTTATTGTATTTGAAAGGGGGAAGAGAGAGAAAGAGAGAGAGCTTCCATCTACTAGTTTACTACTCAGATGCCTAGGAACAGTCAAGGCTGGGCCAAAATGAAGCCAGGAGCCCCGAACCCAATTGAGGTCTCTCATGTTGGTGATAGGAATCCAAACACTTGAATCATCATTTCTGCCTCCCACTGTGCACGCGAGCAGGAAGCTGAAATCAGCACTGGAGCCCAGACACACCCCCATGCACTCTGATATGTGATGTCTTGACTGCTGTGCCAAAAGCCACCCCTCCCCACCCACCATTTTTTTTTATGATTATTAAGATAACCTGTTGGTACCATGAAACAAGGCATTTGTCACCCTGAGAGAGTCTAGATTACGCTCAAGAGACAAGATTACTTGTCTTTTCTTCCAAAAGAAAAATGGGTAACACAACTTACAAGTTCAACAACTCTTGTAATTTCTTCGGTGAGATAACCAGCAAACCTTGATGTGATGCAAAATGTTTTCTTGACTATTCTCCGTCTCATTGCAGTCATTGCATATTTCAGTGTGGTGTTTGTGAAGGTTTCAGTACACTCCATTTTGTTACAATGCTTGCTTGAAGATAGGAGTTCATTCCACACAACCAGTTTACTAGGGAATACTTTGAGCATCACATAATGTCATGTTTTCTCAGGCAGCTTCATCCATGAGAAACACTGAGCACAGGAAACAGTGGAATCAACCCACATAAGAATCAGTACGTTCACAAAACACACACACACCTCAAACATCTGCCAGCAACTCTGAGTTGACTGTGTCTTGTACACGTGTGATGGGAGGTGCTCTTGTTCACATCTGGTGTTGTCGTTTCCACCCAATTTCAGATGACCCTTCTTTGCCACTTCACAAGAAACCAAAGCCCCAGCGCTTTCTGCACCCAAGCACCCTATCTGTTCCCACAAGCTTTCAGGTACAGCGTCAAATTTCTTATGCATGAGGAGACTTTAGAACATTTGTGGGAAAATGCAATTTAAAAAAATCAGCTTATTCTGGTGCAGAAATGTTTACAATCAATGCATATTTTTTCACATAGGCATTTTCATGAACATTTGAATGTGGCTGAATTTCAATATTTTTGCACCAAAACATACTTAACCTTTTAATTCAGTTTTCCATGAACCATTTGGAGTACCCTGTTTGTGTTTTTCTTAACCATTGAACACTTGTAAAAACTACTTTCATTTTCAATAAATCTATGTCTTTAAAAGAAATATGTATGTCACTAGTGAAGTTTTTGAGCGCTTTCCTCAATAAGCCCTATTGGTTTCTTAAAAAAAAAAAGTATGATTTATTTATGTGAAAGGCAGAAAGAGAGACAGAGAGAGAAAAAGGGACATTCTCATCTGCTGGTTTATTTGTTCCTGCAGTGGCTAGGGCTGAGTCAGACTGAAGCCAGAAACTGGGAACTCAATTTGAGTCTCCCACGTGGGAGGTAGGGACCCAACTCCTTGAACCTGTTGCCTCCCAGAAAGCTGGAATTTGGAGTGGAGTCTGGACTTGAACCTAGGCACTCCAATATGGGATGTGGGTATCTTCGTTGGTGGGCCAAACACAAATAGCCATCCCCAGCCCCACGGGTTTTATCACAGTCTCGCATAGTGTGGTGTAGTGGTTTCTATGAATGCTATGTCATATCAGAACCGACTGCACCTTGATGATCTCTTGAAGCAGGCTGTGCAATGCTAGCTTTAACTTTGTATAACAGGGATTTTCTTGTGAATATGCAGAGAGTGGGCTTCTCTGAGCAGACACCTGCACAACCAGCTTTTACTATGCCCTTATTATCCATTATAATAGTGCTAGAAAATATTACCATTATTTTAATGTAGCCTAAAGTGTAATCACATTAGCTTATTAGCCAACTAGTAGTAATAATAAGCAATGCTAAGTGTCTCTGAGCTAAGTAATCCAGTAACTACATTAAGTTGATTATTGTATTGTACACTCCCCCTTCCCTCCACCTGGCCAGATGTGACCCTACCCTGACCCAGGTCCAGGAATGTAAAAAGGAGGTTTAAAGCTTGAGATAACAACTAGCCACTACCCTGGAGTCAGTGGCAGGTGTCTTGGGACTTATCAGAAGTGTCAACTTGACCTATAGCATTCCCCTAAAGCCTGCTTGTACATGATAATAAAAGCTCTGTAAGAATTGGGCTGGGGCTTCTGGGGGCTTCCTCTCCTGGAGGCACTGCTAATTGGCTTCAACTTCGGTCTCTGGTGGTGTGATTTTCGGGGGACCATGGACTGCGGGCATAACATCTCCAGGGGGTCCTATCACTGCAGACTTCCTTCCTTTCTAAGGAAAGACATGTGGAGATTCTGGTTTAATTGGCTTGGGAAGAGGCCAGCACTGTGGCTTAGAGGGTTAAGCCGCCTCCTGCAACATTGGCATCCCATATGGGCACCGGTTCAAGTCCTGGCTGCTGCGTTTCTGGTCCAGCTCCCTGCTCATGCACCTGGGAAAGCAGCAGATGGACCAAATGCTTGGACCTCTGCTACTCATTTGGGAGACCCAGAAGATGCTCCTGGCTCCTGGCTTCTGCCTAGCCCAGATCCAGCCGTTGCAGTCATTTGAGGAGTGAACCAGCAGAGGGAATCTCTCTGGCTCTCTCTCCTCTCTCTGTATTTTCTGCCTTTCAAATAAATAAATAATTCTTTAAAAAATTGGCTTGGGGTTGGTGCTATGGCGTAGTGGGTAAAGCCACCACCTGCAGTGCTGGCATCTCACATGGGCGCCGGTTGGAGTCCCAGCTGCTCCACTTCCAATCCAGCTCACAGTCCCAGTTCACAGTCCAAGATCAGCCAACCCCACTGGGACTGGCACTGACGGGAGAATCCAGGGGCACAATGAGGAAGGATCACACAGTGCACTTGGAGCGGAGAGACAGAGAGAGCACACACATCTGCTACAACCAACCCTCCTGTGAAACCTACCTTCCAAGGCCTTGCTCCCCACAACCCAAAGACCTCCCAGTGGGCCCACTTCCCTGCCACCATCGTTGGATAAAGTCTCCATCCTTAATCCATCAATGCATCACCAGTAGCACAAGACTTTGGGGTTAGATGTCTGCTTGAGTTTGGGGAGCCAAATCCTGTTGGTATCCAGTCATCACAGTTGGCCAAGCATTTAAAAACTGGGGCACCCTAAATCTGGAGCCAACCATTAAAGCTTTTCAGAGTTGCCTACAGCTGTATATTCCTCATTATGCATTAAATATGTGGCTGCCTATTTGAAAAGACTCACATTAGTACAAATTACACAATGCAGCAGTTTTGCCACACAGTTGGATGGAAACACTGGGGTTTTAACATGTCTCAGTTTTGCTAGAATCTATTTTAATGATAAAATATACAAAGAATTGCTTTTGGTGAATGAAGCTGTGATTCTCAGCCCCAGTTGCATTTACTGAGTATTTTTTTTTAAAGATTTATTTATTTATGTGAAAGACATAGTTACAGAGACGCAGAGGCAGAGACAGAGAGAGGTCTTCCATCCACTGGTTTACTCCCCATATGGTAGCAATGGCGAGAGCTGAGCCAATCCAGAACCAGGAGCCAGGAGCTTCTTCTGGGTCTCCCATGCCAGTGCAGGGCCATCTTCTACTGCTTTCCCAGGCCACAGCAGAGAGCTGGATCGGAAGTGGAGCAGTTGGGACTTGAATCAGTACCCATATGGGATTCCAGCACTGCAGGCCATGGCTTTACTTGCTACACCACAGCAACAGCCCTGAGTACATTTTAAAAATGTTCATTCCCAGTTCTCTTCTCAAGCCAAATTTTTAAAAAAGATTTATTTATTTGAAAGTCAAAGTTACACACAGAGAGAAGGAGAAGCAGGTGTGTGGGGGCGCGTCTTCTATCCTCTGGTTCACTCCCAAACTGATTGCAACGGCCAGAACTGCACCCTTCTGAAGCCAGGAGCCAGGAGCTTCTTCCAGGTCTCCCACACGGATACAAGGGCCCAAGGACGTGAGCCATCTTCTACTGCTTTCCCAGGCCATAGCCGAAATCCTCCTTCCTTCCTCAGAAGCGCCTGTGAGGCATTTTAGTTGCAGTACTGAAAAGCTGATACGTTGACATTATCTCATATTTGAATAAGCAGCATACCTAAGATGTGATTCCTGTTTATCTATAGCGAACAAAGTTCCATATTTTACTTATCAAGACCAATTCCCATGGCCAGATCTGATTAAATTGTCACTGGGGCTGGTTTGGCATGTGGTTGAAGGGGAGATCAGAGTACAACCATCAGCCCATTTTCTGGTCATTTCCTTGTTTGCATTATCACTGCTGGAATTACTATGTCTGGGTGTGTTCGCTGCAGTCAGTTTAAGCCACTTGCTCACTTTTTGGGTGTTAGATTAATAAAACTAGGGTGTGGCGTCTTCCAGTGTTCTTAACTGAGTGCATGTAGACGGTGCTGTCATAGCCGGCTGGCAGCTCACTCCCTTCCCTTGGTAATCTCCCTGCACTGAGAGACACACAAATGTCAAAAACACAGGCCCCATGGGGGAATCCATGCCAATTCACACAGCAGAGATCTTCCAAAAGTTCATGGAAATGCTTAGTACAGAGAACATTGTGCATAGACTTCAAAATTTTATTTACACCAAAACAAACATCTTTTAATTCTGTTTTCCATGAACTTTTTGAAGTTAGGTATTAATGATGAAGTTATTTTAGTTTCAAAATGTACCTACCTGTAGAAGCTCCTTTATATTTCTTCCAGCACCATAGTGGTTTGTCTTGTGCACCTGTCCTTGAAGGTCACTGGGCTCCAGCTTGAAACACTGGCTCATGCGGTGGGATGGGGGTCTCCTTGCTGTGACCTCATCCCCTGGGCCAGCCACTCTCGGGGTCAGCCCTGGCTGCACACTTGACACTCCAGTATCAGTGACTCGTTTTGTTTCTCGTACACACCATGCTGTCTAGCTACCATGCTGCGCTTCTGCCTACCCTCTTCTTCACCTGGTTGGTTCCTGCAAAGACTTGAAAATTCATTTATTTATTTATTTGAACGGTAGAGTTCTAGAAAGAGAGGGAGAGACAGATGTTCAATTCGCTGGTTCATTCCCCAAATGGCTGCAATGGCCAGGGCTGAGCCAATCTGAAGCCAGCAGTCAGGAGCTGCTTCTGAGCCTCCCACATGGGTGCAGGGACCCAAGGACTTTTGGAAGACCCCTTGTATGCATGGCTTCAAAAACATTTTTTGGTACCAAAATAAACTTATCTCTTAATTCCATTTTCCATCAACTTCTTTTTGGACAGGTAGAGTTATAGATAGTAAGAGAGAGAGAAAGAAAGGTCTTCCATCTGTTGGTTCACTCCCAAATGGCTGCCATGGCCGGCACTGCACCCATCCGAAGCCAGGAGCCAGGTGCTTCTTCCTGGTCTCCCATGCGGGCACAGGGGCCCAAGCACTTGGGCCATCCTCCACTGCCCTCTCGGACCACAGCAGAGAGCTGGACTGGAAGAGGAGCAACCAGGACCAGAACCTGGTTCCCACAATGGGATGCTGGTGCCACAGGTGGAGGACCAACCAAGTGAGCCATGGTGCTGGCCCCTCCACCAACTTTTTGAAATCCCCTCTTGTATCGTACTAACTTAAAACATAACTAGAGGGTCTGGCACCATGGCACAGTAGGTTAATCCCCGTCTGCTGTGCCAGCATCCTATTTGGGTGCCGGGTTCTAGTCCCGGCTGCTCCTCTTCCAGTCCAGCTCTCTGCTATGGCCCGGGAAGGCAGCGGAGGATGGCCCAAGTCCTTGGGCCCCTGCACCCGCATGGGAAACCAGGAAGAAGCACCTGGCTCCTGGCTCCTGGCTCCCCGCCGGCGCAGCTCCAGCTGTTGTGGCCATTTGGGAGTGAACCAACGGAAGGAAAACCTCTCTCTCTCTCCCTCTCTCTCTCTCTCTCTGTCTATAACTCTACCTCTCAAATAAATAAATAAAAATCTTTTTTTAAAAAATGACGTTACTAGAGGAGGCCGGATGTGTGGTATCTGGCACTTCTGTACTGTCTCACAAGATTTCTGCAAACCCAAAAGTATTTGGGAATAAAAAGCTTAAACATAATCAAGTAAACAAGACACTAAGTGTGGGAAAGGTCTCTGTCACAGGCAGCCAGCAAAGCACAGTCTCGCAGGGCTTCAGGTTTCTGAATCCCCCAAGCCCTGGGGCCTGAACCACCCACCTGCTTAGTCTCCTGGCTGTTTACCTGGTCTCTCCCTGAGGTCTCAGGTAGTGCAGCTCCGGCATGGAGCCTGCTGTTCAGACTGGAAAACAAAGCGAGAGGCGTCCAGGCAGAGGTTGAGACAGGAAGGAGTGGGCACGTGAGTACTGTGACCTCACTGCTTTTTGGAGGCTGCCAACCATGCTGATACCTTCAGTAAGGAATTGCTGGGGAATCTCAAGCCCCCTGAACTGCAAGGGAGACCAGCTCTGCAAAGGAAGGTTGCTTTTTCTCTTGAATAATTCAGGCCGGAGTGGATGTGGGTGGCCTGAATTATCTGGGTAGTCGCCCTGGTTATCTGCTTTGAGTGTAGAGACCTGGCCTTGGAGGGAAGTAGGCCATTCATTCCCTGAGATGCGAGTGCCCCTCCTGAAGGGGGAGGACTCATTTAGAGGCCTGGAAACCTTTCACGTGTGGATCGAATGATTAGCTTGCCACGGCGGTTACTCAACAAAGTGCCTCGTGGATAGGGACACGTCACACACAGCTCAGTGTCTCCTTTAGGACCAGCTCTTGCCATCTCCGTGACGGGAGATCCGATCAGGCTCTAGGGACTCTGATTACAGATGTCCACTCTGCAGCTGTGTTTCCTCAAGGGAGAATCAGAGACTTCCTGTCCTTGTGATTTCATTTAGGTAGACAGGTATTTTCTTCTGCCCAGGCGTATGCGTTGATCCCAGAGCAAACAACATGTTTTCTTTCTCACTTTCACCGAGGGATGGTGGGTTTTTGTGTAGACTCGTTTTAAAAGCAGCGAAAGCTGACTGAGAGAATTAAATGTCACCTGTAAATTCTCTACTCGGTTTCTCTGTAAAAGTGATCTTTTGAGGCCACCATCCCCTGTTGGAGTGCTTGTTTGAGTCCTGCTGCTCCACTTCCATCCAGCTTCTGGCTAATATACCTGAGAAGGCACTGGATGATGGCCCAAGTGCTTAGGTCCTTGCCACCCATGTCGGGGAATGGGATAGAGTTCCTGGCTCCTGGCTTTGACCTGACTCCATCCTGGCTGTTGCAGCCATTTGGAGAATGAATCAGCAAATTTAAGATGTCTCTTTCTGCTGCTCTGCCATTCAAATAAATAAGTAAATCTCTAGAAAAAGCTAAGTGACATTTTATTGAAAAGTGTTTGCATTGAATTGCTACTTTTAGACAGGCGAAAAGATGGCACCTGACCTCTCTGACCTCATCAGTCTAGCTGAAGAAAAAAGATGTCTCAATGCAATTAAAATTCATTGCCATTTTAGCAGGTGAGATTTTGGTTTAGGTTATGGTCAGATATTAAGAGGGCAAAATTTGTTAAGCTGTTGGAAAATTCTTGGACAATCCAGAGGCCTCTGTTTTTTCTCCCTGTGACTCCTTGGCTAGTGAAATAGTAACTAAACGCACATCTTGAGTGCCAAATACTTAAATTCCAAACGCACTACTAAATTCCAAATGCAACTTCATATAAGATCGTTTGTAAACATTCAGTGTGAACAGTGTGTCTTACCAACTGAAATCTTGGTGAAGGATTGTTTTCTAACGCCAAAGCAAATGCAAACTCAGATCCTCTTTCAGCCCAGAGTCAGACCCAGGACAGACTGAAATCACATCCCCCAGTGTTTAAGGGCATTGGGAGGCTGTTGGCCCCCTCTTCTGTGGCCGAGCGCCCTGTGTTTTTCTGGCCCAGCACAGTTTGAGATTCAGGATGTCTTTGGCTTAGCTGGAGTTCTGCACTGCAAGCCAGCTCCCAAGTGACGCTGACTCCGCCGAGCAGGGAACCCCTCTCCGTAGCATTGTTCTCCTCTCTTCCGCCAGGGAGTCACAGGTTGTAATCAATCAACCTCAGCCATTCATGGAATTCGTTTCACTGCTAGGTAAATGAACTCCAGAGAAGAAAGCTCAGTTTGTGTAGATTTCATTCAACACTAGTAGCTTCACCAGTTTGAAACACCTCAGGTGCCCACCAGGTGTGCAGGCACCACTTCCCAAGCCAACATTGGAACACAGGTAAGTGATGGGGAGCTGTGGGGAAATGCTGCGTAGTGGGAGATAGCACACTAATGGATCTGAGACACTTGCTAAACACCGTTGACATCCGATGTGTTTGCTTTTGGTTTCGTGTGTTAGCCATGGACTGAGTTTTCCTATGAAATGGTGTGGAAAGAACTGAAAATTGAGAAATTCTCTCCACTTTCAAGTCCAGAAACATTAACTTATCAAAGTCCATCTTGTAATACCGCTATGTCTCTGCACCTGTAAGTGTCATATCCCTGTGAGAGAAGATTCCCTCCCCTCCCTCATGTCTGGTGCTTTTCGGAGAAAGACTCGCCCTGCTGTTGTTGCATCGCCAGCTGTTCTTGAAAGTGGCATTTGCGTCTTTCACAGGTAGCCTCATCTTTGCAGTCTCTAGTGGTCTTCATTGGGTACATCTGATGCGCATCTTCTTCCTGAAGAACTTCCTGTCATTTTTCTCCCACTCTCTTTTTGAAAGATTTAATTCTTTGAAAGGGAGAGTACCAGAGAAAGAGACAGAGACAGAGAAGGAGAGAGAGAGATAGAGAGAGAGAATCTTCCATCCGCTGATTAACTCTCCAAATGGCTGGAGCTGGGCCAGGCCAGAACCAGGAGCCTGAAACTCCATCCAGGTTTCCCGTGTGGGTGGCAGGAGC
This sequence comes from Sylvilagus floridanus, assembly GCA_949820135.1. Taxonomy (NCBI): domain Eukaryota; kingdom Metazoa; phylum Chordata; class Mammalia; order Lagomorpha; family Leporidae; genus Sylvilagus; species Sylvilagus floridanus. The sequence goes on along the minus strand of OX463228.1, from coordinate 14,015,727 downwards.
TGGCGCGGATGCAGAGCTTCTGGGCCTCGAACCAGTGCTCCTTTAAGATGCTGACTGCCTCACCACAGCACCAGCCCCTGCCTGTAACTTCCCTTTTATTGCTCATGAATTCTCCTAGCTGTAGTTTATCAGGAAAAGATCTGATTTTTGTGTGCCGGCGCCATGGCACAGTAGGTTAATCCTCTGCCTGTGGAGCCACCACCCCATGTGGGCGCCAGTTCTAGTCCTGGCTGCTCCTCTTCCAATCCAGCTCTCTGCTATGGCCTGGGAAAGCAGTGGAAGATGACCCCTGCACCTGTGTGGGATACCAGGAGGAAGCTCCTGGCTCCTGGCTTCAGATCAGCACAGCTCCCGCCATTGTGGCCATTTGGGGAGTGAACCATCGGATGGAGGACCTTTCTCTCTCTGTCTCTCCCTCTCATTGTCTGTAACTCTGCCTCTCAAATAAATAAATAAAGTGTTTAAAAAAAGATTTTTCCCTCATTCTAAGAAAATTCTTCCTGTTGAATGTCAAATTTGGACTGACATTTTCCCCCTTCAACACTTTAAAGTCGCCGCTCTGCTGTCTTCTGGCTTGTGTAGTTTCTGATGAGAGCTGCAGTGATTCTTATCTTTGCTCCTCCAGGTGTAATGATTCTTTTTTCTTTGTCTGGCTTCAGTATTTTTTTAAAGATTTATTTATTCATTTGAAAGTCAGAGTTACATACACAGAGAGAAGGAGAGGCAGAGAGAGAGAGAGAGAGAGAATTTTCTATCTGCTGGTTCACTCCCCAACTGACTGCAATGGGTTGGAGCTGCGCTGATCCAGAGCCAGGAGCCAGGTGCTTCTTCTGGGTCTCCCATACAGGGTGCAGGGGCCCAAGGACTTGGGCATACCTCCACTTTCCTCCTGGGCCACAGCAGAGAGCCGGATCGGAAGTGGAGCAGCTGGGACTAGAACGGGCGTCCATATGGGATGCTGGCTCTGCAGGTGGCAGCTTTACCTGCTACACCACAGCCGCTGGCCCCTGGCTTCAGTATTTTCTCATCTTTGTTTCTGACCAGTGTGAGTATCACGTATATAGATGTGTTTTTGTTACTGGAGGGCGAGGGCCGTGGAAGCCATGGAGTTCCTGTCTTCACACAAAAAAGAATTCAGGTGTGAGACAGAGAGCGGAGTAATGAGGCTTTATTGAGGACAGGGCATGGGCAGGAAGGAAGAGACAGAGAGAGGGCCCAGTCGCTGGGACCAGGGGAGATCGAGGTTACGTGGTTGAGTGGAGAGAATACACCTGGGCAGGCCAGGTGGGCGGTCAGCAGAGGGCTGAGCACACGATCCCTTTGGACTCCCTAGGTTCTTAAAAGACTCTGTTTACCCACCTCCCCCTCTCCTCCAGGAAAAAGGATGGAGAGTCCTAGCCAAAAGGTTTGTTGGGTGAAAATTAGAAAATTCCTCCCCAGATTTGAAGGTACTGGGCAGAGTAGGGGGGCTTCCCTTAGGGCGTCTGAGAATGTTTTTTTGCTCCATGTTATCAGGTAACTGCTTTGGTCCTGAGGAGAGAGAATTCTCCTGGGAGCTTTCCTTGGGGGGAAGGGCTGGGACCATCTGGGAGGTTATCAGGGTCAGAGCAAGACTTTGAAGTGCAAGGTGCTGGGCTTCTGGAGCTTCCGCAATGAGTGCTGGTCTTCAGGCCTTTCTCAGACACACAGAGGCTCAATTTCTGACTTTCTACCTAACATTTTTAAGAAATATATTTTAAAAACATCAACATCCTATATGAGCACTGGTTTGAGTCCCAGCTGCCCCACTTCCAATCCAGCTCCCTTCTAATTGGAGGTGCGAAAGTGTTACCGGAGAAATTTGCAGGGTTCTTGTCTTAGCGCAAGAAAGAATTCAGGCGTGAGACAGAGAGTAGTGGGAGGTAAAATAGCAAGGTTTATTAGGGAAGGGACATCCGTAAGGACGGATGGACACCTCTCCAGACAGAGCCTGAGAGACTTGGCGGGGGTGGGGGTGGGGAGCGAGGTTACATGTTGAGTAGAGAGATTACACCTGACCAGGTCAGGCGGGCGGCCCAGCAGAGAGGCAGAGGGCTGAGCGTGCAGTCCGGTTGAAGCCGGGGTTTTTAAGGGTCTTGCTTCCGCACCTCTGCTCCTCTTGGAACAAAGGGCTTTTTAGATGTAAATAGAAAACCTTCTATCTGAGTTTTTCCCTGAAGGTATCAGACCAGAGGAAGCCTAGCTTGTGCCATCCTGAGTTTGGAGGAAGGGTGAGCAAGACCCCCTAGAGAATGAGGATCCAGAGCAGGGTGTTTGAAATGCAGATACTGGGCTACATCTGGGAGAAGGGGCGGGGACCCCCACCAGGCAGGTTATCAGGTAGAAGGGGCAGGGCAGGATGCGAAGGCCGGACTGCCCCTGGAATGTGGTCAGGATGACTCTGAGATGCAGGTGCAAATGCTGGACGTAGATGTCTTCTCTTTAGGCCTTTATGTCACACACACATAAGCTCATAGCTGACTTCCTACCTAACAAAAGTAGTAGAAGATGGCCAGAGAGTTTGGGCTCCTGCCACCACGTGGGAGACCCAGATGGAGCTCCTGGCTCAGGCTTCTGCCTGGCCCAGCCCTAGCTGTGGGGACCATCTGGGGAGTGAACCAGTAGGTGGAACATCTCTCTCTCTCTCTCTCTCTGTCAGTCTTGTCCTCTCTCTAACTCTGCCTTTCAAATAAATAAATAAAATTTTAAAATACTATTTGTTTTACCTGCTTGGAATTTCATGTGGTCCTTACTGATTTTGGGAAATTCTTCACCGGTATTTTTTCAAATATTTTTCTGCCTTATTCTCTACTCTCCTTCTAAGATTTTCATTCTATGGATGTTAACAGTTTAGTGCTGTCCCATGGACCTTCAAGGCTGTTTTGTCTCTCCCTGCCCCACTTTTTTCTTATGTGTGATTCAGCAGGGATAATTTCTACTCATCCATCTTCTAGTTCACTGATTTTTTTTTACCCATGAAGTTGGTGAGGTTGGTGAAGAATTTTTACAGCTTTATTTCTAGCATTTACATTAGAATTAAAATACTGTCCACCTCTCTGGTTCCTTTCTCTTTATTAATTATTTGATTTTTAAATTTTATTTAAACTATGTATATATAGTTCATATATATAGATTTAGGAATATAGTGACACTTCCAACCCTACCCTCCCTCCCATCCATGCTCCCACCACTCCTCCTCCTCCCTCTCCTATTCCCACTCTTAATTGTTACAAAGATCTATTTTCATTTTACTTTATTCTCATGAGGTTAACACTACTCTAAGCAAAGAGTTCAAAAAAAATGGTGAAAAAAGCAGAGCTCCTCATTTCACCTTTTTTACTAGATCTTTTACTATATATATATATATATTTTAAAGATTTATTTATTTATTTGAAAGTGTTACAGAGAGGCAGAGAGAGAGGGAGAGAGAGAGAGGCCTTTCATTCTACTGGTTCATTCCCCAAATGACTGCAATGGTCAGAGCTGAGCTGATCCAAAGCCAGGAGCCAGGAGCTTCTTCCGGGTCTCCCATATGAATGCAGGGACCCAAGCACTTGGGCCATCTTCTACTACTTTCCCAGGCCATAGCAGAGAGCTGGATGGGAAGTGGAGCAGCCAGGACTCAAACCGGCGCTCATATGGGAGATGCAGGCACTGCAGGTTGGGGCTTTAACCTGGGGCACCACAGCACTGGCTCCTCTCATCTCTTAAATAAATAAATAAAAATTAAACACAATGTCAAATGGAATTGAAAGGATGGTTTTCTTGAGTGCCAATTTTTTTTTCATAATACACAGCAAATACATATTATGAAACAACTATGCATGGCTTTCAATTTTTTGCGTGTGTTGTCCACTATTGTGGAAATTTATTTTTTGCATCAAAATAAACTCATATTTTCCACACTTTTTTTGAATCTCCTAAGCTTAATGCGAAAGGGTTTGTCTTAGTTTTCCTGCCTCACGCTCAGCTCCCAGGAGCCCTGTGCAGCTGTACCACAGAGGAGGCATCTTTTCTCATCCCTCTCTGCAGACTTCTTTGGCTCATTGCTAGGTGCAAGGTTTATAGAGATGGAGATGGGGATTCTCCTGGCCCCACCTTAGCTTTAGGCCAGTTCTCTGCTCCTAGAGCTTTAAGGCAAGTCTTTCTCAACATTCCTGCCCGTCTGCCCTTTGTCTATGAAAATCTCTCCTGATGCCTGACAGAATCCTCCTCCCCCAGCCACCACCACACCTGCCCACTGGGAGCACACCTGTGGTTTGTGTTGGTGCAGGATCCTGGACCCAAAGGTTTGGCTGCCCTTCCTCCGCAAGTGGGGGGGTTCTTATTTCTACATTTCACCCGAGAGCAGTCGATGTTTGCTTGAGCCCTGGCAGTGGGAAGGTTTCTTATCCCCCTCCCTCAGTGGTTTAAGCATTTTCTTTCTTGGAGAGAAGAGCCTGTGAACGTGGGTAGTAGTTCATGTCTTTTCATCTGAGAATTTCTTAACTTCAGCACTTGCACATCTGTGGCCTGCAACCGGGGCTTTCTCTGGCCTCCTGCCTTGTTCTTTCTTGTGCTCGTGGAGAAGAACACAGGCTTCTCACGTGTCTGGGGCTCCCAGTTGTTCTAAAATTATGCACTTGCCTGCATTCAAATTTGCTCACACTTTAGCTTATGTCTTTTTTTTTTTTTTTTTGGTGGCTGTCTCCCCTCCCCCCTATCCCATTCCAGGTCCTGTCCAAGGTGACAGAGTTCATGTGTCTCATCTGTGCTGGTGGTGTTGTTCTTGAGATTCAGTTCATTTGGCCCATAGCCTCAGCTCTCTGATGGTCCTGCGGAAGTTGATGGCGGTGTGGATGATCTAAACTGGGCTCAACGTACAGATGCCAGTGCTGTCCTGGAGCTTTGTTCCCCTTACGAAGCAGCAGAATTCCCTCTCATGAGAAGTGCAGTCTGGTGAGCGTGGCTGGCCAGCCCGTTCTTGTTCCATAAAGCATTTTGGTTTTGCTGAGTGTACTCCCTTGCCTCCTCTCTGAATGCCATCTTGAAAGAATTTTATAACCTTTTCTTTGTTGCAAAGCATGAGGCAGTATCTTAATCTGTATAAAGCAAATCATATGTTTGCAGTACTAGCACTCTGATTCATGCAGTCAAGTTATAAATAAGGTAAATGTGATTTCATTGGAGAGAAATGAATGGATATCTCTTTAGATAAAATTCAGACACATTAATTGTTTGGAAAGTCTGGGAATTGATTTCAAGTGATCCCGGGAAATCACTGACGGGTATTAGGGAGCTAAGAATTCTTTGCTGTTAGCATTTTAATAATTTGAGTCACTTTACTTACTTATTCCCGTTTTATTTGAGAAGGACATACACACATATACACACACAACAACAGGGACAGAGACCTTTCATTCCCTGGTTCACACCCCCTTATGTCTGCAACAGTTGGGGTGGGCCAAGCTGAAGCTGGGAGCCTCCATCCAGGTCCCCCAAGTCCTTGAGCCACCATCTCCTCCTACTGTGCTGGAATCAGGAGCAGAGTTCAGGTGCTCTGATGTGGAATGCAAGTATCTTCTTAACTGCTGCAATAGCCACCCCTTGAGTCACTTTTAAAATCATCAATATTTGAAGCATTTTATCTGTAAATTTATTAACTTAGGTGCTGGGGGAGATAGAATAATGCTCTTCCCTCTCCACCCCACAAGATAGCCTTGTCCTAATCCCTGATCTATGATATGTTACTTTGCATGGCAAAGGAACCTTGTGGACATGATTAAGTTAAGGACGTTAACCTGGACCTCATGTAGTCACAAGTCCCTTTAGTCCTTGTGAGAGGCATGCAGTAGGGTCAGGGCATGTGAGCGTGGAAGCAGGGATCCTAATCAGAGTAGACAAGGCTACAGTGCTGGCATCGAAGATGGAGGATGAGCCCATGACCCAAGGACTGGCGGCAGCCACCCCTAGGAGGGAGCAAAGGGTTCTGTCCTAACACCTCTAGAAAGAACCCATCCTTGCTAATGCTACCTTGATTTTAGAACTTCTGACCGCCACCACTGTAAGGTAGTAAGTTTGTGTCAATTAAGTCTCTGAGTTTAATAATATATTGCAATAACAACAGGAAGTTAACATAAACTTGGAAAGACTGAAATGCAGTCTGCTTTGCCAGCATAAGAAAAGTAATAACCCAGTAGATGTCACCAGTTAAAAGACTTTCCGTCCAGTGGGCTTTTAGTTGGTAATCCTGACATTGGTCCTTTATAATACTGATTGTGTTGCATAGTACATTTGGTCTATGATTGTAGCAGACATAAGTTCATGGTACATTAACCCTTTTAGAAGGCTTCACAGACACATAATTCTTAGTGGCTTCTTATCTTGCGCTAATGGATATGTCACCTTTTACTCCCCAGATATACTGCATTGCCCTGTCACGACATTGATGACAATAGATGTCATCCTAACCTCATATGCAGACTGTATTTCCTATTTTTTCTGACTTACTATTTAGTACAGTGTCTCTTCACTGTCGGTTTTGCAGCCAGGGTGAGCGAATGCACCTGTCAATACTGACCCATTATTATTTGTAGTAGCAAGAACAGTAGAATAAGAACTTTCCATTTCCTGGAAGCCATTTGGCACGGTAGGTTCCTAGGTTTGTTCCACATGCTGCTCGTGACAATAGGAGTAAGTGCGTGTTTCCCTGTTGAAGCTCCAAGAGCTGATGTAACTTGTCCGAGGTCATGCCACTGCTCAGGGGAAGCTGCATTTGGTCTCAGAGATCCAGGCCACCAAGTCTGTCTTCCTCATCACTCTGAAACATGACTGGATAGTGTTAGGAGGGATGGCCCTGTGAGACCAGCAGAACGCTATCTTTGCTATGACTCCCATGCCTCTTCTTCTGTATAAGGAAAGATTAAACTTAATACCTTAAGCTGTAGGAATGATTTCAATAATGGAGTTCTCAGACCCTGATTCAGGGCACGAGGGCAGATATTTGAGGGCCTTTGGACATTTGTTATATGTCCAAGGTCTTGCTGTGTAAGTAACCACCTCCTTAACTTTGCTGATTTTGTGGGGCATTCTTTCTTTACTAAATAGTAGGATTTGGCTGCTGGTTACACAATAGACTTAGGAATATCTAAAGAGAATGATCTCCCAGTAGCTTCACAGGGCAGAAGACTGCCTGGCATTGCACTGCCTTTGCTGAATGAGAATGGGCTGGCTCCCCACTGACTTTGTTCAAGGCTGATCTTTAAATGGAGTAGTAGGTCACATTCCCAGTGCAGTCAGCCCTTTGGAATTAGGGAGCTCAAGACAAGGAGCTCACCCCCACCATGCATCCCTACCTCATACTCTGTGCTTACGGCAGCTGCTCAGAAAGTGGCAGAGAGTGTGGTGATAAATATTTGGTTTGCATTTAAGCAGTAGTCAAGTTTCTTTATAGGCAATAAGTAACAAATCTAAAAGAATCCCTGTGGGTGCCAAAAACTTATTAACCCAAACAACGGTGGAGGAAAGAGTCAAAGAACCCAGGCAAGTCCTTTGAAATCTGAAGCTTTTCATAGATGAGAATACTTTGCACGGAGTCCATACACAACCATAGCACACCTGGCCCTCTGCTCAGTAACTCAGCACGCTTTTTATTATGTCCTTGCTTTGTGTGAGGCTATTCTAGGATCTGTGGCTGTGCAGATGGACAGGATAAGGTCACTGCGGCCAGGAGCTCGCAGTCTAGTGGGTGAGACAGGTGAGTAAGTTAGTGGATAGAAAAATAGAGCAATGAATGCAGCCAGAGAATGGTTCCTTTGGAGAGGATTAAAAGGAGTATGGAGTACTGTTTACAGGGGTTGGGGAAAACTTCCTCCACAATAGAGGTGAAACCTGGGCTGAATTTTGACGACCAAGTAGGAGTTCCTTAGAAGGAGACAAACAATTACAGACCAATGGAGGAGTTTAAGCAAAGCCACAGAGTTGTGAGAAGCACAGAATGGTCATACAGCTCCATGTACTGTTGTAATGGGGATTAGTGCTGTAGCAAAGTGCCAAGTATACCAGGGCTAGTATATTATTAAACTTCTGCTTAACTTGCCAAGAAGTAAGGGTATTTTCTTCCTGGAAATGTGTCGCTGAGGGTTTTAAATAACAGCAACAACTAAAAGATAAGAGTGGTGCACTATATTTTTAAAAGATTTATTTATTTATTTGAGAGGCAGAGACAGAGAGAGAGAGAGAGGTCTTCCATCTGTGGTTCACTCCCCAGATGACCACAATGGCAGGAGCTGTGCCTATCTGAAGCCAGGAGCCAGGAGCTTCTTCCTGGTCTTTCACGTGGGTGCAGGGGCCCAAGCACTTGGGCCATCTTCTACTACTTTCCCAGGCCAGAGCAGAGAGCTGGATCAGAGTGGAGCAGCCAAGACTTGAACAGGCACCCATATGGGATGCTGGCACTGCAGGTGGAGGCTTCACCTGCTATGCCACAGTGCTAGCCCCGAGTGGTGCTGTATCATTCTTCATCTGCCCTGGTACTTTATATAGCATTTGAGATTAGTTGGTTGTCATGGGACTCCAAATCCCATTAAAATTGGTGATAAAAATGCCATCTGAACTGTTAAAATGATCATATTAAGTGTTAAAGTGAATATAGAGATATCATTAGTTGTTAAAAAGATCATATAAATAGCATCAAATGCCTCGTAATAATAATAGGCAGAATTAAAAAGGAGGGAATGTCCAACATGGGAAGTAGTCCACATAGCAGATTCAGAATGACAATCGCTTTAAGTAACACTTCTGACCTCAGGATCAGCCCCTAAGGCATTTGGATGTGGCTGAAAAGCCTATGAGAGAAGTTCAGGCATAGAAAGCCAAGACACTGTGGCAAAAAATATCCTATGGAAGGATCTTTGTGAGACCCCAGTAGGAAGAAGGGGCCATCAAAGAAGGATGTACTTTTCTCTGAAGGGAGGAGAGAACTTCCACTTTGCTTATGGCCTTGTCTAAATACTGACAGAGTTTGTGGTCACAAAAAACTTCCATAGCCTTTGCAGCTCATGACAAGAGCCTCAGGTGATCACTGACGTCATAAATAAGAGATGTTAATTATTAAATTAACAACAGAAGTCACTGTGCACTTACTCCCCTTGTAGGGCCTCTGTCCTTAATGAGTTATACTATGAGAAAAAACTGCAAAACTTGTTCTCAAACAGTACTTTTTACGTTGTGCGTTTGTGTGGGTGCAAACTGTTGAAATCTTTACTTAATATAGAGTTGGTCTTCTGTATACAAAGTTAATTAAAAATGAATCTTAATGAAGAATGGGATGGGAGAGGGAGTAGGAGGTGGGACAGGAGTGGGGGTGGGAGGGTAGGTATGGGGGGAAGAACTACTATATTTCTAAAGTTGTACCTATGAAATTTGTATTCATTAAATAAAAGCTTTAAAAAATTTTTTTAGAAACCCATTGGATTAATGGTAAAAAGAGAGAGAGAGGGAGAGAGAGAGAATTAGTTGGTGACCACTGCAGAGTATTTGGGTTGATGTAGATTATTTCAATGATCATAATTAGTATAAAGCCTAACTCTGGTATTTTCCACATCCTCCAGAAATATCACATTTCTGTGTATGGGAGCTTGGGATAAGAGCACATTCATCAGCAGCCGTTACATGTGTCTCCACCTAAGCCTGGCAGTCCAGGTTCCTGTGTGCTGCGTATGTAGCAAATGGCTTTATCTAAGTTAGGCCCTTGATCTTTTACTGAACACCTTAATGAGATGTTTGATCTAAAACCCTTGAGCTTCCTAGGCACAGGGAACTTGTTCACCGTAAACCATGTAGATCAACACTGAAGATAACACAGGTGGATTTTATGTATAAGAAAAAGTTCAGGAATCTGGCTAACATTCCCACTGTCCACAACATTCAAAATTAATGTAGTTATTTTGAAATGGTTCTGGGACATAATGGGTTAAGCCACCATCTTCAGTGGGATCATCCTATATGGGTGTTGGTTCAAGTCCCAGCTGCTCCACTTCTAATTCAGCTCCCTGCTAACAGCTTGGGAAAGCAGCAGAAGATGGTCCAATTCCTTGGGCCCCTACACCCACGTTGGAGACTCAGATGAAGCTCCTGGATCCTGGCTTTGGCCTGACTCAGCTCCAGCCATTGTAGCATGAATCAGCAGATGGAAGTTCTCTCTATCTCTCTCTATAACTCTGCCTTTTAATAAATAAAATAAACCTAAAAAAGAAAGAAAAAAAAACAACAAAGAAATGTTTCAAAACCCAAAGCATCCTCTTGTTATCAGACCTTACAGAGTGATTTTCCAGACGTATTATGCTACTGGTGTTTGAATCTTTAACATCATCAATTGAAAAGAATTTGAGCTAATTCCAGTTTGTTCTATCAAAGATTAAAATTAGTCACAGAATATTGAAATTAGCCAGAGTTTGAACTTTAGCTGGTATGCACACAAACATACACACAATATGGAATTATTTTCATGTAGAACTCAACAGATGGGGTTGAGATTCTGCTGAGTTGGGGTGGATATTAAATAGGTTTAAAAGAACAAATGAGAATGACTTGGTAGATCATGGGGGATAGAGTATTGTGCCCATATGGAACAATCCATGTCGGGGTCCAGGTGCAGAAGTTGCTGGTTTCCCTCTCATATCCACTCTTTTCTTCTAGCATGGTGGGAGAGTTTCTCGTTGGACATATGGCTATCCAATCACAAGCAACACAGCTCAGCCTCCTTTTAGCTGAATGTGGCCATTCAACCACCCTGTGGTCAATAGACTGTGCTTATGAGTGATGTATGATACTTCTGAATTTACCCTTTTTAAGAAAAGGCCATTCCCCTTCTTTCTCCCCTTCCCCTTCCTTATCCTGCAGCCAAAAACAAAGGTGCAGTGGTTAGGTCACCAGTTGGGATGCCTCACATCCCGTATCTGAGAGCCTGGTTCCAGTCCCAGCTTGTCTTCATGCAGTCCAGCTTCCTGCTAATGGATATCCTGAGAGGCAGCAGGAGATGGCTCAAGTACTTGGGTTCCCACCACCCATGTGGGACATCTAGATTGGGGTCCAGGCTTCTGGCTTTGGCCTGGTCCACCCCTGGCTGTTGCAGGGATTTAGGGAATGAATCTGCAGATGGGAGATCTCTTTCCATCAGTCTCTGTGTGTCTCTTTGCCTTTCAAAGAAAATGAAAGCAAATGAAAGGAAATTAAAGTATTTTGTGGCAAGGATCCCTCCCCTTGAGGAAGGAACAAAAGCAAAAAACTGACTAAAGGCAAAAACGGTAGAGACCTTCAAGCAGGGCCTTGCTGAGAAATGCCGCAGTGTGGTCAACTGCAGAGCCTCGGGTGCACACAGGCGTGACTTTGTGTGACAGTTGTGTTACTAGTGCTGTAGCTCTAATATATCCAACATAAGACAACGCCCTACTTTTTTTGGGTCCCAGAATTTGGAGACCAAACTCTTCTTCTGGGTCTGCCAGCAAAAATAAAAGCGGTTTTCCTGTCAAGAGCCATGGTGTCCTGCATCTCAGTCTGAGAATCCCGCTGCAATATTTATGAAAAAGAGTAAAGGCTTGGCCAGAAACCACTCAACCATACTGATACCAACACCTCGCTTGTGTGACAGAAGGAAACAGAAAAGAATCTGATTCTCACCACCTTGGAACACCACTGGCCCTGAAAAAATTGGTTGTTATTTTATATGTTTGTTACAGTAGCAAAACTACCCTAATACAAATAAGAAGCAGATGTACCAGTCCAGTGTGTTGCAAATAACAGAAACTCAATTGCAAATGGTTGGAACAGTAGTTGGCTGATGAATTTGGAAAGTCTACAGGTAGGCAGACTTCGGGATGATGTGAGCCAATGGCTTCTAACACCTTCAGAACTGTGTTGTTTTTTGTCCACGATACTTTCCATCTGGCTTGCTAAGACAGCAGAACATTGCTAGCAGCTCTTGGGGCCAGGTGCATTTTTTGTCAGCATCCATGGGGACAAAAGGCTTCTGTTCTTCAACCACTGAGCAAAGAAAATTGAGTTTCTTGACTGATTTTTGATTGGAATGATTTTAGGTCAGATATCTTTACCTGAGTTAATCCCTGTGGCCGAGATTAAACCATATCCTAACTTATCTTTGGGTTGTCAATCACTGTGGTTGAAGGGCGAGCATTGTGGTGCCCTGGGGTAAGCTGCTGCTTATGACAACAGCATCCCATTATCAGACCTCCTGTTCAAATCCCTGCTGCTCTTCTTCCCATCCAACTCTCTGCTGATGCACCTGGGAAGGCAGCAGAAAATGGCCCAAGTCTTTGGGCCCCTCTCGTCTAAGTGAGAGACCCAGATGGAATTCTAGGCTCCTGTCCCCTGAGCTTGGGCTAGACCTGGCCGTTGTGGCCATTTGAGGAGTGGACCAGTGAATGGAAGATCTCTCTCTCTCTCTCTCTCTCTCTCTCTCTGGCTCTGCCTTTCAAATAAATAAATAATTACATTAATAATCCTTAAAGAAATAATAATTGTAGTACAGGTGATCCTACCATCCTGATGGGCTTAAAACCACTCAGCATCCCTGGAGTGGAGGAAGGATCACCTAACTCTAGACTCAGGGCTGCTCCTCTGTGGAAGAGAAGGGTGATTGATGCTGGTGGGGGGTGGGGGTTGGCAGGTAGGGGGCACTACTGAAGGTGAGCAAATCTCGGGGTTCACGTGGCACAGGAGTGCAGTACACACGCTGAGGTATAGGGCTGGATAGGGTATGACTGAAAGTGTTTGCAAGCTATGGTCAGGATTTTGTGTGTATACATTGTGTATATATGTGCTGAATTTGTGCTGAGGTAGCGTGGGCCTTGGTGAAGGTGATTTTTGATAGCACAACGTTTGTAAGTTATTATAATAACCCTTCAGAGCACCTAAAGGATTGAGTGTCTGGATAGATTTTTGTTCTTCTTGCTCTGTGTGTGTGAGCCCCAGAAGATACAGAATTTTGTGAATTATCTGATGAAAGGCCCTGGGTACATGGGATGAACCATGTATCATTAAACAACTGCTTCTCCCCCAGACACACACACACACACACACACACACACACACGCACAGATACAGTCATTAGTCTTGCATAGCTCTCCAAGATTAAGAATTGGGTTTTTATTTTTTTTTTCTGTCATTGTTGCTCTTGATTTTACCTTGGAATAGAACCTTGTATGTAAGGGTGTATGTAAGGGTACTTTGAAAAGTTCATGGGAAATGGAAATAAAAGATAAATTTGTTTTGGTGTGAAAAATTTGAGATCCATGCCTAGTGTTGTCATAACGTTGTGAACTTTCTGAAGACTTGTCATATTACGGATTTCAAAATTTTTTGCAGAAAAATAAACTTGTAGTTCCATTTTCCCACAAAACCATAAGGAGTAAGGATTGCATTTAGAGTTGAGCCCTGCCTTTGATCTTACAAACAGGTGGGGAGAGAAGTGGAGACCGGGGTGCAGAGCCTGAGTCATCCGACTCTGCCGGGGAGAGCTCTGCTGCTGCCACTCAGCATGGGGAGTAGCATTGGGTCACTGGCTCTGCAGGAAGAAGGCTTTTAGTTTTGTCTAGAACAAAGTAAAACGCTGCCTACTGAGGGGAAAACGTGTATTCTAAGTTAATCAGCAAAGACAGCTCTGTCAGTGCTACTTTGCAGTAGAATTACTGACGTGCCCGCTTCAGTAATTTGTCCTTAGGGTTGTTAGGGTTTGACCTTGGGGCCAGAGTGGCTCAGTGGCTTAAAACGATATTTATAGAACCTTTGAAAACACATCAGGCTAAATTGGTCACATGGTTTCAGGGAAGGTTTCATTGTCTTATACCCTTGCTGTTGGCATATGAAGTAGTGCAGACACAGAATAAAAAAGAAGCTTTTGTGTTCGTCCTGGGGCCACAAAAGAAAAATCAATTCTGTTTATTATTATTATTTTGTATTTGAGAGAGAGTCAGACAGTTCTCATCCACTGGTTCACTCCCCAAATGCCTTGCAACAGCCAGGGTTAGCCAGGGCTGAGGCGAGGAGCTAGGAACACAATCCAGGTCTCCTTGTGGATGGTATGGACTCAGTTATGTGTGCCGTCCACAGCTGCTCCCCAGCGTCTTCATCAGTGGGAAGCTGCAGTCGGGAGCTAGCGCTGGGAATGGAACCCAGGAATTTCAGTGTGTGACACAGACGTCTTCCCACTAGGCTAAACACCCACTCCACTCAACTGAAACATTTATTTTTATTTTATTTGGAAGGCCAAAAGACAGACAGAGAGAGACAGAGATCTTCCATTTGCTGATTTACTTCTCAATGGCCTTAAGAACTAGGGCTGGGGCTTGCTGAAGCCAGGAGCCTGGAAAACTCCATCCAAGTCCCCAACGTGGGTAGCAGGGACCCAAACACTTGAGCCATCATCTGCTGCCTCCCAGGGTGTGCATTAGCGGGACTGGTAGCAGAGGAGCCAGAACTCAAACCAGGCACTCTGATATGGGATGTGGCATCCTAAGTTCTGCACCCAATTCCCAACCGGAGCTCCAGTCAGTTTAGGTTGAAGCAGTCTGTCAGATGTGCGGGAGAAAGACCTGGAGAACTCTCCCCATGCCCTCACTTTCTTACCAGAGGAAGAAAAAGCATGTGGACTAACCTCTGTAAGACTGGCGAGGCAGAAGGAAGCTCAAAGGGAATTCAGGGTGGCAGTGGTTACCCAGAGGGAATTATCTCCAGCACTGATAGAGGACCCAGGATAAAGCAAAATCCATGAGGGAGACAGGGCCTGGGGAGAGAGGTCAGGAGGCCTGGCAGTTAAACCATAATAGGATGTGTAGGGGGCCAAATGCACACACTTGGCCTCTGTTGGGTGGAAAGAAAGTGTGATCCACTGCTGGAGAGAGGAAGGTGAGATGGAGAGAGTAGAATGACAGCTTGGTCTTTCTTTTTATCTTTTTATTTAATTAATTAATTGGAGAGATTGAGAGAGTGTGTGCCCATCCACTGGTTTACTCCCCAAATGCCTGCAGTGCCCGGGGTACCAAAGCCAAGAGCCAGGAACTCAATCTAGGTCTCTCATAGGGGTGGCAAGAGCTCAACTACTTGAGCCATCAGCACTGCATCCAAGAGTCTGCATTAAGCAGAAGCTAGAATCAGGTACTCTGATGTTGGACACTGGCGTCTAATGTACTACTCACTAGGCCAGATGCCTGCCCCACCTTAGTCTTCATGAATGAAGCTTGCTTGGCTTTGCCCGGAGTTGGGATAATGAGGCCAACACTGCTGGCTCAGGGTGAATGTAGTGGTACATGATCTTTCTCAGTAGTGCACATGGGAGAGACATGGCCAGGTCTGCTAGCCTGGGCTTCCTGCAGTTGTAGCCGTACGTGGCCCTGGAGAGAGCCTGAAATTCTCAACTTTCAGAATTAAAATGAAAGATGAAGAGATGTCAGACAATGCGGAAGGGGCCAAGGGGCAGCTCTGCGGTCTTGGCAGAGCCGCAAGCTTAACCAGGAGCAAGAAAAAGAAAACACATGGAAATTAGGAAGCAGTAAGGGAGCAACAAAGAAAAACAAAATAGAGAAAGATGAAATGTCAAGGAGAGACAAAAAATGATTTGGAAGAAATCTAGCTATGAAATGGAAGTATATTAAGGACACCTCAAAAGTTCACAGAAATGGAATTAAAAGATAACTTTATTTTGATGCAAACATTTTGAAATCTGTGCATACAAGAGCTCTTCCAGAATTTTATGAAGACCATGTTATGAAATAAGTATGCATGAATTTCAAAACTTTTTGTGCCAAATAAACTTATTCTTCAAGTCTATGTTTCCATGGACCTTTTGAAGCATGGTCATATATTACCTCAGTGGTTTCTTTTTCTTATTAAGAATTTTTTAAAAAATTTATTTATTTATTTGAAAGTCACAGTTACACAGAGAGAGAAGGAGAGGCAGAGGCAGAGAGAGAGAGAGAGAGAGAGAGAGAGAGAGAGAGAGAAAGAGAGAAAGAGAGAGAGAGAGGTCCTCCATCTGATAGTTCACTCCTCAGATGACCACAACAGCCAGAGCTGCACCGATCTGAAGCCAGGAGCCAGAAGCTTCTTCCAGGTCTCCTATGCGGGTTCAGGGGCCCAAGGACTTGAGCCATCTTCTACTACTTTCCCAGGCCATAGCAAAGAGCTAGATTGGAAGTGGGGCAGCCAGGACTTGAACCGGCACTCATATGGGATGCCGGCACTGCAAGTGGCGGCTTTACCCACTACACGGCAGTGCCGGCCCCATCATAAAGAATTTTAAAACATGGAAAAGGGATGATGAATGTGTAGAATGAGGTAAAAAGGGAAATATCAGGGCTAAGGAGATGAATTGAGTTACCCAAGTGATGAACACATTGGAAACAGGAATAAGACAATAGACTTGGAGAGAACCCAAACTAGTGCCTTAGAAGAAAAGTCTGAAATAGTCAGTGGGTGGATAAGGAAAAACAGCAAGTTAAACATTTTAAGATAATATGAAAGAACGTCAAAAAGTGTGTGGAAAAGTGGAGTTGTTATTTGAGTGCAATCATGGGGCCAGGCTTGTGGTGGAGCAGGTTAAGCCCTGCTTGTGATAAAACATATCCTATCTGGGAGTGCTGGTTCCAGTCCTGGCTGCCTCACTTCTGATGCAGCTTCCTGCTAATATACTTAGGAAGGCAGAGAGAGACCGTACAAGTCCGTGGGCACCTGCCACCCGTGTGGGAGACCCGGATGGAGTTCCAGGCCTCTGGCTTCAGCCTGGCCCAGCCCTGGCTGCTGTGGCCATTTAGAGAATGAGTCAGTGGATGGAAGATCTCTCGTTATCTCTTCCTCTCTCTGTGTCATTCTGCCTTTTGAATGAATGAATGGATGAGTGAATGAATAAACTTTAAAGACATTTGTTAAAACCATGAAATTTTTTCACTGAATGCATTTTCCATGAACCTTTTGAAGATCCCTCATCTCTTTTCTGCAAGTTATTTTGCAACTCAGTTTATTTTATAACAAAATGTTTAGATTTGTCCTCACTTATAGCTATTGATTTTCTTTATAATTAAGTTAAAGATATAAATTTAAAAAGAAAAGGAAGAAGAGATTCCATTTATAATAATATCCATGGGGCCAGCACTGTGGCACAGTAGGTTAATCCTCTGCCTGCAGTGCCTACATCCCATACGGGCACTGGGTTCTAGTCCCAGCTGCTCCTCTTCCAATCCAGCTCTCTGCTATGGCTTGGGAAAGCAGTAGAAGATGGCCCAAGTCCTTGGGCCTCTACACCCATGTGGGAGACCAGGAGGAAGCTCCTGGCTCCTGGCTTCAGATAGGCACAGCTCTGGCCTTTGTGGCCATCTGGGGAATGAACCAGTGGATGGAAGACTTCTCTCTCTGTCTTGACCTCTCTGTGTAACTCTGTCTTTCAAATAAATAAAATAAATCTTTAAAAAAATAATATCCAAATGTTTAAAATATATTAAAAATAAAAATATTATGTAATACATAAAAAGTTTTTAAAAAATTAACAGTCTCCTAAAGGATGTGAAAGATTTATGTCATTTTTAGCTTATTCTTGAATAAGGAGTCTCTTTTTTAATTTTTAAAAGTGTATTTAAGTTACATAAGTTTCATGTATTTCATATATACAGACTTAGGAACAAAGAAATACTCCCCCCCTCCCTCCCTCCTGACCACGCTCCAACCTTCTTTCTCCTTCCTTTCACATTCCCACTCATTTTTTTCAAGGATCTATTTCCAGTTTATTTAATGATCATAGAGTTAACCCTACACTAAGTAAAAGACTTCAACAAATAGTATAAAGAAGAAAAAACACTGTTCCTCAATGGAAGAGACAAGGGCTATAAACAGTCATCGAATCTCAAAATGTCCATTTCACTCCAATATATTACATTTCAGGTACTCTGTTAGTTATCTCAGATGAAGGAAAACATGATATCTTTCTTTTCGGGACTGACTTATTTCATAATGTATAATGGTTTCCAGTTGCATCCATCTTGTTGCACAAGACAGGATTTCAGGTTTGTTTTTTTTTTTTTCAGCTAAATAGTACTCCATAGTGTATATATATCATAATTTCTTTATCCAGTCAATGGTTGATAGACATCTGGGTTGATTCTATATATTAGCTACGTGGGGGTACAGATAACTCTCAGATGCTGATTTCTTTTGGTTTGGGTAAATTCCTAGGAGTGGGATGGCTGATAGTAGGCCTATATTCAGATTTCTGAGGTCTCCATACTGTCTTCCACAGTGCTTCTTAGATCTGGAAAAGAAAGAAATCAGTGGAAAAGAACTAAAAGTGAAGAATTTTAAAGTAATGATAAGTAATACTTAGAATGAGATGATAGTCAATTTATTCAACTGATGAAGAGAACGAGTAGTTTAAAAATAGAGAACCAAATAAGAATGTAAACAGGAATTTCATATAAAAATCAATGCAGTTAAAACTAACATGAAAACAAAGAAATACTATGACGATCTCACTCATAACTGAAGAAATACCAAATAAAATGAGATGTTTGTTTGCACAGCTGAAGACAGCACTTCAGTGTTTTCTAATTCTCAGTGTTGGCCAACGGAAGCAGAAGCAAGAGCTCTAACTCTTGGTGGTAGGAAGAAAAGTGGGTGAATATTTTTTTCCTTTTCTTTTGAAAAAAATTGTTTGTTTGAGAGGGAGACATACAAACATACAGTGAGTGGAGAGAGAGTAAGAGAGAGGGAGAGGGACAAGGACAGGGAGAGGGAGAGGGAGAGGGACAAGGACAGGGAGAGGGAGAGGGAGAGGGAGAGGGAGAGGGAGAGGGAGAGGGAGAGGGAGAGGGAGAGGGAGAGGGAGATCTCCCATCTAGTGATTCACTTTCCAAATGCAGGCAACAGCTGGGGCTGCAGCAGGCTGAAGACAGGAGCCAGGGGCCAGCGCCAAGGCTCACTAGGCTAATCCTCCGCCTGCGGCATCGGCACACTGGGTTCTAGTCCCGGTTGCCCCTCTTCCAGTCCAGCTCTCTGCTGTGGCCCAGGATGGCAGTGGAGGATGGCCCAAGTGCTTGGGCCCTGCACCCATGGGAGACCAGGAGAAGCACCTGGCTCCTGCCTTCGGATCAGCACGGTGCTTTCCAGGGTGCACGTTAACAGGAAGCTGGAATCAGAAGCGGAGCCAGGATTTGAACCCAGATACTCCCTTATGGGATGTGAGCATTCCAAGTGGCCAAACTCCTGCTCCAGTGCATTTTTTTTCCTAAGAGAAAATTTGGTATTATTTCTCAAAATAACAAAACATATGCATATTCTATTGTTTTGCAGTTGCATCGCTGCCAATTCACCTTCCTGATAAACTTGAAAACTATGCTAATATACATGTACAAGGATATTTATTGAAATATTTTTATCATAAAATCTGGGGAAAAGTTAAGTTTCACTGATAGGACTCAAGTTGAAAAATTAAAGCACATTCATACAATGTCTGAGTCATTACAGAGAATCAGGCAGATCTATAATTACACATGTGGAAAGAACAGTAAGAGGTAGTTAATAATAAGAAAAAAAGGTACAAAAGAGCATGTACTGCATAATCCCTCTGTATGAATAAAGAGTAAGAAGTGTAGACACAAGTATAGGGATAGAAAAAGCCTTAGAGACCAATTTAGGCTGACGTACCTGTAAGAGAATTTCCTGACGACAACAGAAGAACAAACTGTCGGACTGGGGAGTCAGAAGAGAGAAGAAGCACTTTCTTTTTATCTTTTGCCTTTTGTCCTTTTTTGTGTGTTTTTAACTCATGCAGGCATAAGTGTTACACAAATCATCCAGTCTGCATGGAACTCCAAACCCGCCCACCAGCCTGTCTGCAGCCCCTCCCCATGTCCCAGCTGAAGTTCCAGTCACTTTCGCCACCAAGTCCCCGTCTGTTTTCTCCCTGTCCCTGCTAGAAGAGGGCAGTGCTACCACATTCGCGGCTTTTTCCCTAGTTCTGACCTCATGCTGGCTGGTTAAAGCTGAGAAGCACAGAGCTCTGGCCAGCACTTCTGCCACGGATACTAGCAGTCACTGCCATCCGCTGACTGCTGCCCACCCGCTGCCCAGTGTTCAGTGCTCACGTCTGGGGTCTCAGTTACTCCTCACGTGGGCCTGGGAGCCTGGTGCCATACTCACAGCCCCTTGACAAGAGCATGGACTGAGGATTCTAGAGATGAGTTCACTTGCCCAGGACCCTACACCTAGTAAGAGGCCAATCCAAGATGTGTCCACCCCCTGCAGCAGTGTTTCTGAGAGCCACGTCTCTGACTCCACGGCACTTTCATAGGACGACTCGGCTCCATGGTGCCATCAACGAGGGTTTCCTGGGTGGCATGGTTTGGAGAATAGTTTGGCTGTTCCCCAAAAGCCCCTGTGCAGAGGTTGAGTCTCCCATGTGATGCTACTGAGAGGTGGAACCATTAGAAGGAGGGCATGGGGGGCTGGCGCTATGGCACAGTAAGTTAATCCTTTGCCTTTGGCGCCGGCATACCATATGGGCACCGGTTCAAGTACTGACTGCTCCTCTTCCAGTTCAGCTCTCTGCTGTGGCCTGGGAAAGCAGTAGAAGATGGCTCAAGTGCTTGTCCCTCTGCACCCACGTCGGAGACCAGAAAGAAGCTCCTGGCTCCTGGAGCTCCTACTGTTGCGGCCATTCAGGGAGTGAACCAATGGAAGGAAGACCTTTCTCTCTGTCTCTCCCTCTCACTGTCTGTAACTCTACCTTTCAAATAAACAAATAAAATCTTAAAAAAAAAAAAAAAGAGGGCCTGGTGGGAGGTCCTAGGAAGATAGTTCCCGTGTGACCTCTTGAGTTCTTGAGAGAGGGTTGTTATGAATGCACAAGTCTGACCCAGCTACACTATCTGCTTCTGCTCACCAAGTGATCCTTCCTCTACCTGGGACTGCCGTTGCCATCTGGTACCTGCATCACAGGCCAAACTAGTGGGCCCACCCAGCCCTGAACCTCTTTTTCTTTTCTTCATAAGGAGCTCGTCTCAGATGCTTTGTTGTAGTGATCTAATACACTGGGCTAATGCAAATCTTCGTTGATTACTTCTTCTTAATGGGGATGGGGGTTTCAGATTCTAAATGCTCGCTCCAGATGGTCTTTGGGGAAGGGAAGCACAGAGCTGAGGACTGGCTAAGCTTGCTGTTCATTCCTCTTCAAGAATATGTCTACAAAGGGAGCTTCCTAAGTACTTCTCTGGCCCTTGACTGCTTTTCCCAAGTGATTTCTGATTGCTCAATCTTACAGTCATTAGGACAATTTCCAGCACTCCAAAGGTATTACTCATTTTGTTGCAGTTCAGTTACTAAGTGCTCATGGCTCTCACAGCTATGCTCGGTTCCAGAAAGTTGCTGTTTGTGTTCAGAATGGCTACGTTGCTCATACAACAGAAGTGGAATCAGCCAGAAATTTATGCCAGCGCTGGGGTCTTAGCCTACAGATTCATCAGACTCTTTGCATAGAAATTAGAAGTGACTTTTCCATTGGTTATCAATTGTTGCTGGTTTGTGTGTTGCCCTCTTCCCCCACCCACCCCTTCCCCATTTTGTCCTGGACTCTTACCCTTTCCCAAAACTCTTCCTGCCCTTTCCTTCAAAAATTCAAGAGGGACTTTTCCTGAAGCCAGTTGTAATCCCTGCTTGCTGGTGGTGATAGTAATGATGACTACTTATTCGTTTCCCATGAGGCTTGCACTGTTGTAACTACTTTGTATTTGGTATCATTTTTTTCTTTGCATGGAAGAAAGAGGTCAGGTACTTCTGCTGTAACACCAGTGTCACTGCCATTGTGGAGTGCTGTGAGGTGGCTCCAGTCACTGTGGCTTAGATGAGTATAGACTCTAAGGGTTGCCCCAGAGCCACATAAGAGTAAAATGCATTACTTGAGTGGAAACTTAGCCCTGTGTGGCTGCAAACATGGGTCCTTTCCTCAGGCTTCCATGGGACGTGGCCCGTGGTGGCCAGACAGGCGGTTTACTCATTTCTACTCTGTGCTGCCTGGGGTCCCCACTGGGACAGCGACTTCTGTGGGCTGCTGATGGGGCTCCTCCGCCTTCCAAGTGTATGGGGTGTGTGTTGGAAGGAGGGCGGGATTTTCTGTCTACTTTTTTGTTTTCTGATTGAAGGAGAAAATTGCTGTGCCTCTGTGGCCAAGAAGAGACAAAGCTGTAAGACGGTGTTTGGAAGGACGAGGAAAGACCTGCTTGTTTCCTGAGGTTGCTGGGGTTTCAGGTTATTTATTTATTTATTTATTTTGACAGGCAGAGTGGACAGTGAGAGAGAGAGACAGAGAGAAAGGTCTTCCTTTTGCCATTGGTTCACCCTCCAATGGCTGCCATGGCCGGCGCACCGTGCTGATCCGAAGGCAGGAGCCAAGTGCTTCTCCTGGTCTCCCATGGGGTGCAGGGCCTAAGCACTTGGGCCATCCTCCACTGCACTCCCGGGCCACAGCAGAGAGCTGGCCTGGAAGAGGGGCAACCAGGACAGAATCCGGCGCCCTAACCGGGACTAGAACCCGGTATGCCAGCGCCGCAAGGCGGAAGATTAGCCTGTTGAGCCACGGCGCCGGCCGGCATTGCGGCTTTAACCAATGCACCACGACCTTTTTGAAATCCTTGCATTTAACTTTAAGCAAACTCCTTTACCTTCTCATTCTGTTTCTTTGTCTGTGTAATGGGAATAACAGTAGTTATAGCCTAGAGTGCATGGTGGGAACCACATAACAATGTATACAAAGTTTCTTCAAATAAAAGTATTTTCCATTTGATATGCA
This sequence comes from Sylvilagus floridanus, assembly GCA_949820135.1. Taxonomy (NCBI): domain Eukaryota; kingdom Metazoa; phylum Chordata; class Mammalia; order Lagomorpha; family Leporidae; genus Sylvilagus; species Sylvilagus floridanus. The sequence continues at coordinate 13,992,887 of OX463228.1, read as the reverse complement.
AGCCAGATTGATCTGAAGGGAAGGTTAATTTGCTTAAATAAGTTCCCAAACAGATGGGAAAGAAACAAACGTATTTAGGTAGAGACAAAGTACCAGAAGACAAGATCTTTCTTGGCATTAAGATCGGAGAGTTTTATTTTTGTTCCGATTTTTCATTTGGGTTTTAGCAATGTACTTTTATCATTAGGCACTAAAATTAACTCACAAAATGCAAAATGAGACTCTCCTAAGGAGAAAAGGAAAAAAGTGAAACCAGTGATGTCAAAGGGAAGAATTCGGATGAAACAGCTTGAGCAGTGATACGCCTCATGAATTGCGTAACATCAACGACTGGAAAACACATTTTATTTTATGAATGGAAAAGGTGTGCCAAGCAATACCTACAGCACAGGCATTAGTGAGAGCCCCGCAGCTGCTGGGCACATAGCCAAGACGCAGGTCCCCGTGCATGAAGCACTTCCTACGGGGTCCACCCGGAGCAGTGCCCTCTGGGTCTGTCTTGCTGTGTTACAGGATGAGTAGAGGTCTGTCTTGCTGTGTTACAGGATGAGTAGAGGGCAAATTGGAAATAAAAGGTGACAGTAGAAGGCAAAGACACTTCAAAACATTTGTGAAAAAGGCAATTTAAAAATAAATTTATTTTGATGCCAAAAACATTGAAATTCATGCATACAAGGGGTCTTCAAAAATTTCATGAAGATTGACTATCATGAAAAAACTGCATGGATTTCAAATTTTTTGGCACCAAAATTAACTTCTCTCTCAATTCCACTCATTCATGTACTTTTTGAAGCACATTCATGGACTTAAAGCTATCCAGAGGGTTTAGGAAGCCTTTCTGTTACTAAATATAACAACTTCAACATTGGAAAGAAGTATGTAGCTTGACAGTGGCGTCCCTGTAATAGCAGGTGCCCTGGTATGTTGCCGTGAATTCGTTTCTGAGAGGAGGCGCATGTTGGGGGCAAGAGGCTCACAGTCACCACACAGACACCTGGAGTCAGGTGAAAGCAGCCAGAGGAGAGCAGCCCACAGACTCGTTTATTTCAGTTGGTACAGCAGCTTATATAGTAGAGGCAGCCAATCCGGTCAAAGGGCAGTTTATGCCCTAACCAATCACAAGCCTGTTGCCAGGCAGGCTCCGTAGCCAGGTGGGTTACAAAGCCATTCCTGAGTAACTGATGCTAGCTTGCCAGCGGCCATCTTGGCATGGCCTTCTCATTCCACCACACTGGTAGTTATCAAAGCAAAGCATTACTCATCACTTAGTCTTCAGCCACTGAGAACCACCTAGCTAGAGCAGCAAATACAATTTTGCAAATGGCACAAAGTTTCCCTCCACCAAAACACCCATACAAAGAGAAAATAACAGTGTCACAAAATGATTTTCAGTTTGAAAAGAAGAAACACAGCTTAATTGCCATCCCCAAGGCTGTAGCAAAGCATACTCACAGGTGAGAGTGTTAGAGCAATATTTTCCCCAGGAACCCCAACAAGACAAACAGCGGATTTGGCCAAAACTAAAATTTTTGTACCACAAAATATACTGTAATGAAAGTTGAAAAAAATGATAATGGAAACTTTTTAAAAGATTTATTTATGTATTTGATAGAGTTACACACACACACACACACACACAGAGAGAGAGAGAGAGAGAGAGAGAAAGGGGAAGAGACAGAGAGAGAGAGAGAGATGTTTTCCATCCACTGGTTCATTTCCCAAGTGGCTGCAACATCTGGAGCTGGGCTGATCTGAACCCAGGGGCAGAGCTTCATCTGGGTCTCCCATGTGGGTGCAGGGGCCTAAACATTTGGGCCATCTTCTGCTGCTTTCCCAGGCCATTAGCAGGGAGCTGGATTGAAAGTGGAGCAGCAGGGACTCAAACTGGCGCCCATATGAGATGAAGGCGCCTCAGGTGATGATGGCTTTACCTGCTATGCCACAATGCCATCCCAAGAATGGAAATTTTTGAAAACATAAATAAAACACTAAAAATCAATGAATACATGGTGAATTCTAACATAGTAATATAAAAAAGACAAATGACTGAATAGGAAATGTGCTTGTGTATATGAGAATGTAAAACAATTTCCTTTTTAAAAACTTTTATTTATGTATTTGAAAGGCAGAGATAGAGACAGAGACAGAGAGAGATCCCCCATCCTTTGGTTGACTTCACAGCAGCCCAGGAACTCCCTCCAGGTCTCTCATGTGGGAGGCAGGAACCCAACCACTTGAGCCGTCACTGCTGCCTCCTGGGGTCTGCACTAGCAGGAAGCTGGAGCCAGGAACAGAGTTGGGGGACTCAAACCCAGGCGCTCTGATATGGCATGTGGGCATCCCAAATGCAGTTTAACTTCCGGGCCAAACACCTGCCCCTTCCTGGACTTCTTGAAGACCTCTCACATGCATGGAGTTCAAATTGTTTTCACTAAAATTAGGGTTTTTTTTTTTTTGTAAAGGATTTATTTTATTTCTTTGAAAGGCAGAGTTACAGAGAGGCAGAGGCAGAGAGACAGAGAGAGAGGTCTTCCATACACTGGTTCACTCTCCAAATGGCCACAATGGCCAGAGCTGAGTGGATCTGATGCCAGGATCCAGGAGCTTCTTCCAAGTCTCCCATGTGGGTGCAGGGCCCAAGGACTTGGGCCCTCTTCCACTGGTTCCCAGGTGCACTAGTAGGGAGCTGGATTGGGGGGATTCAAACCCGTGTGCATGTGAGATGCCAGTGCTACAGGCTAGGGCTTTAACCCGCTGCCCCCAAAATTATGCTTTAATTCTATTTTCTAGACACACTTTGAAGTATCCTTGTATGCAAAGTGTATGCTTAGCACAGGATAGGGGATAGGGCAGCTATGAATCAGGGTATGGACTAGAAAAACAATACTACAGTCCCCCCCACCCCGAAACTCATTAGCAAGTACTCTTCTGCTTCTTCCTTTGAGTTACATTTAGACTCTTTCTTGACTTTAATAATTGATTTCCCTAAGAGATTGGGTTGAACAGCTGACTTCACTCCTTTGCATTTCTGCAACTGTGTGCAGTGAAGTTTTTATTGGTGCTTTACAATGCTTTCAAGCTTTGGCAACCCAGGGGAAAAGCACACCATCTAAACTGATAGACAGGTATTTAACCTTTTTAAATTCGCCTTCTTGCTCCCAGCTATGTTTCCTTCTAGAAGAAAAGTCTGAAACCCAGATGATTAAAATGCAAATCCGCTTTCCCCTTGCTCGACTGAGATTTTGTTGGGTAGTGTTTCTGGGTGGCCATCTTCCAATAAATGCCTGTAGGACCTGCATTTCCTTACTGAGGTCTTCGTGCTCCGTGGCTGTGTATCTTGGTCTGCTTGGGCAGCTGTAACAAAATACCATAAGCTGGGTGGCTTATACACCCCAGAAATTTATTTCTCACCACTCTGGAGACTGCAAGTCCACGATCAAAGCAGATTCAGTGTCGAGGAAGGCTCATTTGCGGGTTCATAGATGGTGGCTTCTCTCTGTATCCTTACGTGGTGGAAGGGATTCAGGAGCTGCTCCCTGGGCCCCATGTACAGGGGGCACTGATCCCATTTATGAAGGCGCAACCTCCTGATCCAGTCCCCCGATGCCCCTGCCCCATCATGCCACCATCTTAAGGGTTAGAGGTTCAATATATGAATTTGGGGGGACACAAGCACCATTCTTTGTTTCAAAAGCTGTTATTTTATTTTATAAGTAATTTTATCTGACCTACTCACTTCAACATTTTAAATTACAGTGACTTCAGACACTCTTATAAACAGCTCAATGGCAAATAATAATAGGAATATGGGAAGTAGAATACATAAAACCTGTCCATGAGTATTTGGAAGGGAATTGAGTAATGGCCAGAGTTGAGTATTTTATAGTATTTAAATGGCATCAGGATGCCCAGCTGGATTTTAAAATAACATTGAGGCCGGCACCGCGGCTCACTAGGCTAATCCTCCACCTTGCGGCGCCGGCACACCGGGTTCTAGTCCCGGTCAGGGTGCCGGATTCTGTCCCGATTGCCCCTCTTCCAGGCCAGCTCTCTGCTGTGGCCAGGGAGTGCAGTGGAGGATGGCCCAAGTGCTTGGGCCCTTCACCCCATGGGAGACCAGGAGAAACACCTGGCTCCTGCCTTTGGATCAGCGCGGTGCACCAGCCTCGGCAGCCATTGGAGGGTGAACCAACGGTAAAAGGAAGACCTTTCTCTCTGTCTCACTCTCTCACTGTCCACTCTGCCTGTCAAAAAAAAAAAAAAAAAAAGTTTAGAGCAAATGAAAACATGAGCATGTATGCCAACAATAGAAATAAAAATGTAACAGGAACACAAACAATTGATGACTGACATTTTGGAGATTTTTCCTTCTATAAAGATATTAAAGTCTACAATAAAGTCATTTTAAAAGGTCCACTCTGACCCGTGTGGAGTGAGACAGTGGAAGGAGGTGGCTCAGTGATAGGGAATGCGGTGGTTTGAGTCCCTCAAACTCAGGTGCCAGAAACTTAACTCCCAAATCCATAAATTGATGATATTTGGAAATAGGGACTTTGGGGGATAATTAGGATTAGATGAGATCATGAAGGTGAGGCCCTGTGATGGGATTCATGGCTTTATAATATCAAGAACAGAAACCTATTATATACTAATTACATACTATAATTATAATTATACAGTATAGTTATTATATGCTAGTTACTATCATATGCTAATAAGCATATTCAAATATACTCATAAACACATCCGTCATGCGGGTGCCTTGCCCTGGAAGGGCATTTGGTATTGGTACCTCAGGGAAAAGGGGGACGGAATGAGAATTTGAGAGGCTTGCCTTGTACCTCACCTCTAGCACCCTGTCTGCTCCTGTTGCAAGGTGCAGGTGCTGTGACTCTGTATTTGTGGAACTAGTGCTATTGTACCCCCTCTTGCGTTTACCTTGCTGTCTGTGATAAAGCCAGGTTCACTGCTACCAAGACGAGTTTGTGCTGGACGGTCCATGGTCTCTGCTGTCCTTCATTGTCAGAAGAAATAAGTGGAGCTGCCCTTCCATAGAGGGGAAAAAAGGAAAACAAAAAAAGAAAATGAAAAACTGATGAGATGTGTGAGACCCGAGTATTCACCTTCTGTGCCTCTTCCTCCACTGATGTCTTTCTGCACAGCGTCTCCTCACCGTCTGTTAGTCCAGCCACTCGCCAGCCTGGGTGTTCATTTGGGAGAAGGACCATGGCTTTTCATCCTTTAAGCTTAATATTTATGCAGTGCTGGGCACAGAGTGGTGAATCAAGTTAACATTCCTGCCAGAATGTGCAGGAACTATCAACTAGTGCAGAGTTAATGAGGTTACTTCCAAAATTCCTGGAAAAATGGAATTAAAAGATAAGTTTATTTTGGTGCAAAAATAGCTTGAAATCCATGCATATAGGATATTCAGAACTTAATGTAAAATGCAGATTATGAAAAACCTATGCTCGAGATTCAAATTTTTTGCACCAAAATAAACTTATCTTTTAAATCTATTTTCCAGGAATTTTTGCAAGTACCCTTTTGTATACATGGTAGAATGAAAGTCTCAGAAGGAAGATTCAGTGATTCAGGTTTGAATGCCTGCCCTGCTATTGACTAGTGATGTAATCCTTGCTAAATATTTAACATCTTTGCCTTAATGTTTTCCTGTGAGATTCAGGGTGGAGGAAGACAGACATTGAGGTTAGTTATGAGTAATAATTAAAGACCTTAGCAATGCATAGTCAATTTAAGTGGGTGTATGCACAGAGCTGGCACCCACTCTCAAAGAGGTCAGGCAAATTCCAGTAATCAGTAAATAGCCTGGTGAGACTGTCAGCACACCATAAAAATGCTGGCAAAGGGACCTTCATGTGTCAGGAGGAGGATGGGATTTCCCTTACGTTAGGCATCTTTTCCCACTCCTATGGCTTATAATAAAAATGCTGGGAACCCTCTGTCTCCTTTGCTGTCGATGCCGGAAATGCAGGGTTGGACCCCTTGGATTCTGCCTTCTCTCTCTGCATCATTTCCTCTTGACCCTACTCACAGCTGTTAGCAGAGATCAGAGATGAGTGTGGGGTTCTTGTATTCAAGCAACAAAGAATTCAGGCGGGAGACAGAGAGCAGTGATAAGCAAAGTAGCAAGGTTTATTGGGGTGGGGCATCCGTCAGCACGGGTGGGACAGAACCTGAGAGAGAGGGTGCCCCATCACTCAGACTGGGGGAAAGCAAGGGTACATGGCTCAATGGAGAGAGGCCAGGCGGGCGGCTCAGCAGAGAGCTGAGCAGAGAGCTGAGCGCTGAGCCTGCTTTGTTCAGACTGGGGCTTATGTGGGTAAGGGGTCCAGTTCTTTCCATTGTTTCTCCTTCCCTCCTCATCTTCCTCCTCCAGGGCAAAGGGTTTTCTGAGTGTAAATTAGGAGAATTCCTCTCCAGGTTTTATACTCAGTGCTATCAGACTGGGGAGCCCACCTGGCACAGGGCAGAGGAGCCTCCCCTAGGGTGCCTGCCTTGGAGGAAGGATGTAATGGTTTGATTGCTCAGTGTTGTCAGGCCAGGGAACCTATTTTGTGCTGAGGAGAGAGGCCTCTCCTGGGGAGCTTTCCTTAGGGGGAAGGGCAGAGACCCCTTAGAGAGTCGTCAGGGTCTGGGCAGGACTTTGCAGTGTAAATACTGGGCTGCTGCGTTCCTCTCCTCAGGCCCCTCACACACACACATAGGCTGATTTCTAATTTCCTACTTAACACAGCCATGGTCCCACCAACCAACATTTCTCTGAGTTCCCACACGCATTTCTCCAGCCCCCTGGGCAGCTCCACTGATGGGTTTCCCAGGCTGCCTACATTCAGTGACCACCAATGGAATGTAGTTTTTGTCCAAAACCTCTTTCTGCCTTTCCTGGGAGAGAACATTACATAGAGGCTAATTTAAAAAGTGGAACATAGGATTAAAAGACAGATTCATTTTAGTGTCAAAAAATTGAAATCGGTACATACAATGGTCTTCAAAAGATTCATGGAAAATGTGTATTATGAAAACAACAATGCATGGATCTCAGAATTGCACCAAGAGAAGCTTGTGTTTATTCCATTTTTCCACGAACATTTTGAAGTCCGCCTGTATCACCATCCACCTAATCAGCCACGCCCAAAACTCAGGGGTCACCTACTCTTCTCTCGGTCTTAGATTTCATGCCTACTAATTTCCAATGGAGTTGGTTTCTCTTTAACAACCTCTGCATCCACTCCCCCCTGCATGCCCACTGCCCCGCCCTCATTCTAATCCCGTTCCTGCTACCCTGGACCACTGCTCTACCCCCTGTTCTGATCTTGCACTTTCTCACGGGCCTGCCCCCATCTCTCTCCCAGTCTCCACTTCCGGATGATTCTTCTGAGATCTGGTCCGATCTTCCTTGCTTCAGGCTGATCATCTGACTCTGTTGCTATAGCATAACGCCAAGGAATGATAACTCCATTATTAACTCAGGCTCGCTAGAGGAGTGTCAGGGTTTCTTCCCTTCAGAGTTCTGAACCAGACAGTTGTATCTGAGCCTTTGTGGTCCCCCTTTGCTGCTGGTAAAGAGGTGGGATCTAGCACATATGCTCCTTTATCTTCAAGAAACCGAGTTTAAAATATCTGTGGCACAAGAGTGTCTGAGAATGAAAGAGAGCTCTTCATTCATTCAGCAATGGCCTGTGGTACCGTGATGAACACTGCTGGTGGCGACATGGGCTTTTTGTTCCAGTTTCCCATCTGGCCCCAGCCAAGCTGCCTGCTGGGTAGAGGAGAGGTACTTTGCGGTTCAGACAAGCGTCAGAGCAGGTGACAGGCAGTTTGGGGATGGAGGCAGCTGAAGCCCCTAGGACCACCCAGCAGAGGGAGGCTCAGCCTTTCTTCCGGGCAACGAGAGAGGAGCTGTGAGTGGCAGCTCCCCAGACACTGCCTGGAGGAGGAAGTTCCTATGGTGTGGACCTTGTGAGAAACGAGAGAAAACCAGGGCTCAGAAACATCCTTAAAGACGAAGTACACTTCACACTGCAGAATAAGAACGACCTAAATACGATTAGAACGTGGCGTCTCACAGATTCAGATTCATTTCATTTTTTAGTGATTCAATATTGCATTGATTTGTGCTACCTTCAGTTTAAAACTTATTCCTTGTTGTGTAGCTTTTTTTTTAAGATTTATTTATTTATTTGAAAGTGCTACACAGAGAGAAGAGAGGGGGAGAGAGAGAGAGAGGTCTTCTATCCATTGGTTCACTCCCCAGCTGGCCACAATGGCCAGAGCTGTGCCAATCCGAAGCCAGGAACCAGGAGCTTCTTCCAGGTCTCCCACATGGGTGCAGGGGCCCAAAGACTTGGGCCATCTTCTGCTGCTTTCCCAGGCCATAGCAGAGAGCTGGATCAGAAGTGGAGCAGCCGGTCTCGAACTGGCACCCATATGGGATTCCGGCACTGCAGGCCAGGGTGTTAACCCACTGTGCCACAGTGCTGGCCCCCGCTTTTTTTTTTTTTAAGTTGTTCATGTTTTTGTATTTGAAAGGCAGAGAGAGAGAAAGAGATGGGGAGGGGGTTGTATCTCTCATCATGGTTCACTGTCCAAATGCCTACAACAGCCAGGGCTGAGCTAGGCCAAAGCCAGAAGACTGGAACTCCGTCTGGGCATCCCACGTGGGAGGCAGGGACCCAAGTACATGAGTGTTCACCTGTTGCCTACCAGGACACACAGTGGTAGGAAGCTGAAATCAGAAATGGAGTCAGGGCTTGAACCCAGAACTCTAATACAGATGTGGGCTTCCCAAGTGGCATCTTAACAGGCTAACGAGCCACCCAGCCTTTCTTCTTTGTTCCAGTTATTAGAGATATGAATGAATTGTCTGTTTAATAAACTATACCACTGGTCTATTATTTTTATTCCTATCTGTAGACTATATTAAATATATATTTGGAATGTATTGATATATATTCTTGTATACTGATATAATTCTAACATATATAGATACAATGTATTAAATATATATATGCAAAATGTATTAAAATATACATTTAAAGGATGATGGTATTTATCATATAAAATATAGAGTACAGAATGTCTTATTCTTAGACTGGAGGGGCATTATCTGCTATTTCAGTTCAGTTTCTATTGCTGTGTGATTTTAATCTCATTGTGCCTCAGTTTTCCTCGACTGTAGAATGGGAGAACTGAAGAGTATGTGTCTCGTGGCATTGTTGAGGGGACTGAGTGAGTTGTTAACTGCAGAGGATTCAGAAGAGTGTGTGACTTAGAGTAAGCACCTTGTAAGTACAAGGGGACCTTCAAAAATACATGGAACATGAGTTTTATGAAGAAAACACATTTTTTGGCACCAAGATAAACATCTTTTCATTCCATTTTCCATGAACGTTTTAAAGCCCCGTTGTGTTAGCTATCATCCAGGTTTATCTGTGCCCATCCTGGTTTCTTCAGAAGGAATATTAAAAGGACATGTAAAAATATGAGATTCCAAATATAATTACTCAAATTGTGTTGACTTCAGATGGTTTTCTTTGGGACCTCTGGCAGCAAAACACGAAGGAAAAAACCCAGACTATTATGAACCGACTTCAATGGGTGTAAAGTAAGAGACTGCCAAATAGTCTCTTTCCCATTCATATTTTTGGCCCAAATTATTTGCCTAATTACTTCAGCTCTAACTTTGCCCACGTTGACGACCACAACAGCAGGAAACACAACTAAACTACAGAGGTCGAAAGAATCCAATCCTTCGGAGCCAAACCACAATCACCCGTAGAGTGCTTTATAGATTATAATCACCTTTATGCACTTTCCGCCCTGGAGCTGTTGGCACACTCTACTGCGTGAGATGCAGAGTGATTTGGGGTGGGGGAAGCCACCTTGATTTTTTTTTAAGATTTATTTTATTTATTTGAAAGACAGAGTTACATAGAGAGGTAGAGCCAGCGAGAAAGAGAGGTCTTCCATCCACTGGTTTACTCCCCAAATGCAACGGCCCAAGCTGCGCCTGTCTGAAGCCAGGAGCCAGGAGCTTCTGCCAGGTCTCCCACACAGGTGCAGGGGCCCAAACACTTGGGCCATCCTCTACTGCTTTCCCAGAGAGCTGGATTGGAAAACGAGCAGCCGGTCTTGAACCGGCGCCCATATAGGATGCTGGCACTGCAGGCCGGGGCTTTAACCACTACGCCACAGCACCAACTTTGATTTTTAAAGTCAGTTTTGGGAGAAACTCACAAGCTGGGCCACCATTAGCTCAACAGTTGCATGATGCTTTAATTCTACTACTGAAGACAGTTAAAGCTGCTCATTCATTCAAGTGGCAGGTCGCCATAGGCTTGTACTGCAGTAAAAGAGATTTAAATGTTTGCCCAAACATGGACAGCGGATGTTCTGCTTCACAAATGTGGATGCAAGTTTATCCTAAGACTTCAGTTGTGGAGAAGTAACAATCATTTGCCTCTATTCACACAAAAGAAAGGAAAGTGCGTATGAATGAAATGTTCGGGTATTCAGAATGCTCACATCAGGCACTGCTTTCCATCATCCTGTCGTGATGTGTTGTTCTGAAAGTGCTGAGGAACAAAGTACCAGAGGGCATACTGAGACAGACTGAGGATTCCTTTGTCTTCCTGCCTCTTGTCTTTTTCTTTCACCTTATCTTAGGTAGGATAATTAATGAGATGGTGAAAAAAGCAGGGTAGTAGGAAGAGGAAAGACAGTAAGTAAAAAAGGCAAGATGCGTCCACCATTGAATAACTGAGAAATGACAGGGCACCTACACATTTATTTATTTGTTAAAGATTTATTTATTGGGGCTGGTGCTGTGGCGTAGTGGGTAAAGCCACCGCCTGCAGTGCCAGCATCCCATGTGGGCGCCGGTTCAAGTCCTGGCTGCTCGACTTCCAATGCAGCTCTTGGCTATGGCCTGGGAAAGCAATAGAAGATGGCTCAAGTCCCTGGGCCCCTGCACCTGTGTGGGAGACTTGGCAGAAGCTCCTGGCTCCTGGCTTCAGATCAGCTCAGCTCTGGCTGTTACAGAGTGAAGCAGTAGATGGAAGACCTCTCTCTCTCTTTCTGCTTCTCTCTCTGTGTAACTCTGACTTTCAAGTAAATAAATACGTATTTAAAAAAAAAAGAAAAATATTTATTTAAAAAAAGATGTATTTATTTGACAGGCAGAGTGACAGAGAGGGAGAAAAAGAGATAGAGGAAGGGAGATCATCCATCTGCTGGTTTACTCCCCAAATGGCTACTGGCCAGGGCTGGGCCAGGCTGAAACAGGAGCTTGGAACTCTAGCTGAGTCTCCTACATGGGTGGCAGGGGCCTAAGTACGCGGGCTGCCTTCTGCTGCTTTCCCAGGCACATGAACACGCAGTTGCATCAGCTGGGGCAGCTGGGACTCAAATCAGCACTCTGATCCGGGATGCTGCTGTTGCAAGCAGAGGCTTAACCCACTGGGCCACAACGCTGGTCCCACTCACACACTTTTAACTGTGTTCTTGCCCTCGTTAACTCTAAGATACAGAGGGTCTGAGTAGGTAACTCGGGGGAGCGCTGTCTCAGCAGACTTTGGACTTGACAGAAAAACTATATCCAATACACCCTTTATTTAATTAAAAAAAGTTTCTACCAACAGATGTTAGATTTTCAACTTTTATTTCTCTCTTTCTTTTATTTGTTTGAAAGGCTGAGACTGAGAGACAGAGAGATCTCCAGTTTTTCTAGTTCACTTTCCAAATGTCCACAACAGTAGAAGCTGAGCCAATCTGACGCCAGAGTTGGGAACGCCATCCAGGTCTCCCATGTGGGTGGCAGGGACGTGACCGCTTGAGCCATCACCACTGCCTCCCAGTGTGTGCGCTGGCAGGAAAGTTGCAAGTGGAGCTGGGACTCCAGCATGGGCTCTTGGTATCCCAAGTGGTGACTTAACTGTGCCACCAAATGCCCACCCCCATCTGATGCTCAGTTATGGAAAATTTAGCTTTCAGAAGACACTTTAAGGCTTCTTCCAAAATGAGAATATCTGTGATCTATACATGAATATTATTGTTTTAAAAATACTTGTCTTTTTGTGTGTGCTGGTTTGTTTATCAGAAATTAACTCTTGGGACCAGCCCTGTGGCATAGCAGGTAAAGCCGCCGTCTGCAGTGCCAGAATCCCATATGGGCGCTGCTCCACTTCCGATCCAGCTCTCTGCTGTGGCCTGCGGAAGCAGTAGAAGATGGCCCAAGTGCTTGGGCCCCTGCACCCACATGGGAGACCTGGAAGAAGCTCCTGGCTCCTGGCTTTGGATTGGTGCAACTCTGGCCATTGCGGCCAACTGGGGAGTGAACCGGAGTGTAGAAAACCTCTCTCTGCCTCTCCTTCTCTCTCTGTGTAACTCTGACTTTCAAATAAATCTTTAAGAAAAAAAAGAAAGTAATTAGCTCTAGCATCATATATACATAATGGTTATATAATTATTCCTCATTTATTCTTCGGCCACAATGGTAAATACATGATATAGTAACATCTTTAGTTTTTTTGTTTCTTAGCCTCAATCGTATGGTATTTTCACAAGAATATTTTTTCTGCTATAGCTAGTAAGACATGGTCATAGTTTACAGCTAATGAGATAGATTCTCTGTGAAATATGTTTCATATATTTGGATTTTACTGTCTTTTGGGGCTTTTACATGAGACATCACTTCAAATAAAACGCTGAAGGAAATGAAAATACGGTGATTTATGGTCTACTTTAAGGTAACAGATGTGCCGTTATATTAATATACAGCAAACCATCTAAAATTAATTGCTCTGCAGTTTCACAGTCACACTCTTTATTAGACACAGGCTGCGGGATAGGTTGGGCATAGCTTATGTAAGGGAAGTGCAATGAATGAGGCCCAATAGAGCTTCCGTATCAGGCCGGGAGCTCATTCACAGTGACCAGAGACATGGCCACAGGGATTCATAAACTGTATACAATTTACAAATTTTATGTAATTTCATTTAAAAATATTTATTTGAGTGGCAGAGAAAAAAGAGAGTTTCTGGCAGGCGCCGTGGTTCAATAGGCTAATCCTCTGCCTAGTGGCACTGGCACATGGGGTTCTAGTCCCCGTCGGGGCGCCGGATTCTGTCCCGGTTGCCCCTCTTCCAGGCCAGCTCTCTGCTGTGGCCCGGGAGTGCAGTGGAGGATGATCCAAGTGCTTGGGCCCTGCACCCCATGGGAGACCAGGAGAAGCACCTGGCTCCTGGTTTTGGATCAGCAAGGTGCACTGGCTGCACATGCCGGCCACACACGCCGGTCGCAGCAGCCATTGGAGGGTGAACCAACGGCAAAGGAAGACCTTTCTCTCTGTCTCTCTCTCTCTCTCTCTCACTGTCCACTCTGCCTGTCAAAAAAAAAAAAAAAAAAGAGAGAGAGAGAGAGAGAGAGAGTTTCTATGCATGGATACCATGGATTCCCTTCCCAAGTGCCCACAACAGCTAGGGCTGAGTCAGGCCAGAGCCAGGAGCCAGGAATTCAATGGAAGTCTACTTTGTGGGTGGCAGGAGCTCAACTGAGTCAGTAGTCACCACTAGTGTCAGCGTCCACACCAGCAGGAGGATGGAGTCAGGAGCCAGAGCCAGAGGTCAAACTCAGGTACTGCAGTGTAGACATCTTAACCCCTAGGCTAAATGCCTACACCCATTCAGTTTTTTCCTAAGATCCCAGTTTTTCATCTCTAAAATAACTATATATATATATATATATATATATAGTCGACTAATAAGGATATTTTTGGTGGTCTGCCCAAGTTGTTTGAAAACCTGAGATTCTAAATAAATAAATAATGAAGGACAAGAACTGTGTCCGAGCCTTGTCCTTGGAGGTGAGTGTTTTCCACAGCCCGAGTGCACCCTAGAGCAGATGGGGAGTACCCTAACAGGTACCGTCATGGTTTAATGACTTAGCAATAGTTAGGTCAGGAATCGGCCCCCAGCAAAGGCTTCTTCTTCCTCTCCTTCCTCTTGCTCCTTTTCTCTGGTCTTGGGGAAGGAGAAGAAGGAATCAGGCTGCTGTGGAGCTTAATCTGAAAGACGTGCGCTGTTATTTGGACCGTCCTTCGCTGCTTCTGTGGCATTCAACCTATCTGGGAGAACGCGGAGTACAATAAAGGCTCACGTAGCCGTAGATGCGCTCAATAATGGAACTGGCATTTAACTAAAGGAAAGTGACTAAGGAGTCAAAACAAATCTAGGAAGGCTAACATAACTTATCCAGCCTGAAATCCTCCCAGGATCTTTCTCAAAGATGCATACACAATAGGTTGATTCATACAGTTCAGTTTTTTAAAAGTCAATTACTTGATAGAAGAAGAGATTTTTATTGTTCTGTAGACAAACAGCAGGTAATTGACTAAAAATGTTTTCAAATATTTATTATTTATTTATCTGAAAAGCAGAGTTACAGACATGGACAGAGAGAGAGCGAAAGAGGGAGAGAGAGGGAGGGAGGGAGGGAGGGAGAGATCTTCCATCAGCCTGGTTCACTCCCCCAAATAGCCACAACAGCCTGTGCTGATCCAGGCTGAAGTCAGGAGCCAGGAGCTTCATCTGGGTCTCCCGCATGGGCAGCAGTGGCTCAGGCACTTGGGCCATCTTCTACTGCTTTTCCCAGGCCATTATTAGGGACTGGATAGGAAGTGGAGCAGCTGGGACATGAACCAGTACCCATATGGGATGCCAGCAACTCAGGCAGCAGCCTAACCCACAATGCCACGGCACCGGCCCAAAAATTTATTTTTCAGTTGGTTGGATGCATGTGTTTTCAGTCTCCAGATATAAAAAGTAATTTCAGTGCTATTGTCTTTAAATGTTGAATTTGTTCAGCTTTTATGCATTTTTAGTGCATGTATTCTCAGAAGTAATTACAAAAGGCAATTGCAATAAATAATGAATAGTATAATGGAGGCTAAAATAAAATGTTCCTTTGATAATTTAAATATAGACATTGCCTCTTACTGTGTATCTAATTGTCTCATAATTTTAAAAGCAAAGCATTAAACGATGTGAGTCCATGCATGAGTACTTCTTCTGGGAATCTCTTGTCATATCTACAAGAATCATAATTGGAATTGTATGGAAACCTTTTATTTACTGATAAGAATAATTGAACATGAAGCACTTCAGTGAAGACTACACCATTTGGGAGAAATTACCCCATGCCACAGGTTATTTAAAATTTATGGCAGATATATTCACAGTAGAAGAGTACCTTATGATCTCCAACAGCTGTTTGGCATTTTATAATGAAGTATTTTCATGGCTGAAGATACAGTATTCTGTCACACATGGCTGTGTGTGTGCAGAATGTGGGTGTTTAATAAATACTGTTTGATGATAAGACTTAATTTAGGCATGACATTTTGTGAATGCTTATGATTCACATACCTCCATGGTGCCCACAGATGCACTTTGAGTTTTGATTTTGCAAAGGTTCAGGGACCAGCTTGGCACCATAAAAAGCAATACTTTGGGTCAAGAGGCAAGTTGAGACACTCACGTCTCCTATCAGAGTTCCTGATAAATGTCTCCTACCAGAGCGCCTGGCTCTGGCTCCCTATCCAGCTTCATGCTAATGCAGACCCTAGGAGGCAGTGTGTGATGGCTCAAGTAGTTGGGTTCATGCCACCCACATGGGAGACCTGAATTAAGTTCCCAGCTCTTGGCTTCAGCCTGTTGGCCATTGTGGGCATTTGGAAAGTGAATCAGCAGATGGGATCTCTGTCTCTCTTTTTCTCTCTCTCAGCCTCTCAAATATATACATATTTTGAAAAACAATGCCTGCACTTCTTGTTTATCTTGGACAACTTGTTTGGTGAGAAATTGCTGGGAACTCCTGTTGAAATCTGAGGTTTGGGTTAATTCCACAGCCACAGGTGGCTCTCAGCCGTAACTCAATCATTTTCCAAATAGGGAACCAAAGTGCCAGCTGGGGAATGAGAATGTAAATGGGTCGTCACAAACCCATCATAGCTGTTAAAGGGATAATTCAAAATATACATTGTGTTGTTGATGGATGACTTCAATACAGGAAGGAAAATCCATGTCATTGCACTGTTTGTACTGGTGTTTTGTTACTACAACAGAGTACCCAAGACAAGCTACTTAGGAAGGAAAAAGAAGTCTATTTAGCTCACAGAGTTGGATGTGCAAAGTCCAAATGGCATGGAATAGACTTTGGCTCTGGCAAGGAGTTTGTGGCAGATGGTGGAACACACGGCAAGTTAGGAAGCAGTGAACATGTGCAGGCCCAACTCAGGCTTTATAACAACCTCATGAGAACTCAAGAGGTCCCATATAAGAACCCCCTGCAGAGGCCACACCTCCAATAACCTAAGGACAGCCCACTAGGCCCCAGCTGCTAATCACTCCAACACCTCCCAAGAGCTCCACCTTGGGGACCAAGCATTTAACATAGGGCCCCTTCCGGAGATACCCAAACTAATATCCAAACTATGACACAATTCTTATTTGAAAATTTTTATGTATTCACTTGAGAGGCAGAAAAAGAAAGATGGGGCGGGGGGAGAGAAAATACTGCCATCCACTGGTTCATTCCCCAACTGTCCACATTGGCCAGGGCCAGATCCCGAGCAGAGACAGAAGCTGGGAATACAATCCAGGTCTCCCACATGGGTGACAGGAATCCACTTACTTGAGCCATCACCACTGCTTCCCAGCATCTCACTAGCAGGAAGCTAGAATCAGGAGACCCAGGCAGAAAGCCAACCCAGGTACTCCAGTCTGGGACACGGGCAACTTAAGCTACTAGGCTAAATACCCACTTCCATGACACAATTCTCAAATTGGAAATGAGCCTGGCTTAAAAATGTAGTCTTTATTTCATTTTTGAACACTTACAGTTGATCTTGTCCATATTAGCTTCCACAAGTTCTGGGTTATGAAGGTGGTTCTGCAGGCTTCCGTGTACACATGCACAGAGCGTGACCGTGACACTGTGGTTCTCCGTGATGGATGACAAATTCTGGGGAAGAACCCGGGAACCAAGTAGCACTCTCAGAATACTGAGCAGGACTTCCTGCAAGCTTGATGTGTTTCTAAAGCCCAGATTTCTAAACAGTGAAATCCTGCAATAATCTTTAAAATCCCAAGTCCTGCATAGTTTTCGGCTTGTGAGTTGTTCACTGGGTTCCTATGTATAGCACCAGCCACATTAGGCAGTCTTCTTTATCTTACTTTCAGACTTTCGCGTGACTTTGCTCATTCCATCTCCCTTTGGCCATTCTGTTTATCCGTGGAACATCTGCTCTCTGGGAAACTCCTCCACGGCCCACAGGTTGGAAAGGCGCTTCCTCCCCTGTTTCCACAGCACTTTCTCCGTCCTGTGTCGCATTACCTTCCTGCACAGCTGATGCCAATGCACCGGAAGCTCCTGGAGGGCACCAGGCCGTATCTCACTCACCTTGGAATCATGAGATGTGTTTTTTAATGCAGTGTCCTTCACAGAGGGGCTCCCAGGAGGCCACACCATGAGTCCAAGCGGATTTTTCCCTGAGCCAGCCAAGAGGCACGTAGGCCTTTGATGTTGTCAGGAATTGCGTAGGCTGTTGTGCAATAAAGACAGGGAAAGAACCCCTTTTGTTTTAATTCTGTTTCATTTTAATCTTCGTGCAAAACAAAATCCTTACAGCAGATCCTCTAAGACTGCATTTCAGCATTCTGCTCTCTCAGCATCTTCCACTGTGGGGCCAGCTCTGCTTCAGGGTTCCCAGCCCAGTTCTCATCAATTATCCTGGGATTCTAGAGGCAAAACAAATCATTGCTTGGGAGAGTGTCCAGGAAAAATGTACTTCATCTGTAGTGGGGACTTAGGAGTGCATTTTTTCATATTCATGTTTGTATTGGACACCAAATGCTATAAGCCTCAGAAATGCTTGCTATGCATCGATACTTTGTTCAGGTGCAAAATCCAAACTCATCTTCCTCAAAGTGCATATGCAAATAGTGTTTTGGAAAACACACTGAGGGGGACAGCAGTGCAGAATGGACTGACCTCATGCCAAAGACTTTCTGGCCATCACTGTTCTTGTTGCACATTTGCTGGACACCCTAGAGAGAACTTTCACGCTTTTAGTGATGAACACTTAAAAAGTAAAATTTTAAAAAAAGTATAGCATAATGGTTAAGAGCAACCACTGTAGATTCAATGACCTAGCCTCAAAGTCTTCTTTAGCTAATTATAGGATGACCGGCTCAATGCAGTTTTAGCACAGAAAGTTGTACATTCTGGAAAAACCCCTTTGGTCCCAGAAAAATCAAGGTGACTGGGCACCCTAGAAAAATATAATAACTTACTCAAGTTACTTTTTAAAATATTTGTTTATTTATTTAAAAGGCAGAGGATAGAGGGAGAGAGAGAAATTTCTTCCATCTGCAGATTCACTCTGCAAATGCCTGCAACAGCCAGGGCTGGGCCACACTGAAGCCAGGAGCCAGGAGCTCTGTCTGGGTCTCCTATGATGACAGGGACTCAGTTCTTGAGCCATCATCTGCTGCTTCTCAGGCACAATCCCAGACCTGAAGTGGAATAGTTTGGACTCAAACCAGCATTCTGATATGGAATGTGGGTGTTGTAAGTAGTGGCTTAAATTCACTGCACCACAACACACATCCCTCCATGAAGTACTATATTAACAGAGTGCTTACTACATTAGAAAGTTAAATAAATCAGCCATGTCATCCTTATTATTAGCGAGAATATTTTTTAGCAGTGAGATACATGGAATTAAGTGAAAGAAAGCTAGCAGAACCATGTTAGCATCATAGTGAGCACACTCAGGACTCCAGTGCAGACATCCCACAGCCCAGGCTCCCCTCTTCCTACCCCTGAGCGGAAGGTAGGCTAGGAATGGGTATGGAGAGTGAGTGTACAGGGGATGCTTATCCATCTAAACACAAGCCCAAACCAGAGCAAAGAGCCGGGATGCAGCTAACATTCAAGGGGCCGTCTCCACCTCAGTCAATCCCCGTCCTCTGGCCCATGCAAGGGTAGCACAGGGGGTCTAAAACTGCAGCTTTGGAACAGCTGTCTAAAAGACACAGTTGTGATGAGGTCTCTGTGTTCCCAAAGAAAAATGCCTAGTAGGATAGTCATTCATGGGGGAATCTTTCCCCAACATTTGGGAAATAATACAATGTATTGAACTCTTATGAAGTACTGAGTCCTCTTCCAGAGGATACAGCGAAAATAGGATTATTCTTGCTCCAGTAGCTACCCGTGGAGTGTGCCTAAAATGCCAAATAGGTAACTTTCAATGAGATTTGTCACTGGTTGGCTGATGTACGTAGCTTTTCCCATAAGTATGTCAACTGTGGCACCCTCAGAGAGACCAAGTATACCAGCCATAGGCCCAGCCCAGGGCTTCCGTACAGCTGTGATTTATACCCTGGCCATGGCAAGGATGAGAAGAATAAGCAATCAAAACATAGGAGGGAGAAAGACCTATACAGGAATGGGCCATGGGGAAACTAAAAAGTTGCACATTGCCTCTCCTCATCCTTTAGGTCTCACTCAGATGTCCCCCGCCCACTGATGATCTTTAATTATTTTTATTCTCTAGTTTTCATGAGAGCAGTTACAATAATTGTCAATTAATTTTATTTGCCTATTGTATTGGTTAGAGTAAAGGCTATACTGCTATTACAAAGAGTTCACTCAAGTCGGAAGTTTCTTAGTTGTCGTTCCAGAGCTATGAGTGGGCTCCAGATAGTTCATGGAAAATGCATGTTATGTGGGCAGGCACTTGATTTAGCAGTTAAGATGCCTGCATCTTTGGTACTTGGCTCTGGCTCCAGACTCCAGCCTCCTGCCAATGCAGATTCTGGGAGGCAGCAATAATGGCTCCAGTGCTTGGGTTCCTGCCATCCATGGGGGAGACCTGAACTGAGCTCCAGGCTCCCAGCTTCTGCCATTGTGGGTCTCTGGGGAGTGAACCAGAAGATGGGAACTCTTTATCTCTGTCTCTGTCTCTGAAATAAATGAGAGACAGACGGGTGCACGTGCACGCGCACACACACACACAGAGAATTATGAAAAAACTATGCTATGACTTCAAAATTCTTTTTCACCATAATAAATTATCTTTTAATTCTATTTTCCATGAACTTTTTTTTCTGTTTAGATTTATATCTTTATTTGGAAGGCAGAGTGATTGCAGTGAGGAACAGAGAGAACTTCATCCACTGGTTCACTCCCCAAATGGCCATAACAGCCATGACTGGGCCAGGCCGAAGCCAGGAGCAAGGAACTCCATCCTGGTCTCCCATACGGGTGGCAGGAACCCAGGTCCTTGGTCCATTGTCTGGCGCCTTGGCAGGAATCTTTGATTGGAAGCAGAGCAGCTGGGACTGGAACCAGCACTCCAATATTGATTTGGAGTTGCAAGCAATGGCTTAAACCACTGCGCCATAACACTGGCCTTTCTGTGAACAGAGTACCTGTGCATAGATCACCTGCCTCACCAGCTTCTGGGTACATAAAATAAGGGGCTGGCACTGTGGCATAGTGGGTAAAGCTGCCACCTGCAGTGCCAGCATCCCATATGGGTGACGGTTCAAGACCCAGCTGCTCCACTTCCAATCCAGCTCTCTGCTGTGGCCTGGGAAAGCAGTAGAAGATGGCTCAAGTCCTTGGGCCCCTGCACCTGCATGAGAGACCCAGAAGAAGCTCCTAGATCCTGGCTCCAGACTGGTGCAGCTCCAGCCATTGAAGCCATTTGGGGAGTAAACCAGTGGATGGAAGACCTCTTTCTCTGCCTCTGCCTTTCTGTAACTCTTCCTTTCAGATAAATAAATCTTTAAAAAGAAAAAAAAGAGAGGTCCCACAGCAGCAGCACAGCTTACGAAAGTGAATGGAAAGAAATTGGAATTTCAGGCATTAAGGAAACAATAAAGCAAATTACTATAAAAAATAAAATAATGTGTTGAATGATACACATCAGCTGTGGACAGAAGTAATACAAAGATAAACAGAAGGTATACCTGGACTCTGGTCTGTTTGTTTACACTTAAGAACAAAAGATTAATTCTCATTTTCTTTAAGAAGCATTTATTTTGAAAGCAACTTTGTGTTGTGGAACAGATTAAATTCCACATAATTGTTAACCAAATTAAGAAAAAATGAAATTGGCCAGTGCCACGGCTCACTAGGCCAATCCTCCACCTGCAGTGCCGGCACCCCGGGTTCTAGTCCCAGTTGGGGCACCGGATTCTGTCCCGATTGCTCCTCTTCCAGTCCAGCTCTCTTCTGTGGCCTGGGAGTGCAGTGGATTATGGCCCAGGTCCTTGGGCCCTGCACCCACATGGGAGACCAGGAAGAAGTACGACCTGGCTCCTGGTTTTGGATCAGGGTGTGCACCTGCCTCAGCACTCTGGCCGAAGCAGCCATTTGGGGGGTGAACCAACGGAAGGAAGACCTTTCTCTCTGTCTCTCTCTCTCACTGTCTAACTCTGCCTGTCTAAAAAAAAATCATCAAATTGACAGTTCTGTTTGTGGCCCAATTGTTCATTCAGTCCTTAACTGGAATAAGCCACAATCTTAGGAGTCAGGATCAGAGGACTTCAAACACCGGTTGCAGGAGATAATGCCTTGTGGATTATTTTTAGGAGTTTTTAGAAACCGTGAGAATTTAATGCTCACATCAAATTATTGACATAGTAATTGGTTGCTAGTTTGTTTCCAAAACATATTTGGTTTTGGCTTCTGCTGATGTTCTTTTTTAAAAATATTTATTTATTTATTTGAAAGGCAGAATTACAGAGAGGTAGAGGCAGAGAGATGGAGAGAGGTCTTCCATCTGCTAATTCACTCCCCAGTTGGCCGGAGCTGGGCTGATCCAAAGCCAGGAGCCGGGAGCTTCTTCTGGGTCTACACGTGGGTGCAGGGGCCCAAGCACTTGGGCCATCTTCTACTGCATTCCTAGGCCATCGCAGAGAGCTGGATAGGAACCGGAGCAGCTGGGTCCATATGGAATGCTGGCACTGCAGGTGGCGGCTTTACCTGCTATGCCACAGCACCATCCAGCCCCCGCTAATGTTTTATGAAATCTTACAGAACAAAGAAATGCAGTACCCTTTCCATGGTTGTACTTATTCATGGTTTTGCCTAGGCTGATTTAACTGTTTACATGCTAGCTTTTTTTTATTACGCCTGCTTTGCCCTCAAACCTGACAGACTCAATCGTACTCAGAAAGGATGTCTGTGACATAATGTGCAGAGTGTAGGTGGAATACACAGCAATTCAGATAACTAAATTGGTTGGCTGAATATCACAGCCATCACCCCTCTTTCTTTGGTAATGCATTCCCTGTTCGTTAGCCTGCAGAAATCCTCCACGTCTTTCAACATTGAACTTAAGTCTCTTGACGTCTGTGAAACTCCCCTAACCAGATGCTTCGCAGTGAAACGACTTTCTTTGAGCTTGTCTTGTCCAGTCTGTTTGAGAGTTAAGCTGACCACGGAGCCCAGTGCTCCAAGCTGTACTTAAATCCAATCCTGATGGGTGGTCACCGCTTTTCTATAGTGCCTGTTCAACTCACTCTTTTTCTTAGTTTCTGTATTGTTGACGCTTAGCTTCTGTTCAGGTGAATCCTGCTTTTTCTTTGCTATGGTTTCTCCTAATTCTTCCAGTTTGACATGCAGGTTTGATACAAAGAAGATCATTTTGCTAGGTCATTTAAAAAATACTGTGTAGGAAATTCAAAAACACTTAAAATGTTTACATTTCTGAGTCTCAGTGATCTCATCAAAATCATGTTCTACAAGGATGCCCATTGCATTATCGTTTATAATAGCAAAAGAACAAGCGATAATAGGAATGTCAAACTAAAAGGGAATGCTTAGGTGAATTTGGGAACATTCATTTGTTAGAATACTGACTTTTAACAATAGAAGATAAGTCTCTATATACCTAAATGAGTGTATGGCCATTGAATAGTGAAGAAGATGGGCAAGTAAGTTTTGAAGATAATGATCCCATTCATATAGAGAATAAAATAGCTGTGACTCCCCCAATATATCCACAATTTTGGAGGAAGAGAGGTAGGGATAAGGATTTTTCATCTGTGCACTTCTAGTTAGAAAAAAAATTATAGTGTTTATGATTTTAAAACCTCTCGGATTCATTGCCATGACTCCCAAACCTGGTTGCTTCCGTGGTGGGGAGTTATTATTGGATTGGACTAATCAATCACTCAAGTAATTTCGAGGCTGTGAAACAATCACTGGATCCTTGGTTCCCACCGATGTTTTGTTTCCTTTAGTGTTGAATTGCCTTTATCTATGAAGTATTATGTCTCTTCTTATTTTTGTAATTGTTTTAAAGCTTTTATTTATTTAAAAAGTAGAGAGACAGAGAAATGAACCATCCCCTGTTTCACTTTGTTAATGTTTGCAATGGCTAGGGCTGGAGCCCTTGCAGCCATTGGGGAGTGAATCAGTAGATGGAAGATCTCTCTTTCTCTGTCTCTTCCTCTCTCTCTGTTACTCTTTCAAGTAAATAAAAAACAACTTAAAAAAAAAACAAGTTAAATTTCAAATAGCTCATGAGTAGCAAAACAGCTGAGTTACATTTTAAAAACTTAACGGACAAAGCATGTATGATTTATAGGCAAAGTGGTAGCCAATGAGAGTTACATTTTCCAATAAAAGCAATCTCCTGTGCACAGGCATCTGAAAAAAGGTGTTCCGCCTGTAAGTGCTTGAAATCCACCTTGATTCACTTTCAGAAAAACCTGAGTCCTGTACACACACTTGACCAGAGCTGCCTAACAGTGTCTACAAGAAACAAGTGTTGGTAGCTAGCGACCAAGTCGGTGCTGCGAGATGGTTCCTCCTGCTTTCCTGCCTCATTAGCTGTGATGGGACTGCGATTCAGAGCCGTCCAGCGTTGCTTCAGAAGCCTGCCACACAGCAGCCTCTCTTTTATGCTTCTCAGCAACCCCAGGAATAGGCTGAGAGCATCAGCTCTGGAGTTGGATTGCCCTAAAGCCAAGTCCTGGCCGTGCCGTGTCTGTCTGCGCTCCTGATAGCAAGTTCCCTGGCCTCTAAGCCCCCGTTTCCTCGTTGATGGGATGGAAGTGGATTCAGGATGGAACGAGATAATCCTGTATTCATGGAAGCGTGTGTTTTAAAAGTTGTTACCTTTCTTTTGCAAGGGAAGGAACTGGTGGTTCCAAAGAATTTGATGAATACACAATTTCATAATAAATGAATCTTTTTGTTCCATTTTTCCACCAATGTTTGGAAGTGCCCTAGTATTGAAGGGAAATAATTTGATGGGGCTAGAATTACAGCACAGGTTACCTGATGCCTGTGATTTTTCTACAACTGGATGCCACAACCCAGAGCTCACCACACCACACACAGTGACATGTCTTGTCCTACCCTGTCAGGACATGCCACAACACAGCACAGCCACATTCTGTACCACACACGTCATACCACACCACAGTACCCACCATCACACTTTGCCACGGCACCTACCATGTCACCTTCCTGACAGCGGTAACCCTCAGCTGTCACCCTCACATGGCCTGCCTGTAGGCCTCCCAAAGCATATCATCTTGATGGCATTCTTTAAAACCCAATGGCCTGTGTCCAGTTCCCAACTCTGACACAAAATCCAAGACTGTGAGGTCTGTGTCCACCAGAGGAAGGGTGTTTTTTGTTGTTGTTGTTATTTACTTTATACTAAGTGTACATATATATGAGAATGTCCCTTCTGGTGCTTTACAAATACAAAGCATTTATTAAATCTTTTCTATTGAATGAGTCCATGATTGATAGTAAAGCATATTCTCAAAGCTCTTGCATATGACTCAGCTACATGGTCTTATGGCAACCAGGTGATCAGAAATTGCTTCATATACACTCTGCATGGCACAGGCATTGAAAAACGTGTAAGCCATGTTTCTCGGCAGAGAAAGGGAATGGACAGCAAAGTAGGAAAGGCCAGTGAGTGACTCCTGGCATGGAAATGCGGAAGAAGGCACTGAGGTCTGGGAGATGGGAAGGGGGCAGGGACACACAACCCCAGGAGGTGGGACTTCGCTGGAGACTGTATTTGAAGGACAAGGAAAGAGCCTTTCTGTTGAGGAAAAGATGTGGAAATTCTCCATGTGGGTCTGTGGGGTGGAGCAGATGTGTTTCCCAAGCCGTCTTGGAGGAAGAGCTGTAAAGGCAAACGGGGAGCCCTTGAAGAAGACCCTGAAATCTAAGGCTGAGGGATGGACAGAGAGAGCCAAAGGCTTGGGAAGAGAGAATTGGCATGACCAGAGTGGTATCTGGGGAGACATACGTGTCAGCTGTGTGCATGGTGGCGCAGGTGGAAAGGGGGGAGGCTAGAAACCAGAGAACACGTGGCAAACCCACAGTAACCCAGCAGGAGATGAGATGGGCAGTAGCCAGTGTGTGAGAAGGGAGGGGAGGAGGGAGGAGGGAAGGAAGAAGGAAGAAGAAGGGAGGGAGGGAGGGAGGGAGGGAGGTTATGTGGAAAGAATTAGGGGTGATTCTAGCTACAAGATACTGTGGCGTAGGCAGCACCATGGGGCAGTAAAGAGATCAGTGGTTGCCAGGGGTTAAGGGGAGGGGGGGATGACTAGAAGGTACAGGAGTCTGTAGAGCAGTGCAAATCCACTGTGTGACACTGCAGTTGTGGATCTGTGACTTACATGATGGATTGGTGTCGCCACTCTGATGGGGATGTTGATAACGGGGAAGCTGTGCATTGCCTCCCTCGGCTGGGGCTGCTCTGACAAAGCACCCCACGAACTGGGGCCTTAGAAACAGAAGCATTTATTTCTCTCAGTGCCGGAGATTGAGAAGCTCAGCATCAAAGCCCTGGAGGATTTGGTGTGTGGTGAGAGTCCCATTTCTGGGTCATAGGTGGCACCTTTGGCTGCCTTCTCACACGGTCGAGAGGTGAGGGAGCGCCCTTCAACCTCTTTTGTAGGTACACCAAGCCTCATGACCTGGTCACCTCCCCAAGGCCTCACCCCCACATGCTGTCACCAGGGTGGTTAGCATTGCAACATACAAATTATTGGGTGGGGGGAGGAGCACAAGCAATCAGACCATAGCAACGTGCACAGGATATGGGGTTTATGAGAAATCTATGTGCCTTCCTCTCAATTTCACTGTGACCCTAGAACTGCTCTAAAAAGTTACATCTATTTTTTAAAAATTATAGGAATTGGCTATATAATGCTGTGGGAGCGGGAACCAAAGAACTATTAAAGCACAAATTCATGACAGATTTTTGCAACTCTCCATGTTATATTTAGCATTGATTAGACAATGGGCCCGAACCCACAAAAAGGCTCCTGCAGAACTGTTCTCGGCCGGCGCCGTGGCTCAACAGGCTAATCCTCCGCCTTGCGGAGCCGGCACACCGGGTTCTAGTCCCGGTCGGGGCACTGGATTCTGTCCCGGTTGGGGCACTGGATTCTGTCCCGGTTGCCCCTCTTCCAGGCCAGCCCTCTGCTGTGGCCCAGGAGTGCAGTGGAGGATGGCCCAGGTGCTTGGGCCCTGCACCCCATGGGAGACCAGGAAAAAGCACCTAGCACCTGGCTCCTGCCATCGGATGAGCGCGGTGCGCCGGCCGCAGCGCACCATCTGCGGCAGCCATTGGAGGGTGAACCAACGGCAAAGGAAGACCTTTCTGTCTGTCTCTCTCTCTCACTGTCCACTCTGCCTGTCAAAAAAAAAAAAAAAAAGAACTGTTCTCATTCCATCCCAGCTCTCTAGCCTCCTGCTCTCCAAGACATAGCTGTGAGTTCTCAGAGTCTCAGACAGTGATCCGTCTGCTAGGCCAGGATTTTTTTTTCTCAAACAAGATTCTTTACTAAAGTAAAATTTTTTTTACTAAACTCCCCAGGCAAGGCAAACCCTGGCTCTTCATAGGAGAAACAAAACAAAGTTGCTGACTCATTTTTTTATTAAACATTAATTTGCAGTCCTGAAAGCTAAGACAAGCTTTAAATAAGGTGGCAAGCTGGGGGCGAAAATGTAGTTACTCATATTCTTAAACCCCAAGCATGTCATTGGCTTCAGCTTCAATTCTTGCTAGAGAATACAAAACTCATTTTTAAAATTCTATTAATAAATCACAGAGATAAAACTGCTAAAGCATGGGTGCACCTGCATCTTCCAGGGCCCATTTGTCATGTTAAATCACAGGACACGTAACTGCAGAAGGAGAATGTCTTTCAGTGACGTGGAGCCTCCCAGAGCCTGCCTGGCACTGCCGCCCCTCACAGAGGGCTCTGTTGTCAGAGGTGTCACAGCCTCCGTCCTCGGGGACTGCTGATTTCCTCGCACTCAGGAAAGGATGAGTGGGAGCCTTCTGAGAAGGTTCCTTGCCATCTGGGGGTGGTAAATGCAGACTCACTCCCCGTCCCGGTGCCTCTCTCCCTACTGTCACTGCATCATTGTCATTTTCTGATGCTGTCCTTCTTTTTAAATGTTTCTCAGTGTTACAGGACCACTGTCCCTTCCTGCTGCTGGTACTCATATTGGCGCTATTCAGATCGTGGGTGTCTCTGTTTTTGTAATTCCAGGGAGAAGAGCAAACCAGATATTTCTCTCCTAGAGCATTTCCATCTCTGTTCTCCGACAACCTTTGGGAATAGTCAGTATTTCTTTTCTGGTCTTCTCTGTGTTCCCATTTCTAAGCAACAAAAGGTCTTACTGAGGATAGAAGTGTGGTCTCAAGCTGTGGATCCTCTGGGTCTACCTTAGTAGGTCAGCATGGGCTCTATTTGCAAGGCACAAAGCTCATCCTTGGGCGCTGACCCGCCCCTTCCTTTGCTGTCTATTGTCTTGGTAAATCTCAGCTTTTAGTGCCCAAGTCAGTCATCCTCAGGCCCATGACAGGATCTGTGTCAGTGGCACCACTCACAAGGACTTCATGAGCGACCACCTGCTGGTGGAGCTATGCGGGGAGACATGACCTTGCATTCTCGTGACGTGAGTGTCCAGGGCAGACCTAGAGAGCCACAGGAGTGTGGATTGGCTGTTTTGAAGTTCTTCAGACCCTAATCACGTGGAGATCAAGGAGCAAACTAGTGGGCAGATGGTAGCACCTTGCAAATGACTAATGTTTTTCCTGCACAGGAGACAGTAGGTAAAATCACCAGCTCTCATTCATCCAGTGGGTAGTGTGACTCAGACCAAGATCTGAGAGTATTATGTTATTTAATCCTATGATAGCCCGATCCTGTGGGAACTGTTACTGCCCCCACGTTAAAGATGGGTAAACGGAGACTCTTGAGGCTAGCTGGCCTGGAGTCTCCCAGCTGATGGTCAGCGGTGGAGCCCGCATGCAAGCTGGGGGCCGCCTGGCATGAACTCCATGCTGTGGGGATGAGTCAGCATTAAGAATCTGGAGATGGAAGTTTTCATCATCATGGGAAAAGTAAAACCATCCTCAGCAAGTCATCTTTGTCTTCCCACTCCTTAGTATTGCCAGAAGATTTAAAAAATAAAACGCCTACCCTTTATAAAAATTCTGAAACTGTCTGATCCATGACACCAGGGGATACAAAAGCCTGACTTTCTTAGCATATCTTGTGACCTCCTGGCGGTAGTTCCAGCTTACTTTCATCTTTCTTTTACCTAGCTTTTGACTAGAAATAGGGACCTTTGGATCCTCCAGGTTTTATTATGGGGGGACTTCAAAAAGTTTGTGGAAAAGGACCTCTGTCGTGGCGCAGTGGGCTAAGTGGACGCTTGCAATGGTGGCATCTCCTACTGGAGTGTGAGTTCGAGTACCAGTTGCTCCTCTTCCAGTCCAGCTCTCTGCTAATGCCCCTGGGAAGGCAGCAGCACTTGGACCCCTGCCACCCATGCCGGTGACCTGAATGGAGCTCCTGGTTCCTGGCTTCAGCCTGGCCCGTCCTTGGCTTTTGTGACCATCTGGAGAGGAAACCAGTAGACGGATGATCTCTGTTTGCCTCCTCTCCCCTCTTTCTGCCTTTCAAATAAATCAATCTTTAAAAAAAAGTTTATGGAATCTGAAGTTAAATGGTAAGTTTATTTTGGTATGAGAAATTTTGAAATACATGTGGTCTTTTCAATTATGAAAAACTATGCATTTATGAAAAAACTCAATTTCAGAGTTTTTGTATCAAAATTGTACTAACTAGTTATAACAGATCTGAACAGGATCTAGTTATAGGCACTAGGGAAGACAAGACATCAATTTGAAAATGCCCCCTATCAGAGCAACATGAATTCTGCTAAAAACAAACATCAGATTTATGGTGAACCATGGGTGAAAGAAAGGTGAAATTATCGATGCTTTATGAGCAGTTAATGGGGAAAATGCTCCCAAAGAAATCAATGGTGGGAGGCCATCTACATCAGTTTGCCAGGAGAACATTAACTTTATTCGTGTCCTAATTTAAAAAGACTGTGTTTAAAAGATTTTAACACAGAAACGATAACCAATACCATAGATATCTCAGTTGGTTCCACCTACAAAATTCTGACTGCAAAATTAAAGTGGAGAGGCCGGCGCTGTGGCATAGCAGGTAAAGCAGCTGCCTGCAGTGCTGGCATCCCATATGGGCACCAGTTCAAGACCTGGCTGCTCTACTTTCAATACAGCTCTCTGCTATGGCCTGGGATAGCAGTGGAAGATGGCCCAAGTCCTTGGGCCCCTGCACCCACATGGGAGACCTGGAAGAAGCTCCTGGGTCCTGGCTCCTGGCTTTGGATTGGCGTAGCTCCACCCATTGCAGCCATCTATGGAATGAGCCAGCGGATGAAAGACATCTCTGTCTCTGTCTCTCTCTCTCTCTCTGCCTCTCCTTCTCTCTGTGTGTAACTCTTTCAAATAAATATATCTTTAAAAAAAATTAAAGTGGAACAAACCAGGGCAGGCATTTGGCACAGGAGTTAACATGCTACTTAGGATGTCTACATCCCGTGTCACAGTGCCTGGGTGTGAGTCCCAGCTTCTCTCCTGATCTTAGCTTCTGTGAACGTGCACCCTGGGAAGCAGTGGCATGGGCTCAGGTCTGTAAGTTCCTGCCTCCCATTTTGGAGACTTGGGTTGAGTTCCGGGATCAGCTTCAGCTTGTTTTCCTCCTGCCCGATAGTTATCATGGGCACTTGGGAGTGAACCCACAAGTGGGAGATCTCTGTCTCTCTCTCTCTCTGCCTTTCAAATAAATTAATCAACTAATTAATTAATGAAAGTGGAGCAGACTTTATGCTTGATGGGAGCCAAACCTTTTGTACTCAAATTTGCTGTAGACAAGAACAGAGGTGTCAATGGAAATTGTAAACAAGTAGGATCAAGATCTTGAAGCATTTCTTTGAAGAATTGTAGCCAGAAATCAAGTGTGACTTTGACAGTATGATCTTGAATATAAATCACAATCAAAGCAATGGCTACCAAGAGGTGGAAGGGTCCAGTCAAAGCAAAAATGCATTGATCAAGAAGAAAGGCCATGGCAGAGGTTTTTCTGGATGCTTAAAACATTTTGCTCATTGACTTTCTGGAGGGCCAAAGAACGACCAGGTCTGCTTATTAGGAGAGTTTTTGTTGCTACTAAGATAGATTTATTTATCTATTTGGAAGGCAGAGTGACAGAAAGAGGCAGAGAAAGAGAGAGACACAGATCTTCCATCTTTTAGTTCACTCCTCAAATGACCACAACAGCCAGGGCTGGGCTGAGCTGGGCTAGAGCCAGGAGTCAGGAACTCCATCCTGTTCTCCCACATGTCATCTTCTACTGTCTTCCCAGGTGCATTAGCAGGGAGCTGGATCAGAAGCAGAGCAGTGGGGTCTTGAACTGGCCCCTCCATATAGGATGCCAGCATTGCAAGCAGCAACTTAACCTGGGAGAGTGTTTTCAGAAAGTTGACCAATGTGTTAGCAGAAAAACACCCAGGAAAGACTCACCAGCGTCCTTCTGCATCACAAGGATGCTCCTGATCATCCCCTTATGGAGCAATGGCAATTTTGTGAGAGTTTTGATGGGAAATCATTGGGTATCTACCCTATGGTGCCAATTTGCCTCCTTCCGAGTTCTTTTTATTTCCTAATATTAAAAAAGTATTTAAAGGGCACCTGTATTCTTAATGTGAAAAGACTGCATTCACGTGATGAAATCCCCAGAACACTCAGTTCTGTAGAGAGGGGTTAAATGGCAGGTGTTGTCACTTACAAAGGTATCCTGAACCCGCAGAGTGTATGTTGAGAAATAGTTTTTATTTTTATCTTTTAATTCCATTTTTTCATGAGCTTTGGGAAGCCACGCACACATGCATATAATAGCAGGATATCTATGTATATTCTTTATGTCATATTATGTGTAATAGTAATTTCTATTTTTTTTTTTTGACAGGCAGAGTGGACAGTGAGAGAGAGAGACAGACAGAAAGGTCTTCCTTTGCTGTTGGTTCACCCTCCAATGGCTGCCGTGGATGGCGCGCTGCGGCCGACGCACCGTGCTCATCCGATGGCAGGAGCCAGGTGCTAGGTGCTTCTCCTGGTCTCCCATGGGGTGCAGGGCCCAAGCACTTGGGCCATCCTCCACTGCACTCCCGGGCCACAGCAGAGAGCTAGCCTGGAAGAGGGGCAACCGGGACAGAATCCGGTGCCCCGACCGGGACTAGAACCCGGTGTGCCGGCGCCGCAAGGCGGAGGATTAGCTTGTTGAGCCACGGCTCCGGCCTTGTGTAATAGTAATTTCTAGTCTAGATAAGGAGAGTGCTTTCATTGAGTGGGTCTGTATTTAACATATAACAGCATTGGCTCCTCCCCGAGGCAACTGGCTTTTGCTCTCTGCCTCAGTTCCCACATCTGCCAGCCCTGCAGGAGCACTGACAAGAATTAATTGCCTCTCCTGAACCTTCAGGCTCAATTCTGCTTCTCAGTTCCAGCAGCCCCCACAGGGCTCTGCTCTCACATAATTTACTGTCTAGAATAGGATTTTCTGTTTACAAAGATGTTATGTAGTTGGCACTATCTCATGTGATACACACCCATTTCCAACCTGAGTAAGTTGGAACCTTGAGAATCTTTTGGGGTATTTAGCTCAATTTAGGAAAATGGGACATTCAAGGTATTTGGATTGGTCATTGTTTTTATGATGGTTCCAACATGGTGCCATCTAAAATGTGTGGAAAAAAATGAAATGTGTTATGTGCACACACATGACGTTCTGCATCTTCTTCTTACCCTTCAGTTGGCAATATTTGTGGAGTGGAGTGAAGAAGTCCTCCCAGGTTCATGCTGGGCAAGGCAGAGCTAGCAGAGTATGAGTGTCAGGGATGAGAATTCTTCCCAATGGTTGATTCTGTTTGCAGTCTCTCAAATAATGCGGCTGCAGTCTAGAGTCTGTACCCTCCATTGTTCTAGAAAGTCTTGAGTCTGTACCCTCCATTGTTCTACAAAGTCTTGAGTCTATACCCTCCATTGTTCTGTGCATCTAGACAGTCCCCGTTCTTTAAGGCATCACCTTGAGGAAAATCCCATTGACTCTGTTTTACAGGAAAGCAAGAGGGTAAGGAAGTTGTGTCAGATTGCAGCACCGCCAATCAGTACAAGCTCATGGAGAGCTGGGAGGGACTTCTGTGGTGTCTCACCCAACTTTCCACAGGATGCCGGCTCCTGCCGACCCAGGTGCCAGGCCCCTGTCTGCCAGGATGAGAGCACTCCTGTTCGGAAATATGGCCCCTGTCCCTTGCTAGGTAACTCACACTCTTAGAGTGATTTTCACATGACAGATTAAAATGTCCTCTTAGCGACTAGCATTAATTTGTCCTATTTTGTTCTCGATAGATGCTCCCAAAGAAATCAATAGAATAAATCCACACATTGATTGATTCACCGGTCCATTCATTCACTTCTTTTTTTTATTGGATACCAACTGTGTACAATATAACGTACCAGACGCAAGGCTGAAGCCCCAGGAACTGATGGATAAGTAGAAGATAACATGGACATACATAGGTCAGAAGTCATACAGCCGTGTGAGCAGTATAAGTTCAGTGCTATGAGAATGAGGAGGGAGAACAATAGGAAGGGGTCAGGTCCTGACGGACATGGGACAAGATCAGTCCCATAGTCTGAATGTTTGTGTCCCCTGCAGCGTTCCCATGTTGAACTTCTGACCCACAAGATGATGGAAGGGGGGGGTGTCTTTGGGAGATGATGAGGTCATGAAGGCAGAGAGCCCCCGTGATTGGGATTAGTGCCCATAGGGAGCTCAGAGTTTCCCCACCCCCTCTACTGCATGTGGTTACAGCATAAAGGTCATCTAGGAAGCAGGCCCTCGCCACACACCAAATCCATTAGCACCTTAATCTTGGAATTCCCAGCCTCCAAAATAAGTTTCTGTGGTTTACAAGCACCCAAATGACGGCAGGTGTCTTACGGAGCCTGCCCGGGGGCAGGTGGTCAGCAGATTCGCCAGGGAGGAGGCGGCACGAAAAGCTTCTTCTCTTTCAAGTCTTGAGGTTGAAGGGCGGAGATTTGGGTATGGAGATGAGCAGGACTGCTGAGTGATCTCAGTCAGAGAGGGCAAGGCAGTGTGTGCCGGGAGGGGAGGCTGATGGCAGGAGCCGTGGAGGCTGACCATGCCACATGGAAGGCACACCATCTGCAGGGCCAGGGTGCGGAGTTTAAAGATTCTCCAGTGAGGCAGGGCACAGCCCTGGGGCCAAGCACTGGACAAGCGACACTTGTGTTTGCTGTGATAACGGCTGGTGGCGGGAGACAGTGGGCTGGAGGGCTACACTACATGCTGGTGATAGATGATGAGGGCTGAGAGCCCTGTGCTGGCACCTGCAGGGAAGCCTTGAGTGACAGTTGGATGACAATGACTGTGACACAGCCCTACCAACCACCCACTACGTTTCCACCAGGAGCCCATGGCATCCCCATGGCCACTCTCTGCACTTCCAGATCACTCACGTCCGTGGAAAAATCCCCCTTTACTCTCTGGTGAACATGTACTTATCACCCCCTGCAAATGGCTCCCTATGATGGTGGTAGAGGACCCCAGACCAAATAATCTCTGGGGAAACATTGCAGGCCCCCGTCCCCTCCTCCAGGGAGGTCTTTATGTGGGGTAGGCCTGTATCATAACGAAGCTTTCAGAATTTTTTTACGTAAAGGGGTGTGTGCCCTTACAGATTGAAATTTAATAATTTTCCCTTTGGTGGTCTATGTATTAGGCAATAAGGCTCATTGTTACTATTAAGCTTTTTTTTCTGGATGGGGGCGTTAAATTCCTGGCTCTACCACTTGTGCCTGTGATGTCTTGGGCAAGTTATTCAGCCCCTTTTCTGCCTGTAAAATGAGGTTACCATCTAGGATTGCTTTAATGACTAATGCTTTAATTAATTACTTTAACGAGGCAATATCTATTTTTAAAAAATCACTTCTTTCTTAAAAGATTTATTTACTTATTTGCAAAGTAGAGTAACAGAGGGAGAGAAAGAGCGAGGTCTTCCATCCACTGGTTCACTCCCCAGATGACTGTAAAAGCCAGGGCTGGGCCAAGCCGAAGTCAGGAGCCAAGAGCTCCATCCAGGGCTCCCGTGAGGGTGGCAGGGGCCAAGCATTCAGGCCATCATCTTCTGCCTTCCCACACATTAGTAGGAAGCTGGATCAGCTGCAGAGCAGTCAGAACTGGAACCAGCGCTCAGATATGGGACGGCAGTATCACAAGGGTAGCTTATTTAACCCACTGCACCACAGCACCAGCCCCGTGGCTTGGACCTCTTTCTGACACCCAGCAAGCACTCAAATGTTAGCCTCTGCTACTATTTTGAAGACTTTTATATGAGTTGGTGCTCTACTCTGGAATACTCTTTGGCATGTCAAGTGTTTTTTACCTGTGCATGCTGAGTGTGTGCTTGTGCATATGTGTGTGTGATGTGTTTGTGTGCATGTGATCAGTCTGGGACTTCATGAAATTGTTGTAAGGATCAGGTAAAATTCCACAGCCTAGCATATAGTAAGGCTACAAATGTTAATTTTCTTTTCTTTTCTTTTCTTTTCTTTTCTTTCTTTCTTTCTTTCTTTCTTTCTTTCTTTCTTTCTTTCTTTCTTTCTTTCTTTCTCTCTCTCTCTCTCTCTCTCTCTCTCTCTCTCTCTCTCTCTCTCTTTCTTTCTTTCTTTCTTTCTTTCTGTTTGACAGGCAGAGTTAATGAGAGAGAGAGACAGAGAGAAAGGTCTTCCTTCCACTGGTTCACCCCCCCAAATGGCTGCTACGGCCGGCGCGCTCCGCCGATCCGAAGCCAAGAGCCAGGTGGTACTTCCTCCTGGTCTCCCATGTGGGTGCAGGGCCCAAGCACGTGGGCCATCCTCCACTACCTTCCTGGGCCACAGCAGAGAGCTGGACTGGAAGAGGAGCAACTGGGACCGAATCCGGCGCCCCAACCGAGACTAGAACCCAGAGTGCTAGCACCGCAGGCAGAGGATTAGCCTAGTGAGCCACGGCGCTGGCCTTTTTCTTCCTTTTCTGCTCACTTTGTGTGCATGTGTTAGCTGTGTTATACGTAGAGCAAAGGGCAGTTGAAAACATGCTGTAGACTCAATCTTGGAAGCTCGTTTTGCTGCTGACATGTCCAGAGGAGTGAAATCGTTCCCAGCGGATGACTCCGAGCAACACTGAGAAGCAAAGAATGGGCAGTCGAGAAGGGAATGAAACAAAATGAGAGGGAAAACTGAAGGGACAGAGAAGTGCACCACTTAGGGGTGAGGCCATTGGAGAACCAGGAGTCCCTTTCTCTAAAGACCTTTACAAAGAGGATGAGTGAGGCCAGCCTGGGGAAGCCACTGCCTGCAACACCAGCATCCCATATGGACGCCGGTTCAAGTCCCAGCTGCTCCACTTCCTATCCAGCTCTCTGCTGTTGGCAGTGGAGGATGACCCTGCAGCCACTTGGGAGACCCAGGAGAAGCTGCTGGCTCCTAGATTCTGGCTGACCCAGCCCCAGCTGCTGTGGCCATTTGGGGAGTGAACCAGTGGATGGAAGATCCACCCACCCCCTTTCCCTCTCTGGCTGCAACTCTACCTTTCAAATAAATAAATAAGTGTTGAAAGAAAGAAAGAGGGCAAGGGCAGGAGTTTGGCTGTGAGTTTGAGCTGTCAAGAGGGACAGCCTTGTCCTGTGCTGATGTGCCTGCACTCAGGCCATGGCTCTGCTCTGAATTCCAGCTCCCTGTGAATACTCACCCTGAGAGGCAGCAGGTGATGGCTCAGCTGCTAGAGTCCCTCCCACCTGCATGAGAGACTGGCATGGATTTCCTGGCTCCTGGCTTCAGCTTAGCCCTGTCAGGCTCTTGTGGGTATCTCAGGAATGAACCAGCAAACAGTTGGTCTCCCCCCATCCCATCCCCACCCCCCAAAAAAGAAACAAGAGAATGAAGGGGGGGGTGAGAGGAGGCTGGTCAGTGGGCACAAACTTATAATTGGATAGGAGGAATAAGTTCTGGTGTTCAATTGCACAGGAAGGCGGCTGTGGTTAACGATAATTACTGCGTGTTTCAAAAGAGAGCATTTTGAATGTTCTTACCACAAATGTTTGAGGTGATGGATATGCTAATCACTCTAGTTGATCATTGCATAATTATTTAAAACATCACACTGCACCTCATACATACAGTTATTATGTGTTAATTAAAAAATTTTTAAAGGGAAAATATCTCCCCCTTTCCCAGATAAAACCTCCTCCAAAAAAGGGAGGGGGAGTAATGTCAATCCCGGAGAAGCAGGAGTCCAGGAATGGAGGGGTGGCCTGGGGGCTCCTTGAGGCCTCTCCCTGTTCTATGAGTTCCCAAGAGTAGCTCCTCTCCCTCCTCCTCCATCCTATCATTGCATTTACAAAGCTGAATTAGGTCGCATTTCCACCTCCTCTTAGGTAGCCATTAGTACTGCAGATCGAAAGAGGGTGTCTTTTTAATAATACCGAGTTGGATCACACACTGCATGTCTAAGCAGGCAAGGTCGAAAACCAATTTTCCAGTTCACTGGGAAATACCACCAATGGGTGGGGGCCTGGCAGCCCCTCTGAGCCTCTGCGGCCAGCCCTCAGGAGGATGCTGGAGCTCTGGGCTCTGGGAAGACAGGATCTGCAAGGCTCCAAGGGCCCCCCGAGGCCTGGAGGAGGGTGGATGCTGTCTCCCCCTGGATGGGGTGGGCGGTGGCTGGGGCAGGAGAGCACGGAAGCCAGGGGAGCACTCACTGCCCGCTGCTGTTCTGCCTCCCAGGTGCAGCAGGTGTTGCCAGCGCCACCCCAGATCGCGCCTCTCCCACCACACCGGAAGACAGGGCGGGAGCGTGTTACACGTCTCTGATATCTGACATCTGTTCCCCGCCTCGGGAGGATTCCACGTACTTCACTGGCATCCTGCAGAAGGGCGACGGCCGTGTCACCGCTTCTGAGAGCCCCGAGGACTTGGCCAGCCCCGGGCCCTCCTTACCGGATGTGCCTGCGACGGAACCTCGCGGCCTGTTTAGCTCTGATTCGGGCATAGAGATGACTCCGGCAGAGTCGGCAGAAGTGAACAAGATCTTGGCAGACCCCCTGGACCAGATGAAAGCCGAGGCCTACAAGTACATTGACATAACCAGGCCCGAGGAGCCGACGTGTCGGGAGCAGCCGTCCCCGGAGTTGCCACACAAAGACTGGGATCTTAAAGATCAGGACACTGGTGTCTCGCCCAGACCTGAAGGGGCCCGTGTGCCCGACACGCCAGCTCCCGTGGAGGGAAAGATCCTCAAGGACCACTTATTTGAAGCGTCCACGTTTGCTCCCTACGTGGATGACCTCTCTGAAGAACCGCACCGCGCCGCTGTGGTCAGCGCACCTGTCAAGATCACGCTCACGGAGGTGGAGGCTACGCCCCCAGTCCAGAGCCCCGAGAAGCAAGACGAATGTCTGAAGCCGAGTCCTGATACAGTCCCCACGGTCACCGTGTCAGAGCCTGAGGATGACAGCCCCGGGTCTGTCACCCCACCATCTTCTGGAACAGGTAGGAGCACTGGGCAAACCAGCTTAGGGGGCTCTGAACTCCTAGGGCACGTATTAGGGAATGAGGATTCGCATTCAAAATAACTTTAACTTTAGCATAGCTGAATGAACCAGCATGCTGCTTTCCAGTCCTGCACTATTTTACCAGGATTGAGATCTGGTCCCATCAGATACTCTATGTGAAATGTTTCTTCATTCTATGGGGAAGCCCAGGATGACACCCCAGGAACATGGAAGTCGCTCTGTGGCCCCTGGGGTTCAGGGCAGAGGGAGGAGCTGCCCACTCTAGGTTGGCCCTCCCCCACCCTTCTCCTATCTCCCCAGCCCAGGTGTGCTGCAGGTGTTCTGGGGAGAGCACCCAGGATGTTCTCCACTGGGCCACCTTGGCCAGGCCAGTTAACATTGCTGGTCCCCAGCTCTGAGCAAGCAAAATGAGGTGGGAGGGAGGGAGTGGCCCTCAGGGTGTTCTGGCCGGAACCTGTGAAGTGAGAACAAAAGCTAAACAAAGGGTGCTCCTCCCCTCCCTCTTCCGCTTCAGCGCAGCCTTTCTCTCTCTCTCTCTCTCTCTCTCTCTCTCTCTCTTTAGCTGATTGAAGTTCTTGCTACAATTTTATTTTCAAAACTAAAAAATGGGGGGGGGCTTCAAAAAGTTCATAGAAAGTGGAATTAACACATACATTTATTCTGGTGCAAGAAATCTTGAAATCCATGCCTAATTTATTCACAGGGTGTATTTTCCCTAAACTTTTTGAGGATCCCTTGTGTATGAGTTAAAGTAAAAATGCTGAGAATTCTCCAGGCTATGAACTTTTTCAGTTTGAACGTTCTCCTAAAGGCAGGCTGTGAAACCACACGGGGACACTTCTGTTGTGCACACAAAGGGGGTCTCATTTGCCCGGAGCCCCCCACCCCGCCACTGCCTCCCCTGGGCTGCACCATGCACAGCTCTCTCTGACATCACCCACCACCCTCTCTCGAGCCTTTGTGTCACTCCCTCTCCTGAATACCCATGAGGCATCGGGATGCAGAGAACAGTGAGAGGTCTGGTGGCTGTCGTCTCATCTGGACTCAGAAGAGCTCCGAGCAGCATCTTAGGGGAAAGGGCCTCCCCTAACTCACAAATGGATCCAGCGCCTCACGCGGAAGAGCCACTCCTCTGAACCCAGGTGCTGAGCACAAGTCCAAGTTTAAGAACAGCAGATTTAACCAGTGGCCCCTGTGCTGTTTCCCTAAGGATGTAGCATTAATTTCTCCCCTTGCCTAACGAGTCACTCAATCAGAAAGCTCCCAGTGTCTTCAAGAGCCACTGCACCAAATTCCTGGCCTTCAGATTTCCTCATTCACTCAGCAGATACTTTCCACACATCTCCTTTTGGTTAGGTGTCCAGTGAGGCCCTGGTGATGGATGGGTCCCTGCCCTCCCCTGGGACAAATGACCAAATAAACAGCCCGACCCCAGCACGATTTGTGTCTTGAGAAACAGGAGCACAGAGTCCTAAAGTCAAAAGTGACCCTCCAGGTGAACTGAGACCCGAGGGGACTGCCCAAGGAACAGTAGGAAATAAGCAGGTGAGGGGGAGGGTGGCCTTTGAGTCTCAGGAGGTGCAGGGACATGCAGGTGCAAGGCACAGTGGCATCCACAGAAGAGGTTCATGGAGATTTGGGTAGTGATGACAAATAGGGAAACTCAGGCGCCGAGTGCATTAGGCGAGACTTGTCCCAGCTTACAGCATGAGATGGGGACATAGCTGTGTCTCCAAGGCTCCGTGCCCTCTCTGTGGCAATGCACAGTGAAACCCTTCCTGTAAGCTCTGTAATCTGCTACACTTCACAGAGCTCCAGAGCTGGCTGGTGGTCAGCCCAGACCAGTCAATCTTCAAGAAGAGTCAAGTGCCCGGGCACATGTATAACATGGCCATGGCACATCCCTCACCTAAACACCACAGCCTGCAAGGAGGGGCTCCATTCCATTCATTATTGGAAGATTTCCTTATTTATTTATTTTTCCATTAGCCCTGACTCATGGGGGCCTGGAACAACAAAGACAAAGACAGATCTGACTCACTTGACTTTGGGTTGCCCACTTGACAGCATTCTTCTGCAGTTGCACCAAAAATTCAAAGAAATGTTTGTTCAAGAAAGAGAGAGCTGCCTGACACAGCGCTCTCCCATGTTGAGCTCCTCTGTCCACACGCATCCCACATTGGCACACAGCAAAAACATGGAACTGAGGAAAAGGAAACCATTCTAAGCAAAAGGAGCTCAGTGAGGCATTGCCTAATAAATAAGAAAATCAAGTCTTGAGGAATAATTCAAGAGAAAGTCTAATATGGCATCATTTTGTCCATAGTTCCTGACATGTAAGCCCGAGTCTACCATACTTCTTTCTATTCCAGGAGATTACTCCGTTTTGTGACTTTTCCAACTTCCTTAAATATATTCATCCTATTAATAGATCCTGAGGTGGACAAGCAAAACTATTTGCAGTGTAAATGCTGGAAATTTCTTTTCAGCAAAGATCAGTTATGAAAAAAAGTGACACATTTTAGGAAAACGTAGAATGCCCTCATGCTCCAGACCATTGACAGATCAGCACACGTTGTGTAGACACAAACACCAAGAGGCATCTTATGACCAGTCAAAAAAAAAAAAAAAAAAACACAGCAATCAGGAGGTCATGGCCAAGCCCCTCTTGCTCCCCTTAATGGAAATAAGCAAAAAGCAAAAATAAATAAATAAATAAATAAATAAATAAATAAATTTAACTCTTTCAAGACTATGGTTACTATTTCCTTGTGTTGAATGACTTTCCTACCCATTGTGAAAATCCATTCTGTTATCCAAAAAAAAGAAAAAAGAAAACTTAATTCACTGACTTCATCTGTCACACCCGTGCTAGGCACCAGGGACACTGCAGTAATTCAGACGTTGAAGGGCACTGTCCTTATGGAGATTGCCTGCTGGTCCGAGGAGACAGACAATAAGAAACCAACACACAGTAAATAGTATAATCTCACTAAGTGTGAGTACTTCTGTAGAATGCTGGAGTGTTGGGTGTGAGGGGCCAGACCGGAGAACAGTGAGGAGGAGCCCACCCTTGAGAAAGGGGCTCAGAGAGATCTCAGGTACAAGGACAGCAGATCCCTAGGCTGAAGGCCATGCAGTTTTTGGACTGAAAGAAGGCCAGTGGCTCAGAGGAGCGAGGGAGAAGTGCTGCACAGAGCACAGCTCGGGAGGTAAGCAGGGCTCAGAGCTTGCATAAGGATTCTGAATTTTGTTCCTTAGCAGTGGGAGACCACTGGAGGACCTGGAACTGGAAGGTGACATTGTTCATGCTTTCACTCATCCATTCATTTAACAGATACATGTCGGTCATCTGCTCCTGTCCAGGCATTGTTCTATTACCCTGAAGGGGCACAAGGAGGGAATCACAGAAAAATCTCTGCCTGCCTGCAGCTTACATCCTATCCATGGGGTCTTCACAGTGTTCATGGGAAATGTGTGTTATAGAAAAAAAACTATGCATGGATTTCAAAATATTTTGCACCAAAATAAATGTATCTTTTAATTCCATGTTTCTTGAGCTTCTTGAAGAATGCTCACACAAACATGTAGATAGATACGTGATATAAGGTAGTTATAATGATTATGCAGATAACAAAGCCAGGTAATATGTAAAGGAGTGGTAAGGGTGATGGTGTGTCAGGGAAGCAAAGGCTTCTCCGAGCTGACTGCTTAGAGCAGAGCCCTGAATAGAGGGAGGGAGCAAGTCAAGTGGACAGCCAGGGAACAGGTGCCGGGCTGAGGAGATGGCCAGTGCACGGGCCCGGGGCAGGGGAAGCCTTGGGTACTCAGGGAACAACTTCATGGAGAAGACCCAGGAACTTGGGGGAGACCTAAATGCAGCATCAATCACCCTAGGACTCCGGCATCTGTGACTAAAGAGCCCCCGATCACCTGTCCTCTCATCCCCTCAATTATAGCATCCGACTTACCACAGAGCACCAGAGTGGGGTGGTTCTAGCCTCAGTTGTCAAGCTATCTGATTAGTTTAGTTGACTATGTCCATGTAATAACCAGTATTTTAGCTAAGGGTCAATAAAGCTTTTTACGAAGCGAAGAAAACTTATATTTTTTCCCAAACTTTTCCATGATTCCTCCTAGAATTTTGTTAATTGTTGTTAGCTTTTAGTTTCCTTTAGGAATGCAGGACAATGTATGTCGACACAAGCTGCCAAGTCCCTTCTAACTTATAAGGATGGATTGTTACCATGGCAGCAGCTTCACTTGCCTAAGAGGGACCTCATCAGACCCTTTTCTCTCACAACCCACAGCCACCTGATAACCTTATTCTTTTTTTTTAAGACTTATTTATTTACTTATTTATTTGAAAGTCAGAGTTACACAGAGAGAGGAGAGGCAGAGAGAGAGAGAGAGAGAGAGAGAGGTCTTCCATCTGCTGGTTCACTCCCCAGTTGGCCTCAATGGCTGGTGCTGCACTGATCTGAAGCCAGGAGCCAGGAGCTTCTTCTGGGTCTCCCACACGGGTACAGGGGCCCAAGCACTTGGGCCATCTTCTACTGCTTTCCCAGGCCATAGCCGAGAGCTGGATCAGAAGTGGAGCAGCCAGGACTTGAACCGGCACCCATATGGGATGCTGGCACTGCAGGTGGTGGCTTTACCCACTATGCCACAGCACCAGCCCCATCCTTACTCTTGAGTAAATAAAATAAGATCATGGAGCCTTCTTTTCTGAATGCTTTAACTCAGAGGTTCTCAACTGGAGCTAGGGTTGTAAGATAAAATACAAATATTTCATAGGATACAGTTATGCTAAAATATATGTTCATTGTTTAGCTGAGATTCAAATTTAACTGGGTGTCCTGTGTTTTTATTTGCTAAATCTGCCAACTCTTCCTGGAGGTGATGGTGGAAACACACGTGGGTGGGTTGCCCTGTGATGTGTGTCTCCTACGAATGTTCCAGTGCAGAAGTGTGGTCAGGGCGAGCAGTCTGAATGGTTACACAGAGGCTTCCTGCATGAGAAAATTGGAAGGATGGTGCCACAGGAATGGAAGGAACATGCAACAGAAGAATTTTCTTTCCCTGTCCATGAAACCAGCTCGTTGTTCTGACTCCCTTCACTTTGAGAATGAAATCCCTGTTCATTTACTTCGTCTAGGCTCACCGTTTCTGCGTGATCCTAAACACCCCTCTTGGTCTCATTCACCATATGACTTAGAACCCAAGCCTGTGATTTCTCTCCTCAATGTCTTGAATTTTCCTTTCCTTTCCATCCTGTGGCAGCTCACTAGGTTGTTATAATTCTTCCCTCAGCTGTGGCAGTCTCCTCTTCATGGGTCATCCTCTTTCTACTACTTTCCCTCCTAAGTTCATCCTAACACTTCCAGAATGCACCAACATCTACCTAA
This sequence comes from Sylvilagus floridanus, assembly GCA_949820135.1. NCBI lineage: Eukaryota > Metazoa > Chordata > Mammalia > Lagomorpha > Leporidae > Sylvilagus > Sylvilagus floridanus. The sequence continues at coordinate 13,949,379 of OX463228.1, read as the reverse complement.
CAAGGTACTGACTTTTAAACGAGTTTCCAGGGCCTTTCTGAGACCAGGGGCCACATAATAATGGCTTTGCCGGCCACATCACCCTGTATCACCCCCCATAATATTGCAGTTGGACCTTGGATTGTGCCATTCTTGGAATGCATTTCTCCCTTTTTCACCTCCATACCTTTGCTCGTGGAGTCCACTCTTGGACTGTGCCTGCCTTTCACGGCTCTGTTTGTATTCCAAGACCAATTAAAATACAACTTTCTCAGTGACCTCCTCTGACTTCTTCTAGAACTTTGTAGGACACCCTTGTACTTAACCCATTGTGTCTTGGGTACTTTCCTGTTGTCTGGGAGAGAGAAAGCAGTGAGTTCAGCATAGTGATGCCAAGTGACACTGAGTGGAGGGAGTGGATGAGGTGGAGCAGAGTGAGCGAGACCCAAGCGCTGAGCTCTCTTGGTGCAAGGGAAGAGTGATGTGTCCTCCAGGGGGGCCCCTGAGGTCAGGAAAGCCTGCAGGGGAACCTGGAGAGGGCAGTGGCCCAGAAGCCAACGAGGTGGACAGCGTGTCCAGAGAACCCAATGAAGGAAATATTCAGCAAACTGATGCAAATGGGAATCTAGATAGAATGATGTATTCACTTGGATTCAGATAAATCCTCAAATCATGTTTGTAAAAAGAGCTTCCTCCTGGTGGCAAACAACCAGAAACCAGAGGGCTCCCCCCTCTATGTAAATCAGCCCATCTGAACACAGGACAGGGCAGAGAGAGAACAGATCCAATGGGGAAAAGAGAAATCTAGAGTAGTGACCCTGGACAAGTCTCTTAGCCTTTTGCCACTAGACTTCCAGCTCCCTAAGCAGGGTCCCTGGCACCCAGCAGATACTCAACAATAGAGCTGTGAGGATGCGGCTGCTGAGCATACTCTTCCGTGCCCCAGCCCACAGATCAGAAGTGGGCTGTTGTCACTTTACACTTCTGTGCCTCTTGAAATCATAGCAAGGAAACATATGTGCAGCCTATTAAGGAACCTGCTAGAAAAACAGAGTTTGAAATCACACAATAAAATTTGAAAAGCATAATCATGAAGATATAATGAAGTGGTGGTTTTCAGTTACTGAAAATAAATAGATATAATGTCTCTGCTGAAAACCCTCCAACAGCTTCTCGTTTCTCCCAGAGTTAAAGCCCCATGAGACAGATCCCCCGTGATCTGACCCCCACTCCCGACGTGGCACTGGCTTCTTCTATTGTGCCCGCCCTGTTCACCTCACCCAGACTTATGTCTCCTTCTGACGGCTGGAAATCAGTGCAGCTCCCACCCCCGGCTGCTGCCCTGGGTTGCCTCTGCCTGGCATACTTGTCCTCTGGGTGTCTCCCTGAGTTACACTCGTGTGTTAAAAACACTTCACTTTCTCTTGGAGGCCTGTCTTGACTCCATTACTTAAAATTGCAAATTCAGGAACAGACATTTAGCCTAGCAGTTAAAAATGCTCAAGTCTGATGCCTGCCTCGCTGCTCATAATTCCAGCTTCCTGCTAATGCCGAGTCTGGGAGGCAGGGGTGATGGCTCATGTAATTGGACTCCTGCAACTTTAGGAATATAGTGGTTCTTTCCCCCTTACCGCCCCTGCCCCCCGCTCTCATCCCACCTGCCTCTCCCTCTCCCATCTCCTTCTTCATTATGGTTCATTTTTAGTATGATTTTATATACAGAGGACCAACTCTATACTAATCATAGACTTCAACAGTTTGCATCCACACAACATACAGAGTACAGTTTGGGGAGAAAATTTACAGTTGATTCTCATATTACAATTCATTAGGGACAGAGGTCCTGCCTGGGGAGCAAGTGCACAGTGACTACTGTTGTTCCTTTAACAATTAATACTCTTTTTATGACATTAGTGATCATCTGAGGCTCTTGCCATGGGCTGCCAAGGCTATGGAAGCCTTTTGTGACCACAGATTCTATCGGTATAGGAGATGTTCTCTCCTCCCTTCAGAGAAGAGTGTATCCTTCTTTGATGACCCTTCCTTTCCTCTAAGATCTCAAAGAGATTTTCCGTGTAGGATATTTTTTGTCAAAGAGTATTGGCTTTCCATGCCTGAAATGCTCTCACAGGCCTTTCAGCCCGACCAGGAAGCCTTAAGGGTTGATTCTGAGGTCAGAGTGTTATTTACAGTGAATGTCATTCTAGGAGTCAAATTCATCCCTACCCAATCCCAGCACCCCTTGCTCTGCTCCACTTTGATCCATAACAATTAACTTCTAACATACTATATCATATATGAAAATTATATCTTTATATTTTATTTATATGCTATATATTTCATATGTACTATATATAATTTCTAACATATATATGAAAAAGTATATGGAAAATGAAATCAAAAGATAAGCTTATTTTGGTATAAAAGTTTTGAAGCTGATGCATGCTTCTCCATTGTATGTATGTTGTTTATGCATTGTGTTCCCCTTAGACAAGAATATAAGCAGGGACATTTTCTCTTTCATTCACTAATATATCTCAGGTGCCTACGAGTGGGCTTACCACACAGTAGGTTCTAAATAATAGATGAATGAGTGACTAACGGGTAAAGAATGGAGTCAGTTCTGTTTTCTAAAGAATTAGAACAACTGAACTGTTATGGGGGGGGCAATTCTCCCACCATTCCAAAGCAACAGATGACCCACTCCTCCCGCCTCCCCAGATCCCCACAGCAACCTCCAAGCTTGCAGGAAGGACAGCTGGTTCTTGCTCTCCAAGGGACCAGACACCACTGTGTAATCCCTTGTGAGCGGAGGCCCTGCTGGTGGCAGGGGAGACCTCCCTGGTAACCCTGTTGCCATGGTGACAGCAGGTCCTCCTCCAGGGCGGGGAGGCTCAGCAAGATTGCAGGTGCAACCTTGAGACCATCTGCACAAGCACCAGGCGCAGGGAGGGCACTGGTTCAGGGAGCTGGGTTGGCTCTGGGGTTTTACTCTTCACAAGAGGGGTGGGCCGGCGCCATGGCTCACTAGGCTAATCCTCTGCCTTGCGGCGCCGGCACCCCGGGTTCTAGTCCCGGTCGGGGCGCCGGATTCTGTCCCGGTTGCCCCTCTTCCAGAACAGCTCTCTGCTGTGGCCCGGGACTGCAGTGAAGGATGGCCCAAGTGCTTGGGCCCTGCACCCCATGGGAGACCAGGAGAAGCACCTGGCTCCTGCCTTCGGATCAGCATGGTGTGCCGGCTGTGGCGGCCATTGGAGGGTGAACCAACAGCAATGAAGACCTTTCTCTCTGTCTCTCTCTCTCACTGTCCACTCTGCCTGTCCCAAAAAAAAAAAAAAAAAAAAAAAAAGAGGGGCGAAGAGAGGGAGAAAAGCTGGCAGTGGGCTGCCACGTTTGCCAGTTCTGTGGGATCGTGCAGTGGCACGGTCCCTCTGGTGCAGTTAGCAAAAAAAAAAAAAAAGAAAAAAAAAAAAAAAAAAACCACCTCTTAGTTGCTCTTCCCAAACAGACTGAAAGAATATCAGTTCTTCCAGGAAGTGTAAAGTGCTGAAGTCAGGTGGTGTCCAAGACTCCAAATGACCTGTCTTGGTAATTAGAAAAGAGACGTGACCAGCCAAGGGCAAGGCCCGATGAGTGACTCTGGGACTTGTAGCTGCTGGGGGCCCAATGAAAGAGTTGTGAACATCCGATGATCTGATGAAATCGGGAAACGAATGGGAAACGCAAAGACTTGCTTCTAGGGAAAAACCGGCCCAGCTTCTGGGCTAAGACATCGCTGGGCTTCATCTTCGTTAAGCAGCTAGCTTCAGACAGATAGGTATGTAAACACACGCAGGTGGCCTGGGTCTCCAGCCGCGCGCTCTTAACAGCCTGTTTCTGTGCTAATGAGATATGTGTTTCTCAAGCCAAGGAGAAAACATGCCCCTAATGGAATTGTGTTTTCTTTCTCCACTCCCTGTCCATCTGTCCGTCCGCGTGTGTGCCTCCGGGACTCATCTTGGTCGCTCTGTTGGGACGCCAGAACCATCTGCTGCGGAATCCCAGGGGAAGGGCAGCCTCTCCGAGGACGAGCTCATCGCGGCTATCAAGGAGGCCAAGGGGTTATCCTACGAAACCGCCGAGAGTCCCCGGCCGCCGGCCCACGTGGCCGACAGGCCCGAGACCAAGGCCAGAGCCGGGCTGCCCACCATCCCCAGCCCCCTGGACCACGAGGCCAGCAGCGCCGAGTCCGGGGACTCGGAGATCGAGCTGGTATCCGAGGACCCGATGGCCGCCGAGGACGCACTTCCCTCGGGCTACGCGAGCTTCGGCCACGTGGGCGGCCCTCCGCCGTCGCCCGCCTCGCCGTCCATCCAGTACAGCATTCTGCGGGAGGAGCGCGAGGCCGAGCTGGACAGCGAGCTCATCATCGAGTCGTGCGACGCCTCCTCCGCCTCCGAGGAGAGCCCCAAGCGGGAGCAGGACTCGCCCCCGGCGCGGCCCAGCGCCCTGGACGCCATCCGCGAAGAGGAGCGCGCGCCCAGCCGGCGGAGCCCGGCCGAGCCGGAGCCCTTCCCGGAGCCGCCCTCGACCGCTCCGCAAGCCGGCTCCGAGCTGCCCGCTGGAGACGGCGCCCCGGCGGCGCCCGAGGGGCCCGCGGTGCAGCGCACACCTGCGGAGGCGGCGAGCTCGTCCCCGGGTCCCGCGGCGGCGAAAGGCCCTGGATTGTGGGGTCCTGGCGACGCGCCCCCACTGCTCTTTTTCGATAAGCAGAAAGGTAAGGTCCTGACATCTCCGGTTGCAGCTGGTTGTCTGGGGGCGTACTCTCCACCTGCGCGTGGCACACTCCCGGCCAGTGATTCCAAGGGGGTGGGAGGAGCTGCGAGCACCCGGAGCCGCGGCGGGACCAGGGTGGCCAAAACGCGGTTCCTAGCGCGCAGGGCGGGCGCGCAGAGCCTCTGTGGGAGGGAGCGGCTTTGCGCACGCTCCAAGGCCTCCGGGAGGGACTGAGTGCTCCCTGCTTCCGTTCAGGACCGAGTTTCCCAGGGATGCTGTGACTACTGTTGTCCAGGCTCCTTTCCAGTTTCTCACCTGGGCAGTCCCACTGGGCAGTCCGGGGCGCGCCATTAGTTAGCAGGCTCTGTTTGGCAGCCAGACCCGTCTTCTAAAATGGGCCGCGGGAGCCTCAGCTCCGTCATCCTTTAGCTTCTATCCAAGGAGCAAGAGATTCGGACCTTGTTCAAGATTTTGTGTCCCAGGTAGACAGGAAAGGCAGGAACCAAAGTAGATTCTACGGTTTCCCCTGTCCCTAAGCAAGTGCGAGTGGTTAATTTTTAAAGTCCTGTATGACTGAAAAGGGTTTTGACTTGGGAGGTGCGCCCCCTTTTCCTGCCTCTGTGCCTCCTTCAATGAAGTCGGTAGCAGGTCCAGTGCTTCCTACAAAGACAGAGCACGCAGTCTCTCTAGTTAGAGACTAGAAACCAGCCTCTCCATTCCTTGAAATGAACGCGGTGGGATGGGGGAACCTAGAGGAATGAAATCAAATGATAATAACCCTGCTTCCTGCATGCTGGTGGCTCAGACACGTGGCATCCTGTGGGGGTGGATATAATTGACTCTTGATTTCCCAGATAACTCTCCCGAGAGTTTAAAGTGTATTTAGTGTGTGTGCTAGGGAGGATATGTGAAGACAGGTTTAACTGTGAGAATGCGTACTTATTAGGTGAATATTGACACTGACGTGGTGTGTTTTGTCACCACTCTGACAGCGCTGGGGAGGGACCTCGTAGCTTGTGGGGAGCCCCAGGAACCAGCAGTAAGTGAACAACCTCAGTCCCCAGGGGCCCGCGGGGGTCCAGCCCGAGTCACACTGGGTGTGTGCTTGTGTCGCTGTCCTGGAACCTGCGGCATCTCCATGTTCTCCCCTCACAGGTGTTCCAGGAGCAGCTGCCATGTGCTCAGTGCTGTTAGAATAGGCTTGGTCTCCCCAGTCAGCAGGTGTGAGAGCCACAGAGGAAAGGGGATTCCGCAGGCCCATTTCCCTCCCTGGGCAGCTCTGAGAGACAGGTGCAGCAGCTGCGCCCGGCTGGCTGGAATCTGTTGGAGAGCTGAAGGGATGGGAAGCCGTGAATGCAAGGGCTTCTGGCTGTCTTTCGTGCCCAGTTCCACGTCGCCAGGATGCGTGCGAGTTCCCCCATAGGGCAGCCCAGTGTAGAAGTGAGGGAAGAGAGAGCTGCAGTCCTTTCAAAGGACGAAAACATGCTGGGGAGAGTAACCTCTGCTCCCCCTTGCTCTGTGGGGTCCTTTGAAACCCTGTCTCCTGCTGAGACGTGCTGCTCAGAGGCAGGATCTCTGAAGAGCCTCTGAAAGGCTGTTCTGGGGCAGCCCAGTGCTGGGGGCCTCGGGCAGTGACTCAGTGCCGCCCGCAGGTCAGTGGAGTGCTGAGGTTCTGTGCAGTCTCACTGCTCCATCTCTGCAGGTGAGAAAGCATCGGTGCCGCGGCCCCCTCCGGGCTGTTCTTAATCACCGTCCGTGGACAGTAGCTGTGCACTCCCGCCACGCGTGACTGCTTCCTGCAGGGAGATCCGGTTAGCTCTGGAGGCGTCCTGCTCTGACCAGTGAAGCCTCTGAAAGTGCAGATGCATGCAGACTTATGCCCCCACGAGGGTGCCCATCCCCCTAGCGGGGGTGCTATTGAACGTCAGAAAGACCTAGGAATATTTAGAATGAGAGCTGATGGCATCATAGGCTCAGGGAGCATCAGGTTTACAGGTGCTGGTGCCCTAACAAGGTCTGTTTTTGCTGCTTTCTTGCCGTTTAGAGACCTCTGCCGTTGTTGTCATGGTGGTGGTGGTGGTGGTGGTGGTGGTGGTGATGGTAGTGGAGGAGGAGGGGGAGGAGGAGGAGGAAACCACATGCAGTGTGGTTTCCTCCCGTACACCCCCAAGCTCCTGTCTGCTAGGGTTTTCAACCACGACCAAGAACGACAACCAAGATCACGCTGAGCAGATAAAGAGTTTTATTAGGGCAAAGAACTGGTGGGAGCAGCCTCAGAGGGATAGAAACTCGAAGCTCGGGGCTCGTGTGTAATGCTGGGGCTTTATAGGGAATGCGCGTGTCAAGGGAGGAAGGAGGTAGTGGGAGATGAGTTGGAGCGGCCGGTCAAAGGGATGTGGGATGCGGGCTGGAGCACCTGGAGAGGATACCAGATACTGAGACAGAGGGTTCCCAGACACAGGGAGTCTCAGGGCTGCCTCACTTATAACTGGGCAGTGATGGGGACCGGGAGGCACAGGTTGTTTCTCTGACTTGCAGCTGGGACAAACTGTGGGAACGATGAGGCTCTGCTGGTGCTCGGCACCTGTGTTTTTGTTTTCCTGACGCCAGGAAAGAGTGGGGGAAACGTCTCAGACCCGTGTGCATTCAGGACTCTCACACACTGTCGCCCTGTGTTCCAGCTCCCCACACCTTCTGGGCCAGATTGCTCTGAAAATTAGACTCTGAAGGAATAGATATGTTTTCATTTCCACAACATTTGTCCTGGCTTAAGGAACATCCGAGTGAAAAGACAATACAACACTTCTCAGTAGAACACTACTACACAACGTGGCATGTCGAGATGAGCGTGTAGTCCTTACAAAGCCGTTTCACCATAGAAACGTTCTCCTGGGAGTGTGCCTCAGAGTCTGTAAACAGTGCTCTCTGCTCTCCTGTCCGCTCCCTGCATTCTAGTACTTTAGGAAATCCAAAGAGTTCATAGGAGATGGAATCCAAAGATAAGAGGTGGGGCTTTGGCACAGCAGTGAAGCCACTGTTTTGTTTTGCCCAAATCCCACACTGGAGTGCTGGGGTGCAACGTCCAGCTACGCCCTTGCTTCCTGCTAATTCACACTCTGGGAGACGGCAGGTGGAGGCTCAAGTGGTTGGATCCCCGCCACCCATGTGGGAGATCCAGACTGAGTTCCCAGCTCCTAGCTTTGGCCTGGCACAGCCCCAGATGTTGCAGGCATTTGGAGAGTGAACCAATGGATGGGAGATCTCTCTCTCTCTCTCTCTACCTATCTATCCCTTGCAAGTAAAAGAAATAAAGCATTATGAAAAAGAAAAATTTATTTTGGTGCAACAAATTTTGAAATCTATGCATTTAGGAAGTCTTCAAAAAATTCATGAAAAGTGCATATTATGAAAAAACTATACATGGATTTCAAAAAATTTCTGCACCAAAATAAACATCGTTTAGCTTCATTTTCCATGAACGTTTCAAAATTCTCTTGTGCAGTGTTTGGATGAACCCCGGGGATACCATGTGGGAGGCTCTTAGACCAAGGGGAATCTCGGGCTGATCTAAGATACACTGAAGCAGAATTTGCATTTTCACAAGGTCCTCTACTGATTCCAGTGCACATTAAAGCTTGAATAGCAGTTATAGGCCATGAGCCTTCAGCTGTCACATTCTCTCCCAGAAGCATTCTTTTTCTAAAAAGAAAAGATTTATTTATTTATTTGAAAGTCAGAGTTACAGAGAGAGGAGAGGCAGAGAGAAGAGAGATCTCCCATCTGCTGATTCACTTCCCAATTGGCAGCAGTGACTGGAGCTGCGCCCATCCGAAGCTGTGCCCATCAGAAGCCAGAAGCCAGGATCTTTTCCTGGGCCTCCCACATGGGTGCAGGGGCCCAAGCACTTGAGCCATCTTCTACTGCTTTCCCAGGCCATAGCAGAGAGCTGGCTCGGAAGTGGAGCAGCCAGGTCTCGAACCGGTGCTCATATGGGATGCTGGCACTGAAGATGGCGGCTTTACCTGCTATGCCACAGCGGTGGCCCCTTTCAGAGGCATTCTGCCAAAGGTCACCAAGGACTCTCTTCTTGTCTCATCTTTCTGATCCCCTCTGGTTATTTGATGTTACACTGCTGAGCAATCCCTAAAACATCCCTAAGAGAGTAATGTATGAGGATACTTGAAAAAGTTTTTGAAAAATAGAATGAAGAGATAAGTTTATTTGGAGGCAAAGAAACTTTGAAATTCTCTATACAAGGGTTTTCCCAAAATTTCATGAAAACTGTGTGTTATGAAACAAAAATGGGTGGGTTTAAAAAATTGTACTTATATGTGTATGTTTTATTTTATTGTTTTAAAGGTTTTTATTTATTTATTTGAGAGGTAGAATCATGGCCAGGCAGAGGGAGAGACAGAGAAAGGTCTTGCCTCCTTTCCAGTTCTTGTCTTGCCCCCTGAGTTCTGTTCTTACCTTTTTTCCTCCCTCATTTCCTAGCTGTATTGGCTGTTGTCACCCACAGTGGCAGATTTTCAGCCACGGCACTTTCCAGATCTGTAGAAGTCGTCTCCTGGGCTCCAAGTCTGTTGCTGCTCTGTTTAAGGACATCCTGTAGCCTTCCCAGGTGCAGTTGGGACCCTGCGACTTGTCAAAATCTAATTTCTCTGTGTCCCATTCCTAAACAAATGAAGTGATGTCATGTGAGTGTCACTTTGCTGTGAACACTCATGACCCTAGCTCTCAGAATCAAAACACATTTCTTTACTCTAATAATAGCTATTAATGTTTTAAATGGTCGTATCCATTAAGTACTATTGAGAATTTATGCCACAGAAATGCAACAGCAAATGGTATAAATATATATATATATCATACATGTATAAATATACATGTATACATAGATACATATCAGTAGGGCTGGGTGTTTAACACAGTGGTTAAGATGCTACTTTGGGGGCCAATGCTGTGGCATAGCAGGTAAAGCCTACAGTGTCACTGTCCTGAATGGGCACCAATTCGAGTCCCAGCTGCTCCACTTCTAATCCAGCTCTCTGCTGTGGCCTGGGAAAGCAGTAAAAGATGTCCCAAGTCCCTGGGCCCCTGCACTCACACAGGAGACCTGGAAGAAGCTCCTGGCTTCGTATCAGCCCAGCTCCAGCAGTTGCAGGCATTTGGGGAGTGAACCAGTGGGTGGAAGACATCATTCTCTCTCTCTCTCTCTCTCTCTCTCTCTCTCTCTCTCTCTGTAACAGCCTTTCAAATAAATAAATATTTTCTTTTTTTTTTAAGATGCTGCTTGGGATACTTATATCCCATGCTGGAGTGCCTGGGTTCAAGCCCTGCTCTGCTCCTGATGCCAGCTTTCTGTTCATACGCACCCTAGTGGGCAGCAGTGGTGGCTCAGGTAGTTGGGTCCTTGCTACCCTTGTAGGAGATCTGGATTGAGTTCCTGGCTCCTGGCTTCCACCTAGCCCAGGTCTATCTTTGTCTCTCTGCCATTCAGATAAATAAAATAGATTAGTTTAACAACAAACATCTACATATTTTTCCTATAGCATTGTTAATAATAATGAAAAAATTGGAAACCACAATATGGGATGCAGGCATCGCAAGCAGTGGCTTAACTCACTGTATCACAAGGCAGGTCTCTAGTGCAAAGAAATTTGAAATCCATGCGTATATAGGATCTTCAAAAATTTAATGGACTATTCATTTCATGCAAAATCTATGCAGAGATTTCAAATTATTTGCACCATTTTCTACAAACTCTTCCATTTTCTACAAACTCTGTGAAGTGATTTAAAAGAATTAAGTCTGGATCTGAGACAAAACTCCATGGCCTGGGACAAAGTTAAGGTGCTCAGTGCAGCCCTGAGTGTAAACCCTTCTTGAAGTAGCATTTGGTTATAAAACGGTCATCCAAATGATCCAGAATGTTCTTAGTATTGGAAAATTATTATAAAACTAAAAATACAAAGTGAAAATTCTATGGAACCCTCAAGCATGCGTGCCATGACCCACTTTGAGGACTGTTGCTGTAAGCCAGTGGCTAAATGTTGCCTGGAGTGCTTGTCAGAAAATCGGGTTTCTGCCTTAGCCGCACCCTGACACCCCTGGATGAGGATGGGTGGGAGCGTAAAGCTACACTGTAATAAGCACACAGAAGCTTGAGAGTTTCTGCGTAAGCAGATGAGCTAAGCAGGTCAGACCTGCAGTGAAAATCACCTTGATGAGCATGCCTCCGGCTTAGCCCGTTTTTAATTAAGGAAACTGAGGGGGAGTCAGCTGCTTCTGTATCTCCCAGTTAGAGAGGTGTCAGCTCTGTCCTGTGCTGAGGCTCACGGGGCTCTCCAGCCTCCTCACCAGGCACCTCTGGAGGTCCCAGCCCCTGTGGGCAGGGAAAAGCCCAAGTCTTCCTTGGGGGAGTGACTCGCAGGAAGGCTGTCAGGTGGAGGTCTTCTCCTGTTGTTACTTTTCACCGCTTCTGTCCTCAAATGTTTAGGAACCAAAAATGTTCCACCACTTACTTTTTCTCCTGTCATTCTAAAAAAGAATTGTTCTACACTAGTCCTATATTTATTTGCTTCTATGATTCTGAGTTGATAAATTAGTTGATAAGGATTCTTGAAAAGTCTTCCCTCTTCACGACACAGATTTCAGAATCAGCCTGAGACTTGGTGTCTCTCCACTCTACAGTGGGACTTCAGAAAGTTCATGGAGACGTGAAGTTAAAAGATAAGCTTGTGTTGGTAAAAAGCAGTCACAAGGTTGCATGTTGTTCTGTTTTTAAAAATGATGGCTTTGGGGCTGGTGCCGCAGTTCACTAGGCTAATCCTCCACCTGCAGTGCCAGCACACCGGGTTCTAGTCCCCTTGGGGTGCCAGATTCTATCCCGGTTGCCCCTCTTCCAGGCCAGCTCTCTGCTGTGGCCCGGGAGTGCAGTGGAGGATGGCCCAAGTGCTTGGGCCCTGCACCCCATGGGAGACCAGGGGGAAGTACCTGGCTCCTGGATTCAGATCAGCGCAGTGTGCTGGCTGTGGCAGCCATTAGAGAGTGAACCAACGGGAAAGGAAGACCTTTCTCTCTGTCTCAGTGTCCACTCTGCCTGTCAAAAAAAAAAAAAATGATGCCTTTGGACAGCCTTGGATAGAGTTGTTCCAAGTAATGGTGACTTTTAGCACCTAGTATTTCCAGGAGTGGATATTCTTGACCCTTCACCTCCAGGATCCATATGATGATCTGAAACAGTTGTTATACCTCTAATATTTTAATGCCAACTGCCTAGTAAACTTGATCTGGTCACTGAGTGGGACGCAGATTATCTGCTAAGATGGATTCCAGTCAACATTGAACTTGCCTGTAGAGGGAGTTCACAACTGGCAAATATTTCGGTGTGCCCAAGAAATAGTGACCATCCCTAGTCCAGGCCCCTTATCCCTCCCAGAAATCATCATCCCTTCCAATAATGAAACTTAGAGGATATGATTCATGGACTGTGAGTTCTAGGGGATACTCTATCTCTTTCAAATGCTAACTTCAGCTGCCTCAAAAGTTTAGGTGGAGCATTCATGCATATGGTCTCAGTACTTCTAGATTCTTTCTGTCTGATCCTATGCACACTTCTCTAATGCAAGCTGCAAACATTTCACTCGAAGCCATGCCAACCCCACCAGAGGCCATGCCTTCCTCCTTTACTCAGGTCAACTAATATGGCAACTATGAAGAAACTTCAGAAAAGTTCATGTCAAAGAATTACAGGATGAGTTTATTTTTGATGCAAAAAAAATTTGAAATCTCTGGATATGGGGGTTCATTAAAAAGTTCTTGGAAAATGCATATTATGAAAGAACTATGCATGCATTTCTAAATTTTCTGGCAGCAGAATAGACTTATCTTTGAATTCCACTTCCCACGAACTTTTTGAAGTACATGCCTGACACTAGCAAGGTAGTGGCGGCCAAGACAGACATGAATCCACCTTCATGGGGTTTGCACCTAGGTGGGGAAGGGGCAGGTATTGAAACAGAAGCCAGTAGAGTGCTGTGTGAGGGGATACCCTGGAGGTGGGTGGTGCCTGGTTAGACACTAAGGTGTTAGAAGACCATTCATTGTGAGAATGAATGGGAGGGTGGAGGGGAGATCACGTTAACTGTGTGCTGACCAGCCCTCCCCATCCCGTAATTCCTCCAGAGCAAGGACCCCAAAGGAATGTGTTGGGGACCCCAAGAAGCTGTATGTTCACTGTCCCTGGCGTCCTTGGTGGCACCTTGGTCAGAGGAAGCCTCCAGGTGGTCTCTGTCAGCAGATTGGGAAGTCCACAGGAGAGGAAGGAGGCCCCAGGGTGGGGTTGAGCTCTGTAGGCTGTCAAGTGAGTAGCCAGCATGGTTTTTCACATAGGGTCAGAAATTTCCCTGCCACTACTAATCCAGTTCAGAGTTACATATTCGGGGAAATACAGCATTCTGGCTCACCTCTTCGCTTCTTCATTTTCCTACAGCTCTTGTCTGAGTCCTAAACTCTTGCGGGATGTATCTGTGCACACAAAGCACTTGGAAAAGCCAAATATGTGTTTCAGAACCTCATTGTTCTACTTCCCAGTTCACTCTTATTTGCTTCTCCCTACTATCTTTAGATTGTTTAATTTTATATCTAAAAATGCAGAGGAGCTCAAGGAAAGCGTAAAGGTGGTTTTGCATTGACTGTCTCCTCTCACTGTTGATGTCTGTTGCCATCCAGTGGTTATGATGAAAATATCCAGCCTCTACTTCTTAACCCCTTCTCAATCCCACATGATTTGAAAGTTAAAAGTAAGGCCCTTGGATTTTGATGTAACAAGAATGTATTAACTCGCCATTCATGTTTTCCTTGGACAATCACAAGGATGGAGTTTCAAAAATACCTGTAAATGCATAGCTTAGTTTTGACCAGAATTCATTTTTTAATTTTTTTAAGATTTATTTATTTATTTGAAAGTCTGAGTTACACAGAGAAAGAAGGAGAGGGCAGAGAAAGAGAGAGAGATCTTCCATCTGCTGGTTCTCTCCCCAGTTGGCCGCAACAGCTGGAACTGAGCTGATCCAAAGCCAGGAGCCAGCAGTTTCTTCCAGGTCTCTCACGTGGGTACAGGGGTCCAAGGACTTGGGCCATCTTCTGCTTTCCCAGGCCATAGCAGAGAGCTGGATCAGAAGTGGAGCAGCCGGGACTCAAACTGATGCCCATATGGGATGCCAGCAGTGCAGGCAGCAGCTTTACCTGCTAAGCCACAGTGCCAGCCCCAGAATTCATTTTAAGCTAGACCACTTGGCACCTACCAAAATATAGAATGTAATCCTAAGTAGAATTTTTGAACTGTAGTTTCCTTCTGCTTGGGGTGTGGGGAGTCAACAATTCCTTTCAAGTTGAAGTTGAAGGTTGAGGTGCAGTCAGTTAGTTGTTACTGGTGATACTAAGACCCAGGATTTTACATCTCCCAACTCTCACACAGGGTCCTTTTCCAACTAAATTGATTTCAAAGTAGTTGACTTGTTTATCAGAAAACTTAAATGCTTATCTTGGCCTGTTTTCTGTTGCTGTAGCAAAATATCTAGGCTGGGTACTTTAAAAAGAAAAGAAGTTTACATAGCTTACAGTTCTGGAGGTTCAAGAACATGGCACCAATATTTGCTGAGATCTGGTGAGGGCCTATGCAAGAGTGATAAGTGTATTTGTGGAAGAGAGATTCAGGAGAGGGGCCAGACTTCCTTATCGCAACTCATTCTCACATGAGCTAACCAGGCTTTTTGAAAAAGATTTATTTTATTTATTTGAAAGAGTTACAGAGAGAGAGAGACAGAGAGAGAGGTCTTCCATCTGCTGGTTCACTCCCCAAGGGGCCACAGTGGCAGGAGCTGAGCTGATTTGAAGCTAGGAGCTTCTTCTGGGTCTCCCACATGGTTGCAGGGGCCCAAGGAGTTGGGCCTTCTTCTACTGTTTTCCCAGGCCGTAGCAGAAAGCTGGATTGGAAGTAGAACCTCTGGGACTCAAACCAGCGCCTCTATGGGATGCCAGGACTGTAGGCTGGGGCTTTAACTTTGTGGCCCCATTATAAGAACTACATTAGTCCCTTCTTAAGGTAGCACTCTCCAGTGACTTAGTGACATTCAGAGATGTCCCACTTCTTCTTCTTCTTCCTTTTTTTTTTTTTTTTTTTTGACAGGCAGAGTGGACAGTGAGAGAGAGAGACAGAGAGAAAGGTCTTCCTTTGCCATTGGTTCACCCTCCAATGGCCACCGCGGCCATTGGAGGCCATTGTTAGTGCTTGCAGAATGAACCACAGCAGACAGGAGCTCCTCCCCACCCCTGTGTGTGTGTGTGTGTGTGTGTGTGTGTGTGTGTGTATGTGTGTGTCTTCCTCTCCAATATAAAACAAAAAGTTTATGCGCCAGAAATTTAATTTCCAGTGTGGCAGTATTGAGATGAGGTGATAGGATATTTAAGAAGTGGGATTGGCCGGCACTTCGGCTCACTAGGCTAATCCTCCGCCTTGCGCTGCCGGCACACTGGGTTCTAGTCCCGGTCGCGGCGCCGGATTCTGTCCCGGTTGCCCCTCTTCCAGGCTAGCTCTCTGCTATGGCCCAGGAGTGCAGTGGAGGATGGCCCAAGTGCTTGGGCCCTGCACCCCATGGGAGACCAGGAGAAGCACCTGGCTCCTGCCTTTGGATTAGCACGGTGCGCCAGCCACAGCGCGCCGGCCGCGGCGGCCATTGGAAGGTGAACCAACGGCAAAGGAAGACCTTACTCTCTGTCTCTCTCTCTCACTGTCCACTCTGCCTGTCAAAAATAAATAAATTAATAAATAAATAAATTTTAAAAATTAGTTTAATAAAAGTACACAGCATGTGTAGCTGGGTCATAGCCAATCAGCTGGAAATTCAGTCCAGTCTCCTGCAAAGCTTTTAATTAAAAAAAAAATTCAGCTCAGTCAATTGATAGTTGAATTAATTTTATATAGAATTATATTTTCTCAAATACTAGAAATAAACAATAGATTCTAAGTAATTGTGATAGAATTAAAATAATGTCACTGTCAATTTGCTTCTCCTATTTTCTTCATCTTTTGTCTCTGTAGGATCCATATTTTGATGCCTTTTCTTAGTCCTCTGAAAACAGAATCCTAAAATTTTGAATAGATTTTGTGTGTTCCACTAATATGTGCCATAATCGCAAAGCCGAAAGTCCTGACTTTGACCTTGATTCCTCAGGCCTCCCATGGTTTACATTCTGGGTCTGGAGGAGGCCACATCTTTCCCTCCGAGCATTTAAAGTACACAAGGCCTTGTTGGTGGGGCAGTCTGGGAGCCCGAGTCCTTAGGCAGAGTCACCTTCTGGGTTTCAGCTCTACTGCTCCTATCACATCTGCACTGAGGCACGTAAGATCATTCAGCTGAACTGTAAGTGTTCTGTCTTTTGCCAAGTGTAATATGGGAACGCTCCCTGCAGTCCGTGTGAAGCCCATTCTGTAACTGGGGAAGATGATACTTGCTCGCCCACGGTGTTGAGTTGTTGCTGGAAGAGGTTACGCTGTCGGTGATGTTGTCTCCCAGCCCTCCCCACACCTGGGAGGGCTAATTCTGATCAGTAGAAGCGAGTGGTGGTGACGCACGTCACGTCTGAGATGAAGTGGGGAGACAGGTGCTCTCGTGCCTTCTCCTCCTTCAAGGTCCTAGAGCAAGGGGCTGGCAAAGGGAAAGGAACCTGGTGCTCACTGCCTGCGCAGCAGGACTCCCACAATTAGCCCAGAGTAAATTCTTCCCTGGGGTCCCGTGCTGCTGTAGCCAGCATCGTCAGGATGCTGGAATGTGAGGTTGAGAGGGAAGAGCTGTAGTTGGAATGTCTGCAGGGGCTCTGACCTATCGTAGCATCATTTCATAAACTTCTTCTTCTCTCGACAACTTTCTCCTTTGCTGGTGCTGACCAGCCCCGCTGCTAGCGATACTGGTGTAGTAATTCTGAGTAGATTTTGTAAATGACAGCCTTGCCCTCAAGATATTTTACCGACACTCTGTGAAATGGTCTCATAAAACCATACAAATCTTTAATAGCCACAAGATGAGGAGCTGGTTGGTGCCTGTTGGAGACCAGAGCAATCCCTGGGAGAACTGGAGATGGCCCTCTGTCTAGGGCTAGCCCCAGGCAAAAGTAGGAAACAGGTCAGGTGTCTTCAGATCCCCTTCCTGGCTCCCCAGCTAAGGTATCCCCAAGGCTCCACGCTGTCCCTTAGCCACTCAAGGCCCCACTTGGGACCCCAGTGACCCTGGATATTTCTACTTCCCCTTTAAAATACACATACCCTGTATCCTGTTTCTTTGGGGTGCCTCATGCTCTCCATTTTTCTGAGTGCCCAGTAGAGCCTTTGTTTGATAAACCAGTTCTTTGTTATGGGTGTGTGAGCCAGTGTGTTAATCTTCCCCTCACAGCAGGCTTAGATCCTAGGTGTTCAGAAGGACCAAAGCCCATTGCTTCATGCAGAACATCCTCCACAGTTAACTCCACAGAAACTCTCCTGAAACTCGTCTGAGCCAGAATGCTGTTATAAATTCCAACCAGAGATGTACGAGGGGGGCTCCATCCTAGTCGGGGAGACAAGGCTCACTGTTACGTGGGCAGCATAGAATGGGGCTGTTCTCACTGGAACTTTCCACCGTGCTTCGGTGGCCTGTGACCTGTTCTGTTCTCAAAGGACTGGGGTGTTCAGTGAGAATCGGAGCAGCTGCAACCTGCACCTGTGCCCAAGGTCCTCCCACCCCCATCAGCAGCCCCTTGTCTGGATTTCTGAGTGCGCTTTTGGCTACACATTCCCCATTCCACTGAGACAGATCATGGGTCAACCAGATTTGGGGTCTTAGCTCCCCAGTTATTACTAGCTATGAGACTTTGGGCAAGTTAACCTGTCTGTGCTTCAATTTTTCGGTCACTTCCAAGAGGGTAACAGTACCTAAGGCATAGGATTCTGAATAGGATTAACTGAGATAATTTAGGTTAAGAACCTACCCTCTCATTTGACTGCTATTTAAGTATTTATGTTAACAATAGTTATACAATGACATGGGGCTTTGGAAGTATCTAATTCAGTTTCTCATTTAATGCAGGAATATTTCCTGCAACATAACAACATACAAAAAGTATGCAGGAGATGGAGTTAAAAGATGTTTATTTTGATGCAAACATTTTTGATATCCGTGCATAATTTTTCCATAATATGCATTTTTATGGAACTTTTAAAGACTCCTCATATACATTAATCAGATTTCAGTAAGTTTACAGTTTATATGTCACAGCTTTAGGAAGTGTACTTGATCGTATGAATCAATTCATTCCCAAGCATATTGAGGAACAGATTGGCACTAGGGAGCTTCCCTAAAGCCAGTTCACCCAATTTGCCACCTTCTGTAGAGTGTTGTTTTCAGTGTATAGATGCCTTGGCCCAGCTCTAAATATCCCAGAATATAATTTTTGGCCATAATGTCTGTAAATCATTTTTTCTTTCTTTGTAGCCCCCAAACATCCATCCAGGGTTGGCCACCACCGAGTTCACCCCATGTGTTATCCGGGTGCTGTTGGTACCTACAGTTCCATTTGCTGTCCCTTCTCAGGGCAGGCATTCTATGAGCTCTGTGACTCACAGCATACTGCAGTAACACACCCCCAAATCTCACCTACTCAACAAGCATTTATTTTTAGCTCCCCTAGAAACCTCATGTGAGTTGGTGGGGGCTTCCCTTTGTTTGGTTACAAGGGATCTAAGCTTCCTCCCTGCCCTGCTGCTGAATATCAACAGATTACGGACGTTTCAGGTCCCCAAACCAAGGGGAGCGAGAGCTCCAGGTGCACACCAGCTCTGACAAGCCTCTACCTGGGAAGAACACCTGCCACTCTATCTCACAGTTCATTGGCCAGAATGAGTAACACCACTCTGCCCATCATCATTGTGGGGCACACTGGAAATTGGATGAGCATTAAATCCGTGCCACAGGCCTCCTGCACAAGGCTGTCTCCTTTTAACTTTTCATAGCACTTGGCACCCAACGTATGCTCTGTGCATTTGTTTATTGCTGGTCTCTCCCAGTTAGACTTTCAGCTTTTTGCTGTCACAGCCTTCTGTTCACTGCTGGATCTCAGGTGTCTACCATGATGCTTAGTAAGTAGCAGGACTCAACACACATTTAATAAACAAGTGGATGGTGATGCCAGACATCTAGATTAAGTTGCCAAAACACATTATAAAATATTATTGTATCTCTGCATGTTTTATATAGCTTGTGCTTTTTTTTTCCCAAGAGCTCATGTAAGTGTTACTGAGCCCAGTGAAAGGTTAAAGAATAATAGGCCAATTAGGAAGAGAACATTGTACACGGATCACCCACCGCTGCCCATAGAGAGCATCTACCTCTTGGTTGTGCAGTCCTGGAGTGATCAGCCAGTGAAAAGGAAATGTAGTCTCAGAGAAAGGTGCTCTTTGAGGGTCAGCTGACGTAGTCAATGACAGATTCAAGCTGACGGAGCAGAAGGGGACAACACTATAGACCTGTGCCCAGCCTGCTCTTTGTTGAGCTGAGCATGTTGAAACTGCACAAGACCAGTCTACTGAAACTTTATAACCCCCAGTGAAATGGAAAGCCTTCTGCAGTGAATGGTTCTTGCTATCCCCAATACAGCAGGCCCTAATAAAAAGCAAGGTTTGTCTTGAAAGTTGGTGTGGAGGGGCCGGCGCCGTGGCTCACCTGGCTAATCCTCCACCCGCAGCACTGGCATCCCATATGGGCACCAGGTTCTAGTCCCGGTTGCTCTTCTTCCAGTCCAGCTCTCTGCTGTGGCCCAGGTAGGCAGTGGAGGATGGTCCAAATGCTTGGGCCCCTGCACCTGCGTGGGAGACTGGGAAGAAGCACCTGGCACCTGGCTCCTGGCTTCAGATCGGCGTAGCTCCGGCTATAGCAGCCATTTGGGGAGTGAACCGATGGAAGGAAGACCTCTCACTCTGTCTCTCCCTCTCACTGTCTGTAACTCTACCTCTCAAATAAATAAATAAATACAAAATCTTTAAAAAAAAAAAAAAAGAAAGTTGGTGTGGAGACAGGCAGCATTACGTAGTGATGAAAGCATGACCTCTAGAACAAGGAAGATTTGAGTTTGAACCTGAGTTTACCACTTACTGACCTAAAGCTCCCAAACCTTATGTGTAAAACGTGGCTAGTCATTCCTACTCCCAAGAATCGTAATGGGATTTAGATTGAATGATGCTTCTAAGCCTCTTAACTTTGGGAGGGGAACTCTCATGTTGTGAATGACAGCATTGATTATCTCATTCCATAATTGGATTGTTTATGGAAAATGGAATTGGAAGTTAAGTGTATTTTGGTGCAAAATATTTTTAATTCCGTGCATGGCTTTTTTCATAATGTGGAATATTCCATGAACTCCTTGCAGCTGCTGCCTGTGTCCATGTTGCAGTTGGTAATGGGGGTTACTCAAGGATGCAAGAGGCGGTGAGGCAGCACAAGGGGTCAGTCTCAGAGAGCAGCCCAGGGCCTGCAATGTGAGGAGCCCATGGAACATGGCAGCTCGCCCTGCACCTGAGCCCCGGAAGCAGCCCAACCTTCCTTGTTAGACTCACCACTCCTGTTCCCCAGCATGCGGAGGCTCTGGGTGAGCTGCTTCATCACCATCTGGCGTGGAGCTCACCTGCCCCAGCTCACCTCGGACACAGTGGGCAGGTGAGCAGACTGTTTTCTCACAACATGGAAGGATGCCCGTGCCTGCAGAAGTATCCATTGGGATTACTTCCCTTGGAAAAAAAAAACAAAAAACAAAAAAAAAACACACTGAATTCAAGGTAAGCTTGATGCGTGACAGCCTCCTGGCCCCCCACTTCCCAAAGGGAAAGTTTACACAGAGATCATCTCTGTGATTCATTTTTATGGAAATCCACCTTGTGAGCCATTAGGCACTCTCTCGTGTTAGAGAGGCAGAGAGAAAGAGAGAGACAGAACAAGAGCTCCCAGCTGCTCTGCTGGTTCCCTCCCCAAATACCTGCAACACTGGCTGATACTGGGCCAGGCTGAAGCTGGAATTGGTTGTGGGTCTCCCGGGTGGATGGCAGGGACCCAACCACTTGAGTCATCACTGCTGCCTCCCAAGCTCTGCATTGGCGGGAAGCTGGAACTGGGCCTCTAACTGGGCTATGCTCTGAGAGATGGGCATCCCAAATGCCAGTTGTAACTGCTGGGCCAAAGGCTCTCCCCCCATCAGATTTTTTTAAAGAATATTTGAAATAACATTTTGCAGGCAACACTTAATTACATTTTCCCAGTGATCAACACAGAATTGTCCCTTTATAGCGACCTCAGCCAGTGCCATTTCTTACAAAAAGCCCTCCCATTTTTGTTACGTATCCCACCTGGGCAGTCGGCTTTGGTGTGCTTCCAATTCAGGGCAGTCCTTTGTCTGCCTAGGCCCCTGCGGGCAGGTGCACTGGCCGTAGGCAGCGGGAAGGGTTCATGCAGCATTTTTGTCTCTGTGCACAGAAGTTTCTTATAACAAGTTGCTTGTTTGGTGCATTTTTTTTTTTTTATTTTTGACAGGCAGAGTGGACAGTGAGAGAGAGAGAGACAGACAGAAAGGTCTTCCTTTTTGCCGTTGGTTCACCCTCCAATGGCCGCCGCGCTGCGGCGCTCGTCCGATGGCAGGAGCCAGGAGCCAGGTGCTTTTCCTGGTCTCCCCATGGGGTGCAGGGCCCAAGCACTTGGGCCATTCTCCACTGCACTCCCGGGCCACAGCAGAGGGCTGGCCTGGAAGAGGGGCAACCGGGACAGAATCCGGTGCCCTGACCAGGACTAGAACCCGGTGTGCCGGCGCCGCAAGGCGGAGGATTAGCCTGTTGAGCCACGGCGCCGGCTGTTTGGTGCATTTTGTTTAATCTCCTTTGTCCCCTTTTTCCATGCTTCCAAAACTGTGCACCAACATACGCAAAAAGTCCACACAAAGCATTTCACAAGCATGTACAAAGAAATGTTGGCCAAGAAATAGTTTGTATTTTAATCATCCTTGAAAGCAGAGGAGGTCAGAGTTGGCCCTTCCAATGCTGAACTCTCATCGATGATTTGAAATCCATACTCATGCTTCTATTTCTCAAACTATTTTAAATAGATTAGAGAGAGTGGCATAGAGGAAAGAGAATGTTAACAAAATCTAACAGTTACCTCCATGTTGTCACATTGGTTTTGTCCACTGTGGGGGAAGCTTTTTAAAATTCTTACAGCCTTCAAGATATTATATTTCCCCCTCTAAATGCTTCTGTGTCCATCTCTAAAAGAGGAACTTTTTTCTCATAAAGCCACGTGACATTATTATCACATCCAATGCAAAAGTGCCTCAACAAACCTGATGCCCATTTCATATCCAAATTCCCCCAAGAATCCTCCATGTTTTTTTTCCTACTTCAGTTGGTTTATTTTAATCAACGAATGAGCAATTATCTCTCAGCTTCTGATTTTCCACTGTGTAAAATAGAACCTTGAACAGCAGAAAGTTCTCTTACTGGTGTTTGATGATCAGACGCATGTATTTCTTTTATTCCCCTTATTTTATTATGAAACTTTTGCAACATGCAGAATGGTTGATAAGATTCTTCCGTGCACACCTGCTTACAGAATTTTATGTTTAATTCTCTTCCTGACTCCCATGACTGGCACTAGACAATGTCTAAACCTCAGACTCAGTGGGACAGCAAGTGAATCTTCTGTGGCTCCCTTTTAGGTGGCAATGGAATGCTGTTTTTGCAAAGTGAATGGATAATATGCTGATTACTTTGCATGGTTCATAAATTCCGAGATGTTAGGGTACTTCAAAAAGTTCGTGCACAATGGAACTAAAAGATGAATTGGGACAGGCATTGGGCCTGGCGCTGGTGAAGACAGCCATGCCCTGCATCGGAGTGCCTGGGTTGGGTAACTGCTCAGCTTCCTGCAATGCGCACCCTGCTGCTGACTCCGGCAGTGCTGATGGCTCAGGTGATTGGGTTCCCGCCACCCATGAGGGAGCCCTGGACCGAGCAACACTCTGAGCTTTGCTGGGGCCTGGCCAGTTCTTTTTGGGGCATTTGGAGAGTGACGCTCTGTATTGGAGTGCATTCGATCACTCTCTTTCTCTCTGCCTCTCAAATAAATTTTTTAAAAGTTTTTTTTTTAAAAGAAAAAAGAGAGAAGTTTATTTTGGTGCCCCAAATTTTGAAATCCATGCATTCAAAGGCATAGATTCAAAGGCAAAGTCAAAGCTCGTGGAAAATGCATGTTACAACAAACTCTGGGGGCCGGCGCTGTGGTGCACCAGGTTAAAGCCCCAGTCTGCAGTGCCAGTGTTACATACGGGCACCGATTCAAGTCCCGACTGCTTCACTTCCAATCCAGCTCTCTGCTGTGGCCTGGAAAAGCAGTAGAAGATGGCTCAAGTCCTCGAGCCCCTGCACCCACATGGGAGGCCCAGAAGAAGCACCTGGCTCCTGGCTTCAGATTGGCGCAGTTCTGGCTCCTGCAGCTAATTGGGGAGTGAACCAGCAGATGGAAGACCTCTCTCTCTGCCTGTGCTTCTCTGTAACTCTGCCTTTAAAATAAATAAATAAATCTTAAAAAAAAAAAAAAACTATGCACAGACCTCAGAACTCTTTTATCCTTTAATCCATTTTCCCGCAAACTTTTTGAAGTGCCTGCCTGTCATGGAGCCTGACTTTCAGTAGACAGTACTTCCTAGAGAGCCAAGTGCTGCACTGGTGACAGTGGAATCAACACAGTGAGTTAAATGAGAAAATGGCAAGCCCCCCTAATACTGAAGCAATTGGAATAGGCAGTGTGTTTATGCCTTATGCAATGTCAGTTGTATTTCAACATTCTCTAAAAATAGCATGCAAAGGTATATAGAAAGGCAAAAAAAAAAAAAAATCTGGTTTTTAAATGCCTGTCTGAGGGTTGCTGCTGTTGCTATGGAAATGAGAGCAGCAGATTTTCTCGGCTTTACCACGCTGAGCTGGGTTCTGGACAGATTCCTGGGGCTGTGGGCTCTTCCCCCTCCCTCCTCTTCTGAGTGGTGGAGTGAGACCGAACCTTGCCTGAATAATTCTAACAATTCCCTGTGTGAAAGCACATTAGGTGCTAATGCCTGGAGCTGTTTTTAGCAGAGTGATTGAACAATACGGGATTCGTTTCTCATCGGAGTGTTTTAAAATAGACTGGCTCCTGAATGCGACAGTAACGCATAGCTCCACTTACAGCATAAGGAAATGTTAGTTTAATATCTCAGTGCCATCTGCTGTACGTTTCATGGCATTCTACCCATCTGGCTTCCTTGCCGCAATTTCTCCTCCCCCTCCCTCCCAGTCTGAGTAAAATCTGTAAATCTCTTTCCAGATCTTTCATACTGATTGGCCCTGTGTCTTCCTACTGATCACTGGATTAGGAACGTGTTCCCTTAGCTCTAACTGGCCATTTGCTGAATTCTGCTGTTTCCCTTTGGGTGTGGGTGTGGGTGTGGGTGTGGGTGTGGGTGTGGGTGTGGGTGAGAGAGAGAGAGGAGAGAGAGAGGAGAGAGAGAGATTTATCAAGCAGGTAACTAACTTCTGTGCCTCTCTGCCTTCTCTCTAATGACAGGGTGGCTCTGGGTGCTCACACATTTGTCAGTTAGGCAGCATTCCCACAGTCATCATCAAGGAGACCCTGGGAAGGGCCAGGCATTGGGAGAGAGTGGGCGGGGCAAAGCAAGGAGGAATCTGCTGTCATAGCAGGGAGGAAACCAACAGTATACGATTGAACACACCTCATGTGGCACCTGGTACAGGTAGGAGTTATGGATTTAAAATATAAAGCAGGGCCAGTGTTGTGGAGCGGCCGGTTTTGCAATGCTGGATCCTGTATGGGAGCACAGATCCAAGTCCCAGCTGCTGCACTTCTGATCCAGCTCCCTGTTAAAGCGCCCGAGAAAGCAGCAGCAGATGGCCTGAATGCTTAGGTCTCTACCACCCATGGGGGAGACCTGGATGCAGTTTCAGGCTCCTGGCTTTGTCCTGACTCTTCCCTGACCGTAGCAGCCATTTGGGGAGTGAACAAGCGGATGGAAGATCTCTTCGTGTCTCTGCCTCTCCCCGCCCCCCTCTCTGTAACTCTGCCTCTCAAATAAATAAATGTCTTTTAAAAATAAATAAAAATTAATATAAAGCAGGAAAGTATAGGTATTTAATATAGTTAAATATTTTTAAATCATCGAAGAAGGTGTGAAAGGTGATGGAATGAATGTATTGGAATGGACAGCTCTGATGTGATAAGGTTGTTCACAAGGACAACAAATGTGCCCTCCATCCCTGTGGCTTGAGGTGCTTGTTAAAGACAGACTGGATCTGTTGTTAGTTAACACATTCCAGTTCAGCATCAGCCAGACACATTATACAGGTGAAAATCAGCTCTGCTCCATGGAAGCTCTGGTCAGTTTCCACTCTCAGTTTGGACCTCGGGTTTGACCCAGCGTGGCCATTCTTCGATTGAGCACAGGTTTGGAGCACCTCTCTGTAGCTAATTCTTTACTGGGTTCCATTGAGAGTACCAAAGAACCTGAGAACTCGCTCGACCCTCAGCCCGTGGAGGGGATAGAATAAATGAGTATGGAACAATTAATAAGCCATCACAATGAACTCTCACAACAAAGGCTCTTAATCTTGTTTTTTTTTGATAGGCAGAGTGGACAGTGAGAGAGAGAGACAGAGAAAGGTCTTCCTTTTTTCCGTTGGTTCACCCCCCAGTGGCCGCTGCGGCCAGCACAATGCGGCCAGCACACTGCGCTGATCCGAAGCCAGGAGCAGGTGCTTCCTCCTGGTCTCCCATGCGGGTGCAGGGCCCAAGCACTTGGGCCATCCTCCACTGCCTTCCCAGGCCACAGCAGAGAGCTGGACTGGAAGAGGAGCAACTGGGACAGAATCCGGCGCCCCAACCGGGACTAGAACCTGGGGTGCCGGCGCCGTAGGCGGAGGATTAGCCTAGTGAACCATGGCGCCGGCCAAGGCTTTCAATCTTAAGGGCTATTAAGATTGAAGAGCGGGAAGTATTAAGATGTCCAGTGCATTTCTCCTTTGCTACCCTCTTTAAAGGTAAGGTTGAACTGAACATTGAGCACCATGGGAATCATTGCTGTTCTTGTCACCACAAACAAAGGAGAATGTATGGCCAGGTCATTGGAATTGTGATGAGCCCATGCATATGTTGTGTGTGTTTGCTTACATATGCACACATGCTTATTCATGTACTCAAGAACCAGGTCTCAGCGTGTGAATTAGTGTGCTATGGCTGAGGAAGCCAAGATGATGAAGACACAGACCTTACCCACAAGCATTGGCAGAGGCGTACGTAATGTATTAATGCACTAGTGTGATCAAACCTCATAGGAACAGGGAAAGCAGTGTTTCTCCCATCCCTGCCTGTGTTGTTTATTTACATTGTGATGGTTGAGACACATGAGTAATCCGGATCTTTCTGTGCCTCTTCTCCCACATCTTCCAAAAATCTGAGACAAGGAGAAGCATTTGCAGCAGACTGACCTGTTTTCATTTCTTAACGTAGGGAGAAAGCTTGCGTGGTCCTGAAGCAGTGATTTGTCATGAAGTAACTTCCTGGGAAACTAGATCCATAGCAAGAGTCATTGCTTTACTAGTCTGGGTACCACTGTCAGATGCTGCTGCGATAATACGCTAGTGGGAGAGGTGCATGTTCTCACTGTTGACATAATGAGTTAGTGGATAACTACATGGGCTCCTTAAGTCCTCGGCACAGTTAAATGGAAGCACCCGCCCCAGGGGACGTCCAACACAGGGTGGCTGCGGATTTAGGGGGTGGACCCAAGAGTACACACACTCCCTGCCCCTGTCTTTGGAGCCTGTCCTGGGCGGGCGGTGTAGAGGCAGAAGTAAAATTGAGTTTGGGGATAGGGGCAAGCTGCTGAATATCTTATTTCTCCTTTACTCTCAAAGAGAACTTGGAATAATGTGACTCTGGGCACAGAGGAGAGATTCAAGCCCATCATATTTCCATTATGGTAGATGAAATCTGTGTCCAGTGGAGTGCCACGTTGCAGAGCCAGGGATATATTTTGTTGGGCTAACTATAAGCTGTGAAAGCTGCCGCTTATTAAGAAGGAATACTGATGACCTGGCTGCCTTGACCACCCACTTTTCCCTCTTCAAACCCCATATGCTCACTTGGCATCAAAATGTTTACATCTGAACTATATGGCACAGCTGTTGGGAGAGACGGCTGTTCCCCCTGATTGCAGTACTGAGGCAAAGCAAAGCAAACTCCAGGGCCAGCCCCGACTCTCCCCAGACGCCAGCACTGTGGTGTCCATACCCTCCTCTGCTCTGTTCTCTCACACCAGCTGGCAGTTCTGCTGCTGCTCCAGTTGCCTTTCACTCCTGTACTGTCTGCACAGGACAATGCTGCATTCATAATAAAAGACCCTGGGGGCTGACACTGTGGCATAGTGGGCTAAGCCTTTGCCTGCGGTGCCAGCATCCCATATGGGCACCGGTTCATATCCCAGCTGCTCCTCTTCCCATCAAGCTCTCTCTGCTATGGCCTGGGAAAGAAGAGGAAGATGGCCCAAGTTCTTGGGCCCCTGCATCTGCATGGGAGACCCAGAAGAAGCTCCTGGCTTCTGGCTTCAGATTAGCCCAGCTCTGGCTGTTGCGGCCAACTGGGGAGTGAACCAGCAGATGGAAGACCTCTGTCTCTGTCTCGCCCTCTCTCTGATTGTAACTCTACCACTCAAATAAATAAATAAAGATCCCGGTTATCCCTGCATTTTAATACAGGGACACCATGGCGATGGAAGCCCAGACAAGCACACAGGTTCTAGTGACCTGGACTCCTGGGAGCTCCAAAGCTCGCTCTCCCAAGGTGCCAGCGGGGTTTGAAGCTCTGAGCATTTCAGTTTCCCCTTCTCCTGATGGCAGACGGTATGAACCTACTGCTCGTCCATTCCATTCTCACAAAAGCATAAGGAAGAGTTTGCCGAGGAAGAATGGTGTTTCTGAGCAATGTTGCATAATCTTCTCAGTAGGTCTCTGAACCTGGCTGATATTTGACTGCTCTTGGGGGTGTTCCTAAAGGGATTCACATCAGGGATTCTTGTGCTGGAACCATGAGTCCCTGGAGGGCCTGAAATGGTGCACAGAATTTTTGTAAGCAAAATCCATAGCTTTCATCACATTCCTGTTGGAATCTGTGACTGAAAAGAAAAAAAGTGTTTTTTTTTTTTTTTTTTTTTTTTTTTTTAGAAAGGAATAGAAACACTAGACGAATCCCCCTCTAGCCTCTGGTGCTGAAAAATTGGAATCTGTGACCTGTAGATTATAATCTGTAGATTATTCTCTCACTCGGAAGCGAAGGACTATGATCTAATGAGCTCTGTTTCCTAAGTGCCTCAAGCTCCATAGAATCAAATTCCTTTTGCCTGGGTCCCAGTCTGCATCTCCAGGAATCACCATGTGACTTCTGATTAAGCAGTGTGATATTTTAAATAATGATTGTTCGAGTGTTGAAATAGTAGATTAATCATTGCATACACAGGGCCAGCGTTGTAGCGTAGCTGTGTCTATGCAGCCGTAGTTGAGGCACCTGCAGGACCAGCATCTCTATGGGCACCAGTTCAAGTCCTGCCTGCTCTGCTTCCATCCAGATCCCTGCTAATGTTCCTGAGAAAACAGTAGAAGATGGCCCAAGTACTTGGGGCCCCGCACCCACGTGGGAAACCCTGAAGAAGCCCCTGGCTCTTGGCTTCAGACTGGCCCAGCTCCAGCCATTGTGGCCATTTGGGGAGCAAACCAGTGGATGGAAAACTCTCTCTCCCTCTCCTCTCTCTCTCTCTCTCTCTCTCTCATTATGCCTTTCAAATAAGTAAATAAATCTTTTAAAAAATCATTATACACAATAGTACTTCAAGAGGTTCCCAGAAAATGGAATTAAAAGATATATTTATTTTGATGCAAAGCATTTTTGAAAACCATGCAACAGTTTCCATGAACTTGTTGAAGACCCCTCATACTTATGAATTTCAATTTTTTTTTGCACCAAGACAAATTTATCTTTTAATTCCATTTCTCACAAACTTTTTGAAGTACCCTCATCCAGAAGGCTGGCTGGCTTACTTATTCAACAAATATTCACCATTGTATCTTTTGTGTCAGGGACTGTTTGAGGCACTTTAGTGACCAAAACATAGACTTCTGCCTTTACCATGCTTAAATTTCTCCCAGAGGGAAAAAGACAAAAGCAGTGAGTGCGATGTGCGTATGAGTGATATTACACGCTGCCAAGTGATGTGACTGTGGGGATAAAAAGAAAAAGTAGGGGCAGGCGTTTGGCTTAGCAGTTGAGATGCCTGTGTCCCATATGGAAGCGCCTGGATTCAACACTTGGCTCCAGCTCCTGATTCCAGTGTAGATCGGGAAGCAGCAGTGATCGCTCAGGCAGTTGAGTTCCTGCCACCCATGTGAAAGACTTGGATTGAGATCTGGCTCCTGGCTGTGGCTTGGCCCAACTCTGGCCTTTGTGGGCATTTGAGGAGTGGACTAAGAGCTCTTCTTTCTGTCTGTCTGTCTCTCTGCATCTTGAAAAAATATATTTTTAAAAAAATCAAAGTTAAGGGGCCAGCGCTATGGCGCAGTGGGTTAACACCCTGGCCCGAAGTGCCGGCATCCAATATGGGCGCTGGTTCAAAACCCAGCTGTTCCTCTTCCAATCCAGCTCTTTGCTATGGCCTGGGAAAGAGTGGAAGATGGCCCAAGTCCTTGGGCCCCTGCACCCGCGTGGGAGACCCAGAAGAAGCTCCTGGCTCCTGGCTTCAGATCGGCACAGCTCCGGCTGTTGCAGCCAATTGGGGAATGAACCATCAGATGGAAGACCCCTCTTTCTCTCTCTGCCTCTCCTCTCTCTGTCTAACTCTGACTTTCAAATAAATAAATAAATCTTTAAAAAAAAATCAAAGTTAAGAAAAAAGAAAAAAGAGCAGTGTTAGAGAAAGTAGAAATGTGGTAGAGGCCGGGAAGGCTGAGAATACTGGATAGAATGGTCATGGAAGTGGGAAGTCATTGAAGAGGCGAGAGCAGAGGAAAGAGTTGCAGAAGGCAAAGAATTTAGCCAAGCTGACCCTGCACCCATGTGGGAGACCTCCAGGTTCCTGGCTTCAGCCTGGCCTAATCCCAGCCATTGCAGCCATTTGGGAAGCAGACCAGTGGATGGAATATCTGTCTCTTCTTCCTCTGCCTTTCAAATAAATAACTTTTTTAAAAACTAAAAAAAAAAAAAAAAAAAAAAAAAAAGGTGGGCTAGGATGAGTTTATGAGACTTAGTTCCCAATCCTGAACCATCACTGTCTATCAGCTGATCTCTCCAAAATTCTGTTTCTCCTATTGACATTTTGTTATTTTTTTCCTTGTGAAGGAAGAAGGTGTTTGGAAAATGGCGTATATAAGAGCAATGGCAGAGTTGAATCCAAACTCAAAACTTGTACTTTCTATCTCCAGGCATTTGTACTACTTGGGAGTTGAATCTCTGGCCAGGACATACAATGAAAACATTGCTCCCCCCCCCTTTTTTTTTGACAGGCAGAGTGGACAGTGAGAGAGAGAGAAAGGTCTTCCTTTGCCATTGGTTCACCCTCCAATGGCCACCGCAGCCAGTGCGTTGCAGCTGGCAAATCCCGCTGATCCGAAGCCAGGAGCGAGGTCCTTCTCCTGGTCTCCCATGCGAATGCAGGACCCAAGCACTTGGGCCATCCTCCACTGCACTCCCAGGCCACAGCAGAGAGCTGGCCTGCAAGAGGGGCAACCGGGACAGAATCCAGTGCCCTGACCAGGACTAGAACCCGGTGTGCATATTTGAATCTACTTCAGAAGAATAATGAGTAGAACAAGAATTTAAAAAAACATGACTCAGCAACCCCAATTGTATAGGTAAAATTCACACTGTCAATTAGAACTTAAAGTTCAGGCCGGCGCCGTGGCTCAACAGGCTAATCCTCCGCCTTGCGGCGCCGGCACACCGGGTTCTAGTCCCGGTCGGGGCACCGGATTCTGTCCTGGTTGCCCCTCTTCCAGGCCAGCCCTCTGCTGTGGCCCAGGAGTGCAGTGGAGGATGGCCCAAGTGCTTGGGCCCTGCACCCCATGGGAGACCAGGAAAAAGCACCTAGCACCTGGCTCCTGCCATCGGATGAGTGCGGTGCGCCAGCCGCAGCGCGCCGACCGCGGCAGCCATTGGAGGGTGAACCAACGGCAAAGGAAGACCTTTCTCTCTGTCTCTCTCTCTCACTGTCCACTCTGCCTGTCACAAAAAAAAAAAAAAAAAGAACTTAAAGTTCGGAAATGTTTCTAAAGTATAAGCCTATGATGAGATTATCTGGCACGGAAACATTTTTTTAAAATTGTTTTACAATGACATACTTTCAGTTTATTTTAGAATCATAAGATCAACTCTCCGCTAAGTAAAGAATTCAACAAAGAGTAAGAATAAAAAGACCATTCCTCAACTGTGGAGACAAGGGTTGTAAATAATAATCAAGTCTCACAATGTCAATTTTGCTCATATAGATTACATTATTTTGTACTCTGTTAGTTACCACAGATCAGAGAAAACATGATTTTGTCTTTTGGGGACTGGATTATTTCAGTAAGCATACTGGTTTCCAGTTGCACCCATTTTGTTGCAATAGTCAGGATTTCATTCTTTTTTACGGCTGAATAGTATTCCATAGTGTATTTATACCTCATTTTCTTTATCCAGTTATCGATTTATGGGTACCTAGATTGATTCCATATCTTAGCTATTATGAATTGAGCTTCAATAAGCATGTGGGTACAGATAACTCTTTCATTTTGTGTGAGTAAATTCCCAGGAGTGGGCTGGCTGGGTCATATGGTAGGTCTACTTTCAGATTTCTGAGGAATCTCTGTACTGTCTTTCACAGTGGCTGTATTGGTTTGCATTCCCACCAACGATGGATTTGGGTACCTTTTTCCTTACATCCTCGCCAGCATTTATTGTTTTTGGATTTCTGTATGAGAGCTATTCTAATTGGGGTGTGATAAAAACCTCATTGTGGTTTTGATTTGCATTTCCCTGATGGCTAGTGATTCTGAGCATTTTTTTATGTGTTGGTTGGCCATTTGCATTTTACACTTTGAAAAATGCCTACTCCTGTCCTTTGCCCATTTCTTTTTTTAAAAAAGTTTTATTTATTTATTTACTTAAAGACAGAGTTACACAGTGAGAGGAGAGGCAGAGACTTCTATCTGATGGTTCACTTCCCAATTGGCTACAATGGCCGGAGCTGCACTGATCCAAAGCCAGGAGCCAGGAGCTTCTTCCAGGTCTCTCACATGGGTGCAGGGCCCAAGGACCTTCTACTGCTTTCCCAGGCCATAGAAAAGAGCTGGATTGGAAGTGAAGCAGCCGGGACTTGAACAGGTGCCCATATGGGATGCCAGCACCACAGGCGGTGGCTTTACCCACTACACCACAGCGTCGGCCTCATCTCCATTTATTTTTAGCATGACTGATCAAAGAGATCAGAATCAGAGGGTTTCTGGGGGTAGAAGGAATCAGTATTAAAAGACCTCAGGAAATCCTTAGTACA
Source organism: Sylvilagus floridanus (assembly GCA_949820135.1). Classification (NCBI taxonomy): domain Eukaryota; kingdom Metazoa; phylum Chordata; class Mammalia; order Lagomorpha; family Leporidae; genus Sylvilagus; species Sylvilagus floridanus. The sequence goes on along the minus strand of OX463228.1, from coordinate 13,916,952 downwards.
AGGAACTCACTGGTTTCCAAAATGACCTTCCATCCCTGGTCACTTTTGACTAGAAGAAATTTATCTCATACATTGATGCTACTTATCCACCCATCCTCTTGTACCGTGTAAGACCACACCATAGAAAGATTCCTGTCGTGCCAACTTGACTCTTCTTTTTCTAGACCCTGCATTTATGTCCCCTACTTCTGCCAACCTGCTCCCCGCCCCCGTTTCTATGTGGTAAGCCCCAGAGCATCTTGGTGAGTGGTGTGTGAACTGGAGAGTGCATCTTGCAGGAAGTGTGAACTGGAGAGTGCATCTTGCAGGAAGGCGTGACCTCCTTCACTAGGGAATCCTGCTCCTCCTCACTCAGCCTACAGACACGTGACCCCGTAGACTTGTGTTAGTTTACATCATCCACTACCTGTCTTTATTTATATGTACTAGCAGTAAGCTACACTGGTTCTGTCTTACAATAGATGGTTAATACTTGGAGTGGAAGTATTAGACCTTGGCACTGTACCTCTAGTAAACCGTATCTTGGTAGGTTTACTCTATTTTCTATTCTGTCAAGACCTGAGAGGACTCTGTCAGTGCCTTGGTCACCCTGCCACCTTTGCATTACCCGTAGATATGATGGCTTGCTCCCTGCATGTCATGGTGAAAAGATTTGAGAACTCAACTCCTGTGACAGACTATGAGGAACTTCTCCCCAGATTTAAATTCAGCACTCTCCATCCATGCTCAGCCTCCACTTTGTATTGGACTTCACTCAGAGTCGAGAATTAAGCAGTGAACACAGTAGGATGGCGTTGTCAAGCACATCATGGCTCCAAAGAGAGAGAAAGCCACCCCGATGTCGCCATGGTGTAAAATAGTAAGAAGAGTGGCAGAGGTCTGAGCAGAGGGCGCAGCGGAGGTGACAGTGACCACCTGGGGAGCTCAGAGAAGCACGCCAGGATGAGGAGCGACCGCTGCCAAGTTTGCAAGTGGAGGGCGTATTTGTGGGAAGAACAGGAGATGGAGACTCCGGTTGCCATTAATTAATCAGCATTTATTTATAGGAAAACAAGATGTATTTTCCTGATAGTTCCTCCCTTAAGGGAAAAACATAAAAACAAAATTGAGACTCCTTCATTATAAATAGTGAGGAGCCAACCAAACTAAATTTAGAAAGCTCGAGTGGCTGTTTCTCAGTGTGACAGCGGTCACATCCTTTCAGAATGGGAAGTTCCATTTCAAAATTGTCTAAATCTTGTGTTTTTGTTCTTTGCTTTTTGAGAGTGATTAGGAAGCTCTTACTAATGTTCCTTAGATTCAGTTAGGGCTTAGAGGCCAAGAACAGAAAATCCTGAAAATTCCTTGATGATCTCTCCTTGTTGACACAAATCTCTGCTCTATGAGAAACTCATCTATCCTGGAAAAACACCTCGTATCCAGATTAGACCCTGCAGACAGCTAAGTTATAGAAGCTTCCAGGTTCTTCAGCCAGTGTTTAGGACCTGGTTGAAGGCACCACACCTGGAAGAAACTCAGACAGCACTGCTGACTACACATGGATTTGTCACCAGGCCTGCCAGCCCTCCCTTCAGGACCAGCTCCTGCAGCTGTAGTGAGTGGCATATTCCACTCAATGTCTTTACAAGGACAATCAATCCAGCAATAGATTTCCTCCTTTAGAAATTGAAAAAAAAAAAAAAAGCAATCTCTCTTCTCTCCCAACAAAGACCTGGGAACATAAAAGTTTGTGTCCATATATTAAATTGTGTTACTGACCTTTTAAATGGCTTCTTAGCCCTGGGAATGATGAATGACTTGGGCAGTAAGCCATCTGAAGACACTGAAGTAATTCTGCAGTGGACCAAGAGGTTCATTTAGGTGAAAGTCTCCATATCATTCAGCAACGGTCTTGCAGCTTTTAGAACCAACGTCCTTCTACGTGCTGCTTCAGCATAAAGGCACATGGCCTCGTCTGCTGCAGGCAGGTCAATGCAGGTATTAAATTGCTGTTGACAGTAGAGAAGGTTAAAACTTAGCTGAATTGTTGAAAAGTTAGCTACAACAAAGTCGCCTGCTAAATCTGTCTCAGTGTCCAGGGAAGCCAGGAATAAAACGAAGTCCCTTAAACAAGCAGAATTTTCAGAACTGCCCACCTTATACAGGGCTGCCTCCCAAAGTTCACAGAAAATGGAATTATGAGATAGGCTTATTTTGGCACAAAAATGTTAAAACATATACACACTTTTTTTCTTTTTTTAAAAAATTGTATTTATTTATTTGAGAGGTAGAGTTATAGATAGAGAGGAGAGGCTGGTTCACTCCCCAGATGGCTGCAAGGGCCAGAGTTGGACCAATACAAAGCCAGAAGCCAGGAGTCTCCTCCAGGTCTCCCAAGCTGGTACAGGGGCCCAAGCACTCGAACCATCTTCTGCTGTTTTCCCAGGCCATCAGTAGGAAGCTGGATCAGAAGAAGAGCAGCCGGGACTAGAATCGGCATCCATATGGGATGCCGGTGCCGCCAGTGGAGCCTTAACCCACTACGCCACATTGCCGGCCTTCCACAATTTTTTCTTAGATGCATTTTCCATTAATGTTTTGTAGATCTCTCAGACATAGAAGATTTGAAGCCAAATCAACACACGTTTGAGTTTGAGACTACAATCTGTAAAGTGCTACATATTTCTGATATAAATATATGTATATCATATGTGTATGTACACACATACACAAACATATCAACACACTTCAAAATCATGTTGATTTAATCAAAGGTAGACTTAGGGGTCAATAGTTAAAGTCTGATAATATTCCTGGTAGGGAAAAATAAAGAATTATCCTTAATTTACAAGTATATGTATTAAACATGGTAATTTTTTCCATCTGTTAAGTCAGTGAATTCTTCAACTTTTCTAGTTTATAACCAATAAACCCCAGATCTCAAGGACTCACAACAGGGAATCGTTTTTCTTCTGCACATTACATCAGAGCTTAGCTTTGCAAAGTTTGCTGGGCTCTGCCCAGCCTGGCTCTGCTCCAGATGTTTCTTTGTTTTGAAACCCAGACCACAGGGGCAGCCCCTTTTGTTGGACATGCTCTTCCTTTGATACTAGATGGCACAAAGGGATCCCACACAGTCAAGTGTAAGTTTCTGCCCAGATGTGGGCAATGCATGTATGTATACACATGCATCTGTGCAGACAGGCACGTACCTTACATCTGACAGGTTTGCACATTCGCATATTAATTCATATCATGTCTTTTGACCCTTTGGGGATTTCTATATAGATGATCATAACATACATAAAATAATTTAGTTTTATCTCTTCCCTCACAATCTTTGTATATCTTCTTTCATTTTATCTTATTGCATTGACCAGAATCTCCAGTATTATACTGAATCTATTGGGAATAGCTTATATACTTGACTTATTTCTGATAATAAAAAGAATGCATTTAAAGTTTCTCCATCAAATATAATGACCATAATTTGATTTTGAAAAATAGTTTTTGTCAAAGAAATTTTCTTACATTTCTACTTCTTTAGTATTTTTAGTCATAAATAGGCATTTAACTTTACATACTTTATCCAAATCTACTAAGATATTAAGTGATTTTCTCCTTTTAGTCAATTAATGTAGCAAATTAAACTGGCAGTTTTACCATTAAACCATCTTGCATGTTTTAAATAAGTCTCAATATAATAAACTACTATTTTATATAGCATGTAAAACATCTATTGGTTAGCTGACATATATATAGTTATAACTTTGATATTCATGTCAAAATTAATTACTAATAGAACATTTGCTCCATGTCAAACACTACCTAAAGACTTTGCATATATTAACTTATTTGATCCTTATGACAACCTGTGATGTACAGACTAAGAGTTGTCAGTCTCATTTTAATGGCGAGGCACTGAGAACATAGGTAACATCCTCAGAATCACGTGGCTAGTGAAAGGCGAAGCTGTTATTGGAACCCAGTTAGCTTGTTCCTGAATCTTGTTTTTCATATTGTGCTTTCCTCCTCTAATTAATGAGTGGATGAGTGGAGCCTATGATTATTTCTTTTTGTACTACCATCCTGCCATCTTGGAATCATAATTTTGCTCACAGAGTTAACTGACATGGGTAGCTTACCCTCTTTGTTTCTCAGACAACTGATAGGCATCACCTGGTCTCTGGAAGCATCGTCAGTGGGAACATCCAACCATCTGGAATGTATGGGTTTCTTTCATGAAGGAACTCTTGGATTAACATTCTGACTCTTTGACGGTTATCATCTAGTGTGGCCTTCATATTCTTTTTGTGCTAATTTTGATGTTTTTAATTTTCCCAAATGCATCTGTTTTATTCTAGTCTTCAATTTATTTATATATAGTCAGTTGCTTCTAATATTATCATGTGTTCTCTGTTGTGTCTTTGAATACTTCTCTGTCATGCTGCATTTTGTTTATTGGCTTCTTTTTTTCCTCCTTGTAGTTTTGTTTATTTGTTTTGAAGAATTATTTTATTTATTTTAAAGGCAGAGAAGAGAGGGAGAAACATAGAGAGAAAGAGATCTTCTGTCCACTGGTTCATTCCCCAAATGGCCAAAATGGCTATGGCTGGGCCAGGCCAAAGCCAGGAACCTGAAACTCCTTTTAGGTCTCCCAAGTGGTGGACAAGGTCCCAGATACTTGAGCTATCGTCCCCTGCTTTCCCAGGCACATTAGCAGGAAGCTGAATTACAAGCAGAGCAGCTAAGACTCAAACCCATGCTCCGATATGCCAGTGTACTGATGCTCTTTCTTATTTCTTTGCATTTGCTCTGTGGCTCTTTTGCCGCTGGAGTTGGCTGTATAACTCATTTGCTTGTACTTTACTTTCTGAAACATATATTTAAAACTCTCACAGATTTTGACAGCTGTTTTCACTGTCATTCAGTGCGATTCATTATTTCCCCCATGACTTTTAAAAAAATTATTAATATAAAGAGAACAGATTTCATGCAGTCCATAGGTACAGTTCCAAGAAGACAACCACACTTCCCTCACTCTTCCCTTTCCCCCAATTCCCCTTCCTCCCATCTCTTCATTAATTTTGCAAAGACAATTTTAATACATTCTATATTCACAGGCTTAATTTGCCACTAACCATAACATTCAACAAGTAAAAGTGGAAGACCACAGTTCCACAGGAGTATAAACAAGAGCTAAAATTGATAATCATATCATAAAATGTCCATTTCATTCCTGTACCTTTTTGTATTTTGTATGAACTGCCACATATCAGAGAAAATATGTGATACTTGTGTTTTTGAAACTGGCTTATATCACTGAGCATAATGGTTTCTAGTTGCATACATTTTGTTGCAAAATACAGGATTTCATTCTTTTTTACAGCTGAGTATTATTCCACAGTATACATATACCACTTTCCCTTTATCCAGTCATTGGTCGGTGGGCTTTTGAGTTGATTCCATATCTTAGCCAGTGTGAATTGAGCTGTAGTAAACATGGGGGTACAGATAACTCTTTCATATGCTAACTTCATTTTGTTTGAGTAAATTCCCAAGAGTGGGATGGCTGGGTCATATGGTAGATCTGTATCAGATCTCTGAGGACTCTCCATACAGTCTTCCATAAAGGTTGTACTAGTTTATATTCCCACCAAGAGTAGATTAGGGTACCTTTTTCCTTACATCTTCATCAGCATTTATTGTTTCTTGATTTTTGGAAGTTGCCATGCTAACCGGGGTGAGGTGAAACCTCATTGTGGTTTGGTTTGCATTTCCCTGATGGCGAGTGATCCTGAGTATGGTTTCATGTGTCTGTTGGCCATTTGGATTTCAGCCTTTTTTTAATTAATTTATTTGACAGATAGAGTTAGACAGTGAGAGAGAAAGAGAGACAGAGAGAAAGGTCTTCCTTCTGTTTGTTTAGTCCCCAAATGGCCGTTACGGCCGGAGCTACGCCGATCCAAAGCCAGGAGCCAGGTGCTTCCTCCTGGTCTCTCATGCGGGTGCAGGGGCCCAAGCACTTGGGCCATCCTCCACTGCCTTCCCAGGCCACAGCAGAGAGCTGGACTGGAAGAGGAGCAACTGGGACTAGAACCCAGTGCCCATATAGGATGCCGGGGCTGCAGGCAGAGGATTAACCAAGTGAGCCACAGCGCCAGCCCCTGGATTTCACCCTTTGAATCCCTCATGACTTTCAGTTTTATTACATGTTGGTTAGCCAAATATACTTTATTCTCTAGGGTTTGTAGTTACTTTTTGTGAATGTTTTATGATGCTTAAGGAAAATAAAGTCTATATTGTCTGTTCGGTATATGATTCTGTCTTGCTTTGAACTTATTAACTATAATATTTAAATCTTGGGTACCCTTGTGCTGATTTTTGTGGACTTGTTGTATGTGTTGCTGTGTGAGGTTTCTTAAATTTTCCAATTTTAATGTTTTTTAAAGATTTATGTATTTATTTGCAAGTCAGAGTTACCCAGAGAGAAAAGGAGAGGCAGAGAGGGAGAAGTCTTCCATCTGCTGCTTCACTTCCCAGTTGGCTGCAATGGCAGGAGCTGCCCCGATCTGAAGCCAGGAGCCAGGAGCTTCTCCAAGGTCTCCCAGATGGGTGCAGGGGCCCAAGGAGTTGGACCATCTTCTACTGCTTTCCCAGGCCATAGCAGAGAGCTGGATCGGAAGTGGAGCAGCTGGGACTCGAACCAGCATCCATATGGGATGCTGGCACTGGAGGCGGCGGCTTTACCTGCTACACCACAGCACCTGCCCCCGATTTTAATCTTGATTAAACCACTTCATGCCATAGTTTGGCCAATTATGTTTTCTGTATATTGAGATGCCAGGATGGACCCCCTCATGATCAGCAGGGAGTGGTTAAGGGAATGCTCCTTAGAATGGAGAGCCTCTCGGCGCCGTGGCTCAACAGGCTAATCCTCCGCCTTGCGGCGCCGGCACACCGGGTTCTAGTCCCGGTCGGGGCACCGGATTCTGTCCCGGTTGCCCCTCTTCCAGGCCAGCCCTCTGCTGTGGCCCAGGAGTGCAGTGGAGGATGGCCCAGGTGCTTGGGCCCTGCACCCCATGGGGAGACCAGGAAAAGCACCTGGCTCCTGGCTCCTGCCATCGGAATAGCGCGGTGCGCCGGCCGCAGCGCGCCAACCGCGGCGGCCATTGGAGGGTGAACCAACGGCAAAAGGAAGACCTTTCTCTCTGTCTCTCTCTCTCACTGTCCACTCTGCCTGTAAAAAAAAAAAAAAAAAAAAAAGAGCCTCTGATGCCATGAATGAGCTTGACTTTCCTCTTGTGGGGCATCTCACTACCCACCGGTCTCGTCCATCATCACTCAGCCACGCCACCCACAATGCCTCGCTGAGGACCTCTCTATCTTCACCTTGAAGGAGGGGGGAATACTCTGGTGCTACCTGAGCAGCTGCGGTTGCTGTTTGTCTGCCTCAGTGTCCTACTGGAGGCCGGTAATGGGAAAGAAACCAGAAAGCTCCATGCCAGTCTTACCCTGTGTCTTTGGTTCCTGGGCTGCTGTCTGGTGTCCACACTTGAATCTCGCTACTCTGTGCAGATTCCCGGTTAATGCCTGAGTGTGAAACCTCTCAGCCTCCTTTTCCTTTCTGTGGCATCTCCAGCGTTGGCATGGGGGAGGGAAAAAGCAGCTGGTATAAGTTCACAATCTTACCAGGGTACTTCGAGTTGAGTAATCAGCAACTTGCACACCCCAGTTGCAAATTGATCCACAATCTTAAAAACTTAGCAATCAGTAGCAAAGGTATAACAGAAATTTTCCTTTCAATCTAAAGTGTTGCAAGTGTAAGGCACCATATGGCAATTTCTCAGCATTGTATGTAATTGATGTGCTTTAATGCTTTTGCACCATGCAAATTTTCAGAATTATTTTCGGAAGCTTGCAGTTAGCGTTTCTTGAAAAAAATGTTGAATTTTCCTTTGTCGTATGAAAGACATCATGATGAGGTTCTAATTTTCAAGAGACGAGCTCTGTGTCCATGTCAGTATATATACACTCCTGTGTTATTTCTTCCTTCCCTTCTTAGGGCATTTGTCAATCATTTATGCCCAGTGGGAGTTATTTCCCCTCCCACCACCTGTCTTGAACTATTACTGGCTAAAGAGAGAAAAGGCAAGGGAGACTGTGTTGAAAGGAGCTCTTCAAAGTAAGGTTTCAGAACACAAAGGAACCATGCTCTTTGAGATGTTGCTCTTTTAAACTGAATCGAGGTGTGGACAAAGGTGAAGGGAAGTCAGTCTAGTCCCGAATGGGTTCTGAGTCCAGTGTAAACCCTCTTTCACCACGCTGTCCTGGATGAGGCTGCTGCGTTTTCTTGGCTGAACTCACTCAGCCTCAGCGTGCAAACGACCTTGACTCAGAGTAGCAGAAATTGTTTTATTATGTGGATTTTTCTGTGCTAGCATTGTCTGAAAGCATGATATGCAAAAAGTAAGCCTTGAGGAGGAAAAACTACTTTGGTTGGTAGCATTCATATCAAATTGGACTTAGAGTCCAGAGATATAGCCTGTTTTCCACAATAACAAAAACAAAACCAGGAGCTGTAATCGATAAATGGATATAGATAGAAATGTCCACAATAGTCTAACAAATGTTGTAAACAGTGACGTTTGCAAACTTGGACTTTTATCCATACCACAGTTGTCTCAGTCACTTCAAGTGGCTGCAGCAAAGTGCCGTAGGTGGGGTTGGGGGCCTTAACTAGCAGAATTTTATTTCTCATGGATACGGCCAAGGTCAAGGTGCCAGCACATGAGGTGTCTGGTAGGAGCCTGCTTTGTGGTTTGCAGATGGTTGTCTTCTCATTGTATATTCGCATGGCAGAGAGCAAAGCGAGAGGAGGCACACTCTCTCCGTCTCTTCTTCCAAGGCCCTAATCTCATTCAGAGGGGCCCTATCTTTGTGACCCAGTTATATCCCAAGGGCCCCACTCCTCATATTCTTGCATTGAGGGTTAAGATTTCAGATGAGCAGGCATTTGGCACAGAGCTTATGACGCCACTTGAGATGCTTGCATGCCACATCAGAAGTGCCTCGATTTCAGTTCTGGCTTCAGTCCTCACTGGAGCTTCCTGATACTGGTCACCAAGGGAGGAAACAGGTGATTGGGTTCCTGCCGCCCATGTGGGAGATTTGGGTTAAGGTCCCAGCACCTGGCTGTTGCAGCATTTGGGGAGGGAATCAGTGGATGGGATCACTGTCTCTGAATGCCTTTCTCTCTGTCTTTCTTTCTCTGCCTTGCAAATAAATAATCTAAAATATAAAAGGATTTCAACATATATATGGGTGGAAATAGTCAGTTGATAACAAGTGATTATTGAAGATTGCGTATTGTTACTTAGTGGTCTCCCTGCTTCCACTTTCATCCCCTGTAAGAGGTTCTCCATAAGGCAGCTACACAAGCAGGATTCCAACAACAGTTGAAAACATTCATTGTCCTCCCGGGGCTCTCAGCAACAACATCAGAGCGCCTTGCTGTGCCCCTGGCTCCTTATCCAACCTCGTCCTCTTCCACTTTTCTCCTCATGCCCCCTCATCCATCCAGTCTGATCTTAATGTTTCTCATGCACATCAGACTTGTTTCTACCTCAGGACACTCGCACTGGCTGTTCTCTTTGGCCAGAATTCTGTTCTTTCCTTATCTGTTTTTTAAAAGACGTATTTGGGGCTGAATGGGGTAGAGCCACACTAACTTCAGCTGCTCTGGGATATGAAAGGAACAAGTGATGGACCACGTTTCCAGGGGTCTGACTGATGGAAATTTTTGGCAAAGAAGTGAAAAAACATTGAAGACTCTGTGGGGCAAGAGCAGAAAAGACAGAGACACCACTGCAGCCAGCTGCAGTTCTTGTACCTATGTGGGTGGGGTGCGCAGTCATGTGGGCATCGATCACCTTGACAGAGAGGAGGTGAGGCAGTGGTCACACAAGCCCATGTGATCATACCCTCCCCCTGCAGACAGTAGGGGAGATGTACCACCCCCAACTTGGGTGTCACCCTGGATTCCTGCACCACCCCTGAGCACCGACCAGAGAGAGCTCCCTGGCCCCAGCCAGCACACGCCCCTGAATACTCACTGAAGGAGCAAGCACTCCTCTGTCCTCTGAAGCATATTTCAAAGGTAAAAGCCATCAGAGCGGGGCTGGGTGCTGTGGGGTAGGGGGTAAAGCCACCGCCTGCAGTATTGGCATCCTAATATCAAATTAAATAGACTTTAACATAAAAATTGTTAAAAGAGACAAAGAAGGACATTATGTAATGATTAAGAGATCAATTCACAGGAAGTTGTGATTATAGTAAATGTATATACACTCAATGCCAAGGTTCCTGGTGACTTAAAACAAATGTTAACAGATCTGAAGGGCGACATAGACTCCAATACAGTAATAGTGTGGGATTTCAACACCCCACTTTTGCCAATGGACAGATTAACTAGATAAAAAATTAACAAGCAGCAGAGCTAATCCACACTATCGACCAAGTGGACTTAATTTATATCTGCAGAACATTTCACCTGACAGCTGCAGAGTGCACATTCTCTTCCTCAAGCCTGGGGCTTGCTCTAGAATAGAATTCATGCTAGGCCACAAAGCCAGTCTCAACAAATACAAAAAAATGAAAATCATACTGTGCGTCTTTTCTGACCACAATGGAATGAAGCTGAAAATTAACATAGGAATGTACTATGAGAATTAATGCTAAAACTAGTCTTCAAACAGTACTTTATACTTTGTGTGTCTGTGTGGGTGCAAACTGTTGAAATCTTTACTTAGTATACACTAAGTTGATCTTCTATATATAAAGATAATTAAAAATGAATCTTAATGAAAAATGAGATGGGAGAGGGAGTAGGAGATGGGATGGTTTGTGGATGGGAGGGAGGTTATGGGGGGAAAAACACTATAATCCAAAAGTTGTACTTTCAAAATTTATATTTATTAAAGTTTTCCAAAAAAATTAAAAAGTAAAATGCAAAAAAAAATTAACAACATAGGAAACTCTGGAAAATAAGAAAATCCATGGAGACTGAACAACAGGCTCCTGAATGCACAGTGGGTCATAGAAGAAATAAAAGAGAAATTAAAAAAAAAAATTCCTAGAAAGGAATGAAGATTACAGTACAACATATCAAATCTTAGGGGATACAGCAAAAAACTGTTAAGAGAGAAGTTTATAGTAACCGGTGCCTACATCAAAAATTGTAAAGTTATCAACTAAATGATCTAACACTGAATCTTAAGATCCAGAAAAATAAGAACAAACCAAACCCAAACTTAGTAGGAGGAAATAAGTAATTAAAATTAGAGAAGAGGGGCTGGTGCTGTGGCGTAGCAGGTAAAGCCTCCGCCTGCAGCGCTGCCATCCCATATCGGTGCCGGTTCAAGTCCCGGCTGCTCCTCTTCCAGTCCAGCTCTCTGTTGTGGCCTGAGAAAGCAGTGGAGGATGGCCCAAGTGGAGGATGGCTGCATGGAAGAAGCTCCTGGCTCCTGGCTTCAGATTGGCGCAGCTCTGGCCATTGTGGCTCTTTGGAGATTGAGCCAGCAGATGGAAGACCAACTGACCTCTCTACCTCTGCCTCTCTATAACTGCCTTTCAAATAAATAAATAAATCTTTTTAAAAAAATTAGAGAAGAAATAAAATTGAAAACAAAAAAGGAACAAATATATCAGTGAAATTAAGAGATTTTAAAAATATATATATAAACAAAATTGATACACCATTGGCCCAACCAACAACAAAAAAGGAGAAGACCCAAATGAATAAAATCAGGGATGAAAAGGGAGATTTACAATGAATACCACAGAAATAAAAAGAATCATCAGGAATTACTACAGCTATATGCCAACAAAATGGAAAATCTAGAAGAAATGGATAGATTTCTGAGCACATACAATCTACCAACATTGAGTCATGAAGACATAGAAAGCCTAAAAGACCAGCAACCAAGACAGAGATTGAATCAGTAATAAAGGCCCTCCCAAGAAGCAAAAGCTCAGGACTGGATGGCTTCACTGCTGAATTCTACCAACTTTTAAAGAACTAATTTCAATTTTTCTCAAACTACTCAAGACAATTCAAAGAGAAGGAATTCTCTCAAATTCCCATCACTTTAATTCCAAACCAAAAAGAGATTCAAGAAGGAAAGAGAACTATAGACCAATACCCCTGATGAACACAAATACAAAATCCTCAATATACTACCTAAATTACACCTAAATTTATTGAGTACTGGTATTTGAGTACTGGTATTTAAATGTGTGTGTGTGTGTGTGTGTGTGTGTGTGTGTGTGGCTACATTTTGACAAAAACTAACAATGGAAAAGATAAACAGGGTAGGAACAACTCATTTTAAGACAAATCAATGACCCGAAGGAAATAGAGATAAACCAGAAGAAATGAGTGGAAAAAAAAAATTTAAGCTTTTTATTTATATATTTGAAAGTCAGAGTTACAGAAAGAGAGAAAGAGACAGAGATACCATTTTTTTTAAAGTCCTGGCTGCTCCACTTCTGATCCAGCTCCCTGCTAATGGCTTGGAAAAGCAGTGGAAGATGACCCAATTGTTTAGACACCTGCCACCACGTGGGAGACCTGGATGAAGCTCTTGGCTCCTGGCTTTGGCCTGGCCTAGCCCTGGCTGTTGCAGCCATCTGGGGAGTGAACCCATGGATAGAAGATTCTCTCTCTCTCTCTCTCTCTCTCTCTCTCTCTCCTCTCTCTCTCTTTCTCTCTTTCTCTCTCCCTCTCCCCCTCTCCCCCTCCCCCTTTCCCCTTTTCCCCTCCTCCTCTCCCTCTGACTTTCAAAATAAATGAATAAATTTTAAAATAAAACAAAAATTAATGATGAACTGGACTCATTGAAACAGTGACATATAAGTCTGAAGATCAAATTGCTGATCTGAACTTAAAATCAACAGATTCTTCCAGAAGGATAAAATGAAAGACTTAGAGGTGGGCATTTGGGTTAGAGGTTAAGACAGTGGCTTAGACATTGTATGTTGGAGTGCCTGGATTTAAGTCCCAGCTGTGCTCTCAATTTACAGTTTCCAGCTAATATGCACCCAGGGAGGCAACAGTGATGGCTCAAATAGTTGGGTCTTTGCCACCCATGTGGAACAACTAGACTGAGTTTGTGGGTCTCAGCTCAGCCCTGGTTGTTGCAGGCATTTGGAGAGAGAACCAGCAGATAGGAGTTCTGTCTGTCTGTCTGTCACTCTCTGCCTTGCAAATAAATAAATTTTTTAAATGAAAGGCTTAAAATATAAAAAATGACCAAAAAAGTAAAAGCTACATCAGGAGGTCCTTCATCTAATCAGAGTTTCAGAATCAGAGAACAATGAATGGGAAGAAGTAATGATAATCATAATAACAACAGAAGAAAATTCCCTGGAGCTTTAGAAAGACATGAATCTTCAAGGTCAAAACAGCTGTCAAGTATTGAGGTAGCTGGAAGGAGATGTGCAGGTGGACATGATCTGATGAAATTTCAGAATTATTAGGATAAAGAGTTTTAAAACTTCCAGGATAGGGAGAATAAAGGATGAGGAATAAAGAATCAAGGGATTAAAATCAGTTGGATAATATGATGTTTCTCATTAGCGAGACTTTATGAGTTTTTCAGTGCAACAGTGATTTCAGGCTTATGTAATAGAAATTATTTTAAACTTAGGCTTCTATACCCACCCAAACTATCATTTGTCTAACAGATTAAAGTCAAGATATTTTAAGACTTGCAGACTCAAAGTTTGCCGCTCAAGTACCTCATCTGAAAAACATTTTTCAAGGAAGTAATCTTTTTTTTAAAGATTTATTTATTTATCTGAAAGTCAGAGTTACACAGAGAGAGAGACAGAGAGGTCTTCCATCTGCTGGTTCACTCCCCAACTGGCCACAATGGCCGCAGCTGCACCAATCCGAAGCCAGGAGCCAGGAGCCAGGAGCTTCCTGCAGGTCTCCTGGTAGCTTTGAGATCCACAAGGAGAGAAGGCCTATACTTCTGGGAATGGAGAGTCCCTACCTGTACTTCCAGGGAAGAAAAGTCTTTGTCAAGGTCCCCGCAGGTGCCTAAAGGTCAACCAGTGAGGACTGAACCTGCCTCGACCTTTAACCCCCACACCCTGTTTCTACAAAAGGAGCCCTCCAACCTCTGAGGTGGGACTTCCCTGGCCCCCCGCTCTGTTGGGACCGGGGAACCTCGCCTGGGAGCGGGATCCCAATAAAAACTTGTGAATTAACTGATTCATCTACCTGGGAAGATTTGTTACACACCAGACACCTTGCATCTCCCACGCAGGCACAGAGGCCCAAGGACCTGGGCCATCCTCCACTGCTTTTCCAGGCCACAGCAGAGAGCTGGATTGGAAGAGGAGCCAGATCTCGAACCAGCGCCCCTATGGGATATAATCTTAATAAAAATGAATTTATGAAATGATGTAGAATGAAATGTAAGAAAGAGTGGTAGCTGAATATGACCTGTAAAAAAAAAAAAAAAGCAAAGTAAGTTGAAAAGAAATTAGTTGAGAACTTATTGGATTTTCTCTGGTGAGCAGTGAGGGGTTTGGTGATTGATAATGAGATTATACTTCTCTTTCTTTTCCCTTTTTAAACATGCTACTTGTTTATGTAGTAAATGATATTTAAATAGTTATAATACTTTAATTCTATAAATACCAAAAGCTTTAGAATCATCTGGATAAAGCAGAGAAATCCTAATTGTAATTCTTGAAAAGAATATGTTTTATAGACCTTGCCACTAAAAATAACACAAAAAGTCAACAACTAGAACGCACATGAGTGACAGCAAAAGTGCTTTAAATTTTATATGACAGATATTACTAAAAATTAATGAATCTAGAGATAGTTGCAAAATAGGTCATTTAAATAAATCATAGTAATCACTATAAGTAAAAAACAAAAACTAAGTAGAAAGTGGGTTGCAGTCAGGAAAATTTTAACTTAAAAAAAAAACTTACTCTGAAATTCACAAAGTATTTCTCAGTTGTATGGTTTACACCATTGCAAACTGAACACACCCTGTGTATTTTGGTCATCCCCAAGTTTAAATGCAGAAGCTTTCTGAGCCTTTGAAAGTCAATCGCTGAAATTACCTTTAAGAAATTCAAAGCACAGTCCTGGATGGTAGGAGTCACACAAACACTAAGTACTCTTCACAGGAAGGGAGTTTGCTTTGACAAAAATAGAAAATCAGAGACAAGCAAATCAGATGGGTCATCGGTTTCCATTCATGGTGGACAAAAGCCAAAAACACTTTTTTGGCTAATAAGGGCAACTACCTGAAACCAAGGAGATTAAGGGGGAAAGAGTAATTCTACAGAAAGAGAAAGGAGCCCTTCAAGGGACCTGGTATTGAGTGAGAGTATCTAACATTTCAGGAAATAGAAATGAATGAACAGGTTCCTAACTTGGCTCACCTGGATGGGGGAACAAAGGAAGTTTTCAACAGTTGTGGTAAAAAGCCATCATTTGTGACATTCAACCTTACAGTGAGTGGATCTTAGAAAAGGGTACGGTGAAGTGTTTGGGGACTGGTCAGGGACATATTCTAACTCCGTTTCTTTCGGCTTTCTCAAAGTTAAAAAAAAAAAAAGGAAATTCTTAAACAATTGACAGTTAAAGATTTATTTTGAATCATTTCCAATTGGCAAAATATAGGTTTCCTTGTCAATCATGTTGCAAATGTGCTAGTCTTTTTAGTTCTCCTGTCCTAGGATAATTTGAAAACGTCTACATAAAATGTCATGATGTCAACGCATGAAAATTAATATCACCTTACATATTGAAACTGATTGGTTAATATTTTTATTCAGTTAAAAAATCAAGAGGTGGATGCCAGTTAGTGAATTTTCATAGAAGTATGACATGAAATTGAGTTTGGAATAAACCTCTGTAAAACCAAAAGAAAGCCTTAGACAGAGAGAATGGTTTGGCAGATTCACACATCAACACAGAGTGAATGTCACTAAAAATATTTTGTCAGTTACCTTTTTCATGTCAACCAAGAACCAAAATGTCACTCTCATAATTATGAATCAAACTGCTACTCCTTTTTCTTGCCTGTACTCTTAAATGCTAAATAACCTCACAAGTAAGGTTTCCGTCAGGCACATTAGTTCAGTGTGGGTTCGTAATCAGATTTGCTAGAGTGGACCACAATGAGACTAGCTACAGTCTCTGTGACCAGTCATTCTAATCACAGGATTGCCAAGGAACTGAAATTCCACTCATGTCCTCAAAGCGGGTTTCAACACTGCTGCATCGTGGACTCTGTGAGTACATTTGAGCTTCTTCCATAGTCACACTCTGTGAGTACATTTGAGCTTCTTCCATAGTCACACTCTGTGAGTACATTTGAACTTCTTCCATAGTCACAGATCGTTGTGTTTCTCTCTTACAAGCATAAAACAGTACTCATCAGAAGATTATGAGTTACTTTGACACCTGTTCAGTTTCATGGCTCTGTTGGTGGAGCCAAAACACTTTCATTTGCTTCAGTTGGTTCAACACGTTAATGAAGTTGCATTCACCAGGAGCTGGGGATACACACACTATTCTGAACCAGCCCCTGCCCTCTAGACGTTCAGAGACAGATGTAAACAACCAAGGGTAGTAGCCCACACCGTGCCTGGCATACTGTTTGGTTCTTAGTAAATTTGGGTTGAATAAATGAAATATCCTGAGAGTTTGCATAAAAGAAAGTGAAGCCACAAGGCAGAGAGACAAGAGGACTTAGACCTTACACTCAGCCTTGAAATATGTGTGGCTTGCTGAGAGATGGAACGGGGGAGGGCTGCAGTTGAAGGAATATGTGCAAAGTTACAAAAGGATGAAATAGAATGTGGGTTCTCCTCCCTCTCCCTCTCCCCTCTCCCTCTCCCCCTCCCTCTCCCCTCTCCCTCTCCCCTCTCCCTCTCCCCTCTTCCTCTCCCCCTCCCTCTCCCCTCTCCCCCCTCCACTCTCCCCTCTCCCTTCTCCCTTCTCTCCTCTCCCTCTGCCCTCTCCCTCTTCCCTCTCCCCTCTCCAGCAGAGAGCTGGATGGGAAGTGGAGCAGCCGGGACTCTAACCAGTGCCCATATGGGATGCTGGCACTGCAGGTGGCAGCTTTAGCCGTTACACCACAGTGCTTGCCCCTTTCTAATCATCATTATTGGAGCTAGATAAAAAGGGCTTAAAGAAAGTAGGATTGGAGGAATTTTGCTATTACCAAATTACCATGTTTTAGGATTAGAATGTTTTTCTATCAATATATGTAACTCCTAGAGGAAAAATATCAATCAAGAACCAAGTAAGGGGCATTTGTTTGGCATACCGGTTATGATGCCCACATCCCACGTCAGAGTGCCTCGGTCCATCCCTGGCTCCACCTTGCTGCTAACACAGACTCTGCAAGGCAGAAGTGATGGCTCAAGTAATCGGGTTCCTATCACCCATGTGGGAGAACTGGACTAAGTTTGCAGCCTTAGGTATTTGGGGAGTGAACCAGAGGGTAAAAGTGTTCTCATTCTCTCTCTCTCTCCCAAATAAGCTAATTAATTGTTTTTTATAAAGAATTGTTTCTAGCACATAGTGATTAATAAGCTTATTGGTGAGTGTGTGTAGAATTCTAAATTGTATTCAGTCAATATGTGGATAATAAAATACATTGCAGTTTTATAGACACACAGGACGAAAGGAAGGAGGCAGAAGAAAAAGGAGAAATGGAAAAGACAGTGACAGATGCACGTGTGCTGCTAGTACAGAAATGTGCAAGGACACCTCAGGAAGTTTCCAGAAATGGAATTAAAAGATAGGTTTTTTTTGTGCAAAATGTTTTGAAGTTTCATGGTTTTTCTATAACATGCGTTTTCCATGAACTTTTTGAAGATCCTTCATAGAAAGGACAAAGTAACTGTCATCCGCAACACAGCCACCTCCGGGCAACCACAGAGATTTCAACATATTGTCCAGTATTTCCTATAATAATTTTTATGTACTTGTTATCATGCCAGGTATTTAAATTATTTTATATTCATTAAAGGTTTATTTATTTATTTGAAAAGCAGAGTTACAAAAGGAGAGAGACAGACAGAGATAGAGACAGAAAGCAGGCTTTCATTCACTGTTCACTTCCCAAATGGCCATAACTGCTGGGACTGGGCCAGGCAGAAGCCAGGAGCCAGGAGCTTCTTCCAGATCTGCAACATGAGTGCAGGGCCCAAACACGTGGACCATCTTCCACTGCTTTCCCAAGTCATCAGCAGGGAGCAGGATCATAAGTGGAGCAGCCAGGACTTGAACCAGCACCCATCTGGGATGCCCATATCGCAGGCAGTGGCTTCACCTGCTATGCCATGATACCGAACTCCTTAGACTTTTTTTTTAACATTTCATCATAGGTAAACATTTTCCCAAATTATTAAGTATTTCTGATAAACATTGTTTTTAATGACAGCATAAAGATGCCCCTAAGCTTCCCATTATTTACTTACACATTCTCTACTCTTCAGCATTTAAGTTTCCGTTTTTTCTATCTTTACTATTACTACATGGAGTATTTTTGTTTATAAGGCTTTGCATCTATTTCAAATTATTTTCTTGGACTAGATTCCTTAAAATGAAACTACCATGCTAAAAAATATGAATGTTTTAAGGCTCCTCGTGCCAAATCGATTTTTAGAAAGATGACGCCAGTTTCCACTCCCCTCAGCTTTAAATGGCGATCTGTAAGACACACATCACAACGTGCATATTTGGGAATTGGCACTAATCTTGTATTTAGTTGATCCGTGAGTACACTGACCCTTGCAGATTAGTGTAAAGGCAGCCGTCCTGCGAATAGCTCCTGTCTCTTTTCTTAATCTCTCTTAATTTTTCTTAATTTTCTTTCACGCAGAAGAACCTTAAAATGGAGTTCAAAGCACAGTACACATCCACATATTTTGCATTTCCCTTGGAAATGCTTCTCAAAAAGAACTAAGGAATGCCTCCTTAAGGGGTGTGGAGGGAAGGGGGATATTTTACTTTTAGCACAATTAAGCAGTATTTAGTGACCGTTGTCTGTTTTGAGGAATTTTTATGACCTTTTTTAGACAAACAAATGGAAAGTGTCCCCTTTATTCAAGAGCAGTAGCCAGGAGCTCTCTTACTGACTTGATTGTCTGGAAGCAGTGTCGTTCAGCTGCCATGGTGACAGGCACCATGGAAGCAGACACACTTTGTCAGGCTGATTGTAATTGCTTTGGGGTCCGAGGGCAGCATTTGCAGCAAAAATTCCATTGTTACTACATTGTAGAGGTTGTTAACTACCTACCAAACCTTGATTAAGATTCTGTTGACCTAGATTAAAAAGCAAGGATTCTATTAAGTAAAAATAAAAACAAACCCCAACCTTTTAGACATAAAATAAAATGAAAAAAAAATGCAGCAGCAGTCACAATCCTTTTAGGCAAGTCTTGGTGGAAGTTCTAGAAAATTCCATGATATTCTGGAGAACTGTGAATTTTTTTGTAATGTCTACAGCAATAGGTAATAGGCAGGGTGTGAATAATTTAAATCCATAAGTTATCCCTAGAGTTTAGCTAAGCAATTCAGCATCTCTTCCTCCGTCAGATCAGGGTTTTAATTTTTACAGTGACAATGTGGAAGTATTAGCAGGGAATACTAATATTAACACCTGTTTGGGACCCTACTCTTTCACTGCTCACCCCTCCTTAACACCCCTAAAAGATACCAGGGCCTTCAAAGAGTTTGTGGAAAATGTTTATTATGAAAAAGCTATGCATGGATTTCAAATATTTTTGGGCCAAAATAATCTTGTGTTTTATTTCCATTTTTCCACTGATTTTTTGAAGGGCCCTCATGCGTTTGATTATGCTATAAACATGCTCTTTCCACAGCGGTGGGATTAAGGCATAGAGATACAGGAAAGATCTCGTGGTCTCAGCTGGAGAGGGACGGAACCCAGATTGATAAAGTTGGAGCCCCAACCTCCAGCCTTTGTTTTACAATATTTAGTATTAAATATGTCAGTGGCAAAGACATAACAAGTCAGCGAGTGCGTGGCCGTATTTTGTGGGTAATGCAATTCAGCAGAGAGAGCAGCACTGCTATGTTGTTTTTGAGCAGCTCCACCACGCCGAACACAGCAAAGGGAAATCCAGAATCCTTTTCCCAACTCCTACCCAAACCACCCTAGCAGCTCATTAAAACGTACTCACTCCCAAGAGTCAAGTTAAGGATTGTAGAGGGATCCTGCCAGGATCTCACCTGTTTGCAATCTTCCCAGAACTGTTCTCCATCACAATCCAGTCTTTTACTTTGAAAACTCCAGGTGCCAACAGGATTCAGGTGCTTTTTGCTTTTTGAATTCACTGCTGAAGTCAAGAACCAAATAGATCCAGATAACTAATACTTTACAACTATCTCTGTGGTTCTTAAACTTCTGTGTGCATAAGAATTTCCTGGCAAGCTGTTATAATGCAGATTCCCATTCTGGCTCATTAAGTGGGGGTGAGCACAAAGATGCTGCATTTGACAAATATTTATTTATTTGAGAGAGCAAGAGACTCCATAGATGCCACAGTAGTAGCGACTGGGCCAGGCTGAGGCTGGGAGCCAAGAACTCAACCCAGGTCTCCCACAAGGAGAGAGAAGAACTCAGTTACTTGAGCTGACGCCTCTGCCTTCTGCATTCTGCTTTAGCAGGCAGCTGGAGACAGGAACTTCATCTGGGTCTCCCATATGGGTGGCAGTGGCCCAAGCATCTGGGTCATCTACTGCTGCTTCAGCAGGCTCATTAGCAGGGAGCTCATTGGAGCTCATGTGGGATGCGGGTGTCACAGGAGGCGGCTTAACCCGCTAATGCAACGCGGGCCCTCTGAGGCTGCCTGTTTAACAAGCACCTCTGGTGCTTCTGTAGCCAGTGCCCTTTGAAAAATCCAAGGAGGGGCCGGCACCGTGGCTCACTTGGTTAATCCTTCGCCTGCGGCCCTGGCATCCCATATGGGCGCTGGGTACTAGTCCTGGTTGCTCCTCTTCCAGTACAGGTCTCTGCTGTGGCCAGGAGTGCAGTGGAGGATGGCCCAAGTGCTTGGGCCCTACACCCCATGGGAGACCAGGAGGAAGCACCTGGCTCCTGGCTTTGGATCAGTGCAGCGCTGGCCGTAGCAGCCATCTGGGGAGTGAACCAACGGAAGGAAGACCTTTCTCTGTCTCTCTCACTGTCTTTAACTCTACCTGTCAAATAAAAAAAAGAAAGGGAGAAGGAAGGAAGGAAAGAAGGAAGGAAGGAAGGAGAGAGAGAGAGAGAGAAAGGAAGGAAGGAAGGAAGGAAGGAAGGAAGGAAGGAAGGAAGGAAGGAAGGAAGGAAGGAAGGAAAGAAGGAAGGAAGATAGATCCAGGGAGGAGCATGTCAGTCTGTTAGAGTCTCTTCCACACCTCTGCTCCTAAGCTCCATGGGGACAGAGTGGGTGGGGAAGAGGCAGCAAAGAGCCGAGGAGCCTGGGGGTCCCCCAAGGAGCCTTCAGCTCCTGATCCCCTGTCGTGGGCTGTGGCCCAGACCTGACCCGTCTGTGTGGGGACTGCAGCAAACCTTTAGATTCACACAGGATGAGACACAGGCGGCAAAGCAGGAGGTTGTGATCCGTACCTTGAGTGCATCGTTATCCATAATTATCTAAGTGTTTAAATCAATTTCTTTTTTCACTCTCAGTGGAAACCACAGTATACATTACACAAAGACTGCTCCCCAGCCTTTAGGAGAAAGGGCCGTTTTGTGACTTGTTGATGGCTTCCTGCTTGCTGTTCAGAAGGCGGGGCCACAGGAGCTAAGATAATTTAGCTGGGCCACTTTGGCGTGCGTGTTCAATCCTTAAAAGCATGCTGGAGAAAGCCCCCACTGCCCATTCTTCACGCGCCCCTGCCACGCCTGCCTGAGCTTTGGCAGGTGGCCAGTCCTCCCGGAGCCCAGAGGGGACTTGCCCCTTGACTTTGCTTTCCAGGCAACTCCAGCAAGGCTGTCTTGGGCCACAGCATGGTAGTCTGGTTATAAATATCTCTGCCTGATTTATCTTTCTAAAAATGCTTAAAATAGCATTGAGATGCCAGGATACTTGGAGTAGGAAAAGAATGTTATTTTTGTAGGAAATACTATTTTGGGGGACTATTTCTAACATTAAAAGGCAGAAACGGGCCGTGTGGGTTGCTAGGAAATTTCCTTGCAAAGCTAAAATCCGCGTTTTTGTGTTTCATAAGCTGGGTAGTTAGCCACTTCGCACTTCCTCCTAAATGAGATCATGATTCCCGAGTTAGAGCTACCACTTGAGCTGGGATATATGAGCCTGACCAAGTGATTTGAATTGACTACAGAGGAAGTCAGTATAGGGGGTACCTTGAAAAGTTCATGGAAAATAGAATTTAAAAATAAATGTATTTTGGTACAAAAAAATCTGAAATCCATGCAGTTGTTTTCATAACACACACTTTCATGAACTTTTTTAAGGAAAAGACATATTTACTTATTTGAAATTCAGAATTACAGAGAGATGGAGAGGCAGATCACTCTCCAAATGGGCGCAACAGCCAGGGCTGGGCCAGGCCGAAGCCAGGAGCCAGGAGCTCCATCCGGGTCTTCCTTGTGGGTGCAGGGACCCAAGCACTTGAGCCATCCTTCGCTGCTCTCCCAGGCACATTAGCAGGGAACTGGATCGGAAGTGGTGCAGCCGGGACTCAAACCGGAGTCCATATGGGATGCCAGTGCTGCATACAGGGACTTAACCTGCTATGCACAGCGCCAGCCCCTCTATGAACTTTTTGAAAACCACTAGTATCATAGATTTCAAAATATTTTGTACCAAAATAAATTTCTCTTTAATGGTTTTTTATGAGCATTTTGAATATTTATGTGTTTTTTTTTTTTTTTTGAAAGGCAGAGAGACAGAGATACAGAGATCTGGTTCACTGGTTCACTGGTTCACTACCCATTATCCTGAAAGAATACTTTTACTGGTCCCTGAAACTTGCAGTCTCTCTGTAGCATAGATACCATCCTTTACATTAAAAACACAATTTTACAGGATGAATGATTGATGGCTAAGGGTAGAGGGGAAAAAGCACATTGATTCAATCTTAATGCTTCTGTTTGGTTTCTTTTAAGCTCTTGTGATTGGGTGCTGAAGAAATTAGGGTGGCTTTGTGCCAGAGCATTTCCCCTCACAGCCCTCCCTGGACTCCTCTTGTGCTTTGTCCACTGAACTTCTTTCCCAACACAAAAGCCTTCTTCTGAAATTCCAAACCCTAAGTAGCCGGACTCTGCTTTTGTGGATTCAGATCGCTTCTTGATGAGAAAAAAATCAGCAGTTCTCTGAGCTTCCAAATGAATACGTTTAAACATTTTCATAGCAGATACGTTGGGAGTATTCTTATAATATTGCAAATGTTTGCAAAATTTTATTGCTGTGCTGTAAATGTTTAATGAGATCATTATTTTAAATCTGAATTCTGCTCCGTGTTCATTAATGCACTTTCAGCAAGAGAAATTTTTTTAGTAGCCTTTTTCTAATGAGGCACTTTTGCAAAATCAGTATTTCCTTTCAGTTATGATTTATTGAGAATGCTTCTTTCAGTTTGATATATAAGGTGATTATTTTTTACAATAACAATCTATTCATGTAGATACTCTATTTGCCATTGCAATCTGTCAAATTGACCTTCAAAGAAAAGTCCTAACTCATTCATGATGAGAGAAATGAGCAGACACTTGGGGCCGGCACTGTGGTGCAGTGGGTTAACGCCCTGGCCTGAAGTGCCAGCATCCCATATCGGCGCTGATCCTAGTCCCGGCTGCTCTTCTTCCAATCCAGCTCTCTGCTATGGCCTGGGAAAGCAGTGGAAGATGGCCCAAGTCCTTGGGCCTGTGCACCCTGTGGGAGACCTGGAAGAAGCTCCTGGCTCCTGGCTTCAGATTTGCACAGCTCCGGCCGTTGCGGCCATCTGGGGAATGAACCAGCGGGTGGAAGACCTCTCTCTGTCTCTACCTCTCTCAGTAACTCTGTCTTTCAAATAAATAAAATAAATCTTTAAAAAAACAAAAAAAGAAATGAGCAGACATGATGACAGAGGTGTTGTTGCTCTTCATTGGACCAAGGGGTGGGGACCAGGAAGAAGGTACAGCCATGCTAACCCTACTACAGAACCTTTGTCCATGGGTTTGTCAGCAGGAATGCTTTAGGCTGCAAGTAATAGAAGATTCAGCCAACATCAGTGCAAACCTTAAGGTCACTCACTGCTGAATAAGAAGGTCAGAGGTGGTATACTCCAGAGACACAGATGATTCAACACAGCCACAGTGGTAGGGATTAAACTCACATCATCATCAGGCTCTTCTCCTTGTGATCACAAAATGTCTGAGACAGTGCCAAGCATCATGTCTTCATACAAAACTAGGGCCAGCTGCGATAACAAGAGTTCTTCATGCTCTTCGTCAGGAAGAAAATCCCAGATGATGTCCAGCATATCTTCCTTTATTTCTCAGAGGCTAAAGCCTGACTTCATTGCCAGCCCTGCCTACACAGCATTTTAGAAAAGCAACCGTGTGGCCGGCGCTGTGGCTCAACAGGCTAATCCTCCGCCTTGCGGCGCCGGCACACCGGGTTCTAGTCCCGGTCGGGGCTCCGGATTCTGTCCCGGTTGCCCCTCTTCCAGGCCAGCCCTCTGCTGTGGCCCGGGAGTGCAGTGGAGGATGGCCCAAGTGCTTGGGCCCTGCACCCCATGGGAGACCAGGAAAAGCACCTAACACCTGGCTCCTGCCATCGGATGAGCCCAGTGCATGGGCTGCAGCGCGCCGGCCGCGGCGGCCATTGGAGGGTGAACCAACAGAAAAGGAAGACCTTTCTCTCTGTCTCTCTCTCTCACTGTCCACTCTGCCTGTCAAAGAAAAAAAGAAAAGCAACTGTGTATGGTTTCTCAGTAGCCACAGGGAGGAATACATGGGAGAAGAGGGCTTGAAATGACAGGGCAGTCTGCTCCAGTGTGCCAACCACATGTTAGGGTATGTACTACATGCATTCGGCCTCCTTAAAAAAAAGTCCTTTATTTTGTTTTCCATTCTTTTTCTAAATAAAAATATTCATTCATAAAGGCGTACAAACAACAACAAAATTGTACACCATGACCAAGCTAGGACGTGTGGCATTATGTTGAAGAAGAGAGATGGGAGCGAGTTGTCCTTGCTTTTCTGTTGACCTTGGGTGCAAACATTCAGGAAAGTGCTCAGTCTTAGTATTAAATATGATGTCAGCTATAGGAGTTCTTACACCTGCGTCATGCTGAGAGATAGACTCTTTCTTCTGGTATTCTGAAATACTTAATCATGAGCATGTTGGGTTTTGTCAGATATGTTTTCTTTATCAACTGGTATTATCACATGATTTTCCTCCTTTAGTTTATTGATATTGTAGGTTACATTGATGGATTTTCAAATGTTGACCCAGCCTTGCTTACCTGAAACAACTAAAAACTCTGGATTTGAAGCTGTATGTCATGGCCGGTGCTGTGGCAGAGCAGGTAAAGCTGTCGCCTGCAGTGCCGGCATCCCATATAGGCGCTGGTTCTAGTCCTGGCTGCTCCACTTCCTATCCAGAACTCTGCTATGGCCTGGGAAAGCAGTAGAAGATGGTTCAAGTTCTAGGGCCCCTGCACCCTCATAGGAGACCCGGAGGAAGCTCCTGGCTCCTGGCTTCAGATCGGCACAGCTCCGGCCGTTGTGGCCAACTGTGGAGTGAACCAGCTGATGGAAAAACGAACTCTCTCTCTCCCTCCCTGCCTCCCTCTCCCTCTCCCTCTCCCTCTCCCTCTCCCTCTCCTCTCTTTGTGTAACTCTGTTTGAAATAGATAAATAAATCTTTAAAAGAAAGAAAGTACATGTGAACGGGATGAAAAAGCAAGCTATAGGATAGAGAGAAAGCATTTGCAAACTGTATATCTGGCAAAGAATTAAAGTCTAAAAGGTATAACGAACTCTCAAAACTGAAAACCAAGAACAATTCAATTAGAAGATGCACAAAAGACATGAACAGTCATTTCACCAAAAAGGATATACAGATATTAAATTAACATCATTAGTCATCAGAGAAGTGCAAATTACAGCCACAACAAGAGATCAGGACACTAACAGAGTGGCTGACCTGATTACTGGGAGCATCCCGTGCTGGTAGGAAGGTGGAGGTGCTGGATGCCTCAGACCTGCTGGTGGGGATGTGAGATTGTACAGGCACTCTGCAAAATGGCGGTGGTTTCCATAAAACTAAACATAAACTAATCATATGACCCAGCAACTGAACCCTTTGACATTTATTCTGGAGATTTAAAAACCTATGCTTTCACAGACATTTGTACCCAAATGTTCATAACAGCTTTATTTGTAATAGTCAAAAACTATTCTTCAAGAAGCGAATGAGGAAACCACGAATACAACTCAGGAAAAAAAAATCAATAAATAAAAGGAACAACTATGGATGCATGTGACAACTTGAAAGAATTTGCATAATTTTTTTTGTTACTGTTAATTGAAGAAACCAACCCAAAGAATTGCAAACTACAAGATTGCATTAACATAACTTTTTTAAAAGATTTTATTAATTTATTTGAGAGGTAGAGTTACAGGCAGAGGGAGAGACAGAGAGAGAGAGAGAAAGAGAGAGAGAGAGAGAGAATCTTCCATCCGCTGGCTGCAACCACCGGAGCTATGCCGATCTGAAGCCAGGAGCCAGGAGCTTCTTCTTGCAACTTTATATAAATCTTCAGTTAACTCAAGAAAGATTTCAATTAGTAAATGACATGAATGGAAAAATACAGCAAGTCCTTCGTGGTCATTATTAATGAAAGTATAATTATGTTGTGTTGGTTTTTGTTTGTGTCTTCTATTTTATGTTTCTCTTCCTTTTGATGGAGTAGTAATTATTTCAATTTGTAGAATTTTGATTGCAATGATATGGTGCGTCACTGAGAAATCTAACAGTACTGAAGTGCTAACCGGGAAGAAGCACTACTCCCTACCCAGCCCCTCTCCACTCCCCCAGCACCACGCCTACTGACAACCTCCGCTGACTCTTTAGGCTCTTCCCATTGCTAGCTTTTATTCCTAAAATGTATGCATAAATACTGTTCCTTTTTTATTAAAGTGCTTATAAGCGTGTACTATAACCTTAGAGTGAGCTCTAGACAAGCAATGAAGGCGCCTGTGTCCTGCCTTGGAGTGCTTGGGTTGTATTCTGGCTCTTTCTCCTGACTCCAGCTCCATGCTAAGGCAAACTCTGGGAGTTGGCAGTGACAGCCCAAGTAATTGGGTCCTAGCACCCCCATGGGAGACCCAGTTTGAGTACCCTGCCCATGGTTTCAGCCTGGCCCAGTCCTAGCTGTTGTAGGCATCTGAGGAGTGAACCAGTAGTTGGGAACTCTTCCCCCTCCCTGTCTCTGCCTCTCAAATCAATAGAACCCTTTTTTTATTTAAAAATGTATAGCAACCGTATAGTGACGTGCACAGATATTGAGCCCCCATCAGTCAGTGCTGACACACAGGAATTAGTATGATCCACAGAGGAATTAGTATGATTAGTATGATCCACACAGGAATTAGTATGATCCACACAGGAATTAGTATGATCCTTAGCACTGACTGATGGAGATTTTGTGCATGAATACCCCCGAGGAACGCCACTCACAGTCAGGGCTCCAAACATGCTATCACTCCAGAACTCAGCACTGGAGTTTTCAAATTACACATTTTTATCTCAAAAACAAACAAAAGAAAAACCTCTGCAAATTGCAAGAACATAATGATACATCCCACAAGGGTGTTTTTAAGTCTCTCCTTTTGATTGCATTTTACAGACAAGATTAATTGGAATAGAATTGCTGCTTTTGTCACACTGTGGCCTTGGAAATCTTTCAGTCAAGCATGGTGTCTCCTTTGCACCTGAGAGATGTAAATGTATAGGAGCAACAGGGTGATGGTGCAGAGGTTAGTGCCAGGCAGAAAGGAATTCATTACTGCATTTCCAACAGAAGGCATCGGGGTTTGGTCAGGAGGCAGAAGCAGCAGGAAGAAGGCCTTGGCCACAACCTTTAGCCAGGATTCTGCTGGGCAGGCAAGACAGGAAGGGGAAGAAGCGAGGGACTGGCTGGTTTGAGTTATCCCCAGCTACACACTACAGATTAGGATTGGTTAGTTTGAATCATAACCCAGAGGCCGGTAACCTCTGGTTGCCTGGCACCTGGGCCTGGGTGATCCAGAGCCAGGGGAGTAGTGGCTTGGCCCCCATGAGGGTTATCCAGCAGTGGGGGTGGGTTTGCACGTGACACTCGTGCTCCCCAGTACTCACAAGGGGTTCCCCATCTTGAGCAGTCAACTGAGGTTGGAGGCATAGTCTCTCCTTGCACTGTAGGGTCCCCCAGGGTATCAAAAACAGGTTAAGATGTGAAAAATAAAAGTCAAGTAATGCACACATGCATGGAGTTTAATCTTTTATGTTACTGATTTCTCAAAGCTCTATCAGTTTAAAGTTAGAGAAGCCTCCCTTTGCAGACGCTGTTTGTGGCTCATCCCCCTTTTTTTGGTGGAGTAGGCGCCCCTTTTTGCTATAAGTGTGTCTGATGTGCACTTTAGAATAATAAAAGTAAGGATCATACTAATTCCTGTTTGTGCGCACTGGCTGATGCATGGGGAGACAAAAACCAGAAGCTCTGCAGCTACCGCCGCGCGAGAGGTCGGGCATGTGTGGCACGCAGAGGCCGATGAACCGAATCCCCGGCGAGTAAAACACCCGCGGCCTCCATGACGCCTGTAAACGGCGGGAACTAACCCCAGGTGTGTGTTTGGGGAAGCGAAGCAGAGAAAGTTCTGAGAGACATTGGGGAGAGAGAGAGAGAGAGAGAGAGAGAGAGAGAGAATTCACTTAACATAAACCACAGCTCTTTAAAAGTGTATGACTCAGTAGTTTTTAGTGTACTCATAAAGTTGTGCAACCATCTAATTCTAAAGCATCTTCAAAATTAATTTCAAGACATTTCCATCAACCTCAGAAGAAACTGTGCACCGGTGGCATTCCTCTCCTTGTCTCCACCCCCAGCCCCAGTCTGTTTTCTATCTCTATCAACTTGCCTCATCTGACCATCTTACATAAATGGAATCATGCAATATGCAACCCTCATATCCGCTTCCTTCTCTTCGCATGGTGTTGTCAAGCTTCAGGCACGTTGTAGCACAAATCATACTTCATATTTTCATGGCTGAAAAATAGTCCAAGACGTGGAAATACTAAGTTTTACTTGTCCATTCATTGATGGATAAATATTACAGTCCGTTCTACTTTCTGACTGCTATTATTAATGCTACTCTGAATATTTATGAACAAGTTTCGTGTGGGCATATGTTTCCAATTCTCTTAGGTATAAACCTAGCCATGAAAATACTGAATCATGCTGCAGCTCTATTTTTAACTTCTTGAAGAACTATCAAACTGTTTGAAAAAGTGACTGCACCAGTTTACATTCCTCCCAGCAAAGTACGAGGATTCCAAAATATGTCTCCACTTCCTTGCCAATACTTTTTACTTTCCATCATTTTGATCATATATATTCCAATGCTATAAAGTGCTTTCTCACTGCAGTTTGATTTGCTGTTATTTAATGTCAGGATCTTTTCATGTGATGATTTGTCATTTGTACAAATACATATTTCTGGGAGAAGTGTATTTTTTTGTGTTCATTGCCTGTTTTTGTTTGTTTTTGTTTTGGAAAGATGAATTGCTTATGCTCTGGTTCACTTTCCAAATGCCTACAACAGCCAGGGCCAGGCTAAGTCAAGGGCTGAGGACTCAATCCAGAGGACCCAATCACCTGAGCCATTGTCTGCTGCTTCCCAGGGTGCATATGAGCAGGAAGTTAGAATCAGGAGCAGAGCCGGGACTTGAACCCAGGCACTCCACCGGGGGGTGTTGGCATTCTAAATGGTGTCTTAACTACCAGACCAAATGCCAGCCTCAACTGCTCAGTTTCATTGGGTCATCTTAAAGGTTGAGTTGGAAGAGTTCTTTGTGCATTCTTGAATCATGTCCCTTATCAGATAGATGACTTACAGACATTTTCTCCTATTGTATGGTTGTTTCACTTTCTTGATAGTATCCTTTAGCACATAATTTCCAAAATGTTTTGCCTATTTTTTTATTGTTTGTGATATTGGTGTCATATCTAAGAAAATTTTGTCTAACCCAAGGTCATCAAGATTTATGCTTATCATTACTTTTAAGAGATTTATTGGCATAGTAGGCTAAGCCTCCACCTGCAGCACCAGCATCCTGTATGGGTGCTAGTTTGTGTCCCAGCTGCTCCTCTTCCAATCCAGCTCTCTGTTTATGGCCTGGGAAAGCAGTAGAAGATGGTCCAGGTGCTTGGGCCCCTGCACCCACGTGGGAGACATGGAAGAATCTCCTGGCTCCTGGCTTAAGATCAGCTCAGCTTTGGCCTTTGTGGCCATTTGGGGAGTGAACCAGCAGATGGATGACCTTTCTCTCTGTCTCTCCCTCTCTGCCTAGACCTTAGGCTGAAGCCAGGAGCCCCGAATTCCACCCAGATCTCTCCCATGAGTGACAGGGACCCAAGTACTTGGGCCATCCTCTGCTGCTTTTTCCAAGTGCATTAGCAGAGAGCTGGATAGAAAGTGGAGCATCCAGGACTCAAACCAGCGTTGTGTTATGGGATGCTGGCATCACGAGCAGCCGCTTAACCAGTTGTGCCACAATGCAGGCCCCTCTAGATGGGATTTTGACAGATTCTGTTGGATCTGTAGGTTTATTTGGAGAGTATTGCCATCTTAACAACATTAAATCTTTCTATATACAAAAAAGTCTTTCCACTTAATTAGGTCTCCTTTCATTTCTTTCAACAGTATTTTCTAGTTTTTAGGGCACAAATTTTGTACATCTTTTGTTAACTTTTTGTGGGTTTGTTTTTCTTTCTTGTTTGTTTTTACAAAGCTGCCTGTCTCCAAGTCTGGTTGATGAGAGCCCCTGGTTTTACCTGAGAACCTGTATTGTCGTTGTTGTCGTTGTTGTTGCTTTAAGATTTATTTGTCCGTTTGAAAGGCAGAGTTACAGAGAGAGAGGCAGAGAGAAAGATCATCCATCATTGGTTCACTCCACAAAAGGCCACAACGGCCAGAGCTAAGATGATCTGAAGCCAGGAACCAGCAGCAAGAGCAGGAGCAGGAGCCAGGTGGTTCCTCTGGGTCTCCCACGTGAGTGCAGGGGCCCAAGGACTTGTGCCGTCTTTCTCTGCTTTCCCAGGCCATAGCAGAGAGCTGGGTCAGAAGTGGAGCAGCTGAGACTCGAATGTGTGCCCATGTCGGGTGCTGGTGGTGCAGGTGGCAGCTTTACCAACTGTGACACAGCGTTGGCCTGTCTTTTGTTAAATGTAATCCTAAATATTCTTCTTTGTTATGCTATTGTAAATGGAATTGTTTGCTTAATGTCATTTTTGGAATATTCTCTGGTAGTGTATAAAAATATCATTAATTTTTTTGCATTTTTTTAAAGATTTACTTATTTTTTTAAAAGATTTATTTATTTATTTGAAAGTCAGAGTTACACAGAAAGAGGAGAGGCAGAGAGAGAGAGAGAGAGAGGTCTTCCATCCGCTGGTTCACTCCCCAATTGGCCGCAACGGCTGGAACTATGCCAATCTAAAGCCAGGAGCCAAGAGCTTCTTCCAGGTCTCCCATGTGGGTGCAGAGCCCAAGGACTTGGGCCATCTTCTACTGCCTGGCCATAGCAGAGAGCTGAATTGCAAATGGAGCAGCCAGGTCTCAAACTGGCACCCATATAGGATGCCAGCGCTTCAGACCAGGGCACTAACCCACTACACCACAGCGCCGGCCCCACATGTGTGTGGGGTTTTTTTTAAGATTTATTTATGCTAGCGCCGCTGCTCAATAGGCTAATCCTCTGCCTGCAGCACTGGCACATGGGGTTCTAGTCCCGGTCAGGGCGCCGGATTCTGTCCCGGTTGCCCCTCTTCCAGTCCAGCTCTCTGCTGTGGCCCAAGAGTGCAGGGGAGGATGGCCCAGGTGCTTGGGCTCTGCACCTGCAAGGGAAACCAGGAGAAACACCTGGCTCCTGGCTATGGATCAGTGCGGTGCGCTGGCCGCAGCACGCCGGCCACAGCGGCCATTGGGGGGTGAACCAACAGAAAAAGGAAGACCTTTCTCTCTGTCTCTCTGTCTCTCTGTCTCTCTCTCTCTCTCACTGTCCACTTTGCCTGTCCAAAAAAAGAAAAAAGAAAGAAAAAAGATATATGTATTTATTTGAAAGGCAGAATTAGAGAGAGAGAGAGAGAGAAGGAGAGACAGAGAGATCTTCCTTCCACTGTTGCACTCCCCAAATGACCACAATGACTGGGGCTGGGCCAGGCTTTGAAGCCAGAACCAGGAGCTTCTTCAGGGTCTTCCACATGGGTGCAGGGCCCCAAGCACTTGGGCCATTTTCTGCTGCCCTCTCAGGTGCACCCAGCAGGGTGCTGGATCAGAAGTGGAGCAGCATGGGGGAGGGAGGTTACTGGCGCTATAGCGTAGCAGGTAAAGCTGCCGCCTGCAGTGCCGCCATCCCATATGGGCACCGGTTTGAGTCCTGGATGCTTCACTTCCAATCCAGCTCTCTGCTGTGGCCTGGGAAGGCAGTAGAAGATGGCCCAAGTCCTTGGGCCTCTGCACCCACGTGGGAGACCTTGAAGAAGCTCCTGGCTCCTGGCTTCGGATCAGTGCAGCTCCAGCAGTTGCAGCCATCTGGGGAGTGAACCATCAGATGGAAGACTCTCCTCTCTCTGTGTAACTCTGACTTTCAAATTAATTAATTAATTAAAAAAAAAAAAAAAGAGGCAGAGCAGCCAGGACTTGAACCTATACCCACATTGGATTCTGATGCTGCAGGCCTTGGCTTAACTACCTGTGCCACAGCACTGTCCCCACACAATGTGCTTATATCCTGTAAACTGGCAAACTCGTTACCTTTACATTGTATATATTACATAGAATTTTCTATATGAAGATACTTCAGAAAGATCATTGAAATGGAAATAAAAGTTCAGTTGGATGGACATTTAGCTGAGCGGCTTAGAAGGCGGTTAGGATGTCCATGACTCATATCAAAGGGTTTGATATCTGACTCTGGCTCCTGGCTTCCTGCTAAGAAAGATACTGGGAGGCAGCGAAGATAGTGCTATTGATTGGCTTCCTGCTACCCAGCTGGGAGACCTGGATTGAGTTCCCGGCTCCCAGCTTCAGCTTGGCCCAGCCCTGGCCGCTGGTATCATCTGGGGAGTGACCAGCAGACTGCAGCTCTTTATCTATCTGACTTTTTCAGTCGCTCTGCCTCTTGAATGAATAAAAAACAATTAAAGAAAGAAAATAACCAAATGTTAGAATCTGGCATTTTTAAAGTTTTTGCTGTTTGGATTTTTGTTTTGTTTTGTTTTTTGCTTTCTGTGACTTTTCTGTGCCTAATCTGAATGCTTGGTCTCCCCCATGGTGCATGGCTGCTCATGTTGCTTTTTTTACTTTTCATCCCCCTGACGTGTGGATCGTTTAGAGGACAGATAATGATGGCTGTGCTTCCACCTTCTGAGGAACACATTAAAAGTTCAGGAAATTGTCAGGCCTCCTTTCAATTTTTCTTCCCATTGGGCCTTCCCAGTTCTGCCTTAAACGCGCACACAGCCACCCAGAAGCCAGGGGTGTCAAAATATCTTGACTCTCTTGCGTCCTCCCTGTGAATGCTCAGAGTGTCCCAGACAACCAGCTCTGCATGGAGAGCGTGGATCTTCTGGAGTCTTCTTGGATGAATTCCCAGGCTCCCAGTTACCAAAGGATGTCTGGAGAACGCACGGCCCCTCCATGCCTTTCTCATTCCCAGGATAAGCCTTGACATCTCCAGCTACCCTTGGTCTGCTGCTCACCCAAAGCAAGTCCCTAATGACCTCAGTGCCACCTGCTGAAACTGTGCCGCTTTCTGGTCTCTCTACACGGAGTCTGCTCTTTCTACTGACACCACCACTGAGTGTGGGTTTTCATCCCGCAGCCCTAATCAGGTCCTTCCAATGGAGAGGGAAGGTGTGTGTTTTACAGGGAGTCCCACTCTGCTGGCGGTCCTGGGACAACACAGCTAAGGTCTGGACAGGAGAAGCCCAGTCAAGCACACAGCAGAGCCCCACGGCTCTTACTCCCATGAAGATAAGCAGTATTTCATGAATAGATGCTTCTGAGCTTGTTTTTAGTTGGTTTCCAGAACTGTGAAATGATTGTTTTTGACAATTTTGTCCAATTTCATACTTGGGTTAGGGGAGACGGTTTGCTTTACTCCAGAGGTTGTACTGTATATATATATCTTTCAAGTAGTTTTTAGTCCCTCCCCCCCAAAGAAAACTTTTATTTAAGGAATACAAACTTCATGCATTTTGTAAGTACAACTTTAGGAATATAGTGATTCTTCCCACCTCACGTAGTTTTTTTAAAAAAAATTAAAACCTTAAACGTATTTTCAGATTTAATTCAGTTGAAACTCTACTTCATTCCATTTAACTGCCATATAGATTTCCATTATGAATAAACCATGATTTTGTCAATTGCCTCACCGAACATATTATAGACGTTAATGCAGTGAGTAACCCCCTTTCTTATCTCCTTATGCACAAGAGTTTCTGCAAAGCAGATGATTTTCTGGAATGACGTGGGTCATATAACCTATAAATCACATGTACTAGAAACTGCCAAATTGCTCCACGAACACAGCAATGTGTTGCTGTTCTTGCAGCCTCACTTGATAACATCAGACATTTAATATTTTCCAGTTTGAACAATGTAAATACCTCACAGCGGTCCTCATTTAGAAGTAACAGGAACATAATTTCTTCCCCTTATTGTCAAAGTATTTCCTGTTATATGAGTTACTCATTGTATTTCCCCATTTTCTGTTGAATTTTCTTATTATTAATGTGGAGAGTTTTTTTTTTTAAACTCTGATACCTTCTATTCTGGCTCTTCCTTTTACTTGGTTTATATTTACTTTTGTCAAACTTGGGTTTTTTTAAGTTTGTTATTAATTTATTTGTTTATTTGAGAGGTAGAGTTACAAATAGGGAGAGAAAGAAAAGTCTTCCATCTGCTGGTTCACTCCCCAAATGGCCGCAATGGGGAGCTGCACCAATCTGAAGCCAGGAGCCAGGAGCTTCCTCCAGGTCTCCCATGCAGGGGCCCAAGCACTTGGGCCATCCTCCACTGCCCTCCTGGGCCACAGCAGAGAGCTGGACTGGAAGAGGAGCATCTGGGACTAGAACCCAGAGCACATATGGGATGCTGGCACCGCAGGCAGAGGATTAACCAAGTGAGCCACGGCACTGGCCCCTTTTTATACTTTCTTGATGGGACTAGCATTTGACCTACTGGTTGAGCTACCAGTTAAGAAATCCATGTCCCATGTGGGAGTGCCTGTGCTGTAGCTCTTTCTGTACTGCTCATCCCAGCTTCCTGCTAATGCATCCTGGGAGGCAGCAGGTGATGGCTCAAGACCCTGGGTCCCCACTGCCCACGTGAGAGTCCTGGAGTTCTGGGCTCCTGCTGTGCCTGGTCCAGACCCTGGGTCCCCACCGCCCGCATGAGAGTCCTGGGGTTCTGGGCTCCTGCTGTGCCTGGTCCAAACCCAGTGATTGTAGGCATTTGAGGAGTAAATCAGCAGATGGGAACAATCTCTCTATCTCTTAAATAAATAAATACAAATTTTTAAAAAAGTTTGTGATTTTTTTCTCCCGAAGTTTTTGCATAATTTTTGTAACATTTATTCTTTGTAACCTTATAGATTTGGACTCTTATGATTGTGAATTTTAATATTGTGTTTTTCTAAAAGATTTTACTGTTCTATAGGAATGCTATTTATTTTCATAAATTGAATTTGTATCCAGCAATATTCTTTCTTTCTTTCTTTATTTGAAAGTCATAGTTACAGAGAGAGAGAAGGAGAGGCAGAGAGAGAGAGAGTGAGAGGTCTTCTAAGGAGCCAGGAGCTTCCTCTGGGTCTCCCACGCGGGTGCAGGGGTTCAAGGACTTGGGCCATCTTCTACTGCTTTCTCAGGTCATAGCAGAGAGCTGGATCAGAAGAGGAGCAGCCAGGACTCGAACCAGCGCCTATATGGGATGCTGGCACTGCAGGTGGCAAGGTAACCCGCTACACCACAGCACTGGCGCCAGCAGTATTCTCAAACACTCGTTAGTTCTGGTGCCTTTTCTGTCCTGTCAGTTTTCTATGCAGACAGTAGCATCATCTGCACACTATCACAGGTGCAATACTTTCTTTACACTCCTATTTACTTTCTCTTTCTTTCTCTTGGGTGCTAGCAGGTCCCTCCAGTTCAGTGATGTGAGTTGTCAGAGTAGACAACCTTTTGTCAATCCTGTGTTAAAGAGGATCATTCTAAAGTGTGAGCTACATTGTTTGGTCCTATTTGTGCTACAGATGGGTAGAAATCTTTTTAAAAGATTATGGCTTTTACATATTCCTACACAGAATTTTCAGTAATTTATAAGTTTTAAATTTTATTATATATACTTTCCACATATTAAATTGATTAGCTAGGCTCCTTTCCTTAAATCTGTGAGCATGCTAAGCTAATCCTCCACCTGCGGCGCCAGCACTCTGGGTTCTAGTCCCACTTGGGGTGCCAGTTTTGTCCCGGTTGCTCCTCTTCCAGTCCAGCTCTCTGCTGTGGCCCGGGAAGGCAGTGGAGGATGGCCCAAGTCCTTGGGCCCTTCACCCCGTGGGAGACCAGGAGAAGCACCTGACTCCTGGCTTCGGATCGGCATAGCACGCTGGCGGTAGCAGCCATTGGGGGGTGAATCAACGGAAGGAAGACCTTTCTCTCTGTCTCTCTCTCACTGTCTATAACTCTACCTGTCCAAAAAACTATATCTGTGACCATGGTAAATTATATAAGTATATTTTTTAATTGCCTTTTATAAAGCTCGGTTTAATTGACACATTGTTGGATGCTTTGCTGATAATATATTTTTTAGGTCTGTCCCTAAGTGAAATAGCTTCATTGTCTGATCCAGGCATGAATTTTAATCAAACCTTGTCAGTAAGTTGAGAGAATTTTCTCCCTTTGAATAGAATAGCTTATATAAAACAAGGAGTGTCAATCTGAAGGTCATTTAGAATATGCCTGTAAAGCCATTTGAGCTTACTCATGGGAGGGGGAGAGGGAGATACGGAGATCGGGTGGTAGACTTCAGCGTTCCCCGACAGCAGGACATTTGGCATGACTGGTGAACCTGTGTTGACACGTCCTCATTACCCCAAGTCCACAGCTTACATTAGGGTTCACTCTTGGTACTGTACATTTTGTAGGTTTAGACACATGTATAGTGATGTCTGTCAATCATTGTAGTATCTATAGTTTCCTGCCCCAAAATCCTCTGTGCTCCACCTGCTTATCCTTCCCTACACCCCAACTCTTAGCAGCCAGATATTTTAAAACATTTGTATTTATTTGAGAGGGAGAGAGAGAGAGAAAGGGAGTGGAGAGAGAGGGAGGGAGGGAAGGGAGGGAGGCAGAAAGAAACAGAAAGAGGGAGAAAGAAACAGAAAGAGGGAGAAAGAAACAGAAAGAGAGAGAACTCTTGATGTGCTGATTCACTCTCCAAACGCCTGCAATGGCTGGGGCTGGGCCAAGGCTGAAGCCAGGAGCTGGAAATGCAATCCCGATCTCCCTTGTGAGTGGCAGAAACCCAATCACTTGAGCTGTCACAGCTGCCTCCCAGGGTCTGCACTGGCAGAATGCTGGAGTCTGGTGCTCCAGTACGGGAGATGGGCGTCTGCATCAGCAGGCTACATGCTTGCTCCTGCAGCTCTTTGTATTGGCTTTGTATTTTTGCCTTTTCCAGAAAGTCTTACAGTTGGAATCATATAGTATACTGTCCTCATAGATGGTCTTCTTTGCTTAGTGGTATTCGTTCAAGTCTCCTCCATGCCTTTCATGGCTTGAATGCGTGTCTGTGTAGCACTGAACGATATTCCATTGTCAGGTTGTACCAGATCACTTACCCATTCACCTACTGAATAATATCTTGGCTGCTTCCAAGTTTTGATAATTATGAATAAATCTGCTGTCAATGTCTCTGTGCAGGTTTTTTTGTGCACATACATTTTTCATTCCTTTGTGTAAGTACCAAGAAGCACAATTGTTGGACCATATGGTAAGAATATGTTTCTTTGTAAAGAACTGTCCTCCAAGGTGGCTGTACTTTCCACCAGCAATGAACCAGAGTTCCTGCTGCCCCACACCCCCAACCAGCCCTTGGTGTTGTCAGTATTCTGCATTTGGGCCGTTCTAATGTGTGTATCGTTGTTTTAAATTGCATTTCCCTGACAGTGTAGAAGTGATGCATCTTTTTGTATGCTCTTTGGCGATCCATATGTCTTCTTAGATAAAGTGTCTGTTAAGATCTTTGGCCCACTTTTTGGTTCAGTTGTCTGTTTTCTGATTGCTAGTTATTGTTGGATATTAAGAGTTCTTTGTAGGGGCCAGCATTGTGGCATAGTGGGTTAACTGCCTGCAGTGCCATCATTCCATATGGGTGCCTGTTCAAGTCCTGGCTGCTCCACTTCTAATCCAGCTCCCCGCTAATGCACCCAGGAAAGCATCAGAAGATGGTCCACATCCTTGGGCCCCTGCACCCACGTGGGAGACCCAAAGGAAACTCCTGGCTCCTGGCTTTGGCCTTGCCCAGCCCCAGCCATTGTGCCCATTTAGAGAGAGAATCTATTGAATGGAAGATTTCTCTCTCTCTCTCTAACTCTGCCTTCAAATCAATAAAATTTTCTAAAAAGAGTTATTTGTATATTTTAGAGAATAGTGTTTATATATATATATATATATATATTATATATATATATATATATCTTCTGCAAATATTTTCTTCCAGTCTGTGGTTTAATTTTTCATTCTCTTGACAGTGTCTCTTGCAGAGCAGAAATTTAATTTTAATGAAGTCCAGTTTATCAATTCTTTCTTTCATGGGTCATACCATTTGTCTTGTTTTTTAAAAGTCATTACTAAACCCAAGATCATCTAAATTTTCTCCTGTGTCATTTTCTTAGGAGCTTTATAGTTTTGGATTTTACATTTAGACCTGTGATGCATTTTGAGTTAATTTTTGTGAAGAGTGTAAAGTCTGTATCTAGATCCTTATTTATTTATTTATTATTTTTTGACAGGCAGAGTGGACAGTGAGAGAGAGAGACAGAGAGAAAGGTCTTCCTTTGCTGTTGGTTCACCCTCCAATGGCTGCCGCGGCCAGCGCACTGTGGCCAGCGCACCATGCTGATCTGATGGCAGGAGCCAGGTGCTTTTTCCTGGTCTCCCATGCAGGTGCAGGGCCCAAGCACTTGGGCCATCCTCCACTGCACTCCTGGGCCACAGCAGAGGGCTGGCCTGGAAGATGGGCAACTGGGACAATCAGTGCCCCAACCGGGACTAGAACCCTGTGTGCTGGCACCGCAAGACGGAGGATTAGCCTAGTGAGCCACAGCGCCAGCCAAGATTTTTTTTTTTATTAACCTGAGGATGTCTAGCAGTCCCAGCATCATCTATTGAGAACACTACATTTTCTCCATTCTGTTACCTTTGCTCCTCTGTCAAAGATCAGTTGACTATATTTAGATGGTGAAATACTCTGTTTCACTCATCTGTCTGTTCCTTTGACACCACCACACGGGCTTGATGACTGTAACTTCAGAGTAAGTCTTGAACTCAGGTGATACCAGTCTTTCACCTTTGTTCCTCTTCATTATTGTGTTGGTTCTCTTGGATCTTATGCCTTTCCGTATAAACTTGAGTTTGTTGACATTAACAAAATAATCTGTAGGATCTTGGCTGTGACTGCATTGAGTCTGTAGACCAAGATGAGAGAAATTCACATCCTGACAATATTGAGACTTCCTGTCCATGAACACAAGATACTACTCCGTTTATTTAGTTCTTTGATTTCTTTCATTAGAGTTTTGTAGTTTCCCTCATATAGATCTTGAAGGCACTTTGTTAGATTTATACATAAGAATAAATATTTATACCTTAAGTATAAAATATTTTAACTTTTGTTACTAATGCAAATGGTATTCTGTTTTTAATTTCAAATTCCAAAACTTCTTCATGGCTGGTATGTAGGGAAGAGACTACTCTTATTAACCCTGTATCCTGCTACCTTGCTTTAATTGTTTATTATTTCCAGGTTTCTCAGTTTTTTTTTGATTTTCTACATAGATAGTCATGTCATCTGCCAACAGAGATAGTTTGATTTTGCCTACATTTTCTTTTCTTTTCTTGTCCTATGTAGAATTAGCTAAGACTTCCATTGCAATATGGAAAAGCAATGGTGAGAGAGAATGTCCTTGCCTTTCTCCTGATCATAATGGTAAAGCTTCCAATTTCTCAACAATATGTGTGCTGTTAGCTGTAGGTTTTTCATAGATATTCCTTATCAAGTTGAGGACATTTTCTCTGTCCCTAGGTTACTGAGGATTTTTTTTAAAAAATATGATAAATGGATTTTGGATTTAGTCAAATACTTTTTCTGCACCTATTGATATGAACATGATTTTTTTCTGTTGCCTGCTAATGTCATGGATGGTTATGTTAATTAATGCTCAAATGTTAAATCAGCCTTGTACTTGATAGCATTAAGTGTCCATTCATAACAAAAACTCTTAGGAACAGAAAGAGCTTCCCTTAATCTGCCATCATAGAAAATTCATAGCTAATACCACAGTTAGTGATAAGATTTTGAGCACATTTCTCTCTTAATTCAGCAGTAAGATAAAGAGTATTCCATTATGGCCTCTGCTTAACATTATACTAAAGCCACTTATAAAACTTGGGAAGGATAAAGCCATGTTTACTCATAGAAGAAATGAGAGGTCTTCAAAAAGTTTGTGGAAATGCAGATTATGAAAACTGTGCATGGATTTCAAATAGTGTGTAAACCAAAAGAAACCTACCTCTTTGAAAAAAGATTTATCTAATTATATATTTACTTGAAAAGCAGAGTGGGGGGGGGAGGGGAGAGAAGGATCTTCCATCAGCTGGTTCACTCCACAAATGGCTGGGGTTAGGCCAGACAGAACCTCAGAGTCCAGAACTCCATACTGGTCTCCCACATGGTGGCAGAGGCTCAAATACTTGAGCCATCACCTACTGCTTTCCCAGGCACATTAGCAGGGGCTGGCTCTGAAGTGGAGTCTCTGGGACTCGAACCGGCACCCATATTGTAGTAATTCCATTTTCAATAAACTTTGTTTTTAAGATTTGTTTATTTATTTGAAA
The DNA here is from genome assembly GCA_949820135.1 of Sylvilagus floridanus. NCBI lineage: Eukaryota > Metazoa > Chordata > Mammalia > Lagomorpha > Leporidae > Sylvilagus > Sylvilagus floridanus. The sequence goes on along the minus strand of OX463228.1, from coordinate 13,875,524 downwards.
GAGTTACACAAAGAGAAAAGGAAAGGCAGAGAGAGAGAGAGAGAGAGAGAGAGAGAGGAAAGGCAGAGAGAGAGAGAGAGGTCTTGCATCCACTGGTTCACTCCCCAGTTGGCCGCAATGGCCAGAGCTTCACCGATTCGAAACCAAGAGCCAGGATCTTCTTCCGTGTCTCCCAAGCAGGTGCAGGGGCCCAAGGACTTGGGCCATCTTCCACTGCTTTCCCAGGCCATGGCAGAGAGTTGGATTGGAACTGGAGCAGCCAAGACTTGAACTGGTGCCCATATGGGATGCTGGCACTGCAGGTAGCAGCTTTACCTGCTACACCACAGCGCAGGCCCCCTCAACAAATTTTGTGAAGTCTCCTCATATGAACAGACAGGCAATGAGTATAGGTTCTATAAATGGTTGAAGTAAGAATGAATGAATGAGGGTAGACATCATCTGCTTCATAGGGATCTTCTAGTAACCGAATGTACAGCACATGAGAAGGCACTTGGCAAATATCAGGTGCCAATCCATTGTTTCAATCCTCAATTCATGCATTATCTTAGTACAGTGGGTTATCTTCCAAATTGGTTGTCTCTTTAAGTTTCCTTATTCCATATGGCATAAAGCAGAGTTCTTAGTGTTCTTTGATCATAATTTAGTATATTTTTAGTTCTGTGCCTTTTCTTTCAATTGCTGTAATTCTCAGAGCATTAAAAAAAAATCAAGAAGTTCCCTAAGAATGCTTGATATAATTTGACAGTCACTGCATTCTTTGATGAAAACTCAGTACATCTTTGAACATTTTTCTCTGCTCTTTTTCTTTAAAGAAGGGTGGGGTGGCCAGCAACGTGATTCAATAGGGTAATCCTCTGCCTGCAGCACCAGCACACCGGGTTCTAGACCCGGTCGGGGCGCCGGATTCTGTCCCGGTTGCCCCTCTTCCAGGCCAGCCCTCTGCTGTGGCCCAGGAGTGCAGTGGAGGATGGCTCAGGTGCTTGGGCCCTGCACCCCATGGGAGACCAGGAGAAGCACCTGGCTCCCGGCTTTGGATCAGCGCGGCGCAGCGGCCCTTGCAGGGTGAACTATAACGGTAAAGGAAGACCTTTCTCCTCTCTCTCTTTCTCTCACTGTCCACTCTGCCTGTCAAAAATTAAAATAAAAAAAAAAAAAGAAGGGTGGGGGGAGAGAGAGAGAGATCTTCTATCCTGATTCTCTCCCCAAATGGCTGCAATGGCCAGATCTGACCAGTCTGAAACCAAAAGCTAGGAGCCTCTTCCAGGTCTCCCATATGGGTGCAGAGACCCAAGCACCTGGGCCATCTTCTGCTGCTTTCCCAGATGCATTAGCAGGGAGCTGGATTAGCAGTGGAGCAGCCAGGTCTTGAACCTGCACTCGTGTGGCAGCTTTAACCCCTTTGCCACAGCTCCAGCCCCTCTCTGCTCTACCTCAACTGCCTGCTCCTGCTCTTTAGTTAGGTGTCTGCTCCAGTTTTACTTTATGAGTTAGGTTTCTGTTCACCCTCTTATGCAGTAGCAAACTTCCACCCCAATCTCAATTTCTTTCTGTCATATTTTACATGTTTTATTTTTCCATACACTTGTCTACAAATATCACATATTGGCCTTTTTTATTATCATCCATCCAGTACCCACACACACAGTAACACATAGACTTTTTAAAGTCAAGAACTTTGCTCTATGCCTGAAACCGTGTCCAACACTCAGTAGGAGCTTAGTTAAAACGTGTTGAGTAAATGTAACGAGGTTTGTACCATCGATTGTCATCAGTAAAATCCAACCTTGCTCAGCATTCCTCGTGATCAGGGATGAGAGTACACTGCCGGCCTCTTTGGCTTTTCTTAGATCAGACTCCCTAATGCATGATTTCATCCTGCAAACTAAGGAACTCATTTCCTCTCCTGGCAGGCACCTACACCAAGTTCTAAGCTGGCTGCGTAAAAAGCCCGTCTGTTCTCTGCTGGTTTAAAGATAGTGGCAGCTCCTGCCTGCTTCTCACAAGCTTTATTTTGCTTGCTATTTGAGTTCGCACTAAAGGCAAATCTGCATATCTTTTCTCCCCGTTTTATCTTGTTCATCTTGGCAGGAACTTTTCATTAATAGTGTTCTGGCACTCGTGCAAAGAAAGCTCCATGTCCCACGTTTGTGGGAAGTAAATTATTTCAGAGAAGCAAACATCCAAAGCTGTGCCTTAGCGGGATATTCTAAGAGAGGTGCAGAGATGATAAATGACTGGCTGATGACCAAGTCACTTGCTCTTGCAGTCCGGACGGGTCTTACCCCTGCACCTTGTGACTCGCTGCTCTCTGATCTTCATCCTCTGCTGCTGTTTTTTTCCTTCCATATGTTGATTTGCTTTTTTCTTGCCAAAATCAGTTCCTATGTCACTCGTGTGAACGCTGTCATAAGTTGTCTTCCTTAGCCTGCAACGCTTTTTTTCCCATGTGACATCAAGCTTTTCTCCAGGACTGAAAATGATGTGTTCAGCTAGGCCAGCATTGCAAAGTCAACTTTATTGTCAGGGAAAATGCATGGCCCAAAAGAAGTCGGCCGGAGGCCGTTGTCTGCCTGGGGGAAGGCGGCGTCCCTGTGTGTGCTATCCCCTGGTAGGGATGTGTCACTCTCCACTTTCCACCCGGAACCACGAGTTGTGCTCTGCAGACGGTCCAGGGTGCCATACACACTGCTTATCAGTTTCCCTGTCACTCCTCTACTCCGTCACTAAAGGTACCTGCTGGCACCTTCTGAATTTAGGGAGGAGGGCTGGGGCTATCACTGGGCTGGCAGTGCCTCCCAGTGGCCAAGACTACAAGGATTTCCTACTGGAGGTGGCCCCACCCTCTCCTCCCTTGACTCCTTGGCCATGGCCTGCAGTGAGAATGTGCTGATCCAGGTGGGTCTTCATCATGTGCCCGTCTTTTCAGGATTTTGCTGACTGAATAAAAAAAAAAAAAAAAGGCCAGCGCCGTGGCTCAATAGGCTAATCCTCCGCCTTGCGGTGCCAGCACACCGGGTTCTAGTCCCGGTCAGGGCGCCGGATTCTGTCCTGGTTGCCCCTCTTCCAGGCCAGCCCTCTGCTGTGGCCCGGGAGTGCAGTGGAGGATGGCCCAAGTGCTTGGGCCCTGCACCCCATGGGAGACCAGGGAAAAGCACCTAGCACCTGGCTCCTGCCATCGGATGAGCGCAGTGCGCCGGCCGCGGCAGCCATTGGAGGGTGAACCAACGGCAAGGGAAGACCTTTCTCTCTGTCTCTCTCTCTCACTGTCCACTCTGCCTGTCAAAAAATAAAAAAAAAAAAAAATTTAAAAAAAAGATTTATTTTATTTATTTGAAAGAGCTACAAAAGAGAGGTAGAGACAGAGACAGAGGTCTTCCATTCGCTGATTCACTCCCTAGATGGCCACAATGGCTGGAGCTGTGCAGATCCAAAACCAGGAGCCTGGAGTTTCCTCCGGGTCTCCCATGCGCGTACAGGGGCCCAAGGACTTGGGCCATCTTCTACTGCTTTCCCAGGCCATAGCAGAGAGCTGGATCGGAAGAGGAGAAGCCAGGACTAGAACCAGTGCCCATATGGGATGCCGGCGCTTCAGGCCAGGGCTTTAACCTGCTGTGCCACAACTGGCCCCTGAATTTTATCTGTTAATTCCATTTTCCATGAACCTTTGGGAGTACTGTGGTATTTCATGCTCAGAACTGAATGTTAGGTCTTTTCCTTGCTTTGCCTTTGCATTTTAACTGGAAACTCGGTCAAATACTTGGATAACTGGGCTTGGAAACCAACCTAGTCTCCCAAATTATGCCTGATCTCAACGATGGTACTATCCAGACAGATGCCACCTCCTGTTTCCCTAAGTTCTATTGAAACGTCCCCACAACTGACCGCCTGTCACTAAAATGACCAATGACCCCAGGTGCCAAGGCTTTGGTCTACAGCCTGCGGGTAGTACATTCCAAAACAGGGAGGAATCTAGCAATTCCTTGGAAGATTCCAGACAAATTTCTTTGTGTCCAGAATTTTAAGAATTAAAGGAGAGGTGAGGGGCCAGCGCCATGGTGCAGTAGGTTAATCCTCCGCCTGCAGTACTGGCATCCCATATGGGCACCGGTTCTAATCCCGGGCTCCTCTTCCAATCCAGCTCTCTGCTGTGGCCTGGGATAGCAGTAGCAGATGGCCCAAGTCCTTGGGCTCCTGCACCGGGAGGAAGCTCCTGGCTCCTGGCTTCAGATTGGGGCAGCTCCAACCGTTGCGGCCATCTGGGGAGTGAACCAGTGGATGGAGACCTTTCTCTCTGTCTCCCCCTCTCACTGTAACTCTACCTCTCAAATAAATAAATAAAATCTTGAAAAAGAAAAGGTAAGTGAAAAGTGGACGCCCAGGGGACCGTATCACCGTTGACTGTGTGTTGTCCAACAGGTTTCTAAGAAATTTCTAGAAGACACAGCCTGCAGACCTAAAACTGCCAGAAACCCAAGCGCCCTGGCATCCCAACCCTGACCGCTGGTGCCCTCTGCCCTCGCACCTCCCGCACCCAGCCCAGCCGGCCTGTGCGCCTTCCCCGGGCGGAACCGCCTGGGCCCTCCCCGGCGCAGCGACCGCGTGCGGCGTGGAGCGGCGCCCGCACCCCCGAGCGCGCAGGCGGCCCCGGGGCCGCGCTGATTCGCTGCCGCGCAGACTGCGGCGCCCGCCCCTCGCCGCGCGCGGCTGCTGCAGCCTGAGCCTCAGCCTCAGTCTGTCCGCAGCCGCGCGCGCGCCGCGAGCCCCGCGCTGCAGCCCCGGCACCAAGCCTGAGCGCACTGCCGGCGCCCCCAGCCCACGCCCCCGGGAGACCAGCGGCCCGCCGCCCGCAAGCCCGCACGATGCAGGCCACTGCCGATTCCACCAAGATGGACTGTGTGTGGAGCAACTGGAAAAGTCAGGGTATTCTCTTTATTTCGGTAGTGCATGCCTGCGGCGCACGGGAACCCGGCGGCCGGACTGTCCATTGTGCACCATTTCACCCGTGGGACCTGTGCATGCTTCCCACCCCGGAGCTCTCTGTTGGGGGAGCAGACCTGCGTTTTCAAAAAATCAAAAATGGATGGTGTTTGGGTCCCCCCCCCCCTTTTGTTCGAGCCCCCACCCCCACCCCTTTGTTTTCTGGTTGTAACGTGGGTGTTTTCGATTGCCCCCTTGGGGACCCGTGGTCATTCGGCGGGCGCTTGTTTAATCTTTAATCTCCGGAGTTAAAGCGTTTGCTTATTGTTCCCTGCACCCCCGCGCATTTGTTTCTATGGGAAGGTCGAGCCTGCTGGCAGAGCCACTCAGCTGGAGGGCTAGAGCATCCTTTTAGCGGGACACACCCATCTCAAGGTTCCTGTGTGTGGGCACACAAAGGAGACTGGAAATACAGACCCAGACGCCGAAAACCCTGGAGATATGATGGCGTAGCCACCTCCTGGGGTGGATCACTTGGGAAGGTTTCGGTGGTTGGTGTTTTTTTTTTTATGTGTAATTGGAGCAACCTGTAACTTATTATTTATTACTAGTGGGTATCTGGGGAATAAGTGGAGGGAAATATCAAAACCGAGCCGGCGGCCCTCCGGGCGTAGTGGGTTCCTTTTGCAACAGTCCCTGCCAGCGCTGGGTGTGGCCACCTCCAGCCGCGCCTGGGCTGCCTTTCAGCCATTTTTATGCAGCCTCCGACTTCACACATCCGCGTCTCCTTTGTTCCGTTTCAGTTCTCTCCACCTTGTCCTTCCAGAGGAGGGGGCGAAGGAGAGAATCCGCAGGGAGGAGGTGTGTGTAGGCGACGCGGGTGTGTGCAGGGGGTCGCGCCTTTTAATATGTAGCACATCTGGCTCTGTGGATTCACCTGCAGCATCACTCCCCCCCCCGGGGGGGGAGCCAAGAACACTCAGGAGCCCCAGCCCCAGGCGATTTTTGTTGTCCTTGTTGTTGGCCAAAGCCCGGCAGCTTCTCCTTGTGATTTTATATCACAAAATGAATTGGATACTTTTCATCTTTAATGCCCCCGAAGGGCTGGCCTTTGGTGTGTTTTTTAAAGAAAAAGTGAACCCAATTCTCAGAATACAGAGCACGCTTGCATGGCCCGTTGTTTGTTGGATTGGGTGGCAGTGAAATAAAAATACGGGAGTCCACTTCAGATTATGTGAGTCTGTTGGAAATATAGTCGTCAGAAGTAGGTAGATGGATCAGAAACGGAGATGCCCGGGCATCATGAAGGCTCGGCAGCTGACGCCAACTCCGGGGAACTGCATCTGTTTAAGTAGAAGGCAGCCGAGAGCCTTCTTGGTAGCGTTTCATTCTTGTGCAGTTTTGAGACCTACCTATCATTCCCTGGACATACCCGACAGCGGCAGCTTCACCTAATAGCAGAGCTAGGTGGACATCGAGGCTGGGCCATGAGTAGGATTTCTTCTGTCTTAAGAGAAGTAGATAGCAAAGATGGCATGTTTTCCCCTTGATTTGTGTCAGCTATAGGACGTCAATTCGTCAGGATCCTGTATTTTGCCTCTCTGCGGGTTAAACAAGAAAAGAAACCGGACGTTCATAATCGGATCCTGACACAGAATGCCGTAGTTTGTCCACGGAGCGCAGTCATTTTCATTTCCAGTGCGCTGGGTCCTTGTGGAGAAGAGTCCCGGCCCTTGAGGACCCTGTAGACTAGACAACCTCCGATGGCCTTCAGCTCCATGGGTTTTCTTTTGTCAGATGGGGCAAAGCCGTTGTCTTGAAAATTGACTGGTAACTAGGAGGGGTGGGTTTACAGGCAGCAGAGAGATGGAAAGCAGTGAATGGTTCCTTTTCGGTCCCCATGATGCGAACTCTTCATCTAAACTACACTACAATAATATATGTTTATTTAGCATTTTTTCAATGTGTCTTCTTTACTTCATTATCAAAAACACTTGTTCTTAATTCTGGCAACACGTTAAAATCACCAGGGGAGTCTTTTTTTTTAAAAAAAATTATTTTTATTTATTTGAAAGATACAGTTACAGAGAGAGGTCTTCCATCTGCTGGTTCACTCCCCAGATGACTGCAACGGCCAGAGCTTAACTAATCCGAAGCCAGGAGCCAGGAGCTTCTTCCTGGTCTCCCATGTGGGTGCAGGGGCCCAAGCACTTGGGCCATCTTCTACTGCTTTCCCAGGCCACAGCAGAGAGCGGGATTGGAAGTGGAGCAGCTGGGACTTGAACTAGTGCCCACATGGGTTGCTGGCACTGCAGGCCAGGGCTTTAACCCGCTATGCCACAGCGCCATCCCCAGGGGAGTCTTAGGAAACAAACAAAAAAGATGCCCGGGCCCCACCCCTAGGGATTCTAAGTCAGTTGAGCCAAGGATCAGTACTTCTTCAGAGCTCGCCAGGTGAGTGACATATGCCGCCAGGGTGTGATAGTTCTCTGTGAGCCCCACCCTTAGACAGGTGTGATCAGTGCGCGGTTGTGAGCGCAGTGGGAAGAAGTCAGTGCAGGCTGGTTGGCAGTGTCCTCTGGCACATGAGGAGGGGACGCTTTGCTTGCAAGGGAAGTAGGTAACGCCAGCTTCCGGTTCCCTCCACATTGTTAAGTAGTCCGTGGAGAAAGGGCAGCGTATCGGACATTCCGTGAAGCCTCCACCGAGAGCCGCGGTGCACATGCGAAAGGAACCATGCGTATATACCTCATCTTTCCATAATACCCATTTTCATGAGCCTCGCAAAGACCTTTCATGTGCATGAATTTCAAACACTTTTGCGCCAAAATAAACTTGCCATGGAATTCCATTCTACATGAACTTTTTGAAGTACTTGTGAGTGTGTGTGTGTGTGTGTGTGTGTGTGTGCGCGTGCGCGCGCAGGCACACAAGAGTATACATTGTATTAACACATGAGTGCAGCTCTATAGAAAGAAAAACTGAAGCCTATATTATACTACATTGTACAGATCATATTTCCAACTTAAAAAATATGAATCGCCACCATGAAATGCTGTTAAAAATAAGCCAAAGTATATTCTGCTCGGAAAATAAGAGCAAAACAAAACGGAATGAAACACCTGTATGGCTAGCCACCTTGCAGATCAGTATGCTCCTACTGTGTATGGGGCACTTTTGCTGAGTGTTTTACTTGCACTGTTGCATCTAATCCTCAGAAACCCTAGGGCACTTACATCCTCTTATCCCCATTTCACAGGGGTGACCGAGGCTTTTGTCGGGGTCCCGAGGTTGGACGCAAGCCTGGGCTGTCAGAATCCAGGGCCCTTCACTTCCCACTGCTCTGCCATCCGCTTTGAGGTCCATGACTCCTTCCTTAATGTCTTTCCTAAGGACACGAATCATCTGTGGCCTGGTGTTCGTGTGGGCTTACTACCCCTTCATGTTTTCAAGTTTCTGTTTGGCCACACTTCCTCCCATGTGAAATTTTCATTTCACTTTTTGGCCTCATGAGGTTTTGTGGTAAGTGGTAAACTGAGCAGTAGAAGGTGAGGATGACTCTTGGCTTCTATCCAAATTTGAGAATTCTCCATCTCGCCTCCCTCTTTTGAGATGTTTCCATGCAGGGTCTCTTTAAGACAGACTGCAAGTTGGCTGCTGGCCAGTGATCTTGAGGACCTGGGGCCATTGCTGTCATCCTGGTCACTGTCTCCATCCATCCACTGTCCCAGAGTCCCCAGAAGTACCAGCTCTCTGCCAGTCGCCAGCCTCTGCTCTTGTGACAGATGTCTGAGTGAAGTCGCCATGAGATTGTCATGTCTCTCATTTTTGCAGAGGCAGAAGTGAGGGTTTTCAGGCTAAGAGGACCAAGGCTTGGCCCCGGGATGTCACTGGGCCCTAAATTCAGGGCGGTGTGACCATGAAGGGGAAGTCTGTACTTTTTAACTGAGAGGCAGTTTCAGAGTGTTCACAGAAAAAGGAGTTAAATCTGCCGGCGCCGCGGCTCAATAGGGTAATCCTCCGCCTAGCGGTGCCGGCACACCAGGTTCTAGTTCTGGTCGGGGCGCCGGAATCTGTCCCAGTTGCCCCTCTTCCAGGCCAGCTCTCTGCTGTGGCCCGGGAGTGCAGTGGAGGATGGCCCAGGTCCTTAGGCCCTGCACCCCATGGGAGACCAGAAGAAGCACCTGGCTCCTGGCTTTGGATCAGCACGGTGCGCCGGCTACAGCAGCCATTGGAGGGTGAACCAACGGCAAAGGAAGACCTTTCTCTCTGTCTCTCTCTCTCACTGTCCACTCTGCCTGTCAAAAAAAAAAAGAAAAGAAAAGAAAGAAAAAGGAGTTAAAACATTAGTTTGTTTTGTTACAAAAAAATTGGAATCTGTGCATGCAAGAGGCCTTCAAAAGGCTTATGGGAAACTCACATGAAAGCTATGCATGGATCCCACTTTCTTGGGGACAAAAATAAATAGCTTTGAATTCTGTTTTCCGTGAACTTTCCAAAGCCCCCCCATGTATGCGGTGCCCCTGGGGCTGAGGTTGGCTTCTGCGCTTTCTCTGCATGGCAGCATTCTGTGCTCACGGCTTCCCCAGCTTGCAAATCACTGGCGTAGGGTGCAGCTTCGCAGAGGGCGTCCCCTAGAAGTGTTTTCCATTTTTACAAGACAAATCTATGGCAGCTCTGTGTTGGCCTGCAGGACTCTGTGGGAACACGTCAGGGTCCTCTGTTCTAAAGGTGCAGTTGGAAACATCCATGAAGGAGCCCCCCGGGTACAGGAGGAGATCTGCTTTAGCCACAGTAATCGAAAGAAAATGTATCCTTGAAAACAGCATTTGGTGAAGACAACTTTACCAAATATACAAAGGCAGACCAGTGCTGCCTTCTATCAAATCAATATTTTATCTTGATTCACAGTGTTGGGATAGTGCACAACTAGGACAACACAAATCTTCGATTGACACATTCCCTCTCTGCGTGTTCTAATGGGATCTGATGGGAAAACTGGCTAAGCTGGGGGGCTGGGTTTTGTTTCCTCAGTGAAAGAAAATTCGGCAGATAATAAACCAAAGCCGGTGGTCCGGTACGCCATTGAAAGGCAAGGTTCCGCTTTTCCGCAGGGTGTTGTCATTTTCAGGAGACTCTTTAGAAGGGAATTTTTCCAAGTTCGAAGTGAGAAAATTGTTTTTCTGTTTTTCTCCAGATGACACGTGCACATTAACGTTATGAAAATTTCCCTTTGGCAAAGAGAGGTTCAAATGAAAACCACAAATCACCCAGAGTTAATCAGTGTTAGTATTCACTCAGTGTCATTTAAAGTGAGAACATCTATAAATGGTTAAAGAAAATGGAGCTGAGAGACTAGGAAGGCACTGAACGTGTTGGTTTTTTTTTTTTTAAGATGTATGTATTTATTTGAAAGACAGTTACAGAGAGAGAGAGAGAGAGAGACAGAGCAGAGAGACAGAGAGACAGAGAGAGAGACAAGGCACTTCCAACCACTGGTTCACTCCCCAAATGACCAAAATGGCTGAGGCTGTGTCAGGCCAAAGCCTCCTGGGAGCCTGGAACTCCATCTGTGCCACCCACGTGGGTGGAAGGAGCCCAAGCACTTGGGCCATCATCTGCTGCCTTCCCAGGTGCATTAGCAGGAGCTGGATCAGAAGTGGAACAGCTGGGGCCCGCGCTGTGGCTCACTTGGTTAATCCTCCACCTGCGGCACCAGCATCCCATATCGGCACCGAGTTCTAATCCTGGTTGCTCCTCTTCCAGTCCAGCTCTCTGCTGTGGCCTGGGAAGGCAGTGGAGGATGGCCCAGGTTCTTGGGCCCCTGTACCCGCATGGGAGACCAGGAGGAAGCACCTGGCTCCTGGCTTCGGATCGGCCCAGTACCGGCCATAGCGGCCTTTTGGGGAGTGAACCAACGGAAGGAAGACCTTTCTCTCTGTCTCTCTGTCAAATTTAAAAAAAAAAAAAGAAGAAGAAGAAGAAGAAGTGGAGCAGCTACAACTTGAAGCAGCACCATATGAGGTGCCAGCATTGCAGGCAATGGCCAACCACTGTGCCACAACTGACCCCCCAAAAGCAGTTTGGTTTTGTTATAGTTAATTGATATTTTTTAGAAAGCTTTTATTTAATGAATACACATTTCATAGGTACAGCTTTAGGAATATAGCAGTTCTTCCCCCAATACCCACCTCCCACCCCCACTCCTATCCCACCTCCTACTCCCTCTCCCACCCATTCTTCAGTAAGATTCATTTTTACTCTATACTAAGTAAAGATTTCAACAGATTGCACCCACACAGACACACAAAGTATAAAGTACTGTTTGAAGACTAGATTTACCGTTAATTCTCACAGTACAACACATTAAGGACAGAGGTCCTACATGAGGAGCAAGTGCACAGTGACCCCTGTTGTTGATTTAACAATTAACACTCTTATTTATGATGTCAGGGATCACCGAGGCTCTTGTCAAGAGCTGCCAAGGCTATGGAAGCCTCTAGAGTCCACAAACTGTCAGTATTTAGATAGGGCCATAAGCAAAGTGGGAGTTCTCTCCTCCCTTCAAAGGAAAGTACATCCTTCCCAAAGCAGTTTTTATAAAATGGTGTAGACCTCAAAAAGTGTTTAAAATAATGGAATGGAAGGAACTGGCATATGACAGAATTGTGGAGCTTCAGATAATGTTTCTTTACAGTCTAAGCTGTTTCTTCCTAAAACCAAGAAGAAGATTGGAATCATTTCTAAATTACATTTCCATTTTAAACTGCAGGTGGACTCCTGGGAGTGTCCATCTTTTTTTTTTTTTAAAGTAGATCCACCATGATGGGAAAAGGTCGACAAAAATGCTGATTTAAACTTACAGCTTCGCATGTATTAATTTTCTCATATGTTCATAAATTAATACTTTTTAAATAAAAATAATAATAAAGCTGGTGTCCTGTGACTAAGGCATTATGGTTACTATACATTCATAGGGAACCTGGGTAAAATCTTCCACCTCACAGCAGGCCCTTTCTTCTTCATTCTAAAAAGCCCTCCCCCTCCCCCTCTCCTTCTCCCTCTCCTCCCTCCCCCTCTCCTCCTTTTCCCCTTTCTCTCTCTCTCTCTCTCCCCTCCCCCCCACCCACCCCTCACACCTGCCTGTCCTTGTATTTGAAAGGATTTTCTGTACTCAATTCTTTTTCGTCTTTAGGGCAGGTAATACATTCTGGGACAGACTCTGTGAGGTAACTGACAGATGTTAATCAGCTTAGAATAGAATTAAAGAGTAAAATCCACTGAATCCAGCGAAACAAAATCCAATTCTTATATGAGTTAGGCCTTAAGTGGATGGCTCTCAGAATATCACTTTTCTTTTTGAAAATGATTAAATATATGTCAGGATCAAATTTGCCATCCTTTCAACCTAATCTCCTAGATTGGGAACGTATGTGGCCCCTGTATTATGTACATTTTGCCGCCTTCCCAGTTCTTGCTACTCAAACTGTGGCTGACTCTTGATTAAGCCCTAGTTGGAAAGCAAAGATTTTTTTACATTAGTCATTGTTTAAAAACTTTTCTGCCTAAGTAACAGTTAAAATAATAACTGCTTTTTAAAAATTTTTATTTAATATAAATTTCCAAAGTACAACTTTTGGATTATAGTGGCTTTTTCCCCCATAACCTCCCTCCTACCCACAACTAATATTAACTGTTTTAAACCTTGATAATTAAAATTACATTCCAAACTTACAGCATATGATTCAAATAGATGAGGAAATTGTTAGAAGTTTTAGAACTTAGGCCGGCGCTATGGCTCAACAGGCTAATCCTCCACCTAGCGGCGCCGGCACCCCGGGTTCTAGTCCCGGTCGGGGCGCCGGATTCTGTCCCGGTTGCTCCTCTTCCAGGCCAGCTCTCTGCTGTGGCCCAGGAGTGCAGTGGAGGATGGCCCAAGTGCTTGGGCCCTGCACCCCATGGGAGACCAGGAGAAGCACCTGGCTCCTGGCTTTGGATCAGCACGGTGCGCCAGCCACAGTGCGCCAGCCGCGGTGGCCATTGGAGGGTGAACCAACGGCAAAAAGGAAGACCTTTCTCTCTGTCTCTCTCTCTCACTGTCCACTCCGCCTGTCAAAAAAAAAAAATTTAAAAAAAGAAGTTTTAGAACTTAGACTATACAGTTCTACTAGGGTACTTCAGAAGGCTCACGAAAAGGGAGAATTAGAAGCTTATTTTGTTTTTGTTTTAAATTTTATTTATTTATTTTAGAGGCAGAGTTACAGACAGAGAAGGAGAGACAGAGAGAGGTCTTCACTCCCCAAATAGCTACAACAGCTGGAGCTGGGCCAATCCAAAGCCAGGATCCAGGAGCTTCTACAGGGTCTCCCACATGGGTGCAGGAATCCAAACACTTGGGCCATCCTCTGATGCTTTCCCAGGCCACAGCAGAGAGCTGGATCAGAAGTGGAGCAGCCAGGACTTGAACTGGCGCCCATATGGGATGCCGGCACCACAGGTGGAGGCTTAACCTACTATGCCAGAGTGCCAGCCCCCAAAAGAATCTTAATTTGGTGCAAAAAATGTTTTGAAATCCATGCATAGTTTTTTCATAACACACATTTCCATGAACATTTTGAAGACCACTCGTAAATTCCCAAAATATGTTAAGAGCTTCATCTTTAAGTTAGATCTGAGCAAAGCAGTCTCACTCCTTCATAAAATAAAATCCTTAATCCTTATTTCCTGTGTTGTCAAAGGGAGGGGAATAATTCCAGCAGTACTTAGAAGGAGCTTGCCATAAATAGTGCTAATTCTGAACAAATGAAAAGCACAACCATAACCGTTTTAAGCTTTAGAATGCTTCAAGTGTGGTCATAGTTTAGTCTTCGTCTTTCAGAGGCATTTCACCAAACTTGAGATGGGCAAGCTGCAAACCTGTTCGTAACGGGTGCCAGGAGGGGCACCAAAGTGCAATAAAAGATCATGCCTTCTGTCTTCTTTAGTTCAAGAAATGGTTTTGCCATTATGGTCATCATCAAAATTTTAAAATATATTAATGTTTAATTTAATTTAATTCTTATTTATTTGAAAGGCAGAGTTACAAACAGAGAGACAGGGAGAGATCTTCCATCTGTTGGTTCACTGTCCAAGTGACTGCAATGGCCAGGACTTGGCCAGGCCTCAGCCAGGAGCCTGTAACTCGATCCAGGTCTCCCACATGGGTAAGAGGGAGGGGGCCCCAGCAGTTGGGCTGTCATCTGCTGCTCTCCCAAGTGATTATTAGGAAGCTGGATCGGAAGTGGAGCAGCCAAGACTGGAACCTGGCTCATAGGGGATGCCAGCCTCACAGGCAGTGGCTTAACCCTCTGTGCCACCACACTGGCCCTTGTATACACTTGAAGGGGGAAAAAAATTCAACAGCCATCTACCTTCATGATTCTTTGGTATGCTGCTACAGTGATGGATTTTATGATGGATTTTAGCACAGAGTTTTGTTTTTGTTTTTTTACTAATTGGGATTAACAGAGAAAAGACAAGATTAACAGTTTTGAATTTTGATGGGGTTCATAAAGAAAAAGTACTTGGAGACATTCAGTAGCTCAGAATCCTTTTCGACAAGGTAAGTATCTGGCACAGCTGTCAAGGTGCTGCTTGGGAGATCTGTGTCCCGTTATCAAAGCTCCTGGGTTTGAATCAAAGCTTCTCCCCTGAGTCCAGCTTCCCGCTGATGGGAGGCAGCAGCTCGAGTGATTGGGTCCCTGCCATCCTGTTGGGAGGAGACCCAGACCGAGTTCCAGGCTCTTAGCTTTGGCCAGGCCTGCCTTGCCCCCACCTCCTGCCTCCTATCCATGTCTGTCTTCCTTGGGTCTCACCCTGCCCTGGGGAAACCCCTTCAAGTCAGCCCCTGGGGTTGCTGGAGGCTTGTGAGGAGAGCCAGGCCAGCCCGTCTTAAGCATGTGGGCCCTGCCATTTCACTTCTGGCCAGGGCCACCCCTCATTGTGGCAAAGGCCCTGAGCATCATTGTACTCACTTCACAGCAGGGAGAGAATGGGAATGTTCCCTAAACAGATATCCCATTCCCTTCCAACTCAGGAAAATGGTGAGCCCGCCATGAGCATCAAGACACTTTTGCCTTCTAAAGCTGTGAAGAAGTAGTGCATTGGCGTTTGTCTCTCGTGGAAGAAAAGCACAGGGCATTGCTGTTGGCTGTGGCTTTGGCCATCAAATTCTTCCTGTCCTTTTGTTCTGCCACAGCTCATGTGAGAAACAGATTGAACACTTACTATCAGTGAGAAGCACAAGACTTAAGATGCCTTCCCCTTCAAATCACCCACAATATTACTTCAACATCTAGAAACAGTGTTGGCATTTACTCGCGACAGTCCGTGTGGCTGTGTAAGAGGTCTTCAAAAGGGCCAGCGCTGTGGCATAGTGGGTAAAGCCACCACCTGCAGTGCCGGCATCCCACATGGGTGCCAGTTCTAGTCCCGCCTGCTCCTCTTCCAATCCAGCTCTCTGCTGTGGCCTGGGAAAGCAGTACAAGATGGCCCAAGTCCTTGGGCCCCTGCACCCACGTGGGAGACCCAGAAGAAGCTCCTGGCTCCCCCTTTAGAAGAAGCTCCCAGCGCCAGCCATTGCAGCTATTTGGGGAGTGAACCAGAGGATGGAGGACCTCTCTCTCTGTGTGTCTCTCTGCCTCTGCCTCTCTGTAACTCTGCCTTTCAAATAAATTTAAAAAGAGAGAGAGAAGTCTTCAAAAAGCTCCTGGAAATGCATAATATGAATTTATGGACTTTAAAAATTTTGCGCCAGAATGAACAAATTTTTTATTATTATTTTTTTTATTGTAATTTTTTTTCACTTGAGAGAGAGAGAGGTCTTCCATCTGCTGGTTCACTTTCCAAATGCCCATAACCTTGGCCTTGGCCAGGTCAAAGCCAAGAGCTTAGAACTCAATCTGGGTTTCCCATGTGAGAGGAAGGGACCGAAGAACTTGAACGATCCCTCCCACCTCCCAGTGCGCACCTTAGCAGGAAGGTGAAACTGAGAAAGGAGGCAGGACTCCAACCAGTGTGGCATGCGGCATTTCAGCCAGTGTGCCAAGCACCCGGCTCCCTGTAATCCCGTTTCCCCACAGACTGTTTGATGTAGCCTTTTGTTTAGGGGGTCTTCGGGGCCTGGCACATGCAGTCACTGCAGATGTCTTATGAGCAGAAACCCCTGTCACCGGTTGCCCCTCCCCTCCAGTCTCAGGGCTCCTGGATGACCATTTGAAGTTCTCACCTGTGTGGGAGACAGCTTTGGAAACAAACACGCAGGTTAGTTGCCTAGAAGATGTCGCCTTCAAAGGTCTCAGCCTGAGTTCAAAGTGCTTTTTAGTTTTTTTGTTTTTGTTTTTGTTTTGTTTTTGACAGGCAGAGTGGACAGTGAGAGAGAGAGAGAGAAAGGTCTTCCTTTTTGCCGTTGGTTCACCCTCCAATGGCCGCCACGGCCGGCGCGCTGAGGCCGGTGCACCGCGCTCATCCAAAGGCAGAAGCCAGGTGCTTCTCCTGGTCTCCCATGGGGTGCAGGGCCCAAGCACTTGGGCCATCCTCCACTGCACTCCCGGGCCACAGCAGAGAGCTGGCCTGGAAGAGGGGCAACCGGGACAGAATCCGGCGCCCTGACCGGGACTAGAACCTGGTGTGCCGGCGCCACAAGGCAGAGGATTAGCCTAGTGAGCCGTGGCGCCGGCCCAAAGTGTTTTTCTTACAAGACTTCCACCGCATTTCTCCTTTTCAGTGCAAAACGGGGGGAAGATTAAAGCTGGGAAAGTAATTCTGTTCCTTCCTCTCAACAGTTTCTGATCACCTTCTCTTTACTGCATGAAAGTCAGTAGCAAGAGCAAGCCTTGCGTGATGGCTTTGGACACTGGGTTGGGTGGAACTCACGTTGCTGTGGTCTTCTGACTCTTACTGTGGTCCAGTGTGCAGGAGCCTACTAAAAGTAAATGAGAGTCCACAGCATTTCATTATCCAGTTTTGGAACTGCTGAGACTTCTGTGAGCAGGACTTTCTTAGATCTTTCCACTTGACCTTTTAAAGAACAGCATTAACTTATCGTAAGGCCAGTGGTACAGTGTTGCTTGAAATCCATTCCGGACCAAAATGGAATGTAAATATACTTTGAAGAATATAATGCAATAATGCAGATAGTTGCACACAATGTATTGCCACTATTAGCCTCTTATACCACATTTTGCCTTATAAATAAGATATAAATAGCTGTGATGCTGTCTTAACCATTTATACATTTTTAATAAACTTTCTGAATATTGCAACAGCTATTGAGTCAGATAATTGAATGCATCTAAAATAGTTTCTCAAACAAAACATTTGAACTGCAGCAAAGGGCTTTCTTTCTAGAAACTTGACATAGGATTTAATTTTCCTTGAGCTGTTAATGCTAGACTTGGCTCACTTGTTCTTTTCTGTTATTGATTGGACGCTGGAAATGAGGAGAGCACTGGTTTTGGCATTCGAGATCAAGGTTCTTCAGATCTGCTGGGTCACGCAGGATTGAATAGATTCTAAGGCATTCTCAGGTAGGCTGCAGGGTGTGCCAGTGTCTGCAGATTGGAGAAGTAGTCACCAAGCCACTCTGTTTATCAAACACGCAGGATGCACTGATTTTTTTTTTTATTCAAAGCAGACATGTTAATGTTTTGGCAAAGTAGTTTTTGTTTTTATAATTGGCAAACCAATATAGTATGAGGGAATATTACTGAATTTTTTATTCCCATGCTTTGTAAGTTTAACACCAAAAGACCATCCTTTGAGTGGTGTGATGCTCATAAACATATGACCCCCTCCCCTCCATATTTTATATGGGGGAAATCTGAATGGATACTGATAAGGAGAATATATATTTTACAGCGAGAGGAATCTAAAGGTTGTACAAAGATACTTCAAAAAGTTCTTGGAAAAGTAAGATTAAAAGATCATTTATTTTGATGCAGAACAATTTTGAAATCCATGCATACAAAAGATCCTCAGAACATTCATGGGAAATGCACATTGTGAAAAAAGCTATGTATGGATTTCAGAATTGATTTGCAACAAAATAAGCACATCCTAGTTTTCCATTTGTTCGTGAACTTCATGTCTTTAAACATTTCTCTCTTTATTTATTGGAAAGACAGACAGGTGGACCTCCCATCTGTTAGTTCATTCCCTAAATTCCCACAACAGCCAGGGCTGGACCAAGCTGAAGCCAGCAGATGGGAAGCCAGTCCAGGTGTCCCATGCGAGTGGCAAGGACCCAACCACTTGAGCCATCACCTGCTGTCTCCCAGGGAGCGCATCAGCAGGAAGCTGGAACTGGGAGCAGAACCAGGACTTGAATCCGGGCACTCTGGGAAGCAGCCCTTCCAGCCAACATCTTCACCCCTTGGCCAAACGCCTGCACCTCCGTGAACTTGTTGAAGTGCTAACCTAGACCTGTCCTGGTGAGCATGCCTAGTGAATGTGTGCTCAGATGGCTTTAAAAGAAGAGCAGAGCTTCATTCTCTGTTGCACAGTGCTGCTACGCAGTTACTTATCTTTCTCTTACTTGGATTCTAAGCAAACTCTGTTCAAATGCCTATTTTCTGGGTCCAGTACTGTAAAACTTCCTGCATACATTTACATCACTCTAAGCAAAAGTAAAATGTGAAAACTTGGCATTTACACAGCAGATTTGGAACACAGAAATCTTGTGCTCACAACTCCATCACCTCCCACCTTTCCCACTGAGTCATCAGAGCTTTGGGCCATTGGCCTGCACTCTGTCACACTTAGCCATGGCCATCAGTCACCCCTCCCCCCGCCACGGGACTGTCATTTCCAGCCTGAGCCTTAGGCCTGTTCCCTTCCATCCTGCCCTCTTGGACTAGCTTCCTCTGCCTGTGCCCGGCTCTGCCCTGTGGTCCATCAGAGCACCCCAAACCTCCCCCTGAAGAGAAGGAGTTCCCTGGGAGTTTTTGACTTTAACCAGGTGCTCTTTCCTTTGCGGTAATCCTTCTATTCATTCCTTTTTGAACCTTTAATGTATTTTTCTAGATCATTATTGTCCAATTGAAACACAATATGAGCCCCATATATACTTTAAATTTTCTAAAATGTCAAAAAGTAAATGGAAACAGGTAAGTTCATATTTTGATCATGTATTTTCTCAAATCAATATATCAAAAATTCTTGGCCTTTCACATATAATTTGTATTAATTTTTTATATTTTTTTCTTTTTTAAAAGCATGAGTGGTATATTTTCCATCTTTTTTTTTTTTTTTTTTTTTTGCTCTGAGTCTGAAATCCAGTGCATGTTGCAGACATCTCACCTGGAGCCAGCCACATTTTACATGCTCAGTAGCCCTATGAGAGAACTTCAGAAAGTTGAAAAAAAAAATGTAATTCAAAGATAAGTTTATTTTGGTACAAAAAAATTTTGAAATCTGTGCAAAGATTTTTCATAGAAGACATTTCTGTGACCTTTTTGAAGACCCCTGAATGCATGGATTTCTAAGATTTTTGCACCGAAATGAACTTATCTTTTAATTCCACTTTTCCAAGAACGCTCTGAGGTCCCTAAGGATGTGGCTCATCCCTCTCTGGACAGATGCCAGCTCTGCCTCCCCTACTGTCTCGAGCCCTGCCCCTGAGCTCTTCAGTCCCAGGAAGACCTTGTGACTCATTTCCCAAGGAAAACCTGAGCTAATTTGCCCAAACCATTTTGTTTCCTTTCCACCTCAACACATATCCATAGCGACATCCATACCTTCCCCAGATGCCTCTCCGACTTCACCCAGCCCTCTGTCTTCCTCCTCTTTTGAAAATAGCCATGAGTAATTTCGTCCTGTCCCACCTTGGTTGAGACTTTGCATAATCAAATATCTCCTCTTTCCAAAACACCTGCCTCTCCTTTCCACGGATACCCCCAAGTCCTGCCCAGCCCAAAGGTTTACTTGCTGCTCCTATTCCCCAAACTGCCATCATTGTTTTTAACTTCCCAGGACTCACTCAGCCCCTTGGAAGAGGGCAGCTCTGCCCACCACTGCTAACACGGAGCTCCCCCACCACGTGACTGGCCTTCTGGTTTGCAGTCACGCAGGTCCTGACTCTGCTCGCCTTGCTCTTGCAACGCCTCCAGCGCCCTGCCTCTAGCTCGCCCCCTGTCTTCCGGGAAGCCTCTTTCTCTCTGCTGCCACTGTCGGGAGGCCCTGTCTAACATCCGGGACTTTTCATAGCTCCACTGAGTCCTTCGATTCTCACACCATCCACTTCATCCTTAGTCCCTCTGCCTTGGGGATTAGGAGGACACCACGTGTGAGTGTTCCTACCTGCTACCTTGAATCTCAGTCCCGCATTTCCAGGCGCCCGCTGTACGGACACCTCTGGATGTCTTCGGATATGTGACAGCAAGGATTGTTGCAACTCAGGGCGACTGTGAAAAAGCCTAAAAGCCAAGTCTTTCAGCTCCCAAGCTCTCTAGAAGCTAGTAATGGTTGCACGTCATTATCAGCCATGCATCTGTGATCTCTCTGTCATCTCCGCCCCGGGCTATGTCAGAGTGCCCTACTTTGATGTCATGATGTTAGAGTCCGGAGGTTTAAAAACAAGTGCAAGCTTACCACCACCAGCTCATCCGCGCATTTCCTATTTTTGTCCGGAATGCTAACAACAGAGCCACCTCCCTCGGAAATGTTGCTTTCCCCCTTAATTAGCTCTGCCTCCTTCTCCTCCCAACTAATTAGTCACCATTCTTGTCAAGGAATCCTTCATAATGTTTCCTGTGTCTGCCCCCAGCTCCTTAACCAACTGTCCTCCTTCTCTGTCACTTCCACTAATACTGTGTTCTCAGATTTGGCCCCGCCGTGCAATGCAGGATACCCTGGCTTCAAGTCAGCTTCTGCTTGAAGAACGGCCAGCCTTCCCAGCTAGATGCTTAGTTTCTGAAAAGCAGGAATAAAATGTTACGATTTCTGTGCTTAGTAGATGATCTTCTCAGTAGCTTTCCTATTGACAATGGCTTTAGCAAAAATTTCTCAACGATCTAGTTCTGAAAGCAATTTTAAAGATAATCAGGCTGCCCCAAATCGATTTTGCTTAACTTTTGGAGACATTGAGCAAATAACATGAAGAGGCAACCATTTTGCTTCAGGAGAGCCTCACACGGAGGGTTTGCTTCTGCTCCTCCTGTTTAGTTAATAAGATACAGGTTTCCACTTTCGTTTTTGAAGAATTTTATTTGAAAAGCAGATAGAGACACAGACAGATGGAAAGAGATCTTCCATCCACAAATCCCTACAACGCCAGGGCTGTTGCTTAAAGGACAGCTCCAGGCCAAAGCAGGAGCCCAGAACTCAATGCAGGCGGCTCCGGGAGATACAAGGGCGGCTCAGGGAGCCAAGCACTTGAGCCATCACTGCTGCTTCCCCAGGTTCTCGCTAGTGGGAAGCTGGGCTGTAAGCAGAGAAGCCAGGACTCAAAAGGCAGGCATCCCGGTGGCGGCTCCGCCCTGCACAAAATGCTCGCCCCACGTTTCTTAACTTCCAACTTCCTTGCTTGTTAAGGAGCCCTCTGGTAGCACGGATCGTGAGGCTGAAGGGGGGTAATACAGAAAAGCACTTTGGAGTCTCAGAATCTATAATCTTGTCACAGAGTACCCAGACTCTGCAGCCCACTCTAAGATCTTCTTTTTTTTCCCAAGATTTATTTATTTATTTGAAAGTCAGAATTAGAGAGAGAGATGGAAAGAGAAAGAGAGAGATCTTCCATTTGCTGGTTCACTCTCCAGATGGCCGCAATGGCCAGCACTGGGCCAGGCCAAAGCCAGGAGCCAGAAGCCTCATCTGGGTCACCCACACAGGTGCAGGGACCCAAGCATTTGGCCATCTTCCACTGCTTCCCCAGGTCATTCGTAAGGAGCTGGATGGGAAGTGGAGCAGCGAGGACACAAACTGGCGCCCACAAGGGATGGCCTTGTAGTAGGTGGCTTTACCGCCTTGCCACAAGGCCGGCCCCTGAAATAGCAGTTCTTTTGTCAACCTCCTAATTATCATGTTGATTGAAAGAGCTGATGGGAGATGACTTCCCACCAAACTGGTGTGACTTGGTGATTGTAACTTGTTAAAGGAAAGCCGAGGCCTGGTACCTCCCAGTCTCAGCGAGCTGGTTTATATTAGAAGGGGTTTAGAAGGCTTTTCTAGCTGGTTTCCCACTTTAAATAGGGGGTAAGCAATTTGTTAAACGAGGATTCAGCTGGAAAGAAAAATAAATCTGTCTCTGAAACCACCTGCAGGGTTTCCCCATCCATTCTCATCTGCAGGGTGAGCCCCTCCCCCATGCTACAGAGCCCGCATTGGCACATACTTCCCAGGGTGTCTGCTGGGAGTCCGAGGGATAAATGGAGAACAGTCTCTTGTGTGTGTCTGTTTGTCATTCGTTTATCCTTCTATCCTTGCCACCTGTGCTGGCTCAGTTCTGAAGAAATGAAGACAGGTGGAAGAGCACCACTTCAGTGGCACCTGACTACGTGGTGGTGTTTTAGTCTCTTCTGTTCCCCTTTAGCCATCCCTGCACGAAATAGGGACTGGAGGCCCCAGGCCCCCACAGCCCTGGCTCTGTGGGCTTGGACCTACCATTGGAATCTGGTCATGCCCAGGAAGAGGCGGGCCTGGAGCAGGCTCCACCCTCTCCTCCTGCTACGTCTGCGTGCAGCGCCCAGGGCCTTAGGGCTGACCTTCTCCTCCAAAGGAGTCTTCCTCTCCTGAAAGGGTTATGGTGTTGCATAGTGCGTTATCAGCAAACTCTTCTAAAAGGAGCAAAAAATCATTTGGTGAACTCATGCCAGCGTTTTCATTTAGGACAAGCAAATCTTCAAAGTGTTATCCAGTGTTATTCGGCAGCTTTGCATTAGAAGCAGAAAGAGATGATGATAACAACTGCTTTGAGGATAGGAGAGGCTTGATCCACAGCAAAGAATGGATCTCTGCTGGCCAGTGTGGCTGTGACTGGGGCAGGAGAGAAGCATCACAGGGCAGAGCTTTGCCTTTGCTCCTAAAAGAGGGAAAACACCCTTGCCTCATCCCAAAACATGCTTGTGGGCCGCTCCTCTACTTCCTGCGTCACAGAAGGGCTGTAGGAGAAAAGACAGAATTCTTTGCCCAACAGGATCTTTCTGGGTTAATGTCCCTGGTGCAGCAGGCAGTGGCGGGATGGGGGTGGGGCAGGGCGTGCATGAGGGTAAATTCTCTGCACCTTTCCCTTGCTGGGGTTGGGGAGGCAGCCTCAGCCCATTGTAGAAGAGCCTCCCCCACCCTGAACCCCCGTGCGCTCCCCAGCCAGCCTGAGGTAGGGGTGTGGCCCGGGAAGGGTCACAAGCCTGTGTAGCCATGGGTTGTACCCAGGGGATGGGATGCATTCAACACTGTTCTTTCTGCCAGTTCCGCAAGTGTTTATGGAGGGAGCAGCTCCCTGCTGTCTTCAGCTCAACTCCGTTCTCCTTTGAGCAAATAACTGGAATGCAGTTACGCACTGGCACGTGAAGCTGACAGTACACAGGGGCTCTAGAAAGCTCATGGAAAATGCATATGACGGGAAAAAAAAAAAAAATCTGTGCGTGGATTTCTAAATTTTTGGTACTACAGTATAAGCTTTTCCTGTCATTTGTCTATGCACTTTGTGAACCCCCCACATCCTTGCCCACATCGGGGTGGGGTTGGCTGGGTATCCTGGAATTCCTCGCCCCTCCCCCACCATGCGTCCGAAGGCACCGCATTTGCAGAACGCCCCTCCGTTTTCATTGGCACCGACCCTTCCCGGCAACAGGGGCCTTTGTAGGATTCCTGCCCAGCCCACAGGCTGCCAGGGAGCCGGCAGGGGGGTCAAGGTGCACATAGATCAGTGCCCTCGGAAGAGCACAGCAGGTGCTTCGCAGGGGCTCCGTATTTTCAAGTCTGTTTCAGCGTCATGTAATTCAGACCAGTGTTTGATGGCGTAGCCCACATGGCTACTCCCTTAGAGGTATGGCCACTGGACAGCCGACGGACTTTCCTTAACCATCTGCAGACTGTCCTCAGGGATAGCAAAGGCCCTTCTGAGCCAAGCAGAGGGACAGTGTGTGTCCCTGGGGCAGCTGCGTGTGCACCTGCTTGTGTTCAGAGATGCGAATGCCGGGTTTCAGCGGTGTGTGTGTCTTTGTGTCTGTCCCCACAGCTGTCGACCTGCTGTACTGGCGGGACATCAAGCAGACGGGGATAGTGTTCGGGAGCTTCCTGCTGCTGCTCTTCTCCCTAACCCAGTTCAGCGTGGTGAGCGTCGTGGCCTACCTGGCCCTGGCCGCACTCTCAGCCACCATCAGCTTCCGCATCTACAAGTCTGTTTTACAAGCTGTGCAGAAAACCGACGAGGGCCACCCTTTCAAGTGAGTGCCCACCTGCCCAGCCCTCACCCTGGCCCTCGCTCTTCTCGGTCAGCTCACACGTGCACTCGGCTCCGGTCTCCCTTAGAATCGCCCCACACCCTGTCTCTGAATGCCTAACACTCGGTCTGAGTTTCCGAAAGAAATTCATTGGATCTTGGCTCTGCTACTCACAAGGGCACTTCCAAAGGCTCATGGGAAGTGGAATCAAATGAGTTTATTCTGGTGCAAACAGTTTTTGAAATCCATATATAACGTTTCATAATACATATTTTCCATGAACTTTGGAAGGATCGTACTGCTTTGTTGAGTTTTCATAATTTAACTGCTCCCAGTGGTAAGCATCATCCAAGGAGCATTTCAACAATGACTTAAGACTCCCTACTCTGGGAGGAAAAGGAGCAGGCATTATAATCCCTATTTACTGAGGGTCAATGAAGTGAAGTGACTTGCCCCAGGTCACATGACCGTGGATAGAACAGAGCCAGGCCTATGGTGTTTGGAGTGTTATTTTACACCCTCTCTGGCAGGTTAACACCCAAGGGCCAGCCTTGTGATGGATGCCAGCTCCACAGACCAGGTGCCCACCTATACATTTTTATACTGAGGACGTCTGATCAGAATGAACATTGAAGACAAGGGAATATAAAAACAAAATGGAGGAATCTACTTAAAAGAATGTATAAGAGTACTTCAAAACAGTCATGCAAAGTGGAGTTTAAAGAGAAGTTTATTTTGGTGCCAAAAAAAAAAAAGTTTGAAACCCATGCAGACGCAGGAACTCCAGAAGTTCATGGCAAAGGTGTATTATGAAAAAACTGTGCATGGATTTCGAAACATTTTTGCACCAAAAGAAGCTAACATGTGGCCCTGTCACTGTCACCCCCCTCACCTTATGACCACCCCTGAGTGCAGGCTCCTCTGCGGGTATCCTCACCTCCCGTAGCCAAGGGACAGCCCTGGCTAAGACATACACAATGGCTTCTGGGCCAGCCCTGCAGGATACAGCCAGCCCATACATTGGCCCTGGATGTCCCTCACCTGTCAGCTGCATCCCCGCCTCAGGGAACCAGGTTCTCAAAAGGGGCAAAGATGCCTGTGGACAAAAGGGAAAAGGTTGCATATCTGCTGGCCTCTGGTTCCTGACCTCACTGTCACACACAGTGGATTCTGGGCATCTGTGCCCTTGGGCTGTATTTGTCCTTCCGGTGCCAGACTGGATCTACTCCGTCTTCCTTTAGGTGACAAGTTTAAAAGTGTACAACTCTCCTTTGACTGAGTCATTGCATCAGTAGAAGGAGTTATCTGACTCAGTACATTTTGAATCAGAACATGCTACGGAGACTAATGAATATTTTTCCGGTTTTTTTTTTCTAAAGGGGAGAAAAGCCATACACTGTAAATGCCAATCCCTGCCTAGTCGTTTTGGGCTGCTGTCATGAAGGACCGTAAACTGGGCAACTTAAACAATGGAGACTTAGGTCTCATGGTCCCAGAGGCTGCAAGTCCAAGATCGGGGTGTGGGGTGCCCCGGCTGGTTGGGTGACAAACAGCTTCCTGCAAGTTACATTCTCACAGAGCGTAAAGAGAGCTCGGGGGGGGGGGGGGGAGGGGGTGTCTCTTTTTTTAAGGACTCTACTCCCATTCATAAAACTTCCAGACCTCCTTACCTGCTTACTCCCCAAAGACCCCTCCTCCTAACACCATCACCTTGTGGGAGGTAGGGTTTCAACATGTGAATTTGGGGGAGACGCAGGCACTCAGTCCCTCATACCCCCCAAAAACACAAGCTACATGCTGCTTTGGTTTTTCATTTCAACTCCCAGAGTCCAGTGGGTGCTTGGGAAGCATTCTGGGAGTATCGTCTTAGGAGGACAATATGGCGTTGTCTAAAACCAGGAGAGGCAGCAAGGGGGGGGGGGGGGGCTGGGCAGATGCCAGGGAACTTGGCCAAGCTGGGTTAGTTGTCATGTATTTTTATTATATGTACAAATATATTTTCTTATATTTGTATATATAATAAGAGTTAAAGAAATTGCCATTACCAAAAATATCACATTTGGCGTGCAGCGGGTTCCCTGCATGCATACAGCGAGCAACCTTTCCATAGCCTCCGTTCTGGCTGCTCTTGTCAGCCTCTGTCAGCTGCCCAGTGAGTGGCTTTAATTACTATTTGAAAGGAAGAAAGTGAGAGAGAGCTCCAGGCTCCTAGTTCACTCTCCCAGATGCCTGCAGTGACTGGGGCAGACCAGCCTGCAGCTGGGAATTCAATCCAGCTCTCTCATGTGGGTGGCAGGACCCAAACACTTGCGCCATCACCACCGCCTCCCAGGGTCTGCATTAGCAGGAAGCTGGAGTCAGGAGCCAGAGCCAGGAATTGAACTCAGGTCCTCCCAGATGGGATGTGGGCATCGCAGTTGGCATCTTAACCACTATGCCAAATGTCCACACCCCAGTGAGTGGTTTAAAATGATACAGATCCATCTGAGTTTCCACTGGTCTCTGGATAAAAATCAATGCAAATTCTAGACTTTAATATGAATCCTTAAAGTTTTAGTAATGCACAGTAATTGGCAGCCAGATATTTAGCTAACTCAACTATTAAAAAAAAAAAAAGACAAGTTCATTCCATGCAGTCATAAAAAATGATGAATTCATCAAAGTAGCTGATTTTGCAGATTTTTCTCTGGTCCTGGGCATCGGTTTCTGAGAATTATCAGCTCACCCGACAACGTTGTGTCTTTGGTAGACAGAAACAGTCAGAATGCCCCCGAGTGCAATGACTCCTGTGCGCCCCAGCGTGCCACAAGCAGGCAGCCTGCCAGCTGGCCTCCGACCCCAAGAAGTGAGAGGAGGAGCAGTGGCCGCGGCGGGCGGCCGCAGCCTGGGGACCTCCTTCTGATGGGACTCGGGGGACGTTTGTTGACAGGGCCTACCTGGAGCTGGAGATCACCCTTTCTCAGGAGCAGATTCAGAAGTACACGGCCTGCCTGCAGTTCTACGTGAACAGCACGCTTCAGGAACTGAGACGGCTCTTCCTCGTCCAGGACCTGGTGGATTCCTTAAAAGTACGATTGCCGGGCTGCCGCCTTGGCACCTCTGCACTTTGTCGTCCTAGCGGGATAGTAGGACACACTGCCGTGTCGTGAAGAATATCAGACAGCTGCAGGTTACTCTCTAGGGCCAGCAAACCGTGGCTCTCGGGAAGTCTATGCCCTCCATTTCACACAGGACAAAACTGGGACTCGGGGATGTTAAGACACTTGTCCAAGGTTGCTCAGCTGTCACTGGCTGGGATCGAACCCCGGATGCACAGTTACAAGTTCTGTGCTTTTTACAACATGCCAGTTTGTCTCTTCTTCACCTGTTTTCAGTTCTTCAGCCGATTCCCTCAAATTAATTGAGTAAAAATCTAGTTTGGGGAATGCGAACATTCTATATGTTTTCAGAGAGGCCCTGAACTCGGCTGATGGGAAGCTCTCCGGTGTCCTGAGGCTGAGCCATCTGAGAGGCAGAGGTTTGCAGAGCCCAGACCTTGATAGGGCCCCAGGCACTAAGGTTTACTCCTGGTGCTCTGGCTGAATCTGCCGGCTTTCTTCCAGCAGCTGCGTGGGCCTGTCTGTGGCTTACATATAAAACCAGAGGTAATCAGTCATGATTTGGTGAGACCAGGAGCACACTGGGGTGCAGCCCAAGTGAGATTGAGTTTTCTGTTCTCCAAAAACCCTGGCTCTGGCCATGTACCAGGGGCTGCCCGGTAGCTGTTTAAGGAAGGGCAGAAGAAGTGAGAGTCAAGGTTTTGACCATCAAGGCGCTTTATTGGAATGATGACTTAGCATGTGATGACTAAGGAATATCACAGTTGCTTACCTTGCTGCATTTAAGATAATGCTTGTATTTGCAATGCAAATACTGTGGCATAGAGCAGGAGTTGGCAAACCCTATCTATAAAGGGCTGGAAAGTAAAATGTTTCAGGCTTTGAAGGCCACACAGTCCCTGTGGCACAAATGCAGCAAAAGACAACACATGAAAAACTCAGACTGTGTCAATAAAACTTTATTTATAGACACTAAAAGCTGAATTTAGTATTTCACATATCACACAAGATCATTTTTGTTTTGATGTTATTTGACCCTTGAGAAATGAAAAAAAAAAATTCTTAACTCGTGAGTCTAGACAAAAAAATAGGCCCAGAGTCATAGTTTGCTAGCCCTGGCCTGGATTATTATTTCATTGAGACTTTGAATCTTACAGCAGACTGACTAAAGGGGTCCAAGGGAGCTAAAGAGTGGGTCCTCTCTGGGTGATTTTTTCCTATGGAAACCGTGATGCTGATCTAGAGGTGGACCGCGGTCTGCCGGGCACTGTTTCGGGAGATCTGACAGTCCTCTCAATCCTCAGTTTGCAGTCCTGATGTGGCTCCTGACTTACGTTGGCGCTCTCTTCAACGGCCTGACCCTGCTGCTCATGGGTAAGCATGGATGAGAGGACATCCTGTCTTCTCACACTCGCAAACGCAGGGCTCTGATGGACTTCCAGCCACAATTGCATCGCACTTCCCATCTTAGTTAGAGAGTACAATGCATATATACAATAATAAGGAATTTCTAAGTCTGAGGGATTTTTTTTTTTTTTTTAGCCTTCAACCACAACTGGTTTTATTTGGCTTCCAGTATGTACCTGTATACGGTGGCAGCCATGGTAGAGGTTGAATTCCATCTTGGGAGGGCACAGTCTACTGTCATTCTAGTAAAGATGACATACTATCTGAAGGGACTCAACATCCTTTTGTTCTTCTTATGAGCCTCTCTGTCATCTTTTATCCAGAATGCTGGTTATTCCAGATAATGCTATACCACCATGCACCTGTGTAAGAATGTGTCTATGCACTTACTCTTAAGGGCAGCTGTCAATTTCAATGCTGTGTTTGTTTTTCACCCCAGCTGTGGTTTCGATGTTTACTCTACCTGTCGTGTATGTGAAGCACCAGGTAAGTTCCACGCGGGGTCAGACATTCACGTCCAGCGTTGACCTCCTTGTCCGCAGGTGCGCTCATGGTTTCTTCTCTTTGTAGGCACAGATTGACCAATATCTGGGACTTGTGAGGACTCACATAAATGCTGTTGTGGCCAAGTAAGTTACAGAATCCAGCTCATAAAAGGGAGGCTGTCTTAGCAGGTGTTTGAGTAGATTAAGTGGGAATTAAAAAAAGACAACAATAAGTTGATTCATGATCAGTCACTCACATGTTCATTCTTTTCCCATGAAACTGTTTCAGAAATTAAGGGAAAATGTTAAAACTCTCAACTGAATGCAGCCTTCAGTGCGTTGGTTCAGGTATTGTAATGAACAAATGTCAACAAGTGAAAGGTATCAGGTCTGTCTGAGATCTGGTCTGTGTCCAAGAACAGGACTGGCTGCAGGAGGGAAGGGAGTCTGATCCAGAAAAGCAACGTCAGCAGTTTAATTGCAACGAATGCAATTAAGTTAACGGTTTCAGTCTTTCAAATAATAAGTGGCACTATTGAAATTATTTTTAAAATGTTAAAATAGGTATAATTTCCATTAGTTAAGTATTTTAATGACCCCATTTTACCTCAGCCAATATGTGGGTGTTTCTGTAATGCACGTGCTGTTTAAAGCGCAGTCTTGAAAGAGCCTACTTCATGAGCTGCCTGACGTCACAGGAGATGAGACTTTCAGTTTTCCATGTCCTCAGCTAACAAGCTTATTTAATCTGCTAGTTTTCTCTATTTTTTAAAGATTTATCTGTTTATGTGAAGGACAGAGTTACAGAGAGGCAGAGGCAGAGAGAGAGAGAGAGAGAGAGAGAGAGAGAGATCTTCCATCTGCAGGTTCACTCCCCAAATGGCTACAATGGCCAGAGCTGGGCCAAACTGAAGCCAGGAGTTTCTTCTGGGTCTCCCACAGGGGTGCAGGTGCCCAAGGCTGTGGGCCATCTTCTACTGCTTTCCCAGGCCACAGCAGAGAGCTGGACTGGAAATGGAACAGCTGGGACTCGAACCAGCACCCATATGGGATGCCAGCACTGCAGGCGGCAGCTTTACCCACTACGCCACACCCCTGGCCTCAGTTTTCTCTAATTGTTAAATTAATATTTTAAGTATGTCTCTTTCTAAAAAGATGATTTTTATAGTGTAATTATTACTCAATACTCTTTATTGTATTCAGAAACTGACCTGATCTTCAACAATAATAACATGTAACCAAAGGACTAGGCTTTCTCAACATAAACCCCATCTAGTTCGTCTGAACTTCATGTGACTGGAGCTATGTGATGGTCAGATTTAAAGGGAGGTATGTTAGGTAGAGATGTTGAACAAGGGGTAGGCATTTGGTGCCGAGGTCAAGACTCCACTTTGGGCACCCATATCCTGTATCAAAGTGCAGGGCTCCAGCCCCAGATCTGTTCCCAGTCCCAGCTTTCTGCCAATCATACCCTGGGAGGCAGCTGGTGAGGCTCCAGTGCTTAGGCCCCTACCACCCACCTGGGAGACCTGGCCTGACTTCTGGGCTCCTGGCCTCCACCTGCCCCAGCCGCAACTGTTGGGCTGTTGGGGGGTATTTGGGGAGTGAATCAGCAGAAGTAAGATCTGTCTGTCTCTGTCTCTCTCTGCCTTTCAAATAATTAATAAATAAATAAATAAGTAAATAAAATGATGGAGTTCATTTTTTAAAAAGATGTATAATAACAAAATAAATAGGAAGGGGCTGGTGCTGTGGCTCACTTGGTTGATCCTCCTCCTGTGGCGCCAGCATCCTATATGGGCATTGGATTCTGTCCTGGCTGCTCCTCTTCCAGTCCAGCTCTCTGCTGTGGCCTGGGAAGGCAGTGGAGGATGGCCCAAGTGCTTGGGCCCTGCACCTGCATGGGAGACCAGGAGGAAGCACCTGGCTCCTGGCTTCGGATGGATGCAGCGTGGGCCATAGCAGCCATTTGGGGAGTGAACCAACGGAAGGAAGACCTTTCTCTCTGTGTCTCCCTCTCATTATCTATAACTCTACCTGTCAAATAAAAAAATAAATAAATAAATAAAATAAACAGGAAAAGACAACCACTTTAAAATTCCACTACCACTGGATTACATGTAATTGGTTATATTTCTCCTGAAGTGTAAAGCTGTTTTTTTACTGTGTTCTGATTGTATTTTTCCTTTTAAAGTCTTTAGGAATATATAGATTTCTATGGTGCATTTGGATCTGTA
Organism: Sylvilagus floridanus; assembly: GCA_949820135.1. Lineage (NCBI taxonomy): Eukaryota > Metazoa > Chordata > Mammalia > Lagomorpha > Leporidae > Sylvilagus > Sylvilagus floridanus. Next base: position 13,843,959 of record OX463228.1, on the reverse strand, counting down.
ACAGATTTATTTCACATTTCAAAAATGCCTGAAATTATCTGGTTGAACCCAGGTTTAACCAATACCTAGTGAAAATTAACAAATTAAGGATAAAGTGGTCATTATTTTGTAGCAAGAAATGGCAGCATGGAGTAGTATGAAACTTGGTGTTATCCAAATCTGGCAAACTGTTTATTTTTTGACAGGCAGAGTTAGACAGTGAGAGAGAGAGAGAAAGGTCTTCCTTTTTCCATTGGTTCACCCCCCAAATGGCTGCTATGGCCAGCGTGCTGCACCAATCCGAAGCCAGGAGCCAGGTGCTTCCTCCTGGTCTCCCATGCAGGTGCAGGGCCCAAGCACTTGGGCCATCCTCCACTGCCTTCCCAGGCCACAGCAGAGAACTGGATTGGAAGAGGGGCAACTGGGACAGAACCGGCACCCCAACTGGGACTAGAACCTGGGGTGCCAGCGCCGCAGGCAGAGGATTAGCCTAGTGAGTCACGGCGCTGGCCTGGCAAACTGTTTAAAAACACTATTCCACAACAGACATTAGAATTAGACTCTATAGGATTTCTGACCCAATTTTATATTTGTTTTTATTTACTTTCATTTTGTTTGAAAGGCAAAGAGGTAGAGAAACAGAGAGAGAGAGAGAGAGAGAGGGGCTCATTCTCAAAGCGCCCACAACAGCTGGGGCTGGGCCAGGCCAAAGCCAGAAGCCCAGAACCGAATCCAGATCGCCTATATGGGTCACCTGCTGGCTCCCAGGGTGCGCCTTAACAGGAAGCTGGAATTGGAAGTGAAGCTGGGACTTAAGCCCAAGTGCCCCAGTGTGGAACGCAGGCGTCCCTTGCAGTATCTTTTTTTTAAGAGATTTATTTATTTTAAGATTTTTTATTTTAAGATTTCTTTTAAGAGATTTATTATTTATTTGAAAGGCAGCGTTACAGAGAGGCAGAGGCAAAGAGAGAGAGAGAGAGAGGTGTCTTCCATCTGCTGATTCACTCCCCAGTTGGCGGCAAACTCCAGAGCTGCGCTGATCCGAAGCCAGGAGCCAGGAACTTCTTCCGGGTCTGCCACATGGGTGCAGGGGCCCAAGCACTTGGGCCTCTTCTACTGCTTTCCCCGGGCATAGCAGAGAGCTGGATCAGAAGTGGAGCAGCCAGGCCTCAAACCAGTGCCCATATGGAGTAGCAGTAGTGCAGGAGGCGGCTTTACCGACTATGCCACAACGCGGCCCCATCCCTTGCAATGTCTTAACTACTTTGTCAAATGTTCACCCTTGGAATTTATATTTTAATGAACTCTCCAGGTGACATTTTGGCAACTGAACTGTGTTCAAGAACTGTAACAAAGAACATCAGAATAGTGGATTGGAAACTGGAAAATAGAAGTTCTAGGCTTATACTGTCCAATGTTTCTTTTTTTTTTTTTTTTTTTTTGACAGGCAGAGTGGACAGTGAGAGAGAGAGAGACAGAGAGAAAGGTCTTCCTTTGCCATTGGTTCACCCTCCAATGGCCGCCGCAGCTGGCGCACTGCAGCTGGCGCACCGCGCTGATCCAATGGCAGGAGCCAGGTGCTTCTCCTGGTCTCCCATGGGGTGCAGGGCCCAAGCACCTGGGCCATCCTCCACTGCACTCCTGGGCCACAGCAGAGAGCTGGCCTGGAAGAGGGGCATCCAGGACAGAATCCAGCGCCCCGACCGGGACTAGAACCCGGTGTGCCGGCGCCGCAAGGCGGAGGATTAGCCTATTGAGCCACAGCGCCGGCCCAATGTTTAGTTTGTACAAATCCAACCACTAACTTGTCATTTGGTTGATTGGTTGATTCCAAAAAAGTAGAGACCTATTATGTTCTAGATGCTTCATATAACAGGTACCTAGAATAAAAAGATAAACAAAATTATGCCAGCCCTCTTAAAAGTTCTGAGCCTATTGGCACAGACAAAATTGTAAAGTAATATCAGCCAGGGGCTGTCCCATATAGATTCCAGTTCTAGTCCCAGCTGCTCCACTTCTGATCCAGCTCATATAAAGTCCGTAAGGTGTTCTTACAGGAAGCACTCAGTAAATAAACACTCGGGCCCCACCATCGTCACCATATCACTGTTCAGGGGCTTCAGGAGACCCCAGAGCTACTCCATCCTCCATACCTACTGGCTGGATGACCTTGTCCTGGTCTCTTACGCTTCTTGTGTCTCAGTTTTCCAGCTCTAAAATGAGAATTAGTAGATAATAATACCTAGTAATACTTCTTCCAGTTTTGAAATATATGGAAAAGGGGTCTCAAATTAGAAAAAGCAAAATAGATATTGTAGAAGGAAATAAAGGATTAAGTGAGAGCATAAGAAATCTATCTGCCTTAAGGAAATATGGCAGGAGAGTTTATTCTAGGATAATAAAATTGATCGTGATTTTACCTACAGCCTCTCTTGGGGATCTCTAATAAACCTCCCACAGTGAAAGACATTCCTAAAAACTGAAATTGCACAGGCGCTGTCTTGATTTTTGAATAAGAAGAATCAAAATTATCTTTGGATGCATAAAACACCTCATTTTGAGCAAATTCTAGAGTGAAGTAGTAAAACTATAGGCGCTCTTAATAGACAGGGTACAGTAATGTGACCCAGGAAAGAATATATGAAGACAGATTAAATATGATTATCAAAGTTCGAGGTGACACAGAGCCTGGAGCAAAAGTGGAGTCAGAAGATGGCAAGTTCAAGATTCAGAATGCATCACGGACCTTGAGTAAACTGGAATGCCAAATTGAAATCAGTAAATGAAATCAACCGGGAACATAAAGTCCTGTATTCGGGTTTTTCAAAAAGTCAACTTGAGAAATACAGAATGTGGGGAGGAGTATAATTGGTGCATGCATGATATAGCTAGGGGTTTTAATTGATTAGTTGGTTATAGCCAAATATGAATTAACTGTACTGAGGTTTCTCTTTAGACAGACAAGTACAATTTTAGATATTATTAATAGAAGTAGAGGCCGGCGCCGTGGCTCACTAGGCTAATCCTCTGCCTGCGGCGCTGGTACTCCAGGTTCTAGTCCTGGTTGGGGCGCCAGTTCTGTCCCAGTTGCTCCTCTTCCAGTCCAGCTCTCTGCTGTGGCCCGGGAAGGCAGTGGAAGATGGCCCAAGTCCTTGGGCCCTGCACCCACATGGGAGACCAGGAGGAAGCACCTGGCTCCTGGCTTCAGATCGGCGCAGCACGCTGGCCATAGCAGCCACTTGGGGGGTGAACCAACGGAAGACCCTTCTCTCTGTCTCTCTTTCTCTCACTGTCTATAACTCTACCTGTCAAATAAATTTTAAAAAAATAGAAGTAGAAAGTCTAAATCACAACAATAGGCCCTCGTCATATTAATTGCCATATCTGTGTTTGGTGTCTGTGTTAGAAATTCTAAGAGATGTAATAACACACTGGGGTAATGCCACAAAGATGACTAGGGTGGTGAGCTGTTAGAAATCTGACCAAGTTGGAAGACAGAACTTCCCAGGGGACAATTACCCTGAAAAAGAGATGACTTTCAAAGAACCCAGTAGCTAACCTTAAATATTTGGAGGTCTACCACTGTTAGAGGCGTAGGCATTCTCTTTTCCCCTCTAGAGCAGTGAATGGGAATTCTAATAGTTCTGAGATTAGAGTGAAACATGAGGAAAAACAGTAACAGTTAGGAGTTGTCACACATGGAACCGCTTGCCCCACACACCACTGAGCTCACTTGCCATTCATTCCGTTATGGAAGTAGAAATTAGTTGGCCAGTGTCACATCTGTCCCCTCCCGACTCCTGCTTTGGTTCACCCCTCACCTGATCCTGTGGCTCCAGTGCTTATCTCTCTGTCAAGGGCTCCAAACTTGTGTCTCCACCCCAGTCTCCACAGAGCACCAGGTCTGGTCCCCTGCTTATCTGGCATTTTCTCTCCAGAGTGTCATAGATATTTCTGATCCGTGTGGTCAAGCAGTTCCAGTCCAGAACCATTTTTTTTCTTTCCTCCCATCATCACCATCTTGGTAAATGGTGCTATCATTTACCAGGTTGCTCAGGCCAAAAACTGAAGAATCTTCCTTGATTCTGCTCCCTCTTCCTCTGACCCATGCATTCAGTCCATGAGCAAGACCAGGAGGTGCAGTCAGCCCCAACTCCAATCTCTGTGCCCACGCTGCTCTCCGTCTCCACATCTACCACACAACCTGGCCACTGCAGTGGGCCACCTGGACCGCTGGAGCTTTCCCCACCTCCACGGCTGCCCCACTCTCATGTCCCAGTTTCTCCACACAGCCACCATCAACAGCTTCTGAAAGCTCGAATTGGATCACATTGTTAGGACCGAAGCCCCTCACCCCAGCCCGCAAGGTGCAACTGCTGCCTCTCAGCCATCCCTCTGCACACTGCAAGCTCGCCGGGCTCTTCCCCGGCCCCTGAAGCCTCTGTCCTCTGCCTGAAACGCTCCACTTCCAGACCTGTGCCTAGCTGTCCCTTGACCACCACATCCCTTCCCTTCCATCACACCACTCTGCTTTGCTTTGTTTTATAGCACTGATCAGCAGGCCCGGTCTCCCTGCTGTGGACCCGGGTGTTCCAGCACGTACAAGGAGCCTTGCGCAGAGGAGGGCGCAGTCAGAATCTGCGTGCTGAGCTCGTAAACTTTCACGTTAACAAATAATGCGCTGCTGGGGTAAACCTGCTTTAAAGTGACGCTGCCGTAACGTGAGAGGTGGACGCTTAGAGGCCCTGCCAGTGTCTGGTCCATACCCATTTGTTAAGCATGAAGTCCGAGAGCAGAAATGGCCGTTAGCAGCCCTAAGCCACGCTGCTAATGATGGCTGATGATGGCTGGAACTCAGACCAGGCTTCTCCGTTGCAGTTGGTGTGGTTTGGCCACGCCCAGGGTGCACACAGGTTCCTTCACTGGGAGGCAGCTGGAGTGGCTCAGCCACCCACATGGGGGACCTGGATGGAGTTCCCAGCTCTTGACTTTGACCTGATCCAGCCCTGGGCCACTGCTGGCGTTTGGGGAGTGAACCAAATGGATGGGAACTCTCTTTGTCTGCCTTTGCCTCTCAAATAAGTAAATTTTTAAAATTTTGAAATTATATATATAAAATTATATCATTGGTAACACTTGCGAACGCCAACCTTTCGGTATTGTCTTTTTAGGATTCAGGCGAAAATCCCAGGCGCCAAAAGGCACGCTGAGTAGTGGCTAGCCCACGGGACCGGACACAAACAAGAATGTATGGAGTGGTAACCTCTCTTCTTACTCGTAACAGCAAATCCATTGTTTCTCTCCCCGACCCCAGTACCATAATCTTAGATACAAACTTAAAAACAGCTGTTTTTAGGCTGTTCCTGTACTCTTAGGATATTTGAGTCACTTGTGTCAAGCACTAAAGTATAGAAAAAAAAAAGTGTATTAGATGTGGTTTTTAATTTCGTGCATGATGGTGAGCATCCACCTTATCTTTTCCTCTGTGTTCTTCTCCCTGCGCCGCTTCCGTAGCTTCTAATGTTCCCCTGGCTAGGCCTTTCCCGCCAAGTGCATTGACGCAATAGTGGAAATCGCTTATATGTCTTTGGGTGGCTGGTTGGAGTAATCTTTAATAACAATATATAGAGTTGTAGACTGATGTTTTAGCGTTTTTCCAACACACACAATGTAAAAATTAAAAAAAAAGTCAACCGTACTTATGGTAACCGATTTTGTATAACTTAACATAATTAAATAATTGGACAAACCCCAAGCGAAGACACAGTACTTGTGTTGTATGGGACTGACGGGCTGATGTACATGTGTGGTAACTGCGAAGTACCAGCATGTTCACTTTATTACACTTTGTATGACTTTATCTGTAGTTCCTCATGGACTTAACTATGGACTCTGGATATTTGCACTTATGTACTTGATACTGAATGCATAAATAAATGTTACTAAATGTAGAATGTTCTCTCTCTCTCTTCTCATGGCCTTACACGATGACATTCGCCTTACTCTCCCAGGACAGCAGGGTCCAACCCCAGCCTGGCTCCTGGCTTCCTTGGATTATTAGAACTCGCTGATGAGTAGTAACCTGGGAAATACTCCTCGTATTGTTCAGAGTGAGGTGACTGCACATCTTTTTAATAGTTAAAAATCCTGAAAGTGATAGAAATTTGTATACTTAAATGTTTTGTCATGGTATGTAACACGGCACTGGCATAAAACAATCGTGATTGCTGTGAACCCAATTTTTCAGTGGAAATTTATTTATGGAGCGCCTGCTATGTGCCAGGTACTAACAACAGGGCTGTGAATAAGAGAATTGGCAGTTCCCCCTCACCAGTTGCTCACTGCTTTTTAGAAATGCCCTAGCGCAGGTATTATTTCACTGTTAGAATCAAAGATGAAGAGTAGAAGTTAATGCTAGGTGTAGCATTGGGGGAATTCAAAATAATAGAAAAAGAGGGAAAAAATTACAAAAAGCTGCCTTTGACCAACTTCATACTAGGGGTTAGTAGGTTTTCAAGGAGTTACTCCTGGGTGCAAAGAGGCGTGTGGGTTACAAGGACAACTTGACACTGCCAACGGCCATGCAGTTCCCATCTCAGTGTCAGGGCGGAGGGAAGGTGTCTATTTGGAAATGCTAATAAGCGAACAAAAGGCATCGTGAGATCAGAGCTGTGACACAGACTCAGGCAGAGAAGGCTTCTTGGGGTAGGTGAACTTGGGTCTGGGTCCTGCTCTGATTTTTGCCAGATGAAGAAGGCTCACCCCAAAATGCAGAGAGAGCAAGGAGCTAAGATGCTAAGACAGGGAAGTGCATGGCAGACACAGAGACTGGTAAGTAGTGAGCGGAAGTAGGTTGTCAGGTGGGTGGCATGGGAATGGTCGCGCCAGGTGAGCTGGAAATGGGGGCTGAGATCCCACTGGGAAGAGCTGCAGGTGCCTGTACCAGGGGTCTTCAGTTGGCATCCATATGGGTATGCCAGCAGCTTTACCTGCTACACCACGGCACCAGCCCCACCAACTCATTCTTAACTCCCAAAACTCCTTTACTCAACAGACTTGTGGATCAGAGTTTGTGAACCAAGTTTGCAGTCAGCAAGAGTTCTCCTCCTAGAAGGCAACAGGTGATGGCTCAAATAGTTGAGTCTCTGCCACCAACACGAGAGACCTAGAGTGAGTTCCCTGCTCTTGGCTCTGGCCCCAGCCCCAGCTCCAGACATCTTGGGTATTTCAGGAGGGAACTAAGGGATATGAGAGCCTCTCCCTCTCTCTCTCTCTCTCTAAATTAATTAATCAATTAAAGCAGTAATCAAGCAGTAATTCTGGCAGATTAAATTCACTTAGAACCAAACTTTCTGCACAGCTTACTCTGAAGACTCTAATCATCCTTCCAGGTGCTGTGAGGGTAACGATCAGTGAGACCGTGAGGAAGAGTAGCTCCTGCCTTAGGCCTGGAGGCAACGTGGGGCGACAGACCCTGATCAAGTTGCCTTTTTCTCCAGTATTTATTTTAATTTATGATAAAGCCTGAACTGCAGAAGATTTTGAGCTCTATATATTTAAAAATTCTCAATACTGGAGTCTTTTCTATTAGCCTTGTCAACAACATCGTAAGCATCTATCATGGGCAAATTGCTATGCTCGGTGCTGCAGGAGGTTGAAAGTTAGGTAAAACTGTCCCTGCTTTTAAGGAGTTCATAGTTCAGAGATGATAACAACCGAATTTACGGAGTGGCTTATCTTGTTCCAGGCATTGTTTTAGCACTTTATATTAATTGACTTAATTCTCATGCTCTTCCCACAGTAATGGCCCACTTTTGCAGGTAAGAAAACTGAGGCAGGGGCTGGTGTTGTGGCATAGGGGGTAAAGCCGCCACCTGAAACGCTGGCATCCCATGTGTACACCAGTTTGTGTCCTGGCTGCTCCACTTCTGATCCAGCTCCCTGTTAGTGGCCTGGGAAAGCAGCAGAAGACGGCCCAAGTGTTTGGGCCCCTGCCACCCACATGGGAGACCTGGGTGAAACTCCTGGCTTTGGATTGACCTTTGCAGCCATTTGGGGAATGAACCAGTGGATGGAAGATCTTTCTCTCTCTCTCTCTCTCTCTCTCTCACACACACACACACACACACACACACACACACACACACTATAACGCTGACTTTCAAAATAAATGAATAAATAGTTAAAGAAAAACCAAAGAAAGCTGAGGCATACAGATTCCAAACCTTAAGAATAGCCTGTTACATAGAAAGCTGGGAGTGCATTCTGCCTAAGACGACAATCATCCATGAGTAGCTGGAACAAGGTACTTCGGAGGCTCGGAGATGACTGGGATAAAGACGAGAAATGGTGGAGGATGAATCGGTTGTTGAGATGGGCTGACAATACCCGCGGGATTTCAGTAGGCAGAGACGCCGACCACAGTGCAGTCTTGGATTTTCAGCAGACTGAAATTCCACCTGCTGACACACAGCCAAGAGGGAATGTTTAGTCCAGTCTACATGACTAGCACAAGGAGACTTCAAAATGACCATGGGAAAATGGATTCAAAGGTAAGTTCATTTTGGTACAAAAAATTTTTTTGAAACCTGGGAGTGGGGTGTTTAGCCTACATGGTTAAGACATGCAGGTACCACGTCGGGTACCTGAGTTTGACTCCTGGCTCCAGCTCTTGACTCCAGCTTCCTACCAATGCAGACTCTGTGAGACAGCAGTGATGGCTCAAGTTCTTGCCAGCCACCTGGGAGACCTGGATTACATCCCCAGCTATATGTGGCATTTGGGGAGTGAACTAGCACATGAAAATATTTCCCAGGGCCGGCGCTGTGGCACAGCGGGTTAACGTCCTGGCCTGAAGCACTGGCATCCCATATGGGCGCCAGTTCTAGTTCTGGCTGCTCCTCTTCCAATCCAGCTCTCTTCTATAGCCTGGGAAAGCAGTAGAAGATGGCCCAAGTCCTTGGGCCCTTGCACCCTCGTGGGAGACCCGGAAGAAGCTCCTGGCTTCAGATAGGCACAGTTCCAGCCATTGTGGCCATGTAGGGAGTGAAACAGCAGATGGAAGACCTCTCTCTCTGTCTACCTCTCTCTGCAACTCTGTCTTTCAAATAAATAAAATAAATCTTAAAAAAAATGATATTTCCCTCTTTCTCTCTGTCTCTCTTTCTGTATCTCCCTCTCACCCTCCCTTCCTCTCAAACTAAAAAGACATTTTTAAATTTTAAAATCCATAGTTTCTTTTTTTAATAAATTGACTGTGTGTGTGCATTTTTTAAGATTTATTTATTTATTTGAAAGTCAGATTTACACAGAAAGAGGAGAGGCAGAGAGAGAGAGAGAGAGAGAGAGAGAGAGGTCTTCCATCCGCTGGTTCACTCCCCAAATGGCCACAATGGCTGGAGCTGTGCTGATTCAAAGCCAGGAGCCAGGAGCTTCTTCCAGGTCTCCCACATGGGTGCAGGAGCCCAAGGACTTGGGCCATCTTCTACTGCTTTCCCAGGCCATAGCAGAGAGCTGGATCAGAAGTGGAGCAGCCGGGACTCAAACTGGCGCCCATATGGGATGCTGGCGCTGCAGACAGCAGCTTAAGCCGCTATGCCACAGCACGGGCCCCCTGAAATCCATAGTTCTTCATGATACCCATTTTTCATGAACTTTTTGAAGTCCCGTTTTATACATGGATTTCAAATGTTTTTGCACCAAAAAAGACTTATTTTATTTCTTTTTTTTGTCACAAAATAATTTTAAATATTTACTTATTTGAAAAACAGAATAAGAGATCCTCTGTATGCTGCTTTACTCCCCAAATGCCCACAATAGCAGGGGCCGGAAGTCCACCTGGATCACCCATATGGGTATGAGGGACCCAAGCACTTGGGCCATCACCTGCTGCCTCCTGGGTGCATTAGCAGGGAGCTGGATCAGAAGCAGAGCAGCAGGGACTCCGGGTGTGGGGGGGTGCAGGTGTCCCAAGCAGCGGCTCCCACTCTCTGAATTACCCTCATACTTAGAGAAGCTGGGCAGGAGACTCACCTGAGAGCTCTTGGTGGAGCTTCACCTGTGTGCAAGGGGAAAAAGTGTGAGGAGAGGACCAAGGATGGGCCCAGGGAGAACCCTTCCTTTTAACAAAGAGGAGGAAGAAGGCAAAGGAGTGGGAGGCAGACAGAAGGAAGACTGGGACGGGGCCCTGGGGGGCAGGCATGAGGTGAGCGGCTAACGGAGGCTCAGGGGAGCTGAGCAATGGCACAAATTCTGCAAGAAAGGGGGCCAGCGCTGTGGCGCAGTGGGTTCACGCTCTGGCCCGCAGGGCTGGCATCCCATATGGGTGCAGGTTCGAGACCCAGCTGCTCCACTTCCAATCCAGCTCTCTGCTATGGCCTGGGAAAGCAGTCGAAGATGGCCCAAGTCCTTGGGCCCCTGCACCCACATGGGAGACCAGGAAGAAGCTCCTGGGTCCTGGCTTTGGATCGACACAACTCCAGCTGTTGCGGCCAACTGGGGAGTGAACCATAGGATGGAAGACCTCTCTCTCTCTCTCTCTCTCTCTCTCTCTCTCTCTCTCTCTCTCTCTCCTCTCTCTGTGTAACTCTGACTTTCAAATAAATAAATAAATCTTTAAAAAAATAAGAAGACAGATGTTTAAATGAAATGGAAAGTTTACCTACCCCAGTGATACTTATTGAATCATCTTTAGATCCATTCTCCAACGTTAAAAATGTCAATATTGAAATCATATTGAATAAGTGTTCATATTTAAACACTATTATTTAATATTTTTAAATTAAAATAAGGGAAATGGGAACGTTACTAAGTGAAGATCGTGAGTACTGGAAACATCTATGGAAATGCTAAGTGAGCACTAATACCAACTTGCTACCTTTAAGTGAGGACACCGCCTGAAACGGGGATTAAGATAGCAATAATAAAAATAACACTGTCTTTGCTAAATGTGGCATCGGCTGCTGCAAGCCCAGTTAAATTTCTGATTACCCTGCAAATATTCACTTGACAAAGGAAATCCTACTCTATCACTGATATTCTGCCTTAGGAAAAATTGTTGCCTTAGGCAGATGTGAACTGAGCAGCAAAGCAGCTGCTAGCGGGTAGCGGCCGAGCCTGTCCTACATCCGGGTACTCACGCCGTGTGGACTGCGACGTAAACTCCAGCTCCTTCGTTAGGAAGCCAACCCCCTCCGCCGTGAAATCCCGACCCACACTTCTGGCTGAGCCTCTGCTTTTCCTCCCTTGGCGCCTCTTGCTCAGTGGCCACACTGCCGTGGCCCCCCTGATGCCCTGTGCAATACCCGAGTACCCCCGAGCCCTCTCCAGCCCCGACTCCTTCTCTCGGTTGCGCAGCCACAGGGCAGTCTGGCACAGTGGGCAGTGCCCCAGGCTTAGTCTCACTGGGCTGCTAATGCCAAAGGTCATTGAATCTCTCACCGTAGTGTAGTTTCATGAGAGATATGAAGGCCGTAATGATATTCCCCCAGAGAGTTGTGCTGAGTCGTGGCAGCGTGGACTTTTGTCCGAGGCAAAGTGGCTCGCAGGCCTGGGCGGCTGTTGTGGTGCCACTGTTCTTACAGGGACTCGGACCTCTTTGTCCACCTACAGGCCATTCTCCAGAGACCAAGGGCCGCACCTCACCCGCGTGTCTAGTCGAAGGGCTAATTAGAGTCTTTGGCACATGATCCACCGCAGTGCCTGCTGATGTGTTCATTATAGGAAGTGAACTTTTAGGGAACAAAATGGCCCAAGGCCCCTGGCATGGGGTGAGCTGTGGGTGAGGAGGATGCCGTAGGTTAGGAAGTTCTTACCTCCGGATTCTTCCCTCTTCTCTCTCTCCCCTTCCTCCTCCTTCTTTGCTCTCTTGGTATTTATTGCCTGCCTTGCTTCGCCAGGAGAAGTCTGTCTCCTCAGTGCTCGGTCTCTTCCCCCTAGACTCTGCTTAGAGGTCTCCTCTGTATATGCCCAGTGCTTAACAAAATGCCCAGCACACAGTAGGCACCCTGCAAACACCTGAACCAGTGAGTCCGATCTGATACCTGGGCGGCAGCGTGCCTTTCTCTGGTGTCTTGGAGCCTGCTTTGGCTACAATTGGCTCAGAACCTTCCTCGCCCGGCAGAGTAGAAACAGCATGGACATAAAACCAATTTCCCTCCTCCGGGATAACGACTGTTGGTGTAATTACAGACAAATAAGTGTTGAACGATCAAGAGGTGTAAGCACAGTTCGGGCTGGCAAAAAGGGCAGAGGCGTCTGTCTTCCAGGAGAAATGCTTTGATTTTCCCCTTAGTAGAATGAAAAGATGGGGTGCACTTGAACTTAGCACATGGTCTCTGATAAGCACACCTTGATCCTACTCCCTCTTCACCATCCCAGAATGTGAAAACCTCATTTGACAGATGAAGAGTGGAGACTACCGAGGTTGACCGGTTAATTAAGCCAGCCTAAAGCCACTAGCAAATGATGCAACCAGTTTTTGTTCCACATCTGTTTATCCCTAAGAAATCGCTGGTGATGGGTAAAAACAAATATTCAAGAGAAAGTGTTGAAAAGGAAGCCTCTGAACCGGGCGCTGGTACAAACGCAGGCGTGCTCTGCCTTCCTCGGGGTGTCTTGCTCTTCTTGCTTGGCATCACCCCAGCAGGGGCACGCGTCCATCTGCTTGCCTTTCTAACCATCTGGCACTACCTAGGGAACATGCTCTTCGTGCCATTTTGCCGCAGATAACCACGTGAGGAAGTCACTGTAGATGAAAATTAGCGCCCGACCACAAGACAGGCGTGTGTAAGCTGTGAGAAGCCCAAGGGGCGGGAGTATCCCTTTAAAGAACAAAACATCTGGCAGACCTTAGAGGCGCAAAGGCGACTGGAAGGCTTCAGCTGGGGAGACCCTGTCCACCACAGTGCGGGAGGCCCCAGGCTCTCTCTCTGTTCAGTGCTAGGAGCTTTGCTGGCCCTTTCGCAGCCACTGTGGGGCCCCCACCCAGTCATTTCAGTTCAGGGGTGATGCTGGGTTGATAAATGTGAGTTTGTAGAATGTGCAGCTGACATTCCCTGGGAAATCTCCCAGCTCTTCGGAGCCCTCGTCTGCCACCTCTACCCGGAGACAGAAGCCCAGACACTTAGCTGCCCTAACCTCCCTGTCCTGGGTGGCCTTCTGATCCAGCTCTGGCCAGGGAGACAGAAAAGGAGGAGTACAGAGACCCTGGGCAGGTTGACTTCCCCAGGGAAAGGGAAGAGGTGCTTTTCCATGGGCTCCCTTCTACTCGTGCTTGCTTTATGCAAGGCCTCGATGTCTGGGGCTGCAGCAGCCACGTGGGGCTGTGAGGCACCTGAGGACAACATGAAAGCATGCTAAAGGTGGGAGAGCAGAGAGGTAGGAAGAGTCTATCAATCAAATACTGATGGGTCGGGGGGATGGGGAGGGGGTCTCTGTGCCAGACACTGAACCATTGCAGAGCCCAACAAACTGGGGTGGGAGCATTGAGTGTGAATGTGGCTCAGTCTAACCCCGCGGGCTAGAAACACAGCCAAGGCATTGAGGCTTTCCCTGGAAACACCATGTACGCAAAGCAGCGGCCGCCAGAGCAGTGCTGTCATCAACTACCACACGGTCTACAGCTCTGTGCACAAAAGGGGCCAACGCCACGGAGCAGCTGGATTCTTCTCTTGGCTTTGTCAGCAGCAAGGGGTAAACGGAGACCCCTGGGTTACTGTAGCTAGAAATCGGTGTCAGCGTGGGACTGGCGGGTTCTAATGGGGGACCCGGGGTACTGCAGCAAAGTCTGCCTTGAAAACACTGACGGCCAGTGCACTGTCTCTGTGTGCGTCACCGAAGTGGAATGATGCACGAGAGAGGCGGGAAGCGGATTTGGCCTGGTGGGTACTGGAGGGTCAGCAGGCTTTTGACCCGCCTCTTCCAATTTCAAGAGGCCGCCTGCGCTCCTTGGCTCGTGGCCCCTTCCTGGTCCCTTCCTTCCTCTTCGACGTCGGCAGTGCCTTCACATCTCTCCCCGACTTTCACACTGACTCCTCTTCCCTCTTACACTTATCAGGCCCCGGGTAGCTACCTTGGGCCCACCTGATTGTCCACGCCACCTGCCCCGTCTCCAGGTCTACTGAGCAGTAACTCTCATTCCACCTGCATCTTAACCAGGTAACATGACAAGCACACATCCCAAGGAGTAGGATGTGGACATTCGGACAAGGTATTATTTTGTCTACCACACCTATAACTGCACTAACTAGGAATAAACACAATTAACACTTTTAGTAAGAAATGCGTCCCAGCCCATTTTGTAGGCAGATGTATGAGAGTATTTCAAACATTCTGTAGATAAGTGAAATTAAAAGGTAAGTTCATCTTGGTGCCAAAAAGAAATTTGAGATCCACATAGAGGTAGACTCCTCAAAAACTTTATGGAGGGGCAGGCGCCGTGGCACAGTAGGTTAATTCTCCGCCTGTGGCGCTGGCATCCCATATGGACGCCGGTTTTCGTCCCTGTTGCTCCTCTTCCAATCCAGCTCTCTGCTATGGCCTGGGAAGGCAGTAGAAAATGGCCCAAGTCCTTGGACCCCTGCACCCACGTGGGAGACCCGGAAGAAGCTCCTGGCTCCTGGTTTTGGATTGGCAAAGCTCCAGCTGTTGCAGCCATTTGGGGAGTGAACCAATGGAAGGAAGACCTTTCTCTCTGTCTCTCCATTTCATTGTCTGTAACTCTGCCCCTCAAATAAATAAATAACATCTTAAAAAAACTTAATGGAAATGCATACCATAAGAAATTATGCATGTTTTCATTTTTTGGCAGCAAAATAATGTTATCTTTTAATTGCATATCCCACAGACTTTTTGAAGTACTCTTGTGTATAAGCCATATCTATACACATCTATATAGGTTTGTGGGTCTGAGGTGGACTCCAAATTCCTGCTTAGGGATCAGTCTTCATTAACAAATAGAGAGTGAGGTGATCCAGGCTGTGTACAAGGATCATCTGGTGTCACTATAGACTGACCTGCAGGCCTGACTAGATGTTTCCAGAACAGAAGAAATTGTCACAGTGGAAATGTGTGATGAGAGTTACTGAAGGGGACCAGGGCAGGGTGGGGGATGTGGGGGGGGGGGGCAGCGCTGTGGCATAGCAGGTAAAGCTGCTGGTTGTGGCGCTGGCATCGCATATGGATGCAGGTTCAAGTCCCGGCTGCTCCTCTTCTGATCCAGCTCTCTGCTATGGCCTGGGAAAGCAGAAGATGGCCCAAGTCCTTGGACCCCTGCACCCACATGGGAGACCTGGAAGAAGCTCCTGGCTCCTGGCTTCGGATCGGCACAGCTCTGGTCGTTGGGACCAATTGGGGAGTGAACCAGCTGATGGAAGACCTCTCTCCTCTCTGTCTCTCTCTCTCTGTGTCTCTCTCTCTCTGCTTCTCCTTCTCTCTGTGTGTAACTCTGACTTTGAAACAAATAAATTGTTAGAGTCCAAAAACATCCACTGCCCCAACAACGACTCCAAGAGACACTCTCATGCAATCAGCAAAAGGGTTTATTCATTCCAGCATGCTGGGGCTGTCTGAACACACAGGAACAGAGCAGCCCCGAGAGAAAGAAGGCCAGGGTTTTTATAGGGTTTTAGAGACATTTTATACATTATGGTACCATTTAGCAAATCATCTCATCCTGCGGGAAATTCAAAGGACATCTCCTAGAGTTGATTAGTGCATCCAGTGGGGGAAGGGACCTACTAAAGGTGGTTGGGTGGCTTTGAGGTTGATGCCTTTTGAATTGATTGGCTGAAGCATAGGGTCCGAGCTGCTGGGGTGTAGGAACCGAACTGCAGGGTCTCAGGTAGCTGTCAATCACCTTATCTGCCCTGAGAAGACACCAGAAACACTAGGTATTTCTCTGTTATCTGCTAAATGGCTGTTACTAGGAGAGTTTATTGCAAGGGGAATTCATGTATTTACTTTTAGGAGCTTCTGGCTCAGAGTTCAGGGCCTGGTCCGGCCCAAGTTACAGATGGAGGCCTAATTAAAATAGTTACACCTTGATCCAGGCTCAAGTCTCACAAAATAAATCTTTTAAAAAAAAATCTGGGCTGAGTCGCGGCCCGAGTGAGTGTGGGGCGCGGGCCGGGGGAGGCCGGCGGGCGGTGCCCGGTCGTGGTCAGGGCCGGGCCGGGCGGACCGCCGTGGCGCGGATCCGGGGAGACCAGCTTCCTCCGGAGCCCCCGGCCACGGCTCGCAGGCGGGGGTGGGGGGCGTGAGGCGGCCGGGGGCGCCTCAGGAGGCCGAGGGGGCCTGTCGGCTGTGGAGGCGGCCAGGGGCGACGCAGTGGGGGCTGCAGGCCGCGGTGAGGAGGGCGGGGGCGCCTCCGCCGGAGCGCACCGAGCGCCTGAACAACAAAAGGCGGCGGCCGGGCCCGGGAGGGCGGGCTGCTGCGGGGCGCGGCCGGCGTGGGCGGAGCCCGGAGCCCCCACGCGTCCGGGTTTCCCGCTCGGGCCGGCGCGGGCGCCCCTCTGTAGCGCGGCCGGGGGGCGTCGGGGGCTGGGGAGGGGCCGCTCCGGTTCCGGAGAGCCGCCGCGCCGCTCGGTCAGCCTGCAGCCGGAGTTTCTGGCAGGGCGACGGAGGATGATAGTGGAACCGCGGGGATGGCTCGGGAGCGCGCGTGGGGGACCTGCGTGCCGACGGCGACCGTGGCTGCGAAAGGAGGCCATCGCCGCGTGGGGAGAAGCCCCAGGGTCTCGCGGCTGATTCTGTGTTTTTAAGACCGGGCACCGGAGCGTCGGCTCTCCCGGCCTGGGGCGCTGGGGTGTGGGCAGCAGTGAACTCCGCTGCCGTGGGCGGTGCGGTCCCGCTTCGCCCCGCAGTTCCCGGGGACGCCCCGTGGCGCCCAGACCCGGCGTTCGTGCGGGTGATGGCTGTGTGGCCGCCCCGGGAGGGAGGCCCCAGCCGAACTGGCACCGTCTGGTTCCGCACACTTGGGCCTGCCTGCCGCGGAAGCGTGAGGGTCAGCGTGACAAGTCCCCGTCAGGTGGTCCGGCCAGGGTGTCCGGTCCGCAGGAGCCCTGCGCACGGCCCTCCGAGGTGCTGGGCCAAGGAGCAAGTCCTCGGGTGAAAGCAGACGTGGCATTCAAAGCTCAGTCCCGAAAAGTCGGGTGAAGTTCAGGGTCAAGTGTCCGAGTGTCCAGGAAAGCGGAAGCTGGGCTGCGACGAGGGTCCTTCAATGTTTATCACGACAGCTTTGGGAATTACAGAACTCGGCCCCGTCCGCGGAGCCTGATGAAGACGCGCTCCCCAGGAAGTTGTGGAGAAGCAACTCGGAGCTAGAAACGGATGGCCGGCCCTGAAGAACGGCTTTACAGTGCATTGTATGTGTGCTGCAGGCCTGGTAGCACCGAATGTGGCTGTTAGAGAGAGGCTGTCTGAAGATTTAATGGTCACGCTTCTCTGCCTCCCACCCCTGTATTTCATGGTGTCTTAATTTTGAGAAAACAATCTTATACAGGATAGGATTCAAAGCGGACCGGCGCCACGACTCACTAGGCTAATCCTCTGCCTGCGGCGCCGGCGCCCTGGGTTCCAGTCCTGGTAGGGGTGCCGGATTCTGTCCTGGTTGCTCCTCTTCCAGGCCAGCTCTCTGCTGTGGCCCAGGAGAGTAGTGGAGGATGGCCCAAGTGCTTGGGCCCTGCACCCCATGGGAGACCAGGAGAATCACCTGGCTCCTGGCTTTGGATGGGTGCAGCGCCAGCCGTAGCGGCCATTTGGGGGGTGAACCAACAGAAGGAAGACCTTTCTGTCTCTCTCTCTCTCTCTCTCTCACTGTCGTAACTGCCTGTCAAAAAAAAAAAAAAAAAGGGATTCAAAGCACTAATGCAATATGTAAAATACTCAGTTTTGAAATTAAAGGTTTCCAGTTTATATTTTCACTTAGGTCAATTTTTATTTTAAATTTCAGTGACATTAAAAGTTCTGTTTTAACCCTAAAAAAAATTTCGAGTTCAGGGAGCAGTCACAACAACAGTACTGCCCACGGGCCACACTTAGCGCTGAGCAACTGGACTGCTGGCACTGGCTGGCCTCGGGCTGCTTCTGGAACCATCTATGGTCCACGGTGGCCTGAAGACACTCCAGTCGGAGGCAAAGACTGGACAGCTGCCTGGCCTGCTGCTTTCCCAGCTGTGTCTCCTATTGGTGGAATTCGTACCAAAACCAGCTGCGGGGGGTGTTTGGGGAACGTGGTCTGCAGGATTCTTGCACCCGTGGGAGGAGCACACAGAGGAGCAGGAACAGCTTTGGACACCAATTGACCAAACACAGAACATAAAGGGTGGAGAGGGGCAGATGGTGTCCAGGGCCATGCCCTGGTGAAGGGACCCGCGTTCTAGAAACCATGCTGCTGTTGCTGCACCATGGCCACTGTGAGGCACAAGGCTTCCGGGTGTGGCTCAATATCCTCGTTGGCAAATTGGACTATAGCACTGGCCTTCGGGAATGAGGATGAGGTGCGAGTGTGGGGACAGAACGTTCAGTGTTCAGAAGGTTGCCTGGGACTTAAAGGCACTCAGCGATCGATAAATGGTTTCTTAAAGATTTATTTGAAAGGCGAGGTGACAGAGAGGGGAGACACAGAGAGAGATGGAGAGACAAAGAGATGGCTTCTGTCCCCTGGTTCAATTCCCAAATGACTGCAATGGCTGGGGCCAGGCAAGGCTGAAGCCATGAGCCTGGAGCTCCATCCTGGTCTCTGACATGAGTGGCAAGAATCCAAGCACTTCAGGCCATCCTCTGCTGCTCTCCCGAGCATATTAGCAGGGAGCTGGATGAGAAGTGAGCAGCCAGGACTCAAAGTGTTGCTCCAATATGCAATGCTGGTTTTGCAGGCAACAGCTTAACCCACTGTGCCACAAAGCCACTCCCCAAAAGCTGTTGTTACTCTTGCCATCATTCATATTTCAATTTCCATATCTGTAAAGAAAAGTTCAGGAGGGGAGATTAAACCCCCTTGCTTCTCTCTAAATAGCAAGAGGGAGGGGAACTACCTGTGAGACTATACCTCACCCTGGGCTGGGATTTGGAGCTGCAGATAAAAATGATATTTTGTCCCGGTCATCAAAGAGTTTACGGTTTGAGGGGAAGACAGGCAAAGATAGAGGAAAACCATTGAGCCGAAGTAAAATGTCCTTAATGATGGATGATAGATACAGGGGCAGTTCTGAAAGCGCACAGGGGACAGACTTTGTGTCACAGTAGATTCATACAGTTTCCACTTTATTTATTTATTTATTATTTTCCCCCAGAAACCTTTTATTTAAGGAATACAAATTTCATACACTTTATAAGTACAACTTTAGGAGCAAATTTAAATCCAACATCCAACGTCTTCCTCTTGTGGGAGAACCAAGGCGTAGGCACCCAGGGGCCCACCGCCAGGGGGCGCCGGAGGGACCCTCGGCGTCCTCGTTGCCCGTGGCAACTGCTGTCTTCCGCGGCTGCCTCGGAGGAGCGGGCAGGAGCGGCAAGATGGCTTTGAGCTCCTGGACCAAAGAGCTTATTGCGGCGGAGAAGCTGATGCGGGAGGTGGCCGTCTCCACCGGCCCCTCCCTGGAGCTCTGCACCGTCCCCGCCAGCCTGGGCTCCTCGGTGGCGGCCGGCGCGCTGGAGCAGCTCTTTGCCGTGGGTGAGAGGCTGCGGGTGGCGCCCCCGGGCCGAGACCGAGCCGTGTCCTGCCCGCTGCGGGCTGGGGAGAGAGGCGGCGCGGAGCGGCCGTGAGCTGGCCCAGGCCGACTCTCCGCAGCTGCTGTCCTGGGCCTGCGCCCTGCGGGCTCGCGTGCGTTTGATTTCTGCATTCGACTTCAGCGAGCTCCTCCTGCCCTCTCTGTGCCGTGGCAAGCTGGAGGGTTGAGAGTTCGTGTGTAGGAGCTTCCTGTTGCGTTAGGCTAGAAAAATCGGACAAAAAAAAGGACGTTTAGGAGATTGCAACGGAAAATGGCCTTGAAAGGAGCTGGGGCAAACTAATTTTTCATTAGAAAGCGGAACCTGTAATCAAGTTTCCTAAGTCTGAGATCAGAGTAGTACAAGAAAGGGCGGATTTTGTTCAGCCTGAAAACCAATGCCTAGGGGAAAAAAAAACACCTTGCTCCTCCACTCTGCCGCACTGGTTTAGAATAAGCCTATTGGTTTGCTACAATGTTACTGATGGTTTGGGGCAGTTTCTTATTTCCTTCTTAGAGGAACTAGTTTTATTTTGCAATTCTTCTCAGATAAGCTTGCACAAGTATTATCCTAAGGAACCGAAGTTACTTAGGGATATCCACGTCACTGGCAGTGACCTTCACTTTTGACCCTAGACCACGTGGCCCTTCAGCCCTGGTCCTGATGCACAAATTAAAAAAAATAAATAAATAGGCCGGCGCCATGGCTCCTCAGGCTAATCCTCCGCCTTGCGCCGCCGGCACACCGGGTTCTAGTCCCGGTCGGGGCGCCGGATTCTGTCCTGGTTGCCCCTCTTCCAGGCCAGCCCTCTGCTGTGGCCCAGGAGTGCAGTGGAGGATGGCCCAGGTGCTTGGGCCCTGCACCCCATGGGAGACCAGGAAAAGCACCTAGCACCTGGCTCCTGCCAATAGATGAGCGTGGTGCACCCGCCGCAGCGCGCCGTCCGCGGCAGCCATTGGAGGGTGAACCAACGGCAAAGGAAGACCTTTCTCTCTGTCTCTCTCTCTCACTGTCCACTCTGCCTGTCAAAAAATTAAAAAAAATAAATAAATAAAAATAAAGTAAATAAAAAATAATGGAGCGTGTAGCTCTCCAGCTCACTTGCAAGCAGGAAAAATTACATTCATTCAGTCAGTAAAGAGAGTGTGTGTGTGCACAAGCAGTGCCTGCCCCTTCCTACATGCTTGCTTGCACACTCGCTGCTGTTCCCTTGGTTTGAGCGCTTAGCTCAGAGAGCCCCAGGTTCCCTGGAACTGAGGTAGGTCCGACCATTGGAGAACATGGCCTTGGAGCCACGCCACCTGAGTTCGAATCCAGACTCTACCACTGATCAGGTCAGCAACTGTGCAATAATCTGACCTCCGAAGTCTTAGATCTCTCCCTTGTAAAATGCGAATTGCCACAAGGTCATAAGGAGAAACACAGAGACAATACCAGTCAAGCATCAGTCACATCACACTCGTTTCACACGTGGAGCTGCAGGCCTGGCGCCCCGGTAGACCGAGCCCGCACCATGCAGTGTGGATCAGGCCAGGTGCCCAGAGCTGCCTCTGTTTCCTCTTCTCTTCCTGCCGTCTCCCTGTGCTGTCTGCTCTTGTCTTTTTTGTACCTGGCCGTGCTTTGAAGGCCTCTCCTCTCTGCTGCCTTCAAACAAAGCGATTGGAAAGCACGAGGGAGGGTGCTTCAAAAATGTCACCAAAAGGTAGAATTAAAAGATATTATTTGGGGGGCTGGCGCTGTGGCATAGTGGGTAAAGCTGCCACCTACAGTGCCAGCACCCCATGTGGGCTCCTGTTCAAGTCCCAGCTGCTCCACTTCTGAACCAGCTCTCTGCTGTGGCCTGGGAAAGCAATAGAAGATGGCCTGAGCCCTTCGGCCCCTGCACCCACATGGGAGACCAGGAAGAAGCTCCTGGCTCCTGGCTTCGGATTGATCCAGCTCCAGCCATTTTGGCCAATTGGACAGTGAACCATTGGATGGAAGATCTCTCTCTCTCTCTCTGTCTCTGTCTCTCCTTCTCTCTCTGTGTAACTCTGACTTTCAAATAAATAAACAAATCTTTAAAAAAATAAATAAATAAACGATATTATTTTGGCAAAAAATATTTGGAACTCATGAATTGTTTTTTCATAATACATTTTTTTCATAGACTTTTAAAGTCCCCTAGGATGCACCAATTTTTAAAAAACATTTGCACTGACATTAACTTTTATTTCATTTTCCACAAACTTTTTAAGTACCTCTGTATGTCAATGAATGAAACTCTGTCCACTTCTCCCTTACCCATTTTACAAATACCCAAGCTCATTCTGTGCTTCATATTTTTTAGCAAAAGTAAAAATGACAATGGAGGTTTTTTTTTAAATTTTTTTTTTGACAGACAGAGTGGCAATGAGAGAGAGAGACAGAGAGAAAGGTCTTCCTTTGCCGTTGGTTCATCCTCCAATGGCTGCCGCAGCCGGCACGCTGCGCTGATCCAGAGGCAGGAGCCAGGTGCTTCTCCTGGTCTCCCATGGGGTGCAGGGCCCAAGCACTTGGGCCATCCTCCACTTCACTCCCGGGCCATAGCAGAGAGCTGGCCTGGAAGAGGGGCAACCGGGACAGAATCCGGCACCTGGACCAGGACTGACCCGGTGTGCCAGCGCTGCAAGGCGGAGGATTAGGCTATTGAGCCATGGCACCAGCCCAACAATGGAGGTTTTTCAAAGTTAACTTCAATATGCTTTTTTTTTTAAAAAAAAAAAGATTTATTTATTTATTTATTTGAAAGAGTTATAAAGAGAGAGGAGAGGCAGACCGAGAGAGAGAAAGGTCTTCCATCTGCTGGTTCACTCCCCAAGTGTCCGCAATAGCCGGAGCTGCACCTATCTGAAGCCAGGAGCTTCCTCCAGGTCTCCCACGCGGGCGCAGGGGCCCAAGGACTTGGACCATCTTCCACTGCTTTCCCAGGCCACAGCAGAGAGCTGGGTTGGAAGCAGAGTGGGAGCAGGATCGACCAGGACTAGAACTGGTGTTCATATGGGATGCTAGCACCGTAAAGAGCATTTAACCTGCTGCGCCACAATGCTGGTCCTGAGAAGTTTGTCCTTAAGGAGCATAAAATGTACAGCAAACTGAGAAGACTATCACATAGGAAATTACAAGTACGAAAGAGATTTATGTAAAGTACTGTAGGAATTCCAAGGTAGAAGATGGGCCTTGCAGCTGGGGGAATATTTCAGCCAGACCATAGAGACATAACCATGATTTGGACAGATAAATAAAAGATTTAATTTTCTTTCTCTTTTTTCCCCAGAAAAATCACTGAAAAGTGACTATTTTAAATGCAATAAAGAAGCTGGAATCTTTCTTAAGGACATTTCTGTAGCTGTGAAGAAATTGGTATTTATTATCCATATGAGCTATTTTTCTAATCTTTCACTTAATTTGCTTCAAAAAGTTCATGGAAAATGCATGCGATGAAAAAATTATTCATGGGTTTCAAAGGACTTTTTCATCAAAATAAACTTCTTTTAATTCCATTTTTTTTCCATGAAACTTTTTAAAGTCCTCTTGTGTTTCTTCATCAGACTTCCACTTAGCACCAACTCTGTCCAAGAGACTTTAATAAGTGAGGAGGGAAACTTCTCGGAGTTTTAAAATGTTGTCCTCAGTTCATTTAGTATTTGCGCCAGGACTGATGAGCTGTAGATGCTGCCTGGTTTTCCATGCACAGCTCTGGGCCTGTGCAGGGAACGAGGACACACTCACTCAGGAAAAGCAATCTATCTGAGCAGTAACTGAGCTCCCTAAAAGGGTGAGCCATGTGGACAAATGTGTGGGCCACCAACTTGTAAGCAGTGTTTAATAATCAACAGACAATCGCTGATTCATAGTGTCTGTGGGGCCAGTGAAGCCATTCTGCACAAGCAATGCCTTGTAAAACTGATAAAAAGTTGACATCTACTCACGGCTTAGACTGCTGTTAGTCAAAACAAACTTTCAGTTAACCTGGCCCCATCACAGACCTGTTGAAGAAGTAGCTAAAACAATGTCCTAGGGCGTTGTGGCACAGCAAGATAAAGCCGCCACCTGTGTCACCACATCCCTGTCCAAGCACTGTTTCAAGTCCCAGCTTCCTGCTAATGTACCTAGGAAAGCAGTGGAGGATGACCCAAGTCATTGGGCCCCTGCCACCCACATCAGAGACCCGGATGGAGTTCCTGGCCCAGAGATTCCTCCTGGACCAGCCCCAGCTGTTGCAGCTTTTTTAGGGGAGTGAACCAGGGGATAGATGATTGCACTGTTTTAGTGTTGCGAGTTGTTTAAAATGTAACTTAAATTTTCAGGAAGAAATGAGAAGAGCCACAATCGATCTTCTGGAAATTGAGAGCATGGAATTCAGCAGGCTGTACTTCCTGTTGGGAACTCTACCCAACACCATTAACAAGGAAGTGGAAGGTACTTTTGGGGCTATAAGCTGTAGACGTTTAGTTTATCCTATAAGAACATATGCCAAATACTTTTAAGAGGATGAATTAAATAGCTGTTGCTTGGGTAAATATAATTAGAAAGAGCACACATCACAAACACAAGGAGACCCATCTATTTTAAGTGGAAGTGCTATATATAAAACTATGGGATGGCTGTTTGGCAGTGTAATCAAAAGATGTGGCTTGGGACGCTTGCATCCCATGTCAGAGTGCCTGGGTTTGAGTCCCTGCTGTGTTCTGACTCCAGCTTCCTGGAGGCAGCAGACAATGGCTCCAGTACTTAGGTCTCTGCCATTCTCACCGAAGACTCAGACTGGGTTCCAGTTTCTGGTTTTCGCCCGGCCCAGCCCTCACTGTTTGCAGGCATTTGAAGAGTGAACCGGTGGATGGAGGACCTCTCTCTTTCTCTGCGACCCCATCCCAAGACCTCACTTTCAATTCTTTTGGATATACATGCACAACTATTCCTGGGCTTTATGATGCTCTACTTATAATTTTTCGAAGATCTCCCATAATGTTTTCCACAGTGACTGCACTGTTTCTCATTGCCACCAGCCATGTACCAAGGTCCCAGTTTGTCCATGTCCTTGTCAGCACTTGTTATTATCTGGGTTGTTGCTAGGTTCAGTGTTGTTTGTTTTTGATAGCCACCATAATGAGTGTGAGATACTATTTCATGTGGTTTAGGTTTGCATTTCCCCAAAGATCAGTGATCCTAAACGGCTTTTCCTGTGCTCATTGGCCGCTGTTATACCTTCTTTGGAAAGATGTCTGTCCAGGTACTTTGCCCGTCTTCACGGGGGCCGGTTTTGTTATAAGTTGTTGTGTGATAGCAATTATGTGTGCATTAGAGATACTAACCCCTTACAAAATATGTGGTCCGTAAATATTTTCTCCCATTTCATGGTTTGCCTTTTCATGCCGTTGATAGTGAACTTTGATGCTCCCCAAAATTTGTATTTTTGATGTAGTTTAATTATTTTTTTGTGTGTTGCCTGTGCTTTCGGCAACATATCCAAGAAATCACTGCCAACTCCACGTCATAAAGCTCTCCCGTGTCCTCTTGTGAGAGTTTTATGACTTTTGCTCTTACATTTGGGTCTTTGACCCATTTAGAGTTGAGTTTTGTATTTGGTGGTGCAGACCCACTCTGAAGTGTCGTCCGCGTCACAGCTCATCACACGCACAAGTAGCCAACCTCCCTCTCTGCCCAGCTCTGATTCTTGTATTTCCTCACAGCAGATTTTCCAGACAGTACTGCACAATAAATTTTGTACACACAGATGTTAGACTCTGCTTCCCAGGGAGCTCAGCGGTGGTGGTTTGGCCTAGCAGTTAAGACACCAGGTAGGATTCCTGTATCCCACCCTGGAGTGCCTGGGTGCCATGCCCACCCCTGGGTCCCGCTAGTGCAGGCTCTGGGAGGCAGCAAGTGGTGGCTCAAGTTGTTGAGTTTGTGCCACCCACATAGGAGACCTGGATTGAAGTACCAGCTCCCATTTTAGCTGGGTTCAACCCCGATACTTATGGACATTGTCAGAGTGAATCAACACATAATCTGTCTCTTTCCCTCTCTCTCTGCCTCCCAAATTAATTAACTCATTAATTAATAAAAAAGAACAACCTTAATAAATGACAAAAATTTAATATTAGATGTCCCCCTGATCCATCTGTAGCCTCTCGGCTCCAAATCTCCACTTCGCTAGGCATTTCCCCTTTACCAGCTGGCATGGTGTTCAGCTTTGTCAGTGCAGGGCACTAGAAGGACACAGAGGGGAGGGGGGCTCTCTTCCTGTCCCCAGTGCACTCACACTTGCGCACTTACAGTGCATGTGGTTTGTCCAGGCCAGGATCCTGCGGTGCCCAGCGTCTGCCCTTCAGGTAGCTCCCTGGTGGGATGCCACCATGAGGGGCCTCTCTGTGAAAGGCTTTCCCTACCTGCCTTGGGGAGTACCGCAGTGAGTTCCAAAGTGTGGCACCTCTTCTCGGGCAGGACTTCCAACATGTCGGAGAGCAGATTTCCAGCAAATTCCAGCAGCCCAGCATTCCATGACCTTCTTTGTCCTCTTGGGTTTGGAAGTGCTGCTTCCTTGAGCACTCCCAGCTCAGCCCATGGGATACCACCTGCTCCTTGTCCCTGTTCTTCCTGAATTCTTTAGGGTTCTCTTTGCTTTTTGCCACCCATCATCTCATTACTCTAAACCTGCATTGTAGTTCTGGTTCCTTACATTAAAGTTCCCCTCTTGTGTGTAGTCCTGGGTCACTTAACGATGATGCTACGTCTGGGTGTTGCACTGTTAGGCAATGTTTTTGTTGTGCGAGCATCACAGCACAC
This sequence comes from Sylvilagus floridanus, assembly GCA_949820135.1. NCBI lineage: Eukaryota > Metazoa > Chordata > Mammalia > Lagomorpha > Leporidae > Sylvilagus > Sylvilagus floridanus. The sequence goes on along the minus strand of OX463228.1, from coordinate 13,817,466 downwards.
TTACACAAACCCAGATGGTGCAGGTCAGCCACTGGATATGGTCTCTTGTTGTGATCAGCAGACATAGTAAACACCAGAAAGATGACAGTGGAGCTGGTGTGGTGCAGAATACTGCTTTACAGCCAATTTAACTCCCAATTAATGATAAACAGAACAGTAAATAACGGCAGTAGCAGAGTCCTCTGTTATCAATGTCAAGTGTGATGTACTCTACAGAGGTGTATGTTCTGCACTTTTATATAACCGGCAGCCCAGTAGGTTGGTTTCCACCAGCATCACCAGAAGCCTGCGATGATTGCATTGTGCTAGGACCTTACGGTGGCTACAATGTCAAGGTAATTGGAATTTTTCAGCATCATTGCAGACTTTTGGGATGCACTGCATACTGGTGTGTCATTGACTGAGTCTTGTTGTGTGCTGATTGCCTGTACTATGGGAATTCTATCTCCTAATTAGACACCATATGGTACAACAGATTATACAACAATACACTTGGTGTCTAATTTGACAGGGAGATTATAACAAACTGTATGTACAGAGAAAAACAAGACATAGTAGCATCTGCACCAAAGGTAGAATAAAGAGGGTTTCTGTTTTGTTTCCTTTATTTTCCAGATTGGGATTTTTATAATCAGGAAAAAAATGCTATGGAAGTGGAAAATATATGAGCTTCGAAGCTCCCTGATACCTGCTGAATACTTAGCCAAGTCATTTAGTTGGCCTTTTGTCATATGGTCTTGGCACCTGCAGCCATCTGCATGGGCGGGGTCTGAGAGCTTGTTAGAAATATGCAGAATTTCTGAACCCCCCACCACCAATATTGTAGCAGAGTCTGCATCTTAACAATATCCTCAGGTGATGTACTCATGTAGACATGTTTGTGTTTGTAAAACTTTGCTACAAAGAGCAGTCTCACTTGTAACTTGGGAGAAGGGGATGGAGAATTGCCTAGCTCACCCAAAAAAGCTAAAAGCCAGTTTCTAGGGAATCTGTCTGTGGTTTAAAAATGAGTAGTCCAGCACCTTCTTAAACAGGTGTCCAAAATTCTAGTTTCATTCATGGTTGTTCTTTAAAAAAAAAAAAAGATTTATTTATTTGAAGGCAAAATTACATAGAGGCAGAGACAGAGAGAGGTCTTCCATCTGCCGGTTCACTCCCCATATGGCCGCAACAGCCAGAGCTGGGCTGATCCAAAGCCAGCAGCCAAGAGCTTCTTCTAGGTCCCCTATGTAGGTGCAGAGCCTAAGGACTTGGGCCATCCTGTACTGCATTCCCAGCCATAACAGAGAGCTGGGTCGGAAGTGGAGCAGCCGGGACTCGAACCAGCACCCATATGGGATGCCGGTACTGGAGGCGGCTTTACCCACTACACCACAGGGCTGATCCTACAATAACTTAATACATTGAGTTTCCCCAAAGGCAGAGTGTGGAGCAATGGCTTTTGCATTGTTACGTTTTAAGGGAGTGCAATTCAAAGAGCACCATGGGATAAGAAGACAAGCAAGGAAGAAGAGAGAGCAAAAACAGGGTTGGGAAGGAGGCATTATAATGTTTACTGCTGCGGACTTCAGCTAAGTAATCATAAACACAGGCCCTCAAGACCCGGTGCTGCCTGTTCTCAGTACCACAGTCACGTGAGGAAGGGGAACGCTCTGTGCCTGGACTCCTCTCCGTCATTGGCCCGATGTTAGCCCCACCCTCGCACTTCCGGCTCACGCACGCATGCTCGTTAAGTCCCGCGGTACGGGAACAGGAAGGCGTAGGCCGGAAGTGAGAAGTCCTCGGGCGGATGGGAACCCCGTGCGCGATGTGTTCAGAGCCTGTGCACAGCCGGTCACGGTGCAGGCGTAGAAACAAGAGAAATAATTAGTAGGTGAGAGTGAAAGGAACCAAAGGGGCAAGTAAGAGGCAGCGGATCCAGACACGGACTTAAAAGCACATTTCAGCGGCAGGCATAATTTTTTCAAGACTTGAAAAGTCAGCCCCCAACCGTTGTGCGCCCTCTCAGATAATTCAGTAAACTTTCCGTTTGCTTTTTAAGAATGTGTCAGAGATGCCCGCAGATTGAATCTTAAGGAGATCAATGAAATACAAACAAAAATCAGAAAGACGAATAATGAAATAGAGTTTTTGAAGATGAAAATAATTGAACTGGGAGAAGAAAATGAAGACTTGGGGTAAGTTACTTTTCTTTTTTCTGAAATTTGATGTGCTTGATGGGGGTCTGGGATTGGATGGCGAAAATGGTCCTAAAGGGTTGGCCCTCTGAGGTGAGCCCGGACGGGGCGGGTGAGGAGGGGGAGGTCGGTTTTGGAAGATGACTCAGGCAGCCCTGGCCGGCTCCACCATGGCAGTCCGGGGTCGGAGCGATCCAGCAACCGCTGTTTGTAAATCACACACTGGCTGCGATGCGCCCTGCATGGTGGGTATTTGGCACAGTGGTTAGGACGGCTCCTGGGGTGCTGTCCCATATCGGAGCGACCGGGTTCAGGTCCTGGCTTCACTCTAGAGTTCAGCTTCCTGTTAATGCATCCTGGGCAGCAACAGGTGATGGCTCAAGTACTCAGGCCCTGGATGGAGTGCCTGGCCCTGGCCGAGCAGGCATTTGAAGAGTGAACCAGCTTTCTCTCTCTCTAAATAAGTAATTGTTTACATAATGCAGAACAGTACTCTCTCCAAAGGTAGAGGCTCAGGATGGATTCAGTTTCCATTTTTGTTTATTTAAGTTTACAGGCGCCCTCCAGCAATGCAAGGAATCTTGCAGGAACCATATTGGAAATGAAACCTCTAACCAGGTCCATTGTATTCAGTTCCTTAAACATATTCAGTCATACTCGCTATCTTCTGGAGGGCAGGGATTGGATTGGCTCCCAGGAGAGGGTTCCACATTGTGTCTGTAATTAAGAGACACTATATAACAGCCTATAGCTCAGGATCTCACACCTCTTAGTTTCCTTTATTCTTGAGCTGTGTGGTCTCTGACCCCTGGTTTACCTGTAGTCCTTAATTTCTCTATCTATAAAGAGGGAGTCAAACTTTTGATTACCCTACACATATCCTTCTGGAAGAAAAAAAATGAGTTGAAGGGTAGCTCAGTGCTGTGAACAGATTTGCAAAACTAAAGCATAAGTGTCAGAATGTTGGTTTTCTAGAGTGAGGAATGTTCAAAGGGCCCTCACTGCTGGGAGAGAAGCTTGCAAAGCTAAAACAATCAGAAGATTGCTTGGTGCACAGATATCAAAGCATTCGGACCTGGAGGAGGCCTGAAGGCCCACGGACACCTTTTCCAGACCAGGCCTGGGCGCCTGCACTAGGAGATGCTCCATGACCACACAAGTTTCGGAAATGGAATCCCCAGTGCAGATTTGCTCATGGTGTGTGCCAGCCACAGTTGCTGGGGAATGTCATATAAATGAATCTGTTTCTGCACCAATAGTAGGAATAATAATACCCAGACTGGATATTCCTTTCAACTAGTTAGCAACGTCATAGCCCTGCAGATCAGTGATTCTTAAAGTTGAGTGGGCATCTGAAACACTTATACTGCTTGTTGAAACACATTGCTGAAACCCACTCAAGAATTTCTGAGTTAGTAGACCTGTAGGGTGGAGGGTGGGACAAGAATTTGTATTTCTGACAACTGTCTGGGTGATGCTGCTGCCAGGCCCAACCACTTGGAAACCCATGGAGCTGGACAGTGGTGAGCGTCTCTCTTCTTCTGGATGGGTAGTCCTTGTGTGTGTTCACCCCAGGCCCGATATTCTGTGTGTGTGCTGTCCTCTCAACCTATCACAATGCACCAGGCTAGGGTTTCTGCTTCCCCGAGGCTCCTCGATCCTTAGCTTGAGTCATTCCTGAGGGCTTCCTCTGCTCGGTCCACAAAGCACCCATTGTCTGACACATTCATCGAGCCTCTCAACCTGAGCTGCTTTTCGTTGCATTTCTGTTGCAGAGTTCCACCTCTGCAGCATAGACTTCTCGACAGCCTGTTTCTGTTGTTCTGTGCCTTCAGACACACACAACCCTTTTGGGGTCTAACCCTGGGGACTAGAAAAGGAAAAAGAGCTTTTCTATTCTGGAAACCTTTCAAAATGAAATTGGAGAACGTGATACCAGTTGCCACTCTTGAAAATCTTTGATTGTTAGCCTCGAGGGTGATATTTCTTCCAACGTTAAGGTCTTCAGATGGACATGGCTAGCAGTGGATGTGTGACATTAATGACTGCTGAGCTCAGATTTGGCTGCAGCTGGGAGAAGATAAGATGATGCAAATTAGGACTTGGGCATCCAGTGAACAGCAAGGGTGGAAGGCTGGACGCAGCCTCCTGTTTCTCTGGTGTCTGTCCAGAGGAAGCCTAGCCTTCTCCTGCGAGCAGCTGGAGCTGTGGTGGGATAACTGCCTTTCTTTGGCTTCACCACCCAGCCCAGTACAGGAAGATAGAAATGGCAAGGATGCCCATCAAAGCGCTCCTCTGGCTAGATGCCACTGACTTTTGAATCGCTCTATACTGTTAGGCACAGTATCCTGCACTTACTGCCTGACATGTTGGATGGATAGGGTGAGGTGGGTCATCACTTGTCAGGTTGTTGCTTATTTAGTATTTCGTTCTATTCTCTTCTCAACCAAGTTTAACCATCACAACCACAATTAGTATCCCTTGCAATGTCCTGTTGAATGTGGGCTACCTGGCCAGACACACTTTGTTTTTTCTTTTTTTCTTTTTAAGATTTATTTATTTATTTGAGAGGCAAAGTGACAGACAGAGAGACAGACAGAGAGAGAGAGAGATCTTCCATCCACTGGTTCACTCCCCAAACAGCCACAATGGCTGGAGCTGGGCTGATGCGAAGCCAGGATCCAAGAGCTTCTTCTGGGTCTCCCACGTGGGTGCAGGGAACCAAGCATTTGGGCCATCTTCTACTGCTTTCCCAGGCCATCAGCAGAGAGCTTCCGTATGGGATGCCAGCACCCCAGGTGGAGGCTTAACCTATGATGCCATGGTGCCACCCCCTCAGACTTTCAGTTCCCTTCCTAAGTATGATTCTCTTCACTCTGTGAGCATTCTTGTTCCCCAGTGAAAAGCAAGTGATGCTGGCAGAGCGGTATGAGAAGTTCGTCACAGCACTCAACTACGCATTGGAAGAGAAAGCCACAGCCACTGTTTACATAAGTGAGACTTACACCAGAATCAGCTTTGAGAAAGAAGAAATAGACTCAATTAAAAAATGCATTAAAGAGGCAGAGGAGGAAATAGAAAAGCAAAAAGCAGAATATTTGACAAAAAAACAAGCTTTGACTGTACAGGTAAATGGCACAATTTATTATTTTTTACAAATACAGAATTGTATAGACTCTGGGGCAGGAAATAGAAAAGAATTTATTTGTCTGTGAGGCTGGCACTTGCTCTCCATGTACTCTGCTGAGAACACTGGGATGGGACTAGAGTGGGAGACCCAACGACACAGTGGAGCCTCTTGGGAATGACTTTGGTCGTGTCTCAGCTTGTGGTCCATGGAAAAGAATGTAAGTGACAGGAGCTGTAACACTGAGTAGCCCCTTGCTCACATGCAGCCACAGAGGGATGAGGAGTTTGCCTCCACCTTAGCCAGTTGCCCTTGACAGTCCCCAGGCTGAATCTGTGTTGACAGGACCAGGGAGTGCAGACCAAGCAGACAGGGCCCCTGTCCACAATGCTTCACCTGCTGAATAAATCAGAGAGGAGCGAGCAGCGTGCAGAGGAGCTATACACAGTCAAGGACGTAAAGAGAAAACCATGTTTTGAGGCCAACAATTTTGTGGGAACATGGATAACTGCTAAATCCTTTTCTGCTTGTGTAGGGACTGGGCTATCTGCTATGCCATCCTAATTGAAATTCATCATTCGCTGCCCACTTTCACCATTGCAATTCAGTATAGTTCTGGAAGTTTTAGCCAGAGCCATTAGGCAAGAAAATGAAAAAAAAAAAGGGGGGGGGATGCAAATTGGAAAGGAGGAAGTCAAGTTATCCTTATTAGCAGATGACATAATCCTATACATGGAGGAATCAAAAGATTTCACTAAGGGACTATTGGAACTCATAAGAGAGTTGGCAAAATCGCACATCATGAAATCAACACATAAAAATCAAAAACCTTTGAATATACAAACAATGCCATTCCTGAGAAAGATCTTGTAAGATCAGTACCATTCACAATAGCAACCAAAAAATTTAAATGCCTTGGAATAAATTTAACCAAGGATATGAAAAATCCTTACAATGAATATTACAAAACATTAAGTAAAGAAACAGAAGGAACCAGAAAAAAAAAAAAAAGGAAAAATCTTCTATGTTCATTGGATTGGAAGAATTAATATCATCAAAATGTCCATACCAGTGAAAGCAATTTACAGATTCAGTGCAACCCCAATCAAAAAAATTAGAGCTACACAGGCAGAAGTATGAAACAAGACCCCTACCTTATACCGTATACAAAAATCAACTCAAAATAGATCAAGGATCTAAATCTATGACCATCAAATTACTGGAGGAAAACATCAGGGTAACTCTGCAAGACATTGGCATAGGCAAAGACTTCTTGGAAAAGACCCCAGAAGCACAGGCAATAAAAGCAAAAATAAACACATGGGATTATAAGCTAAGAAGTTTCTGCACTGTAAAGAAAGCTTTCCACAAAGCAAAGAGACAACATATGGAATGGGAGAAAATATTCACAAACTATGCAGCTGGTAAAGGATTAATATCCAGGATCTTAAAAAAAGCTCAAGAAACTCAACAACAAAACAAACAATCTAGTTAGGACATAGGCAAAGGACATGAACAGGCATTTTTCAAAGGATTAAATTCAAATGACCAACAGAAGCATGAAAAAATGCTTAGGATCACTAGTCATCAGGGAAATGCAAATCAAAACCACAGTGAGGTTTCACCTCAACCCAGTTAGAATGGCTATCACTAAAAAAAATCACGAAGCAGTAAATGCTAGTGAGGATTTGGGTAAAAAGGCACCCTAATACGCCATTGGTGGGAATTTAAACAAGTACAGCCTATATGGAAGACAGTACGGAGAGTCCTCAGAAGTCTGAAAATAGACCTACCATATGACACAGCCATCCCACTCCTGGGAATTTAGGAATTTACCTAAATGAAATCAGCATATAAAAGCATTATCTGTACCCCATGTTTATTGCAGCTGAATTCACAATAGCTAAGTTATGGAATCAACATGGTGATCTTTCAGCTGATGACCAGGTAAAGAAAATGCGGTATACATGCACTATGTAATACTTCTCAGCCATAAAAAAGAGTGAAATCGTGTCTTTTGCAACAAAATGGATGCAACTAGAAACCATTATACTTAGTGAAATTGTTGTACCTGAGCGAGTGCAAACAAAGGAGCTCCACACATTGATAGAATTTGATGGTCCTTTATTGCCGGCGGTGGAGAGTGGGCTCATGCCCTAAAGAACTCTCGACCCTGAAGCCCAAAGTAACAGGGTTTATAAAGGCAAAAACCACAATTCATGGTTGCTAGGAACAGGGGGGAATACATGGTTACCGGGGTCAAGCTGACCTAAAACCTATGCAAAACTAGTATCAATTATAATCTTGACAATACCAGTTACAATCTTATAATCCTGACATTAATCCAGGTATTGGTTAGGACATAGACAAATTACATTTTTATCATTAACCCAGGTACCTTTTTACTTTCAAGCTTGAACAATTATGCTAGAGGGTTTCTATACTCTGCCAAGCGTGATGTAGTGCACTGCTATTGTCCGACTATTTGAGATCATAGTTTCAGACCAGAGTCTCACGGTGAGGGGGGAGTGCTTTCCCAGAATGGAGTCTCAAGTGCTCCAAAATGGAGTCCCTACTGTCAAGGTGCTACTTCAAAATGAGCCAGTCTCAAAAAGACAAATATCATGTTTTCTCTGATAAGTGGAAGTTAATATAGAGTACAAAAAAATTTTTGTTTAAAGATTTATTTTTTATTTGAAAGAATTTCAGAGAGAGAGACAGAGAGGTCTTCTATCCGCTGGTTCACTCCTCAGATGGCTGCGATGGCTGGAACTGCGCCAATCCAAAGCCAGAAGCCTTGAGCTTCTTCCAGTGGGTGCAGGGACCCAAGGACTTGGGCCATCTTCTAATGCTTTCCTAGGCCATAGCAGAGAGCTGAGTCGGAAGAGGAGCAGCCAGGGCTAGAACGGGGACCATGTGGGATGCCGGCACTTCAGGCCAGGGCTTTAACCCACTGCACCACAGCACTGGCCCCAGAGTACAAAAAATTTATAGGAATGAAATGGACGTTTTGTGACATGATTGTTGTTTTTAGTCCTTGTTCATACTCCTGTGGAACTGTGATCTTCCTACTTTTTGCTTGTTGAATATGAGGTGGTGAATTAAGCCTATGGTTATAGAGTGGATTAAAATTATGTCTTTGCAAAAATTAAAGAGGAAGGAAGGTGGAGGATTAAAGGAGAAGACTGAAGATTGAAGTTCTAAGAAGGTTATCTTCTTAGAACAGTACCTTTGAAATCTGTTGTTTTTATATTAATAAAATCTTTTATATTAATAAAATCTTTAATAAAATTTAATAGAAAACTCCAATGAGTTTATAAAGAAGCAAAAAGAAATTCCCACCTGATGATTAAACTCCCGTCTTCCTCGTTCTGCCTCGGTCACCCCAGGAGACAGAGGGCTGTCTCCACATTAGCTGTCCCCAGCAGCAGCCTTTGTTCTCCCTGTGCAGGGCGGGAGCAGACCCCACGGTCAGAGCTGCTGTTGCCCTGTCTGCAGTGGGAATTGGCATAACCTCAGGTTGCAAATGCAGGACACTGGATGTGGGCCTGCCACATTGCTGTATAAATGGAAGACAGCGGAGGCCAAAGGGGGTCAGGAGGGCAGGAGGGAGGAAGGAAAGGAAGAAGGACATGTGTTACACTGCTTGAATCTTGATTCAAATTTAAAGGAATAAAGTGTGGCAGTAACAGTTTGATTCCTCGGGCAACAGTTTCCATGATAAGATTTGGGCTGTTTGGCAGTTCCAATCAGTTCAGCTTCTTTATCCTAAAAAGCGCCTGCCTCCTCAGAAGTAGTTATCCATGAAAGCTACGCACGCTTCTCCCTGAGCGTAGAAAGCCCCGCCCAGTCCTCCTTGTGGCAGGCATTGCCATATACCTGGCGCAGTCTCTCTCAGCCTGTGCTGCTGCAACACGACACGTGAAGACGGGTAACTTGTAGCTAATAGCAATGTGTTCCCTCACTGTTCTGGATAGCCAAGGAAGGCCCAGTGGGTCCAGAGTCTGATGGGCCAGACTCTGCATCCGCAATGGTGCCTCAAATGCTGCCTTCTCCAGAGGAGAGGTACGCTGGGTCCCCACATAGCGGAAGGCATGGAAGGGCAAGAGGCCTCGCTAATTTCCACAAAGTCCTTGTCCCACTCCTAAGGACCCTCATTCATGACTTAGTCACCCAAGTCCCCACCTCTTGATGCTGTCGCCGAGGCGGTCGGTAGCTATTAAATGGAATTTATAAAATGCAGACTCCCTGGATCTCTTCTGGGGTTGTTACCCTGGGCTGCAGTGCTTGAACCAATTGAAATCTGTCTCAAAAGTCCTGCGGGGCTCCTCTTACTGGGCTAGACCTTTCTTGGGTTTAATGTTAGCAAATTGAAATGGAGAGTTCAGGACAACAAGGGCCAAAAGAGATCTTACTGCTCTTCGTATTTGTTTATTTTATTTGTTTGAGAGGCAAGAAGGGAAGGAGAGTGTTCCCATCTACTCTTGCGCTCTCTAGATGCCTGCAGCAGCCAGGGCTAGGCCAGGCCAAAGCCAGGAACTCAATCCAAGTCTCCCAAATGGGTGGCAGGGACCCAGGCACTTGAGCCACCACTTGCTACTTGCTGGGATGTGCATCAACAGGAAGCTAGAATGGGCAGTAGAGCCGGGACTCAAGCGCAGGCACTCCAATGCGGGATGCAGGCATCCCAAACAGTGTTTTAAATGCTGAGCCAAATACCCACCTCAGTTTTATCCACAGCATTGCTGAGCAGCATCAATATCACCTCCACTGTAACATCACCTCCTCCTCTGGCCAGGACTCTGTTCTCTCTGAATAGCCCAGACCCTTGCCCAAGTTGGAGTGGCTCACTTACGTTACAGGGACTGAGATTATGGTGTCTGTGTGGGCGCAACTGGATGAGGACTTCCAGGATGGGAGAGGGACAGCAGGGGTGGGACACTGTCGCTCGTCTCTACTTCTGGCAACAAGCTGGTAGGTCGGGGTGGTTTCCAGTATGAGTCTACCAGCAGGCAAACTTCACAGGACAGGTTTATGTGTTTTCATATCTGCTGTACCCAAGCGCTATGAACAACAGTAGCTGTGTGTCTTATAGCTGGTAGGCCTGCTATGCTACTTTGTTGAATGAATGAGTTTCAGACTTCTTAAGACTTACAGGGAAGTTTTTTTCCCTTCCTAATCTTTTTTTCTCAAAAGATTTATATATTTTATTTGAATGAGTTACAGAGAGAGAGAGAGCACTCCCGTCTACTGGTTCACTCCCAAAATGGCTGCATTGGTCAAGGCTGAGCCAGGCTGAAGCCAGGAGCCTGGAATGACATTCAGGTCTCCCTTATGGGTGACAGGGGCCCAAGCATTTGGGCCATCATCTTCCACTTTCCCAGATGCATCAGCAGGGAGCTGGATCAGAAATGAAGCATCCAGGACTTCAACCAGTGCTCAAATGAAACATCGACATTACAAGAGCAGCTTAACCAGTATGCCACGGCACTGGTCCCCCCACTACTCTTTAGTATAAACGTTAAGGTGCAAGAAAGGGAGCCCAGAGGGACTTCCTATAGGGAATTTGCAAACACGAGATCATCTACCTTAGTGCTATATCCATAGTCTACTGGGACCCACAAGCATTTTCTGAGAAGAACCAGTGTCTGTCACAGATTCACAACTCTGCGACTTTAACATGGAAGCAACCACAAACAACACCCAGATAAAGAAGTGCTTTCCACACCCAGGTGGTGGCTGGATGCTTGCCTAATCCTGGTCTGCCTGCCCAGAACAGAGCCAAAGGCAGGATGCTTTCTGTGTGGACCGCCGAAGCCCTGCCTTATTTGTTCCCCCTCACAGTAAAACTCCCCGGATGCAGAGACCTGGAGAACTCCCAGGTGCAGGCTCACCCCTCTTGTCTTCCACCTTTCATTCCACTTCCTATGAGGAAGGAAAAATTATGCTAGGAGTCAGAGACTCTTCAGACCTGCATCATGTCCCCTAAAATACGTACACACACACATGCACGCGCTCTGTTTCACCAGTATTATTTCCGTAACTCTGAGACCTTGTAAGAAGGCAGACGTCCTGTTCTCACCCCAGTGTGTTAATGACCACATTTCATTCATATGCGTGTGTGCCCTGGTGCGGAGAAAGGGGTGATGACCACGTCCATTCGGAGTAGCAGCTTCTGGCTCTGACGGAGAGCCACCTGTTCGTATGTGGTCACAGCTCATACAGAACGCAGTGTGCCTTTGCTTCTGCTTAGTTAGCCGCTTTGTTCTTGACCTTCCGTTTTGCAGACAGGTGTGTCCCTTTGACAGAGAGTGGCTCACTTCATTAGGGTCTGAAAAACAACCAGAACATGTTTGAGCTTGTTAAAGTGACAAGAAAGCTGCTCCGTCTTCAGGGAGTTTCTTTAGTCCATTTTATTTCCCACTAAATAATGTGAATTTCTGGCCCCCAGACAATCCCTTGGGTCCTCTGTCTCAGCTTAGCACACTGTAAATCTTGTAGGCATTACTTTATGGTGTTTTACTAGAGAATCTTCACAGTGACAAGTGATTTCATAATTCATTATTAGTGATTTTTCTTATTGCTTTTGAAAGTTTACTATTTCAGTATTCTATAATTACAGTTTGATACTGTGGTTCACAACCCTTCATGTGATATTGCCAAAAAAACAAAGTAAACTGTGAAGTTATTTTGCTTTTTACTTGTTGGTGTTCTTAGATTGAATATGAATTAAGTTAACACTTTTTTTTAATTTCCCAACTGTGTTGTGCTAATAGATTTTTTAACTAGTTTATTGTGTTTGTCACTACAGATTGAAGAATTCAAAAAAATCTGTGAGCTTAAGAGAAAGGAGACTTACAAAAAGAAGAAAGAATTGGATAAATTACTAGCTAAAATGTCAAAAGTTAAAGAAATAGTTACCATCAGATCAGTGGTAAGAAAAAGCTATGTTCTCTCAAAGCTGACATAGGTGCCTCAATAAAGAAGGATTTGACTTTATCTTTTTTAAAAAAATTCATCTTTTTGCTGTTCTAGAAGAATGTCCTTGACGTGTTGACCCTTAAGACACTTTGCTTAAACTGTTGTAGTACATTTGTGTTTCCTCCTTCCTCAAGAATATGGTGAGAAGAGAATGCTTAGGTACAAATTGCATTTGATGGACAAGCTACTGTGGAAATGCTGATTAAAAATACATGTAGAACTAACCAGAGATGATGATGATAGGAAGAACACTCAAAACGGTCGTGGAGGGGTGGGAATTTGGTCTAGCTGTTGAGATATTCCACATCTGTGTACCTGGGCTCAGGACCTGGCTCTGGCTCCGCAGAGTGGGGAGTGAACTCTGTCTCTCAAATAAATGAATCAATATTTTCGAAGATTTATTGATTTTATTTGAAAGTCAGAATTACAGAGAGAGAGAGAGAGAGAGAGAGAGAGAGATGGAAGATCCACGGGTTCATTCCCCAAATAGCCGCAATAGCCAGAGCTGAACCAGTCTGAAGCCAGGAGCCAGGAGCCTCTTCCAGGTCTCCCATGAGGGCGCAGGGGCCCAAGGACTTAGGTGTCTTCCATTACTTTCCCAGGCCATAGCAGAGAGCCGGGTTGGAAGAGGAGCAGCCAAGACTTGAACTGGTGGCTTTATGGGATGCTGGTGCTGCAGGCAGTGTCTTTATCTGATACGCCACATGACAGCCCCTCTATCCTATTTTTAAAAAGAGAAAATTGAAGTGTATGGAGGTGACTATAATTTAAGTGATTAATGTTAATAACACTTCACTAATTAAAACAGAAATGTCTGTTAATCTACCACAATTAATTGAATCAGCGAGTCTTCAGTGTATTTGTCTTAGGTACTTTGTTAATCACATGTGAATCTTTACTGTGCAATAGTAACGCTGAAACATCCCGTTTCTACCAGAATGCTCAGTTTAACCCCGTTATCCTTTATAAAGGGTAGTGGTGTTCATTATACCTGTTATTATATTCAATCACACAACATTAGTAAAATCACTTTTTCTCCCAAATATGTGCATTTAGAAAGATCGTTATCTGATTTGAGATTTCAGAGTAGTAAGGATGTTTCGAAATAGGTCCGACTTGGCAGAAAGGAGAATGCAGAGGTCATGTGAACACACTCCATCCGTATGGCCTGGGAGTGCTCTGGGGAAGATGCTGTGTGAGTGGTTTTCACCCACAGGCGACTCTGACCCCACCCAGACTCCAGGGCTAGAAGCTTAAATACCGTGTCCAGGGGAATTCTGTCAGCAGGAAGAGGATGTACTGAACCCCCTCTCAGCTCTACTCCCTCTCACCCAATGAAATGGAATCCCCAAAGCCAGTGTGTTTGACCTCCCTTTTCTTTATCCCAGAGCAGCAAAATAGCTGTTTCACTTTGAATTTTCTCCATCAATTCTTCCAACTTTTAAATGGTGCTAACATTTTTACAGTATTCCATCATTCCATTCCTAAATATTGATTGAATATTAAGAAATAAAAATTCTTTTCCATGTGAACATAGCTATCAACTGAAACAAAAGATGCAATTTTTTTTATTTTTTGTAATTCTCATTCTAGTATTCTGGGATATTACCCTGAAGATGATGATGATGGCATTAATTTGTTTAATCTTTTTTTTTAAGGTTATTTATTTAATTGAAAGTCAGAGTTACATAGAGAGAGGAGAGGCAGAGAGAGAGAGAGAGATGTCTTCCATCCGTTGGTTCACTTCCTAAATGGCTGCAACGGCTGGAGCTCCACGGATCAGAAGCCAGGAGTCAGGAACTTCTTCCCGGTCTCCCACACAGGTGCAGGGACCCAAACACTTGCGCCATCTTCTACTGCTTTCCCAGGCCATAGCAGAGAGCTGGATCGGAAGTGGAGCACTCAGGTCTCGAACCGGTGCCCATATGGGATGCCGGCACTTCAGGCCAGGGTGTTAACCCACTGCGCCACAGCACCGGCCCCAATTTGTTTAATCTTTTAAAATGGTAGACAAAAGGAATTCTTGTCTGAAAACCTTTTTTTTTTGTTTGTTTGCAGTCTTCAGATTCTCACTGCTATATTTATTTGTCCCCTACTCCAAAGTTTGCTTTTTTCTGATGATTTCAGAATTATTTCTGCCCAAGATTCAGTTATAAAGAAAGTGATTGCTTTTGTTTCACTGAGGGACAGATCCAAGCTAAAGTTGAATGACTGATTTGTGAGTTTAGTGCAGTCGAGCCGCTGTTGTGAATCACTTGGTGATAACTGGATGCCATATTTGTGTTGAACTTTCAATAGATTCTCAGTGATCACAATTTAGAGATGACAGAGCTACATGGATCAATAAATCATTGGGAAAAACAGGTGGATGAAATAAAGAAGTCCTGTAAGATGCTAGAGGACAAAATGTAAGTGAGACACTCTTTTGACTCAAGCATTTCTAGAGGTGAATATGCTACTTTCATTTAAAAATATTTATTTAATATTAGATGAAAATTGTATTCTCTTAGCTCACCAAAATTAATCTCTTCATTTTGAAATTAGCCAGACTTTGAGATAATCAAGGGAACAAAAAACTGAGTTATGTAGTCAGTTTGGAAAAGGGGGCAGGAACTCTTTGGAAGGTGCAAGATCTTTGGAAAAGTTCATGGAAAATGAATATTATGAAAAAAATTGTGTGGATTTTTTTTAAAATTATACCAAAATAAATGTAATATATTCATTCTGTTTTTCCATGAACTTTTTGAAGTGTACTTGTATTACTCCCATTTCCAGTCCTGACTCCCTACAAACAGAAAAGCCCATGGAGCATGGCCTAGTGGGACACAGCCTACCTGGAACAGTCCTTGTTCGCCGTGAGGCAGGGCTTGCAGAACTCAGAAAATACAAGGCCGTCGGGCGTGAACACTGCTCCACTCAGGACTGGAACCAGAAACCAGGGCCAGGCTCCCACCCATCCAAAGGCTCACACTCCGCTTCCTCTCCTGAGTGTTTCATTCTTCCCTCTTTTCTGTATACAGTGCTCTCTCTTTGGTGAACACACACACAGCATGGCTGAGCCAGATTCTCTGTATTGACTGTCACAGTCACAGGTCCAGCCATCTGAAGAGGCTGGCCAGCAACTCTCCCAGCAGAATCCCTCGATTTCACATGGGAATGTGTTTAGTCCAGTCTTGGCTCCTAGTGCAGTCAGCTCTGGCCTGGAAGATGTAGTCTTAGAATGTGGTTTCTGGGGCCCGCCTCAGTGGTCCATTGACAGTTCAAGGGACCAACTATGGGTTGAGCAGACGCCCCAAGACAAGTGACTTCCCTGGTGGAATCCTCCTTCGTAGATTTCAATGTACTGTGATTACAACCACAGCAATTGTAGTGGCAGGCCTTTGGCTGGCTGGTAAGCCAGTGGTTAGGATGCCTGTTTTCCACGTTGGAGTACCTGGGTTCACTGTCCTGCGCCAGCTCCTGGTTTGAGCTTCCTGCTAATCCAACCCTGGAAGGCAGCAGGAGTGGCTCAGGGGGTTGGTCTGTGCCACCCATGTGGCAGACCTGGATTGAGTTCCAGGCTCCTGGTTTGGCCCAGGCCAGTCTTGTCCGTTTGCAGGCATTCCATGAGTGAACCTGTGAGTGGGAGCCCTCTCCCCCTGCCTGCCCCTCTCTCTCTTTCTGTCTCACTCTCTCTATCCCTCTCTGTCTCTTTCTCAAATAAATAAAAATTTTAAAAAGAGCCCCACAATAACAGAGTATAATATGCTTGAAATAGGCAATAATTTTAAAATATGCCAAGTTCAATTAATATACCATAATTAAAACTCAGGAAAAATAAACCTTTTCTTGGTAGGTGATTTAATAGTTTCAGTTCATACAAATTTTGAAGAAAAACTAGGCAAAAGTCACAGTGGAACACATTTGAATCAGCCCCTAAGTTATTATGAGCAGTTACAATGAAAACTATCCCTCTGTCAATAAAGTTTTATTTATAAGCAGTACTTCTGTTAGCTAAGTTGTTTTAAATATATGTTCAAGAAGGAAATGAGGAGTCATTGTCCACCCATTTTTAATGGCCCATCATATTTTTGTAATCCTGGCTTTTCAGACGTTTTCATTAGTGTGGCATCTTATTGAGAAAAAAGTGCTTTTGATTAATTTGATGAGATTAAAAGAAAATTCTCTATATTCTCACTTTTTTCTTAGTTCATTTTTTCTACCTGTGGAGGTGAAGAGAGGCAACCCAGCAATTGCTTGGTGGATTTGAAAAACTAGCATTGTATTCTATAAAATTCTATAAGAGCAAATAATGCAAGAAAGTAAAGTAATATGCACATTCATCTTCCTGTTAATCTAGAGCATAAGCCATACTTTTCCGCAGTGAAATCTTTCACGTGAAGAAAGGTTGCTTACTAGCACTGTTACCTATTTGCAGTCAAAATATTGATGGAAAACAAATCCCTCCACCACAAGTTTAAATTCTATTGTGTGCTTAGACAATAAGAGCACCTCAGATGCATTACAGATCCACAGTACCACCGCTTAGGTACTTACCCCGGCCAAAAGCCTAGGAGTTACCCACCATTCCTATTGTCCTCGCAACCTAAGCCTAAACCCAACTCTAACCAAATCCAAACATCCCCTTTCCCTCATCTTCAGGATACAAAGTATTTCAAAAAGGTAACAGAAAATGGAATTTAAAAGTAAGCTCATCTTGATACACAGAATTTTAAAGTCCATTCACAGTTTTTGCACAAAAAATGTTCATGGAAAATGTTTATTATGGAAAAAAATAGGCATGGATTTCAAAAATATTTTGCACCAAAACAAATATATCTTTTATTTCTGTTTTTCCTTTAACATTTTTTGGAGAAGTAGATCCACACACAAGACAGAAAAAGAGAGAGAGAGAGTGCATGCTTTCATTCATTGGTTCACTCCAGAGTGCCCTCAACAGCTAGGGCTGGTCTGAGACCAAAGCCTGGAGCTAGGAATGCAATCCAGTTGGCACACATGAATGGCAGATCCTCAGCTGCTTGAGCCACTAGCTGCCATCTCCCAAGGTGTGCATGAGCAGGAAACTGGAGTCAGGCACCAGAGTCAGGTAGCAAACCTAGGTACTCTTGATACAGGATGTGGACACCTTACCTTGCATCTTAACTGCCAGGCTGGCTGCCCACCTCCTAAGGACTTTGTGAAGTGCCCTTGTATATCCTGAGTACACCTGTAGGCACCTACATGCCACCTCCACTCTTAGAATCTTAATCGGAACCACCATTGTCTCCTCTTGACCACAGAGCCTTCTATCTGGTCTGTCTTCCTCCTCTGCTGTCTTTCTCCACAGGGTAACCAGAATTGTCATGTCGGGGGATCATGTTATTTCTCTGCTTAAAATATCCTTCCCTGCGGTGGGCGTTGTGGCACAGCATATTAAGCCACTGCTTGGGAAGCCCATATCCCACATCATGGTGCCAGCTGGAGTCCCGGCTGCTCCACTTCCAACACAGCGCCCTGCTAATGCATCCTGGGAAGCAGCAGGTGCTGGCTCAAGTGCTTGGCCCCACCACCCACGTGTGAAACCTGCTTGGATTTCCCGTCTCTGGATCTTATCAACAGCTGTTCTTTCTGCCTGAAAAGATTTTCTGTCAAGTCCTCAGGCAGTGGCTCCTCTCACCACTCAGATCTTCCACAGCCATCCCAAGGTCTTCCCTGACCCCCAGCTACAGTGGCTCTCTCTCAGAAGTAGTTTTCTCCCACTTGTTCTGCCTGAGCGAGTGCAAACACAGGAGCACCACACATTGATAAAATCTGATGGTCCTTTATTGCCGGGGCGGTGGAGAGCCGGCTCATGCCCTAAAGAACTCTCGACCCTGAAGCTCAAAGCAACAGGGTTTATAAAGGCAAAAACCACAAGGGAGGTGGGGGGGAGGGAATACATGGTTGCTAGGGTCAAGCTGACCTAAAGTGTACGCGAAACTAATATGAGTTACGATCTCGACAATACCAATTACAGTCATTTTTAAAAATCACTAGCTTTTTTTTTTAAAGATTTTATTTGTTTGAGAAGTAGAGTTACAGACAGTGAGAGAGAGAGACTAAGAGAGAGGTCTTCCTTCCGGGTTCACTCTCGAAATGGCCACAACGGCCAGAGCTGGGCCAGTCTGAAGCCAGGAGCCAGGAGCTTCTTCCAGGTCTCCCACACGTGGGTGCAGGGGCCCAAGGACTTGGGCCATCTTCTACTGCTTTCTCAGGCCACAGCAGAGAGCTGGATTGGAAGAGGAGGAGCCGGGATTAAAACCAGCACCTGGCCGGCACCGCAGCTCAGTAGGCTAATCCTTCGCCTGCAGCGCCAGCACACTGGTTCTAGTCCCAATTGGGGCACCTGATTCTGTCCCGGTTGCTCCTCTTCCAGTCCAGCTCTCTGCTGTGGCCCGAGAAGGCAGTGGAGGATGGCCCAAGTGCTTGGGCCCTGCACCCCATGGGAGACCAGGAGAAGCACCTGGCTCCTGGCTTCGGATCAGCGCGTTTCGTGGGCCTCCAATGGCTGCAGCGGCCATTGGAGGGTGAACCAATGGCAAAAAAAAGACCTTTCTCTCTGTCTCTCTCTTTCACTGTCCACTCTGCCTGTCAAACAAAACAAAACAAAACAAAACAAAAAACCAGCACCCATATGGGATGCAGGCGCCACAGGTGGAGGATTAACCTACTGCTCCAGGGCGCCAGCCTCATCAATTACAGTCTTGACATCAGTCCAGGTACCGACCTAAATCATATGTGGGATATGAATAAATTATAATCTTAACGTTAATCTAGGTGCAGCCTGTTTTAAGGCTGAGCGAGCATGCCAGGGGGGTTCAATGTTTTGCCAGGCAGGATGCAGTGCATTGTTGTTGTCTTAGGTTTAGACCATAGTTAGTTTCTGACCAGAGTCTCATGGTGTAGGGGGATTTCTCAAGATGGAGTCTTGGGTGCTCTAAAATGGAGTCCCTACTGTCAGGTGTCACTTTCGCACTTGGTATTCTTTGGAACACTCACCCCTCTGTGAAGTATTTATTTTTTGATACCTTGCCTTTGTTCTGACTGTTCCACTAGAACATGACTTCCATGAGGGGAGAGCCTTGGCTTATGCTTTACCCTTAGCATCTACAACATATCTGGCAGAACGCAGGTGTCCAATCATTGCTTCTCAAGCGGATGAATAATTAAATGAATATTCATTCATCTATTTTAAAGAACAATACTTTTGTGGATTCCAGTACCTAGATAGATCAATACATTGAGTGGGGAGATAGGAATTGGAAGTTTCTGATGTCTTAACTGAATGTGGCTTTGATAGAAAACACGCTCTAATATGAATCTGTTTGGCTCGCTTTGTTCATAGGCGTTTTTTCACAACTCACAAGGAAAAGCTGGACAGTGTATCCAATATTGAGAAAACTGAATATCTGCACAAGATAAAACAGGTAGGAAGAAAGAAATTATGGCCGGCGCCATGGCTCGATAGGCTAATCCTCTACCTGCGGTGCCGGTACACCGGGTTCTAGTCCCGGTCGGGGTGCCGGATTCTGTCCCGGTTGCCCCTCTTCTGGTCCAGCTCTCTGCTGTGGCCAGGGAGTGCAGTGGAGGATGGCCCAAGTGCTTGGGCCCTGCACCCCATGGGAGACCAGGAGAAGCACCTGGCTCCTGCCATCGGATTAGCACGGTGTGCCGGCCGCAGCGCGCCGGCCGTGGCGGCCATCGGAGGGTGAACCAACAGCAAAAGAAGGAAGACCTTTCTCTCTGTCTCTCTCTCACTGTCCACTCTGCCTGTCCAAAAAAAAAAAAAAAAAAGAGTTTCAGAAGGTAATTATATCTTATTTTTTAGTTAAAATTTTAAATAGGTGTGAGCAGTGTGGAATTTTTAAGTCAGTTTTTATTGATTAATAATAATGATCATTCACAGTAATTGATTTAAGGATTTTTATTGCCTCTCTAAGTATCCTAAATATGCAGAAGAGAAAATGTGCCAATATAAAGATGAATAATTTTTTGATAGCTCTGCAGGGGGTATAGTGGTTTTTTGCATTAGGAATGTCCATGGTTAATGGATCTTTTTCATGTGAATTATTTAGAAAAACTATGATCTTTTAGCTGTTCTGCACTTTAAAATATTTGTATTACTTATAAGTAGTTGAGTCAGATTTAGCCCCCAGGAGAATTCTCTTGCCATTTTCTAAACTTAAGTTAAAAGAGATATTGTCTCAGAAGTTAATATCAGTTTAAACTAAAATTTAGCTGCAAGATATTCAGTGAAGCACTTATTAGGGTAGTAGGAGTAAGGGAACACCATTAAAATGCAATGGAAGGGCCTTGGTTGAATAAGCACTAACATTGTTCACAGTACGTTACTGAGTGTCAGATACTAGATTATGAGGCAGTATGCACACTACACCTGTATTTATTTATGCATACCCACAAATACACAGGCACGCTAGGCATCCTGGAATTTCTTTTTTTTTTTTAACTTTTATTTAGAATATAAATTTCCAAGGTACGACTTATGGATTACAATGGTTTTCCCCCCATACTTTCCCTCTCCCCCCGCAACCCTCCCCCCTTGCCCGCTCCCTCCACCCTTTTGTTCACATCCAGATTCATTTTCAATTCTCTTTATATACAGGAGATCAATTTAGCATGTGTTAAGTAACGAATTCGTCCATTTGCCCTCATATAGTAACACAAAGTGAAATATACTATTTGAGTACTCGTTATGGCATTGAATCACATTGTACAACAGGCATCCTGGAATTTCTTCCTGCCCCTGGCATTGAAGGAGAAATGCCCATGGTATCTCCTCTCCTAAGCCCTGTACACAAGTTTGCATACATCACAGCATTTTTTGCACCAAAACAAACTCACCTTTTAATTCCATTTTCCACAAACATTTTGCAGTGCCCTTCTGCGTACAGTTATTTCCACAGTTAGAGTCTTGTCACGTCCGATGCCCTCTGCCCACCGGCCTCAGTCAACCAGGATGTCAAATTCGGCCCTTTCACTAGTTTCTAAAACGAATTCAGTGATGCTGAGCACTTCATGACCTACTGCAAACTCTGCTGGGAATGGTGGTGATGAGGGGACAGTGGAATCTCATTGCAGAGCTCCAGGTCATCTTGCCCCCACCCTTTCTTCCTCCTGCAGGTCCTCATGCATCCTCTTGCTCTAAAATACAGGACCCCCACCTCCCAATTCTTCTTCCTCTGTGATAAAGTATAGCACTGTCCTTTGTCGGAGGCCCCCATCCATACCCTGGGGCTCACTGGGGAGATCCGAAGAGGAAACCTTTCAGAACAACGATTTGTACCATTAAATTCTTTCCATTTGGGGCTTTGTGAATTATCAGCATTAAGGACAGCTTCCCCCTAGGCTTTTCTTACTCTGATTCTTTTGGTTTCAAACATATGAGAAGACATAAACCAACCAAAGTTCCCTTTAGAAAAAAAAAAAAAAAATCTTTTTTTTTTTTTATTTGCTTGAAGGGCAGAGTGTCAGAGGAGAGGCAGAGAGAGAGAGAGATCTTCCAGCTGCTGGTTCACTCTCCAAATGGCTGCAACAGCCAGGGTTGGTTCAGGCTGAAGGCAGGAGCCTGGAACTCCTTCTGGGGCTCCCACATAGGTGGCAGGAGCCCAAGGACTCGGGCCATCTTCTGTTCTTTTCCCAGGCATGTTAGCAGGGAACTGGATCGGAAGCATAGCATCTTGGACTGAAAACAGCACTCTTACAGAATGCCGACACTGCAAGTGCTGCCTTAATCCACCGTGCCACACTGTTGGCTCCCGAAGTTGTCTGCAATCAGAATGCATGGGTCCAGCTTTCATCTCTGCTCTTGATTCCAGATTCGAGCTAATGAGCACCCTGGGAGACACCTGGTGATGGCTCAAGTACTTGGGTCTCTGGCACACACATGGGAGACTCAGTTGAGTACTGGGCTCCTGGCTTCCGCCTGAACCAGCCCCAGCAGTTGTGGGCATTTGGGATTGAGACACCAGATGAGAGATCTCTCTACATCTGTCTGTATATTTCTCCCCTTCTGCCTTTAAAATAAATACACGTGAAAGAATTAAATAATCAAATTGTTTTTCATTTTCTGAGCAATTTATTTTTCCCATTCCATTTATCTCTGTTGTAACAGCAGTTAGACAGTCTTCAAGTGACAGCCGCACGTTTTCCAGCCTCATGAATGTCTGAATAGGTTGGGTCCCCAAACTGGCCTGGCTCACCAGGTCAAAGAGGGAGGTGTAGACGTGTTTCTCTTCAGTTCATAGTCTTCAACGAAATTCCATGGGTACGAGTGAGGATCACTCAAATAAGTAAATAAATAAATAGGCTATGACCCATTTATTATGTTCACTAGAGTGGGAATTTTGGGCTCTTAGTGATATCTCATTGCAATTCTCACAGATTACTGGAGGCAAATTCAATGACACTAAACTCTATTCTAACTGTATTTTAACACTTTCCCCACCCAGATCTCCCCAATTCCTCCTCCAACTCCAGTTCCTGGTAACCACAATTCTACTCTACTTCCATGAGTTCAGCACTTTAAGATTCCACATATGAATGAGATCATGCATACTTGTCTTTCTGTGAGTGGCTTATTTCATGTAACGTAACATCTACCTGGCTCATACATGGTGTGGATGACAGGATTTCCATTTTTTTAAAGGCTGCATAGTATTCCGTTGTGCATATCTATCACATTTTTTAATCCATTCATCTCTTGATGGACACTCTTGTTTATTCTATCCATATCTTGGCTACTGTAAATGCTGCTGCATTGAACATGGGAGGGCATTTGCCATTCTGATTTCATTTTCTTTGGAAATATACTGAGTAGTAGGATTGTGGGGTCTAACTTTTTTGTTATGAAATATTATACAGAATAGCATGTAAACTGTAAATACATAGGATTTGTGAACCAATCACATTAATTTTAGTGAAGCCAAATTTATCAATATTTTCCTTTTTGGTTAATGCTTTCTGTGACCTATGTCATGAAGATTTTGTCTTCCATTATATTTTAGAAGCTTTTTGTTTGACTTTCCACATCGAAAACGATAAACCACCTTGAATTTATATATGTGTGTAAGTGGGAGACAATGATCAAATTCAAATTTTTTCATAAAGTTGCTCCATTCATCAGTACCATTTAATCAAAAGATAGTACTCCCCTCCAGTGTGTCACAGTTGCACTGTTACTGTAAGTTTATTATTGATTTATCATCAGAAACCAAATGTGGATCATAAATGTATGGATGGATTGTAGACTCTGTTCTGTTTAGTTGGATTATTTGTGTCTCCTCATATTAAAACAACGTGGTCTTGATTGGTAATTTTAAAATGAGTCTCATAGATGGTAATATAAATCCTTCAACTTGGAGATTGCTCCAACTATTCTTGACCCTTTGAATTTTTTTTTTTTAATTTTTTGACAGGCAAAGTGGACAGTGAGAAAGAGAGACAGAGAGAAAGGTCTTCCTTTGCCGTTGGTTCACCCTCCAATGGCCGCCGCAGCCGGCGCACCGCGCTGATATAAAGGCAGGAGCCAGGTGCTTATCCTGGTCTCCCATGTGGGTGCAGGGCCCACGCACTTGGGCCATCCTCCACTGCACTCCCGGGCCACAGCAGAGAGCTGGCCTGGAAGAGGGACAACCGGGACAGAATCCAGCGCCCCAACCAGGACTAGAACCCGGTGTGCCGGTGCCGCAAGGCAGAGGATTAGCCTATTGAGCCATGGCGCCGGCTCCAGCCCTTTGAATGTTTATCAGTTTGTCAGATTCTACCAGAAAAGCCTGCTTTGATTTTCTTTGGGAATGTATTAAATCTACTAATGGAGAGGATTTTACAACTTCACAATACTCAGCTCTCGAATCCACAAATGTGGCATATGTCTCATTTGTTTTCGGTCTCCTTTGTTTTGTGCCTCAGGTTTTCAGTTTTACTAGTTTGCCAGTCCAAAACCATCTTCATCCCTGAATTCCCTGGGCATCGAGGTCAGGCAGGACTATGATTGGCCAGTTTTCCAAGGACCCTTTTCCAGAAGCGAAGCTGCTTGGGATCCCAGACCCCAGCAGAGGGAGGTGGATCCAGGTTCCACATCTGGATGAACCCTACACCTGGGCTTTGGTCCCCTTTGTCACTCAAGAAGACAAAACCTCAGGGTCTGAGTGGTTTCCTCCATGTTAGTTAATGTCCTCAGATCAAAAGGTTTTAAGTATAACCCTCGTCACCCTGGGTTCTTCTAGAATTAGGCCCAGTAATTCCTCCTTATCTGGTTGGTTCTTCCAACACTTTGAAGACGACATTTTTTGACCTAGCTATTTCAGTGGTCCTCGTGCAGGTTCTTTTGAACTTTCTAGTCCTGCATTCCTGCTAAAACCTTTCTTCACTCATTTGAAGCAATTCACTAGACACATCCAGGCACCAGATTCTTACCTCATGCAGAACACTGGTGGGTACTATGTTTTGTCCTCAAATAGAAACACAGTCTTCCTTTGCTATCAGTGGGAAATTGGTTTCAGGATTTTCTGCAGAAACTGAAACCAAAAGTTGCTCAAGTCCCCTTTCTAAAAGCTGAAGTATTTGCATTCAACCTACACACAGGCTTTTGCTTAAACCGTCTCTGGCTTACTAATAGGATACCTGCCCATCACTGCATCTGTGTGAATTCAGCAGAGTACCCAGCACACGACAAAGTTTTGCTTCTGGGAAATTTCTTGAATTTTTTTTCCAAATATTTTGAACCACAGTTGGTTGATGCAGAACTCTTAGATATAGAGCAACTGTACTTAACAAGAAGCAAGCATAATATCTAGTCGAGAGCGTCTGTGTGTGCTACCTTTTCCCCTTAGAATAGTCCCTGTTCCGGGGAAAGGACACAGCTGCCACGGGTGACCGCAGTTTGTCTACAGCATTTCCTACTTCATATGGTTTGTTACTCTGTGGCCTTACACCGTGTTTGCTGCCTGCATACACTGTTGTCATCATCTGCAAAGGGCTCCAGAAGGTGCGATAGCGGCTTTGCTGTGGCATTGAATCCCATGACGTGGATGGCATTTGTGGCCCATTCATTGTGCACTAAGCACCAAACCGAGAGCCCTGGAGAGTTGCCTGCCTGATGCTGCCCTCCTCAAAGGGGTGATGGAGTTAAGTCCTCTTACCCGGTTCCTTTGTTTTTTCCTAGCTGACTGAGAAACGACTCAGGCTGCAATCAGAGAACAGAGATCTACGAGAGAAACTTCAGGCTCTGATGAGACAGTTGAAGATTGTCTTAAGTGAGGAGGATAAAGTTTTTGCATACAAACGGAAGATCTATGATGAGTATGTTTGCACCATGATCCATACGTGACTCAGCATGCTGCGGTTTGGGGGGCTTTCCTTGCCTTCACAGTGGTGATTCTCCACTGGGGTTCATCCTAGTTTCATTCTGCTGAGAAAAGTGACATATTCTAGTAAGCACGCCCCTGTCTTTCTAAATAATGCTTCAAGTGCCTGGTTCAGGGCACATACGTGAAAACCAAATTCATTAATTTTTCTTCTGAATTCAGTACTCAGAGGAGTCATTGTGCTTTTACCCTGTGAGACTATCCGGAGAAATGGTGAGGTTTCTCTGCCTTTTTCATAAAAAGGCTCACACCCGCAGGCCCTTGCCCGGAGAAGGGTTCAGCTATTGGCACAACCCCCACCCCAGTGGACTGGGCAATGAATAAAGGAAATCCCCTGTCTTTTCCACCTGTCGGACTCCAGTTTTGGTACCCGCTCCGCCTTTCTCCGGCTTCACTCCCCTCGCCCACCCGCTCAGCCCCTCTGTGTGACTCGCCCTTCAAAGGCCGTTTTCTGCTTCCCTAGTCCCAATGCATCGACCTCCTTTCTGCCAACATGAACCTCCTGAAGCCCCTCACTCATGTCCTTCCTTATCACGGGTCACCACATTATCGTCCACTGGGCACAAAGCTCTTGGTCCCCAAAGCTGCCAGGAGGTCAGGGCAGTCACTCTTGTCTTACTCAGCATCTCCAGGACTTCAGGCATTGCCCGCAAACAGATAGTGAGCGTTCACCCATGCTTTTAAAGTGGCTGCTCACAGCACCCTCTAGCAAGCAGGAAGTTATGTAAGTAATAATCATTACTGCACTTGCAGTTGAATCATATGGAAATGTAATTACAGTGGCCCGCTTAGGAGAAGCCTTTAAGCTACAGAGAGGTGTTGCAATCATTTCATCTCATCCAACTGAATAGCCTACAGAGAAGGAGATTGTTAGTATTTTTTGGGCAAAAACCTCTCCCAGGTCAATACTAAGTGAGTTAGCCTTTGCAATCCTAAAATGTACTGATGACAAGTTACCGTGACACTAAAAAGTTGGCCGTCATTGTTGGATTCTGTCTTAGTTAGCTCCAGCTGCTAGGATAAAACTCCATAGCCTGGCTGACTTACACAACAGACCTTGAGTTCTCAATTATGGAGGTTGGAAGCCTGAGATCCCAGGGCCGGTGTGGCAGGGGGCTAACAGAGGTCTTCTTTCTGGCTTGTGTGGCCGAGGGCTGGTGAGCTCTCTGGTGTCTTTTCCTATAAAGGCACTAATTCCACCATGAGGGCCCTATCCTCACGCCCTCATCCAAACTGAATTGTTTCTCAAAGCCCCAAATGTTACTACAACACTGGCTCCTATGGTGTTCATTGCTGCCGCTCCAAATCACTTTAATTGTGTGTGTGTGTGTGTGTGTGTGTGTGTGTGTGTGTGTGATTAAAAAAAAAGTGATGCCTGGCCGCCGCGACTCAATAGGCTAATCCTCCGCCTTGCGGCGCCGGCACACCAGTTTCTAGTCCCAGTCGGGACGCCGGATTCTGTCCTGGCTGCCCCTCTTCCAGGCCAGCTCTCTGCTACGTCCCAGGAGTGCAGTGGAGGATGGCCCAAGTGCTTGGGCCCTGCACCCCATGAGAGACCAGGAGAAGCACCTGGCTCCTGCCATCGGATTAGTGCGGTGCGCCGGCCGCAGCGGCCATTGGAGGGTGAACCAGTGGCAAAGGAAGACCTTTCTCTCTCTCTCTCTCTCTCTCTCTCTCTCACTGTCCGCTCTGCCTGTCAAAAATTAAAAAAAAAAAAAAAAAGATACCTGAGCCTTACTATTTTTTAAAGATGTATTCGTTTATTTTAAAGTCAGAGTTACACAGAGAGAGGAGAGGCAGAGAGAAAGAGAGAGTCTTCCATCCGATGGTTCACTTCCCAGATGGCCACAACGGCCAGAGCTACGCCAATCCGAAGCCAGGAGCCAGGAGCCTCCTCCGGGTCTCCCACGTGCATGCAGGGGCCCAAGGACTTGGGCCATCTTCTACTGCTTTCCCAGGCCATAGAAGAAAGCTGGGTTGGAAGTGGAGTGGCCGGGGCTCAAACCGGCACCCATATGGGATGCCGGCGCTTCAGGCCAGGGCTTTAACCCGCTGCACCACAGCACTGGCTGCTGAGCCTTATTTTTAAAGTTAAACAGAAATGTGTAATTTAGAAAGTAAAAATGACTCTAATTTTCTCTATCTTTCTATCACCTAGAGGTCTAAGAGTTTAATATATAAATTCTGGAAAAAATGAGGAGATAGCAGCTCAGCCCTTAGATACAACACTGTCTGTTACGGGCCATTTCCAGTCAATGTCTGAGCATTCCAACAAAGCCATTAACTTGTCTCAGCCATGCTATTCCATCCTGGAAGTTAAGGCAAAGAATAGCTACTCTGTAAAAACCACTTTGGTGGTTCACGTCCTGGGTCAAGTACCCGACAACTTATTAAATCCAGTGAGACGGGGATTGTAATCCCCATTTTATGGATGGTGAAACTGAGGCTTATCCCCAGGCTAAGGTTCTTGCCCAAGATGACACTGGTATTAAGAGGCAAAGCCAGTATTCAAAGTTGATCTGACGGACTCGTCTGCCCTTCACAAAACAGGACACCGTGATAAGTGCTGAGGGCAGACTCAGCTCTCAGAGAGACGAGTGAAACAGGACTCTCCTTGCGGTTACTATTGCAATGTGTGTTCGCCCGTGAGCTCTGAAATTTTCGTAAATATTGTGAGAATCCTAGGCATAAGTTTACATTTAGCCACCACTGGCAAAACAAAACACAACAAAAAACCCTTTGTTTTCTAATTCTATTTATTTGTATTGGTAAATAGTTCACCATTTGGACTCCCCAAACTATTTGTTAAATACCTGTTGTATGTTTGCATATTTTCTCATGCTGAGGAATTAAAACTGACTGTTTCCCCCCTTAACAAATGATAACTGTTTTTTCATGGTAGAAATCAGAAACAACTGGCATTCATTGCTCAGAAAGAAAACTTCATAGCACAAAGGAAGGTAGACATCAGAAATATGGAAGAAGGACTCGTCACCCTCCGAGAACTTCATCAGTATGTTACTGCCTTTGACTTCTTCAATCTTGACTCTTGTCTGCGTTTACTTTTTAATAAATGGTACCCATAGATCAATGTCAATTTCCACTACACCGCAATAAAAGAGGGAGAAATTTATCATTAGCTTTCTCTGTTATACAGTCCCAAAAAGTCATTAGCATCGATGCCTTCATTAAAGGGATAGCAGGCTCCAAATGGACACGAGGAACAGCTGTGGTCCAGTGACAAGATGGAGCCTGCATGTTGTCACCGCACCGACTCTACTCACCCATGATAGTCATTTCTCTTGTTCCAGATCACTTTTTTTTTTTTTTTTTTTTTTTTTTGGACAGGCAGAGTTAGACAGAGAGAGAGACAGAAAGGTCTTCCTTCCATTGGTTCACCCCCCAAATCATTGTGCTGCGCCAATCCAAAGCCAGGAGCCAGGTGCTTCCTCCTGGTCTCCCATGGGGTGCAGGGCCCAAGCACTTGGCCATCCTCCACTGCCTTCTCGGGCCACAGCAGAGAGCTGGACTGGAAGAGGAGCAACCGGGACAGAATCCAGCGCCCCAACCGGGACTAGAACCCGGGATGCTGGAGCCGCAGGCAGAGGGTTAGTCTATTGAGCCACAGTGCCAGCCCCAAATCGCTTTCACTTTCATCTTTTCTGATGAAAAAAGTAACGCCTATATCTGCTTTTACAATTAAAATAGAGAAATGTGCAACTTATAGAATAAATGTTACCCTAATCTCACCATGTCTTCACTGTTTACAGGTATGTATCTGTGGGTATCCAAACATTGGCTTATACTTTTCTGTAACTGGGTTTTTCACTTAAAATTATCCTTGGGAGAATTACAAACAAATATGGTAAAATGGAAACATTTGAAAAGTTGGTAAAGGGTATATGGGATTTTTTTTTTGTACTGTTATTTGTACTTCTCTGTAGAGTTGGAAACTACAAGAAAACATCAAAAAGTTTATAAGAAAAGGAAATTGAAAGTATGAGTTTATCTGGGTGTAAAAAATATTTTTCTGGGGCTGGCGTTGTGGCATAGCTGATAAAACCACTGGCTGCAGTGGCGGCATCCCATATGGGTGCCAGTTCGAGTCCCGGTTGCTCCACTTCCAATCCAGCTCTCTGCTATGGCCTGGGAAAGCAGTGGGAGATGGCCCAAGTGCTTGGGCCCCTGCACCCACATGGGAGACCTGGAAAAAGTTCCTGGTTCCTGGCTTCAGACAGGCGCAACTCTGGCCTTTGTGGCCATCTGGGGAGTGAACCAGCAGATGGAAAACCTCTCTCTCTCTCTCTCTCTCTCTCTCTGCCTCTGCCACTCTGTAACTCTACCTTTTAAATAAGTATTTTAAATTTTTTTCTATTCATATATATATTAAGATTTATTTTTATTTATTTGAAAGAGTTACAGAATGAGGTAGAGACAGAGAGAGAGGTCTTCCATCCACTGGTTCACTCCCTAAATGGTCACAGTGGCCAGAGCTAGGCTGATCCAAAGCCAGGAGCCAGGAGCTTTATCATGGTCTCCCACATAGGTGTGGGGGCCCAAGCATGTGGACCATCTTCTGTTGCTTTTCTCAGGCCATTTAGCAGGGAGCGCCCATACGGGATACCAGCATTGCAGGCAGTTGCTTAACCTGAAACACCACGGCACTGGCCCCTTAAATTTTATAATATATTTTATGTAATATAAATATGTTGAACTTTATCATCTTAAGTTCATGTTATATTTTGTATAACATTATAAATATGTATTTAAATATACATGTATAAATATATACTATATATTTTTATTTAAAAAATGTTATTATGTGAAAGACAGAGAAAGACATGGAGAGTGCCCATCTGCTGGTTTACTCCACAAATACCCACAATGACCAGGACTAAGCTGAGGCCCCAGTCAGAGCCAGGAGTTGGGCACCCAATCCAAGCTCTCACATGAGTGTCAAGAACCCAAAAACTGGAGCCATCACCTGCTGCTTCCCAGGGTCTACATTAGCAGGAGGCTAGGAGACAGAAGCCAAAGCTTGGAATTAAGCTCTTGTACCAATATGAATGCAGGTATATTAACCTCTAGGCCAAATGCCTGTCTCACATTATACTATATTTTATTTAGCCAGCACTCTATTGATGAGTATTTGGGTTTTTTCCTGTTTCCAATATTACAAATGATTTTTGATGTTAACATATGGGACTATTTCTTTATAATGAAGCCTGAAAAATTGATTTACTAGATCTTAAAGGCAGTCATATTTCCATTTTTGTAGTTATTGTCAAACTTTCCCACACAGTCATGCTTGCATTGCACACTTCCACCAACACTGGTATGTTCATAGTTCATAGTTTAGTTGGACAGCTAAGCCAGCCTAACACACAAGAAATAATGAGCCACATATCAGTTAGAAAATAAAGCATGAATTATACAAGAATGAGAAGTAGGTGGTTATGTTATGTAAGGATTTAAAAAAAACTTGAACTAGACCCTTGAAAGCAAGTTAAGAGTTTTATGTTTGCTCATCAAATAGAGGGATGGTTCAAAGCCTTTCTGGGGCCTATTCTATACGTAAATATCAAAATCATTAAGGCTGGGCTGAACTGTGGAGACCCTCAGAGATTCAGGGAAGAGTTCAGATTTACTTTGGTAGGAAATTGAGAGCCCATGCTGATTCCAGATACAGAGAAAACGTGAACACAGTCACGTTTCTGCTGTGACAGCACTTTGTATTCCAAATTTCATTCATGAATATGCTGAGCCTTCAACATTTTGTTTACAGAATTTCATATTGTGTTTTTTTTTTTGGGGGGGGGGGATAGGCAGAGTGGACAGTGAGAGAGAGAGACAGGGAGAAAGGTCTTCCTTTGCCGTTGGTTCACCCTCCAATGGCCGCTGCGGCTGGCATGCTGCGGCTGGTGCATCGCGCTGATCCAATGGCAGGAGCCAGGTGCTTCTCCTGGTCTCTCATGGGGTGCAGGGCCCAAGCACTTGGGCCATCCTCCACTGCACTCCCGGGCCACAGCAGAGAGCTGGCCTGGAAGAGGAGCAACCGGGACAGAATCCAGCGCCCCGACCGGGACTAGAACCCTGTGTGCCGGCGCCGCAAGGCGGAGGATTAGCCTAGTGAGCCGCAGTGCCCGCCATATTGTATTTTTCATTTATGAATTTTTTTACCTTTCAAAAGACATGTGAAGTATCATTTTGCTTCTGTGACTTTAATTCACTTCTGTGAATGAAGCACTTCACAGGGAAGAAGGGGAACGAAAACACAGGCTTCTGTTACCTGCACACTGCCATTCGCCCAATCACAAGGAGACTTGCCTTCCTCACCACCACTTTCCTGTGGTTCCAGAACCTGTCTTGGCTTTCTGGAGTCTACAGAACCCACTCTAGAACCCAGAGCTCCTCAACAATTTGGTGACCTAATTCCTCCTGTGGCATAGCATTATGTACTTCAAAAAGTTCATGGAAAATGCATATTATGGAAGCACTATGCGTGAATTTCATTTTTTTACACCAAAATAATCTTATCTTTTAATTGCACTTTTCTCTGTAAACTTTTTGGGCCCCTCGTATTCTTACCCTCCTATCCGGTATATGCAGGAAGCCTGCTTAATGTGAAAACAGGGTGGGACCTGGGGCTCGCTGCTGTGTCTTTGTTAACGATTGTGTCCCCACCTGGGCAACATTGTGCCTTTCTTCTGGCAGTCCACCTTCCTTGTCTGTTCATCTCCAGCAACCCTTCCTCAATTATTCCCCTGGAATCTCCTCTTCTTTATTCTTGGATAGCTACCTCAACTGAAAAATCAGTTTGCTCTGGAACCAATTGTAATTGTCCTTTTGTCAGCCTGCCACTAAAACCTTTAGTTGTTGCACAAAGTTTGTGCCTGTTGAGCTTAAGAACTATGCAGCCTAAGTGTCCATCAGCTGCTGAATGGGTACAGCCAGCTTGGCACATACGCACAATGGAATGCTACTCAGCAGTGAACAGAGTGAACAAGGGTCATTTGCACATTGTGGATGGAACTGGATGCCATTATGTTACGTGAAATAAGCCAAGCAGAGCAAGATGGGAACCACATGATCTCACTCACATGTGACGTCCAGAGTTGATCTCAGAGGCTGGTGATAGAAGGGGGTCGGAGGGATGGAGAAAGGTTAATTAATAAGTATAATAAGCTGGGGCCGGTGCTGGGTTTGTCCACTCTCTGCAGTGCCAGCATCCCAAATAGGTACCAGTTTGAGCCCTGGCTGCTCTACTTCTAATCCAGCCCCCTGCTAAAGAGCCTGGGAAAGCAGTAGAGGATGACCCAAGTGCTTGGGCCCCACATCCACATGGGAGACCTAAAGGAGCTCCTGGTTCCTGGCTTTGACCTGGTCCAACCCTGTCCCATCCCCCTGCCCCCTCCCACCTTGTGGCCATTTGGGGAGTGAACCAGCGGGTGGAAGATTTCTCTCTTTCACTCCCTCTGTGATTCTGACTTTCAAATAAATAAATAAATCTTACAAAAAGTAGGTATGCAGTTATCGTTAGATATGAGTTAGGAGTTCTGGTATTCTATTGCACAGGAGAAGGACTATAGATAATGATAATGTTCTTAAAGCTAGAAGAGATATTGAATGTTTTCTTAGATGATTGAGAAGATAGACACGTTTGCCCTAATTTGGACATTACAGAATGGATACACGTATCAAAACATCACATGGTATCCCATAAATATGTACAATTTTTATGTCAGTTAAAAATTTCAAAGAAAGAATTATACTTTACCTACATAGTGTATCTTGTATATTCTAGCAGCTCCCAGCAATGCTAAATCTAATATATTTTTCTTGGTTTTAGAACAACAAAAGAAACATACCGGAAACAAGTAAAACTTCTAAGTGAAAACCTGGAAAGAGAAAGTCAGAGATGGTAAAACAAAACAAAAAAGGTTCATCTCGGTTATCTATACTATGTGTGGTGTTACTTAAATAGTGCAGAGTGCTTATTGGTTACTGGAATCCATGGAATGAGTATGCTAAATGAAGCTGTGTGTGTGTTCTCTGAGATCTAGATGCGTTTGTTTGACTGAGGTATTGAACAGAACAAAGTTTTCCTTCTGTTTCAGTCGAGTGGGGTCACCAAAGAATGAAATTGTTCATATCTGCACAAGGCCTGCTGTTCACCCAAGCTTCTGTGTGAACCACAGGGGAGGTGACCAGTGTGGGGACAGAGGAAAGTGGTTAATTCCTCTTGCCTCACATCTCTTTAAAGGGAGCGATCATAGTACCCACCTTAAAAATTGTGAATGTAAATGAGATAAAATTCTACATGGGTACTTGGAAAATTCATGGGAAATGGAATTAAAAGATAAGTTTATTTTGGTGCAAAGAATTGTGAAATCCATGCATACAAGAGGTCTTCAAAACATTCATGGAAAATTTGTATTATGAAAAAACCATGCATGGATTTCAAAATTATTTTATACCAAAATAGTCTTTTTAATTCCATTTTTTTTACAAACTCTTTGAAGTCCTCACATGCAAAATATTTAGGTGGACCTAAAAAGGACTTGCTACACTTAGCTGTATTGTGTTGTTGTTGTTGTTAATGTTATTATTGATGACTCCAATTTTCTTTCTTCTTCTTCCTTCCTTTTCCATTTTTCCCAAACTCCAAATATATAATGTTTTTATATTTGTTAAGGAGGAAAATGTGAAAACTCAGAAGACTGAAATCCTTTACTGAACTTTAGTTTATGGAACTTACTTGAACAATGTAGGTCATTCTGTTGCTGTCCCTACCTGGGCCTCTTCTTTGTCCACCTGCCCTGAGCCACGTCCATTTCTATCCTTTACCCAAGCAAGGCAGGCCGGTGAATGTGTTTTGTCCACTGTCCTACTGGACAAACAGACATGACTTCTTACTCTGAAGCACCTTGCAGTCAGTGTTTTGTCTTTTTTTTGTTTGTTGCAGTTAATGTCCATAGTCTGCATCACAAACAATTTTATATCATCACAATTTGTTTTGCTCTGAATTCCTTTTGCTCTTGGGTGCTCTGCTATGTCAGTTTAACAGTCGTTCTCCTCGTCCTCATATTCAGTATTATAACACAGTGGAAAATAGCTTGTTTGAGAAAGAAGCATGCACGCTGGAGAGTCAAAGCAAGGGCAGAGGTACAAGAACTTGCAGAAAAGCTTGAGCAAGCAGAACGTAGACGAGCTCAATTATTTCGAGAGGTAAGGGGCCCCAAGGGACTTAGACTTATTGTAGTTCCCTGTGTTTCATATGTTAATTCTCCTTCCATATTAGAAAGCTTATTAAAAGGCTTTTTCCTTCCTGCTGACTTCTTGTGTAAATTGTTTAATTTTCTTGAGAACTGTATCCACTTGCGTGTTACCTAGAGGAGTCCAGCAGGTGAGGTAGCAGTTCTGTCCAGAACACACTTGTGATCATGGAACCAGACGCTGGTTGAGGTCAGTGCTTAGGGGAGCACGCTGGAGAAGCAGGAGCCCAGCGTCATTCACTTAGCGCCATTGTGTACCCTCTGTCCTGCCCACTCCGGCCCCTCCCATTCCTCAGGCCTTTGGTAGGTGTGGTTTGGTGAACACCTAATTCTGGAAGGGAAAAACAAACCCCCCCTCAGGGCTTACTGAGAAATCACATAATCTGAAGTCAGAGACACATCTCGTGGAAGAGATATAGATTCACCGGCCATCTGAAACTACCAGGTTGACGGCTCAGTACCAGAGAAATGACAAATCTCATTTTCTCTCATTAGACCACTCTTAGAGAAAAGGAGATCGAGGATTTTGTGGCACAGATTGCAAAACTTACAGTAGAATTAAAAGAAGAGGAAGCAGAATTTATTACAAATGAAAAAATGCTAATGGAGGAGCTAACCAAATATGAGGTAAATTTTGTTTTATATATAAGTACAATTTTGGATGACTATATGAGGGGGAGGGGAAATAACATATCTTGCTCTTATCAGTTAAATGTAAAGTAAATCCATGAACAAGGCTTCAATTTCATTCTGAATCTATCTTTTTTTTTTCCTGAAAAAGTAACACCACAAGATATTTTTTTCAGGTTAAAAAAAAAAAGCACATGCTTAGATTATGTGGAGCTGTTGGCACAGCCTTGGCGGCGGGTGGGACTGTAGGAAACCATGGGGAGGTGGCATGGGAATTGCTAGAGTAATGGAGGACAGGCGAGTCAGTCTCAGAAGCCAACTCGGGAACTGCCCAAAGCCAGCCTGGGATAAAACAGGGCATGAGTGAGTGCTGGAGGAGGTGGAGAGAGAAGGCACCCAGAGGTGGCAGGTCTGTGGGAACACAGCAGAAACACCCCTGCCAGCCTGCCAGGGGGCGCTATCGCAAGGTAAGGGCGTGGTTTTGGAGGGAGGCCTTGGCAGAGCAAGGGAGGAGAACAGAGATTCGTGGTGGAAGCCTTCCTGAACCTGGCGGGTCTGCAGAGGAAGAAAAGGTCTTGGCTACACACCAATGAGGGGCTTCATTGAGAAGAAAGTAGCAGGAAGGGAGCCCAAGCTTTCAAAAGTTAGACCCTGTCCCTGCTCCAGGTCCCTCCCTCTCCGCCCGTCCCCTGCACCCCAGCCCACCCTGCTGCATCCTGCAGAAACCCTCTTAAGACAATGGGGCCGGCTCAACAAGCTAATCCTCCGCCTTGCGGCGCCGGCACACCGGGTTCTAGTCCCGGTTGGGGCGCCGGATTCTGTCCTGGTTGCCCCTCTTCCAGGCCAGCCCTCTGCTGTGGCCCGGGAGTGCAGTGGAGGATGGCCCAGGTGCTTGGGCCCTGCACCCCATGGGAGACCAGGAGAAGCACCTGGCACCTGACTCCTGCCATCGGATGAGCGTGGTGCGCCAGCCGCAGCGCGCCAGCCTTGGCGGCCATTGGAGGGTGAACCAACGGCAAAGGAAGACCTTTCTCTCTGTCTCTCTCTCTCACTGTCCACTCTGCCTGTCAAAAAAAAAAAAAAAGACAATGGGCCTGAAAGAAGCAGCCGCATCTTCCATACAAAAATACGATGAGAAAAACAAGGGAAAGCAATGAGCAAAATGGTGCCTTGGGTTGCATGAAAACTTTGCAACTCATAGAGGTGCAAAGAAGATCATCAGGTTGTAAAAATGGAGGAACTGGGGAAGAGATGTCAGGAGGTGACGTCCAGGAAACAGGAAGAAGTGAAATGGGAGCTGACAAGTGAAGGAACAAACAAGGGGCAGAGAGCATGGCACAAACTACTACAAGATCGGAAAAAAATGAGGGCAGAGGAGGCGGGACTGGAGCATGTTCTCTGGTGGTGGTGGTGTGCCTGGGAGCCTGGCATCCTCGTGGGTACTGAGACACAGAGAAGAAGCTCTTCCCCAGGGAGCCTAACCTCTAGTGAGGGGAGACGGACAGTAAACAGGTGCAGCGTGTGCTGTGTTGGATGCCGGTGAATGCTGTAGCGGAGAATCAAGCGAGAAACGGGACGGGGCAGGTGTATGTGCTATGGCCCACGCTGCTGTGCAGGCAGCCGGAGGACAGTGCCCTGCAGATGCTGCAGGGTCAAGGTCTGCAGGCTGGACTGTGTCCACAGGAGGTGAGGGAGAGCTGGCAGTGGTAAGGAGTCGTCTTCAGGGAGTGGATGCAGAGATGGGATCAAGAGTACAAAGCCTTAGTAGGGGGTAACATCAGAGATGAACTGGCCACTGTGTGTGACTCTGGAGAGCCCTAATGGCTACATCTTTGCTCCACCTCCCTGCCCAAGCCATCTCCAGAGGAATGCCATATTGGCTGGACAGCTGGGGTAGACCCTGAAAGATCCAACCACTGGGGGTGCAAACTCACCACCCTGCTCACATCAAGGCACAAGTTATCCCTGCAGGGCGGATGCAAACAGGGTGTCCCCAGGTCTGCCACCCCCGTGTAGGCCATTGTGAGTACTTTGTCCTTGGCTAGCTGGTGCTGGGAAACCCTCAGAAGTGTCTGGGTGAGGGACTGAGATGATCAGGGTCAGTCTAGCCGCTGTTTTGGGCAGAAGTGAGTGAAGTGGAGGTGGACACAGGAAAACCATTTAGGATGAGGCAGCCATAACCCAAG
The DNA here is from genome assembly GCA_949820135.1 of Sylvilagus floridanus. Lineage (NCBI taxonomy): Eukaryota > Metazoa > Chordata > Mammalia > Lagomorpha > Leporidae > Sylvilagus > Sylvilagus floridanus. The sequence continues at coordinate 13,779,687 of OX463228.1, read as the reverse complement.
TGAGAAACTAGGGTAGTTTGAACGAGGATGATTCGGAAGAGGGGGTGAGGAGTGGGTGGCACTGCAGGTAATTTTCCAAGATAATGCCGACAGTTTACTGTCAAACTTGAGGGCAGTCCCCTAGAGCCATGAATAAAAGAAGCCTTCAGGATCCAGATCCTGCTTAGCCTTGTACTCGAGCTTACACAATGTGACCAGGCAAGGTGAGTACACAGAAGTATAAGATTCTGTAGATAGAAGATTCTCACTTTGTCAAAACTCGAGATTTTCTTTTAAAGTTGTTTTTTATTTGAGAGGCAGAGAAAGAGAGAGAGAGAGCTCCCATCTGCTGGTTCACTTCCCCAGTGATGCTGGCTCTAGGTTAGGCCAAAGCCAGGAGCTAGAAATGAAATCTGGGTCTCTCCCATGGGTGGCAAAGACCCAAGTACTTGACCCATCATTTTTGACATTCTTCCTGGCAGAGACTCGAGGTGGTGCAGAGCAGGAGGGAGCCTGTAGGTTCACTCCCCAAATGGCCACTACGGCTGGCGCTGCGCTGATCCGAAGCCAGGAGCCAGGTGCTTCTCCTGGTCTCCCATGCGGGTGCAGGGCCCAAGCACTTGGGCCATCCTTCGCTGCCCTCCCGGGCCACAGCAGAGAGCTGGCCTGGAAGAGGAGCAACAAGGACTAGAACCCAGCACCCATATGGGATGCCAGCGCCACAGGCAGAGGATCAACCAAGTGAGCCATGGTGCCAGCCCGACTGTGTAGTCTCTTAGGAAGTCACTGAAGTCTAATCACAGGGCTCCACCCCCTAACAACCCAATCCAACCCAATCCGATCACCTCTTCAAGTGCCCACCCTCTTAATACCATTAACATAAGACTCTGAGGACCAAGTCTTAACTTGAGGGCCTTTGGAGGACGTTCAACAGCCACACTCATAGCCGAGCCACTGCGGAAGGAAAGATGGGCAGGAAGTTGGGGAGAGCGAGGCAGAGCGACCTTCAGGGTGAACTAGAGCCTGCCTCAGCGCTTCTCCCTCCCATGGCTCAGACTGCGGGAGGTGGGGCTGCCGCAGACACTGGAGCTGCCAGCACTGAGCTGGGGCATCAGAGCTGTTGAGGAAGGATCTGAAGAGGGTGTGGGCCTGGCTGGCTGCCCTGCTCCAACAGCCTGAGCAGCAGCTGACCCGTGCTGCCCCGCCCCCGGGGGCCTGCACCTGCTTTCAAAGCTTAAAACCAGAGTGTGGCTGGAACCACACGCAGGCTCCGTCGGGAGTTAATCCCTCACACCTGTCTCCCCTGGCTGGCCTGCCTTTTCGGAGAATCGGCTTGGATAACACCGGAGTCAGTCTCTAAACTGCACCTGCTCAACACTGCAGTCTGGAAAAACCCATTCGTGTGCCTGCATTATGATCATTTAGAATTATAATATTTTAACATGTTTTTATTCTTCTGGACTTACTCAAAAAGATTCTAATGGAAACTTGGGAGGGGCTATGTCAGGCCAGCACATAGGTGTATTAGTTAAGCTGCCAGCAAGTAGCTATGTCAAGGAGACATAAAAACACGGTGATAGGAGCAGCCATCTAGCCTGATGGTTAACAATCAAGTCCTGGCTCTGCACCTGACTGCAGACCTTGGGGTGCAGTAGTGATGTCTCAAGTCATTAGATTGCTGCTGCTCAGGTGGGAGACGTGGATTGGATTCCTGGTTGCCAGCATCGGCCCCAGCCAACCACTATGGGCATTCAGGGAGTGAACCAAGCATGGATGGGAACACTCACGGTCACTCTTCCTCCCCGCCTCCTTCACTCTCTCTGTCTCTCTTTCTCCCCCCTCCCCCATAAACAATAAATTTTAAAGAACTTACATTCTATTCTTAAATGTTGTAAAAATTCTCCAAAATTGTACTTCTCGATTCCTTCATTTTCTTTAAAGGAGATATTTATTCAGAAAGCACAAATTAGTAGAGAAAAAGAAGATGAGCTAGGTGATCAGCTCCCACAACTTCAGATGGCAGAAGAAGAATACACAGAGAAGCGCCGGAAGTTAGAGGAGGTGTGCGCTATTCTTTCAGGTACGGGGCAGCATTGAGGAGTCAGCCTCAAGTCCGGGCAAGGGTTTCCCTGTTCTCTTCCACCCCAGGCGAGCCGTCAGTCACAAGCAAGTGGTGAACAGAGCCAGGACTCCAACTCAGGCCTGCCAGTATGGAGTGCAGGCATCCCAACTGGCGTCTTACCTGCTGGGCCCGCTGCATGGCCCTATTTGGGACCGCTTCACCCTGATGCTATGCTAGAGGTTAAAGACACTTCTCAGGGCAAGTGACTTGCAACGTTAGCTACCCAGACACAGCATCAGTCACTGCCTACACATGTAGAAGAGAGACTTGCTTCACTATCGCAAAACATTCACCTCATTTACACCTTCTCGTGAAGTTCATACCCAAATTGCTTCAGCACATAGAATAAATCAAGAAAAAGAGGGGGATCTGCGATTCAGAAAACAGGAGATTCAACTTCAGAAAACTGCAGAGGAGCTCCCAGGAGGTCAGCCTGAGCCTTCAGAAGGCATGGCTCAGGATGGGATTGGGAGGAAGGGGAGAGGGATGGAAATCACAATCCAGAAAGATTCTGGGATCCTGCTGCAGCTGTTAGTGTGAATGAATGATGCTTACAGAGAACCCTGAGCAAATTCTAAAAAGTAAGGCATGGTTTAACTCTAGGAGAAGGTGCAGAAGCCAGCTGACAATCCACAGTACCTTGTCTTGTCATAAACATAAGAAAAATAGACTTTTCAGCCTGGAGCCACAGTCTGCTTTGTCTGTGACCCCACGAAGAAGACCCTGGTGCTGTTGAGCGCGACTGTGCCTTACTTGAAGCCTACAATGGCCACATTTTGGCACTAAGTCAAGATTGAGCTGGTTCCTCCCAGCCCCGCTGAGATCCCTATGGCAACCAGAGCCTGAAAAAAAAGTCTGTCGTGCTCAGATTGGTAACTTCAAACAGCTGACAGTTAAAGGAGCCGTGCTGAATGGTTGGGTGCCACTGAGGCGTGGATGTGGGTTTCTATTGCACAGATCACAAGCAAGTGTGTCATCACTGGCTATAATGTTTAAAGACCAATCTTTAACGTCTGATTATATTTGATTTCTTATTTGAGCATTTTGGGGCAGTGTGTAATAAAACTGTTACCTGAATAGAACATGTCAAAAATAAATTTTTCTCTATCAGATACTACGCGGAAAGTCCCAATTCCTCTTGATATTAAGTTGGGTTCTTTTGCTTGGATACATTAATACAGCTCCAAATGCATTCTAGTTAGCCTGGAATCAGAAAGGATATGTGTGATCACATCCACCTGGTGCCACGAATATATGAAGATAGCGTTTTAATTTGCAGGCTTGAAATATGCGAGTTTTATTTCCAGTGATGCCAAGGGAAAGGATTTCAGAAAAACAGCACCTGATAGAGTAAGAGAACCAGTAATACTATGTGCCAAAGTGCTGTGGTTAAATCACGCCCGTGGTTACATAGAACGCAGGGTGGACTGTTTCTCTTTGCTAAGAGCACAGTCAGACCCTTTTAACAAGTTATATCTGTAAATTTCTGGGAACATCATGTCAAGTTGATTAGAGCCTCCCCAAGACAGAATGGCAGAGTGGAAGTCTGAGGATGCATGTTTATAACATCCGTAATAGCAAGACAGAGTAGATGAGAGCTGGGACCTAGGTTTCACATCTGATTTTGATATGTTATTAATCTGATTTTATGCCATTTAGTACCTGTCTCTTTGCAAAAAGAAAATGGCCCATAGTTGTTTAAACAGAGTTGTAACTCTGCCATCATGGTATATCATGTCCTGCAACGGCTAGAAGTGATTGAGTGAAAGAGAAGGAGAAGAAAGAGAAGGAAGAGGAAGAAAGAAGAAAAATCACCTTGAAGCAAGCAAGCAAGAGCTGTCCATGCCACCCTCCCCCAGCTCCAAGGAGAGGCCTCTGCCTGGGACAGGGAGAGTAACGGAAGCCCAGTGCCAGGTCCACTGGGAAAAATTCCAGTCGGGCTGAGCCCTGCTGCCCTCGTCCCCAGCCTTCGCCCTTGCAGTGAATATTTGGAGCTTCCAGAACAAGGCTGCTTCTGCCACCCACCTCCCAAATTCGGTCAAATGGTTCAGCTTCACCTGCAAGGAGAGGCTGAGAGTCCCAGAACGGGGCCTATGGTGCCAAGACCTATAAAGCCCAAAGGCCTCTGCTCACAGGCTGAGCCTCCAGACTCTCCCAGCATCAGGCAGAGCCCTGTGGCATGAGTCACTGCCAGCCTCGGATGGGCTCGGAAGATGCTCCTGTGACTTTCTGGGGCCCCAGAGTGACCTGCCTGGGGTCCGTCTGGATGACCAGAGGGCTGCCTTTTTCACGTTCCTCTGACCTTGGGTAACAGCAAGGGGCCGTGGGACTGTGTCCTGGACTCAGTGCTGAGCTGGTGCAGCCCACGCTGGGCACAGTGCCCTTGACAGGCTCCCTGTCCCGGTATCAGGCAGAGATCTGTGCCTGGTAGCACAGGCTCATTTTAGCATGTGTCATTACCAGCCCTTTGCAGGCCTGGTGTGCACTCCCAAGATTGTATACAGCCTGGTGCTTGTGAGACCCAAGTGTGCCTACCTGGGGCCTGCCTGAGTGGCTGAGCCCACCTGTCACCCACCCTACAACTTTCAGCAGACAGCAAGGAATCGCGAGACTTGGGGGCTCAGTGCCAGGCTGGAAAAACCCATCACAGCTCAGATCCTGTTGGTCTCTGTTTCCAGGCCAGTGCCTTCGCACAGAGCCTCCAGGTCTGCTTTGGTGCCCAGCGGAGTTCTGTGATGCTGGGTGAGCAGTCTCTCACCCCATCCAGCATCACCATTGGCTGATAGGTCAGCATCATGCACTGAGCCCTCTTGAGTAGCAGATCAGAGCAGGGTGAACTTTGGTCTGACCTCCAATGCTGACCTTCAACAAGCTAAAGAGCTTTGTACATCAAAGAAAGCGATCAGCAGAGTAAAGAGATAACATACTAAATGGAAGAACATATTTGAAACCTATCCGTCTGACAAGTGGCTAATATCCAGAATACATAAGGAACTCAGCACAATTGCAAAATAAAAAATAACGCAATTTAAAAAACAAGCAGTGGATCTAAAGAGACATTTCTCAAAGGAAGACATGCAAATGGCCAGTGGGTACATGAAAACATGCCAAACATCACTAATCATCAGAGAAATGCAAATCAGAACCACAATGAGACATCACCTCACTCCAGTTAGTTTGGCTTTTATCAAAAAGTCAAATGATAACAAGTGTTGGCAAGAATATGGAGAAGAGGGGACCCTTGCACACTGTTGGTGGGAAGGTAAATTAGACAGCCATTGTGGAAAACAATATGGAGCTTCCTAAAACAAAGTGAAGACAGAACTAACCTACGATCCAGCAATTCTACCCCTGGACAAGTATCCATGGAAAATGGAATGCATTCTGTCAAACAGCAATCTGCATTCCCATGTTTCCTGCAGCTCTCTTCACAGTGTTTCCAAGAAATGGAAACAACGGAAATGTTCATACGCTGATGAATGGATAAAGAAAATGTGCATATAGACAATGGAATATTAGCCATTAGCCATATATTAGCCATAAAGATGAATATCACACGATCTCATTCATAGGTGGAGTCTAAAAAACAGGTCATCTCATCAAAGTTAAAAGTAAATGGTGGTTATCACAGGCTGGGAGAAGTGAGGAGAGGTTGATCAGTGAGTACTAGGTTATAGAAAGGAGTAAGATGCTCTGGGGTTCTTACTGCACAGTAAGGTGACTATAGATAAGGTTAATGTACTGAATATTTCTATTTTTAAAATGTATATATATATATATATTAAATATTTATTTATTTACTTGAAAGTCAGTTACACAGAGAAGGAGAGGCAGAGAGAGAGAGAGGTCTTCCATCTGCTGGTTCACTCCTCAGCTGGCCGCAACAGCCAGAGCTGCACCGATCCGAAGCCAGGAGCCAGAAGCTTCTTCCAGGTCTCCCACACAGGTGCAGGGGCCCAAGGACTTGGGCCATCTTCCACTGCTTTCCCAGGCCATAGCAGAGAGCTGGATCGGAAGTGGAGCAGCTGGGAATCAAATTGGTGCCCATATGGGATGCCGGCACTGCAGGCAGCAGCTTTACCTGCTACACCACAGTGCTGGCCATATATATATATATATATATATATATATATATATTAAGATTTATTTTTATTCATTTGAAAGGCAGAGTTACAGAGAGAGAGGGAGAGATAGAGATAGAGATAGAGATAGAGATAGAGATAGAGATAGAGATAGAGATAGAAAGGTTTTCCATCCACTGGTTCACTCCCCAAATAGCCACAACAACTGGGGCTGAGCCAGGCTGAAGCCAGGAGCCTCCTCCAGGTCTCCCATGTGGGTACAAAGGCCCAAGGACTTGGGACATATGCTGCTTCCGAGGCCATTAGCAGGGAGCTGGATCAGAAGTAGAGCAGCCAGGACTCAAACTGGCACCCATATGGGATGCCAGTGCTGTCACAGCATTGGCCCCTGTATTCTTCTATTAAAAACCCATGGAAGACCATCTCACTAGTTCAAGTGATCAGTTTCAGTTCACAGTTGATCACACTGATAGGTCTAAGAGTCAAAGGGATCACACAAACAAGACTAGTGTCTGCTAATACTAACTGATAGAATCAAAAAGGGAGAGAACGATCCATCATGGGAAGCGGGATACACAGCAGACTCATAGAATGGCAGATGTCCTAAATAGCACTCTGGCCTCAGAATCAGCCCTTAAGGCATTTGGATATGGCTGAAGAGCCCATGAGAGTATTTTAGGCATGGAAAGCCAAGACACTCTGGAAAAAAAAAAAAAAGAAGAAGAAGAAGACCTAAATGAAAAATCTCTGCGAGTGAGATCCCAGTGGAAAGAACAGGGCCATCAAAGAAGGAGGTACCTTTCTCTGAAGGGAGAAGAGAACTTCCACTTTGACTATGACCCTGTCGGAATAAGATGGAAGTTGGCGAACTCAAAAGGCTTCCATAGCCTCGGCAACTCATGACTAGAGCCTAGGGAGATTACTGACGCCATAAACAAGAGTGTCAAATTGTTAAGTCAACAACAGGAGTCACTGTGTACTTACTTCTCATGTGGGATCTGTCCTTAATGTGTTATCCAATGTGAAGTAATGCTATAACTAGTACTGAAACAGTATTTTACACTTTGTGTTTCTGTGTGGGTGCAAACTGATGAAATCTTTACTTAATATACACTAAATTAAAAAAAAAACCATGGAAGATAGGATTTTGGATGCCTTCACTACAAAGAAATGTTAAATTCTTGAACAATATGTTTATGCTGGTTGGGTATTATATAGTGTATATATGTAATGCAACACGACATAGCATCCCATAAATGTGTGTAACTTTTATATGCCTATTAATTTTTAAAAGTAAAAATGAAAGAAAATTAAATTTTAAAAATTATGAACCAAGATATACCCATGTAAGTATATTTTTTTAAAAAAATTGGGCAAAATGGAGAAAAAGATGCTACAAGAAGTTAAAAAGTGATTGATTCTGAGGAGTCAGATGCAGGCATGGATACAGCATTGGGGGGTGGGGGTGGGGACGCTGTTGGCTGGCTTGTTATAAGCATGATAATAGCATTTGACCATTAAAACCAGATATGCCTCTTATTTTAGTTATTTTAACCAGAATTTATGAGTAGTTATGTTGTTCTGTGTCTTTTTTAAATAGCACACAAGGAGGAGGAAAATATGATGAACACTGGCATTTATCAGTTCATGAGGGACTTTTCAAGATACTTTAACGATGCGGTAAGACTCTGTGCTTATTCTTTGATTCAGTAGAACCAGTGTAATGTAGATTCAGTAGAACCAGTGTAACCAGACAATAATGTTTACCCGGCACCACGAGGTTTTCACAGAACCTACATTTATTAAACTTACCCTTCCAATGTTTTAAATTTTTAGTCACATATGGATACACATATGTAACATCTATATGTGCATGGGTATCTATGTGTGTATAGGTGTATGCATGCATGGAGATAGAGAAAGGTAAATTCTAGAACCAACTAATGTGTAATAGCTGGAAAATTACTGGGTGGACCTCAGTTTCCTCATTTACAAGCTAGAGACTGGACCGTGCTTATTAAGGATGAGTGTGCAAAGGTCATGAAGGGGAGCAGATGAAATAGGAACCAGTAAAGAAATATTTACTACCTTTTTAAAATTTATGAACAACAGTTAGTGATAAGCTATGTAGGTGGAGCTGGTTAATTTAAAATGGAACCATCCTATTCTCTGCAATGCACAGAAACAGGAAAGAGAAAATTATAAGCATAATATGCATAGAGTTCTATTTTCATAGAAAGATGTGGCTGCTGACTATTATTCAATGAATAAAGATCATGTAACTTTTTTAAAGATAATATTTACTTATTTGAAAGGCAGAACAGCCAGAACTGGGCCAGACTGAATCTAGGAGCTTCAGCTGAGTCTCCAATGTGGGTGCAGGGGCCCAAGCACTTGGGCCACCTTCCACTGCTTTCCCAGATGCATTAGCAGGGAGCTGGATTGGAAGTGGAGCAGCTGGGACTTGAACCGGAAACCATATGGAATGCCAGCGTGGTAGGCCGCTGCTTTAACCCACTAAGCTACAGCACCAGCCCCCAAAGACTATGTGATTTGTGACCAAGAACTGAGTGGGAACTGACTAGAGAATTCTGGAAAATTCATAAAGTAATTTGCTTCTTCCTTCCAGAAATATTAAATTCTCCTTTAAGGGCTCAATAAATTCCTCCTCCCCATTTTTGCCAGAGAGTTGTTTATATATAAAAATGAATTTTTTGTGAGACTGTCTCAGTGTCTGGGGTTCCTTAGGTGGGGTCCATGAGTCCCCTTCCCACAGTTTTTAAATACAAGTTCATGACTTGGCTTTGGGATTTCTAAGTTTTTCTAAGCGAAGGTGATCATAGATTCAGCCCCGTGCTTCAGGACCGAATTGAGAACACTGCTCTGAGTGTGATCTATATAGTTGAATGCCCGGGTGTCCCACTGTTGAAATTCTGTAAGGCAATGATGGGTTTTATGTTTGGGCAGGGGAAAGTGAAGCAAGAAGTAAAACACTTACGAGATCAAGAGAGCAAAAAAATTAAAGACCATTTTGAAATTCTCAAGAACTTAGAAAATGAAATCTACATAAATGATCAGAAAGTAGAGCATTTGCTTCTGGAAAATAAAAGATTAAAAGAAGTAAGTTCAAGTTCAATGATTTTGTTTGACTGCCTGGATTGGCAATGGTTCTGACAGAAAAGATGAGAATAGCTATTAAAGTCACAGGTCTGCAGCTCAGTGAACACCCCTGTGCAGTCAGCCCGCAGATCAGGAAAGAAAGCATCAACAATATCCAGCCATCTCCGCCCCTTGCAGGCACAAACTTCCCTCCCATCAGTGACTTTTTTCTTTTTTTAAAGATTTATTTATTTATTTGAAAGCCAGAGTTACAAAGAGGGAGACACACACACACACACACACACACACACACACACACACAGATCTTCCATCTGCTGGTTCACTTCCCAAATGGCCCCAATCATGGGGCTGGGCCAAGCCAAAGCCAGGAGCCAGGAGCTTCTTCTGGATCTCCCACGTGGGTGCAGGGGCCCAAGGACTTGGGCCATCTTCTACTCCTTCCCCAGGTGAATTAGCAAGGAGCTGGATTGGAAGTGGAGCAGCCGAGACTTGAACCAGTGCCATCAGCACTGCCCCCACTCCATAGGTGACTTCTGCCACCAGAATAGTTTACTTGATTTTGAATACTGTACGAGTATGTATAGAATGATACAGTATACACTCTTTTGCTTAACATCATCTTTGTGAGCAATAATCCTAGTTCTGGGTAGTATTCCACGGTATGCCCATACCACAATTTATTCATATACTCTACTGTTTGTTGACGGTGTTTGGAGAATTTTGAACTTTGGGTTGTTAGAAATAGTGTCGCTATGAGCATTCTAGAGCAGGTGCATCCCAAATGGAATTACAGGGCCATTGGGCCGCATGCCTTCCACTTCAGTGCATAGTGCCAATAGCTCCTCCCACCAGCAATGCACAAGGGTGCCAATCAACACTTCAATTTTCAGTAATTTATTTGAGAGACACACAGAATGAGAGATGGCGTTCCTATCAGCCGGTTCACCTCCCCAAATGCCCACACCAGCTGGGGCTGGCGCAAGCTGAAGCTGAGAGCTGGAGCTCAATCCATGTCTCCCATGGGTGGTGGGGACCCAACTTCTTAAGCCGTCACCTGTTAACCTCCTAGGGATCTGGAGCACAGGGTGGTCAAAAGAGAAACTCACTTTTTTTTTTTTTTTGACAGGCAGAGTTAGTGAGAGAGAGAGACAGAGAGACAGGTTCTGTCTCTTTCTGTTGGTTCACCCCTCAAGTGGCCGCTATGGCCGGTGTGCTGCGGATGGTGCCCCACGCTGATTCGAAGCCAGGAGCCAGGTGCTTCCTCCTGGTCCCCCATGCAGGTGCAGGGCCCAAGCACTTGGGCCATCCTCCACTGCCCCCCTGGGCCACAGGAGAGAGCTGGACTGGAAGAGGAGCAACCGGGACAGAATCTGGCGCCTTAACCGGCACTAGAACCCTGGGTGCCAGCACTGCAGGGGGAGGATTAGCCTAGTGAGCCGCAGCGCTGGCTGAAATTCACGACTTTAACACCTCGACTGCCCACTGTCACCCACCTCAAGGGAGAGTTGCATGGGGAACTCCAGACCCCAGGCTGCTTTATGACACCTCCTGGTCATACCTTTTGCAGAAGGAGCATTTCCGTTGCAGACCTCATGCACTGAGGCAGAACGGCTTTTGCTTTCCCTTTACATTCAAACTGCCATGCTGCTTTGGATGTTCCGTGGGGAGCAGTGGCTTCCGTCTCCCTCCCTGGAACAAGGGCATTCACCCCTGTTAGTTCTGCACACAGCACAGAGCAGGAATAAATCCACGCTTGCTGAATGATTATGTGGGTCATTAATCTACAGCAACTCAACGGCCGAAAGTAATCCCATGCCTTTACTTCCTAGTATATTGCATACCTGAAGGACAGCACAGAGAAATGGAAGAATGGACAGGAAGCCCTCAGGCATAACTTCAGTAGCCTCTCCTGGCAACTGATAGTTCAGCAGAGTAAGTAATGAGCCATGGGTACTCTTTACATATATTTTTATTTTATTTAAATCAAATTTATTGGTTTGCATACAATAAAATCACATACTTTAAGCTCCATGAGATTCAACAAATGTGCATACCACTTAATCCACTACAGTTACCGAAAGATCTAGAACGTTTTTGTCATTGCAGAATTCACCCTATGTCCCTACACAGGCCATTTCCTCGTCACCCACCTCTGGTTCGTGAAAACCATTGATCTGCTTTCTAACCCTAATGATCAGATAAAATGAGGTAATGGAGTATGCACACTCTTCAGCCCAGCTTCATGCACTCAGCAAGACATTTTTGAAGATCCGTCTGTGTGGGTGCATGTGTCACCAGTTAGTTTTTTTTCACAGCTGTGTTCTATTGTGTGGAAAGACCATCTTTGGTTATCCATTCACCGGCTGAATGGATTATTTCCATCTTGTGAAGTTGTTGTAAGTGAAGCTATTGGGAATATTTGTTGACAGACATTTTGTGGATACATTTTCATTTCTTTTGGGTAAATACCCAGGAGTGGAATCGCTGGATTATGTGGTTTATGTATGATTACCTTCGTAAGGCACTACCAAACCATTCACCAAAGTGGTTGCACAATGCAGTTTCTTATCCTACTAGCAACTAGCAACCTAGAGAAGTTCCCATTGTTCAATATCCTCACCAACACTTAAGATTTGTATAACAATGAAGAGTGCTAACATTTTAACCATTTAAATAGGAGTGGAGGGGTAATTCATTGTGGTTTTTATTTGCATTTCTCTGATGTGTGATGTGGTCAAGTATATTTTCACTGGGTTGTCTTTCTTTCTTTGCTGGTTGTTTATCATCTCTTTGTGAAGCGCCTTGAACCAGTTGTCTGTTGCAGAGTAACAAACACCACAAACACGGTGGCTTCAGACCAGTCATTTGCTGTGCTCACAGGTTGACAGTTTGATCCGAGTTTGGTGGAGACAACTTGTGTCTGCTCCTATGGGATCACCTGGGTGACTGGGAGACTGGGGCTGATTCCACAGCTGGGAACTGGAATCATTAGAAGACCCACTATCCAGTGCGTGGAGGTGATGCTGGCTCTGAGCTGCATCTCGTAGGGGGCTGTGGAAGGAACTGCTCCTTCCGGCCTCTCTCAGGAGCTGCTTGGCCTGCTGAGTTCCAAAAGCAAGCATCCCCTCATCGGCGCCGTGGCTCAACAGGCTAATCCTCTGCCTTGCGGCGCCGGCACACCGGGTTCTAGTCCCGGTCGGGGCACCATTTCTGTCCCAGTTGCCCCTCTTCCAGGCCAGCTCTCTGCTATGTCCCAGGAGTGCAGTGGAGGATGGCCCAAGTGCTTGGGCCCTGCACCCCATGGGAGACAGAGAAGGAGAGAGAGAGATCCTCCGTCTGCTGGCTAACCCCCAAAGTGGCCGCAATGGCCAGGGCTGGGCCAGGCCAAAGCCAGGAACCAGGAGCTTCTTCCAGGTCTCCCACATGGGTGCAGGGGCCCAAGTACTGGGGCCATCTTCTGTTCTTTCCCAGATCATTAGCAGGGAGCTGGATTGGACGTGGAGCAGCCGGGACTCAAAGTGGAGTCCATCAGGGCTGTCGGCACTGTAGGTGATGGCTTAACCCTCTACGCCACAGCACCAGACGCCCCCTCCCCCAGCGGCATTTTTGACAAGGTTATCCTTTTCACCACTACCCCTATGACATTCTGAAAAATCATTTGTTGAGTCTGTTATTTTATTGTGAATGTCTCAATTTGATACCAGTATGACACAGTCCTGATTATGGTGGGTTCATATGCAGTTGGGAAATCAGGTAATTTAAATTTGACATCTTGCGCATCTTTTAAAAATCATTTCAGATATTCTGAGTAGTTTGATTTACATATAAATTTTAGAATCAGCTTGTTAATCTACACACACACACATACACATGCACAAGCCGCTGGGATGTTAACTGGGTTTGTGTTGAATCTATAAATCAATTTTGGGAAAATTGCCATCTTAACAAATTTAAGTCTTCCATTTCAAAACACAGCATATGAACGGTCTTCAAAAAGTTCATAAAATACATTATGGAAAACTATGCATGAATTTCAGTTTTTTACATCAAAATGTTTTGGTTATGGTGAAATCAACAAAGGGAAAACCCGTGGAGGCTCATGGGAGCCAGCTTCTAGGCTCCCTGTCCCAGTGGAGTCACCCAGAGGCACTTGATTTCCCTGCAATAGGCTGTGACCACACAAGCACAGGGCTGCCAGTGGGGAGGTCCCACCCCCAGGCTGGGTGTCCAGGTGCATTCTGGGAAACAGTCTCTAGGGCGTGCAGCACTGGTTTGCCTGGCCTCTGCTGCCCGCTGAGACACTTGATGCAGTCCCCCCCCCCCCCCCCGATGCTGTCAATGTGACCGATTGCATCCCGAATATCCATAAAACCCATGACAAATCTGTTACTGAGTTCAATTTGCTAATCTCTGTGCAGATGTTTGTGACTGAATGCAAGACTTCTTGGCCACCCTGTGGCTTAGAGAGGGCCCCCCAGCGGCCAAAAACTGGAGACAGTGGGGTTCACCTCCCGCTCCCCTTCTTTCAGGTGTCCTGCTGCTGTGTTGCTCTTTCCCCAACATCTGAAAACATTTGTTTCACATCTTTCGCCCCCTTGTCTGTGTGTTTGCAGAAAGAGCACAAGTCCGATCTAGTTGTTCTTTTATATTGGGAGTAGAAATTTTTAAAGTAATTTTTGAAAGATAAAAACCAATACCAACAGTTTATATAAATGCCCAGGGTATTTGAGTAACCACCGTATTTCTTTAATCTTCATTTTAGCATATTATGTGGATTTGTGGGCTGACTTTCAGACCATGGTTAAGGTGAGTGTTTTTGTGTGCTGCCTCCGTAAATACCATGTTTTCAAAAATGTTCACTTACCTGATGTGTGTGTGGGTTGTGTGTGTGTGCCAGAGTGGGAGTTCAGGATCACAGGGGAACTACAGAGCTGGTGTGACCATCGCACCCGAAAATGTGTGCCTTTCTCCGAAATTTTAATCCTTGCAGAACCTATGTTCCCATTCTGCCACTCAGGTAAAGAGGGAAAGACTTTATTTTCTTTCTTCCTCCCTTTTTTATCTTTTGAGCCAGCTCAGATGGAATCACATTTTGTTTTAAGACAAAGTTGTGGGTTCTGAACTCCCTCCATCGTGTTTATAAGAGAGATTTCTTTGAGATGAAGCTATTGAGGCTCAGAGAGTTTAAGTAACTTTCCCAATACTAAATATTCAGTGAACTTGTGGGAATTTATTTATTTTAATTTTTAATTAGTTTTTAACAGATTGGATGTGCTTTGTAGCTACAATTCTAAGAACACATTGATATTCCCTCTTCCCTCCCTCCCTCTCTCCCTCTCTCCCTCTCTCCACCTCCCTTCCCCTCCACCCCCCTTCCTTCTCCCTTTCTTTCTTATTTTAGTTTTTGGGGTAACAGAACTTAAATCTACATTGCAGTAAAAAGGCTTAGTACTTAGCCAGATAAGAAGTTTAACAAGGGCTGTAAACAACAATTGAGAGGAAGAACATCCATTTCATTGAACTTATGGGAATTTAAGCTCAGAGCCACCTGACTCCCAAGTTCTTTCTCTTACGCAGAGTCTCCTTTGCAGTGTTATGCTGCTCTGAGGGTGAGCTGGCTCTTTATGCCACCACTCCCCACTGCCTTATGCAGCTAAAACTGTGAGGCCAGTGAGCATTGCATTGAATCTTTTCATTCCATAATCTATTTTTATGAGATCGCTTACAGAACTTTGTGAATTAGCAACTTTACACACATCCTTATTGGCATGACTGATCCTATTTGTATATCTAATATTTTGGGGGCATGATCCACTCAGAATCTGTTTCTATTTTGTTGCAATCTGTATTCGTGCACCTGAATATACCATCTCTTTAAGGACTTGGTGTGCACCGGTGAAAATACCTTGCAAGAAATAAAAAATCTAATAGATAAGCTGTACGAAAGGGATGAAAAAATCGAAAGTATCAGTACTTGGCTCCAAGGGAATCTTGAAGAGCTTCGTTCTCTCATGAATCAGGAATCATCAGTGAACCTGTGTCGTAAGTATATCACTCAGCTTCTCACCACTGTAATGAACTACCCAAGGAAACTAACTTTATAAGGAGACAAGGGCTTATTGAGCTTACAGTTTTGGAATTTCAAGTCCAAGATAGGGCAGCCCTGTAGGTCTGGTGTCTGATGAGGGTGGTGCCAGCAGTGAGCGTGTGTGGAGCAATAGTCACATGGTGAGGCTATGCTTTTTCTTTTAAATTTATTTATTTGAAAGTCAGAGTTACACAGAGAGAGAAAGAGGAAGAGAGAGGTAGAGACAGAGAGAGGTCTTCTATCCCAGTTGGCCACAATGGCCAGAGCTGCACCAATCCGAAGCCAACTGAGCCACGGTGCCAGTCTCTTTGTCTTTTAAATTTCTCCCTTTGTTTATGTTTAATATTGTGCAACTGCCTGTATGTATGGATCCGTGTGTATAGATCTATATGAGGAGGCTTCAAAAAAGCTTATGTAAAAATGGAATTAAAATATAAATTGCCTGATATAAAATATAAATTTTTGAGGACCCCTCATATATATTTAATTTACAAATGCACAAATAAGTTGGGCATGAGAGGTTGGGGTCAGGAGTTTGTAGACCACTGACCTAGGTCTCTGATTTTTCACAAAGCCATCATTTGCGTAACAAAACACCAGACCCTAAGAAAACAGACTGATGGGAACTGTAGTGACACTGAACTGGGACCTGTTGGTTCTGCAGCTCCCCTCATGGTCTCAGCCACTTCTCCCTGTCTTCCTGGTCAGGCGTTAGGAAGGCGCCTGCGTCCCACACCTGGGTACCTGGGTTCATTCGTGGGCTCCAGGTCCTGGCTGCAGCCTCCCGCCAATGCAGACCCTGGCAGCCCGTGGTGATGGCGCAAGCACTGGGTCCAGCCCCGGCCGCCCTGGGTAGTTGGAGAGTGAACCAGCACTGGGGAGCTGTCTCCGTATCTGCCTGGCTCCCTCTACCTCTCAAATTAACTAATACAAATAAAAAAAAATGGTAAAGATTTGGGGGCAAATTTACTACAACCCCAGAATAAACCAGCCCCCCTGCTGTGTTTGTAAACCCCAGAACTAATGGGTTGTATATTGCTTAACAGTTGGGGAAAAAATCAAAAGAATATTCCATGGCATCATAACATTCAAATGTCCATGACCAGAAAGAACTGTTCCGTGGAAGTACAGCCGTGCTCATTCATGAACGCACTACGAATGCCTGCGTTCGTGATACAGCCACAGAGCGTGTGCTCCACCAAGCCTGAAATACTTCCTCTCTGACCCTACACAGCACAGTTTTCCAACCTTGAACGAGGCGGGGCGGGGGTGGGGTGGGGTGTGTGTGTGCTGACAGTGACTTCGTGTTCTCTGGCCGCTCACAGAGACAGTGAGCCTTGAGGGCAGCCAGGCAAAGCTGAGGGACCACGCAGGCTGAGACAGAAAGGGTAAGGCTGACCCCTTGGTTCCACACCATGAGGGGCTGGTGCACAATGACCAATCTGGGAAAACTGAAAATGAAAATTGTCGCTTATAGGAAACAATGTACGTTCTTACTGAAAATATATTTCCAGTCAGTAGATTGGTGATTTGACAAATCAGTCTGTGAGCTACTTCAGAAAGCTTGAGTCGGTACAGGCATTTGACCTAGTGGTTAAGATGATGGTTAAGTTGCTGGCCCCTCACAGTTAGGTGCCTGGGTTCAACCCCTGGCTCCGCTCCTGAATCCGACTTCCTGATAATGGATACCTGGGGGCAGCAGTGGTGGCTCAAGTGATTGCGTCCCAGGCATCCATGTGGGAGACCTGGATTGAGCTTCTGGCTCCTGGATTCGGCCATGGCCAGTGTGGGCAACTGGGGAGTGAAACAGTGGGTGAGAACCATCTCTCTCTCTCTCTCTTTCCCTCTCTGTGTGTGTCCTAAATAAATAAATAAAAATTTTTAAAGTTAATAGTAAATGAAACTGAACAATAAATTTATTTTGGTGCAAAAATATTTTGAAATCCATGTATAGTTTTTCCATAATCTGCATTTCCATGAGATTTTTGAAGGCTCCTTGTATGCACCAAACAAACCTAGCTTTTAATTCCAGTTTCCATGAAGCGTCTGAAATTATTTGAAAGTATTTGTAGCCACTGAGATGTTGATAACTGGATGTGTTGGTCCTGGAAATTTCTCCATTTTTTAGATTCCATCCCATGTTTCACTGTTGATGCTACTTGGGCTACAGGGGGGATGAGACAGAAATTGCCTTTGCCCACATGGAACGCACGGGCTGGTGTGGGGGTTGGCACACTTTCCCTGTAAAGGGCAGAGGATAACTATTTTTGGCGTTGCCAGCAGCTACTTACCCTGCACTGCAGCAGAGTGTCCCCTCAGGCTGTAGCTCTCACCCCGGTACAGCGGGAGAATCGAGTATCGCCCAAATGTGCATGAAATCCCAGGTGGATTGAAGGTGGGCGTGAGGAGAAAGAGACCCCGACAGGAGATCTAAGAGAGATCTCTAGACTGAATGCTGTGCAAGATCTCTGGCTTCCCACAGCCCTGCTCCTGTCTGACTGGCACAGTGTGGGCTCAGGAGTGAGGGG
Organism: Sylvilagus floridanus; assembly: GCA_949820135.1. Lineage (NCBI taxonomy): Eukaryota > Metazoa > Chordata > Mammalia > Lagomorpha > Leporidae > Sylvilagus > Sylvilagus floridanus. Next base: position 13,761,768 of record OX463228.1, on the reverse strand, counting down.
AGCCCGAGGCTCCAACACCAGACGGAACCCCCGCTTCCGCTGCCCCGTGGTGAAATGCTGGTGCTAACTAACAGCACTTCCCCGGCACCAGCCCCAGGCCTGGCCCTCTTCAGAGCCCTGACACCTGCCACCCTCCTGGGAGGAAGGAGGAGTCTGAATGCTTGGCCACCTGTGAGCTACCGCGGTCTCCTGGCTTCCACACGTCCTTCCTAGGCACTTCCGTAGCAGCCCCGGATCTCTTCAGCTGACCGACGTCTCTGTGCTGTTCTCCTGTGAACAGTGCAGTTACCACACACCTGCAGGCCCTGCCCCTCCCTGGTGATCGCTGCACTGGCTTCACTACCACAGCCAGCAGAGTTGGGACCTGGGACCTGCAGAGTCGCCTTGACAAAGCTCAGTGGGACACAGCCCCTAACCTTAAAGCACACACCCTGTTGGAAACTGACAATGCAGAGATGGTTAGAGTGGTTCCTAGTAGAGGGAAAGGCTCCAGTGTTTACTTGTTATTTATGTATGTGACAGGCACAGCTAGAGAGCGCTTCTATCTGCTGGTGCACTCCCCGGATGCCCACCGCAGCCAGATGCAAATGCCATCCTGGTTCCCCCATCAGTGCAGAAACCATTCTGGCCGTGGTTTGCTGCTCCCCAGGAAGCTGGGTCAGAAGCGCGGAGCAGCCGGGACTTAATTCACTGTGCTGCAAGGCCCGCCCCCAAGCCTTTTCTAAGTTTTATTTTGATTTATTTGAAAGAGTGAAAGAGAGAGGGTTAGGGAGGATATGTACAATTTGGGCAAACTCAATTGGACTTGCCCCAAACGATGGAGTTAGAAATGTGCCAGGGGAACCTAATACAACCCCAGCAAGGTGGCATGTACCAAGCCATCTCACTGGCCCAAGTGATCAATTTCAGTTCACAATTGATCACACTGATAGGTCTAGGAGTCAAAGGGATCACACAAGCAAGATTAGTGACTGCTAATACTAACAGATAGAACTAAAAAAGGGAGAGACTGATCCAACATGGGAAGTAGGATACACAGCAGACTCATAGAATGGCAGATATCCTAATAAATCACTCTGGCCTCAGAATCAGCCCTTAAGGCATAGGATCTGGCTCAAGAACCCATGAGAGTATTTTTGGCATGGAAAGCCAAGACACTTTGGGGAAAAAAAAAAAAAAAAAAGAAGAAGAAGAAGACATAAATGAAAGATCTCTGCGAGTAAGATCCCAACGGAAGGAACAGGGCCACCAGAGAAGGAGGTGCCTTTCTCCGAAGGGAGGAGAGAACCTCCACTTTGACTATGACCCTGTCAGAACAAGATCCAAGTCGGCGAACACTAAAGGCTTCCATAGCCTCAGCAACTCATGACTACAGCCTAGGGAGATTGCTGACGCCATAAACAAGAGTGGCAAATTGTTAAATCAACAACAGTAGTCACTGTGTACTTACGGCCCATGTATGATCTGTCCTTAATGTGTTGTCCAAGGTGAAGTAATGCAATAACTAGGACTGAAACAGTATTTCTGCATTTTGTGTCTCTACGCGAATGCAAACTGACAAAATCTTTGCTTAATATATACTGAATCGATCTTCCGTATAGAAAGACAATTGGAAATGATTAAAAAAATTGGAAGTGGCCAGCGCCGTGGCTTAACGGGCTAATCCTCCGCCTCGCGGCGCCGGCACACCGGGTTCTAGTCCCGGTTGGGGCACCGGATTCTGTCCCGGTTGCCCCTCTTCCAGGCCAGCCCTCTGCTGTGGCCCTGGAGTGCAGTGGAGGATGGCCCAGGTGCTTGGGCCCTGCACCCCATGGGGAGACCAGGAAAAGCACCTGGCTCCTGGCTCCTGCCATCAGAGGAGCGCGGTGCGCCGGCCGCAGCGCGCCAGCCGCGGCGGCCATTGGAGGGTGAACCAATGGCAAAAGGAAGACCTTTCTCTCTGTCTCTCTCTCACTGTCCACTCTGCCTGTAAAAAAAAAAAAAATTGGAAGTTACATAAAAATCAATCAATTTAAAAAAAATAATATCATGTAGGATCTCTGTCCCTAATGTGCTGTACAACGTGATTTAAAGCTACAACTAATACTCAAAGAGTATACTTCACTCTAGGATGCTATGTGAGGGCAAATGGTTTAAAATCTTTTCTTAACACATACTAAACTGAACTCCTGTATACAAAGAGAATTGAAAATGAATCTGAATGGGAATGAAAGGGGAGAGGGAGTGGGTAAAGGGGAAGGGTGGGGGGGGAGGTATGGGTGGGGAAGCCATTGCAATCCACAAGTTGTACCTTGGAAATTTATATTCTAAATAAGAAAAAAAATAAAATAAAATAAAATAAAAAAAAAAAGAGAGAGAGGGTTCTTTTATCTGCTGATTCACTCCCCAAACACCTGGCCCAGCTCTGGCTGAAACCGGGAGCCCAGGACTTGGTTGGGGCAGGGACCCAAGTATCTGAGCCATTGCCTGCTGCTTCCCAGGGGGCACATTAGCAGGAAGCTGGAATGGGAAACGGGGCAGGGACTCAGGCATGGGCGCTCTCCCAGGGGGATGCAGCCGTCCCCGGGGGCATCTTAACCACCGTGCCCAACAGCTGGCCCACAGCGCCCAGTCTGATTGGAATACTGGGGGTACAGGGGTGTCTTCCCGAAGGAGCCGCATACACACTACCTGGCCCAGCACTGCATGGAGAAAGGCTGAGTGGAGGTGTGGGGTGACAGCCCCGTTAGCACCTGCTCACCCAGAACACCCACGTTGCTACTCTGCCTTAACTTTCCTTCTTCTGAACCAAAGGTAAATGTCAATTCTTGGTATATACCTAGTTATATATAGTAACTCAGTTCAGATTACTTTTAAAGTTCTTAAAAGGATTTTGTTTTAAAAGGACAAAGGTCTTTGAGTATTGTACCACATACTATGACTCAGGTTATTAACGGAGTATCTTTTTTTTTTTAAAAGATTTATTTATTTGAAAGTCAGAGTTACACAGAAAGAGGAGAGGCAGAGAGAGAGAGAGTCTTCCATCTGCTGGTTCACTCCTCAGTTGGCCGCAACTGCCAGAGCTGTGCCAGTCTGAAGCCAGGAGCCAGGAGCTTCCTCCGGGTCTCCCATGTGGGTGCAGGGGCCCAAGGAGTTGGGCCATCTTCTACTCCTTTCCCAGGCCATAGCAGAGAGCTGGATCGGAAGAGGAGCAGCCGGGACTCGAACCGGCACCCATATGGGATGCCAGTGCTTCAGGCCAGGGCTTTAACGCACTGTGCCACAGCACCAGCCCCTGCATTTTACTAATTCTGAAAAAGAACCTACTTCTAATTAAAACAGAATCCTGTTTCAGAGAAATAATAAAGTCATTTGCCCAGCAGTTGTCAGAAGGATCTTGGAAAAATTAAGGTCTGGACTAGCAGTTTGGACCAGTGATCCTAACATCAGGATCACCAGCAGGTGCACCCCGGGCCAATTCAACAGGAGTCTCTGGGAGGTAAGACACAGGCCTGTTTGTAAAAAAATCTCTCCATCTGGCTCCGAAGTATAGCCAACTCTGGCAAACCAATGGTTTCAGTCAAGTATATAATAGAGTAAGTGCTAATGTTATCAATTGGCCCAAATTAACCAAGAAAATATTTGAAATTACCTGTTCAGGACTGGTTAGCAAAGTAATGACCCACACACCACAGCAAGTGAGAACTGTTATACAGTACAAGGACCTTAGTCAAAATTTAACAGAGGAGCTGGCGCTGTGGTGCAGCACATTAACGCCCTGGCCTGAAGCACCGGCATCCCATATGGGAGCCGGTTCTAGTCCCGGCTGCTCCAATTCCGTCAAGCTCTCTGCTATGGCCAGGGAAAGCAGCAGAAGATGGCCCAAGTCCTTGGGCCCCTGCACCTGCATGTTGGGGAGTGTACCATCAGATGGAAGACCTCTCTCTCTCTCTCTCTGCCTCTCCTCTGTGTAACTCTTTCAAATAAATCTTTAAAAAAAAAAACAGGCTGAGCTTGGGCAGACATTTTTTTTTTCCTAAGATTTATTTATTTGCTTGAAAGTTACACAGGGAGAGATGGAGAGGCAGAGAGAGAGTCTTCCATCCACTGGTTCACTCCCCAGATAGCCACAACAGCCAGAGCTGTGCCAATCTGAAGCCAGGAGCCAGGAGCTTCTTCCAGGTCTCCCACATGGGTGCAGGGGCCCAAGGACTTGGGGCATCTTCCACTGCTTTCCCAGGACATAGCAGAGAGCTGGATCAGAAGTGGAGCAGCCAGGACTCAAACAGGCGCCCATATGGGATGCTAGCACTGCAGGTGGCGGCTTTACCTGCTATGCCACAGCGACGGTCCCACGTCGTGTATTTTTAATGACCATGTTTTAACAAGTTATTTAGAACATTAGCAACTATGGTGGCTATGAACTGGTTATATAAAAGCAAATTAAAAATACAGATATGTGGCCCGTATTCCTGACATTCTTTGCTGCTGAGGATCTGTCATCCTAATTTCTTGCATGGTTTCCCCCTCTGTGTTTGGAGAAGCTTTTTAAATGGCTCTAACTGTGGTAGAAGCAGGAGATACAGTCCTGGTAATCAGATACATACACTTTCCGACACCAGACGACACAATTTCTTTGGCCAACTCGGAATTTTAATGAACTCTAATAAACACCCAAACCTGTAGGAAATAACCAAAAAAAATTGACATTTTATTTTTATTCCTACAGAAAAGGGTCAGAGGAGTACCAAGAAAGTTCAGTTCCCGCATGCAAAACTTAACAGGAAAAAGGCATTAGCGAAGACCACCTAACAAGGTAACTCCAGGACACAGCGGTCGTGACCCCCAGAGGCAGACACAAGGCCACAGGAAAGGTGAGTGCACTTGCTTTCATGTACTGTAACTGTTAATGCCAGTCATAAACGTGTGAGGTTACCAAGCAGAACCAGGAGAACCTTCTACATAGGACAACGGATGAACACGGTCAGATTAGGCTAATGCTAAGCGTTTTATTTTGCTCCCACGAGTCTTCTGAAGCCTTCAGAAGGTAAACAGCACACTTCCCAACAGCCGACCACAGGAAATGGTTCATGTGCTGTGTGTATTTTACATTTCGTTAAATCTAAGACGCCATCAACAGTAAGATGCATCCTAATTCAGAGATGTCACCATGTCAAAAAACAGCTCTTAAGGACCAATAAAACATGGCAGCATCTGTCATGTATGTGTGTATAAATCCTTCAAAAATGGTTATAAGAAACAAATATGTGGGTATATGTATTTATTCATTTGGGAATGAATACATTTCTTTAAAGTTAACATTTTGAATTATTTAGTGTGTCAAAAAATGCCAGCATATTTGAGAATTATCGTAGCTAAACTCTTTATTACTGTTTTCTTTACAGGAACTATAATCTCAACACATCTTCCACCACATCATTTGCAAACCGAAAACCTGTTGTATAAATTATGTTCTATTTTTTTATATAATCAGAACACTGTACTGGTGAAAATAAATAGATAACGAAAAGCTGCACACTGTATCCCATGTTGCCATCAGAGCCCACAAGTATGTTTGTCCTTGAACTTATCACAGAGTGAAAGGAGATGACACATAACAGGCACACACATTACTACTGCCCAGGATCTCAGATTACACTTGCTGGAAGGCTTCCTTATGAAACGGGACAGCATGCCACAGGTTCTGCTCTGAGAACGGCTGAATGCTGAGAGACGCAGGTGCTTCTGCAGCTCTCTGGTACCCTGGAGGATGTGCCAGGTCATGGAGCACTGCGTGCTCTGTGTCCCGACCACAGGGGAGGCTGTGCCAGGTCATGGAGCACTGTACGCGCTGTGTCCCGACCACAGGGGAGGCTGTGCCAGGTCACAGCACTGCGCGCTCTGTGTCCCGACCACAGGGGAGGCTGTGCCAGGTCATGGAGCACTGTACGCGCTGTGTCCCGACCACAGGGGAGGCTGTGCCAGGTCACAGCACTGCGCGCTCTGTGTCCCGACCACAGGGACTGCTGAGAGGAGACAGCACACACCGAGCATCTCGCTCCAACAGGACGGAGCGGTGCTGACAGTTTAACATGTCTTCACGCTTCTGTACATTGAGAGCTGCTTCGCTTTTGGCATTCTACGTTCAGTGTCCGTTGGCTCCCTCTGAGAGTATCCGTGACGGCTCTGTGAATTTGGCAGTGAATAAGTAAAAGAGGGCAGGCGTGGGCACCAAGGCCAGCAGGGGCAGGTCTTGCTCGAGCCTCTCCACCCTGGAGATGGAGATTATCCCGTAGGCGTGGAGCAGCCAGTGGCTGAAGAGAACGAGGAGTCTCTTCTTCCGGACCAGAAGGTCGTAGCAGCTCTGCAGTTTTAAAGAAAGGAGAAACACAGCTCATCAGGCAGAGTCAGCCGGACAGCTGAATGCACGCTCATAAAACGTACTTGTTGACACACACAATCCTAGTCAGGATCAGATGGAGCTGCAAAGGCCGTCTCGGTCACCCGCCCAGGGACCGGCCCTGCTGGTGAGGACACTGAGCCTCCCACAGTCACAGAGGCGCCCAGGGCTGCAGCGGGACTCAGCCCACAGCACCACACCGGGAAACGGACTGGGACAGGGTCCTGTGTCCCTGTTTCTTCCTGCCCTCATCCGCTGTGGCTCTGAGTCCGCAGGGGGAGCTCGGAGCTACACACACCCAGCTTCCTTCCCTGCCTGGATGGGGAGAGGTGGCAGGAAGGAGACGTGGACGCGTCCCTTTCTCTTACTCGTTAATAAAGCTCCATGTGGTGCAGAAAGTGGAAGGACCTGTTAACATTACCGTGACATGGACGGGTGCGCACAGACACTGAGATGAAGTGCAGTAGCTTAGTCCCAGCATCCGTCACTGCCCGGCTCATGGACCAGCCAGAACTACTGTGCTCCGAGGCAGTCCCTGCTGACGCCTGGGGAGGGCGCTAACTGCACTACATGGACGTTGTGTGGAGGAGAGTAGGCTGCCCGTTGACCTAGCAGCATCTAGTTAACTTCTACCTAAACTCAGAATACTCAATCATTTGTCCGCTCAGATTTTCCCCTAGAGCTGGCAGAAGTGTCAGGACTAATTCATCTTCAACTGAACCATACTGCAGGGCTGATGAAAGATGAATCATAAAAGAGAAACAAGCACAGTCTACCACTGGAGACAGAAGAATCCATTACAAAAATACCGCTGGTCCCTCTGATGCGACTCCACCTAGAAGTCCGTGATCTCCCAGTTTTCTCTCCTCTCACCCTTACACTAATGCAGCAGGAAAAGCGCCACGGCAGGCAGGCGGCAGCCGACTCCTGGGCGGACGTCTGTGTCTAAGAAGCAGGAGAAAGCACAGGTCCCACCGGCCGTGCCGCCAGTGCCAGCCCTCTGCAGGCATCGTTGGCAAGCACAGAGCGGGGGACTACGAAGACACTTCTCACTCTGATCCCTTTGGTGTGTAGCTTCAAATAGAGTTCTTCCACCAGAGATATTAATGGAGTTAGAACCATCATTTCAATCTGATACTTAAAGCAGAAAGAGGACCACAAGATTTTTAAAATAAAATTTCAGAAGCTTGCATGTGAAGAAAATAATGTGCAAAAATGTTCATCTTGATTCAGCCTTGTGAATATATTTTCCATAGAGTCAACGACACTATTATTCCTCAAGTACGGTTCATATTTCTGCCTCATTCTGGCTTAGTTCCTTAAAAACGGAATATTTAAAATATAAATGTGCGGGCCAGCATTGTGGCATAAAGGGTAAAGCTGCCAAGTGTAGTGCTGGTTCGAACCCAGGCTGCTCCACTTTTGATCCCGCTCCCTGCTAATGTATCTGGGAAAGCAGCAGAAGATGGCCCACATGCTTGGACCCTGCACCCATGTGGGAGACCCGGGAGAAGCTCCTGGCTCCTGACTGGCTAGCTCTAGCCATTGTGGCTATTTGGGGAATGAATCAACGAATCAAAGATCTCTCTCTGTCTCTCATCTCTCTCTCTCTAACTCTGCCTTTCAAATGAATGAATATATCTTTAAAAATAAATAATAAATAAATAACATCTTGATGACAAGATGTTCCATTCAGCCACCAACCCATACATGAGTCAAAATTTTTTATCAAAAATATTTGAAAATAGACATTTAAATAACAAAGCAACAAAAAGTAGAGATCTTTATAACAGTGGCTTTCTACTGAAACTAAAAAGTTGGAGACACAAAATAGATAATCTCAAAAAAAAAAACAAAACACAACACAACCCACAAATCAGTATCAGAACTAATGCTGCTGGTGTTATCTGCAAATCTCCACAGTGCTATTGGCCAGAACTCAACAGCCAAATCAAGACACAAGGCTGGGGTGAAACAGGACACGGAATGCACAGCATGACGCTGCCCCTGTGGAATAAACTGGAAGTAGATCTGTATATAGTGCAGCACTGTTATCCTTCTCCCAAAATACTGTCAGTAAGTTTCCACTCTTCAGTACTTAGGTATCTGCTGTGTGGTGACTACTGTGCAGTGATCATTCTCCATCACGCTGGACAGCTGAGCCTTCTACACTACGTCACCAACTTCCCAAGGAAACCCATGGCCCAAAAATAAGAACCTTCCGTAAACTTCGTAAACTAAAAAGTACTTAGTACCGTCAATTAGCCAATGATTACTAAACCTTATCATAGGTACTGTTCTATTCAACTGCAAATTTACCAAAACAAAAACAGAACGCACTTTTAGACAAGAAAAAAGGCTTCCTACCTCTATTTCCGACGCCGACATGTACACAGCCAGGGTAACCAACGATAACACTAATACAATGAACGGGAAGGCATAATCTGAAAGACAAGCATTGGGATTGTTAGATACTACACAGACTTTCTAAATTCAAACAGTGTAATTCTCCCCAGAGTTGAATCCTTTCCCAACCAGTCCTGTGCTAGCCCTGAAGTCCCAGCCTCCTGAGGCAGGGGTCAGCGAATTTTCCAGGCAAGAACCAGGTAAGAAATACTCTGGCCTTGCAGGCCAGTCTCTGCCTCCATTACCCAGCTCTACAACTGCACCGGGAAACAGCCATAGCAAATACAGTTGTTCCTGGGAAGCTTTAGGGAGAGTAAGATCTGAGTTTCATGTAATATCCATATGCCAAGACATGCAGGAAGCGTTTCCATGATTTACAAATGAAAAACTATCCTTGGCCCACCTTAGGATTCTTGCCCAAGGCATCGCTGAATATCCAAAGTCAACTTCTTTCCTGTGTATCTAAAACGACACTGACTGAGTTATGGGCCAAACTTGGGGAATGGGGAAAACAATTGCTCATGGTTTTCTGAGGAAGGCGTTTGGTCTGGCGTTGACACTGACAGTCCGCGTCAGAGCTTGGGTCTGAGGCCCAGCTTCATCCCAGAGCCCAGTTTCCTGCTCATTTGTGACCTGGGAACCAGCGGTGAGGGCTAAAGTAGTTGGGTCCCTGCTGCACACATGGGAGACCCAGACTGAATTCCTGGTTCCCAGCTCCAGCCAGGCCAACGCTCAGCCTCGAAAGCATCTGAGGCAGAGAACTAGCGGAGGGAGCGTTGCCTCCCAAATAAATCAGATTTATTTTGTAAATATAACAGCTCTGTACTTTTCGTGGCTCAAGTGGGGAACTTTGGTTGAGAAAGACGAGTGAATGGATTCACTGTCTAGAAGAGTTCATTTATCAAGAAACCTCAAGGAACAGCAGATCATCCAGTACTTCAGTATCAAGATTCTATACATTTCTACTTGAAAATTCAGCAGTAATGGTTTAAACAAAATCCTTTCTCTTAAAAGGTTTAAATGCACAGTATTATAAAACCAAGGGAAAGCTGAGAGGCAGTGTGGGAGGTGTCTCTCTCTTTCTCTCTCTCTCTCTCTCTCTCTCTCTCTCTCTCTCTCTCGCACAGTCAGCCTGCAGCAGCTCAGTGTGTGAGCTCATCCCCCTCCCCGCAGCCCCACCTGGCGCAGTTCCCAGCGTTCACTCAGGCGGCGGTCAGACTGAGTCCCCTGCAGAGGCCAGACTGCAGCCTGCCCGGGCGTCCAGAGCCTGCCCTTCACAGCCAGCCACAGAGCCCTCAGTGAGCCCCGCCCAGAAGGGGTGGCACGTGCTGCCAATGCACACTAGGACGTGCTGGAAAAAGCCGCGGGAGGCCACGAGGAGGAGTGGGAGGCTGGTGAGGCCCAGCCTAGGGGAGGAGGGAATCTGCATTTCAGTTCCCCGATGGCTCAGCTGCAGCACGCGTGGAACAGGCCTCGTGGAACAGGCCTCGGGAACTATTCCAGGCACGTCAGTTGGCTCTGCCATCTTCGGTGTCTTCCTTCCTGGACCCTCAATCTGGTGGAAACTCCCTGCTGTCGCCCTCTGCTCGGATCTGCCATGTCACCTACGAACCAAAACTCACCTATTTCTCCTTTTCGATGCCGCACAATTACCAGTTGGTATGATACTCTCTGACTCATCTCAGCAGACTGCACGCGACTTTATTTCAGGCAAATGGTAACAACGACCCGACCTATCAATGCCTTTCAGTGAAGGCTTTTTACAAAATGATCCAAAAACATTCTGTGATGGAAAAGGTGGTTTTTTTGTTTTTTCCCCAACGCAGGCAGCTATGATGGGAAACACTACCGGGCTAGGACACAGGACCGAGGGCTGCCAGTTCTTAATCGTTTCCTGCCTTGACGCACGGTCTCCCAGGCTCCAGACTGGAATAACAACCACCGTGACGTTTCAGACGCCCATGAACACTGGAAACTGAATTCTCTCCCCCTCCCAACCTATTTGCTTCCATCTACCAGCTGCTAAGGCAGAAAGCTCTTCTTCACACTCTGTCTCACTCCCTCAACCCCTGTCTGAAAGCTGACTTAACTCGGCCCTTGGCAGAGCTCCTCGTTCCCTGATTCTCTGCCACTGGGCACTCAGGCTTTGCGTTTCGTTTCGTACCTCTCTCTGAACTGATGCTCCAGGCTCTCTTCCCCCCACAATCCACCTTCCACTCAAATGCAAATCTCAGACCTCACTCTTCTCCCTACATCCTCTTAAAGACCAACCTTGGAGCTGGTGCTGTGGCACAGCAGGTTAAGCCACCACCTGTGGTGCCAGCATCCCACATGGCCAATGTTTCCAGTCCAATCCAGCTCCCTGCTAATGAGCCTGGGAAGGCAGCAGAAGATGGTCCAGGTGCCTGGGGCCCTGGACACACATGGGGGACCTGGAAGAAGCTCCTGGCTTCAGCCTCGCCCAGCTCCCCAGCCATTGCAGCCATCCGGGGGGAAGGAACCAGCAGATGGAAGAGCTAGCTCTCTCTCTCTCTCTCTTTCTGTGTAACTCTGCCTTTCAAGTAAATAAATAAATCTTACAAACAAAGGAAAGAAAAGAACAAAGTGGAGTAGCTGGGACTTGAACCAGCACTCCAATATGGAAAAAATAAATAAATAAATAGTAGTCCCTATTCCCTACGGCAGGGGCGAGGAAACATTTTCTGCCAAGGGTGTTGTGGGTAATTAACAACATCATTCCAGGGCCATACAAAATCATCAACTTAAAAACCAGCCTGCCACGGACGTAGTGCATTGCAAGTCCCACCTGCGGTCACCTTATCAGGGCTGGATCAAATGATTTCCAGGCCGTGTGGCTCTCAGACCGGATGTCCCCATCCCTGCCCTAGGCCAGCACAGGAACCAGGCAGGAAAACACTTCAGGTGAGCCAGATCCAACAGGGAACAGTGGGAGCTGGCGGGAATTATGAATACCAGCCGGCCAAATGAAAGTCTCTCTACAAGCCAGTACTGGAGGAACACAGATCTCTGACCAGTTTCCAACATCCTCCTCCCCTGGCCCTATCCTCAGCTCTATCCTTACCTTTAGCCAAGACACATCACCAAGCTCTACCACAAAACTGCATTCCTGCATGTATTATTTGCATGATACCCAGTCTGTGTAAAAGATTATCATAAAGGAACTTAGAAATCTAAGACCTAGGTTAAAAGTAAACAGTATAACCAGCAAGACTAATTTTCACATATTATGTGCAGAAAGCAGTTTTTTTTATTTTTTATATTTCAATTTTTTAAAAAAATTTCCCAATTTGGTTATAAACTTCAAATACAAGGTATTCTCTAAATAAAAATCAATTTTCATTAACTGCTACAGATCTCTTGAAAACTCCTATTTCATTCCAACAAGCCCATTTTAAAAATAAGAATATATGTTTTAAGAAAAATCTATACTATTGTTCATTTTCAAGATTAAAAAAAAAATTTAGGGGCCAGGGCTGTGGCACAGCAGGTTAACGCCCTGGCCTGAAGCACCAACATCCCATATGGGCGCCAGTTCAAGAACTGGCTGCTCCACTTCCTGTCCAGCTCTCTGCTATGGCCTGGGAAAGCAGTAGAAGACGGTCCAAGTCCTTGGGCCCCTGCACCCAAGTGGGAGACCCGGAGGTAGCTCCTGGCTTCGGATCAGCGCAACTCTGGCCACTGTGGTCATGTGGGGAGTGAACCAGCAGATGGAAGACCTCTCTCTCTCTCTGTCTCTCCCTCTCTCTGTAACTCTGTCTTTCAAATAAATAATATAAATCTTTAAAAAACTTTTTTTAAAGAAAAAGCTCCCAGGCCAGTGTGTGGTGAGCTGAGCTACCTCCTGCAACACCAGCGTCCCGCTTCCGAGCACCTGGCTGCGCCACTCCTGACCCAGCTCCCTGGCAGACAGCTGGACCCTGCCACCCATGGGCGAGACCCAGATGGAGCTCCCAGCTCCTGGCTGCAGCCTGGACCAGCACTGGCTGTTGCAGCCATTTGGGGAGTGACTAGGAGATGGAAGATTTCTCTTTTTCTTTATCACCTTGCCTTTCAAATAAAAATAAATAAAACCTAAATAAAATAAAATAAAATAATGGGGCTGGTGCTGTGGTGCGGTGGATTAAGTAGCTACCTGCAGTACCACATCCCATATGGGTGCCAGTTTGAGTCCCAGCTGATCCACTTCTGATCCAGCTCCCTACTAATGGCCTGGGAAAAACAGCAGAAGATGGCCCCAGTACTTGGGCTCCTGCCACCCACATGGGAGACCTGGAAGAAGCTCTTGGCTCCTGGCTTTGGCCTGGCCCAGCCCCGGCCATTGTGGCCATTTGGGGAATAAACCACCAGATGGAAGATTCTCTCCATCTCTCTCTCTCTCTCTCTCTGTAACTGCCTTTAAAATAAACAAACAAACTTTCCAAAATCAAGCTGAGCAGCAGTACTACTACACATGCGGATGATGTATTTCATCGGCTTCACGCATCCACTTACATAACAGGCCTCCGCCGACCGCCTGCAGCACTGTGAGAATCGGGAAGAAGTACAGCGCCGCGTAGATGCTCTTAAACCGGTCGGACTTCCCTAACCCGCAGGCGATCTTCTTTACCAGCAGAGGGCGCAGCAGCATCATGAACACCAGGCAGAACGCATAGTAAATGAACACAATGGTGTATCTGAAATAGAGCAAGCAATTTGTAACATCAAGCACACGTCTGCAACCTTTCTTATCCTTAATCGGTTTTAAATCAAAGATCCTAAAAAAGGTTTCAAAAGAACGCTGTTTACGCACAGACTAGCACAGGTGCAGCAGGTGTGTCCGGTGCCGGTTCTGGGCAGCTTACACACACGCACCAAAGATCCTGAAGTGTTCAGACCCTCTCACCCATCAGTTCGACTTGCAGTTCAAATACTACGCAGGCATTCACAATCTGGTTATGATTTAACCCACAGAACAGAACAGGGAGCTGAGAAATAAACTCACACAGTTACAGCCATGTGATTTCTGACAAGAGTCCAAGAACACAATGGAGAAAGGGCAGTCTCTTCAGTAAAACTGTTGGGACAACTGGATATCATGCAGAGTAAGTGAGACCCTCACCTCCCACTACATATAAAAATCAACTCAAAATGGGTTAAAGGTTTCAACCTAAGACTTGAGTGTACAGCAGCTAGAAGTGAACATTGGAGAAAACCCCATGACGCTACAGAAGGCAACAGTTTTATGACTCCCAAGGCCTGGGTGACAAAGTGGAGGAGACAAATGGGCTTACATCAGACTGCACAGTTTCTGTACAGCAAACAGAGTTAAGAGACAACCAAAGGAAAAAAGAGGAAATGTTGCAAGCCAAGTATCTGATAAGGGGTTGATACTCTAAACATGTATGTAACTCAATTCAATAGCAAGAAGAACAATTCACTTTAAACACGAGCAGGGCCTGAGTGGCCCACATCCCATGTCCAGTGCCTAGGCTGATGCCGCTCCAGCCTCCAACTCCCTCCCTCCCTGCCAGTGCGGACCCTGGAAGGCAACAGGTGATTGCTCCAGCAGTTGGGCCCCAGCCACCCGCGAGGGAAACCTGGATTGATTTGAGTCCAATTCTGGCTGCTGTGAGCATTTAGGGAGTGAACCAGTACACGGCAGCTCTGTTCTCAATTTGCGTGTCAAATTAAAAGACCTGAATAGACATTCCTACACACAAATGGGCAATGTGAAAAAAAATGTTCAACATCATTAAACATCCGAGATGTGCAAATTAAAACCATAGTAACGTAATTGGCAAAAAGTCTTGAAAGCTGGCGCCGTGGCTCAACAGGCTAATCCTCCGCCTTGCGGCGCCGGCACACCGGGTTCTAGTCCCAGTCAGGGCGCCGGATTCTGTCCCGGTTGCCCCTCTTCCAGGCCAGCTCTCTGCTGTGGCCCGGGAGTGCAGTGGAGGATGGCCCAGGTCTTTGGGCCCTGCACCCCATGGGAGACCAGGAGAAGCACCTGGCTCCTGGCTTCGGATCAATGCAGCGCCAGCCATAGTGGCTATTTGGGGGTGAACCAACGGCAAAGGAAGACCTTTCTCTCTGTCTCTCTTTCTCACTGTCCACTCTGCCTGTCAAAAAAAAAAGTCTTGAAAGATGAAATGTGTTGAGGATGTGAAAAAAAAGGTGAGTCTCGCACACTGCTGGTGGGCGGAGCTTTCATGGAAAACCGCAGGAAGCCCCCGCACGGCACTGAGAGCAGAGCTCCTGAGGACCCCACCTCGGCCGTTACCTCCCGGAAATCATGCAGGTAAGCTGTTCCACTGTGGCTACCATTAAAGCCGCTGAGGGAAAGACGTACATATGTCTGCTTAACTGAGATGGTGAACAGGTAGAAAACGCCCCAGTTAGTGAGGCTGTGTGATGACTGACAACGCTGAGAAAGATTCTGAGGTCAGACCCAACCTGCAGGAATCGGCCCTCAGTGAGAGTGGCTACTCCTGGTGCAGGACGAGGGCTGCGAGCACCTGCTTGCCAGCTGTTTCCAAGCTCCCTGTAGCGTCTGACCCTTCTACAGCTGCTTTACTACAAACAGAAGTAGCGGTCAATGTGCATGATGTGACGTATCTTATCTCAATATTACAACCAAATGCACTTCGGTTTTCTAAACGGGGCAGGTTAAGTTCTGCGAGTCCCCAGGCGGTACACGACCAGAGTACTTGAAACTGAGGGCTGCACCTGTGTGCGTCAGTGAGCCCACCAGGAGGACCTGCACAGCACTTGATATATGCAGTACAGTTGTACAGACGATACACACACGTACACAAAGAACTCAAAAGACGCAAGGGTTGGCAGGTGGAAAACATGTTCTTATCTCAATATCTGGATCTTATTTTCTGAAAATCACTTTTTACATACATGCTTGTTTATGTTCTTGGCACTTTACTATTTGAAAACTTGCTCAAAAAGAACTAATTTCATTGAACACATTATATAATGGGAACTTGATACTACTGTGAGAAATGCCAGGTTTTTCTGTTCCCTTTTAGCAAGAAAAAAAAAAACATAAAAATGTACACCAACTCACAGAAATTCTGAAACCAGTCTACTATAACATTTTACAGAATGTTATGGATTTAATATTTTATTTTTTTATTTTTATTTTTTTTGACAGGCAGAGTGGACAGTGAGAGAGAGACAGACAGACAGAAAGGTCTTCCTTTTGCCGTTGGTTCACCCTCCAATGGCCGCCGCGGATGGCGCGCTGCGGCCGGTGCACCGCGCTCCTCCGATGGCAGGAGCCAGGAGCCAGGTGCTTTTCCTGGTCTCCCCATGGGGTGCAGGGCCCAAGCACCTGGGCCATCCTCCACTGCACTCCTGGGCCACAGCAGAGGGCTGGCCTGGAAGAGGGGCAACCGGGACAGAATCCGGCGCCCCGACCGGGACTAGAACCCGGTGTGCCGGCGCCGCAAGGCGGAGGATTAGCCTAGTGAGCCACGGCGCCAGCCGGATTTAATATTTTAAAAAAAAACATTCCAATGGCAATTATATTTACTTGGAAAAAATAAACATGAAGAAACACTAACCCAAGCACCCCAATAACAACGCCAGTTACTATTAAGTTCCTCTTGTTTGTAAGGCACAGCATATGGTATCTAGTATTGTAGATTCATGTAGTCCCCACAGCACCTTATAAGATACCATGATTCCCATTTTACCAGTGGGAAAACTGAGGTTACAAGAGGCTCTTCACATGTGCAACTTGGCGTCACATCTGGAAGACTGAGAGCTCTAACCCAGGCTGGTTTGGTTTACAAAGCCTATATTCTCTCTTCTATATTTCTTCTTCTATTGCTTTTCAGGGACATATAGAAAGGGGTTTCCTTAAAGCTCTCCCTTTAAACAATTCCAAGAAACATATAAAGTTCATTGTGGCAGTGTTTATACATAGTTCACCACCAACACAAAAATACCTTCGCTTCTTTTATAGCAGATGCGTTTCTCCTACCTCCTGTTACACTGTGTATTACGCCTTGAGAGAAGAAAAGAACTTCTACAATCTCCCCCAGTGCCTACAAGCCGTTTCACAGGCCTGATCTGTTGAAGTGAAGGAAATCCATAATAATCCACAAAGTCACACTAAAATGCCTCTCCGCCCCAACAGATACCTACAGCGGGTAGACGGCTTCGTGGGTGCAGTGCACCGTGGTGATGTAGTCGGGGCTCGGGTTGTACAGCATCGTGTACCAGTCCGAAAGCATCAGCACGCGACAGGAACGGATGTTAAGAACCCCAACCGGGTCGCTCAGAAGCAGGGTGATGAGAGCCGCCATGGTGCATTCGAATAAGGCCGTGACGTGCTGGAAAAGCGCACTGGAGCTAGAGGACCGGAAGCAAGAGGCCTGGTTACCAGGAACCGTGAGCTTCCAACGGCTTTAGTAAAACACCTCGTGCTTTAACATACGGATTCTATACGAAGCCGCTTCTGACTGAAAAATCCCCAAACCAAAACATCTAGCGATAACAAAAGCCAAGCATGAAAACTGCCCAAGAAAAGCGTAACCTTATTTTCTAAAAAGAGACAAATATGCGTCCCAGGTAACAGGGTGTATTACCCAAATGGGTAACAGAGGAGCAGGAATTAGACCTTCCATCTTTAGGATATGGCCAAATCGTTATCAAAATTTCTTAAGGGCTGGTGAAGCTGCCTTGCGGCCATATGGGGAGTGAACCAGTAGATGGAAGCGAGCTCTCTCAGCCCCTCTAACTCTGCCTTTCAAGGAAGTAAATCTTTAAAAAAAATTTAAAGGTATCTAGGCATTATTTTAAATTATCTTAATACAAAAAGCACATAAAAGGTGACAAGTAACATATATCACTTATAAAGCAAAATAACATAATAAACATTATATACTCACACCACCTTACCCAGTAACTAAAACAGTCAACAACTTTTATCTGCTTCTGTGTTCCTCCTGTTCTACACCCCTAGAGTAACCATTACACTAAATCAGACTACACCATTACATTTTCTAAAGTTTTTACCCCCCCATTTGTATGGCTGAGAATCAGTGTTGAATTTGCTTGAACACTATCGCACTAACGTAAGCATTTTGGGACTTTCTTGTCCATTTCCAAGACGCACCCACGGTGCTGTGTACAGCTGAGGTCAGTTTTGCTGCTGCCACCTGTAGAAGGCCCCACAGTGTACCGACACAGGGTCACACCACCGTCTCTATCCACATGTGCGCAAAGGTCCTCCTCTCAGCCTGCAAACTGAACTGCACCTTCTGCACGAACATGTTCTCAATTTTAATATAGTTGGCTTCCTATTTCTTCTACATGTGAAGATAAAAAACATATCACCCTCACTTTTCTTCTAAGTTTTAAGGTTTTGCTTTCCACATTTAAACCATTAACTGACCTAGAAGAGGTTTCCGCGTACAGTGCAAGGGTGGATCTAAGGACGTCCACTCCCCCAGCGGTAGCATCGTGCTGAGTAGGCCCTCCTTACCCCCCACTGATGTTCTATGCCACTTCTGCCATGTTAAGCTTCACCTACAACTGGTTTTCAGGTTCTGTTTTTACTCCTGAGGTCTATTAATCTATTGTGTGGCAACAGAACATGAGCATTCTTCCTATTACACACTTTGTCCTACTTGTTCAGTAATCTTGGCTGTTCTTGGCCCTTTCATATACATTTTAAGATTAGCTTCTCAAATATAAATCCCATTTACCTTACAGTGTGGCAGAGGCCGGCCTTTAAACAAACTTGTTTCCAAGTGACGTGATTAAAGTTGTGGTGGAAGCGTTCCCAAGGCAGAAAAGGAACAAAGACGGCATCTGTCCTGGGAGGCAATGCAGCCGGTCCCTGCCTGCCCGTGAATGTCCCTGTCTGCGCACGTGTAACAGCTCAGGTTCGGCTGCTAGTACAGAGCAATGGTGGTAACCCTTGCCAGAGCGCAGGCCGGGTGGCTCAGTGTGCGAGAGTGCAGTCATCAGTAACCAGGTACTGTATCAATGCCTGGGGCCCAGGTAACACTAGAATGTCCGCATGTAGCCATGTGAGTGAGACAAAGAGGCAAAAACCACACATAAGGAAATACCCCTCTTTGTTCTGGGCTCAGGCTCCCGGGTAAGAAATCCCAGCTGGGTCTTATGCTGGCATAATAAAAGGCCACTTCCTGCTAGGAGGCCTGGGTGTCTCGTCTCCTCACACAAATCCTGCTACAGCAGTGCTTGTGGCACTGCAAATGGAGTTGCAGGGAAGTAACAAATTCTGTGTGTCTCGTACAGCCTCTTTAGTAAACTCGTATGATTTCTCCTGTCTAGTGGGTAGATGCTTTGGGTTTTTTTATCTGAATGTTTCCATCATCCATCATAGCAAATTACCCCAAAATTCAGTGGTATGAACCCACCACTGACTACTTCTATTCTGAGGCTTGCGTGGGTTGAACGGGGCAGTCCTTTCTGCTCCACGTGATATTCACAGGGGACCACACAGAGGTGCGATGCCCTGCGGTGTTCAACATGACCAGCCCATAAGGCTACACAAGTGCTGACTTCAGCGGTGAGCACAACTGGGCCTGCTAACAGGTGCACCCTGCTTCTCCTCTGCGTGACCCCGTTTTCCATGTTCTGCAGCTAACGATGATGTATATAAGCAGGACTTCTTTTTTAAAAATTATGTTTCAGATATATTTTTCTTCCCAGTTATATGAATCTCTTTTTCATTATTTTTGTAAAACCTGAAGTCACTATTTTTTTTTTTTTTTTTTTGGACAGGCAGAGTTAGACAGTGAGAGAGAGACAGAGAAAAAGGTCTTCCTTTATTCTGTTGGTTCACCCCCCAATTGGCCGCTGCGGCCGGCATATTGCAGCCGGCACACTGTGCCAATCAAAAGCCAGGAGCCAGGTGCTTCCTCCTGGTCTCCCATGTGGGTGCAGGGCCCAAGGACCTAGGCCATCCTCCACTGCACTCCCGGACCACAGCAGAGAGCTGGACTGGAAAAGGAGCGACCGGGACAGAACCAGCGCCCCAACCTGGACTAGAACCCAGGGTGCCAGCACCGCAGGCGGAGGATTAGCCTAGTGAGCCATGGCACTGGCCCAAAAAGTCACTATTTCTTAAGTCTGCAACACCTCCACACCCACCCAATGGAGATCTCCTCCCCTTGCACCTGGGCTGGCTGCCTGAGAAGCTGTTACTGACAGCAACGTCTCAGGCTGCCCTGCCAGCAAGCCGTGCTGCTTCTGAGCAGACGGGCAGACGGTGCGCAGTGTGCCCTGCGGCCATCTCCCGAGCCTGAGTCTTGGCGGATTCCCAGTAGGTACTACAGGTACTGTATTCTTCTCACTCCGCACAGCACAGTATATAATACAGTATACTTCTCATACTGCACTGCACGGTATCTATTTTTTTCGTCTCCTTTTATCACCCAGTGTTACATTCCATTATTTCTTTGTATTTTTCTACATCCCTAATTTTAATTTGAACTGATTAACCTATTGACTATTATTTTTAAAAAAGATTTATTTATTTGACAGGTAGAGTTAGAGAGAGGGAAAGATAGAGAGAATGGTCTTCCATCTGCTGGTTCACTCCCCAAATGGCTGCAACAGCCAGAGCTAGGCAGATCCAAAGCCAGGAACCAGGAGCTTCTTCCTGGTCTCCCTTGTGGGTGCAGGGCCCAAGCACTTGGGCCATCCTCCACTGCTTTCCCAGGCCACAGCAGAGAGCTGGCTCAGCCACGTCTCAGAGTCTATCTTTCCCAGACTTCCATTATTTCAGGCAGGAGGGTCACTCAGAGCCCCGCAGTTCCCCAGGACATTAGGAGGAGCACTCTCGGCCGTCTGACAGAGATGAGAATGGTTAGGAGGAGCACTCCCGGCCATCTATAGAGACGAGGATGGTGAGGAGGAGCACTCCCGCCGTCTGACAGAGACGAGGATGGTAACTGCCTGCTGGTGTCGCCCGTGCTCTCCTTTGATCCCCCTGCGTGATCTTCACAGGCTGCAGGCTGACTCTGGAGGCCCTGCTGGGGAATACTGAGTCTCCTCCGCCTCTCAGAGCAGCTCCCCTCACCAGCAGTGTCTCCCAGCTGTCCACATCACTCCATGTTCCTGGAGCCTCCACACGTCGGGGCAGGCCTCACCTTCTACCCAGCCACGGGTTACCAACCCAGCAAACTGTGCGTCCAAGATCGGCTCAGAGTGAGCTCCAGGTTCTGTGAACACTTCCTAGGGCTCCTCCAGCTCCAATCTCAGGACGCCCTAACCTCATTTCACCCCGATCACACACCACCCCCAGCTCAGACCATCCTCCCTGTGCATCCATGTTTGCACGTCTTATTCCTGCTCAGAGAGACTTTCAACTCCTCCACTTAGTGAACTCTACTCATTTTTTCAACATCTAGCTTAAAGATAGCTTTTTTCTTCTGGGGTATCACTCCCTCTGGGAGGGCACAGCCAACTACTCTCTTCTTCATGCCAGCATTAAAAATCTGAATGCACCTTTACATACATACATGTATACAAGGTGACACCTGGACTGCCATTCAGAGGACACATCCCAGTCATCTCTGAACCCTACAGCCTACAATACCACCGGGCACACTGCAAGCTTCCCTGTGTATCACTGAATGAATGCATCCTAAAAGCCGTAAATTATGTAAAAACCAATTATGTAAGAATCACAGCTTCTGACTGCTTTGGGAGCCACAATATGAAAATATACAACTTCTGCCAATCCTTGCCTTGTTTTTTTTTTTTTAAGATTTATTTTATTTATTTGAAAGAGTTGCAGAAAGAGGTAGAGACAGAGAGAGCGAGATAGGTCTTCCATTCTGCTGGTTCACTCCCCAAATAACTGCAATGGCCAGAGCTGAGCTGATCTGAAGTCAAGAGCCAAGAACTTCTTCTGGGTCTCCCATGTGGGTGCAGGGGCCCAAGGACTTGGGGCATCTTCCACTGCTTTCCCAGGCCATAGCAGAGAGCTGGATCAGAAGTAGAGCAGCCGGGAATCAAACTGGCACCGCAGGCTGGGACTTTAACCCACTGCGCCACAGCACCGGCCCCGCCCTGGTCTTCCTGATAAACAGTACTAAACTCTGGAGAAGGCAAGGCTGCCAGAGAGGACAGTTTTCATTAACAATCAGCCATGCACACTCAGTAGGTTAACACCTCCTCTAAGGAGGCAAGAAGTCGCTCTTGGGGCCGGCGCTGTGGCATAGCCTGTTAAAGCTCTGGCCTGAAGTGCTGGCATCCCATATGGGTGCCGGTTTGAGACCCAGCTGCTCCACTTCCAATCCAGCTCTCTGCTATGGCCTGGGAAAGCAGTAGAAGATGGCCCAAGTCCTTGGGCCCTGTACCCATGTGGGAGACCTGAAAGAAGTTCTTGGCTCTTGGCTTTGGATCAGCCAGCTCCAGCCACTGAGGTCAACTGAGGCGTGAACTAGCGGATCGAAGACCTCTCTCTCTCTGCCTCTCCTCTCTCTGTGTAATGACTTTCAAATAAATAAATAAATCTTTAAAAAAATAAAAAAGAATTAGCTCTTAAGAACAACAACAAAAAAAATCTTACAGTTCACATATTCAGGAAACACAGACACATTTACAGTATGTATGTGTGTGTGTGTGTGTGTGTGTGTGTATAAAACAGTGTAACTATGAAATGAAAATTTAATGGGTGAATTAGGTAAAAAAATGGCTCTTTATGGAGGTGATAATGAAAAATAAAAGACTGAGGCCGGCACCACGGCTCACTAGGCTCATCCTCTACCTGCAGCACCGGCAACCCAGGTTCTAGTCCCGGTCAGGGCGCCAGATTCTATCCCAGTTGCTCCTCTTCCTGTCCAGCTCTCTGCTGTGGCCCAGGAGTGCAGTGGAGGATGGCCCAAGTCCTTGGGCCCTATACCCACATGGGAGACCAGGAGAAGCACCTGGCTCCTGGCTTGGGGTCAGCGTGGTGCACCGGCCACAGCGGCCATTGGGGGGAGGTGAACCAATGGAAGAAGGAAGACCTTTCTCTCTGTCTCTCTCTCTCACTGTCCACTTTGCCTGTCAAAAAAAAAAAAAAAAACAAAGACTGAAAACACTGGTCTAGCCTCAGCCAGCCAGGCCCACGTTTCTTGACCTTAAGTGGGACGTGTCAAGAAAATTCAGATGGTCTTGTATTCTTTACTACCAATTTCCTAGTCAGAGCTAACTACAAATTTCTGCTTTGTGTTTTTTAATTTTCATCTTATTTTGAAAGGCGGAGACAGACTCGGAGAGAGATCATCCACCCGCTGGTTCCCTCCTCAGATTTCTGCAACATCAACAGCTGGGCTGGGCTGGGCTTAGGCCAGAGCCCAGAGCTCAATCTGGGCTCCCATGCAGAAGGCAGGAACCCAAACACTTGAGTGATTTTCTGCTGCCTCCCGGGGTGCATGTCAACTGAAAGCTGGAATGAGTGGAGGCTCAAAGCAGGTCCTCTACAGGGAAAGTGGGCATCCCGAGTGGCATCTTGACTGCTGGGCCAAGTGCTCACTCCCCTCTTTTTATCTTGGTTTTTTTTTTTTTTTTTTTTTTGACAGGCAGAGTGGACAGTGAGAGAGAGAGACAGAGAGAAAGGTCTTCCTTTGCCGTTGGTTCACCCTCCAATGGCCGCCGTGGCCAGCGTGCTGCGGCCGGCGCACCGCGCTCATCCGATGGCAGGAGCCAGGTGCCAGGTGCTTTTCCTGGTCTCCCATGGGGTACAGGGCCCAAGCACTTGGGCCATCCTCCACTGCACTCCAGGGCAACAGCAGAGGGCTGGCCTGGAAGAGGGGCAACCGGGACAGAATCCGGCGCCCCAACCGGGACTAGAACCCGGTGTGCCGGCACTGCAAGGAGGAGGATTAGCCTGATGAGCCACGGCATCGGCCTATCTTGCTTTTTAAAAAGGATTTATTGATTGAGTTGAAAGGCAGAGAGAGAGAGAGAGAGAGAGATTGAGATTCCAACTGGTTTACTCTCCAAAAGCCCACAACAACCAGGACTGGGGCAGGCCAAAGCCTGAAGCCAGGAACCCAGTCAGTTCTCCCACATGGGTGGCAGCAGCCCAAGCACTTGGGTCATCATCTGCTGTGTTCCCAGGTGCATTTGCAAGGCACTGGGTCAGAAGTGGAGGAGCTGGGCTTAACCCAGGTACTGTCATGTGGGACGCTGGTGCTCCAAGCTGCAGCTTAGCCTGCTGTGCCTCCACACCTGCTCCTTCTCCCCCTCTCTCCTATCAGAGCAGGTCCCTCCTCTGTTCCACCCTCTGCTTCATGTTTCTCCTCAAGACAAATCTAACATTACACTCAAGTGCACCTGGTGAGGTGCAGCCGTATGTTCCTACTTCTCTCCTCTGAGCAGAGAAGTCCCAATTAACCGAGTCATTTTACTTAAGTTAGATAAAGGGTAATTTTATTTTACTTAAAAATTTATAACATTTTCTTTCTCACTCTCATCTCTCATTAATATCTCATATTAATATCTCATTTAATAGAAATTAAAGCAGGATGAGGCCTGCTATTTTAAAAGTGTTTTTATAAATCCTTTTTGAAAAATAACGGGTGATTTCCTATTATAAAAAATTACCCTAGATCCAGAAAAACATTGATTCTACACCCACCTGACCATCTTCTGCACACCCCAACACTGCGGTCTAGCCGTCATTTCTTGGACAAGAGTTTTCTGGTACCTCACCTCTATCTGCCCTCCACAGAAACCATCTTCCTAACATGCACCCATGATGCTACTTTCCCAACCCAGACCCTCATGAACTGACCACCGACCCAGCCAACACAGACTGCTCTCCTGTGCCAGCTGCTGCACGGGTCTCTGAGAGTCCACCGAGGACAATGAGAGACGCCACTGCCCCACGGAGCTCAAAGCCTGGCGTGGGAGGGACATCAAATGAGGAGACAATTATGAAAATAAAACAACAAACCAGAGAGCTGTCAAAAAAGAAAACGCAGGAGAGCGATCTCTGCAGGCTGGGTCGGGAAGGCCTCTCCTCAGCAGGTGCACTGGAGCTGGAATCTGAGGAAGACAGGGAGGTAGGAGGGTGCAGCGGGAGGACACGTATTCCAGGCGGTGCAGTGAGCTCGCCAAGGCGAAAAGGGGGTGCACAGAAAGCAGACAGGGTCCTGAGAAGTCCGAGGAAGTCAGAGAAAAGCCGCGTGGCTGAAGGGTGCGAGACAGAATCCACAGTTCCCTGATGCCCACAGTAAAGGTCACACCCTTACGAGAGCCTTCGCATTCCGGTCTGAATCTACCGTCCTCTCTCCCTCCTGTTACCTCCATTCACTGACTCACTCTGTGACAACCCAGATCTGATGCCTCACATGCCCACACCGTTATTCGTGAGATTTCTCTGCCTACAATGTTCTTCCTGAGCTTTCCCAGATTCCACTGGGCACAATTTCTCTCTCCCTTCTTCGTGACTCCAGAGCATTTGCTTTTAACTCAGTCCCTATGTCTCTAGGACTGATTCATATTATAGCTATGTACACACCTGTCTCCTCTGTTTATGACCATACACCATGTCAGTCACGTCTCCTACCCAGATCTTCCAAACACAAAACACAGCGCCCAAAAAATGTCTACTGACTTAATGTCCTAGCACAAGTTTTTACAACTAGGTTGAAGCTACATCACTTTTAACAACATTATATTAGATGACTAATATTAAAATTCAAAGTATTTGTTCTAAATCAATATACGGCTTTGTATTCATTTTTTGTTCAAAGTATTACAGTTGAAAAATTTAAAAATATTCTTTCAAGATCATTTTCAGTAGAACAAAGGATAGGGGCTGGTGTTGTGGTGCAGCAGGTAAAGCCGCCACCTGCAGTGCTGGCATCCCATATGGGCACCAGTTCAAGTTGCAGATGCTCCACTTCTGATCCAACTCTGCTATGGCCTGGGAAAGCAGTGGAAGATGGCCCAAGTCCTTGGGCCCCTGTACCCAGAAGACCCAGAAGAAGCTCCTGGCTCGTGGCTTTGGATCAGCTCAGCTCTGTTGCAGCCATCTGGGGAGTGAACCAGCGGATGGAAGACCTCTCTCTCCATCTTTACCTCTCTCTGTAACTCTTTCAAATAAATAAAATAAATCTTTAAAAAGAAAACAAGGATAGTTCCCTTAATAGTTACTAAGGCATGCTCTATCGTTGAGTTTTCTTACCACAGTAAAAAGTAATCAGAACAGGGGAAGGCACTATGGTACAGTGGGCTAAGCTGTGCATCCCATACGGGTGCCAGTTCGAGTCCCGGCTGCTCCTCTTCCAATCTAGCTCTCTACTGTGGCCTGGGGAAGCAGTGCAAGATGGCCCTAAGCGCCTGGGCTCCTGCACCCGAGTGGGAGACCTGTAAGAAGCTCCTGGCTCCTCGCTTCAGATGTACCCAGCTCAGACCATTGCAGCCATTTCGGGAGTGAACCGGCGGATGGAAGACTTTCTCTCTGTCTGTAACTCTACTCTGAAATAAACAAATCAATCTTAAAAAAAAAAAAAGTAATCAGAATATAAAGGAAAAGTAGGATTACTATTTTTAAACAACAGAAGAGCAATTATTAGTGCTGAATAACGTCTTGTAAATGACAACTACTCTAGCACCAGTCCTGTGGACACTTCACAGAACGGAATGTGCTGACCTCTTCTTGCCCGAGTACCACTCAATGAAGAACCAGTGTAACACAAGAGGGAGCATGGCCATGAAGCCCAGGTAGAGCCAGTCGTACAGCTCCGGGGACTCCGTGCAGGGCTGACAGAGCTTCTGGGCGTCGGTCCTCTGTCCTCTTGGGCACACCTGCAATGCACAGAGAGCAACCTTACATGCAGACACGCTGGACGCTAACACCTGCCCCGAACCACGCTGTTAAACGTCACATTGCATCTCAAACACGTAAGTCTATGTTAGCTTTCAGAAATAAAGACTAAAGCATACATAAGACAAAAAGAAATCTACAGTGTTTGTGCTATAGTTGTAAAATGTTAAAGTAAAAAGGATTATTTTTACTGAGTTACCAAAATAGTTAACTCTCAATGAAAAACCTAGCTACTAACATCATATAAAAATGATTTCCGAGAAATGTTCTAGATTATAATGTTAACTGATTGGACAAGACAGTGCACTAGATCCTTTTTAAATATAATTAGAAATTACCATAAAGTTATAAAAGGTTTTTAAAAACACTTAATAACTGACTCTCAAGGAAAGATGTATTACAGATATCAAGAGAACAATTCAAACAAGGACTTTATTAATGTCTCATATTCTCTTATAAATGAATGAGTATATTTTAAAGAGATTGCACAAAACAAACAGACTTCACCAATGAAGTAACACACGAACACCAGACTCACCCCACATTCTCCATATATTTCAGTTGAGCCGTTTTTAAATAACAGGGTCTTCCCGCAGTAAAGTCCAAGGCAGGCTGGTTGAATATCGACAGCTTTTTAAAAACAAACGCCAGTAGAGTGACATCTTTGTGATTAGAAAAGAATAATGCAGTAACAGCTGAGGCACTTGGTGGACACAGCTCAACAGTTTCCATGTAAGACGCGATATGGATTAGGCAAGAGGCTGGTGCACGTACTCCAGTGTGTGGCACGGCAGAAGGCAACCCTGGACTTCGTCCTGAGTGCACCTTGTGAGTAAGGCCCTGGACCAGCAGAGCAAGGCATCTCCAGACCTCACAGTCTAGCCTGGGCTCCACAGAGCCACTCTCCTTGACCGAACTCCACTGTGGAACTTCACTCTTCATAAACTTCCAAACTAAGCTTTTGAAAACGCGGACCCGACGGAAGGCGGCTGTTTTGCGCACACACCACCTGTTCCCACCTTTGTGTGTAGGAGCACATGTGTTAACAGCACAAAGGCGAAAGGGTGTGATTCCAGAACCGAGGGCAGGCCTGCAGTAAACACACTCAGCTCTGAACAAAGCTCCACCCAATCTCAGGCTTGGGGAAAATAAAACAGCAGCTCCAGAGGCCCTGCAGCTCGGCCCGGACCTCACCCGCGGGAGGAGCCACGAAGGAGTGATGCTTAATCAGAGACCCATGCCCTTCACTTGCCGACCGTCCACTCAGTCCTCACGCCACAGCTAAGAGCCACTGGGGGCCAGGAGGAAACCCCAGGGCCCCTGCTCTCCGGGAACGCGGTCAAGTGCGGTTAGTATATGTGAATTACTGGGGGACACTGTGCATTTCAGGACTTCACAACCATTTCTCACATGCTTCCCGAACTCACCGCCTAGAGACCTTTCTCCTTCCAGATCAAGGAGACTGGAATTCAAACAGCGATAGCCCAGGTGCAAACGACTCAAGTTTAATATTCTCACTTCAACATCTCTTAGTTTGAGACCCGTGGGCTTCCTCACTTTAACTGGCACTTAACCCATTATAATCACCATGTTCTAGGCTCAGGCGCGGTGAGAGCAGAAGTTAAAGAATCCGCAGCTTTTCCTACGGACTTTATTTTCCAGATGTTTGCTAAATATGAGGGGTCGTCAAAAGGTTCCCGGAAAACGTGCATTGTGAAAAAAGAAAAAAAAAAGGCTTCAAAATTTTTGCACCACAAGAAACGTGTCTTCTAACCCCGGTGTCCACGAACTTCCTGATGCACCTTCGTACACTGGAATACAAATAATCCAAGGTCTCTCAAAGCCCAGGGTCTGAAAACCGTGCAATAAACAAAGCCAGAGCCCATCACGTTCCAAAGGAAACTCTGGCTCCGTGCGTTCGCTGTGGCGGAGGACGGCGACGACGTTAAGGCGCTCGTGTGCGCGACGCCGGGCCTCTCCGGGAGGGACCCTCACCCTGCACCTGCGGCTGCGGCAGAACCCGGTCAACTCCGCGGCCAGCAGCGGCGGCGGCCTTTCCGGTCCGTGCGCACTACCGCTGTCCTCGGAGGAAACACAGCGGCCGAGGGACATTTCGACCGGACAGCCAGAGGCCCGGCCTCCCGCTGCCAGGAGCAGCGACCGCCCCGACCCCGGCAAGGGTCCGGCGGGGCCGGGAGGGCGGCAAGGGGCGAGCAGGCGCCGCGCCCAGCCCAGCCCGGACCTGCCGCGCAGCCAAGAAGCCGCGGCGAAGACAGGCGCTCCCCCGACCCTCGGCGCCCCCTTACCCATGAGGCGCTCGCAGGCTTCCCTGCAGTCGCTCCGGGGTCAGCGGATGCGGCAGGAACGCCCCGACATCCGGGCCACAGCAGCCTCGCCGGCTCCGCCTCCCGGTAACCTAGGCGACCGCACCGCAGCCCCACCCACTTCCTGGTCTCGGCCACGCCCCCTGAGGCTGCCGTGCGTCCTGCCCCTTTGGGGGCGTCGCGACGCGGTGCATCAGCATCCACCGCTGTGCAACCAGCCTGTCTGTGCCCCTGTTGCTTCGCTTAGCTCATGGAATTTGGGGTGCGGATTGAGAGATGAGATAGTTAGGATTTTTGTATGTGAGATATATAGCCGGCATGGGAACACTGCGGGATGCTAGATGACTGGCGTTCTCTAGGCGCCTGGCGCCATGAGCAGAGTTTGTGCGGTCCCCTGGTACGGGTGCCTGTGTACCACGGAAACCTTGTGTAGGGTCGGGCATCCGTACAAAGGGGCGATCCCTCCCCGCGCTGGCCTGTCGCGCCGGCCTCTGGTCTCGGGTGTCTGAGCCTCCCTGTACTGTCCCCAGGAAGGCTGCGCCCCAGAGCGAGCTGGGAGCTGACCGAGCAGTGCAGGCGCAGGGTTGTTCCTCCTTCCCCTGAAGTCTTCAGGCCCTGAACGTCATGCTGCGGAAAAGCTTGGTCCTGCATCTCTCCTGGATTCCAGCACAGCTTCGTGTCGAGGGCCGCAGTTCTCAGCCTAGGAGCGAGGACAGGCAGCTGCAGGCGGCCCTGGGCACGCCGACGCCGCGTCCCCCTTTGGGAAAGGCCGGTGACACGTCCACTGAGGGCGACGGTGCTGATGTCGGATTCTTCTAAGCGTAAGCGATTCAGTGTGTCTAACGTGCTTAGCTTGGAAACTGACACCCAGTGAAGTGCATAAAAATGTCCATTATGTTATCTTCAGTCTGGGGTTTCAGAGGACTGTGTGTCCCAAGTGTTTTATACAAAATACAGTGGTTTGCTATATCGAGAGATCATAGGATACAGGGATCCCTAACTCAAAATTCAATATTCAGAAAAACTAAACCCTAACAACAGCTGTATTAGGATGATTGTTGGCCTTGTTAAAGGACTCATTATGGGTAGATTACTAAATGCAAATTAACTAATTCCACGATAGTTTTTATTTACTGAGTAGATGCATCAGTCAGCTGTTAGCACATTTACAATGGGATTCCATCACAAAAATTCTACAGACTATAGCTTCTCAGGGCTTTCACATCCCATTATATAAAATGAAATGTTCATATAGGACATTTAAACAACATTTAAAAAACAACATTTAAAAAACAAAACAACATTTAAAAAAACAAAAGCCCCCAACCCTAATTTAGTGGTTCTCAAACCTTGTGGTCTCAGGACCACTTTATACCTTAAGATCTGAGGACTTCTGGGGCCAGCACTGTGGCACAGTGGGTAAGGCTGCAGCCTGCCATGCCGATGTCCCATATGGGTGCAGGTTCTAGTCCTGGCTGCTGGGTCTGGGCTGCCTGGGAAAGCAGTAGAAAATGGCCCAAGTGCTTGGGCCCCTGCACCCGCATGGGAAGACTTGGAGGAAGCTCCTGGCTCCTGGCTTCAGATCAGCACAGCTCTGGCCATTGCGGCCATCTTGGGAGTGAACCAGCAGATGGACCTCTCTCTCTCCATCTCTCTCTGCCTCTTCTTTTCTCTCTATGTAACTGACTTTCAAATAAATTAAAAAAAAAAAAAAAAGAACTGTAGGGGTAGGCAACTGGCCCAGCAGTTAAGATGTTCTGTCTCACATCAGAGAGCCTAGTTTGATCTAGCTCCTGCCTCCTTCTTCCTGCTAATGCAGACCAGGGAGGCAGTGATGATGGCTCAGGTAATTAGGTTCCTGCCGTGTACATGGACAACCTGGACTACATTCCTGGCTGCTGGCTTCAGTCCCAGCCCAGCTCACTGACATCCGGGGGTTGAACCAGTGCATAGGAGCGCTCTCTATCTATCTCTGTCTTTCTGCCTTCAAATTAAAAAAGAAAGTCAAAAACCAAGAGAATTATCCCAGCAGAGGTATTTATTCCCTTTATGGCTAAACACGGCAGCATGCGGGATTTCTGGAAGAGCCTTATTTCACAGCAGGCACTGGATCTGAAGATTAGGGAGTACTTTAGTCCCGTATGACATGAGAACCTGTTTGGTGATGTGGAATTTCTCATGAAAGCCACACTTCAACACAGTATGTCACAGCATGTTATCTTTTTTTTTTTTTTTGACAGGCAGAATGGACAGTGAGAGAGAGAGAGAGACAGAGAGAAAGGCCTTCCTTTTTCAGTTGGTTCACCCCCCAGTGATCTGAAGCCAGGAGCAGGTACTTCCCCCTGGTCTCCCATGCGGGTGCAGGGCCCAAGCACTTGGGCCATTCTCCACTGCCCTCCCGGGCCACAGCAGAGAGCTGGACTGGAAGAGGGGCAACCGGGACAGAACTGGTGCCCCAACCAGGACTAGAACCCGGGGTGCCGGCGCTGCAGGCGGAGGATTAGCCTAGTGAGCCGCGGCACCAGCCTCAGCATGTTATCTTGGTGAGAGAATTTTCTCTGCCAAACTGTGATTGTAACCTTTTCTCTCATGTTGACTGTGCCCTCTCCCTTGTCTCAAGCTCCTAAAATAATACGTTAGATTGTTAACCAGACCAGCTGGCTGCCTAGTTAAGGGGGTAGGAGAGACATTGGAATGCTTTATTCTGGCTTTGTTTTCCTGCAAGTGACACGTTTATCTTCTCTGGGATTTATGTTATCATTTTAGAAAATTACATGTAGCTAAACCTAAACATAGTTAAAGCAAGCAAAATGTATCCCTGTCATTTTTCACACATGTGTAACTGTGGTTCCAAATAACAGGATCACCCCTCCCCTGACTCACGCTCTGCTGGAAGCCTCCCCTTGTCAGGTGAATTTGAAGTTGAGTTTTCACAGTGCGTATCCCTGCTTAATGTGCAGGTAATTGTCCCCTGCTCAGGGCAGACCAGCATTAGTGGTATTAGGGGACCATGGCACTGCCTCACAAAAATCCATTGTCAAGTTTCAGGAGTTCTGGGAACCAGTTACTAAATACAGACTATTAATAACTAAGGTATATTCCAGGGGCCGGCGTTGTGGTGCAGTGAATTAGGCTGCCTCCTGCGATGTAGGCATCTCATACAAACTCTGGTTTATTTCTGACTGCTCCACTTATGATCCATCTGCTGATGCACCCGGGAAAGCAGTGGAGGACGGCCCAGGTCCTAGGTCCCCTGCCACCTACATGGGAGACCTGGACACAGTTCCAGGCTTGTGGCTTCGGTCTGGCCCAGTCCCGGCCGCTGCAGCCATTTGGGGAGTGAATCAGTGGATGGAAAATCCCTCTCTCTGTCTCTTTCTCTCTCTCTCTCTAACTTTGCCTTTCAAATAATAAATTGACTTAAAAATTAAAGCGGATTCCATATATTGAAAATAAAGATGATAAACAAATCATCACCTGTTAATTGTTACTACATTTCACCATCATCTGTGTTTTTGAGGCTCCGTCTGAATGGCAGGTGCTGCTGCGTATCTCTTCCCAACTCCACATTCAAGGACATCGTGTTAGTCCTCCAAAATCCACCGTGGTGGGGTGTCTGTGTCTCAGCCCTTGCTGACCTCTCATCCCCTTACATTTGTGGTTAAATAGTCCCCTACCTGGTGTGCAAGGCTCTGTATTTTTCTCCTGTGACTGCATTTTGCTGTTTGACTGTTGAAATAGAGCTCCACGGTATCGTCTCAACTTGGGCAGAAGGAAAGGTGGCCACTAGATCTCGGGCTGAGAAGAACCCAGATCCTTACTGGGTTTGGAAGCTGAGCATTTGCTCTCCAACAGGAAAGAAAAGCTTGGTGATAGATTTAGCGGGAGGTAGTGACTTTGAACCTGGACGAGAAGGAAGTCAGCCTTCGGCTGCTGTAGGTATCACCTGAGGCCTTTATGCCATTCCGGCCTTGTCTTTGGAAACTTCCTGAGTGCTTCTCCCTGCTACTGCAGCGGCAGCGGACTGTGATCCCATCAGCCTACGTCTTCAGGATTCTAGACGTGTGACTTGGAATTGAGTGGGAGCAGAGGAAAATGAAAGGTCACCACAAAGCACACCAAACACCGGAGTAAGGAAAAGGTTTCTTGTCGGGTGGGGGGAAGCCGACAGGCTGTCTCCCTGCAAGAGAGAACAGCAGCAACCTGTACTAGAACAGGTCTTTGCAGAGGTAAGGAAGTGGGAGCAGCAAATCCCGTTAGGGTGGGGTGGAGCTGATGCTTGTGATTGGGCCATTTGGTCACCTGACTTCCAGTGAGTCAGGCTGGGCCTAGGAAGACGGTACCATTTTACTAAGATGCTCTGATGTGTCTCCAGGTATACCCAGAATGTCTGTTACTATCTTATCTTCTTCTCCAACCCCCACCCTCAACAAATTAACCTCGAGGCATTATAATCTTGGTGTAGTCCTTTTGATGTCAACCTTGAGAATCAAAAGTCACTTCTACTACTTCCAAAGGTAATGGTGTTTGCCTACAACCACGACTCTAACACCGATCCTAAGGAGGTTTCTGTGATGAATAAGCACACCCAGTGAGAAGGCCTTTTCTTCTGAACTTCAGATCCAGTGTCAGAATTAAGACAAGCACACACAGGCGTGTGTGTGGCAGGTTCTTTCCAACTTGCTGCTCCCTCACCCGGGGGCTTCACCCATCTCATTTACCTGGATGATTCCTCACATACTCAGAGGGTGGGCCCCACCAAGCAGTTGATTAATCCGCTACAATGTTAGTCCCTCTCATAGACTGTTACTTTCCTTCCTAGTATTTATTGCAAGTCTTCATATCCCAGGATATCTTAGAATGTTCTTTGAAAAATAGAATTTGAAAGTTATTTTGGTGTAAAAAATTGAAGTGCATGTATATACTATAAGGCTGCCACAAAACACATCAAACACCAGAGTAGGGGAAAGGGTTTATTGGTGGGGAAACCCGTCAGACCAGAGGGAAGGGGCAAAGAAGGAAAAGAGGGAGGAGAGCGTAGGAGAGGTATCAAGAGACAGAGAGAGTGAGTGAGCCAGGTGTTCAGGAACAGCTGGGGTGGAGGGGCTGGCAGGGAAGTAGGAGCAGTGAATCCCATTAGGATGGGGGTGGAGTGACACCAGTGTTTGGGCCATGGGGTCATCTGGCTTCCAGCAATGGCGGGGAGGGGTGGTAGTGGTGTCTAGAGCCTAGGATGGTGTCTGGAGGTGTAGATTGCGTATAGGTAAGACTGCGCCATTTTACTAATATATAGTCTTCAAAAAGGCCATGGAAAAAGTATATCATGAAAAAAGTATATCATGAAAAATCTTTAGGCACGGATTTCAGCTTTTTTTTTTTTTATCCAAATAAACCTACATTTTAATCCCATTTCCTTGAGCTTTTTGAAGTGTCCTCATCTTTATCATGATGTTCATTTCCTCAGTCCTGTCAATCTCAAAGGCAAGGATCTTGTTAGTTCTTCTCTAGGGTCTGGCACAACGCCTGGTATGTGGTAGGTGCTCATAAATGTCTGCTGACTGGTTATTTCTTTGGTTGCTTCACTCACACTTGTTTCTTCTAGTGCATTTTGGTTTCTGGTACTGCCCGGAAACCACCACCGAGCAGGAGGAAATTATAACGCCCCGGCCCCCATCCCTGAACACTAAGATGGCAATTCCGCTGAAAAGCTGCTGGCTTCTCCTGGAAGGAGTCAAGTGCCCAAATGATTCTATTAGCGTTACAGGAAAACGGCAGTGGAGGACATATTATTACCTCGGTTCTTTGTCTCCTAGGGAAGAAGAATTTCCAAGTGGATGAGCAGAGAGATTTAACAAGCAAGATTTATTAGAGTCAAAGCCCTCCAGCCAGAGCAGAACGGAGGGAGGCTTCTAAGAGAGGGAAAAACCCCAACGTGGGTTTTTGATTGACATTCAGTTACAAGACCCACCCAAAGACCTGATTTATAATTCTTTATCTTAGCTGGCTTGCTCGTGATAAAACAAACAAACAAAAAAATACATCCAGAAGAGTGGGATAGGTAACTGGTTTTCACAAGAAACTGTGAGCTCAGGGGCATGCAATGCCCACTCCCTTGCTATTCTCATGGAAAATTTGGAGGCTCCCAAGTTGCGGGCAGGCAAGCACTTCTGACCTGGCTAAGGATAATTTCTGGGGGGAAGCAAGCACTCTGCACCCCAAATTCCCACTGGGATCACCCTGCCTGCCTATTAACCCACCTGACGCCTCACAGGGTCCAGGGTTGTGACGCAGTGGGTAAAGCTGCCACC
Organism: Sylvilagus floridanus; assembly: GCA_949820135.1. Taxonomy (NCBI): domain Eukaryota; kingdom Metazoa; phylum Chordata; class Mammalia; order Lagomorpha; family Leporidae; genus Sylvilagus; species Sylvilagus floridanus. The sequence goes on along the minus strand of OX463228.1, from coordinate 13,726,530 downwards.
TGCAATGCTAGCATTCCATACGGGTGCTGTTTCAAGTCCCAGCTGCTCCACTTCCGATCCTGCTCCACTGCCTGGGAAAGCAGCAGAAGATGGCCCAAGTGCTTGGGCTCCTGCACCCACGAGGGAGACCCGGAAGAAGCTCCTGGCTCCTGGCTTCAGCCTGGCCAGTTAAGGGAGTGAACCAGTGCGCCAGTGGATGGAAGACCTCTTTCTCTGTCTTTCTCTCTCTGTGGCTCTAACTTTCAAACAAACAAATAAATATATAATTTTTAAAAATTCTGTTAGTAAAATAATTTTTTTTCAAAGCATGACTGAAGGCAATCAGGAGAGCTGTCAGAAATACTTTAAAAGTTACACTCATCGGGTTCTTGGGTTCCAGAAACTGCAAACTACTGCTTTGCAATTAAGTGAGAATTCGCAGAATGTTTAATTTGCATCCAGGGCCATCTCTCCAGGCCTCTGGGAAGCTAAGCTCTTGCAGCAGCTCAGCTGCCCAAGTGGGGGCGGCAGTATCCCAGTAACTCACTCCCAGGCGGTGTGTAGGTGGGAGGAGAGCCATTCGCGTTCAAAACCTTTTTGACTCTCCCCGCTCCCCGTAGCGCCTTAGCCCGCTCGAGTTTCAATGCGCGTTGTTGCCTGCCGAAGCGGAGTCCTATACACCGCCCGCCGCTCTTCTGACCATGGCTTCTCCGAGTTCCTTCACCTACTACTGCCCTCCATCTTCCAACCCTGTTTGGTCAGAGCCGCTGTACAGCCTGAGGCCGGAGCACGCGCGGGAGCGGTTGCAGGACGACTCGGTGGCAACAGTCACGTCCATAGAACAGGTGAGGTGGCAGGGCTGGGCGAGGCGGCTGCGCGGGGGCCTCTGGGAGCGGGAGTCCCGTCCGTCGGGCCGCCTGCGTGCGGAGCTCCCCGCGGGACTACGACTCCCACAGTGCACCGCGGCGCCTCCCCCTCCCCCCGGTGGGGCGCTCCTGGCGCCGGGGCTCCGGAGTGCAGCGTCTGTGGGGCCGGGTTGGGGAGGGGTCGTGGTCCAGGAGGGCTTCGTGGAGAGGACGGTCCCCGGGTCTCCTGGGGGCTTGGAGAGCGGAGGCGCGCTTGTCCGTGCCGGGTTCAGGGAAGCAGGCACAGCGGGTCAGCCAGCCCACTGCGTGCTGCCGGGCGGTCCTGCGGTGCACGGTGCGCTTTCCCCGCCGGCTCGCGGAGCGGAGAGCAGGGCCAGGCCGCGGCCGAGCGGGCCACAGTGCCAGCCCGAGTCCGAGCTCCAGGGGCCAGGGTCGCCCGCCGCGTGGGTGTGCGTGGTCGTCGTCCAGCCCTTTGAGCGGCAGCTGTGTGTGTTGGACGCGGAGCCGACGTCAATAACACAGAAATAAGACAGTCCCAGACCTCAGCACTGGCTGGGGAAGGCAGGAGGGAAAATAGCGCAGATGGGAAAGTGCCGTAATGAAAGCGTGGATTTTGTGTCTTGTCCTCCTGCGAGGCCTAGGAGTAGGATCCGACCTGTCACTTGGGAGCTGAGCCGTGACCCGTGAGCGTGCTTCTCTTCCCCAGTTGGCGCTGTTCCCGATTGCGTTGTGGAACTGTGTACCCGTCTGTCACTGGGAGTGGTCAGGGTGATTCTGTGTAGCACTGACAAAGAAGCTGCTGGCCGCTTCCCAAAACAAGATCTCGTCTCCAGGCTTCACTGTGGAGGGACCTGCGGTGTCCACCACACATGAAGTTGGAAGCCTGTGGGCAAAAGTAACTGTGCTGTAGAAGTATGTCTCAAATATAATTATATGTGTTATCCATTTATAACAAAAACAAGAGCTTGGATACATGGTTATACACACAGTAGCAAAGAAAAATGTGTATATGTATATATACACAAATTGTATATATATAAAATTTGATAGACCATCCATCTGCTGGTCACTCTCCAAATGGCCACAACAAAGCCAGGGTCCCTCCCTTTCCCCCTGACTCTGGCTAGGAGCCGGAAACTCAGTCTGGGTCTCCCAGTTGGGTGGCAGGAGCTCAATCACTTGAGCCATCATCTGTTGCCTCCCAGGGTGTCACTGGCCGGAAATTGGAATCTGGAGACAGAGCCAGGAATTGAACCTGGGTACACCATTGCAGGAGGCAGACGTCTCAGTCGCCAGGCTGAATGCCTGTTCCCAGAGTGTTTTAATTGGGGATTTATACTTGGTGGACTTTAGGGTAGCAAAGGAAACCCTTATCCTTTGAATCTGCCTCCCCAGTTTAGTCACCCACCGAGTGTCCTACAAGAAGCCTTTTGCAGAAGATTACAGAGAAATCCATCCAGGAGAACCCACGAGATCTTTGCAGATTCCTGAGTGGTGGATTGTTGCGTTGACTCAGGCCAAGCGCTTTTGTTTTTATCTGACCTCGGACTACGGGGTTGTCTTTTTTTGTAGTGAACTGAATTGGCTCAGCAGATCAGGGGTGCAGGTAGGATGCCCGCAGAGTAAAGGGAGTTGGAAGTTCTGTGAATTTCGAGACTGGTACACAGACTGCCAAAGTTCGAGGCAAATCAAAAGCAGGAATGTTACCAGGAGCTTTTCTGGTCTGCTTTTTCCTCTGTCTACTGCTTGCTTTCAGGAGAGTGTTGGAGCTTCTACCTGCTTAGTTCCTACTAGGAAAACATCAACACTTATGTTCTGATTAACTGGGCATAACGAGTGATGAGGATATAGTAGAGATACCACATGTACTTGTCTGAAAAAATGGTAGACTCTGGCCAGGGTTGGGAGTGGATGCTAGGTTCTGATATGGAACATTGATATTACAGAGAATCTTTGCAGTCGAAGCCCAAGTATGATAGACAGTAGAGGATCGTACATTTCTTTTCTGTGTTGTTAGTCCAGCTCACATTGAAAATATATTTATTTGAAAGGCAGAGAGGGATGGCTCTGTCTGCCCTCTGCTGCTCATTCCCCAAATCCCTGCAATAGCCAGGGCTGGGCCAGGCCAAAGCCAGGAGCCTAGCACTAACTTAATGTGGGTCTCTCAGGCAAGTGGCGGACATCCAACCATCCAAGGGAACATTAGCAGGAAGCTGGAATTGGGAGCAGAGCCAGACTTAAACTCAGGCCCTTTGATATGAGATGTGGGTGTCCCAAGTGGTGTCTTAATTGCTACACAAAACACCTGCCCCCAACTCACATTTTATTTAAATCAGAGATAGATCTCCCATCCGCTAATTTACTCTCCAAATGGTCACAACAGCCAGGGCTGGGCCAGGTTGAAAGCAGGAGCCTGGAACTCCATCTGGGTCTCCCACGTGGGTGACAGGGGCCCAAGCACTTGGGCCATCTTCCACTGCCTTCCCAGGTGCATTAGCAGGGAGCTGGATCAGAAGCAGAGCAGCTGGGACTCAGACTGGTGCTCTATGGGATGCCGGTGTCACTGGTGGCAGCTTTACCTGCTGTGCCGCATTTCATCATTCAGGCCTTATATAGTCCACAGGTGAACGATGGAGGCATAGAGAAATACCAGATTGGTAGGTTAGTGCTGGAACAGTCATCAGAAATAATAACCTTGCTAGGCATTGTGTACGAGGATACTAATGTTATTCTTTTGGTTTAGATTGAAACTTCTGTTTTTTATGCCCAGGGTCTTGCTGCCAACTCACTTTTTTTTAAGATTTATTTATTTATTTGAAAGGATTACAGAAAGGGAGAGGCAGAGACAGAGACAGAGAGGTCTTCCATCTGCTGGTTCATTCCCTAAATAGCCACAACAGCCAGAGCTGTGCCGATCCAAAGCCAGAAGCCAGGAGCTTCTTCCAGGTCTCGCACGCAGGTGCAGGGGCCCAAGCAGTTGGGCCATCTCCCACTGCTTTCCCAGGCCAGCAGAGAGCTGGATCGGAAGTGGGGCCGCCGGGACCTGAACCGGGATGCCGGCACTGCAGGCAGCTTTACCTGCTATGCCACAGCGCCGGCCCCAACAACTCACTTTTGTGTCATTACCGATCAACACAAGTGCTTGTTACCTGTTTTTACCTGATTATCAGGAGACTTTTTCATTTGTTCAACAATACTTTGATGATAGGAGTTAAACCTAGAAACATTGGAAAGAATCGTTAAGTCCTGGGTCTTTCATTGACAATGTCAAAGACATTGTTAAGTTCTGGGTCTTTCATTGGTTCCACAGGTGTGTGCGTACCTTCTTTGTGCCAGGCATAGGTCAGTGGACAAAAGAAGCCAGCTGATGCCTTTGGGGACCTTTTGTTCCAGGTGAGGGAGGCGGTCTGAAAAAAGAGAATTATCACCATCTATCCCCAGCGTGTTAGAGAGCAGTGCTGTGGAGGAAAACAAAGCAGGAGGAGTGGGGTTGGGTATGCCAGGAATGGGTATGGGACGGGAGATTTCCTGTGGTGAACCTCTGATGAAGAGACATTTGACCAGAGACCTGAAATAAATGAGGGAACAAGCCATGCGTGGATTAACGGAAGAGCATTTGGGGCAGAGCAAGCAGCATGTCCAAAGGACCTGAGGCACGAGTGTGTCTGGTGAGTAGGGAGGTTAACTGGAGACTAGGAGGTGTGGTCAGGTCGTGGAGGGCCCTCCATAAGGTCGTTGTAAGTACTTTAAAATGCTCCGAACAGGCTGGGCAGCTTCAGCGGACTCCCCCAGATTCCCTGCGCTCTCTTCCGCCCTGGTCTGTGGATGTGCCTCAGGGGGTGCACCTGCAGTGATGGGCTCTTGCCTGCCTGGTGGCTGCTGGCTGTATTTGGCCATGGGAGGTGAGAGAGAGGGAGAAGAATGAGGTTGGCTGGCATCCTCTGCCTGTAGGGGGTGGGATTGTGTGGGGGTGGAGTTCCCCTAGGAGCAGGGTTACACCTTGCTCCCATCAGGCACCTTCTCCGCAGAGCTCTGGTCTCCCCCTCTACTGCTCACCCCACTTTCAGGCCTGGGAGGGATCAGGTGCCCCTGAGTTAGCAGCTCCAGATACGCATCTCCCTCGTGGTTTCCCACACTTGCTCCACACCTCTGTTCAGAGTGCCCTTTGGATCACACACTGGTACCATCTGTCTCCTGCCAAGACTCAGGCTACTACATTGATCACAGGGCCCTGAGCAGGGGCGTGGCATTAACAGCTCATGCAGGTTCCTGTGCAGGCTGGGTGCAGGGAGACCAGGTAGGAGGCTGCTGTAGTAGCCTGGGTGGGTGGTGATTGTGGTGCCCATAATGAGGACGGCCAGCTTCTGGATAGTTTTTTTTTTTTTTTAAAGATTAATTTATTTACTTTGAAAGTCAGAGTTACACACACACACACACACACACACACAGTGTGTGTTGGGGGGTGTCTTCCATCTGTGGGTTCACTCCCCAATTGGCCTCTGCCCAGAGCTCTACCAATCTAAAGCCAGCAGCCAGGAGCTTCTTCTAGGTCTCCCATTTGGCTGCAGGGGCCCCAGGACTCGAGCCATCTTTTACTGCTTTCCTAGGCCACAGCAGAGAGCTGGATCAGAAGTGGAGCAGCTGGGTCTCGAACTGGTGCCCACATGGGATGCCGGCACTGGAGGCAGTGGCTTTACCTACTACACCACAGTGCCAACCCCCAGATAGTTTTTTTTTTTTTAATTAATTAATGTTGAAAGCTTGAGAGAGAGAGAGACAGACAGACACAGAGAGATCTCCTATTTACTGGTTCATTCCTCAGATGACCTCAACAGCCAGGAGCTGGAACTCAGTCCAGATCTCCCATGTGGGTGGCAGGGACCCAACCACTTGAGCCAGTTCTGCTGCCTCCCAGGGTTCCCATTAGCAGGAAGCTGGAGTGAGGAGCAGAGCTGGGACTCAGACCCTGGGCACTCGAGTTTTGTCTGCCAGAGTCCCAAGCGGTACCTTAACCACTGTGCCAAATGTCTGCCCCACCTGTGGGTAGTTTTTGATGGTCTCTAAGCTTATTGGCTGCTGGGTGATGCAGGAAGGGCTCTCATGACTGTAGAAAGCAGGGTCCAGTGGCAGCATAGCTTGTGCTGCTGGAGCCACCACATCGCACGCACTCTGTGATTCAGGCTGGTAGGCTGATGGTGACAGTCTCAGAGGGAGTAGCCTCGTGAGAAACACGGGTTTACAACGGGTTTTTCAGTCACTACCAATGGCTATGTCCCCCACATGGTCATCATTACTCTCAAAAGTTGTTGAGTTAATATGTCTGCCTTAAACTGCAGTGATTGGCCAGCGCCGTGGTTCAACAGGCTAATCCTCCGCCTTGCGGTGCCAGCACACTGGGTTCTAGTCCCGGTCGGGGCGCCGGATTCTGTCCCGGTTGCCCCTCTTCCAGGCCAGCCCTCTGCTGTGGCCCGGGAGTGCAGTGGAGGATGGCCCAGGTGCTTGGGCCCTGCACCCCACGGGGAGACCAGGAAAAAGCTCCTAGCACCTGGCTCCTGCCATCGGATGAGCGCGGTGCGCCAGCCGCAGTGCGCCGACCGCGGCAGCCATTGGAGGGTGAACCAACGGCAAAGGAAGACCTTTCTCTCTGTCTCTCTCTCTCACTGTCCACTCTGCCTGTCAAAAAAAAAAAAAAAAAAAGTTGTAGCCAGTGGGTTGAGCTCCCACCTGGGATGCCCAGGTGGGTGTCGGGGGCCCCAGCATTGGAGCCATCACCTGCTGACTTTTAAGATACATTAACAGGAAGGTGGGTCTGGGAAGCAGATTAGCTATTGAGGCCAGGGCTAGCTCACGACAAAGCCAGGAGCCCAGAACTCCATCTAGGTCTCCCATGTGGGTGGCAGGGACCCAAGTGTCTGAACCATCATCTGCTGCCTCCTAGAATGTGCATTAGCAGGAAGTTGGAGTAGACGTGGGAACTTGGGGCTGGCACTGTGGTGTAGCAGGTAAAGCCGCCACCTGCAGTGCCAGCATCCCATATAGGCACCAGTTCGAGTCCCGGCTGCTCCACATCCGATCCAGCTCTCTGCTATGGCCTGGGAGAGCAGTAGAAGATGGCCCAAGTCCTTGGGCCTCTGCACCCATGTGGGAGACCTGGAAGAATCTCCTGGCACCTGGCTTTGGATTGGCAGAGCTCTGGCTGTCAAGGTCAATTAGAGAATGAACCAGCAGATAAAAGACCCTTCTCCCTCTCTTTCTCAGCCTCTCCTCTGTGTAACTCTGACTTTCAACTAAATAAATAAATCTTAAAAAAAAAAAAAAAAGTAGAAGTGGGAACTTGAGCCAGGCACTTTGATATGGTATGCAGGTATCCCAAGTAGCATCTTAATCGCTTCACCAAAAGCCCCACCCTTAAAAAGATCTTTAAAAGGCTAATTTAAATGACAGTTCACACATGGAAGGATGAGTTCCTATACTTAGAAATAATTACTAATCTGTATTTGTCATCTTATGCTGATACCACTGGCTAAAACTGAACTCTGAGGTTATTTTAGGTTACAGTGTCAACCCAAGTGGTACTTTGTATCCAAAAAAACCCCCCACATGAAGAGGAGTAGAAGTGTAAGTATTTGGTTATAAAGTGACTTGTTCTTTCTGAGGGATTTTTTTTTCAAGGAAGAATGTTGCCTTCTATATACCATATTGATTCCTTTCCTGCAGTTTCAGTCATAACATGATTCTGAGCAGTAAACCTGCTTTCCCGAACAGTCGTCCTCTGGGAGAGGAGGGGAGAGGTGGACAGAAGGGAAATAATACCCGGGATGTGAAGGGTGGCTGGGGCAGTGTTTGGCACAGTGGCTTAAGTCATTGTCAGCAGAGTGCCTGGTTCCGGTCCCAACCACTCCACTTTCGATCCAGCTTCCTGCCAATGCCCATCTTGGCAGGCAGCAGATAATGGCTCAAGTACTTGGGTGTGCCACCCATGTGCTAGAGCTAGATGGAGTTCCAGACTCCTGGCCCAGTCCTAGCTGTTGTAGGTATTTGGGGAGTGAACCAGCGAATGGAAGATCTCTGTCTCTCAGTTTCTGTCTTTCAAATAAAGTAAAACAAGTAAATAAATTAGAAAATAATAGATAATTAAAATAATAAAAAATTTCTAAAAGTTGGTGGGTGCATAATGAGTTTGACTTTTAAAATTGAAAGAGCAAGGACCAAATCTATCAGTTTTTACTATTCATCAGTGAATGGAAAATACAGTACTGACTCCTTATTCAATTTCATTCTTTGCAGGTTCAACCACAGTCTGAAAATATTAAGTCAAAAATTTCAGAAATAATTCCTAAGTATTAAGTTGTGCAGTGTTCTGAGTGGCGTGATGAGTCTCATGCTTTCCTGCCCTGTCCCTCCCAGGATGTGAATCATCTCTTTGTCCAGTGTATCCACTCTGTGTGTGCTACCCGCCCAGCAGTCATTTGGTACTGGGCAGCATGGCAATGCTTACACTTAGGGTTCAGCACTGTCTGCTTTGTCAGCTGCCCACTGGGAGTCTTGGGCAGTAGATAAAAGGAGACCTTTATATTCTGTGTATGTGTTGATTTGGTTTCTAGAAAACCCCAAGAGATGTCTTGAAAGTAGAGAGCTGTTGAGAATGCAGGCAGATAGATTGATTGATTGGTTGATTGATAGATTTGAAAGGCAGAGTTACAGAGAAGCAGAGAGAGAGGTCTTCCATCTGCTGGTTCACTTCCCATTTGGCTGCAACAGCCAGATCTGCACTGATCTAAAGCCGGAAGCTTCTTCTGGGTCTCCCATGTGAGTGCAGGAGCCCAAGGACTTGGACCATCTTCTACTGCCTTCCCAGGCCATAGCAGAGAGCTGGATTGGAAGTGGAGCAGCCAGGACTCGAACCAGTGCCCATATGGGTTGCTGGCACTGCAGGCGGTGGCTTTGCCTGCTACACCACAGCACTGGCCCCTTGTGTCCCCTTTTTGCTGTATGAGAAAGGGAGAGAGGTACTGTCAGAACTTAGCATTGGTTACCTTTTCCTCTTAGTAGGATTGGGAAGGCTGGCTCGGAACCTAACAGCTGTAGCGTTGTTTTGATGGGAAGGTGGATTAGGACCTAAACAACTGACTTTACCAGGCAGCATGGAGAGCAGGGCTTCTTTGTAGCTGGCGGCCTGTGTAGGAGTGAGCACACAATTGAGCACCATGGAATCCTTTTTCTCCCCACTAAGAACTTCGTAACTAACAAAAAATAAAAACAGTGACATGATTAACAGCCATTTTCCTATGGCCTAGAATTAACAATTGCCAACATCTTTTTTTTTTTTTACTTCTGGCTATTTGTTTAGAGGAAAGCAATTAGGAAGCTAGCCAGAGCTAGCTCCATTTCGGTCTGCCTCCCACCCCTGGAGAAGCTACCTTTGTCAGGAGGTGGGTGTGCATCCTCTCAGCGTCCACTTTACTCCATTTATGCCTCCATAAACAGCTTTGTGTGTTTTTTTCTACAATGCACATAAGTTGTCACACTCTGTCATCTTGCCCTCTTTGCCACTGTGTTTGATCTCAAATCAAAATGATCAACATATAAATGCTTGTAAAGGTCATTTTCAGAAAAAAGGTAAAAATCATGACTCACACAGATAAAAATGAACATGTGTTAAAAATTTCAAAATTCTACTGACATATGAGGGGTCCAGGCAGATGGTAGGGCCAGTTCAAAGGAAAAGTCAGCACAGATTTGTGTGGAGCGAAGGAACTGCATTGCGAGTGGAGGCAGAAGTGGTTTCCCACTGTGGGAAGGGAAGTCAGGAATTCAGAGCTCAGTGGGACAAGACAGAGTTTGCACACTGCAGGCAGGTTCAGACTGGCCCTCTGGAGGTCAGTCACTGGGCCTCCTGAAATAAACCGGCATAGGTTAGCTAGGGAAAAAGCAGCACATTCCCCAACGTGCCATCCAGAGGACCAGACAGTGAGGCCTTAATGCCCTTTTCCCTGCGGTGGAGTAGGGTGGGCAGATTTGGAGGGGTAGGAAATGCTTTTCAGTGGGACTGAACTGGGCCCAGAGGATGGACACGGATGATTCTTCTCGGGGCGAGTGGGACTGAGGACAGCTTGTGGCAGCGTTCGCGTGGGTGTGGTGCCGTTTCTCGATATTCCTTCTTTGGACGTGAGTTTGATCTCTGGTTAGTGAAACCGCAGCAGAGAGCGGAAGGCAGCGGTGTTCCCTTTTGGCAGATGTGCCTGTTAGGTAGATAAGAGAATTCAGAGAAAAGCCTGCTCCAGCCTCTGCTGATTCCTAAGAGCCTTTCATTTAAAACACCGACATATCAGGGTATCCTATTTTGGGGTGATATTTCCCAGAATCCTTCAGTATCTGTCAGTAACCTACAGTGTACAACGAGGTGCAGGATTGTTTTAGATGAGAAATGGGGCCAGGATCAGACAGATGGAAAAGTGTGCTATGGGTGGTTCTTTTTTTATGTTACTATATGCTTTTGGCATGCCTAGTACATAGCAGGTAGACAGGACAACATACATGTCACACAGTGTAGTGCATTTTATTCTGTCTCTCCCTGTTGATGGGCATGTGGGCCGTGGTTGTTTTTAACTAGTAGTTAAAATACCATGAAGGTGGACAGAAAAATAGCTCTTCTTTCTACCCTTCGCCCCCTCCCCTTTTAAATTTTTATTTATTGAGAGGTAGAGTTATAGACAGTGAGAGGGAGAGACAGAGAGAAAGGTCTTCCATCTGCTGGTTCACTCCCCAAATGGCTGCAATGACCAGAGCTGTGCTGATCTGAAGCCAGGAGCCGGGTGTCCCCTTCTGGTCCCCCACATGGGTGCAGGGGCCCAAGGACTTGGGCCATCTTCTACTGCTTTCCCAGGCCATAGCAGAGAGCTGGATTGGAAGAGGAGCAGCAGGGACTAGAACCGGCGCCCATATAGGATGCTGGCACTGCAGGCGGAGGATTAACCTACTATGCCACGGCACAGAGTGGCTGCAGCAGTTGAAATGCTAAGCTGCAGCTTATTGGAGTCTTTTCTACCACACTCTCTCCAATATTTGATGTTCTCAGAAGTCTGAATTTAAGGAAAACAGTTATCTTTTTTTTTTTTTTTTTGACAGGCAGAGTGGACAGTGAGAGAGAGAGACAGAGAGAAAGGTCTTCCTTTTTTTGCTGTTGGTTCACCCTCCAATGGCCGCTGTGGCCAGCGCACCACGCTGATCCGAAGGCAGGAGCCAGGTGCCAGGTGCTTTTCCTGGTCTCCCCATGGGGTGCAGGGCCCAAGCACCTGGGCCATCCTCCACTGCACTCCCTGGCCACAGCAGAGAGCTGGCCTGGAAGAGGGGCAACCGGGATAGAATCCGGTGCCCTGACCGGGACTAGAACCCGGTGTGCTGGCGCCGCAAGGTGGAGGATTGGCCTAGTGAGCCGCGGTGCCGGCCAAGAAGTCTGAATTTGAGGAAAACAGTTATCTTTTACATCTGTTTTAGATAGCTTCGCCTAGGCTCCTGTTTGCCTTTAACCTTGCTCACCTCTGTGTTCTGATCTTTTCCTTTATGTTTTTGGCTTTTTCAAGAAAACTTTCCTATTCTAAAGATATTCTATCTTTTTTAAAATTTAATTTAATTTTTTATTTATTTGAAAGACAAGCCGGCGCCGTGGCTCAACAGGCTAATCCTCCGCCTTGCGGCGCCGGCACACCGGGTTCTAGTCCCGGTCGGGGCGCCGGATTCTGTCCCGGTTGCCCCTCTTCCAGGCCAGCCCTCTGCTGTGGCCCGGGAGTGCAGTGGAGGATGGCCCAGGTGCTTGGGCCCTGCACCCCATGGGGAGACCAGGAAAAGCACCTAGCACCTGGCTCCTGCCATCGGACGAACGCGGTGTGCCGGCCGCAGCGCGCCGACCGCGGCGGCCATTGGAGGGTGAACCAACGGCAACGGAAGACCTTTCTCTCTGTCTCTCTCTCTCACTGTCCACTCTGCCTGTCAAAAAAAAAAAAAAAAAAGAAAGAAAGACAGAGTTACAGAGACAGAGAGAAGTCTTCCATCCACTGATTCACTCCCCAGATGACTGCAATGGCTGGAGCTGGGCCAGTCTGAAGCCAGGAGGTTCTTCTGGGTCTCTCACAAGGGTGACAAACACTTGGGTTATCCTCCACTGCTTTTCCCAGGCACATTAGCAGGGAGCCGGATAGAAAGTGGAGCAGCTAGGTCTTGAACAGGAGCCCATATGAGATGCCAGTGTCACTGATAGCAGGTTTGTACCCACCGTGCCACAACACCGCCCTAATATTAGATTTTATATTTACCAAGTTTGCATATATGCATGAGCCTTAGAAGCGTTCATGAGAAGTGCTTCTAGAAGGTTCCTGAATCATAATAATAAGAAGTACCTGGATTTTGAATAATAATGAGAAGCACTTGGCTTTTGAGTGAGGTGGGGTTAACATAAATTATGGCTGTATAGGCCATTTGGGAAACTCTGTTCATTTTGGCTTATGATACAAACTTAGTTTCCTTTGAAAAATAATTTTTAAGTATTTTTAGTTATTTGAAAGAGAGGAGACCATCTGTGGGTTCACAGCCTGCAACAGCCAGGGCTGGGCCAGGCCAAGCCAGGAGCCAAGAACTCCAGCCAGGTCTCCCATGTGGGTGGCAGGGACCCAAATACTTGATCTTTTACCTGCTTCGTCCCAGAGTGCACACCAGCAGGAAGCTGGAGTGAGACACGGGGCCAGGGCCGGGACTCAAAACCAGGTGCTCTGAAATGGGATGTGCGCAACACCTGCCCCTAACCTTAGTTTTCTTTATTGCTTCTAGAAGCAGCTGATGTTAGTTGTTTTTAAAAAGGAAACTGACAGTAAGGGCAGTGCTTTTCAATTCTGGCCACATACCTGGAGGGCTTTAAAGAAATACACCCCTAGGGCTCCTGCTTTAACTGGCCTGGGGTGGGTAGGTTGGGTGTGTAGGTAGGCAGGCAGGCAGGCAGCGGCTGGGGGGGTGCTAAAGCTTCCCAGGTGATTTTGTTTTGCAGCCAAGGTTAAGAGCTCCCGGGAACCTTCACTCCGGGTTTCAGCTGTAGCAGAGAGGATCATGGGCTGGGTAAGGAGAATGAGTTGGCGCCTGTTGAATCTTGGAATTGTAGGGGAGAGAGGCACATGGCTGCACAAGAGAAAAACAGGTTTGTCAACATGTGCTTGCCCACTTCACGTACAGGAGAGATAGCCTGAGGTGGCTTGGTCTTCAGGCCTGACCGCCATCTTCCCCTCGTCCCCCAAAGGAAGCCGGAAGCAGGTTGGAGAGGCCAGTGTTGGGGAGGTGGCCTGCAGGTTTTAAGCTCTCTTTCTCCTCCCGGTGCAGAAAAAGACAAGTGGGGACTTTCTAGATGTGAATGTCCCCGACAAGAGGGCAGTTTCCACTGTGTTTCCGCAGAGACTCCAGTGTCTGGTGTTGCTCGGAATAATCAGATCAAAATAATCCTTATACCAAAGAGGCTTATTTTGGGGTGGTGTACCCTGGTTTCCCACGGTCCTATTTTTGGGATGGCGTATGCTGATCTCCCACACACCCCCAAAATGTTAGGAGATTTGTTCAGAGAAGTGTGTTGTCTGTTAAAACATTGAAAAAATGGTTGTTACCGTCGTTTACCCTGTGCTGGTCGAGGTGAAGGACAGGGTGGCGAGCAGTTGGGAATGGAGAGAGTTCTCTTCCCAGCTGAAGTTCAGCGGCTGTTCCGACTCCTGGGAGCCTTCCTTGATCTGTCAGATGGTAGCAGGGGTGCTTTCTGAAAGACGTTGGGGGCGCCCATCCCTGTGGTTTGTGTGTCTTTGCGTCTAAGCCCAAGCTCACCAGAGAATCCTAACAAGCGTGGCTTGGTTTCTGGGGAACCTGCTTCCCGGCTACTGTTTTCCAGCTGTGGTCGTGGGGGAGGAGTCTTTGCCTGTCTGCTCTTTAACAAGCTGTCGGTTTAAGGGCCATGGGTGAGCACGGAGCAGGCTTCTCCAGGAATCTTTGGTTCTTGTGTTTTGCGATGTATTCTAGACTCTAGAACACAGAGAAAAGATGAGGAAGTGCTAACCGAGAAACATGCCTTCAGCTCTCACATAATAATAATGTATTTTTTTTTTTTTCCTAGTAGCTTTCAAACACAGCAAAACCGAATGACTTTGTCATGAATACCATTACACTCACCTTCTGGATTTTTTTTTTTGACATTTTGTATACTTAAATCACATATTGGTTTATCCTATTTTTTTCACGAATTTCAAAATATAGCTATCAATACACTTCTGCCTACATACTTCGGTAGGCACGTCAACTAGAGTTCATTGTTTTTTCCAGGTTTAAAAATTGCACACAATAAAGTCTGTGTATCATAAGCAGGTGTTGACATTCACTGAGTTTTGGCAAGCACACAAACCTGCGTAACCAAACCTCTACTGAGATACAGGACAATGTGGGTGGGCATTTGGTCCGGCAGGGGAGATACCACTTGGGATGCCTGTGTACCACATCAGAGGGCCTGGTTGGAGAGCTCGCTCCACTTCCCAGTCTAGCTTCCTGCCAATGTGTGGCCTGGGAGGCAGGGCACAGCGGCTGGTCTGTGCCACTCCGGTGGGAACCTGGATTGAGTTCCTGCCTCTTGGCTTCAGCCTGGCTCAGCCCTGGCTATTGGACTTTTAGGGAGTGAAACCATGGGTGGGAGATCTGCCTCCCTCTCCTTTTCAAAGGAAGAGGGAGGGTGGCAGAGAAAGAAGCTTCTTCATGTTTCTTTGCAATCAGTCCCCATGCCTCTCCCCCAAAGCAACCAATGTCTGATATATTTTTTAACTTTTTTTTCAGATTTATTTTTATTTATTTGAAAGGCAGAGTTACAGAGAAGGAGAAAGAAATCAATTGATCTTTAATCCACTGGCTCATTCCCCAAATGGCCACCAACAGCTGGGGCTGGGCCAGGCCAAAGCCAGGAGCCAGAAGTTCCCTCCGGGTCTCCCACGTGGATGCAGGGGCCCAAGCACTTGGCCGTCTTCTGCAGCTTTCCCAGGCCATTAGCAGGGAGCTGGATTGGAAGTGGAGCACCCGGGTCTCAAACCAGCACCAACATGGGGTGCTGGTGTTGCAAGTGGTGGCTTAACTTGATACACCACAATGCTGACCACTGATTTTTTTTAAGTAGATCAATTTTGCCTCTCCTAGAATATTATCTAAATGAAGTGATACAGGTTTTATTCTTCTGTGCAAAGCATGTTTTACCTAGCATGTTTGAGACTGATTCATGTCGCACCTATCACTAATTGTCCCTGTTCAATTACTGAATGATATTTTTATAAATGTCAGATTTTATTTTTTAAGTTTTATTTATTTGAAAGGCAGGGTGACATAGAAGGAGAGAGATGGAGATATCTTCATCTGCTGGTTCACTCAAGTGACTACAATGGCTGGAGTTGGGCCAGGTCAAAGCCAGGAGCTTCCTCTGGGTCTCCCACGTGGGTGCAGGATCCCAAGCACTTGGGCCATGTTCTGCTTCTTTCTCGGGCACATTAGTTAGGGAGCTGGATCGGAGGTGGAGCAGTCGGGTCTTGAACCGGCACCCGTATGGGGTGCCAACGCTGGAGGCCATGGTGTTAATCTGCTGTGCCGCAGCGCCGACCCCTGTTACAGCTTTTTAAAAATTTTGTTATTTTAAAGTCTGTAATGTTGGTGGACTACTGAGAAGTTTCCAAATTCTGGTTGTTAGGAATAAAGCTGCTGTGAGCGTCTCTATCGAGGTCTTTCTGGGCACGTGCCTTCCTTTCTCTTGGGTGAAAACATAGACGTGGACTTGCCAGGTCACAGGGTAGGTGTATTTTTTTGTTTTGTCAGAAACCACTAGCTTTTTTCTGGAATTGTTGTGCATCTTACGCTGTCCCCAGCACTGGATGGGACTCTAGTGGTCCCCCTTCCTTGCCAGCATTTGATGCTGTCTTTCCTGCCGCTGGCAGCTGTGGAGTGGAATCTCATTGCAGAGGGTCTGCTTTCAAAGTACTGGAGATGCTTTGTAATCCATTTAAATGTTTATTTTTCTCCTGTGCACACAAACGCACTATGTGCCGTACTCCTATATGCAGATCTGTTTCACCTCTCAAAATTCGTACATCTGGAATCGGGTGGATTCCAGATATTATGTGTTTTCTGTTAAGTTCTTAATTTCCTCCAATTTGTTATTAGAAAAAGATTTAAATTGGCAGGAAAATTGACAGTATCTGTCTACCCTCCACCTAATCTACCCCAAATCAACTGTTAAAGGATACATTTCGTTTGTGTTATCATTTTTGTTTATTTGAAAGGCAGGAAGATTGAGACAGACCTTCTATCAGCTGGTTCACTCCTCAAATGCTCACAACAGCTGGGCCCAGGAGCACCATACTTAATGCAGGTGGTCTCCCAAGTGGGTGGTACTCACTCAGACACTAGGGCCATCACCTGCTGCCTCCCAGGGTTTGTATTAGCAGGAAGCTGGAATTAGAAGCAGGGCTGGGACTCTGATTTCAAATGCAGGCTTCCTAACCAGTGTGTGTTGTGCCGAACACCCACTCTAGTGATACCTTGTAAAAGAGAATAACATCTTGACTCCTGTGATATAAGATGAACAGTGGAAAATACTTTATTTAAATCATTAACTAATGAAGAGACCAGCAATATCCTACACTGAGTTCAAGAAAAGAACTCGAGGGTCTGTGTTAGTGGTGCAGTGGGTTAAGCTGCCACTTGAAACACTGGCATCCCATATGGGAGCTCTGGTTCAAGTCCTGGCTGCTCCATTTCTAATCCAGCTCTCTGCTAATGTACCTGGGAAGCAGCAAAAGATGATCCAAGTACTTAGGTCCCTGCCACCCATAAGGGAGACTGGAATGAGTTCCGGACTCCTGGTTTTGGCCTGTTGTGGCCATTTGGAGAGTGTTAACCAGCAAATGGAAGATCTTCCCCTCCCCTGTTGCTCTACCTTTCAAATAAATAAATGTTTAAAAAAAAAAAAACCTCAAAGATTCAAACACTAGATAAGTAATGATGAGGTGAATTTATAAATGGATGCAAAACTGGTCATTTTTCTAAAGGATGATAATTAAGTGTATTTCACCAGGTAGCAGGTGCATTTCTGTAGAAGAAAGGGTCTGTGTCACTGTCAGTTTTTTACAAGTTAACTTCTCCATCTACCTAGTTCTGAAATAGCCTGAAGTGTAGAGATGGAAAACATCCAAAACGTGATCTAGCGAAGAGAATTTTTCCTTTGATCTGTATGTGTGTTGCATGTATACAAATAGGTAATACACAAATGTACGTGTGATAATGAACACTTCAGTTCATGAAAAATAGGATTAAAAGATAAGTTTATTTTGGTGTCAAGAAAATTTGAAATCTATGCATAGTTTTTGCTTAACAACCATTTTCATAAAATGTTTGAAGGTTCCTTATAAACATGGATTTCAAATTTTTTGCACCAAAGCTTATTTTTTGTTTCCTGTGAACTTTTTGTATGTGTGTCTATATGAAAATATTTGAATAACTTTCCTGAGTCTTTGAAAGGTGAAGATGTCATAATACTTACCTCTAAATAATAAAGCACATAACTCCTAAGGATGACTTTTTTTTTTAAGATTGATTTATTTAATTTGAAAGGCAGAGTTACACGGAGGAGGGGCAGAGAGAGAGAGAGAGAGAGAGAGGTCTTCCATCCGCTGGTTCACTCCCTGATTGGCTGCAGTGGTTGGATCTGTGCTGATCCGTAGCAGGAGCTTCTTTCAAGTATCCCACGCAGGTGCAGGGGCCCAAGGACCTGGGTCATCTTCTACTGCTTTCCCAGGCCACAGCAGAGAGCTGGATCAGAAGTAGAGCAGCCAGCCAGGAGCTAAACCGGCACATGTATGGGATGCTGGCACTACAGGTGGCGGCCTTATCCAGTATGCCACAGCGCCGGCCTCTGTTTTTTTTTTTTTTTTTTTTAACTTATTTATTTACTTGAAATGCAGTTACAGAGAAAGATCTTCAATCTTCTGCTCCACTCCCCAAATGGCCATAATGGCTGGGGGTGGGCCAAGCCGAAGCCAGGAGCCAGGAGCTTGTTCTGAGTCTCCCACATGAGTGGCAGGGGCCTGAGGACTTGGGCCATCTGCTGCTGCTTTCCCAGGCCATAGCAGAGAGCTGAATTGGAAGTGGAGAAGCTGGGACTTGAACCAGCAGCCACATGGGATGTTAGTACTGCAGGCTGTGGCTTAACCCACTGTACCACAATGCTAGGCCTCCCAAGCTTCTGTGTAAGTGTTGGATTGTTTGTTTTGGTGTGTGTGTTTAACCAGATGCAATCAAAGTTCCTTTCACTCAGGCCATATTTAAATTTTCAAGAGCAAATCTCTTGGGACCGTGTTTGTGACTAATGCTGGCGGCCCTTCTCATAACTTCATGCAACTGCTTTCTGAAACAGAGCCGGTGCTTGAGGCTGTCCTTCCTTCTCCCAGGAGAATCCTGTCCCTTCATTAACAGGGTCATGAACGTGTGCCTTGGTCCCAAGGGAAAGGAACCTATGGGCCTCCCCTGTTTTATGCAAAAGAAAATTATCTGTTGCTGTGGGACTGTTAAACAGCCTCTGAATTGTATGGGTGGGCAACTACCTTGCCCGAGGGGGCTCTTATGCAGAAAGGAGAAATGAGGTAGAACAGTCGCTTCCTTTGGGATGGGAAGGAAGCTGGAGATTCCCTGGAACTTGAAGGACCAGGGACAGTGAACACCCTTTAGCATCTCCATGTTGAAGTTTGAGAGCCAGAGTGTGTTTAGAGATCTTCATGACTTACGCAAGTGAAAAAAAATTGTTAACCTTCGTTCCCCTGTATTTATTTAGTTATTGAAAAGCAGAGAGATATCGAGATCTTTTGTCCTCTGTTTGCCCACAGTAGCCAGGGCTAGGCTAAGCTGAAGCCAGGAGCCCAGAACCCAGTTCACATCTCCCATGTGGGTGGCAGGGACCTAACTGCTGAGCCATCACCACTGCCTCCCAAGGTGAGCATGAGCAGGAAGCCGGAGTTGGAGCCGACCTGGGACAGGAACCCAGGCACCCCAGTGTGCTATGTGGTGTGTTACATAGAGATGCTGGGGGGCCTGGAGGTCCAGGTTCTTGCTGCTGATGCTGAGAAGACCTTAAGGATGGGGCACAGAGGTTTATGGGCGGAGCATAATGACACACCCCTGCAGGCAGGCTGGGAGGGGAGCAGCTGCCCCACCCAGGGCTGCAGGTGGATTGGAGGCACCCCATACTGGCAGGAAGGTCCTTTGGGAGTTCTCAGGGGGGTCTTTGTTGGCTCAGGTGCTGTAATAGACGTTGCATGTTTCGTTAGCATCTCTAGTCTCCTCCCAGGAGGGTGGTGCTTTACTGTTAGGTTGGTCTGAGGTCAAGATAGCCGCTGAGTTTGGTAAAAACCAGTTTTTGCTCATCTGCCCAATGCAAGGAGGTGGCTGGGGTCTGGATGCATATTGATGTAAAGGGCCTGTTTCTTGTTCATAAATGTTTGCCGCATGCCAGGTTGCCAGCCTAGGCCAAGGATTTGCCTGTCCTCTCTTCACCAAGGAAGCTCTCCATCCATCCTGCCTCAGGCGTCCTAACTGCTGTGCCCGCCCACCTCCCTTGTGTCCACATGTACAGTAAAGATTTTAATACATTTTTAGGAAGGAATTTAAATATAGGCCTTGCAGTTGTTATGACTGCTCCCCCTAATTCTGTCCGAAGGCTAAATTTCCCTTTTTTTACCAGTGTTTTGGAGGCCCTAAGACCACCTGTAGGTTCAGTGACTCTCTACAAGAACTATGGTTCTAAGATGTATTAGAGTGAAAGGATATGAAGCAGAACCAGCAGAGGGCAAAGGGGCGCAAAATCAAGCTGCCTGAGTCCACTCTTGGTGGGCTGTAGGGGAGGAGAGAATCCCCTGACCCCGGCCTGTATGAGGTTCTCTGGGTGGGGCTGTGTCAGGTGGACTGGTCAGACTGGAGAAAGACAGGTGATCGAGGGAAAGAGATGCGTTAGCATGTGCACACACACCTGGGAGCCCCCAGGGGTGAGTAGCTCAAAGGGATGGCTCCATCGCATCACAACCTACACGCAGAAGAGGGTTTTGGATTTCTGAGCAGGGGAGCAAGTTATGGGGAGATAACCAAGAGAGGTGTTGTAGCGGAGAGTCGGGGTGTGCCGTGTGGGAAGCAGTTATGTCGGCTCCTTCTCCACGGCGGAGTTGAGAACAGTTGCCCTGTTCCTGGTTCACAGGAAAAAGGCACTTTTTATACACAGGGTTTTCCTTTGCAAATATAAATTTCCTTTACAAAATGAAAACCTTGTGCCTGGTTTTCCTGCATATCCTGGTTCTCCATGGCGTTTAGCTTAAAATCACCTGTATGACAAGTGGCGTATTCTAGAGTGGCCTATTGGGGCACCCTGCATTCCTCTGGCATGGTACCGCGGTGACGTGTGCACAGTGGTGTCTTTGAGAGCAGCTCCTTGGGGACTTGGTGTCTGCAGTTTCACTGGGAGCTGGTCACACGGGCACCCTCTGCCTCACACATCTCAGAAGGAAGGCAGCTGGTTCAGCATGTTCCAGAACACCCCCAAAACTGACTGGAGGATTTGCTCTAGAACCCCCCCCCCAAACCGAGTCCGCTTGTCCAATGTGCAGCAGGTGGATCAGTGACACTGGGTGGTGGAAGGAAGTCGGTATTTGTTGCAGAGTGGGGAGACAGCTGTTGCTTAATTCCTGGGCCCCCCAAGGCATCAGGGGTACAGGTTCTTAGAGATTGACATTGGAGTGCAGAGCTGTGTGGTTCAGCTCAAGTCCCGGCTCCTGGTTGGTCTAGTGCTTGTGGCCCCTCCCTCAGTGATATGTTACTTGTGGGGAATTTTGATGTTGTCAGGCTGGGCTCCAGTCAGTCTGGGGGCTATGCACAGGCTGTGGTTACTTTTTCGCTTAGGGCCTGAGGTTCCTGGGAAAGTAGCCCCTCTCGGCAGGACCAAACATTGAGATGTTATCTATCCGGGAGATAAATGACCTCAGGAGTCTGGCGATTAGAGACAGTCTAGGACCTGCGGTACTACTCCCTGAATTCAGAATGTGGGCTAATTTTAGGAAGAGGTTGACTTGTGATCACAAAAGTAAGGAAGCTAGGGGCGGGAGACTGGGAGACCATGGGAGACCAGGGCCTGGTGGTCTCTTGCATCCGAGGCTCTGTGTGAGGGCTCGGTTTCCGGCGTAACCCACGTGGTTTAGGCACAGTGAACCTATCTTGTCAAGTAGGTGAGACCCTTCCTGGAGGCTTGCCAGTGGCCAGCTTGGGATCAGGCTTTTTGGCAAGGCTTCCTAAGGACAGCGGCCAGTTAATTTGTTCTCTGCATGACTAGCTGCTTTCTTCTCTGAGACCTGCGAATCGGAACAGACTGTTTGCATCTTGCCAGCAGCACATTCACTCAGATTTTATGCAGCATCAGCAAGCTTTGTGGGGAAGAGGGGACACAAAGAGGATATTGCCCATTTTGGGGATTGCTTTGGTCTCCTCATTCCCAGATGAATGCTTTTAACTTTTTTATAAATCCACGACTATTTGTTAAAAAAAAATTTGCAGGTGTATTACTAAGTATAATTTTTTTTAAGTTGTACTCAAAGTATACTATTCTGAGATGACCTTTTTTCTATTTTTTTTTTTTAAGATTTATTTATTTGGAAGGGAGAGTTTACAGAGAGAGAGAGAGAGATTGATTGATCGATTGATCGATCAATCTTCTATCTGCTGGTTTACTCCCCAAATGGCTGCAATGGCTGGAGCTGGGCTAATCTGAAGCCTGGATCCAGGAGCCTTTTCTGGGTCTCCTACATGGGTGCAGGGATACAAGCACTTCAGCCATCTTCCACTGCTTTCCCATGCAAATTAGTGGGGAGCTGGATTGGAAGAGGAGCAGCCAGGACTCGAACTGGCTCCCACATGGGATGCCAGCTTTGCAAGTGGCAGCTTTAACTGCTGTACTACAATGCTGCCCCCTTTTTCTGTTAAGCATACCAGTTCTGAAATTTTTGCAAATTGTTTATCTGATAAGGAACTTGTATCTAGACTATATAAATTACTATTACAATTCAGTAATTTTTAAAAATGAGCAAAGAATTTAACCAGCCTATGCTCCAAAAAAGTGAGCAAGTGTCCAATAAGCCCATGAAAAAGATGTCCAACATCGTTAGCTATGAGGGAGATGCAAATCAGAACCACAAGGAGTTACTACTTCACACCCACCAGGATGAGTCA
This sequence comes from Sylvilagus floridanus, assembly GCA_949820135.1. NCBI lineage: Eukaryota > Metazoa > Chordata > Mammalia > Lagomorpha > Leporidae > Sylvilagus > Sylvilagus floridanus. The sequence continues at coordinate 13,704,379 of OX463228.1, read as the reverse complement.
TCAAAATCATAGATAATGACAGCTGTTGATGAAGAAATTGGGACCCTTATACACCTGCTGATGAGGTTATAAAGTGCTACCACTGTCCAACAGTTCTTTGGAGTTAAACATGGAATCAGCACATGATTGGCAGTGCCATTCCTATACATGGGGCGGGGGGACATGTCCACCCCAAAACTTGTAACGGAGTGGTCTGTAGGTGGTATCTTTACTCACCAATCATAAGGGTTATGGCTGACACTCCTGAAGCAAAAGAGAGGGGAACAAGAGAAAAACATACCACATTTGTTTAATCAAAGTTTTATGTCGCATGGGAGCCCTGAGAAATAAAGACCCAGGGCAGGTGTTTGGTGCCATGGTTAAGATGCCATATTGGAGTATTTTGGGGTTCAAATCCCAGCTCCACTCCCAATTTCAACCTTCTGCTGATACTGCACCCATGGAGGAAGTGGTGGCTCAAGTCGTTGAGTGTCTGCCACCCACGTGGGAGACCTGCATTGAGCTTTCCTGGCCTTGGCCTGACCCAGCCCTGGCTGTTGTGGGCATTTGGGAAATGAACCAACAAATAGAAGCTCTCTCTGTGTGGCTTGCTGTCTCTCGATAAATAAATAAATAAAAATTTAAAAAAGGAAGTGACCCAGAGGAAATTGTCTATTCTCGTGCTCAGGGTCGATAAAGAATGAACAGCCTTGTAAAAATATGATTGGATTTTATACATAATTTAATGGTTTAGACTGATGGAAACCCAGCAGGGCCTGTCTGTTTAGTCTTCTTGGCCTCTCTCTGTAGCGCCTTTCCTCCCAAGAATGGTGCAGGATCCTCCTAGAATGAGAATGTAAAAGGAGAAGGGAGAGGTTTTATAGCTTACTTTGGGGGAGAGGAGTTCAAGTTTCTATGACCTGCCTTGGTGAGAATAATTCTGACTTCTGTGACTCACTTTGGGAGAAACAGAATGATGGGAGATGTCAAAGAGACCTTGCTTTTGAAGCCCTTCCACTGTCCTTTAGTTGTTTTTTTTTTTTCTTTTTTTTTTTAGATTTATTTATTTGAAGGGCAAAGTTAGAGAGGCAGAGGCAGAAAGAGATGGAGAGAGAGAGAGGTCTTCCATCCCAATGGCTCACTCCCCAGATGGCTGCAACCGCTGGAGCTGCACCGATCCGAAGCCAGGAGCTTCTTCTGGGTCTCCCACGTGGGTGCAGGGTCCCAAGGACTTGGGCCATCTTGGGCCTGGGCTTTCCCAGGGCACAGCAGAGAGCTGGACCAGAAGTGGAGCAGCCGGAATGCGAACCAGTGCCCATATGGGATATCAGCATTGAAGGCGGTGGCTTTACCTGCTATGCCATAGTGCCGGCCGCTGTCCTTTAGTTTAAAGTACTCAATGGGGACAGGCATATGATGCTGGGTTAAGGCACCATATGAACACCAAATCCCATATCAGAGTGACTGGGTTTGAGTCCTGGCTCTGCTTCTGCTTCCAGCTTCCTGCTGATGAGTACCCTGGGAGGCAGGAGATAATGTTGGGTGAAGTGTTGGATACTTACGAGTCAGAGACGTGGATGGAGTTCCAGGCTCCTGGCTACAGCCTGGCCCTGTTCTGGCTGTTGCAGACATCTGGGGAGTAACCCAGTGGATGGAAGATCTCTCAGTCGATCACTCACTCACTCTCACTCCCACTCTCTTTTTGCTGCCTCTCTGTTGTTCTGAAAATAATAGAAAAATAATAAAAAGTAGTAGCCATGCCAAAGTGCCCTCTTGGGAGTTTCATGTTCATTTATAACAACAGAATGTTTAACAGCCAAAAAATGGAACCTGCCTACCTGTCCATCAACTGATAATTTGATAGACAAGATGTGATATGACTGTGCAATGGAATATTTTCAGCAAAGTCCTATAATAATATTAATAATATAGTATTAATAAGAGTGTGGGTGCCTGCTGCAACATCGATGAGTCTGGAAGATGTCACACCAAGTGAACGACTCCAGGCATTAAGGTCCACGTGTTTGGCTCCATCTATGGGAAGTTCTAGAATAGGCAGATCTACAAGTAGTAGAAGGTAGATGAGTGGTTAATGGGAACTGAGGAGGAGGGGAGATTGGATTGATGGTCAAGAGGTGTGGGATTCCCTTGTGGGGTGTTGAAAATGTTATGAATTGAGGTGGTGATGGATGCACCACCCTGTGAATGGCTAAAAGCCATTGGTCCAGACACTTTAAAGCATTTCTGAATGTTTAAAAAAATTATCTCAATGGCAGAGAGACAGCTCTTGGCTGCTGGTTCACTTCCCAGTTGCTTGCAAGGGCTGGGGTTGAACTGAGGCCAGAGCAAGGGACCAGGAGCTTGATCCAGGTCTCCCCTGAGGGTGGTGGGGACCCAGCTACTTAAGCCATCACCACTGCCTCCCAGAGTGAGTGTTGGCAGGAAGCTGGAGTCAGAAACCAAAGCCAGGAGTCAAACCCAGTATTCTGATGTGAGATGTGGGCATCTTCACTGGTAGCCTAAACACTCGCTCCCCCATACACTTTAATGAGTGAATTGTGTCTCAGTAAAGCTGTTAACAGATACACCAGTTCTTAGAAGAAAATTATTTGGTCACTATGAACAGCTGATCTGTTGTACTTGTTTTTTTTTTTTTTTTTTTTTTTTTTTTTAGAATTCAGACATGTCAGTTACTAAATATCTGTATGAACCTGTTACTAACTGCATTGAAATAGACCCTATTTTGGGGCTGACACTGTGGGGTAGCTGGTTAAGCCACCACCTGCAGCACTGAAACCCAATATGGGTGCCTGTTCGATTCCCAGCTGCTCCACTTCTGATCCTTGCTGATGCACCTGAGAAAGTAGCAGAAAATGGCCCAAGTGCTTGGGCCCCTGCACCCACGTAGGAGACCCAAGAGAAGCTCTGGGCTCCTGGCTTTGGCCCAGTACAGCTCCAGCTGTTGTGGCCATTTGGGGAATGAACCAGTGAATGGAAAAATCTCTCTCTCTGCCTCTCTGTAACTCTGCCTTTCACGTAAAATAAATGAATGTTCAGAATGAAAAGTTTTTTATTTTTATAATTTTTTTTAAGAATAGGGATGACTAAATGCAAAGGAAAGGAGATTGTATAGGGAATACTTTAAGCAGCTTCCCTTTTCAGTGTAACGTGTTTCCATGTTGCTGTCAGGTATCTTGGTTTAGAAGTAAACGTCCACGTTTGGTCCTCGACCGTTTGTTACCCAGGTGGGAGCTGGAGATGAGACGTTCCGGACCGAAGGTTTCCTCCTGAGGTGTCTGGCCCAGGATGCTGACGAGAAGGCTGGCTCCTCTCACCCTAACGTGGGGTTAGGTCCTGAGGATTGCAAGAGGCTCGTGTTGGGGCCCAGGAAGCGAGTCTTCCTCCCACTTGGTTTTGTTAGGTTCAGAATGCATCAGCTCGCTCAGCTCTTACTGGTCTACCTAGGCAGAGCCTCCTTGGATCATGTTCCTGGGTGTGCTGCTTCCGTATTGTTCTGTCCTTTCTCATTTACAGCCAGGAAGGCCTGACGCACAAATGCAGATTGTGTTCTGTGTGTGAGTGTCTGGAACGGAACAGGAATTAGGAGGAACCTGGGGCAGCTTTCTTACTTCCCCAAACACACACAGGTCTGTTTTTTGAAGCATTTAAAATTCTTAAGCCAAACTCATGTTCAAAGATAAACATCAAAGCATCTCCTAAAACCAAATATAAATGAAAAGTTTTTTTGCCATTTTATCTTATTTTAAATTATTTCTACTTTATTTGAAAGAGAGATCAGTCTTCCATCTGCTGGTTCACTCCCCAAATGCCCACAACAACTGGGACTGGGCCAGGTTGAAGCCAGGAGCCAGGAACTCAGTCTGGGTTTCCTACATGGTGTCAGGAACCCAAGTACTCAAGCCATCACCGGCTGCTTCCCAGGCACACTAGCAGGAAGCTAGATCAGAAGCAGAGGCAGGACTTGAGCCTATGTGCTGTGTTATGAAATGTAGATGTTCGGTTTTGTTCTTTTTTTTAAGATTTATTTATTTGAAAGTCAGAGTTACACAGAGAGAGGAGAGGCAGAGAGAGAGAGAGATCTTCCATCCACTGGATGAGCCAATCCTAAGCTAGGAACCTGGACATTCTTCTGGGTCACCCATGCAGGTGCAGGAGTGGGTCATCTTCCACTGCTTTCCCAGGCCATGGCAGAGAGCTGGATGGGAAGTGGAGCAGCCAGGACTTGAACTGGCACCCATATGGGATGCCGGCACGGCAGGCAGCACCTTTACCTGCTATGCCACAGCGCCAGCCCTGAAATGCAGATATTTAAGTGACGTCTTAACTGCTGCACCAAATGCCCCTCTGTAGTTGCAACTTTGGATGATTCCCGGCACGGCTCCCCTCCTCATCACAAGTAATTCTTGCACACTCATCAAAAGGACCAGAAGCTGTGACTCAGTGTAACTCAACGCTTCAGAAATAAGTGACACATTTTTGAAATTTCCCGGGGAGAGACTACTGTGTCTTGAAATCTCAAGGAGTTCGCGCGTTACTACGTGGAGCAGGTGTACTGGGTGTGCTGGGACCTGACGGCTTTTGAGAGTCAATGCATTGTGGGGCCGGGGAGTCTCCTGTGTGTGACATCTGACCTGGTGCGCTGTTTCTTGGGTGTTCTGACGGTCGGCATTCTTCTCATTCCTGTAGACAGTTCTTATGCTTTAGCTTTTAGCTTTAGTTCAGTCTGACGTAAGTGTGAGCCTGAGAAGGAGTGAACCGTGTGCTTGAGGGAGGCCACACGGCCTCAGAACAGGCAAGAAACGAAGCTTTGAAGTGTAGGGATTGGGGGGGAAATCCATTTTCCTGCTCCATTTCTAAATTCTTCGAAGCTCTTTAAGAAAAGACAGATTGACAGAAGTATAGTTTGCAGCAAGTCTGCCTCACTGCCAGCTTATGTTAGCGTCTTCAGCTGCAGACGGAGGGAGGAGGTTGCAGACAAGGCGATGGGTTAGGGAACGCACGGTGAACTCGAAGGTCTGTTGCCGGTTGATGTCACTGCCTTCCCTTGTGGTTCAGGGTCCCGATTCTCTTCCAGGTAAAGAGGGAGACCTCCCTTCAGGGGAAGTCCTCTTTAGGAACGTCACCTCGGCTTACAGAAGGCTAGCTTCTAGCCTGGTTTCAAAGCTGCTCCTGCGTCTGCAGTTTCTGATGTCATGGAGGCATATTTGGGGGTGGCATTTCCTGGTTTCCCACACACAGGAAAGGGATCTGTCTTTATCTCTTCCTTGAGTGGCTGGTGCCAGGGACCCAAGCACCAGCCCTGACGGGAGTCTCCTTCTCCTCCCGCTGTGCTGAGGCTGCCATCAACACCGAGCCTGCAAACCCAGCCTCACCCTATGAAGTACAGCACCATGGCAGTGCGTCCAGCCAGTGGGCATTGTGGCAACAGGAAGGCAAGGTTGTCAGAAGTCTCATCTGTCTCTGTTTTCTCTCTCCCATGTCCTGCGTCCTTACCAGGCAAAAGTAGAAGAGAAGATCCAAGAAGTCTTCAGCTCTTACAAGTTCAACCACCTTGTACCAAGGTAAGCTGTGGGTCGGAGTTGGAGGGGGACTTGGGAGACACCAGCCCCACCCTGTGGGTGGAGCCTCTCCTTCTTTGATCCTTGCCTTGTCTGAGCACATGGGAGCCTCCGACTGGTGTTGCCTGACCTGTGGCCACCTGGGCGTGGCGCTTGTGACCCCAACTTTCACCTGTTAGAATCCTGGGCGGCAGAGGTGCCCCGCTTGAGCATCTTGTGAGGCCCGGACGCTGAGGCCTGAAGGCGCAGGGAGGGCTTTTCAAGGGCTTTTGTGTGCTCTGGGCCTGCTGCTCTGGGGTTCCGACGAGAACTCCCAAGTTCCCCTGTCTCGGTTTGCACTTTGATGCAGACGAGGAGAGCCCGGGGCACAGCACGGGAAGGAGTCTTTTGATGGAAATTATTATTTGTCTGGAAAAAATGTCAGAAATGTGAGCTTCTCCCAGCCTCGTCTTTGTTGGTAACTGTGCAGCAGATCCTAAGGGTGAGATTTCCAGTGAGAAATAGAATGCCTTTTGTGTGCCTCTGAGCACAGCCAGCTGAACTTTGCTGGGCCCTGGGAGGTCAGGAATTCCAAAAAGAAACCATAAGAACTTCATTATTGAACTTGAGCCTTTGTCTTCTCATTTCCCTGATGTTTTATGTATCACCTTGTCATTTCTTAAGGTTGTTTCACTCCTTTATTAGTATTTCTCTTCAATCACCAGTTATTTCTCTGAGACCATCGGATTCATTCAAAACCATGTGTGGTCTTTTTTTTTTTTTTTTTAAGATTTATTCATTCATTTGAAAGGCAGAATTAGAGACAGAGGGAGATCTTCCATCTGCTGGCTCACTTCCCAAATGGCCGCACGGCCAGAACGGGGCTGCTCTGAAGCCAGGAGCTTCTTCCTGGTCTCCCCCATGGGTTGCAGGAACCCAAATACTTGGGTCATCTGCTGCTGCTTTCCCAGGTACATTAGCAGGGGCTGGATTGGAGGTGGAGTCTCCAGGACTCGAACAGGGGCCCATATGGGATGCTAGCACTGCAGGTGGATGCTTTACCTGCTGTGGCACAGCGCCGACCCTGTGTGGTCATCAAAAAAAAAAATCATGGCCGGCGCCGTGGCTCAACAGGCTAATCCTCCGCCTTGCGGCGCCGGCACACCGGGTTCTAGTCCCGGTCGGGGCGCCGGATTCTGTCCCGGTTGCCCCTCTTCCAGGCCAGCCCTCTGCTGTGGCCCAGGAGTGCAGTGGAGGATGGCCCAAGTGCTTGGGCCCTGCACCCCATGGGAGACCAGGAAAAAGCACCTGGCACCTGGCTCCTGCCATGGGATGAGCGCGGTGCGCCGGCCGCAGCGCGCCGACCGCGGCAGCCATTGGAGGGTGAACCAACGGCAAAGGAAGACCTTTCTCTCTGTCTCTCTCTCTCACTGTCCACTCTGCCTGTCAAAAAAAAAAAAAAAAAGAAAAAAAAATCATTTATTTGAAAGGCAGTGTGACAGAGAGGGAGAGACAGAGAAAGCTCTTCCGTCCACTGGTTCACTCCCCAAATGGCCACGACAGGTGGGGCTGCGCCAGACTGAAAGGAGCCAGGAACTCTTCCATCGAGGTCTCCCACACATGTGCTGCCTTCCCATGCTCATTAGGTCGGAAGCAGAGCAGCAGGGAGTTGAACCAGCACTCTGCTATGGGATGCTGGCGTCACAGGCAGCAGCATAGCCTGGTGCACCGTAACACCATTTGATCTGAGTGCTAGGGCACTTTTCTTTAAGAGTCTCTGCTCAAAGGTGTGGCCAGGCTGTTGGCTGAGTGATTCACTCTGGTTGGACCATAGGGCCTGCAGGCTGGCCTAACCCGCCGGCACTGTCTCCTCACTTCTCCAGGTCTCTTACCAGACTAAGCCCTGGCCAGCCAGCCTCTATTTCTTCTTCTTCCAGGGGCATTACAGATGTTGCAGCCTTGCCTGCTGCTTGCTTCCGTATCTTTTTTTTTCTCTTTTGCCATCATTCTATTGTGCTACCATTTCCTTTAAAAAAAATTTTTTTTTCCTATTAGCCAAAGCAGAACATGGTTGGAAGAGACGTTTGCTTGTAGAGAAAGACGAGTGGGAAGGTTGACTTCTCTTCCTTCCCTGGCAAAGGAAAGGCAGCAAACACCAGCTAAGCAGAGGGGCCTTCCCCCAAACGGCTCACCTCACTCTGTATCAACCCAAGGCTCAGAACTCAGTCTAGTGAGTTATTCCTGTTGTCACAAGGCGCCGCTGGCAGCTAGGAAACTATGCCATTTATTCCAACAGCTCGGGAGAAAGGAGCTCTCTGACACATAATGGCATCCAAGGTACTACCCCTGCCACCACCCACAGCATCTACAAGCTCGGCTCCCCCAGAGGTGTGGGACATGGTGAAGGGCAGGGTTGCTTTAGGGCGGGGCTTTGTGTCAGGTGACTGACAGGAGTTGGCTCAGCTCTGTCTACTGTGGGGGCTCTGTGGACCCCTGTCCTCCGTGTCTCCCATAGGAGGGACCACTGATTATTTCATGTTCCCTTTTCATGCAAAAATTTACTTATTTATTGTTGAAACAGAGCAACAGAGAGAAGGAGAGACAGAGAGATAAGCAGGTATCTTCTGTTTCCTGGTTCACTCCCCAGATGGCTGCATCAGCCAGAGCTGGGCCAGGCCAAAGTCAGGGGCTGGGAACTCCATCCTGGTCTCCCACATGAGTGGCAGAGAACCCAGCACTTGGGCCATTTCTCACTGCCTTCCCAGGTGCATTTGCAGGGAGCTGGGTTGGAAGGGGAGCAGCCAAGAATTGAACTGGTGCTTTGGTATGGGATGCTGGCATTGCTAGTAACCGCTTAACCCCCTGTGCCACAGCACCAGCCCCTTGGCCTCCTCCCACTGAGACAGGAAGGGAGGCTGGGCAGAAGAAGTTGTCTTGGGGTGTGGGGGTAGAGGACAACACAGGAGTGAACACCCCTGATTCATGGGTCTCGCATCAGGTATGGGTGGGGGACAAAAGTGCTCCTCTAGGGCTTGGACCCCCGGAAATAGAAAATCTCAGGGCACTGAGTCTGTTTCGGGAGCCTGACCTTTCCCCACTCTGTCAGTATTACCTGTGAAAACGAGCGCTTCAGAGGCTGCCAGTTGACAGTGTTATATGTTTTGGCCAAATGGCTGAGACTAGAAATCCTGCCTATCAGTAGAAGATTGACCAAGTATTGCCATCATATAGTTAATTCTTGGATATAAGAATAAACCTGCAAATAGATCAGAACTATAAGTCATGATTCCAGTTTTAATGCCAAGCACCTTAGCAGTCCACATTTAAAAAGTCTGACTGTACACACAGGAGCAGACCTTCCCTTGGCTAAAGTGCTTGTTCAGGCGTCAGCAGGGAGTCTGGGCCATGGGGCTGGTTTGTGTTTCTGAGGCCGTGATGCTGATCAGATGTGACAGAACCACACAGGTCTGGGGACGCCTGCCGTGAGGCTGGAGCAGGCGTTCTGTTCACAGCCTTCTAGAGCCAAAGCTGGGTAGCAGGTTTGGCTCAGGTTCAAGGCTGGGAACGAATGTTGGCACACTCTATAATTAATCCCTGTCCCAGAAATGATTTTCCTGTTTTCTAAGGCTCTGAAACGTGCATGGCGTATGGTATCCTGGAGTGAACTTGTTGGTACCAAGGAACATCTTTAAAAATTTATTTTATTGACTTGAAAGGCAGAGGGTCGGTTGGTCGGTTGGTCTCTCTCTCTCACTCACACACACACACACACGCACACACACACACACACACACACACACACACGGAGAGAGAAGAGAGATCTCCCATTTGCTGATTCACTCCCTAAATGTCCACAACATTGAGGCCTGGTGAAACTGAAGCCAGGAGCTGGGAATTCAGTCCAGGGTGTGCACTTACAGGACGCTGGAATCGGGAGATGTGGGCTTCCCAAGTGTTGTCTTAACCGCTGCCCTGAACACCGGCCTCCCCCGCCTGCCCCAGGAACATCTGGACCCTGCTTTGACCAGTTCAGTGCTTTCCTATGAAAATGATTCTTGCCTTCCTCGTGGGTTTTCTTGCTATTTCACACCCTTATGAATTTACACATTAGCTTTAATAAGAAACCTGAAATAACCAAACTACGCACCCATACACTTTCACATCAGATTTGCAAATTGTTCTCGCTGGAGCAAAATTGAGCAAACAACACGGATGATGGTCCCTGGAGGTTGTGAGCCAGACTGTTGCACGTGGAAGCTCTCACAGCAGCTCCCACTTAGCCCCTGCAGGGTGCCCATCTCTTCTCTTCCTATATGCAGTGCTGTTAGAGTTGCCCAAATCCTGAGCAGGTGGAAGATGTCTGAATCCCAATTGTTCTTTCCCCGGTGCTTACAAACACTCTGCTTTCACTTTCCCTCCTGCCTTTCTTCACATGGCTTACTGCCAATCGCCTTATGCTCTTTTTTTTTTTTTTTTTTTTTTTAAGATTTATTTATTTATTTGAAAGAGTTAAACAGAGAGAGAGAGAGAGAGACTCCCCAGTTGGCTGCAATGGCCAGAGCCGCACTGACCCAAAGCCAGGAGCCAGGAGCTTCTTCTGGGTCTCCCACGTGGGTGCAGGGGCCCAAGGACTTGGGCCATCTTCCACTGCTTTCCCAGGCCATAGCAGAGAGCTGGATTGGAAGAGGAGCAGGCGGGACTAGAACTGGCGCCCATATGGGATGCCTGCACTGAGGCAGCAGTTTTACCCACTACGCCACAGCGCTGGCCCCTTCATGCTCATTTTTTGATGAGAGGCCCCTGGCTTTCAAGGGTTTAGAAAGTTCCCAGGGACCAACGAGACAGAACGCCCTGCCCCCTCACCTGTCACTGTCAGAGGCGTGGCTGTCAGGGAGGTCCCAGTCTAGGGGAGGAGGCCTGTTTGCCATGTTCATTTGAAGTCATCCCCTTTTTCACACACTTGGTAACCATACGTGGAGGATCTGCATGGGGCAGGCAGTCTGCTGGGTCCTGGGAAACAGATTGGAGCAAGGCTGGCCTGGCACCGCCCCTGCTCGGCACTCAGTGTCAGGAGCAGGTGGACGTTAAACAAATGAGCACAACACGGTGATTCTCGGGCTTCTTGAGAGAGTTGCAGGGTGGACCCTGGGAAGTCAGGGAGGGGTTCTCGGGGGAAGTGGCATTGAAGCTGAGACCTGTGCGGTAAGTGGGGTTGGCCGGAGTGTGCCAGGCAGAGGGAACAGCATGCAACAGAAAACGGCAGAGCTCAGAGAAGGCATGAGATAAGATTGGAGGGAACTGGCTAGAGGCACACTGTGAAGGGCTTCAGGCCCACTGGGCTCACCCATAGAAATACAGTTTGTTGCTGCCCAATATGTGCATATGAGGGTGTGAGAGGGGCCGGTGCTGTGGTGCAGCAAGTTAAGCCGCTGCCTCAATCCCAGTGTCCCGCATGGGTGCTGGTTCAAGTCCCAGCTGCTCCACTTCTGATCCAGCTCTCTGCTAATGTACCTGGGAAAGCAACAGAAGATGGTCCAAGTGCTTGGGCCCCTGCACCCACGTGGGAGACCTGGATGAGGCTCCTGGATCCTAGCCCAGCCCCAGCCTTTGCAGCCATTAGGGAAGTGAACCAGCACAAGGAAGATCTGTATCCCTCTCTCTCTCTCTCTCTCTCTCTCTCTCTCTCTCTCTCTCTGTATCTCTCTCCATAAGTCTGCCTAAATAAATAAAATAAATAAAATCTTTTAAAAAAGAATAGTTGTAAGGGAATGGGGCGGATGTGGTGCAGTGGGTAAGCCACTGCTTGGGATGCCCATGTCCCATATTGGAGCGCTGGTTCCAGTCCCAGGTGTTCTGCTTCCAACCCAGTTTCCTGCTAATGCACTCTGGGAGGCAGCAGGTGATAGCTCAAGTATTTGGCTCCTGGCACCCACCTGGGAGACCCAGATGGAGTTCCAGGCTCCTGGCCGTGGCCCAGCTCAGCCCTGACCTGTTGCAGCCATTTGGGAAGTGAATCAGCATTTGGAAAACCTGACTTTCCTCTTTCTGTCACTTGGCTGTTCAAGTAGATGAAAGTAAATATATTTTTTTTAAAGTTTGTGGGAAATGGAATTAAAAGATAAGTTTATTTTGGTGCAAAAAAAAGTTTTGAAGTCCATGCAGACGAAGGTCCTTGAAAAAGTTTGTGGAAATTTATGAAAAGACTACACATGGACCTCCCATTCCTCTCTGCAGAGATGTGTCCTCGCCCCCGTGAACTGACACCCTTGTACCCCATCCCTGCCCTGCACAGAGTCTGCCTCACTGAACCCGTGACCTTGGGGCTGAGCTGTTGAGGAAAGAATGCAGGAGGGGCTGGAGCTTTTCTTCTATAACTGCCTGCCTGGGTGACTCGAACAACAGAAATCTGCTTTCTCACAGCCCAGGGGCCCGGAAATCCAAGATCCGGTGCCGGCAAGACAGGTCTGTCCTGAGGCCATGTCTTGTCTCGGTGCAGACGGCGTGTTCTTGCGGCTGTGGGCTCTCTCATTCCTGGTGTCTGCTCCTCTTCCCGTAAGAGCACCAGTCCTGACGGGTTAGAGCCCTAGCCTATGGCCGCACTTGACCTTGGCTGCCTCTTTCGAGGCCTTGATTTCAAACACAGCCGTGGTGTTGAGGGTTGGGGCTTCACTGGATGGGTTTTAGGGCAGCACAGTTGAGCGCAGGATGGTGAACCTCCCTGTGCAGTTCCTGCCTCACCAGAAGGAGCTGGATCTGCAGGGGACTTCAGAAAGTTTGTGGGAAATGGAATTTAAGTTTTGTTTTAGTGCAAAACATTTTCAAATCTATGCATAGTTTTTTTCAGAATACACATTTCTGCGAACTTTTTGAAGACCCCATTGTATGTCCCTTTGATGTAAAAGGATCATGATCCTCCGAGAAGTTAAAGTTCAGTCAGTTGGCGGTGCGGTCCTTGAAACTCAAACACTCAAAGACTTTTTCCAAGATTTTAGAGTGACACACGTGTGTTAGCATTAGGGTGTGTGCGTGTGTGTATGATTACATGGATGAGAATGGATGCCAAGTGTCCAGGTGGATGCGGTCACAGTGGGGCTTTCCTTTTCCCTGACTGTGGCTATAGTTTATCTTCAGGTAAAGCTGCAGGAACTCCTTCCTCTCAGCAGGAGCCCAGAGGTCTGGCTCCCTGGGACTGAGGTCAAGGTGGGGTGGGGTGGGCGGCTCACCATTGTGCCGGTGCAGTTCGCGTCCCTAGGGATCCCGCAGGAGCTGAAGGGACAGGGCGCTGATGCTTCCCGTCCTGCGCTGTTCCCCGGACACGAAGTTCCAGGGCTCCAGGTAGTTTCTTGTCACATCGGGATCCCGATCAGTAAAGTCTCCCAGTCTCTGGTGGCAGAGAGCATCTGTCTCCAAGGTCTTTGAATTCCTGGTGACTGGAAACTGGCGAGAATGTTTCAAAAGACAAGGGGCAGGAATTCTTTAATTCAGCTCTTAACTTGGCGAGCCCGGTGGGGCAGGTGAGTCCTTGGCTGATGGGAATTCTGCACCGGAAGGTCTGTGACACCCAAGGGTGCTGAAGGAACCCTCCCCCACCCCGGAGCCCGTCCTGCACCCTTCACTCTACTCGCCCCTCTCCTCGGCCTCTCTCTGATTGGACTTCAGCTTCTCCTTTGACAGCCATTCCTTCAAAGGGACATGTGTCCAGTGACAGCAGTTTCCTCGCGTCAGTCCAAAACTGACCTTACTCCCTGCCTTTTCTTTTTCTTTAAGGTTTACTTTATTTATTTGAAGAGCAGAGTTACAGAGAGGCAGAGAGAGAGAGAGACAGAGAGAGGTCTTCATCCACTAGTCCGCTCCCCAGCTGCCTGCAATGGCCAGAGATGTCCCTATCTGAAGCCAGGAGCTTCTGGGTCTCCCATGCAGGTGCAGGGGGACAAGGACTTGGGCCATCTTCTACTGCTTTCCCAGGCCATATCAGGGAGCTGGATTGGAAGTGGAGAGCCGGGACTCAAACTGGCACCCATATGGGATGCTGGCACTGCAGGTGGCGGCTTTACCCACTACACCACAGCGCTGGCTCCCCCGCCCTTATTCTTCAGATAGCAGGATTTTTGTGACAAGGGAGCTGGATCTGCCTGCCTGACTCGTTTCCATGCCGTGGCTGGTGTCCTCCGTGGGTGTAGAGAGTTCTCTAGTGTGTTAGCATCCCAGGGTGTCGGGCACAAAGGAATTCTTTTGACTGGTTTTCAGATAGAAAGGCGTTTGCCCATAGAAAACCATACTGTGAGCGGGTCCACTGGGAGTTAGAGACCAGGCGTCTCAGCCCCAAGTCCTGTGCTTGTCCTCACCCCTTGAGTGGGCTCTCATCTGCCCTCACTGCTGCTGTCCTGGCCCTGCTGGTTCTCTTCGCCCATCACGGACGTCCTGGCCGTGGTTCTCTGCTGGGCCGGCACCCAGACCAGGAGCTTTCCTGCTCCTCTTTGTTTCTGCGCCTCCTCCGCCTTCCTGCCCTTCCCATCGTGCGCGTTGTTCCTGCAGCAGCTCCACTTGCCGCTTCTGCCAAAGCGAAATCGTCAAGGAAAGTTAAAGAAAATCCCCTAGCGGCTCCCGCTGACCGTCCACACTGCTTGTTTCCACCGGTCTCACGCCTCTCGTGCACGCTCACGCACGTTCACCTCCGCAGCCTACGCCCTGGTTCCCGGGAAGAGCGAGGCCGCCCCTGGGCACTCCCAGTCTCCTCTTCCTGCCTCCTGGCCCTCGGTCTGGCTGGCCTCACGCTCCTGCCTGTCTCCTCTCCCGTGACCCCAGGCCTCCCCCTCCTCCTGGGGACTCTCCTGGGTGGATTTTCTCTGAGCGCTTGCATTCTAGGTGTCTCCCCTTTGCTGTCAAACCTGCTCACCTTGCCTCCACCTGAGAGACCTGCCTTGACCCCCAGTGCCGCCCCCGACCCCAGGCCCCCTCATAGATGCCACTTGATGCACACCTCAATTGCAGTCGTGGACTTCTGCCTCTACTCTCATCACCACCACAGTCTGCTGAGTGCAGCCCTGGAGGGGGGGGTCTAGAAAATGCAGATCTGACCTTGTCTTTCCTGTGCCTGAAATACTTTAGACTTAGTTATTTGAAAGGTAGCGTGACAAAGAGGGAGAGACAGATCTCCCATCTACTGGTTCACTCCTCATATACCTACAACAGGGGCCGGCATCGTGGCATAGAGATAAAGCTGCCACCTACAGTGCTGGCATCCCCATATGGGCGCTGTTTTGAGTCCCTGCTGCTCCTCTACCAATCCAGCTCTCTGCTTATGGCCTGGGAAAAGCAGCAGAAGATGGCCCAAGCGTTTAGGCCCCTGAACCCATGTGGGAGATCAGGAGGAAGTTCTTGGCTTCCACCTGATCCAGCCCCAGCTGTTGCAGCCATTTAGGGACTGAACCAGCAGGTGGAAGATCTCTCTTTCCCCCTCCCTCTCCCTGTAACTCTGCCTTTCAAATACATAAAATCTTAGAAGTGTTTTGCTTTTTTTTTTTTTTTATCACCCCAGAAAGAAATTTTGTAGCTGTCAGCCCACATCCTCCCACCTGCCCCTACCCTAAGTGACTCCTAGTCCCTGGCAACCACTCAGTCTACCCTCTGCCTGTTCTGGACATTTCATGCAGACAGAATCGCACAGTAAGCGGTGTTCAGCGTCTGGCAGTTTGTGCTCAGCATAAGGTTTTCAAGGGCCGCCCCGGCTGCGGCAGATGACTGTGGTTTTCCCTCGGTGTTAAGCCCACGCTCCCGAGTGCACCTGTAAGCCCCGGGTGACTCATTCCTCTGCACCTCTGCAGTCTGACTTAAATCCACCTGCAGGTGCCATGGCACCCTCTTCGGTTTTTTTTTTTTTTTTAAAGATTTATTTATTTGAAAGAGTTACACAGAGAGAGAAAGAGGTCCTCCATTCGATGGTTCACTCCCCAGATGGCCGCAACGGCTGGAGCTGTGCTGATCCAGAGCCAGGAGCTTTTCCCAGGTCTCCCACGAGGGTGCAGGGGTCCAAGGACTTGGGCCATCTCCCACTGCTTTCCCGGGCCATAGCGGAGAGCTGGACAGGAAGCGGAGCAACCTTTCTCGAACCGGTGCCCATATGGGATGCCTGTGCTTCAGGCCAGGGCATTAACCCGCTGCGCCACAGCGCCGGCCCCAGCCCTCTTCATTTTGTTTGGTCACTCACGTCCTCCCAGTCTTAGCCTCTGAGAAGGCTTCTGTGCTCCTCTGTGCCTTCCTGTGTGCTGCCAGCAGCCTTCACGCTGCCCTGGGCACAGCCTTGTCGGACAGGGCCCTGTGTGCCACTCGCTGACTGTGTCCATCTCTGGAGTGTGCTCTAGGTAGAGTCGGCACGCACCCCTGTGCTGCACCTCCTGGCCACTGGACCTCTCGGAGAATCCGAGTCTGCCCTCGCCACTCCCCGAGCACTCTGTGCTCTGCTGTCTTCCCTCAGCCCTGCTGCCGCACCTGTCACTGCTGAGTACCTGTGAAATCCTCTCCTTTACCATCTGCTCGGCCCTGCCTCTGTCCCTCCCCTGCATTTCTGGGCTTCACCGGTGCTCCTCGTCCTTCTGTGAGCCCTTCGGGTTGGGTCTTCCAGACTTTTCCTCCCCACGGTCGCCGTCTATGGCTCCACTTGTCACTCGCATGCAGAGAAGTCTTCGTGCCTGTGGGTGTAACCTGGATCCCTCCCGAGTCTCCCGTGTTGTCTGGTGCTATAGCTGCTGGGTACACCAAAATACCCGAGACTGGGTAGTTTATAAAGAGAAGGTTTGTTGTATCAGGGAGTGGAGGCAGGACGTCCACAGCGTGTGCGGCACCTGCAGCTGCTTTGCTTCTCTAAGTGCCTGTGCTGCTGGGGTGCATGGGCAGAGTCAGAGCAAGAGGGACTCCCCATCCCCAGGACGTCCCGACTCCCACGAGCTGGGCACCAGTCCCTCGTGACCTCATCCACGCTTCGAGGCCCTGTCACCTCAGGCACCAGATTCCAGTGTGCCTTTCTGGAGGGAGAAACCACAGCACAGGTGTCCCCAGCAGCCCGATTGCCTCCTCATCCCAGTACACCTCCAGCGCCTTCAGATCCGCGTGTCCTGAAGTCGACACACTTACCCTGAGGACCTCCCACCTGCTCGGTTCTTCAGGGCTCCTTGCCCCCCCCCTTTTTTTTTTTTAAAGATTTATTTATTTGAGAGGTAGAGTTACAGAGGTCGTCCATCCATCTGCTGGGTCACTCCCCAAATGCCTGCAATGACTGGAGCAGGGCCAATCCAAAGCCAGGAGCTTCTTCTGGGTCTCCCACGCAGGTGCAGGGGCCTAAGCACTTGGGCCATCTTCTGCTTTTCCAGGCCATAGCAGAGAGCTGGATCAGAAGTGGAGCAGTTGGGACTGTAACTGGCACCTATATAGGATGCCGGCACTGCAGGAGGAGGCTCAACCCCCTATGCCACAGCACCGGCCCCTCGCCCAGTCTTTCTGCCCCATCTCTGCCCAGTGTAGTGCATTGGCTGAGTTCAGCCGTAAACGCATACTGAGCACCTGCTGCTCTCAGGCACTTGTTGGGAGGCGCAGCCGTGGTCACCTTGCACTAAATGGAGTAAAGATTCATCATGCCCCCCGCCCCGTGAAGTAGGCCTCCACCGCCTTTTCTAGGGTGCCCTTTCGTTGTTTAGGCCGGGATCCCCCACCCGTCAGCCGTCGTGCACACTCTACCCCTGAAATGCGTAAGCTTTTTAAGCTTGAACTGAGTTGTTCTCCCTCTGCCAGGGCTACCCACCTCTCATTCTACCTTTCTCCCAAACGTCCCTGATCACCTCTGTTCAGAAGGTGCCTCATTAAATGTACCCATTGTGCCTTTTTGTAGCATAGCCATGTATGTACTTTTCCTGTCCCCATACTGAGTTGGTTGGAAGACTTTTCTGGGGGGATGAAGGCTTCGTTAATGATCTTATTCGGAGCACAGTGCGGTAGGAGGGGGTTCAGTAAATAGTTGTTTACGTGGCTCCGTTGGGAAGGGGCCGCTCTTTCCTTTCTGTAATCAGCAAGCGCAGCGAATGTCTTGACATTCCATGCTTTCCCCTTCCTTCCATAACCACACAGGCTCCTCTGCGTGGCTGTGCAGGTGGCCATGGGCGGCACATTCCCAGCATTGCTGATGTCCGTGCACGGGGCACCACGGGCCACAGAGTCCAGACACAGTTCTGTGGCCAGGGCCACGGGCAGCACGTGGGAGGTGGCATTGCAGGGAGGGAATTAGATGGATAACCCAGGGGGCGGGCAGGGTCCCACCTCCAGACCCCGGAGAAGTTATCACAGAAGAAAGCCTGAGGTGACAGCGGCTAGCCAAGGCAGGGAAGTGGCCAGGTGCAGGTTTTACGTGTCTGCAGCGTGGGGAGCCATGGTTACCTGTCTTCTGCTGGATCGTGGGGGCACTTTGTGAGTGGGTCTTCACTGCCTGGCCACGTGGGCCCAAGCCAGCAACTGTAGGAGACAATCTCTCTGGAAGCTTCCACTGGCCTGATTTATGGACACTATAGAGATGCCTGTTCCCTCGGGGCTAGTGGCTCTCCGGAGCTGATGGGCCTACGGGTTGCCAGTTTGTCAGGGCCCACCCTCAGTGGAGCGTGTCCATGCATGGGGTGGGCGCCTCTGCTAGCAGCGTAGACTTACACGCGCTCTGTCTTTCCAGGCTCATCTTGCAGAGGGAGAAGCATTTCCACTATCTGAAAAGAGGCCTCCGACAGCTGACAGATGCCTATGAGGTAAGCACAGTGCCCCGAGCCCCAGCTTGTCATCAGCCAGCTCCTCCCCTTCCCTCTCTTGACACAGACGACCGTTGGGCTGGACCTGTTGCAGGTTCACAGCACTGTGCCATGCGGCTGGCGGTCACTGAGCTGGGACTCCCTCTTCTGAAAGTGACAGCGCTGGGTGCTTCCAGTCTTGTTGTCCTCCCAGAGCAAGTGGGACACCCCAGGTGGTTGGGGCTTGAGGGTCTGCACACTTTCCTCTTAGACCCCTTTGACAGTGGTTGTAAGCCAGTGACCTGGTTGTCCCTAACCGGTTGCCCTGTAACCCAGGTGGGGAACATCAGCCTGAGGGCCACATAATCACTGGCTCTGTCCCTGCCAAGGCAGCCACAGGTGGGAGCTGAAATGCAATCAAGCTACAGCAGGCTGAGTTTTAAGTTGAGAATTGGCCTTTGAATGGTGTGATATCCAAATATCTTGGGCAGAAAAGAGGTTCCCCACCCCTGCCCTATAAACTGGTCCCCTTTTCATGTGGGCCACAGGGACAGCACCAGGGGCCTTCAAGAGTTCATGGAAAATGCACATGTATGAAAAATTACACATGGATTGCAAACATTTTTTTTTTGCACTAAAACAGACTTATCTTCTCATTCCATTTTCCACGGACTTTTTGAAGGGCCCTTGTCTGTGAAACCCAGAGAGAGCTGGAGGTTCACGTGGAGGCCCAAACCCAGAGCAGCTCTTAAAACACACTCTGGGCCGGCGCCGTGGCTCAACAGGCTAATCCTCCGCCTTGCGGCGCCGGCACACCGGGTTCTAGTCCCGGTCGGGGCACCGGATTCTGTCCCGGTTGCCCCTCTTCCAGGCCAGCCCTCTGCTGTGGCCCGGGAGTGCAGTGGAGGATGGCCCGGGTGCTTGGCCCTGTACCCCATGGGGAGACCAGGAAAAGCATCTGGCTCCTGGCTCCTGCCATCGGACGAGCGCGGTGCGCCGGCCGCAGCGCGCCGTCAGCGTCGGCCATTGGAGGGTGAACCAACGGCAACGGAAGACCTTTCTCTCTGTATCTCTCTCTCTCACTGTCCACTCTGCCTGTCAAAAAAAAAAAAAAAAAACAAACACTCTGTAGAGCTGTGGCTCCGCAGCCTCAGTGCTGTGGTGGTGGTGGGTGGTGGGCGGGGTTGAGTGGTAGGCAAGGAAAGGGAGAAACCGGAGCAGGTGGGCTCTCATCTTCCAGCTGCACCCTCTCTACACAGAGCAGCTCTGCTTGTAATCTGCTTCTCATTTGAAGTTCTGCATTTGATCATCGATGGCAGGGCGTTGCCAGCTCAGCTGCCTGGAGGACCTAAGCTGGCTGCGTGAGAGGGGGGAGGGACAAAGCAGAAACCCAGACCAGCCCTGTGGCCCCCTGTGCTGACCCTGCACCTGCCAGCTGCTGCCCTCCTGGGGCTGCAGATCCAGGGCTGCCAGGTCTTAAATTTTATTTTCTTTTTTCAAATGAAGCTGGAAATCCAAATTTTTAGTGACCCCCGTTCACAATGAAGCATTTCAACCATTAAACATCTCCATGGACGAGTTTGTCCTGTGGGCTGTCGGTTTTCAATTCTTGACTCAAGTCCCAGCAGTTAGGGCCCCGTCCACCCTGGTCAGTTCATACCACAGCAGCTAACAGTTTATTGAACAGTGTGCTGAAAGCTTACCATGATCTCTCTCATGTACTTCTAACTCCTCCATGAGGGAGGTCAGTCTTTTTTTTTTTTTTTTTTTTTTTTTTTACAGCTAAGGGAACAGGCGTAGCAAGGTCAAGTTGTTTGCCCAAAGCCAATAAGCTTGCAAGAACAAGAGCAGGTCAAACCCACGCAGCATCACCACACTAGGCCACCTTCAGGTGGTAGGTTAGCCGCAGCATGGGCTGTCAGCAGAGTTTTCTGGAGAGCAGCTTAGGTCAAAGGAAAGAGCGCTGGATTGAGAGTCCAGAAATCTAGGGTTTTTGTCTCAGCTCGGACACTATTTTTGTAATCTGCAAAGGGATAATTTCTCTGGATCTCATTACGTAGTTGTAGTCTGTAAAGCCGCAACAGCACTGCTGCCTGCCCTGTCCACCTCGGATGCCCAGTCACCACTGCTGGCTTACATTAGCTTTCAGCGCTGCTCGCCTGTCACCTTTGGAAACCTGTCCCAGCTCCCCGAGGCAGAATTAGTCAGTGATGTTCCCTCAAGATTCCGTTTCCGGCTGGCGCCGTGGCTCAACAGGCTAATCCTCCACCTGCGGCGCTGGCACACCGGGTTCCAGTCCCGGTCGGGGCGCCAGATTCTGTCCCGGTTGCTCCTCTACCAGGCCAGCTCTCTGCTGTGGCCCGGGAGTGCAGTGGAGGATGGCCCAGGTCCTTGGGCCCTGCACCTGCATGGGAGACCAGGAGGAAGCGCCTGGCTCTTGAATTTGGATCGGCGCAGCACGCCGGCCCTGGCAGCCATTTGGGGCGTGAACCAATGGAAGGAAGACCTTTCTCTCTGTCTCTCTCTCTCACTGTCTAACTCTGCCTGTCAAAAAAAAAAAAAAAAAAAGACTCCCTTTCCGCCCATGGTGGGATTTATATATCCAGGTATATGCAGGATCTTCAAAAAGTTCATGGAAAATGCATACTATGAAACAGCTTGTGTTGATTTAAAATTTTTTGCACGAAAATAAACTTATTTTTTTAATTGCATTTTCCACGACCTTTTCGAAGTACCCTTGTATGCAGTGCACGTTTTATGTTCTGGCTTGTTTCAGAAAGACGTGAGACGGCTCATGTTTGGGTGTCGATCTGATGCCTGCTTCTCCTACAGATAACCACACGCTTTTCTGTGTCCCAGGCACCTCAACAAGGGGAGCCACGTTTCATTCATGGTCATGTCCAGGGTGCTTGGCACAAGGAAATACTTAGGAGATATTTGTTGAGTTAATCCAGGAAATCCCTTCCTGAGATACATAATAGAAAATAGAAAGCAGCAGCCCCTAACTTCCTGGTGTGCAAGAAGTCCTCGCCTGGGAAGGACCCACAGGGTTCAAGGTCAGAGTTTTTTTTTTTTTTTTTTAAAGATTTATTTATTCATTTGAAAGTCAGAGTTACACAGAGTGAGCAGAGACAGAGAGAGAGAGGTCTTCCATCTGCTGGTTCACTCCCCAGTTGGCCGAACCAGCAGGAGCCTTGCCGATCCAAAGCCAGGAGCCAGGAGCTTCTTCTGGGTCTCCCATGTGGGTGCAGGGGCCCAAGGACCTGGGCCATCTTCTGCTGCTTTCCTAGGCCATAGCAGAGAGCTGGATCGGAAGTGGAGCAGCCGGGACTTGAACCGGCATCCGTATGGGATGCCGGCACTGCAGGTGGCAGCTTTACCTACTACACCACAGCGCCGGCCCCAAGATCAGGGGTTTTTATCCCATGGTCATTTCAGCCCATGGCTGGGGCCACAGAGCGAAGTCCTTCCTGCACTGATGGACATTGAAGCAAGGGTGCTGTCCCCCACCCGCCTTGCCGGGCTGCCAGGAGTGAGACGGATGTGGCCTTGTCCGCGGTGTCTGGGAGTGGTTCTGAATCCGTCCCTCTCTCACAGTGCCTGGACGCCAGCCGCCCTTGGCTCTGCTATTGGATCCTGCACAGCTTGGAGCTGCTGGATGAGCCCATCCCCCAGATAGTGGCTACAGAGTGAGTGTGGCTTTGGGGGTGGGGGGACCTGGGGGTGTTCTCTGAACCTGCATTTAGGGCTTGGGGTTCTCCTGTTTCTGTTATTTGCTCCAAAACAACCCTTGTCCTTTGCTTGACCTCCAACAACTTCCTGAAACTCCTCCACATTAGAAGCCCTCTTGTGGGCGGGTGGGTAGAACAAGACTTTGAACTCCCGAGAGGGTTCTGGTTCCTTCTGTGGCCTTTTCTCTCTGCTCTCGGCTGGCTGTCTTCATCCACGGCTTTGCCAGAAAGCACAGCGTGCATTTGGATAGCTTCTCGGGGCAAGTGGGTGCCAACCCAGGGAGCAGACCTGTCTCTGCCTTCCATAAACACCTCCCGAGAAGTGCCTGGAGGAGTCACGTGGTCCTGGAGGGGCCTGGCTGCGTGGACAAACGCCGTGACTGGCAGCGTGCTCAGGCCTCTGGTTTATGATCAGAGAGACCCAAGCAGCTGAGCCTTTTCCCAGCTGCCTGTGGGATGGTTTCCTAGGCCCGCATGGTTTCTGTCTGAGAAGAAGGACCGAACCCTAGTCCTGTCCTGGGAGTGGGAAAGGGCAGCTAGGAGCTGGATCCCAGAGACCACCCCCCGAGAGCAAGCAAGCTCGAGTTCCTCACTGCCGGGGGGTGGGGTGGGGGGTGAGGGCTCTGGCACGGGAGGGTCTTGAGCCAGGTTGGTTTTTCTGCACGCAGTACAAGGAGGCGGCTGTGCCAGGATGCGTGGGCACGAGGCGGTGCCCCTCCCTGGCCACAGTGCCCCTGCCTCAGTCACATTGTCAGGTCAGAAGACAGAACCGCACATTGTCTCATTCATTCTGTCTTAACAATAACCTCTCATTCTTGCCTTCCTGGGCAGGGTGTCTTGTGATGAATGCGATGGGAAAGATAATGAAGAATTAGGCCATTGACCCTTGTGATCCAGGGGTCCTTCAGAAAGTTCGTGGAAAGTGGAATCAAAAGCTATGTTGGTGTTGGTGCAAAAAAATGTGAAACCCATGCAGAGTTTTTTTTTTTTTTGCAAAGAGAGAGGGTAATCCTGCAGTGTTTTCATCCTTGGGGCGCTGCTGCCCGCCCAGTGGCTTCCAGCACTGGAAGTAGAGTTGGACCCAGTTTCTGCAGGAACAGGAATTTAATTGTCAACATAAAGGCCCATGTGTTTTTGAAATACCAGTCGGAGGTTGGGGGTTGTCTGGGGAGCCTCCTCCCACCCACACTCAGGATGTACGCTAGGAAAATGGGGACGTTGGACGTGAGAGAGGAGATGGAGGACTCCGTAAAGTCCAGGCGCCCGGCAGGGGAGACCGTGGGTCCTGACTCTGCTTCTGATGCCAGCTAGCGTGCACCCTCGGAGGCCCAAGTGCTAGTCCCTGCCACCCATGCAGGAGAACCAGCCCGAGTTCCTGGCTCCCGGTTTCAGCCTGATCCAGCCCTGGCTGATGGAGGCATTTGGAAGAATAATCCAGCAGATGGAATAGATCTGTGTGCTTTTTTTTTTTTCTCTCTCTGCCTTCCAAATACATAAATTAGTCAAAAAATTTATTTAAAGCCTATGTAAGTACATACAGTGAAATACTTTGCAGTCAGTAAAAAATTTTGTAATGTAATTTTGCATGTAAATGTGCATATTTGTATATAAAAATATGTATTAGTGAAAATAGTTTAAAAGGTCTAACTTTTATAGATTAAAATTATAGATGATTCTATGTGAAGAAAAAGCCAGAAGAATACATATATACATGGTAGTAATTATATCTAAATGGTGAGTTTAAAGATAATTTTTAACAATTTTTATATTTTAAAGATTTATTTATTTGAAAGTCAGTTATGCAGAGAGAGAGAGAGACAGAGAAAGAGAGGTCTTCCATTTGCTGGCTCACTCTCCAAATGACTGCAGCTGCCAGAGCTGCACTGATCAAAAGCCAGGAGCCAGGAGCTTCTTCCGGATCTGCCACGCGGTTTTGGGGGCCCAAAGACTTGGGCCATCTTCCACTGCTTTCCTAGGCCATAGCAGAGAGCTGGATCAGAATTGAAGCAGCCGGGTCTCAAACTCACGCCCATAAGGGATGCTGGCACCACAGGGGGGCGGCTTTAGCCACTGTGCCATAGCATCAGCCCCTAAAGATGATTTTTAAATTTTTATTTTTTAAGCTTACTTGCATCTTCTAAAATTTCTACAAACAGCTGCCTTCAAAGCTACCCCTGTGGTTTTTCTGACGTAATGAGCCTCTAAAGAATCACTTAGACTTCCCAATATTGTACTCTGTTTTGTTTTGCAATTTGTCATGAACAGAGCCTAGTAGCTCTGACCTATAAGGAAGTAAAATATTTAAAAAATATTTTTAGTAAGATGCAGATCAAAGTTAATGACTTCTGTAAAGATCTGGTGGTTTTTTTGTTTGTTTGTTTTGAGTATCTGAAATAGGATACTGCCTTTTATTTTGCATAGGGAAGAAAAATGCTTTGAAATGTGGTCACTGGGTTTCCCTTCATGCAGATATTCAGGTGACCTAGAGGCAGAACGTG
This sequence comes from Sylvilagus floridanus, assembly GCA_949820135.1. NCBI lineage: Eukaryota > Metazoa > Chordata > Mammalia > Lagomorpha > Leporidae > Sylvilagus > Sylvilagus floridanus. The sequence continues at coordinate 13,679,855 of OX463228.1, read as the reverse complement.
TAGCCCTGGGGTTTATTTACCCCTGTCCTGTTCTTCCCCCCCCTTGCCCCAGTTAGCATGCGCCACCCACACCGCCTCTTTCCTATTCTGTTCACGGTTGTGCTATTTGTTTAGGGAGAAGTATGATAGGCTGGGTTCCCTCTAGTGGACAGAACCACTTTTGTCAGCCTCTGTGACTGCTGACCAAAGCTCGCAAGCCTGGATTTTTACTGCCGGTATCAGACCTTTCTCCAAGAATAATATATGCATAGGTAGGGATTTAGCTCGCCTTGCTTATAGGATCATAAAAGCAAATTTATGTGTGCATATGCATAGAGTAAATTAGTATGTTGGAACCGACTAAATACCTTTGCTTTGCTTAATGACTTTAGCACCCTTGGGAAGTATCCTCTAGTGAGAATAGCATGCTCTGTTATTGAAAGCGGCTCTAATGAACAGAACAAAATGAAAATCATTAAAGTTAGGCTTTTAAATTCGTTAAGAGTTGCTTTCACTTGAAAACTGTTTTAGGACTTGTCAGCCTATAGAATTTTTCCAAATATCAATTCAAAATTTTGATATTTCAAATTTTTTTTTTTAATTTCCCTTTCCAAGGGTAGGGGCAGAGGGTTCATACAGTAGGAACGATGCTGCTTGGGATAGCCGCACCCCACATCAGAGTGCCTGGGTTTGAGGCCCCTCTTTGCTTCCTACTCCGGCTTCCTGCTAATACACGCCCTGGGAGGCAGCAGTGATGGCCCAAGTCCCTGCCACCCATGTGGGACACCTGGATTGAGATCTGGCTCCTGCTTCGGCCTGGCCCAGGCCCAGCTGTTGGGCATTTGGGAAGTGAACCAGTGCTTGGAAGGTCTCTGTTTCTTTCCCTCTCTCTCTCTCTCTTTCTCTCTCTCTCTCTCTGTGTGTCTACCCTTCAAATAACAATAATAAAATATTCTTAGCTTGTCTTTTGCATAAGCCTTTAAGTGGTTTTTCCTTTTTTTTTTTTTTTTTTTTGACAGGCAGAGTGGACAGTGAGAGAGAGAGACAGAGAGAAAGGTCTTCCGTTGCCATTGGTTCACCCTCCAATGGCTGCCGCGGACGGCGCGCTGCAGTTGGCGCACCGCGCTCATCCGATGGCAGGAGCCAGGTGCTAGGTGCTTTTCCTGGTCTCCCATGGGGTGCAGGGCCCAAGCACCTGGGCCATCCTCCACTGCACTCCCGGGCCACAGCAGAGGGCTGGCCTGGAAGAGGGGCAACCGGGACAGAATCCGGTGCCCCGACCGGGACTAGAACCCGGTGTGCTGGCGCCGCAAGGCGGAGGATTAGCCTGTTGAGCCACGGCGCCGGCCGGTTTTTCCTTTTAATTTTTAAAATTTCTATGTCTCCTTTTAATGAGGACACCATATGTAGTTATTGGTCTTTTGGGTGTCTTGGTTTTGTTTTGCTTGCATCTCTGGCCTAGTGGGTGCAGCCAGGGATGCCACTCCATGTCCCCTGCAGGACAGTCCCTGCCATCGACTGATCCAGCCCAAAGTGTCGGTAGTGCTGCAGCGAGAAACCCTGCTCTGAAAGTCGGTGTCTCCCTCAGCTGCCTTTCCCCAAGAGCACCTGGGCAGAGGATTGCCCATGTTGGAGGAAGAGCCAGCCACGTTAGCCTGACGAACCATGCTGGCCTCCTGGAGTCCATCAACCGAAGACCCTGCCTGTCCTCTACCTGGTCACTGCAGCTGGGCAGGTGTTGCCTGTCTGTGGTGTCAGCTGAAGAGGTTTCACAGCCTGCAGCGGGAACAGTCGTGGGCCCTGACACCAGCCGGCTGGCGTGCCTCATATTTGCTCTCCTAAGCTGTTCTGCACCGGGAGCCTTGTCACTGTTTCCAGAGCTCTGATCTTTCTGACTCATTCTAGGCCTTCAGTCTGTCTGTGGGAACCTGTCCGTCTGTTACATTCTTCTTGGAGTGTGTAACTAATTACCCTTGGTATACTTGAAGTGGTTTACTGGGTAGTTCCTCCCTGTGCTTGTCTATAATAGTAAGCCTCTAAGTACATTTTTATACTTAGCCATTTTTTACACCTCTGATCTGAAATCGCTTCGAGTTGGGAAATGGAGGCTACAGCCAGATGCAGTTCTGACTGATGCTGAGTGGAGGGTGCTTTTAACAAGCACTTTAAAAATATTTATGTATTTATTGTCCTTGTTTATTTGAAAGGCAGAGAGAGAGTGAGAGGGAGAGAGATCTGTCTTTCATCCACCAGTTCATTCCACAATTACCAGCAACAGGTGGGGCTGGGCCAGGCCAAAGCCAGAAACCAGGACCTCAACTCTGGGTCTCCATGTAGAAGGCAGGGACCCAACTACCTGAGCCATCGCCTGCTGCTTCCCAAGGTGTGCATTAGCGGGAAGCGGGAGTGGAGCCGGGACTTGAACCCGGCACTGTGATATGTGGTGCTGGTGTCCCGAGTGATAATTGCTGTACCGAATGCCTGTCCCAAGAAACTTTTTGTCTTCATTGTTCACAACTGGTGGGCCCTAATTTCTGGTTCATTTTCTGCTGTGTTCTTAGTCTTTTCCCATCTTGTATTTATATGGAGGTGCTTCAAAATATTGATGGAAAATGAAATTAAAAGATTGAGTTTGTTTTGCCACATACACACACAAAAAAGGGTTGAAATCCATATGTGAAGATTCTAACAAAAGTTCTTGGGAGATGGCATGTTATGAAAAAACTATGGATTTCAGATTTGTTGTTTTGCACCAGAGTCCACTTACCTCTAAATTCCATTTTCCCATTAACTTGCTGTAGTACCTTTGTATGCTTTACCCATCCCTAGCTCTTGCCATCCCTAATGTGTTACTTGCCATCTGCACCTGTTTCATGTGTTCTCTTTGTACTGGCTTCCAACTGACTGCCCCGCTCATCTTGTACTGTGAGCTTATTTACTGTATGTACTGTTGAGTGCTCCATCTGGGTTGTGGACAGTGGTTTGCAGAATGAACCACATTAGGCTGGCGCCGCGGCTCAATAGGCTAATCCTCCGCCTTGTGGTGCCGGCACACTGGGTTCTAGTCCCAGTCGGGGTGTCGGATTTTGTCCTGGTTGCCCCTCTTCCAGGCCAGCTCTCTGCTGTGGCCCGGGAGTGCAGTGGAGGATGGCCTGAGTGCTTGCGCCCTGCACCCCATGGGAGACCAGAAGAAGCACCTGGCTTCTGCCACTGGATCAGCACGGTGCACCGGCCTTGGCAGCCATTGGAGGGTGAACCAACGGCAAAGGAAGACCTTTCTCTCTGTCTCTCTCTCTCACTGTCCACTCTGCCTGTCAAAAAAAAAAAAAAATGAACCACATTAGTTCTGTCCACCACCACCTGGACGCCCAGCTCACCTGCCCCCACGGCTGGCAATCCGTTGCTGATGCTCTTGCTTTGAACTTGATCCCTCTCACAAGTGTGAGGTACTCCTTCAGTAGTTGAATGACGGAGTCATGCTGTCCAACAGAGCTTCCTGTGATAATGGAAATGTTCCGTATTCGTTCGCTCCAGTTTGAGAGCCACTAGTCCTGTGTGTCTTTTGAGCCCTGGGAATGTAACTTTTGTGACTGGGGAACTGGCTTCTAAATTTTAATTCATTTAAATTATAAAACTGAAGCAGCCTCACGTGGCTGGCGGCTACCTGTTGGGCAGTGCAGATCTATCTCATTGCTGCCCTCAGATTGGCAGCATTGTGGTCCACCAGCAGCATCGTGGGCCCATCTGGCTCTGCTGAGCTGCAGCGGCAGTTTCACAAGGACCCCTGGTGATTTCCATGCATATGTAAATTGGAGAAGCACTGATACTTGGCTGAACATTGGGCTCATAATGAGGAGTTTAAAAAAATAGGTCCCTCAGGGCCAGCGCTGTGGCATAGTGGGTTAAAGCCCCAGCTAGCAGCGCCGGCATCCCATATGGGTGCCGGTTCTAGTCTCGGCTGCTCCTCTTCTGACCCAGCTCTCTGCTATGGCCTGGGAAAGCAGTAGAGGATGGCCCAAGTCCTTGGGTCCTGCACCCGAGTGGGAGACCTGGAGGAAGCTCCTGGCTTTGGATCAGCGCAGCTCTGGACATTGTGGTTGTTTGGGGAGTGAACCAGTGGAACGGAAGACCTTTCTCCCTCTGACTCTACCTCTCTCTCTCTCTCTCTCTGTCTTTCAAATAAAATTCTTAAAAAAAAACCAAACACCTCCCTCTGGGTCCCCCCCTCCATGATTCTGATTTCATTGGCATTAGATGTGGCCTGGCTGTTGGCTTTTCACTCAGACTTTCCCCCACATGATTCTGACTGTACAACAAAGACTGATGACTGTCGAACTTTGTACGTGTCCACATCACCCAGGAATTTGGTAAAGACACAGAGAGCGGGCTCGCTGCCTCTGCAGGCCTGGGTCTCTGTTCTTCTTCCCCTCTCCAGTGATTGCGACACACACTGAGTTTGATGGTCCCTGATCTAGAAAATATTTGGCCACTTTGTCAGTAATTGTCACATAACCTAGAATAAGAATGCCTTGCTAACCTTAAAGAAAATTGACGTACTGCATCTTGTAGTCATAGTCTGTCTAAACGGATGGTTTTGTGGGTACAGGTTTTTCCACCTAGTGCATGACTGTGTCAGGGTTTACATGTTTCCTGCTTGTCAGTTTTCATTCCCTGGTGAGTTTCTGGTCTCAAAGACAAGTGTCTCGCCCCCCTCTTTTGATAGGTAGAAGTGCCGTTAACTTTCTGGTCTTTGGATTTGTTATGAAGGCTGCTAATGACAGCTGACAGTTTCACGGTCAGTTTGCCAGTTCCTGAGGGCAGAAGTTGGAAAGCCCCGGGACCAGAATGTTCTGTAAGTTGGAAGTATGTGAGGTCCAGGGGACGCCCCACCCCCTGGTTCTCCAAAGACAGACACAGCATGTCAGCTGCGGAAGGTTGGCGTGGAGCATGGTAGCAAGGTGTCTGGTACATTCAGATCCTCGCTCACTCCAGACTTCAGGCTGCAGGGTCAAGAGTGTTGCGTTCAGCACAGTTCTATCTTAGGAGCTGGGGAAGGGAATGGATGAGTAGGTACCTCTCTTCTTGTTAGAATGTGCCCTTGAGTTTCATATCCGCTAAAACCTTCTGCTTGTGTGGAACAGAAAGTTTATGTGCTAGAACAGCCAGCCTGTGTCAGGACATGAGTTTATTAGCTGTTTGTTTCTGAGAAATGGCACAAGAATCGATGCTGGTTTGGAAAATATGCTAGGAACAAAATTTCTCTGGGAAAATTAATTGCTGTGAAAAGTGCGCTACATTTGATGCAGCAGTTAAAATGCCTTTGGGATGCCTGTGTCCTGTGTCAGAGAGCCTGGGTCCAAGTGACAGCTCTGCTTGCAGGCCAGTTACTACCATGGCGCACCCCAGCAGGCGCAGGTGATGGCTCAGGTAGTTGCAAACCGGCCACCCCGAGGGAGACCTGTGCCGAGTTCCAGGTTCCTGACGTTGGCCCGACTCAGCCCTGATGGTTGCAGGCATTTGGGGAGTGAACCAGTGGATGGAGGACCTCTCTCTCTCTCTCTCTCTCTCTCTTTCAGATAACATGGAAATAAATAAAAAGACAATTTTTAAATAGAAAACATTTTTTAAATATGCCACAGAGTTCTCTTCCTTCTCTGATGATCGGGTTTGATTTCAATCCTAGTGATTCATACAAATTTGATGTGTCAGTGCAAGTGAGTGTATCATTTTTAAAAAAGATTTATTTATTTCAGAGGTAGAGTTACAGACAGTGAGAGGGAGAGACAAAGAGAGAGAGGTCTTCCATCTGCTAATTCACTCCACAATTGGCCCCAATGGCCAGAACTGTGCCAATCTGAAACCAGGAGCCAGGAGCTTCTTCCAGGTCTCCCCCATGGGTGCAGGGGCCCAAGGAGTTGGGCCATCTTCTACTGCTTTCCCAGGCCATAGCAGAGAGTGGGCTGGGAAGAAGAGCAGCTGGGACTAGAACCAGTAGCCGTATGGGATGCTGGCACTGCAGGCAGAGGATTAACCTACTGCGTCACAGCGCCAGCCCCAAGTGTGTATCATTTTTAACTTGTGAAGGTTTCAGGACTCAAAGCAGCAAGTGAGCCGCATTGTCTATGGAGCCTCTGCCCACACAGGGAAGGTCTGAAATCAGAAGTCATCAAATAAGGAAGGGGGGGCAGTAATGAACTTGTGCCTTCACAGAGATTAACAGGGACTCTGTGGTGCCTCTGGCAGCCTAGATAAGAAGTGAGATGAAGGAGGCCAGGGAAGGAGGTCCCCTGAGCAGTCCTGCAGCTCAGCTCGTTCCAGTCCATGGCGCTGGGGCTGCGTCCCGTGGGGAAGCTGGGACCCCGACCAGGCTGGGGCGGCCACCTGGGGCCGGCTCCCCGGACCACGCCTTTATGCTGAATGTCTGGAGATACACAAGGGGGCTTTACAAGGTCGGAATTAAGAAATGGAAGCAAAAAATAAGTTTATTTTGGTGCAGAAAAATGTTGAAATCCATGCAGGGTGTTTTTGTGATATCTATTTCCCACAATTTTTTTTTTTTAAAGACACCCTGTGTGCATAGATTTCAACATTTTGTTGTTATTTCAAAACGAACTTATCTTTAAGTTCCATCTTCCAAGAACGATTCTAAAGTACCGCGTCTAACTTTCGGGTAACCTGATGCCATGCTTAGAGGTGATCCCTCAATAAATAGATTCCTGGGCCTAGTGTTGTGGCACAATGGGTTAAACTGCTGCTTGCAACGTCTGCATCCCAGATCGGAGTGCCAGTTTGTGCCCCGGCAGCTCCACTTCCAACCCCGCTTCCTGCCAGTGTGCCCCGAGAGGCGGCAAAAGGTGACCCAAGTACCTGAGCCCCGCCACTCACATTGGAGACCCAGATGGAGCTCCTAGCTCTAGTCTGGCCCAGACCTGGCTACTGCAGCTGTCTGGGGAGTGAACTAGTGGATGGAAGACCTCTCTCTGTCTCTCCCTCTCTCTATGACACTCTGCCTTTTAAACAAGTGAATAAAAAAACAAAGTACCAGTTTTCCTCTTGAAGGGAACTGGAGTGTCCCGTGGTTAGTGTGAGAAATTCTCCAGGGACCCTTAGCTTGGGTGCCTCCTCGTGATGCGACTCAGCCGTGCCCCGTGCAAGCGTGCTGCTCCTTGTGGTGGAAGCCCACCCCTCCTTCATCCTCCTAACCATAGACACAGCCTAGGTCAAGAGCTCGTGTCTCACTGGGCCGAGGGGTACTCGTGGTAGGCCTCGGTGGTCAGTGTCGGAACCAGCAGGAGGTCCCCAGAGGCAAGGAGGAGGCTGGTGGCGCAGGTGCAGGGTCGCGGGGAGTGAGGACAGGAAGGGTTTGGCCAAGCAGCCCAGGAGGCTCCTATGTCACATCTGTGGAAGCTTTGTTTCTTCCCAACCGTGTGAGGAAAACAAAACTTCCTACAAGAAGTTCATGAAGGATGGGTGTTAAAAAATATCTATTCGTGGATTTCAAAAAATTTTTTTTTCATCAAAACAAACCTAGCTTTAATTCCCTCTTCCCATGGACTTTCTGAGGCACTGCTGTATGTCCCTAGTTTTGATTACAAGACTCAGGGGTGGGTGTTGGACCCAGGGGCTGAGATGCTCGCCTCCCATATCCGTGCCTGGGTTCCATCTCCAACTCTGGCTCCTGACTCCAGCTTCCTCCCAACATTACCTAGGAGGCAGCAGAGGTGGCTCAAGTGGTTGGGTTCCTGCCCCAATGACTGGGGTGAGAGCTGGATCGAATTTGTGGCTCCCAGCTCTGGCCCCCAGTCATTGTAAGCCACTGGATAGGAGCTCTGTCTGTGTCTCTGCCTCTGAAATAAATTAATAATTTATTTATTTTTTAAATTAGGTGGGGTTTTTTAGATTTATTTTATTTATTTGAAAGTGTTGGGGGGGGGTCTTCTGTCCACTGGTTCACTTCCCAGATGGCCACAACAGCCGGAGCTGTGCTGATCCAAAGCCAGGAGCCAGGAGCTTCTTCCAGGTCTCCCACGTGGATGCAGGGGCCCAAGGAGTTGGGCCATCTTCTACTGCTTTCCCAGGCCATAGCAGAGAACTGGGTCAGAAGAGGAGTGGCCTGGACTAGAACCGGTGCCCATATGGGATGCCGGCGTTTCAGGCCAGGGCTTTAACCCACTGTGCCACAAAGCCAGCCCCAATTTTAAAAACTCAGATTGGGGTGGGGAAAGCTGGCACTGTGGCATAGTAGGTTAAGCCTGTGCCTATGGCACCAGCATCCCATATGGGCACTGGTTTAAGTCCTGGCTGCTCCACTTCTGATCCAGCTCCCTGCTACTGCACCTGTGGAGGTAGTGGAAGATGGCCCAAGTGCTTGGGCTCCTGCACCCACATGGGAGACCTGGAAGAAGCTCCTGGCTCCTGGCTTCAGATCGGCCCAGCTCCGGCCGTAGATGGAAGCAGCAGATGGAAGACCCCTCTCCGTCTCCCTCCTCCCAGTCTGTAACTCTGCCTCTCAAATTAATGGTCTTTGAAAACTCAGATGGGAGGGCGTATAAAACTGATGATAGCTGGGTAGGGAGTTAAGCGCCCTGTGGGGGCGTTCCATGCAGCACGTGGGAGGAGAGGGCTTTTCCTTTGGCAGGAGGGGGGTCACTGGCACACATGTGACCTGGCAGGAGTTTGAGACGAATGCTGTCTGACTTTGTTTCCCCTTCTGTCTGTCCCTGTAGCGTGTGTCGGTTCCTAGAGCTGTGTCAGAGCCCAGAGGGCGGCTTTGGAGGGGGCCCTGGGCAGTACCCACACCTGGCCCCCACGTACGCAGCCGTGAACGCGCTCTGCATCATTGGCACCGAGGAGGCCTACGACGTCATCAACAGGTACAGCCAGGGGCAGCGGTCACGGGAACCCAGGAGGGCGCCCGCCTGCTGCCCCCACACTGACCGCGGCCTCCTCCCGCCTGTCTCCCCTTGCTCCGCAGAGAGAAGCTGCTGCAGTATCTGTACTCCCTGAAACAGCCTGACGGCTCCTTCCTCATGCACGTGGGAGGGGAAGTGGACGTGAGGTGAGTGGGGTTTTCTCAGGCTGCCGCGCCCATCGGGGCTAGCGCTCACCTGCTGCTTTGTCTCACAGAGTGACAGCTCGGGTGATGTGCCAGCGACCCAGTGTCACAGCCACAGCGGATGTGATACAGCTGTCCACAGGGTCATTGTCCCTTGACTGCTTACACGTAATCAAGATATGACACCAAAATCGCATGCTTTTGTTTTCAAACGTTTGCTGGGTGTACAGTGACATTCTGTATGACATGGATCAGCGTGTGATGTGATGGAATCCTCCCTCTGGGATAGGAAAGGAGAGAAGTGCAGTAAGGACTCGGTAAATACACGTGCCGTTAAAAACGTTCATAGAAAGTGGAATTAACAGATAAGTTTATTTTGGTAGGGGGAACAAGGAGACCACGTACTGGGAACCACACAGCTGGGGAGGCCCCGTGACCTGAAGGGTTTTTAGGAGAGACAGAGGGTTGCGATCTGGTCTGTATTTGGTCAGCGCTCTCTGGTTGCAGTGAGTGGATCGTCGTGTTCCAGAGAAAGCTCTCTGGCTTCAGGGACGGAGGCAGGGAGATTGGTTAGCAGGTGGATCCAGGGAGCTGTGGAGTGGTTTGGATTTGGATGATGGCAGTGAGGGTGGGCAGCGGGGGACAGAGCTGAGAAGGGCGATGGTTGGAGGGAAACCGCACGACAAAGCTACAATCTGTTCCCTCCCCACCTCAGCCTGAGACCCGGGACCACTGGTGCTGTGCCACCTCTCTTCCAACTAGGAGACGCAAACTACATTGCAGGCCGCCTTCCCACCTCTAGGTTTGCGTTAGGATTCAAGAGCACATAGGCTTGAGACTGGTTGGAAGGCTCAGGGGCTGAAGGAAATTAGACCAGACGCTCGCAGTCAGCTCACGGTACACAGTGACATTTGGCATTGGCACAGGTGGCTCTACCACATCCCTGATGCCTGCTGTTGTGGCCAGGCCTCCGCTGTGCCTTTGGCTGGTATGAGCAGGGCTGATAAAAACGCAGGTAGGACAGTAATGCTTGCAGCTTCCGCCAAGATTTCTTTGGAGGACCTCTGTGTTATGTCCGTACTGAATATGGTAGAAACCAGACCCACGTTCCTCAGGAGCCCTTAGAAAAAGGAGTTGTGCGCAGAATTGGAGGCAGTAGTGTTTGACTCTGCCATGCTGGGTATTTGAAAAGATCGCCGGGGGTCCGGGGCGGGCCGGGGTGGGGGGAGTGTGGTGGAGGAGAAAAGGCAGTCTGTGGGCTTGTTCATGACAGCAGGGGACCTGCAGTAAAGTATGTCCCAGAGTCAGGGCTGGAAGGGTGGGATGGCAAGCATGACCCCAGATCACATAGGATAATACTTAAAAAAAAAGCCATGCTCCTTTTTTAGGAAAAAGATTATTTTTTAATGATTTATGTATAAAAAAAGTAAATTTTATGATAAAATTAGAGAGACTCCTATATAGTTTCACTCACATACAATGTATGTGGTTTTTGCTCACAGACTTTCTACTCACTCGTACAAACTCATAAACAGCAGGCGTCTGAGAACGGGAAGCGAAGCAGGGTGCATGTAGAGTTATGGCTAAGTCATTGCATCTGGTGGAGGAGGGGTTGCAAAGATGTGAAGGGCTAGTGAACTCACGTGCCCTCTCCAGGAACGGGCTTCATGATCCGACTTAAATAATTTCCAAAGAAACAGCTAAGATCAAAATAGTTTTGTACATTCGAGCACCCTTGAAGTCTTCCCTGTGTGGTTTTTCCTAAGCTGTGTGTAAGGCCAGCACATCCAGGGGCAAGACCCCCTTGTCCAAAGGACCCCAGAGGAGCTCCTAGCAGCTCTGTGGGGCAGAGTGTTGACGACAGCACCTTGCCACCTCCTCCTCTTTGCTTTGAAGGGGTGTGTGTCTTTGTGTGTGTGTGTGTGTGTGTGCATACTCATGGGGAGCTTAAAATCAAAGCTCCTCTCCCACGAAAGGTTTAGGGAATGTATCTGAGTGGGGTCCCCTGCACCTACGCCTCTGGTTTGGTCTAAGTGGCCAATTAGAGTTCGGTGGACTACTTTGCACTGTGTCCCCTTGCAGAAAAAGTAAAGTTAGCCTTGAATGCCTCAGGAATGGAAGGGCCTACAGTCGGGAACCCTGGGCCTGAGACAGCCCTGGCGTCTGAATGAGCGAGCACAGCCAAAGTAGCCGAGTGACAGTGTGGAATTGTGGGAACCACGGCAGGCACGTCGGAGAGGAGCCAGTGAGTTGACGTGGCTGTCACTTCCTGTGCTGTAGATGTGGCCCTGTGGATGTGGGGAGAATAGAGTGTCGTGTTCTTTCTGTGCAGCCAAGACCATGAGCAGCTGGAGACCCAGGAGGCCTCTGACCGTGTCCCAGGAGTGAGGAGGGCAGGGGAGCCCGGCTCACAAGGCAGAGCGAGGTTCCTGGAGACTCACGTCGCCTCCTCCCCGAGGGGTGACACCTTTTCCTGTTTCTCTTTTTTGCAGGAGCGCGTACTGTGCCGCCTCGGTGGCCTCGCTCACCAACATCATCACCCCAGACCTGTTCGAGGGCACGGCTGAGTGGATAGCAAGGTGAGCAAAGCTGGGCGTTTTCGCAGCCTCTTGGAGAGCTGGACGCCAAGACGTTCCTTGGGGAAAAAAATGAAAAAGGACTGGAAGAGAATATAAAATTATAAGAGATGTGTTGAGATGGTAGGATTATGCATTTAAAAAATATTTACATTTTTTCCCCTAGACGTTAATGTTCTATAGTAGTTTTTGTTTAATGTTTATTAATTTGTTTTCATCTACTTGAAAGGTATAGCAAGAGAGAGAGAGAGAGAATTCATCCATCTGCTTGTTTACTCCCCAAATACCCCCAACAGCCAGGGCTGGGCCAAGCTGAAGCCAGGAGCTCCATCCGGGTCGCCCACTTGGGTGCAGGGGTCCAAGCACTTGGGCCATCCTCCACTACCTTCCCAGGCCATTAGACTTGAACTGGCGCCCATATGGGATGCCGGCACTGCAAGTGGCAGCTTAACCCACTGAGCCACGGTGCCAGCCCCTGTGTAACTATTTTCCTGGCGTTAATGTATAGATCATGAATTCATTCCCAAATTCTCCACCAGAGCGCTAATATTGCACTTCATGCAAACACTTGAGGTAATCTCTGCTAGTGTGTGTGTGTACGTGCGTGTGTGCGTGTGTGCTCGTGTGTGTTGAGTCATCCCTCCCAGACCCCTCTTCCCTCCTGCTCAGCCTTGGACAGACTGTGCTGTCTCCTGTCAGCATGAAATTCACTGCGTTTCTCTGCTTTGCGGAAGCTCCTGAATGTTTTTGTTTTGTTTCACTTGATCATTCCCATGCTGTGACTTTTATCTTTATTCCCAGTTGATAGTTTATTTTGTTAGGGGTTTCTAAGTTGGAGATGGTCATAAACTATATTCCTCGTGAATTTTGTAAGCATTGCTCTGCTACCTCCTGGTGCTGTTGTGAACAAGGCTGATAATCATAATAGCCAACATTCATCGAGGACCATGTAGCACTCAATGGCAAGGTCACTGTCATTTAGAAATCAAGAGTAAGCACTGCTGGAGTTTTGTTCTTTATATATATATATATATATATATATATATATATATATATATATATATTCTGTTTTTAAGCTGGGATTTCCCATCTTTTTATTCACTCATTATATTTGTCTTCACTGTGGTGAATATGCAATTGTAGAATCTGCTTAAAATTCTTGGCTGGTCATTCCAACACCTGAGTGCCGTGGCGTTGGCCTGGCACGCTGTCCCGAGTCTTCGCGCACTGAGTGAGCCGGGGCAGCACTAGGCTGTGCAGACTGGGTTCTGTTAGGTTGCCGGGCAGGGTGTAGACGGTTTAGTTTCAGCAGGCAGTCAGCCCGGGGAGCTCTCATACTGCGCCGTGCGCCCTGCGGTGGACGGTGGCTCAGCTCTCTCAGATCAGCTTTGGGTAAAAGCTGTTTTCCGTTTGCCCAGCGTGTGAGTGGTTCAGGAAGAAACTTGAACTGAATTTAAACACGGGAGACGTCTCAGTTTTCCTTTCCCTACTATGCTGTGTCCGGATTCCTCCCTAAATTTGGCAGCTTGACTGTTCCTACCAGAAGCATGCTTGACCTTTTGCTAACGTGTGAGCTGCCCTTCCCTGATCCCCGACTTGCTGCATCAACTCTGGGCGAACCAGAAAGAAAAAAAAAGCCAGGGAGTCTGCTGAGACCTCGGGAAGCTGTTTTCTGTATTTTGTATGGTGTGCATAGCTGCTCTTTGCAGGGGGATTTTAAAATTTTTTTTTAAGGCACTTGATGTGAAAATCTGCGTGCTTGGGTTTGAATTCCAGTTTTCCCATGTGTTGCTAGCATCGTGCCTCGGGCAGGTTATTTAACTTTTCCCTGTCATAGTTTCCTTAAATGTCAAATGATGCACTAGTTGGTTTTACATGAAGCTGAAGTACACAGAAATCAAATGGACGTGCCTGTGGCTGTAACCCCTGGGCCATGCTGCCCACCGGTGCTTGTGTGTGTGTGTGCGCGCGCACATGTGTGCGCCACTTTTCTCTCTCTCAGTGCGACCCACACCCCCCTGCAGAGGCACTGGGAATCTTTATCCTTGCTCTTTGGAAGCTTGGCGACAACACGTGGGCGTCCATCCACTGTGCTGAGTGCTCCGTGGCCACCTCTGATGGGGGGAGTGTGCGTGCTTTAGTTCTTAGAACATTTATACCTTTTTTTTTTTTGACAGGCAGAGTGGACAGTGAGAGAGAGAGAGACAGAGAGAAAGGTCTTCCTTTGCTGTTGGTTCACCCTCCAATGGCCGCCGCGGCCCGCGCACCGCGCTCGTCCGATGGCAGGAGCCAGGAGCCAGGTGCTTTTCCTGGTCTTCCATGGAGTGCAGGGCCCAAGCACTTGGGCCATCCTCCACTGCACTCCTGGGCCACAGCAGAGGGCTGGCCTGGAAGAGGGGCAACTGGGACAGAATCCGGTGCCCCGACCGGGACTAGAACCCGGTGTGCCGGCGCCGCAAGGCGGAGGATTAGCGTCTTTGGTCAGTTCTTCCCCTCCATTTTTTTTTTTTTTTAATATTTATTTATTTGAAGGGCAGAGTTACAGAGAGGCAGAGAGAGAGGTCTTCCATCCGCTGGTTCACTGTACAGATGGCCAAAATGGCTGGAGCTGTGCTGATCCAAAGCCAGGAACCCACATGTCGGTATCTGCAGGGTTTCTGTCTTGGGCTGTCAGTTTCCTTAGAGAGGAATCTTGCAGATTCTTGCTTGGGGTGTGAAGCTGGCAGCAGCATTGGGAAGTACTAGTAGGGGCGTAGAGTTGGGTGTTGGTGTTCAAACTGTAGGCTCCCCCTCACTCCCTGTGCAGTGTGGTGCCCCCGCCTGCTCTCAGCTCTGTTGGATGTCCAGGGGTTCGGATCCCTGCAACCTCTCCTCTTCGGCTTCCTTTGAAGAGGGCATCTGGCGGTCTCCCCAGTTCTCTTGTGAATTTGCAACCAATCAATTTGGTTCAAAGCCACTTCACTGGCCAGCGCCACAGCTCACTAGGCTAATCCTCCACCTGCGGCGCCAGCACACCGGGTTCTAGTCCTGGTCAGGGCACCGGATTCTGTCCCGGTTGCCCCTCTTCCAGGCCAGCTCTCTGCTGTTGCCCGGGAGTGCAGTGGAGGATGGCCCAAGTGCTTGGGCCCTGCACCCCATGGGAGACCAGGATAAGCACCTAGCACCTGGCTCCTGCCATCGGATGAGCGCGGTGCGCCGGCCGCAGCCCGCCATCCGCGGCGGCCATTGGAGGGTGAACCAACGGCAAAGGAAGACCTTTCTCTCTGTCTTTCTCTGTCACTGTCCACTCTGCCTGTCCAAAAAAAAAGCCACTTCACTTTTACAAGGGGGAATGGGAGGACCCATCAGCCTTTCATGGAGCCAGTCACCTCACTTTTTGCTGTCCTGTCCCCTATTCCTTGAGGGGAGGTTTCTCCTGCCAAGTCGGCCACTTCTTCCTCTTTCGGAGCATTCAGATCTGTGTTACTTCCTGTCTGTGCTCATATCCCGTCCCGTTCTCTGCCCCTTGTCGGCGTACCTTTTTTGATTCCTTTACTTCTTGTTTTACTGGGCTTGGTGCTCAGTCCTCTTGTGTTCAGTTAGAAGACAACTCCCACAGAATTCACTAAGTGAAGAAGGCCAGGTGCAGGACAGTGTGTCACATGCGCTCCCACCTCTGTAAGGACAGAGGGAGGGAAAGTGGAGTGTGTGTGTGTGTGTGTGTGTGTGTGTATGTGTGTGTGTAGACTGACACAGAAACAGCGTGATCGTGTCTGGTAAGAGGCCACTAGGAGGCCAGAGTGGGCAGGAGACTTGCTTTTCATTGTTTATTCTTTCATACTTTTTTTATTTAATGTGTGTTGATTTTTTTATTTTTTTAATTTGAAAGGCATATTGATTGATTGATCTACCATTCACTAGTTCACTCTTCCTGTAACTCTTTCAAATAAATATTTAAAAAACATTAATAAGTGGATAATTTGTATAGAAAATTATATTTTTTAAAAAATAAAAATTTATTTTTGAGCAGTTAAAGTATATGTTCAACATGGAAACTTTTGAAAACAAAAAATTTCACCCATAAGACTTGTACTTTTTTTTTTTTTAATTTTTTTATTTTTGACAGGCTGAGTGGACAGTGAGAGAGAGAGACAGAGAGAAAGGTCTTCCTTTGCCGTTGGTTCACCCTCCAATGGCTGCCGCAAACAGTGCGCTGCGGCCGGTGCACCATGCTCATCCGATGGCAGGAGCCAGGTGCTAGGTGCTTATCCTGGTCTCCCATGGGGTGCAGGGCCCAAGCACTTGGGCCATCCTCCACTGCACTCCTGGGCCACAGCAGAGGGCTGGCCTGGAAGAGGGGCAACCGGGACAGAATCCGGCGCCCCGACCGGGACTAGAACCCGGTGTGCTGGCGCCGCAAGGCGGAGGATTAGCCTATTGAGCCACGGCGCCGACCAAGACTTGTACTTAAAACCAATGAGAATTGAGAGTAATTTTCCATTTTAATTTTAACCTGTTATGCAAAAGTACTAATTTGTACGTTTCTTACATAAACAGATTGTTTCTAAATAAATAGGAGTTTTTCTCTTTTTCCTTAAAGACCTGTTATTTGAAAGTCAGAGTTATACAGAGAGAAGGAGAGGCAGAGAGAGAGAAAAAGAGAGAGATCTTCCACCTGCTGGTTCACTCCCCAATTGGCCGCAACAGCCAGAGCTGCGTCGATCAGGAGTTTCTTCCAGATCTGCCACTTGGGTGCAGGGGCCCAAGCACTTGGGCCATCTTCCACTGCTTTCCCAGACCACAGCAGAGAGCTGGATCAGAAGTGGAGCAGCCAGGACTTGAACCGGCATCCATATGGGATGCCAGCACCGCAGATGGCGGCTTTTCCTGCTATACCACAGTGCCAGCCTCTCTCTCTCTCTTTTCTCTTCTCTTCTTTTTCTTTTTCTTTTTTCTTTTTTTTTTTTTTTTTTTTTTGGAACAGAGAAATCCCAGAGTTAAGTAGTCAGCATTGTTCCCTTCACAGTTGTGGCAGTTGATGCCTTAACCCCTCTGCCACCTGGGATGGTCCTGCACCGTGTGTGTCTGCTCACTGCCCACGGCCTCTGCATGTCCCCGTCTCCTCTCAGGTGTCAGAACTGGGAAGGCGGCATCGGTGGGGTGCCAGGAATGGAAGCCCATGGCGGCTACACTTTCTGTGGCCTGGCTGCGCTGATGATCCTCAAGAGAGAACGCTCCTTGAACTTGAAGAGCCTGTTGGTGAGTCCTTGTCGAGCTGTCCCCCGCCCTGGGCTGCAGGTCTCTGGTGTGCGACTTCACTGAGACGTCGGGCAGGGCTCAGCCCTCGGAAGGGCTCATTGCCAGCCTTGAACCCCTCAGCTGCACCTGTTGGAGCTCTCAGCGTTGTTCTGAGCCTGCGGAAGGAGGGAGCAGCTGCCCTCAGTCTTGGCTGTATCTTCTGGCTTAGCACTTTCCACATGGCGCGTTCGGCCAGCCCCAGGGTCGTCTTGAGTCCCTCAGACATCTGGAATGATTCAGAGAACCCTCCACATACTGTCAGTCACTCACTGCCGTCTCTTAGAGTTGGAAGTTCTCAAGTATCTTAGAAATGATCTCCTGCAAGAAAAAGTTAGAGTCTTGGAGCATTTTGAAGCCAAGCTTTTATCCCCCACCACACTCTGTGAACATTCAGTACCTACGTTTAATGGGCTCTCTAGACAGAGCTGGGGAATTGCATTGAGAAGGTGGCCCGAGCATTTATGTCTGGCCAGGAACCAGAGTGAACTCGGGAAGCAGTCAGCTGCAGGGAGTGTGAGTTACAGCTGAGTGATCCGTGGAGGTCTAGTGTGCACACACACACAGCCACCCAGGAGCAAGCATGCCCCATTGGGTCTTCTGGGGAGCATGTACCCCACCCCAGACCACGACCCCCAGGCAAGTCAACTGCAGCTGGCATTCACCTCCTCCTGACTGCAGATGTCCACCTGCTGCTGTGGGACACTGTGTGAGTGTCTATTATCACCTGTGGGAGTATCGCCAGCAGTGTTTTGCTCTCACCGTCATCTTGAAGGTTCTGGAAGGCTTGATGTTCCATGCCAAAATCCCCAGCTTTGTGCACTGGACTTAAAACTTTATTTTTTCTATTTGAAAGTAAAAGTTACACAGAGAAGGAGAGGCAGAGAGAGAGAGAGAGGTCTTCCATCTGCTGGTTCACTCCCCAGTTGGCTGCAGTGGCTGGAGCTGGGCCAATCCGAAGCCAGGAGCCAGGAGCTTCCTCCAGTCTCGCAGGTGGGTGCAGGGGCCCAAGGACTTGGGTCATCTTCCACTGCCCTCCCGGGCCACAGCAGAGAGCTGGATTGGAAGTGCAGCAGCTGAGTCTTGAACCAGTGCCCATATGGGATGCCTACACTGCAGGCAGCAGCTTTACCTGCTATGCCACAGTGCTGGCCCCTGGACTTAAGACTTTATCATATGTTTTATTCTTGTATTTTTTGGATACAGGCATCCCAAGCAGTATCTTAACTGTTGTATCAAATGCCTTCCTCAAGAATTTTCTTTAGTTTAGGGACTAGTGCTGTGGTATAGCAGACAAAACTGCTGTATACAGTGCCAGCATCCCATATGGGTGCTGGTTCAACTCCCAGCTGCTGCACTTCCAATCCAGCTCTCTGCTGTGGCCCGGGAGGGCAGTGGAAGATGGCCCAAGTCCTTTGGCCCCTGCAACCATGTGAGAAACCTGGAAGAAGCTCCTGGCTTTGGATCAGCACAGCTCTGGCCATTGTGGCCATCTGGAGAGTGAACCAGCAGATGGAAGACCTCTCTCTCTGCCTCTGTCTCTCTGTAACTTTGCCTTACAAATAAATAAATCTTAAAAAAAGTTTTTTTTTCTTATTTGAAAGGCACAGAGATCTTCCATCCACTGGCCACTCCCCAAATGGCCACCGCAGCCAGGCCTGGATGAGGCTGAATCCAGGAGGCAGGAGCTCTGTCTCCGTGTGGGAGGAGGGACGTAATTACTTGAGCCGTCTGTCACCTGCTGCCTCCTAGGAAAGGAGTCAGAGGCAGAGCCAGGACTCTGATCTAGGCGCAGTACAGGATGTGGCCATCCCAGGGGGTCTTTACCACGGTGCTTGATGCCTGCCCTTCTCAGACATTGAAAAATCTGATCCAAATGGGATGAAACATAGAAATCCAATCCCCAGGCAGAATTAAGGACTTTAATTACAATGACAATATTCTGATGTTAACCCTGCCCCTACCTGAGCAGGAGGGGGTGAGACATCCTGTCTGCTCAGCCAGCCACTGCTGTCGTTGCTAGGGGCCAAACCCATGATGTTAGCGGTAAAGAGTGTTTAGAAGCTGGGAGACAAGGGAAGAGTGGCGGTATCACACGTGACCCCTGAGTGACACCAAGAGCCATTTTGCAGCTTCAAAGCAAAAAAAAATGTGCTTGGATCGGCCAACCAGGTCCCCCTGGGAGAAGCAGGGCCAGCGTGGGCAGTGGTCACCTAGTGATCAGGACAAGTGGCTTCTTCTGCAGTCCAGCTAGCGACTTGCAGAGAGGCCTGCAGTGAATTTCCTTAGGTGCCCTGGAAAAGTCAGTGGCGGTTTGAGATCTTCCCAGAATTCCATTATCTGCTTTTAATGAATTCCCAGAATTCCATTATCTGCTTTTAATGAACTTCTCCAAGTAGAGAAGTGATGAGAAATGAGCTACTGGTAGTCATGCCTTAAATTTCCTATTTAAGGTGTTTAAATTTTTATTTATTTTCATTTTATTTTGGAAGTGGGGAGTGGAGATGTTCTCATTTGCTCATTCACTTCAGGCCCAAATGCCTGCAACAGTTAGGGCTGGGCCAGGCTGAAGCCAGGAGCCTGGAACTCCATCCAGGAACGCAAGTATTTGAGCCATCACCTGCTGCCTCCCGGGGTGCACATTATCAGGAAGCTAGAATTAGAAGTGTGGCTAAGACTGTCCCAAAAGGAGGTGTTTTTTTTGTTGTTGTTGTTGTTAAGATGTTTTTTATTGAAAGGCAGAGTTATGGAGGTTATAGGGGAGATCTTCCATCTACTGGTTCACTCTCCAAATGGCCACAACAGCCCATGGCTGGGCCAGACCTAAGCCAGGAACTAGGAGCTTCTTCCAGGTCTCCCAGGTGGGTGCAGGGGCCCACGCACTTGGGCCATCTTGCACTGCTTTCCCAGGCACATTAGCAGGGAGCTGGGTAGGAAGCAGAGAAGCCAGAACTCTCCCTGGCCCGCATGTGGGATGCCAGCATCACAGGCAGCGGCCTTCCAGCGCCAGCTGGGTAAAACACCTGCCTCTGAGGTGTGCGTATGAAGGGGCTTCTATAGGTTACGTGCCAGTGTGACCTTAGTGTGCCTGCACTGAGTTGGAACCCAGCAAAGAGCAGTTGTCTGGAAAGGTTGAGCTTAATGCTGCTCCCTGGGGCTATCGCTCAGAGGGGAGGAAAGGGAGAAGTCCTGGGGAGCGGAAGCCCTCCCTCCTTCCCCCACGCCCTCTGCTCATCCCCCACCTCCTCTCCCCTCTGTGTCATCAGCAATGGGTGACGAGCCGGCAGATGCGATTCGAAGGCGGATTCCAGGGCCGCTGCAACAAGCTGGTGGACGGCTGCTACTCCTTCTGGCAGGCGGGCCTCCTGCCCCTGCTGCACTGCGCGCTGCACGCTCAAGGTGAGCCGGGAGCCGGGGCGCCCGCTTTCCCTCTGTTCTAACCTAGCCAGCGGCCAGAGAGCTTTCTCCGGAGAGGTTGCAGTGAACTCGGGTCTGTCCTGGCTTGGAGCCCCGGGTCTGAAATCGCCTGCATATGCCAAATAGGATTTGGTTCCAGGGGTTTAAGGGTCTTTCATTGCTGCTGTAGACTGGCGGTGGCTGGATGAGCTGCCTTTGAACTCTAGGAGGGGGCTGGTGCTGACTTCCTGCCCTCTGGAGGGAGCAGCCTGCCCTGTCCCGGGCCCCGCGGAGACTGCCACCTCGCCTAGGTGTGAAGCCACTGTTTTCCAGCACTGAGCTGCGCCTGGTCACAACAGAGCTGAAAACGCACACAGTGCACGTGGTGGTCGCCATGGGGACAAGAAAGGCAACTGTATATGGGGAGAAGGGACAGGACCCACCACGTCTAGTGGCTGCATGGTTGTCACCAGCAGAAACATCGTAAATTCACTGAGTCACCGAAAGGCAAGTGTGATCCACTCGCACCACTGGAGTGGAGAAAGGCGCGTGGGTTTTCTCATCCCCATGGAAACAAGAGTAGACAGCAGGCACACACCCTGGGGCCACCGGCTCATCAAACCTCAGGCCGGCTGCTTCCCCATTTACTCTGTGGGAGGCCGTGTTGGCCCTGAGCTGGGCTCAGTGGAGAGGGGACATCCTGGCTGCGCTGCTGGTTGCTGGTCTGTTCTCTGCAGGGCGTCTCTTGAGAAGCCTTTCTTGGGACTCCAGGAGTTAATTGCCCAGGCAAAAGGTGATTCTCACTAGCTGTCTCCCCACACTGTTTCTTGTGTTGTTTGGGGTTTTTTTTGAGCCTCGTTCTCTATTTTGTGACAGCTGTCTGTGCCTGCCCTGGCTTCACAGCTGGGGCCACTCAGGGCGTTCAGCACGAAGTCCCCCGACGCTGGAGCCTGCACAGTCAGTGGCTCGACCTTTAGTAGGAAAATCAGGAATTCCCCCAAAAGGAGCGCTTGCAGAATAGAAATACCCTGGCGTTTTCGCAGTCTCCTTATTTAGAACTGGTGAGGTCAAGCACGGGGTGGGGGGCAATGGTCAGTCTTTTACCAACCTGCCTCGAGAGGGATGAGATGCGCTCATTCTGTAGTGCCAGGAAATCTGGGGAGTGCCAGCTTCCAGAGTCTTCCGGGGGCGCTGGCGGGCACTTCCCGTCCTGCAGCACAGGTGCCGGAGAGCTGGGTCAGAGCAGAGCTCTGTCTCTGAGGAGCCTCAGTGCTGTGAGCTTGTTTCATTGCCTGGGGATGGGCCCACGCTGGGCCTCAGGGCCGCCCCTCCTGAGACACAGTGAGTTCCTTGGGCTTGGAATGGATAGGGGTCTGTGAAGAAGGGAAGTGTTTTGAGTGGATAACAAACTACTGTGTAGAAAAAATATTCACAGTATATTTCTGCTATAGACAGGTTACAAAGCACTTTGTGTTTGATATGATTTTTGATGAAGAGTTGGCTTCAAAGAAAAACAAAGTACCTGGGATATGAAATTACAGGTGATTTTTTTTTTGCATTTTCTAAGGTTGATGTGCATTTCTTGCATAAGGAAAAAGTTATTTTGCAAAAGAAATTAACTCTAAAAACAAGATAGGAAAAATACTGTCAGAGCAAATGAAGGGCTATTTAATTTGGAAAAAAAAAATACGAATCAATAAGAAATGGAAGTACAACCCAATTGAAAAACAAGCAAAGGATGTGAACGTTCCCAGAAAAAGAACTGTGGTGTTAGCACCTTTTCCAGGACCACTGGCAGCTGAGACTTGCAGAGTTCTCTCCTAGGCTGGAGGCTATACCCAGTATTTCACAGATGCCAGAGATTTTTCAGAAAGCTCATGAAAAATGCATATTATGAGAACAGTATTCGTGAGTTTCAAAATTAATTAGCTAAAGGCAAAATGATAGGGAGAATCAGAGAGAGAGAGAGGGAGAGATCTTCCATCCACTGGTTCACTCCCCAGATAGGCCAGGCGGAAGCCAGTACCCCGCAACTCCATCCAGGTCTCCCGCCTGAGTCACAGGGGCCCGGATGCATGAGCCATCATTCGTTGCCTTCCACAGTACGCTGGCAGGAAACCAGCTGGGAAGCAGAGTATCCATGACTCAGAGTGGCACCCTGAAGTGGGAGGCCACGTCAGAAGCAGTGACTTAGCCCACTGCTCCACAACACCAGCCCCTCAAAAATCCTTGTACCAAAAGAAACTTCCAATTCTGTTTCTCCATGAACTTTTTGAAGAACCCTTGTATTTTCTCATTGGATCCTCAAAACAACCCAAGAAGTCCTTTCATTATCCCCATTTAGTGGCTTCCTTTATAAGTGCTGATTGTCACCTACAAGGGCTGTGTGGATGCAGGCCAGCTGCCCTCAGCCCTGCTCTTAACCACGACAGGTGGCTGCTAAGTGGATGGGAAGTTGTTCAGCTCACTCATAGTTAAAGAAATGCAATACTGGGGCACTGGTTCTGTATTGTCAGATTGGTAGAGACCTAAAAGTTGATTTTCTGTGTCTGAGACTGCAGGTGCTTTCGTAGTTGGTGGGGATGTCAATGTGTGTATCCTTTGCTGGGAGTCAGTTTGGAGACATCTGTTTAATGATAAAGGCACTTACACTTTGAACCCAGCAAGTGTTCTGTCAGGGGTTTACCTGCAGAGCTGTTCACTGAGGCATGGTTTTCTTTCTTCTTCTTCTTCTTTTCTAAAGATTTATTTATTTGAAAGTCACAGTTTCAGAGAGAGAGAAGAGAGGCAGGGAAAGAGGTCTCCCATCTATTGGTTCACTCCCCAGTTGGCCACAATGGTTGGAGCTGTGCTGGCCGATCCAAAGCCAGGAGCTTCTTCCAGGTCTCCCATGTGAGTGCAGGGGCCCAAGGACTTGGGCCATCTTCTACGGGTTTCCCAGGCCATAGCAGAGAGCTGGATTGGAAGTGGAGGAGCTGGGACTCGAACTGGCGCATGTATAGGATGCTGGCAGTAGCTTTACCCACAATGCCACAGCACTGGCCCCTGAGGCATGGTTTCAATAGCAAATGCCCATCAAAAGGTTAGGGGTTAAACTGATTCTGGTCTCTTCAAACAGCAGCTATATGCAGTGGCTGATAAGAAAAACTATGCAGGACACAGCATGGGGGTGAAAGGTCAGGCCCAGAGCATTGTGTGTGCGCGTGCACAAGGCTCCTGTGGCACGGGGGCCTTTGGGAGGGAGTAGAAGACGGGCAGAGATTCCTCTTCTAGTTTTCTGTATCCTCTGTGCTGTATTTTTTTCCTTGTGCATTATTTTATTGTTAGTTAATGAACAAATACATTGCTAAAAGCCAATGACAGTGTTCCTAACTCAAAATACAAAAAGGCCCAGTGCAGTGCAGCACAGGAGTCCAGGCGACCAGCTGTCTCTCTGTCCCTCCCTGCTTTCCACTTTAGGTAGTATCTGAATGGAAAAAAAAAAAGATTATTATTAATGGCTTAGAAATACCAAATGCTGACCGGATCAGTGGTGTTTTGGTTCTGTGGAGCCGTGAGTTTCTGCTGGGACTGACGGTTATGAGTGCCTGTGTGTGATGTCTGGGACGTACCCAGGCCTTTTCCTGTCCACCTTTGAAACTGAGCCGCGTGTGGCTGCACCTGTCAGCTGTGGTTTGGAAAGACTTTGGATTTCTTAGATGAAAGGAACCTTTGAAATGCAAGATGACATCGTAATGGGGATCCATCCTTGAAGGAAGACGTGGAAAGGATCTAAAAGGCTGGATCCAGTGCGCCGTTATCACCCTGTCATCATAGCTCCCTTCATCTCGCTGTGACGGCGTGCGCTGGCATTCAAGTTCAGGATCTCCGGCAGCCCCTTGTAGAGTTTTGTGAGCTTTCAGTTTTCAAACTTGGAAAAAGTAACTGAACGCTGTGTAATCCTTTTAAATAAGAGACATAGCATTTTTCTCAGCAGATTCTAGTGTTAGCCATAGGTTATCATTTACCTTAAATAGGCTTTTTATTTGTAGCAAGATGTGAATTAACGGTCTATTTGTGAAATGTATAATACAAAAATTATATCTCAATAATGGTGTTATCTTAAAGAAGCACATTTATTAAACTTTAGGATAGCTGTATTATACAACTCACCTGTTGAAAGTGTGCGACTCAGCGGTTTTGATCTATTCCCAGGGTGGTGCAACCGTCACTCCATTTTAGATCATTTTCATCACCACTCCCACAAAACCCCAGATCCATTATCTCTGCTCTTTGAAGAAGAAATCAAAGGAAAAGTGAATGGTATGGTCATGGCCTAAGCGTAGACTCCGTGAGCATGTGTGTGTATTTTTAGGCCCACATTACCAAAAGCTGGAAGTGGAGGGAGTAAGGACGGCATGTGATGCAGACAAATGGCAAACACAGTAAGAAGCTCGATTAATAGAACTGGCTGTGGGTCTCAGAAGACAAAGGGCAAACAGGCACTCTCAGAGGGAAACACAGCTCTGAGAACGATGGAACGTTTGCACCCCAAATTAATGATCTTAAGGCATGCAAATCAAAGCGGTCAGGGAGCGTGAGCACACGGCAGCTAAGACGCCCTGGCGGTCGGCTGTCCTGGGGACCCCAGTCTGAACAGCCACTCGTGTGCCAAGCGCTCAGGAAGCTGTGTGGGAGACCGCGGTGCCTGGTTGAGTGTGATCATCAGGGAAGAGATGGCTGTGTCACCTGTCCCCCCGGCTCCAAGGAGCTCAATGTAGAGAGAGAGATGCCTTGTCTCCCACCTGGGAGAGGGGCTGTGAATGAAGTCCAGGCCTTAGACTAGAAGCACTGCGCCGAGTCTGCCGTGAGAAAAGCCTGTCCTGGAAGGGGCCCCACGTCCCTGCCCCCGAGGCCAGCACCTGCTTTACCGAGTTTTTGGACCCCCCTTAACCAAGGACTGTTTCTGCCATACTCTTCAACCGCTAGAAGACAACAGAGCAAGACTCCAGCCACTGGGAAGTAGGGAGAGACGTGAGCTTAGGACTTTGGTGGAAGCCCAGAGCTGGGCCTACCATGGTGAGACACAGTAGCAGATAAAGCCCGGTTCTTTTCCTTTAGGCCAGTGCTGACAGACCCTTTAGCTCTTCTCAGCATCAGGTAGAGAGCTGCATCCCAGTGGTGTGGACTCGCTGCAAGCCTCATGTAGGGAGACTCAGGTGTGACCCGCCTTGGCACCAACCTGGGCAGATAGCAAGGAACCACAGGAACTGGGTCTTGGGACTCAGTGCCAGACAGGCAAAACCCAACACAGGGCAGATCCTGACAGTGCCTACAGACGGAACTTGTCAACCTGCCCTGGTACCACGGTGCAGTCTTGTGGCCACAGATGGCTGCGCCTCTATACTACCAGCCAGCATCATCTGCTGGTTATGGTGGCCTCAGGCTGCGAGTTTATCTCAGCAGTAGACACTGCACAGCAGTGTAGGCCTTGGTCTCGCCTCTGTGCTGTGCTGGGCTTTGTGGGCTCTGGGGTCCAGGTGTAATTTAGCATCGCAGTGTTGGGGACCACAGGACTCAATGTCTGGGCCTACTCCAGTCCCAGCAGACAGAATACATTTTAGACACTTCCTCAGTTGATTCTGAACAACGTACCAATAGCAGATTAGGGGCAAATCTAGGTTCAGGGTATCCTGTGGGGCCGAAACGGCAACACATCCACAGTGAACGTGTGGCAAACCTTGATCTAGGGCACCACTCAGGACTGAAATAGCGGAAGTATCTACCGGCCCAGAGGAAAATAGGCAGACTGCTCAATTTCTGGAAGGTCAGCCACAAACAAAGCCAGATTTCAAAGATTGGGAAAAATACCTGCATCATCAGTGCACAGATGATGTCAGCCCAGTAAGACTCAAGAACTTTCTGGGAGCCGTAACCTTGCCCAGTGAGTGAAGTGAGTGCCACCGAGCAAGCGGATAGCAGCGGACACTCGCACATTCTTGCATGAGCCTTCACGAGACCTCAGAGAAACGCCTGCTGCTTTAACAGATTTGGCAGAGATGGAAGTCATTCTGAAAATCCAGAAGAAATCCTTCCGCTGAAAAACACACTAAGCAGAATTTAAAATGCACTGGGGCCGGCGCCGTGGCCCAGTGGGATAAGGCCTTGACCTGCAGTGCCAGCATCCCACATGGGTGCCAGTTCGAGTCCCGGCTGTTCCACTTCTGCTAATATGCCTGAGAAAGAAGCAGAGGATGGCCCAAGTCCTTTGGGCCCCTGCACTCACGTGGGAGACCCAGAGGAAGATCCTGGCTTTGGACCGGCTCAGCTCTGGCTGTTGCAGCCATTTGGGAAGTGAACCAGCAGATGAAAGACATTCCTCCCCCTCCTTTCTCTCTCTCTCTCTGCTTCTCCCAGTAACTGTCTTTCAAATAAATAAAATAAATCTTAAAAAAATAAAATGCATTAAAAGGCATCAATAGGGGCTGGCACTGTAATGTAGCGGGGTAAGGCTGCCACCTGCAGTGCTGGCACCCCATATGGGCACTGGTTCGAGTCCCGGCTGCTCCACTTCCAATCCAGCTCTCTGCTGTGGCATGGGAAAGCAGTGGCAGATGGCCCAAGTCCTTGGGTCCCTGCACCCGTGTGGGAGACCCGGAAGAAGCTCCTGGCTTCGGATCAGCCCAGCTCTGGCCGATGCAACCAGCAGATGGATGGAAGACTTCTCTGTCTCCCTCTCTGTAACTAACTCTGACTTTTGAGTAAATAAATAAATCTTTAAAATAATTTATTTGAAAGTCAAGAGTTACTCAGAAGAGGAAAGGCAGAGAGGGAGGGAGAGAGGTCTTCCCTCCGCTGCTTCACTTCCCAGTTGGCTGCAATCCTAAGCTAGGAGCTGCTTCTGGGTCTCCCACGTGAGTGCAGGGGCCCAAGAACTTGGGCTATCTTGTGCTGCTGTCCCAGGCCATAGCAGAGAGCTGGATTGGAAGTGGAGCAGCCAGGATGCAAAATGGCACCCAAATGGGATGCAGGTGGTGGCTTTACCTGCTATGCCACAGCGCCGGCCCCCAGTAAATGTATCTTTAGAAAAAATTCAGAATGCTCTAAACATGGTATGTAAACCATTCATATCTTTAGTATGAAGTCTAGAGAAAAATAATATCTTAATATGTTAAGAGACAATAGGGCCAACAATGTGGCATAGGTTAAGCTGCCGCCTGCAACGCCAGCATCTATAAGGGTGCCAGTTAGAGCCTGGCTGCTCCACTTCCATTCCAGCTCCCTGCTAGGGTGCCTGGGAAAGCAGCAGATGATCCAAGCACTTGGGCTCCTGCACCCACACAGGAGACCTGGAAGAAGCTCCTGACTCCTGGCTTGAGATCTGCCTAGCTGCAGCCATTTCAGAGGCTTAGGGAGTGAACCAGCAGATGGAAGATTCTCTCTCTCTCTCTCTCTCTCTCTCTCTCTCTCTCTCTCTGCCTTTCAAGTAAATAAATCTTTAAACTATTTTTTAAAAATAAAATCTAGGCATATAGAAATATTTAAAATGGGTGGGATGGGTGTTTGGCCTGCTGGTTAGGATGCCCCATCTCACATCAGAGAGCTTGGGTTTGCTTCCTGGCTCTGGCTCCTGGTTTCGGCCTCCTGCCAGTGCAGACCCTGGGGCGCAGCAGGTGAGGGCTGTGTTAGTCCAGGTCTCCATGTGGGCTGCAGGGATCCAACTGAGTTCCCAGCTCCTGCTTTCAGTCTAGCCAAGCCCTGGCTGTTGTGACGTTTGAGGACTGAACCAGCAGGTGTGGACTGTGTCTCTGCCTCTCAAATAGGTAAATAAATACTTTTTTGAAAAAAGAAGAAAGGCCGGCGCCGTGGCTCAACAGGCTAATCCTCCGCCTTGCGGCGCCGGCACACCGGGTTCTAGTCCCGGTCGGGGCACCGGATTCTGTCCCGGTTGCCCCTCTTCCAGGCCAGCCCTCTGCTGTGGCCCGGGAGTGCAGTGGAGGATGGCCCAGGTGCTTGGGCCCTGCACCCCATGGGGAGACCAGGAAAAGCACCTGGCTCCTGGCTCCTGCCATCGGAGGAGCGCGGTGCGCCGGCCGCAGCGCGCCGTCTGCGGCGGCCATTAGAGGGTGAACCAACGGCAACGGAAGACCTTTCTGTCTGTCTCTCTCTCTCACTGTCCACTCTGCCTGTCAAAAAAAAAAAAAAAAAAAAAGAAGAAAAAATCTAAAATGTGTAGAATCCATTAGTGTTATAACATTTTTTATTAGTCCTTTCGTCTTTTGTTTCTTTTCCTATTGTTATAATCTGTGATAAGTTGCTATCATTTCAAAATAGCTTGTTAGACCTAAAAGATAGTCTTACCAGAAATAATCAGGAAAAATAATAAGGAATCAAAGCACACTTTTAGAGAAACTCACTTAACCACAAGGGAAGATTGTAAGAGAAAAAGGAAAAAAAATAAAACTAGAAGCAATGACTTAAGTTGCAGTAGTAAGATGTTACCTATCAATATTTACCCTAAATGTAAATGGATTAAATTCTCCAGTTAAAAAACATTGAGTGGATAAAAAAACAAGATCCGCTATGTGCTGCTTACAAGAAACTCAGTTTACTTGTAAAGATACGCACAAACTTGAAGCGAAACATGGAATAAGATAATCCATGCAAATAGAACCCAGAAGAAAGCAGGAGTAGACGTACTTACACGGGATAAAGTAGATTTTAAATCAAATAGTAAATCAGATATTTAAAATATAGTAAGAAGGCAAAGAAGGTCATTGCAGAATAATTGTAAAGGGTTCAATCCAGTGAGAGGAAACAACTATTCTAATTCTAGGTACACCTGATATTACAGCATCCAAATAAGGCAAATATTATAAACCTAAAGGGAGAGAGAGCTTCTAATCCAGTAACAGCAGAAGACTCTAACACCCTGCTTTGAGCAATGGACAGGTGATTCAGACAGAAAGCCATCAAACATGGCAGAGTGCAGCTACACCCTGGATTGCCGGGACCTGACAAACTGCAGGACGTTGTCTGCAGTTGCAGAGCACGCATGAGCCCTGCACCAGGATGGATCCCAGGGGAGTCACAAAGCAAGTCTCAAGAAACGTAAGGAGAAGCCACAGTGAGTGTCCGTCCTGACCACATGCAGTGCAAAAAAAGATCAGTAACAAGGATTTTGGTGGCTGTTTAAGTACCTAGGAATTAAGTAGTTCATTCCTGAACAGTGGATCGAGGAGGAAATTTTAAAATTTCTTGAAAGTGGAAACACAATGTACCAAAACCTATGGGATACATGGTAGAAAACAGCACTGATACATACAGCAACCAATGCCTACATCAAAACTCAGAATCCTCAAGGAATGAGAAAAGCAGGAAGCCGATGTTAGCAGAAGTATGGAAATAATGACACTCAGAGCAAGAACAGGTGAAATAGAGACTCAAAGTAAAAATACAAAAAAGCCCAATGAAATGAAGAGCTGGTTCTTTGGAAAGACAAATGGGATTATAAACCCTTATCCAGACCATGAAAAGATTCAAATCAATAAACAGAGATGAGAGACAATCAAACTGACAGTTGTTAGAGATTACTCTGGATACTTATATGCAGGACAAATTTGATCTAGAAGAAATGAACAAATTTCTGGGTACTTAGACCTTACCAGTCTTGAATCATGAAAAAATAGAATGCCAAAGTAAACCAATAGCAAGGGACAGAATTGAGTCAGATTTGTTATCCAAGAAAAGCCCACGACTAGATGGCTGCACTGTTGAATTTTACCAAACATTTTAAGAGTTAATACCAACTCTTCTTAAATTATCCGCCCCCCCACAGAAATAAGTAAATAAATATGTATGCGATGAAGGAATTCTCCCAAACTCATTCTGTGAAGTCAATATTACCCATATTACCAAAACCAGACAAGGATACAGGAAGGAAAGCTGCAGGCTGGTGTGCTGGAACACAGATACAAAGATCCTCAACTAGCAAACCAATGCAACAGCACCTTAAAAAGCCCATTAACCGTAATCAGGTGAGGCTCATTGTAGGTATAGTTCAACATCAAGTCAATTAACGTGATCCAGGGCCGGCGCCGTGGTGTAGTGGTTGTAAAGCCACCACCTGCAGTGCCGGCATCCCATATGGGCACTGTTTCGAGTCCTGGCTGCTCCACTTTCGATCCAGTTCTCTGCTATGGCCTGGGAAAGCAGTAGATGATGGCCCAAGTCCTTGGGCCCCTGTACTCACGTGGGGGGACCCAGAGGAAGCTTCAGGCTCCCAGCTTCAGATCAGCGTAGCCCCAGCCATCACAGCCACCAAATAAAAAAATCTTAAAAAAAATGATCCACCACATCAACAGGATGAAGGGAAAAATCATATGATCGTCTTGGTTTTTGCATTTTTTGACCTTCTGAGCTTTCTGTTATGTAAAAGGTCACACCAAAAGAATTTGTAAAATGTCATAAAAACTAATAAATAAAAATTTAAATAGCAAATAAAAGACCTAGAGAAAAAATCATATGCTTATCTCAATAGATGTAGAAAATCCCAACAGGGCTTCCCGATGAAAACACTAAGCAAGTTGTGTATAGTGGGGATGTACGTCAGCATAATGGAGACCATCATCCGGAAGCCAACAGGTAAAATATTGAATGGAGAAAAACTGAAAAGCTTTCTGGGATCTAGAACAAGGTAGTTAGGCAAAAGAAAGAAAGAGGGCATTCAGATTGGGAAGGCGGAAAACAACTTGTCATCGTTTGCAAATGACGTGACCTTATGCAGAGAAACCCCAACAGGGCTACCAAAACTGCTACAGCCGACCAATGAATTCAGAGAAGGTGCAACAGTCAATGCATAAAACTCAGTAGCAAAGTGGAGAATTGTTTGAAAGGAAATCAAGAAAGTAATTTTATTTCCAATAGCTACAGGAAAATAAAACAAATTAGGAATAAATTTAACCAAAGAGGTGAACAATCTCTGTGGCACAGCCAGTTACCTCCTATATCAGAGTGCTGGTTTGAGAACCAGCTTCCTGCTCATGTGCCTGGGTGGGCAGATCGTGATGGCCCGGCTAATTGGGCCACTGCC
Organism: Sylvilagus floridanus; assembly: GCA_949820135.1. NCBI lineage: Eukaryota > Metazoa > Chordata > Mammalia > Lagomorpha > Leporidae > Sylvilagus > Sylvilagus floridanus. The sequence goes on along the minus strand of OX463228.1, from coordinate 13,648,504 downwards.
ACCCATGTGGGAAACCTGGATAGACTGCCTTGCTTTAGCCTGGCCCAACGCTGGCTGTTTCAGCCATCTAGGGAGTAACCAGTTAATGGAAGATCTCTCTGCTGCTCTGTTCTTCAGATAAATAAATGCATTTTTAAAAACACAATGAAAACTGGGGCTGGCGTTGTGGCATACTAGTTTAAGCCACTGCCGGTTATGTCAGCATCCCATGTGAATGCCAGTTCATGTCCCGGCTGCTCCACTTCTGATCCTGCTCCCTACTGATGTGCCCGGGAAAGCAGAAGGAGATGGCCCAGGTCCTTGGGGCCCTACACCAACATGGGACACCTGGAAGAGGTGCAGGCCTCCTGGCTTCTGCTGGCCATGCCCTGGCCATTGTGGCCATTTAGGGAGTGAACCAACAGATGGAAGACATCTCTGGCTGCCCCTCTTCCCATCCAGATCTCTTCTATGGCCTGGGAAAGCAGTAGACCCGTGTACCCATGTGGGAGACCTGGAAGCAGCTCCTGGCTCCTGGCTTCGGATCAGCCCAGCTCCAGCCGTTGCTGCCATTTAGGGAGTGAATCAGCAGATAGATGATCTTTCTGTCTCTCCCTCTCCCTGTCTGTAACTCCACCTCTTAAATAAATAAATAAAATACAACGAAAGCTATAAAACATTGATGAAAGAAATTGCAACAGACACAAGGAAGTGAAAGTCATTCTGTGTTCATGGATTATAAGAATCATCGTTAAACTGTCCACAATACCCAAAGCGATATATGGATTCAATGTAATCCCTACTGGGGAGGAAAAAAAAAAAACCTATGACATTTTTTTTCAGAACTAGAAAAAGAAACTAGTAAAATTTGTACAAAGCAGGCAGGCACGTGGCCTGGTGGACGCCTGCATCCCGGAGTGGAGTGCCTCGGTTTGCATCTCAGCTCCGCCCCAGTTCCAGCCTCCTTATCTCAGCTCCGCCCCAGTTCCAGCTTCCTTCCAGTGGCACACCCTGGGAGACAGCAGTGGCGGCTCCAGCACACGGGTCCCTGCCACTCACGAGGGAGACTCGCATTGAGTTCCTGTCTCCTGTCTTCTGCCTTGACCCAGCCTGGCTGTTTGCAGGCACTGGGGGAGTGAACCAGTAGATAGGGGAGTGCCCGATCTCCCTTTTTAATTTGATGTAGCCACAAAAAACCCAGAACAGCCAAAGCAGTCTTGAACCAAATGAACAAAGCAGACTTTAAAATGTATTACAAAGCTATAGCATTGAAATAGCATGCTCCTGGCCTAACAGACACATAGACCAATGGAACAGAATGAAGAGCATAGAAGTAAACTTACATGTCTGCAGCCAACAGATGTTTGACCAAGGTGCTAAGAACACACACTAGGGTGCTGACCTGCCACAGTGGTAATGCTGGCATTCCATCCTGGAGTGGTTTGAGCACCAGCTACTCTTCTGATGCAGCTCCTGCTAATGAGTGTGGGAAGTCAGTGGATAATGGCCCAAGTACTTGGGGCCCCTGCCGCCCCCATGGAAGACCTGAGTGGAGTTTCTAGCTTCTGGCTGTGGTTTTCAGCCATTGTGGCCATTTAGGGAATGAACTAGCAGGTGGAAGATTGATCTCTCTCTCTCTCTAACTCAGCCAGCCTTTCAAGTAAAGAAATCTGTTTAAATCTGTCCATTTTTTAAAAGGATTTTATTTGAGAGGTAGAGTTATAGAGGAGAGACAGAGAGAAAGATCTTCCATCTTCTGGTTCACTCCCCAAATGGCTGCAACAGCTGGAGCTGGGCCGATCCGAAGCCAGGAGCTTCTTCCGGGTCACCCACGCAGGTGCAGGAACCCAAGCACTTGGGCCATCTTCTACTATCCCCTGCCATTAGCACAGAGTTGGATTGGAAGAGGAGCAGCCAGGACACGAACCGGCTCCCATATGGGATGCTGGTGCCACAGAGGCAGAGGCTTAGCCTACTATGCCACAGCGCCAACCGCAAATCAGCCCATTTTTTAAGTTGGATTATTTGGTTTTTGCTATGGTGTTGCATTTCCTATGTATTCTGGTTATTAACACCTTATCACATGTAGAGCTTGCAAATATTTTCTTCCATTCTTTAGGCTGTCTGCTCACTCTTGATTGTTTCCCTCTCTGCATAAGCTCTTTAGTTTGATTATGTACCATTTGTCTATTTTTGCTTTTGTTTTTGTTTTTTTATGCTTTTTTTTTTTAAACCTGTTCCAAAAAGTCCTGGCTAAAGCCAGGAGTTAGGAACTCTGTCAGGTCTCCCATGTGGGTGGCAGGGGCCCATGCTCTTGGGCCACCATCCGTTGCTTTCCCAGGCACATTAGCAGGGAGCTGGATTGGTAGTGCAGCAGCTGGGACTCCAACCAGCACTCATGGAATGCCAGCTTAACCTGCTGCTCCACAATGACATTTTTTTCAAAGAAGAATACACAGTTGGCCAACAGAGTACGTGAGAGAACACTCAGTGTCACTAATCTTCAGAGGAGTGCATGTCCAAACTCCGATGAGGTATTGCCTCTCTCCAGTTAGATTTGCTATCAGAAAGACAAAAGGTGACAAGTACTGGCAAGGATGAGAAAAGGGAGCCGTGGCACAGTGCTGGCAGGAATGTACGTTAATTCAGTCATTACAGTCATTGTGGAAAACACTAGGGGGTTCCTCAAACTAAAACCAGCTGGTGTTGGGCAAAGCAGGTGGGTCGCCTGCATCCCGTAAGGGAGTGCCTGGTCGAAATCCGGGCTCCGCTTCCAGTTCTAGCTCCCTGCTAGTCGGCACCCTGTGAGGCGCAACTGATGGCTCAAATACTCGGGTCCCTGCCACCCGTGTCGGAGAGCTGGGCGGAGTGTCTCACTCTTGGCTCTGGCCCAGCACTAGCTATTGTGGGTGTTTAGGACTCTCTCAAGTGAAAAAAATAAATAAAAATTTCTTTAAAAAGAAATGCACTTTTAAAAACCCATCACATGATCTGGCGACTCCATTACTTAAGTGAAGTCAGTCTACAGAAGAGACGTCCTTGCTCCCGCAGTTCTCACAGCACTGTACACGACAGCCAAGGAAGTGAAAACCATCCACACGGCCATCACTGATGGAGAGAACACACTGGAATCAGACTCCGCCAGCTCAGGGACGCCAGCTTGGGATCTGCAGTCACACAGAACTGGAGGTCGTTATGCTACATGGAATAGGCCAGCAGAGAAAGACAAGGAGCCTATGATCTCACTCATGTGAAATCTCACAACGTTCAGAGGAGAGTGGGGAGCAGACAGAGATGGAGAAAGGGCCATGACTGGGTGCTGGTCCCAGTTAGATGGGGGTAGGGAGTTCTGGTGATCCGCCTCAGTGCCTTCACTGTAGATAATGCACTTACGTTTTTCTAAAAAGGCAAAAGACAGGATTTGGGATGATAACAGGCTGCAGATGTGTTTCTCCTGGTTGGACAATGCGTACGTGGATCAGAACATCACATGTGGGCACCCCATTAGATGTACAATGTCCGTGTCAATTAAAATTTTTTAATTACAAAAAAAATCAAAGATCAGGTACTATTTCATTTTACCATTTTTTTAATTCTTTTTTTTTTTTTTTTGACAGGCAGAGTGGACAGTGAGAGAGACAGAGAGAAAGGTCTTCCTTTGCCATTGGTTCACCCTCCAATGGCCTCCGCAGCTGGTGCACCGCCATGGAAGAGGGGCAACCGGGACAGAATCCGGTGCCCCGACCGGGACTAGAACCCGGGGTGCCAGCACCACAAGGCGGAGGATTAGCCTAGTGAGCCACAGTGCCAGCCTCATTTTACCATTTTTAGCTGCTGAGAGCTTTTTAAAAAGTGACCGGTGCTGGACGTAGTACAGGAAAATGTTAAATGTATATTGGCGTCTATATCAATTCTTTAAGCAAGTTATTACTTAGAATCCTTTAAAACATTTATTCCCTTTAACTGACTAATTCCACTCTAGTCCGTTTACTTGAAGAAAATAATCCCAGCTGTCGAGAATGTTCACACTATTTTTAGTGCATCATTTCTTACAATTGCAGGGAACAGCCCTGGAAATGAGTAACGGCAGATAGAATGAAATCCCTATCAGATACTGGGAGAGTTCAAAAAGTTCATGGAAAATGGGGGAAAAAACTTATTTTGGTGCAAAAAGAGAAGTTGAAGTTCACGGATAGTTCTTAATAGTAGGCAGTTCAGCAGACCTCTTGAGACCCTTGGGGGCAAGGGTGAGTGGTTCAGTACGAGGCCTCCAGTGTCGGCTGCTGTCAACTTGCCCAGTGCTCAACCCAGGAAACCGGCACGGCTTCCCAGCTCCCCCCCATCTCTCTAAGAAAATAAAAAATTGTTTTCTGTTTCAGGTGTTCCACAATTAGCTATTTTGCTTGCCTACCCGTCTCATCTTTCTATACAGTATTTACGGTAAATTCTCAGGATTTTACCATAGAAGCTTATGTACTTGCATATTTAAGATTTCTGGCTGGTGACTTTTATGATACAGTTACCTTGTGCATCCACTGACATAGTAAGAAGCTACTTAGAAGGATGAATATTAAGATTATGATATGAGTACGAGGGTTACGATGATTATGTAGCAGAATAGGAATGTTTATGCCTACAGTAAAATGTAAGATATAATGACTATGCAGAAAAAGTCATAGAAACAAAAAGACTGGAAGAATGAAACAGTAGCTCGCAATTGCCACCTGTAGCCCAGGGATCAAAGTACAAAACCGACCCAGGAATTCATGCAGAGCCTCCGTGGACTGTCTCCAGTCAGCGTCTACGCACAGGAAATAGTTCTGCCCAGCTCTGTTGGTTGGCGAGCTTGCCCTTGGAACATTCTCTGAGCATGAAGCCCAATTGTGTGCACTTTAAGCGTTATCACGCACATAGCTGAGTGTTGCTTGGGCCATCATGTTGCACAGTGCAGGGGGCGCAGTTCCTAGTAATGTTTGTTGAGAAAACTGTCTGTGCCGAGAATCGTCCACTGCCTTTGGGCAGTGGAGTACACGCAGGCTTCAGTGCCCCTCTAGAGACTTCCCTTGGCTACCTGGAGTCCGGCTAACAGGAACTGTGCTGGGGGAAAGTCTTTGGAGCCGCCTGCAAAGCGAAGCCCAGCAGCTGCTCCACTGCCTGCCCGTGAGGTGGCCTCGGGCCCTTCCAGGGTGACCGGGGGGCGCCCCCCAAGGAAGACGGAAGAGCCGCTCCGGCCGGCTGCCCCGTGACACAAGTCAAGGTTCAGAAGGGACGTGTGGAACGTGCACGGAGACAGCAGGTGTACCAAGAGTGCATGGAGCAGCGAGGGAAACCCCGACTGTGTCCCCCGCGTGATAAGAGGCGAAGGACACCCGAGGCTTTGGCTGGACTGCAGCCAGGCCTCTCTGACCCTTGGCCTTTCCCGCAGGTGACACAGCACTCAGCATGAGCCACTGGATGTTCCATCAGCAGGCCCTGCAGGAGTACATCCTCATGTGCTGCCAGTGCCCCGCGGGGGGCCTGCTGGACAAGCCCGGCAAGTGAGTGCCTCCCTGGGGAGCAGGGCGCAGCCCTCCCGCACCCCCAGCAAGCGGACGGGTGGCTGGACCGGCAGTTCGCCGCCTTTTAAAATGGCAAAACTGATTGCAGTAGAACGGGACACAGGATTTTAAAACCCCTGTGTGTGGTAAGCAGAGATGGTGATCATGACACCCCCCACAGGGCAGAGTAAGTGACTCACCAAAGGGGAGCTGCCTTGTGTGCCCTGTCCCCTTACCCTCCATCCTTCCCCTGGGCACACAGCCCGCTGCTGTGGGTGTCCAGGGGCACGGCCGGCCCAGCAGTTTCTTGGGGAGACCTTGGCCTATTTCTACAGCAGGTTCTATTTAGCACCACCACAACCCCCCACCCCAATCCCCAAGAGCCCTTTGGAGAAGACAGGTGCTGAATCTGACTCTGGAATGGCAGTTCCCATCGATGGGGTGGGGTGGGGTGGGGGCCAGAGGACGCGGCTCTCAGAACCACTGCGAGGAAGGCCACACCCCCCGTAGCCACGCGGCGGACACGGGTGGGCTGTGGGAGCGCATCCCAGGCCTCGGCCTGTGTACGGCCGACCAGGGAGTGTGGCTCAGAGCTGCCCTGTCCTTGCAGGTCGCGGGACTTCTACCACACCTGCTACTGCCTCAGTGGTTTGTCCATAGCCCAGCACTTCGGCAGCGGAGCCATGTTGCACGACGTGATCCTCGGTGTGCCGGAAAACGCGCTGGTAAGGCGGGGGGGGGGCACGGCATGCCCGCTCGCCAGGGTCCCCCAAGAGCAGCCGCCAGTCATGCTCGCAGCTTGGTGGTCGCTGCGGTTTGTGACCAAGGAGGAAATGCCCCCTCCAGGCAGGCCCAGCGCCCCCACTGGGGACGTTATCTGGGACTCAGGTCCTGTGCCTCTCCCCCAGGGTCAAGGAACTGGGCCAGTCGGCTGTTGCACAGAGGGGCTGTGAGTCTCGGCAGGCCCCACCCCTGCACTGTACGACGGCTCCAGCTGTCCCCGGGCGCTGCACTCTGCAGCCGCGCTGCGCCACCACGCCTCCTTCCCAACACTCCTCACGATTGGTGCTGCTTCCTTTGCAAACAGCCCCCTCCCCCTCCTGTGACAGTTCCCCACCGCAGCCAGACCCACAGCCGCCTGGTCGAAGGGGTGTGTCTGCAGGGACCACGTCCCAGCACCTCCCACCTAGGGATCTGACTGTGGGTGGCGCTGCCGTGGCCACCTGTTTGCACACCTGTGTCCTCCACCTTCCCTGTGTGTAGGTTGGTTCGCACTGGGAGATGTTTCAGTCAAGCAGAAGGTACGCAAACGGCCCAGCTGTGGGACACGCGACCTCATCCTTACTCCGAGAAAATCGGAGTAGCGACCGCTCAGCTTCAAGTCTTAACAGTCCCCCACTGGCCTCTCTGGTCCTCCTCCCGCCTTGCCTTTCCTTCCCCAGAGGGCATTCTGTCCTAACTTCGCCAGGCGTCACACCTGTGCACGTCCCTCATTCTTGCCCGTTTCTGACTGTCAGCGTACCAGCTAGTCTGTGTGGCTCGCTCTCCCTGGCCATTGTATTTGAGGTTTATCCCTGTTGGTGTGTGTTGCTTATTCCTTTTAACCGCTGTATACTACTCCCTTGTATAAAGGTGCTCTGTTTAGTTCTCTGTGCTTGACTTTTAGATTGCTTCCAGGTTTTTGCTACTGCAGCATTGGCGTGAACATTTTTGTCGGGCTCATGAGTGCATCCGTTATCCCACTGGGCTAGAGTGGGGTACCCATCTTCCCTCCTGCTCAGGCCTGTGTGCCTTTATGCTCACGGCAGCGCTAACACGCGCTCTGTCGTCAGACCCTTTCCTTTTTGCCAGTGTGGCGGCTATGGAACGGCATCTCCATCTGATCTTGATCTTGATCCCGATTATTAGCGAGACGGGGCATCTTTTCCGACACTTGCCATGTTCGATTCTCTGCGAATTGCCTGCCAGTTCATATCCTTTGCTCATCTTCATGCTGGTTTGTCATTTCACTTGGTTTTCCTTTTCTTATTTATAGGAATTCTCCATGGATTTTTTTTAAAAGATTGATTTATTTGAAAGTCAAAGTTAGAGAGAGAGGGCTACCATCCACTGGGTCACTCCCTAATTGGCCACAACAGCCAGAGCGGCACTGATCCAAAGCCAGGAGCTTCTTCCAGGTCTCCCACGTGGGTGCGGGGGCCCAAGGACTTGGGCCATCCTCTGCTGCTTTCCCAGGCCATAGCAGAGAGCTGGATTAGAAATGGAGCAGCCGGGACTCAAATTGGCACCCATATGGGATGCCGGCATTGCAGGCAGTGGCTTTACCCACTATGCCAGAGTGCTAACCCCTCCGTGTATTCTCGATACCAACCTGTTGCCACTTATGTCTGGGTGGTGAATATCTTCCAGTTTGTGAAACAGTTTTCATCTTTAGTATTTTTTCGTTGTTATTGTTTAGCAGAAAATCTTAAAGTGCTCATAACTTTTTTTTTTTTTTTTTTGGTGGGGGGATGGAGGTTAAGAACTGTTCTGGGCCCGGCGCTGTGGTGTAGTGAGTAAAGCCACTGCCTGTTTTCTTGTAAGTAAGTAGCTTGAGGTTTTGCTTTTTTTCATCTAGACTTTAAATTCTCTAGGACTTCTCGCCAGTGAGGGTTGGGAGTAATTGCGTCTTTTTTCCCCCAACACGATTTGCTGACGCTTAGCCTTTCCTGCTGAAGGGTCCCCAGCATATGCCGCACACGCTCAAGCTTCTATCCATCAGGGCTCTGCTTCCACACTCTCTTCCTGTACCTTGCCCTGGTTGTCTATCTGCAGTGTCCCAAGCAAATCTGGACATAGGTAGGCAAATCCTGTGCACCTCTTTCTTTTCCCTCAAAATTGCCCAGCAAGGGAGCGGCGGTGTGGTGGCACAGCGCGGGTTTGCTACACCTGCAGCCCAGCTCCCTGCCACTATGCCTGGAAAGCAGTGGAAGACGGCCCAAGGTGGATGGCGTTCTAGGCTCCTGGCTTCAGCCCGGCCCAGCCCCCGCCATGGTGGGCATTTAGGGGAGTGAACCAGCCCACAGAAGGTCTGTCACTCTGCCTTTAAATCTTAAAAACAAGCCTGTGTGAATTTTTATGGGAATTGCACTAAACTTTAGGTCAATGGAGACAACTAACATCTTTTCAATATTAAGGCTTCTTGAATAGGTGTTTTTCTGATTTTCCTGTCTTGCCCTTTGGCGATCTTCTGTGAATTTTCTGTAAGGGCTGGCACGCTCCCTGTGTCATTACCACACCAAGTGACAGAGTGTTCGTGTCCATGTGATGGAACCTTTTTCTTTCTCCCTCCTATAACAGCTTGTTGCTGGTGTCTAGAAACGCTAACGCTATTTGTATATTAACTCTGTATCTGATTCCTTGCTGGACTCGCTTAATCATTTACAGAATCCCTTGTTCTTTCCTAATTGGAAAGTAATCTCATTTTCAGGTAAGTGCTCGCCTCTCCTGACTCCAGCATTTGATCCATGGTCCTTGCCTTGTGATGTTAGCTAAGGCCCCGCAGCGTGGTGACACAGTGGGTATGGGGCGGGGGGGTCCTGTCTTGCCCCAGCTACAACGGGAAGGCCTCTGTAATGTCACCGTTAACCGTGACAGTTCCCGTGGGCAGGGTCATGACCGTCGCCATTCCTACTTGGCGAGGTTTGTGCCGTTTGTGTTACGTTCTGTTGAATGCTTCTTCTGCATCTACTTTTTCCCCTTTAATATTACAATCCAACATTCTGGCATTACACCTTCATTCCTGGGATAAATTCAGGGTTTGCATGGATTCAGCAGGCTTCCGGGTTCAGGTTGCTAGTATTTTTACTTAGGAGTTTCCAGCATGTGTGTTCATAAGAAAGACTGCTCTAAGATTTCAACATATTGTTCATTCCATTTCGTGTTTCAGGATAATATCATAGCCTCATAAAATCCGATGGGATCCTTCCTCTCATACTTTTCTGTCTTGGAAAAAGCTTGTGTATCAGTTTTTTTTTTTTCTCATTTATTTATTTGAAAAGCAGAGAGAGAGAAAGAGAGCGCCTCTTCCATCCACTGGTTCACTCTCCAAATGGCTGTAATAGCCAAGGCTAAGCCAGGCCAGGCTGAAGCCAGGAGCCAGGAGCTCCATCCTGGTCTCCCACATTAGGTGCAGGGGCTGAGGGACTTGGGCCATCCTCCGCTGCTTTCCCAGGCCATAGCAGAGAGCTGAATCGGAAGTGGAGCAGCTGGGACTTGAACCAGCACCTGTATGGGATGCCGGCACTTCAGGCAGCAGCTTTACCTGCTATGCCACAACACCGACCCCCACAAATGCATTTCTAAAAGTGATGGAGAGGGACAGGCGTTGTGGGACACTAGGTCTGGCAGCCTGCATCTCTTATCAGGGCGCTGGTCCTGGCTGCTCTGTGCTTTTGATCCTGCTTCCTGCCGGTGCCCCTGGGAGGTGGCAGATGTTGGCTCAAGTACTTGGGTTCCCACTGCCCATGTGGGACACCCGGATGGAGTTCCTGACTTCAGGCTTCGGTCTGCTCTAGCCTGGCCCTGGCTATTGTGGGCAGTTGGGCAGTGAACCAGAGGATGGAAAAATCTCTCTTCTCTCCCTCTGTGTCATTCTGCCTTTCAAATTAATACATCAGTTTTTAAAAATAAAATGAAAAGTCAGAGGTAGTATCGTGCACTACCGTTTTCCCTCAGTGTCAAAAGCACTTGCGAACGTTCTGGGACTTCTGACAGCCTTGTCTTGGGCTGTGTGGCGCTCCTCGTGTCCTCTGTACTGGATGTGTACAGCCCATCCCCCGGATTTGAATGGTGACTGACGCATCTCTGTGCCTCGGAGGCCTCTGGGGTGGGGGGGCAAGGATGTGCGCGTCGCTGGGATGCCCCAGGCTCACTAACGCGTCTGCTCTCTCTGCAGCAGCCCACACACCCGGTGTACAACATCGGCCCGGACAAGGTGATCCAGGCCAGCACGCACTTTCTGCAGAAGCCAGTCCCCGGCTTTGAGGAGGTCCAGGACGACGTGTCTGTGTCGGCAGAACCCGCCAGCGACTAGGCAACCTGTGGCCCCTGCCTCCCCGCCCAGACCCATAGTGCACTGGGTGCTGCACAAGCCTTAGCCACTATGGAGCTCTGCCTCTCTCTGTCCTTTCGCGCCAAACCAAACCAAGCCGGTGGCTCTGGGGGACGAGAACGCGGCGGTGTGGTTTTCACAAATTCTTTCCACAAGTTATCAAACCAAAAATCTCTTAGCTGGGCGGAAGCGGTGCCCGCCCACAGCTCCAGCTTGGACAGTGCTTGGAAGTGAACGGCCGCACCCACGGCCCCTGCCGGGACGGCGCCTGTGCGCCACTATCGCCTTGCCAGACACTCCCATGGTACACAGCGTGCCCTAGGCCGTGGGGGAGTGTAGGGGTGCCCGGGCCCCACAGCAGGAGCACACGGGGCTGCGCTGGGAGCCGCCTCCGCCTCGTGCCTCCCACCCTGGTCATTTGCAGGGGACAGGAGCTGGAGTGGGGGGAAGGAGGGTCTCCTGGGGCCGGTTGTCCAACCCCTCCATGCTGGAGAACTGAGTCACCATGCACCCCTGCAAGGCCGCACTTGGTGCATGGATAACACCTGCTTCTGCCCCAGGGGTGAGGACTTCGGCCCCGGAAACCAATAACGAGTCGAAGGTGAACCCCAAGTTCCACTCCGGCCAGGCGAAGCAGCCCCCGGGCTCGCACCTTCTCCCTGCGCATCATGTACCTGAGAATCCCCCAAAGCGCTCAGGGTGGCGCCCACAGCCTGGGGCCACTCACTGCGTCCCCCCTTGCTCCCCACTCCCAGCGCTGTCTTCTCTCTCCCCGAGTATTAACACGACTAGATCTCTCACCCAGACTGATGACTTGGGCCTGGCCCCCACCCTGCCTGCTCTGGGCTCCCAGGAATAAAGTTAAGTGCTGGGCAGGGCCATCGGCTGCCGTGGGGGACAGGGGGCCGGGCGCCTCCACCTCGAGCCCTGCGGCTGGCGGTGGGGTGCCGAGCGGGGTCACCTGCCTATGGCCTGGCCGTCACAGACGGGGGCTCGGAGATGCAGCGGGAGGCTCTTCTCAAACCACTGGCCGCTGGCTGCCTCTCACTCCCCATGGCTATGGCGGGTTGGGCCCCCTGTTACCTCCTTGGAATAATAAAAGAATAACATTTTCTATGCTGTCTCTGACTTGTGATCCTCCGTACCCAGACGGTTCCTTGAGACTACGCCGTGCTAGGAGTGACTGCAGGTGGCACGTGGGGCTCCCAGTCTCCTGTGTGCTGGGGATGCCAGGCTACTGGTGCTGGCAACCCCAGAGAGGTGGGGAAGCTGCAGGCCTGGCCGGACATAGCAGGAGCTGGTTTCCCCATCACCTGGAGCAGCTCACTCCTCGGGGCCCAGCACACCGCACAGTCTGTGAGTGGGGCCTTGCTCCAGGGCCCCAGAGCAGGTGTTTGGCAGCGGTGGGGGCGGGGCTGTCATGGGTCGGCCTGGATGCACCCGGAGTTAGCACGTGGACAAGCATCCTCCTCATTGCTACAACCAAAGGCCAGGCCCTCTTGGCACCAGAAGCCTGGAGGGACTGTGTGGTCCACTGCAGTGCCGACGGGCAGGGTAAGAAAGGGAAGGGATGGCTTTCACCTGGGCTGGTGTAACACCAGGGGGTGGGGACTGGAGCCAGGCCCTAGGGTAGGTACCATTTGACTACCAGAAGGGAGAGGGTAAAGCCGGGGCCTGTCCTCTCAGGGGGAAGACATTTCCATGAGACTCCCGAGCTTTTCCCGAGGCGAGTCCATCCCGGAATGCTCAGGCTGGTCCCTGAGTAGCTGACACTTCCGTGGCATTAAGTTGGGTCCTCCCAGTTAAATACCATCCCCCACCCCCACCCATAAGTACAGCTCCAGATCTCAGCCTGGAGGGGCCCCAGCTTCCCCCTTAGACCCACCCTCCGCCCTGGATAAGCCTGCGTGGACCCCTCTGGGGTGACAGCACCTGGACTCTGTATCCCTAAACCACACTGAACTTGCGGGATCATTTGCGAAGCCAGTAGTAGGACTGCAGCCACGCCGCATCACGTGGCACAGGACACAAAGTCAACCTGGGCGCCCAGTCTCACTGCTGTTTTCCATCCTGAGGGTGCTTGTCTGACCACCTTCACACGCGGGGTCTCTGGGCTCAGCTCCCCTACCACTGACAGATGGACGCTCAGTGCCAGCACTGCTCTGGCTCCTCCCAGATCCCACAAATCGTGGGAAGACGGCACCGTTCTGGGCCCAGTTTGCAGGAGCCTGGCTGTTTCTTCGCCCCAGTATGCCTAGCGCCAGCCCCAGCTTCCGCCTGGCCGTCACGCACCTGCTGCGTCCCAGCGCCTCCAAGCAGAGCTTCCCAGCTGTGCTTAGGAGGAAAAGCACCGACCTAAGTCAGGAATTTCTCCAGGTGTGGCCTTGGCTTCTGCCTCCGCCCCCATTCCTAGCGATCCTCAGCCAGCTCTCCTCGAACAAAGGCTTTCTAGGGCTGTGGTTTTGTTATTCCTTTGAAATACAAAGCAGCACTGTCTCCTTCCCAGTGCCGACTTGCTCCATAAAGGAGTCAGCATTGCGGAAGCCCCACACCGCAAGGGAGTTACTGATCAGAAACCCTAGGAGCGAGCGAGCGGGGTGGGCGTTTGGTACGGAGGTTGAGACACCGCCTGGGGTGCCTACAGCCCACGCTGGCGTGCCTGGGGTCAGCCCTGGCTCCGCTCTCCATTCTATCTCCTGGCGGCCGTGGGCACCCTAGGAGGCAGTAGGTGATGGCTCAAGTACTGGTGCCCCTGCCACCCACAGGGGAGACCTGGATTGAGTTCCCAGCCCCAGATGTTGCAGGCATTTGGAAAATAGTGGAGGGAAGATCTCTCTCTCAAATAGAAATAAATTAAAACAAGAGACCACAAGATAAGGGGCTATGGTGACCCCAGAACTCAGAGGACGGGGTGGAGGGGCAGGGGGGATCGAGAGGGGGCGATGATTCTTGCCATGGAGCTTTATTTATCTGCCCCCCCCCCCAGAGCTTCCTGCGATCAAGACAAAGGACTGCAATCAATCCTTCTAGAGCCCACTTCCAGGAGAGACCACCTTTCTCCCCACGAGATGCTCTGTGACGGAGACACTGAGAATGCAAGGACAGTCCTCCCCAAAGCAGCCTTGTGGTCCCCGCAGCAGCGTCCTCTGTGAAGCCCCTTTTCATGAAGGCCTCGAAGGACAGAGGCCAGAGCATTCCGCGAGGTAACAGGGACAGGCTCTCCAGGGGATGGGGGGCCTGTCTTAGGTCTTTTTAGTTATTTTCATCAACTTGAAAGGCAGAACAGCAGGGTTGGAGGGGGAGACAGGGAGGGGCGGGGAAGAGATCTTCCATCTACTGGTTGATTGCCCAGATACTTGGAACAGCTAGGGCTGGGCCAGGCTGCAACCAGAAGCCTATACCCCATCTGGATCTCTCATGTGGGTTCCAGGGGCCCAAGCCTTTCAGGCGAAGAGAGATCTCTCATCTGCTGGTTCTCTCCCCAAAGGCCTGTAACAGCCGCAGCTGGGCCGAGCCAATGCAAGAGCCAGGAAGTCATCGGGTCTCCCACGTGGGTGGCAGGGAGCCAACTCTGTCCATCTCTTGCTGCCTTCCAGGGTGCATGTCGGCAGGAACCTGGGATCAAGAGTGGAACTAGGACATGAACTCAGGCCCTCCGATGTGGCTGGGGCACCTGAAGTGGTGTCTTGGACAATGCCCGTCCCACCAGTTATGTTCACCTGTCTCTCTTTTCTTTAGTCATGTGTTGAGGTCTGGTCGTCCCCCGGGCCTAAGCCAGCCAGCACGTCCCGTGTGGCCTCAATGAGTGGTTCCCAGTCAGGCAGGTGACCCGTGACAGTGCAAACAGAGCAGTGGGCACTCGACAGGGGAAACATGGCTCCCTCCTACCAGAAAAGGCAGAATGTATGGCCTGGGCCTCCTGCCCCCATCCTCCTGTCTAGACAGAAGCCAGCACCCAGGGACACCCTGAGGCCCACGGCCAGAACCCTGATCACAGGACACCTGAAGCCCTCCTGCCCCCGCATTCTCAGTTATGCGAGCCAGCTGGAGTTGGCTATCACAAACAGTCCCCACAAAGGATCATTAGTTCACAATTCTTCAACTTCAGAGTGTTGCAAAAGTAATGCGTATTTGGACTGTGACATTTGGTAGGTTAGGTGAATTAAATGCAGCTAAAAAAAAAAAAAAGATTTAGTTTTAATTGAAAGGCAGAGCAACAGAGCTTCCACCTGCTGGTTCAGTCTCCAGATGGCTGCAACAGCCAGGGCTGGACAGGCCAATGCCAGGAGCCAGGAGCTCCATCTAGGTCTCCCACGTAGGTGACAGGGCCCCAAGTACTTGAACTGTCCTTGACCTGACACTCTGATACAGTTTGCTGGTGTGGCAAGTGGCGGATTAACCTGCTGTGTCCCAATGCCAGTGCCCACATGCAGTCTGGACTTCCGATAATTTCCCTGTAAGGTGAGATCACGGGGCCATAACCCCACTGTAAGTAGAGGAGCATCGTCTGTACTTACCACCCCAAGTGCCCTGACACATACAAAGCTCTACCCCAGATGAACCCAGGGCCATGCAGATCCTCACCGAGTGCCTGGAAAATGCTAACCATCACTGCATCCACCCAGACAGCAACCCGAAGCGAATCCTCCTGGTCCAGGGCTCCCCTCATTTGACCCCTGACTCAGCCTCAGGAGGTGGGCGGGGCAGGTGCACTCTCCCAGTCAGAGAGCTGAGCGGGTCCCTCAGGGCTCAAGTGGTGGAGTTCGCCCCCGTGTCCAGGCTCCAGCCCGGCTGCCTCCCCAGGCTCTCCCCACAGCCCAAGCCTCCAAAGGTCTGGCGTGGGGAGCAGCGGTCCATGGGCTGGACGACCCAGGTACTGAAGGCCTGCCCCGCTTTTTTACCGGGTTGGGGTCGAGGGCCACAAACCATGGGGCAGCCCCACCCCTCCCCGTGCTCTGCCAAGTCTGTGGTGTAGTTACGTGCGCTGCACCCAGTGCGTGCCCACCCAGTGCACAGTGTGACTCACAGCGGGGGGCCCTGGTGAGTCAGCCTCTCCGAGAGCCGACCACTGCCCCTGCCCTGTGGCAGCCAGGCCGTCTCCAGGCCGACCCCAGCGTGGCTCGGCGCCTCCTGGGCATGCTCTCTCGCTTTCCCATGATAACCGCTTTGCCTCTGCTTCCCACCAGCTGGCGCGCGCAGCCTCACGCGCCTCCCTCCTGCTTCTCTGGCACATCCGGGAATAGAAGCAGACAGGACAGGCACAGAGCGTGGGGCTCAGCCCAACTCAATGGCAACTCTCCCTTGCCCCTTGCACCCCTGCAGGAACACAGCTTGTTACAAAATAACCAGCAAGGGAGTGCATTTTTTAAAGTTAGCACTTTAGAAGATTTGAGGGACAGAAAAATTGCAAGGATAGCACAGAGTTCCTGTGCATCCATTCGACAGTTTCCCCTACAAACATTTTTTTTTTCCAAGATTTATTTACTTGAGAGAGTACAGAGAGACATAGAGCCACACAGAGAGACAGAGGTCTTCCATCCGCTGGTTCACTCCCCAATTGGCTGCAACAGCCGGAGCTGCATTAATCCGAAGCCAGGAGCCAGGAGCTTCTTCCAGGTCTCCCACACGGTGCAGGGGCCCAAGCACCTGGACCATCTTCCACTGCTTTCCCAGGCCACAGCAGAGAGCTGCATTGGGAGTGGAGCAGCTGGGACTTGAACCAGCTCCCATACGGGATGCTGGCACCGCAGGCTGGAGCTTTAACCCACTGTGCCACAGCACTGGCCCCAAACATCTTGTTTTACTATGAGGCATTTCACAACCAATGAGCCAATATTGCTACAGTATTACTCCATCAGTTTTCTCTCCCAGGCTGACAATTCAGGACACCCCATCACTGTGGTCCGACAGCCCCCCCCCCCCCCCGGCTCCCCTGGGCCGTTCCTCAGACTCTCCTGGCCTCTGATGGCCTCGAGCCGGGAGCTCTGTGCGGGTACTTCCGTAGACCGCTCTCAGTCGGGATCTGTGTGCCGTAGGTGGGGACATTTCCCAACATTCCCACCAGCCTCGCAGTGGGCAACACTGTGCATAACAGACATTCCCTTCTCAACCGGCTGGCCCAGAGCCATGGGCCACACTGCTCTTGGCCTAGCTCTGCCTCTGCAGATGGCACCAGGAGGTGGGGGCCAATGAGGCTCCCAAGCACTGTACACAGGAGCCACACGGCCAGCCGAACTCCGCCGGGCGGGGCACGAGTGAACACACACCATGTGCTCCTGTATGGGAGCAGACGCCTCAGGAGAGACCATGCCCCTCTCCAGCCGCCTGCACTGTCAGGTTTGCTTCGTCTTGGGAAGAGGCTGAATTCACCACATTCAGCAAGGGAGTGGAAGGTTCTGGCACAGCTCTCTTAACATTGGCTCTTGATCACTTTTCCCCTGGCTTTTATTTTATTGGAGAAGGTTAAGAGTAGAGGGGCTGGCGCTGTGGCCTAGCGAGCAGGTCAAGCCTCCCCCAGTGACGCCGGCATCCTGTATGGGCGCTGGTTTGAGACCCAGCTGCTCCATTTCTGATCCAGCTCCCTGCCAATGCACCTGGGGAAGCAGTGGGAAGTGGCCCAAGCGCTTGGGGCCCCTGCTTCGGCCTGGACCCTCCCTGGCCATTGTGGCGATTTGGGGAGTGAACCAGCAAATGGAAGATCTCTCTCCCTCTCTCATATCCTTCTCTCTGCCTTAAAAAAGAAAAAAAAAAAAAAGCAACAGTAGAGATGGCGCAGGGTGACTGCCCAGGGGAGGCCCCACCCCTGCAGCAGAGGTCACAGGAAAGTGATCCTCACCAGGACCTGCTGGGGGCGCCAGCACACAGCACAGGTGCTTTGGGGAATGGTCCAGGGCCTCCAGCTCAGATGCTGACACGCCCATCCCGCAGGGTGTGTGTGTGTGTGTGTGTGTGTGTGTGTGTGTGTGCATGCAACTTATGCCCCCGGGGATCCAATCGGTGGGCTTGTCCATCCCCACCCCACTCCACTCCACCAGGCAGTGCTTAAGGGACCCTGTGAGGGAAAACAGGATTGCCCCACCACTACCCTAATCAGATATATATTATATGTACATACAATATATATAATCTGATTATATATATAAGATACACTGGGCAGGCCCAGGATGTGCTGGCCGACAGGCACTAGAGAAGGACAATCTGACACAGGAATGCAGAACAGGGGCCGAGTCACCAGCAGGCCAGTGGTTCGTGGCTGTGACTCAGCCCCTGAGGGTGTAGTTCTCGTCCAAAGAGGTGCCAGACCCGCGATCCTGCAGTGAACAGGCCAGGCATTTTTGCTCCCGTCCTCTGCCACGCTACATGCATTCACCTCCCTTTTCTTGTACGGACTTCAGTGCATCAAACCCTGGAACGTCAGGACGGCATCTGTTCACTCGTATTTCAACAGAACCCAGGCCCAGGCCCTGGCAAGGCAGACAGACCCACAAGCAGCTAGGACTGATCTAGCTCTCACTCAGCACCAGGTGCAAGTTCAAGGCTTTTCACACGCACACCTGCAAGCGTCACCGTGCCACGTGGTGCTGCGATGGTTCTCATGTGACCGCAAAACCAGAGCAGCATCGCCAGGGAGGTAAGGGTTGTGGCCGACATGCCAACCAGACAAGCAGGAGGGCTCAGAGCCCCTGGCCAGCGCCCCTGCACCCGCTCCGCTGCCCCGTGCTCCCCTCCCCCGCAGCGGCCACAATGAAGCCCGAAGCCCGGAGCAAAATCACTTACCAGCGGGGTGATGGCCGTCAGCAACGGGCGTGCGCCTGCCTTGTGTGGCCACTCCAGTCTTCCCAGCGGTGAGCCCAACTCTCAGGGATGGGGCATTGGGTCGGCGTGATCTTCTACCGGAGGAATCCACCAGAAAACGCTTTCCGTGTATCCCCTTTCCCGGGCTGACTGGGGGTGGGCTGATTAATCCCTGCCCCGGGATCCAGGAAGTTCTCTCATCAGCAAACTCCTTTTCCCACCCTGGGTCTAGATTCCTAGACTGGCTGCTGAGACCAGTGCCTGGCGATCAGGTCAGAGACGGGCTCGCTCTGGCGGGGTTACAATCCTGCCTGGGGACCAGAGCCAGCAGCGCGAGGCGTTAAAAGCAGGCACACTGCTTGGGCTTCTAAAGAGGGTGGCGGGCAACCCTGGGCTTTCTTCCAAACCCCGAAGTGAGGGCCCCACCGTGAGCAGGGCAGCGCCTGCCCAGCGGCTCGCTCCCCACCACCTGCCTCCACGGACTGCCTTAGGAGACTGATCTCAGCTCCACCAGGCCCGCTCAGCTCAGCTGTGCCCCTCCCCGCCACGGCCTCCTTTTATTCCTAACTCTGCTTTTGCTGAGTCAAACCTGAGTGGGGTTGAGGGCCATCGGGGGGTAACTTGTTAACCTCGCTCCGGCTGTGCCAGAGTGCTTCAGGTGGCAGGAGCTGGAGCCAGAAATCCTTTTAACAAGCACTTCCAGCGAGGCCCAAAGATCCCCTCTGAGCAGCTCTGCCTGGGCCTCCACTGGTGACCAAAGCCCTGAGACAGCCCCACAATGCGGGAACCAGGCAGAGTCGACGGCTGCACCCGCAGGGCCCTGGGGTCCTCACGTCTCCTTGCTCTCCCTTGCTGGGACAGGGCCGGGGTGGGAAACATTTCCCTCCCAGCAGGGAAGGTGTCTGGGGGTGGAGCTTCCTGCCTGGTCACAGGTGTTTACAGGTAGCAGCAGGCACTTGGGTGCGCACTGGGTCCTGAGATCAAGCCCTTTGTCAACATCACTTCATGAGAGCAGGAATTATATAGAGGGCACTGAGGCTACTGACAGGGCGGGCACACACACACTGGCTGTGTACCTGGCCTTGTTTGGCAGACCCACCCTAAGATGACCGCTCTGTGAGCACAGCTGATTTTCTGACGTTGTAGCTGTCTTACGATGGGACTGGTCCATGAAGGACCTCAGAAACGGGGCCATTGTGAATACCCTCACGCCGGGTCCGACTGGAAAGGTAGAGGGCGTGGTGAGCTCACCCTAGCCATGGAGAAGCAGCTGCTTTTAACAGGCCCCTCAGCCAAGCCACCTGCTGCAGGGACCAAGCAGCCCAGCAGGTTATCTGGCTTTGGGCAGCCGACTGCGTGCAGAGTAATGATGAAAACCAACTGTACTGGGCTGGCGCCCCGGCTCACTAGGCTAATCCTTGCTTGTGGCGCCGGCACCCCGGGTTCTAGTCCCAGTTGGGGCGCCAGATTCTGTCCTGGTTGCTCCTCTTCCTGTCCAGCTCCTGCTGTGGCCCAGGGGTGCAGTGGAGGATGGCCCAAGTGCTTGGGTCCTGCACCCACATGGGAGACCAGGAGGAAGCCCCTGGCGCCTGGCTTCAATCAGCACAGCGCGCCGGCCGTAGCAGCCATTTGGGGGGTGAATTTCTGTCTTTCTTAACTCCGCCTGTCAAAAAAGAAAAAAAAAAAAAGAAAACCAACCGTACTGACTTCCCCTGGGCAGAGAGGGCAAGCGCCGGTCGATTTTGCGGGGGTGGGGGTGCTTACACTGGACAGACTCACTCCTGAGGGGCCCCCACGCAGTCCCAGAGCTCTCATCTTGTGTTCCGTCCCCGCAGCACCAGCCTTCTCGCTCAGGACTTCGGCTTCGCCAGGTGAACCAAGCAGCCACTGTGCCCCTTTTGCTTCTGTTCATTCGCATCTACAGAAGCCTAAATTCAACCTCTTGTCTGGTCACCATCCCGGAGCCAGGGTCTGGTTCTCGGGGACGTCACCCTGCTGGCTCTGCCACCTGCCTACTGGGCGTCTGGTTCTACTGGAATCTCAGTCCCCATGCCTGTCCTGACCAAACCAGCTGTAGGTAATGACACGGCTGGTCTCAGGCTGGGACACCGAGATCGTGAAGGGGGATGAAAGAGGCAGGCGGCATTGCTGACAATCAGGCAATCACCTGACTTCTCCTACTGCTAGCTCCCGTCTCTTTCCTCTGCCTTGAGAAGGAGCCCCCTGTTTGTTTCCCTTAATATAATCACAGCTTTGGAGTTTGAGCGTGTTTCAAACTTGGGAGAAACACCTGCCGACGCTCAGTGTCCAAGGAGATATCATAGATGTGCCGTTCGGATGACATGTACCCCAGCACTCTCTACCACTCTAGTCAACGAACTGACTCGGCTCCACTGCCTCCCTCGTCGGGTAGACAGGACCGTCAAAGCTGCACTGTATCCTAGCCATAAACGCTTCTTAGTCCCCAGATCAAGCAAGGGTACAGGCTGGTGTTGGATCCTGGGCCCACGCAGAGATAACCGGATACTGCTCTAACCTGGACTTCCAGCACTGCCTCCTCTAGAACTCTCTAGAAACGGAAACATCCAGTGCACACAGCCACGTCTACACCGAACCCACATCCCCAGGAGAACCCAAACCACAGCTCAGGGCCACCAGTTCTCCCAAAGGGCACGTGCTTAGCAGGAACTGATCTGGAAGTGTCGCTCTGATAACCCGACCTGCAGCACAGAACCGAGGAAAGCCCGTGGCCAATGAACAGAGCCCCCGCCAGCCGCTGTCCGCTGTCCAGCTCTCAGGCTGAGCCGAGACCTCCCAGCCAAAGGGGAGCCACTCTGGTTCCACAAACCCAGGGAAGAGAGCTCTGTCGCCCGCTCAGGCTTCCACACAGGCCCAGGAGCTTCCAGAAGGCTCTTTCCTCTGGGCCTTTGCAGGGGCAAGAAGACACCACCACCAAGAAGGATAAAATAAGTTTTTATTTATAGTCTTATAGTAAAGGGGGAAGCTTATCTTGCAGGACAACTCTTGAGCGGTATGTACAACATACTTTTACTTCCATGGAATGGGATCAGACACAGACTGAGACTAGAGTATGCGCTAGAAATCAGCAAATGCCGGGAACGGAGTAGGAGAAGACCAAGAAATGAGACCTCAACGCACAAACGCCTTCACGGGGATCTGCTGACCGCAGCCAGAACCAGGGCCGGGTCACACAGTGGAGACAGGTTCCAGGACAGGAGGGAAGGGAGTGGGGCCAGGGCTGCGGGAGGGCGGGGGGATCCGCACTGGGGTGCGGGTTTAGTACCAGGTAAATTGCTCTTGGTATTTACATAAAAAAATCAATTGGCTCTATATCTTAGAAATACACACGGAAAGAAAGGAAGATTTGATCATTACTTTATGAATCTGTCGCTTTGCAATACCGACATCATCAGAAGTAGGGACAATCAGATTCAAATTTCAGTAGCAGGAAATAAATATCAAAACATCATCACTGGCCCTCAATACAAAACCTCTACCCCACCCAACCCGCCCTCCCTGTCCCTCCCCCAAGTAACCACCCCTCACCATTGGCTGGTGGCGGCGGCTTCACGGCTGCTGTCTCCCATACATACCACGAGACTGTCACGTGGGCCTCCCACAGGCCGCACCGCGGGCTTGCACAGCTCGTGGGAGAAGCAGGAGTGAAGATGCCCGAAGAGCTGCGCTGCCGATCTGCCCCACTCTGTATGCCACGAACTTCTCCACGGATCTGGTGTTTGTGATAGGAGCGATAAATAACTTTTCAAGAAAAAAAAATCCTTAAAAAGGAAGGTCGTCATTCTGATTATTCCAAATTGGTCATCTTCTCGCTGCAGAGCAGTTCACAGATTCACAGGAGGAGAGGCTGGGCGGGCGCAGCGGGTGGGCCGCCGTGGCCTGGGGGTGGGGGGGCCGGCCGGCCGTCTGTCCTCCAGGGAAAAGCTGCCAAGTTGGGCTGTTTTGGTTTAAAAACTCCTGGTGGGGACAGGGAATCCCTGAAGGGAATACATCTCTTAAAAATAGTGGGAACGGGGAAGGAGGACGCGAGCTGTTGTCCAAGAGCTTCTACGTAAAAATAAAAATTAAAAAAAAAAAACAAAAAAACAGAGAGAAAGAGAAAAATAGAGTCTCTTAAATTGTTGTGAGGGTTCTAACGATGAACGGGGGGAGGCGAGGCGAGGCAGGCGAGGGGGAGACCGACAGTTTTTATTGCTGGCCTGCCCCACGCAGCTTAGCTGGCCTCCACTCGGAGCTTCTTCCTGTTTTGGGGCTCTTCCGGTTCCGACTCGGAGCTGGAGTCCGAGCCGCCATCGAAGGCAGAGATGGCGCTGCCCTTGGCGTTGGTGTAGAGGCTGCTGTCTGAGGAGGGGTAGTTGGTCTGCAGCTGGGCGCTCGACCTCGCCTTCTCCAGTGCACGGACTACAAGGCAACCGAGGAGCACGTTAGCGCCGTCTGCGGACAAGGCGAGCAGGCGTCCGCCTCCGGGTCCAGGAGAGGATGGCCTGAGGCTGATCAGCCAAGAACAAGTGTCGGCTTCGCGCTCATGTACAAGAGGGACAAGCTGGACACTTGGAAGGAGCTCACCAATGCACACCAAGTACCTGGGCCTTCTGACACACAGCCCCTACGTGCAGCCGCTCAGCCTGGGACCAACCCGCTCACTCCGCCCGCTGCCCTGCCCTCGGTGCAGCCTGCCAGGTCAGCCCGTCTGCTTCAGTGTGCTGTGTTTTATGGGAGGTGTTCTAGCCCAGTGGTTACTTGCATTTCCTTTCACTTGCATCTTCCATGAGGGAGGAAGAGAAGTGAATTCCCCAGGAACAAAGACCTTGGTCAGCTCTGGCTTTCCCCTGTGCCACGTTGTAGGAAAAGGTGGGTATGAGCATCTGAGAACAGCACAGGCCTGGCCCACAGGCCGCCCTGACTGGACTAGTGGAGACGGTGGGGAGGGCTCACCGGCCCTGCACACCTCGAGTCTGGTACTTACACAGCATATTCCACTCCAAGGACTTCCAAGCTTGTCACACCCAGTGCCAGGTGTGACCCCTACGGCAGGCGAGCACCTGAGCCCCAAGACGGGGAGATCCGAATGTGCAGTCAGCTCCCTAGCCCCCACTGTCTGCTCACTGGCGGCTCGCTCCCTTCTCAGACGGTGCTACTGCTCAACTACCCAGGCTCCCACAGCAGGGCGGGGGCTGCTTCAGAGCTCAGCTCCGCGACGGCCCGGAGCCCCCAGGCCCGGCGCTCACCTTGCTGCTCCAGAAGAGCGTTCTGCCGCTTGAGGTCGTCGATGTCTTGCTGGTGTGTGTGGTTTTTCCTTCGCATGTACTGGATATACTCTGTGGCTTTGTCTAGGATTTGGGCCCGGCTCGCCTGTCGCAATATGAGAAAAAGACAAGGGACAAAATAAAGACTGGGTCCAGGCAGTAGAGGGACCAAGTCTGTCTGTGACAGTGGCACAGGTGGCCAGAGACCAGCGGATGACGGGGTGGGACAAAGCTGAGGGGTAGACTGATGGCTACCTAGGGCCTTCCTTGTGCCAGACAAGTGCCAGGTGCTCCCCAGAGCTTACATTACAAGCACGGGCTCAGAAGTAGCTCCAGCAGGAACCCAAGACCCAGAGAAGTGTGCTGGTTCACTCAGAGCACCAGCTACACAGTAGCAGAGCCTGGATCCAAACTTGGGTCCACCCGACTCCGGAATCCGGCCTCCTCCTATCCCCTCCGGTTCTTCCGGTTGCTCGGAAGTGTGCAGCTCGGTCATGTCTGAAAACATCAAGAGCAGGCCACTCACTCTCGCTAGGGCCTGCTTACAGGCAGCTCGTGCAGAACGCCAAGAGCCAGAGCCGGGGCGAGCTGGCTCAGGACAGGCCTGGGGGTGCGGTTCTCCATCAACGTCCTAAACGGCAGCCAAACCTTGGACTGTCGTGAACTATCCCCAGCTGTGCCGCTGTGTCGCCGTGTCACCCTCCTGGCTAAAGAGCGGATCATGAAAGCCCTCAGTGTTCACTGTCCGCACAGGAAGGCACGAGACTGGGCCACTGCAGGAAGCAGCCACGGCTCTGCAATGGCGAGACTGTCCTGGGCACTACCCCATCCGGCAAGCGAGTTACAGGTCAATAAAATGGCTGTCGGGTTACTGTGCCGCAGGAAGTCAAACCGGTCTGGGGGAGTCCCTGCAGGCCACACATGTGACCAGAGTGCCTTACGGCCAGGCAGCCAGCCAGTCCGACTGGCAGAAGGGTACAAAGCCCAGAAGCCCAAGGCAGGGCGTTCCAGTAGCTGAAGCAGAACATTCCAGGCAGACAGTACTGACAATTCTGCATCACAACCCCAAAGGGTCTTAAAAGCCAGAACCTTCGGTGGGGCACATGGCCTGGGGGGAGGGGACCTATTGCGCCCCAACAACTTCCATTTATAGACCTCAGGCTGGTCTGGTATCAGAGGCTGGGCTTATCCACCAGGCCCTCCCCTCAGGGTACCCGGAAGGCGAATTCCACAAGAGGAGACTGTTCATATTTAATCAACACTTTATCTGGGGAGAGCGCTGTGCAGTGCGCTGGGTGGACGCTGTGGGGAGATGGGTCTGGATCGCGGCCTGTGTCCAGAGGCTTACTCGCTCTCCAGTTAAGGAGATAAATATTATCTCCACACAGACAAATCACAGGGCAGTGCTGACAGGTGTAACCTGACTAGTACAGATTAGAAAGGCCAGGGGAAGATGGCTCCTGGCCGGGGAGACCGGCCCTGCGTGCCAGCCGCCGGCCTTTGTGTGGCAGACACCCTCCCATTGGAAAGGGAACCCTGCATCAGACAAGGGGGATTTGTGGGAAAGGTCGCTCGGAACATGAGCAACAGCACAGGAAGGGGTGTGGCTGAGGAATGAGCCAGATGCACTTGTCTGCCTCTGGGTATTGCAGCTTGAGGAGGAGTGAGCAGGCCTAGCAATGTTTCCCGTTTCTGCAAAAGGGACCTTAGTAGGGTCTGATTATTAGGCGATAAAATGAAAAGAAAAAGCACTTAATTAGAAGAGACTAATAAAAACACGCACATTTCTGGATACTGGACAGAATTAAAAGTGGCCATGGCCAGCACTGTGACACAGCAGGTCCAGCCACTGCTCGCAGTGGCAGCATCCCCCACCAGAGCACCGGTTCGAATCCTGGCTGCTGCCCTTCCCATGCAGCTCCCTGCTAACATGCCAGGGAGGGGAGCAGAGGATGGCTCACATGCTTGGGCCCCTGCCACCCATGCTGCAGACTCAGATGCAGTTCCTGGCTGGTGGTTTCGGCCTGGCCCGGCCCTGGCCATTGTGGCCACTTGCGTAGGGAACAGACAGATGGGAAACCTGTCTCTCCCCTCTTTGATGCTCCGCCTTTCAAGCAGAACTTTTTTAAAAGAAACGATCAGTGTGGTACTCATGCTAGGTGGCAGAGTGCTGAGGAAGTCTGGGAATTCAGGGGAGAGGTGTGCTCCGCCCTCTGTCGTTGAAGGGTTCTGTGACCACAAGTGCACTTCTCTCCATGCTCAGAGACCCAGGCCAGCCCTCCAAATTCTACCTTGTCCGTCACTGATGGAATTGCTATGCATATTTACATCCCAATCTCCCACTAATTTTGCCTGTTTTAAAACTACTTTTTAAACCAACAATTCCCAGGAGACAACACTGCCTCTTATTTACTACCCATGAGTGTGGGGGGGAGGGGCAAGAGGGAAAAAAAGACAAAATTTCTGAAACCAGACAGCGCTTGCAAATGTTCAGTGATAACTCTCAATGAACGACCAGACTAAGTGGCAGCCTTGGTGGCACCAGTTTCTCCTTCAAATATTTACAGAAAACCATGAAATTAGTACCAGGAGGTAAAAAGTAAATAGGAAACACAGTAAAACAGGCCGAGAGAGAAGAGGATCCCACGAGTGACTGCTGTTTTGACTTCAGGGAGGTTTTGGGATTCAGACAAAATGCAGAGACGCTTGGCACACAGGACGCCTTGGGGAGCAAGCTGGGCGGGGGTAAAGCCGGCGAGGCCTGCGGACTGCAGGGTGCCCTGACCCCTCCAGGAGTCCTAAAGCATGCTTCAGAGTTCTCTTTATTTTACCCTTCTTGGGGTACTCAACAAGAAAAATAATTAAAGCACAATAGACAGAATTCCCTCAAATTTGCAATTGTGTGCAGCCCAGGGAGAAAAAGCAAAAGGCTAAAACGAGAAAATCTCAGGCTCCTCTAACATCCCCTCCTCCCATCTTCCCCAGCCACACGGATCATCTGACCAGGCAAAGTGAAGGCCTGGGCAGGGCCTCCCTTGCTTTACGAGTTTATAACAGGTGAACAGTAAAGGCCAAGAAGCCGCGGCCTAGGGAACGGGACCAGGCTTTCAGTTTCTGTTTTCTGGAAATGATCTCGGTCCGCAGAGTCCACGGCGGTCTTCACGTGCGTGTGACTGGCCAGACGAACTTGCTAAGTCAATCTGTGCGCTGATAAGACGCTGCCTTGCGTAACTCAGGGAGCTGAATTCCGCCCCCCGCCCCCACCCCAGCCCGGCAAGATTTTACAGTTCAGGGCACTAATTCGGACTCTGCCTTTCTGAACAGGAATGGCTCTCCAGAACAATTTGGACATGGCCCTGAGACGGACCAGATCACAGCTGAAGGGACCGGTCTTCCCCTAAAGCAGCGAGAAGCAACGCACCGTGGCGCTCAGCCTCCTTCACCTCTGGCAGCCCTGTGGATCTTCCGCCACAGCCAGGCCTGCACACAGCGCTAGACAGTGAGGACGAGGGTCAGCTGTCACTCACTGCGTACTTCCAACATGCTGGGCACCCTCACACGACCTTCGGTGTATTACCTGCACTGTGCTACACACGAGGAACTGAGGCACACTCAGATACTGAGAACACAGGGGCAGTGTCGTCATGGAGGGGAAATGACCCGCCTACAGGGACGCCCCGAGGACCCCGCCAAAGGAGTGAGAGCTGAGGCCCAGCAGGACGGCGTCTCCACAAAGCTGCCAGAATCAGTGGAAGGAGAAACAAGGAGGAAGACTTAAGTCTCTACAATCAGGTGGAAAGTAAAACAGGAGCTGTATTAAAGCAGCATTGAGGCTGGCGCCGCGGCTCACTAGGTTAATCTTCCACCTTGCGGCGCCGGCACACCGGGTTCTAGTCCCGGTCGGGGCGCCGGATTCTGTCCTGGTTGCCCCTCTTCCAGGCCAGCTCTCTGCTGTGGCCCAGGAGTGCAGTGGAGGATGGCCCAAGTGCTTGGGCCCTGCACCCCATGGGAGACCAGGAGAAGCACCTGGCTCCTGCCATCGGATGAGCGTGGTGCGCCGGCCGCGGCAGCCATTGGAGGGTGAACCAACGGCAAAGGAAGACCTTTCTCTCTGTCTCTCTCTCTCACTGTCCACTCTGCCTGTCAAAACAAACAAACAAACAAACAGCATTGAGGGGCCAGTGCTGTGCCGCAGCGGGTTAACGCTCTGGCCTGGGGAGCTGGTACCCCATATGGGTACCAGTTTGGGACCCGGCTGTTCCACTTCCAATCCAGCTCTCTGCTATGGCCTGGGAAAACAATGGAGGATGGCCCAAGTCTTTGAGCCCCTGTACCCGCATGAGACCTGAAGAAGCTCCTGACTCCTGGCTTCGGATCGGTGCAGCTCTGGCCGTTACAGCCAACTGGGGAGTGAACCAGCAGATGGAGGACCCCTCCCTCTCTCTCTCTCTCTCTCTCTCTCTCTCTCTCTCTCTCTCTCTTTCTGCCTCTCCTCCTCTCTATGTGTAACTCTAACTTTCAAATAAAATAAGTAAATCTTTACAAAAAAAAAAAAAAAAAACAGCATTGAAGAAGGCTGTCTTTACTTTAAAAGAGGATGAGACGCAAACAGGCCCTAGCAGAGAAGAATCAAATGGAGGGAGAAGCCCGGAGAGGCAGGACAGCTGGAGAGGATGGAGCAAACCTGGGCCAAGATGAGGAGGACAAACACGCACGCAACCAACCCAGATGTGTAACCCTACACTTTAAGGCCCCTAGTGGTGCCAGAACTGTTGTACAGGATGGAGCCCATCTAATGCAGTGGTTCTCAAAAAACTGTCATTCAGAAAGCAAGAGTTGCAACAGGTGCGGAGTCAGAAATCCTGCCCAGTGACGTGCATTTGTGTAAGCTCCACGTTGTTTTAGCGGGTGGGGGCAGGAAAGAGCAGGAATAGATTAACAGTGGGGGCACCACTGCCACCCCTAGGGTTCTAATGCTGGCTTGAGAAATAACGATCTTGGTTCTATTTATCACTTTTCCTCTTTACTGTCAAAAACCCAGCCTACTGGGCTGCTGTTACAGCTGCCTTACTCTCCAAACCGCCATGCCCAGGGAAAGGAAAACAGCACTACTGCCCAACTCACCAACTGACACCTGTTTCATTTTGCACTAAGTTACTTCAAAGAGAATATATCTATCTATTTCGCGAAACTTTCACAAACTTCTGTATCTTTGAAGGCAGAGGCTGGGCTGGGGCAAAGACAGCATACATTTCCATCTGAATAAGCCGCCTCCTGAAAACAAAAGTTAAGGGTCTTACATGATAAACCTGGGTCTCCGTTAGTTAAACAAGTTCATTCAAAAATGGAAACCACCAATGCCAACCAGGGAGGCTGGCAGGCCGTGAGGGCAGAGCCAGCACCAAGAGCCCCTAAAGGCCTCCTGCTCCGAGCCCTCTGCCCCCTGCAGGAGCACTCTGGTGCTAACTGGGAAAGGCACCCATCTCGAGGCTTTCTGCACGGGGCCTACTGACAGCCAGGGGGCGGACAGATTTCAGGGTCTGCGCAAGTCCTTTTTCAGATTGTGCGCCTTCTCCTGTGTCTCTGGCAGCCTGAAATGAAGGTGTGGCACTTCCTCCTCAAACTCTGGCCTCAGAGGACAAGAGCACACAGATCCTGAAAGAGGAAACAGAGCCAGCAAACAAACATGTGGAAAAGCACTTACTGTCAGAGGCAATAAACAAAACAGAAAAGCAATCACTACGTTCTGCCTACTAAATTAGGTTTCCTCTTGAAAAACTTGTTTTCCCCAGGAAGGTGAAATTGATACTCTGAAAATGTGACCCAAAGACCAGCTTTTAGAATCTGCTTGAAAAGTAAGAAAAGAGGACAGGCATGGAAATCAATCCTCCTGGAAAGCTCTTTGCCAACACACAGCAAAAATCCTGCTCATATGCCCAACCAGAAACCCAACCCCTGGGACTCTGTTCCACGGAGTGGCCATTCCAAGTTGTTCATTCTACATGATTTATTAAAAACTGGACACAACCCAGACTAACAAACATGCCGAATGACTATGAAGACTGTGTCACCTGGGCGGGGAGCCCGGGCTCGTGTGAAAGCAGTGCCCTTTTACCCACGGAAAGCACGCGTGTGAAGGACCAGGAAGGAACACGCAAACAGATCTCATTAGTGCTCTCTTCCCTGACTCCACCAACAAGTCCACGGCTTTAACATTAACAGCTTTAAGGGAGGCCAGTTTCTTCTGAGATCCACTTCAAGATGGTGCCTGGTTCCAGTCCTACTAAAATGGGGGGTGGTGGTAGGGAGGAGTCTACTTTTAACTGCGTTATTCAAAATGATACTCGGGCTCACTAGGCTAATCCTCCACCTGCGGTGCCAGCACTCCGGGTTCTAGTCCCGGTCAGGGCACCGGTTCTGTCTCGGTTGCCCTCTTCCAGTCCAGCTCTCTGCTGTGGCCTGGGAGTGCAGTGGAGGATGGCCCAAGTGTTTGGGCCCCTGTACCCCATGGGAGACCAGGAGAAGCACCTGGCTGCTGGCTTCAGATCAGCGCAGCGCACCGGCCATAGAGGCCATTTGGGGGGTGAACCAACGGAAGGAGAAAGACCTTTCTCTCTGAATCTAACTCTGCCTGCCCAAAAAAAAAAAAAAAAAAAAGATTCTCACTACTACCCGTGGCTAATAATCACTTGAAATATGACTGCGCTGAATTGAGATGTGCCACAATTATAAAACACACTTCATGTTAAGATGTAGTCCAAGAAAAATCTTAGAGAAAAAAAATCTCCTAATTTTCTTTTTGAAGTATTTATTTTGAAAGGTAGAGAGAGAACCACAGAGGTTATCTCCCATCCACTGGTTTACTCCCCAAATGGCTGCAACGGACCAGGCCAGAGCCAAAAGCCAGGAATTCCATCTGGGTCTCCATATCCCACACAGGCGACAGCGACCCAATTATCTGAGCCATGGACGGCTGCCTCCCCAGGTGCACATTAGCAGGAAGCTGAGGCCTAAATCCAGGCATTCCAATGTGGGATGTGGGCACCCCAGAGGTGTTTTAACAGCTAGGCAAATGCCCACTCCTCATTAAAAAGTTTAATATACGGATTACATGAAGCCACTTATTTTTGAGTATCAGGTTAAATAAAATATCTTAAAATAAATTCACCTATTACTTTTCACTTTTTTACTGTATCCACCAGAAAGTTTAATTGCATTTAAATTAAATTCTATTTAAAACGTCTTTGTGACTCACATTAAATTTCAATTGGGCAGTCCTTGTCACAGAACCTTAAGGAATGAAAGGAAAGTGGCAGCTGTGGTAGAGAAAAGGGGCCCTTGTTTTTCTTCTTCCAAGTCTGTACGGTTTCTGAGAGTAAAACAGAAGACCAGCCACTAAAGGGAAGGCCTAGTAGTAATCGGACCCTCCCCGTGCAGATCTCAAGGCGCACTGAATCGTGAGGCCGGCGTCTGCTCTCTGGGACTGAGGCTTCCCTACTGCTGCAGGACTGACAGCGTGTCTGCGAAGGGCACACCCTTTAGTTGTGTGATAAGACAGCCACAGAAACGGGGGAGACACAGGAGAGGGCCCACAAACAGTCGCCGGCGTCAAAGGGACAGAGATCTTTGGCTCTAAGGGCAGCCAAGCACTGAGGCAGCTGGGTGGGGAAGGTGAGGAGGCGGAGACTGGTGGGGGAGCCGGCAGCAGCCGGCTGCACGGGAGGAGGTTCTCTTCCATGGACAGCAGTGGGAAGAGGCGGACACTGGACCTTAAGGAAAAAGAACGGACACAGGAGGAGTGGCCAACTGGGCGTCTTATTAGAGAACGAAAGCCCCTGGAGCTTTCAGCAGCACAAATAGTGTGTGAGGATTTTTTTTTTAAGATCTAATTATTTGTTTAAAAGTCAGAGTTGCACATGAGAGAGAAGGAAAGGCAGAGAGAGGTCTTCCATCCGCTGATTCACTCCCCAATTGGCCGCAAAGGCCGGAGCTGTGCCGATCCACAGCCAGAAGCCAGGAGCCAGGAGCTTCTTCCAGGTCTTCCATGCAGGTGCAGGGACCCAAGGACCTGGGCCATCTTCTACTGCTTTCCCAGGCCATAGCAGAGAGCTGGATCGGAAGTGGAGCAGCCTGGACTTGAACTGGTGCCCATGTGGGATGCCAGCACTACCCGCTACGCCATAGTGCTGACCCCAAGAATTCCATAAAAGCATTCACAAGGGCTAGCATCTTGGCGCAGCAGATTAAGCTGTTGTTGCTTGTGAGGCTGGCACCCCACATTGAAGCACCAGTTCAAAGCCTGGCTGCTCTGCTTCTGATCTAGCTTCCTGCTAATGTGCCTGGGATGGCAGCACATGTCACCACGGCCCAAATGTCTGGGCCCCTGCCACAGACATGGGAGACCAGGATAGACTCCTGGCTTCAGCCTGGCCCAGACCTGGCAGTTGTGGGCCATTGGTGAGTGAACTGGGAGATGGCAGATCTCTTTTCTGTCTCCCGCTCTGTTGCTGTACCTTTCAAACAAACAAATCTTTAAAAAAAGAAAAAAAAATTACAGTTGCTGAGATTTGGGCAACAATTTAAGATGTAGAAAATTTAAGATAACTGCCCAAGTTGGAGTCTGGCCAGATAATAACCTTAATGAGAAATGGCTAGGGCTATCATTTGCACTTGATTAAAAAAAAAAAAAATCCTCTAGCAGCCCAGATACGATATAAACAGTGTTGCTGGTGAAGAGCTCACCTCCAGTGTCCACGGCAATGAGCCCTCTTCACAGAGTCCCGTGGCCAGGGAAGGCGGGACTTCCTCCCTTCAGTTACTACTCACTGTGCACCACACTGTACCAGGCACGGAGGGCAAGGAGGACCAAAAGGAGACACTTCCCCCACCTTCATGGCACTTGTGGGGTGGGGCAGGCAGGCAGTCATCAAACAGTCAACAAAAAATGTAAAACTACACTGGGGTAAATGCTCCGAGAGTAGTCGGCTTTAAGAAACGCCACGTTCTCTGCTGTAAGGGAACTACTTGGTTTCAACATCTACCTGTTGAGGGAAGCAGACTTTAATGAAAGTGAAACTGACATTAGTTCAGTGTTCTAAACCTCTTATTTCATGCTCAGCATACTCTCATCATTGTTAATTGTTAGGTGCAATCCTCTTTCTCAACAAGAGATCAAGACCCTCCAGCATAGACAGCACCCATTATACTTCTGAAACCTGCACGGCACTCGTGAGAGTCTCAATTACACAGGTGAGCGCACAGTGTCAGCTTCTGCTACTTTCTCGAAAAGCCTGAGCAAGCCCGCGTGGGCTCTCAGTGCCCAGACACACGCCGAGGCCCGGCCATGTATGTGCCAGGGGCTGTCACAGAGCTGACAGAAGCGCTGTCTGGCAGCTTCGCACTGCAGTCAGGGAATTCTGAACTTCTTGCTGAGTAGAAGAAATTCTGGAGTTTTTAAAAATTTTCATTTGCG
Organism: Sylvilagus floridanus; assembly: GCA_949820135.1. Classification (NCBI taxonomy): domain Eukaryota; kingdom Metazoa; phylum Chordata; class Mammalia; order Lagomorpha; family Leporidae; genus Sylvilagus; species Sylvilagus floridanus. The sequence goes on along the minus strand of OX463228.1, from coordinate 13,615,345 downwards.
GTTAGATTCTCTCTTTTCAGCACAGTTCCAGCCAGAAGTGAGAAACCAGAGTACAGCTGCCCGACAGGCAGTAAGTATGATTAAGACACTGAGGGAGAGACCGAGAAGATGCGCAGTCGCCATGAACCACTAGGAGGCTACCACTGGTAAAAGCGACTAACAGCAAGCATGGTAAGGCGACAGTGTGACTGGATCCGCTCATTCTGGCACAGGCATGCGGGCTAACTTCTGGGGTGGAGGCCAGAACCACACCCTCACGGAAAGCCCAGCCGACGGGCTGGCCACCAGGTCTTGTTCCTGCAGGAACACAGTGAGCTCAGTGCTAAGAACCCACTGGAGTAACACTCTCAAGTACCCCATGAAGGACCTTAAAACAAAGACTAACTTTTGGTCAGGAAAAGTACCATCTCCCTACAAAAAAATGGGCCACGGTCGGTCTTGCCCTCACTGGGACACTGGCTGATCAGCTGATGGTTCCAGTCTCACCCCAGATTTCCCAGTGGGCTCCGTGTCCAGCTGCAAGACTACACGAGCACAGAAGATGGAAGCAAGTGTAGTGCAAGGGTCCCTCTGCTAGCCCTGAACTTACAGCAAAACCCAAACGGGTCACACCAGCTACTGGGCTCTATTTTCTTGGCCTGAGAGCAGCTACGAAGGCTCATGAAAAAACAGATAAACTTTTGAAGCCACTCTCAGTGCTGCCTCTCAGCGACACTTACACCTGCCCTGGTAGCTCCAGGGTGACACACTGCAAGATTAATGGCTCCATCCAGGGGAAGATACCAAAATAATGACAAGTCAGAAGTTTTTTATTTTTTAATTTTTTATTTATTTATTTATTTATTTGACAGGCAGAGTGGACAGTGAGAGAGAGAGACAGAGAGAAAGGTCTTCCTTTGCCGTTGGTTCACCCTCCAATGGCTGGCGCACCGCACTCATCCGATGGCAGGAGCCAGGTGCTTCTCCTGGTCTCCCATGGGGTGCAGGGCCCAAGCACTTGGGCCATCCTCCACTGCACTCCACAGCAGAGAGCTGGCCTGGAAGAGGGGCAATCGGGACAGAATTTGGTGTGCTGGCGCCACAAGGCGGAAGATTAGCCTAGTGAGCCGCGGCGCCGGCCAAGTCAGAAGTTTTTAAGCAAGGTTCCTTTAAAACAAGGGGTAGGGGAACGTCCGGCCCCTGTGCCACATAAGATCCATGAAATCATTTGGACTCGAAATTTAACAATCTATAGCAGGCTAATCTTTAAGTTGATAATTTTTTATGGCCTGCAAATGTTGAAAATATCCAGGCTGGCGCTGTGGCTCAACAGGCTAATCCTCCACCTTGCGGCGCCGGCACACCGGGTTCTAGTCCCGGTCGGGGTGCCAGATTCTGTCCCGGTTGCCCCTCTTCCAGGCCAGCCCTCTGCTGTGGCCCAGGAGTGCAGTGGAGGATGGCCCAAGTGCTTGGGCCCTGCACCCCATGGGAGACCAGGAGAAGCACCTGGCTCCTGCCTTCGGATCAGCGCAGTGCGCCAGCCCCAGCGGCCATTGGAGGGTGAACCAAAGGCAAAAGGAAGACCTTTCTTTCTGTCTCACTCTCACTGTCCACTCTGCCTGTCAAAAAAAAAAAAAAAGAAAGAAAGAAAGAAAAGAAAAGAAAATATCCAAATGACCCTTGGAAGCAAAAAGGTTCCCCATCCCCCCACCCCTGCTTTAAAACATTGTCTGTCCTGATAGTGAGGCAGAAAGACAGGACGTGGCAACAGGAGTCCTGGGGCCTAGTCCCTGTCCTGCAATAGCAGAAACCAGGGCCCTGGCGCAGTCTCCTCCCCTGACAGTGCCAGCAGCTGAGTAGTGACCGCCCAGTCACAGCACAAACATTCACGGGACTGCCAGTGTGGACTGACTCTTCCTCCGATGGACTACCGATGGCTGTTTCTGCTGATTTTTTAAATGTAAGCAAAAGGTGCCCAGTCTTTCTAATGTTTAATTCATAGTAGAAACACAGGCAACACTGGGAGGGAAGTTATTGGGGGGGGGGGGCATTGTAATCCATACAATTATATTCATTAAATAAAAGTTAAAAAAAAAAAAAAAAGAAACACAGGCAACAAAGAACACATGGAGTTTGGGCTCCACACTCCCAGCTCAACACTTTTACACATGTGTCCCCTATTCCTGGTCAGGAGCCTAATCAATCAGTAGTGATTGTTCTAAAAACACAGAAAGGCTTGAGACACGTATGACAATCAATCCAAGCGCTGTGCAAAGTCATCTACGACATACAGATGTTGCCTTCATGAACCTCATCTAAACTCCCTAAAACTCACACAGTGAATCATTTCATGAATATTTACATAATGTCACAATCATATTTACTGCAATCTAAATCAAGAATGAGCCAATTTCCTTTGGTTCAAATACCACATTTTAAAAGATTGCAACACTGCGTGAAACTCAGAAGTCAGCCAGGCCAAGCACTCTCAGACTTGGTGCACCTGTGCAGCAACGCTGACGGCCAGAGAAACAGGAAGGCCAGGCTCTTTAGACGGGAAGGGGCTGGGCTGTCTAGAGTTAACAGCCATCTCTTCTACCCACTGTGTCACACAGCCCGACAGCAGGATTCTGAAATTAGAGTAGCACCTGGTAAACTCTCAAACTGGGGCCTTGTTGAAGGGCTCTGGAGAACTCTGTCCCCCTAAGCGCTCAGCTCCCTCAGTCCCATAACTCACCTACTGGCATCTCTGGCTTCTACCCTTCCAGTCTTCCCACCTTGGCCTCTTGGCGGTTTCCTCGGCTGGCCCAGGGATGCGCCCGGTTCCTGCCTCTGGCTGTCATGTGCTACCTGAAACGCTCATCCCCAGCCCCAGGGCTCCTTCCTTCAAATCCGCTTGCAAGTCACCTTGCCAGGGAGTGTTCTCGTGTGCCCGATTAAAGTCATAACCCACGCTTCCCCGTTGAAGTTTTATCCAACACTTGTAATTAGCACTTTATTTTCTAATCAGAGTTAAGAGCTGCTTTTGTCTGCTTGGCATGCAGTAGATGCTCAGTAAATACCTGCGGAACGGATAAATGCGCCAACATGCGACAAACCGTCCTATCTGCAGTGCTGTCACATTCAAACCTTCAGCTGCCCTGAAGAAGGAGTCAGCAGCTAGGCTGCAGGGTGATGGACTCCAAGGGCTTAGGAAGAATGTTCTGGCAGCATCAAGTGGGCTGGATGAGGAAGAGGTGCAGTTGCAGCACGATGACTCACCTCTCCAGTTGTTCTCAACCTAACGAATGCCTAAGAATCACCTGACTCTCCCTACACATACAGATTCCCAGGCCTGGCCCAGAGAGGCCGAGTCCGCAGATTCTGAGCTGGGTGATTCACACTCACCCCTTCAGACACTGCCTGAGTGCCCCTCCTGCCTCGATGTGAGACCAAGGAGAAGGAGGCGCTCCTCAACGTGGCTCACCAATCACCAAGGCGATCCGACTGACACTGCGGAACAGGAAGAAGCACCAGCGACAGCTCAGACACACGTGAGAGAACCTTTTGCAGGTGCCACGAAGGTGAGTGACTAAAAGGGCGGGTCTCTCCCCAGATTTCCTGTGGCGCCCAGTGTTGCACCCCCAGGAATGCTGTTACTCCAGGTGAGTACGCTGGTTTGCAGGTCCACGCTAAGGAGGCTTACCCATGGCAGATCCTAGTTGCGCAATATTAGGGACTCATATGACCTGTTGTGTTTTTCATCCAAGTCAGACCTACCCCATTCTTCAGCCACACGAAAAGGTGACATCTTAAAGCATGAAGCACAGGACTCGCCAGAGTGACAGCACCAACAGAAGGAAATTATGTTTCTGAATTTGATCTTGGATAACCAAACAAACGCAGGACGCCCACCGCAGAGCTAACCCAGGAAGAGCAAAGCTGGCTGTTTTCTTTCAGCAGTGGACCACTGCACCAAAACCCACAGGTCTTCTTCCCAGTTTGCTACTTCATTCACTTGCTCCAACTGCTGCAGAGAGAAGACAGCCACCCTCTGTATCAAGGAGGGAACTAACCGTGCAAACAGATGTTTGCTCCACATTCCAAGGAGTGACCCTAACCCAGAGGTTCTAATTTTGTTTTTCCAATGCAGGAACAGCTGGTGCCGACCCCTCCAGGGAAAATGCTAGCTTCTAGAAGGTCACCAGTTGGGGAGGGCGCATATGTGTGTGAAGAGAGGTTATTTTTTTCCTTTGTCTCACAGGAACATGTTTATTTTTCCAATCTTTTTTCAAAACTTAAAATGCTCTTCGACACACCTCGTAAACAACAGCTGCGGGGTGCCCAGTTGGGTTCGGACATTCCTGGAAGCATTCACGTACGTAAGAACTAACTTGGAATCAAGGAAAGAAGTTCTTGTGGTGGTCTAGGGGGTCACTGGCCTAGGACTCTGGTGTTACCCCAAACGAACCACAGGCTGTTCTATAGAGCACAGCGTCTGCGTATAGCAACTGCCAGAGGAATTACAGATAATACGAATTTTGAAAGACAACTCCAACCTTTGTCTTAAACAGCTCCACTGTATCTGACCTATTTTGCTTTGCTAAGGGTAAACAAACAAAAAACACAACAAGTAGGATGTGCAACGATCCTCTGAAGAATCAATAAGGACAGCATTGGCACGTGGATACCCCCACTCCAATTCCTCCCAGATCCGTGAGCGCTCTGCTCAGCCCCACAAGCTGCCAGCGGGCAGTGCCCGGTTTTCTCCGTCAGCTCACCTTCTCTCCTTGGAGTGACGGGACGGAGTCCCGCAAACTGTGGAAGCTGTCTTTGATGTGGTCCCTGCGTTTCCGTTCCAGTGCATTGTGATGAGCCCGTTTGTCAGCCTGGAAGAATGGGAGAAAGAACATGTTAGGGATGCCCCTCCTCTGCCTTGGTACAAGGTGGGCTGGGTATGGCCTGGAAGTGTTGGATGTCAGCGCTGTCCCAGGCGAGTGGACCAGGCCGGACTTGTCGAGGAGAGCGTTAGGAGTCTCCAGAATCAGGCTCTGCTGCAGGGGGAGAAAGGGGTGAGCAAGGCTTGTGACAGGAACATCCAAAGTAGCTCGATGCATCCAGCTCATGCATAAGTGAAATCGAAGTTATTGGTGGGGGCGAAGTGAGACTCGCTGCAACGTCCATGCCCCTCCCCCTCCAGCGGGGCCCTGTCTAAGATGCGGTCACCCCACTGCAAGAGACCCCCGGGAAGGGGGTGCCCCAGGGGGTCAGGTCACTAGTGCAAGGCTACTTTCCACCAGGAGCCGTCACCGGAGGCTCCGGTCTACTCGCCAGCCCACCAGAAGGTACTAGGTTTAAGAAGCGCTCATTAAATCACACGACAGAAACGAAACCTCTAGAAAACCCAGATGCACGAGTGGGAGATCATCCACAGGTAGCGACAGGTGCCAGCTGCATTGGGAGCGCCCCTTTCCTAAAGGACGTCAGAGGCGCGACCCTGCCAAGGGCTTCCCCTCACACAGGCTGCGCCAGACGGGCAGCTCTGAATGGGCAGACCTGCTGACATCCACAGGCCCGGAACAAAGTCCCTCAGGCACCTGGGCTCCTTTAGCACTATCTAAATACCCAGTCTTTCACTGTCCTGCTCAGAACTACAAAGAACAATCAGCTGGCAAGGGAGGAAGCCTGCCAACGACCCAGAGCAGAGGAGCAGAGCGGCGAACAGCACAGGCTCCCGAGGCGGCCGCGGAGCTCCGGCAGGTCCCCGTCACAAGGGCATCTCCTCCAGTCACTCACTTAACCCGCAGCGAGGCCATCCCAACACCTACTCCAGGGAATTACGGCAAAGACAGGCGAGCGCTCACCCTGAACACACAAGGCTGCCTGAGCTGACCTGCGGAGCTTCCACCTACCCACACGGAGCCCTGCGATTCTGGAAAGGAAGCAACAGAACAAACAGCTTGCCTTAGCACAAGACTAACGCCATCTCAAACGAATCCCTGTACTAGACATGATGTACAGACAAAAATCTACGCCGCACACAAGGACGGGGGAGTGGAAGGATCTGAAGTTCTCCCATTATCTAACCCTACAAGTCTGAGTCACAGCAGAGGGAGCGCCGACCGGCAGCAGCTGCGGTCTCGCAAGCCCAACACCTCACCTCACCTCAGCTGAATCAGACCTGTGGCTCCCAGCACCGCCGCGGCTCCCCCTCCAGCGGCTCCCCCTCCAGTATCACTTGTGCTGGGGGGTGGGTGGGGGGGGAGGTTAGGAGCACTTCCAGAGCTGTCCTAATCTCATAAATCTAAACTCACTGTAAAATGAATGCTTACTGAACTACAGGGACAAATAGAATATTACAGAGAAACGGGAGGAAATAAAAATTGGAAAAGCAGATCATCTAAATATAGAGGGAGACACGGTGCATTACACAACATCAGAGCAAGAGACCCGCAGGTGCCTTTCACAGCTGTAGAGAAGAGCCTGAAGGAATTCCATACTGGAGTAGCTAGTCCCCTGCTAACTTACTGTTCCCTCCAGTTAGCTGTACAAAGATAAGCTGGGTGGGGCCTACACCTAGGGAGTGTAGAAGGCTACGGGGTATTTACATGTATCTGCAGCTCCAGTGTTTGCTAATATAGCCCCCTAACACGGCCTATTTACATGCAAATTAATCACCCAGCTTTGGTCTGAGCAGTAGCCCAAGATACTCCCGTCAACTAAATCGCTCCAATTCCTGGCCCTTCTCCCAGCTTAGAAGCTGTGCACAGAAGCAGTGTGCATCAGAGTTACCCACAATCCCTCTTGTTGATACAAATAAAATTCTAATTGTCTGGTTTCCTTCTGGGAGAGCCCTACAAATCTCAAACAGGCTAGAACCAAGTTGTGCTTGGTTTTTCACGTGCGCCTGAACTAGAGGGGCGGAGCTAAGTATAATCTGACACCAAAATCCTCCGGGCAGGCACTCCCCCCTCACATTCACTGGGCTCTGAAAGGACTCAAATGGACAACAAGTCTTTTGGTTAGAGGATTGTAAGTGAACTTGGCTGTGGACCATTAGCAGAAATCTTGGCTTCTCATCTGGGGAGCCAGCCAAGTTTGAGAAGTTGGCTCAACAAGGAAAGGCAGCGGCCCACTGCCTGGTGGAAGGCCTGGGCTGGGGACTGCTGTTCTCCAAGCAGTGGATGGGGTTTCTGTGTGGTTCCAGGCCCAGTTCAACCACCAGAAGAGTGGGATCTTAGGCCAGTCCCTACTGCCCTGTCCTCTGAGCTGCTGTGCACCAGAAGCAGGGTCAGTTTTAAAGCCCTTAAGAGACAGTGGCAAGGAGGGACTTTTCTCTTCCCCAAGCCTCACTGTTAAGAGCAAGGTAAAAACCTGCAGAACAAACAGGTGAGCCCAGGTAACTCGGACCTAAATAAATACTGTCGCTGGCGGCTTGGAGGAGCACAGGAGACTGGAACACTCCGCTTACACAGGCTGCAAATGCTCCTTGGGAAACATTTCCAAACCACAGGTCCATGCAGCCTGATAACGCTGCCCCTCCCTCCCGCACCCTCCTAACTGTCTTCACCTGCTGCCAGCCCTTGCTCCAAGGGCCAAGATTTCAGAGCCGAGAAAGAAAAACTGGGGAGGGCTCCCGGGACAAGGCAGCTGAGATCCTCCCACGAAATCAAAACCATTTGAAGGAGGTAGAGGGTGTGGCGTGCAAATAATGTGTGTCTTGAACACAAAAACTCCGATGAGGCAGCTTTCTTTCGCCTGTACTAAGAAAGATGGTTGATAACGAAAACGGCTGGTACTGAACGTGCCCTTGTGGAATTAATTAAACAACAGAGGTATCCTTGGGCCGTAGAGCAGGCCCCTCCGCACCCCACAGGAGCCGTGGCAGGACTCTGCCTGCTCTGCGAGCGCTGATCTGCGGTTACCACTGCGGAAACCCGCCCTTCGGGGCATCCCGGCTCGCAGATACCCGGAGACTGGCCCACAGATGCGCAGCCGGAAGCACAGCACCAAATCATTTCCAGCTTTGACATCTCTGCCAAGGTTTCTGTTCGACCTCAGCTCTCCTTCTACCAAAGTTTCCACCCTGGCAGCCAGAATAAAAAAGTCCTCACCTACAATTTGTCCATCTTTGACACTCACAAGCGCCTGTTTCCTAAAGCGTTGCTGGACGTCGAAGGCAAACATTAGTTTGTTAGCCCAGAAGTTGCTAATCTGGCAGGAGGTCATCCAAGCTAAGGAGAGCTGTTCAACACTGAGGCAAATCTTTAAAAACTCTTTCCTCCCAACACACTGCCCAGAGGACACGCCCTCCCTGAGGCATCCGCCGGCAGCCTCCCCGCCTGCTACTACGGGATGCAGCATCACCCAAAGGATGCATGAGCTCCCCAGGACAGGGCCGGCCGACCTGACACCCGACCTGGCCCACAGGGACAAACTTCTCAGCATTCTGGGAACCCACGGAATAGCTGCTCACTGCTCTTAAGTTGCATTCTACAGCAAAGAGAGCATTAGGATTTTCATCAAGCTATTATTTTTAAACACTTAAGGACATTAAAAATACACGGCCCCAAAATTCTCCTCAGCAAAGTTACTCATTACTTCTGACACATACACGCCAGACAGGATAAATCAAATTGAGCTCAGGAGCAACTTCAGACTGCTCATTCCCACCAACACGAAACAACGGGCAGCCAGGACGAGACAACCCCACCAAGGCCCCTAACGGGAAGGTGTGGATTTCAGTTTCCTAACACCACTCCTGCCTAGGATCCATTTCCCAGCATCATCCAAAGCGAGCCGTCTGTTTTCGAGGTTCTCCCATCACTTGGCAACGGTGCTCTCCAAACACGGCACCGCAGCAGAGCCGGCAGAGCCGGCCGAGAGGCAGGATACCTCGGTCAGGAAATCGGAGTTAGAAAGTCAAGCTGGATTCCCGGACCCCCAGCGCAGCATCACTGGCATCCTGACAACAGACTCTTTAAATGTAAGAACACTTCCACTCTGAAACCAGGAGTGCGCTGGGGCCCAGCCCGGCAGCACTGAGCGGAGGGAAAGCCCAGGCCCGGGCAGCACCGGTGCTCGCCACTGAGTCAGGCGCCCGCCCGGGCGCTCCTGCGCGCCTTCCCACCAGGCCGATTCCCTTTGGGATGCCCTGTGATACCTGAGGAAGCCCAGAGCTCTGAGAAGTCAAACGCGTTTCCTACCAGCAGGGCTCAGGAGGGACACCCCACACAGCTGCTTTTACAGCCCTGCCAGGAAAGCTGTGAGGGCTGGCCAGTCAGCGGCCACGGAGAACACCACACGGAGCACACGCTCAGCCGCCACGCCACGCCACGCCACTGCCACTCTCGTGCAGAGACATTCACCAAGCAGAAAGCAAGCAAAAACACTCCCTTGCACAAAACAGACCCATTCCAGAAATGTATCCTTGAAGACACAGCCTTTTTCCCTCCAAACGCAAACAAACTAAAAATCTGCCCAGCAGGGTTCAGCACCGGGTTGGGGTTCAGTAAACGAGAACACTGTTGGCCGTGGCTTCCCAGCACCAAGCTTCCTGGCCACGGGACAAGCTGTTTTCCCTCCGCACAGAGGCAACTGAAAAAAACAGTCGGCAAATCAGTTTCACTTTCTCTTCCAGCCAGCCTGGCTGCCTCGCTCTGTGCTCTGTGCTCTGTGCCTGCTGCGCCCTGCACTTCTCGCCGAGCCAGCCCGGCTCAGACACCGGAACGGCACCAGAGCACGCCCCTGGCTGGCTCTTCCCGGCTTAGGGCCCCAGAACCTTTTCCAAATAACTTCTAAAAAACTCTCTGGAGTCCTTAACACGGAGTTGTTCAGTTTTTTGGTTTTTTCCTTTGAACATTTTTTTCTAAGGCAAAACTTAGAAATAGTTTTCCCCATAATTTTTTGCCAATATTTGTATTTATACTAAATCTCAGCAAACAGATGCATTCACAGCAGAAACAAGCAACTCCTTTTCACCCTGCACATGCGCAGGTGGTCTGAGCCGTCGGAAGATTCATCTGCTTTCTGTCTCCATGCTGCTCATGATCTTCTGCCTCACATTTAAAAATCTCAATAAGCAGATGTGTCAAGTTCATGCCACAGGGTCAAAACTGCTTCCCTTGCCTTCTCCCCAAAATCAAAGGGGGAAAAGCAAGCACCTTAACAGCAAACTGAAAACATCTGGACAAAACGAGAGTAGCCCTCTAGGAGAGCGGAACTATTCTAATAATCTAATCAACACATTTACATGACTCCACGGGGATGAACATTTGGAAAAGCAGGAAGCTTCCAAAAACCGTGAGCCAAAATTTCCTGCACAAAAAACCTTCCTCTCACCGGGAAGCCATCGGAATGCAAATGCGCAGGGCGGATTCTGCAGCGACTGACACCTGACTGACCAACCCCGCTGGAGCCCTGAGCCAGAGGTCCACAAACAACGCTGCAGGCAGACTGGGCTCCAGTGCCACATTAGTGAGGACAACAGCAACGGGAACAGGGAATTCAATTTTCACATCCATGGGTGAATACGAGTGTGTAACATGACTTCAAAGAGAAATAAAGCACAACAGATTTTCACGACTGCTGGCCAGGAGCAAGTGCACGCTGGGAGTTCAGTGGAAACATCAGCTCTCAGGCCAGCTTTCTTATGGTCTCTCTTGGACAACCCGTGCCACCTTGGCTTGCTCTGATGAGGCACAGGGACAGTGCAGAGAGCGTGCCTTTGTGGTTACTAAATTCCTACCCGAGGGGTCTAACGCGGCATCCTGCAGACTCTACCAAGCCTGCACACAGCTGGTCCACACATTATTTTGAAAATCACAAAAGTCATATACAAGTTGTGGATCCCACTATTTCCTTCCCAACAGGAAGATCTGGCAACAGCGGGCGCTCCTCCCACATACCCACCCACTGGGGCGAGGAGCGCCTGCCTCTTTGGGAGGCCTGTGTTCCCCAGGAGCCCAGGCCCCACCTCTTCCCGCCCCTGGACTCTCAGCTCCCCACCGCCTGGTGCCCCGGGAGCCCCAGAATTTCTGGACACCCCACAGCTCACGGTTCCTAACTGACAGACAGCACAGCCTCTGCCACGCTTCGCTCTTCTTGCTCGCTCCAGTGCGGATTTATTCCACATCTCTCCCTTTGCTTTCTCTGATCTAGTCACACAGCACCCGCAGTACCACTCCAAAGACAAGAGCTCCGAAAGGGAATCCACAGAAGCATGCCTGAGCACACTGGCACCGCGAGAACACAGCGTGGCCTCATCACCTTTCCACAGCACTGTCTTCAGCCATTTTTACCATTCTCTATCCCCCTCTCCTTCAACTAGGACAGGGGCCGCCCACAAGGAGCTGCAGGTCAGGCTGGTGCCACCGCCCGCCCGCCCGCCGTCCTCGGCTGGTCTGCCATTTGCGCTACACCACCTCGGCCTGCCAGCCCCGTGACTCCGGTTAGGGGCCATTACTGCATGTGGCTTCAGCCCGACCCAACTATGTGGCTAGGGTTCAACACCGCCTCCTGCCTAACTCAGCCTCCCAGCTCTTCGGCCCTGGAGCGACGCCAGCCACTATCTGCCTCCAAAGGCTGTCCTCATTCCCCACTCGCACGGCAGGAGCTGCAAGCCCGTGTGGAAACGACAGGCCATTCCACGTCTTGGCTTCACTCAGCACTCAGTCACCTGAGAATCTGGAATTATGGGATTCGCAGCTCTCCCTCCCCACCCCCCCGGCACCCCGGAATCAGGCCCCACCTCACCTTAGCGGGCAACAGGAGGGTTTACTACATTATTAAAAGTATTAGAACAATCTCTGGTTCTCTCTGACCCCAGAAAGGACTAGAACTGAACGGAAATGAAAACGAAATGGAGAGTAGGAGACGTACCGCAGATTGAAACCTCGGTTGCTCTTCCTGGAATAAGAGAGAAAAAAAATAGAAAATATAGAAGTTATTTTTACACTTCACACTCAATAATAAGAAAGAAAACGCCGGCGGCGGAGGAAGCGGCGGGTGGGGGGGGAGTCAGCCCTTCACCCCTCCCTCCCCGCCCCACGCCCCCACCCTCCCCCAGCGGGATCCAGTAGCCGGGCAGAGGGTCCCGAGCGCCGCCCCTCTTTCCGGGATCCGACCCGGGCCTGAGGGGTTCCCGAGCACCGGCTCCTCCCCTCGGACCCAGCTCGGCCGCCGGGACACTCCCTACCCCTGTCCGCTCTGCCGCACCCCCCAGGATCCGCGCGTCCCGGGAGGAGGGGATCGCCGACCCCAGGATCCGGACAATGAGATCCCGGTCGCACCCCAGCCCTGTCCCACGGAGCCTCAGCTGGCTAGGGTGGCGGCAGAACGGGCTGGGGGTCCCAGAGGCCGCGTGTCCTCTCCCCCACCTCCAGCCCCGGCAGCCCCGAGGGGAGCGAGCCGGGAGCGCGACCGAGGCGGTCCGGGCCGGGGAGGGGGAAGGGGAGGAGGAGGAGGCGGCGGCGGCGGCTGCGGCCCGGCCCCCTCCCGCCGTCGCCCCGCTGAGAGCCCTGGCCGCTGGCCCCGCCTGACACCCCGCACGGGAAGGAAGAAGCCCCGGGACTCACGTCGCTCTCCACCTCGATGTCATCGTTATCGCTCATTTCCTACGGCCCAGGGAGCGGCCACTGCAGCGGCGGCGGCGGGAAGGGGGAAGGGTGGAGGGGAGGGGGAAGTCACCGACAACAACAAGCCAAGTGCCCCCACACACACACTCACTCACTCACTCACTCGCTCTCTCACTCACTCACACACACACCCACACCCACACACGCACACACACACAACACGGGCGAGAACCACCTCCTCACTGCAGCACCGGATCAACGGCGGCACGCACGCCCGGTCGGCCCCCTGCCACGTGATCGGACTCGGCACGCTGGGGCAGCCGAGTCTTGTAGTTCTCGTCCTTGGGACTGACGGCCCGGCGAGAGCCCAAAGAACTACAAATCCCAGGAAGCACTGCAGCCCGTCGACGCCAGGCCGGCTTGCGGACGGAGCTCAGGGCGCCTGCGTGTCCCGCGGAGGAGGGCGGGGAAAGAGGCGGCGCGGCGCCTTGTGGGAGACGTAGTCCGCAGACCGCGAGTTGTCAGGAGGTTTTCCTCCCGAGGCGGCAGAGGAGGCTGCTGGGAAGACAGGACACGTGGAGGGAGCTAGGGCTCCGGAGCTGGGCACCGTCTGCGCTCTGGGCGCCGGGCCCGGGGGACAGGGTGGAGGCCCCGGGGGAGAAGCCGGCCGCGTAAATAGCGCTGCCTCTCTTTGGTGCAATTGGTTTTGTCTCCTGCATGCCGGAGTCGTGCGGCTTTGCGCCCTGGGGCGTAACCTGCCGCGGCAGACCGGGGGGCGCGGCTCCGGCTACCCACGCGGACCCTCGGGAACCGTGGAGGTGGTGATGGCAGGTGTGGGGTGGTGTGACGGGACTGGCTGCGCGACCGCCCTCGCCGAGGGACGTCTCCCAGCCGCAGAGGCTTGCGTTCCTTTAGCGGGCAGTGTCGGTCCGCACGGCGCACGTGAGGCTCCCAGGACCGCGGAGCCCACCGCCGGCACCCGGGGTACCTGGAAGTGAAAGCGCCTTCCGGGTCCGGCGTTGCACAGGCAGTCTGCAGAGTGCCCCCGCTAAAAACTGCAGAAAGGGAAACTGGCGCAGCCGCCTCTCCGCTTGAAATCGTTTTTACAGATCTGCTTCTCCAGTGTTCACTGAGCACCTAGCAGGTGCCGAAGGGGATGCCATCATGTCCTCTGCATTCATGCAACTCGCAGCTGGGCAAGCAGAAATCCACGCTGCGCGGCTGCCATTTCAGAGTGCACACAGGAAGGAAAAACAAAACAGCAACAAAGACATTTTCCGCCCTTACGTCTGATCTCCAAAATAAGTGAAATCTTGGACTTTCCCCCTGACTTCCGGCTGTCCCCATGAGGAACCATTTTACCCCTGACTTTTGAAAGCAGGAATCTGGAGACGGGACATACAACCTTTGTGGCATCCATGCTGGAGAGAATGGATGTAGATGTGCATGAATGCCCCCTTTCCATTCTGTCCCTCTAAATAGTTCTTACTGCTGGTGAAGTCTGCACATCTTTTTTTTTTTAAGATTTATTTTTCTTTATTTGAGAGGCAGAGTTACAGAGAGGCCGCCACAAAACACCAAACACCGGAGTAAGGCAAAGGGTTTATTGGTGGGGTGAACCCCACAGACCGGAGGGAAAGGGAAAAGAAGGAAAAGAGAACAAGAGACAGTGAGAAAGAGCCATGTGTTCAGGAACAGGTCCACTTAAAACTGCTGGGGGGAGGGAGGTGGGCAGGGAAGTAGGAGCAGCAAATCCCATTAGGATGGGGGTGGAGCTGACACCGGGCGGTTGGCCATGGGGTCACCTGGCTTCCAGTCGTGGTGTGGAGGGCTAGAGCCTAGAATTGTGTCCCGGGTATAGATCGGGCCGTAGATAAGACTGCTGCCATTTTCCCCATAGGGAGAGACAGAATGAGAGATCTTCCATCCACTGGTTCACTCCCAAAATGCTCGCAATGGCAGAGCTGACCCGATCAGACACCAGCAGCCGGGAGCTGCTTCTGGTCTCCCAGGTGGGTGCAGGGGCCCAAACACTTGGGCCATCTTCCAGTGCCTTCCCAGGCCATCAGCAGGGAGTTGGATCAGAGGTGGAGCAGCTGGGACCCAAACCGGCACCCAATGGGACGCTGGCCCCACTGGCAGAGGCTAAGCCAACTGTGCCAAAGAGCTGGGTCCCCAAGTCTGCACATCTTTGCAGATGAACTTTTTCTAAGTGCTTTTGTCTGGTTGTGTTCCTTTCATGTGAACTTGGGCAGACAGACACAAGCAGACCCTCATGTGGTAAGAGCTGGCAGCTGAAGGGTTCTCAGGAAAACAGGTATGGGTCGCTCTTGGGTGAGCTAATTAACAAGATACTAGAAGTTCGGGTTAATTATTATAGCCCACAGTCCATGGGTGTCTGCAAAGTGAAAAACACTAGAGGACCATTCTGTCCACAAGTTAAAAATGACTCCTGTGCCACAGCAGGGTCCAGCCACTGCCTGCTCCGCCACCATCCCATATCAGCACTGGTTCTAGTCCCAGCTGCTCCACTTTCTATCGAGCTCCCTGCTAATGCACCTGGGAGGGCAAAGGAAGATGGCCTGAGTGCTTGGGGCCCTGCTCCCATGTAGGAGACCCAGATGGAGTTCCAGTCTCCTAGCTTCAGCCTAGCCCAGACCTAGCAATCATTTGGAAAGCAAACAGCCGATGAAAGATTTCTCTCCTTCTCTCTCTTTCCTATCTAGAGTTTAAGGAATTCCAGTGCCTGGGGCTGAACCCCAAACCAATTAAACCAGAGCCTGCACAGGTGAGAACTAGGCAACAATAATTTTTAAAGCTCTTCAGACCATTCTGATGTGCATCACTGCTACAGAGGATGCCAAGACAAATAAGACAATCTTCCACTGGATTCAACTTTCAAAGAGTGACTTTTACGGTGTGTCAATAATTATATTTCAATAAAGGTGTTATAAAAGTAAAACCGCCTTTGCTCACAGGGGGACAGAAGAGTAACTGCTGAACGCAAGGCCGTGAAGACAGACTCTGTAAGTGTCCAGCTAATTGTCCAGGCTGTGGATGCTGTTAAGGGCTGAGAGGACAGACGTAGGATACCAGTGCGGGGTGAGTTTTCCCACCCAGTCAGCACCATCAGGGCAAGGGCTGGATCTGCTGGCACCAGGTCAGGTTGTTGGATGGAGGCCTGGGAAGTAGGCCGAGGTAAGGAGGAAAGCAACCCAAGTGGAGAGACTGGAGGGTTGGTTTTTTCCCCAATTTTTTATTTGTTTATTGGAGAGGCAGAAAAAGAGAGAGAGGCACATGTCCCATCCTTTGGTTCACTCCTCAAATGCACACACTGCCAAAGGCTGGGCCAGGCCAGGCCAGGCCAAAGTTAGGAGCCTGGAACTCCACCCAGATCTCTCATGTGGGTAGCTGGGACCCAAGCGTTTGAGCCATCGTGTGCTGCCTCCTAGAGTGTGCATTAGCAGGAAGCTGGAATTGGGAGCAGAGTCCAGACTCAAACCCAGGTATTTAGATATGGAACGCTGGCGTCCCACGCAGTGCCACACACCTGTCCTCAGACAGGAGATTCTAATACGTGCCTTCTTGGTGATTGCTAATATATGAAAACCTGTCAACTCAGTTAATAAATGTGACCTAATAGACAAAACACTGTACCCAACAACTGTAGAATATGTTATTTCCAAGAACTCATGGGTTTTTAAATGGGATTTGTTGAGCAAGTATCACCAAGTTTCAAGGGACTATGCTATTCAGCATGTGCTTGGACCTAATGCAATTAAAGAAGAAATAATAAGATAACTAGGAAATTCTCACAAATTTGGAATTTAAGAATTACCTTTTGGGGGCAGTTCTGTGACCCAGCAGGTTAAAGCTTTAGCCTGCAGTAGCCAGCATCCCATATGGGCACCAGTTCGAGTCCCAGCTGCTCCACTTTTTTTTTTGACAGGCAGAGTGGACAGTGAGAGAGAGAGACAGAGAGAAAGGTCTTCCTTTTTCTGTTGGTTCACCCCTCAATGGACACTGCGGCCGGTGCGCTGCAGCCAGTGCACCGCGCTCATCGCACGGCGCTGATCTGAAGCCAGGAGCCAAGTGCTTCTCCTGGTTTCCCATGCGGGTGCAGGTCCCAAGGTCTTGGGCCATCCTCCACTGCACTCCCGGGCCACAGCAGAGGGCTGGCCTGGAAGAGGGCTGCTCCACTTTTGATCCAGCTCTCTGCTGTGGCCCGGGAAAGCAGTGGAGGATGGCCCAAGTCCTCGGGCCCCTGCACCCACGTGGGAGATCCAGAAGAAGCTCCTGGCTCCTGGCTTTGGATGGGCTCATCTCTGACCATTTTGGCCATTTGGGGAATGAACCGTTAAATGGAAGACCTCTCTCTCTCTGTCTCTACCTCTCTCTGTACTGTAACTCTTTCAAATAAATAAAATAAATCTTTTAAAAAAATAAAAAATGCCCTTTAAATTTTTTTTATTTGTTTGTTTTACTTATTTATTTCTCCCACTAAAAAAAGGGAGAAATTTTGGATTTTTAAAAAAACTTTATCAGGTCCGGCACTGTAGCATAGCAGGTCCCTTCCAGGACCTTCCTCCTCTATGGAAACAGTCTTGGGGCTGGCGTAGTGGGTAAAGCCACCACCTGCAGTGCTGGCACCCCATATGGGCGCTGGTTCAAGTCCTGGCTAATCCACTTGCTACCCAGCTCTCTGCTATGGCCTGGGAAAGCAGTAGAAGATGGCTCAAGTCCTAGGGCCCCTGCACCCCTGTGGGAGACCTGGAAGAAGCTCCTGGCTCCTGGCTTTGGATCAGCTCAGCTCCAGCCATTGTGACTATTTGGGGAGTGAACCAGCAGGTGGAAGATTCTTTCTCTTCTCTCTCTCTGGCTCTGCCTCTCTGTAACTATGCCTTCCAAATAAATAAATAATCTTTAAAATTTTTAATCTATTTGCATTTTATTTGAAAGGGGGAGGGGAGAGATAGAGAGAGAAGAGAGAGAGAGTCCATCTGCTGGTTCACTGTCCAAATGCCCACAACAGCCAGGACTGGGTCACGCCATAGCCAGGAGCCTATAACACAATCCCATCTCTCATGTGGGTGGAGGAACCCATGCATTTAAGCCACTGTCTGCTATGTTCCAGGGTGCAAATCAGCAGGAAGCTGAGTTTGGAATTGAGACGGGACTCAACAGTAGGCAGTCCAATATGAGATGTGGATGTCCCAGACTGTGTCTTAACTGCTGTGCCAAAATGTCACCCCAGGACATGCTCTCTGGTGCAAGACTTGCATGAGCAAGTCACAAATGCTGGAAGGAAGGAGGCATAGGAGAACAGAGATTTCCTTCAGTTATCCATCCTTGTGCTTCTCTGATGTGAAAAACAATCTAGGGCCCTTAGAATTCATTTTTGGGCCAGCGCTGTGGCTCAATAGGCTAATCCTCCGCCTTGCGGTGCCGGCACACTGGGTTCTAGTCCCGGTTGGGGCACCGGATTCTGTCCCGGTTGCCCCTCTTCCAGGCCAGCTCTCTGCTGTGGCCCGGGAAGGCAGTGGAGGATGGCCCAAGTGCTTGGGTCCTGCACCCCATGGGAGACCAGGAGAAGCACCTGGCTCCTGGCTTCAGATCAGCGCAGTGTACCGGCCACAGTGTGCTGGCCATGGCGGCCATTGGAGGGTGAACCAACGGCAAAGGAAGACCTTTCTCTCTGTCTCTCTCTCTCACTGTCCACTCTGCCTGTCAAAAAAAAATTCATTTTCGTCTCCAGTAAAAATGCTTTGGAGTCTGGTGAAGGCCTATGGGGACTTGTTAAGCCCTTGTCAACCCCTTGCTACTTTCATTGTGGTGCAAACAGTCAACATATCTCCAGAAAGCCTGTTAGAAAGGTAAAACTGTGGGGCTGGCATTGTGGCTCAGCAGGAAAAGCGGCTGCCTGCAACACTAGTGGGCGCTGGTTCGAGTCCCAGCAGCCCCACGTCCCAAATCCAGCTCCCTGCTAATGTGCTTGCGAAAGTAGCAGAAGATGGCCCAAGTGCTTGGGTCCCTGCACCTACGTGGGAGACCTGAAAGAAGCTCATGGCTTGGCTGTTATTGGCTGTACAACAGAGGATGGAAGATCTCTCTCTCTCTAACTGTGGCTTCTAAATGAAAAAAAAAAGTAAATCTTTAAAAAAAAAAAAAAAGAAATGCAAAACTTCAGGCTCCACCCCAAACCTAAGTCAGGTGAGCTTGATAGCAATGTGGCAGCCTATTCAAAAGTACATTAGGTTTTAGAATTTGGCTCCAACCCTACCCCTTGGCTAACATCAGCCATTTGCAGGCCACCAGCGACCTCTTTATTGCAAATCCAAGGCCCTGATCTTAGTTGACCTGGCAGTGGCATTCTACACTGTTGGTCACACCTCTTTCTTTCCTTTTATCTTTTTTCAGATGTATTTATTTACTTGAAAGGCAGAGTTACAGAGAGAAAGGGAGAGATCTTCCATCCGCTGGTTTACTCCCCTATTGGCTGCAATGGCTGGAGTTGGGCCAATCCAAAGCCAGGAGCCAGGAGCTTCTTCTGGGTCTCCCACGCGGGTGCAGGGGCCCAAGCACTTGGGCCACAGCACTGGTGCTGGCCTGCACACCTCTTTCTTGAAGACCAAGAACTTGTGCCTTCCTCCTGCTTCCTTGATGTTCCCTGTCTGGGCCTCCTCGAGTCCCACGGCCGCATCAGTGTGGGAGTTCCATGGGCTCTGGGCTTGGCGCCCCTGCCTCTGCTCTTCCCATCTCTGCGCGCTGGGATAGTCCACTTCCTGCAGCACCGACGCTCACCGCTGTGACAGAATCTCTGACTCTAGAGTGTTACATGTGATTGCTTTCTGCGTGCATCTACTTGGGTTATTCCACATGCAACTCAATCCTCAAGGCTTACGGATGAGTGAGGAAAAAGTAGGTTTCACGATGGCGTTTGGAGTGTGAGTGGCTCCTATGAGATTAAGCACATCTGTATGAATAGTCTTATTCATAGCATGTGTCTTTTCCTCGGGGGTGGGATGATTTTTGCTTTGCCTTTTTCAGTAAGCAGCGTCATTCTTCGCCCCGAGGAGAGCTATTAAAAGACAACCACTATCTCCACAAGCCTGTTATCATTCTCAAGCACAGAAGACAGTCTACTTTTTTCACGTCAAGTTGTGTTTACTTCCTCCTTATTCGGAGAGCGGGTGTAACCACCGGGGTCCACACAGGAACCAGCCGGCACACTCAGAGTAGGAGCGCTGGAGGAGTTTTTCATAAAGAGATTGTTTACCAATCTATGGGCAAGTTTTAAGGAAACGCAAGAGATTGCTGAGTACCCTTGACGCTCTGTTGCCACGCTTGGAGGACAGGATGGTGACCGGAACTGGGAGAGGGGCTGTGTGGAGAGGCCCACGGTCACAGGCTAGCCCCAGGGCTCAGAGCAGCTGCGTCTGGATGACCAAGAGGAAAAGCTCTCAGGAGGAACCCTCTGCTTCTCACGTTTTCGGAGAAGTTAGGGGACTCGCAGTGCACACAACAGGGAGGGACAAGCCTAGGAGGAATCCTCGTGGTATCTCTGCCTCCTCCTGCCTTCCCCTTGCAGAGCTGAGTGACTGGCCCGTCTGTGCTCTGCCCTCTGATGTACAGCAAGGGAGTCTTCCAAATAAGCTGACAGTTGACCAGAGAAAAAATGTGCACATTTGTAACAGGCACAGGGGCATGACGGGAAAGAAGAGGGACTCCTCAACCCCCAGTGAGATCTGGAAGCCTGCACAGCCTCTTCCTAGGGTGGGGGTGGGGTGGGGAAGCAGGTAACTTAGGGGACAGTAAAGGATTTCCAGAAAAGAATTGGCGGCTCTTGAAGCAATGTGACAAAGTCCGTGTGGCGTGGCGCTGTCCTGTCCTCTCTGCCTTGTGAGTTTCATCTTCCCTAGTCATGAGATTCCCTGGGGAGGTGACCATGGGGTGGAGCTGTCTTTGGGCAGATAAGAGAAGATCAGAGAAAGCCCTGCTATGCCTCTGCTCTTTCTCAGGTGACCACGGTTATGAGTCACTGGCACACAAAAGTGGCATATTTGCGGTGGCTTTTCTCAAACTCCTTCACCAGCTTGGTGAGTTTAAAGGAGAAACGGGTTGCCCCATGGATCAGCCCGTTCTCCCTGAGCTATTTAATCCTCCATTCAATCCACTCTCTCCTTTTCTGGAGGGGACTGTGGGGACCCAGCGTTGCCATGGCTGGGTAGGTGAGGTTCATTCAAGAAATATCAAGGTCACACAGGCCAAACCTTGCTCTCCAATTCAGCCTTATCACCAATGAAGCTACTGTGTTTGTCACTATCTGTCTGACTCGTGCCC
The DNA here is from genome assembly GCA_949820135.1 of Sylvilagus floridanus. Lineage (NCBI taxonomy): Eukaryota > Metazoa > Chordata > Mammalia > Lagomorpha > Leporidae > Sylvilagus > Sylvilagus floridanus. The sequence goes on along the minus strand of OX463228.1, from coordinate 13,594,472 downwards.
CTGAGCTGGACCTAAATTCAGTGTGGGAAACCTGCATGGTTTTTATCGGCCCTCTTACACCCCACTTTCCTCCCTCACCCGCCAATCTCTCCTTCAGTCAATCAGCAGGTCTGGCATGTTCCAGGCCTTTCGCGATCTTAGTCCCCATGGCGAGTCCTGTCTCATCTGGGCGTCCACCGTCTCTCAGCTGGGTGACAGCCTCCGTGAGTCCCCCGACTCCAGTCTCCCCCTCGTCCTGCCCTTCTCCACTCTGCAGCCAGAAGAACCTATGGAGAACGGAGCACCTTTCCTCCCGTGAGTCAGCATTCCAGCCTCGCCCCGTGACCTCGGGCTCAGCCTGGCTCTACAACTTGACACATAAAGCTTTTCGTGACTCAGCTCCTCTGTCAGCCTCATCTTTCACTTCCGGCTCTCCAGCTCCAGCCATGCAGAATGTCTTATCTGCCCCACCAAAGGCCTTGTGTTTTGTACCTCCAAGGATTTCCACCTGCTGCTCCCTCTGCTCTGAGTATCATCCTCACCCCCCAACTATTCCCACTCACTGCCATTTTCTTCTTCTCCTTTGGGGCTTATGCATCACTGCCTCCAAGGAAGGCCTCCTGGATCCTCCAAGGCTGGGCTAGGTGCTCACCTACTGTTCCATCGCACCTAGTGCTTTGTCTCAGTGGTCAGTTTTGTGACTCTGTTCTTACTTCTCTCCCCACTGCGAGGCTGCCTGTCAGGCCCCCCGTATCTTGGTTGGTTTTATCCATGCACTCAGCACTCAGTGGTTTTACTCTCATCCCACTGCCCACTTGCAGATTCTTCCTTAACTTGACTGGTTGCTGGAAGTCCTTGGGGCTCAGTTCTCTCCCATGGCTATTCAGGTCCATTGTCATTTATCTGTCCATGGCTTTCCATCATCCAATGCACCTGGCATCTAATTATGGGTGATGTTGGGGCATCTCAGACTTCCAATGGCTGGTCTTCCTCCAATCTTCCCTTCTCCCATACATGGTGCCGCTCTCCACCCAGTTACCAAACCTGAAGTCTGGGAGTTAAATCTTCTCTCTCAGCAGGGTACCTCCTTCCAACCATCATCAAGTCCCTTGGCGCGGTCTCCACAGCAAAGCTCACACTGTTTGTCCTTCCCTTTATGTCTTACCTTCCTCAAAGGACCCGGCGAGTAGTAGGCACCTGAACTCATAAAAGGTTGGGTTCCTGCTCCCACAGTCGCCTCATGCTGTTCCTTTCTCTGCTCAGCTGCAGCGATCACTTACAAAGGTAAATTAGACCACGACCCTCTGTGCTGAAGCTTCGGTGACCACAAGTCCCACTTCCTTACCGAGCATGGGAGGCCGGTGCGATTCAGCCTCTGCCCACCGGTCTGCCCTCAGCTCTCCCGGCATCAGCCCTCATCATCATTCCCAGCCAGCCCTGGCCTTCCATGACCTCCTTCCCAGCGCCGTCTTCATGCTTTTCAGGCCCTCACCCCAGCACCCTGGCCAGGCCCTGGCTCCCCTGGCTGTGGAAGTGTCCAGCACACCTTCCGCTGCTGGGAGAAGGCTTCTGACCTTGTTGTCTACGGGAGGCAGTCTTTGTTGCCATCAGTTGTCATTTGGTGTTTGCTTACTGACTCGTGCCTGCACTAGGACAGAAGTTTTATGAGGCCAGTGTTGACTGTTGTATTCTTGGTCATATCCCTGTAGCTACCATGGTGGGTGCACAGTGTTGTGTCCTCCCAGCATGCAAATGTTGAAATCCTAGGCAATGGCATTAGGACCTAGGGATCTGGGAGGTGATCGGATCATGAGTTCACTTGCCCTTGCGAAGAGGATTAGTGTAGTGTGCTAATGAAATCAGCTCACTGGCACCTTCTGCCGTGTGAGGACGCAGCGAGGAGGCACTGCCCAAGGGGAAATGGCCCTCGCCAGCCACTGAATCCGCCAGCACCTTGATCTTGATTCCCCGGCCTCCAGAGCTGCGAGGAATAAACGCCTATTGCTTAGAAGCCACCCACTTGCTGGTGTTTGCTATAGCAGCCTGAGTGGACTGAGGCATCATAAACACTGTGGGACTCAACCTTGAGACTTTTATCTCCATCCTGTCATGTTGATAGACAGCATGGGACATTCCCTTCTAGAAGCATCTGGAAACAAATCATGAAGATTGCTGTACCTTTGCCAGGAGGTACTACCCAATGTAAACACCCTGGGGCTGATGGAAGACTGAAGAGGCTATTTGCTTAGCTCCTGCTCTACACAGTGTGCTTGGCTGGGCAGCCCCTGATAATAATGCCAAGCTCTGAATTACCCTCAAAATGGCTTTCAGTACCCCTGAGGACTTAGGGGCTGTGGAGGTATGCCGCAGCCGAGATAGATGTCCAGTGCTGGTCTGCGTTTAGCCTACGCCTTACTTGAAGTCTGAATTAATTCGACTCCTTGGTCAGAAAAACCAAGGGCATTTGTTCAAAACTTTTGTAAAAAGGACCCAGAAAGGATTTGTTTTGTTAACACCAGGATGAATCTCCTAACGTGCACTGGAACTTTGCTAATGGAACACACAAAGAACAAACAAACAAACATCGCTGATCTAGGTGAGTGTTTGGCGTAGCGATTGAGAGAAGCCACCTGGGATGTGTGTACATGGTGGCCCCATCAGATTGTAATGATGCTGAAGGATTTCCATTGCCTTGTGGTGCTGTAGCCACTGTAAGGTTGTGGCACAACATACCACTCCTGTGTCTGCCGTGATGCGGGGGTTATCAGACCTGCACTGCCAACTGTATAAAAATACAGCACACAATTGTGTATGGTGCATAATAGGATCATAAACAACTATGTTACTGGTGTATGTATTTTCTATATTCTAGTAAGCACTCCTACTGGTTATTTAAAAAAACAAAGTTGACTGGGGCTGGCGTTGTGGCGTAGCAGGTTAAGCCGCTGCCTGCAGTGCTGGTATTCCATGTGGGTGCTGGTCTGAGTCCCGGCTGCTCCACTTCTGATCCAGCTCCTTGCTAATGCACCTGGGAAAGCTGTGGAGGACGGACCAAGTGCATGAGCCCCTGCTCCCACATGGGAGACCTGAAAGAGGCTCCTAGCTCCTGACTTCAGTCTGGCCCAGCCCTGGCCATTACGGCCATTTGGGAAGTGAACCAGTACATGGAAGATTCTCTCTCTCTCTCTCTCTCTCTCTCTCTCTCTCTCTGTGTGTGTGTGTGTGTGTGTGTGTGTGTGTCTCCTTCTCTCTTTATAACTCTTTCAAGTAAATAATGCCATGTTATGGCAGTGACAGCTTTACAACATCTCATGTTTACTGGGTTTCATTTTCCTTTTTTAAAAAACTTTTTATTGATTTGAGAAACACACACAGAGAATGAGAGAGAGAGAGCGAGAGCAAGAAAGAGAGAGAGAGAGAGCGCATTTCTATCCACTGGCTCATTCCCCAAATGCCAACAACAGACCCGGGCTGGGCTGAGGGCTTGAGAGCTGGGAACTCAATCTGAGCCTCCCATGTGTGCAGCGGGACCTCAATTACTTGAGCCATCACCGCTGCCTCCCAGAGTCTGCTTTAGTAGGAAACTGAAATCAAGTCCTGGAGGCAGGAATTAACCGCAGATCCTCTGCTGTGGGATGGGGGGGGGGGTCTTCTCAGATGTCTTAGCCGCTAAACCAAATGTCCCACACCCCACAGCATCTCTTGATTGCACCAACAGACCACGTAGGGTGACTGACCAGTATTCCCTAAGTTTGTGTCAACACACTCCCTGATTTTCGCATGATGATGCTGTGAAGTGAGGCATGACTTTGCTCCTGCTCAGAGGTCTGGGGTTCTGATTCCACGAGTGTTTTACTGCCTCCATGAGTCAGCTCGCATGCAGCATGAAGGAGAGGGCCTACCTTGCATGAGGGAGATATGGGTATAAAATGAGATCATATATGAAAGGAATGGTTTGTTTTGGCTTTCTTTTAATTGAGGTATAATTTGCATAAAAGTAAGATTTAGGGTTCAGTTTTGCCAGGCTTTTAAAAATTTTTTTAAAGTTTCTTTGTATTTTATTTGAGAGAGAGAGAGAGAGAGAGAGATGGGGAAAAAGAGGTCTGCTGATTCATCCCCTTAAATGCCTGCAGCAGGTTGGACTGCGCCAAGCCAGGGCCAAGAGCCTAGACTTGCAAGCAGGGCTGGGACTTGAACCTAGTTACTCCAGTATGGGATGGGAGTGTTCCAAGCAGCGTGTTAACTGTTCTGCCAGTCTGACAAATTTAAACTTTCACACACCGTAGCACCACGGTCAAGACACAGAGCAGTTCCACTGCCCTCAGTCCACCGTGCTGCTGTCTAGTCAGCCCTTCCTGCCACTCCAGCCCCTGAAAACCACCCCTGAGTAACTCCCCACGTCCACAGTTATATCTGTTGCAGAAAGCCACAGGAACAGCATTACATAGCATGTGGGTAATTCAACAGGTTCATGGAAAATACAATTAAAAACTAAGGTTGGAGTGGTCATGTGATCCGGGTTCCATATCAGAGTGTCTGGGTTTAGGTCTTGGTTCCTGCTCCCAATTCCAGCATCCGGGAAGGCATCAGGTGACAGCTCAAGTAGTTGGGTCCCTACTGCCCACGTGGGAGACGAGATTGAGTTCCTGGCTTCCGGCTCTGACCCTGGCCATTGCAGGCATTTGAAGAGTGCACTAGCACATGGGAGCTCTGTAAATAAATAAACAAATGGGGGCTGGTGCTGTGGCGCAATGGGTAAAGCCGCCACCTGCAGTGCCAGCATCCCATATGGGTGCCGGTTCGAGATCTGGCTGCTCCACTTCCCATCCAGCTCTCTGCTACGGCCTGAGAAAGCAGTGGAAGGTGGCCCAAGTGCGTGGGCCCCTGCACCCATGTGGGAGAGCTGGAAGAAACTCCTGGCTCCTGGCTTCGGATCAGCGCAGCTTCCCTTATTGCGGCCAACTGGGGAGTGAATCAGCAGATGGAACACCTCTCTTTCTCTCTGCCTCTCCTTCTCTCTTTGTGTAACTCTGACTTTCAAATAAATAAATAAATCTACGTTTACTTAATTTACTCAGGCTTTCTGCCAGCCCTCCCTGGGCCTTTCTGCAGCCTCTCGCACAGGGCTCCCCTGCCAGGTGCATTCCCAGCTCTCGGCCTTGCTGGCTGCCTCACAATTCTGCCGTAAGCCCCAGCTTGGTCTTTGGAGCCTATCCTGGGAAGAAAGCCCCTTGTCGACACAAGGGGTTGTGGGAAAGGTGGCTGGAATGAGCCACTCGTTCCCAGCATGAGAGGGTTGGACTGGGAGTCCAGTGCCTGGGGACAGACCCAGCTCTCCCTCTCCTGTTGCCTTGCAGTGGGTCCGTTCCCACTGCCTTGCGGAAGCACCCAGAGGCAGGGTTACAAGGACATCATCTTGTGCTCCACAGTTGGGTGCCACTCAGCACCTTGGAGTCCTAATACCCATAGAACTGTGACTCAGGTTGACAGGGACCCTGGAGATCCTAGTGTCACTCACTAAGTGGTGGCTAGCAAGCTGACTTGACTTACTGGCTGTGTGTTCAACCTCTCTGCCCAGGTGTCTTAGCCCATAAGTGGTACTTACAGTGTGCTTTAAGGATAAGATAAACAGGGGCCAGTGCTGTGGTGTAGCAGGTAAGGCCACTGCTTGCAATGCAGGCATCCCATATTGGAGTGCCAGTTCGTGTCCCGGCTGCTCCTCTTCTGATCCAGCTCTCTACTATGGCCTGGGAAAGCAGTGGAAGATGGCCCAAGTCTTTGAGCCCCTGCACCTGCATGAGAGACCCAGAGGAGGCTCCTCTTCAGATCAGCCCAGCTCTGGCCATTACAGTGCTTTGGGGAGTGAGCCAGCAGATGGAATCTCGCTCTCTCTCACTCTAGCTCTGCCTTTCAAATAAATAAATCTTAAGAAAATAAAAACACAAAAAAGGATCAGATAAACAATGATCAGAGCACAGTGCAGGGTAAATAGTAAGTGCTCAGTGAATGTTAGCTTAACATTAGTAAAACTCAGAGGTGGTACTTACTTCCCAGAGCAATGTGTCTCAGAGCATGGCTGAGTTGAGCAGCACAGTGCCTTGAGCTGTATGCTTCCCTGACACACAGGAGAAACTGGAGGCTGGGAACAGATTTGCAAATTTGTTAGCTTTGTGATTTTTTTTCTTAAAGATTTATTTATTTATTTATTTGAAAGACAAAGTTACAGAGAGGCAGAGGCAGAGAGAAGGAGAGAGAGAGAGAGAGACAGACAGACAGAGACAGAGACTCTTCCATCTGCTGGCTCACTCCCCAAATGATAGCAACTGCCAGAGCCAGGAGCCAGGAGCTTCTTCCGGGTCTCCCACATGGATGCAGGGGCCCAAGCACTTGGGCCAGCTTCCACTGCTTTCCCAGGCCACAGCAGAAAGCTGGATGGGAAGTGGAGCAGCCAGGACTTGAACCAGGGCCCACATGGGATGCTGGCACTGCAGGTGGTGGCTTAACCTGCTATGCCAGAGCACCAGCCCCAGCTTTGTGATTTCGAGCAGTCACTTAGCTCCCCCTCTTATTTTTCTTCAATAAACCCTTGCTTTTCTTCAATAATAATGTAGTAGTCAGTTTTTCATCAACATAGCAAAATATCCCAGAAAACTAACCTTATAAAAAGACCACACTGGGGGACTGGCACTGTGGCATAGCAGGTAAAGCCACTGGCTGCAGTGCTGGTGTCCCATATGGGTGCCAGTTTTCAAGAGCTGGTTGCTCCACTTCCGATCCAGCTCTCTGCTATGGCCTGGGAAAGCAGTGGAAGATGGTCCAAGTCTTTGGGTCCCTGTATCCGTATGAGAGACCGGGAAGAAGCTCCTGGCTCCTGACTTTGGATTGGCCCAGCTCCAGCAGTTGTGGCCATTTGGGGGGTGAAACATCAAGTGAAAGACCTCCCTCTCCCTCTGCCCTGCTTCTCTGTAATTCTGCCTTTCAAATAAAAGAAAACATCTTTAAAAATTAAAAAAAAAAAACACCACATTGGGGTGGTACTGTGGCACAGAGGGTTAAACTGTCGCCTATGATCCTGGATTCCATACTGGAGTGCCAGTTTGAGTCCTGGCTGCTCCACTTCCGATTCAGCTCCCTGTTAATGTGCCTGGGAAAGCAGAGCAGATGGTCCAAGTGCTTGGATCCTACACCCCTGTGGAGACCTGGCTGGAGTTCCTGGCTCCTGGCTTCAGCCTGGTCCAGCCATTTATGGAGTGAGCCAGTGGGTGGAAGATCTCTTTTTCTCTGCTCTGCCTCCCTCCGTCACTCTGCCTTTCAAATAAATAAATAAATTATATCTATATCTATATCTATATCTATATCTATATCTAAAAGAAAAAAGGAAAAGGTTTACTTAGCCCACAGTCTGAGAGACTCCAGTCTAAGATGAGGAGGCTCCGCTGGTTCGGCCTCTGAGTAGGGAGTGAACGGCAACGGCAGAAGAAGCATTTGGCAAGCCAGGGAGCAGGGACAGCATTGGGGCCCAATGTGGCATGTCACACACCAGCTTCTCTCTTTAGCACCATCTTCCCAGGGTCCACCTCCTTAGAGCTCCACCACCCTACGACCACGCCTTTCATGCCTGAGCCTTCGCGGGGCGTTCAGCACCCAAGCTAACATCCAAACCACAGCCAATCACCGCTGAGAACCGCTCCTTATGGGTATCATAGCAGTTGTCCAAAGGAAAAAAACTGTTTGCCCTTCACATTGCGACATCCTCCCTGCTCTGATCATTGTTTATCTGATCCTCCCTGACGCCGCTGGCGTCCCATATGGGTGCTGGTTCGTGCTGTGGCCTGGGAAAGCAGCCGAAGGTGGCCCAAGTGCTTGGGCCCCTGCACCCATGTGGGGGACCCGGAAGAGGCTCTTGGCTCCTGGCTTCAGATTCGTGCAGCTCTGGCCATTGCGGCCAACTGGGGAGTGAACCAGTGGATGGAAGACCTCTCTCTCTCTCTCTCTCTCTCTCTGCCTCTCTGTAACTCTGCCTTTTAAATAAATAAATACATCTTTAAAAAATCAGAGTGAGGGTCCTTGCAGTATTTAGAAAACATTCTGAGTGTTCTCCCAGATGGATGAGTTTCTGAAAAACAGTAATAATATAGCCACAGTAGAGCACTTTTCTAGGTCCCAGGGGCTGTGCCAAGGCCTGCTTTAAGCCAGAGAAATCTCCCAACAGCCCAGTGAAGACGAGAAACCAAGGCTTGGCAGGGTCAGGTGACTGGGAGGTGACAGAGGCAGGACCTGAGCCCCTGTGCGTGGCACCGCAGCCTTGGGTTAGGAACCCTGGGGAACTTCAGAAAGTGAAGGGCCCTTCGATGGGATCTGGTCACGGGACCCCCAAGCCGCGCCTTTTGATCACCCACAGCTCGGCTTGCAGCTGTCGCCATCAAGTGACTTCCGCGCCTCATCCCCCCCGTTTGTGGAGGGGTGCTGGGGCGGGGAAGGGCAGTGGCCTCAAGGCTGCCTGGGGGACTCTGGTGCTCTTTCTAGGTGCGAGTGCGGCACCTGTGCCAAAGCTGTCACATAACTTTCCAAAAGCCAGCTGCCACTTCTGGCTGCCAACGCTGAGTCTCGGGCTTGTGGCATTGCCCTCTGGCTCGGGAGGGGGTGGCAGGGCCTGGCACAGCCCATCTGCTGGCCGAAGCCAACACAGCCGTCTCTCCTCTTCCTCCCTGTCGCTACCAAGGGCTCCAGTGACCTTGAGAAAGATCTCTAAAGGGCCAGGGGAGCTGGTTGGGCTAGGAATACTAAGTGAATAAACAGGAATCATTGTGAACTATGGCTCGCAGTTATAAAACTATTTCTCCTCGGCCACCATCTCGCCCTGCATCCAGAGTTCTAGGAGCAAGTAATACCAGGCCAAACTGCTGTGGCAGTTCAAGAGGACAGGAGGAAATGTGCTTGGAAATAGGAGAAACTGACCTGGCTGGTTTTGCAACCGATCCAAAGCACAGGGCGTCCTCTGGCCTCAGACAGCTGCCGGAATGTCTGCCCTCGCTGGTCAAGCTGACTCCTGGCCCACGGACCCGGCCAGCAACAGGCACCCAGAGCCCCCTGCATCCCAGAGCTACGCGTGCTGAGGTGGGAGATGACACAGGGAAGGACGCCCATCACCAAAAGGCCCCCAAATGAAGCGGGTCACAGAACCGAGAACCCTCCCGTGCGAAACTCTGCATATTTTCACAGATATAAAGGAGTATGCATGCAAACATCTGGGAGAATATTTACAAACTGTTCATAGAACTGGGAATATAGAAGGCAGAGTGTGGATTTTCATTTTTGCTTGTGTCCACTTTTACAGCATTTGAATTTTTCCTATAGAGAAAGCATTACTTTTTGTTGCCTATTTTTTGGGTATTTCTTATAGTTATTTTAAAAAGTCTGGTTCATTGAAACAACATTTATGTATAGTAAAAGTAATAAAACAACATTTATGTATAGTATAGTAAAAAACATTCATATATATATATATATAGTGTGTATATGTACACTATGAAAAGTGTACAAAGGTACTTCAAAAAGTCCACGGAGGGGCCGGTATTATGGTGTAGCAGGTAAAGCCGCCCCTGTGATACCAGCATCTTTTGTGGGCACCGGTTCGAGTCCCAGCTGCTCCACTTCTCATTCAGCTCCCTGCTAATTGCCCAGGAAAGCAGCAGAAGATGTTCCAAGTGCTTGGATCCCTGTACTCATGTAGGAGACCCAGAAGATGCTCCTGGATCTTGGTTTTGGCCTGGCCCAGCTCCAGCCATTGTAGCCATTTGGAGAGTGAACCAGGGGATGGAAAACCTATCTCTCTTTCTCTGTTTCTCTCTCCTTCTCTCTCTGTAACTCTACCTTTCAAGATTTATTCATTTGAAAGGCAGAGTTACATGGTGGAGAGGGGGTGGGGAGAGATATTTTCCACCTACTGGTATACTATCCAGATGGCCTCAAAGGCCAGGGCTGGGCCAGGCTGAAGCAAGGAGCCAGGAGTTTCTTCTGGGCCTACCATGTGGGTGCAGGGGCCCAAGGACTTGGACCATCTTCTGCTTTCTCAGGTGCATCAAGAAGGAGTTAGATCAGAAGTGGAGCAGCCAAGACTTGAATTGGCACCCATATGGAATGCCAGCATTGCAGATGGCAGCTTAACTCATTATGCCACAACTTCAGTTCCATAGATAAGTCTTAAAAATATAAAGCAAATGGAAGGGGCAGGCGTTTGATGTAGTAGGTAAGTCACCATGTGGGACACCCAGATCCCATACTGGAGCACCTGGTTCAAGTCCTGGCTCCTCTGCTTCCTATCCAGCTCCCTGCTGATGTGCACCCTGGAAGGCAGAAGGTGATGGCTCAAGTACTTGGGTCCCTGCCACATGCGTGGGAGACCTGGACTGGATTCCTAACTCCTGGCGTTAGCCTGGCCAAATCCTGGTTATTGCAGGCACTTAAGAAGTGAACCAGCAGATATAAAATCTCTCGTTATCTCCTCCAACCCTTCCTCCTTCTCTCTCTCTCTCTTTTATTAAATAAATGAAACTACTAGGACTCAAACGGGTGCTCATAGGGGAGGCTGGCGTCTCAGGCAGCAGCTTAACCTGCTGTACCACCATGCTAGCCCCTTTCTCTGCCTTTCAAATAAAATAGGAGGAAAGCTCCATGCAAAAGTAGAATTAAAAGACAAATATTTTGGTGCAAAAATTTTGAAATCCATGCATAGATTTTTCATATTATGCATTTTCTTTTTTTTTTAAAGAAAGATTTATTTATTTGAAAGGCAGAGTTACAGAGAGGTGGGGGGTGGGGAGAGAAAGAGAGAAAGAGAGGGAGAGAGTCTTCCATCCACTGGTTCACTCCCCAAATGGCCACAATGGCCAGAGCTGCACTGATCGGAAGAGGAGCTTCCTCTGGGTCTCCCATGCAGGTGCAGGGGACCATCTTCCATGGCTTTCCCAGGCCACAGCAGAGAGCTGGATCGGGAGTGGAGCAGCCGGGACTCGAATGGGTGCCCATATGGGATGCTGGCACTTCAGGTGGCGGCTTTACCTGCTATGCCGCGGCGCCGGCCTGGAGATCTTCCTTCTGCTGGTTCACTTCCCCAGATGGCTGTGACAGGCCTGGGCCAGGGTGAGGCTTGGAGTCTAGAGCTCCATTCTGTTCTCCCTTGTGGTGGCAGGAGCCCAAAGACATGGGCCATCTTCTGCTGCTTTCCCAGCTACCTTAGCGGGGAACTGAATCAGAAGTGGAGCCCCTGGGATTTGAACTGGTGCTCGTATGGAATGCCAGCATCATGGGCGGTAGCTTAACCTGTTGCACCACAATGGTGTACCACCCCCCCCTTTTGTCTCCTGAACTTTTTAAAGACCCTTCATCTGGTTACATGATTTTGACAAATGCATACAGTCATGTAACCATGACCACAATCAAGATAAACAACAGTACAATACAATTTAGAAGACAGAATTAAAAGATGCTTATTTTTGGTGTAAAACGTTTGAAACCCGTGCATAGTTTTTCTTTTTTGTTTTAATATTTTATTTATTTATTTGAGGGGTAGAGTTACAGACAGTGAGAGGGAGAGGCAGAGAGAAAGGTCTTCCTTCCACTGGTTCACTCCCCAAACGGAGTCAACGGCTGGAGCTGCGCTGATCCAAAGCCAGGAGCCAGGAGTTTTTACCGGGTCTCCCACGCGGTGCAGGGGTACAAGGAGTTGGGCCATCTTCTACTGCTTTCCCAGGCCATAGCAGAGAGCTGGATTGGAAGAGGAGCAGCCGGGACTAGAACCGGCGAGCATATGAATGCCGGCGCTTCAGGCCAGGGCGTTAACCCGCTGCACCACAGCGCTGGCCCCCATAGTGTTTCATAATCTACATTTTCTCCGAACTTTCTGAAGGCCCCTTGTATTCACATATTCCAGATATTTTTTCATTAAAATAAACTTGTCCTTTAATTCCATTTTCCACATGTTTGGGAGCGCCTCATAGAGTGTTTTTATCACCCTCTAAGTTCTCTTCTGCCCCTTTGTCCTCAGCCCACCCCCACCTGCAGCCCCAAGTGACCACTGATCTGATATTTGTTGCTCCTCTTGTTTAAGTCTTCCTTAGCGTGTCCTAGAAACGGAACCATACAAAAGCCAGGTAGCTTTTTGGGTCTGGCCTCTTTCACTCTCTAAATGCATCCTGCTGGTTCCTGTGTCTCTTGTTCCTTTTCACTGCTCAGTGGTATTCCCCTGTGCCACAGCTCACCCATCCAGGAGCATGCCTTGTTTTCTGCTGTTGTCAGTTACAAATGAAACTGCTAAAACCATCTGTGTACAAGTCTTTGCGAAGATGTAAATGTTCTCTCGGGTAAGAGGGCTGAGATCACTGAGGGATGTTAGGTGTATGTTTAAGTTGTTCTAAGACTTTGTGAAACTGTCCCAAAGTGCCTGCTGTGTTTCGCATTTCCATCATGAGGAGTCCGGTGGCTTCACATCTTCACCAGCTTTAGATGGTGGCAGTTTTGGATTTGAGTCATTCATGTAGGGATGTGGTGTTACCCAATTTTGGTATAAATTTGCATTTCCTTTATGATTAATTATGTTGAACATATTTTCACACGCCTATTGGCCATCTGTGCAGCACTCCTGGTAATATATCTTCAGGAGTTTTATGCATTTTAAAAAAGTTGGATTGGGGCCAATGTTGTGACACAGCAGGTTGAGCAGCCACTTGCATTCCACACTGGAGAGCTGGTTTGAGTCCCGGCTGCTCCGCTTCCAATCTAGCTTCCTGCTAATGTGGCAAGGCAGCCAGGAATGGCCCAAGCCCCTGGGCCCCTGCCGCGCATTTAAGAGACCAGGATGGAGGTCCTGGCTCCTGCCTTCAGCCTGGCCCAGACTTGGATGCTGCAGCCATCTGAGAAGTGAATCAACAGATGAAGATTTCTCTCTCTCTCTCTCTGTCACTCTGCCTTTCAAATAAATAAATACACTTTAATTTAAAAATTTAGTTGTCTATTATTAATTATGAGTTCTTAAATTTTGAACCTAAGTTCGCATGAGATTATTTTTACAAATATCTTCTTCCAGTTTGTGACTTGTTTTCATTTTCTTTTCTTATAATTTTTATTTATTTTCACTTTATTTGAAAGAGTGATAGGAAGGAGGGAGGGAGGGAGGGAGAGGGAAGGGGATGGGGATAGAAAGAGAGAGAGAGAGAGATTCCATTCACCAGCCCACTCATTTACTCCCCAAATGCCCACAATAGCCAGGACTGAGCCAGCCAAAGTCAGGGACCCAGAAGTCAATCTGGGTCTCCCTGGTGAGTGGCAGGGACCACTTGTGCCATCATGTGCTGCCTCCCATGGTGCACATTAGCAGGAAGCTGTAATTGGAAGCAGTGGGGGTACTCAAACTGGCACTCTGATATGTGATGCAGTGTCCCCATTGGCACCTTAACTGCTCTGCCAAATGCCCACCCCCTTGTCTTCATTTTCTGAACAGTATCATTTGAACAGCCAAAAGTTTAAATTTTGATGAAGTGTAGCTTTGTTCTTGAGTGTTTTACCTTTCTTGTGTTCTGTTTAAGGAATCTTTGCCTAACCCAAGGTGACGAAGATCTTTACTACATTTCCTTTTAGGATTTAATAGTGTTAGCTATTCCATTTAGGTCTGTGATTCATTTTGAGTTAATTTTTAACATCTTTATGGAGAGAAAATCCATAAAACACACTGAATCCTTTTAAAGTGTACAATCTGAGGCCGGCATTTAGCAGGGGATTAAGACACCAGTTATGAGGCCCCTGTCCCATTTTGGAGTAGTAGGGTTTGATACCTGGCTCTGGCTCCTGGCTCCAGTGCCCTGCTGGTGCAGGCCCTGGGAGGCAGCGGTGATGGCTCACACACTTGGTCCCTGCTACCCACATGGGAGACCTAGGCTGAGTTTCTGGCTCCTGGCTCAAGTGCTCTGCTGGTGCAGGCCCTGGGAGGCAGCGGTGACGGCTCACACACTTGGTCCCTGCTACCCACATGGGAGACCTAGGCTGAGTTCCTGGCTCCTGGCTTTGGCCTGGTTCACTTGTGACCATTGTGGGAATTTGGTTAGTGAGCTGGCAGATGAGAGCGCTCTGCCTCTCAAATAAAGAAATAAAATTTAAAAAATTAAAAATATTTATTTGTTTTCATCTTACTGGAAAGGCAGAGAGAGAGAGAGAGAGAGAGAGAATCTTCTACATGCCGGTCCACTCCCGCAGAGGCCTGCAACAGCCAGGCTGGGCCAGACTAGAGTCAGGAGCCCAGAGCTCCACCTGGGTCTGCCACGTGGGAGGCAGGGGCCCATGCACTCGAGTCATCATCTGCTGCCTCCCAGGGTGCATCAGCAGGAACCTGGATCATAAGTGCTGGGATTCAAACTGACACTCGGATACAGGATGAAGGCATCCCAAGTAGTGGCTTAACCCATGTGCCACAATGCCCACCCCAAATAAATAAATATTTAGAAGTGTACAATTCAATTTTTTTTTTTTTGTATATTTACAGAGCTGTGCAGTCATCACCCTGATCTAACTTAAACATGTTGCGGATCTCCAAAGAAGCCCCACACCCACTGCTAGTGGCTCCATCTTTCTCTTCCCACCTCTCAGCTCTAAGCAATTACTAACCTATCTTCTGTCTCTGTAGATTTGTTTATTGACTTAATTTTTACATACAGTATAAGGTAAGAGTCAAAGTTCATTTTTTTTCCTGGTATGATTGTTCCAATACCACTATTTGTTGAAAAGATTATCCTGTCTGGGGCTGGCATTGTGGCACAACAGGTTAACCCACAGTCTGCAACGCCAGCATCCCTGACTGGAGCATCGGTATGAGTCCTGGCTGCTCTACTTCCAACCTAGCTCCCCGCTAATGCACCTGAAAAAGCAACGGAAGACGGCCCAGGTACTTGGGTTCCTGTCACCCACATGGGAGACCCTAATGGAATTCTAGGCTCCTGGCTGTGAACTGGTCCAGCCCTGGCTATTGTGGTCATTAGGAAAATGAGCCAGTGATCGAAAATTCATGCACTCTCTCTCTCTTTCCTTGTCTCTGTCTCTCCCTCTCTCTCTGTCACTCTGCCTTTCAAATAACTAAAACAAAAAAGAAACAGAAACAAAAACTTACTGTAATAGGACTGTCAGTTTATTTTCTGTGCTATAACAGAATACCAAAAATTGGATGATTTATAAATAAAAGAATTTGCTTCTCACAGCTCTGGAGGCTGGGAAACCCAAGATTAAAAGGCCATATCCAGTGAGGGCCTTTTTGCTGCCTGGTAGCTGTTGGAGGGCATTGCATGATTTGAGAGAGGGTGGGAGCAAGAGAACACATGTGAGAGAGAACTCACCTGCATAATACAGCCAGGCTGGCAAAGCCCATGCTGATAATTCATGGGGATTGCCATAATTAGAATGTCTGTTCCCAGAGATCATGTGTTAGAAATGTAATCCCAGGGGCCAGAACTTTGGCATAGCAAGTAAAGCCACCACCCACAGTACTGGCTCCCATTTAGGCACTGGTTCGAGTCCTGGCTGCTCCACTTACAATCTAGCTCTCTGTGATGGCCTGGGAAAGCAGTAGAAGATGGCCCAAGTTCTTACGCCCCCACAACCACATGCAAGACCTGGAAGAAGCCCCCGGCTCCTGGGTTCAGATAGGCCCAGCTCTGGCTGTTGTGGCCTTTTGGGGAGTGAACCAGCACCTAGAAGACCATTCTCCCTGTCTCTTTCTCCCTCTGTCTAACTCTCTCTCTTAAATAAATAAATAAATAAATAATCTAAAAAAAAAAAAAAAGAAAAATGTAATGCCCCGAGGCTGAAGTTGTAGCACATGGTTAAGCCACCACCTACGATGCCAGCATTCCATGTGGGTGCCAATTTGGGTTCTGGCTGCTCCACTTGTGATCCAGCTCCCTGTTAATGCACCTGGGAAAGCAGCAGAAGATGGCCCAAATATCTGGGTCCCTGCATCCATGTGGAAGACCTTGGTGAAGTTCTAGGCTCCTGGCTTCTGTCTGGCCCAGATCCAGCTGTTGTACAATTTGGGGAGTGATCATTTTGGGGATTGGATAGAAGACCTCTCTCTCTCTCTGTCTCTCCTCCTTTCTATGTAACTCTGCCTTTTAGATGAATAAAATAAAAAAAAAAATGTAAGGGGGCCAGCACTGTGGTACAGAAGGTGAAGCCACTGCCTGGGGTGCCAGCGTCCCATATGGGCACTGGTTTGAGTCCTGGTTACTCCACTTCTGATCCAGCTGCCTGTACTGTGCTTGGGAAGGCAATGTAAGATAGCCCAAGTCCTAGGGTCCCTGCCACCCACATGGTAAACTCGGAAAAAATTCATGGTTTCTGGCTTTGGCCTGGCTCAGCTTTGTCCATTGGAGCCATTTGAGAAGTGAAATCAGCAGATGGAAGATCTCTCTCTCTCTCTTTTAAAGATTTATTTATTTATTTGAAAGTCAGAGTTACATAGAGAGAGGAGAAGCGCAGAGAGAGAGAGAGGTCTTCCATCTGATGGTTCACTCCCCAATTGGCCACAATGGCTGGAGCCACGCTGATCCAAAGCCAGGAGCCAGGAGCTTCTTCTGGGTGTCCCACATGGGTGCAGGGGCCAAAGGACTTGGGGCATCTTCTACTGCTTCCCCAGGCCTTAACAGAGAGCTGGATGGGAAGTGGAGCAGCTGGGTCTCAAACCAGCGCCTGTATGGGACGCCTGCATTTCAGGCCAGGGTGTTAACCCACTGCGCCACAGCACTGGCCCCGATCTCTCTCTATCTCTTTTTCTGAAACTCTGCTTTAAAAACAAAAACAAAAATATAACCCCAAAGTTGTATATTTGTGGTGTTTGGAGGTAGGAACTTGCAGGGGACGAGTCACCAGGGTTCTGCCTGTGTGAATGGGTTAACTGGTTACTGCAGGAGTGGCTTTGTTATAAAAGGGAGTTCCACCTGAAATGCTGAATCACCATACGACGCCCTCCGCCGGGTCATGACCCAGAACTACCTCACCAGATGCTGAGCTGATGCCAGCACCGTGCTCTTGGACTTTCCAGCCAGAGGTGTAAGAAATAAATTTCTATTGTGTGTAAATGACCCAGCAGCACCTGGGGCTTTCAGAAAATGAACTAAGACCAGGCTGGAACTCTCATAACCAATCACCTCTTAAAGGTTCCACCTTCCCACACTGTTAGTGGTGGCAATTAACTTTCAGCAGGAGTTCCAGAGAAGACCACAGCCAGGACAAGGTAAAAAGCATTATACAGAGTACAGAATACTTAGAAAAACGACCACAGGAAAACACACATAGAGGCAAACTGCGGCTACAAAGCAAGACACTGTTTGAGGAAATGAGAATAAAGAAAACACACAGGGACCCAGAGAGACCAAGAAGAAATGAAGCATGGTCTGAAAGACTTGGCTATGAGGTGACTTTGGAAGAAGGCAGGGTCATGGAGCAGGGGGCAGGCTGCTTTCTGAGAGTGGGGGAGGCTGGAGGCAGATGCTTAGCTGGGAGAACAGGCAGTTTCTCCTTGAGTTTCCTCTCCTTTAACTTCTCTCATTATTTATTTATTTGAAATGCAGAGTGACACACAGGGAGAGACAGACAGAAAGACAGACAGACACACACACACACACACACACACACACACACAGATTGTCGATATGTTGTTGGTTCACTTCCCAAATGCCTCCAACAGTCAGGACTGGGCCAGGTTGAAGCCAGGAGCCAGGAACTCAATCTGGGTCTCCTGAATGGGTAGACCCAGGTACTTTGGCCATTATTCACCACCTCCCAGGCACATTTTCAGGAAGGTGATTTGGAGGTGTGGAGTAGCAAGGACTTAAATTGAGACTCCAATATGGGATGTGGGTGTCCCAAGTGGCGATTTAACCTACTGTGTCATAATGCTGGCCTTGAACTTCTCTCAATTTTGAGCCCTCCTGCCTTTATTGTTCAGGGTTCTGGGGTAGCAAAGTCCCTTAATATGGCTGAAAAAGAAGACATAAATAATCCCTGATAATATAACACAAACACAAGGAAGTTACCCCTAAAGTTCCTGTTCTAAGACACTATGTGAAAATATCTAAGGGGTGTGCACAGTCCACAGTTTCCCTGCTCTTGAAATGATTTCATGATTTTTTCCCCCAAATAAACTGTTTATTTAATGAGTACAAATTTCTTAAGTACAACTTTAGGAATATAGTGATTTTTCCCTCCCATCCCCACTCCATCCCACTTATGATTTAAAAAAAAATTGGAATTAAAAAAATTTTTATTGATTTTCAAAGAAGAGAGAGAATGAGAGAGACACAAGCTGCCATCTGTTGGTTCACTCCCCAAATACACACAACCACCAAGGCTGGTACCCAGGAATTCAATGTGGGTGCCAGGGACCCAAATAGTTGAGTCATCACTGGCTCCCTGTCAGGGTGCACATTAGCAGGAAGCTGAAATCAAGGTTGGAGCTAGGCCTCGAACCCAGATACACTGATGTGGGATGTGGGCAACCCGACCTGGCATCTTAACCACTAGGCCAAAGGCCTACCCCGACTGCATGCTAACTCTTAAAGTCCTAGCATAACTTTGCATGCATCTGATCTGGCATCTTATTCTCCCAGTTCTTCTGCCTGCTTCTTAGCCTTATGGCCTCTGGTACCATATTAGTCAGGAAAACCTGGCACAATGCAAACATCTTGTTCAATGTAAGGATCCACTTCAGCTGCATTAAAATTCCACCTCTTGGAGGCTGGCACTGTGGCACAGTGGATTAAGTAGCCACCTGTAATGCCAGCATCCTGTATGGGTGCTAGTTCAAGTCCTGACTGCTCTACTTCTGATCCAGCTCCCTGCTAATGGCCTGGGAAATCAGTCAAGGATGGCCCAAGTGCCTGGTACCCTGGACATATGTGGGAGACCTGGAAGAAGCTCCTGGCTTTGGCCTGGCTCAGCCAGGCCATTGTGTCCATTTGGAAGGTGAATCAGAGGATGGAAGATCTCTCTGTCTCTTTCAAATAAATAAATCTTAAATATATATATATAAATCTTTATATATATATCTTTATATAATAAATCTTAAATAAATAAATCTTAAAATCAACAACAACAACAAAAACTCCACCTCTGGGGCCTCTAGAAGGCTCCCATTCTCATCAAGGACAGTTAGTAGAAGGGCACACCTAGTCCACAGCTGGGCCGTTGGGTAACACGGATGGACACCTTTAAGCCTTTCCTATTTAGGTCTTTGGCTCCGCCCACTGTAGAAACATTCTATGATGATTCAGTCACATGAGGTCCCTACTCACAAGGAAGGGTCTTGTTAGAATCTGCCTGAAACATTTTCACATGACAATATGAGCCGCTGGGTAACACAGATGGACATCTTTAAGCCTTTCCTATTTTGGTCTTTGGCTCCGCCCACTGTAGAAACATTATGCTTATTGCATAGCATCCACACAGTGTGAATCAGTCCATTCGTGGGGGAGGGAGGTCACTCTCATTCACTCAGAGGGCAGGCCCAGCAGTCAGCAGGTAAAACCCAACATCCTCTCTCAAGCTTTCTCTCAATTAGGTAGTGTAGAGATACAAAAATAATTGTGTGAATTTCAGCTCAATCAACCATTTTTAAAAATCTCCAACTCCACATAAGGACGTCATACAACTCAGTGATTTAAACTCCTTTGGTTACAATAACTATTGTTTATAACACCTGGAGGGGGTAATCCAAATTGGACTGGCTTATTTGAGAATGATTTTTAAAAAATATTTATTATTTATTTGAAAGTCACAGCAGGAGAGGGAGAAAGAAGTCTTCCTCCTGCTGGTTCACTCCCCAATTGGCTGCAATGGCTGTAGCTGGGCTGATCCGAAGCCAGGAGCCAAGGAGCCAGGAGCTTCTTCCGGGTCTCCCACAAGGGTGCAAGGGCCCAAGCTTGGGCCATCTCCCATTGCTTTCCCAGGCCATAGCAGAGAGCTTGATCGGAAGTAGAGCAGCTGGGACTTGAACCGGTGCCCATATGGGATGCTGGCACTGCAGGCTTTACCCATTGAGCCACAGTGCCAGCCCCCTTGAGGATGATTTTTATGTAGATTTTTCTAGGGCATGTTCAGTTTCAGTTCTGTGAAGTTCCACGCTGCCCATGTGGTAAGTCTCGGTGCTCCTGTTTATGGGGACTCTCAGGAAATCCCTGATGGGCACTGTGACCCCTGAATGATTTCTCCTGCTTGTGGGAGGTGTAGAAAACAAGTACACTTGTATTGCATGTTTATTTTACTAACTTTTATAGTGCCATGTGCTAGGTTATTTATTTATTTGAAAGACAAAGTGACAGGAAGAATGGGAAGGAGGAAGGGAGGGAGAGAGAGACAGACAGAGAGAGAGAGAGAGAGAGAAAGAGAGAGAGAGAGAGGAAGGGAGGGAGGGAGGGAGGGAGGGAGGGAGAGGTATCTTTCATGCACTGGTTCACTCCCCAAATGGCTGCAACAGCCAGCTCTGGGTCAGGCTGAAATCAGTAGCCAGGAACTCCATCCGGGTTTCTCACATGGGTGGCAGGAACCCAAGCACTTGGGTATCCTCTGCTGCTTTTCCAGGCACATTAGCAGGAAGCTGGACTGGAAGCAGAGCAGCCAGGACCCAAACCAGTGTTCATGTGGATACTGGCATCACAAGTGGTAGCTTAACCCGCTTTACCACAATGCTGAATTTTGTGCTAGGTACTGTACAAGCAGAAATTCATATAAGGCTTCTGACGGCACTCTGAGTGTAGGGAGTGTCCTTCACCCCCTGTAGCTGAGGCATGGGTAGGACGAGGGGTGCATCTAAAGTCTCACAGCTAGTAAGTGCAGGGCCAGGGTTAGAACTCAGACTTTCTGGCTTCCCACTCTGTGTCCTTTAAACATCATGCCACGGTGCTCATCCACTGTGATTTTTATTTACTTCTATTTAAAAGGCAGAGAGCTCTCCAATTTACTGGTTTACTCACCAAGTGCCTGCACCAGCCAGGGCTGGGCCAGGCCCATGCTCAGAGCTGAGAACTCAGTTCAGGTCTCCCCCATGAGTGGCAAGGACCTAACTACTTGTCCCATTGCCTGCTGCTCCCAGGGTGTGCATTAACAAGGAGCTGGCACCTGGAACAAAGCCAGGACTCAAACCCAGGCACTCCAACGTGGAACATAAGTGTCCCAGGTGGCATCTTAACTGTTGCACCACTGGCCGTATCCATTGTAAGCAAGCAGGGAGCTCCAAGATCCAAATGTCCTTCCCAGAAGATAGGACGAGAATTGCCACAAAGTAAGAGGACAGAGGATGCTTACAAGTTTCCTCTTGGGGGTAGGTGTTTGGTGCCGTGGTAGAAGACACAGCTTGGGAGGCCATACTGGAGTGCCTGGGTTCGAGTCCCAGCTGTGCTTCTGATTCCAATTTCCTGCCCATGCACACCCTGAGAGGAAGCAGATGATGGCTGAAGTACTTGGGTTGCTGTCACCCACAGGGAGACCCGGATTGAATTCTGAGCTCCTGGCTTTGACCTGGCCCAGTCTTGATTGTTGTGAGCATTTTGGGTAGTGAACCAAGGGCTGGGGGCTCTCTGTGTCTTTTAAATGAAGGAAATAGCAATTAAAGTAGCTCCTTGTTTAGAAAACACACGTGCTTTATGTGTAGGACAGAGACAGCTCCTGGCTGGTTCTCTCCCAGAGTTCTGGTTCCTCCGCACTAGTGGGCCTGTGAACTGTCAGGGGTCAGCCTGCTTCACACTCAAGTTTACTTCCATCCTGAGGTCATCGGCCAGCCACAGCCGAGGGCTGGGCCAGACTCCCCGCTCCCCCCTCCCCCACTGTAAATGTCAGTACCCCGAGCTAGGTGCCTTCCTTAAATGTTCTGAGAGCTTCAGCCCTGTGAGAGGGAGCCCTGCCTGGCGCCCTCTCTGCATAGCCCGGCTGCAGATTGCTGTCAAACCTGTCTCCACATCCCCAGGCTCTGCCAGACATTTGATCCCCGTGCTTACCGGGGTGAGGCGGGCTGGTCGGGCTGGTGCCTATTTAGACAGCCTCACCGGGCTGGTTAATCGGAGCAATTTACCTCCTGTTTCCTCCAGGGCAGTCAGCAGGTTTTCCAGGGACAAAAAAAGGGAAAAGGCTTTGAGGTCCCAGCCAACAGGTGTTCCCCACATGCCTCTTCCCTTAGCGCCAAAAACAAAAGCGGGAGCTGCTTCCCAGCTGCACACAGAGCCTGGCCTCCCACCCCCTGTGACCACCTCAGGGGAAGGTGGGAATTTGCATTACCTATCAACTCCGGCAGGATGTTTACTACTCCCTCTCCCGCTAGATCCATTAGCTGAGAACAATTGATGTAGCCTCTGTTTTTCACCCCTGGCAAGAGACAGCAGGTTTTGTAGATCAAGCATGAGTGGGTTTACTTCTTTGGCTAAGGACTCTGCTTCCCACAAGCAAGAGAGGGAGGCAATGCAGGAACAAGCCCACCCTGGTATGTGAAGGACCTGGGGCCAGGGGACTAATGGAGGCCCAGGTACCTCATGTCTACAGCTTTCAAAGTTCTAGGAGGGAATGCCTAAATGTGTGTGTTGAAATATAGAATGAACAGGTGAGTTCGTGGGGGCTGGCGTCGTGGGGCAGTGTGTTAAGCCACCACTTGGAACCTCTCAGCTCCCATACTGGAGTGCTAGTTCCTGTCCAAGCTTCTCCACTTCTGATCCTGTTCATGCTCTCGGAAAGCAGTAGAAGATGGTCCAAGTGCTTGGGCCCCTGCCATCAATATGGGAGACCAGGATGGAGTTTCTGTCTCTTGGTTCTGGCCTGGCCCAGCCCTGGCTATTCTAGCCACTTGGGGAGTGAACCAGCAAGTAGAAGACCCCTGGTGTCTCTCTCTTTCTGCCTTCAAATAAATAAATAATTTTTAAAATGTTAAGTTTGTTTTGGTACATTAAAAAAAAACCACGTATAATATGCATTCTTCATAATATACTTTTTCCATGAGCTTTTTGAAGATTCCTTGTATGCATGTGTTATATATTAATGTTAGCTGTCGCAAAACACACCGGACACTGGAGTAAGGGAAAGGGTTTATTGGGGGAACACCCTACAGACCGGAGTGAAGGGGCGGCGAAGGAAAAGGAGAAGGAGATGTAAGGGAGAGAGAGAGACAGAGAGGAGGGAGAAGAGAGACAAGAGGAGGAGAGAAGCCAAGAGAGGCCAAGAGAGTGCAGGAGAGAAGGGCCAAGAGAGCAGGTGTTCAGGAACAGGCCCTTTTAAAACTTCGCCTGAGGGCGGGCAGGGAAGCAGGAACAGCGAATCCCATTAGGATGGGGGTGGAGCCTGGCTCAGGTAGCTGGGCCATGTGGCCACCTGGCTAAAACTGCACCAGTTTCCTAACAGCATGGATTTCAAATTTTTCTTTTGCGTCAAAGTAAACTTCTTTTCATTCCATTTCCCGTGAACTTCTTGAAGTACCCTCAGGCCCCAAGCCAGCTACCTGCTTAATGAAATGAACTGTATCCTCTGATTTTGACACACAAACCTTGATGACCTAGAAGACCAGCTTCAAACTTGGAATTCCTAGGCCCCTCAAGGCTCTGCATAGGAACACAACAGGTTGGGGTGCACCTGCCCTGCCCCAAGCCCACACTGTCTCCCCACCCTGCTTGTTCTGCATCTGAGGGGCCCTGTGCACATGTGCAGACACCTCAGTGTGTGTGTCCCAACTCTGCCATACACTGCGTCTCTCTCCCTGGCCAGTCCTTGGGTTTGGGGAGTGTTTGCTTGTGTGGGGACTGACCCAGAGAAGAGGATAATGCAGGCCCTGAAAGTGGGCTTGGGACTTTTAGGGACAGGAAATTCTGAGAGTACTGTCTACAAAAGGGGACAGGGACACATCACTTTGGTTGCCAGTTGAGGGTAGCACTGCCTGGAATTAACAATTCCCCTTCCAGGACCTTCCTCCTCTATGGAAACAGTCTTGGGACTGGCATGGTGGGTAAAGCCACCACCTGCAGTGCCAGCACCCCATGTGGGTGCTGGTTCGCGTCCTGGCTATTCCACTTCCGATCCAGCTCTCTGCGATGGCCTGGGAAAGCAGTAGATGGCCCAACTGCTTGGGCCCCTGCACCCATGTGGGAAGATTGGGAGGAATTTGCTAGCTTCTGGCTTTGGATCAGCTCAGCTCCGGCTGCGGTGGCCAACTGGGGAGTGAACCAGTGCATGAAAGACCTCTCTCTCTGCCTCTCCTTCTCTCTCTGTGTAATTCTTTCAAATAAATAAATAAATAAAATCTTAAAAAAAAAAAAAAGAGTCTTCTCCAAGCCCTTGGTCTCACATGACTTCTGGACCACCAGGGAGGATGCCAGCATAGAGATGATGGGCCACAGTTCAATGCCTCGTGGATTCGGAGTATGTCCACAAGAAATTCGGTGACTGCCCTCTTGTCAACTGCTCAGATTTCTTTCTTTCTTCTTTTTTGACAGGCAGAGTGGACAGTGAGAGAGAGAGAGACAGAAAGGTTTTTCCTTTTGCCATTGGTTCACCCTCCAATGGCCGCCGCAGCCGGCGCGCTGCGGCCGGCACACCGCACTGATCTGAAGCCAGGAGCCAGGTGCTTCTCCTGGTCTCCCATGCGGGTGCAGGGCCCAAGCACTTGGGCCCTCCTCCACTGTACTCCTGGGCCACAGCAGAGAGCTGGCCTGGAAGAGGGGCAACTGGGACAGAATCTGGTGCCCCGACTGGGACTAGAACCCGGTGTGCCGGCACCGCAAGGCGGAGGATTAGCCTAGTGAGCTACGGTGCCGGCTAGCTGCTCAGATTTCTTATTAGTTCTTGGGCTTCTAGCACCTGCTCATGACCAACGCATTGCCTTGGAGTCAACTACACAATAGAAAAATGGCCATTCCTAGCTTCGATGGGATCCAGTCAGATGCCTCATACGGAACGGAGACTGGGAAATGCTGTTGCTCATGTCTAGGCCTGCCAGGCTGTTTGTCTTCAGACAGTTTTGCACAAGCAAGACATCCTGCGACATCACAGTCCTGCCCCCTGCCCAGCTGCCTCCCATGGCTGTTTATGACTCCTCTGCTACTTTGGAAAGAGAACAAGAAGGCCACGGCCTGCCCTGCCCGAGACTTTCTGACCTTTCCTAGGTATTCCACGGGCTCCTCAGCACAGCGAACCAGCACTCCCCCTGTGCTTTTGTTTTATGGACTGCTTTATGAGTGGAAATAACCTGCTTATCGTAAATCTGTCTTGTGGGATTTACAGAGGTGTCGCCTCTTCTATTTGCCTGGCTCTTTCCCACATTTATTTAACTTTACCCAATACTGGGCAAGGACATTTTGTCTTCTCAGTCTTAATTATACAGGAAAGAAATATTGTCCAACAAACACAGCCCGTATTGTATTGATTTTCTTAATTTAGCAGGTAGGGAGGTGTTCGCCCTGGGGAGCTCTCCAGCTTTTAAAATTCATTTTCTCTAAAGCTTAAGGGTTGGCTCCCGAGAGGAGCATGTCTGAGCCTGTGGGCTTCGAGAGTGCAAAATGCCTTCTGTAAGGGGTAGACTCAAGTTCTCACTGCCCAGAGTGCTGCAAACCATCTCTGCAAAGCAGGGACAAAACATGCATTCCCATCACTAATAGCCCCCACACCTTTTTAAGATTTTATTCATCATTTTTTTTATTTGAGAGGCAGAGTTATAGGCAGAGAGAGAGAGAGAGAGAGAGAGAGAGAGAGAGAGAGAGAGAGAGAGAGATGTCTTCCACCCACTGGTTCACTCCCCAAATGGCTACAATGGCCAGAGTTGGGCAGATCCTAAGCCAGAAACCAGGAGTGTCTTCCAGGTCTCCCACGTGGGTGCAGGGGCCCAAGGACTTGGGCCATCCTCTACTGCTTTCCCAGGCCATAGCAGAGAGCTGGATGGGAAGAGGAGCAGGCGGGACTAGAACCGGTGCCTGTATGGGATGCTGGTGCCGCAGGCTGTGCCACAGTGCCAGCCCCCACTAATGCCCTTTTCACCTTTCTCCTAGCAGTGATCGTGTTTGCAGATATATGTATATATAAATTTATGCTTTTAATCATTTTAGGTGAAAGATTCAGTGGCATTAAGTATGGGGGTACTTCAAAAAGAATTAAAAGATAACTATTTTGGTGCAAAAAGTATTTTGACATCCCTGTATAGTTTTCTCATAATTGCATTTTCATGAACTTTTGGAAGACCCCTTGAATTGCAAATTTTTTTGCACCAAAATAAATTTCCCTTTTAATTTCTGTGGGGACCCATGGATAGGCCAGCCATGGGACCCCCGCCATGCTGGGCTGGGCTTATAGCAGTAATGCGGATGTGGCAGCTGATTGAACATTCCATCTAGCTGAGGATCATGGAAAACAAGATGGCGCTGATGCCCTGCCTGCTGCGTGACTCCACAGCTGAGCGTGATCAAGTGCCGGATTGGAGAGCTCTGTGCATGGACTGTGATTGATTGACTGTGATTGGTTGAATTCGGTATATAAGCAGACCGCGGGCGAAGGAGGGGGCACGCCAGCTTTCCCCCTTAAGGAACATGCGTGCCATCTCTCCCCCTTCTCCCGGTCCCCCACTCTCTTTCCCACTCTTTCTAAGTAAAAGTCTTTTGAAGACCGATTAACTGCAAGCAGCGTCGTTCCTTTTGTGGCCGAAGGAGTGACAATTTCATTTCCCACCAACACTTTGGAGTACCTGTGTGTATCTACAATGTTGAGACACCATCACTATTTCCATCACCCCAAAGACAGACTCCATACTTGGGGCCATGTGCTTGGCCTAGTGGTAAGGCACCACTTGGGATGCCCACATCCATTATTGGAGAGCCTGGGATTGAGTCCTGGTTCTGTTCCTGTTTCCAACTTCCTGCAGGAGGCAGCTCAAGTGATTGGGTCCCTCTCACCCATGTGGAAGGCCTAGATTGGATTCCTGGCTCCTGGCTCCTGGCTTAGACCTGGCTCAGTTCTGGCTGTTGCAGGCATTTGGGAAGTGAACCAGTGAATAGGAGATCTCTGATTCTGTGTCTCTCTACCTTCAAAGAAATGTGTAAAAATTTAAAAAAGATGGCCGGCGTCACAGCTCACTAGGCTAATTCTCCACCTGCGGTGCCGGCACCCTGGGTTATAGTCCCACATGGGATGCTGGATTCTGTCCTGGTTGCACCTCTTCCAGGCCAGCTCTCTGCTGTGGCCCTGGAGTGTAGTGGAGGATGGCCCAAGTGCTTGGGCCCTGCACCCGCATGGGAGACCAGGAGAAGCACCTGGCTCCTGGCTTGGAATTGGTGCAGTGTGCCTGCTGTAGTGGCCATTTGGGTGGATGAACCAATGGAAGGAAAACCTTTCTGTCTCTAACTCTGCCTGTAAAAAAAAAATTTTTTTTTAAAAGAAAATCATTAAGTTTAACTTTGCACCTCCTGGCATTTTCATCCTCAGCTGTACAACATTTACATGAATATACTTTAGATCCACTGAATCTGAGCTGGAAAATTGGCTTTCTCCCTGTCTAGCTCTGGGGCCTTGAAAAACTTCCCTGATCACTTTAAGCCTGTTTACTAAACTGCAAAATGGAGCTAATAATACCACACCTCTTATGGCTGTTCTTTGTCTGTAATACTGTTAGGTAGGAAGTCAGAAATGAGCTTATGTGTGTGTGACAAAGGCCTAAGGCATTGACATCCAGGTCCAGCATCTGTATCTCAAAGTCACTGTGATAACCTTCCAGGTGCAGCCCAGTATCTGCACTTCAAACGTGCTGCTCCTTCTGATAACCATCCTTCCTCTAACCAGGGGATGCCAGCCAGGCTTCCCCCTGCCTGATAACTTCAGGGGGGAAACTCAGAAAGGAATTTTTCATATTTACATCCAAAAAGTCCTTTGTTTCAGAAGAGGCAGGAAGGCAAGACCCATCCCCTTAAAAACCCCCGGTCTCAACCGGACTGCGCGCTCAGCCCTCTGCCTGTCTGCTGAGCCGCCCGCCTCGCCTGCCCAGGTGTACTCTCTCCACTCAACCATGTAACCTTGCTCTCCCCCAATCTGAGCGACTGGGCACTCTCTCTCAGATTCTGTCTGGAGAGATGCCCGTCCGTTCTTACGGATGTCCCTACCTTGCTATTTTGCTTTCCACTACTCTGTCTCATGCCTGAATTCTTTCTTGCTCTAAGACAAGAACCCTTGCTTCTCCTGTAACAACATCACATGCACGGGGCAGTGCCTGGAGCCTCCTGCATTCTCAGTGAGCATCAACCCCCATCATTGCCTGTTTACTTTGCCTTGTCCCTGTCATCAGTGCATCACCATTGCAGGTGAACGTTCTCTGGGGCTGACACTGTGGTGTAGTAGGCTAAGCCTCCAACTGGCGTGCTGGCATCCCATTAAGGAGCTGGTTGGAGTCCCGACTGCTCTACTTCTGATGTAGCTCTCTGCTGTGGCCTGGGAAAGCAGTGGAAGATGGCCCAAGGCCTTGGGCCCTGCACCTGCAGGGAGACCTGGAAGAAGTTCTTGGCTCCTGGCTTCAGATCGGCACAGCTCTGGCCGTTCCAGCCAACTGAGGAGTGAACCAGTAGAACGAAGACCTCTCTCTCTTTCTGCCTCTCCTTCTCTGTGTAATTCTTTCAAATAAACAAATCTTAAAAAAAGAAAAAAACCTGTCTCTAACTTTTTCTTTAAATGAAAGTTTTTTCTTCGTTTTCTTTTTCTTTTCTTTAAAAGAAAGTTCTCTGCCATGATCCCTACAGCCACTCCCACACAGGCTACACCTAGCTCTCTCCCCACCCCCTGAGGTAGGGCTAGGAGAGTCTTGGGCATTTCTTAATCTTCCCAAGAATCCCTAGAGTCTACCAAGGGCTTACAGATGAGGAAACTGAATGTGGAGGGTTGTGCCACGCAAAGTGCACGAGGTCTCCCAGCTTGTAGGTGAAGAGAGGATTTCAGTGCAATGGGACTTTAGTCCCGTTCCCAGTCACTGGATGTGTTTGTGAGCTTCTGAGGATGATGATGGCAGAGGGAGAACTTGAGGAGGAAATTCGAAATTCAAGTTCACCCCGTAGGTCTATGACACAGCCAAGATGTCAGTGTGTGCTCTTCAACACGTCGCCAAGAGCCTCTGGCTATGCTGCAGGTGTGGTCACTCTGAGAGTGAGTCAGAGACTGTGATAAATTCTGCCTTCCATAAGTGAACCCTGAGGTCTCCAGGGAGCTGCTAGCCGGGAACAAGGGAAGGGCCTTCCCTCTGGAGTATTGCTCTAATGATGGTCCCTCCTCTATCTTCCCACAGATCAGCCAAGACACTTGCTGAGAGTAGCCTGAGGATCTGTGCCTGTCCCCAGCCTGCCCCCTCCCTGATTCTCAGTCCCCCAGAAACTGGCTTTCAAGACTCCCGAGTGGGGGTGGGTTCCCCCACTTTCTTTACAAGGTCATTGAGGAGACACTACTTGCTTAAGCCTTTGTTCCTGTTGTCACAGAATGGCTTCCTTGATGTCCCTCACTCAGGGGAGAGAAGACTTTGTTCCTTGTCTTTCAGGAACGGGTGGAATTTGTCAGACTGGCAGGTGATTTCTTCTACTCAGTTTGTTTCCAGAGCAGACAGAACTCCAAACATGAAGACTAAAGCAATCGCTGCATCTTCCTTCTCCACCACTGCCCACAGATGCTGCCCTGTAATTTCCTCTCCCTTTGATGCTATTCCCATCGCATACCCGCTGTGGGAGAATTAGAACAGAGAGACAAAACATAAACAGGCCTCAGAACGGAACACACTTGTCACACAATGGGATTCCAAACTGGGATTCTGCAACTCCAAGGCTATCTCCAGCTGTCCTAGGGAATAACCTTCACAGTGAAATTCTCAGAATACTAATTCTAAGTCATTTTGATTAAAAAAAAATGAGGGTCCTTCAAAAATGTTCTTTATGAAAAATGTGTATTGTGAAAAGCTATATGTATTTCACAATTTTTTTTGCCCAAATAAATGTATCTTTTAATTTTGCTTTTTTACAGACTTTACGAAGTACCCTCACACAAACACATACATATATATTTTTAATGATTTACTTACTTGAAAGGCAGAGATTTAGAGAAAGGACAGAGAGAGAGAGAGAGAATCTTCCATTCCCTGGTTCACTCCCCAAATGGCTGCAATGGCCAGGGCTGAGCCAAGGTGGAAACCAGGAGCTTCTTCCAGGTCTCCCATGTGGGTGCAGGGGCCCAAGCACTTGGGCCATCTGGATTGGAAGAGCTGGATTGGAAGTGGAGCAGCTGGGACTCCAACTGGTACCCAAACGGGTTGCCAGCACTGTGGCTTGGCCTACTACACACAGTGCGGCCCCTCCCTTAATCGTTTTTTAATGGGCTCTTTGACAGGAGGAATCTTCCAGAGAACTTGGCTTCTTGGCAAAGGCTGCTGAAAAGTAATTGGTGATTTCAATATACAGGGGATAAAAACTCCTGTTCCTGAAAAAAACTGGAGGCAGAATTCCTTTCAGGGAGAGAGCTGCTTCTTGTCACAAAACACCTTAGTGGGTCATTTGGTTATGAAAAGCTAGGCTCCAGGAAGCTGGAGACTGGAAGCAGGGAGAGTGCCACGTGGGGCTGTTCTAGGAAGAAGGGCTGAGAGAGAAAGACAGGAAAAGAGGAAACTCAGAAGGGTCTTCGGAAGCTTGAGAAGAATCAGAGCAACCTGGTGGGGGAAGCTGGCCAGTGAGAAAGTCCCTCGGCAGAGGGGCCACGGCAGGATGCCGACTGAACAGGGCAGAATTTGACGAGCTCGGCACAGAATGAAAATGAAAAAGTTCAAAACATGGCCAGAAGTGCTGCAGAGGTCCTAGAATACGAGGCTCTTCTCTTTCCACTGCATTCTGTCTCCTGATGTGTCATGCTACGTTTCCCTTGCAATCTAATGTCTAGCACTCTGGGGCAGAAGGAAACCCCCAGTGCAGATCCTGGGGCTGGGGGTGGGGTATGCTGTGACTCTGTAGCGAGTGCACATGCACCCCACTGGCTGCAGGTTCCTGCTCCCATCAGCCTTGCCCAAGCCTGCAGCAAGGAGGCCTAACCAGGCATTTCCTCTTCCCAACTGCAGGCTACCCCAACCTGTGGTAGACCTGGTGGGGTGTGGGCGGGGGGCACTGAGGACAGCTGAGAACCTGGCCTAGGAAAGCTGAGAGTTGAGAAGAAGCAGTACTGAGTCTGCGTCAAGGCCCCAAGTCCCTTGTGCATGCTCCATGGACCCATCAGATTTCACTTATAAAAGAGCATCATGGGGTGGGCATGAGGGGCAGTGGTTAAGAAGCTGCTTGGGGTGCCTGCACCCCATACCAGACTGCCAGGGTTCAAGTCCCCACTCTGCTTCTGAGTCCAGCTTCCTGCTACTACACACCCTGGAAGGCAGCAAGTGATGGCTCAAGAATTTGTGTGCCTGCCACCCACGGGGAAGGCTGGGGTTGAGTTCCACCTCCTGGCTTCTGCCTGGCTCAGCCCTGGCTGTTGTAGGCATTTGATAAATGAACCAGCAGATGGAAAATCCCTCTCTGTTCCTCTCTCTGTGTCTTTCAAATACACAAAAATAAAAAAATAAATTTTATAAAAGAGAACATCATTAAAAATTTCAAGATAGAGCACAAAATTCCACGTGCAAGACCTTTTGAGCAGAGGGCCCCGTGGGACCGCACCGGTTACATTGCAGGAAGGCAGCCCCCCTGGCCTGG
Source organism: Sylvilagus floridanus (assembly GCA_949820135.1). Classification (NCBI taxonomy): domain Eukaryota; kingdom Metazoa; phylum Chordata; class Mammalia; order Lagomorpha; family Leporidae; genus Sylvilagus; species Sylvilagus floridanus. Next base: position 13,562,751 of record OX463228.1, on the reverse strand, counting down.
TCGTGTCTAATCACTTTTTTTCTTTCTTAAGGAAAAAAACTTATCTGCATTCCTTCATTTCCACACCACAGGCAGAGGTGCTGCATGTACAGGTGCGGGCTGGGCCAGCAGTTACCTTGGGAAATTCAAAGGTGGAGGGGACTGATGTCCTTGTCTGGGTTGATGGCTGCTGAAGGGACACATGCAGTAAGGAAATATGGCTAGGAGACTCAGAGATCACCTAAACAGGAAACTGGAGGAGAGGTGGCCCTGAGAGCATGGTCCCGCTAGGAGCAAGGCCCCGCTAGGAGCACGTGGGCATTTTGCATTTCCAACCATGCAAGCGACCAGCACCAGCTGAGGTGTTGGAGACAGTCAAATGGCCAGCACCTGGGTGTCCACAGTCTCATGCATGCTCTACGGGGAACAGAAAATAAGTAAAGGTCACCTGAAGGTACTTAGTAGTCTTTTTTCTTTTTATAAACACCTGGCAGCATTGAAAAATGATGAGGGATGTGGGATGATCCTTTTTGTAAAAAAGATTTATTTATTTGAAAAGCAGAGAAAAGAAAAAGGAGAAAGCTCTTCCATCTGCTAGTTCACTCCCCATATGGCCACAACAGCCAGGGCTGGGCCAGGCTAAACCCAGGAGCCAGGAGCTTCTTCCAAGTCTCCCACATGGGTGCAGGGGCCCAAGGACTTGGCCACCTTTCATTGCTTTTCCCAGGTGCATTAGCAGGGAGCTGGATTAGAAGTGGAACAGCTGAGTCTTGTACCAGAGCCCATATGGGATGCTGGCACTGCAGGTGGAGGCTCAACCCTCACTAAGTGATTAGTACTTTTTTTTTTTTTTTAAGATTTATTTATTGGGGCCAGCTCTGTGGTATAGTGGCTAAAGCGGCCACCTGCAGCGCAGGTCCCAGTGGTCTATTTGTTACTGTGCATTTCTTGAACTCTTTTAATCTGTCACTGCTAATTGTTGGTATAACCAGTGAGCCCAGAGGAATGCAACCCAAGTTCAGGTTCCTACTTCCCTCACCAGTTCCTATATGACTAAGGAAGAAGTTGCCAAAAGGTGCTCTTGCCAAGTACAGAACATATAATGTACCTTTTACAGAGAGAATTCCTGGACTAGGGGGAGCAGAACTTCTGCCCCACCAACCTGGCTCCAATCAGAATAGAAGGATGGAGGAGATGGGGAATAGGGGCAGTGGCCATGCTTCCCTCATCTGCCCAGGTTGAAGGCACTGAACAAGTAAGGAACAAATGAATCATTAAGCCACTAGTACTGAACTCTTTCCAGGTGTCAGGCATTCTCCCAGGCCTTCTCACTTAATTGCCACTTGATCCCATGAGGCGAATTAGCTCCTATTGTATAGGTGAGAAGGCTGACGCTCTGGGAGGTTATGCTTTTACCAAGGGTCTTCAAAAAGTTCATGAAAAATATGTATCATGAAAAAGCTGCATGTATTTCAAAAACTTTTTTTTGCACCAAAATAAACATATATTTGAAAGGGAGGGAAAGAAAGAGGGAGAGAGACCGAGAGAGAGATCACCCATCTGCTGGTTCACTCCTACCAAAAATAGACCCAACTGGGACCCACTAGCTCAACCCAGGTCTCCCACACGGGTTGCAGGAGCCCAGCTGCTTGAGCCATCATTGCTGCTTCCCAGGGTCTGCATTAGGTGAGAGCTGGAGTCGGGAGCCGGAGCTGGGAACTGAACCCAGGCACCCCACATAGTACACAGGCACTGCAACCACTAGGCTAAAATATCTGCCCCTCCCGAGAACCTTTTGAAATACCTTGGCTTAAAGCAGCAGAGGTAAGACTCAAACCCAACTGTATATGATAGCAAAGCGAACCTTGTTGGTCATGTCTAAGTAAATGAATTTACATTAGCTTTTGCCAAGAGGTGAAACTTTTTCTTTTAAATGAGAGTGCTTTTTTTTTTTTTTTAAAGATTTATTTATTGGGGCCAGCTCTGTGGTATAGCAGCTAAAGGGGCCACCTGCAGTGCCAGCATCCCACATGGGCGCCAGTTCGAGTCCCAGCTGTTCTACTTCCGATCCCACTCTCTGCTATGGCCTGGGAAAGCAGTGGGAGATGGCCCAAGTCCTTGGGCCCCTGCACCTGCCTGGGAAACCCAGAAGAAGCTCCTAGCTCCTGGCTTCAGGTCAGTGCAGCTTGGGCCACTGTGGCCAATTGGGGAGTGAATCAGTGGATGGAAGACGTCTCTCTCTCTCTCTCTCTCTCTTTCTCTCTCTGCCTCTTCTCTGTGTAACTCCGATTTTCAAATAAATAAACAATCTTATCAAAGTTACGGGAGGTGGGGGAGGGAGGTCTTCAGGGGAGGGAGGTCTTCCTTCCACTGGCTCACTCCCCAGATGGCCGCAACGGCTGGAGCTGCGCCGATCTGAAGCCAGGAGCAAGGAACTTCCTCCAGGTCTCCCACATGACTACAGGAGCCCAAGGACTTGGGCCATCTTCTGCTGCTTTCCCAGGCACAGTAGCAGGGAGCTGGATCGGAAGTGGAGCAGCTGGGACTCGAACTGATGTTCATATGGGATGCTGGCACTGCAGGCGGCAGCTTTACCCACTACACCACAGTGCTGGCCCCTACACAAGTCATTTCAGGCTCATTCTAGAATCTTGGACTTACCTCTCCTTTAAGCTTCACGTACATGCACCTCTCACCAGGTACAATCACCTGGGTATCTCTTGAGTCTGTTCTGTTTCCCACTGACACTGGCAGTTTTAGGGCAGTCTACATTTTTCTTTCTTTTTTTTTTTTTTTTTCCTTTTTGACAGGCAGAGTGGACAGTGAGAGGGAGAGACAGAGAGAAAGGTCTTCCTTTGCCGTTGGTTCACCCTCCAATGGCTGCTGCGGCCGGTGCGCTGCGGCCGGCGCACTGTGCTCATCTGATGGCAGGAGCCAGGTGCTAGGTGCTTTTTCCTGGTCTCCCATGGGGTGCAGGGCCCAAGCACTTGGGCCATCCTCCACTGCACTCCCGGGCCACAGCAGAGGGCTGGCCTGGAAGAGGGGTAACCGGGACAGAATTCGGCACCCCGACCGGGACTAGAACCCTGTGTGCCGGCGCCGCAAGGCGGAGGATTAGCCTGTTGAGCCACGGCGCCGGCCAAGTCTACATTTTTCATGGACTACTATAGCAGTCCCCTACACTCCAGTGTACCCTCCACACTTGGCGAAGGGATTCAGTCTGACAAAACTGCAGCCATCTTGGACACAATCTCCATCTTGCATGTTAACTGCCTCCTTGGCCATCCCAATCCCTTAACAATGTCAGTAAGATAAGCTGTTTTTATCTGACACTCCTATCTGGTGCCTGTAGTGTCTTTTATGAATATTGACACTTCTTGAGAAAGTACAGGTGCGCAGTGATGAGTCACAGGGTGCCTTCGTCTACACAACCCTTTCTGCTGCCTTGTGCCATGGATATCCAGATGTCATGAAGCTGCCCAAGACCACATGGTTGTGTAATCCTAGATTGGCTCACCTCTTTCTTTGGTCTCCCTTCTGCCTTTGGTGGCCAGTTCTCACATACTGGTTTTCCCAAAATTCATGGGTGTGATATTTCTAAAATGAAGATGCAGTACTGTCTCTCCTCTGCTTCAAAATCCTCAGGGGTTGGGGCCAGCGTTGTGGAGTAGTGGGCTTAGCCTCTGTCTGTGGACCCAGCATCCCATATGGGCGCCGGTTCATGTCCTGGCTGCTCCTCTTCTGACCCAGCTCCCTGCCATATCCTGGGAAAGCCCAAGTGCTTGGGCCCCTGCACCCATGTGGGAGACCTGGAAGAAGCTCCTGGCTCCTGGTTTTGGCCTGGCCCAGCCCCGCCCGTTGTGGCCACTTAGGGGGTTAACCAGCAAATGAAGGATCTCTCTTTCTCTCTCTCCTTCTCTGTCTCTGTATCTGTTGCCTTTCAAATTAATAAGTTTTGTTTCTCTTTTAATTGCTGTTTGGGAACAACTGAATGAGTGTAAGACAAAATAATGATATTCAGCCCTTACCTCACACCATATGAAAAAGCTCATATGAAAAGAACCAGAGATCTACTCATGAAAGCTAAAACTAAAAATGTTTTAGGGGAGCACCTTTAAGACCTTGGAACAGACAAAAATATTTTAGACAGGACACAGAAAGTGTTAATCATTTTTTCTAAAGTTTTTTTTTTTTTTTTTGGTCTGAGCATCCCAATAATTCTGCATCAGTACAAATCGCTGTGATATTTGCTGTCATTTTTTTTTGTCAGTCATACTCCTCAAGCATATTATATTTTGACTTGAGAGCTCCTGCATTCTTTTTTCATTTTTTAAAGATGTATTTCTTTATTTCAGAGGCAGAGTTACAGAGAGAGAGGGAGAGGCAGAGACAGAGAGAGGTCTTCCATCTGTTGGCTCACTCACAGATGGGCACAAGCCAGGAGCCAGCAGCCAGGAGCTTCCTCCGGGTCTCCCAGGTGGGTGCAGAAACCCAAGGACTTGGGCCATCCTCTGCTGCTTTCCCAGATGCATTAGCAGGGAGCTAGATAGGAAGTGGACCAGCCAGGACTCGAACTGGCACCCACATGGGATGCCAGCGCTGCAGGTGACAGCTTAACCCACTACGGCACCCTGCCAGCCCCAAGTACTGATCTTAAAAGCCAAAATAAAGTACACTTCATCCAAGGGAAAACTGTTTCCTCTCTGGGCCACCACTAAGGAAATGGAACGTGAAGCCTCAGTCTGAAAAGGGCCTACGTTCAGAACGGTGAAGATGATAACTCACAGTAAGAACACACGTGGACTAAGGAGCACTGGATTTGGAGAGCTCTGACAGACTGCATTTTCCAAAGAGCGCTATGATACATGCCGTATTTCAAAAAGTCTGTGGAAAATGAAACTCAAAGTTCATTTTGGTGCAAAACCTTTTGAAATCCATGTTTTTTTTTTAATAACATGTGTTTCTAGGTACTTCTTGAAAACCCTTTATATACGTGGGTTTCAAAGATTTTTTTGCACCAAAACAAACTTCCCTTTGAAGCCCATTTTCCAGGAGCTGTGTGAAGCACCCCACAGTCCATTACATGTGCTCTTTCCCCAGCTCGCTGCTGACATCGCTCCCACTGAGTGCTCCTGTCTACGTGCATTCCATACAGAGTATCTGGGTTTCAGCTCCTGCTCCACTTCTTTTATTTATGTATTTATTTTGACAGGCAGAGTTAGACAGTGAGAGAGAGATAGACAGAAAAGTCTTCCTTCCGTTGGTTCACCCTGCAAATGGCCGCCACAGCCGGCGCACTGCGCTGATCCGAAGCCAGGAGCCAGGTGCTTCCTCCTGGTCTCCCATGCGGGTGCAGGGCCCAAGCACTTGGGCCATCCTCCACTGCCTTCCCAGGCCACAGCAGAGAGCTGGACTGGAAGAGGAGCAACTGGGACTAGAACCCGGTGTACCGGTGCTACAGGCAGAGGATTAGCTTAGTGAGCTGAGGCACTGGCCAAAAATTTTAAAAACTCATTTTTCACTTTGATTTTTCTATCAACTTATTTTCTGCCTTCTCTTGGTAATCCCAGTATACAAAATTTCTTTTCCCTCCTCCCAGTATCTAATATTCCCCCTTATAAAACATATACCTCTGCACAGACCCACAGCAGAGAAACTAAACTCTGGAGTTGTTCTCACCCTTCCCCCACCCCTCTAGATTTAATCACTCGCCCTCTGCATAGTGAGTCTAACTCATACCGTGTTGCATATTAGAGAACGGTGTCCCTCTGTCTTCCCTTACATCTCACTGATGAACTCACAGACATCGGCTGGGTGTCAGTATGTGCTGTAATATGCTGGGGAAGGAGCCAGACGCGGCCCTTGCTTTGTCTCACGGGGAGAGGGTTACCAGCACAGCAGCAGATGCTTCCCTAGACTGCGGTAAGTGTCAGGGAGGAGAAGTCGGGTCCTAAGAGAAGAGTTAGCTGGCAGCGCAGACACTTTCCAAACTCTTTGCTCAGCTGCTGGGGAACAGACAAGGATAAGCCGGAAGAGATCAAACGGTCAATGCGGACTTGAAGCAGAGAGGTCTTAGGAGGCTCGGCTACCTTCCCTGCACCTCCAACAGTTAGGAATAGCAGAATTCATTTGAGTTCCGTTAGCTGAACTCAGTTGGGGGGCTCTGAGTCTGTGTTTATGTTACACTGTTCACTGTATTTTCCAATGAATATTCTCATCAGAAGTCATTATGCACCTATGTGTGAACTTTATATGAACCTTTTTTTAAAGGATTTATTTTTATTTATTTGAAAGACAGAGTTACAGGTAGACACACGCGCACACACACACATACACACACACACACACACACACACACAGAGAGAGAGAGAGAGAGAGAGAGAGAGAGAGAGAGAGAGAAAGTCTTCCAGCTGCTGATTCACTTCCCAAATGGCCGCAATGGCCAGAGCTGAGCTGATCCAAAGTCAAGAGCCAGGAACTTCTTCTGGGTCTCCTATGTGGGTACAGGGGCCCAAGGACTTGGGCCATCCTCCACTGCTTTCCCAGGCTATAGCAGAGAGCTGGATCAGAAGAGGAGCACCTAGGACTTGAACTGGTGCCCATATGGGATGCCGGCACTGCAGGCTGGGGCTTTAACCCACTGTGCCACGGCACAGTACCTTTTAAAAATTCACCTACATTTGAAGCCACGATCAGGCATACTGAATCATGGAAAGGCAGCTCAAATGACAGTCACTTTAATAAGTCCTAAAGGTTTCAAATTATTTACCAAGCTAATATGTACACTGGAAGTTCAAAAAGAACTAAAGGATACATTTTTTGCACCAAGCAAACAAACTTTAAACTTTTCTAAACTGGGGAGGGCACTGTGGTATAGTGGGCTAAGCCTCTGCCTGCAGCACCGGCATCCCATATGGGCACCAATTCATGTCCCAGATACCTGTCTTCTGATCCAGCTTTGTGCTATCGCCTAGGAAAGCAGCAGAAGATGGCCCAAGTGCTTGGCCCCTGCACCCATGTGGGAGACCTGGAAGAAGCTCCTGGCTTCTGGCTTCATATTGGCTCAGCTCTGGCCATTGTGGTCATTTGGGGAGTGAACCAGCGGATGGAAGATCTTTCTGTCTCTCCCTCTCCCTGTCTATAACTCTACCTCTCAAATAAATAAATCTTTAAAAATTTTTTTTCCAGGCCGGCGCCGTGGCTCAACAGGCTAATCCTCTGCCTTGCGGCGCCGGCACACTGGGTTCTAGTCCCGGTTGGGGCGCCGGATTCTGTCCCGGTTGCCCCTCTTCCAGGCCAGCCCTCTGCTGTGGCCCGGGAGTGCAGTGGAGGATGGCCCAAGTGCTTGGGCCCTGCACCCCATGGGAGACCAGGAAAAGCACCTAGCACCTGGCTCCTGCCATCAGATGAGCGCGGTGCACCGGCCGCAGCGCGCCGTCCATGGCATCCATTGGAGGGTGAACCAACGGCAAAAAAAGGAAGACCTTTCTCTCTGTCTCTCTCTCTCACTGTCCACTCTGCCTGTCAAAAATAAAAATTAAAAAAAAAATTTTTTTTTCTAAACTTATAAATTCTGAGAGGCCACACTAAACGGCTGCTCAACAAAGGTGAGCTATGGTTAAATTTTAAATGCGTGTCTTTGTACACTGTCCTTTTAGCCGATTGCTCTGGTGACGGTGCTCGGTTGATGACTGCCTTATCTAAGCTCCAAATCTGAGATGTGTGTTTAGGGAAAGGATTTTGTGTCAAAGAAAATAAGAGGGTTAGATGAAAGAGGCAATTCTGAAGATGTGCTTAGATCCCACAGTGCTGGGATTTCTAAAGCACATGCGACAGCTCAAGGGACAGCGAGAGAGGAAGTCTGAAATCCACGTTGTCCTGGAGAAGCCAGGAGAGTAGCTGGAGATAGTCACTGCTCTGCCCTTCGAAGTCCTTCTCCAAATCAACCTAGCACAAGGCTGAGGGCCTGTGCAGCAGTCAGCACTCAATAAACACAGCAGCTGGCTGGCTCCCAGGGGCACTGAGCCTCCCTTCCTCACCCCATCCCCTCCCACATCCCTGGCCCTGGGCCAGCTCCCAGCACACCTGTCAGCCCATCCATCCCGCCAGGAGACCTGGCCCCTCGTGGCGCCTCCCTCCACAAATTCTGGAGCAAACTCCTCTTCCTCATGTGCTCCAAGGGTTCTTAAGTTCCTGGAAGCAAAACAAACAAATGACCCCAAGACAACTTCTAAAGGACTCTGATTTTTTTCTTACTTGAAAAGTTTCTATAAACCAGAATTCTGGGCTGAACTTGATAGAACTTCACTTGTAGTCGATACAAAGAAGCAGCTTTAAAAAGTTCATAGAAAATTATCTTTTTTTTTCTAAAGATTTATGTATTTGAATGGCAGAATGAGAAGAGAGAGAGAGAGAGATTGATTGATTTTCCATCTGCTGGTTCACTCTCCAAATGGCCACAACAGCCAGGTCTGGGTTGAGTTGAAGCCAGAAGCTGGAACCAGGAACTCCATCCTGGCCTCCTACATGGGTGGCAGAGGCCCAAGCACTTGGACAATAGTCTGCTGCTTCTCCCAGGCACATTAGCAGGGAGCTGGATCAGAAGTGGAGCAGCTGGGACTTGAATCGAGGTCCATATGGAACACTGGTATCACGGGTGGCTTTATCCGCCGATCTACAACGCTATCCCCCCACCCCCAGTTCTGGCTTGTATAATAACCCTGTAAGACCCACCTCTGAGGGCCTTCAGTGACCTAAGAACTTCCCCCTAGGCCTGACCTCCCACAGGTTCCACCTCCTCTCGGTTTTTGCTATCCCAGGACGACAGCTTTAACACTTGGGCCCTTAGGAGGCACCCAAAGTTCCATTAAAACCCTACATGGTGTTAACAACTCTATCTTCCTCATAGAATTGGGAGGCTTACATGAGTATAGTAAGAAGGAATCAAACGTGTATGAACAGGGTTGGCACTGTGGCACAGCAGGTTAAGCTGCCACCTGCATTCCATAGGAGCACTGGCTTGGCCTGGCTCTGGCTGTTGCCACCATTCGGGGTGTGAAAAGTGGATGGAAGTTCTCTCTTTCTCTCTACTTTTCTCTAACTCTGCCTTTCAAATTAATAAAAATAAATCTTTAAAAAATCCATACTCATTTCAGACAGTCCTTGCTTTGCACAGTTCTAATATGCAAACTTGGGTCATGACAGTTTAGTTCAAAAACGCCAGTCCCGTAACGACAGGGTTCAGATTTTGGTTACCATTGTCCGTGAAGTGAGAGTAACTGCATGAGGTACACACTAGCTTTTTAGTCCAGAAATCAGTATGTAAATAATGGTTGCACATTGTGATTGGTGACAAACTTTGTCACTTAAAAAATTATTTATTTGAGAGGGAGAGAAGGGCAGCGGTGGCAGTGGGGAGTGGGGATATCTCTCATCTACTGGTTTACTCTCAAATGCTTGCAACAGCTGGGGTTGAATCAGACCGAAGCCAGGTACCTGTCTCCCAGGTGGGTGGCAGGGACCCAACCACTTCAACCCATCACCACTGCCTCCCACTGCGCATCAGCAGGAAGCTGGAATTAGGAGCCGAGCCAGGACTTGGACTCAGGCACTCAGCCTTGGGGTGTGAGATTGCCAAGCAGCGTTTTTAACCCCCGCACCAAGCACCCTCCCCGGTCACGTCAAGTCTGTTGGTGAATGATGGCGACGGTAACCTCGGTTGTCCCGTTCTCCGAGTGATCAATCCACAGGACATTTTATAACTATAGCTAACAAAAAAGAAGGCCTTGATCAAAAAGGATGAACGGGCAGCAGAGACCTGCAAAGTGTTAAGGATGGAAACAAAATTGGATGTGATTCAAAGATCTGAAAACGAAGCGAGGAGAGGGTGAGCTCGGGACCCGCGGGGAGCTACGGTGAGAGGCAGGCTGAGAAGTCTGGATGGAGAGGAAAGCAGGCCGACGCTACTCGGCATCCCTGCTCGCACCGCCCCAGGCACAGAAAACCGCTTACCCTGGACGTGCGGCAGCCCGCCACGGGCCAGCGTGACGTCACTCTGCAAACTCCGAACTTTCACATAATCGGGGCTTCAGGAAAGGTAAGCGGCCGTGGGAACGCTGCCACTGAGGAGAACACACACCCAGGGCAGGCACCTTCCCTGTGCTACAGGCTTTACAAACATCACCCTCCGTAAGCCTCACCACCCACTGACACCGTCGGGCAGACGAGGACATGAAGGTTTAGCAAGGCGAAGACATTGAGTCCGAGGAGCACGGATTCGACCCCGGGTGTGACCGGCTCTGACCCAGCAGGCGGCACCGTGGGAAAACGCCCCACTCCGCTGGAACGCGGCCTCGCCTGTCAGTCTCCTTCCCCCACGCCCAGTCTCCCGCTTAAATCCCGTTCTTTACTTCCTACCCCCACAAAGTGACGCAGGTTCGTGTGACTGGGAAGCCACACTCCGGCCAGCGGGCTCGGGCCTCGGACCTCCTCCTCAAGCGCTTCACCAGGCCCTGAGGGGCAGCGACCCGCCCCTTCCGGCTGCAGGACACCGCCCCTTCCGGCTGCAGGACACCGCCCCTTCCGGCTGCAGCAGCGTCCGCCATGTTTCCCATGTGCCTGCTGCATCCGCTGCTCCTGGCCCAGGGCGGAAGAGACCTCCTGAGGTCCACTCTCAGCACTTGGTGAGGCACCCCAGGCCCAGCAGAAGCTGTGGCCACCTTGGGCGTCGGAGGCATTTGAGGTAGATGCAGCAGTGGAGATGGGCGAGCAGATCTGCGGCAGCCACAGCAGCAAGGGCTTGAGCAGCCAGAGGGCGGGACTTCCGGTTCCTCTCCACGCCACTTCCAATCTCCTCTGAGATGAAAACGTGGACGGTGGCTTTTGTGGCCAGCTCCTGCCAGTGACCTGAGTTTGGACTTTAGGTTCCTTGCATTTTCCCAATGGCATGGCTGCTTCTCTCCCGTTCTGCAGGCCTGCGGGGCTCCCATCTGTCAGATCAGGAGCTTTGCGTTAACTGCTGGGCATTAACTGCTGGGCTGACCCACGAGGATTCAGCTGACCCCTGCTGACCTCCCAGAGTTCTAGATGCTCTGGGGCTGAGGGGCGCCGGCAGCCTGGTTTCCTAAGGGTTAGGAAGGACCCCAAGAAGCCGGCGGGACAATACTGAGTCCGTCTCTGGAGAATTTGAGAAAGCCTTTCTCTGCCCACATTTAAAAAAAAAATTCATTTATTTCAAAGGCAGAGTTACAGAGAGAGACACACACACAGATCTTCCATCCTCTGGTTCACTCCCTAAATGGCTGCAGCAGTGGGAGCTGAGCGGATCTGAAGCCAGGAGGCAAGATCTTCCAGGTCTCCCACGTGGGTGCAGGGGCTCAAGGACTTGGGACATCTTCTACTGCTTTCCCAGGCCATAGCAGAGAGCTGGATCAGAAGAGCAGCAGCTGGGACTCGAACTGACGCCTACATGGGATGCCGGCACAGCACCGGCCCCATCTGCACGTTCATTCTAACTCAGTTCTCTCAACACTGCTTTCCGATGGTTAGTTCATGTAGGCCTCAGAAGACAGACGTCAGATTTGGAAACCTCAGGAGGGCGTACTTTAGAAGTTTCATGGAACATGCAACCCAGAGTTAGTTTATTTTGGTGCCAAAAAAGAAAATTCAGGCACACCAAAGGTCTTGAGAAAGCTTATGAAAAATTCATAGTATGCAAAAACTATACATCTTAAAATTTGTTTGCATCAAAATAAACAGATCTTTTCATTCTACTATTTGCTGAACTTTCTGATGCACCCTTGCACAACTCCAAAGGGCTGACAGAAATTGAATGTGGGCTCTTTGTGTGAGTTTCTTTTTTTGCTGGGGTCCCTTGGGCGGAGTGGATTGAGATGTTGAAGACAGGCTGGGGGAGAACTGCTAACCTGGGGGCAGGCAGAGGGCTGCCAACTGCTGGGGAGAGCAAGGGGTCGGGGCACTTGTGGCTTCCCAGAGTGGGCCTGGAGCCATTTCTGCACTCGTTGGGAAGCACCTCCTGGGTGTTGCTTAGCCTAGCTCATCTTGGTTGGAGACCCGGGGTACTGCTCCATCTGGCCACACTCAGAGCCACACGTTCCTCTATTCTGGGACCCAGGCAGGACTTTTTGAGTTGGACAAAGTGACAGGCACATGGGCCTCCCTACATCAGAAAATCTCGGAGTGCAGGCAGTTAGGCACCCACGCCTTTCACCAGAATACCTGGACTCCAGCTTCCAGTCAGTGCAGACGCAGGGAGGCAGTGAGGATGCTTCACATAACAGGGTTGCTGCCACCCCCACAGGAGACCTGCACTGAGTTCCTGGCGCTTGCCTTCAGCCCTAGCCCAGGCCTGACTGATTGGGACATTTGGGAAATGAGCCAGCAGACGGGAGCTCCCTCTCTCTCTACCTCTATCTCTGTCTGTCTTTCTGATTCTCAGACACAGAGATTTAAACATCTTTAGGGTCCTCCAGGAGCCAGGAGGTGCCCCCTGCTACAGTGAGGCCTGCGCAGAGCAAGGGAGGGACCTGGGAGGTGGGGGCAGGGAGGGGGTTCAGGACATTCTCTTTCTCCAGGTGGCTAGACATGAAAAGGGCTGGGAAGGAGGGAGGGAGAGGGAAAGTGTAACCCAGGCCAGTGCACCCCAAGATGCTCAGGGGCTGTTCCTGCTGCCTCTCACCTTGCCAGGCTGAGGCTGACCCGGCCGTGCCCATGAGGACCGCCATAGTTGACTTTGGCCTCCTGTCTGTGACATCATGATGGGAATTGCCTAGCAAGTGCTGAACACTAGTTTCTTACTTTGGGATGTATTATTACTATTGTTTTATTCAGGAGATAGAGAGAGAACGAGCTAGCGAGCAAGAGAGCTCACACCCATTGACTGGTTCACCCCCTAAATGCTTACAATGGCTGATGGCCAGGACTGTGTGGGGGCCAAAGCCAGGAGCCGTCAGTCCAGGGTAGAGACCCAATTACTTCAGCCATCACCTACTCCACTCGGGGTCTACACTGGCGGGAGCCGGTGCTAGCCCTTGAAGCCAGGCACTTTCATGTAGGATGCCGGGGTCTTAAGTAGAATTTTGACCCCTCAGCCAAGCGCCTGGCCCCGTGATGTATGACATGATGAACTGCAGGCACCACTTGCCTGTAGCTCTCTCTGCTTTCCTTCTACACCTAAACCACAGTGCAATGTGTGGCTGAAACACCATCTCCCGTGTGTGTCTCTAACCACGCAGCATTAGGACAATGCTCAGGACAAAGGAGGTGCTCCAGAAATGTGCTTCAAGGAGACCGAGGAAATGAGCATCGCGGGCTGTCAGTATTGCTCAAGTTTCCTGACCATTGTCAGCAGAGGGCGCTACAGGACTAATGATGTGTGTTCCAGCTTCCTCTCTCAAAAAGTTCACAATTTAAATGAAATGATTTTTAAGTTAAAGCATTCATTCTAAAAAAAAATAGTTTGCAGTGCTCGAGTTATAATAGCAAACTGTGGCCCTTTAACACACGCACTTGGCCAGCTGGGTCTTGTTTATTTCGCACGCCAGCCCTCTATAGGTGGAAGTGTCCCTGGGCAGCAGACACAGGTATAGGCTCTGGAGTGAGCGGGCTTCCACTCCTGGCTCTGCCTTTCACTGTCTGACTTTGGACGGGCCACCAACCCCTCCCCCCGCCCTGCTTTGGGGCTGACACTCGTGCTTGACCTCAGGGCTTGGTGTGCGATTCGAACAGAGGATGCCTGCCAGGTGCTGGACAGACTACTTTGCAGGCAGCCCGAGCCCAGCAGCTGTTGTCCTTACTCATTATTGTTATAACACCAGGTCCCTGGTGAAGACAATGCTCAGGCTCTTACATGGGGTCTTCTGAAAGGTCATGAAAAAGTGGAATTACGAGAGAAATTTATTTTTATGCAAAAAATCCTTGACATCCATGCATCATTTTATCCCCCCACAATATGCATTATCTGTGAACTTTTTCAGCACTGTATAATTAGAACAGAAGTCCCACCTCATGCAGCCCAGGGCCTCTGCCTTTGGCACCACCTGTCCCTCACTGTCACTGCTGAGAAACCTTCCAGCTGTGCTAATAATACCCTTCAGGCCTGCTGCAGTGCTGGAAGCTTAAAAAAAAAAAAAGCAAAACCACATCCTCTTGAAATCTTATTGATGCTATTAATTTATTCAGTAACTGGTTTTTCTTAAGAAGTTCACCGTTAACTTTGGTCAAGTGCTGTGCACGCCCCATGATCTGAGTCTGAGTGCTCAGATCAAGTAAGTTTGCTGTCCTGGGCAGTTTAGGCCTACTGTCATGACCTCAATGACTTTGGGGCCAGCAGATGTCTAGAATAGGAGTAGTCAGGAGTCTGGCCCTGCCTGAAGCAGGCAATCTATATGTAGGACTGGTATTGCTACATTTTCTGATCTTTTTTCCCAAAGATATACTTATTTGAAAAGTAGAGGTACAGTGAAAGAAGGAGAGACAGACGGAGCAAGCTCTTCCATCTGCTGGGTCACTCCTCAAATGGCTGCAGCTGGGGCTGGGCCAGGCAGAAGCCAGGAGCCTGGAACTCCATCCAGGTCTCCCATGTGGGTGCAGGGGCCCAAGTACCTGGGCTGTTTTATGCTGCCTTCCCAGGCACGTTAGCGGGAGCTGGATCAGAGGCTGAAAAGTCAGGACTCAACTGGCACTTGGATTGACAGTGGCTTAACCAGCTGTGCCTACACTGCCCCAGATATTCTGATTCTTCAAGAGAAGCAAGAAGTCTAAATTTTTATGTGAAATATGCCAATTGATAAGTTTTGTCAACTGCTTTTAAGTTTTATACATAACACCTTTGAGTCCAAATAAAACATGTCTCTAGGACACATCCACACTTAGCAATCACTGGACGAGCTCTGAGCTGGGAGGGGGCACCGTAGAGACCCAGGGGCTCCCAGGGACAAGAGCATCCTCACTTCTGTCTGAGGGACCTTGTCTAAAGCTGGTGTATTTTGCTCAATTGCTCATTCTCTCCCTTTGGCTGAGAAGCTTTTGCTCTTTCTGGAAAAAATCAGATTCCTCGTCTAAGTAGCATTAGAAACTTCTGGAAAGAGAATTAGAATGGCTGGAACTTGGGACAGGAGTTGTGGCATAGAAAGTAAAACTGCCACCTGCGATACCAGCATCCCATATGCATTCTGGTTTGAGTCCCGGCCGCTCCACTTCTGATTCAGCTCTCTGAAAATGTGCCTGGGAAAGCCGTAGAAGATGACCCAAGTGCTTGGGCTCCTGCATCCACGTGGGAGACTCAGAGGAAGCTCCTGGCTCCTGGTTTCTGCCTGATTCAGCCCTAATGATTGCAGCCATTTGGGGAGTGAATCAGTGGATGGAAGACCTCTCTCTCTCTCTCTCTCTCTCTCTCTCTCTGTAATTCAGCCTTTCAAATAAATAAATCTTTAAAAGAAGAAGGAGAAGGAGAAGAAGAATGCTAGAACGTGTCTGTAACCTGTGGAGCGATTCCAGGTCAGTTTCAGACCCTTGCCCATCTTCCTCCAACACACCCCCTGTCGCTGCTTCCACCGTCTAGAGTCAGCCAGGACTCAGGTCTTCCCCTCTGTGAGGACACTGGCTTAGAGAAGGAGGCTTCAGTTTTGGGTATTTTTTTTCTTTTTAAAGATTTATTTATTTATTTGAAAGGCAGAGGGGGAGAGACTGGGATGGCTAGGCTTGGGCCTGACTGAAACCAGGAGCCTAGACCTCCAACTGGGTCTCCGATGTGGGTGCCAGGGGCCCAAGCACTTGGGCCGTCCTCCGCTTCTTTCCCAGGCGCATTAGCAGGGAGCTGGATCACAAATGGAGACCATCTGCTGATTCATTCCCCAGATGGCTGCAACGGCTGGAGATAGGCTGATCCAGTCTGAAGCCAGGAGCTTCTTCTGGGTCTCCCAAGCAGGTACAGAGGCCCAAGAACTTGGGCCATCTTCTACTGCTTTCCCAGGCCATAGCAGAGAGCAGGATCAGAAATGGAACAGCTGGGACTCGAACTGGCACCCCTATGGGATGGTGACACTGCAGGCAGCAGCTTTCCCCACTACGCCACAGTGCCAGCCTACCAGGCTTCACTTTCTAAGAGCCAGATCAGGAGCCTCCTTATGGGCCTATGATAGCTCTTCTCCAGCCCCAAATTTTGAACCATTGTTTTCTTCTGAAGATTTATTTATTTATTTGAAAGGCAGAGTGACAGAGAAGGGGATAAACAAAGAGAAAGGGAAATCTTCCATCTGCTGGTTCACTCCTCAAATGCCCACAACAGCCAGGACTGGGCCAGGCCGAAGCGGGAATTGGGAACTCCATCTAGGTCTCGCACGTGGGTGGCAGGAACCCAAGCACTTGGGCCATCATCCATTGCCTCCCAGGAACATTAGCAGGAAGTTGGAGTGGAAGTGCAGAGTGGGTAGGACTTGAGTCAGGGTGCGGGCGACTCAAGCAACAGCCTAACCGGCTGCACCTGGGGAAGGATTTGTTTTTGCAGCTAACAGTCTCTGAGCCAGCTAGTTCTCTATTTCTAATGTCTTTTTTTTTTTTTTTTGGACAGGCAGAGTAGACAGTGAGAGAGACAGAGAGAAAGGTCTTCCTTCCGTTGGTTCACCCCCCAATGGCCGCTGTGGCCTGCGCATCGCGCTGATCTGATGGCAGGAGCCAGGTGCTTCTCCTGGTCTCCCATGTGGGTGCAGGGCCCAAGCACTTGGGCCATCCTCCACTGCCTTCCCGGGCCACAGCAGAGAGCTGGCCTGGAAGAGGAGCAACCAGGACAGAATCTGGCACCCATATGGGATGCCGGCGCTGCAGGTGGAGGATTAGCCTATTGAGCCACGGTGCTGGCCTAGTTCTCTATTTCTGCCGTAAATACCTGGAAAGGTGGACAGCAGAAAACAGAGAGGCTTGGTTCTTTACAGTGTAACAGCTCCTGCATTGTGGTGTTATGTATACTTATTCTGTGCTGGTTGTTAAATGAAAAAAAAATATTAGACATCTCTGGGCTGCTGATGCGAGAAAAACAAAACACACTTTGTGGAAGCCTCCGTTAGCTAAGTTTTATGAGGGAACTTCAAAAAGTCCACAGAAAGATGCAATTAAAAGTTTATTTGGTGCAAAAAATATTGATTGAAAGCCATGCATGGTTTCTTCATAATATGCATTTTGATGAGTCTTTTTTTTTAAAGTACCCTTGTATATTTTTACATCTCAAACACCAAAATATCAGTGGAAATTAGTGGTGTGACAGCGAGCCCAGATGTAGACCACGTCATCTGGAGACAGTCTAGAAACAGGGTTTGATTCAGCAAATCAAGCCAAGGCAGACCTGACCGCGCATGGCACCATGGTTGCCCAGGTGCCACCTGCAGTCAACCAGGAGCAAGACCCTCCTCAACTCCGCCCACAGAAGACCCGCACCTGCGCCGTTAGGGAGTTTCCCAGCCGGAGCAAACGCCCAGAACAGCCCGGTAGGACCCATATTTGACCTCCCTGGGGAGGCGGTGCAGAGCAACACTGCCGTTTTGACTGTGTTGCTTGCAAAAGGACCCACAGCACCTGCACAGCGCTTGGTGCAGAGTTAAGAGAGGGTGTGGCCACGCCTCTGCAAGCTGAGGGAAGCCCCCTGCTCAGCTCGGAGAGCCAGCGGATGGAACCTGTCCCCGCTGCTCTGTCCCCTTTGCATCGGAGCTGGGGCCTCCGAGAAACCTCGTCTGGGTTGCAGCGTGCCTTCTGGTCAATTTCTGTTGCAAGCGAGGTCAGCAACAAGCAGGCCTCCTGCATTCGCGGTGGCTGAGGCTAAGCCACACCCTTAGACGCGGCGCCTGTTAGGGTTGCAAATTCTCTCTTTCTGGAACGACTTCCGATCCCCAGTGACAAACAGCCAGAGTACAGTGACGGCGATTCTCACCCCCTCTTAGCCACCCCCAACCCCCATTTCACCGTGCGAGAAGCGAGCAACATTAAAGCAAGGAAAGAAAAACAGAACGGACGAAGGAAAAAAAGCAATAGCCAGGCTTGCGGTGGGCGGAGGCCCGGGTGCTGGCAGTGCCAGACTCGGGACGTGGGCTTAGCTGTCCTGGCCCAAGCCGCGGGTTTCCGAGCTGGCGCCCCCGCGCGTGCCCATCACCGGTTTCCTGGGCCGCGGTATTTCCAGGGCTTTCCATTCGTCTCTGTTGTCTTCCTTGGCTGTGGCCTGGCTCGATGAAGCCATGTCCCGAGCCAGTGTGGCTGTAGTACCAGGCTAGCCCGAAGCGTGCAGGCCCTGAGAACGGACAGGGTAGCCCAATCTCCGTGCCCACCAGCATTAATAGGCGATTGCCCCAGGGAGATAATACAGGAAGAAAAAAAACCGGCTAAAAATATACAGTGAATCACAGAAAATTACATCTCTTAAAACCCACCGTGTATTCCCATTGCCATAGCAACCCCCGGCTAGTAAAGACAGAACCGATTCATCACAGGCTTTCCCGCGCGTGGATTCTGCCGGAAGCGCCTCCAGCCTGCGCTGTGGTCCCAGCGAGGCGGGCAGGGCAAGGCGGCCATCGCCACTGCGCGTTTTCTCCGCGCCTCGTGCCCCTTCCAGGGCTGCGTCTGCGGCAGCCAGCACCTGGCATTGCTTGCATGCAACCCAGCGGGCCTCAGCTTGTCCGGGTGCTGCATTCCGCCCGCCCGAGGGCCGAGGGGAGCAGCAGCGGGCCGGCTTCCCCCAGGGGCGGTGGGTGTCAGCCTGGACCGAGGGACCCGGGAGGGGAGAGGCGCTGCCTCCCTCTTTCTCGACTTTTCCTCCTCCTCTCTGCTCCCTCTTGTCCACTTCCCGAGCTCTCCGCTCTCTCCTCTGTCCCTTCCTCTGTGAAATGGGCTGAGCACACTCAGTGCAGGACGGAGAGAGCCTTGATGTTCGCGGTGAGCCCCGTCTCTGGGAAGATGAAAACATGTCTACTCCATTGCAACTCCCAAATCCATTGGCATATAATGTGTGCTTTGTAACAATAATAAAAAAAAAAAAAAACCAAGATTCTTGACTACTGTTAAACTTTAATAATTTTGGGCATGTGTTCTTGGCCAGAGTTCTAGAATGTTCTCCCTCAGAAATAGCCCTGCCTGGGCATGTCAAAGAAAAAAAACAGAGGAGGCAGCTGGAAGGAATCTCCCACTGGCTCAACCTGAGACGATCTGAACTTCAAGAGAAAAATAGATAATACTGATTGCAGCGCTTTATAACACACTGAATAAAATAAGAAAATGGAAGCCCATACTGGTAGTAACAAATGAATACATGGAGGAAAAGAGAAAGTCCTTCCTGACAGTAAAATCCCGACCAGAAGGAATGGGCGTTTGGCGCAGCAGTTAAGAAGACTCTTGGGGTGCCTGCGTACTATCTGCCAGGGTTTGGGTTCGAGTCCTGGCTCCACTTCTGAGTCCAGCTTCCTGCTCCTGTGCAGCCCAGAGGCAGTGGTAATGGCTCAGGTGGTTGGGTTCCTGCCAGTCACGTGGGAAACGGCTGTGTCCAGCTGTGGTCCTGAACTGGCTATTGTGGGGCTACTTGGGGAAAGAGCGAGCAGATATGTGTGACTCTGTCTCTGTCTCTCTGCTTTTCCAAAATATATATATATATCCGACTAATAAGGGCAGGTGTTCGTGGTGCAGCGGGTTAAGCTGCTGCTTGGGATGCCTGCATCCCATATTCCAGCTAGTTCAAGTCCAACTGCTCCACTTGTGGCCCAGCTTCCCACTAGTTCATCCAGTAAGGCAGTGGAAGGTGGCCCAAGTGCTTGAGCCCTGCATCCACGTGGGAGACTTGGATGAAGCTCCTGGCTTTGGCCTGGCCCCTGCTCCAATGTTTCAGCTATTTGGGGAGTGAACCAGTGCATAAAGATCTCTCTCTCTCTTCCCTCTCCCCCTCATCTCCCTCTCTCTATCCCTTCCTCCCTGTCTACTAGAACAAACAAACAAACAAAAAAACCCACAAACAAACAACTAAATAGTAGAAGAAATGATTAAGTTATAAAATCATGATAAAAATTACAACTAAAACATAGGATAAATGATGGGATTAGAAAGTCATCATTTGGCAGGTTTAAAGTGGTAATTTATTCAAGCAGGGATTATCAGTAGATGGTAAAAACATGAGCAGGAGCAGAGATTTAGCCGAGCCTCTGGATTTCATCCCAGTACCTGGGTTCAAGTCTCACCTCTGGTTCTTGACTCTGGGTTCCTGGTAGACAGCAGGTGATGATGGCTCACGTAACTGGACTCCTGCCGGCTCAGTGAGGACTTGCATTGTGTTCCCAGCTCTCAGCTCCTGCCCTGCCCCAGCCTGCTCCTGTAAGGCATTGCAGGAATGAACCAGCAGATGGCAGCTCCGTGTCAAAGAAATGAAAGCCTTTTTTTTTTTTTTTAATGTAGTGGGTAAATTTTGATGAGAAATAGTACATTCGTGTAATCGCAAAGCCTCTCCTCTCAAGAATTGGCATCATGAGGGGCGAACAACACAAATGAACATCATCTCTGGTGACACGACCCGAGGCTGCAGTGTCACCTCTGTGGCATCCCTGCTGAAGATGCACGGCCTGACTCCAGCTGTGAGGAAGCATCACACGGTCAATTAACTAAACAGGCGACTCGTCTACAAAAACAGCAATATCATGGAAGACTAAAGAACTTCTCCAATTGATGGGACCCTAAAGAGACAGCCTGATCTTGGATTGGGTCTGGAACATTTTTTTCACCCCTCTTATGCTATAAAGAACATTGTTCAAGAAATTGTTGGGGGCTGGTGCTGTGGTGTAGTGGATGAGGCTGCCGCCTGCAGTACCTGCGTCCCTTATGGGCGCCAGTTTGAGTCCCAGTTGCTCCACTTCTGATCCGGCTCTCTGCTATGGCCTGGAAAAGCAGTAAAAGATGGCTGAAGTTCTTGGGCCCCTCCCCCCACGTGGGAGACCTGGAGGAAGCTCCTGGCTCCTGTCTTTGGATCGGTGCAGCTCTGGCTGTTACGGCCATCTGGGGAGTGAACCATCGGACGGAAGACTGTCTGTCTGTCTCTCTCTCTCTCTCTCCCTCTCTCTCTGTCACTCTGCCTCTGTCTCTCTCTATCTCTATAACTCTGCCTTTCAAATAAATTAATTAAAAAATAAATTTTTGAAATTTGAAAAAATTGTATGCTTTAGGCAAATCATGTTATGTCACCATTAATTTCCTGAGTTTTCTGAGAACACTGGGCTTATGAAAGGGGATGTCTATGTTTTTAAGGAAACAGGTGATCAAATACTTAGAGGAAAAAGGGTGATTTTATCTACAACTTACTCTGAAATGGTTCTGGAAAATGTGCATACAGAGAGAAAATGTTATGCAAATAAGGGAGGTGTATACAGGTGTCTCTCTTAAACTTTATTTATTTGAAAGCTCTTTGTGTGTGTGTGTGTGAGAGAGAGAGAGAGACAGAGACAGAGAGAGGGAGAGATCTTCCATCTGCTGGTTCACTCCTCCAGTGCCTGCAGTGGCCAAGGCTGGGCCAGGCAGAACCGTGGGAGTCCAGAACTGAATCTGACTCCATCCCAAGCACTCCGGGATGGAACGTGGGCTTCCCAGGCAGTGACTCAACCCACCGCACCACAGTCCCCACCACATCCCCTTGACAGTTTATTTGTTTGTTTCTAGAAATTCTTTACGCTTTTTGTATTTTTCTGTAAAAAGGATCTTGTGCTTATCTGGGAGTCTGAAATTATTTTATCACAAAAAGTTCCCTGTCTGTGTACTCAGTCCCTTTGGGGGGAATTCTCACCCCAGGCCTCTTTCCCCCATCTTGACGCTGTGTCTTACTGCGGGGGTGGGGGTCCTCACTGCCCCGTTGGTGACACTGAATCCTGCCCCGATTGGGGGAGTGTGAGGGGAGTGGGGGGGGTAGGGAGGGAGAGAGAGGGAGAGAGAGAGGGAGAGAAAGAGGAAAGGAGGGAAGGAGGGAGAGAGAGAGGGAGGGAGGGAGGAGAGGCATGTGTGTGTGTGTGTGTGTGTGTGTGTGAGAGAGAGAGAGAGAGAGAGGGAGGGAGATAAGGAGGGAAGGAGGGAGGGAGAGAGAGAGGGAGGGAGGGAAGAGAGGCATGTGTGTGTGTGTGTGTGTGTGAGAGAGAGAGAGGGAGGGAGATAAGGAGGGAAGGAGGGAGAGAGAGAGGGAGGGAGGGAGGAGAGGCATGTGTGTGTGTGAGGGGGAGGCAGGAAGGGAGGGAGAAGGATGTGTGTGTGTGTGTGTGTGTGTGTGTAAGAAACAAGAGGACAAAGGTTAAATCCAGGAGAAGTCAGTGGCTACCGCACTAGATCAGGCTGGAGGATGAAGACCAAGGTCCCTGGTGAGGCCTTCAGGTTTCCGAGGCTCAGGAAGCCAGGGCGTGGCTTCAGGAGATGTGCTGACTCAGCTCGGGAGAGCCAGAGAGGCTGGGATGTGCGAACCAGGACTGAGCTCACCTTCTTCATTCTCTCTCTCTCCCTCCCTCCCTCCCCCCTCACACATACACCCCTCTCCTTCTCCCTTTCCCTCCCTCTCTGCCACACACACACACACACACACACACACACACACACCCTGTTTCCTAGAACCTTTTCAGACTCTCTGGGCCCTGCACAGCACGGAGCCCAGAGCCATCTCTTCCTCCGAGTCTCCGGGAATGCGGCCCAGGGTGTACAAGCCGCTAACTTCAGGTTCCCAGGGGGCCAGGCGAGGTGTGCGGAGCCACGCGAGACCCTGCACCCCTGGCCCTGCATTTGCTCCAGCCCAGCCCAGGTCCTGCATTCAGATCTAAGTCCCAAAACACTTGCCCGGACGCCTACTTCGGGGTCCTGCCACAGGCTGCCTTCTAGTCCTCTCCCCAGTTTCCCTCACAGCCACAGACTTTCAGCCACGCCTCTCGGCACCATGGGCTTCAGCGCGGCAGAGCTGCTCTGCTATTTATGAGACCCAAGGGAGCAGCATCCTGATGGAAGGAAACCATGCCCCATCGAGGGAAGGGCCCCCTCTCCCTTGGGAGTGGGCACCTGTCCAACTTGCAGCATTTGGAAACCGTGGCTTGCGCTTGGAAGGGAGGCCCAGGAAAGGGGGAAAATAGTCATTTTCAGTTCTGAGACGATACCTGTGACAATTCCCCAGCATCAGCTGGCCATGCCTGTGCAACTGGAACAGGTGCAAGAGCAGGCTGAGTCTTGAAAAAGAAAATGTAGTTTTTTTTTTTTTGGACAGGCAGAGTTAGTGAGAGAGAGAGAGACAGAGAGAAAGAGAGAAAGGTCTTCCTTCCGTTGGTTCACCCCCAAAATGGCTGCTATGGCCTGCGCGCTGTGCCGATCCAAAGCCAGGAGCCAGGTACATCCTCCTGGTCTCCCATGCGGGTGCAGGGCCCAAGCACTTGGGCCATCCTCCACTGCCTTCCCGGGCCACAGCAGAGAGCTGGACTGGAAGAGGAGCAACCGGGACAGAACTAGTGCCCCAACCAGGACTAGAACACGGGTGCTGGTGCCGTAGGTGGAGAATTAGCCTAGTGAGTCGTGGCACCGGCAGGAAATGTAAATATTGAGGAGCTGCTCAGCCCTCCTCAGAGCAGTTCAGAGTGGACATACAGACACTAACCAGCCTCTGCACGTCCCCGTGGGGAAGGCAGACCCCATGACTGGGCACAAGGTGGGCTACAGATGATGGAGGATCCAACTCAACACCTGTCACGTGGCGCCTGTGCCCACATAAACCCCCAAGTGGCTTTGTTTCAGAGTCGCCGTGCACAACATAGTAGCATCTCTTAGCCATCAAGTGGAACTCAGTGACTTGAGAAGGTTCTGGCTACACTCGGTGCCTGGAGAACTCTGCCGGGAACAGCGGGAGCAGCTGTCAGATGTGAGCAAGAACTGCTCTGGTGCTGGCTGGGCTCCTGCCCTCTGAGTCCATCCACTTGGACCTTTAGGGTCAATGCCACACGAGGGGTTTTAGTTTTTCTCAAGGTCACCATACGGAAAGATGGCGTGAACTCTGAAATGTAACGTTCACCATTCGCGCAGGGCCTCCTGCGCCTTCTTTGCTTTGGGCTAGTCTGAAGAAGCTGTCACCACTCTGAGAGCCAGTGTTGTCATCTTAGCAGAAATGCCCTCACAAAGGTCTCAAAACGTAGGGCAGGCGTTTGGCCTAGAGGTGGAGACGCCAGCTGGGAACCTGCATCCCATAGGGCAGAGCCGGGGTTGAGTTCCAGTTCCAGCCCCTGGGTTTAGGGGCTGCCACTGCAGATTCTGGGAGGCAGTGGTTTTGGCTCCAGGAATCGGGCCCCTGCCACCCCCATGAGTTTTGGGCTCTTTGATTGAACTCTGGGCCAGGCCCAGCTGTTGTAGGCATTTCGAAGTGAGCCAGCAGATGGGAGCTCACTCTTTCTCTCTCTGTGTCTCTAGAATAAATACATAAACTTAAAAACCCTCAAAGGGCTGGCGCTGTGGTGTAGCAGGTGAGGCCACCACCTGCAGTGCTGGCATCCCATATGGGCATGGTTCTGGTTCCAGCTGCTCCACTTCTGATCCAGCTCTCTGCTGTGGCCTGGGAAAGCAGTAGAAGATGGCTCAGGTCCTTGGGCCCCTGCGCCCATGTGAGAGACCTGGAAGAAGCTCCTGGCTCCTGACTTTGGATCAGTGCAGCTCTGGCCATTGCAGTCATCTGGGGAGTGAACCAGCTGATGGAAGACCTCTCTCTCTGTCTCTACCTCTCTCTAATTCTGTCTTTCAAATAAATGAAATAATTCTTTAAAAAAAGCCCCAAACTCAAAAATCATAGACTTGGCAAAAATTACTGTATTTAAGGGGTGGCACACCTGCAAAAGGAGAAGCAGGTAGCCTGCTGGAGCCCAAGGCAGAGGAAGAGCTAGGCTGAGATAGCTAAGTGCCAGTGCCTTTCACCAGCCCTGTGGTCAGGGTGGGCGTCTCTGTTGTCTCCTGGGGCATGAGTTCTGCCTGGGATGCCATTTCCCACATGTCCCCTTGGCAATCATTTCTTCCGTTGTATTTCTCAGAACCGGGGCACAGCGATCAACTGTAAATTAGTTTAATCCTTTCTTCTAGCTGTTGGCGTCCACTCTTGGGACTTGGTATTTTACAACATTGTATGTGGATTATAGAAGAACCCTAAAATCAGTTTTGTCCTTATCATGTTTATTGTTGGGTATAGATGGCTTCAGATACTCTGGCTCTGCTCTCATCAAGAATTGGGGGTCTATTTGCTCTTGTTTGGATCTGGACTGGCTGCTGACCATGACCATGACAAACAAAATGCATTGGAAGTAACATTGTGTAACTTCCAGGGCTGGGTCTTAAGACATCTGCAGCTTCCCATTTTTCATGCCTGCAAGCAGTTGCCGTGTAAGAAGTGTGGCCACCCTGAGCGTTCCAAGCGACAGGGAGCCCAGTGTATCAAGCATCACGGCAAAAAAAGCCTGAGGCGAACCTTCGAGAAGTCAGCGACTTCTGCGAATTTGATAAAACACAGAAAGAAGTGTTGTGCAGGTGGCGGCAGTGATGGGATGGAGGAAGGCTGTTGGGAGGAAGGAAGGGCGGTTAGACTGCCATGATGTGACATAGAGGGATGCACCTGCTGGGCACTGCCCTCCTGCGCACGCACCTGCGGCAGGCAGCCTGCCAACCACGGGCCCTCCATTAATAACCGCTGGAGTCTGGGCTCCTGCCGAGGCTTCAGAGTCAGACCTGTGGTTATTGAGTGAGTGGCCTTGGCAGACCTTACCTTTAAGTAGTATTTATTAAGTACTCTCTTGCTTTAAGGAATCCGGAACTAGGAGTCTCACTCCTTTTGTTATTCGCGGTTGTGTTTTTCTGCAAGAGCAAGGCTCCCTTCCTGCAACGGCCCAGGACCCTCATTGCGCTGGAGCCACTGGACTTGGGGCAGCAGTCCAGGGATGCAGAGTGTTGATCAACTGCACAGCACCAAGATTGTTTGTTTTTTTTATTTTTTAAGATTTATTTATTTGAAAGGCAGAGAGGCAGAGGCAGAGAGAGAGAGTGAGAGAGAGAGGTCTTCCATCTGATGGTTCACTCCATTGGCTGGACCTGAGCCAATCCGAAGCCAAGAGCCAGAAGCTTCTTCCGGGTCTCCCACGCAAGTGCAAGGGCTCAAGGACTTGGGCCATCATCCACTGCTTTCCCAGGCTCATTAGCAGAGAGCTGGATGGGAAGTGGAGCAGCTGGGACTCGAACCTGTGCCCATATGGGATGCCAACATTGCAGCCAGAGGCTTAGCCTATAACACCATAGCACTGGTCTCCATAATATGCATTTTTCTAGAAACATTTTGAAGACCCTTAATGAGATGGGGTGGCATAATCTTTTACTTTTACTTTCTAAGTACATTAAAACTTTTGAACCAGGGGCCGGCGTGGTGGCACACTAGGTTAATCCTCCGCCTGTGGTGCCAGCATCCCATATGGGCACCGGGTTCTAGTCCCGGTTGCTCCTCTTCCAGTCCAGCTCTCTGCTGTGGCCTGGGAAGGCAGTGGAGGATGGTCCAGGTGCTTGGGCGCCTGCACGCACATGGGAGACCAGGAAGAAGCACCTGGCTCCTGGCTTTGGGTCGCCATAACTCTGGCCCTTGCAGCCATTTGGGGGGTGAACCAATGGAAGGAAGACCTTTCTCTCTGTCTCTCTCTCTCTCACTGTCTGTAACTCTACCTGCCAAATAAATAAATAAAAAACATTAAGAAAATTTTTTTTGAACCAAATTCAAACACTGACACATCTGAGCCTCACCACAACTTCATGAGGCAGGCAAAGTCTCTACTAGTATTACATCCATCTTGCAGAAGTGATGGGACTGGCCCTGTGGTGTATCAGGTAGGGCTGCTGCCTGCAATGCCAGCATCCCCTATGGTCGTTGGTTCAAGTCCAGGCTGCTCCACTTCCCATCCAGCTCTCTGTAATGGCCTGCGAAAACAGTAGAAGATGGCCCAAGTTCCTGGGCCCCTTCACCCGTGTGGGAAACCTGGAAGAAGCTCCTGGCTCCTGGCTTCGGATCAGTGCAGCTCTGACTGTTGCAGCCATTTGGGGAGTGAACCAGTGGATGGAAGATCTCTCTCTCTCTCTCTCTGCCTCTCTGTAACTCTGATTTTCAAATAAATAAATAAATCTGAAAAAAAAAAAAGTGTTAACTGAGGCTTAAGCCGTTAGGTAACTAACTGGGGCCAGCATTGTGGTACCTTGGGTTAAGCCACCATGGATTCACGTCCTGGCTGCTCAACTTCCAAATCCAGCTTCCTGCTAATGTGCCTGGAAAGGCAGCAGAAGGCCCAAGTACTTGGGGCC
Organism: Sylvilagus floridanus; assembly: GCA_949820135.1. Classification (NCBI taxonomy): domain Eukaryota; kingdom Metazoa; phylum Chordata; class Mammalia; order Lagomorpha; family Leporidae; genus Sylvilagus; species Sylvilagus floridanus. Next base: position 13,535,421 of record OX463228.1, on the reverse strand, counting down.
CTGCACCCATGTGGGAGATTCGGAAGGAGCTTTAGGCTCCTGGCTTTGGCCTGACCCAGTCCTGCCTGTTACAGTTATCTGGGGGAGTGAACCATTGGATGGAAGACTTCTTTCTCTCTCCAGTCTCCTCCTCCTTTTTCTTCTTCCTCTCCCTCTTTCTCTGTCACTCAGCCTTTCAAATATATAAACACATCTTTAAAACAATTTATAAAGTAGAGAGGTGAAGTGTGCAGAGGCAGAGTGTGGGGGAGCAGCAGGGCCCGGATGCGTGTCCAGGCTCTTCCCACTACAGGGAGAAGCTATTGAAGGTCAGATTTGTGTGGGTAGAGAAGTGGTGGGTGGGGCTTTGAGGACTAAATGCCTCGATGACAGTCATCATGGCCATCCTTGGTGGATCCCAGGATCCCTCGTGGGTACCCAAATCTGAGGGTGCTCAAGTCCCTATGTAAAACAGCGCAGTATTTTTTAGATCCCTTATGATACCCCGTACCATGTAAATGCTATATAAGTAGCTGTGACACTGTATCGTTCAGGGAATAACGACAAGAACAAAAATTCTGAGCAAATTCAGTACAGGCACAATTTTTCCCCCAACTATTTCCCGCCTGCGGTTGTCTGTAACTGTGGATGTGGAGCCCTGGATAAGGAGAGCCGACTGTCCTTTCGCCTCTCCCACAGTCGCCTCATACAGCACCAATGGCACAATACCAACACTGATCTTGACCCTTTGCTATGTGCTTGGCACCGGCCAAGTCAGCACATTGCTGGGATTTCCCATCTCCTGCTTTTTTCCAATATTTACATGAAGAACGTATGGCTAACACCACCATGTAACTAATAACATGTAGTAACTAAAACTCAGAAAAGTGAATGCGCTTGCCCTAAGTGACACTTTAAGTAAGGGGCAGGGAGGGGACTTGAGTCCCGACCTGACCCCAAGGAACTCCCTTTGGTCTCCTAACAACCAGGCTGTAGCTATGGAGCACGGGTGGCACAGCTCTCTTGATTTCTTTGCTGCATAGCCCATGGTTAATGTGTGGAAACAGAACTGATTTTTATGTGTTGGTTTTGTATCTGCAGCTTTATTCACTTTATTCTGCCAGTATTTTTGGTGGAATCTTTAGTTTTCTATGTATAAGATCAGGCCTTCGGCAAAGAGTGACAATTTCATTTCTTCCTCTCCTGACTGGACACTTGTCATTTCTTTCTCTTTCCTAACTGCTCTGTTATAGACTTCCAATACTAAATTGACGAGAAGTACCAAGAGTGGGCATTTGTACCACTGAGCACAGGTTACCTGTGGGTTTATCCTACCTGGTCTTTACTACATGGAGGAACATTCCTTCTGTATCCAATTTGTTGAGAGATTTTATCATGAAACGATGTTGAATTTTGTCACAGGCCTTTTCTGCATCCATTGAAAGCATCATATGATTCTTGTCTTTTATTGAGTTAGTGTAGTTCATGATGTTTACTGATTGGCGTGTGTTGAACCATCCTTGCATCCCAGGGATGAATCGCGTTTGGTCATCATGGATGATCCTTTGTTGAATTCAGTTTGCTAATACTTTGTTAAGGATTTTGAATGTACGCACACCAAGGATACTGGCCTGTAATTTTCCATAACAGTGATGTCCTTGTCTGGCTTTGGCTATTAGAACAATGCCTGACCTCGTGAAAAGACACTGGAGGTACAGACAGTCCCTTCTCTTAGATATTTTGCAAGATTTTGTGAACAACTCCCTTGCATATGAACAGATTGATGCTGGCTGAAACTCCTTGTTGGACTTTTGGCATTTTAGATGAGGCTGGGGAAATATGATTCTAGATTCTTCTTTTTCTTTCTTTCTTTTTTTTAGCTTTTGTTTTCATTTTGCTTGTAAGGCAGAGAGACAGAGAGAGGTCTTCATTCCACTGGCTCACTCCCCAAATATCTGCAACAGCCAGGGCTGGGCCAGGCCAAAGCAGGAGCGTGGAACTCCACCTCGGTCTCCCATGTGAGTGGCCAGGGGTCAAGTACTTGAGCCACCCCCTGCTGCCTCCCAGGGTGTGTGCATTAGCAACCAGCTGGGTTGGAAGTGGAGAAGCCAGTACACAAACCAGGGACCCTGGTATGAGATGTGGCATCCCAAGCAGCAATGTGAGCAGATTTTTCTTTTGATTCAGGAGCCCAGTGTCCCCTAAATTTCCATAAAGGAACCAGGTGCCCCTACTTCCCTTGCTGGCTCTGTGTAGCTGGCCTGGGTAGTGGCACTGCCCACAGGACTCTTGCAATCCCCCAGCTTCCAATTTCCTGGCTCCTGCTGGGGCTTGGGAGCCCAGGGTGGCATGACAGGGGAGAGGGCCAGCAGGTGCATGGGTCTGCATCCCCAAACCCTCAGGAGCCTTCTTTCTGAGGCTCCCGCTTCGCCCTGGAGGAAAATAAATGCAGCTCATTATCTATCGATTTTATCAAGCAGGCTGCCCTTGGTGTGGAAATCACCGCAGGGCACAGAGCACATACTTTGAAAACAATTAAAAGATATAAAACAGAGGATTGGCAATGACAGTTTTGAGACCTCAGCAATAAAATGCCAGCCGGAGGCTCACCCCAGGACTCTGCGGACAGATGGCAGGGAGCAGTCTCCTGCAAGTGGCCCCCTCGCCTCTGCCAGGTTCCCAGTCTGGAGCCTTTGTGACTTGGCTCCAAGCCGGCACCAGCTCGTTCATCTTCCTGTGCCTGCACCTGCAGTTGGTGGCTTGCAGGGGGCACAGAGAGCCTGGCTTGCTCTAGGTGTCCCCCCTGGGGGGACCTGCTCAGAAGCCAGGGTGTCACTCTCTGCTGGTAGTTGGTGACTAAATAACACTGGTTGTCACAGCATAATAATGAGAGCTGGTCCTGCTAGATGCTTCTGCTCCATCAGGGAGAGAGGCTGGCTCTTGGCTCCCATTTCCGCAGCCTCCAGATGCAGGGCATTCAAACTGGGGAGGCGGGGGAAGGGGGAGAGGAAAGGGCAAAGCATTGCCCAGATTGGAAGAGAACCTGGCAAGAGAAAGCACCATGTTGAAGTCATTTCAGCATGAATAAAGGTGGAGATGAAGCTGGGGATCCAGCCACTGAGAACAGAGATGCTGCGAATGACACAGACGGGTTTGCCCGAACAACGGACCAGGAACCAAGGTCTGAGAGAAGCAAGTTATTGTTCAGTCCCTGTGTGACCCCGTGCAAGCCACACTGCTTCTCGGGACCTTAGTTTTCCTCCCTGGTGAGATGAACGGGCTGGGCTAGATCCTCCCCTCCTAGTTCTCCATGAAGAGTCTGTAGTCCTCAGAACCCCAGTGCTCACTGGCAAACGCGACGAGGCTCCACAAAATTCGTGCAACTTGGAATTAAAAAGAAGTTTTATTATTTTGCAGCAAAATATGTTGAGGAGCAGGCTTTGGGCCTGGTAGTTAGGGCTCCAGTTAGGACGCCCACCTTCTACATCAGCGGGCCTGGGCTGGATGCTCAGCTTCCTACAAAGGCAGACCAGACCCCAGGTTCTCGGGTTCTTGTCACCCTCATGGAGATCTGGATTGAATTCTCCATCCCTGGCTCTGGCCCAGTCCTAGCCCAGCCCCAGCTGTTGCGGGCATCATCTGTCTTTGTCTATCTCTGTCCCTCTCTGTCTCTCAAATTTAAAGAAGTTGAAAGTCATGCATGGATTCTTCATAATTTTTGAGGACCTTCTGTATGCATGGATTTCAAATTTTTTTGCATCAAAAATACACCTTCCTTCCTTTCTCTTTTCCTTCCTTCCTTAGGTGGATTTATAGAGAGGCAGAAGCAGAGAGGGAGAGAGGGAGAGAGAGAGAAAGAGAGAGAGAGAAAGGTCTTCCATTCGCTGGTTCACTCCCCAACTGGCCACAACAGCCGGAGCTGTGCCGACCCAAAGCCAGGAGCCAGAAGCTTCTTCTGGGTCTCCCATGCGGGTGCAGGTGCCCAAGGACTTAGGCCATCTTCTACTGCTTTCCCAGGCCACAGCAGAGAGCTGGATTGGAAGTGGAGCAGCCGGGACTCGAACTGGTGCCCATTTGGGATGCCGACACTGTAAGCGGCAGCTTTACTGGCAGCTTTACTCACTTTGCCACAGCACTGGCCCCTCCCAGGCCATTAATTAAGAGAGAGCTGGATCAGAAGTGGAGAGCTGGGACTCGAACCGGCGCCCATATGGGATGCTGGTGCTTCAGGCTGGGCTTTAACCCACTGCACCACAGTGCTGGTCCATCCCCACATAACTTTCAATTCCATTTTCTATGAATCTTTGAAGACGCCTTGTGTGTGTTATGCACCTGGGCCTCTTAAGAAAAGAAACAGTCCAGGGTTGTTGCGGTGTCACAGGTGTCTCTCGTGGCTGCAGCCACGGACGGAGAAGAGGCAGCCTCTTGATGTGGGTGAGGGGGTGTTCATGCTCTTGCTCCAGGTTCTTGTCCTGCACAAACATGTTAAGTGCTGACACAAAGAAGGTGCACAAAGCGGTAACATTTATCTCAAAGGTGAGAAAGTGCACACACACACACACACACATACACACAGAGAAATAGCCATCAGGAGTGGGCAGTGGGCTGGAAGGTTTGCTGGAAAGGAGAGAGGTGGGGAAGGGGAGACAGAGAGCTCCTGGTGGAGCCCCCCCCAGCTGTGAGCTCCTTCATGGGGGTCAGGGCGGTGCCGCTCCAGGCATGAAGCCACCTGGCAATCCTGTGGCATCTCCACAAGTTCCCCGTGGAGCTCAATATCCATGATCTCATAGCATCCCCGCTTAGGTCCCGGATGAAGCAGATGCATCTTGGGGCAGGGGGCATTTTGACTGAGAAGTAGAACAGAATTGCATGGGCACTTCCGGCTCAGCAAACCTAAACTGACTCCCTGCCTATTCATCCCATTTCACTTTGACCCACTTAGGCATTTATCCATCACCCCCACCCCCACCCAGCCCTGGGGCTGGGTGCCTTTTGGGTGCTGGCCCATTTGATTCATCCCTGTGCAGCCACACTCTTGGACTCCCCACCCCCACATCGCCCGACTATCTCCTCCTGCTGCGTGTCCCTCTGGCTGCATTCAATTCCGGTTGATTCTGCTCCGCAGGCGGTCTGTCGCAGGAGGCCGTCACAGCCCAATTGCCCTCACTCTATCTTTTCTCTCTACCTTCTTCGCTGAGCAAACCTGTGCAGGCGGCATGGCGGCCACGGACATTTCTCCGGTCTCCTTTTCTCTCGCCTGAAAGGAAATCGCAGAGGCTTCGCAGAAAGATCCACATTCTCAACCCAGCAGCCACGTGCTGCCCTCCAGAGGCTTCTGTTGCTGGGGGTGGGCTTACATCGGGGTGGTGCACAGCTCACAGAGCCGTGGGCACGCAGGCAGTGTCTCCAGGACCCCGCCGAAACGCGCGGCTGCAGAGTCTGGCGTGCACCGAGCGCTTGGGCACATCTCATGTCAACCTTGGAACAAGCCCAGGAGGTGGAGATTAGAGTCCCCATCTCACACATCAGCAAACTGAGACTCCGAATAACGAGCTGGCCGGCCGGTGGCTCCCGGGTTGGCAAGGACATCTAGCGGAGCCGTCTGCTCAGCTCCACGGTGTGCGCATTCTGTGCTCCAGCCCGCTCGCGGCCGCGGCTCCGAAACCCCACGAAGGGCGGGGTCTGGGCGTTCTGCGCAAGGCTGCTTTCTGAGCCATTTCCCCCAGGGCTCAGCTAAAAATAAGTGAAAATAATAAAATATAATAAATGAAAAGATAAATAATAAAATACAAAATATGAGCCGTTCAAAGGTTTGCAGGCAATGGAATTAAAAGATACATTTATCTTGGCACCAAAATATATTGAAACCCATACATTATTTTTTCATAGTGCACATTTTCCGTGAAGTTTCTTTTTCTTTTTAAAAATATTTTTAATAGTCTTTCCTTATTTTATTTTTTTTTATTTAAAAGAGAGTTACAGAGAGAGGTAGAGACAGAAAGAGAGAGAGAAAGAGAGGAAGAGAGAAAAAGAGAGAGAGAGAGAGAGAGGAAGAGAGAGAGAGGACTTCCATCCACTGGTTCACTCCCTGAATGGCCACAATGGCCAGAGCTGAGCCAATCCAAAACCAGGAGCCAGGAGCTTCTTCCAGGTCTCCCACAGGGGTGTAGGGGCCCAAGCACTTGGGTCAGCCCCTGCTGCTTTCCCAGGTGAATTAGCAGGGAGCTGGATCAGAAGTGGAGCAGCTGGGACTCAAACTGGTGCCCCTATGGGATGCTGGCCTGCAGCCAGGGCTTTAACCTGCTGCACCACAGCACTGACCCCTTTCTTTTTTTAAAATAATTATTTATTTGAAAGGCAGAGGGACAGAAGGAGAGAAGGAGAGAGGGAGAAAAAGAGATCAATCTTCCATCCACTGACTCACACCTGAATGGCCACAATGGCTAGTAATGGGGCAGACAGAAGCCTGCATCCAGGATCTCCAGCTGGGTCTCCCACTTGCATACAAGGGACCAAACACTTGGGCCATCTTCCACTGCCTCATCAGGCATATCGGCAGGAAGCTGGACTGGAGTGTAGTCAGGACTCAAAGCCAGCACTCTGATGTGAGATGCTGGCGTCGCAAGCAGACCTGGAGGCCACAATACTTGCCTTCTTCCATGGGCTTTTGGAAGACCATTTGGATACATGGATTTGAACATTTTTTAGCACCAAAATAAACTTATTTTTTAAAGTATATGTTAAGTTTTTTGTTTGAGGCAGAGGGACTGAGACACACACATGGGTGAGGGAAAGAGAGAAAAAGAGACAGAGAGACAGAGAGAGAGAGAGAGCGCGCGCACTCCCTTCTGCTTCGCTCCCCATATACCCACAACAACCGATATCCAATTACTTGAGCCACAACTGCTGCCTCTCATTAGCAGGAAGCTGGAGTCAGGAGTCAGGAGTCAGGAGCCGAACCTAGTATCAAGCCCAGGTCCTCCGACATGGGATGCAGGGGTCTCTGAGACAGGATAGAAGCAGGAGTCACACAATGCAGCCCCTCCTAAGCCGACACTTATGCATCTCCCACACACACACACGTGCACCTTGTGGTCATTCCACTCAGCTCCTAGCCAGTCAGGAGCAAGCAGCATCCACACCCTCACTACAAAGGACTCTCTATTGCGTGTGCACATGCCCAGAGCATCCCAGAGTGACTGATTTACAACCTTCCCAGGGTGGTGACTGGAACATGAGCAAAAACACCGCCATTTGGACCTTGTGGTCTGCGTGAGGACATGGAACCAGGCGGAAATTGAGGTGCTGTGTGCCAAGGGGCAGGTGCAGATCAATGGCGGGTGCCACCACCTGATAAGAGCTCCCCTCACCGAGCCAGTCGGTGGGCGGTCTTCTCATCATGCTCTCTCCCTTGTGCTTAAGGACAAGCCCCCAGTGATCCCTGTGTGGGGTGCTCTTTGGCCTCAGGTTCATTTCCATTATGGGGAGTGAAAGAATGGGGGTTGGGATCAGGCTCACTGCTAGGCTAAACACCTGCCCCTAAACTTACCTCTTAATCTCATTTCCCACCAGCTTTCTGATGCTGTATGCAATGCGTGGTGCCCCCCTTACAGACACACAGATCCACAGGAGGAACCGGACACAATGGTCTTTCTCCTAGAGTGAGGCGTGGGAGGGCTGAGGAGGGCTCTCTCTCTTTCTCCCCCTCTCTCTGTAACTCTGCCTTTCAAATTAATAAATAAATCTTTCAGAAAACTAACCATAGCTGAAGAAGGGTCACACAGGTAGGATGGGGCAGAGCTGGGACTAGACCCGATACCCACAGAAACGACCAGAAAGACTGACCCGTCCAGCGATGGCTGTGAGGAAGTGGACAGGTCAGCCTGCCAGCCCTCTCATTGTCAGCTTCCTCCTCCTCCTGTTCACCCACCTCCCCCTCCGCTTCCCTCTGCGAGCATTGAGCTGTGTCCCATTTCTCCATGTTCCTGCGCTGCGCCTGCTGTCATAATCCCTGCAAGGTGTTAACTGATAACAGACCGTGGGAGGCTCAGGAAATGCTAGCCCAGTAGAGGATATGAAAGGCTGCAGGAGTCTAAACGCAAGAGTGTGCTGGGGTAGATATGGCGGGAGAAGCCAGAGGGCTTGGCCACAGGTGGCCGCACAAGGGGCATCCGCTGTGATCCAGTGTCTGCTCTGTCTCTGGCCTTGCTGGTCCAGACAGTCTTATCTTCTCACGCGCCAAGTCTGCAGGGATGCCAGGATGTTGACTCCTAGTAACAAAGCCCGCAGAGAGAAATGCAAACAAAAAAAAAGCCGACCGAGTGGTGTTCAGTAAGACATAAACCTGCTAAGCTGACATTCACCTGCCCAGCGCCTTCCTCTCGTGGGATCAGAAGATACACAGGGAATCAAGGTATCCACGGGTCAGGGTTCAGGGTTCCCGGAGTTACTGCAGGAGGAACTGGTAGAGAAGACCAAAGTTGAATGGCATTGAGCTCTCAGGTTTGGAGCTGTCACCTCCACACAGGAGGACTATCTGGCATAGTCACTGAACACATGCCCCCATCAGCAGAGGTGTGCTGTGTTCTGGGTCATGGGATGGCATCCCATGTCGGAGCGCCAGTTCAAGTCCCAGCTGCTCTGTTTCCAATCCACTTCCCTGCAAATGCACCTGGAAAAGCAACCGAAGATGACCCAAGTGCTTGGACCCCTGCCACTCAACTGGGGAGACCCAGATGGAGTTCCTGACTTCTGACGTCAACCTGGCCCAGATCTGGCTGTTGGAGAGTGAACCAGTGGATGGCAGATGTTTCTCTCTCTCTTCTCCTTCGCTATGTTTCTTTGTCTTTTAAATAAATGAATACATATTAGAGAGAAAACCAGCAAGGACTGTTAACATGCCCCTAAACTAGCCACTGGCACTGCTGCTGTCTTTGGCTTGTGCCTCCCCTCGAGTGAACCCAGCTGGAAGCCAGAGTGCCTGGTGGGTGCAGTCCCTGGAGGCTAAGGTTCTCGGTGGCAGAGCAGGGTGGAGGAGGTGGAGAGTGGGGCTGGGGGCACCAGCAGAGACCCTGGCCCGCGGACTGTGAGCCCATGTCTCTTCCTTTCTGGGCTTCCATGCCGGACTGCCCGACTGGTGCTCGCGACATCCCAGAATCACTCCTGCCCTCTGGGTCCATGCAGATCTTCCTGCTCTGGAATCCATTCTCTCCCTATAAGATGACGCTAAGTGTCTCTGCTCTGGTCTGGTAAGTGATGAATCCATCGGCGGAATCTTGTAATTGTATGTTCTGTATTTTCTCATGGTTTGCAGGGGAGGGTGGGGCACCTCCCGGGGGCCTCCGCGATCCAGCTCAGTTCAGCCTCACGGAAGAGAAGGGCTCAGGGCAGAGGAGAACTTGAGAGCAGACCAAGGGCCTCTCCAATAGGAAGGTACTTAACTGTTTGTGGGCCGGTGCAATTAAAAGAGAAATTAAACTGCAAAATTTTTTGAGGGGCCGGCGCTGTAGCCCAGCAGGTTAAAGCCCCAGCCTGCAGTGCCAGCATCCCATACAGGTGCCAGTTTGAATCCCAGCTGCCAGTTTGAATATCCAGCTCTCTGCTATGGCCTGGGAAAGCAGTAGAAGATGGCCCAAGCACTTGGGCCCCTGCACCCATGTGGAAGATCCGGAAGAAGCTCCTGGCTCCTGGCTTCAGATGGGTTCAGCTCCAGCCATTGCAGCCATTTGGGGAGGGAAACAACAGATGGAAAACTTTCTCTCTCTCTCTCTCTTTCTCTCTCTCTCCTTCTGTAACTCTTTCAAATAAATAAAGACAAAAAAGTTTTTTTGAAAGCCATACCTGTTTTTTTTCATAATATACACTTTCCATGAGTTTTTTTTTTTTTAAAGGAAAGATTTACATATTTGGAAGGCAGAATGAAGAGGGTGGAGAGAGGCACTGCCCAAATGTCCAAGTAGCCAGGTCTGGACCAGGCTGAAGCCAGGAGCAAGGAGCCAGGACCTTAATCATGGTTTCCCACACGAGTAGCAGGAGCCCAAGCACGTGGGCCGCCTTTGGCTGCTTTCCCAGGCTCGTCAGCAGGAAGCCGGATTGGAAGCAGAGCTCTGCTAAGGGATGCCCGTGTTGCAATCAGTGGCTTAACCCCTGTGCAACAACATGGGCTCCCCGTTGACTTTTCGATGAACTCTGTTGACATCAGCTTTGCCGGGAGTGTTTGCACTTTAAAAGGGATGGTTGGAGCAGGCCTTTGGTGTAGCTGTTAAGAGGCTGTCTGGGATGTCTGGGATACTCTCATCCCATGGTAGAGTGCTTGGATTGGAATCCTGGCTCACACTCCCACTTCCAGCTTCCTGCTGAGATGCACACCCTGGGAGGCAGCAGGTGATGGCTCCAGTGCCTGGACTCCTGCCATCCATGTGAAGACCTGGATTGAGTTCTCAGTTTCTGACTTCAGGTTGGCTCCTGTGGGCATCTGGGGAGTAACACAGTGGCTGGGAGATCTATGCCTGTCTGTCTCTATGTCTTTCAAATAAAGAGAATAAATAAAAAAAAAATTTTAAAAGAGGCTCTTAAACATATGAAACTTGAGGCCCAAAGGAATGTCTCTCTAATGGCAAAATCTCAATTTAGCAGTGGGGAGGTGTGGTGAGCTGAACACACACACACACACACACACACACACACACACACACACAGTGTCCGTATCGTGATGCCCTGAACCTGTGACTATGTTGTCTTGTATGGATAAAGGCACTTTGCAGGTGTGATTGAAGTAAGTAAGGATCTTGCGGTGCAGAGGTGATCCCGGGTGATCTGGGTGGGCACAGTGTCATCACAAAGTCTCTTGCTGGAGAGAGGCGGGGCGTGGGAAGAGAGGGAGGAGACGTGATGACAGAAGGAGACGTTGGACGGATACGCTCTGAAGATGAAGAGGCTGTGAACCAAGGAATTCAGGAGCCCTTACTACAGCCAAATTCCTAGGAGAACTGTCTATGAAGGAAGGAAGTTTATTTTGGCTCAGGGTCTTGGAGGGTCATCAGCTCGGCCCATGGCTGACTGTGGCGGAGCACACGTGCAAGAGATCCCATGGGGAGCCAGGAGCTCAGAGCAGGGCCGGGCCGAACGTGGCTGCAGTAATCAACCTTCTCACAAGAGCCACCTTCTGAGGGCACTTCCCCAGTGCCCTAAGGCCCTGCCACTGGGTCCCCCGTGGCAACACTGCTTTTGGGCGATGTGTTTGCTCTCAGCATCACCAACCTGTGACTTTGGGATTTGGCTGTCCACCTGAGTTTCAGGAGACATAGCCTATGCAAGCCATAAGACCTGCTTCCAACTTCCACAACTGTAAGAAAGTAAATGGGTGTTGCTTTAGGCCACTCGGTTTGTGGGAGGTTTGTAATGGGAGCCACAGGGGCCTGGCATGGAGGACGACGGGGTGGGGGCTGAGGGCAGAGGCTCCATTCTAGCATCCTTTGACCACAGAAGACAGGGGCCAGCAGATTCAGGGTCTCTACACAGACACCCACGCACCTGAGCACAAAAGCTTCCCTGGGGCTGTAATAACACGGGGAGCAGAGTGGGGGCCAAAGCTTAGGTTACTGCACTGCTAAGCCTGGTCCCACACCGCGTCCCTCCCTGCTCAGTAGGCCAAGGGTGGCACTGGCCTTGCTGTGCCCAGGACATCCGAGTTGAGATCCCTGCATTCCCCAAAAGGCAAGGGAGAGAGGCAGGCCAAGGGGTCGAGGAGGCCCCTCCAGGAGGGGACGGATGGCGGGCAATATCTAGGCAGTGACACAAAGGACACCTTTGTTCCAGGCATGCCACTGCAGGAGGAGCTCGGGGCAGGGCTTTGAGTCAGCTTGGAGCTGGGTGTTTGGGGGTGGGGAGGTGGGGAGAATCCACCATGTGGGCTGCCTGTCACTCAGCAGATTCCTTTAGTTCTGCTCCCCACCCCTGCAGTGCCCCCAGCTGGCTCTCGGGGAGAGGCCCTGCCATGAAAAGCTGCCTGCTTTCTCCTCCAATTAAGTCACAGGCACTAAATGGAAATGAAGAGGACATGGCTTCAAATGCGCCTTTAGAGTGCGATGGGAGAGGAAAAGGCACAAATCCATTTCCGAGACAGCCGCTCCGTGGGAAATCAATACAGCCCCGGCTTTCTACAATGCGCCAGTTCATAAAGTGGAAACGGCTCGAACTCTCAATTTAGCATTTTCAAAGCTGATATTAAATTCTGAGATTTTATATCTGCTGTTGCCCATTTAGGACCAAGTAATAAATCTGCAGTCTCTCCCCTGCTCTTGAGCCTGACGGTGCTCGATAGAAACTTTTAGAATCAAGTTCGATAAAGATTCACAAATCTCCATCTTGTGATTTTTGGCTTACAACAATCTTCATAAATAACATCTTCCTGCCTTGACGGTTGTCAATATTTGCCATTTTTAAAAGGGGGTAAAATAGCAATACTATGTAAACTCCTACCTCTCGGACAGAAATGACCGTTTGTAAAGGATTCGATGAATCAGATGTCTTCATAGTGGTGTTTATAGTGAGTGACAGTGTGACAGCAGAGACTCTGTGACGTCCACGGGCATTCTCAGGGAAGTGGAGGCCAGAGGGGCAGCCTGCAGACTCCTTGCTCCCTGGCATCTGTCTCCGTCCTGAAATGGACTATCAGGCACCCACCCTCTCCAAAAGCCTACAAATACAGGGAACAATTGCACCTCCGAAGCTGTTCTGCTTGAGTTCATTTCTTTAGAATTAGAACTATTTTTAAGAAATTAATAAATGAGATATTTTTATTAAGACAAGATGAACTCTGAGTTCTCTTGACTGTAAAAGGAGACTGGAAACATTCCGTGTCCTATCATCTGTCTATCTACCTATCTTATCTACTATCATCTATACCTATATATAATATTATATATATACACAGGTGCTTCAAAAGTTCATGGAATTAAAAATAAGTCGAGGGGCCAGCGCTGTGGTATCGCGGGTAAAGCTACCCCCTGCAGTGCCGTATGCAGGCGCTGGTTTGACTCCCAGCAGCTCAATTCCAATCCAGCTGCCTGCTGTGGCCTGGGAAAGCAGTACAAGATGGCCCAGATCCTTGGGCCCCTGCACCCACGTGGGAGACCCGGAAGATGATCCTGGCTCCTGGCTTCAGATCGGCGCAGCTCTGGCCATTGTGGCCAATTGGGAAGTGAACTAGTGGATGCTAGACCTCTCTCTCTGTCTCTCTCTGCCTCTCTTTCTCTCTCTGTGCAACCCTGACTTTCAAATAAATAAATGAATCTTAAAAAAATTAAACAAAGTGCCTATCAGGCACGTCCCTATAAGATGCAGGCATCCCAAGGAACGGCTTACCTGCTGCATCACAACCCCAGCCGTTTTGTGTGTTTTGCCGTCTGCGCCTGCTCACAGAGATGTGTGGGAAAGGTAGACCTGCAGTTTGGGGTGGCGGTTGCCTCTGTGGAGGAGGGGGCGGATGTGAACAGGAAGCTGTCTAGGAAGTATCCAGTGGATGTGTAATGTTTCACCCTGGCGAACTGAGTAGCTGTCTGTTCTCATTCTATCACGGTCTGTAGCTTGTAATTAAAACAAATGTTAAGGCAGGATCTGGGACTGGCTCATCAGATAAATGGGGATGTGAGGACACAGCCCACACGGCATTCAAACTCCGTGTGATTCTTTCTACTGTCCTCAAGGCACTCAGCTGGCTCCATCGTGAGGGGTTTCAGGCACAGGGATGGTCAGAGAGCAGAATGATGAGTGGGCTTGTGCTGCTTTGTGGCCTCTGATCATTAAGTGTTCAGGAATGTTAAACACCAGCAGTTAAACATGCATTAGTAAAAATTAAAGCAGGGGCAGGCATTTGGCACAACTGTGAAGCCTCTGCTGGGGAGGCTTCCGTTCCGTAGCAGGTGCCTGGGCTCGGATTCCCGCTTCCTGCTCACGGGCACCCTGGGAGGCAGCAGGTGGTGGCTCAAGCATCTGGGTCCCTGCCACCCATGTGAGAGACCCGGATTGAGTTCCAGGCTTCTGGCTTTGGCCCAGCTCAACTGTGGCAGCTGGGGGCATTTGGGGAGTGACCCAGCTGGTGGATGATCCCGGTTTCTCTGCCTTTCAAATAGAACAAAATATAAATTTTTAAGATCTTCAAAAAATAATAAAGTAATATATAAACTTAATAGCTAAATAAAACATTTCCCTGAGGGCCTTGCTACATGTACTCCTGAAGATGCTTTGAACATTGAATGTCTCCCAAAGGATCATGTGTTAAAGGATTGGTCCCCAAGGTGGTGCTAGTGGTGAAATCGTTTGGAGGTGGGACACAGGAAAAAAAAAAAGACCATTTTTAAGTATGTAAAAAAATACCTACAATCTTGTTTGATGCCTTTATTCCAATAAATTTAACATGTTTACAAACAAAACACAATCAAACAATCATTAAATGTGCTGGTGTTGTGGCTCGGTGGGTTAAGCCTCCACGTGAGACACGGCCACTCCATATTGGAGCTCTGGTTCAAGTCGTGGCTGTGCATCTTCTGACCCAGCTCCCTGCTAATGTGCCTGGGAGGACAGCAGAAGGTGACCCAGGTGCCCAGGATGGAGTTTCTGACTCTTGACTATAACTTGGCTCAAATCTGGCTGTTGTGGTCATCTGGGGAGTGAATGAGTGAATGGGAGACCTCTCTCTCTGTCACTCTGCCTTTCAAATAAATAAATAATTTTTAAAAATTGATAAATAAAGGTTTTCTTTCTTTGAAAATAAATCATTAAAAACAAAGGTAGTAACACTTGAAGCATATCACATTCTGATTATTCTACTATTATTTGTTCTCTATTTTTGATATCTATTGTATGTATATGGTAAAATACTACACAAAGGTACTTCAAGAAGTTCATGGAAAATGGGACTAAAAGATGTTTGTTTTGGTGCAACCGTTTTTGAAACCTAAGCATAATTGTTTCCTAATACCCATTTTCCATGACCTATTGGATGTACCCTGGTATAATGGCCTCCTAATGTCTTTTCACAGCTTTGCATTCAGGGACATCATGTTGCGAACTTGAACTTGGTGGGGAGAAGTACACAGGGGATATTGGCAACTGGGGCTTCCCCACCCACCACGTATACTTGAGAGCCTAGCACACCACTGGCCAGAAACCAACTTCCCTCACAGCTTCCTGGCTAAACATAGTGAGTTCTCACTCATCAAGAAAAGCTCCTGGCACCACTAGGTTTGCACGATTTCCGCAAAACCAGCAAGGTGACTATTCTGCAGCTGAGCCGAATGTTCAGAGCTGAAGGATCTGTTTTCTTCTGTACGCTCCTCTGTCTTCAAAGTAGCAACTCTCAGTGTCTCTCACAGGCCTTGGGAAAGGGATTGTTTGTCTACTGGGCTTCTCCAGTCCTGGGTGCCACAGTATCGTCTTTGGGTATCCTTGTTCTTCTTTGAGTCTTGAATTATCTTCAGCTGTTGGCTCTCTGGAGGTCTTAGGCCCTTATATGAGGGGGCTTCAAAGAGTTAATGCAAAAATGACGTTAAAAGATGAGTTTATTTTAGTGCAGTTAAATGGAAATCCATGCATGTGCAGAATCGTCAAAATGTTCATGGAAAATGAGCATTACGGGAAAAAAAACCTATGCATTGATTGCAAATTTTTTGCACCAAAATAAACTCTCCTTTTTTTTTATTTTTACTTTTTTTTTTTTTTTTGACAGGCAGAGTGGACAGTGAGAGAGAGAGAGACAGAGAGAAAGGTCTTCCTTTTTTTGCCGTTGGTTCACCCTCCAATGGCCGCTGCGGCCGGTGCACCGCGCTGATCTGATGGCAGGAGCCAGGTGCTTCTCCTGGTCTCTCATGGGGTGCAGGGCCCAAGCACTTGGGCCATCCTCCACTGTACTCCGGGGCCACAGCAGAGAGCTGGCCTGGAAGAGGGGCAACCGGGACAGAATCCGGCGCCCCGACCAGGACTAGAACCTGGTGTGCCGGCGCCGTAGGTGGAGGATTAGCCTAGTGAGCCGCGGCGCCGGCCTAAACTCTCCTTTTAATTTAATCTCACCAAGAACTCTATGGAGCTCCCTCATATAGTATGGAGAAACAGCAAAAACGTGGGATGCTGGCTTCTGGAAGCTCTAGGTTGGATGGCTTGTGCACTTCTTGATGGCCAAATTCCTCATCATTTGGGAGAGTGCCTTTTGGGTGTGTCCGGCTACTGACCACTCCTGGGGTATCTGGAACTTAGCAAGGGGCAAGCAGGGGCTGCTTTAAGATTGACCCCCTGCCTCCCACCCTGGTAGTTCCCCTGAGTTTCGGCTTTTAACCATTGGAGAACAGCAGTGGGGCAGGTGTTGTGGTGCGGAGTATTAAGCCACAGCTTTGGATGCCTACATCCCATCATCAGAGTGCCTGGTTCAGATTGTGGCTACTCTGCTCTGATCCAGCTTCCTGTTAGTGAATCTGCGAGGCAGCAGATGGTGGCCCAAGTGCTTGGGCTCCTGCCACCATCGTGAGAGACCCAAGTGAAGTTTCAGGCTCCTGGCTTCAGCCTGTGTCTGCCCTGGCTGTTGCGGGCATTTGGATAGTGAACCAGCAGAGGAAGATCTCTCTCTCGCTCTCGCTCTTGCTCTCTCCTTTCTCTGTCGCGCTCTCTCTCTCTCTCTCTCTCTCTCTGCCTTTCAAATAAAAATAGAAGAAAAAATTTTGAAAGAAGATCAGAACTGTTTTAGGTAGAACTGTCTTACTTGTGGTTTTAGGATAAAGTTTCCAGTAAAAGCAAATAGATTTTGTGAAATTGCTGGAACTGTAATAATTTAGACAGACATGAAGGTAATGTGCTCCAGAAAGCTATGTGAAGCAACCCAAAAAATGGCTCTGAGGAAGGCACAGAGACTAATGTGGAAGAGACATGGGGAAAGTTCGAATAAATTATGCTATAAAAATGTGACAATGTGAAAAAGTAGTATTTCTACCTTACTATGTAATTTTATATAGCACATGACCTTAAAGATGTATGTGCAATGAAAATAATAAATCGTTTAGTTAAAAATCATGATTTAGAAGACTGATGACATGAAGAAAAGGTCATGGCAGTAATAAATCAACATGAAAACTGTTGGTATAGAAAAATTATTCAACTGTAAATATAAATGCACATGAAAGAAGATATATATATATATATATATATATATATAAATCTGGAAAGAAATTCATCAGAAATAATCAGCAAGGTTATATTTATATGTGAGATTACAGGGGACTTTTATTTTTTTCTTTAAGCTTGTCTGTAGTTTCCAAGTCTTGAGAGTAATCATTACAGTGATAACAAGAAAGAACCAAGTGCAGGTGTTTGGCCTAGTGTTTAAGATGCCCGTGGGATGGCCACACCCCTGGGTTTGCAGTCTGGCTCCTCTCCCTGTTCTAGCTCTCTGCTATAGCAGACCCTGGGGGGCAGTGGTGATGGCCATTTATGTGGGCGTCCCAGAGAGAATTCGTGGCTTGTGGCTTCAGTCTCAGTGCTGGTTCACCTCTGGCCCTTGCTGGCATTTGGGGAGTGAGGCAACGGGTGGGAGCTCTGTCTCTATGCCTCTCAAGTAATTTAAAAAAAATATTTTTTTAAAAAGAGCCTTATTGTTAAAAAGCAAAATGATAGAGCGTGGGTACTTGGTACAGCAGTTAAACTGCCAGTTTGAACACCTGCATTGCATGTCGGAGTGCCTGGTTGGAGCCCTGGTCCTGCTCCACTTCCAGCTTCCTGCTAATGTGCACGCTGGCAGGCAGCAGGTGATGCTCAAATACCTGTTTCTTGCCACCCATGTCATAAACCTGGATTGAGTTTCCAGTTCTTGGCTTCAGCCTCGCCCAGCCCTGGCTGCTGCAGGCATTTAAGGGAGTAAGCCAGCAGATGGGAGATCTCGTCTCTCTTCCCTCCAAATAGAATGAAGGAAACAAAAAAAGAGGAATCTTAACTACTTTTAAAAAATAGACAAACTTTAATAATTAATAAAACAAAGTCCAGGGGCCGGTGCTCTGGTGCAGTAGGTTAATCCTCCGCCTGCGGCACCACCTTCCCATATGGGTGGTGGTTCTAGTCCCGGCTGCTGTACTTCCAATCTAGCTCTCTGCTATGGCCTGGGAAAGCAGCAGAGAATGGCCCAAGTCCTTAGGCCCCTGCACCCGCATGGGAGACCCGGAGGAAGCTCTTGGCTCCTGGCTTTGGATTGGCACAGCTCCAGCCATTGCGACTATCTGGGGAGTGAACAGAAGGAAGACCTTTCTCTCCGTCTCTCTCTCTCACTGTCTGTAACTCCACCTCTCAAATAGATAAATGAAATCTTAAAAAAGAAAAAACTCCCAATGATCAAACATATGTTAGGCCTCGATGGATCCTCCCAAGCCTGCTCAGCTCCTAGGGTGGAGAAGAAGTATGATAATTGCTAACGTTGCGGGGAAATCATGCACCCAGCGCTGTGCTGAGCGCTTTGCAGGCATCGTTTTTTGTCATCACCACCCCAGTCCTATGATGTTGCCATGGCTGCTCTTATTTTATAGGCGAGGAAACAAAAGATAAGAGAGGTTTATTTTTTATGTTTTTATTAAAGATTTTATTTATTTGAGAGAGTTACAGACAGTGAGAGCGAGAGACAGAGAGAAAGGTCTTCTTTCCGTTGGTTCACTTTCCAGATGGCCGCAATGGCCAGAGCTACACTGATCAATAGCCAGGAGCCAGGCGCTTCTTCCAGGTCTCCCACGTGGGTGCAGGGGGCCAAGGACTTGAGCCATCTTCTACTGCTTTCCCAGGCCATAGCAGAGAGCTGGATCGGAAGCAGAGCAGCCAGGATTTGAACCAGCGCCTACATGGGATTCTGGCGCCACAGGCAGAGGCTTAGCCTACTACACCACAGTGCCGGCCCCTGAACATTGTTTCTTAGTTCTTGAAGATTTAATCGACAGTAAAGTGATGTTAGAGACGAGTCTGTTTCTACCATTAAGTAAAGTGTATAGGAGGCCGTTTGTTGTATTAAGGACTAGTGTCCTGCCTTAGGCCCCAGCAGATCAAACCAGGACAGGATGGGGTCACTTGTGCTATGTGCTCTGTAGTCAAACAGGGCTCTGAAAGGGGCTAGTTGTGTGTGTGTTGGGGGGTGGATAAAAGACAAGGCAGGCACTTGGCACTTGGTCAGTTAAGACACTGCTTGAGACACTCACATCCCATTTCCGAGTGCCCAGGTTTTATGCCCAGCTCACTACTGATTCCGTCTTCCCGCTGATGCTCACCCCTGGAGGGGGAAATGATGGCTGAAGTGGCTGGGTCCCTGTCATCCACATGGGAGACCCAGACTGAGTACCCAGCTCCTGCTTCGGCCTGGTCCAGGCCCGGCTGTTGTGAGCATTTGGGGAGTGAACCAGGGGATGGGAGGTCTCTGTCTGTCTCACTCTGTCTCTCTCTTTGCCTTAAAAACAAACAGGGCCTGCTATGTGCCTGGAAAGCAGTGGAAGATGGCCCAAGTACTTAGGCCCCTGCTGCCCATATAGGAGACCTGGATGGGTTTCCAGGCTCTTGGCTTCTACCTGGCCCAGCCCTGGCCATTATAGAAATTTGGGGAATGAACTAGTGATGGAAAATCTCTGTCTCTCCCTCTGTCTCTATAACTCTGCTGTTCAAATAATAAAACAAATAAATCTCCAGCACACACACACAGCCCCAGGAGAGTCACAGCAACCAGTCAGAAGGAGTCCAGTTTTCCTGAGCCAGCACCTTGAGGAGGTCCCCTCTTTTTAATCCTGTCTGGAAGCAGTCTTGAAATGGCCAGTCTGCTCGTTATTCTCCATTTCTGCTTTCCTCCATTTATAAAACCAGCACCTTCTGCTCAGCTTAGGAGAACATTCTGTTTTGAAAAACGACGTGTTGCCTGCTTCTAGAATTGCGAATAAAAGCCAATTAAGCTCTGTCAATTTGTTATAATTCTGTCTTTTTGACACCGCTTATTTCCGATGCACTATTATACCTACTTAATCAGAGACGTATGTATTACTGTAATCAAGAACCTAGAGGCAAATAAAAGCCACTCATCTTTTGTCCATGCTTTACTGAGGCATGATTAAAATACAAAGCGCTGTAGATATCTAATGTATAGAACTCGATGTGTCTGGAGAGGAGCGTTCACCTGTGAAACCATCATCCCATGGTCACTACCAAGGCCTTGAACGTAGCCGTCACCTCCGAAAGCTTCCTCCTCTGCCTTTGTTTTTGTTTTCCTGAGTGCCAGCTATTCTGCTTGTTCTGTAATTTCTTGTTTGATACTGATTCTGTCGTAGCTCTTTAATTATATTTTTGAGAATTGTTTTGCATTCATGAACTGTCGGATCCTTCTGTAACCGAGCGGAAAACCTGAACGTGGACGCCGAGGGAAACACGCAGAGAGGGATTTGAGCTGTGAGCAGAAAGAACTACACTGGGGTGTGCCAGGCCAAAGCCAGGAGCCAGGAGCTTCTTCTGGGTCTCCTTACGTGCATGCAGGGGCCCAAGCACAAGAGCCATCTTTGGATAAGTATCCAAAGGTTCCAAAGTATTCCTAGGTGCATTAGCAGGGAGCTGGATTGGAAATGGAGCAGCCAGGACTTGAACTGGCATCCCTGTGGGATGCTGGTGCTGCAGGCCGTGGCTTTAACCTGCTGTGCCACAGCGCCAGCCTTTGACTTATTTCTTGAGTGTGCATTTTTGCTTTGCTCTAAATAAATCCCGGTTTCCTGTGCACCTTTACTCCTCCACCTTGAATTCTTCCACACAGGGAGGGAAGGGCCTGCAGGAGGCCCAGGCAGGGATTTTGCAGCCCACAAGGTCGGAGGGTCATGCTTTCTTATCATCGAGGGGAGCTCATCACAGGAATGCGTCCTCATCCGATCGACCGCCTGAACGACTTCTCTAGGATTGGTGAGGATCCAGTTATTTTCTTTGAGGGATGTGGGTGGGGGGCATTACTTCCACTTTTGTGGTTTGTCGTTTTTCTCCTGAGGACCTGACGTTGCCAGTTCAGAGCCCACGTTCCCTGGCGGTGCCGGCCGCTCTTCTGGAATTTTGGAGGTCAAGCGTCCCAAGATCTTGGTCTGAGCCATCTGCGCAGGCTTTGTCACTGTTGATGGTGGTGTTTCCTGCCATAGGTTCTCCAGGGTGAATTTGAGAAAGGGGGAGCCACCCGCTCCCCCACAGAGCCCTGGACATGGCAGCGACTGGGAGTCTCTGTGTCTTGTGTAGCCCAGGCAGGCTGTGTTCCCTCACTCACAGGTGGGTGAAACCTCTTCTTCCAACTCTCTGAAATGGGTATTTCTCCACTTCAGCCGGTCCATTTCAACTCCATTTCAGTTCATTTATGAAGGACCAATCAATGACTTCGGCTAACACTTTTCTACCAGAGAAAACAATACAACCCTCTTTTTTAATTTCTAAAAATACTGATTTATTTGAGATGGAGAGAGAGTGTGTTTCTATCTGCTGGTTCACTCCCTACATGCCCACAATAGCTGGGCCTGGGCAAGGTCCAAGCCAGGAGCCAGGACGCAATCCAGGTCTTCGGTGTGCGTGGCAGGCACTTAGTTACTCGAACTGCACTCCAGCGTCTGTAATAGCAGGAAGCTGTAATCATGCGCCAGAGCCAGGAGTCAAACTCGAGGACTCTGGTGTGGGATATGGGATTTTTTAAAAAGATTTATTTATTTATTTGAAAGTCAGGGTTACACACACAGAGAGAGAATGAGAGGCAGAGAGAGAGAGAAAGAGAGAGAGAGAGAGAGAGAGGTCTTCCATCTGCTGGTTCACTCCCCAGATGGCTGCAACGGCCAGAGCTGTGCCAATCTGAAGCCAGGAGCCAGGAGCTTCTTCCGAGTCCCCCACGTGGGTGCAGGGGCCCAAGGAGTTGGGCCATCTTCTACTGCTTTCCCAGGCCATAGCAGAGAGCTGGATCAGAAGTGGAGCAGCCAGGACTCAAATCAGAGCCATTATAGGATGCCAGTACTGCAGGTGGTAGCTTTACCCTCTACGCCACAGTGCCAGCCCCATGAGACATGGGATTCTTAACTACTAGGCTAAATGCCCACCTTCCCAACTCTGTTTCAATGCTAATGAAAATCAACCAGGTGTCATTGCAGGAAGGTGCACGCCACGCTAACTGGATGTCAACTCCCCTTGCTGAGAAACTGTAAGCCCTTACCTGTTTGGGAATGGATAAAGGATTCCATAGAAACCTCATTCTTGGGGCCGACACTGTGGCACAGCAGGTTAAAACCCCAGCCTGCAGCACTGGCATCCCATATGGGCACTGGTTCAAGTCCTGGCTGCTCTACTTCCAATCCAGCTCTCTTCTATGGCCTGGGAAAGCAGTAGAAGATGGCCCAAGTCCTTGGGCCCCTGCACGTGGGGGACCTGGAAAAAGTTTCTGGCTCTTGACTTTGTAGTTCTTGACTTTGGATCGGCTCAGCTCTGGCTATTGCAGCCATTTGGGGAGTAAACCAGTGGATGGAAGACCTCTCTCTGTGTGTGTCCTTACCTGTAACTCTGTCTTCCAAATAAATAAAAATAAATCTTTAAAAAAAAAAAAGGAGTCTCAGTCGGTGACGTGGCTCACTAGGCTAATCCTCCGCCTGCTACGCCGGCACCTTGGGTTCTGTCCTGGTTGCTCCTCTTCCAGTCCAGCTCTCTGTTGTGGCCCAGGAGGGTAGTGGAGGATGGCCCAAGGGCTTGGGCCCTGCATTCGCATGAGAGACCAGGAGGATGCACCTGGCTCCTGGCTTCTGATCGGCGCAGCGCGCAGGCCATAGCAGCCATTTGTGGGGGTGAACCAACGGAAGGAAGACCTTTTTCTCTGTCTCTCTTTCTCTCTCTCTTTCTAACTCTGCCTGTCAAAAAAAAAAAAAAAAAAAAGTCTCATCCTCAAGTTCGCCTTTCTGATGAAGAAAGCCCAACCACTCTCATAACGATCGTAACTTTCTACCCCTAACTGAACATGGATGCATGTGACAATCATAACTTAGAGGATATCAGAGCACCTTCCTCTTTGAATATGCACCCCCAAAACCTAAAATTGTAGGTGACTGGGCCAGTGCAGCACTGGCATCCCAAATGGGCACTGGTTCGTACCTGATTGCTCCTCTTCCGATTCAGCTCTCTGCTTATGGTCTGGGAAAGCAGTGTGGAGGATGACCCAAGTGCCTGGGCCCCAGCACCCATGTGGGAGACCTGGGAAGTGAATCAGCAGATGGAAGACCCTTCTGTCTGTCTCTCCTGCTCTCTGTCTGTAACTCTACTTCACAAATAAATAAATAAAAAATTTAAAAAACCCGTGTGTAACTTCCCCAGAAGCAAGCCCTATAAAGCTTGGAACTGCGGCTGTTCAGGGAGCCTGGGGTTTGGTCACGAGACCACTTTGCTACTTGGCTTGGTCAACCCCAGTATATCCTTATCTGCTAACAGCTCAAATCTCTCTGTGTGTTTCCATCAACGTATCTGCTAGACAAGAATCCTTGGGTGTTTCTGCCCGATTACACTGCCTGTTAATTCCAGAATCCTGTTAGTGGAGATTTCCAAACCAGGTATCTGCGAGGAGGGTGTGATCCAAGGGTGACAAAATATGTCACACAAAGTAGGCCACTTTGGCTTAAGGATCGTTTGCTAAAGGCATTAAAAAAAAGAAAAAAAAAAAAAAAAAGCAGGTGCAAGAAAGGTGCTCTGATTCTTCCCCTTTTCTTCCTGAAAGTGGAGTCTAAACCCCAGGCTCCACCCCTGGGCTGATGTAGCTGGTCTGAGGTGGGGCCCGGGAGTCTGCATTTCCAGTGCTGGGGGCTCACAGGCCACCCTGCATGCCCCAAGCAGCAGATGGCGGGATGGAACTGGACGTCAGAGAGATCTGGGGCAGGGTGGGAAGGGAGATGCCTGTGAGAGGTGGAGGATGGGAGCCTGGGAAGGCGGGATGAGTTTGGGTCCGAGCTCAGGCAGGACCTCTGAGAAAGAGAGGGTTGAGTAATGAGAAGAGTTACAGAGCCTGCCATGTGTAGAAGGCGCAGGTCCCACAAGACTGCCTTGCTCGGACACCAGTTGCAAGGCCGGAGGCTCCCAAGAGCTTCAGTAGTTTGGTAGGAGTCAGGAAACCCACTGAAAGCTGTTACACTCGCCCTTCCAGTTTGTTAGAGGGAGAGGATGCAGCCGAGGGTCAGCCAGGGCAGGGGAAGATGCCCCGAGGGCGGAGGCCAGGGACGTACCCAAGCCGGGTCTTCCCGGTGGCGTCGGCATGGCAGGATCCGGGGCCCCGCCCTGCTGATACACCACCCAGAGTCCGGGCCTGAGTCACGGTGCTGGTCTTCCTCCCTAAGCTGCACTGTCGCAAGGTAACCAAGATTACCTTCCAGGAGCCAAGGCTAAAATTTATTGTAGGTCAAGGTTACACTTTTTAAAAATATTTATTTATTTATTTGAGACAGAGAGAGAGAGAGAGAGCGCGAGCTCGTGGGTTCCTAGGTTCTCTGGGGAACCAGCAGGGCTTTGCCTGAGCCTCTAGCAAGAGCGACCCCCCAGGGTGCCCCAGCCTGGAGGGGTAGGGGGTGAGACGGTGGTAGCATCTGGAGCGGCCCTCTGGGCCTTCCTGCAGGGACTTGGAGCCTTTGCGTGCGGCTGTCTGCTTCTTTAACTGCACAAGTTGTGTGGGCACGAAACCTGGGAGAAACTGAGATTGCGGAGAAAGTATGAGGCGGGGAGCAGCCAGGTGGAACCCACTGGCAGCCGTGGGCTGGTGTGTTTCTCTCTCTGTGTGTTTCTGGCTGGCACAGCTGAGCCTGGTCTCCACTTTCACCTTCGCTTTCATTTTGTCCCAATGCCTTCCTCCCTGGGGGTCCTAGCCCAGCCCAGAAAGTGGTTCACGAAGCCACTAGTTGAGGACAAAGCTTTGCACGCTTAGAAAACACCCAGGCTGGGAAAGGAATGCAAGATGGCCCAAGTGTGTGGGTCCCTGCACCCACGTGGGAGACCCGGAAGAAACTCCTGGTTCCTGGCTTCGGATCAGCCCATCTCTGGCCATTTGGGGAGTGAGCAGTGGATGGAAGACCTTTCCCTCTGTCTCTCCCTCTCTCTGTAACTCTGCCTTTCCAATAAATAAATAAAATCTTAAAAAAATAAAAACAAAAAACCACACAACCCAAGCCTGGGCTTAGCCCCCATCAATACTGAGCCTAAAGGAAGGGAGATGATTCCAGCTTCCTGCCAATGCACGCCCTAGGAGGAGGTGGGTGGTGGCTCAAGGACCCATGTGAGGGACCCAGGTGAGCTCCTGGCTCGGGCTGCAGCTGGGACTCTTGAAGGCATCTGGGGAGTGACCCAGCAAATAGGAGCGCTCTTTCTCTCAAATACTTAAAAAAACAAACAAACAAAAAAAACAAAAAACCTTACACAGCAAGGGAGGCACACTCTCAGCAGCCACACACGTGACAGAGCCCCACCCCCAGACGTCATGACTTGGGGCCAGGGCCTTAGGCACAGCAGCTTGTGCGCTGGGTCTCACAACTGACCTTGCTGTGCTTATCTCCTCGTTTCCCGGATGCTACGACACCATCGCTTGTGAGATGCGCCACACTGCTTCTAGAAATGTGGTCACATCAAACACACGCACCAACTGAAACACGTATCCCACTTTCAGGACCATTCAATGTGAAAAAATACAGGATGTCATAAACTGAGATGGAAAATGGGGGGCAGAATTTATAAAATCCAACTCCAGAAGACACTTTCTCTAATTCTAGGGACGAGACGCAAAGCCAATGCCTTTTGAGATAACCGTGTTAACAGGCTTTCTACCAGGTGTTGCAGCTGTGTGCTTGAGAGACAGAGAGCACGCCTTGACCTGGTATACACTCACCTAAAAGTGTGGTGTTAGTGATACGAGTATTTGTATTCGGCAAGCAGTGCAGGTTTCAGTTAACTGGTTAGGAGAGATTTGCATCTTCCGACCACACAGATGAAATTCGAGAACTAGATGATGTTTCAGTTTTGGATGTTGGTGGAACGCTTTGCAAGCACAGGTGCTGCTCTGGGTACTTCACCCGCGTTGAGTTCTTCAACCGCAGGAAAATCCTGTTGGAGGAGATGCTAGGACTTCCTAGCAGGGAAGCAGGGAGGCACAGAGAATACCCAATGCAAGCGTGCGTCTAAAGTTCATGGAAAATGGGATTAAAAGCTAAGTATTTTGGTGTAAAAACGTTGAAATGCATGCATACGAATGGTCTTCATTAAGTTCGTGGATGGGGCAGGCGTTTTGCTGAGCGGTTAAGATGCCCGCATCCCACAGCAGAGTACGTAGGTTTGGTTACTGGCTGACTCCTGACTTCAGCTTCCTGCTGGTACAGACCCTGAGAGGCAGTGACGATGGCTCAAGGGATCGGATGCCTGCCACCCACGTGGGAGACCTGACCTGAGTTCTGAGCTTCCAGCTTGGGTCGTTGGCCTAACTCTGGCTGTTGTGGGCACTTGGGGAATGAACCAGCAGATGGGAACTCTCTCTATATATATCCATTTCTCTCTCTACCTGTGTCTCTGACTCTCAAATAAATAAATAACATTTTAAAAGTTCATGGAAAATGCATATTGTAAAAAGCCCATGAATTGGGTGGGCCAGGCATTTAGCAGAACAGTTAAGGGAGCACTTGGGAGACCCACATCCCATGGAGGAGTATGTGGGTTTGAGTTCCAGCTCCATTCTTGATTTCTGCTTCCTGCTAATGTTCGCACTTGGAGGCAGCAGAGGGTGGCTTAACTAACTGAGCCCCTACCACCCACAGGTGAGACCTAAGATGAGCTTCTGGCCCCTGGCTCTGGCCTGGCCCAGCTCTGGTTGCTGCAAGTATTTAGGGAATGAACCAGCAAATGGACCCTCTGTCTCTCTGTCTCTCTCTCTTTGTCTCTCTCTGTGTCTCTGCCTCTCAAATAAAAAAAGATTTATTTTATATATGAAAAGGAGCTACACATGGATTTCAAAGATCTATTTATTTAAAAGGCAGAGCTTCATAAAGGGAAAGACATATGTATATATATATATATAGAGAGAGAGAGATTTTCCATCTACTGGTTCATTCCCCACTTGGCTGCAACAGCCAGGGTTGGGCCAGGCCAGAGTTCTTTCTGGGTCTCCCACATGGGTGGCAGGTATCCCAAGCACTTGGGCCATCTGCTGCTGCTTTCCCAGGTCATTAGCAGAGAGCCGAAGGGGCAGTGGAGCAGCCAGGACTCGAACCAGCACCCAGCTGGGATGCTGGTATTGCAGGATGCAGATTAACCCACTGCACGTACCACAGGGCTAGCGCTGGATTTCAAAACTTCTGGCATCAAAATAAACTGCTCTTTTCTTTCCATTTTTTCATTAATCTTTAAAAATCTTTATCTTTTAAGGTGAACAAACTCTGTGTCATTCATATATACATTTTTAGGAGCACGGTGGTACTTCCCACCCTCTCTTCTCTCTCTTTTCTTCTTTCTTTCAATTTCACACTAATCTACTTTCAGTTTATTTTATACTCGTAAGGTTAACCCTGCACTAAGAATCCAAGAACACTGCTCTCCAACAGTAGAGACAAGGGCTGTGAACAATCATCGAATCTGGAAAGGTCAATTTTACTCATAAGCATTACATTTTTTATCAACTCTTTTTAAAAAGATTTATTTATTTGAAAGGCAGAGTTATAGAGAGGTAGAGGCAGAGGCAGAGACAGAGAGAGAGGTCTCCCACCCCCTGGTTCACTCCCCAGATGGCCTCAACAGCCAGAACTGGGCTGATCCAAAGCCAGGAGCCAGGAGCCAGGAGCCAGGAGCTTCTTCTGGGTCTCCCATGTGGGTGCAGGGGCCCAAGGACCTGGGCCATCTTCTACTGCTTTCCCAGGCCACAGCAGAGAACTGTATTGGAAGTGGAGCAGCTGGGAATTGAACCAGCACCCATATGGGATACCGGCACAGCTGGTGGTGGCTTTACCTGCTAGCCAACAGTGCCCTCAAACACTCAGGGTCCTATAGTTAGGATGTAGACCGGGCCCCACGTAGTGCATCTCTGGAGCCCATGCCCCAATGCCCATGGCAGCCCCTCTCAAAGCACAGAGGAGGGAAATAGTTCAAACAAGAGCGAGTGTCTGGTCGTTGTGGGTGGGCCGAAGGCACTGTGGCACAGGGCCACAGGTGGTGAGAGGCACACAGGCGTATTGGCTCTTCTCTCCCCGGCCCTCCCTCCAGATGCCGTGGCTTACAACATTTGCCAGAGGTTTAAGAGGGAACTTCAAAACGTTCAAGAAATGGAATTAAAAGGTAAGTCTATTTTGATGCCCTGAACTTTGGAATCCATGCACAGGTTTTTTTTTTTTTTTTTTTTCATAATATTCATTTGCCATTAACTTTATGAAGCTGTGGCTGGTTTCAAAGACTAACTGTTGCTGTAATTCCTGGTATTTGACAGTTGACAGGGAGCTGGGCCCTCACACACCGGTGTCTGCCAGGCGTTATCCTAATTAGCGATTATCAGGGGTGGTTTGGCCAGGAACGTGTTTTGCATAAAGCGAAGACAGCTGTGACCACGGCTCAGCACGCATGGTCAGGGCGCAGCAATGTCTTCCCCTCTGCTTCCCCACCTGCTGGTTGCTGGGGAGGGCGGTAGCGTACTCTCCACGCATCAAGGCCTCCCCGAGGGTTGCAGGATAAACTGAAGACCAAGGTTCCCACGCAAAGGGAGACAGCTGCCTGACCCACGCGCACGAAGGAGCCTTGCCCGAGCGCCTCCCCGCAGCTGAGAGCAACAGTGCAGTAATGCGACAGAAGGAAAGAAAAACCAACTGGTAGAGCCTGCTAGCAGAGAGTGTGGGAAGAGATACAGGGCCAGGAGCAGGCTAGGGGCCATGGCCAGGGAGGACAGAAACAAAGCCAGCCCTGAAAAGCAAACTACTTGGAAAATGTTTGGATGGATTTAAAAAAAGTTTGTTTTTAAAAATTTACTTATTTATTTGAAAATCAGAGCTACAGAGAGACAGAAAGAGAGAGAGATCTTCCATCTGCTGGTTCATTCCCCAAATGGCCACAATGGCCTGGATAGCCAGGCTGCAGCCAGGAGCTTCATCTGGGTCCCCCATGGGACCCATGGGTGGCAGGGTCCCAAAGACTTGAAGCACCTTCTGCTGCTTTTCCCAGGCCATTAATTTTTTAAAAAAGATTTATTAATAATTTGAAAGTTGGAGTTACACACAGAGAGAAGCAGAAGAGAGAGAGAGAGAGAGAGAGAGAGAGAGAGAGAGATCTTCCATCCACTGGTTCACTCCCCAGTTGCTGCAACGGCGGGAACTGCACCAGTGGGGAACTAGGAGCTTCTTCTGGGTCTCCCATTTGGATGCTGAGGCCCAAGGGCTTGGGCCATCTTCCACTGCTTTCCCAGGCCACAGCAGAGAGCTGGATTGGAAGTGGAGCAGCCAGGACTTGAACTGGTACCCATATGGGATGCCGGCACCATAAGCGGCAGCTTTACTGGCAGGTTTACTCACTTTGACACAGCTCTGGCCCCTCCCAGGCCATTAATTACCAGAGAACTGGATCAGAAGTGGAGCAGGCAGGACTTAAACTGGCACCCATATGGGTGCCAGTGTCACAGGTCTGGTGGCTTTACCTGCCATGCCACAACACCAGCCCTAGATTTATTTATTTTTTGAAAGGGAGAGAGAGAGAGAGAGAGAGAGAGAGAGAGAGAGAGAGAGAGAGAGAGAAATTCATTGACTGTCTCTCCAAATGCCCACAGCAGTAATACTACACCAAGCCGAAGCCAGGAACCTGGAACTCCATCCTGTTCTCCCACTTGGGCAGCAGGAACCTAAGTAACTCGACCCTTAGTCACTGCTCCCAGGTGCAGCAGCAGAAAGTTGAATTGGAAGCAGGAAGAAGCCAGGACTGGAACCCAGCACCCTGGTATGGGATGGGTCCCCAGCGTGTGCCACACATCGTCCCTGACACTACATTCTCTATGGTGCGGATTTGGACAGTTAGCCCCTGATTCAAATGGGTTCACCCAACCAACCTGTGTTTCCCAAGTAAGTATATAATGGTTTGGAACTCTTCAAATTTAAATCCTGTGGAACCGCCTCTCCCTGGGCTTAAACAGCAGGGCGACAATAAACAGCGCTAGCCCATGGCAGTAAACACCAAGAAGCCGTCTGGGTTCATTTCATTTCTGTTGTTCTGTGTGACCACTGCCAGAAGAACTCAAAAGGGCAATGTTTAAATGCCTTGATTGTTTTCACGGAGAACTGAACGCTTGTTCTACAGCAACAGATCAAACAATGTCAATATTTACTGCCACTCAGCGATTTTCTCTGATTTTTACACAAAGAAAACTTTAGAAGTTTACCAACTGTAATAGAAATTTATGGTGAATTTTCTGGCAAAGCTACTTTAGCAGAAATTTTTTTTAACTGTGGAGATTTTTGAAGGCAGTTAAAATCGATTCCAGAGAAACAAATACATGAGCAGCTTCGCAGCTTCCAAAATTAATTATAAAATGGGATTTTTATGAATCTCTAAAAGCCTATCTTCATGTTGAAGATGTCCCATATATTTGTGTATCTGTTGATTCATGCAAAATAAATCTTTCTAAATTAAAATGAATAGTTATCTATGAGTTAAGGACAGATCAACAATATTGGAGTGAGTGTGTGCGAATCAATTCTGACAAAGTCACTGACAAATTTGCAGAGGTTAAGCATCAAACACCAAGACTGTAACATTATACCACTGTTCACCTCTGTGACAGACCAATATGCTGGCATGTTTGTCCCAGATGGAAAAAGTATTGATGGAATCAAAACGTGTCAATCCATTACTCATTCTCTTTTTTATGGTAGACATTTATTTTTACAGACAGATTTTTTAAAAAGGATTTATTTTATTTATTTGAAAAGCAGAATTACAGAGAGAAGGAGACGGAGAGAGAGAGAGGGAGGGAGGAGAAGGGAGGGAGGGAGACACATACACACACACACACACACACACACACACACACGTGTCTTCTATTTGCTGGTTCATTCCCCAAATGGCTGCAATGGCCAGAGCTGAGCTGATCCGAAGCCAGAAGCCAAGAGTTTCTTCCGGATCTTCCACATGGGTGCAGGGGCCCAAGCGCTTGGGCCATCTTCTACTGCTTTCCCAAGCCATCAATAGGGAGCTGGATCAGAGTGGAGCAGCCGGAACTTGAACCAGCGCCCATATGGGATGTCGACACTGTAGGCTGGGGCTTTAACCTGGTGCGCCACAGTGTGAGGCTCAATGAAAGAGAACCTTTGTGGTCTGTTTTCCATTTCTGGCCATTACTATGCATTGCTGAGAGCTGTTTCATGGATGAGGAGCTGGTAGGAACTGGGCCGCCCATACCATCCCTGGCAGAACCCGGCTCCTGGGGCTGCCTTGGTGTCTCAGGTGGACATGGGCCCTGGGCTGGTGGGAACCAAGCAGGAGCTCCTGAATCTCTCGTGCAGGGAGCCTGTGGGCAAATGGTTTCTCCTCCAACGTTTTATTTAAACAACTTTACCCAACATAGGAGCAGCGTCAAGACAGCCGATCGTGACTGCCTGACTCGAGAACCCGTCTTGGCAGTGCAGAAGGCAGCTCCGGAACAACCATGGACAGCCTGGGTTAAAGGATGCATCCCACTGAAAAGCTTGATTCCGCGGCTAAGGAGTGGTGGGCTTGGGCCCACGTGAGAAGGGAAATGCCATCAAGGCCGTCCCAGCCGTCCCGATGGCCAGCACTGGCCCAGAGCCCTGACACGGGGCGGAGGGCGGAGATGGCTTTGTTCTGTTGCCTGCTCCTGGCCCACAGCCAGACAGCTTCACAGCTGCTCCCCTGCAGGATGGGGAGGCGGAGGCAGGCCAGCCTGAGGGCGGGGCACAGCCAAGGCCACGTGAGGTTGGCCCTTCCACCAGCTGCGGCCGACAGGGCCCCATTGTGGCCAGGCCTAGGGTGGGCAGAGAGGGTGACTTCCTCAGCAGTAACTTGGAAGTCCCAAGGTAGACTTGTTCCATGCCCCCACGGTCTGATACTCTCACTCTTTCTATCACTCCACGGAGGAATTATCCATGCTGTACTACTGGTAATAGTAATATTACTGGTAGTAATAATACCACTGGTAGTAGTAATACCACTGGTGGTAGTAATGCCAGTAATATTACCAATATTACCATTTTTTTTCCTGCTTCCTAGAGACTCTTACAAATGCATAAAAATTGGTAGGGGTGTATTGTGCAGTGGTTAACGTGTCGCTTTGGATGCTCACATCCATATCAAAGTGCTTGGATCTGAGTCCTGCCCACACTCCGGAGTCCCACTTCCTGCTAATGCATCACCTGGGAGGCCGCAGGTGATGGCTCATGTGGTTAAGTTGCTGTCATCCCTGGAGAGGTCTGGGTTTGAGTTCCTGGCTCTTGCCTCCTGGGGATTTGAGGAGTGAACCAGCAGGTGGGAAGACTCCCTGTCTCTCAAATAAAACACGTAAATTAATTAAACAGTAAATGCACAAAAGTGCCACCTGGAGGGACTACCACAATTACCCCCCAAATGACAAGGAAAATCAGCTCCTTAGTAGTATTGGCCCTCCTGGTAACAAGGGCCCTGGAGGCCAGGGGTGTGGAGCAAGGAGTCCTGGATGAAGTGAGATCTGGGTGAGCTGGAAGGCAGGGCAGTGGAGCTAGGGGGAATGCGTGGGCTGCTAGGGCAATAGGAGGGCCCAGGACGATGTGGGGACTGGACAGACAACCAGAGGTATTGTCGGTCCTCACCGCTGGTTCAGACCAGGCTTCTAAAATTGTCCTGGGCCAGGGAGGCCTAGGCTATGGCATGGAGACACCCCAAAGATGATTGATTGCTTCTTGGAAACTTGATTTTAGTCATGACAGGCTCCAGGGCCCTAAGAAATTCTCTCACAAGGAAATCCAATGGTTTCTGTGGGTGATTATTGCTTTTTATTTAGGCAGGGGCTAAATCTATGGAGGTGAAAGCTACTGGGTCTCCCTCATGGGGCAATCTGGGGAGACCCATAAAGTTTATTGATTTGACTTCCTTGACTTACACTGGTTAATAGTAAAACAGCCAGCTCCATCCATCAGTCTCCGGACCCCCCAGGAGAATGGTTAACGAGTGGATTGATTTCTCTCCAGAGAGGGCAGTTTATGGAGAAAGCATATGGGGTCAGGACTGAAGAGGCTGCCCCAGGCTGGGGTTCAGTAACCCCTTTGCCCTGCACAATTCCATGCTAGGGCAGCATGCCAGGGGAGCCACTTCTCTGCCCGAGCAAGGGACCTGGGAGAGGGCCAGAATCGCTCTGTGAGCAGGCTGCAAAGAACCAGACAGCCCCGTGGGGAAGGTGGTGGAAAGCCCCTAGGCAAGCGACAGCAAGGGATGAAGGAGGGGCGTATGCAGAGTGGGCAGACAGCCAAGAGGACAGAGCAGCCAGCAGGTGGGCCTTGAAGTCTGGAGTGGAGATTTCCAGGGCACATGGTACAGGCCAGCTTCTGTGCCAATGGGAAGGGCCCGGAGGAGGCAGAGGAGGCGTCTCACTGCAACCGCCTCACTTAGTTCTCTCGCCTGGAGAAGTAAGACATGTCCTTTCCCCAAGTCCTCGCAGGCTTCTTGGAGGGGCAAGATATTGCCATTTGAATTAGATAATGATCTGAGACCTTGGACGATAAAATGCCAAGTCACTCGCACACATTACAAGTCTCTGGGAATTCATAAGGAATGCCTTGTGAATGCAGGAGGGGGTGCAGAGGGTCTCAGAGAGAGCATGAACTTGAACTAGACTTCCCTAGATCAAGAAGAGCAGAGGGGAATTGTATGGGTAAAGCCGCCTGTTGAAAATGTAGCACCTGGGGCCGGCACTGTGGTATAGCAGGTAAAGCCGCCGCTTGCTGTGTCAACATCCCGTATGGGCACCAGTTCGAGTCCTGGCTGCTCCACCTCTGATTCAGCTCCCTACTGCTGTTTCTGGGGAAACAGTGGAGGATGACTCGAGTGCTTGGGCCCTTGTACCCAAATGGGAGACCTGGAAGAAGCTCCTGGCTCCAGATCAGCCCAACTCTGGCCATTGTGGCCCTCTGGGGAATGAACCAGCAGATGGAAGATCTCTCTCTCTCTCTCTCTGTCTCTCTCTCTCTCATCAGGACTTGGGTTTAAGCCTGGTCTCCAGATACTACATGTATGGACAGGTAACTTAACAGCTAAGATTCTTAGTCTCCTCTTATGTAAAATGAAGGTAAAGAGTAGTAGCTAACAATAACAGTACTTAGTATTAATAGTATCATTAATGTAGTATATATATTAATACTCTCATAGTACTAGGACAGAATTAATAATAGTAGCGCCTAATATCCATCCCTATATGTAACAGCAGCTGTAAGGACTCCGGAGACCAGTGTTTGTAGGGCTCCTAGCACAGTGTCTGGCACATTCAGTAAAGTTGCTGCCAGTGTCGTCATCACAGGCAGTGGGCTATCTGAGTGCCCCCAGGCTCTGGAGCATGCTGACTTCTCCTGGATGACTGGTGGGAGTGGATAAAAGGCAGGAGAGATTCTCCCTCTCCCCAGAGGGCGGTCAGGTGGGGAGCAGTTCCGAGTTGGAGTGTGCTCGCTCTTGCTCTCAATGGAAGGGACTTCTCTGAAGTTCCATGACGTTCTTTTATCTTCAGTTCCTGCAACCCAGGTGCCTTGCGCGGTATTGACCTCTGGATGCCTGCGCCCTGCTGCTCAGCGCCAGTGCAAGGCTGCGACTCTGTGTGTGGACGACAGAAGGGGAACAGTTGTCCCTGCTCCTGGCCCAGACTTTGATCAGTTTCCAGCCTCTTGAGACTGTTCCCAGAGAGATGGCCGTCCCATGCCACATGTGTCTTAATAAGTTCCCAAAGGGCAGAGCCGAGCCCCCCGGGAGCCTGACAGCTGAGACAGAATGCCATCTATGCTGCGAGGAAGACAGCGACAACCCCTTCAGGCCTGGGATTCCCCTCCCAAATCACTCTTTTTTTTTTTTTTGACAGGCAGAGTGGACAGTGAGAGAGACAGAGAGAAAGGTCTTCCTTTGCTGTTGGTTCACCCTCCAATAGCCGCTGTGGCCGGCGCGCTGTGGCCGGTGCACCATGCTGATCCGATGGCAGGAGCCAGGTGCTTCTCCTGGTCTCCCATGGGGTGCAGGGCCCAAGGACTTGGGCCATCTTCCACTGCACTCCCGGGCCACAGCAGAGAGCTGGCCTGGAAGAGGGGCAACCGGGACAGAATCCGGCGCCCCAACCAGGACTAGAACCCGGTGTGCCGGCGCCACAAGGCGGAGGATTAGCCTATTGAGCTACAGCGCTGGCCTAAATCACTCTTTTATCCTAGGTTTTCAACACTCACCTATTGGGTAAGTAGATTACTGGAACCATGTCTGGGCCTCCCAGCAGCCCTGTGGTATTCTCTAACCCACAGAGTTAGGTTTAGGAGGAGAGAAGCCCTGTGGGATGATTGCAGGGGGCCTGGACCACCAGACCAGATGACCAAGGAATGGGCAACACTGACATCTAGAATTAATCTTTGCTTTGTGTTTTTTTTTTTTTAAGTGATCGCTTATTTTAAAAACATATTTATTTATGGAAAGACAGACAGACAAAGACAAAATGAGATCTCTCATCCACTGGTTCACTCCCCGAATGCCAGCAACAGGCCAAAATAATGACTTTGGAATTTAATCTGGGTGTCCCACATGGGTGGCAGGGATTCAAGTTCTTGAGCCCTCACCTGTTATTGCCAAGAAAACTCATTAGTAGGAAGCTGGAATTGGAAGCAAAGCCAGGACTGGAACCCAGGCACTCCAGTATGGGATGTGGGTGGGTGTCCCAAATAGCTGCTGCTGCTTCTCAGATTTACTTACTTATTTGAAAGACAGAGCTACTGAAGAAAGGGAGAGACACAGAGAGAAAGATCTTCCATCTGCTGGTTCATTCCCCAAATGGGTGCAACAGCCAAGCCTCGCCCAGGCTGAAGCCAGGAGCTTCATCTGGATCTCCTATGTGGGTGCAGGGGCTCAAACACTTGGGCCATCTTCTGCTGCTTTTCCCAAGCCATTAGCAGGGAGCTGGATTGGAAGTGGAGCAGCCAGGACACGAACCTGTGCCCACATGAAATGCTAACAGCAGCTTAATCGACTATGCCACGGTGCTGGCCTCCCTTCAAACAGCTTCTTAACCACTATGCCGAATGCATGCCCCAACAAATCATTTAAAATACCCTACAGAGATGGGCACACATAGGCAAAGGACAGCCAGCCACACGAGGAATGAGAAAACTGAGGTATGGCCCCAAGTTCGTTCATTCGTCCTTTCTTTTTAAAAAGATTTAGTTTTTTTTTTTTTTTTTTTTTTTTTTTATTGAAAAAGGCACAGTTACAGCGAGAGAGAAGTAGAGACAGAGAGATCTTCCATCTGCTGGTTCATTCCCCAAATGCCTGCAACGGCCGGGGCTGGGCCAAGCCAAAGCCAAGAGCGCAGAGTTTCTTCCAGGTCTCCCACGTGGGTGCAGGGGTCCAAGCATTTGGGGCATTCTCCTCTGCTTTTCCAACAGCATTAGCAGGGAGCTGGATCAGAAATAGAGTAGCCAGGTCTTGAACTGGTGCCCATATGGAACACTGGCGACCTGGAGGCACTGGCTTAACCTGCTGCCCACAGCATCAGCCCCAAGTACCTGTTTCTTTAAGGAGAGGCATTTTGGTCCAAGGAGGTTTCTCTTCGAATGGGCCTCCTGTCCTGGTTGCTACCTCCTCTTGCCCATGCTATGTTCTTTGAATTACATGAGGGGACTTCAACATGTTCATGGGAAAATATAAAATGGTAAGTTTATCTTGGTGCAAAAAAATTGAAATTCATGCACAGTGTTTTCATAATGCCCCCTGTATATGCTGGATCTTACCATGACCTGAGTGGCAGGTGATAGGAGGGCAGCACCCGGGGAGGGGGGACAGCTAGCTGGTTCAGGGCCTTCTGGGCAGCAACAACTTTTCCTTCCTTTCATGGGCCCCCACCTACCCAGGGCCCTCCCAGGGCAGTGGTGCACTGGAGAGCCAGCAGAGGTGGGTGGAGGAGAGGGCACTGCTTTGGGCTTTGAACTTGAAATAACCAAGATTAAAATGTGGGTTGAAGGCACTGAGAGAAGAGAATTCAGGATCCAATAGAGGCCTCTTGAGAAGTGCTGGCTCTTCCTAGTTTCACAGAGGGACTCCTAACTGTTGCTGAGATGAGGACTAACCCCAGCTCCCAAGGACACCAGAGCGCCTGGAGTGATGCTTACAAACTCCGAGCTGGCCGAAGACACAGGGCTCCTCCCCGCCTCCAGAGAGC
Source organism: Sylvilagus floridanus (assembly GCA_949820135.1). Taxonomy (NCBI): domain Eukaryota; kingdom Metazoa; phylum Chordata; class Mammalia; order Lagomorpha; family Leporidae; genus Sylvilagus; species Sylvilagus floridanus. The sequence goes on along the minus strand of OX463228.1, from coordinate 13,498,031 downwards.
TCTCTTTTGCTTTTTCCTGTGCAAAACCAAAGCGGCAGGGCTCACACACCTTGGAGTGGGGGACGGAGTACTTTCTGCAGGTCGCTAGGGATTAGCCTTGGGATCAGAGAGGCCCCGCGCTTTAAGATTTTAGAAGCTTGTGATAGATATCGTTTTTAAAGAAATGTCAATGCTTTGCTGAGCCTTCACATTCACTCCTTGGTACATTTCCAACCCCAAAGGCAGTGAGCTTATTCACAAGGCAATGGCAACCTTTGCAAACCATTGATTGACAGCGGAACTCAGTCTGAGCTGGTGACGGGGTACAAGGGACACAGTCTTCCTCCACGGGTGGCTCTGGGACTTTGATGTAAAATGTCGTTGGGAGATGAGTTGAAACCTTACATTTCAGGCCTTTATGACTGGGATAAATGACTCCCCGGCACCTCCACCCCCTCCTACCTCAGAAGCCCTGAGTTAGCAGAAATAGTTTACATAAACGTAGCATTTGGTGAAGACTCAGGAGCCTTTAAAGATTGATCTGTTGAATCAGAGCTATGGTAAAGACGGGACTGTCCGGTGCCCGGGATCCTTTATTCTCCAAGCTCCTAGGTTCACCAGTGCATTACCAACGAGAGGACACGAATATATGGGGAGACTTCAAAAAGTTCGTGGAAATGGAAGAGTGAAGTTCCACAGATGCCAAAAATTGTGAAATCCATGTATCAGTGTTTTATAATATGCATTTTCCATGAGTTTTTTGTAAACCCTTGCATGTACTGGTTTCAATGTTTTTTCATATTTTTTTTGCAATCAAATGAACTTTTCTTTTCATTCAAGTTTCCCTGAGCTTTTCTTCCTTTTTTTAATCAAAGATTTATTTATTTATTTGAAAGGCAGATTTACAGAGAAGCAGAGGCAGAGAGAGTGAGACAGAGAGAAGGAGAGGCAGAGAGAGAGAGAGAGAAAGAGGAAGAGAGAGAGAGAGAGGTCTTCCATCCAATGGTTCACTTCCCAGAAGGGCTGCAACAGCTGGAGCTGTGCCCATCTGAAGCCAGGAGCCAGGAGCTTCCTCCAGGTCTCCCTGCAGGTGCAGGGGCCCAAGGACTTGGGCCATCTTCTACTGCTTTCCCAGGCCACAGCAGAGAGCTGGATAGGAAGTGGAGCAGCTGGGACTCCAACTGGCTCCCCTGTGGGAGGCTGGCAATGCAGGTGATGGCTTTACCCACTATGCCACAGTGCCGGCCCCTCCCTGAGCTTTTTGAAGTACTCTTGTATCTCCATGGAAATCCTAAAAAGTCTTTGAGATAAAATGCTGAAGATCGAGTAACAAATCAGCTACCTCTTGTGTCTCTCAAAGCTTTGGGTTCCTTCCATGTCCCGTTCCAGCTGCGTCCAGTCACCTGGGGCACCAGCCGGTCCCTCCTGGTACAGCTGACCATGACCTGCCTGGAGTCCCCCCACCCCTTGCTTTCTGCTTTTGGGTCTGCAAGTGACATGATGGATGGGACCGTCAGAGTCTCCTGCTCTGCACTCGCACGTGGGGGCCGTGGGTATCCACGAGGAGAACTCAGGACCCGGGGAACGTGGAGCAGTGGAGAAACGCAGCTCTCTGATTGGTGCTGGGATTTCTTTCCAATGGTTTTCTTGTGCTTCCCTGAGGTCGCGTAAACAGCAGCCTATGGACGTGGGCAGCTCCGTGACACAGCTCTGTGCTGGCTCCTTTCTCTTCCCCTTACACTCCTCCACCCCGTCTCTTCTCTTCTCTCTTTCCAGTACAGTCCCCGCCAAAGAGCCTGTGTTTCGGTCTCTGTCTTGGGCTCTGCTCCCTGGTTGACCCTACACCCCTTCTCCCAGGACCTGCCGGCCTACGTGAGCTTCCCATGGCTGTTCTCTTGTCGTTGAATTTTTGAGCTTAAATGCAAGGTTTTGACACCGTGATTTGTTATCTGCCACCTCTGGGAATGCATTTTAATTCTGATTCTGTCACTTGACTGTGCTAGCTGTCCTTCCTAGCCTTGAGTTATCTACAAGCTTGCCTATAAAATTGATAGTCTATGGAAAAAAAAAGCCATCAACGATCAACCTCTGTGACGTCATCTCCTCTCTGGTGCAGGAATGGGCTGAGCCCCCCCCCCCACGCCAGGGCCCCAGACTTGCCTTTCTTTCTGCTCGAACCCCTGCCCGCAGGCTCTCCCCAGGGACCTCTCTCTCTCTCTCTCTCTCTCTTTTTTTTTTAAATAACCAAATATTTATTGAATGAGGAATACTATTACTTTAAAATCGTTGCTATTACACAGAAGGTACTTCAAAAAGGGTCATGGAAAAACAATCTTAAAGGGGCCGGCGCTGTGGAATAGCGGGTAAAGCCGCCGCCTGCAGTGCCGGCATCCCATATCAGGGACCGCTCTTTAAATTAGACTTTGTAATCCAGTTGGCAGGGCACTGCCCACAGACCTCCGCGATGCTTTGTCTCTGTCACTGCACACGTCCCAGGGCACGTCATCAGGCCTAATTTATTAGTTTGCATTCCTGTTGTCCATTTCCCTGATTAGAAGGAAATGTACAGGGGGATGAGGTTGCTGTCTATCTCCTTCACTCAGCACCTAGCCAGCCTCTGGTGCCCTGGCAAGGGGCTCAATCCTCTCCAGTCACATGGGGGGTGCTTCAGAAAGTTCATGGAAAATGGACTTAACAGGTGAGTTGATTTTGGTGTCAAACCATTTTGAAATCCACCGGTATGAAGGGTCTTCCGCAAGCTCATGGGAAATGTGTATCATGAAATAAACTATACACAGATTTCATTCCCCTGAGTTTTTGCAAGTCCTTTTCTATACGAGAGCCCATCCCCTCTCACTCATGTGCTGGCCTCATTCCGCTTGCTACCCTCCTCAAACCTTCATTCTCGGCCAGCGCCACGGCTCACTAGGCTAATCATCTGCCTGCAGCGCTGGCACACCGGGTTCTAGTCCCATTTGGGGCGCTGGATTCTGTCCCGGTTGCTCCTCTTCCAGTCCAGCTCTCTGCTGTGGCCCGAGAAGGCAGTGGAGGATGGCCCAGGTGCTTGTGCCCTGCACCCCATGGGAGACCAGGAGGAAGCACCTGGATCCTGGCTTTGGATCATAGTGGCCATTTGGGGGGTGAACCAATGGAAGGAAGACCTTTTTCTCTGTCTCTCTCCCTCACTGTTTAACTCTGCCTGTCAAAAAAAAAAAAAAAAGACTTCATTTTCACTTCTGCTTTGTTAAAGATTATTCCCACCCACAGAGAAATACATTGTGATTTCTCCTGTAAACACACACACATACACACAAGACAAATAAACAAAATCCCTCTCTTTATTTATTTGAAAAGCAGAGCGAAAAAGAGAGAGGGAGAGACAGAGAAATCTTCCTACCATCTACTGTTTCACTCCCCAAACTGCTAGCACAAAGCAGCAGCCTAGAATTCCATCTGGGCTCCCACGTGGGTGGCAGGGACTCAAGTACTTGAGCCATCAGCTGCTGCCTCCCGGGGTGCACGTTAGCAGGAAGCTGGATCAGAAGCAGAGGTGGGAATCCACCCCAAGCACTCAGTATGGGATCCGGGCATCTGAAGCAAGGCTTAACGCACTGCTCCACAGTGCCCATCCCGGCCCCTCTTTGATACCAGCTAGAAAGCTCAGCTGGGTGGGTGGGTGGAGAGAAAGAAAGTCCTTAGCATTTAGCTAACAGCAGGCTTTGCCTTCGAGAAGAAAAAACTGAGGCCCAGAGTTAGCGACATTTTACAAACTCTGCGTCCTCTGCTCCAGCGGCTCAGAATTACGGGCCCACAGGAAAGGGAACCGTTTCTGACTTCCAATGCACCTGCACAGCAGTGATTACTTTCTGGAAAGTGGGCATGCAATAATACCGCCGGCCAGCAGATGGCGACTCGCCTTTCTCGCCGGAGGACGACACTCTAGGCAGCGCTGTGCAGGACAGAGAGAAGCAGCTGGAGTTAGGGTCTGGCCTTGGCAGCCGGGGGATCCTAGAAAACAGGACTTTGGGTTGCAATGGTTCATTTTTGTCTGCCAGGCACTTGCGAATAAAATAGTTTGTGCGGGGACATGTACATTTTTAAGACTGCGGATGCAGTCCAGAATGGTTGGCAGGTCCACAGTCAGGAATTTTATCTCCATTTGGGAGAGTGTGGACATCTGCCACAGCTCCGTGGCCGCCCATCCTCAGGGGCCCTTTGTCTCGCCTTCCCGAGGTCGGAGCAGCCTCCGAGCACACAGCCTCGCCCTCGCCAGCGCCCTACGCAGGTTACACCCGGCCCCACCAGCCCCATCGTGTGGAATGCCTGCAGGTGGGTGATTGTGGAGGGAAACTCGGCTCCCAGGGACCTGCCGTTCCCGGAGCTCCATGATGCACAAAGGGCCAAGGGAGTTCGCCGGCCTTTTCCCTGCGAGGTCGCCCTAAATCTTGACCCTAACCAGTGCCATGAGAGGCTCCAGTTCTCCATTTTTACATTAAACAGTGTCTGGGTCAGGGAGCAGTCAAGAGACAGGCAGTATCAACAGTTATTTGAACAGAGGAGGTAATACAAGGATTATTTTTTTAAAGATTTATTTATTTATTTGAAAGTCAGAGTTACGCAGAGAGAGGAGAGAGAGAGAGAGAGAGAGAGAGAGAGAGAGAGAGAGAGAGAGAGAGAGAGAGAGAGAGAACCATCCACTGGTTCACTCCCCAACTGGCCGTAACGGCCAGAGCTGCGCTGATCTGAAGCCAGGAGCTTCCTCCAGGTCTCCTATATGGGTGTAGGGGCCCAAGGACTTGGGCCATATTGTACTGCTTTCCCAGGCCATAGCCGCTGGTTTGGAAGTGGGGCAACCGGATCTCGAACTGGTGCCCATATGGGATGCTGGTGCTTCGGGCCAGGGCGTTAACCCACTGCGCCACAGCTCTGGCCCCAATACAAGAATTATTAACCAAATATGATGTTCACTAGGAAACTGAAAAGGCACTAGGAGGCCATCAGGATATCACAGTAGCACCTGCAGGCAGCAGCCACTACCCCTGGGGCCCATAGTGAAATCCTGGAGGCAGCTAACTTCATGGAGAAACGGTGGATTTAGCTCACAGTGTGGGAGGTTCAAGTCCAAGATCAGGCAACGCCATTGGTTTATCTGTGGTGTGAGTGTCAGATGGCAGTGGTGGAGGATGAGGGCATGAAAGATGACAAGGAGAGCCAGAAGGAGAGGGAGAGAGAGAGAGAGAGAGAGAGAGAGAGACTCAGGCTTTTATAACAAGCGTCTTAGGAGGACTACCTTTGGAGGATGTATCTTCAGTGACTTAAGCATCTGCTGTCATAGGCCCTGCTTCCTAAATGCCATCATTGGATTAAGTGTCCAACCTCTATTACCGATAATTTTGGACTGAGGTTAAGATGCCCATGTCCTATATCAGAGCACCTGGGTTTGGTGCGTGGCCCTGGCTCCCAACTCCAGCTTCCTGCTAATGCAGATCCTGGGAGACAGCACAGTGGTTCAAGTTGAGCTCCTGCCATTCATGTGGGAGACCGGAACTGAGTTCCTGGCCCTTGTGGGCAGTTAGGGAAGGAACCAGCAGATAGGAACTCGCTCGCTCTCCATCTCCCTGTCAGCCCGATTTTTTTTTTAAAGTTAAAAAATAAAAAGGAAGTATTTGGAAAACAGCCATAAAGTTCCTGCATGAATTTGGGGAACCACAGCAGGTGAAAATGATTAGAACTTAAAACCTTGCACCGCGGACTCTGAGGGGGAGGTGCCGCTTGGCTGGGCTGGCGTCTCTGGTCTGTGAGGCCCTGGCTTGTGGGGGCCCGAGGAAGCCGGTTCTGTAAGTGCTGGGAAAGCCACAGGCTGCATTCAGCTGCTGCTCTGATCAGGAACGGCCGCTGTGGGTGATACCGATGGAAGCAGACAAGAAGGGACACGTCCTTGCTTTCTCTTCCAGCCATGCCTCCTGGGGGAAGACCCTAACACGGTGCCTGGCAAAGCAGAGACGTGGTTGGCGGCGTCTCAGCTCCGGCACTACAAAGCCAAGCGCAGAAGGTGGGTTTGGAGCTCACAGATGGTAAGTGAAGAAAGTCCCCCCAAACCTTCTGTTGACTGTAATAGATGCAACCACAGACTCTGGGGGTGTAGCTCGTGGATTTTGTAGGCCAGATTTGGCTGCCTCTGTGGTCTTACGGCTAGGGGATCAGGAGTGACTCTCACCATTTCCAATCTTAGGTGGGGACAGGCATCGTCCACCTGTTGGCCGTGAAGACTCAGCGAGATCACATGACCCAACACATTTGTCATTGTGTGTCCTGGAAGGCACAGCGCCCAGGCAGCTGTCACCACCCTGGACACTTTAATGGTGGGGTCCAGTTTAGCTACAGCTGCTGAAGACAGCTCTCAGCAGGAATTTATAGCTCAAAAGGGCTTTTAAAATGAGATCCCGGGCACACAGTGGGGCTGCTTGGCCCATGGGTCTGAGAAAAATAGTCAGCCTCGAGTGTCGTACATGCTACCACTACTGTACAGTCAGGCCCCGCCCTCACCCTCACCGTGGGCCTCCCCAGGGTCCTCTCCCCGTAGTCCCCAAGGTGCCCACTGCTTCCTGCTTCTTGTTGCCTGGGGCTGTCCCTGGGGCCAGCAGGAAGTAAGTGGCTCCCAGCAACCCTTACCCTGGGGCCAATTTCTCAAGCCCTGCCCCCACCCACCATGGTAACCTGCTTGCTAACATCTTTATTGCTTCAGCTGAGTCAAAAGACAAACTTGGCCCAAGTTTGAGAGGGTGATGGGTGGTACTGGAGAATCCAGGGTCACAGGGTTGTGGGAATGTTCCCCAGCTGTCTTACTCCAGGTTTCTTGTCCTTGTGTGAGATAAGAATTCAAAACGGGGAAGTAAGTGCCAAAATGAGAGCAGGATTTATTGAGAGAGAGAGAGAGAGAGAGAAACTCACTCAGGCGAGGGCAGGCAAGCCCAGGAGGAGAGACTCGTTCGAGCTGTGAGGTGAATCCTCCTGTGAGGAATGCGCACATGGGAGAGAGGGTGACAGTCTGTATCTGGGGTGCAGTGGGGGGAAGCGAACCCCCAGTGTATTTCATTTTATTTTTTAAAGATTTGTTTACTGGGGCCAGCGTTGTGGCGTAGTGGGTTAAGCTGCTGCATGTGACTGGCATTCCATATAGCTCCACTTCCCATCCAGCGTCTGGCTAACAGCCTAGGAAAGCAGCAGGCATTGAGCCAAGTGCTTGGGGCCCTGCCACCTATGTGGGAGACCCGGATGAAGCGCCTGGCTTCAGCCTGGCTCAGCCCTTACTGTTGCAGTCATTTGGCGAATAGACCAGCAGATGGAAGATCTCTCTTTCTGTAACTCTGCTTTTCAATAAAAAAGTAAATCTTTTTGTTTTCAATTTTAAAATATTTTTAGTTGAAAGAATTACAGAGAGAATCTTCCACCCATTAGTTCACTTTCCAAATGGCCGCCATGGTTGAAACTGGGCCTAAGCGAAGCCAGGAGCCAGGAACTCCATCTGGGTCTCCCACATAAGTGGCAGGGGCTGAAGCACTTGGGCCATCTCCTGCTGCCTTCCCCAGGCCATTAGCTGGGAGCTGAATCAGAAGTGGAGCAGCAAGGATTGGAACCAATGCTCACATGGGATACCGGCATTGAAGGTGGCAGCTTAACCTGCTGTGCCACAATGCCAGTCCCAGAGCCTGCCAGTTTAGTGGATCCTTTTATGGGGTTAGAGGTGGTGCCCTAATTGAATATACAAATAAGACGGAGTTTGGGTGGAGTTGAGTGTATGCGATGATCTCTGGAAAGTTCTCCTGGTGTCTCCACGTGGAGCTCAGTTCACACACGCTCCTCATGGTGCAGAGGACTGGGGTGCATCATGGGAAAGCAGTCTGCTGATCTGGCATGCAAGGGGCGGAGTCAGGGTTGCAGGGCTGAAGACAGAAACTGCGAAAAATCTTCCAGCTCTTTCATTCCCTGACCGGCTCCTGGCCTATCCCGTGGCAGCACAGCAGTTTGCTCCATAAAGTAGAGTTGAGTGTTCTAATGAACTGAATGGAAGAGTGTTGTTGTTGCAGTAATTGTAAAAATCTTTTGTGGAGAGGCAGTAAGAGAAAGAGACACAGAGAGAGCTCCCACCTGCTGGTTCAACTTCCCAAATGCTCTGAACAGCTGAGACTGGGCGGGGTTGAAACCAGGAGCTGAGAATTCAACCCAGGTCTCCCACGTGGGTGGCGGGCACCCAGTCACTGCTGCCCCCCAGGGAGTGCATTGGCTAGAAGCTGTAATCAGGAGCCAGAGCCGTGTGTCCGCCCCGGGCACGCCAGTGTCGGGTGCTGGCACTTTAACTGCTGGGCTAACTGCTCACGCCAGGAGCCTGGCTTTAGAGACGGAAAAAGGCTGAAGAAAGCAGAAAACAAAGAACAAAGAGCAGACTGATTGTTTCAAAGTTGTTTTCCTCACAAGGCTAAGATAGGATACAGGGAGATAGAACAGTGGGAGAATAGCTGGTTGGCTAACATCAGCTTATTTCAGGTTACTTTTTGGGGGTTAAGGATTAAAGCAGAATTGACTTCACTGTCAAGCCTATTGAAGCCAGCCTGTTCGGGATATCTGGTGGTTATCTCTCTCTTGGATTTCTTGGAAGGTCAGATAACAACGTAGTTTCGGTTAGTGACATAGAACTTAGCGTGAGTGACTCCATTGTGATTTTGGTCTGATCTGTTGGGCCCAGTGCAGGAGCTTAGCTCAAAACAATGACCTCCTGTAATGCCTATTTATTTCCGTCTATTTGAAAGGTAGAGCCATACAAAGAGAGAGGGAGCACTCAGCTGATGATTCACTCGCCAAATTCCCGCAACAGTCAAGGCTGGGCCAGGCTGCAGCCAGGAGCCTGGAACTCCATCTGGACCCCCCGACATAGGTGGCAGGGACCCCCAAGTGCTTGAGCCATCATCTGCTGCCTCTGAGAGTGCACATTGGTGGGAAGCTGGACCTGAAGTGGAATACTGAGACTTGAACCCAGGACTCTTATATGGGAGGCAGGCATCCCGAGGTAGCTGCTACACACCTGCTCCTTTTATTGCCTCCCTTTCTCCATTATCTCATAGAGCCTTCAGGGAACACTGTCCAAACTGACTGCACAGTTGGTCTTAAGGTGGACTGGAGAGGCCGGCGCTGTAGTGCAGCAGGTTAATGCCCTGGCCTGAAGCGCCGGCATCCTGTATGGGTGCCAGTTCGAGTCCCAGTTGCTCCACTTCCTATCCAGCTCTCTGCTGTGGCCTGGGATAGCAGTGGAAGATGGCTCAAGTCCTTGGGCCTCTGCACCCAAATGGGAGACCTGGAGGAAGCTCCTAGCTCCTGGCTTCGGATCAGCACAGCTCCAGCTGTTGCAGCCATCTGGGGAGTGAATCAGTGGATGGAATACTCTCTCTCTCTCTCTCTGCCTCTTCTATCTCTGTGTAACTCTGATTTTCAAATAAATAAATAAATCTTTAAAAAAAAAAAAAAGACTGGAGGTGATTCTGCTGCCAGGCGAACATCACAGCGTGTATTTATATAAACTCTAATGGCTGTGACATCACAGGTGATGCAATCTCATGGTGCTGTGACCCAGCCCTAGTGCCTTTGATGTAGATTTTATCGGGTCCCAGTGTCTCTTCCTTAGCTTCCAATTTCTCGTGAAGATGAACTCATTTAGTGAAGGGAGAGACACCAGGACAAGAGGCCCTAAATTAGAAAGACTTGAACTGCCCCTGTGGTTAACATAGTTAAGCTTTGGAGGAACTCCTAGGCCCCTATCAAAGTAAGTAATACCCAGTCTGCCCCTAGACCCAGACAGCCGGAAGCCTCCCCTGGGCCATTTCAAAGGAGGCACACTGGCTCCCATCACTGACAGCAACAGGAAGACCATGTGCACTGTGGCCCAACCAGAGGCCCACACGTGAGCTGATCACCGGCTGCTCACCCTCAACTTTGAACTCTAAGAGTCACTGCCTTTACTGCCTTGAGGGATCTGGGAATTTAGTGATAGCTGTCCGGCACATCGCAATAAAGAGCTTCCTGCTCTCACTAGTCCAGTGCCAGGGGTTGGCTTACTGTGTGCCAGGCAAACATACCCGGTTGGGGGGGTGTTCCATGGCCACTCCTCCAAATAGTTTTGGGGTTGTCTGAGTTAGCATGGTGTAGATTAGTATGTATATTTTTAACGATGTTAGTATGTATATTACTTTAATTGTGCATTTTAGTATGATATATGGTGTAGATACAAGGGTACTTCAAAAAAAAATCATGGAGATGGAATTAAAAGATACATTTATTTTGATGCAAAACCTTTTGAAATCTATGCAGTTTTTTCACGGTAGGCATTTCGCATGAACTTTTGAAGACGCCCTTGTATGCATGAAGTACCATCACGTAGTATGATGATGGACTTTTGGAATCTGATAAGTATCAAATATCTGATATTTATCAAATTGGATAAATCCGATTTGAATCCCAATTCTGCTGTTCCTACCTTTGAAAAAACCAAACTATGGGCAGGTCATTAAATCTCTCCGGTCCTCAGTTCTCTCACCTGTAAAATGGGGTTAAGGTGGTGTCTGTAAAGTGCTCAGCACAGCTCAGTGTACGTTGTACTCCCGACATGGTAGCTCCAGTTGTTACCATTGATTGTTAAGAGAAAAACGAGCCTCTCCAGGAGACAGGAAAGGAGGAGACGGGTTTGATGGATTGCACGTTTTTTCAGAGGAGAATTATTAGTCGCCTCTACTCCCTCAGGAGGAAGCAGAAAGTCTCAATGTGTCATTACAACCTTGTTTACGCTCAGATTCCACGCATCTTACTAGGGAAAAGGTTAAAGGGATTTGAAGGGAACATAGTGTGAGCAGACCTTTGCTCTAAACCCTAAGCTGCCCGCATCCTCTTTCCAGTGCCTGGGTTCGAGTCCTGGCTCTGCTTCCGATTCTAGCTCCCAGCTAATGTGCAGCCTGGGAGGCAGCAGGTGATGGGGTCACGGGGTCCCTGCCACCCACGATGGAGACCCAGCTCTGGGCTCCTGGCTTTGGCCTGGCCCAGCTCTGGCTATTTTGGGGATCTGCGGAGTGAACCAGCAAATGCAACCTCTCCCTCCGTCTTTCAAATCAATTAAATAAATTAAAAACACAAATAGTTTTCAAAAGCAGCAATGACGACGTAACACAAAAGATACGATCTGTTAGTAGAGAATACACAATAGAGTCCTTAAATACAAACAAACGCTTTTGTTTTTGAATCTTGCTTCCCTTCCCCTCCCTCCCAAACAAAAAGAGGGTGGGGAAAGTCCTCCCTCTCCTGGCAGGCGAGGCCTTTGAAAGCGGCAGGGCCAGGGGCCGGCATCCAGGCTCCTCGCCCCTCCTGGACTGGACCGGCAGCCCCGCCCCCCGCCCCGGGGGCTCACGGGAGCGCTGCTCTCCGCCGGGCCGAGGTGCCTGCCGGGAGCTCGGCGGGGTCTTAGGGGACGCGGAGCAGCCCGGCGTTTTCCCACCCCCGACGCTGGGAGAAGGGGTTCTTGACTTGCAGGGCCACGTCCTGAATGACGGGGGTCAGTGCTGGGCCGCAGGCTTCTAATTATTTCCTGGATAACCTGTTACCTGCGACGCATCGGGCCGCTGGCCAGCGTATGCTAATGGCTCCGGAGCTCTCGCTCTGGGTTCGGAGCCGCGGGTTTGTTTTTCTTCTTGTTGTTGTGTTTTGTTTTTTAAAGGGGAAGTAGATTGGGGGCAGGCGGCTGTAAGATTCCTGTTAGCAGGGAGATCGCTGCCCTCAGCTTGTGCCCAAGGGCAGCAGGAGCCGCCGGGCCGCCTGCCCGGGACCCCCGCAGCCTCTGCTGGCTCCTTGGCTTTCTCGAACCTTCTGGAAAAGCTGCTGAGAGAGAAATGTTTTTCTGGGCTGCTGTGATTTGCTGGAACAAGGAGACTCCTCACATCTTCTTTTGTTTGGGGCAAGCCGGGAGGGGCATCCGAGTTCCCCAGGGCTGCGGGGTGGCCGCCTCGCTGTGGGCTGGGGTCTCAGCGGTCAGTCACACCCTGGCCGCTGTCACTGGCACCCAGGCGCAGTGAACTGGCACTGAGTGGGAAGGAGGACACAAATACGGGGCATCGCTCTTTTTTTTATAAAAGTAGCGCGTGTTCATTATTTAAAATTTTAGAAGCTTCAGGAAAGAAAAAGGGAGGGAACCCCACTCTAAACCTGATTTTCCGAGGATTACTGTTAACGTTTTGGTGTATCTTCTTTTACCTCTGTCCCCCTGCCCCGCTGTGCTAACTGATACTGACCTATGAAAACAAGGCTTTTGGTTAAAAATAGAACAGGATCCTTTGGAGGGGTGTGAAATACATCCCTCCGCCCTGGGGTGGCTTCGCCCCCTGCCATCCTCAGCTGTGGGTGTTAGGAGGCAGTGATGGAACTGGTGGCTGAAATCCAGGGCCTTAGGTTTTCAGCCTTCATTTTCATTGATGGGCACATGGAGAAGGAGGGTTAGATGCAGTGTGTGTGTTGATGCGTTTGATCAGAAAACCCGCAGGCAGGTACAGGACGCCCCCCCCCCCCATGGCAAACATCTGGAGAACCAACACGGTGTGTGGAGCAGCAGTTCTCACACACTCTCGGGGGGAAGGGAGGCAGCCCTCTGCCCAGACCCCGGCCTGGGGAGGGAAGCCCAGCGGATCCCACTGTCTTGCTGAGTAGAGGAGACAGGGACCAGGGAGGCTGAGCTGGCTGGGAAAGGGGCCACATAGGCCAAGACCCAGCAGGCTTTCTCGGAGTGCTTTTTAGTGTCTGAGTGCCGGACTGCTCCGTGGAGGTGGCAGAAGTGAGGCCGTGGTGGGGGAAGCAGCACCTGGGGCGGACTAAGTGGACGTGTTTGGAAACAGGCATATTTGGAAGATTTGCAGGCTCTAATCAGCTACAATAAAGAGACCTTGCTGAGCACCTGGGACACCGTTGAGGCCTCAGAAAAACCAGGCCTTAAGCGTGAGACTTAACTAGCTGTAGGGTAAAGGTTCTTCTAGGCAGGGCTTAAGGAAGCTTGGAAGCAAGCCTCAGAAGGATGGCAGTAATCCATAAAAACCATAAACTACTCACCAAAACCAAATCCAGCACTCTTAGAAGGAAGAAAAAAATCAGACTTCCAAGCAGTGTAACATTTATAATATCTGCCTCCCTGTACAAAGTTTATGATATGCAAAAAAGCAGAACAAAAGTTAAGAAATGAGAGAAGTGACATAATTAGCAGGCAAGGACCTTAAAACAGCTATTAAAAATATGCTCAAGGATTTTTTATTTGAGAGGTAGGGTTACAGACAGAGGCAGAGACGGAGAGGTCTTCCATTCTCTGGTTCACTCCCCAAATGGCTGCAGTGGCTGGAGCTGCGCCAATCCGAAATCAGGAGCCAGGAACTTCTTCTGGGTCTCCCACGTGGGTGCAGGGGCCCAAGGACTTGGGCCATCTTCTACTGCTTTCCCAGGCCGTAGCAGAGAGCTGGATCGGAAGAGGAGCAGCCGGGACTTGAACTGGTGGCCATTTGGGATGTTGGCGCCTCAGGCAGAGGCTTAGCCTCCTGTGCCACAGCGCTGGCTCCTGCTTAAGGATTTAAAGGAAAACATAAACGTAATGGAGAGCATGTGAAACCATAAAAATGGAACCAAGTGGAATTAAAAAAAATTTATTTATTTATTTGGAAGGCAGAGTTATGGAGAGAGAGAAGGAAAGACATCTGCTGGTTCACTCTCCAGATGGCTGCAACAAGAGGGGCTGGGCTGGGCCAGGCCGAAGCCAGGAGCTCCTTTTTTTTTTTTTTTTTGACAGAGTGGACAGTGAGAGAGAGACAGAAAGGTCTTCCTTTTCTGTTGCCCCCCCCACCCCCCACCCCCAATGGCCTCTGCAGCCAGCCTGCCGTGCTGATCTGAAGCCAGGAGCCAGGTTCCTCTCCTGGTCTCCCATGCGGGGCTGAGCCTCACATTTGATGGCAGGGGTCCAAGTACTTATGCCATTTTCTGCTGCCCAGACAACCCTGGCCATCAGATCCTCAGCTCCTAACCACATGAACATATGTACTCTTTTCCCAGTAGTTAAAGAATTTCTACATCTATAGTATTATAAAAAATTTGCTGAGAAAAGTTCAAGATTTTCGTGCAATTCCCCTCCCCGCCCCCACTCACCAGATGGAAGGTCTGATATCAAAATATTGTGTTCACAAATGACTTGGATGATCCACTGCTGTCTCTCACACTCAGTGTGTTTATGTTACCCATTCAAAGTACATCTGCATATCTGTCAGTATTCAGTGGGACAAAACCCACACAAGTTATTTGAACAGAATTTACATAAATATTTGTTAACCAGGATTGAAGTTGTTGATTAGGAATTAGGTTATAGGGGCTCTAAGGCAGCAGTGTTGGTTTTGGAAGTTGCTAACATCTGCAAATTCATTGAGCTCTCCTGAGGACGGCTACGTAGAGTAGGTATTCATCATTAATACTAGAAAGTGAAACAGTACTTCAAACATTGTTTTACATATTTATTTGAGAGCCAGAGGGAGTGGGGAAGAAGGAGGGAACTCTTATCCACTAGTTAGCTCCCCAGACGTCTGCCCAGGTCAGGCTGAATCTGGAAGCTAGAAGTCAGTCGGGCTCTCCCATGTGGGTGGCAGGAACCCAATTATTTGAGCCATCACTGTTGCCTCCCACGGTCAGCACTGGTGGGAAGTGAGTCAGGAGCCAGAGCTGGGGATCAGACCAGACACTCAGATGTGGGATAAGGGCACCCCGATTGACAACTGCTACACTAAACATCTGCCCCCAAACTGAGAATGTTGTACAATATTTATTCTTCACATTCCTTTAAAAATAACATCAAATCTTTGCATGTGAATATAAAAAACATTTTAGTGACAAACAGCTATATAAAAAATTTAGTGAAAAGTGTAGCATTCTTCAGCATTTTTGCAAATCTCTGTAATGCCTCACTTAATGGAAAGTAGCTAGATACTTGTTTCTGCATTCAACTTATTGTGATAGGATGTTTTGGTTGAAGGATATGAAGAAAACTCAGCCTCGCACAAACATATAGTTAGAAAATGGAGCAATATTGTGAATAGACTTTTTAGACAATTGTGGTTATCGTTTTTGATGTCATGCAAAAACTCTACAAGTGCTGGTCTCTTAAAGATTGGCTGCAATGTAGAATCTGAAACTATATATAAAAACTTCTTCCAAGTTGTGACGTTAAAGTCTCCTGGGAGTTGGTGTTTGGCACAGCAGTTAAGAAGGTGCTTGGGCTACCCACATCCTGTATCAGAGTGCCTGGGTTCAAGTCCTGGCCCTGCTCCCTACTGATAAACACTCTGGGAGGTAGTAGGTGATAACTCAAGTACTTGAATCCCTGCTGCCTGGATGCAAAAACCAAACTGAGTTCCAGGCTCCTGGCTTCAGCCTGGCAGAGGTCTGGTTGTTGCAGGCATTTGGAGACTGACCCAATAGGTGGACAATTTCTGTCTGTCTCTATCTCCGTCTCTGTGCCTTTCAAATAAATGATAATGAATTTCAAAAAACTTAAAACCTGCCTTGTAATTTTGATGGCTCT
Source organism: Sylvilagus floridanus (assembly GCA_949820135.1). NCBI lineage: Eukaryota > Metazoa > Chordata > Mammalia > Lagomorpha > Leporidae > Sylvilagus > Sylvilagus floridanus. The sequence goes on along the minus strand of OX463228.1, from coordinate 13,482,421 downwards.
TCTACATATATGTGCTTTTGTAATCCCATGCATCGGTTATTGGAAGATGTCAGTTGATCTATTATAAATTAATTGTCAAGCTCACAGAATCAGATGTACACTTTCCAAGTTTCTAATTTTAGCCTGACAGCTCAAATTTTATCATTGGCAACAAACTCTACCAGTTGTTGTCTTTGGAGTGATAGGCTCACTTTGTTCACTCAAAAAAAAAAAAACAAAACAAAAAAAAACTACTAAATGCCCAAGTCTGAATAGCCATTGTTTATCTGTCAGTTCTTTGAGTGAAAAAATGGTGTTTAGAGGACAGCATTGTGGTGTAGCAGGTAAAGTGGCTCACGACGTTGGCATCCCATACAGGTGCCAGTTTGAGTCCCATATTCTCCACTTACCCCATCCAGCTCCCTGCCAGCGTGCCTATGAAAGCAGTGGAAGATGGCCCAAATGCTGGGGCCTTTACGCCCATGGGGGAGACCTGGGTGAAGTACCTGGTTCTTGGCTTCAGCCTGGCCCAGCCCTGGCCCCTGTGGCTATTTAGGGGGAGTGAATCAACAGATGGAAGATCTGGCCCTCTGTGTCTCCCTGTCTTTCTTTGTAACTGCCTTTCAAATAAATAAAATAGATCTTTTAAAAAAAAAGTGTTGAATGAGAAAAGTGACTAGCTAACAACTCAGACACCTGGTCAAATGCTGTTCCTGAGACAACCATCATAGGAGGATGCCTCAGAGATTTTGGGGACAAACAGAATTCAAAGATAATTTGTTTTGAAACCAAAATTGGTAGTGGGCAGGGGACAGTGTTGTGGTACAGTGGATTAAGCCCCTGCTTGGAAAATCTGCATTACATATTGGAGTCCCAGCTGCTCCACTTCTGATCCAGCTCTCTGCTAATGCACCTGGGAAGGCAGGGAAGATAGCAAAGTGCTTGGGCCCCTGCCACCCACGCTGGAGATCATGATGGGATCCCTGGCTCCTGGCTTCATCTTGGCCCAGACCTGGGTGTTGTGAACAAGTGGATGGAAGGAATATGTCTGTCTCTATCACTTTGCCTTTGACCTTTCAGATAAATAAATAAATCTTTAGAAAAATTTTTTGGAACCATGCATAGCTTTTCTTTTTTTAAATTTTTTTTTTTGTGGAATCTTTGAAAAGTCAAATTTATAGTAGTAGGGAATAAAACAATGGTTACTAGAGGAAGGGGTGGGGGAGGGAGAAGTTGTCCACAGAGCCCAAAGTTCCAAGTAGACAAAAGGAATAGATTTTCAACATTTATTGCATAAGGTGATCATTGCTAATAATCATGTGTTATACATTCCAAATTTGCTAAAAGAATAGACTTTAAATGTTTTCACTACCAAAAAATATGCAGGATACTAGATATGTTAATTACCTTGATATAATCATTGCACAGTGTATCTGTATCAGTATCACATTATACCCCATATATAATATTTGTCAATTAAAAACTTAAGTTAGCTCATTTTTAAACATGTTTAGTTATCAAGCTATCAATAGATCTGGAGGAAACTTCAGTGCATACTGCTAAGTCAAAGAAACCAGTCTGAAAAGGCTACACGCTATATGATCCCAACACTATCTGGGAAAAGACCAAACTAGAACCAATAGTCAGAGGTCACCAGGAGTTTAGAGCTGGGCGGGGGTGCTGCAGAGCTGAGCACAGGATTTTTAGGGCACTGTAACTATCCTGCATAGACTGGCATTGGGGACCCGCTGGCTCCCCTTGGCCCTCAGGGACAAAGTCATAGATCTCCTTCATGTGCCTTCCACTGGTCAGAGGTGACGGCAGCTCCAGGACATCACACATTTGTCAAAACCCAGAACTTCACAACACAAAGGAATGTGCCCCAGGGGCTGTAGTTCATCAGAATGCATCCATATTGGTTCAGCCACTCTGACCACATCAACACATGACGACGCTAGCAACAGGGCACACTGGTGGCAGTTGGGGTGGGAGGGCGTGTGGGGGAACTCTGTACTTAAGTGCTCAGTTTTTCTTTAAGCCTAAAACTACTCTAAAAACTGAAAAAAAGACTTGATGAAGACACAGCCAGGCAGGAACACGCATAGCTTTCCATAATGTGCATTTTCCACGACGAGTTTAAAGGCCCCTCATGTGCATGGATTTCATTTTTTTTGCACTGAAATAATTTTTAATTCCATTTTTTCCCACAAACCTCTTGAAGTAGCTTCATATTTTGCTATATAACAGACGTACTCCCACTTAATAAGAATATTGAAATGGTATGTAAATAAGGAGCACAATTTAATAGTGACTAAATCTCACTGCTTCATCAAGGGTATTATTAGGTGTCATTGGATTATTTTTTCTTGAAAGAGCATGGTGGTCAAAAATAAAAAAATACAACAGTTACTAGAACTAGGAATTACTGGTCCAGCCTTTGTGCTAAAGGGCCAGCACTTTTACACACCATCACTCTTGCACCATTTAGTGCAAGTGTCAATGCAGTAAACAAGCAAAGTAATGCCTTATTATTTTTCAGAAAAAATTGTGGCCTCACGAATTTTCTGCAAAACCTTGAGAAGCCTCCCCAGGGAAGGCAGCACACTTTGAAGAATGGGCGCTCTGCGTTCTCCTGGTGAGAACTGCAGGAAACACCTGCCTTGCATAGGGCGGAGGTGCAAGTGGGCGAGGGTGAGCCAGTGGAAGGAGGGAGCTGTGGACTTGACGGAAAAGACGCTACTTGTCTGAGGCTGGTCTCTGTGAGTTCAGGGGAGAGGGCTCTTGGCGTTGGAAACCACACCTCGGAGAGGGGGCTGGTTTTGCATGCTTTGGGAAAACTGGTGAGCCGTGTTTCACTGTCACTGTGCAGGGTCAAGAGCATTGCTGGGGTGAGACTCACAGGAGCTGAGGCCAGGGGCCCACAGGAAGGAGCAAGTCTCTCCCCCTCCCCACTGCGGTTTCCCTCTCCTGCCTCTTGCTGTCACAGGCCAACAGACAGCAGAATGGCCTGCAGGGTTTGCTCCTGCACCACAAGGTGAAATAGACAAGAGCGTGTTTGCAACTGACAGACAAGAACAGGCTTGTCTGGATGTATTTGCTCTTGTTTGCAATAATATAGAGATCTCCCCTCCACCCCAGCTTTTTAATTTTATTTTTTGAATGTGTAGGACATCAACATGCTTCCCAATAAGCAAAATGAACAAAAGCCACATGCAGAGAAGTCTCCTTGCTTTTCTGCTCCTTCAACCCTACGTAGCCCTTATCAGTAACTGATTTCATCGTTGTCTGGTGTAGCCTTCCTGTGGATTGTTCCAGAATTAAGTGGATATATACATGTTTTCTGGTTCCCTTTTATCCTTTATTCAAAAGCAGATTATATGTAATTCTTTGCACTTTGCATTTTTCTATTTATTTGAAAAGCAAATAGACACAAAGATCTTCCATCGCTGGTTCACTCCCCAAGTGTCCCCAGTGACCGAAGATAGGCCAGGCCAATCCAAGAGTTCTGAACCCAGTGTGGGTCTCCCATGCGGGTGGCAGGGACCCAAGCGCTTGAGCCATCACCTGCTGCCTCTCAAGGTGCATAGTAGCAGGAAGCTGGAGTCAGGAGCAGAGGTGGGAATTGAACCCAGGCACTCTGATATGGGGTGCAGGCATCGCAAAGACCATCTTAACTGCTGTGCCAAGTGCCCACCCCTCACGTTTCATTTAACATTCTGGAAATAAATTCATGGGACTCTTCCTCAGGATTGTGTGTGTGGTATTTCAACCAAAATCTATCATTTATGTAACCAGTCTTTGAGTATTTAAGATGTCATTGACTGTTTTTTTGTAATTGTAAGTAATGTTATATAAGCAACCTATGTGTAAATAATTTTAAATTATCCTAGGTGTGGGCTGGCATTGGGGCCCAGCGGCCATGTGGGTAGTGAACCAGCAGATAGAAGTTTTTTTTCTCTCTGCCTTTCCCTCCCTCTCACTCTTTCTTTCAAATAAATAAAACAAATCTTTAAACAAATGATTGAGGCTGTATTTTCATGGTAAATTCCTAGAGATGGGACTTTGAGGCCAAGAGTGAATGTATCTGCAATGTTGTTCTATTTTGTCAAATTCTCCTCTGCAGGGGCTGGGCCGTGTGTCTTCCCTCCAGCAGTGTATGAGTGCCTGCTTCTTAGTTTCACCCGCAGAGTATATTGCCAGGGTTTTGAATTTTTGCCAATCTGATGAGACCTGCTGCCTTGGTATAGTTTTAATTTGCAATTCTTTTACCATGAGTTTGTCAGTTTTTTTATTTGTTGTTGCTGTTAACTTTCCATTCACGTCTTTGCCAGTTTTTCTGGAGAACTTTTTGTGTTTTCCCTCACTTTTAAAAAGATTATTTATTTATTTATTTGAGAGGTAGAATTACAGACAGAGAGAAGGAGAGAGAGAGAGAGAGAGAGAGAGAGAGAGAGTTCTTCCATCCACTTGCTCACTCCCCAAATGGCCACAACAGCTGGAGCTGAGCCTTTCTCAAGCCAGGAGCTGGGAGCTTCCTCTGGGTCTCCCACGTGGGTGCAGAGGCCCAAGGACTTGGGCCATCTTCCACTGCTTTCCCAGGCCACAGCAGAGAGCTGGATCGGAAGAGGAGCAGTTGGGACTCGAACCTGCGCCCTACCGTATGGGATGCGGGCACCGCAGGTGGATACTTAGCCTATTATGCCTCATGCCAACACCCTTCCCTCATTTTTAACAATTATTTATATTTATATGTTGAAGATTTTGGTCCTTTATTTGATATATAAATTGTAAATATTTTCTTTTATTCTGTTCTATGTCTTTTGATTTTATTCATGGAAATTTTACCCTGCAAAAGCTTAATTTTTTAAAAACAGTTACATTTATCAGTGTTTTATTCTATTGCGTCTCTATTTTGAGACATAATTAGCAAGATTTCTCTTTGCCCAGGTTGTAGAGAAATTCAGCCAGGTTTTCTTCTAATATTTGTACCATCTCACTGCTCGCACTTCGCTCCCTGGAGCTTTCGGAGGCTGTGTGGCTCCCTCCACCCCTGATGGCTATTTTGGTTGTTTAGCCCTGTAGAGCGAACTGCTCACAGCAGTACCCATAGCAGTGACTGGAAACAACACTCGTCTTACTATCTTCCACAGCTGCTGTGTCAGCCGAGCTCAGCGGGCAGTGCTGCTGGTCTTGCTGGGGTTCTGTCACAAGGGTGCCTATCAGGTGGCTGAGCCTGGAGCTGCTCCGAGGCTTGATCTGGAGGCTGGGTGATGGCCTCTCTCCTTCCCACTCTGGGTCCAGGGCCTCCTCGCATGGCCTCTCCATGTGGACTTTTCAGTAGAGTAGCTTGACTGCTTTCTCCCTCCCTCCCTTCCTCCCTCCCTCCCTCCCTCCCTCCTTCCCTCCCTCCCATGCTTCCTCTTTTACAGTTTTATTGTGGTGAAGGCGTTAACATACCATAAGGCTCATCCATTTAAAGTTTACAGTTCAGTGGTTTGTAATCCTATCACAGAGTTGGGCAGCCATCGCCACAGTGTAATTTTAGAACATTTTAACATCCCAGGGAAACTGTGCAAGTTCGGAGTCGTCCGATGTTCCTGCTGCCGCCAGCCGCCCCCCGGACTGTTCTGCCTTGCTCTCCTTCCATTAGCACAGCTCATGGAGAGCCAGCTGTGGGCGCTGTCATTGCTCCATAGTGGCATGTGGTGAGTGCCGGGGGGTAGTGCAGAGGGTGGGCTTACAAATAAGCTTCAAGAAGGAAGAGGTCATATTAGGCAAGCGTAGACAGTAAAAGTTGTGCAGAGTTGGGAGCTGAACTAGCTTTGAGCCTGGAGTGATATTCTACAGCACACTTTACCATCGCTCCCTATGATTTCATTGTATAGTTGGACCATGCTCCATTTAAAAAAAATTATTTATTTGAAAGTCAGAATTACACAGAGAGAGGAGAGGCAGAGAGAGAGAGAGAGAGAGAGAGAGAGAGAGAGAGAGAAGTCTTCCACCCGATGGATCACTCCCCAGATGGCCATAACCGCTGGAGCTGTGCTGATCCGAAGCCAGGAGCCAGGAGCTTCTTCTGGGTCTCCCACGTGGGTGCAGGGGCCCAAGGACTTGGTCCATCCTCTACTGCTTTCCCAGGCCACAGCAGAGAGCTGGGTTGGAAGAGGAGCAGCCGGGACTAGAACCAGCGACTCTATGGGATGCCGGTGCCTCAGGCCAGGGCATTAACCCACTGTGCCACTGCACCGGCCCTGGACCATGCTCTGTTTTTATCAGTGCTCTATTATTGAATAGTTAGGTCATTGCCAATTTTTGTTACTATAGATAACACTGTAATGAACATCTTTATACACACAGTTTTTACACATCATATTTAAAAGGATATTTTTCTTGAAAAGGAGTTGATGAGTCATACATTTTAAAGTCATTGTCTTTTTCTGGTTATCAGAAGAAAACATCCTTTGTAAAACATTCAAACACAACAAAAGGCCATGGTGTTCAAAATGAAAATCTGCTGTAATCCCACATCCCAGAAATATTTTCTGATAGCAATTTTGTATATATTTTTCAAGCTTTTTAAAGTGCACCACTCATACGCTGTAGCAGACACACCTCTGAAAACTTCCTTTCCATCATGCTTGGACTAAATGCCACGCCCAGAACTCAGCTGCAGCCTGGCCCAGAGGCCTCTGCAGTCCCACCTCTCTCCTTGCTGCTTCTGGAACCAGCTGGACACGCCACGGCTACACGCCTTTGTGATGACTGAAATGTCCTTCTCCACGTGTTCACAGGACGTCTGCCCTCACTTTATTCAAGTCTCTGTTCAACCGTCAGCATTTCAGAAAGGCCTTCCCCGGCCAGCCTACCTAAGATAGCACATCTCCTGACTTTCTTCATAGCACGTGTGGGTAGCTGGCATGCCTCCTCTACTTATTCGCTTGCTGTCTGTTTAGAAAACCCTGTGGGGCAAGGACTTTGTCTTGTTCTCCGTGTTTCCTCAGGACCTGGAACAGAAGCTGGCACGTGCAGGGGGCTCAGTGGATGCGTGTTGAATGACTAAGATTAAGCCGACTATGTTTACAGCTCAGAGCCTGCTTTCTTGTGTGCTAGGCAAGAGTTTATTAATCACTAGTGGTTTTTCAAGTTCCTTATATACTTATTTGGAATTCACATTATAAAGCTGATTAACACACAAATTAAAAAGAGCACTATATATATTTATGCAGATAAAACTTGCTCTGTGACTTGGTTTGTCATGGCCATCTTTTCATGCCGGTCTATAAATCCTTCTAGTCTTTCTAAGACGGCACAGGAGAGGAGAATCATACATTTTCTTTCTTTTTTTTAAAAAAAGATTTATTTATTTATTTGAAAGAGTTACACAGAGAGAGAAGTAGAGGCAGAGAGAGAGAGAGAGGTCTTCCATCTGCTGGTTCCCTCCCCAGATGGCTGCAACGGGCTGGAGCTGCTCCGATCCGAAGCCAGGAGCCAGGAGCTTCTTCCGAGTCTCCCACGTGGGTGCAGAGGCCCAAGGACTTGGGCCATCTTCCACTGCTTTCCCAGGACATAGCAGAGAGCTGGATTGGAAGAGGAGCAGCCAGGGCTCGAACCGGCACCCATGGAATGCTGGCACTGCAGGTGGCAGCCCCGCATCATACTTTTTCTACCCAGTTCTCTTCTGATGGGCATTTGGGTCTAATTTTTCAATATTATATAGAGAATGCTGCAGTATACATCCTTGTATGTACATCTTTGATAAATTCAGTGTTTTATGTCCATTATCTTAGGTGATGAAAAAAATCTGCAAATATAAAGGTCTACCATCATGTGGGAAATGCAGACCTGGAGCTGAGGGGCACCAGGCCTAGTATGGATCGGAGATGTTTTACATAGGCCTGAGTGAAGTCATAGGAATTAATGAAATATGAACGAAATTGAATAAAGCCTAGACAGGAATATTTAGCAAAATCTATGCTTAGACCACAGGGGGAGTAGAGCAAGAAAGCATTCATTCATTCAACAGATATTTATTTATTGTACTCTCTAAAGGTTGGAAACACAGTAATACAGCAGGAGTGAGACAGGCTTTGTCCTCGCCTTCCATGGCTTAGAGTCTAACAGAGGAGAGATGCACAAAATAAACAGTGACATAATTAAGTCACAGTAAGGTGAAGAATACAGGGCACTGAAGTAGGAGACCACAGGCTGCAGCATTCAAGGAAACTGTCCTAGAAACAGCATGTGGGCTGAGCCGGAGTAAGCAGGAGTGATCCAGGTGAAGGGGGCCAGGAGCAGGGAAGAGCGCTTCAAGCTGGGGGGACAGCACCGCTTAAGGTGCGGAGGTGGGAGCCGCTCGGCCATCCATTGAGGGCACTGAAACAAACGTTCAGGGTGGCAGGAGACAGGAGAGTGAGGAGCAGGGGTGGGATTGCAGGATAAGCAGATGTCCTGTGGGTCGTGCTAAGGGAACTTGGTTTATATTCTAAGACAATGAAGAATTTTAAGCAGGGAGGTCATGTCAGAGTTCAATAAGAAAATTACAGTGCATTGTGGACTGTGTATTGAAGGCAGGGTGGGGCATGGGAGGAGGCAAGACACAAGGGACACCTGTTGGGCATCAAGGGAGAGTAATGGCCTTGGGTTCCACTTAGAGTAATGGCCTTGGGTTCCAGGGGGATCAGAAGGTACATTGACAGCACTCGGTTATAGGTTAGATGGAAGGGGAGGATGGAAGTAAAGCAGCAGCATGAACCCAGGTGAAGAACAGCTTTTGATCTGAGCAGTTGAGATAGGAAGAGAAGCAAATCGAGAAAGGGGTAAGGCTGAAGCTTTTCCTCTGGAGAAGCTGAGCTGGAGGAGGACGTGGGGCCGTCAGGAAGAGGAGAGAGCTCCGAGCAGAGACAGGGTTAGGTGTCTGCATGCGGATGCGAGTGCCGCGGTCTGCAAGCTGGGACTCGGACCCTCATCTTCACTGACCTGCAGGCCTCATGCCCCACTCCTCCCCTTCGTGTGAGTTGATGCTCTTCTCAAATTGGAACAGTTTATCTTCATCTCTGCCAAAATCCTACCCACCTTAAGGAATTCCCAGTTAAAACCCTGGGAGAAGGGTTGGTGTATGCGGTGTTTTGGCAGAGATTGACACACTGATTCTAGGTATAAGAAATCAAAGGATCTAGGATAACTAAAGCCACATTGAGAAGCGAGAATAATGTTGAGAATTCAAGTTACGCGAGACTTACTGTAAAGCTACAGAAATTGGGAGAGTCGTGTGTTAGCTTAGGGATAGTTACATAGAACAGAACTGAGGGCGACGGGATGGCACAGAGGTTAAGATGCTGACTGGGATACTTGCATGCCATGTTAGAGTGCCTGGTTGGAGCCCAGCTTCCTGTTAATGTGCTCAAGTGCTAAGGACCCTGCTGCTCACGTGGGAGCCGTGGATTGAGTTCCCATTTCCTGGCTTTGGCCTCGCCCAACTGTTGTATTTGGGGAATGAATCAGTGAGTGGGAAATCTCTGTCTATCTGGCTGTCTCTCTGCCTTTCAAACAAATATAATGAAAAACACTGAATATGGAGTCACAAGTAAACCCATATTTACGTAGTTAACTAATTTTGACAAAGTTGCCAGCGCAATTCAATATGAAAATAATGGGATTTTCAACAAATGGTGCTGGAACTAGTGGGTTTCAGTATTTTAAAAAATGAATTTGGGGGCCGGCACCGCAGCTCACTTGGCTAATACTCTGCCTGGGGCACCGGAACCCCGGGTTCTAGTCCTGGCTGGGGCGCCAGATTCTATCCCAGTTGCTCCTCTTCCAGTCCAGCTCTCTGCTGTGGCCAGGGAGTGCAGTGGAGGATGGCCCAAGTGCTTGGGCCCTGCACCTGCATGGGAGACCAGGAGAAGCACCTGGCTCCTGGCTTCGGATTGGTGCAGTGCAGGCTGTAGCGGCCATTAGGGGAGTGAACCAACGGAAGGAAGACCTTTCTGTCTGTCTCTCTGTCTCTCTCACTGTCTAACTCTGTCTGTCCAAAAAAAAAGAAAAAAATAAATAAAAAGAAAGAATTTGGGGGCAGGTATTCAGAGCAGCAGTTAAGCTGTTCTTGGAAGGCCTGCATTCCATGTCAGAGGTCTTGCTGAAGTTCCTACCTTGGCTTCCAATTCCAGCTTCCTGCTAATGTCCACCCTGGGAGGTGAACATTGATGGCTTAAGTACTTTAGGAGATGTAAGACTTGGCTCACATGACTAGAGAGGCTGAGAAGTCCCAAGATCTGTTGGCAAGCTGGAGACCTAGACAAGCTGGTGGTGTAGTTCCGGTTTCAGTCTGAATCTGAAAACAGGAGATGACTCATGTCAAGCTTGAAGATGGGCTGAGAGTGAATTTTCCTTACTCAGCCTCTCACTGTAGTCCGCCTCCAATAGATGGGATGAGGCCCACACACTGGGGAGGGCATCTGCTTTACTCAGTCTGTTAATGCAAATACTAATCTCATTCGGAAACGTCCACATGGACCCCCAGAATAACGTGTACCCAGATATCTGGGCACTTGTGGTCCAGTCAAGGTGACATATAAAATCAGCCTTCACATGTCCAACTCTTGTCAACTTGGCACCCTTATGCATCCCCTTAAACCTCACTTACTATCTAAGTAAAGACAGAAGCATGGTCATGATTCTGCATACTATGACACGACTATCCTGCATACAACCAAAGACACACTAAATCATCTCCTAGAAGGGGAACTCATGTTGTATAGTGATACTTTCTCTGTGAAATCCTGTAATTTAGTTACTATGATCTAGAATTAATGATTTATAAATTCTGTGAAATAAAGCCGATATGTTGGAGCAAGTGTTTGGCATAAAAGTTCCCCACCCCTCATCCTATATCAGAATATCTGGATTCAAGACCTGGCTCAACTCCCTATTCCAGCTTCCTACAAATGCAGACCTTGAGAGGCAGGAGATGTGGGCTCAAGTACTTGGGTCCCTGCCACCAAGCTAGGAGACATAAACTGAGTTTCTGGCTTGTGTCTATGGTCTGGCTCACCTCAGCCATTCTGGGCATTTGAGGAGTAAACCAGTAGCTGACAGCTCTCTCTTGCTCCCTCTCAAACAAATGAATAAAAATTTGGAAAAAATAATGTCAGTCTATTTTATGTTACATGATAAGGGAATAAGAGAGGAAAGAAAAGAAAGATGTTTGCTTAGCATGTATTTAGAAAGTAATATACACATAAATATATTAACACAATGAGGCAGAAACACACATGATCGTTCTAATTCTCATTTCTTTTACTGCTTCTGTGGTGTAGCTCCTTCCACCACCCCTCCTGCATTCCCTTGGCCTTCAGCAGACCCGCCAGTGGGTCATGATTCATCTTTACCTGGGGGAGCGACCCAGACTTTCATTCCTGAAGTGTCTGGGCCCTGCCTGAATTGAGTCGTAGTTTTCCATTGGCTTTAATCCCAGGACATGTCATAGTGTCTCTTGTGTCCCAGGCATACTTTTTCTTACCTCCATTGTGGAGTAGTGGTCACATTTCCTCTTCATAGTCCGAAACTCCCTTCTTTACCTACATATTCAGAGGTCACAAGCAGCCCAACGTAGCCTTAACTTCCAGTTAAAGGGATCATCATTGCGTCTCCTGGAGGAAGTGTTCCTCTTTTGGAAATGATCTCCACCCAGCATAGCATAATGTCTTGGGAACAGGAAGCAAACATCTCGTTAGGGGGTCACTCAGGGTAGTCATAGGTGGTGCCACCCCATTTCCACTCCTTGATTCCTCGCCCTGTGAGCCCTGGCTATAGGAGAAATAGCACCACACGTTGGACACAGATTCAAAGCCTCGACAGTTTTCTAGAGAACCTTGCTGCACAACTACAAGGCATTGCCACCCAGCTGGTGCAGGGACTGTCTTCAAAAGGCCATCCCACTGCTCTATCAGACCAGTGCCTTAGGATTGGTGGGGGACATGAGCACGGCCCCATTGCCACACTTCTTTTGCCATGTTTCTTTAGCCAAAGCAATGCTGTGACAGTGGAGAAGATATTCTGTGAGTCCATAGATGACAGTTTTGACAGAAGCATTGTATGAAGAGAGGGCAACTCCGTATCCACAGTAAGTGTCTATCCCAATAAGAACAAAATGCCAACTTCCTGTGTAGGAACCCTCTGTTGTAACCAGATAGCTGACTGCTCACCCAGAGGAATGTGTCACACCAGGGACTCAACAGCGTTGATTTCTGTTGCTGGCAGATTGGGCACTCAACAATGGCCATAGCCAGGTTGGTCTTGGTGAGTAGAAACACATGTTGCTAAGACGATGTGTAATCTCCAACCCTGTCACCACAGCACTTTGTCCATGAGCCCTTTGGATGATGCCAGGGTTGTCTAGGAAAGAAGGCTGACTGGTCTCTACAGAACAGATTATCCTAAACACTTGACTAGTAAAATCCGCCTCTGCTGAGATTGCCCACTGGTGGGCATTCACCTGGCACATATCTTCACATCTGTAGCTCATTCAGTAGGTACACCCACAGTCCTCTTCCACATTTCCTTGTCACCAATTTGCTACTCATGTTCCTTCCAAATCCCTGACCACCCAGCCAAACCATTGGCCACAGACCGTGAATCTGTACACAATTGCACATCTGGCAATTTCCCCTGCAAAGCAAAGTGAACAACCAGCTGCACTGCTTGAAATGCTGCCCACTGGGGAGATTTCCCTCCAGAAGTGCTTCTGTGCATGCCCAAACTTGTGACTTTTTCTTTTCTTTTTGAAAATTTTATTTATTTGAAAGGCAAAGTGATAGAGAGGGAAGACAGAGACAGATAGGTCTTGCATCTGCTGGCTCACTCCCCAAATGGCCACGATGCCTGGGGCTGGGTGAGGCTGAAGACACAAGCCTGGAACTCCATCTGTGGGTGGCAGGGTCACAAGCACTTGAGTCATCTTCCACTGCTTTCCCAGGTGTATTAGCAGGGAGCTGGATCAGAAGTGGAGCAGCCGGGACTCAAACTGAAATGGGAAGTGCCAGCCCCAACGTTGTGACTTGATAGATCAGGTAACAACCAGTTCATGATGGGTAGCTAATGTCATAGAGAAACTTTGTGGTCCGTGAGCAACCATTCAGTTTCTCTCAGGCCCAGTGGCAGGCCAAGAGCTGTCTGTCAAAAGAGGAGTAGCTGTTCGCAGATGATGACGGGGCCCTGGTCACAATCCTAAAGGCCTGCACTTGACTCACCCATGGGGCCCTGACAGCAGCTCCACACAACGGCCCCCAGCTGCTCCTGGCATTTCAGGCACCATCATGTCATGTCTGCCAGATCATATGGCCGAGTCGTGCAGAGCGGCATCCTGGACCTGCTGCAGAGCCTTCCCGTACCCTAGGCCCCACTGGACGCTGGCAGCTTTTAGGTCACTTGGTGAGCAGGGTAAAGTGGCACAAAATATGCTGCCTCCAGAACTCGAAGAGACCCATGAGGCACGGCGGCTCTCTGTTGGCTGTAGGAGAGACAAGATGCAACAAGTCATCTTTCAGCTTTGAACACCCATCTTGACATGGCCCACACCGCTGGACTGCGAGAAATTCCACGTAATGAAACCACACCTGCAATGCAATTATATCAGTAACGAAACTGTAACTGGAGTTACCACCTGATCAAGCTTGTGGTGCTGCTCTGTCGTTCTCCAAGGTCCATCTGCCTTCTGCACAGGCCAGATCGTTGTGTTGGATGGGAGGGAGTGAGCCAGGGATTACCACTCTTACGTCCTTGAAGTTCCTGATGCTGGCACTCATTTCTGCAGTCCCTCCAGGAATTCAGTATTGCTTTTGGTGAACTGTGTTCCCAGGGAGAGGAAGTTCTCACTTGCTTCCGTTTGACCTTTCTCACCATAATAGCTGCTATAGTTTGAATGTCCTCATCAAAATTGATGTTGAAATTTAATCCCCATTGTGACATATCAAGAGAATGGAAACTTGATCTGATTATGCTATTTGGAGGTGCAACCTTTGGGAGATAATTGAGGTTAAATGAGGCCTTGAGGGTGGTGCCCTAACCCAGTGGGCCTATGACTTTATAAGATGACGAGGAGGCGCCTGCGCCAGGATGCCCAGCCTCTCTTACTGTGATTACCTGTTCCGCATCACTGCGGAGTCCCCACCAGCAAGCCCGAAAGACCTAGCCAGGTGCAGCTGTCCAATATTGCACTTCCCAGCCTTAGCACCCCGAGCTGGATAAACCCTTATTCAGTATAAGTTACGTAATCCATGGTTCAGTTATAGCCACAGAAAGTGGAATAAGACAGCAGCTCTCACTCCGCAAGTACGAGAACAAGTGTGAGGAGTATGCCAGGGGCTGAGCAGGTCTACTCCAATTATGCATCTGGGATTGGGGAAGTAACCCCTGTGGATGGATTCAGAGCTCCCCTGTGACGTGGACCTGGAGGGGAAAAATCTTGAGCTGCGTTCACAATTGTGATTCCTAAATTGATTAGTCTGAGAGCCTTTTGGGCTATCAGCAGGAGATGCCAAAAGAGAAGTCCACATAAATGAAGGAGGAGCAGCCATGGGGTGGGAAGGAGTCTGTGTGAGCTCACACCAAGTCAGGCTGTGTCTGGAAGGGGGAAGGTGCTTTGGCAGTATCCTTTGTGGCAGCCTCTTCAGCTTCCATGATGACAGTGATTCCTTACCCCTTGCCAGAGATTCGGTTAAGAAGGAGCCTGTACCCAATTCTGGCCACTGAGATACGAAGAGAATTCCACAGGGACTTTTGGAAAAGGACTTCCATGCTCCTTAGACGCAGGAAGAGTCCTTTTCTTCTCCTAGATGTTATAATTCTCCCCCAAACACCTTGGGACAACAAAGGGATCCAGTTCATGGACAAAACTGACATCCTGAGGATAGCAAAGCAGAGACAAAAAGATGTGGCGACGGAGTGAGAGCTTCCCCTTCACCCTCTGAGGGTTCGCTGGGATGAACTGACCTTAGAGTAACAGGAGAAGAAGGCATACAATCTGTGGAATGTTGACAACAACCTAAGGAGGTCCAGATACCTTTGTCATGGGGGAGCGGGATATAGGGGAATCAGTGCACCAGAGACCACAGCCAAGAGGGCCTGGGTCAGAGACAAAACAAGGGAACTTCAAAAAGTTGATGGAAAGTGTGCATTATCGTTTAATTTCATTATTCCGCAAACTTTTAAAATTACCCTTGTAGCTTTGGACTTATAGGAAGGGGAGGGGGATGAACTACACTGTGAAAGCAAAGGTTGTCATATTCTATAAGGTCTCCCAGGTAACTTCTCAGAGTTGGGCTCAAAAGAACAGATGAGGGCCTGGCACTGTGGCATAATAAATTAAGCGTCTGCTTGCAGAGCTGGCATTCTGTATGGGCACCGGTTTGAGTCCGGGCTGCTCCATTACTGATCCAGCTAGCTGCTGATGGCCTGGGAAAGCAGCAGAAGATTGCCCAGTGCTTGGGTCCCTGCACCTATGGGGGAGACCTGGAAGAAGCTCCTGGCTCCTGGCTTCGGATCAGCCCAGTTCTGCCGTTGCAGCCATTTGGAAGTGAACCAGCAGATGGAAGACCTCTCTCTCTGCCTCTGTCTATAACGCTACCTCTCAAATAAATAAATAAATATATTTTTTAAAGAACAGATGAAATGTTCATGTGAGCACTGGTGGTGACTTTTCAGTTTCTGCCCTTCTCAGTTGGTTGATTATTTTCTCATTGTTTATTGAGATTCACAGGGAGGAGGCTTTATGACAATCACATTTCTTTTTCTTTCTTTTCTTCTTCTTCTTCTTCTTTTTTTTTTTTTTTAAGATTTACTTATTCATTTGAAAGGCAGCATTACAGAGAAGCAGAGACAGAGAGAGAGAGAGAGGTCTTCCATCCTCTGGTTTACTCCCCAAATGGCCACAATGGCTAGAGCTGGGCCCATCTGAATCCAGGAGCCAGGAGCTTCTTCCGGTCTCCCACGCAGGTGCAGGGGCCCAAGGGCTTGAGCCATCTTCTACTGCTTTCCCAGACCATAGCAGAGAGCTGGATTGGAAGCAGAGCAGCCGGGTCTCAAACCAGTGCCCGTAGGAGATACTGGCACTGCAGGTGGCAGCTTTACCTGCTATACCACAGTGCCGACTCCAGTCACATTTCTTTTGGAAGACTTTTCCTCAGTCAGATAAGGGAACTTCAAGGAAAGCCCTTCCCTGTACCTCCTGGACAGGAGGTGTGAGGCAGTGGTGGTCAGAGACACCTTCGTTGTAAGGCCCCCTCTCCAGCTCAGCACGTCAAAGCCCACACTTTGCGGGTATTGTTTTCTGAGCCTCCACATAGACACCTGGGGTCCCTGAGGCCAGCCTGAGTCGCTCCACACTTGGAACCCACTACTTCTGACCTTCACATTACATGAGATAATTCTCCTCTTGGGAGGATTAAAGGATGATTAGCTTGAAAGAAGCACTGAACGGGCTTTGCAGGATGGAGCTGGGAGACCACAGGGAAGCAGGACGCAGGCACAGTCCACCTGCGGTCTGGAACATGGACTCTGGTCCTCTGCACCCTTTCACTGCGGGCTTCTAGGACAGACTCCAGATGCATAGTGAACGATCACTGGCCTCTCGTTTTATGGACATTTCCACCCTGTTGATACATTTCTGCTCGTTTTCAACATGATAGCTCACATAAGCTTCTGATTTTCCTTGGAACACCATTTCACAGCTATCCGAAACTGTGTCTCCTGACGTACCATTCCTAACGAACCCAAAGAAGATCCTTTTTACTTTTGCAGTGTCTGAGTTGAGGTTGATTGACACTCTGTATGTTTGAATTTACGTTTTCTCTCACGTGCAGCTAAAGCATTCTAATCAACAGATATGGGACTGGATTTTCCACATTAGCTGGTAGGAGCTTAGCACTAATAACATTTGGGTATTAAGGAGACACAACAGGTATCTCCACAGGCTGGTGAGGCCAGAACAGTGGGGCCATTCACTCTACCTACAACAACTGAGTTAGCAAGATCGTATTTCTCTGTTTTTTTTTTTTTTTAATTTGAGAAGGGAGGAGATAAAAAGAGAGAAAGGGAAAGAACGAGAGTAAGAGTGTGAGAGAGACCAAGACAGACATACAGGGAGTGAACTCTCATTTTTTGGTTCACTCACCAAATGCCTACAGTGGCCGAGACTGGGCCAACGCTGGGGACCAAGCCAAAGCAGGGAGCCAAGAACTCAATCTAGGTCTTCTGTGTGGCCTCTCAGGGGCTCCACTAGCCAGAGCTATAACCAGAAGTCAGGCCTTGGCACTGTGATGTGAAACACGGACATCCTAACCAGTGTCTTACCCACTAGGCCAAATGCCTGCTGCTTTCTCTGTTTTTGGTTCCTATATATCTATTTTTATTTGCTTTTTAAATCAAAGTTGATCTGATTCTGAGCCCCCCACTCCATCCGGTCCAGTGGGTAGATTATTAATTTATCATTCTGGGGGCTTTACTGCTTCTTTGAAAGCTGATGGCCAAGGGGGCAAAAGCCCAGGGCTGCCCATTCAGTCGTCAGACAGTAATGGGCTGACCAGGTTCCTCTCTGACGCCTCAACTCTTCCGGGCGGCTCGTCTCGCTGTGTCTGCGTCACTCAAGTCCAGGAGTCTTTGGAAAGGCTGCACACGCAATGCTGAGCGTCTGAAGTCTTCTGGGATCTGGCTGTCACCAGGGCCTCCGGAATGGGCCCCGTTCTTGCAGAGTGAATGTTCTGTCTGGGCACTCTCCTCTGGCTAGCCTCGTCCTTCCAGGCCTCCCGTGGGCATCTGCAGCGCCTGGAGCAGGAGCCAGGGCTGTTACCCAGACAGGAAGATCTATTGCATTCAGGCAGCTCCTCATTTCTGTCCGGCAAGAATTCCCGAGGCAGGAGACAACACAGTCCTGGCAGTGCCTGCCTGGAAATAGAAGGCAATGGAAAAATACAGCAAACAAATTAATATCTTAATTATCTTGTCACAGGTACCTCAGCGGTGACTTGGGAGAACTCGGCCTGATAACTGGGCGGAGTCCATGCTGAGTGGCAGACAGCCAACCAATGAGAGTGCGACTAAGAGAAGGAGGGCGGGTCACTGCTGGGGGAACTTCCTTCTCAACCTGTAAAACCTGCCTGACAGCCCAGAGCTGCCTCCTTGCTGTCTGCTGCTCTGGACTGCAGCCTCCTCCCAGTCCTCCCTTCTCAGGGGCAGGTCACTTTTTAAAGAACCTGTACCTGGAACAGCTCTCCCGGTGGCTCTGGGATTCTTGGGCTTCTGGGCTGGCTCAGAGGGGGACACGAGCAGTAGAGGCACATGCAGCTTGGGTTTAGATAGTATCTTCCCACCCAGCACTGAAAGGACCTTTGAGATCATTTAGGCCAACTCCCTGTTCTTGCAGATAAGGGTCCAGAGGCACAGAGAAGCCAGGAGACTTGGCTAAGGTCACCTATAACTGTAAGTGGGTATGGCTGGGGCTCTTCTTACTTCCAGCCCTCCATTTTCACTCTGGGCTCCCGGTTCTTACCCCCCCGATGCTGATTGCTTTTGAATCATTTACCTGCACCATCGTCCTATTCGTTTATTTGAGAGGCAGAGAGAAGACAGAAAGAATTCCCATCTCCTGGTTGATTCCCGTAATGTCCTCAACAGCCCCAAGCCGGGAACTCAGTCGCTGGAGCCCTCACTGTGGCCTCTCAAGGTCTGCTTTATAAAGCAGGAAGCTGGAGTCAAGACTGGAGCCTGGAATCCAGCGTAAGCACATGGACATGGGACGTGGGCATCCCAACCAGTGTCCTAACTTCTGAGCCAAAGGTTTCTGAACCCAGTGCACCCTCTTCCTGCTGCATCTGTTAGCACACCCTGCCCTACCTGCTGACTCTGGCTCTGTCTAGGCTGTTGGGCTGTCAGATGATTAACCCAAGGACAGTGAAGAGGTCCAGAGCCCACAGAGCTCAGGGGCTGGTCTCTTGCTTGGTTTCATCATCATCCCCAGAGCATTACTGAAGGGAAGAAGACAGCTCTGAACACTTGCCAGGTGTTTTCTGCACGTGCCCATTTGTGATCAGAAGCATTTCAGTTCAGAGATGACTTTGGGCAAATGTCTTTCATCACCCATTGTTTCAGTTGGTTGAATAACTAAGAAGTCATGTACTCTGAGACTACATTAAAACCCTCAAACATGTTCCAGGGCATTCTGATGTGAATGCCTACAGAGTACATTAGAAACCTCAGTGTGGGGCTGGCATTGTGGCACCGCAGGTTCAGCCACCACCTGCAGCGCTGACATCCCACATGAGCGCTGGCTCCAGTCCTGGCCAGTGCGCTTCTGATCAGGCTTCCTGCTAATGCACCTGGGAAAGCAGCAGAAGATGGCCCAAGTGCTTGGGCCTCTGAACCCACGTGGGAGACCCAGATAGAGTTGAAGGCTCCTGGCTTCAGCCTGGCCCTGCCTTAGCTGTGCGGTCATTTGGGGAGTAAACCAGAAGATGGAAGATCTCTCTCTGTGACTCTGCCTTTTGAACAAATAAAATTTAAAACTTAAAAAAAAAAAAAAAAAAGAAAGAGCCCTCAGTGTACTGGGTTAGAACTCACTGGCCGTGCTAGTTGGGACAAGGTTTCACCCTCTATAAAATGGGGTAAGTGCACTTCCTAGGGCAGTGTAAGACACAGAGTGTAGTAAGCGTGCAACAGTTGTAAACTGTCACCGCTTATGTCATGATTTTAATTCATAACTGTTCAGATGGACTTCCAGCCTCTGCCCAGTCTGAGATGTAGTCTATCGATCTGCAGCTGTCCACTTCCCAATATCATCAGATAGGGGAGTTCTTCAAAAACTTCATGGAAAGGCGGTATTTGGCCCGGAGGTTAAGATGTCCAGGTACTTTGGATTTGAGTCCTGGCTCAGCCCCTGATTCCAGCTTCCTCTAGTGCAGCCCCTGGGAGGCAGCACTTGATGGCTTAGGTGATTGGCTTCTTGTCCCCAACATGGGAGACACAGACTGCATTTCCTGCTTCCAGCCTTGGCCCCAACCTGGCCCAGCTCCAATCACTGCAGGCATCAGGGGAGTGAAGCAGTGTCTGTCACTCTATCTCAAAAAAAAAAAAAAAAAAAATCCCAGAAAATGCACATTATGGAAACACTATGCATGAATTTCAAAACCATTTTGCACTAAAGTGAACCTACTTTTTTTTTTTTTTAAAAAAAGATTTATTTTATTTATTTGAACGACAGAGTTAAAGAGAGAAGTAGAGACAGTGAAAGAGGTCTTCCATCTGCAAGTTCATTCCCCAGTTGGCCGCAACGGCTGGAGCTGCGCCGATCCGAAGCCAGGAGCCAGGAGCTACTTCCAGCTCTCCCATGTGGGTGCAGGGCCCAAGGACTTGGGCCATCCTCCACTGCTTTCCCAGGCCATAGCAGAGAGCTGGATTGGAAGAGGAACAGCCGGGACTAGAACTGGTGCCTGTATGGGATGCCGGCCCTCCAGGCCAGGGCTTTAACCTGCTGTGCCACAGCGCTGGCCCCAATGAACCTGTTTTTTAATTCCATTGTCCCACAAGCTTTATGAAGTCCCCTGGTGGATTTTCAGTCGTTTAGCAGAGGCTAAAATGCCGGGACCTCCCCTACTCTGCAGCCAGGCAGAGACACGCATGTGGACACATAGACACACACACACACACACACACACACACACAACCTGTGCTCCAGCTCTGCTCCTTCCCTTGGCAAACTCAGGTTGTCAAGGTGTTCAGGGTGTTGACAAAGTTGTCTTTGGGTGGGAGAAATTGTAGGTGGGTATTTTTTCAATTTCCTTTCTTTGCTTGTCTGTATTTTCTGACTTGTTTGTCATAGGCATGCATTGCGTTTGTACCATGAAATTTTTATTTTTAATTTTTAAAACATCTTGTTGCAGTGGGGAGGAGCCTTCCAGGGGAGGGCTGTGCTGCATTCAGGGCCTCTCTTCTCTGTGTTCTGTAATTAGCGTCGATGTGCAAGGGTCCCTGTCTAGGCTGTTCGAGGGGCTGAGCACCCTTGAGCAGGCAGCGGGCATCTGGAGGGCAGAGGCTGTGTCGTTTCTTCTGTAGATAGCAGCCCAAGTGTGTCTCGGCTGGTTTCGGCTCTCTGCTCTCCACCCGGCGCCGCTGAGCCCCAGGGACTGTGAGAAGTCAAGAGTGCTGGGTTTGAGCAAGGCTTCGATCTGCTAAGCTGAATTTCCTGCTTTTTCCAGTTTGAAATCCCTGACACTTGGGCTGGCAGCAGAGCCTGGTCTTCCGGGCAGTCTGATGGATGCACAGGGCAGCCCACAGCAGGGATTAGCTGTGTCATGGGGTTTGGGGACAGTGCCGAGCTTGGGCACCAGCTTACCCTAGATCTTGCAAAATCTCCGGACATCCTCTTTCTAGATGGTTTTCTTCAAGCCTGTCGTACCTCTGGGAAGCTGAGTTAAGCCCCAGCTGGGTCTATCTAAACATCAAACATGATTAAAAACAGATGTAGCTAAGAACAGGGGCTCAAGATGAAGTAGATTTGGGTTTAAGTACCAGTTCTGAGTCATTAACTATGTAACAAGTGTTAAAAAAAAGTCCCTTGCCTCAGTTTCCCATCTGGAAAATGGGAACAGCAATTCCGTCTGCCTTACAGGATCACTAGGAGAATTAAGGTAAAAAATGCCTATAAACGCATTTCCTGCTTTGTAATTATAGCCACAGCTACGATGAAGAGTGTTTGGTGCTATGGAGACAGAAGAAGAAGAGAGACTTCACCTCTCACTTGGGAAGCTTTCTTTCCCAAAGAGGAGACAGAGGGGCTCCTTGTGTGATGCTGACATTGGCATAGCAGGGAGGAAGGGAGGGGTCCACTGCGTGTGGATGTTCTGGAACTTTGTGCAGAGGAGAGCAATCTTAGAGGCTGCAGAAAGGTTTTTTTTTTTGTAAGGATTTATGTATTTCATAGGCAGAAAGAGAGAGAGAGAGAAGTATCTTCTAACCACTGTTCACTCCCCAAATGACAATAGCCAGGGCTAGGCCAGGCTGAAACCCAGAGCCTGGAACTCCATCTGGGTCTCCCATGCAGGTGCAGGGGCCCAAGCACTTGGGCCATCCTCTGCTGCTTTCCCAGGTGCATTAGCAGGGAGCTAGATCAGAAGTGGAGTAGCTGGGACTTGAATGGATGCTCCGATATGGGACGCTGGTATCACAGGCTGTGGCTTAACCCGCTGTGTCACAACACAGCCTCAGGTGGGAAGTCTTGAGTGGACTTGGAGGGACAGATGGAGAGATGGAGAAGCAGGCTGGGGCAGGGCACAGGACAGAGGCGGGTTGCAGTGGGCTGTCCATGTAGCAGTACAGGCTACTGGCTAAGAGCTTGCCCTCAGGCAAGTACTGAGAGGGGTACTGATGGAGGGGAGACAGGTGCATGTACTTCACAGTTTTGGGGGCTAAAGTCCAGATGGCACAGCGCAGACTGAGAGCCCCATGGCAGGTGGTAGGGCAGCTGCGGGAAGGGTCACAGGTGATGCAGGAAGCAGAGACTGGGTAGGGCCACACTCAGGCTTCTGTAGCAACCTCCTCTGAAGATCTCCCTTCCCAGGGCACTCTGCAGGGACCTGAGCACCTCCCATAGACTCTACCGCCTCCCAACAGCACCTCCCTGGGGACCAAACGTTGATAAGTGGGGGACATCCAACACCCAAACCATAGCAGGATTCGAGCTCGAGGGTCAGTGAGACCTGTGGCTGAGGAATTAACCTCAGCACAGACGGGGTGGACACTTAGTTCTCTCGGTTCTGGAGCCTGGGAAGTTGCAGAGCAGGCACCAACAGCTGCCTCTTCCGTAGCTGGTGTCTTCTCACTGTGTCTTCATGTGGCAGAAGGGCAAGGGGCCCATCTGGTTCAGTTCTTAACAATAATTTGAAGGGAAAGGGGGTGGGAGAAGGGGGAGGGTAGTGGGGGTGGTGAAAGAGAAGGAGCTCCCATCCACTGCTTCACTCCCCAGTGGCCACAGTGGCCAGGCCTGGGCTGGGGCTGAAGCTGGGGTCTGGGGATGCACTCCAGGTCTCCCATGCGGGTGGCAGGAACCCAGTTACTGGAGCCGTCACCACTGCCTCTCGGGGTGTGCATTAGCAGGAAGCTGCAGACAGGAACCAGAGGCCCTGGTGTGGGACGTGAGCATCTTAACTTCTAGTCTACATGTCCATCGCTGGGGTCAGCAAGTTCATTCATGGGGACTCTTTCCTTCTAACCTAGTCACCTTCCAAAGCAACCTCATCCCCCCAGACACCATCACCCTGGGGTTAGGGTTTCAGTGTGTGAGTTTTGGAGGGACACACACTTTCACCCCAAAGCAGCACCTTACCCTCCATGAACCTGATTGGTTTCTTTTTTTTAACCTGTGTCATGTAGTGAGTGGTGATTCCTTCTTATTAGGATTTTCATGATGAATTAATAAAATAATGGTTTTAAAATGCATCTTAAAAATTCAACAAATGCTAGTCGAGTTTACCACTATTCTGTACTATAATTTTTCATTATAAACCCATCCCTGTCCTTTGCTTTCAGGAAGAATCCCATTGCACACACATTCAGGCCCTTCTTCCCATCTGGCTTCTCTTTCACGTGTCCCTTAATAGTCACATATAAGACACACATTATATGTAATAGTAATACAACAGCTAACATTTAAGTTGTATATTCTGCATGCCAAACAGTGTTCTAAGTACTTGACATGTTTGGAACTAATTTAATCCTCCCAATAATGCTGTGAAATAGATATTATTATCACCAATATTTTATAGAGGATGGAATTAAGAAGTTAAGCAGGTTGCCCAAGGTCACACAGCTACGAGTGACAGAACTAGAATAGTTTGGTCCCTGAGTTTGACTCAGGGAAAGTAGCTAGGAAGAGTGATGAGGCGCATGCAGGCTGATGACGGTGTGAGGTGGCTACCTGGAGGCGGAGACCTCTGGACATCACCTGTTATCACTGGTGATCAGCGTGGGTCACTGGGTGAAGTCTGTTGCAGTCTCTCTGAAGGTCGGCAATGCATTGCTGGCATCTCTTTGCTGGAGGTGGTGCCCCCGCCCAGTGGAAGCCCAGACCACAGATTATGGCTGGATGGCTATAAGCCCTTCTCAGTATTGAAAAAATAACTCAAGGTATAAAGCCCACTGAGTGCAGATGGGTCATTGCCCCATTAGGTCATCCTATCTATCACTCACCAGCTGGCTACCTATTTTTTTTTCTTTTCTATCTCCTAAATATTACATCAAATACGTATTTTTTGTGTTTTTCTTCCCTTCTGAGTCTCCAAAATCCCTAGCATTGTTCCACTTGGCCCTTTCCAGTTTCAAATGGCTGTGGTTTCATATCAGCATTTAGAGGGGTGGGTGTTTAGCCTAGAGGCTGAGACACTCTGTATGTGTGTGTGTGTGTGTTTAATATGAAGTTACACATAAAATTTTATATAAAGTTATTTCTACAGTTAAAAAACTTGAGGGGCTGGTGTTGTGATGCAGCAGGTTGAGCTGCTCCTTACGACCCTGGGATCCCATCTCTGAGGTCCTGTTCGAGTCCCGGTCTCTCAACTTCTGATCTAGCTCCTAGGTGGGGCAGATGATGGCTCAAGTGCTTGAGCCTCTGCCGCCCACATTGGAGACCTGGATGGAGTTCCAGGCTCCTGCATGTTGTAGCCATTTAGGGAGTGAATTGGCAGATGGAAGATTCTCTCTCTCTCCCTCTATCTCTCTCTCTGTCACTCTGTTAAATAAATATTTTTTAAAATTGAAAATGACCTGGTATAATCCTGTTATTTTACAGTTCTTGAAAGGGAACTTGTTACAGTTGAGGATCAGAGTGAAGTACTTTGTCTAGGCCTCCTAGAGCCTAGTCCACTGCCTTGCATGATGGAGCTACCACCACGGCTCTGGCAGACAGAAGTCAGGTGTTCTCCTGGCCAAGACTCAGGAGTGGCCTCACCCCCACTCCCACTCCTGCTCCCCACTCTCACGTGCCTGTAAGATAACCACATCCTCACCAGAAATGCAGCCCCTGTGCCTCTTATTTTTTAAAAAAGATTTATTTAAAAAAAGATTTATTTTTTTAAGAAAAGATTTATTTATTTGAAAGGGCAAAGTTACACACACACACACACACACACACACACACACAGAGCGAGAGAGAAATCTTCCATCTGCTGGTTCACTCCCCAGATGGCTGCAACAGCCAGGGCTGAGCCAGGTCAAGCCAGGAGCCAGGTGGGAGGGGCCCAGTACTTGGGCCATCTTCTGCTGCCTTCTCAGGGCATTAGCAAAGTGGAGTAGCTGGGACTCCAGCATTGCAGGTGGTGCCTTAGCCTGCTGTAGGACAACACTCCTCTCCACTGCAACCCTCCCCCCACCAAGCCCCCTGCCTCTTGGCCCTGCAGAGTCGGCTCCAGCCAAGCCTCGCAAGTGTTTTCTTCCCAAAAAATCCCTTCCTGGAACCTCAGAACAATGGATTTATTTTTGGACTCTGTCTTTCCTGATTGATTTGAAGTTGAAATTTTACCCTCACCAAACAGGTTTTTAACCTTGCTCCCAAAGTTTGATTGGGGTAAATCTGCTTAAAGTCTTAGAAAAACAAACATTACAGAGCGCAATGACTATTTCCTTTATTATTAAGTACAGCAGAGATGGATATCAGGACCTGCTAGAGTGTGTGTGTGTGTGTGTGTGTGTGTGGCCGGGTGAGAGAGAGAGAGAGAGAGAGAGAGAAAGAGAGAGAGGACTGAAGGTGGTGAAGTGAGGAAAGGACATGAAAGTGAAAAGATTAAAAAAACATGTAAAAGACTCATTTCAGGGCAAATATTTGGCCTTGTGGTTATGATGTGGCACTCCCACCCCATATCACAGTGTCTGGGTGTGTGTCCAAGCCCCACCCCTGATTCCAGCTTCCTGGTAACGCACGTGCTGGGAGATGGCTCAAGGGGCTGAGTTCCCACCACCTCCTCGGGGGACTTGGATTGAGTTTCCCACTCCTAGCTTTAGCCAGGCCCAGTCCCAGCCATTGTAAGACGCTTTAGCTCCAGGTGCCCAGGAGTATACAGTTTCTTGAGCCTGTCAAGTCTTGCCAAGTGCGTCCTCATGGGCAGAACCTGATCTCTTCTGTTATTCACTGTTGTGCCCTGTTTTGTAATCCCAGGTTTTGCAGTGCCCAGAGAGAACACCAATGCGTGGCACAGACACATTTCTGTGGTGACACCATGATGAAGAATCCTGTACTGAATGTCAGGTTCATTGGCTGGGGTTGCCATGATGGTATGCCACAGACTGGCTTAAACAACAGAAATGGGTCTGCTTGCAGCTCTGGAAGCTGCAGGGCCAGGCTCTCTGTGTGGGCAGCTTTGACTTCTGAGGTCTCTCTCCTTGCAGATGACTGTCCTCCCCTGTATCCTCGAATGCACCTTGCTCTGTGCACACACGCCTCTGTTGTCTGTGCGTAAACCTCTTCCTCTCAGAGGGATGCCTCCTCTGCTATTAGCACTCACCCTAAACACCTCATTTGAACTCAGTCGCCTCTTTAAAGACCTTATCTCCAAATATAGAGGTACTAGGAGCTAGAACCTTCACACAGGAATTTTGAGGGGACCCAGTTGAGCCTAGAACAAAGTTTAGGTACTGTTTACCCTATAACCCATGAACATGACCCCAGCTGCATACATGGACTCCTGAGGGGTTTAACCATGGGCATAAATTCACTGCAATGCCTTGGGCTGAGAGTTTATCAAGCAGAAGTGCCTTAAAAAAAAAAAAACAAACTCAAGTTGGTTTGAAGAATTTTGAAAATTTCATCTCTCCTTCCAAGAACCTTTTTGTCCTATTTTTATAGGAATCTGTTTTCACAGGTGGAAAGTCCTCAAAGGATTTTCAATAAAAGAGAGCTTTAAAATGTTCATGGAAAGTGGGTATTATGGAAAACGATGCATGGGTTTCCAAATTGTTTTGCACCAAAATGAAGTTATCTTTCAATTTCATTTTTTCACAGTCTTTTTGAAGTGTCTTCATGTTAGAAGCAGCAGATGCAGGAACAGGTGCAGTGGCTGAGCACAGATGCAAGTCAGGAATGAGGAGAGGTCTCTGGTCCCGGTAGAGAAGGCAGCTGAACATCAAACTGTCCCCCTCTAAGACTTGTAGTGACTGCTCCCTCTTATGCTGAACCCATTAGTATTTGTCAGACATCTAACATGGGCTGGACCACGGCAAACACACTCATGAGTGATGTTACCTGATCTCTACCTGTATGAGTTTACAGTTCAGCTGTGTTAGCTATCAAAGAAAGTGACTCCAATAAGCTCAGTCCCACCTGCAGAGAGGACCCTCGAGGAACTGCTATGGTTGGAAGAAGATGTGGCTCCCCTACTCACGGGGCATTAAAGTCATGGGTTAGTGGTAATTGTGCGTAGAAGAGTTGGAAGTTGAGGGCCCAGGGGAATGTATTGGATTGGGTTCAGATGGGACCCCTATGATTGAATCCTGATGGCTTTACAAGGGGGGACCCCAAAGACATGGCCAGAAAGTCCCCTGTCCTCACCATGTGATCCTTTGTGTGCACTCTGCCATCCTCTGCCCTCATCAGATGCCAAGCCCCCGATCTTGGGCTGTGAACCTCCAAAACTGAGAGCTGAAATTAACCTTCACACGCAGTTCCTCTCGGGTATTTGTTACAGTGATGAAAATCTGGGTAACATGGGATAATGACCAGTAATTCTCTTTAGACCAGGAATAATGCTTCTATTCAGTCTCCAGTAAAAGACTTAAGATTGCTGTGCAAGACTTTTTATGAACTAAAGTAAAACCTCTTTCTGTCTTGGCCCCCACACACATTTAAATGGATCAGAAGTATGAATTTTAGATATCCCTTTAACAACTTATATAGTAAAAAGTAAATGAGGCACTGTTTTTACCTTTCTTGTCCTCTCCTCCATTAGATTATAAACTCTTGGAGGATAAGAACTGAGATGTGTATTCTATAGCCCCAAGCATTCCTTGTATGAAGTGGACGCTCATTATGAATATTTGAGAAGATTTTAAAAAGTTTATGAGCAGGCAAGTGTTGGGCATAGCGGTTAAGACATCAGTAGAGATGCCTGCATGCCACATCAGAGTGCCTGGGTTTGAGGGTTTGAGTCCCAACTCCAGCTTCTTTTTTTTTTTTTTAAATATTTATTTATTTATTTGAAAGAGTTAGAGAGAGAGAGAGAGAGAGAGAGAGAGAGAGAGAGAGAGAGAGAGGTCTTCCATCTGCTAATGGCCACAATGGCTGGAGCTGTTCTGATCCAAAGCCAGGAGCCAGGAGCTTCCTCCAGGTCTCCCACGAGGGTGCAGGAGCTCCAGGACTTGGACCATCTTTTACTGCTTTCTCAGGCCATAGCAGAGAGCTGGACTGGAAGTGGAGCAGCCAGGACTCGAACCAGTGCCCATATGGGATGCTGGCACCGCAGGTGGTGGCTCTACCTGCTACACCACAGTGCTGGCCCCAACAACTCCAGCTTCTGATTCCAGCTTCCTGCTAATACTGACCCTGGAAGACAGCAGGTAATGGCCCACGTTTTGGATAACTTCCACCTACATGGGAGACCTGGGTTGGGCTCCTGGTCACTGGCTTTGGTCTGACCCAGCCCCCAGCTGTTGTGGCCGTTTGGGGGAGTGAACAAGCTTTTAGGAACTGCTCTCATCTTGCTCTTTCTCTCTTTCTCTCTCCCTGTCTTTCCATTGCACTACTTCTCAAATAAATACATTTTTTTTGGGTTTGTGGGAAATACAATTAAAAGATAAACTTAATTGCCTCACATTAAAAAAAAAGTCTGTGCATGTGAGAGTTCTCCAAAAAGTTCATGAAAATATTGCATTTGGAAGAATAAACTTCAGGTTTTTTTACACCCAAGAACTTCTCTTTGAATTCCATTTTCCATAAGTTTTTGAAGTCCCCTTGTATATAGTCATTGATTTGATCTGAGTCTCCAAAACCACTACAATCCTCAGAAAAGCTTCTCTGACTGTGGGAGGAGGGGAGCACTGATGACCCCAGCAGCAAAGCTCGAGTGACTAGGAGGAAGTCAGCTCTCTCCTTTCTGCAGGGACAGCCGAGTCTGTATTCTTCATGCAATGAGTGGGAGACAGGGGCTGGCAGTGAATTCCATAATTTTTATCACCATTCCAGGGTAGGGGCATGAATATATAATTGCTCTCTGGTTTACCATCTAAACAAGAATCTGCACTAACCCAGGACTGCCTTTCCGCCAGACCCAGGAGTTGAACAGTTCAATTCCACAGGTGCTTACTGTATTGTTCAGGATGAGCATGGTTTGCTCAGACAGCTGGGATTGGAAGTAGGGGAGAACTCGGGAACCTGGGGAGGTAGCTTAGAAGAACGTGGGTCTTTGAATGCAGAATTTGCATCTCTAAGATCTAGGCAGAAGATCCCAAAACAAAGAATAAGCGGACTCTGAGCTGCTAAAGGGGAAAATGCAAATCTAGCAAGGTGGAATGCCCTCTTCCCACAATGGCGACTTGATGATCAGCACAATCCAAACAGGGGCTTGTGTTCCCTGGGCTGGGGGCAGCTCTAGGCGTAGGCTTGTGACCTAGGGCTGATTCATAAGAAATGAAAAGAGTGATGCAGGAGGGCCTGGGGCTAGGGAAGGGGGAGGGCTGAAAGTGCTCCTCCGTCACCGTGTTCCAGATGTCAGCCACTGTGTGAGCACTCTGCAGAAAAAGGTCCCGTTTCAGATGGCAGGTGCTGAAAACATGATGTACGGGGGAGGGTGTTTAGCCTGGTGGTGAAGACGTGTGTACCCCGCATCAGAGTGCCAGCCTTGAGACCCAGCTGCAACTCCTGAGTCCAGCTTCCTGCCTGTGAGACCCTGGCAGGCGGTGGTGATGGTTCAGTGGTTGGTCCCTGCCACAAGGAGAGGGAGGCCTGGACTGCATTCCCAGCTCCGGGCTCCAGGCCCTGGCCAGCCTGAGTTGTTGCAGACGTTTGGGAAATGACCCAGCGGATGGAAACGCTCTTTCTCTCCCTCCCAAATAGATGAGTAAAATCAAACTCACGGACAGCCAGAGGAGCAGGTCCCAGACTCTGCCTCCAGCAGTAGTATTAGGACACTCACCTCCCTACAGGGAAAACACACAGAGATTTGCCAGAAATAAGGATAATGTTTGATCTCCAGATGCCAGGATTTTCCCCTGTGTCTCTCCACTGACTAGGGATTCTGGTGAGAAAGTAGGGCTGAAAACTCGAAGTCCAAGTCTCCCTCCGGCTACACGGGGCCCTTGTCTGCCGCTGGCACGACGCCTCCTGTTCTGTGGCTCTCAGTGGTCTTTAGCGCTTTTCACACCTGTATGCCTTGTGATCCTCCCAACAGCCTGTCAGCTGAGGTCGGGTTGTCATTGCTAGCTGAGGAGCTAAACGTGCAACTCACAGTGCTCCGTCACGTTTTCCATATTGTGACACACGTGTGTGTGTGTACACACACACATATGGAGAGCCTTCAGAAAGTTCGTGGAGGGGCTGGCGTTGTGGCACAGTGGGTCAAGCCACCACTTACAATGCCAGTGTCCCCTATCAGAGTGCTGGTTTGAGTACTGCCTCCCGCTGCTTTGCTTCTGATCCGGCTCCCTGCTAATGTGCCTGTAAAGGCAGCAGACGATGGCCCAAGTGCTCAGGCCCCTGCCATCCACATGAGAAACTCAAATGAAGTTCTTGGCTTCTGGCTTAACCTGGGTCAGGCCAGGGCCATTGTGGCCATTTGGGGAGTGAACCATCAGATGGAGGATTTCTGTCTTTTTTTCTCTCTATTTCTCCTCCTTTCTGCATCCCTCTGCTTTTCAAATAAATAAATATTTTTCTAAAAAATTTCATGGAGGGGCTGGCGTTGTGGGCCAAAGTGGTAAACTGCCACTTGCGATGCTGACATCCCGTACTGGAGTGCCAGTTCCAGTCCCAGCTGCTCCACTTCAATTCCTGCTCCCTGCTAATGCACCCAGGAAAGCAGTAGAAGATGGCCTAAGTACTTAGGCCCCTGCCACCCACGTGAGAGACCTGGATGGAATTCTGGGCTCCTGCTTTGTCCTGGACCAGCCCTGGCCAGTGCAGCCATTTGGGGAGTGAACCAGTGGAAGGAAGATCTCTTTCTTCTTCTCTCTCTTACTCTCTGTTATTCTACCTTTCAAATAAACAAACAAATATGTTTTTTTGAAAGTTCATGAAAAATGAAATGAATAGATGTTTATTTTGGCATGACAAATTTTTGAAAAACTATGCATAGTTTTTTTCATGATACACGTTTTCCATAAGCCTTTTTTTTTTTTTTTTTTGAGAAGCAGCCACAGAGAGATACAGGTAGACAGAGAGAGAGCTCAACTATTGCCTCACTTCGTAAATACCTGAAATAGCCATGATTTAGCTGTTGCCGTAGCCGGGAGCCGGGAGCCAGGAGCCAGGAGCCAGGAACTAAATTCAGGTCTCCCATGGAGGTGATAGGAACCCAGTTCCTGGAGCTGGCACTGCTGCCCTGGCTCTCCATGAGCAGGAGACGGGTCAGGAGCCAAAGCCAAGTGTGAGACCCAGCTTCTCCGATATGGCATGCAAGTATCTTAAGCAGTAGGTCATCCAGACACCGTCTTTTAGAAAGATTTACTTTGTGTATTTGATGGGCAGTGCGACAGAAAGAGGGAAACAGACAAACAGAGACACACAGAGACAGAGAGCTTCCATCTGCTGGTTCATTCCTCAGATGTTCACAACAGTTAGAGCTGGGCCAGGCCTGAAGTCACAGCCAGGAAGTCCATCTGGGTCTCCCGCATGCCTTCCCAGGGACGTCGGCAGGGACCTGGATAGGAAACAGAGCAGCCAGGCCAGACTCAAACTCTTGGTCTGATATGGTTAATCTGCTACACCACAATGTCGGCCCTTCCAGCACCATTTTTTTAAGGGTAGGATCAAGCCACTTTCCTGGACCTGGCACCTGTTAATTGGCATTCTCCTTTATCTTTGTGGAATTAACTATACCATAATTCATTTAGTCTACAGATACTCACTGTGTTCCTACAATGTGCCAGGCATACTCCAGGTACTAGGGATAGAGCAGTGAATGCCACAAAGTCTTGCCTCCTCCTAGAATCTTCTCTAAGCTCCCGTTTGGGTAGGATGAGAACTTAAATGCTCTCTGAGTACAGAATCACCCTGAGATAGTCAAGATTTGCTCTCCTAGTCTTTTCCGTAAATCTTGCCCACACCAGTAACACAGCAGTGTGTGTGTGTGTGTGTGTGTGTGTGTGTGTATGTGTGTGTTTGTGGCCTCATCCTTATCACATCTTTCTAAAGCATATAACTTGAGTTTTTGTAGGAGTAAGAACGTTTCCCCCACTGACAGCTCACTGGTTTTCACTATAGTTAAGTTACATCATCACTGTGGCAAGGACAGTGGGTTTGGGAATCAGCAGCAGCTTCTGCTGAGTCCTCGGCTCGTGGGTGGGTTGCGCAGAGGCAGTGCGGAGTGTCTGCTGGCCTGGTCACCTGCCCAGGTGGAGCTCGGTGTCAAGAGTATCTGCCCTGCTGACTCATCTGCCTTCTCCAGACCTACCACGTGAGAGACTTCCATTGTGACTCACACCACTCTTTCATTCAAGGGCTCACGTGTTTATTCTGAAGCTTTACAAAGGGAGGGGAAACAGAGGTGGATCTTTGCAGGGTCTGAGTCCACCCGTGCAAGGATGGACTGGGTCCGAGGAAAGGTGAGTGCGCCGCTCGCCCGTTCCCCAGCCTCCCGATCCCGGAGACAATCAGACGCAGCGGGGAGCCAAGTCTAGCAAGGACTCGTTTATTCCGTGTGTAACAGAACCTTTTATAGCACAAAACTGTGGAGTCATTGGGGCAGGGCTAAGGACCAACCAATCACTTAAATGATCACCTTACAGGGGGATTTCTATAGGACTAGCCATATGTCTATACACTTGTTACTAGTTTTGTTACCTCCCCTGATGTTGCATAGCCAATCAGTTTTAGTGGTAAACAACTTTGGATTCCGCCCACCTTACTTCCTCTGGGCACCATCTTTGAATTGCTTCATATAACTAATTTCCCCACAGATCTTTGTTTAGCTAAGCTTTTAAAATTTTTATTTATTTTCATTTTATTTGAAAGACACATATACTTGTCACTTGTTCACTCCCCAATTGCCTGCAACAGTTGGGGCTGAGCCAGGAGCCTGAAACTCAATCTAGGTCTCCCACGTGGGTGGCAGGAACCCAAGAACTTGAGCCATCACCTGCTGCCTCCCCTGGTGCGCATGAGCAGGAAGCTGGAATTGGAAACAGAGTTGAAGTTTGAACCAGGCAATCCTGTACGGGATGCAGGTTTCCCAAGCTTTGACATTATTTGTGCCAAACACCCACCCCTATTTTGTTTTTTATTAAATTAATGAAGGAGAAACACATGTCTGCATTCCCTCTTGTGTGCTGTCTTATGCGATTATTCTCCTTTGGTTTATAAAGGGTTTTTAAAATTTTTTAAATTTATTTGACAGAGTTAGACAGTGAGAAAGAGAGAGAGACAGAGAGAAAGGTCTCCCTTCTGTTGGTTCACTCTCAAATGGCCGCCATGGCCAGCACTGCACCGATCCAAAGCCAGGATCCAGGTGCTTCTTCCCGGTCTCCCATGCGGGTGTAGGGCCCAAGCACTTGGGCCATCCTCCACTGCCCTCCCGGGCCACAGCAGAGAGCTGGACTGGAAGAGGAGCAACTGGGACTCGAACCTGGCGCCCGTATGGGATGCCAGCGCCGCAGGCAGAGGATCAACCTAGTGAGCCATGGCGCCAGTCCCTTAAGTTTTTTTTTTTTTTTTTTTAAGATTTTTTATTTATTTGAGAGGCAGAGTTACAGACAGCGAGAGACAAAGAAAGTTCTTCCATCTGCTGATTCCCTCCCCAGATGGCTGCAACAGCAGGAGCTAAGTGATCTGAAGCCAGGAGCCTCTTCTGGGTCTCCCATGTGGGTGCAGGGGCTCAAAGACTTGGGCCATCTTCCACTGCTTTTCCAGGCCATAGCAGAGAGCTGGATGGGAAGTGGAGCAGCCGGGACCTGAACTGGCACTCATATGGGATGCTGGCACTGGAAGCAGAGGATTAGCCTACTATGCCACAATGCCCCAGGTTGTTTTTTTTTTTTTAAAGGCAGAGTTACAGAGAGAGGAGGACACACACACACACACACACAGGTTGTGTGTGTGTGAGAGAGAGAGAGAGAGAGAGAGAGAGAGATCTTCCATCCACTGGTTTAATCCCCTAATGGCCTCAATGGCCGGGGCTTGGCAAGGCTGAAGCTGGGAACCTGGGACTTCAATCTGGGTCTCCCATGTGGGTACAGGGCCCTTAGCGCCTGGGCCATCTTCTGCTGCTTTCCCAGGCACATTAGCAGGGAGCTGGATTGGAAATGGAGCAACCGTGTCTTGAGCTGGTGCCCACATGGGATGCTGGCATCACAGGTGGCAGCTTACCCCGCCGCGCCACAGCTCCGGCCCTGAATATTCTGCTTTGATCTGCAACTCTCCCTCGTGCATCTCCCTAGTCAGGGGCCCCAGCCCCTCCATCAGGCAGCTCCACATCTCCCCTGGGGATGATGCCTTCCTGGGCCTTACATGTTCTGTCCCTTCAGGGGTCACCTCAGCTCCCTGCATGTCCCTTAGTGCAGGCTTTTGTAGGCTCTGCAGGGGTGCGAGGTAGACTCTGGCAATGGATGGCGTGAAGGAGAGAAGTGGGGGCACCCAGGTTGCCCTCGGTCTGGAGGCAAACACGGATCGCCACCAGGAATAAATGTAGGTTTCTTCAGAAAACCGTCCAATCTAGCTGTAATTTTTCTTGAAAAATTGCGTATTTCCCTTAGCGTTATAACTTGGCTCCTGTTTTCTGGTCTTGGACTTCATGATAACGTGCGCCTCCCCCTCACGGCCCACAGTTGGCTGAGAACGTCCCTCCCAGAACCACTCAGGACAAACAGCGATGTGTTCAGATGGTGCCTCTCCCACGGCCGAGTTTCCCTCTGCGGAGCGGAGGTGGAGTGTGCAGTTCTTTTTCTACAGCAAGGCCCTTGTTCTAAGGGAGAAGCAGCTGCCCTTTGTCTTGTGAGGAGGTGAGGAGACTATGAGGGGTCTTCAGAAGTTCATGTGTTTTAGGAAAAACCTATGCATGGTTTCAGGTTTTTTTTTTTTTTGGCACCGAATAAAACTTATCTTTTAATTCCATTTTCCATGAATTAAAAAAAATTGTTTATTTGAGAGGCAGACACACACACACACACACACACAGAGAAACTCCCAACTCCTGGTTCAATCCCCCAAATGCCCAGAACCATCGTGGGTGGACCAAGGCCAAAGTCAGGAGCGGGGAACTCCATCTGGGTCTCCCGTGTGGGCGGCAGGAACGCAATGTGAACTGTCTCCACTGTCTAAGGTCTGCACTGGCAGGAAGCTGGGGGCAGGAGCTGGAGCCAGGACACGAACCTGATGTGGGACGCAGGTTTCTAAATCTGCCTCTTAAACCCTGCGCCAAATACCGGCCCCCATTCTTCAAGAACTTTTTTTTTGAACTGTCCTTAATACCATGACACAGCACACCACAAAAAGCAAGCCATGTTAGAAACAAATAGACAGTAATGGTTAGAAGTCAACGACAAGGATCACTTTGTGCCCTGTAATCTCCCATGGTGCATGGCATTTAAAGGTCATTTGATCCAACCAGCTAATGCAGAAGACGGAGCTTGCCTGAGGCAAAGCTGGGTAAGAGACCCCTGAGATGTAGTCATTTGTCACATCCACTACAGCAGCTGTTTTCCACGTGTGTGGCCCACGGGCTCCTGAGGGTCCCTGTCACACTTCCAAGGTGTCTTTACAGTGATTTGTGTGCACGTGCCTGTTTCTCTGTGCTGACATTTGCGCTATGGCACTGAAACAGTGGGTAAAACTACTGGCTCTTCAGCAGGAGTCAAGGTCAGAGCCCCCAGCTGTGGTCCTTGCTGCCCTGCACTTGCAGAAAAACAAATGACAGTTTGTTTTAAAAATGCCTCTGGTGGGGCTGGGTCTCGTGGTGCAGTGGGTTGAGCCACGGCTTGGAACACCTACATCCCATACCAGTGTGCTGGTTTGAATCCCAGCTATTCTGTTTCCAGTTCTGTTTGCTGCTAATACATCCCAGAAGGCAACAGATACTGGCTCAAGTGTGTGGGCCCTTGCCACCCACGTGGAGACCCGGATGGAATTCTAGGTTTCTGGTTTAAGCTTGACCCAGACCCGGCTGTTGCAGGCACTGGGGGATGGAAGACCACTTTCTCTGTCTCTCTGTCTGGCTCTGCCTTTTAAGTAAATGAAAATAAATTAATAAACATTTAAAAAGAATATCCTTCATGGAACAGTTAAGATTAATTTTACTCCATATTGACACTTCTCAAAAGATTCTGTGTAACAAAATGGGAAGCATGTATAAAGTCGTACTGGTGCTTTCTGAAGTATGATAGTTATTCTAGAAAAGCATAGAAAAGTGCTAAGCCAATTCTTTCAGTTATGATTTGAACTAGTCACTTTTTTCCTGGAACATCTTGTTCTGCCTGGAAGAACGAATGGGAACGAAAGGCTGTCACTTCAAGGACAGCAACTGAGAATGTCGTTACCAATGATACAATTTGAAATTTAAAAAATTTGAAATTTTAGAAAACTTAAAAAATTTTTAAAATTAAAAAAAAAGAATTTTGGAAAAATTCTATCTAACACCATGGAGCTTAACAGATTCTCAATATCTAAGAACTTTTCTAATGAGACCAAAAGTGTTTTTAATGACTGTGATTTCTTTCTGATACAGTATAATGAAATGTATCAATATTTGGAATACTTCCATAACTCAACAGACTAATATTTTCCGATGACCAATGCATTGTATTACAAAATCATGCATGGGGCAAAGATTCCTTCTAAGTGCACAATAAACTGATGGATTTAAATGTAGCAAAATATGAAAAGCCCACTGACATGGTTACAGATTCTACATTACAGCTAACATTTTTTTTTGACAGACAGGGTGGACAGTGAGAGAGAGAGAGAGAAAGGTCTTCCTTTTCCGTTGGTTCACCCTCCAATGGCTGCCGCGGCCGGCGTGCTGCATTGATCCAAAGCCAGGAGCCAGGTGCTTCTCCTGGTCTCCCATGTGGGTGCAGGGCCCAAGGACTTGGGCCATCCTCCACTGCACTCCCGGGCCATAGCAGAGAGCTGGACTGGAAGAGGGGCAACCAGGACAGAATCTGGCGCCCTGACCGGGACTATAACTTGGTGTGCTGGCGCCGCAGGCGGAGGAGTAGCCTAGTGAGCCACGGCACCGGCCCATTATGAACGCCTTGACAGTAGGGACTCCATTTTGCAGCGCTTGAGACTCCATTTTGGGAAGGTGCCCCCCCACACCATGAGACTCTGGTCTGAAACTATGTTCTAAAACAGTTGAACAGTAGCAATCTACTACACCACACTTGGCAGAGCATAGAAACCCCCTAGCATGATCGCTCAAGCTTGGAAGTGGATAGGCTGCACCTGGGTTAATGATAAAAATGTAATTTGTCTATGTCTTACATATGATTAAAACCAATACCTGGATTAATGTCAAGATTATAATTGGAATTGTTAAGATTGTAACTGGTATTGTCAAGATTACAATTGATACTGGTTTCCCATAGGTTCTAGGTCAGCTTGACCCCAGCAACCATGTATTCCCCCCTATTCCTAGCAACCATGAATTCGCCTCCCGATTTTGCGGTTTTTGCCTTTATAAACGCTGTTGCTTTGGGCTTCAGGGTCTAGAGTTCTTTAGGGCATGAGCCCACTCTCCAGATTAAAATCTCTCAGATTTTATCAAGGTGTGGTGCTCCTTTGTTTACACTAGCTCAGGTACAACAATTACAGCTAACATTTAAGACATATGTTAAGTTTTGGTGCCATTTCAAAAATGAATATAACTGGGGCTGGTGCTATGGGGTGCTAGCATCCCATGTGGGTGCTGGTTCAAGTCCCAGCTGCTCCATTTCCTATTTAGCTCCCTACTAATGGCCTGAGAAGGCAGTACAGGATGGCCCAAGTGCTTGGGCTCCTGCAC
Source organism: Sylvilagus floridanus (assembly GCA_949820135.1). NCBI lineage: Eukaryota > Metazoa > Chordata > Mammalia > Lagomorpha > Leporidae > Sylvilagus > Sylvilagus floridanus. The sequence continues at coordinate 13,444,268 of OX463228.1, read as the reverse complement.
CCGTGTGAGAGACCCGGAGGAAGCTCCTGGCTCCTGGCTCTGGATCTGCCTAGCTCCAGCTGTTGCAGCCACTGGGGAGTGAACCAGCGGATGGAACACCTGTCTCTATCTGTCTTTCCCTCTCTCTGTCTATAACTTTACCTCTCAAGTTATGATTTGAGCTAGTCACTTCCTGGAACATCTTGTTCTGCCTGGAAGAATGAATGAGAACGAAAGGTTGTCACTTCAGGGACAGCAACTGAGAATGTCATTACCAGTGATACAACACAACCAATGATACACACAACCACTAAACGCTCTTCCTTCTCCAGTTATGTGTCTGAGTACAGCTGGGTTTCTTCATACAATTCCACCAAAACAACCTGTTGCAACTTCCTGAATGCAGAAGCTAGTTCACTCCCCAGATGCTCACAGCAGCCAGGGTTGTGCCAGGCGGAAGCCAGGGGTCTTTAACTCAGTCTGGATTTACCAGGTGAGAGGCAGGGACTCAAGTACTCGAGCCAGCGTCGTCTGCTGCCTCCCAGGGTGCGAATTAGCAGGAAGCCGGATCAGAAGCAGAGCAGCCAGACTTGAACCAGGCGCAGGGTTATGGGATGAGGGTGTCCCCGGTGGCAACTTAACCACCACACCACATGCCTGTGCTCCGTGTTTTATTTTTAAATTCAACCTGCCCTCTTCCTTCAGAACTGTTAAGAAGTGAAGAAAACTGCAAAAGATCGGTAGCTTTCCAAAGTCAAAGAGTCAGAAACAAAGCAAAGACGAAAGCAGCAAAGAGAGGAGCTCTCCAGGGATGCGCACGGCTGGTGGAGACCACCGCCTCCCCACAGGCACCTGACGGCAGTTGCCTGTTTGTGCCTCTTTGGTCTCACACCCGATCCCTTAGTCTCAGCATCCCCTAAATTCCAACGTGCATCCTGGAAAGCGTTTGTTCTCAGCAACCTCAGACACAAAGGGACTTTCTCGAGACTGACCTGCACTCTCACACCAGCTCCCGGATCGCAGGGGAGGGCTGGGACCACAGCCTGCAGCAGCCCCTGTGCTCGGGCAGGGCTGAGATGAGAAGGGAAGCCCACTGCTTCTAGGCAGCAAAGGAGAGGCAAATCTGTCTCAGGGCACGTGCAGAAGCTGCCAGAAGGCCTTTTCCCTGCTAGTAAATGGGGCCGCCTGGGCCATTGTTCTCTTCCTTAAGACCCTGTAGGGCACCTGCGGATTGCGCTTGCTGGTCCCTCATAAATTCTAGCGGGGATGCCTTCTGGTGGCTCTGGGGCCATGTAGATGGTGAAATTGGCTCCCTAACCCTTCAGGCTTGGGGAGCACAGTGCATCGCGCCCCATAAACATGAAGAATGTGTATCATCAGGCGCCAAACGCACGCAGACCCTGCGCAGGCAGCTGCCGAGGCTTCGGGGCGCGGACTTTAATTGGGCCGTTTCCCGCACTCAGCATGGAGACGAATAACCCATTCTTGCTGCAGCCTGCTCGGCCGTCACACGGGAGGGGGCAGCAAGCCCCAGTGGGTGGGAGACAGGCTCGCTCCTCTTAGTCCCCCCTCCCCAGGACAAGAAGAAAGGAATGCTCACCCCTTGTGCTGTCGGGGAAGGAGCACCGAGTTAGGCCTCCAAACCTCCGGGGTCAGCCACTTAGGCTGCGTGGGCTTGAACAAGTCCGTTCGCCACTCTGGGCCTCCTCTTCTGGGAAGTGTTGGAAGTGGCAGGACCTGGTTGGTTGTGAGGTGTGAAGAGAGGCCGCTTTCTGGACGCTCTCTGCCAGTGCTGACACTGAGCTCACAATTCCACAGGATGACAGGTGCAGGACGGAAAGTGTGCGTGGATTTCAAAAATGCTTACACCAGAACAAGCTTTCCGTGAGCTTTCTGAAGTCGCCTCTTCCAAAATCTGGCTCCAGGGGCTTTCCTCCCCTGCCCCAGGTCAGCATGGCGCTCAGTACATAGGAAGTGAGACGTGGGACTCACAGCTTGAAGAATGGCAGGTGTTTCCCCCACTCCTCCCATCTCCCTCTGTGCCTCCTGGCTTGGCTCCTGCTGACTTAGCTTCTGAATTTAAAATCCACTGTGGGGCAGGCGCTTGGCCTAACAGTTGAGACATTGTAAAAGATGCCTGCATCCCACATTGGAGTGTCCGTGTTCGGTTCCTGGCTCCGGCTCATAACGTCAGCCTCTTGCTAATGTGGATCCTTGAGGGCAGCCGTGATGGTTCAAGTAATTGAGTTCCTGTAATCCACATGGGAGAGCTGGAGTGAGTTCCCTGTTCCCTACCTTAGCCCAACCCAGCCCTGGTCATTGTGAGCATTTTAAGGAATGAACCAGCAGATGGGAGCGCTCTCTATATATCTGTCTCTCTGCCTCTCAAATAAGTAATTATCAGAAAATAATTTGAACTGCATTAAATTTTTTGAAAGATTTATTTATTTGAAAGGCAGAGTTACAGAGAGGCAGAGAGAACGAGAGAGAGCGAGAGAGGTCTTCCATCTGCTGGTTCACTCCTTAGGATGGCTACAACAGCTGGAGCTGCACCCATCTGAAGCCAGGAGCCAGGAGCTTCCTCCTGGTCTCCCACATGGGTGCAGGGGCCCAAGCACTTGGGCCATCATCTACTGCTTTCCCAGGCCACAGCAGAGAGCTGGATGGAAAGTGGAGCATCCAGGACTTGGACCGCCACCCATATGGGATTCCGGCACTGCAGGCGGTGGCTTTACCTGCTACGCCACAGCACCAGCCTCTTGAACTGCGTTAAAATAAGTAAGACTCATTTAGTGGGAAATGTCTCTACAGTGCATAGTGAATACAGAGAAGCATGACATAGAGCGTGCTCCAAAAAGAGGCTCGGCTCCCACGGGAGAGCCGTCAGTTTCTGTTGCTCTAAGCAGGCCTTAGGCAGCAGGACCTCCTTACGTTTCCCACAGTGCGTGGCCCTGTCCTTGCACTTCACCAGTCTCCTTTGTCTGTTCTTAATTAAATTAACGAGAAGGACAGTGGAAGTAGCCATATTGTCCTACCTACAACCCTGGTCCTAGAGGTGATCACTGCTTGGGGGTAATAGGTATAGTGGGTTCAATGGTGGCCCCCCAAAATGTCTTAGAACCTGTAAACATGAACTTACTTGGGGAAAGGTGCTTAATTAGGGTGTGATTAAATTGAGGATCTTGAACATTTTTTTAAGATTTACTTATTTGAAAGAATTACAGACAGAGAGAAGGAGAAGGAGAAGGAGAAGGAGAGAGAGAGAGAGAGAGAGGGAGAGAGGGAGGGAGGGAGGGAGAGCAAGATCTTCCATCTGTTGGTTCACTTCCCAATTGGCTGCAACAGCAGGAGCTGTGCTGATCTGAAGCCAGGAGCTTCCTCCGGTTTCCCACATGGGTGCAGGGACCCAAGCACTCGAGCCATCTTCTATTGCTTTCCCAGGCCATAGCAGAGAGCTGGATCAGAAGTAGAGCAGCTGGGACTTAAACCAGCACCCATATGGGATGCCGGCACTGCAGGCAACTGCTTTACCTGATATGCCACAGCTCCAGCCCCAAGGATCTTGAAATTAAATCATTTTAGATTACCTGGGTGGACCCTAACTCCAGTGACAAGTGTCCTCAGAAAAAGAAAAGACTTGGACACAGACCCTGTTGTCAAGCAACCAAAGATGACCCACAGAGGGAAGAGAGTTGACTGGCACAGGGTGAGCCATGAGCAGCCCCTTCAGATGCCAGAGAATGGTTGGCATTGAGGGCTAGGGTAGGGTTGTGGTGTGGTGGGTTAAGCCGCCGTCTGCCATGGGGGCATCCAATATTGGCATGCCTGAGCCCACTTTGATTCTAACCCAGCTTCTTGCTAATGTGCCTGGGAAGGCAGTGGAAGATGGTCCAAGTACTTGGAGCCCTGCCACTCACATGGGAGACCTGGATGGAGTCCCTGGCTCCTGGTTTTGTCCTGGCCCGGATTCCGTGGTAGCATCCATGTGGAGTGTGAACTGGTGGATAAAAGATCTCTTTCTCTTTTGCTATTGCTCTGCCTTTTAAATAAATAAATAAAATTTATTTTAAAAAGAGTGTCACTGAAAAAAACAAAATATTTTCAAAGGAAACAAAAAGGAGTGTCATTGAAATCATCAAATATGGGTATAACATGAGTAAACTTTTTTTTTAAAGATTTAAATATTTATTTGAAAGGCAGAGTTACAGAGGAGCAGAAGCAAAGAGAGAGAGAGAGAGAGAGAGAGAGAGAGAGAGATCTTCTACCCTCTGGTTCACTCCCCAAATGCCTGCAATGACTGGAGCTGGGCTGATCTGAAGCCAGGAGCCAGGAGCTTCTTCCAGGTCTCCCATGCAAGTGCAGAGGCCCAAGGACTTGGACTATCTTCCACTGTTTTCCCAGGCCACAGCAGAGCTGGTTCGGAAGTGGAGCAGCCAGGACTCGAACAAGTGCCCATATTGGATGCCAGCACTGCAGGTGGCGGCTTTACCCACTAGGCCACAGTGCTGACCCCTGAGTACACTTTTTGAGAGTGGAGGCCTACCGAGTTGCCAGAAGCATCTGAGGTTAGGATTCCCTGACCACCCTGCTGCTGGCCTTTGCCAGTGGACACGTGAGGCTTTTGCCTGCTCACCGCCTTCCCTGTCCTCAGTGCCAAATGGGGACTGCCTGTTCTCCATTGCCTTTCCATGTAGTTCAGGTGAGGGTGGCCTCATCCACTGACTTCAGGGGTGCAGAAGTGACGCAGGCCTGGCTAACCACAGCCACAGTGACAGGGCTGTGAGATGCAGCACTGGGACCTTGAAGAAGCACTTCTCCCACGGGCACTGCAAGGCTGAGTATGTAAGCAAGTCGCCGGTGGCTGTGTCTGTCGCTGCCTGGGCAGGGTCTGCCTGAGAGTAAAGACAGCAGAGAGAAAAGGCAGATCCAAGAGGCAGAGAGACAGATTTCTTGTTGTCTTTTCTGAGCTCCTAGAGCCAGCCATTCCTGAAGACACAGAATTTTTAGACACCAGCAAACAGAGTACCTTTTAAAAGACAGCTTGGGTTTTGGTTACTGGCTACCAAAGGGGTTGTAACTAAGTCATCTATTTATTTTTAACTCTGATGAATGACAAATTTGCAATTTTTACATTGTGGCATAGAAGCAGAACTCCGACATGTTTGACAACATGCTTTTGGCAGCTCCAGCTATTTCTGACGAGGACACGATGGGAAGTGGCAGGAACATGTCCATGGTGTCCATTCCCTCCTTCCTAAGCACTCTCAGGAGCGAGGCAGGTGTATGCTAATGATCTCAGGATTGAGACGATCAGAAGTGCACTCCAGGACTACAGCAGCCAGGGAGGGACAAGAGGCCGAAGGGCCGCTGGAGGCCAAGTGCGAGGCAGTCAGCGTTTTCAGTTGGCGGTAGCCCGGGAGGTGGAAAGGAGTGCTCCAGCCCGGGTGGACGATGTGGTCTGGCAGCAGATTAGAGAGAAAGAAGCCAGAAGAAGCTGCTTTCTCGGACAAGGCCCCCCGGGAGCCGGCACCCTGCCTCGCCTCTGCCTCGCCCCTCCTCGTGTCTCTGTGTCCCTTCCCTGGCCTGCTCTGCCCGGCTGCGCTGGTCTCTGCACCTTTGCACCTGTGTGCTCGCTGCTTGGGACACTTCCTGCAGAGGCCCCTGCTTCATCTCCTTGCCTCCTGGGGCCTCTGCGTTGCATCAGAAACACTTTCCTATATTTCTCACCCAGACCCCGGCCGCCTTAGCACCGGCTTGATTTTCCGCCACGATCCTTAAACCCTGTGTGACTATGTCCGTGTTTCTTTGCAGTTCCCCTTGTCTGGAATGCAAGCTGCTTGAGGACAGTGGCGTCTGCTCACTGCTGAGTCCCCAGCCCCTAGGATAGACCCTGGCACAGGGTAGATGCACCATGCCTGTGGATGCGTAAATCGTTAACAATCAGAACAATGATGTAATATTGACCAAAGCAGAAACGCTGGGAGCCGAGTGGGAGCAGGGTGGGAGAAGTGGAGGGGCGAGGTGGGGGGTCAGTTTAGAGCCCACAGCATTTCAGTGGAGATGAGCAAATGGCAGTGCAGTCTGGGGGTCGCAGGGCTGGGCTGGGGCTTAGGAGAACCCAGAGGAAGGGATTTAGTGGGAAATAGTGCATCGGAGGCTGGGGAAGTTATAAAGTCAGTGAATTTCCTGGGAGAAGGAGAGTGGGGGTGGGGGTGGGAGGGCAGGGGAGAAGAAGGGCAGGGACATAGGGACAATGACCTAGAGAAGGCCTAGAGTGATCACCTGGTCCTGGTTCGCTGGGGACTTCCCTGGTTTGAGAACTGTAAGTCCAGTATGCTGAGACAGGTTAATTTGTTGCTTAGGACACTCGCATCCCATATCAGAGTGCTTGGTTTGAGTCTCTGCTCCTCTGCTTCCTACCCAGCTTCCTGTAAAGTGCAGTGTGGGAGGCAGCAGGGGGTGGTTCCAGGACTTGGGTCCCTGCCACCCACAGGAGAGACCTGGATTGAACTTCTGGGCTCCTGCCTTTGACCTGGCCCAGTCTGTGCTATCGCAGGCATTCAGGGAATGAATCAGCAGATAGAAGATCTCTCACTGTCTCTCTGCCGTCCAGATAAAATGGAAAAAACAAACAAACAACAAAAAAATGTGCAGCCTCTTGGGAAGTCTCTTGGCCCCAGGCAAGTGGAAAAGGTTGGTCAGCTGGAAAATACAGAGAGGTAAGGCAGCCTGACACTTCCACAGAACACAAGGCAGGTGAAGGCTCTGCGAAGCACAGGTCCTGCCCCAAGACTGCTGAGGTTCTGACTTTCTAAACACAGAAATGCTGGATTGCATTCTGAAGTCTGCTCCCTGTCCCCTGTCCCCCAGTGGCAGCACCCGACAGCTTCCTGTTTAGCTGGGTGACTTGTCTGGTTCCAGGCCTTGGGCCCCAGCCCAGACGAACTGCAGAAATCGGCCCTTGGGGCTGGCATTGTGGCACAGTGAGTTAACACGCCACCTGCAATGCCGGCAGCCCATTTTGCACTGGTTCAGGTCCCGGCTGCTCTACTTCCAATCCAGCTGCCTGCTAATGTGCTGGGAAAGCAGTGGAGGATGACCCAAGTGCTTGGGCCCCTGCACCCACTTGGGAAACCTGGATAGAGTCCTGGGCTCCTGGCTTCTATGTGGCCCAGCCCCAGCCATTGGCGGCCATCTGGGGAGTGAACCGGTGAATGGAAGACCTCTCTCTCTCTCTCTCTCTCTCTGTCTCTATATCTTTCTCCCTTTCTCTGTAACTTTGCCTTTCAAATAAATTAATGACTCTTAAAAAGAAGAAAGGAAGGAAAGGAAAGGAAAGAAAAAAAAAAAAAAAGCCTGGGACCTTAAATTCCACAGCGCCCGGGAGCCTAAGTGGCACCCAGCACAGATCTCAGTGAGTGAGCACTTTCCGTGGGTCCCAAGGTGGAGCTGAGCGCATAAACAACGCTGGCACCGCTGTGGCTAAGGAAACAGGAAGATGCCTTGCCCCTTGTGAAAACAGCCCCGGCCAAGCTGAGTAGCGCTTGTAGGTAAGGTGCCAGTGCTTGCCAGTGGCTCTGAGAGCCACATTGCCAGTGAGGGAGACTGTGGCTCCGTGCAGAGAAAAACAGAAGAACCCACAGGGGCGTTTGCAAACCTCTTTTTAACTTGGCAGTGCAGCGGGTCCTGCGCCCGGCGTTTGGAGCCTTGGTTATTGTGAAGAGCAAATAAGACAGTCAATTAGAAAATGTCTTGTAAATTTTAAGTAACTTTGCAAATACAAGGTCTCGTCACTGGGCCTTGTTTGACATAAAGGAACCATCAATATTTGATTGATACACAACATGGTGCTTGTCCTCTGGGAACTTTATGATTTACCTGTAGAGTCAGGACATACGCCAAGCTTATAAGAATATAACTATATTTACTAAGCAATATATAAAGAAGAAAGAATAAATGTGTCAACTCCCTGCCCCTCCCCCCCCCACCCCGCCCCGACCATCCCAGCTCCCTAACCCACAGCATGTGTATCCACCCTCCTAATGGCATGCAGAACCAGCCCTGGTTCATCCAGGCCACTGGGGTCAAGGTCATATTTTCAGCCACCTTTCTTTACCCATAGATCTGTTCCAGGAAGAAGGGGTCAAGAATGGGACAATCCTGGGCTTTAATACTTTGCCTGGAGGGATAGGGACTGTGGTGCTGTGGGTTAAGCTAGCGCTTGGGATGCCTGCATCCCATACTGGAATCTCATACTGGCTCCGGGCCTGGCTGCTCCACTTCTGACACAGCTCCCTGCTAATGCACCTGGGAAGGCAGCAGAAGTTGGCCCAAGTGCTTGGGCCCTTGGCACCCATGTGGGAGACCTAGATGGTGTTCCTGTCTCCTGGATGTTGTGGCCATTTGGGGGGAGAACCAGAGGATGGAAGATCTCTCCTACCCTTCTTCCCTCTCTGTTTGCTCTGCTTTTCAAATAGATGAGTAAATAAGTCTTTTTTTTTTTTTAAAGATCTGTGGCCTAGAACTAATTCAGTAATTCAGGCTACCTGCTGGAGGCCTGATGAGGCTTTAGACCGTATGGGGAGTTAGAGACCGTCCCTGCCGTTCATCTCACTTCAGGGAGGAGACTTAGGTCTGCATTGCTTCTTAAGTACCAGGGTTAACTAAGTGCAATGAGATTCTAGAAAAGGGAAACATTAATATTTCAAACAGACGTTAGCTTTTGAAATTCATGCATAAGAGAAGTGTCCAAAAAGCTTATAGAAAATGTATACCGTGAGAAAACCAAGCATGTGTTTCAAAATGTTCACTAAAATAAACTTTTTTTGAATTGTTTAATTAACTTGAGATAGGAAGAGGGAAAGAGAGAGAGATAGAGAGAGAGAGAGAGAGACACAGCTTCAGACAGAGGGAAAGAGAAATGCCATCTGCCAATTCACTTCCCGAACGCCCTCAGTGGCTGGGGCTGGACTATGGCTGAAGCTGGGAGCTGGGAACCCAATCCAGGTAGCTCAGGCGGGTGGCTGGGACTGAATTACCTGAACCATCAGCAGTGCCTTCCCAGGAGCTGGAGATAGGAGCAGAGCCAAGTATCAGACCTAGACACTCTGATGTGGGACATGGATGGCTTAGCTGCTAGACTAAATGCCCGCCCAGCTTGGGTTCCAGTTCTATTTGTCTGTAAACTCTGTGAAGTCCCGTCAGCTTCATGGGGGCTGGGGCATGAACTGGACAGCCTGACAGAAGAAACTTACTGCGTTTTTGGAAAACCAGCAACAAGACTTTCTGCTGGGATCCCAGTTGAAAAGGAAGGGGAAATGTTTCATCTTCCCTTGAAAAATAAAGGTTGCTTTAGAAGTATAAAAATAATCCATGATTAAGACGTTAAGAGGCTTAAAGAGAGAAACTTCCATACCCTAGAACTGAGCAGCTAACCCAGCACTTCAGGCATTTGAAACCCCAAATCTTTCTGGAATATGAAGGCCCATTGTGCCAAGGGAGTTTCTGCAACCAAGTAATGCGACCCTAGGCACTTAGCAGGATAGGGGAGGTCATGCCGTGGCAACAATGGATGCGTAGGGGCCAGCGTTGCAGCACAGTGGGTTAAGCTGCCATTGGCGATGCCAGCATCCCATAGTGGAGTGCAGGTTCTGGTCCCAGCTGCTCCAGCTCCCCGCTGATGTGCCTGGTGGCTGTTGCAGTCATTGGGGCAGCTGGTGTAGGCATTCTGAGAACAGACAGGAGGGAACCAGTGGATGGAAGACTGCTCTTTCTACATCTCTGTCTCTCTGTCTTTCAAATGAGTAAGTCAATCTTAAAACACACACACACACAGTGGACCTCTACCGCTCAGAGGCGTGATGCTATGAACATTTATTTCTGGTTCATGCTACATGTTGATTACGGGTAAGGGCGGGGTGGGGTGGAGTGAAGCTCAGCTCCATATACTCTCTCAGCGACCCAAGCAGATGGAGATTCCACCATCTTGGAACACTGACATCTCATCACTGTTGCAAGAGAAAGAAAACTGTAGGATGTTTGTAAAAGCCAAGACTGTGGGTGCTCTATATTACTTCTACCAATACCCAGTTGGTTAAACACTGGCCATATGTGAAGAGAACAAGGGGCTGGCCGGCACTATGGCTCACTAGGCTAATCCTCTGCCTGCGGCGCGGGTACTTCAGGTTCTAGTCCCTATTGGGGCACCGGATTCTGTCCCGGTTGCTTCTCTTCCAGTCCAGCTCTCTGCTGTGGAAGGCAGTGGAGGATGGCCCAAGTGCTTGGGCCCTGCACCTGCATGGGAGACCAGGCTCCTGGCTTCGGATCGGCGCAGCGCACCGGCCTTAGCGGCCATTTGGGGGGTGAACCAACGGAAGGAAGACCTTTCTCTCTGTCTCTCTCTCTCACTGTCTAACTCTGCCTGTCCAAAAAAAAAAAAAAAAAAAAGAGAGAGAGAGAGAGAGAGAGAGAACAGAGGATGTATCATCTTCCTTTCTTTTCTGAAAGAAGAGAAATGAAATAGGATTTGGTAAACAACACAGAATTTTATCAGTTGTGACCAGTAATCAAAGGAATTTCACGCTGTTGGTAATGGCTAACACATTTTTCTAATCCTTATAATAATCCTGTGATGTAGTTTTCATTCTCACCTCCATTATAAAGATCAGGAAGGTGGGGCAAAGAGAAATTAGATCACTTATCCAGGGTCCCTCAGCTAGGAAGTGGCACAGCAGGGATTCAAATTCTAGCAGGTTTTCTCCAGAGTTCATATTATTTAGTTGTTAAGATTTATTTATTTATTTGAAGGGCAGAGTTACAGAGAGAGGGCAATCGATCAAGAGAGAAAGAGAGAGAGACAGACAGAGAGAGAGGGCTTCCACCTACTGGTTCACCCCCAAATGGCTGCAACAGTGGGGGCTGGACTAGGTTGGAGCCAAGATCCTGGAACTTCATCCAGGTCTCCCACATGGGTACAGGAGCCCAAGTACTTGAGCCACCTTCTGTTGCTTTCCCAGGCACAGTAGCAGGGAGCTGGGTTGGGTTTGGAGCAGTTGGGACACACACTGGCACTCGGATGGGATGCCAACCTCGCTGACCTCACAGTATCACATCCGTCCCCCTTCCCTGTAGCCCATAGGCTGTGCTTTCTGTGTCATGAATTTGGTTAAAATGGGGATCATGTCCTGATCCTGTGTACCCTGCACTTATTACATGGGGTTACAGAAAGCCTCTGGTAATGAGGCTTTTGATGCTCACTAGTCCACCTTGTTAAGATTCCCAGAGTGTCAGTTGCATTAGTAGATTCACAATTCTCTTGGTCTGCCCATCTTGGGTGTTATGGTTTGGAAAAGAATTTGAATGTCTCCCAAGAGCCCATGTGTTAAAGTCTCTATCCTCAGAGTACCATTTGAATGGATCCAGGATGTAAATGAATGAATTATGGTATCTGAAGGCAGCAACTTGCAGGTGCTTAGATTGCACTAGGCTGTTAGAGTGGAGCACCTACGACCAAACCATCGAGGCTATATAGAGAGACACAGGAAGTGAATGAAGAGCACACTGCCTATGTCTCTCTGCCTCCCGGCTCACCATGTGATGGCTACTTTACCCAGGCACCACCATGGCTAGCTGCCATCCAACACGACACCAGTGGGGCCACCCAGCCTTGGAATGTGAACCTCCGAACCATGACCTGAGATAAACCTTAATTCCTAAGTAGCTGCTCTCAGGTATTTTAGTTAAAGTAAGGAAAAGCTGACTAATCCATTTGGTGTCCCATCTGTTCAGAGGGATGTGGATGAGAGCTTGATTGTGTATAAGCTGTATGCATAGATGCTGTTTCCAATGCAACACATATTGCCCAGGCATCAGCAATTGTCAAAAGCATTGTGTCCTCTATTTCTGTCCTTGAGCGAGGCTTTCTTGTTCCCTGTCCTCAACTGCTCTCCTCCACAAATTCTTCTCGTTCTTTGGAGAACACAAGTTAAGTGAACTGTGTTTCCCTCTTAAATCAATGTAATGGAGCAGATTTAAGACAAGGGACGGGGGAAGACGTTGGCAGCTGGCCCTGGGCATGGCTGAATAATGGATGTATTAGGAAAGTTATCTCAATCCACAGAATTATTCACGTTTCCTTATGTAAACCTGTGTGTCCAGGGTCACACCAGCCTGGAAACAACCTAAGAGCGACAACTTCAGTGACATCCCATCTCCAAAGCTAGTATGAGCATGGATTTTGTTTATTTTGCTTGCTGTTGTGCAGTGAGTTTCTAGAATCATGTGTGGAACTGTAGGTTAGCAGACTATTGGACAGAGTCTGGTCCTCTCTGAAGGCACTGGTGTCAGGATAGAGCAATGCCTTTGTAGCTCACTGAGTTGGGCTGGAACTTCGCAGGTCACCTGACCCCTTGTAAGTTATTTGTCCTTGCTGACTTTTTCTTCCTCCCTGGTAAAACGAGGCTACTATTACCTGCTTCATGGGTTTTTATGATAATTCAGTGTGGTCATTGATGTCAAGCATTCAGTTCATTGCAGCAAGTTATGGTTTTAGCTTCTATCAGAAATAACCCCTGGGGGCTGGCATTTGGCACAGTAGTTAAATCTCTGTTTGGGAGACCACATTCCATACCAGGGTGCCTGGGTTTGAGCCCTGGCTACTTCACTTCTAGTCCAGCTTCCTGCCAATGCAGACTCTGGGAGGCAAGGGTGGTGGCTAAAATAATTGGGTTCTTGCAGCCCATCTAGGAAACCTACATGGAGTTTACAGCTCTTGGAAGATCACTCTCACTCTCTCTCTTTCCCTCTCGTTCTTCCTCTCCCTCTCCTTTCAAATAAAATAAAAGTAAATAAATTAAAAAGCAATTGTAAAGGGAAACTCCCTGGAGAGCTCATCATTCCTCAGAATTCCTTGAGACATTTCTGTGTGTGTTCCAGGCTGGCTCAGGTACATTCCTTGGCAGGTCTTCTTAGCTACTGAACCTTACACATCTTTGGATGTGGACATCTTTTGGATTCCTCACCAACCTCCTCCTCCTCTGCTCTAGTTTCTTTGGGTCTTGTCTGATGCTAAGCTCTCTACTCCATTACTGGTGACCACTGTGTAGGGTGCTGGTGTTTGAGTTAATGGTGCTGCTGCTAGGTGCCATTGATGTCAAAGCTGAGTCAACAGCTTGGGAGCCCCTGTGCATATCAGTCCCTGTAACTGTAGGTATTCAACAAAAGCACCACCATTGCCCATTAAAGCACCTGTAGCTCTGGGCCAGGCCATCTCACCAAGCCTCTGTGTTGGAAAAACCAATCATTTCCCGCTGTTCTCTTGTTGCAATCAGCATAGAAGATTTCTGTGACCTTAAAAGGGGTGTGTGTGTGTGTGTGTGTGCACATGTGCCTTAGGGAAAGCATTTGGCCTAGAAGTTAACACACTAGTTGAGACATCCATGCCTCACGTCAGAGTGCCTGAGTATGATTCCTGGCTCTGGTTCCTGACTCCAGCTTCCTGCTAATGCAGACCCCAGGAGGCAGCAGGTGATAACTCAGTCATGTTCCCTGCAATCCATGTGGGAGAACTGGATTGAGTTCTACCTCCTTGCTTTGGCCTCAGCCCAGTCCCAACCACCAAAAAACCAGTAATCACTCGCGCTCTCTCTCTCTCTGTGTGTGTGTATATGTGTCTCTCCGTCTCTCTCTCTCAAATAAATAGGTAATATTTTTTTTTTTTTTTTTTTTTTTTTTTTTTTTTTTTTTTACAGGCAGAGTGGACAGTGAGAGAGAGAGAGACAGAGAGAAAGGTCTTCCTTTGCCGTTGGTTCACCCTCCAATGGCCGCCGCGGCCGGCGCGCTGCGGCCGGCGCACCGCGCTCGTCCGATGGCAGGAGCCAGGAGCCAGGTGCTTTTCCTGGTCTCTCCCTGGGGTGCAGGGCCCAAGTACCTGGGCCATCCTCCACTGCACTCCTGGGCCACAGCAGAGGGCTGGCCTGGAAGAGGGGCAACCGGGACAGAATCGGTGCCCCGACCGGGACTAGAACCCGGTGTGCCGGCGCCGCAAGGCGGAGGATTAGCCTGTTGAGCCACGGCGCCGGCCAATATTTTTTTTTTTTGACAGGCAGAGTGGACAGTGAGAGAGAGAGACAGAGAGAAAGGTCTTCTTTTTTGCTGTTGGTTCACCCTCCAATGGCCGCCGCGGCCGGTGCGCTGCGGCTGGTGCACTGCGCTGATCCGAAGGCAGGAGCCAGGTGCTTCTCCTGGTCTCCCATAGGGTGCAGGGCCCAAGCACTTGGGCCATCCTCCACTGCCTTCCACAGCAGAGAGCTGGACTGGAAGAGGGGCAACCGGGACAGAATCCGGCACCCCGACCGGGACTAGAACCCGGTGTGCCGGCGCCGCAAGGTGGAGGATTAGCCTATTGAGCCGCGGCGCTGGCCTGGCAATAATTTTTAAAGAATGGTATAAAGATTTCTCCCAACCAGCAAGCAAGCAAGAGTTCTGAGTCAGTGGCCACCAGCTGCCTGTCCTCTAATGCAGCCCAGTTCTGCCAGTGTCTGCCTGGAGTTAGCGTTAGATGCCACAGGTCAAGAGGGGCTCAGTCCCCAGGACAGCCTTTGTTTTAGTCACAATTGAATCTGGGCCCCTGGAACGTGTGACTGACCAGCTACAAATAGGGGGTTGTGCGACTCCCTGCTCAGGTTTCATGAATTTGCTAGAGCAGCTCCAGGGACTTAGGGAGACACTGTACTGATACCAGTTTATTATAAAGACTGCCAGAAAGGACATGGGTGAAGAGGTGAATAGTGGAGGTGTGTGAGAAGAGGCAGGAACCTCTGCAGGTGCAGCTCTCCAAACCTAGTCCTTTTGGTGTTATCATTGCAATTATCATTATTCTTTAAGAGATGGGGCTGAGGGGGAGAAGTCCCATCTGCTGGTTCATTCCCCAAGTGCCTGGAATGGCCAGTGTTGTGTCAAGCCAAAGCTACTTGAGCCATCAGCTCTGCCTCCCAGGGTCTGCATCAGCAGCCAGCTGATTCTGGAAGCAGGGGCTGGAGCTTGAAGCCAGGTTTCTGAGTGGGACATGGGCATCTTAACTGATGTCTTGAGAGCTGGATTCAATTCCACCCCTGGTTTATGGACTTGACTGCATAGGCATGATGAAAACATGAACAACCCTGCTGAAATGTGATTGGATGAAAGGGGGAGGCGCTGATGCTAATGACTGGGTGAGGAAAGCCAGCAGGACCTGCCTGTTTGGATTCTTCTTGGCCTCTCCATGCCTCTCTTCCTTCCTCAGGCTGTGAGGTGGAGGTCCTTTTGAAACGGGGTCTTACGATCCATGAGACAAGATGGGTCAGAGAATTCGTTTGTGACTAGCCCCAAGACAGAGTATGGGTGACAATTAGAGTTTGTATGACCCGCCTTGGGGAGAAAGTTATGAATTGGGAAGCAGACAAAACCCAAAGTCTCTTTCATCATATGACAGGCTCTCACATGAGAATCCACCTGCTGAAGCAAGAAACCTTCTGAGGCTGCTCCTACCTCGTGTCCTGAGTGAGCTGAGGGGTCTCCTGGAGCCCTACTCATTCCCCTCTTATTGCATAGTGTTGTCTGTGTGCCCCCAAGTCTCATGGAATTATGTGTGACTGTGCCTACCTCCAAGGTCTCCATTCTCCATGTCTAAGACTCAACACATCCACAGTGCATTGGATGGGGAGCAATATAGAACAGCTGTTAAGCAAAACCACTGCACCCCCTCACCAAAGTCAAGGACATTATTATCAGCTTGTGTCCCCCAGTTGCTCTCTCTTACCAAGCGTCCTTTCCTGGTGGTTCCTAGGCCCCTCATATGAATATGTTCCCTATAACCTCCCCACTGGCCTCTGCACCAGGGCAGGCAGGCCCGAGCCCCAGCGATCACAGGCTTGTCACAGTCCAGACCCTCACCACTTTAAAAAGGGAAAATTAGTCAAATGAAAAAGTATAAACTTCCTTGGGTCCATAAGTCATGATAAACAGAAAATTAATACTGAGATTTCAAAATTAAGTGCATCTTGGGTTGAATGTTTGGCCTGTTGGTTAAGACAGCAGTTAGGACTCCTGTGTCCCGTATCTAAGTGCCTGAGTTCAACTCCTAGATCCAGCTCTTCATTCCAGCTTCCAGCTAATGGGTACCCCGAGAAGCAGCGAGTGAAGGCTCAAGTAGTTTGGTTCCTGCCATCTATGTGGGAGGCACAGATTGTGTTCCTGGCTTCTGGCTTCAGCCCCTGTCCAACCTGTCCAGCCCCAGTCCAGCCCCAATCACTGTATGCATTTGGAGAGTGAGCCAGTGGATGGGAGTACCTACCTCTCAAATAAACTTAAAAACTTAATTTTTTAAGAAAAGAACTTCTGGGGCAGGCCTTGTGGCATCGCAGGTTAAACTGCCACTTGGGATGCTCACATCTGGGTTCAAGTCTCACCTCTGTTTCCAATCCAGCTTCCTCCTAATGTGCCAGAGAGACAGGCTTGGGTAGAGTTTCCAGTTCTTGACTTCAGCCTGGTCCAAATCTGACTGTTTGGGACATTAAGGGTGTGAACCCGCAGATGAAAGATCTCTCTGTGTGTCTCACCG
Source organism: Sylvilagus floridanus (assembly GCA_949820135.1). Lineage (NCBI taxonomy): Eukaryota > Metazoa > Chordata > Mammalia > Lagomorpha > Leporidae > Sylvilagus > Sylvilagus floridanus. The sequence goes on along the minus strand of OX463228.1, from coordinate 13,427,692 downwards.
GCATTGTGGTGCAGCAGGTTAAGCTACATCCCATATGGGTGGGTGCCAGTTTGAGTCCTGGCTGCTCCACTTCCCATCCAGCTTCCTGCTAGTGCACCTGGAAAAGCAGCGGAAGATGGCCCAGGTGCTTGGCTCGTGATGCCTACATGGGAGACCCAGATGGAGTTCCTGGTTCCTGGTTTCAGTCTGGCTGAGCCCCAACTGTTGCAGCCATTTGGATATTGAACGAGTGGATGGAAGATTCTCCCTCCCTCTCTCTCTCTCACTCTCTGTCTCTGTCTCTCTCCTCTCACTCTCTCTGTAACTCTGCCTTTCAAATAAATAAATACAACTTAAAAAAAAAACCTTCTTGGGTCAACATTAGAAAAACACAGCTGATGGAGATGATTTGGTAAAAAGCCATGGTGGAAGATTCTTGCTTTTAAGAACACATAGGAGGAGAGCTGCACAGAAACCAATAAGGAAGAAGTTATCGGCAGGACTGGCATCTGATATGCAAATACTGATAAAGCTTGGAAACTTAAAGACCTCGAGGGAGGCCCCTTTTTAGACCTTTTGATAAAATAGCAGGCACAGTCACAGTGGCTGGCCTGCTAGGAGTTTTATGTTCCTTGTCTCTAATCTAACAACCCCAAGTTACTGGAAAAAAACACCCGCCCACGCCCACTCCCTCCTCCACTCACCAGATAGGGCCCGGGAGGAAAGAGGCTTGTGTCAAACCAGGGAAACCAGGCCCTTCCAGGACAGATGGAGGACTCTGAGAGCGTCACCAGAGCCCTCCACAGCATGGAGGGGAGCAGCAGGGCCTGTGAGATTTATGGGATTATTGTCTTATAGGAAGACTCCTCTAGGGCATGGGGCAGAGGAAGAGAAAGGAAAGAAATGACAGACCAGGAGGTCTGAGAGCGTGGCCAGAGACTGCAGCCAGACCTGGGGAAGATGCATGGAAAAGAAAGAACTGAGAGAAAGAATACTTGACTGGTTGCAAATCCTGCCTGTCCCAGGCAAAGACCTTGCGTGAGTGAGTTTTCTTGAAATAAAGGAAAGCGCTGAGCTTACAACTGGTTTGATGTGGCACAGGTGTGTGTGTGGGGGGGTGGGGTGATGAGCCAATATTCCAGAATTTCAGTAACCCCAGGAAAGCAGGAGCTCACAGCCAGAGAGATGGCATGTGTCTTCAGGAAGTTTCCAGAAATCCCGGAGAGAGCATTGGACTGCCTGTACCTGTGCAATGAGTTTGAGCACATTTTACCTAATTATGAAGGGTCACAAGACCTCCAACTAACCTCTGCTCATCCCTGCAATCAGGCGGTCTGTATGAGTTTTAAACTGAGTTTGTCACTTTGCATCACATTTATCAACATTTCCAGTGTCATTAGAATCTCTTTGTTCTTTCTAAAATTTTGCACAAAGTTAACTTTAACCTCTTGAAAGATTTTATTTTTTAAAGATTTATTTTTTCATTTGAAAGGCAGAGTTACAGAGACAGAGAGGGAGAGGCAGAGAGAGAGAGGTATATCTTCCATCTGCTGCTTCACTCTTCAAATGGCTGCAATGGCCACAGTTGGGCTGGTCCGAAGCCAGGAGCCAGGAGTTTATCCAGGTCTCCCACTCGGATGCAGGGGCCCAAGTACTTGGACCATCTTCTGCTGCTTTCCCAGGTGGATTAGCAGGGCGCTGGATTGGGTTTGGAGCAGCTGGGACTAGAACTGGTGCCCATATGGGATGCCAGCACTGTAGGCGGTGGCTTTACCTGCTGCGCCACAGCGCCACACCTCGCCCCCAAGCCCGGTCAGCTCTTATCTCAGGTTAACCTAGTAGTTACTAAATCCAAAAGAATGTCAAGAGGCCACCGCTGAGTGAAAGATTTCTTCACTGTGAGCCCCTGGAAAACATGAGGACACGTTATTAAGGTCACGAAAAAAGTGCATTTTAAACATAAGCTTATTTTGATGCCCAAAAATTGTGAACCCCGTACATAATTTGTTCATATTACATATTTTCCATGAACTTTTGAAAGCTCCCATCTATCTGGCTGTTTCTAGGACACGCAGGAGGAACCACCTCACCACACCGCACATGCCCACCTGTGTCGTATTCGCCCACTTGGTGCCTGCACAGTGCCAGTGGCAGAGGCAGGAGGAAGTCACAGAAAACCAATCAGCAGCTGAGTCCACGGTGCTGTGCCAGTTACCACCATAAGCATGGAAGTCGCTTTTCAAAGCGTGGTCAAACAGGCTCCAGCGAGGCCAGCCAAGCGTTAAAACACTCAGACACAATTGTCAAAGCAAAGAATTCGGTGCTGGTAAGGAGCAGTCTGGACTTCAGTGAGGCCATCACCCCCATGGCAGCCTGAAGGTTAACCTTTTGTGGCCTGGCTTGACCTCGTCCACGTCGCAGAGCTGTGGCTAAGCCGAGGCAACAGGCATGGCGCAGGAGGGAGCCTGTAAGGATTCAGAGTGAAACTGGAGCGGTTTTCTGTTCTGTCATTCCCGTGCAACTGTAAACTTGGGTGTTGTGGCTGCTCCGTCAACCTAGATCATCTGTGAGGCAGGGGTAGCTGTCTCCCAGGCTTTTTTTTTTTTTTTTTAAGATTTGTTTATTTGAAAGAGTTACACAGAGAGAGGAGAGGCAGAGAGAGAGAGAGAGAGAAGAGAGAGAGAGAGGTCTTCCATCTGCTGGTTCACTCCCCAATTGGCTGCAACGGTGGGAGCTGTGCCAATCTGAAGCTAGAAGCCTGGAGCTTCCTCCAGGTCTTCCCATGGGGGTGCAGGGGCCCAAGGACTTAGGCCATCTTCTACTGCTTTCCCAGGCCAGGGCAGAGAGCTGGATCAGAAATGGAGCAGCCGAGTATTGAACTAGTCCCTATATGGGATGTCAGTGCTACAGGATGGGGCTTTAACCTGCTGCACCATAGCGCCAGACCCTACATGAGTGCTTTTTTTTTTTTTTTAAAGATTTATTTGAAAGTTCGAGTTACACAGAGAGAGAAGGCAAGGCAGAGAGAGAGAGAGAGAGAGCGAGCGAGAGAGAGTGTGTGTGTGTGGGGGGTTCTTCCATCCTCTGGTTCATTCCCCAACTGGCCACAATGGCGGGAGCTGTGCTGATCTGAAGCCAGGAGCCAGTAGTTTCTTCTGGGTCTCCCATGTGGATGCAGGGCTTGGGCCCTCTTCTATTGCTTTCCTAGGCCCTAGCGGAGAGCTGGATTGGAACTGGAGCAGCTGGGACTCGAACCGGCGCCCATATGGGATGCTGGCACTGCATCCCATATGGCTTTACCCACTATGCCACAGCGCCAGCCCCTACATGGGCTTTAAAGTCAGTCAGGCACCGTTTTCAAAACCCACCTCGCTTAATCTCTGCAAACCTTTCCTGGTTGGCATCGTCATTATCATTGTCTTCTCTCTGAGGTTCGGAGGATTTAACTCACTTGCCCACGATCACACAGCTATGGAGGTACAGCCATGGCCCTTCTGTGTACCTTGGAGGTGGGTCTGCAGGGCTGGGGGCCGGACAGCATCTCAGCTCTCACTAGAGCTGCAAGCGTGTGCCCTAAGCTTCCTGATTCCTCGGGCAGTGGTGAGCTTGCATGGAGGCCCGTGGCTGGAAACAGCTCTGAGGAATGAAAGTCCCAGAAGAGAGTGTCTAAGCAAAGCATCACATCCTTTCTGCTGTTTGATTGGAACGGAAAGCAGGAAATACAAGGAGTTCACCGGTTGCTGGGACAGCCCCTAACATGCCCCTTAACTGTAATGGGCTGGTCATTTCCTGGACATAAAGGGAAGGTTGAAGCAAAAAGGGACACGTGCTCCCAGCTGTCAACCCAGCCAGCCGCAGAGGGGAAACAAATGAGCTTCTATAGACGGAGTCCTTTGTTTGAACAGAGGTTAATTTTGGCTTTTTTTTTTTTTTTTTTTTTTTTTTGCTGGTAACCAGGGGCCAGTCAGCGCACACCTTAATGCTTTCCTCAAGGCAGGAAGCAGGGGCCCTGGAAGAGTGTCCACGTGGGGAGCCAGGAGGGGACCACAATCGGGCTGCACCCAGGATGAACCGAGGGATGAAGTCAGACATTGTGAAGGGTGGGGGGCCCGTGGATCCTGGAGGGAAAGGAGGTTTCGCTGCAAAGAGTTCGCCTCCGTGACCTCTCTCCATGCCGCAGTAAGGAGTGAGACTAAGTGATAGTAAGTCTCACAGGCCTGCCCATAGGAACGAACGCGGGCAGCCCATGCAGAGGTCACGTGGTACTGGCTGGGTGCAGAGGGGCCCCAGCTTGTTAAGTTGCCACTCCTGGCTGCAGCACCACCACCCACCCAGGGGCCCAGAAGGAACTGAACTCTTCCTAGTTCCTCCCGCCCCCCACCCCGCCCTCAAGCCTCCCCTGCAGCTTCTGCAGACCACTTCCTGCCACCCAGCTGCTCACACCTCGGACAGCCACCCACACCCACACCCACGCCGAGGGGCCGGCGGGATGACACACACACTCCGGTTGACTCTGTGCTTTCCTTCCCCCTAAGTTGTCCAGGACGTGCTACCCCCAGGGAACCAAACACAACCAGCAAAAGACAACGAAGAGCTGAGGGTACCATTCGGCTTTTCTTTTTAGAAAATTGTTATTTATTTATTCATTCATTCATTCATTCATTCATTTATTTATTTATTTGAAAGTGAGAGCGAGAGCGAGAGAGAGAGAGAGAGCTCCCATCTGCTAGTTCACTCTGCAAGTGTCCACAGTTGCTGGGGCCGGGATCCAAGTCCTTCAGCCGTCACTGCTGCCTCCCAGGGTCAGCATTAGAAGAAGCTGAGTCAGGAGCCACAGCCAGAGCTGGAGCTGGCTCCCTGTATTCCAGCGTGGGATGCAGGTGGCTCCGTGGCACAGGTTTCAGGTACTTCGTGTATCCAGTGTTGAGTACTGAGTGGTACATCCCACCCCTCCTCCTTCCTTCCTTTCTTTTTCCTTTTAATTTTTGCAATAATATACTTTAAATTTACTTCATAATCACAAGCTTGATCCTCCACTAAGAATTCAAGAAGCACAATATAGAAAGACTGCTATTCCACAGGAGTATAGACAAGGGCTATAAACAATAATCAGATCTAAAGATGTCAGTTACACTAATATATATTATATTTTTGTACTCTATTGGCTACCACAAATCAGAGAAAACATATATTTGTCTTTTTGGATCTGGCTTATTTCACTAAGCATAATGGTCTTCAGTTGCATCCATTTTGTTGCAAAATACAGGATTTCATTCTTTTTATGGCTGAGTGGTATTCCATCATGTATCCGGTCATCAGTTAATGGACATCTGGGTTGATTCCATATCTTAGCTATTGTGAATTCGGTTGGTATAGACATGGGGATACAGGTAACTCTTTCATATGCTGCTTTTGTGGGATGGCTGGGTTGAATGGTAGATTAATTTGCAGACTTTTGAGGAATCTCCAGTCTGTCTTCCATAGTGGTTGCACTTGGTTACATTCCAATGACAGTGTATTAGATACCGTTTTCTCCACTCAACCGGTGTCTTAACCACTAGTCCAAGCACCCACCCTCTGCTTTCCTTGTTCTCTGGTCCTGGCCTTCATTAGCAGCCAACCAGAGAGGCTTCCTGCTGTGCAACTGTTAGTGGAGAGTCCGGCCTCAGGGCGGCACAGCGGCAAGGGGGAGATGCTCGGGTGACTCGGAGAAGGAGGTTGCTCTGTTGCTGGCCACTGCAGGGCTGGGCCTTGAGCTTCAGAGGCTGCTTGGAAGAGGGGAGCACAGAATGCTTGGGTTGGGGCTCAGTTTGGCCCTGACAACCTTTGAAATCTTGCTAAATAGAACAGGAAACACATATGGAAATCAACAAGAAACCCAGGTTTTTTTTTTTTTTTTTGTAAGAGTTCAAGAGTGAATCTTGGATTTTGCAAGAGACAGACTTGCATACAGTTTCAAGGTAGTTGGTCACTTAGTTCTGGGAAAGCCAGTTGCACTGGCTCCGGTGCTGGGGGGAACGGAGTCCTCACTGGAGTCCGATAGGGATCTCTGCTGAGCTTCCTGAGGGTTTACAGAGAAGGGCTCCGACCTGGGTCAGGCCACTGTCCCTCCATTCTGTGTAGCTCCTGACAGATGAAGCTCTGCCTCAGTTCTAATGCTTCCTGGGGACCCAGGGCACAAGCATCACAGAGTGGAGAGATTCTCTGTGGATCCGTCTCGTGGACTGCTCTGAGGTCCCCAAGCAAGGCCTCCCTGGCTGGGACTCTGGTGACCTCATGAGAGGCACCATTAGGCCCTTTAAGTGGCCATTCCAGTGTCAGACATTCACTGGGCTCAGGAGTTCTCTTCCTGAGTCCACGGACCGCCAAGAGCTCAGTGCATAGAAGTCAGAGACTCCAGGCACTTTAATGAAACCGAGCGTTTCTGTCAATCATGGTGTGAACGATTCACTGCGCTAGTATCAGCAGAACTTGAGACTTTGTCACCAATAGAAATTATGGACACTTTCATATGATTTTACTGTGGGTGTTGTCTTAAAATATTGTTTATCCTCATCACTCCTTCAAAAGTGTGGTAGCCATTGGACCTGTCACTAGAACCTGGCGGGACTGAACCGGACTTCTGGCTGAGATGAGGTGGTAGGGTTGTGCGTAAGTGCTTGACACTGGGCCAGACTCAATCCTTGATGTAGACCATGCTGAAGGGTGGCAACTGCTTAACTGGGTACGAGTGAGAGAGTACTTACACACTCTTTCCTGCCAATTCGCTTACCTTGAACACAGCTTACTTTACCAGCAAAAATTTCTCTCTAACATTGCTGCGCTAATTGAGAAGCCCCTGGTGTTAGTATGAAATCAAAAGCAGTTGAAGTTACCGCGGTATCGCTCTCTGCTTAGATCTTTTTGGCTTAGAGTTCTGCCTAGAGTCTTTAAGATGCTGCTCACCTCTGATGACTGGAGTTCTCTAAGAGAACTCCAAATGTTAATTAAGTGCTCCTAGGGTGCAGATGATAAATAGAGCATACTAACTACAGTCTGCAGAAACATTTTCAACTAAATGATGGCAATAGAACACAAATCTAGGCTGACCCAGAAATTGGGTGAGAATTGTAGATTAACTGGCGCTCGATGAGTCCTTGTGCTCCTTTAAGGTAAACTAAATTCACTTCTCCCTGCATTTCCCGTTGGGAGGCAGCCCTAGGTGTCTGGACTCTCTCATCCGGTCAGAGGTGGACTGCCAGGCAAACGCTCCAGTGCCAGCTCATTAGAAAAAGAGTTTCCTGACACAGGAGCCCACTGCTCATTCCCTTGAAAAGAAAGATACTGTTTCCCAGAGAGTCAGCAGAGAGGTGCTGAATGGCTGCCTTACTCTGCCCTTAGCTCTGCTTCGCAAATGTCCTGTTCCCGAAGGGGCCAGGCCTAGCTAAAGATAGTCGGTGCCTTGAACCCAGGAGCAGGGGATGCCAGTCTTCAACACCCTGGGTATCATTTTCAAACGTAAAGAGGTCCAGTGCCCTTTGGCAACTAGAGGTATGGGATTCAGTTTTCAGCCTTTTGAAACTGAGCTACCTTTTGGCCAGAAAGGATGAAATTATTTAAAACCTCAGCCTTACTAATGCAGGAAGGGACCACAGAGTGTATTTGGTTCAACTTCCCCATTTACCAGATGAAGAAACAAAGGTCAAGAGAGAGTTTTGAGTGGGCTACGTAGCAGGTGTGCTGATCGGTTGGATAGGGTCTGCCTTTAACACACAGATCTGGCGCCTGCAGCGCTGAGACAGTGGTTATTGATGAAAGTGTAGCTTGAAAGCAAGCATGTAGCAATAAATATCCCAGCAGTAACCACTCACAAGATAGGATGGGAAAATATCTCACTGATAGGAGCAGCAAGAATGATAACATTCCCTTTATTTCACATCATCTACAAAAATAAATTCTGAATAAAATGTAAATGTGAGCAAAAACAAAACACATAGATTATTTTTATGACCTTTGAGTAGGAATGAATGACATTTCTAAGGAAAACATAAAATCCAAAATCATAAATGAAATGATCTACAGATACAACTGAGTAAAAATGAAAAACCAGAGTGGCTGTTCAGCCTAACAGTTAAGACTCCTGGCATCCTTGAATTTGATTCCTAACTACAGCTCCTGACTTCTGTTTCCCGCTAATGCAAACCCTGGGAGGCAGTGGTGATGGCTCAAGTCTTGGGTTCCTAAAAGGCAAATGACAAGCAAGACATTAAGAGAAAACATTTGCTGCATCTATAATAATAGAAGAGTTAATACCCACAACATATAAA